>CANTUS010000008.1:5000000-7500000 GCA_947683365.1 Euphorbia pulcherrima
GAAATAAAGTTCACTATCTAAATGAGCACAAATTTCAAGATCAAAATAATTAGTCGGCTATCTTTAAGTGAAATTCTTTAATCTTAATGGTTGTTTCTTAAACTCCATTTATGATTTAAGAATTCACTTATCTAATCCCAATTACCTCTCATCTTAAGTTCTTATACATTATTAATGTTAGAACCATATCTAGAATCAAATACCTGTGATGTTAAAGATAAATAATCATATCTATAACATAGATACCTCTATGAAAAATGTTCAATGCTTTTCATAGACTCTACCATGTGGTTAAGGACATGTTCTCATTTTGTTTTCAATTTGCTTGTATTTAATAAAAGTATCCTTTGGACATAGAACAAAGTTAACTTCTTGTTTAGTCATGAGCCCCTTGAACATTAAGGCCTCATCTATGCCCTAATGTTGAATTGGTCATCCACCATTAACTCTGGTTGAGTCCTATTTACTAAACTCCTAGTTAGCTCAAGTAACTCTTGTAGCTCAACTATAGTCATACTCATCTATGGCTTGTAGCTCATAATGAAATGGTCGTAGAATTCAAATAGGAATGCCAAGACAGTTCTAACTATCAACTCTTATGAAACTGATCGACTAAGATGAACAAAACCCTTAATGAGTTTCTCCATCCTCTACACATAAGTACTTATAGAGATTATAGTATACGTCTTGTGGGATTGAAACGCCTTAGTGATCAAGAATCTCTCTTAATAAAGTTGCCCATGAAAATGTCTTATTAAGAGACCTTACCATAGTATAGGCTTGTATTTCCTCTTATCATTTGCACAATTCAGGAAACTTTCTAGCTGACACAAGCTATTTCATATCCCGATTATCCCTCTTGAATTTACATACCACCCAAATTGGACTAGTATAGTATCCCTACCAGCGGGTTTAGGTCTATCTTATTAGATATGATGTATGCCCTAGGGGCAATTAGGGCGATATATCTTAGTTAGTTTTATTTGTACGAACAAAGTTATATTAGTAAAGGCATTCTTTTATTATATCAATGACTGTGAAAATATATGATGACTGTTTTAGAATATATTCATTGATGTGTTTGCAAAATTCCATGACATAATTATAGCACGCATTGCAAGGGCATAGTGAGACTATGTTGGTGAGAATTCATTCTTGTGCAATTATGATTTGTCTAAATATCCCTAGTTCTAGTATCATCAAGATTGGACATTGATGAATACAGATAGACTAGCATGTGTCGTCATGCCTCTTGAATATGATTCAGAGTAGCATATCTAAAGTGCTAGAGGGTGGTACCTTGGGTTAACACATGAATGTATTCAGGGAAATACGTTGGAGACCGCTATAAGACAACACTCAGCAATCTATATTATGTATTGGTCTTTTAATTGTCTCATTGCAATAGCAATACAAATATCCTTGGACTTGAGATACTAGTTACCTTGTTAAGATGTTGCTATACTTTGGATTATACGTATACATTCTATAGATTGGATGCTATGGATAATTACGGGTATAGTTGATGTCTGTCCGTTGGTAAGCTGAGTAGTCAAGATGGAATCTATCACTCCACTATAGCAATATAAGGGAGATGTACCATGACAACTTGTTAGAAGTGACACACTCGTAAACCTCTGATTAGAGTATGAGTTGATAGGATGGGATCCTGATCAGCACTTTAAATGGTTGAGTAGTGTACTTTGGCAGCAAGACTAAATTACTAGGGTAGCTATTATAGCTACTAGTGGAGTAACAGTTAAACCGAGTCCTAGAAACCAGATGGTACTTAATAGTTGATAGAAGGAGTGAATTGTATTGATACTATTGTAGAACCGAGATCGAGTCACATGTATATGACGTTCTGAATATTGAGGGGTCATATCACTTTGCTAGAGGGCCACTATGACCGATCGAAGTAATTAGAGTCCATAACAGTTTGGAGCTCTGAGTCGGTCAATTCCTAAAAGGGATTGAGCCAGGTTAAAATTTTAGCGGCTCGATATTACGGGACCCTATAAGGTCACACACTTTGAGTTAGGACCAAGCTATATAAAGAATCGCTAGACTGGGTCTAATCTAGAAGAGTAAGGAAGTATGGTTAGAATATAACATATTGGTTAGACCAATATTCATTGGTTGGACTAGTGAACCTGATAAATAATAAAGAGGATAAAATAAATAAAGTGATTAAGAACCGAAAGCCAGCACAGTTAAAGAATATTGGGTATTGCTTGAACTAGTGCAAGTGGATCGGTGAGAAAATTGCTGGACAATTTTTTAGATTCGATCTACATATGGGCCAAGATAGTGTTGTGTGTGAACAAAACTACTCAAGGCCCGCATTGGGGTCTTAGAGAAGGTGTCCTGCAATGCACAACCCACTCCGCGTAAGAGCGCAGCCTGCGAGGCTGTGCTGGTGGGCGGTCGATCAAGGTTGGACAACGCATAGCCTGCTGGGCTACACTGGTAGGTGGCCCAACAGGCACAATGCATGGTGCTATGTAGCATAGCCCTTACGGGTTATGCTATGTTAGGCTGTGAGCCTGTACAGGCCCAGCCTAAACTGCTGGCCATTCGACCAGTAGTAGTTGATAAGGATGGTGAGTTTGCTCCCCAAGAAAACTCCCCATTAGAGTTTGGTTCTAACTCTATTAGGTTAATTAAAATACCTTATTGCCCTTTTATTTTATTTCTGAATGGTTAATGTTAGGGACTTTATTGTCCTTTGAATAATTCCTAACCATTATAAATAGAAGCCTCCTCCTTCATTATTTTTCATCCTGAATTTTATAATCTCTCTCTTGCTCTCTTATTCTCTTAGTTGTTCTGATTCCTAAAAGTAATCCGTTAAAAGACGTATTTACTTAGAATAGAAAACTAAGGGAATTTCTTCTAGAATAAATTAGTAGGGAGGAGCTAGCTATTCTCTGCTTGTTTATCGGTTCTTCCTTTCTAGAAGATCTTGGTCGGTAGTGCTCATGTGGACTATTTATAGAGGGCTTCTACTTTGGAGTCTTCGTACATAGCTGAGGGGTCTTTCTACCTACTACGGGCATTCACGCTTCAATTGGTAAGTGGTTAAATTATTATTAGGTCCTTTTAATAAGTATTTATGACCTAGAATAATTTAAGACTAGAACTATTATCAATCATGCCATGCTTAGGAGATCTAGGGAACTAGATTAAATTTTTGAATTTCCGTTGCACCTGTTTTAGATGCTAAAACCTTAATCTAGACCAACAGTGGTATCAGAGTCTGATTAATGCGATTGTATGATTGGCTAGAAATATGTTAGGTCTAATTTTCTATGAAATATTTTCGAGTATGTTATGCCATGCCTAGGAATTTATTTCTTGCAATAGAAAATGTTGTGATAACTATATTAAGTATTGCTCAAACTTAGTCAGGGTAGTTATCTAAAATTAACAATGTTTTACTTAAAATTGTAAATACTTTAATTTTTGAATTATATGGTATAATTCTTAAATTAAAAAAAAACGAAATCTTTAATTTAATTAGTCTATGGTTAACTAAGTCAGAAGGGCACGAGTTTATTCTTGCAAGGATTAGACTTGGTTGCTCATTCACTTCAAGGGGGCCTCTCCTACCTGTGAATTCTCATCGGTTCTAGATTGTAATTACCAAAGGGACTTTTTGAATTAGTTTATTTCTAGTATAATGAATTGGATTCATTATATGGTTTTACAAATGAAAGTTTAAATTGTTAAATTAAAACTTATAGACATAGGTGTAAGAACTTCAACAATGAACCCCCTTGTTTGTTTTGCATGCTATGTGGAGTCTTGGCATGATGGAATGATTATGAATTAGCAGTTGAGCATGACCCCTAGGTTGGACCTACTAATTCCTTTTAGCCTGGAATTAGTTATAGTTTCATAATCATGTCCATGAATATGTCCTAGATTAGGCGAGATCGGTTGCACCAATAAATCCCCACTAAAATATTAAGATAAATTTAGCCTTCCTAAAAATCGAAGTGTGATTCTGGGCCTTTTCATTGAATGAATTGCTCACGCATAGCATGCCTTCTTCTTTAACATTGTATGTTCACATGATTCGAGTTAGGGTTAAGTCTTTACCGGACTGGGTTAGTTGTCCGTAATATCGGAGCTAATGCCAGGCTGGAGGTATCATTTGAGGAGTCATATAATTGGTTATGCATGTCCATTGGTTGGAACTCAAATGGATTAGCGATTGCAATAGATGCAAATGGACTATATCCTCATATAGCTATTTAAGTTAGCTTGACTCGTGATAGCGGGGGTTAGCTTTAGTGAGTTATAGATGCTACCTACTAAGGAGAATGGTTAGACCATGTTTTTTGAAAAATAGTAGAAGGGGCTATTATGTTTGCGAATTAAACCTTGATAAAATAGTAGGAATATGTATTTAATTAAAAGACCTTAAATTAAATGCATGTACAAGAACTAAGTCTAAAGCAATAATTCTTTTCTTATATCTAGGTTGAATATGACTACAAACATAAACCTTCGACCTATTCTGGACAAGAAATTAAAAGTATGTAATTTTGACATGTGGTTTGAGACTCTCAAAGAAGAATTAAATAAATATGATCTAGATTATGTTCTGGATCATGCCAAACCAATTAAACCAAATGTTTATGCATCCAATGAGAAAAAGGAAGCATATGAAAAGCACAAGGAGGACGTGTGTGACCACGGGCTTTTCAGAGACCCTTGGAATGATGACGATGTTTTGCTCAGACCCCTTACAGACTAGTTGTTCTATTCTCTGAGGGTCTAATTGCATTTGGAAAGTCTCTTTTTGATGATTTTGGACCTTTGACCGCGCTTAAAAATCATTAAAATGCATTTAGAATCAATCGTTATTCTTTCACTCATATGCAGTAATTTGTTTCACAATTTTTTTATAAGATTTGAACATTTTTAGTGAGTCTCATTCATTTAATTGGATTTTAGGCTCCCCAAGCATTCTGGAATGTCAAGAATCGACTTAATCGGATAACCGTAGTGAAAGTTATAGGCGTCAGAAGTTGAAACCCTAATTAACCTAAACCCTAGAAACCCCAATTAACCTACAGAAACCCTAATATCAAACCCCTATCTCCCTCCTTTTACTGCTACTGGCGGCGGCAGCGACTTGCCCTCTGGCGGCGGTGACCGCCACTGCCTCTGTGGTGGTGGTCACCGCCACCCTTTATGGCTGTGAACTCCACCGGGGTGGCCACCCCCGCCATCATAGTAGCAGACACTGCCACCCCTATGGTGGTGGCTGCTATTATCATGGCGGTGGCCGCCACCCTTATGGAGGCCACCATTATGACTGCGGCGTTTGGTTTGGTACGACCTTTTTTTGCCTTGCCACTTTATTTCCTCTCTCTCCTCTTGATTGGGCCACGTATTTCCCTAAAAATTCACTTAAGTCGGTGTATTTTTTAGTGTGGGAGTATTTAAACCCATCTAAGAGAGAGATTAGGGGACTTTTCTCCAGAATTTAGAATTAGAATCGCATTTTTTAGAGAAAATAAAAGAACGAGAGAGAGAAAGGGAAGAACTAGAGTGAGAAAGCTTAAGAAAAGCATAGAATCGGGGTTTAATCCATTCTAATCTTGATTCTTAGTTGTTCTTAGGCTTAATCTCATAGCTTAAGCACTAAAATCAATTAGAAATCATAGGTTAAAATAGATTAAATAGGGTTTTAGAGACTTTTCTCAAATACGAGCTAAATAATCTATCACTATTTTTGTCACTGATTCCGTCACCATTTCGTTTTAAAATCATCAAAAGCTTGCCAAATGTCCAGTTCGAGTCTCTAAAGTTAGATTCACGGCCTAGAGGTAACAAAACTAAGTTCCCTTATCTATTTACTCTTTTTTATTGCTTTGTTGTTGCTCTTCTTGGTGATTTTGGTGTTGTTTCTTTGTTTTTTGTTTGGTATTCTTGGGATACCGTCAGAAAATAATGTGACCTCTATAGGGATAGCCTTCACCTCTATCCCTATAGCCTTGGCCACTACTGTTACAGCGATGAAGGCTATAGCTATAGAGGTGAACTCCACCCCTATAAAGGTCTCCTTATTTCTTGCGAATTTTGGGTATTTTCTTACCCAAATCCATAAAAGCAACATTATGTGTGTGTTTTAAGTCTAGATCTATTGAAATACAGTTGATTACGACTTATAACTTCAATGATTTCGAGTTTATTGATGCAAAAACACTGAGTTTCCCCTTAAAAACAAACCTCAACGGCCAAGGCTATAGCGACAACCTTGACCGCCGTCACTATAGCCTCCAATGCTGCCACTATAGCGGTCAAGGCTATAGTGACGGTGGTCAAAGCTTTCATCATAGCTTTGGCCGCCGAAATTAGATTTTGAGTCCTTTTCTGCCGTTTGCTTGCATTTTTTACCCCGATTTTTACCTGAAAAATTTCCAAAGAATCACATTTAATGTATAATGTCATAATATAATTTTTAATCTATTTTTCATAATTTATTAAATATTTAATTGATTAAATCTCCTTTCAATAGCTTAAAAATGGTGTTTTTTAACTAAACAAATCCTAACAAGTCCTTTTACTATAATATAAAATTCCAAAAATATTTTCTTCCATTTTCATTAATTATTTTGGGTTGTTTAGTTTATTTTGTTGCTTTTTAGGTTGTTTAGGTAATTAATAAATGCCCAAAAATTATGTTTTTATTCCCGAAAAATCCAAAAATATGTTTTCTCCATGCTATGTATTTATTTTCTGCCTTTTATTTATTCATGCTTTATTTGCGATTATGCTCGTACGTATTTTGCCCTGTTTGGGGCCGGGACCGAATTAGTGACGTAGTAGTTAAAAATGTGAAGAGGGGTAAATGGCGTTTAAACTAGAGAATTAGAACGGTTTAATTTGTAAATCAACTATAATTTTTGTCGCGCATGAACTGCCCAATAAACGTTTTAAATTCAAAACGTGTACAATTGCGTTTTTGCGCTTTTACTGCCATATGCCAGTCTTGTATGCTGAGCTAGCAATATCCCTTCTGGATCCAGAGTCAAGTAATTTCTTCGTCATTTTCTTGACCTTTTGACTTGAGATGATCAAGATCAACTGCTATTTTTCTTCTAGATCTTTCTTCAAATTGGATTTGACATTCCAATTGCCTCCCCTAACTTGTTCACTTGATCTTTACTTAGTGTCTTAGTAAAGATATCTGGCCTTTGCTCATTTGTTGGAATGTAAACCAAGGTTGCTTCCTTCTTCATAACATGATCTCTCATGAAATGGTGCCTGATACTGACATGCTTTATTTTGCTATGTAACACTAGATTTTTGGACACATCAAATGCACTTTTGCTGTCACATATAATATCCACGCATACGAATTGAACTCCTTAATCTTCTAGTTGGTGTTTGATCCATAGGAGTTGAGCAGCACAGCTTACTATAGCTATGTATTCTGCTTTAGTGGTTGATAATTCTACTAAAGTTTACTTCTTGTTGTGCCAAGATACTAAGCAATCTCCAACAAAATGATAGCCTCTGGATGTGCTTTTTCTCTCAAGCATGTCTCTTCCATAGCCTTCATTAGTGTACCCTTGCAAAGTGAAATTACCATTGATGGGATACCATAATCCAACTTTAGTTGTTCCTAAAGAGTACCTAAGCACCCTTTTTATAGACTTAAGATGAGAATCCTTTAGATTAGCCTAACACCTTGCATAATAGCAAACTACATAGTGTATGTTAGGTCTGCTAGCTGTCAAGTATAGAAGTGATCCAATCATTCCTGTATAGAGCTTTTAATCCATATCTTCTCCATCAGAATCCTTTAAAAGGGCTGTATCTAAACCCATAGGAGTGGACTTTGACTTGCTTTTATCCATCTCAAACTTCTTTAGAATCTCCTTCATGTATTTGGATTGGTTTATGAAAATCCCATCCGGACTCTGCTTGATTTGAAGACCAAGGAAGAAGCTGAGTTTTCCCATCATTGACATTTCAAATTCCTTCTGCATTTGAGTTTTGAATTCCTCATACATTCTTTCATCAATTGCTCTAAAAATAATGTCATCTATATAGATTTGGACAAGAATGACATTATCTTTCATTTTCTTGATGAAGAGTGTTGTATCTTCTTTACCTCGGATATAGCCCTTGGATATGAGAAAAGAGGTGAGTCTCTTATACCAAGCTCTTGGTGCTTACTTTAATCCATAAAGAGCCTTCTTTAGCTTGTACACATGCTCCAGATGCTTTGAATCTTCAAATCTAGGTGGTTGCTTGACATATACTTCCTCTTGAATGACACCATTTAGGAATGCACTTTTGACATCCATTTGGAACAATGTGAATCCCATGAATGATGCAAAAGTTCATAGAATCCAGATAGCCTCTAATCCTGCTATTGGACCAAAAGTCTCTTCAAAGTCAATGCCTTCTTGTTGATTATAGCGTTGAGCAACCAATCTTGCTTTATTTCTTACCAGAACTCCAGATTCATCAAGCTTATTCTCAAATACCCATTTGCCGGCAATGATTGACATTCTTTCAGGTGGTGGTACTAGATCCCAGAACTCATTTCTAGTGAATTGATCTAGCTCTTCTTGGATAGCCATCATCCAACTTTCATCTCCCTCTACATCTTGAAACTTCTTTAGTTCTATGTGCGAGACAAAAGCAGCATGACTCATCATCCGGTTGAGTTATCCTCTAGTTCTAACTAGATTTTGGCCATTAACCAAAATAGCTTCTACATGATGATTCCTTTGTGACCTCATTTCCTTTTGAATATCTTCATGCAATTTTGGAACTTGTTCTACTAATGCATCTGGTTCTTTATCTATTCCTTGTCCATCATTGAAATCAATTTCAACATTCAAGGGAGTGTTTAGAAGATGATCTTAGTTGAATTTGATTGACTCATCCTCTTCCTTATACTTCTTGATCTGAAAGGTATCTTGAGCCTCCAATGGTTCTGTTTCAACTGGCGATGTCTCATCCAGATCTTGGCTTTTCTTTCCTATATGGTTATTCTCATCGAATCTACATGTATTGACTCTACCATAGTTTAGGTTTGTTTGTTATAGACTCTGTAAGCTTTGCTATATGTTGAGTAGCCAAGGAAAATCGCTTCATCAGATTTAGGATCACACTTTCCTAGTTGTTCTCTATCATTCAGGATGTAGCATTTACATCTAAAGGCTTTGAAGTAGCCAATCTCGGGTTTCCTTCCCTTCCAGATTTCATATGGGGTCTTGTCTATAATGTGAGCTCTATTTAAAATGTAATATATTGTGTTTACGGCCTCACCCCAAAAGTATTTAGGCAATCTATTCTCATTTAGAATTATTCGAGCTTTTTCAACTATTCTTCTGTTTTTCCTTTCAAGAACCCCATTCTATTGAGGTGTATGAGGAGCAAAAAAGTTGTGCTCAATGCCCTTGGGTTCACAGAATTCAGCAAAATGCTTATTTTTGAATTCTCCTCCATTATCACTTTGAATTCATGCAATGCTTGTGCCCTGTTCTACTTCTATCTGGATGAATATTTTTGAGAAATGGTCAAAGGCTTTATCTTTGCTAGCTAGCAAAGTAACCCAGGTATAGCGAGAATAATCATCCACTATGACCATAGTGTATTCTCTTGTACCTAAACTAATTGGTTTGATTAGGCCAAAGAGATCGATGTGCACGAGTTCAAGAACTCTCTTGGAGGGTATATAGGAGATGGAAGGGAAACTTTTTCTATGTTGTTGCCTAATTGACCTGTAGTGCATATATGATCCTTATTAAAAGTAACCTTAGGCAAACCCACAACCAATTCCTTTTCGGCTAGTTTGGACAAGAGGTTCATGCTTACATGTCCCAACCTCCGGTGCCAAAGCCATGATTCTTCTTCTTTAGACACCAAGCATATACTCTTTTTCTCATTTTTAATGTTAATAAAATATACATTGTTTACTCTAGGTGCATAAAGAATGAGTTGATTTGACTTACTATCAGCGATTGAGGAGCCTCTGGAGTCAAAGGTGACTTTACTCCCTTTATCACAGAGTTGTGCAACACTTGGCAGGTTGAACTTCAGTCCATTAACTAGTGAGACATGGCAGGTTGAACTTCAGTCCATTAACTAGTGAGACATCTTTTATTTTTAATTCACATCCAATGGTTCCATGCCTAATGATCTATCCCTATTAATTGTCTCTAAAGCTTACTTTTCCACATTTCTTTCGGATTGAAGTAATGAAGGCTTTCTCATCACCAGTCATGTGCCTTGAGCATCCATTATCAATGTACTAAGTTTGTTGATCTTCTGTGGATTTAAGGCATACCTGCAAAACAGATCAAGTGAGTTTCGGTACCTAATCAGATTTGGGTCCTCTCAAGTTATCAACCATTTAAGGCCAAGGATAAATATCATAATAACCATTTTTAAATCTACACATTTTAGTCATACGGTTATTTGCTCCACAAAACCTGCACCCAGCCAATGGTTTATTCTACTTAAGCTTCTCCTCAATCTTTTGGAGATCCTTCTTCCCATAATCTCTATAATATCTCGATTTGGCTAGATTCGGACTGGATTGTTTGGTCTGGATCCGGTAGTTGACTGGAGGGGCAACTTCTGCTCCGTAGTTTCTCTTTTATTTGATGACTTGATCATCATAAACCACTTTAGCCTTTCCATTTTGAGCAGCTGTGTATCTCTGTGTTTGAGTTCTTCATCCTAATGGAGTGTTGTGTTTTTTAGCTTGAGGCTACTTCTGGAATTTCTTCTATTTTAGGTGTTCCGGATTCCTTTCAGAAGATGGGTTTGAATTTCTTCTTTGCTTTGAAGATTCTAGTTTCCTTCTGGATGCCTCCTTCATTAGAGCTAGCTCCCTATATAGCCTAGTTACATTTGCACTTAGTATCTACACTTGATTTCTTAGGAAGTTTTCTTCGATAAGATCAATGTGTTTTGTGGCTCTTATTTGATTAACATCTTGTGTCAATGCTTTAGCATCTTCTACTAGTTCCCTCTCTTTTCTTTGGAGGGATTTAATAGCCTTTGTATTCTTCCTCACATTGTTGATTACAATCCCTAAAGCTCAAGCAAGATCAAGGTTAGATACAGAATTTGAATCAGAATTTACCTCATTACTTGTTGTCTCAGATTGTGACTCTTCAACTTGCGCAGCAACTTGCTTTGATGGATTTCTTCCAGATTGCTCTACTTGTTATCTCAAATTCTGACTCTTCAATTACCTCACTACCTCCTGTAGTTAGTGCCACAAATGCACAATTTATAGTTTCTTCTTCTTCTACTAAAGATGAGATACTACTTTCTTTATTGCTGCTCCATGTGGCCATCATTGCCTCCTTCTTATATCTCTTTTCCTTTTGAAGCTTGGGACATTTAGATCTGAAATGTCCTTTATCTCCGCAATCAAAGTAGGATGATTCTTTTTCCTCATCTTTCTTATCTTCTAGAGCTATTCTTGGCCTATTTGTGAGGTGTTGATAACGTATAGGTCTCCCTTAGCACCTATGTAAGAGGCAGGGCCCACTAGGGGTTTAGTTGGATTTTAGCGTGACAAAACATTTTTAGTTACAATTTGCACAATAAGCCAATTTTAATGAATAAAAGAATCGAGACCCAAATCTTGATACAGTTGATAGAGTCGCCACCCTAGTTGTCTACTTGGGAAAGAGTTTTGGTATGGTTCCCTCTAGGTGGGAGACTCATACCTATTGGATCAGAGATTCGGGTATCAGATGAGTCACTTATTTCTCATTTAGTTGATTCAAAATTACATTCATCGTGTAAAACCATTTTAGTTTTCATCATTTAGGGAATTATCATAGAAATCCTATTTCTACACTCTTTTACACTTGTTACATGCGTTTACATATTACAATAAAGCACAAGTAATAAATGGAGGAATAAAAATTACAACCAGGGGAAATGGGGGGAAATTGCAAAGAGAACCTATACATTTATTCTAAGTTATAAAACATAATAAAAATAAATCCCCCTATATCCACAGATGTTTGCACAATTTATAGCACACCATAAATTAGCATTTCAACTTATTTTGTGGTGAAAACACATTTTAACTTTTATGGGTTGATTTACCGTATTATTAGTGAAAATGATCATATGGCAAATGATGAGTTGGATTGATTTTTAACCAGTTAAAAATGAGTTCTGGAATCTTCCTGGGGCTGGTACCCGTACGGGTGGGTGGGACCCGTATGGCTACCAGGGAGGACCGGTATGGGTATGGTGTACCCATATGTTCCTATCTGGTCCAAGCAGAAACTTCATTTACTTCGATTTACAGAATAATAGATTAACAGATTGGTGGCAGAAAAATAAAATAAAAAGGGATTTCCTTCCGTATGAGTGGCATACTAATTTGATATCTTTGGGGGTATATGGTGCCAATAAGGCTCATACGGGTTAGGACCATACACAAAAATTGAAATGAAAGGAACAGATATAATAGAAGGAACAAACAATAATAATAATGAAGTAACTGAGATGTGAGTCTCTTTGAAGCTCAAGAGCCTTACCTTTGCGGCTGGAATCCACTTTGATATTATCCCTTTATTATTGAGATAGCCCGGCCAAAGTAGATAATGAAATAAGACTATTTAGGTGGGTATTTGTGTGGACAGAACCTCCCCCTAAATCCTAATAAAAGAAGCTAGGAATGAATAAAATGTGGACAAAACCTCAAAGGAGGGATTTTCTCCCTATTTTATACCCCCTATACTTTCGCTATACCTTTCCATGCCTATAGAAATTACTAGAGTTTTAGTATAATTTTCATATGAGATGTGTGTCTATAAAATGTGAAGAGAAGGGCCCTATTTAAAGGGGAAAGGAGGACTGAATGCAATAAATCGTGTTCATGACCTACCTTTTCCCAAAATAGGAAAGGATTCCCTTCTAAAAGAGCCTGTTTAGGCAATAAGAGGACCCGTATGGGTGGGGCCCCACCCATACAGGTCCCCTTTGGGCATATGGAAGGAATGACCCGTATGGATCCACCAATGGATCTGTACCACTGGGAAACACCCGTACGGGTCCCTAAGGGCAGACTAGGACTCCAAACTTTGGCCAAATTCAACTCTATACTAGTAGTAACACCTCTGATGGACAACACCTGAAAGACATTGCATCATATAGCTCTCATCATAGTTTAATGAGAAGGATTGTTAAAATCCAGTGCTCATAGACTGCCCCTCATAGGATCATTGCAGATATGGATTTGTATAATCTTACAATATGAGCGAGGGTTTAGAAATTATAATTAAGGCGATGGCACGAGTGAGTTCATTTCTTGAGGTGAACTTCTTTCTCGGGGATCTCTTTGAAGCCATTTTGGACAATGTTCAAAATCCAGTCAGAACAAGAGGATAACTCAATAGGATTATGAGCCATGTTGCTTTTGTCTCTCTCATTGAGCCACAGAAATTTCAAGATGCAGAAGGAGATGAAAGTTGGATGATGGCAATGCAAGAAGAGCTAGATCAGTTCACCAGAAATGATGTCTGAGATCTAGTATGACTTTCGAAAGGAAAATCAATCATTGGCACCAAATGGGTATTCCAAAACAAGTTAGATGAATACGGAGTTGTGGTGAGAAATAAGTCAAGATTAGTTTCCCAAGGCTGCAATCAACAAGAAGGCATTGACTTTAAAGAAACCTTTCCTTTAGTAGCAAGATTAAAGGCAAACTGAATTTTATGCGCTTTTACATCATTCATGGGATTCACATTGTTCCAAATGGATACCAAAAGTGCATTTCTAAATGGAGTAATTCATGAAGAAGTCTATGTTAAGCAACCATCTAGATTAGAGGACTCAAAGTATCTAGATCATGTGTACAAGTTGAAGAAAGCCCTCTATGGATTGAAGCAAGCACCTAGAGCTTGGTATGAAAGACTCACTTCATTTCTCATATCCAAGGGTTGCATCCTGGGTAAAGCAGGCACAACCCTCTTCATTAAGAAGAAAAAGAGGGATGTTATTTTAGTCTAGATCTATATGGATGACATCATCTTTAGAGCAACAGATGAGAAGATGTGTGAAGAATTCAGCACTTAAAAGTAGAAGGAATTTGATATGTCCATGATGGGGAACTGAATTTCTTCCTTGGTCTACAAATCAAGCCGAGTTCGGATGTGATTCATGAATCAGTCCAAGTATACCAAGGAGATTTTAAAGAAATTTGAAATTGACAAGAGCAAGCCTATGTCCACTTAAAATAGGATCAGATACAGTCCTTTCAAAGGATTGTGAAGGAGAAGATGTAGATCAAAAGCTTTACAAAAGAATGATTAGTTCACTTCTATACTTGACAGGTAGTAGACCTGACATACACTATGTAGTCTACTACTGTGCAAGATATCAAGCCAATCAAAAGGAATCTCATCTCAAGGCAGTGAAGAGAATCCTTAGATATCTTCTAGGAACCACTGACGTTGGGCTATGGTATCCTACTAATGGAAACTTCACACTTTAGGGCTTCATTGATGCAGACTATGGAAGAAATACTCTTGAAAGAAAGAGTATATCCGAAGGCTGCCACTTTCTTGGAGATTGCATGGCATCATGGTATAGTAAGAAGCAAACTTGAGTTGCCTTATCAACCATAGAAGCACAGTATATGGCACCTGGAAGTTGTGTTTCTCAACACTTATGGATCAAGCAACAGTTAGAAGACCATGGAGCTCAATTTGGATGTGCAAATGTTATGTATGATAGCAAAAGTGCAATTAATATGTCAAAGAATCTAGTGCCGCATAGCAGGATGAAGCATGTTAACATCAGACACCATTTCATCCGAGATCATGTCATGAAGAAGGATGTTGCACTTGTCTACATTCCAACAAATGAGTAAAGGGCAGATATCTTTACTAAACCATTGAGTCAAGATCAATTCAGTAAGCTAAAGGAATCAATTGGAATGTCTAATCCAATTTAAAGAAGAATCCAGAAGACAATCTGGGTTTAATTTAGGCTTTTATAAGTTAAAGAATCAGGAAGAGAAGATGAAGTAAAGTTGACTCTAGATCCAGAAGGAACATTGCTAGCTTAGCAGACAAAGTAGACAAATGGCAGTAAAAGCGGAAATGGTAACGGTACGCATTTTGAATTTCAAACGTTTATTGGGCATTACATGCACTGTAAAACCTAACAGCAAGATTTAAATAAACCATTCATATTCCTCGGTTAAACGCCATTTAACTCTCTCCTAAATTTTTGCCTACCTCATCATCAATCCAGTCAAAGTTAATTAAATCTAGATTACCATTATACCCTCACCTTGGGAATTTTATAAAAACCCCCAAAAATCTCTCTTCTTCTTCACGCGAGCAGCAATCTTACTGCTACTCTACAAATTTTCTTCCAAAAACCCTAAATTCCCAAATTCTTCAAATGGAATCCAATCAAACCACTCCTCCTCCTAAAAGATATATCTTTTTAGAATCTGATCTCAAAGATGAGGATTTTACTCCTCTAAAACTCAAAAGCCCTGACTCTATAGTACCATCACACTACTTAGGGGATAATCTCTTATTCAACACAGAACCACATTCCCAACTGATAAAAGATCAACACCTAAAAGATTTTCTTAAAATTAACTACCCAAACCATCTAGACCTCATCAGAGAGTTTTATGACAACCTAATGATTCACTCCTATTATGATGGCCTCCGGCCCAAGGTGAGAGGAAAAGTGATAACAGTAACTCCAGAATTCTTTATGACTCAGTTTAAGATGAAGAATGATGGAGCTCAGTTACGCAATGATCGAGATGAGCTCCTAGTCAAATATCATCCCAGGATATGGCTTCCAGTCTGCTACTTTGTAGACAAATTCTCCACCTACTGGCCACAAACTCCCAGAATACTCCAACATGTTCTAGCTAAATTTATCCTTATCCAGAAAGGATCTATCTCCACTGTATCCTCCTTTCAATAATGCGTCCTACAACATTGGATAGAAAGCAGATTCATCAACATGCTCGTCCTAATCATCCATTTCATAAGATAGCATTGGAACTCCCATGGCGCTCTAATTAATAAAATCCTCCTACAAAATAGAGTTAATCTATCCAGAGCTCAATCTGTTCACGGGAAGGAAATTCTGAAGAGGAACTTTAAGATGGAGAAGGCTAGAATGAGGAGAAAGCCATTAGGCAAATGAAGGAAAGGAAGGAGAAGAGCAAGGTCTGGAAGGCCAAACTAGAAATTGCTCCAGAGGCTAAGAAAGCTAGAATAGCTAAGCCCAAGGCTCAGAGAAAAATAAACCTAAAGCCAGTGGTTGAGGAAGTAGATGATGAGACACTTCCCCTCACACAACTGTTAAAAACAACCCTGATAAGCCTAAGAGAAGAGAGAGGCTCATTAAAGCTACAGAAAAGAAGATAAAACTAGTTTGTGAACTGGAGGCTACTGAGAAGATTGCCTTAGTAACTACTGCTATTAGAAAGATTGAAAGAAAGGAGAGAAGACAACTATCACGGATATCCTAGAAGTAGAGGATGAATCCAATAGTGAGGAAACCTGGGATAGGAAGCCTATACCAAAGAAATAGCAAACCCGGAAGGGATCTACTTTTAAAGAAGCTCTCAAAGCCAAGAAAACAAAATTAGCTGCCAAAAAGCCAACTGTTGGTATTCACATTCAAGAGCCAACTCCCAAAAGCATGGAACCAATATATTTGAGTTAGGGAAAAGAACTTGTGATTGCTGGAAAGCTAATCCTTCTGGATAACATCCATCCAGAGGATCCCCAGTAGGAGGAAATGATGAATGTAGTCCGAGACAAGTTTAAGGAAAATAGACTAACCAAGGAGGGACCCAGAGGCTCATCCGAAGCAGTAACCATTGATAATCGACCAATCCTGATAGCATCAACAGACCTGGCTCTTCTACAAGAAAACAAATATCCGGAGGAAGATCTATTTCTCTTCAAGGCCAGACCTGATCCTCTTTCAGAGAATCCATTGAAATTAGCAAATACTGTAACTGAAGTAGTTGAGGAAGAAAGTCCTAAAAAGGAAACTGGAGGGAATGGTGAGGACTGTGCCACCATTCCGAGAAATGAAGATGAGGCTGTGGAGGTTGAAAGTCCCATAAAGGCAATTGGAGGGGATGTTAGGGAATATTACAATAATCCTGAGCAGCAAGCTAGTAAAACTCCTGAAAAGGAAAATGCAGGAGAGACTAAGGCCAATGCCAGTGTTCTGGGGGTTGAGGAGGAAGAAGGCAGAATAAAATCAGATAACTCAGAATAACAGTAAATAGAGGTAATTCCCACTCTAATTTCTTCTGAGAATATCGCTGCTGAGGCTGATGCCACTAAAAACCAAGGCAACTAGGATGCAGAAACCTAAACTGTATCTAAGGTACATGAACCTAACCCGGAGCAACAAGCTCCAGAGGAGGGACATGGTCTGAGTTCTAATGAGAACACTTCTAAAGTGGATTCAAAGGACGAGGCTATTCTAGAGGAATGAGTGGAAGAAGATAAGGAAGAAAACAAAGCTGACATGAGTGCTGAGGAAATATTTGGATCTGATGAATCTAGAAGCAGTTCTGGATCAAAAGAGATATCATCTTCAGAGAGCACTCCAAAAAGGCTAGCATCTATTCCTAACCCGGGCAACGTTGATAAACTAAAAATAGCATTAAATATGATAAAAGAAGTTACAGTTGAGAGCTAGGAAGAGAACTATATCAGGCAGATTCTCTAGAGTATATGCACTCAAGTCAAAACCATGGAGAGCATAATAAATGATAAATCTTTAGCTCCAAATTTGAAGTCTGAATTGGGGGAAATTAAGGGAGTTGATCAAAATATTGAAAAAAAGTTAGTAGCCTTCCCAACAACTTAACTCATAGCAGAAACTTCCCTTTCCAAAATCACTCCAGCGCTGGAACAGCTTAATTTCAATATTGTAGGAGCAAATCATTCTACAAATCAAGCTCTCACTAGAGCTGACATCAATTGTGCAATACCCATAGGTCAAATCACCTCATCCTCCATAGAAAATAGCAACTAAGCTGAAAGAGCATCTTGATCAAAAGTTTGAAAGCTTGGAAAACTTCACCCCGGAGCAGTAGTTGAAGTTTGATGAAGCAAATGGATGATATTAGTGATGGTTTTGGGAGTCATCTTTTTGGAACTGAGCGGATAATTAACAACCTAAGGGAGGCATTTCATAAAGATCTCTCAACTCTTAACTCCAGTGTTCATAATATTCGGAGAGATAGCATTCAGGAAATTGAGCTCATAAACTCAAGTATGGCTAATATTTCTCTTAATGCTCCTTCTACATCATCCGGATCATTGCCTGCTAATTCGAATAGCCTTCTCCTCCCCATCTATCAGAACCTTGTCCAATCAATTAGAGACATAGGATTCTTTGGCTATAAGTGCAGCTTGACCCTCCTCAAGGTACTCTTCCTATTTTTTAAGGAAGCAGACTGGAAGCATGTGCTAAAAATGATTCCAGATATGGTTAAGTTTTACAATCACCTTGGAGAACAAATCAAGCCGCTTTATCTCCTTTCGGCTACTGTTGAAACTATATTGGAAAAGCACCGGGAAGGAAACGTTGATTATTTAGTCTAATCAGAGGCATGGCAGAAGAATTGGGACTAGCGAACATGTATGGTAATTGACCCCTAATTTGATGCAAACAATAAGGGGAGAAGAGCACAAGCAAAGAATGGAAGGTGATGCTATGGAAGAGTAGAATAGTTCAGTTGCGGAATAGCTAGTTTCCATTGTAAAATCTTGTAATAGCTAGTTTTGTAATCTTTTGCTTGTATATTTATGTAATTGTAATCCAAAACTTCATGAGATTAACTATTGTTAACAACAGAAGTATATAGTGAAAATATTCTACTCAAAAATTTCTTTCAATACAATCTATAATTGTACTTCAAAACTTAGAAGCTAGAATGCAAAAATGTTTGGGGAATTAGGATGATTAAATTCTGGGGGAGTAAATATATAAATGATTAAGTATCAAGAATCATACTTAGCTTATAAAACTTCTGATAGTTATGCTTATATGTGCTTAGTTTTTATTTCTGTCAAATGAGGGAGATTGTTGGGAAATAATGATCCAGAAGCACAATTCCAAGAATAGATCCTGATCAAGTTTGAAGAAGTTTGAAGAAAACAAAAACATAAGAACAAAAACATGTTATCTCATTAATCCAAAATGGAAGTATAAGGTCCAGAACAAGTCATCAAGACATACATTGAAGATCATAAATACCTAAGCACATAATGGAAGCATCCGGTTAAAGTTTGGAAAGGAAACAAACTTTGAACCTTCAAAAGTAGCATTTGGAAGAAGTATTGATTGAAGTAGAATCCGGATATATTTGTTCTGAAGACATCCGGAAGACTAAATATCAAAACAAAGGGAATGATTTGAAAGTTACATTTCCCTCTACCTTTTTCGGTCTAGAAGTCAAAGGTCCTTTCCCTTTATACTCGACAAAATAATAGCTAGCATGCTTTTTAGAAAATGACAGAAGGACTGGCATAGGAAAGGGGAAAAGTAATAACCTTTTCTACCTAGACCAACAGGAAAGGCACATAGAGCTTACACATCAGACTACTGGCATAAAAGTTGGTGAATTGCTAAAATACAAGGAAAACGATTACTGATAACTTTTTAGTCTTAATCCCAAGAATTCAAACGAGACAATTACTTAGTCTAACAGACTAATCAATGACTCCGGAAGCACCACATCATACCTAATCGACAGTGAAGATTTAATTCAACACAATAGCCACATTATTTATGCAAAGCCTATAAAAAGGAAGCTTCACAAGTTGAGAAGGTGCTGGTTGATTCGAGAAAGCATCATATAAGAAAATCTGCTATTGCAATCAATGACATAATCCCTCTAAGAACTAAACCATTACAAGTCAGTTTGTAAGAACTCTCAAGTGTGAATTATAAACTTGAAGGGCTCAAAACCCTTTCAAAGATAAATCAATTGTAAAGATCCCATACTTGGGAGAGTATTGAGACTAGGAATAGCTTAGAGTTAGTGGTTTAAGTGGGATCCTCTTGTAGGACTTAGCTTAGGTTTGGGTAGAAATCTAAGTGGTATATCCTGCTAAAGACAAGAGGACTCAGCTAGGAGTTGGTGCTTCTAGTGGTATATCCTAAATCCGAAAGGGGTTACCATCCGGAGGCAAATTGTAAGGCTTGATCCCTGCCAGTTGGAAAGGAATCCACTAGTGGAAAAAGCTCAGAGTAAGGACACTTTAGGGACTGGAGAAGGTGAGGCCAAATTAGGATAAAACTCTGTGTTTGATATTCTAACTCTTTACTTTAATTGCACAACATTTCATATTTGCATCATTCGAATCCAATATATCCGAAACATATCAAACACACTATATAAGACTTTTTAAAGTCTGTTAATTCCGTGAAAAGGGTCATTCACCCCCCTCTGACCATATATAGACCCTCACAGGGACCAACACCTATTGGCAGACACTAAGGGCCAGACTTAAGACGTGCCCCAAGGACAGGATCCTCCAGTAGCTTAGACTAGGATTGCTCTCTCTCTTTTTAGACATTTGCTTTTTTTTAGCCCTGTATGGCTTATCTTGATATTAACCTAGATGTTATTTACACTAGTACTTTTGCTGCTTCACTTTGATACGTGCTACACTTTCCTTTTCTAAAATGAAACCACTTATTATCGCTGCTTGTAGATCTACATTGACCCTTGGCATAATCAGCAATAAAGATTGTCTAGAGTACTTTATAAGCATGTGAGCTGACTATTGAATGCTCAAAGATCCTATTCACGATTAACTAACTCACCTTAGCCTGACAAGTATTACCAAGGTTAGTTGATTTGAGATTAGAACTTCGGATGGTGTGTGCCATCATGCGACTATATAGAAGGGGAACTAAGTTTGCGGGGTCCCCTGCTGTTGAGTGCATAATGAAAATGATGTCTGAAAATTATAAGTGTAAAATACTGGTGCTTTTGAAATTGAGTTCCTTTTTTTACACAAGCCATTCGGTGTGAGATGACCTATTAAACATTTTCTTTTCTTTGTTTCTTTTTGTCATAATTTTTGCTTAAATTATCCTTAGAAGCTGTAAGGTATCGATGACGTGTGGATCTCCCTTCTCGCCTGGGTGAGAGGCGGGGCCCACTAGGGTTATTGGTTGATTAATTTAGACGTTATGAAACCATTTAGTTTAAGTTTGCACATTTTAGCTAATTTAAATGAATAAAAGAATTGAGATCCAAATCTTGATACAAATGATAGAGTCGCCACCCAAGTTATCTACTTGGGAAAGAGTTTTGGTACGGTTCCCATTGGGCGGGAGACTCATACCTTTTGGATCAGAGATTCGGATATTGGATGAGTCACTTATTTCGCATTTAGTTAATTCAAAATTATATTCGCCATGTAAAACTTTTTTGTTTTCATCATTTGGGTAATTATCACAGAAAGCTATTTTTCTACAATCTTTCATGTATTCAATAGTTTATAATAAAGCACAAGCAGTAAATGGGGGAACAAAATTACAACCGGGGAAAAATGGGGGATTTGCAAGAGAACCTATACATTTGTTCCACATTATAAAACAAAATAAATAAATTCCCCTACATCCACAAAGATTAGCGCAGTTTATAGCACATCATAAGTCAGCATTTTATTAAGAAAAATGTGATTATGTTAGCTTGGTATGAGCACGGGCTTTTTGGTGACCCTTGGAACGATGATGGCTTGATGCTCTAACCTCGTACGATCTAGTTATTCTATTCTTAGAAGGTTGAATCACATTTGGCAAGTACTTTTTTTATGATTTCAGACCTTTTCCGGCACTTAAATATCTTTCGCATGCAATTAGGATTAGCCGTTTCCTTTAGCTCACGTGCAGCAATTTGTTTTGCGATTTTCTATAAGATCCAAAAAATTTTAGTGAGTCTTGTTTATACCTTTAGATTCATGACTCCTCGAGCTTTCCAGAATGTCAAGAATCGCCTTAATAGAATAATCGTAGTGAAAGATATAGGCGTTCGAATTCAAAACCCTAAATCTGCCCTAATTAGCCAAAACCCTACAAAAACCCTAATTAATTACCCAAAACCATAATTAATTAACAAAAACCCTAATTAATTAAGCCTAAACCTAATTAGCCTAAACCCTAGCCCCCTAGCCCATTTTGGCTACCACCACCGGCGGCGGCGGTGGCGGTGGCGGTGGCAGCTTGCCCTTCAGTGATAGTGGCCGCCACCCTGGTGGTGGTCACCACTGCCATGGTGGTGTTCACCACCACCCTCTATGGCGGTAAATGCCACCGGAGTGGCCACCCCCATTGCGGCCACCACTACCATTTGTGGCAACAGCCACCGCCATTGTTGTGGCGGTGGAAGCTGCTATCACGTCGATGACCGCCGCCCCTATGGCGGTCACTGCCATAACGGAGGCGGTTGCCTTGGCACGGCCTGTTTCAGGCCGTGCCACCTCGTTTTCTCTCCCATTTGGCGATTTGGCCAAGTATTTTTCCCGAAAATTTACCTAAGTCAGTGGATTTTTGTGTGTGAGGGTATTTAAACCAATTCAAGAGAGAGAGGGGGACTTTTTTCAAGATTTAGAATTTAGAAATCATTTTAGAGAGAAAATTTAAGAACAAAAGAGAGAAAGGGAAGAACTAGAGAGAGAAAGCCTAAGAAAAGCTAGAATCTGGGTTCAATCCTCTCTAATCTTGATTCTTAGTTGTTCTTAGGCTTGATCTCATAGCTTAAACACTAAAATCTATTAGAAATCCTAGGTTAAAATGGATTAAATAGGGTTTTAGAGACTTTACCTAAATACCACCCAAATAATCTATCACTATTTCTGTTGCTATTTTCGTCGCTGTTTCCGTCGGAAAATAATCAAAAGCTTGCCAAACGTCCGATTCGAGTCTCCCGATTTAGATTCATGGCCTAGAGGTAACAAAACTGAGTTCCCTTAAACTGTTACTTCATTTATTGTCTTTTGTTGCTTTTTTCTGCTTTTATTTTTATTTTTATTTGATTTAATATGCATTTTAATAGCTCAAAATAGTGTTTTAACTAAATAAATCTAAACAAATTATTTTCTACCAACTAAAAATTCAAAAAATATCCAGAATATGTTAAATATTATTTTAGGATGTTATTTTTCTCACCTTTTTAGATTGCTTAGATAATTAAGTAATGCCCGAAAATCGCTTTTTTGTCCCCGAAAAATCCAAAAATATCAGTTTCTTCATGCTTTGTGTTTATTTTCCGCATTTATTTATCCATGCTTTATTTGTGATTATTCTTATGTATCTATTGCCTCGTTTAGAGTAGCGTCTCAGTCGGTAAGCTCGGTTAAAACCCGGTTTCGCCCGTTTATTTATTTATCCCTTTTATTTACTTTCTTGTATTAGAACAATGTATAGGTATTTGTAAAGCCTTGAAATAATTTTATTTCCTTGCTTTGTTTATTTATCGCTTTCCATGTGATGCATGGCATATTAAATCGAAAACACCATACAATAATCGGATTTAATAGCATAAGAACTAAGGTCATGTTTATTAAAATATAATCGGCTTGATTTAAAAATTGAAAAGTAAGCAATGTCATTCGAACATAGAATCTCTATTTTAAGGTACGGTCCAACCACCTGGTGGGAATACCGTACCCAAATTCCCGATGGAGCTTAACCGGGAGGTGACTCTATCTTAAAATACGGGATTCTAAGTCTCGTATCCATTAACCCATTAATCAGACTAAATTTCAACCTCAACATCACTTCCATTATCCATTTTCATCACGCTAAAATAAGGATCATCCCTTAGCACGCTTCACAGCGCTCGTTATTTCTCCGATACAAGCCAAAGAGCATTAAATCTTACCGTGCAGGCAAGGGGGTCGAGGGTCATAGGATTACAGTGGCGACTCCGCTGGGGATTTTCCTTTAACTTAAAACTTGAAATCGCTTTCATTTTGAAACTTTGGTTAATGGATTTTGATGATGTCCGTAAATCTTTTTTTAAATCAACGCTTTATTTCTTATGCTTTTTTCTCCACCGCTTAGTTAGATTCTAAGTTTTAAGGTGCCATATTTGTCACCCCATAAAGCTCACTTGTATACCTCTTACCCACCAGAAATTGGGGATATTTGTGGATGGAACACTCATTTCAACCAATGTGTAATTCCCGCGGTCGCGCTCATTTGAGGAGTGGTTGAGTTACACGAAGTCAAGGCAAATGAGACCCTTTTGCTGTGTCGTTCACGACACCAGCAGTTTGGGACTATGAACCACGATAAAACTAGCCATAGCGATTTCCCCGTAGGATCACCAAAATAATCTAGGTTTAGGTCGCATACTCTCTTGCCGTTTCCTAGCACTAGAGTTACCCCCAGACTACAAATTGGCATTTCATGGGAGCCATAAGGTTGGAAGAGGTTTATTTGCTTTCGTGTGCTACTTATATTATACTCATGCATACGCATCTCACACATAGGCTGCCTATGGCCGACCTTTATTTTTGGTTTTTCGATTACTCCTATCCTCCCCTCACTTGAAGGGGGAATTTAACAAAATGCCTGAGATTGTTTGAATCCCGATGACCCGTACCTAGTTCGCTAGGAATAGCGAGGAGTTTGATGTCTCACATATTTTAGGGTTAAGCTTCGCATCATAAGCTCTTATGCTCTCTAACTCTCTAAACCACCCATATATATGGCATTCATCCCTCAAATATTTATGTTATCATCCATCTCATTCATGGTTTGATTTAGGCTGATCTTCTTTCAGTTTCTCAGTTAGACCAAGGCACCGCTCCCGTCAGATTTGATCATCATCTAGTTCAGTTTCAAGCTCAGTTGTGGAATCTGTTTCTTTTCGCTATGTCTGATTTGCCACCAGTGGATAGGGTTCCATTCGAGGGTTCTTTTTCTCTTCATTTCCTCCCGCCTAATCAGGGTCGCTCTCCTTTGAGTTCCGAGATTGCCAACGCTTTGTTAGCATTTCTCTGATCCGATCAATTCTGAGTTGCAATCTATGGGTAGATCTAAGATTCAGTCCACACAATTTTGGAAGAGAAAAGAAGTGTCCAAAGGATTTCAATGATTGGTATTCAAGCTCGGGGACAACCAGAGACCACTCAAAGTGGGTTAGTTCAGATTCCGCCATTCCAGGCTTAGTCTTCTATTCAACCGATTCAACTAATTCAGTGTATGCAGTAGCCTACTCAACCTTTGCCTATGCCATTTCAATTTGGTTAGGATATCATGCAATCTCCATTGCCCGTATTTGCTTATCTAACCTAAACTCCAGACCATACCTTCAAGCATGGTTTTCTTGCCAGTATAAGCTAACTTCCGTTAACCCCAATAACCCTAGATTAGTTCCAGCCTCCTAGGTTAATGTCTTCCGTATGGCCCCGATTCAATCTGTTCCAACTAGATCAAAATTTAGCTCTACCTCAAATACCGCTAAAGTCCTCTCTTCCTGCTCCTCCTCAATTTATTATTGCTCCGAGAGGAGCTGCTTACCCGTAAAACCCCTTCAAAACTAATCTGTAAGTTAACTCTCCAGTCAAACCCTCATCCATTGCTTTACCATTCCAGTTTGGTACACTCCATCCCTCTACCGACCAGGTCATACAACCTCCGGGCATGATACCTAAAATTAAAGCGTCTGCGCATCGATTAGCGCCTCATTCATCCAACGACCAGGTTGTGCAATCCCCGGGTATGATGCTCAAAATGGAGGCTTTGCTGCATAAGTTCCTACTCTTTAGCTCCAAAGAGAGTCAAAAAGAAAAGCTCAAAGAGTGTGAAGGACCTCGTATTCTCCCATCAAGGGCTGAGGTGAAGAAGAGGCTTTCGCGAGCCAGTAAGTTAAATCTTGGATCGTCCCCTCAAGATCGGATGATTGTTCAGGCAGCAGTTGTAGTAGCTCCCAAGGATAACCCAGAGAATATTGCAAATCCATGGAAATTATCCCTCAGTGCAATCTTAGCCACCTTAAGGGAGCGCGGGCTCCTCAAAACCCTTCGTGAGCATAGGAGGAGAAGCATAACTTTTGCGTGTATCATGTCAAAAGAGGCCACCGCACCGATGAATGTTAGAGGTTGATTCAAGACATCTACCATTTAGTGAGGGAAGGAAAGATAGCTGAGCCTAAAAAAGCATTTAACTGCTTTGTCGCTCACAAAAGGGAGTTAGGGGTCCGCAAGATATCATTAGAGCCATCTTTTCCAAAGACAAGAGTCCAACAAGGTCTCCAGTGGATGAAAGAGACAAGTCATCAGCCAAGCGCATGGAAGTGTCGGATTTCAACCTGGGCAATGCCCCAATGAAACCTACCGAGGGTGCTTAATCTACTAGCACCGTAACTCAAGACCCTCCGCCTGTGGAGGATGCTATCTATCTATTAAGTAATTTCCTTTTTATAGCATCTAGATGTGAACAATTATGCCTTTGAGGCACTTTTAACTTAATGAAAGACTCTCTCTTTTTGCTTATCCATTTGATGTTTCGCCCGATGGGTCCATGCATTCATTTCTTCATAAGCACAATGGTTTAGTATTCATGACGTTTCTTTAACTGAAATAAGTTCGAGTACATATGATAAATGGTAACCACTTTTTAATGACCTAACCTTTGAAAGAAAATGAGAGATAATGAGTGCTTAAAGATCATGATAACACTTTTGCCTAGTCATGCCTACACACCCAGGGTTCGTCATCGAATTCCCAAGCATTTCATCTCCATACAACAAAAGAAGCTTAGTCCTTCCTTGGATAGATCCAATATGTCAATCGGTCCATCGCGGCCTCACGACATTATGCGAACCATTTTTAAGCTACCAAAAAAATGTCAGCCTGTGATGGAGAAAGAACATCGCCGGATCATCTTCGATAGAGTTGTGCTTATCTTTCTTCGCCCACCCATTCTCAAATTTCCCACCCCCATAAAACATTGCCTGTTCCTACTACACGATCTCTTCCACCCCTCCAAACCTTCCCTATATCTCTCCTCCTTGGCCATTCTCAGCGATGGGGACACATATGATCGACAAGATTTGACCATCATTAG
This sequence comes from Euphorbia pulcherrima, assembly GCA_947683365.1. Classification (NCBI taxonomy): domain Eukaryota; kingdom Viridiplantae; phylum Streptophyta; class Magnoliopsida; order Malpighiales; family Euphorbiaceae; genus Euphorbia; species Euphorbia pulcherrima. The sequence continues at coordinate 5,027,124 of CANTUS010000008.1, forward strand.
CATAGGGGAAAGCCGACCCTTTTAACCAACATTACCGTCAAGAAGATGGCTAAGTTCGTCGAGAAATGAGTACTTGATCTGTGTAGCCTACCCCGATTGCATCATCCTAGTTATTAGAGTTTCAGTCTTAAGGGGCACTCCTTGATTGATTGAAAATTTAGGTCTGAGCTCTGCAGACCTTCACCCATCCAACCACGAGCTAGTGGGACAATTAAAATCGAGAGTCTTGTTGAACCCAGCATCAAAGAGACCCACATGGACTAAGGTGCAGCCCGAGTAGCTTAAATAGTTTTCAGATATATCAAAAGTATATAGCAAGGAGGAAGAACAACCGAGTCAAGCATTAGAGGCACCGTCGAAAGCTAATGATCTGATTTCAAAGCAAGCAAATCCTGCTAACATCGACCCAAGGGGGAATTTCCAACCAAATTGGGTAGGACTTCATGTATTCAGAAATATGCTTGATCTAAGGGGCATGATTATCAATGGTAATGAGTTCATAAACCCTATCAATCAAATCAGGTCGAAGCGTTATCGTAGCTAACCAAAAGATTCAAATCCAGAAAAGCGGCATGTAAAAAGCATATATAAATTAATCACCCGACGAGTGGTCCTCTACTGCTCGGGCAAAAATTAGGGTGTATCCCGCTGATCGATATTCTGCAAACTAGTCAGGCAAAAGTTAGGGTGTAAAATGACCCGCTAGACTAAAAACCCAAAAAGGGCGGCCTAGGCAAAAGTCATGGTAAAGTGAGCCATGAGTGTGTGTTGGCTAGAAAACCTTCATAGGCTAGTTAACTCTAGAGTTTTGGTCAATAGAAATGATTATCAGCATCATGTACTCAAACTTACTTCATTTAAGTGAAATGTCATTTTACTGAGTTCCTTATGTTTGTGCTTGAATGAATATATTGAGCCCAAAAGGCGAAATGTTGCAAGTAAGTCAAGTGTAGTGTTCAGTGCAGTTAACTCAGTTCCTCAAAAGAAACAGAAGTAAAGATAAAAGGCAAAAATCCTGATACACTAAAAAGAATCAAGGTCTATGCAAAAGCCGGGAAAGTCCACTGGATCAGAAACCCGAAAAGGGCGGTCCAGGCAGAAGTTAGGACATAAAAGTAGAATGAACAAGTCTGACAGGCCTGACACAACATCTGGGTCTATGCAAAAATTAAGAGAATGAGAACAAAGGTTGTCGACTGCCATCGATCACATCAAGATATCTATATCATCGCTATTAGCATCAGAATGCATGAATATGTTTGCCGGTCTAATAGACTCAAAGGACATAGATTTATCCTCCGACAGTGTTTGCTCAATTCTTGATCGCAATCGAGCATCTTGATTCTATAGTATCCTAATCTTCCAAAACCATCCTTGGTAGAATTCATTGGTAGTGATAGCGTCCAGCCGTTTGTCATCCTGAACCTTGAAATTCGCTTCTTGCTCCCACCTATCTCTGATTCTCTCAAGTCAATAATCATTTATGCAAGCAAGAGGGTGTGTAGGAAAATGATAATCTTTTGCTAAGGGCATTCTCGCTTCGTCTATACCACGAGACACTTCCGTGCATTCTTTTCCCTGGTCGAATAACTATCATGCCTAGCATCCATCTAGCAAGTAAATAAAGCAACCAAAGTAATCAACACACGAAAGTAATATCATCAGGCAAACCAAATAAAGCAACCAAAGTATCAAATCCTCAATGTCTCAGGTGAACGCCAAAATACAACAAGAAAAGAAAAGATAAGGTATCTGATGGGTAACGAGAGAGTGTAGAAGTGTATCAGTCTAGCATTCATCAATCCTCCCTGTCATAATTGGATCAAATGTATCCTGCCCCATCATCATCCTGACTCTACAAACCTTCTGCGGTGTCCCCTACAGGAGTGCGAGATGATGAGGGCTCAGATGGATACTCAGGGCAAGCTGCAGACTGTGTGAAAGATATCTTCGTCATCCTTGTAGCACCGTGAGTATATCCCGAGGATACGGATCACCTCGAATCAGCCATGAAACCCCCACCATCTCCTCCTATATCTACACCTGCACCTCGACCTTCAACCTTGAGCTGGGCCTCAAGATCGTCTCTCTGAATCTGCAGCCTTTGAACCTAGTTATTGATCCGCGCCATATCTCAAGCATGCGAGGCCCTCTCCTCCACATACTAAGCTCTCTTGAATGCCATCTGGCCCTAATATTCTGCCATCTAGCTCTGATATGTCACCATCTGGCCCTAATACTCCGCCAGCTTCCACTCAGTATGCACTTGTTCCTCCTCGCTAGCCCAAACCCGGTCTTGCTCTATAGAGATAAAAGCCTGCACATCAGCAACCGCAAAAATGATCAGCTCTGATAAATCATGCATCATGCATACAATCATAATATTTATTTATTTCTTGCAGGAAATGATGAAAGAAATCAATTACCCCAGAAATGGAATCCTAGGCTAAGACCAAGTCCCTCATTAAAAAATATCCTCGGGCTATGCGCACAGCCTCAGAGGCAAGCACTATAAGTCAGAGATAAAATTAGATCGATCACCACGGCCAAACAGCAATATATCATAATCAGAAAAGTGATTACTTGTGTGGTATCAGGAGGAGTAAAGAGAATGGGTATGGTAGTCTCCTTGATCCGCTTGACCTCGAGCAACCCTGGTAGGCTCAAAATCCATAGCTCTCGCTCTATAGCAAACCCTAGGACCCACTGGATAAATCCGTGAGGTGGAATCCCCCTAGCGTGAGGTATCTCTATAGAAGCCATCTTGGGCCAGAGCTATGGCCCCTGTGAAGTGTCTCCCTGGCCACTGCAGCCGGTGCCACTGGTCCCTCTCCTCTTCTTGCGGCAAACTTGAAAAAGAGCAAGTCAAATGTCAATCAAGCTATGAGATAATAAAAAGTCAAAGTACATCCCCAGTAGTCAAGTTGTACCTTCTTCTACTGGGGTAAGAAAACCCCGGGACCGGCAAGATCCTTAGCATCGATAGGCATACCATCCTGATCCAAGGATATGCCACCACCCTTGCCATCCGAGGGAGGCTCATTATCATCATCATCATCCCCACCATATCCATCACTACCCTCGGTCACCATGCCGTCATCTCCAAAATCCTTATGCTTATCAACTAGGGTTAATCTCCGATAGGCAAGAATAAGCCGGTCGAGGTGAGCGGCATAGTCTTATCCAAGTGAGGGCACTCTCTCCTAGTCACTGTCCATGTATCTCGCCTGATCTCTCACGAGCATAAGGTGGGGCCAAAATATACCCGCTGGCACTTCAGGCGAGACTTTCCTTTATAGGGTAATGTTGGTCCTCCACCTCCGGATGCACTCCTCGAAGTACCACTCAAGGCTCCGAGGGCACTCTAGTATGAAGTGGCAGCCATCTACCCCGCGTCAGCCACCAGCTCCTCCCTAAATCTCCCTAATATGGTCATAGTATGGCAGGCTCCTCTATGGCTTCACGATGGGTCAAAAAATAACAATAAATCACTGTAAGTATCTCTCCTTTTATCCATACAGTTTCGGACTAAATGCTTAAATTAAATGTGCAGGAATAGATCTTATTACCTAGTGTCGGTGAAGCTGCCTCAGATAATCCCTGTACCAGGCATGCCCGTGGGTGTCCTTATCCTTCTGCCCTACCATCTATTGGGCTATGTAATGGGTACCGTCTAGGGGATGACTGTCCAACCCAGGCGGCAGGACGACTCTATAAGTGTTCGCCCATACCTGTAAAAAGAATGATAAAGTTAGTGCACAGCCAGCATAATTATTTTCGATTTTCTAGTGGGTGGAATTCCTAACCTGAATCCAAAAGGCCCTGCCTTGAACTCGCCAATGTCTCCGCAAGCTGAGTAGTCAAGGGTGAAATACATCTGCCCAAGTATGGCCCGAGGCCAATTCCACTCATGAAAAGTGGTCATGTCCTCAAGAGCGCTAAGTAAGCCTATGGTAACCACGCTCGAAGAAGTGGGAAAGAATAGGGTGGTGAGCAAGGTGATGATAAAGGACCGCAAATACTAAATCAGCCGGTCGCCACTAATATCAGTCTTCTGGGTCCAATACACCTCAAGTGCGGCATACTTGAGCCTCTCATTCCTTAGGGGAGAGACCCCGAGAAGTGCCTCTACTTAAGCTCGAGAAGCCGGCCGATCATAGAAATGGTCAAGATACAAGTCAAAATGAATAACTCTCCCTCCCCATTAGAGCCCCATCATCGCTACTATATCGAAAGGGGTGATGGTCAGCTCCTCGATCGGTAAATGAAATGTACGGGTGGTCTCATTCCACCTCTCAACCAAGCATGCCATGATGGTTTGGCTCATGGGCTTATGCCCCGTCCGTAAAGCCTCAAGTAGTGACACCAGACACATATCGGTAATAGCCTCGACCAACAAAAAGTATTGGGTTGCTCGCACCTTAGCTTTTATCTTAACCCACCACTTGGCGCATCAAGTCATAGACCCCATCGTTTTGCAATGATGAGTCTGTAAAATTTTAAATGTCAAGAATTAGCACCAAAAAAGGCAGAACATAAGTTAATTATGCAAATTAAATAAAAGACAGCAAATTTTCAGCACCTAGATCACCTCGGAACCAAATTTTGACATCAAAATCAGATTCAGGACAAAAAATCAGCTTGGGAAGTCCCCCTTAATTTTTTTTTCAGGCTCGCCTGCGACGGCCACGCCGCCACCGTAGCAGCGGCATTCACCGCTATAGCGGCAGTGATGACCGCTGTCCCTATAGTGGTGGTGGCTTAAGCTTCCCCTATCTTCTTTTGGGCTTGCTAGCGACGGCTTCACCTCCACCACCGCCGCTATCATGGGAGCGTTCACCACTACCATGATAGCGTCCACCACTATAGCGGCAGTGGCGATCCCTGCCCCTATAGCGATGGCGACGGCGTCGGCCTTTAGCCGCCCCCGGCATCGCTTTCTCCCTAAAATCCAAATTTCACCCGAATCTTGTCCAAATCAAGTCAAATCAGTCCCTAAATAATCCTAAAGCAGTTCTAAACAATTTTTATCAATAATTTCATCAAAAATTCAAGCCTAAAGGCCTAAAATTTCAAAGTTAGACCATGGGCATAAAGTGCAAAATCTGAAATTTTGATCAGGTTTTGGGTTATTACCTGAAGAGTCGAGGCATGCCCATTCAAATTCGTGTACATCCGGGGTTGTGAGTAAGGAGTATACCCCAAATACTTGTCTTTTTGGTAAAGTCCATATGCTTGGGCAATCGAAAGAGCACGCAAACTGTGGCTAGTCACGCACAGGGAGCTATGGTCAATCCCACTGGATCCCTTCTTAATGATTTTGGCTCGATAACTCAAAGAAACTGAGCCCGTTCGGGTTGTATAGAAAGGGAAAGAAATGAATGCAAAAGGAAGGGAATGGAAATGGAGAAGTGCAGGAGTGAAAAGGAAAAGGAAAGAAAAGAAGGAAGTAAAAGAAAGAAAGGAAAAGGAATATATTCCTTTTAGTCTTTTATTGCATGGAATATTCTCTAGAATATTCCTTTTCACAAGGGGCAAAGTTCTTCGATCGGTTATTTCTTTCTGAACCCCGGATATCCTTATACTCAATTTATATATTTCATCTTCCATTTTTATTGTTTAATTAAAGGGGCAAAAATTTTGTTACACAAAATCAATTAAATAATAAAAAAGCAATTATATGGCTTACTAATGCTTCAACACTACCTTAGCAGGTAAGCTGTACAGCGATCCTTTCGGGGCATTTCACCGTAACCTCCTAAATCTCCAGGGACACCTCAATGCAAACTACCAATCTGAGAATCCAAAACCTCAAAAGCCCAAGCCCATGTTTGGCAAAACCCTAAAAAGCCCAAGCCTATGCTTGGCAAACCCTAAAAAGCCCAAGCTCATGCTCAGTAAACCCTGAAAAGCCCAAGCCCGTGCTTGGCATCAAAAGCCCAAGCTCATGCTTGGCAAAACCCTCAAAAGTCCAAGCTTATGCTTGGCAAAATCTCAAAAGCCTAAGCCCGTGCTTGGCAAAGCCTCAAGAGCCCGAGCTCATGCTTGGCAATCCCTCAAAAGCATAAGCCCATGCTTGGTAAAATCCCTAAAAGGCCCAAGCCCATGCTTGGAAAAACCCCAAAAGCCCTAGCCCGCGCTCGGTAAAATCCCTAAAAAGCCCAAGCCCGTTCTTGGCAAAACCTCAAAAGCCCAAGCTCATGCATGGCAATCCCTTAAAAGCCCAAGCTCATGCTTGGCAATCCCTCAAAAGCCTAAGCTCATGCTTGGTAATCCATCAAAAGCCCAAGCCTGTGCTTGGCAATCCGTCAAAAGCCTAAGCCCGCGCTTGGCAGACCTCAAGCCTCTATTAATAGGTATACCGAATCAAATCATCCAAGTCAAAATCTCGTTCTTGATAAGTCTATTGATGGCAACCCCAGCAGATAACTAGTTCAAGAATCCACACTTCAAGTATAACCCACTATCCCTTGCTCTTTCGTGAGATCTCACTTCGCCCGCCAAGTGGCAATCTCCTGAGGGGCAGCCTATGAGCACGGGCTTTTCGGTGACCCTTGGAACGATGATGACTTGTTGCTCTAACCTCATACAGTGTAGTTGTTCTATTCTTAGAAGGTTGAATCACGGTTGGCAAGAACTTTTTTGATGATTTCAGACCTTTGGCGGTACTTAGATATCTTTCGCCTACATTTAGGATTAGCCATTTCCTTTCACTCGCGTGCAGTAATTTGTTTTCTGATTTTCTATAAGACCCGGACATTTTCAGCAAGTTTTGTTTATACCATTGGATTCCTGACTCTTTGAGCTTTTCCAGAATGACAAGAATCACCTTAATCGGATAACCATAGTAAAAGATACAGGCACTGGAAGTCAAAACCCTAAATCTGCCCTAATAAGCTAAAACCCTACAAAAACCCAAATTAATTACCCAAAAACCCTAATTAATTAACAAAAACCCTAAGTAATTAAACCTAAACCTAATTAGCCTAAACCCTAGCCTCCTAGCCCCTTTTGGCTGCCACCACTGCCGGCGGCGGCGGCGGCGGTGGCAGCCTGCCCTCCGGCAACGGTGGCCGCCACCCTAGTGGCGGTCACTACCGCTGTGGTTTATGGCGGTGAATGCCACCGGGGTGGCCACCCCTGTTATGGCTACCCTCGCCATATGTGGCAGCAGCCACCTCCACTGTTGTGGCGGTGGAATCTGCTATCACGGTGGTGACCGCCGCCCCTATGACGGTCACCACTGTGACGGTGGCGGTTGCCTTCGCACGGCCTATTTCAGGCCGTGCCACCTCATTTTCTCTCCCCTCTTACGATTTAGCCACATATTTTTCCCAAAATTTTACCTAAGTCGGTGGATTTTTATGTGTGAGGGTATTTAAACCAATTCAAGAGAGAGAGGGGGACTTTTTTCTAGATATAGAATTTAGAAATCATTTTAGAGAGAAAATTCAAGAACAAGAGAGAGAAAGGGAAGAACTAGAGAGAGAAAGCTTAAGAAAAGCTAGAATCCAAGTTTAATCCTCTCTAATCTGAATTCTTAGTTGTTCTTAGGCTTGATCTCGTAGCTTAAACACTAAAATCTATTAGAAATCCTAGGTTAAAACGGATTAAATAGGGTTTTAGAGACTTTTCCTAAATACCACCCAAACAATCTGTCACTATTTCTATTGCTATTTTCATCACTATTTCCATCGAAAAATCATGAAAAGCTTGTCAAACGTCCGATTTGAGTCTCCCGAGTTAGATTCACGGCCTAGAGGTAAAAAAACTGAGTTCCCTTGATCTTTTACTTAATTTATTGTCTTTTGTTGCTGTTTTTATTACTTTTGGTGTTGTTTCTTGGTATTTCCTTCGTGTTTTTGGAAAACCGTTCGAAAATAATACGACCGCTATAGGGATAGCCTTCACCTCTGCCCCTATAGCCTTGGCCGCTACTGTTATAGCTGTGAAGGCTATAACTATGGAGGTGAACTCTACCCCTATAAAGGTCCCGTTATTTCTTACGTTTTTTGGATATTTTCTTACCCAAATCCAAAAAATCAACATTATTTGAGTGTTTTAAGTCCAGATCTATTGAAATATAGTTGATTACGTCTTAAAACTTTAATGATTTTGAGCTCATGGATGCAAAAACATCGATTTCCCCCCTAAAAATGGTTTTGCGCGGCAAAGGCTATAGTGACAGCCTTGACCGCCGCCGCTATGGCCTTCACCGCTGCCACTATAGTGGTCAAGGCTATACCAGTGGCAGTTAAGGTGTCACCAAAGCCTTTTGTTGCCAAAAGCTGTTTTTAGGCCTTTTTCGCCGTTTTCTTTCATTTTCGATCCCGATTTCAACCCGAACAATTTCCAAAAAATTATGAATAATCTGAAATTGTTTTTATTAATTTTATTCTATTTTTACGTTTTATTTTTATTTTTATTTGATTTAATATGCATTTTAATGGCTCAAAAATAGTGTTTTAATGAAATAAATCTAAATAAATTGTTTTCTACCAACTAAAAATTCCAAAAATATTCTGAATATGTTAAATATTATTTTAGGATGTTTAGATAATTTATCTCACTTTTTAGATTGCTTAGATAATTAAGTAATACCCGAAAACCGCATTTTTGTCCCGAAAAATTCAAAAATATCGTTTTCTTCATGCTTTTTGTTTTTTTTCTGCATTTATTTATCCATGCTTTATTTGTCATTATTCTTATATATCTATTGCCTCGTTTGGAGCCGGGTCCGCGTCGATAAGCTCGATTAAAACCTGGTTTCGCCCGTTTATTTATTGATCCTTTTTTTTCCTTTCTTGCATTAGAACAATGTGTAGGTATTCGTAAAGCCTTATAATAATTTTATTTTCCTTGCTTTGTTTATTTATCGCTTTCCGTGTGATGCATGGCATATTAAATCAAAAACACCAAACAATAATCGGATTAAATCGTATAAGAACTAAGGTCACGTTTATTAAAATATAATCGGCTTGATTTAAAAATTGAAAATTAAGCAACGTCATCCGAACCTAGAATCTCTGTTTTAAGGCACAGTTCAACCACCCGATGGGAATATCATACCCAATTTCCGAGTGGAGCTTAACCGGGTGGCCTAAATTCCTAGTGGAGCTTAACCGGGTGGCGACTCTATCTTAAAATATGGGATTCTAAGTCTCATATCCATTAACCCATTAATCGGATTAAATTTCAACCTCAACATCAATTCCATTATCCATTTTCATCACGCTAAAATAAGGATCATCCCTTAGCACACTTCACAGCGCTTGTTGTTTCTCCGCCCCACACCGAAGAGCATTATAGCTTACTGTGCGGGCGGGGAGGTCGGGGGTCGTCGGCTCACAACTGTGAGCATGGGCTTTTCGGTGACCTCGAAATGATGATGACTTGTTGTTCTGACCTTGTACGGTCCAGTTGTTCAATTCTTTGAAGGTTGAATCACGTTTTTCAAGTAGTTTTTTGTCGATTTCAGACCTTTAGCAACACTTAAATATCTTTCGTATGCATTTAGGATTAGTCATTTCCTTTCCCTAGCGCCCTTTAATTTGTTTTGCAATTTTCTATAAGATTCAAACATTTTAAACAAATATTGTTTATACCATTCGATTTTTGACTCTTCGAGCTTTCCGGAATGTCTAGAATTGCCTTAATCGGATAACCGTAGTGAATGATATAGGCATTGGAAGTTAAAACCCTAAATCTGCCCTAATTAGCCAAAACCCTAATTAATTTCCCAAAACCCTAATTAATTAACAAAAACCCTAATTAATTAACCCTAAACCTAATTAGCCTAAACCCTAGCCCTCCAGCCCCTTTTGGCTGCCACCATCGCCGGCGACGGCGGTAGTGGCAGCTTGCCCGCCGGCGACGGTTGCCACCACCCTTTATGGCGGTGAATGCCACTGGGGTGGCCACTCCCTTGTGGGCACCCCCACCATTTATGGTAGTAGCCACCGCCACTATTGTGGTGGTGGAAGCTGCTGTCACGGCAGTGACTGCCGCCCCTATGGCAGTCATCACCATGATGGTGGCGGTTGCCTTGGCACGGCCTATTTCAGGCCGTGCCACCTCATTTTCTCTCCCCTCTTGTGATTTGGCCATGTATTTTTCCCAAAAATTTACCTAAGTCGATGGATTTTTGTGTGTGAGGGTATTTAAACCAATTCAAGAGAAAGAGGGGGGACTTTTTTCTAGATTCAGAATTTAGAAATCATTTTAGAGTGAAAATTCAAGAACAAGAGAGAGAAAGGGAAGAACTAGAGAGAAAGCTTAAGAAGAGCTAGAATTCGGGTTTAATCCTCTCTAATCTTGATTCTTAGTTGTTCTTAAGCTTGATCTCGTAGCTTAAACACTAAAATCTATTAGAAATCCTAGGTTAAAACGGATTAAATAGGGTTTTAGAGACTTTTCCTAAATACCACCCAAACAATCTGTCACTATTTCTGTTGCTATTTTCATCACTATTTCCATCGAAAAATCATCAAAAGCTTGTCAACCGTCCGATTTGAGTCTCCCGAGTTAGATAGAGGTAACAAAACTGAGTTCCCTTGATCTTTTACTTCATTTATTGTCTTTTATTGCTGCTTTTGGTGTTGTTTTCTTGGTTTTTCCTTGGTGTTCTTGGAAAACTGTCAGAAAATAATCCGACCTCTGTAGGGATAGCCTTCACCTCTACCCCTATAGCCTTGGCCGCTACTGTTATAGCGGTGAAGGCTATAGCTATGGAGGTGAACTCTACCCCTATGGAGGTCCCGCTATTTCTTACATTTTTAGGTATTTTCTTATCCAAATCCATAAAATCAACAATATTTGAGTGTTTTAAGTCCAGAACTATTGAAATATAGTTGATTACGACTTAATTTTAGCCCTTTTTCGCCGTTTTCTTTTATTTTTGACCCTGATTTCAACCTGAAAAATTTCCAAAAAATTATGAATAATCTAAAATTGTTTTTATTAATTTTATTCTATTTTTACGTTTTATTTTTGTTTTTATTTGATTTCAAATGCATTTTAATGGCTTAAAAATAGTGTTTTAACTAAATAAATCTAAATAAATTATTTTCTACAAACTAAAAATTCCAAAAATATTCTGAATATGTTGAATATTATTTTAGGATGTTTAGATAATTATCTCACCTTTTTAGATTGCTTAGATAATTAAGTAATGCCCGAAAATCGCATTTTCGTTTTCTTCATGCTTTGTATTTATTTTCCGCATTTATTTATCCATGCTTTATTTGTGATTATTCTTATATATCTATTGCCTCGTTTGGAGCCGGGTCTGAGTCGGTAAGCTCATTATAACCCGATTTTGCCCGTTTATTTATTTATCCCTTTTATTTACTTTCTTGCATTAGAACAATGTATAGGTATTCGTAAAGCCTTGTAATAATTTTATTTCCTTGCTGTGTTTATTTACCGCTTTTCATGTGTTGCATGGCATATTAAACTGAAAACACCAAACAATAATCGGATTAAATTGCACAAGAACTAAGGTCACGTTTGTTAAAATATAATCGGCTTGATTCAAAAATTGAAAAATAAGCAACGTCATCCGAACCTAGAATCTCTGTTTTAAGGTATGGTCCAACCACCCAGTGGGAATATCGTACCCAAATTCCTCGTAGAGCTTAACTAGGTTGCGAATCTATCTTAAAATACGGGATTTTAAGTCTCGTATCCATTTACCCTTTAATCGGACTAAATTTCAACCTTAACATCGCTTCCATTATCCATTTTCATCACACTAAAATAAGGATCATCCCTTAGCACGCTTCACAGAGCTGCTTGTTTCTCCGCCCTACTCTAAAGAGCATTAAAGCTTACCGTGCAGGAGGGGATCGGGGGTCGTCGGCTCACACTTAGCGGTTTTACAATCTATAGTGCTCGGGCGGCTTCTAGGATCGGAGAGAAATAATGAGTCTTCAACGTATTTTATTATGAAAAATACATTTTAACTTTTGTGGGTTGATTTTGTGGATTATTAGTGAAAGTGATCGTATGGGAAATGGTGAGTTAATTGATTTTAACCAGTTGAAAATGATTTCTGGGCTCCGCCTAAGGGTCGGTACCCGAACGGGTGGGTGGGACCCATATGACTATTGGGGAGGACCGATACGGGTATGGGGGACCAGTTCAAGTCATGTCTGGTCCCGAGTAGAAACTCAGTTTTATTTAATAAATAAATTAATGGTGGTGAAATGAAATAAAAATAGGATTTCCTTCCATATGAGTATAGCGCACCAGTTTAATATCCTTAAGCACATAAGGTGCTAACAAGGCTCATATGGGTTAGGACCATACCCAAATAAAGAATAAAAGAGCATATGGATGAGAAGAAATAGAAAGTGATAATAAAATAAATGAGATGTGAGTCTCTTTGAAACTTAGGAGCGTTACCTTTACGCTGTGAATCCACTTTAGAGCAGTTCCAATGCCGAATGGAAACTTTGTCAAAGTAGATGATGAAATGATGATTTTAGAATTGTTTTAGGTAAGTGTTTGTGTTGACAGAACCGTCACCAATCCTAAATATGAAGTTAGAAAGGAATTAAATGTGGGAAAAACCAATGTGGAATGGTTTCCCCCGTATTTTATAACCTCTATACCTCTTTTATACCCTTGCTATAACCTAAAGAACTTGCTAGAACAATTTCCGTATAGTAGTATTTTATTCTAATATTTCTCTCTGTAGTTGTTCTCTATTGTGCCCCTTGTGAAATGAGGACAACGACCTCTATTCAAATGGGGGCAAAAGGTCTAAACGTATTAAATAACTGATTTATACATTTATGGTTGATATCATTTGTTGATGGCTAATTTAGATTATATTTGTTTATGGCCTATTATATTCATTTATGGTAGATTTGGAGCATTAAAACTGACTGTTTAGACATCTGGAGAACCGGTATGGGTGGTCTAGACCCGTATGGGTCCCGTTAGTACCAAATTAGGCAATTTTGGAAGTTTTCATACTAGTTCGGATTGGTTGGACCCGTACGGGTCTGACCATTCCTCCCGTATAGATCTAGGTTAACCTATACAAACCTGTATGAATTTGGGTCAACCCATACGGATTGGGGTGGACTGGTATAGATCCAGATGGACCAGTCTCATCGGTTTTGCCCAAAACTGCTAGAAATTGATTGGTATTGACCGATTTTGACCATTTTCGACTATTTAGGGCTTAGGCACTAGTTTTCTTAGGTTTAGGCTTGACAAAGCTTGACCAAACTGCATTGAAATCACTCTAAGTAGATAACACCTATAGAAGGATGCATTATATAGCTCCCATCATCATTTCATGAGAAGATTCATTAAAAATCTGGAGCTCTCATACTGCCCCTCATGGGATCATTGTAGATACAGATCTGTATGATCTCATAATATAAGCTAGGGTTTAGAAATTATACCTGAAGTGATGACATGGGATAGTTCCTTTCTTGAGGTGAACTCATTTCCCAAGGGTCCGTTTATTAAGGCAGACGACTTTCTTTTGATGATGCGTATCCCTTTCTTGAGGCTGATGACTTTCCTTTACTGGTACATATCCGTTTCTTAATGCAGATGACTTTTCTTTGCCTATATGTATCCCTTTCTTAAGGTGGATGACTTTCCTTTGCTAATGCGTATCCCTTTCTTAAGGCGGACGACTTTCCTTTGCCAATGCGAATCCCTTTCTTGAAGCGGATGACTTTCTTTTGCAAATGTGCATCCTTTTCTTGAGGTGGATGACTTTCCTTTGCTATTATGCATCCTTAGTGACTCTACTGGGGAAAGTGTGTGTATCCCTTTCTTAAGGCAGATCGACTTTTCTGGCTGATGTATCCCTTTCCTAAGGCGGATCAACTTTCTTGGCTGTTGTATCCCTTTCTTAAGGCGGATCGAATTTCCTAACTAGGAATATTGAATGACATGTAAAAAGACATCAATCAAACGCCGAGTTAGTCATTGTCTAAGCAGACACAGCTTTATTCTTTATTGACTTTGTGATGAACAAAAATTTTTGCCCCTTTAATCAAGAATAAACATGTGTGGAAGGGGGGTTGACCCCTAAATAAACTGTAAACTAAGTGCGAGAAATATCGAGTTTGGCTTGATCACTTTGGGATGGAATGTCCCTTGGAAGGTTACCTCTCAAAGAATGCCCCTTAGAGGGCTCAATGATGGGGGATACCTCTAGATTGGCTGATTCCACTATTGGGGAATGGGGGGATGCCCCTTGGTTGACCCCGCTACTAGGGAGTAGAGTAATATTCTTTGGTGATGTCTTTTTTATTGGGGAATTATTTCTTTGCAAGACTAAATTATTGGGGAAAATTTTCCATATTTGGGTAGACATGTACACAAAAATTATCCCTATTAGTGATCAATTCAAAAAATGGCTTACCTTGATTCTTGATTGACTTTCGTGAAAATAAAAATTTGTTCCCCTTCAATCAAGGATCAAGGTGAGCTAGGGATTTTACCCCTAATTTAACTATAACGATTGAGTGAAGAGATATTGGGTTAGTCCTAACTTGGCTTAGTAAGCCTCTAGCATGCCTCTTCTATTTACTGGCACTCTCTCTTAGTAAGAAACCAATCTTTAAAATGGAAGAGAGTGCCCGTACGCTTCCTTAGGATGGGCTTGAGTTGAGCCTGAGTCTAATTAGTTTACCCTATAAAGGTCTTTATAATGTTATGATATGGGTGGGTTCCTTTCTTAAGGCAAACTCCTTTCCTTAGTGTTCTTTTCTTAAGGCGAACATCTCTCCTTTGTTGTGTGTATCCCTTTCTTAAGGCGGATGACTTTCCTTTAACTGATGTTGGCGTATCCCTTTCCTAAGGCAAATGACTTCTCCTCATATCCCTTTCTTAAGGCGGATCGACTTTCTTGGTTGATATTGCATCCCTTTCCTAAGGCAGATGACTCTCCTATTGCTGTTGTATCCCTTTCTTAAGGTGGATGACTCTCATGCTGCTGGTGTATCCCTTTCCTAAGGCAGATGACTCTCTTGATGATGGTGTATCCCTTTATTAAGGTGGATGACTCCCCTGCTACTGGCGTA
The DNA here is from genome assembly GCA_947683365.1 of Euphorbia pulcherrima. Taxonomy (NCBI): domain Eukaryota; kingdom Viridiplantae; phylum Streptophyta; class Magnoliopsida; order Malpighiales; family Euphorbiaceae; genus Euphorbia; species Euphorbia pulcherrima. The sequence continues at coordinate 5,042,180 of CANTUS010000008.1, forward strand.
TCCCTTTCCTAAGGAGGATGACTCTCCTGATCTGGTGTATACCATTCCTAAGGCGAATGACTCTCCTGATGATGGTGTATCCCTTTCTTAAGGCGGATGACTCTCCTACTGCTGGTGTATCCCTTTCCTAAGGCTGATGACTCTCCTAATGATGATGTATCCCTTTCCTAAGGCGGATGACTCTCCTGATGATGGTGTATCCCTTTCTTAAGGCAGATGACTCTCCTACTAGTGATGATGTATCCCTTTCTTAAGGTGGATGACTCTCCTGACTGATTGTTTTGAGCTACCTGCTAAAAGGACAATAAAAAAACATTGTGTCAGTTAATATCTAAAACGATACATCTTAATTCTTGATTGACTTTGTGGTAAAGAAAAATGTTTGCCCCTTCAATCAAGAATGAAGATGTGTGGATGGGGGTTAGTCCCTGAATAAATTGTAAATTGTGTTTAGAAATGTTGGGTTTGGCACAACACAAATCGGAGTGCCGTTGGGGAGCTGACTGCTGAGGATATAGCTCTTGAATGGCTAGTCCATTTGGATCATTGGGGAGAAACTGCTTGGGGGCAATTTTACTTGTTTAGAGGAAGGTGTTCCTGGGACATCCTAGCTGTTGGGGAGTATCCTTGGAAACCATCTTGAGAAAGCCTGACTAGTTGGTGGTGCCCCTAGAAATTTGCCCTTGGGAGGCTTTGGGGTTGATGCCCCTCAGGTATTCTTCTGATCGGGGGAATGGTTTCTCTAACGGCCCAGCCATCGGGGATAAAGATTAACTCCTTGTAGGGATAGGAGGAATGCCCCTTGAATGCTTCATTTGCTTGGGAATGAACTATCCTGATGTGGTTGCTCTGCCGGAGAAAAGTGACCCTTTGGTTGGCATTTGGGTTTTGCCTTGTCTGACCTACAGGGGAAAACAAGTTTTATTAGAATGTGACCTAAAATGTTACATCTCAATTCTTGATTGACTTTGTGATGAACAAAAATTTTTGCCCCTTCAATCAAGTATTAAGATGTATCGGGGTTCTATCCCTTAATTAATTATGAAGATTGAGCGAAGAAATGTTGGGTTGGTACCAATCTTATTTTGGTATGCCCCTAGAGTGGCCTGACTACTGGGGGAAAATAGCCTATGAGTGGCTTAACTACTTGGGGGAAAGTCTCCTAGATGACTTGAATTACTAGGGGCTGCCCCTTGGAAATAGAAACTTAACTGTCGGGGGGTGCCCCTAGAAATTACCTTAAGTGGGTTGACTAGTTGGGGGGATGCCCCTTGGATGTTTTGCTTGTTGGGAAAATGATCCCTCCAATGGTCTAGTTGCTGGGATTGCTTCTTGGGAAGATGCCTCTCAGTTGCTGCCCCTCGGATGGCACCTTTGTTGGGTATATCCTTTGACTGATGCCCCTTAGGTGGCAGTACGGTTGGGGGAATTCCTTCTTTTCCCAAAGATACCTCTCCTTAGGTTCCTGCACATGATAAAGAAGCTGGTCAATAAAACTTTAAGACACTAGAGTCAGGACTTGCCTTGATTAAAAGAAGATACTGAGTTTAGTGATGTTGGATTTGTCCCAACTTGAACCGAGGTGCCCTGGTATGCCCCTTCTACTAGCTGGCACTACTAGGGAGTGCCCCTAGGGTGCTTGATGATGGGGGATGCTTCTCGATGGTATCCACTGTTAGGAAATAGAGGGATGCCCCTAATTGACTTCTTTGTTGGGGAGGTGTCTTCCTAGATGATTTTTCTACTGGGGATCTCTTCTAGGATAACATTTCCTTAGTTTGGGAAAAATCTCTTGTCCTGTGGGGATTGTTGCCCCTTGATGTTTTGACCTCTTAGAGATCCTCCCCATGAATGAACCTGTATATGAAAAGTATTCACATTAGTAATTACTTTAACATGGCTTATCTTTATTCTTGATTGACTTTATGAAAACAAAAATTTTTACCCCTTCAATCAAGGATCAAGATGAGATAGGTGTTTAACCCTTAATTGGTTAAAAGAATGGGGTTTGCCCCAATTTAGATCTAATGTGTCTCTTCTACTGAGGAGCTCTAGTTTTGCTTAGAAAACTATTCTACCCCAGAGTTGGGACTTGTATGGCAGGGGATCCACTGGAGAGGATATGTACGGGGTGGGGAATCTGATGGGAAGGGTCCCGTACGCCAGATACTGACCCTTAAGGATGCTATTGGATAGGATGTATACACCTGCTGGGGACTTGTATGGATGTGGATGGGTTTAAGTGGAACCCGAGTTTGATGAGCGTGCCCCTATAATGGTATTTGTGACATTGTTGTCTTTCACCCTTGTGAGAACTTTGTCTTGAATTTGAAAAGATAATGTGTATGCCTTTCGTGGAATCGTACAAGTTCGGATGGATAGTGTATGCCTAGATGGGACTTATGCTTCTTCCTGTGTTGGATCTGATGTTGGTTCAAGATACCCACTGTAAGTTCAAACCTATAAAACTCAAAACTAAACTATACATGATGCATGATGTATGAACATTTTACATATATGTACTAATCCCCTGGTTTTCATTACAGACTTTGTTGGCTATAGACCGTGGTAAGTCTGCTCAGGACTTCGATGCCTCAGAGGAGTGAGCTAGATTCTTAGAGGAGTAGTTACGAGTAGCCACTACTGAGGTCCACCGGGTCATGCCACTGGAAGAATAGTTGGAGAGGGTTAGAGCGGAGACTACTCGGACAGCGGTTGAGGTCGAGATGTTGCGGATCCAGCTGGCCTACATGATTGAGGGTAAGTAGATACGTAAACCATCCAATTCTTTATTGGATGAGGATAGTTTAGCTTATCGAGCAGCGCTAGTGGTCACTCAGGTGGCGGTAACTGAGCAGGAGGCAGAGCAGGGAGTAGAGGAGATCAGTATTGTCGTTGGGAGTATAGCTGGAGCTTCAGAGACCAAGGTTCCCGATCTGCCTACTGCAGATGCTGGTGGAGTAGAGGATCATGCGATGATAAATAGGGATAACCTGCTAGCGGATGCACATGACCAGACCCAAGATGAGCACCAGGAACAGGACCCCCCAGTAGCTTAGATTAGGTTGTGCTTTTCTTACTTATCCGGGTCCTTGATTGATCCTTTACCTCGAGGATGTTATTGTCTTGTCCTTCTTTGATAAAGGCTTAAATTTCTAGTGAATTGACAAGTAACCAAACTTTTAAAGCTCTAGATTGCTGAAAGACTGGCCCGACTGTTGTAGACTTGTACAAGCTTATATGGATGCCTATACCTCTTTGCACTGGTGATTTGATCGGATGAGTTTCATTCTTTGCATATTAGGGGAGTGCATCTTTAAGGTGTCCAAACTGTAACATGGTGCAAGCTGGATGATGCTAGTGAAAACACTTGGTGCTTTTAATTTGAGTTCTAACTTTTGCCTAGATCATTTGATGTGATGCAATCTGTTGAACCAATTTCTGTACTTTTCTTTTGTCTTAAATTTTTCTTGAATTGTCCTTGGCAACTCAATTCAGCAGACTTTCTTTCTTGCCTTAACTTTTTCCTGAACTTTCCTTGGCAGCTTAGTTGAGCAGACTTCCTTTGTTTTCACGTCTTTGTGATGTCCACACTGTAGTGTGCTGCAAGTTGGATGATGCTAATGGAAGGACTTTGCACTTTGGATGATGTGTGCTATCGAGTAGCTTCACCAAGGGAAAACTAAACTTGAGGGATCCTGACTGCGAAACATTTCTATTACAAATGATGCTTGAAGAATAAAAGCAAGTGCAAAATACTGGCGTTTTTTAATTGAGTTCTAACTTTTGCATAGACCACTTCATGTGTTGTGTCCCATTGAACTAATTTTGTATTTTTCTTTTCTTTTGTCTTAACTTTTGCCTGAACTATCCTTAGCGGCACAGTTCAACAGACTTTCTTTCTTGTCTTAACTTTTGCATGAACTATCCTTGGCGGCTCAATTCAACAAAATTTTTCCGACTTTTGCATAAGCCTTATTTCTTTGTGTCTTATCGGTATTTTATCTTTGTTGAATGGTATGCACAGCATAGATAATAACAAAGAGCACAAAATGTAGAGAAGAAATTGATGTTCACATAGTTACAATTATTTCACCTAAAGATATGCATGCATTCATAAGACCAGGATTCTTAGCAAATTATAGCATGTTCATCGATGAAATTAAATTTAAGTGCATAGGCAATAGTAATATTTTCCAATGGTTAACCCTTACCTGCTTTCTGTTCTTTTTACAGATTTTCCAGAAAGCAACTGATGTTTTTCTCTCAATGCCCTAACTTTTGCCTAAGCCATTCTTTTCAGGTTTTTAACTTAGCGGCCTTTATTTGCATTGGAGTACCCTAACTTTCACCTGACCGATTTATGGAATACAGATTAGCAGCTTGCACCCTAATTTTTTCCCGAGCAGTAGAGGACCACTCGTTGGGTGAGTTATTCTTTATTTCTTTTATTTTTTATGGTGTGATGCTTTTTTATGATTTATTTCTTTTAACCTAGGCATGATAGCGCTTAAGCCTGTCTTGATTTACTGGATTCACAAACTCATTTCCATCCATATCTAAGCTTAATTCCTCCCTTTATAAAGACTTTCTTAACCATGAATGGTCCTTCCTAATTAGGCCTAAACTTGCCCTTAGTACTAGTGTTGACTTGGCATAGCTGTTTGAGAACTAGATTACCCGCCTTGAGGGGTTGCTTTAGGCTAGTTTGAGCCATTTAGTGTTGGAATGAACATGTTCTTTTGTGAAAGAAGGAGGTCATGTTATTGTGGGGAAAATTCTCCTTCTTGTGAAAGAAGGAGATCATGCTATTAGGGAAACTTGGGATCATTATATAGGGTGAGGGGTCTTCTTTCTTTTGAACAAATGGAGAAAGCATTTTTGAAGGGATTATTTGATGGGAATATAGCTCCAAGGGAGGTACCTACATTGATAAGAAATTTCCAATTGTTGGATGTGATGGTTTACCCTTTTGAAGGTTTTGGAAGAGCAGTGGATTTAAGCTTGCCTTGAATTTGGATTTGTGTTGTAAGATCTTTTCCTTCAATGGTGTTTTTGATGTGGAGTATGTCTTCCTCTGTTTTTTTCTATTTTTTCTTTTTTTTCTTGGGCTCTTGGTTTTCTTTCTTAGTGATGTGTATCTTCCTCCCCCCTTATGGAAAAAGATGAGCTAAGACCTAAGGTTATCATGTTTGCTAAGCACTTTTCATCTCTCTCTTTTTTTGCGGTAAGTTTTAACCATTGGAAACTTATGTCATTGCGATGTAATCAAATTCAATTTCTTTAATAAACATGATAAAATTTTTGAGAATGTTGATTTTATTAGTGCACGATATCTTTAAGAATGAAATGCTCAAACATATTGTGAATGCATCAATTTATTTGTGATATGCTTTATAAGGGCATTATGTTGCATCAAAACACCAGAAATGTTAAAAGGTTACCTCATCCTCGAAATCATCCTCCTTATGTGGAGGGTCTTCATTTTCAATATCTTTAATAAATATGATGAAATTTTTAAGAATATTGATTTTATTAGTGCACGGTATCTTTAAGAATGAAATGCTCAAACATGTTGTGAATGCATCAATTTATTTGTTATATGCTTTATAAGTGCATTGTGTTGCATCAAAACACTAGCAACGTTAAAAGGTTACCTCATCCTTGAAATAATCCTCCTAATGTAGAGGGTCTTCATTTTCAATCTCATTAGGATCCATTGGTGAATCGATAGTCTCCCAATCCTAAGCTTCTACTTGTATTGGAACTAGGCATCTTTCTGCTTTATCGATGTACTCCAATTCCTCAAATATTTCCCACTTTTCAGCCTTTTCGAGGATCCAATCTTCCCCTCTTATGGCTTAGAGCAAAGGTGAAGGTTGTTGAGCATTTGTAGTAACACCAAAGGGTAGACCTGATGGATGATGGAAGGTTGTCCCATTAGGTGTGACTACACAGTTGGGACCTTGGCTAGATCCCCTAAATAGAAAAACTAGAGACACAAATCCTTAGCTAGCTGAATAGACTGAGTGACGGCTAGCAGAATTATTGTACCTCCTGACTGAAAGGATTGCTAAACTATCCATATGGACCAACTGAACCCCAACTATCCAAACTGACTGGACGATGGACTACTAAGAGACGGAGGCAGAAGTTTAACCCTCAATTGAACTAAATTCGATTGAGTAGAAACTCGTATGCGGACCAAATGAACTTAAGATTGTTGAAAAGCTTTGACTCTTGCCCAGGTGGGAACCAAACAATCAATATATGCATGGGTTCGATTATGCATGAGGCACATATAATGATGCATGGTGAGGTTAATATATAAAGATAGAGTGCATCTAAGATAGAGTGTAATAATTTTCCAAAATGATGAAAAAGAAACCGGGTTGAATTAACTAAATGGTTTTCAGTGCTCATCTTAATCTTTTAAGCTTTTAAAATAAACCAAAATTTTGCAAGTTAAAAGATTATTTCCCCAGCGGAGTCACCACTGTGAGGTGTCGATGACGTGTGGGTCTCCCTTGGTGCCTGGGTGAGAGGTAGGCCCACTTGGGTGAATGGTTGATTAATTTAGACGGGATAAAACCATTTATTTTAAGTTCGGAAATTTTAGCCAATTTTAAGGAATAAAAGAATTGAGACCCAAATCTCGATACAAAGGATAGAGCCGCCACCCAAGTTGTCTACTTGGGAAGAGTTTTAGTACGGTTCCCATTGGGCGGGAGACTCATACCTTTTGGATCAGAGATTCGGGTATCAGATGAGTCACTTATTTATCATTTAGTTAATTCAAAATTACATTCACCGCGTAAAATCATTTTGTTTTCATCATTTGAGGAATTATCATAAAAAGCTATTTTTCTACACTCTTTCATGCATTCAACAATTTATAATAAACCACAAGCAGTGAATAGGGGAATCAAAATTACAAACGAGGGAAAATGGGGGATTTGTAAGAGAACCTATACATTTGTTTTACATTATAAAACAAAATAAAATAAATTTGCTTGCATCCATAAAGATTAGCGCAGTTTATAGCACATCATTAGTCAGTATTTTATTAAGAAAAATGTGATTATGTTAGCGTGGCAGTTTTACGATCGACGGACGGCTTCTAGGATCGGAGAGAAATAACGAGTCTTCAACCTATTTTGTTATGAAAAACAGATTTTAACTTTTGTTGGTTGATTTACTAGATTATTAATGAAAGTCATCGCATGGCAAATGGTGAGTTGATTGATTTTAACTAGTTGAAAACGAATTCTGGGTTCTACCTGGGGGCCGGTACCAATATGGGTGGGTGGGACCCGTAAGGCTATCAAGGAGGATCGGTACGGGTATGGGGGACTCGTATGGGTCCTGCCTGGTCCCAGGCAGAAACTTAGTTCAATTTAATAAACAGATTAATGGAGGAGAAATGAAATAAAAATGGGATTTCCTTTCGTATGAGTATGGCACATCAGTTTAATATCCCTAAGGACATAAGGTGCCAACAAGGCTCATATGGGTTAGGACCAGACCCAAAGAAAGAATAAAAGAGCAGATGGAACAGAAGAAATGGAAAATGACAATAAAATAAATGAGATGTGAGTCTCTTTGATAGCGATTCAATTGCTGAATGGAAACTTTGTCAAAGTAGATGATGAAATGATGATTTTAGAATTGTTTTAGGTGAGTGTTTGTGTGGACAGAACCTCCCCCATTCCTAAATATGAAGTTAGAAAGGAATAAAATGTGGGCAAAACCAATGTGAAATGGTTTTCCTCCTATTTGATAACTTCTATACCTCTTCTATACCCTTGCTATAACCTCAAAAACTTGCTAGAATTATTTCCCTATAGTAGTATATTATTCTAGTATTTCTCTCTTCAATTATTCTCAATTGTGCCCCCTTTGAAATGAGGAAAATGGCCTCTATTTAAAGGGGTAAAAAGGTCTAAATGCATTAAATGGCTGATTTATGCATTTATGGCTGATATCATTCATTTATGGCTAATTTATTCGTTTATGACAGATTATATTTGTTTATGGCAGATTTAAAGCATTAAAACTGACTGTTTAGGAGTTTGGGGTACCGACACGAGTGGCCTGGACCTGTACGGGTCCCGTTAGTACCAAATTGGGTAATTCATGAAGTTTTCAGACTAGTACGGATTGGTTGGACCCATACGGGTCCGATCTATCCACCAATACAGATCCGGGTCGACCCGTATGGATCCGTACAGACCATTATGGACCGTTCAAACCAATTTTGCCCAATACTTCCCAAAATTGCCCGAAATCGACCAGTTTTGGCTAGTTTTGACCATTTTAGACCTTTTAGGGCTTAGGCGCTAGTTTTTTGAGGTTTAGGCTTGACAAAGCTTGACCAAACTGCATTGAAATCACTCCAAGTAGATAACACCTATAGAAGGATGCATTATATAGCTCTCATCATCGTTTTGTGAGAAGGATCGTTAAAATCTAGTGCTCACAGCGGCTCAATCCAGCGGACTCTTTCTTCCTTTTCTTTTATCTTAATATTTGCCCACGTCGCCTTTTCAAGTTTTCAACCTAGTAGACTTTTTCTAACTCTTGCATAAGCCTTATTTCTTTTGTGGCTTATCTGTATTTTCGTCTTTTATTGAATAATACACGAGCAGTAAAGATAACAACAAAGAGCACAAAATGTAGAGAAAAAATTATATTCACCTGCTTGCGATTATTTCACCTAAAGACATTCATGCATTTATAAGACCAAGATTCTTAGTAAATCATCACATGTTCATTGATGAGATTAATTTTGAGTATATAGGAAATGGTAACAATTTCCATTGGTTAACCCCTACTGCCTACTGGTCTTTTTACAGATTTTCTAAAAAGCAACTCGCATTTTTCTCTCAATGCCTTAACTTTTTCCTAAGCCGCCCTTTTCAGGTTTTCAACTTAGCGGGCTTTATTTTTGCCTTGGGGTACCCTAATTTTTGCATGATGAGTTTACAGAACACTAATCCACGGGATGCACCCTAATTTTTGCTCGAGTAGTAGAACACCACTCGCCAAGTGATTTATTTTTCATTTCTTCTACTCTTTGTGTTGCTTTTCTATGATTTATTTCTTTTGACCTATACATGATAACGCTAAAGCCTTTCTTGATTCACTGGATTCACGAACTCATTTCTATCCATGTCCATGAGCTTGATTCCTCCTTTGCCAAGGACTTTCTTGATTATAAATGGTCCTTCCCAATTAGGCATGAACTTGCCCCTAGCATCAGTGTTGATTTGGCTTAGTTGTTTAAGAACCAGATCACCTGCCTTAAGAGGTTGCTTTAGGTACCTGACTCTATTATTGTAGGCTTGGGCAATGCGTTGCTGATACAATTGTAGGTGGTCAAGTGCTTTGAGTTACTTCTCATCTATTGCATTCAACTATTCATACCTAGCCCTTGCCCATTCTAACTCTTTCAACTGAGCTTCAAGTGCCACCCGCAGAGATCTTACTTCGGTTTTGACAGGCAACACGGCTTCCATTCTATATACTAAGGAGAAATGTGTCTGATCTATGGGAGTTCTCACATTGGTTCTGTATCCCCATACTACAAATGGGAGCTTATCGGCCAAATCCCTATAAGTACTCACCATCTTAGACAGAATTCTCTTGATCGATTTATTGGCAGATTTAACTGCCCCTTTAGCTTGTGGTCTATATGGAGAGGATCTGTGATGCTCGATGTTGAACTTTTCAAACAATTCAAATGTATCCCCTTGGAACTGAACTCCATTATCGAAAACCACATTGTGTGGAATCCCATATCGAGTGAAAATGTGCCTCTCTATGAACTTGGCCATCTTCTTGGCGGTGATGTTGGTGTAGGATTTGGCTTCTACCCATTTGGAAAAATAATCAACTGCAACTATAATGAATCAGTGTCTGTTGGTTGATGATGGCCAAATTTTGCCAATTATATCTATCTCCCACGCCGAGAAAGGTTAAGGAGTAGATAAATTATAAAGTTTGGATGGGGGTAGATGCTTTATATCCCCATGAATCTAACATTTGTGGCATTTCTTAACTTTTTCGATGTAGTCGACATTCATTGTGGTCCAAAAATACCCCCATTCTTTAAATATTCTATGCCAAATCCACTCCATTCATGTGCGGGCTGCAATCCCTTGAATGTACCTGGTTCATTATCTTATTTGCCTCTTCCTCTGTTAGAAATTTCAATAATAACCCTTCGGTGGTCCTCTTGAAGAGATTCTCATCTTTCAATCTAAATTGTACTACTAATCTGCTGATATACATACTATCTGAGCCAAACAATTCTTCAGAGCATCTGCCCTCTTTCAAGAACTTCTTAATATCGTAGTACAAGCAAGCCTTTTGCTCCTCTATGGTCATAACTTGATTTTTCTCATGAAATGGGGAAGGAGAAGTTTCCATCACCAAAGGGAAGATGGGTTGGGCCTTTTCTCCTTGGTACATAGATGGCAAGGTAGCCAACGAGTTAGCCATCTAGTTCTCATCCCTCGGTATATGTTGAAAGAAGCATTGACTAAACTGTACTGATAAGTCCCAAATCGCTTCCACATATAGCATGAGTGACTCTTCTTTGATTTCTCACTCCCCTACAACTTGCTTGATCACTACCACAGAATTACCAAATACTCTTTCTTCCTTTGCCCCCACTTTCAATAGGGCATCAAGACCAAAACGACAAGCTTCACACTCGGCTCTATTATTGGTGACTGGGAACTCCAAGCGTTTGCTCAACGAGATAACCTCGCCTAGAGGCGTAATGATAATCACCCCAAGACCATCGCCCCTTCAACTCATGACCTCATCAAATTACATGATCCAATTTGCCCTTCTCGGCTTCCACTGCTGATAAATACTCATCGAGAAAATTCAAATTCTCCACATAATTAGACTTTACGGGCTGGCCTGCCAAGAATTCAGCTATTTCCTTCCCCTTAATTACTTTCTTCGTGATGTATTTGATATCAAACTCAGACAACAAGAGGATCCACTAAGAGATCTTTCCTACCAATGTGGGGGATTGATATAGATACTTTATCGGGTCTACTTTAGTAACTGCTTGAACTTTGTACGATTGAAAGCAATTCCTCAACTTCTTAATAACCATACCATCACGGTGTACGTCTTCTCCCCAACTGTGTATTATGTTTTCTACTCTAATAACTTCTTACTCAAGTAGTAGATAGCTTGCTTGCTCCTATCATTTTGTTCTTGTACTAGCATTGCACCCACAGATGACTCTTCTATGGCCAAATAGAGAATTAGTGGTCAACCGGGCATCGAAGACTTCAATACTAGGGGACTCGTGAGATAAGCCTTTATTCTATTAAAAGATATCTGGCACTACTCATTCCATTCTATTGACTGCTTCTTTCTTAATAACTTAAAGATCGGCTCGCAAACTATTATTAACTTGGCCATAAATCGACTCACGTATTGAAGCGATCCAAGAAACGGCCTGACTTCCTTTTTAATTTTAGGAATAGGCATTTCTTGAATGGGTCTAAACTTTTCGGGATCAACCTCATTCCCTCTCTGGCTGATGATGTAGCCCAAAATTTTTCCTGCTGTCACCCTAAACACACATTTCTTCATATTCAAACATAAGTTGTACTTCTCTATTCTCGTCAAGAACCTATCTAAAATCTCGGGATGTTCCTCCCTCGTGTTAGATTATACTAACAAATCATCCATACAAACCTCAACCTCTTTATGGATCATGCCGTGTAGTAGTATGATCATGGCTCTCTGATAGGTTGCCACTATGTTTTTAACCTAAAATGCATTACGTTATAATAGTATACTCCTTACTCTATAATGAAAGTTGTCTTCACCTTGTCAATGATATCCATTAGGATCTAATTGTACCCATGGAAACCATCTAAGAACTAATAAATCATGGCTCTGGTGGCACTGTCTATCAATACATTAATATGAGGAATGGGAAATCATCTTTCGGAGATGCTTTGTTCAAGTCTCAGAAGTCAACGCACATCCTAACCTTTCTATCTTTTTTTAGAACAGGAACTACATTGCTAACCATGTTGGATATTCAATTACCTCAATGAACTTAGCCTCTAGCAATTTGGAAACTTTGGGTTTGATCTTGTCGGCCCATTCTGGATATAGCCTCCTCAACTTCTATTTAACTGGTTTGAACTTGGGATTGGTGGGGACACAATGCTCGGCTATTTAACGATCTACACCTGGCATGTCTTCGTAAGACCAAGCAAAAGCGTTAACATGTTTTCTAAGCACTTTTATCATTGCTCTTTTCTCAATAGGAGTTAAGTCATTTGATATTGTTACCATTTTTGGATTTTCCGTAGTACCCAAATTAATGTCATATAATGAAATATCATGAATGCTAAAAATGTTATGCATAAGGTTCAATGAATGCATGGTGCCTTCAAGCAAACTATCAAACATGTAAGAAAAATCATTATCATTATTATCGTTAGGATGCTCGAAGGCTACATCATTTTCATTACATATAATTGCATTGCCATCCTCCACAAGCGGAGGGTCTTTATGGTCACTCATCAGGAGGTGAGTCGGGTCGAGGTCCAGATCTTGCAACTATTCTTCGATCAACACATCATCCATGGTGTCTCTTGTGACTTGAGCCAGATTTCTTAAGGCCTCTTGGATGGGCGTTTGCTTCTTCTCCCCTAAGCATAGGACGGTGTGTATTGAAGTATTGAGGGTATCGATGGCTTTATCCACTTAGATCTTTGACATGTCACTGGCTTCCATCTTCTTGGAACATTTTTTTGCCTCTATGGCTACTTCACAACACTCAGGAATGGTCTTGTATGTTCTCATGAATGCTATCTTGTGGAGGTGAGGACATAACCCAAAGATGAATCGGTCAGCTAGTTCTTTCACGTGAGGGCTACTTTTAAGAGTCACCAAGACAGTCAACCACCTTTGGAAATAATTGTGGACGGGCTCTCCATTCTATTGCTCGATAACCATCAAATCCATTATCAATGGCTTCTCTCTACCATTCTTGATTTCTAAAATGCGCATCTACACCTTATCTTCTTGTAGTCCCGAGTTGATCATGCCTATTTTCTCTCCTCTCATCCTGAGTTCTCAAATTTTCCTTTCATTAATCAACATACTGATAGCTTTGAGGAGATCTTCACATACTTTCATCGGGTGACTGGGGCTGATATGGTACACATAGAAATTTCCCCTCTCTTCAGGCTTTAACGGAATAAATGGCTGGAGATGATCAAGTAACCCATACTTCTTCAACTTCTTGAAGATCTTTATAAAAGGAGTCTCCCAAGGTGAGATGTCATCAAGGGTCATAGGATGAATCCTTTGGTCATGGGTCATCCTATAGGGTAAACCCCCAAAATAAGGGAGGGTTGTCCCTTTTGGCATAACCACGAAGTTAGGAAACTGGCACAAATCCTTACTACGGTTGTGAGCATGGGCTTTTCGATGACCTGCGGAACGAGGATAACGTCTTGCTCTGACCTAATATTTGGCATGTTATTCTATTATTTCGGAGTTGAATTGCGTTTGGCAAGTGCTCTCGTGATGAAGTTAGGACCTAATCGCGCCATTTCCCCTCAATCAGTTAATCAGATAGGTGCATTAAAAATTATTAAAATAAAAATAATAATAATAATAATAATATAAAAAAATAAAAAATAAATCTTGCCGCCTCCCCCTCTCCTGCACCGCCGTCTGTAATGGTGTCCTGAGACACTGTGGGGCATGGTGAGACGTGCCCCTGTAAGCATCTCGGTGAGTCGTGGCCATGTCGCCGGGACAAGGTAGCGTGTCGCGAGACGCTGTCGCAGCAGCATCTCGTAGCCCTGCGCGGCGTCTCACTCCGAGATATTGCGTGGGCTCTCAAGTCCTTTGCTAGTTCATCTTTCTCTCTCTAATCCGGATAAACTCAATTTTTTCAGGAATCTTTGAATTTCTAGGGACTAATTGGGTTATTTAGAGTGAGTTAGGCCTATATAAACTCCTTTAATGACCGGATTCAAGACTTTTTACCAAATTTAACACTTAATTCTCATTTAGAAAAATTCTAGGTTTTAGACAGAGAAAGTTATTTAAAACTTGAGAAATCTGATTAACCGGGATTCTTAAGGGTTGTTTAGCTTAATCTTTTAGCTTAATCACTAAAAACAACTAGAAATCATAAGTTAAAACAAGTTTAAATAGAATTTAGAGACTTTTTTCTCAAAAATCACTAAATTCCGTCGCTAAGTTTGTCACTGTTTCGTCGGATTTAATCACAAATTCATCACAAAGCTTGCCAAACAACCGGTTTGAGTCTTAAAATGTGGATTCACGGCCTCTAGGTAACAAATCTGAGTTCCAATCTTCTTTTTATTTAGTATAGTTTATTATTTGGCAGTTCTTGGTTATTATTTTGGGCTTTTTGACACCTTTTCGGGGCCAGATGCTCCGGTGAGCCTTGAGATGCTATGACGTAGCTTGAGATGCTGCAACGGTAGTGTCTCAGGCTGCCACTATAGCATCTCAGGCGCCACCTTAGCATCTGGACCGGCAAAAATGCCAAAACGTCCATGTTTTGTGTTTTCGGCCCTTTTTATTGTATTCTTGCATTTTTTACCCCGATTTTCACCCCAAAATATTGCAAATTTTTTTTTATATAATCTGATATTTTATTTTAAATAATTTTTAATCTTTTTTTGGATTTTATTAGTTGTTTATTTGGTCTAATATTCATTTTAATTTCTTAAAAATGTGTTTTTGCTAAATAAATCTAAATAGATATTGCCATAATAATTAAATATCCCAAAAATATTTTCTGCGATTATCCTTTATTGCTTTAAGTTGTTCAGTTTATTTTATTGATTATAGGGTTGCTTAGATGCTCATTTAAATGCCCGAATAATTGGTTTTAAGTCTCGAAAAATTCAAAAATATATGCTTCTCCCTTATTTGCTTTATTTTCCGCATTTATTTATTTGTTGCATTATTTATGATTACTTACATATATTTTGCCTCATTTTGGAGCCGGGTTCGATTTGGTAAGCTTGGTTAAGACCTAGTTTTACCTTTTTATTTATTTATTCGCTTTATTTACTTTTCCGCATTAGAAAAATGTATAGGTATTTGTAAAGCCATGTAATAATTATTTCTTGCTTTACTGCATTTGTGTGATGCATTTCTATATAAACCAAAAATTCCAAACATTGACTGGATTTAAATCGCATAAGAACTAAAGTTGCGCTTAATAAAATGTAAACGTTTTTTATTTGATAAATGAAAAGTAAGCAACATCATCCGAACTTGGAATCTCTGTCTTAAGGTATGGTCCAACCACCCGGTGGGAATATAGTGCTCAAATTCCCGATCGAGCTAAACCAGGTGGCGACTCTATATTAAATTGGACTAAAATTCAACATCAACATCATTTTTATCAGTCTATCGTTTCATTACGCTAAAAAGAGGATCAATCCTTCGGACCGCTTCACTGCGCTTATGATTTTTCCCACATTATCGCCTCTCACGTGAGTCAGGGTAGAAAAGGTCATCCACTCACAGTGGCAACTCTGCTGGAGATTTCCTTTTAAATTTAAATTTGGAAAATCGCTTTCATTTTCAAAATTGGTTAAAGGATTATGATGACGTGCCTAAATCATTTTAAAATTAAAGTTTTATTTCTTATGCCTTTTGAATCCATCACTTTAGTTAGATACTAGGTTTAAGGTGCCATTATTTCACCCCCATAAACCTCACTTGTATACCTCATTCCCGCCATGAATTAGGGATATTTGTGGGTGGATCACTCATTTCAACCAACATGTAATTCCCGCGATAGCACTCATTTGAGGAGTGGTTGAGTTAACCAGAATCAAGGTAAATTAGACCCTTCTATAGTATCGTTCCGTGATACCAGCAGTTTGAGACTATGAACTGCGATAAATCTAGCCATAGCAACTTCCCCTTAAGTTCACCAAAACAATTTAGATTTAGGTCGCATACACATATGTCGTTCATTGGTGTTTGAGTTTAGCCCCAGATCTTTTGAACGGCATTATGCGGGAGTTATAAGCTTGGAAGAGGTTTATTTGCTTTTGTGTGCTACTTATGTTGTGCTCATTCATCCGCACTTCATGCATAGGCCCCCTGTGGCCGACCTTTCTTTTCAGTTTTCGCTTACCTCTACTTTCCCCTCACTTGAAACGGGAATTTAACAAAAGGCCTGAGATCGTTCGAGTCCCAACAACCCGTATCTAGTTTGCTAGGCATGGCAAGGGGTGCGTGCATCTCACATATTTTGGGGTTAAGCTCCGCATCATAAGCTCTTCTACTCTCTACCTCTCTAAGCAAACCCTTGTATATATGGCATTCATTACTCGAGTTATTATATAATCATTCATTTCATCCATAGTTCGATTTGGGCTGATCATCTTTCGATTTCTCTAGTTAGGTTGAGACATCCTTATCGTCATAGTCCTCTTTTGCTCCGTCTTAATCTCCATTTGGTTTGCCAATCAGTGATTTTAATTTCAAAATTCACTCTGTCTGCCATATCTGATATTCCGCCAGTCAGTGGGGTTCCGTCTGAGGGTACTCCTCCTCCTCTTGCTCCTCCTCTGACTGATCAGAATCAGTCACAGTTGGGTTCTAAATCAGCCAATGCTATGGCCATATTTTTGTAATCTGATATGTTTCGTGTTATCATCCAAGAGCAAGTTCGATCAGCTCTTAGGGAAGAGAGAGAGATTCAGAGGCCAATGGGGCCTTTATTTCAAGCTCAAGGAGAGATCACTTAGAATGTGTCTAGTCAGTCTCCGCCTACTCAACCTCAGTTTTTAGCTCCATCCCTCCTACCTGTTCGGCCAGTTTAGTTTCAGTTTGGTCAGAGTTCCTCGGTTCAGCCTCCCACATCTTTTGCTCCATCGGTGTTTACTTTCCCTCCTCCTATACCCTCAAGGCCTTACCCTCAGGCTCCCATATTCCCTGCTATCTCAGGGGGTTTTTCCCTCTAGCAGTTTTATCATTTCTCCGACACCACCAACACCTTTTGTGCCATCTCCTCCTAATTTTGTGGTTACTCCATATGGAACTACCTACCCTCATAATCCCTTGCTCGCCCTCAGATTCAAATCCTATCTCCTCTACCATTTCAATTCAAAGCCTCTTCAGTGCACAACGACCAGGTCACACAACCTCTGGGTGTGACGCCAATCAACCAGGTCATGCAACCTCCGGGCATGACACCCAAAATTGCGGCTTTCTTCAGGCAGCTTCTGAATAAGAATGAGGAAAAGGAAGAAGTGAGGGATGAAGATTGGGTCTCCAAGAATTTTTCAATGCCTCAAATGAAAGCCTATTCCGGTGAGGGAGCTCCTGAATCCTATATCATGATGTACTAGAGGATTATACATGTTCAGAAGATCTGGGACAAAGTTCTTGCAAAGTTATTTCCGTGCACTCTATTAGGGCCAGCCCTTAAATGGTATAATACTCTCCTGGAGTCAATAATCCTAGATTGAAAACTCCTTTTTGAAGCCCTGATTGGTCACTATAGTTTTAATTCCACCATAGAAATGACTATCCAGCATCTTGAGGCTATTAAGCAAAGGCAAGGTGAACCCTTTAAGTCCTACTTTAATAGGTGGATGGCCACTCAGGTTATTTTAAAGCAAAAGCTTAGTTTGAAGGAAATGATCCTAAAGCTGCTCCATGAGGCCCTCCCTGTTCTCCGTAAGGAAATGGAAACTAACTCGTTTCAATCATATCAAAAGGACTTTGAGAAAGCTGAGAAAATTGAGCATCGTGAGGAGAAAGAGAAGGCAAACATGCCGAGTGGGAATCGACTATGGTATAAGTAGAATGAGTCGAGTGAAATTGCACTCGCTCTAGCTAAAGGTAAATTGCCTGCGTTGCAAACCGTGGCTCAAGAGGAAGTGACCGTAGTTCAAGTCACTTCTCCTCAACAACCATTTGTGTCTCCATGGAAGCTTCCCCTTAGAGTCATTTTTGCTAATATGTATGAAGCGGGTTAGTTGAAACCTCTGCGTGATTATAGGGCTCCTCGACTAGATGAAAAGGGAAACTTCTACAAGTTCCATGTTAAAAAAGGGCATCATACTGATCAGTGTAGAACTTTAGCTTCCACTATCGCTCGTATGGTTAAAGAAAGGAAGATGGATGGGCCGGCTTGAAAGCCTAGCACTATAGAAAGCCCTCTGCCTAGCTTTAGGGGTAAGGTCTCTATGATCAGCTCTGGCCTTAAGGAAGAATCCATCTTGAAGATGATCTCCGAGGAATTTATAATGGTTATCGGCTCTGGTCTCCCTTCGAGCTTTGTATTCGACATGATCTCACAGTCTAACCCTATGGCAATCTCCATGGAAATTGAAGAAATGGGGAAGGAAGTTGAGACCAAGACCGAAGAGGTGGAAACGGTAAAAAGGCACTGTTTAATGTTGACGACTGTGTTCTAAAGGGAGAGTATTCTGATGAAGAGTTTTAGGCTTTCAATGTGGATGAGTATGAGCTTCAGGACTCATCATTGGTCTATGATGAGCCACCCTATCCGTTAGAAACCCGAACCACCAAGAGTGTGTCAGTTGATCGAATTCTGCATGTCACCTTCAGTGGTCGAGTGTACCAGCCTAATGACAATCAGCTCCATCTTGAGGATAACCCCATCTGAAATCCCATTAAGACCATAGCTAAGCCGGCAGTGCCACCTCCTCAAGTTCAATCTAGCCCTAACATTGACCCTCTTATCAATCAATTAAAGACTACTCAAGCTCGTTTTAGTATCTAGCAGCTAGTCCTTGGTTCTGATGAATATCTTCGGGCTCTCATCAAAAGGCTTTTGGAAATTGAAGTGAAGCTTACTATTTAGCAGTCGAAATGTGTAGTATGATAGGAGTAGGCCTCCCAGTTCTGAGAAGTGAGGAGGGTATCATGTTTTCCTGCAGGGATCTCCCGCCTGAAGGAATTGACCATAACTGTGCTCTTTTCATCTGTGTTTAGATTTTGGATCAAACCATTCCATATGTCATGGTTGATGATCGATCTACCTTGAATCTCTGTCCGTTGAAAGTTCTGCCTTACTTGGGTTTATCCGAAGGCATGCTCAAAAAATCCAGCACCATTATTCGCGCTTATGATGATTCGAAGAGAGGTGTGATTCATATATTCGAAGCTGAAGTGACTGCAGGGGAGGTCACTAGTAAGGTGCAATTCAATGTCTTAGACATTCTTGTTACTTACTCATTACTCTTGGGTCGTCCCTGGATCCATGCTTTAGAGCAGTTTTTTCAACGCTCCATCAGAAAATCAAGCTAAGGAAGAATGATGGAAGGCTTTTTTGTCGTTTAAGCCGACCAAGCATCTGTGATGGCTGTTATGGAGGCCAAAGAGAAGTTTGGATTCTGGGTGGTTGTTGTTCATAATGATAAGCCTAAATTCCCTTGCTATAAGTCTTATTCATCTACTACTAGGAAAATGATGAAAACACACGGCCACGTGCCAGGTCAGGGGCTAGGCAAGCGCCATGGAGGAATGGTTGATCCTATCTCAATCAAGAAGCATCTGAAGCAAGCTGGTTTTGGATACGCCCCAAAGAATTTTTATAGGCATCTTCACCCCATGTATTGTGGTGTGATTAATGTTTATAAAGTTTAAGGAAAGTGAGCCTACAAGGGAGAACCTGAACCCATTGAGCATGGTGGTAAGATTTGGCCAGGTTTTAAGATCTTCAATGATGTGTATGACTTTGGAAAGGGCTGCCTTATTAAGGGGCAGGAGAACCCGACCAAGCATGTATCCTTTGTTGCATCCGATGAGAAGGACAAAGGGAAGCTGTATCCTAATTTAGCTGAAGAGAATCCTATTGATCAAGAGATTGAAGATGTTGTGGCTGCTATGTCTAAGGCCATGTCTGTTCTACTTAAGAAGAAGTGGAAGAAGAATGATGAAGCCAATCCTCTGGCCGAAGCCATGAAAAAGCTCACCCGATTCCTTGCTATAAAAGGAGATAAGTTGAGCGCCAAACAAGAGAAAGCTCTAGGTCTCGACCTGGATGACCTGCTCATGGAACATGCCGAGGGTGTTAACTCTGTTGATGCCACTGCTCAAGACCCTCCGCCTGTGGAGGATGACTCTATCTACGATGCTGTAACTTTTAATATTTCTAGTGTTTTTTATGAGAACAATTTAGCCTATAAGGTCTTTGATTCAATGAAAGATTCTAATTTCGCTTATTTGCTTGGTGTTTTACCGATGGGCTCATGCATTCATTTAATCGTAAGCATAATGTGTTTAGTATTCATGATTTTTCTTTAACTGAAATAAACTTGAGTACAGATGATAACCCAAAAATGGTAACCATTTGTAATGACTTTACCTCAGAGATAAAAAGAGAGATAATCAAAGTGCTAAAAGATCATGTTAATGCTTTTGCTTGGTCGCATATGGAGATTCCTGGTGCGATCACCATATTTTTGAGCATTGCATTCCAACCAATCCTAGATTCCATCCTATCAAGCAAAAATTCTGAAGAATTAGACTTGAGTGGGCTGACAAGGTTAGAGAAGAGGTTACTAATATGATTGAAGCTAAGCATGTTAAAGTCATTGAGTATCTGACCTAGTTATCGAACATCATCCCGATTTCGAAGTAAGAAGGAAGGGTAAGGGTGTGTGTGGATTATCGGGATCTGAATAAGGCTTCACCTAAAGATGACTTTCTTTTGCCCTACATTGATGCGTTAATTGATAGTGCTACCAGGACCGCAATGTACTTATTTATAGACAGGTTCTTGGGATATAATCAGATTCTTTTGGACATAATCGACAAAGTGAAGAGAGCTTTCGTCATGGAATGGGGAGTATTTTGTTATTGAGTTATGCCGTTTGGTCTGAAAAATGCCGGGGCAACCTATCAGCGCACTATCACCACTCTCTTGCATGACATGATCCATAAAGAAGTAGAATTTTATGTGGATGACATGTTGGATAAATCTGCTACTAGAGAAGAGCACCTTACAGTTTTGGATAAGTTTGTGAATCGCATTGAGAAATATAACTTATGCCCTAACCCATAGAAGTGCATATTCGGGGTTACATTAGGGAAGCTTTTGGGTCATATGGTCAGTTAGAGAGGGATTGAAATAGATCCAAATAAGATTAAAGAGGTCAGGGATATGCCAGCTCTGAAGACCGAAAAAGAAGTTCGATCCTTCCTTGGTTCTATTCAATATGTCAATAGGTTCATTTCTCATCTCACTACTATTTCTGAGCCAATTTTTAAGCTTTTAAGGAAGGGTAAGCCTATTGTATCGGATGAGCATTGTCGGATCACCTTTGACAAAATTAAGGCTTACCTTCTTCACCCACCTGTCCTTCATCCTCCCACCCCGAGTAAGCCATTGATCTTGTACTTAGCAATTGATGATTCTGCCACTTGGGCAATGTTGGTTCAAGAAGACGATAGTAAGTGGGACGACGCAGTGTACTACTTAAGTAAAAAGCTTTTTAATTATGAAACTCATTATTCGATTGTTGAAAAGACGTATGCTGCCATAGTTTAGTTGACTAAGAAGTTGTGCCACTACTTCCAATCAAACAAGATTCAGGTCGTTGCTAAAGTTAACCCAATGAAATATCTTTGTCAGTCGCCAACCTTAGCCGGCAAGTTGTCGAGATGGTTACTGTTGCTTTCCAAATTAGATATTGAGTATGTCACAAAGAAGGTGATCAAAGGTTGAGCAGTTGCAGAATTTTTAGCAAACCAAGCTCTCAAATCCAATTATGTTGAGAACTTGGACTTCCCTGACGAGCAGTTAGCCATGATTGATATAGTGAAGCCCATGTGGACTATGTATTTCAATGATGCTATGAATAGATTTGGAGAGGGCCTCGGAGTTATCTTATTCACACTTGATAATGAAGTCATTCTTCTGTCTAAGCGATTAGAGTTCCCCACTACTAATAATGGGGATGAATACGAAGCATGTTCATTTGGTTTTGAAGCCCTTCTGCTCGTTGGGGCGAAGAATGTTTCTATAATTGGAGATTTGGTTTAGTAATCCGATAGGTTGTGAGAGATTAGGATATCAAGGAAGAATCTCTTAGTCATTATGTCAATGTCGTGTGGGATTTATCAACTCAATTTGAGACGTGTCTATCTCAGAATGTTCCTTGAGATAAAAATCAGATGGTCTATTCGTTAGCTACAGTAGCTTTAATGTGGGAAGGCCCTCAGCGCCAACCCATTTTCTCTCTGAACTTCGTCTTTGCGAAGGTGCCATACCATTCGCGTGTCATTGTCCAAGTCTTCCCCATTAGTGATGAACCCTGCTGGTACTCTAGCACTGTGCAATTTCTCCATCGTAGTCAGTATCCCAATAATGATACCTATTCCGATCAAGCTACCTTGCGAAAGTTGGCCTTTCAGTTCAGAATCGTCGATAACGATCTTTTCAAGCAGACTTCAGATGGTTTGTTACTTCGATGTTTAATGGAATCTGAGGCCCGTTGGGTTGTGAGTGAGGTTCATATAGGTGATTGTGGATTGCACATGAACAGTTTGGCTTTAGCTAGAAGATTCAATGAATGGGGTACTTTTGGTTGACTTTGATCTCTGATTGCATCTCTGAGGTCAAGAGGTGTCATCAATGACAAATTTACGGAGATATTCAGCATCTTCCACCTATCGAGCTTCATAGTTTATCTACTCCTTGGCCATTTTCGGCATGGGGGATAGATATAATTGGTGAAATTCAGTCGTCGCCAACTAACGGTCATCACTTTATCATTATGGCAGTAGATTATTTCTCAAAATAGGTGGAAGCCGAATCGTACACCAGTATTACCGCTAAGAAAATGGCTAAGTTCATCAAAAAGCACATTTTAGCTCAGCATGGTCTCCCTTATCACATCGTGTTAGATAATGGGGTCCAGTTCCAAGGGGCAATCGCCGATCTGATTGAGAAATATGGTATTGAGCATCATAGAGCTTCACCCTACCGTCCTCAGGCCAATAGTGCAATTAAAGCAGCTAATAAGTCTATTAAGAAAATCCTTTCCAAAACCATCACTGGCTATTGTGATTGGGCCGATAAGTTTCTGTTTGCTCTTTGGGGGCACTGAACAAGTATCAGAACTCCCATGAGTCAAACCCCCTTCTCTTTAGTTTACGACATGGAAGCTGTCCTGCCAGTTGAAATTGAGATGAAGTCTCTAGGAGTGGCACTCGAATCCAAGTTAGAAGAGACTGAACGGACAAGAGCAAGCTTTGAGCAATTGAATACCATGGACGAGTAACACCTAAAAGCCTTACAAAGCCTCTAAATGTATCAGTAGTGCAGGGCAAGAGCTTACAATAGCCGAGTCAAGCATCTTAGATATCCATTGAAAGCCGGTGACTTGGTTCTAAAGCAAGTAAAGCCTACTAACACTTGTCCAAGGAGGAAGTTTCGACCAAATTGGGAAGGACCTTATGTGATTAAGAAAGTTCTCGATAAAGGTGGAATGAAATTCAAGGATATGGATGGTAATAAGTTCATTAACCCCATTAATCAGGATCGGTTAAAGTGTTATCATATCTAAATCGAAAGAATCAAATCCAGAAAAGCGGCACATAAAAAAATAATAAATAAAATAAATCAATGGTCTTCCACTACTTAGGTAAAAATTAGGGTGTATCCCGCTATTTGGTATTCCATAAACCATTCAGGCAAAAGTTAGGGTGCAAGAATAGCCCGCTAGACTGAAAATTCGAAAAGGATGGTCTTGGCAAAAATTAGGGAAAAAGCGAGCTACGAGAGTTTGTTGGCTAGAAAACCTTTATAGGCTAGTTAACACCAGAGTTTGAGTTGGTATAAATGGTTATCGTCATTATGTACTCAGGCTTAACTCAGGTAATGGAAATATCACTTTTACTGAGCTCTTATGTTTGTGTGCAAATGAATATATTAGGCCCTAATGGCGAAATGTTGCAGATAAGTTGAATTCGGGGTGTCACTAAAGCCAAATTCTTACACACTAAATAAAAAATATATATAATAAAAGAAATAAAAATATATATATAATAAAGAGGCATAAGATTCGATAGGCTAAAAACGTCTCGGTCTATGCAAAAGCTAGAAGGTCGCCTGGATTGAAAACCCAAAAAGGGCGGTCCAGGCAAACGTTAAGACAGAAAAGCAATAAATAAAAGTCTGATAGGCCCAACACAATGTTCGAGTCTAAGCAAAAGTAAATACAAATGAAAATAAAGACAGTATGGTCATCATCAATCGCCCGGAAGGGCTTGGGCCCTCATCATCATCGTCATCATAGTTGGAATCAAACGCTCGAGCCATCTTCTCCTTTGTTGTTAAAGGCTCGAGTCCTGCCTGCCAGTTCCTCGACTCGAATCATAAATGCAGGCTCTCTGCCTGACACCACAATCCCCATAGGTGTCGAAGCCATCCACGATAGAATCCATCAGTAGTGATAGCGTCTAATTGGTCATAATCTGGGGTGTGATATCTCGCTCGGCGTGCCCAAACCTCTCTAGCATGATCAAGAAGATGGGCTAAGAACGGTTTGGCCACGAAGTCATCCAAATAAAGTGGGACTCTCTGTCTCTATCCCTACTATCGGTGTAGGCGATAAGGCAAGTAATGTACAAAGTACCATAACCCTACAAGCTAAACCTTACTGCCACCGGTATCCACCAGAACATCAGAGATCTCCAACCAATGGCATACCTAGTGAATGTCAACATCGGATAGACCCTCTATGATCGTCGTCCAATCATCAACTGTCAGGGTGTCATGGTTAGTGGTGACGCTAGCCCTCCCATGATAATTCCTAGGCCCATATCGTCTCGGATCGCCCAAAGGATCCTGAAGCAAAGCTAGCTTCTCTAAGAGCCAAACCTGCACAATAGATTTATATTTAGTTTCAGTTTTAGATTTAGTTTTAGTTTTGGATTCAGTTTTAGATTCAGATTCAGATTTAGTTTCAGATTTAGATTCAGATTCAGTTTCAGATTCAGTTTTAGATTCAGTTTCAGATTTAGTTTTAGATTCAGATTTAGTTTCAATTTTAGATTCAGATTCAGTATTAGATTTAGGTTCAGTTTTAGTTTCAGATTTAGTATCAGTTTTGGGTTCAATTTCGAGTTTAGAGTTCAGTTAGAGGAATACCTGTAGTACGGAGAAGTGATCCCCAAAGAGGTCAAGATTGCCCGCAGCTCTATCTAAATGAAATAGGGTCTCAGCTAACCCTATGAACAATGGAGAGATGCCCTTCAAGGTCGGTCCAATGATCCAAACCAGTTGAAATGGGGCAATAGTCCTGACTCCACAGATGAACTCGGCCATGAGCAGTAGAGCCACCATGAAAGGATAAGAAATGTGCGATTTGGGGTAGCTACGCACCAATCAAATACCCTACTGAGGTCAAACCCCGGTTATCCAGGAATCTAAGAAAGGAAGGTAGTAGGGGCATCCAGGTTCCATAACCCGATCAGTTGATCCTTAGCCCTGAAATGCACCTCTAGCATAGTAAATTGCATCCCACGAGTGTAAATCACCCCAAGAATGGCATGGTACTCCTCCACCATCGGGCATAGCTTAAAATCCTAGAAGCAAAATATGTGGTGGTCCATCAGGTCCTAGTAGAGAAATGCTGTATGAAGGAAGGCCACGTTCACCGGCCTGCTAGTAATGTATTGAAGCCCTGCCAGTCTATAAACCTCCAATCTCTCCCAATCAGAACACGGTAAAGTGCTCAAAAACTACATCAACCGTGCATTATGCATCGTCGTCGGTGATCTCTATCTACTAATCACCTGAAAAATAAGATCGCACTATTATTAATTCTGATGGTTGTAAAGATTGATCATTTTATTCCTAGTCAAGCATCTATCGCGCCTAGCATCCATCTAGCGAGCGAACAAAGCAATCAAGCAATCATGCCAGTCACACCAAATAAATAGCCAAAGCATCAAGTCATCAATATGTCAAGCACCAAGTGCGATAAATAAGCAAAACAAAGCAAGATAAGAGAGTAGTCATTAAGTATGATCTTCTTACTTATCATTGAGATAAAGACTGACGTTGTCATCCACCTCCTCGCCATGCGAAGGCATAGGCATGCTCCTAATATCTGGCGTTGGTGGAAAGATCGCCCCTGCAAGCTATGCCACGGAATCCTCTAGCATGGTGGCTGAAGGTCTAAAGGGCTCAAAAGCCCTCATATCAGCAAAGATATCATCGAGCTAGTGTGTGTCTCTGCCCCTCGCACACTTATAGTCCCAGAGTTGAGCCTGAAGTTAGTCCCTCTGGCCCTCCACCCAATGAAGAAAATCATGCAGGCAGTCCATGTCTCGAGATATGACTATTAGTCGTGCCTCATCCTAGGCCCTCTGGCTTTGGTAGCCGGCTATCTGGCCCTAGTAATCTGCTAGCTCGCTCTCCACCCTTATTTGCTCCTCGCGCTCAGCCCGACATCTATCTTGCTCCATCGTAATAAAAGCCTGCAAAATGGATAATCAAAGAAAAATCAGCCTGATAAATCATGCATTCATTCATACATGCATAACTCTAACAAATATTTTGTGTATCCTTTCTTTATTTGTTGCAGGCAAAAAAAAGTGACAAAGTCATTACCAAGCTCATGGAATCCTATGCAAGCAGCAGGTCTATCATGCCATAGTATCCCCGAGCCATGTGCTCAATCTCAGAAATGGGTACCTGTATGATCACATATAAAGGTAGAACCAATCGATCAGCACAGTCGGACAATAGCAAGTAAAGTCTAGTAAAGTTTATAAGGTTGGGCATTCTTACATGGGTGGTGTCTTAGGGCATATATTATAGTGGCACCCTTAACTCTTTGATTGGCATCTCCTCACAAAATCCTGGTCGACATCAATAAGAATGAGGTTTCTAACTGGTTCATCATGACCCCATCAACTCTACCCAGTGAAGGGGCTACCCGAGTAGGTGGGACTAGCTCCATAGAAACAGTCTTAAATCAGTAGTGTATCGCTAAAAAGGCTCTACAGGTCCCTCAGTGCTGGCAGTAAGATCGCCCCTCCTCTTCTTGCGAGACCCATAAAATTATAAAAGAGGGAATGTAGCATCAAATAAGTAAGGTAGGTTAGAAATTGTAAAAGTATTTGCTAAGTTTGAGGAGAATTTAAGAAATATACCCTCTTTTGATGCCCCTAATAAAGGACGATCGGGTCAAAGCTCGAATCAGCATCTCCAGTATCGTCATGCCTCGTGGTGTCTTTGGCCCCGTCATCCTCTAAGGGAGGCTCATCATTATCATTGTCACCGCTGTCGAACCCCTTGCTATCCTCAGTCATAATGTCATTATCCTCGAATTCAAAATTCCAAAGGATGTCGTTCCTGGACTTCCTCAGGCATTCTGGAATGAGATGCCTCTAGAAATTAGTGTAATCTCGGCTAACTAAAGGCATCCTTTAGCTATCACTGTCTAGAAACTGGGCTTGTATGCTAGCAGGCATAAGATGAGGCCAGAAAGCACCTACCGGCACATCCAGGGGAACCCTCCTCCGAGTTATAGTACTCATCCTCCATCGTCAAACTCGCTCCCTAAAGTACCACTCCTGAGAGGAGGGGTACTCCAAGACAAACCGACACCCATCCACTGTGCTTCAGACATTCTTGATCTGGCGGTAATAGGACAATCTCTTACATGGCTCAGTAACAAGCTGAATGAAGCATCGCAATAAATCACTATAAGTATCCTCTCATTTTCCATACAGTTTTGAACTAATGGGTGAAAATGCGCAGGAAACAATGTTACCCAGTGGCATCTAAGCTGCCATAGATACTCTCGATACCATGAACGTGCATCCACTGTCTCCACATTGGACCACCCGCACATCCAGCAAGCAATATCATATGACTCCGGGGGCGGTCATACGTCGAGTGCGGGGGGAGGAACTATCTGGTGTTCAAATGCCCACATCTATAAAGGTATGAAAATGAAAAGATCAATAAGCCGAATAAGCAATGTGGCTAATACCGAAGGATATAGCCGCTCACCAGAATCCACAATTGCGAGGCCTTGAGCTCATTGGATCTCCTTAGGGCCGAACAGTCATGTGCATAATATATCTGCCCGAGGATAGCTCTAGGCCAGTTCCACATCTAAAATTCAGTCGGTCTCTCTAGGATGCATACTAATCCAAGAGTAACTCGGCTCACACCGGAAGGAAAGAAGAGGCATGTTAGTAATGTCACAAGGAATGACCATAAATACTGATCAAAGTAGTCCCTACTGATTTCAGTCGCCTAAATCCAATGATCATATAGCTAAATGTACCTTACCACTCCATCATCTGCGATGGTAGCCCTAAGCAAGCTCGATATCTAGGCAAGGGTAGCTGGCTCAGTGTGGAACCACTCTAAATAGATGTCAAAGTGTATGACTTGACCCTCTCAAGGTAGCTCGGTCATAGCAACTATATATGATGGTGCAATCGTTAGCTCACCCACCGATAAATGAATAGTATGCGTGGTCTTGCTCTAGCCCTCAACCAAACTATCTAGGATAGTGGGGCTCATTGGTCGGCTATTCACCGGCAGTGCATCCAACATCCGGTCTAATCCCAGGTTTCGAATAGCCCGAACAATTGAATCATCATGCAATACTGTGGCTTGAGTCTTAATGTTATTCCACCAATCCGTGCAACATTGAAGTGACCCCCATGGCTTAACCTCGGCCGACTGCAAAATAAAATCCAGCAATAATTTTTATCTGTTAAAGTTTTTAAAATTAGAGAAAATCTCAAATTTCAGGATCAAGATAGCCTTAAATAAAAATTTTGACCCCAAAATCAAAATCAGCACAAAAAACAGAGCCGGAATGCACTCCCCAAAGATTTTTCCGGGCCTCCCCAGTAGCAAGCCACTATCAACGGCCATCGACGCCGCCGTTAGAGGCGAGATGACCAGGTGGCAGGTGAGACACTACAACGGCAGTGTCTGAGTCACCGGAGCAGCATCTCGTCGGCCATCGTAGCGTCTCGCCACTCCGGCCGGCGCCTGTGACTAGAATTTCCCTAAAATCCAAAAAATTCAAATTTTGCTCCTTTCGGTTCAAATTTGAACCAAAATCCAACAAATTCAGTTCCAAAACACCAATAGATGTATTTTGCATGCATTTATACACCTATTTAATCCAAATTTGGCCCTCAAATATTCCGCAAAATTCAAAGTTTGGGTTCATGGCATAGTAATGATTTTTCCAAGAAAAATGAAGTAAAGTTCGGGTTTTGTTAGTTTACCTGGCACACAAAGGCGTGTTTTCCTCATTGGCTGAATATCCAAACTTGAGATGTTGTCGTATAGCCTATGTAAGTATCGGTGCCTTGAAGACTACAAGCCCAAGGGACCGGGCACACCCGTAGTCCATGTTGCCCTTCTGATAGTGAATCATAAAGGATCGCATAAGGCTTCCTATCTCTTCTCTTGCCATACATTTTTGTCTAAAATGTGAAAGTGTGAAATGAGAAAGAAGAAGAAGTAAAGGATATATAATGGAAAAGGAATATATTCCTTTTTGTCATTTAATGCCTTAGCATATTCTCGGGAATATTCCTTTCAGCACAAGGGGCAAAACCCTCCAATCAATTATTTCTTTCCTGCTCTCGGATATCTCTAAACTTTGTCGTTTAATATTCCACTTTTTTACTGTTAATTGAAGGGGCAAAAATTTTTGTTTCCACAAAATCAATTAAGCAATAAAAAGTGGGCATATTTATCGCATACTAACTTCTCAAGTCCTATTCTTAACAGGTCTATTGATGGCAACCCTAGTAGACAACCGATTTTAGAATTCTAATATCAAAATTTCTGTAATGGAGCGGTGCAATGCCATTCGATTGGGCGTTCAATCCTCGGTTATATTATGGTGACGTAAGGCAACCAGCAGTCGGAATCAAAATTTCTATAATGGAGCGGCGCAATGCCATTCGATCGGGCATTCAATCCTCGGTTATGTTATGGAAATGTAAGGCAACCAGCAGTTCACATCAAAATTCCCAAGTTAAAGCTTTCTACCTCCGTCAGTCCGTTATGCGTCCTATGACCATCCGTAGGAAACTAACTCGAGGTCCCTTTATCTTAGATATAACCTCCTATCCCTCGCTCTTTCGTGAAATCACATTTAACCCGTCAAATGATAATTTCAAGAGCGGCAGCCTGTGAGCACGGGCTCTTTGGTGACCCGCAGAACAATGATGACGTATTGCTCTAACCTAATATTTAGCCGATTATTCTATTATTTCAGACTCGAATTACATTTGGCAAGTACTCTTGTGAGGAAGTTAGGACTGTAATCACGTCATTTCCCCTCAGTCGATTAATTAGATAGGTGCATTAAAAATTATTAAAATAAAAAAATAATAATAAAAAGTAAATCTTGCAGCCTCCCCCTCGCCGGCGCCGCCGGAGCGACGAGATGCTCAGGCGGCATCCCGAGACACTGTGGGGTGCGTGAGATGCAACCCTATTTGTGCTTCTCCGTGCCCCATCTCATCTCGGTGAGGCATGGCCACGTCGCCGAGACACAGTAGCGTGTCGCGAGGCGCTGCCACCGCAGCGTGTCGTGAGGCACTACCACTACAGCATCTCGTGACCCTATGTGGGGTCTTACGGGACTACGCGGCATCTCACCGCGCTGTTTCACGGTGAGACACTACAGTCATAGCGTCTCACTATGAGATGTTGCACGGGCTCTCAGGGTCCGTCGCAAGTTCATCTTTCTCTCTCTAAATCAGATAACTCAATTTTTTCAGGAATCTTTGGACTTTTAGGGTCTAATTGGGTTATTTAGAGTGAGTTAGGCATATATAAACCCCTTTAATGACCTGATTTAGGACTTTTTTACAAATTCAACACTTAATTCTCATTTAGAAAAATTCTAGGTTTTAGAGAAAGTTATTTAAAACTTGAGAAATCTGATTAACCGGGATTCTTAAGGGTTATTTAGCCAAATGCTCCGGCAAGCCTTGAGATGCTGCAAAGGCAGCATCTCAAGCTGCCACTGTAGCGTCTCAGGCGCTACCTTGGCTTCTAGACCTGCAAAAGCGCCAAAAACTCCCTATTTTATGTTTTTGGCCCTTTTTATTATTTCCTTGCATTTTGTACCCCGATTTTCACTCAGAAAATTCCCAAATTTTTTTTTATATAATCTAATATTATATTTTAATTAATTTTTAATCCGTTTCTGGACTTTATTAGTTGGTTATTTTGTCTAATATTCATTTTAATGGCTTAAAAAAGTGTTTTTGCTAAATAAATCTAAATAGATATTGCCATAATAATTAAATATCCCAAAAATATTTTCAGTGATTTTCCTTTGTTACTTTAAGTTGTTTAGTTTATTTTATTGATTATAGGGTTGCTTAGATGCTCATTTAAATGCCTGAATAATTGGTTTTTAGTCCCGAAAAATTCAAAAATATACGTTTCTGCCTTATTTGCTTTATTTTTGCATTTATTATTTTTTGCATTGTTTATGATTACTCGCGTATATTTTGCCTCGTTTTGGAGCCGGGTCTGATTTTGTAAGCTTGGTTAAAACCTAGTTTCGCTCTCTTATTTATTTATCCGCTTTATTTACTTTCCCGCATTAGAGAAATGTATAGGTATTTGTAAAGCCATGCAATAATTATTTCTTGCTTTATTTACTGCTTTTGTGTGATGTATGACTATATAAACCAAAAATTCCAAACATTAACTGAATTTTAATCGCATAAGAACTAAAGTCGCGGTTATTAAAATTTAAACGTTTTTTATTTAATAAATGAAAAGTAAGCAACATCATCCGAACTTGGAATCTCTTTCTTAAGGTACGGTCCAACCACCCGCTGGGAATATCATACTCAAATTCCGGTGGAGCTAAACCGGGTTGCAACTCTATCTTAAAATATGGGATTTCAAGTCTCATATCCCTTAACATCTAAATTGGACTAAAATTCAACATCAACATCATTTTTATCAGTCTATCTTTTCATCACGCTAAAAAAGAGGATCAATCCTTCGGCTCGCTTCATTACACTTGTTATTTCCCCCTTCCCGCATCTCATGTGGGTCGGGGCGAAAAAGGTCATCCGTTATGATGGAGCAGGTGAGCCCCACTACTAATTGTGAGGAGCGTTGGGTCCACTGGCTGAAGAGACCGACTGAACTGAGCCATGGGGTGAACTAGGATGAGGACCGGGTGAAGTTGCCAACTCTTACCTTGAACTGAGGTAGTGACCAAAAGTTCAGTACATGCATGAGTTTGGTTATGCATGCATAATTTACAACAATGCATGGTGAGGTTAATTATAAGATAAAACTCAACACATGTAAAGTGCGTCTTCCAACCTTATTCCTCCCGCCGATTCTGAATGTATTTTCCTTTGATTACCATGAGGATAACAAAGGGCGACCTAACCTAATCTCACTAGAAAAAAGGGACCTGGAGGATAAAATTCTAAGACTTTCGATAAGAAGGGTGCAGGGACGTAACTGAAGTTGACGTAGTAGGTTCCCATCACATCAAGCCTCTTTTAGAGGGAGATGACAATGAGTGCTCCACCCACTAGGATGTCCCTAATTCTAGCGAGCATGGGTGACACCTTCATAAGTTTTACGGAAAAAAAAATAGGGCACCCTAACCTAGCTCTAGAAGAAGAGCGCATTTAATTCTAGAGAGAAGGAGGTGAGAAGATAGAGTGCAATACTTTTCCTAAATGATAAAAAAGAAAATGGGTTGAATTAAATAAATAATTTTCAATGCTCGTCTTAATCTTTTAAGCTTTTCAAAAACAAACGAAAATTTTGCAAGTTAAAATATTATATCCCTAATAGAGTCGCCACTGTGAACTCTCGTGCTCAAAAATATGTAGATTTCCCATGCCACCTTCTGGCGGGATCCACTAAGGTTTGTTTGATTTAAGCGTGATGGAACCATTTAGTTTAAGTTTGCACATTTTAACCAATTTCATGAATAAAAGAATCGAGACCAAATCTCGATACAAATGATAGAGTGTCCACCCAAGTTATCTACTTGGAAAAACGTTTTGGTATAGTTCCCATTGGGCAGGAGACTCATACCTTTTGGATTAGATATTCGAGTATCGGATGAGTCATTTATTTCTCATTTAGTTAATTCAAAATTACATTCGCCGCATAAAATAGTTTTCTTTTCATCATTTAGGAAATTATTACGGAAGTCCTATTTTTCGACACTCTTTCACACTCAATACTTGCTTTCAACAGTTTATAATAAAGCGCAAATAATAAAGGGGAAATAAAAGTTACAACCGAGGGAAATGGGGGAAATTGCAAGGGAACCTATACATTAGTTCTAAGTTATAAAACAAAAATAAATAAATTCGCCTGCATCCACAAAGATTAGCAAATTTTATGGCACATCATAAGTCAGCATTTTGTTAGGAAAAATGTGATCATGTTAGTGTGGCTGTTTTGCGATAGATAGTGCCCGGGTGGCTTCTAGGATTGGAAAGAAATAACGGGTCTTCAACGTATTTTGTTGATAAAACATATTTTAACTTTTCAAGGGTTGATTTACCGAATTATTAGTGAAACTAATCACATTGCAAATGGTGAAGTTAGGTTCACTTTACAGATTAAAAGGGGAAACTAACATTCTATCTGGGGGACTGGTACCCATATGGATGGGTGGTACCTATACGGGGTACTAGGGAGGACTCGTACGAGTCCTGTTTGGACCCCAAATAGAACCTTAGCTCATATTAAAATAAAGCAGATTTGTAGAAGAAGAACTGAATAAAAATAGGATTTCCCTCCATATGGGTATGGTGCACCAATTCAATATCCTTAGGGATATAAAGGTGTAAACAAGGCCTATATGGGTCAAGACCGGATCCAAAGCAGATCAAAGGACAAATAAATGAAAATGATGATAAAATAAAAGAAAAGAAAAGTGAGTCTCTTTGAAACTCAAGAGCGTACCTTTACGCCATGAATCCACTTTAAAGCGATCCCAATGCCGTAAGAGAGTCTACCCAAAGTAGATGTGGAAATGGTGATTTTAAGACTGTTTTGGTGAGTGTTTGTATGGACAAAACCTCCCCGAGATCCTAAATATGAAGCTAGAAAGGAATAAAATATGGGCAAAACCAATGTATGGTTTTCCTCCTATTTTTGAACTTATATACCTCTTCTATACCCTTTCTATACCTATGAAAAACTACTGGAAAATGCTGTATGAATGGTCTAGTATGACTCTTATCTTTTCTCCTTTCAAAAGTGAGGCAAAATGCCTCTATTTATAGGACAGAAATGAGTCTGAACACAATAAATCACATTTATGACTGATTTTCTCCGAAAATGGTATGATTGCAATCAAATCTGTCTGATTACAAGCAAGAGGGATCCATACGGGTGGGGTAGGAACCCATACGAGTCTTGGTGGGACCCGTATGGGTCCCTCCCAGGCATGAGGGGGAATGGGCCATATGAGTCAACCTGCGAAACTATACCCCTAGCTATGACCCATACTGGTCCCTAAAGAAAATCTAGGTCTCCAAACTCTAGCTAAACTCATCTCTGCTATATTAGGAACACCTCTGATGGATAACACCTATAAGGGATTGCATTATCTATCTCTCATCATCATTTTATGAGAAGTACCATTAAAATCCAATGCTCACACCTAGTATTAAGTCTTACTACAAAAGTACACCACTCAACCATTTTTAATATATTGATCAGGATCTCATCCTACCAAATCATACTCTAATCAGAGGTTTACGAGTGTCTCACTTCCAACAAGTGGGCAAGGTATATCTCCTTTTTATTGCTATAATAGAGTGATAGATTCCATCTTAACTACTCAGCTTACCAACAGACAGATATTAACTATACTCGTATCATCCAGTCTATAGAATGCTTAGGTATGATCCAAAGTATAGCAACATTTGAATAAGGTAACAAGAATCTTAGGTCTAAGGATATCCTTACTACTATTGCAATGAGACGATAAAACACCAACACATAATATAGATTATCGAGTGTGGTCTCATAGCGATCTCTAATGTATTTCCCTGAATATATTCATCTGTTAACCTAAGGTACCACCCTCTAGCACTGGAGATATGCTACTCTGAATCAGATATAAAAGGTATGACAACACATGCTAGTCTATCTGTATTCATCAATGTCCAGTCTTGATGATACTATGACTAGGGATATTTAGACAAATCATAATTGCACACGAACCAGTTCCCACCAACATAGTCCTACTATGCCCTTGCAATACGTGCTATGATTATGTCATGGACTTTTGCAAACACATCAATGAATATATCTTAAACCAATCATAATATATTTTCACAATCATTAATATAACAAAAGAATGCCTTTATTAATATAACTTTGTTCGTACAAATAAAACTAACTAAGATATATAGCCCTAATTGCCTCTAGGGCATACATCATATCTAACACTCCAATCATTCTAGAACAAACTCAACCACCATCCATCTCTCACTCTAATCAACAAAACACCTCTAATTCTAACCAAATTAACCAACCTGAAATAGTCCCCATGCTTTCCCCAGTTAGATATCCTGTTCATACTCCCTTCTATTGGAAGGACCAACTCACAAAGGTCCAACCATAGAAGAGTTCCACACTGAACAACCATAACCATAACCCTAACAACCTTAACCTTAATTCAACCCAAATGTTCAACTACTTGGAGAGATAAGGAGGCTAGGGAGAGAAAAATTTCCAACACTTAGAACAGAAGAAGGACTTAATGCTACTATAGCTAAATCCTTACTGTCTGAGAAGTGTTGAGGAGACTTGACAGGGCTGGTGAGCCAGTGCAAGGGTTTATGGATGTTATGGTGGAGATGAAAGCTCACATGAAGTTTGTTCCTACTCAATTCTCTCTGGTAAAGGCAATAGTGTCCCATATTTTTTCCAATTTTGCCCATTGCAAGAAGGAAAGCAGACTATCTAAAGATGGAGGTCGCTGAGCTTAAGGAACAAATGCAAAAAATTTACGAGAAAAGAAATGAAGTGATAAATGATGAAAGGGATTTTATAAAATCCTTGATTGATAAGTTCAATCCATTATTGCAAGAAATTTAGGCGAATCTTAATGGATATAGGATCTTGAGTAAGGAGAATGGAGCAAACTCATACAAGCCAAACTTGTTGATCAAAGCTATTGATAATCTTACATATACTGCTAAGAAAAATCAAGGCAACTCCAACGAGATGAGTCAATTGAAGGATGAGATATTGGAGGGAGTAAACGCCTCAAAGGATGGAATCATGAATGCGTTAAAGAGGCTAAATATATTAGATGCACTTAATAGTGACATTGTTATGTCAGATGCTGAGCAAGAACCATCTTTACACAAAGAAACTTGGTCACATTCATGATCAAATCAACTCTAGTCATGCTTATATCATCAATGATGGTCAAGCCATAGATCAAATTCATATGCAGGTATCCTCTAATATCAGTAGTTCTTCTATATTTGAAAGAATAATGCGTGAAAAATAGCCAAGCGAGAGCATTATCCAGTCTTACTCAGATCTGTAAGGAAGGACTCAATACGCAATTATTAGTTAATCAGTCTCAGTCCCCAAGCATTGGTGGTACTCTTCTCATGTCTTAGAGAGTAGGACTTTATCTCTCAAATGGTCTATGAATTGCTCCTCTAGAACTTTGCAATGACTATCTTTTACAAGCTGAAATCATTTGAGAAGTCTCTTGACTCATTTGATCTTCAAGCTCAGGCCATTTTAGGTTCAATGAAAATGGGAGGGAAGGATTGCGAGAAGCATGAGAAGGAGGAAAAAGAAAGTGAAGCAAGGCTAGCTGAGTTCAACTTTGAGTTCTCTAAGGATCTAGAGCTTCTTGAAGAGATAATCTTGAATTGAGAAGGAAGAAGGGCAAGGATCCTATGCCACCCAAGAGAAAAAAATCCAAATGAGATGAAGATGAATATGAGAAGAAGGTGGCATCTTTGTAAGGACCAATTTTACCTGATAAATTTTAATTAGAATAGAATCTGATGTAATCTTTTGTGCTTATTGTAAAACTTAGTATAGGTTAACTATCTATTGATCTGTACTTAAGTTATTCATATATGAAAAGATTGCTATTTTTGTTCTGAGTTAAGATCTTCTTAACTTCTTATATTTTTTGCTATATATACTTGTCACTGATGTTGCAGAAAAATATGAGAAATCCTGATGAATGATGACCGAAGAGAAGTCAATCATTAAGGGGGAGTTAGCATTCACTCTGAGTTCAAAGTATGCTAACCTATGGGGGAGCAAGCATCTGTTTTAAGGTAACTCTGATTTAAATATCTTATTGATTTAATTTCTTGCCCAGTTAATTTCCATTAATCAAAATGGGGGAGATTATTGAACCTAGCACATGTTGGACTGACTCGGTAGTGCTTAAAGTTTTGATCATAACAATTAAGTTTAGTTTGAGATAATTAAATCAGTAATGATTTTGAGTTAGTTAGATTATGGTCTTCGCTGAGTATCTTAATTCAAGGGTAGAATTAGAAAGCTCCGCTAACTCAGTTCTATAATTTGACTCTGAGTCATTTTGAGCTAAGTTGTGTTCTTAGTCCGCTGACCAAGTACTGTTCACTTAGCACTCGATATTTAGATTATGTTTCAGCTGTGCTTATTTGTTTATATCTTTTACTGAGTTATCTTGATTATTCAAATGCGCTGACCTTTCCATTTGAGGAAACATGGAATCTTGTTTTTTGGTCTTACACTTTTATAGACATTAATGAAAGATGTCATTCAAAAGATAAAAGGAATTAATGACGCGACAAAGACAAAAATCGCAGTCCTGATAAAGATAAAATATGTCCGGAGAAAAGCTGAAAGAAGATAAAGTCAAATAGGATTGTTGCAGCGCATAACTCCAATAAATGTGCGACTTTGCAAGTTCGCCAGATTGCCAGAAGGAATGGGAAGATGACACGTAGCAGCTCAGCGCAAAATCTCTCTAACTTATTTCCGACATCAAATGACAAAGAACTTAAATTTAAATCTCTAATTCAATCTATTTCTTAACAGATTGATTTCTATTTCATAACGGTGTGATTCTATCTCCCAATAGATTGATTTAAAGAAGCAATGGGTGAATAATTGAGCTATCAAATTATAGAAGATGCCAAAGCAAGTTCAAGGGCTACATTCTTGATTTCAAGTATAAAAGGAGTAAGAAGGCAAGTGTTAGAACTTGGTGAATACACCTGAATTTCTAAGAAGCTAAATCTCTATCAATTTCTCAGATTTAAAGGAATTCAATTAAGAAAGAATTACTCAGCGAGAATCTGCTTTATAACAAGAGAGAATAGAATAGATCATTTGATTTGTGAAATCTTATTATTTAACTAGATCAACGTTTCTACAATCCAACTCTTGTTTGAACTCTGTTGAGTTACTGGTTGTTAGCATAGGTCTGTTCCGGCCCGATGAGAAATTACGCCTATTTCGTTTAGTGATCAGAAAAAAGAGTGGAAAAGGATCGAATTGTCATTCAAAATCTGAAATTCAAAAATCCACACTTCAGGGAAGCTTCGATTTAGCATTTCCTACTAAAATATCAAAAAAATTAAAATTTGGTCAAACATTGGTAATCAGCCCACCGGCTATTTACCTATCTACAGGTAAAAAAATCAAATCTTATCGATATCTGGCAAGATTTTACAGGATCTGATGTAAAATCTTGTCATATAGGTAATTAGCCCACTGGCTAATTACCTCCCCATTATAAACAGGGGACTCGCCCCCTCATTTTAACAGTAGACAAAATTTTGGAAAATCCCAAAATCACCATTGTTTCCTTTTTCAGTTCAAAGAGTTCCAAAAGCCTCGAAACTCTGTCAACACACTTCCAAATTTGAGCTTTATCACCTACACTAGGTATAAACTTGGTTTACTGTCTTTTTAGATCAAGATCTCACCATGATCTTTGGTCTAAAAATGACTAAATCTCTCAAAAATCCAGCATTTCTCTTAGGAATAATCCAAGATTATAGTCATAACTTGGGTTAAACCAGTTTTCCAACCAAATCACAATCTCTCCTCATAACTTTGGTAGCGCCAGCTCTCAAGTCATCTTTGACATACGAACAGGTAAACTGAGGGTAATTGGCTCTAAGCCCTACTTTAAAATTCATTTAAATTCATCTTCTATTATTTTATTATTACAACTGCATTCTCATTTCTCTGATCAAGTGAGTCACTAGAGCCATTGGAGCCACTTAAACTA
Organism: Euphorbia pulcherrima; assembly: GCA_947683365.1. Lineage (NCBI taxonomy): Eukaryota > Viridiplantae > Streptophyta > Magnoliopsida > Malpighiales > Euphorbiaceae > Euphorbia > Euphorbia pulcherrima. Next base: position 5,081,515 of record CANTUS010000008.1, read on the forward strand.
TAATATTTATTAATAAGCTCGTAGGTACGGATGAAACGTCTAGAACGTGAGGAAACTCTATCCGAGTTTCCGGGCTAAAACCCAAGCATTGCCATTACTCTACTGAAACTTCAGTAGCAAATTTCTGTTTATTTATGCCGTTATAATGCTTGTTTTATTTCTTCAATTTAATTCTTAAATAAATCCATCATAATGCAGAAATTACCACACATTCCAAAATTCTAAAATTAATCCGAACAATTTGAACAATATCAGTAACTATTGTGCCCGAACTCAAAATCTCACTTTCCTTTTAGTATACAAATCCCATTTTGGGTCAGTATACCACAATTCCCGGTGGAGCTGAACCGGGTGGCGACTCTATTTTATTTTTAAATAAAGTAAAAATGCTTTAATTTTAAAAATATCTTTTTCTTAGTAAAATGTGTAAATATATTTCTCAATATAATGACATTTTTTGCCCACATAAAGCCACTGCATTTAAGCAAATCTGATTTTCTCAAACCAAACCGAACCAAACGTGCCCCGCGCACCGCACCCTGCGTGCATCCCCCAATTTAAAACCCCTCGCCCGCTCATAGTGTCGACTCTACTGGGGAAATTTATTTTTATAAAACCCAATTTTTATAAAAATTCTTTTTTGAGATAATAATTAAAATATTGTTCAAATTAAATTTTGGAACTACAGAATATGTGGTAATTTCAACATCATACGAATTTTAGGATTGCATATCATCTGCATTCTTTACCCAATAACCAATTTAGGTGTCTTCTTGCGTAACTTAAGAGAGCCTTGTTCGCTTAAGGGCAAGACTACCCCGAGTATATTATATGTGGAAAACTCCCTTTGGTTCGCTTAAGGCCACTAGGACTCGGTACACAAAGGTACAGGGTACCTAATTGCACCCTATCCTGAGATCGAAACCCATATATAGATGGACTGTAGACACTTCCTCATAGGTTTGCCTGAAAGCCAAGAAAGCATGCGAGCAGACTTCACTAAGTCCCCCGTTGACTTGAAATAACCAAGTGGAGTTAAAACTGTGGTAGGCACGATCTAACTGTTTGCTACATTTACCGGTTTATTAAATATAAATAAACCTAAAACCTAAAAACCGACATCATAAATATCATGTTTGTGTGAAAACTAACCATATCTTTGTGCAGCCATGACATTAATGTGCTCCATGACATTTCATGTCCTTGGCTATAGGAACCTAAGAAAAATCGAGACCAGTGAGTCCATCTAGGCTTAGCCCACGGGTGGAAATAAATGGAGACTAGTGAGTCCATTTAGGCTTAGTCCATGAGCTAGAACAAACCGAGACCAATGAGTCCGCTTAGGCTCAACTCACGAGCCGAAATAAATTGAGACCAGTAATTCTACCTAGGCTCAGCCCGTGAGCCCAAAATACACCAACCCTTCTAGTGACCAGCGAATCAGCTCACCTTGGACCATGGTGTCAACCTTTGAGTGACCAGCGAGTCAGCTCACCTTGGACCACAAAGTCAAACGTTCGAGTGACCAGTGAGTCAGCTCACCTTGGACTATAGAGTCAACCTTCGAGTGACCAGTGAGTCAGCTCACCTTGGACCATAGAGTCAACTTTCGAGTGACCAGCGAGTCAGCTCACCTTGGACCATAGAGTAAACCTTCGAGTGACCAGCGAGTCAGCTCACCTTGGACCATAGAGTCAAACTTCGAGTGACCAGTAAGTCAGCTCACCTTAGACCATAGAGTCAACCTTCAACCGACCAGCGAGTCAGCTCACCTTGGACCACAGAGTCAACCTTGGAGTGACTAGTGAGTCAGCTCACCTTGGACCATAGAGTCAACCGTCGAGTGACCAGCAAGCCAGCTCACCTTAGACCATAGAGTCAACCTTTGAGTGACCAGCGAGTCAGCTCACCTTGGACCATAGAGTCAACCTTCGAGTGACCACCGAGTCAGCTCACCATGGACTATAGAGTTAAACCTTCGAGTGACCAGTGAGTCAGCTCACCTTGTACTATAGAGTCAATCTCGAGTGATTAGTGAGTCAACTCACCTTTAACTACTGAGTTGAATTAAAGTTAGATTCTCTCTGGTCTTCATACCGCGTGTTTATGATGTTCCGCAAACATTAAAAACTATCCTCGCTGATTGTTCCATGAATAATTGGCATGCACCCTACCCCTTGTTATTTGTACATATCCATCCTTTTACTCATTCCCTCATTCATTTATTCATCCACTCATACATCCTAATAAGCCAAGGTAAGTAAGGCTCGGAGTTACACTCGATACAGTTATTAACACTTGATCTTTTGTATTTTCAGGTTGGAAGAGAGAGAAAAGGAGGTTAAGACATATTATGGGAAGCCCGAAAGTCACACCCCAACTACCAGTCGAATCTCTAGCAGGATTTTTCTCCAATCTAAACCTGAAACTGTAATGGCAGACAATGATGCAGTTGGACAATCCCTCAGAAGGATTCTTGATGCCTCGGAGTTCCATAATGTTTAGGAAAGGCTAAGCACTTCTAATGCTCAGAAAGCCTAAGAACAAGAGGCTAAGATAGCAGTGCTAAAGGAAAAGACGGTTGATATGGAGAAGCTATCTCCCACAAAAGACAAATATGTGGCTCCTTCCATCGAGCAGTATGTAGATATATATCGATTCTTACCAAAGCAATCAAAAGCCCTTTCGGCTAACTTTGTAATGCCTTATATAGCTCCGTATGCTAGTATTGGGCCTTCTCATGCGCATGTGGAAGGTTATCTTTGAATTATGACTAGCATAAACATCCATAAGGTTCATATAGTTAATCTATTTAAAGATACTCTACGAGGACCCACCTATAAGTGGTACATGAAGATGCCAACAAAAGTGAAACATGATTGGAAGAAGCTATGATTAGCATTTCTAGAAAATTATGCCTTCAATCTGAAGGTCAAAACTACTTTGTGAGACCTTGAGAGGATCAAACAATGGCCAAATGACTCCTTTGAAGAATTTTGCCTGAGATGGATCCATGTACTTGTAATTGGGGCACCTAACCAGGATGCCCTAATAGTGAAGCCTGTTAAAGGATCTAGCCTAAAATACCAAATTAAGATAAACAGATTTGACACCTTTAACGATGTAGTGGACTATGTCAAGAGACAGGAGAAGTACGAGGAAGAAGATTGAGCAAAGAAGCAAGAATAACAAGCTTATATTGAACCTTGATGCTGGGAAAAGGGTGGATCCTCCAAACAGGAAACCCTCAAAGACTCCAGCCAAAGTTATAGTAGCCACTCAGGTGCAGACTCACCAATCCATCTCCCTATGGGTAGAATCATTATCATAGATATTGACTAAACTAAGGAAGTCTGACTAACTCTAAAGCATCAAATTATTTGTTCTACCTACTGAGGCAGACAGAGATAACTTTTATTACTATCATGTAACTAAAGGGCACCACACTAATGAACATACCTATCTACTAAAAGATCTACAATAGATGATAATCGGTGTGAGAATGAAAGAGCATGAGAAGAAACTAAGCATGTAGACTAATCCTCTACCAAACTTTGAGGCCACAATAAATGCCATCAATGTTCAGGTGGAGGCCCACGGATATAGTATTGATGTGACAGATAACTTCTGACATGACCCAGGATTGGGGGACAACATGATTTTTAACAACATGGATATGATCTACATGGTCGATCAGTATGTCTTAAGGATGAAAAGTGAAGGACCGGATCAATACCAAGTGCTACCGCACCTTATATACCAAGGAGACTCTAACCCGAATGAGCATGTAGAAGAATTCTTCCAATTTATGCACGAATAAGGGATAGCCATGATGGGTTTTGCACCTCATTTCCCTAGGTTCTTAGAAGGACCGACCATAGACTGGTACAACACAATGCCAATGAAAGGCCGATGGAACTGGTACTTTATGGAGAGGTCTTTCCTCCACTACTTCAGGGCTTCTCAACCATACCCGGACATGCTTTACTAGTGGTTGGCACCGTAAGTAGATCAGCATAATGCTACTTGGTAGGATATTCCTCCTCCACAACCCCCCATGTATACTCCCTCGGATTACATGAGTCTGAATTACGCTGGAACAAGTTTTTTCAAATTTAGGAGCTCTTCCGGAGCATAACGCCCAGAAAATCAAGGGTTATATGATCCTGAACAAGCTTGGAATGATCACAGGGACTAGCAAAGGTGCTTTAGCATTAACCTGAAAGAGGTGACACCGGACCCACTTACCAAACCTCATGCAGGTGTAGCATTAAAAATGAACTGCAGAAACCAAGTGAGAATCAAATTGCATTATCCATTTGAAGGGATCCGAGCTGACATCACAGCATATGGTGCTCGTGTAGAGGAAACATTCGCTAGCAAATGAGGCATGGTCTCTAACTTTTGCGTGGCTATCGCAAGGGTCAAGACTGAAATAAATGAAGAAGATCCCGAGGAAGATCTCGAGGAGGATCTGGAAGAAAATTCTGGTGATGATATCCCAAATGCGCCAAATTGGGTCTTTAAACTAAGGGATGGGCAACAACCTTTCAAGGATTTAGATGAGAAATTAGAAGAATTTTTGGACTCTTGCGAATCGAATCACGAAGATGAAAGTGAGGTAGATAACTTGGGGTACGAGTCAGAGGTCTTCTCAAGCGATAAGCTGAACCACTTGCCGGGAGATTTCGAGTACGAGGCTCCCTTCCTAAATGGTATGATGGTCGATTATGATGGTGCTGAGAGCTATGCCTCATCTTTAGAGCATGACTCCCTAGGCGCCTTATGGTCTACGACAAGTGATGATTCAGGGGACTTTATAGACTTCAACTCAGGCAGTGAACACATCATTAATATGATTTGAGAAGAGGGGCAGGAGTTTTCTCAAGAGTACATAATGGAGAGAATTCATGCAGAAAATGAACTAGCTCCAGCCAGTTATCAGATTTGAAGCCCAAACTTGAGGGAAGTTTATCCCATATTCTACGATGGAAACACAAGGCCACTCCCCCACGTCCGTGAATTGTCTAAATGATGAACGATGGGTACATTCACTACATACATTGCCTAGAGAGGTTCCGTCTAACTCTTCGAGAAAAAGCAGTTGTCTAGTATGAGGGGCTAACATTTACTAGAGATCATTTAGGAACACTTTAGCTAGACAATTCATCGATTACTTCACATGGGTGGACCTACCAGAGGGCACAACCCCTAAGCTAGACAAGCACGGAAACCCATATTATACTGGGAAAAAAGGTGACTAATGCTATATGCCCAACATCGATGAAATCTGCTAGGGAATATCCATGGTAAATGAACAAGTATGATGACAAACTAGAAGAGGTTGTTATGTGCGATAATGAACAAGATGAAAGTGGGAGGGCCTCCTCCTCCATCCTTATGATCAGGCAAGACTCTTATCCTGTCTTGTATCAGATCCTATAAAAGAACCCCGTCGACCTAGAAAGACAGCCTGGAAAGGTTCCTTTTATGCAATGGCCCTTCACCACCAAAGCGCCATCTTCCATAAATAAGCCGATTGACTTGGGAGAGATACCACTTGATGAAGATTTCAATGAATTTGAGGTCTTCAAAACAACAAACTCGCCAACCTAGGTTATCAGTCCTGTTACCAGAGGAGGGAAAATCACTGGGTCAGTAGCCCCGGCTGTGCCAAGGGTGGAACCTCTGATGCCTCGTACTTTCATTAAATCCTTAGGGCAGATAGAAAGCCCTATTGTGGATCAGCTAAAAGCCACTACAACCAAGATGAGCATCTGGGACCTCCTCCTTAGTTCTCAAGATCATAGGCTCACTATTATTAAAAAGCTGATAAAAATCAAAACATCTCCCTTGGTGTCGCGAGAACAGGTCTACGCGCTGCTTCATAATAAAACTAGCACTATTATCCCCCGATATTATATTCTCAAGGTTGGATCTACCCGATGAAGGCATTTGCCATAAAAAAGGCTCTTTACTTAAAGGCTAGTGTCTTTGGGTGCATCATGCCCTATATAATGGTTGACGACGGTTCATCACTGAATGTCTGTCCTAGGGATATTCTACCAATCCTAGGACTAATAGAGAGGGATTTAAAGAGATCTACAATGGTCATCTACTATGACAATTCTAAGAGGACCATCATTGGCACATTTGAGGCCAAAGTTACCATCTGTAAAATCTTATCTATAGTACTCTTCATAGTTATAGACATCCCGATGACCTTCTCTATGTTGCTCGAACGGGCATGGTTCCATGCACTGGGAGGAGTTCCATCCACCCTTTACCAAAAAATCAAAATCATGTTCCATAAAAAGACCGTTACTCTAGAGGCTGACGAAGCCTCAGTGGTAGCAGCACTGAAAATGGAAGAAAGCCTCATGAAAGGGTTTACGACGGCCATGATATGCCAAGAATCAAATAAGCAGCCAGAGGTGCACTAGGGCCCTTGGATTCAGGGTTACATGTAAAAGCACCATATTCTGGGAAAAGGACTAGGTGCCTATAAACAGGGAATCCCGACCTTCAATATAGGGGTAGGAGAATGGAAGCCCACATGACTCGGTTATACAAGATCTAAGACAATTGCCCATAAGATGGTCTCTTAGGAGAGGTTGCAGTAACCCTACAACGGAACCCCTGAACTCATCACTCACTAGGGGAGGACAGTTCCTAAATTATAGATTTTCTTGGATATAGTTGACTAAGAAGCCAAGTAAAAAGGAGGAAATCCTTAACACTCTAACCAAGCACCTTCATGCACGGATCAAGATAGTGGAAGAAGCAAAGAGTAAGGGAGGTAGTTTGAGCAAGCAGTCATAGACATGATCAAGACCATGAAGGGCAAGACAAAGGTAGAAGAGGAAGACGATGAGGACATCCTGTTGAAGCCAACTGCCGTAGAAGAATCATCTGCTGCAAAGCCAGACCCCACTGATCAAGATGAGTCTTTTATTTCCATTTCCAGCATGTTTGAAATAAATAATGTACTTTATGATAATAATAAAATGAAGAGCTATGCTTATTTGGATTGTGATTCTGATTACGATTCCATGCATCCATTCCAGCATTCATCTAGCATCTTAAACATCAATAATGATATTACAAGAGAAATTAACTTAAATACGAGAGATGGTCCATAATTGGTATACATTTCCAATCAATTGCCCATCAAACAAGAGAGAGAATTGTTAAAAGTATTAAAAAAAGTCACATTTTAGCCTTCGCTTGGTCTCATAAAGACATGCTAGGACTTGATCGGTACATCATCGAACACAAGATCCTCATGAATCTAAAAATTTGACCAGTAAAGCAAAAGATGAGAAGAATGCATCCAGAATGGGCAGAAAAGGTCAAAGCAGAAGTGGCCAAACAGATCAAGGCTAACTTCATTGAGTTCGTCGAGTATCCTACGTGGCTATCCAATGTAGTTCTTATACCCAAGAAGAATGGTGATGTCCGAGTTTGTGTCGACTTCAGGGACTTGAATAAGGCCACCCCTAAGGATGATTTTTCACTACCACACATCGATGTTCTGGTAGATAGCGTGGCAAGAGCGGCCATGTATTCCTTTATGGATGGGTTCTTTGGCTATCACCGTATCCTTATGAACTTAAGAGATAAGTTCAAAACCGCATTCATCTTAGAGTGGGAACCTATTATTTCAGGGTGATGCCTTTCGGGCTCAAGAACACAGGGTCAACCTACCAATGAGCAGTCACGACATTGCTACATGACTTGGTCAACAAAGAAGTCGATGTCTATATGGATGATATGGTTGTAAAGTCTGCCACACTAGAAGAACACCGAGTAGTGTTAGAGCGATCCCTCATAAGAATAGAGAAATTAAATCTCCGTCTTAACCCAACAAAGTGTTCAGTGTCATATTAGGAAAATTATTGGGATACGTGGTTAGCAAATGAGGCATAGAGATTGATCCTGATAAGGCCAATGCTATCAGGGAAATGCCTGTGCCAAAAACTGAGAAAGAAGTAAGAAGTTTCTCGTGATCCATATTGTATGTTAGTCACTTTATGGCACAATTAACTACCACGTGCGAGCCTATCTTCAGGCTCTTAAGGAAATAGCAATCGATAGAATGGAATGACCAATATCAAGAAGCCATTAATAGGATCAAGGCTTATCTAATGAACCCTCCTCTACTAAAGCCATCAATTCTCAGGAAGGCACTCATTCTCTATTTAGCAATAAAAGAGACATCTGTAGGAGCCATGTTGGTTCAGGAGCACAAAGAAAAGAAGGAACACACGATTTACTACCTCAGCAAGAAATTGTTAGAATACGAGACTCGATACACCATCGTAGAGAAAACTTATGCCTCCATGGTCTGGCTCACTAAGAAACTCAGGCATTACTTCCAATCTTATAGGATTCAAGCGGTCGCAAAGTAGATCCAATGAAGTATTTATGCCAGGCTCCCTCGTTAACGGGGAAACTAGTAAGGTGGCTCTTGTTACCGTTGGAATTCGATATTGAGTACATCACTAAGAAGACCATCAAGGGAAGGAAAGTGGCTGAATTCCTATCAAATCAACCGCTCGATGAAGGAGAATAGGAAAACCTAGAATTCCTTGACGAATGCTTTGCAATGGCTATACAAAGTTCTGAAAAGTGGACCATGTTCTTCGATGGCGCAGTTAACAAGCGAGGACTAACTTGGGAGTCATCATCATTACGCTAGATGGAGCACTCATAACTCTGTCAAAATGATTAGAATTTCTCACCACAAATAATGGGGCAGAGTATGAAGCCTGTCTATTCAAAATGTCTGCCATGGTCACTCTTAAAGTAGACAAGGTAAAAATCATTGGTGATTCGGCTTGGGACATCAAGCATGTCACAGGACAATGGGAACTAAAGGAGGAATCCCTCAGACCTTACTTAGAGGCTATATGGAGGAAAGTCGCAATATTCAGCAAATGAAAATTTTTTCACATGCCCCGAGAGGAGAACTAGATGGCAGATGCGTTGGCCACTTTAGCCTCCATGTGGGAAGGGCCTCAAAAGTAGCCAATCAAACCCCTTGTTATAGAAATGACTCAATTTCCATAATACGTCTGCGTAATAGACAACATCATAGATAAGGAAGAACCCTGGTACTCTGACGTCATCAAGTTCCTCGAAAGTGGTGAATTTCCGACCAAAGCTACAAATTTCGATAGGAATATGCTAAAGAAGCTCGCAGTGTAGTTCTACCTGATTAAAGTAGATCTGTTCAAAAAGTCTTCTGATGGCCTACTATTAAAGTGCCTAACCCAATAAGAAGCTGAAAGGGTAATGAAAGAGGTACATTCAGGAGACTGCGGTCCATACATGAATGGCATTATAATGGTAAAGAAAATCCAAAGAATGGGGTACTTATGGCTAACCATGCTAGCCGACTGTATTCAAGAAGCAAAGACTTGCCATGCCTATCAAATATACAGAGATGTGAGCCACTTGCCCCCGACAATACTGCAAAACTTGACAATGCCGTGGCCATTCTCAGCTTAGGGCATCAATATTATCGGAGAGATAAGACTATCTTCAACTAACGGCTATCCCTTCATTATAGTAGCCATTAATTACTTTTCTAAATGGGTTGAAGTAGAATCATACACAAGCACACTGCCAAGAAAATGGCTCGGTTTATTTAGCAACATATCTTTTCCAGATATGGCATTCCTTATCATATAGTAAGTGAAAATGGTGTGTAGTTCTACGGGTACACAACTGATCTTATCTAAAAGCATAGAATTGAGCATCGTTGCTCTTTGCCCTATCGTCCTCAGGCCAATGGAGCTGTAGAAGCGGCCAATAAAGTAATTAAGAAAATCCTCTCCAAGATGATCTCTAATTACCAAGATTGGGCCAACCATTTGCCTTATGCCTTGTAGGGATACAAGACCAGCATCAAAACTCCTATAGGTCAAACTCCTTTTTCTCTCATCTACGGAATGGAGGCGGTTTTGCCCGTTGAAATGGAAATCAAATATTTGTGCATAGCTCTTCAAGCAAGAATGCTTGAAGATGAATGGGCAAAGGCAAGACACAAGGAACTAACTTTGATCGATGAAAAATGGTTAACCGCTTTGGAGAATCTACAGTTACATCAACAACGCATGGCCAAGGCTTACAACCGTAAAGTCAAGGGGCAAGATCAACCCCTGAGAATGGGCGATCTGATCCTAAAGTAATCTCATAAAATGCACACAGACGATCAAGGGAAGTTCCATCCAAACTGGGAAGGGTCGTACGTAGTAAGAAAGACTCTCAGTAAGGGAGCAGTTAAAATCTCAAACCCGAACGGCAACGAATTCATGAATCCAGTGAATTGCGATAAGCTGAAGTGCTATATATATATATATATATAAGAAAAAAGAGAAAAAAATGTAAAGGTCTATCAAGAGCTAGTGAGGGCTCTTGGGCAAAAATAAAGACCCCAAAATAAAAGAGTGAAGTCTTAGGTAAAATCCACTCGGAACCTAAGGCGACGGTGGGCGTTTCTTGGGAATAAGTATCATTTGTCCTTCCTATTTAAATGATATCTTTTGTAGTAACATGTTCATGTAAAATGTAATAAACGAGTGCAATAAACGGAAACTGCGAATTGTTTAATAAGACATGCATTCAAATAACATCATTTCATCTTTATTACATATAAAAGTGCATCACAAATAGGAAATGAAAATGACAAAGACGGACAACGAGGCCTGAAGCCTTTATTTTCCCACAGGAACAAAAGACACATGATGGCAAGCTCAATGACCTCCAAGGAAACTGCGGAGTCTCTGCATCTCAATGAGCCTCTCTCCAAGGGTAGGAAGCCCACGAACACTAGCAGTCCAGACACAATAAGCCTCAGAATGATGGATGCCAAAATGCACAAAATAGTTCCACCTGAGTGCGACTGATCCACCTCACGTCATGACGATAGACCTGAGTATAAGAAAGCTCAGAGCCGATCAAAGTACGCTAGGATGTTAGGAACCTTTGAGGACGACCATACTACCTGCATAAGCGACCCGGAGAGTAGGTGATAATCTCAGAAAGGCAAATGAGGACCACACCATCTCTAGCAACGTCAGTAGTCACATGTGTGATTCCCCACCAAGGGCAAATCCAATAAATATCCTCGGTAGCTTGACTCCCCATAAACTCAACCCACTCCTCAATAATAAAATCTCTATGAGGGTGATTGTCGATGCAAACTACGGAACCCCATGCCCAGCGGCCCTTCCGGTAATAATCCATACTCGTAGGGATGGACAACGAAAAAAGCTTGTCCCAAAGCCAAAGCTGCAAAAGCAACACAAAAGAAAGAAAAAAGTAAAAAATATAAGAAAAAAATAGCCTGCTGGATTGAAAACCTGAAAAGGCGGTCAAGGCAAAAATTATGGCAAGCTTGATGGATCAAAAAACCCAAAAGGGCGGTTCATGCAAAAAGAAAGGCTCAAATCGAAATTACCTGGAAGAGAAGCCTGCTACCCCTAGTAGTAGCTTTAGTCCCATTCCAGGAGGAGCACACAAAGATCAGTGTCTCAGCCAAACTCACTACAAAGCGAGATTTCCCTTCTAACATCTAATCAATGATATTTAGAAAGGCAAAGCTGTAAACCATGGTGGAAACCTCGCAAAGGAAGACTCCTACCAAGAGTAAGCAAATGAGCGAAAGCTAGATCGCGTCGTTAGGAGAAAGGTTCCTAACTATCTCAAAAGCCACGTCCAACCTCAAGCCCTCGTCACAAATCAATCGGCGCTTGTCAAATCATTGCAATTGAAAATGGTCCATTAATGGGTCAGAAGACTTAGGATGATGTATCGGAATGGCTGGGGGCATTTTAGATGACGATCTTAGGAGCCCACAAAAATTCCTCGAATAAGAGGCCTAACTCGTGCTCCCCAAAACGGAACACATTATCGATAGGATCCCAAAATCGGATAGTAGCTTAGATCATGTTATCCTTAAAAAAGATGCGATAGTATTCCTTTATATGCGCTAGACCGCAGACCCTAAGATGATCCCAACCATCAGAGTTCTTTAGATAAACATTCAAACCTGCACGAAAGCGGATGTAGTTCTCCACATCGAAATCTCAAAGAGTAGCAGTTCGCTATAAGTAGTTTATGGGGAAATCTGCCAATATCTGCCAGATTACCCCGATAAACTAGATCAATGACAAAAGAAAGGACAAAGTGAAAGAACAATGAAAAAATTCTCTTATATATAAAAATGTGTTCATACAAGAAAAGAGGCACTGCCAATTGCCCAAAGAAAAGAAAATAAAAAAAAAGAAGAAGAAAGCCTATCTACTGCCCGCTAGAACTCAGGTGGCTAGGATCAAAGGACAATAGAGGAGGAGGATAACAACCTAGAGGAAAGAATCCGGAAGGATTGCCATGTCCCTACTACGGCTGCTGCTGCGAGTCATTCACCTAGAGCATCCCCAACAGACCTCAAAGCTGTCGAATCTCCAACTGCAACATTTTAACACAAATCATTCATATGCATTTCATAACATGCCATGCATCATTAAAATAATGAAATGATGAACGTACCATCATATCAGAGTTTTGGTTCAACATGAACCGTTGCTACCCTTAGTTGGAGATACTATCGGCGATGGGCACCTGCAAGGATAAGAGATCAGAATGAGTTAGAACCATCACAATCTAAGGTCCTAAAGAAAAAAAAGGAGAGAAAAAATAGAGAAGGCTTACATGAGTGGTCTCAGCCGGATAAAAGGCCACTGGATTCTTAGGATCCAAATAAGGCGAAATCACTAGCGTAAAAGTACTCAAGTTGGGACGGTACATCAGAGACATGGACGGCTGATACGGAAACCCCCAATGTCCCTCCACCATCGCCAATCCCTGAGGCGGGACAAATGACTCCGAAGAGTTACCCACATGAGCAGAAGTAGATGCAGGCCTTTTCCTACCTTGGTGGTCCTACAAAGACAATAAAGTAAGGGCAAATTAGCCCAATTTAGTGTGATAATAAAAAAAACAAGGAAGAAACTTAAGCCAATGAAAGAGAAGATACCATCATCCGAACAGTCCTAGGAAAATCCAATCTAGCCTGACCGCTAGGGACAGAAGCCAAAGAGACATCACCGTTAGGAGGGTTGTAAATGTCTAGTTGAGGCGCAGCGGGAATGGGGCCTGTCTCTAGCCATCTAAGTAGCTGCGAATGGCAGAACTCCTCATATCCCTCAACCCACTTTGGGAATGCGCTGGGTAAGCCATCGGAGGCCAGTCGCCAAAGTTCAGTGAGCTACATGGCCAGAAGATCCACCGGGACACCTCGAAAGGAATAGAGCGCGTTCAGGGAGGGAGGTGTCAATTCTTGATGCTCTTTCCAAGGTACCACTCAAGGGAGAAGGGAGTCTCTATAATTAGCCAGGTGTTCACAAATTCTCGAGTCAATCTCATAACCTCTGGCTATTGAAGCTCATGCCCCTAATGATGCGTCCTGATCTGAAAAAAGATGAAAAGAAGCCAAGTGTTGATACAAAAATTATAGCAGATATAGTGATCAAAAAAATCAAGGGAATTATAGAGTATACCTGCTCTAAAGATAGAGCATGTAGGTGAGCGGAAAGAGCAAAATCGGACTACATCTCCCAACCACGCCAGTAATGTGGCAGACGAGGACAGAACGGATAGCTACCGTCTTGAACAAGCTTGGTCCTTAGGAGAATCCCCATCTTAGAAAACCAGATCTACAAGTAGTCAAAAGAAATCAGAACGCCAAAAGATAGAAAAAAATTCTTATAAAGGAAGAAAATGAGTTAAATCCTTACACAAACAATCAGAAGGCAAGATTTGAACTTGCCAATCCTATTCCTCACGCACTAATTAAGGGCCCAATACAAATGACCCAATGTGGCTCAACCCCAGGCATGCTCATCAAAGCGGGACGGATCAATCAGGGCAATTAAAATGTGGAGATTCACAATCATACCCCCTAGTAGGAAAGCACAACCATGATAAAGTAGCAGCCATGAAAGCTCTGGCCTTACAAGCAGAGGTCAAATGCCTCCTATCCCCGTAGTCCAAAAGGTCATAATTTTCTCGCAAGATACTCACCCGGGCTTGTCCCCAGAATAGCCGATCAAACCCTCAATGGTGTCCACATTAAAGTTGTTATAAGTAAAGCAAGCATTGAAATGGATCACGTTACCATGGAAAGGAAGACTTATAATGGTGCAGTAATCCACCAGAGTAATAGTGTATTCCCCTCACTGGAAGTTGAAATTGTGGGTAGTGTCGGACCACCTGCTCAGGATGTAGGTAGAAGTACCGGCTGGGATGTACGGATTCTTGCAATGCCTCGCATACTTGCAGTTCCCTACCATCCTTCCTAAGGACGTCCCATCAACGATTGTTTTGGCTCCAGAAGATAGTACCTTGTACAACTTGTTAAAGTGGATAATACTACCACCCTCGTGACCGGTGACCTGCAGAAGTAATGCATGTACACTAATCACATCGGTCTTTGATAAATTGCATGATTATTGAAGGTCATTGCATTCACGCCATAAATAAAGAAGAAAAATCTATACATATAAATAAATAATAACATCAAAAATAATCATAATAATAATAACATCGTAACAAATGTGGAGAAAGCAGTAAGGCTTACCAGAATCCAAGAAAGGTGGTTGGGAGGCTTCAAAGCAGGCGGGATAAAATCCCTAGGATGAATCTCATGGTACATCCAGTTTGGCGGAAGCCCGTATAAAGCCTCAACAGGAACCTCAGAGAGTTCCACTTGCTCGTAGTCGATAATCACATTTCGAGTAGTCACTTGGACGGCTGGCAAATCCAAGCAGATATTGTAAAGCTTGAACCACATAGAAACCCCGCAAAATCTGAAGAGAAGGGGCAGAAAAGGAAAAAATATGAGAGAAATCATTGTCGAAAATAGCTTGGAAGCAAACAATTTCGAAGTAGAGAAGCAGAAAACGCAAAGAGAAAGAAGAGAGAATTTTTGGTGTGGTGAAAATGAGAGCTAAGTTGTTATATTTATAGACCATAGGTAATTACCCCACCGGCTAATTACATATCTAATTAGCCCGCCGACTAATTACATATGTTTTGAAATTTTTTGCAATTTTGCACATTTCATCCATTTCTCCATTGTTTATAAAACGAGCGGACTTAAAAGCTGTTTTTACACAGTCATTCATGCATTAAGCACCCCAAAAATATTTATTTCGACCCCCGATCAATTTTAATATCACGCAACTCATTAATAAATTTTTAATCAAAGGGGCAAATATATTTTGTTTGAAAATTGGTCGATTAAAAATATTTTAACTCATTGCATTCCACACACACTGTTTTGTTTGTTTCGCATACGACAAAATTTTTAGCACGAAATTTATGCATGCGAGAAAAAAACTGTTACAGGTCCGTTCCGGCCCGATGAGGAATTATGCCTATTTCGTTCAGTGATCAGACAAAAGAGCCGAAAAGGACCGAATTGTCATCCAAAATCTGAAATTCAAAAATCTACATTCCAGGGAAGCTCCGATTTAGCATTTCCTACTGAAAAATCAAAAAGTCAAAATTTGGTCAAACATAGGTAATCAGTACGCCGGCTATTTACCTATCTACGGTAAAAAAAAATCAAATCTTACCGAGATCTGGCAAGATTTTACGGGATCTGATGTAAAATCTTATCAGATAGGTAATTAGCCCGTCGGCTAATTACCTCCCCATTATAAATAGGGGACTCGCTCCCTCATTACAACGGCAAACAAAATTTTGGAAAATCCTAAAATTACCATTTTATCCTTTTTCAGTTCCGAGAGTCCCAAAAGCCCCAAAACTCTGTGAAAATACTTTCAAATTCGAGCTTTATCACCTACACTAGGTATAAACTTGGTTTATTGTCTTTTTAGATCAAGATCTCACCGTGATCTTCGATCTAAAAACGACTAAATCTCCCAAAAATCCTGCATTTCTCTCATGAATAATCCAAGATTATAGTCATAATTTGGGTTAAACCTATTTTCCAACCAAATCACATTCTCTCCTTACAACTTCGGTCCCATGCCGACTCTCAATTCATCCTGGACATACGAAAAGGTAAACTAAGGGTAATTGGCTCTAAACCCAACATTAAAATTCATTTAAATTCATCTTCTATTATTTTATTATTACACTTGCATTCTCATTTCTCTGATCAAGTGAGCCACTGGAGCCACTTAAACTATAATATGTGTAAATAAGCTCGCAGGTATGGATGAAACATCCAGAACGTGAGGAAACTCTATCTGAGTTTTCGGGCCAAAACCCAAGCACTGCCATTACTCTATCGAAATTTTGGTTGCAAATTTCTATTTATTTATGTCGTTATAATGCCTGTTTTATGTAATGAATTTAATTCTTAAATAAAGTCATCGTAATGCAGAAATTCCAAAATTCTAAAATTAATCCGAACAATTTGAACAATATGAGTAACTATTGTGTTCGAACTCAGAATCTCACTATTCTTTCGGTATAAAAATCCCGTTCTGAGTCAGTATACCATAATTCCTGGTGGAACTGAATCGGGTGGCGACCCAATTTTATTTTTAAATAAAGTAAAAATGCTTTATTTTAAAAAATATTTTTTCTTAATAAAATGTGTAAATATATTTCTCAATATAATCACATTTTTGGCCCACATAAAGCCACTGCATTTAAGTAAATCAGATTTTCTCAAACCGAATTGAACCAGACGCGCCCTGCGCACCACACCCCGTATGCATCCCCCAATTTAAAACCCCTCGCCCGGTCACACTGGTAGAAGAGGGTACTCTACTCAGCAGGTGAGTGATTACAGTGAGGAGGGTACTTAGTTGTAATTGGAAAACTCTATGAAAGGCTTCTCCGCCTAGGGTAAAGGAGATAAGATTAGCGGATTAAAGCCAAGACGCTCTCTTGGGACTGGATGTAAGCACAGGTTGTCGAACCTATGTTCTTTATCTTTTAGTTGAATTTTTTCTCAGTTTTTACTCAGTCGGCTGACCTACTCAGCGAAGAGTCTTATGATCAAGAAAAAGTTTACTATTTTATTCTAGTGAGTCATTCACCCCCCTCTGACTCATTGAGTTATACGCATAGGGACCATTAATCCAAATTAGAACAACAACAATAACATTACCCTAATGCCTAACAAGGCTCCTGCATAAGTAGGGTAAGGGGTTGGGTGTACGTAACCTTACCTCTGTAATGACAAAGAGGTTGTTTCCGATTGACCCTGAAGTGGAGTTGCAACACTATCCGTGACTTTATAATAAAAGAAGCTCAGACAGTTTAGTGAATCATATTGCTTTAGTCCATTTTGCTTTAATGAAACATCTAGAATAATCTAATAACATACTATAGACAACCAATGTATATCACTTATTCTAAAAAAAAAAGAAAAAATAATTAAAAAACATCAATATTCAATATACAAAATATCAGCTAAACAATCTATTAGAAAACTGTTGAAATGCCAATTGAAAACACACAAGTCAACTACACATACTTGTACAAATATCTAATATCAACTTTAAAACAAGTGATAACTGAAATCCAAAATATATTCGTACAGATGTCTATTATAAATTTCAAAATAGATTTTCTAAAAGAATTCTAGTAGATGTGTGATAAATGTCCAATAGATGTTCAATAGATGTCCAATAGATACTCCCAAAATTTCTTTTAAGGTAATCTGATGCTATTAACCACTGCGTGAAGAGCCCATCTTAGAACACCAACAACCGATGATGCTGCTAGTGACGCAAACATTGCTGCAAACAAAATTGAATCATACCATATATCAGCAAAAATGAATGAATTAAAGATCAAGTTGTTGATTTCTAAGATACAAGCCTAATTGAAAAAGTAGCAACTAATTCACTAAAGGAATAAATACTAAAATAAATAGTCAATCTTTGCAATCAATCACCAGAAGTATTTGTGATCTAATTAAATATCATATCATATATGTTGAGACTCAAATAGAATTTTAGTGTTCTTCCATTTAAGTCAGAAGCATACCATTAACAAGCATTGATTAAGAGATTCTTCGCTTATAACCAAAATTAGACTAGAGTTCAATAATATCTAATAGATGTCCAATATATGCCCAATAGAATCCAATAGATATTCAATAGATGCGTAAGGTTAACTTGACTATAATTAAGGTCACTAATAAATAACGATCTCAGCCTTAATTTCGAGTATGGGCACATGTTTCAACACCAAAATTGCTTGCTCCACTAGCAGCCTAACTAAATTGGCCATTAATAACAAAACAACTACCTTAGCATTTTATCAAACACTTAGTGTGCACTCCAATTTCAAACAAAATAGAATACCTTCTTTTTTAGTTTCATGCTATCCAGAAAATACTAAACGCAAAACTAATTTGTAGCTAAAAACATCAAATCCATCAACAAGAGAAAACTCAACAACTTTATCTCGAAATCGAAATAAAAATCTAGAAAACAAAATCAAACAAATAACCAAATGACTTCAATTAACAAATCAATAAACGAAACAAAAAAAATAAATTAGGAAAAACTGAATAACGATGAATCAAACATCTCAACAATCATAATTGTTGTGAAATGATACCATTGTGTTTTCACCACATCAAATGTAGTGAGCACTTGTAGTTTATCTCCTGCCATAATTTTCCCGTGAAAAAGTACAAATTCAATCACAATCATAGTTTGAGAAATTTTCCACAGTCAGTCGGAAATTGAAAATTCATACAAAAATAGAAAAAAGACTAAAATCCAAATAACAATCACAATCAATTACCTAACATATACACAATTATAGCTAAACTAAATGGCAATAGCAAGCGCAAGCACATTTAAACCAAAACGGAATCAAAGAGACTCTCATGATTTGTACATCATAACTTAGACATTTAAAATTGTGCTAGAATGTTCAAAATTGATCAGATCAACATCATATCATCCCTTCATTATTCAACATAGAACTTAACAAGATTTTCACTAGGAAAAACAAAATGAAGAGAAAAATAGGTGCAATTTCACCAAAACAAACAGAAAAAATAGGGAAAAAACATAAGGATTGGGAGTAAATTAGACAAATATTTGTAAAACTAATGAATCAAACAGAAAATAGAGAAATCAAAAGCAAAATAGAAAAGGAATGATTCAATGAACAAGAGTCGTACATGAATATAGGAGAAAATAGTTAAAGTGTTGAACCAAGCATGAGTTTTACTGACTCAGTGGACTGACTCAGTATTGCTTAAGTTTTGATTGTAACAATTAAGTTCAGTTTGAGTTAATTAAATCAATAATGATGTTAAAATAAATAGTCTATGGTTGTAAGGGAGTTAGCAAATTCAATGGTAGAATTTCGAGTCTCCGTTGACCTAGCTATTTAGTTTAACTCTTAGCTGTTTCTGGGCTGAGTATCTACTTAGTCGCTGACTTAGTAATATTCACTCAGTGCTTGATATTTAGATTTTGTTTCAGCTGTGTACTTTATGATATATCATTTCCATTGAGTTACTTTAGTCTGTCAACGCTGCTGACTTTACCTTTTAAGGTAAAAAGGTATCTTTGCTTTTAGTGTTGCTTTTTGCAGGAACATTAATGAGATAAAGACCAAAAGAATTAATGTCTTGACAAGACTTGGAATTACGAAGAAAATGACAAAGTCTCGAAGGAGGAAAACTCATGGCTATGGCACAGAAGGTTAGGACATATCAATATGACCAATATGTCTAAATTAGCCAGAAATGAACTTGTTGAGGGATTACCCAATCTAGCCTTTAAAAAAGAAAGACTCTGCTCAGGATGCCAACTTGGGAAACAATTTAGGAAGACCTTTAAATCATTAGCTGATATATCTTCTTCTCGTCCCCTTAATCTTCTACACATGGATTTGTTTGGGCCTTTTGTGCCAACAAGTCTAGGTGGAATGAGATACAGCCTTGTGGTTGTAGATGATCTGACCAGGTTCACTTGGATTGTCTTGCTAGCAAGCAAAGATGAAACATTTGAATTATTCTCCAGGTTGGCTACCCGGATCATGAATGAAAAGGACCTTAAAATTAATAGAATCCGCAGTGACCATGGAAGAGAATTTGAAAACTAGCAGTTTGAGGAATTCTGTTCTAAGCATGGTATCGACCATAATTTTCCTGCCCTCATACACCTCAGTAGAATGGGGTTGTTGAGAGAAAGAATTGCACTATTGCAGAGATAGGTCTTTCTATACTTATTTATAACAATCTGCCAAAGTATTTCTAGGGAGAGGCTGTTAACACAGCTTGTTATATTCTAAACAGGGTTTTAATTCACCCAGTTTTGAACAAAACTCCTTATGAACTTTGGAAGGGGCGCAAGCCCAAGGTTGGTCATCTCAAGGCCTTTAGTTGTAAATGCTTCATATTAAATACTAAAAATCAATTGGCTAAATTTGACTCCAAGGCTGATGAAGGAATCTTTCTGGGTTACTCAACACACAGTAGGGCATACAGAGTGTATGTTAAGAGAATTGGTATCTTGGAGGAGTCCATGCATGTAGATTTTGACGAAACTAACAATGCAGGTAAAGAAGCCAATGATGATGAAAGAGAAAAGGAACAAGTCAGCGGATCAATCAGTCAGCCCATTATTATTCCTGATCCAGTACCAGAAAAAGAAGAAGATGAAGTTAACTTGTACTAATCAATCAACTTCAGTGATGATCTAGATGCTCAACCAATGACCATAGCTCAACGAGCTGATCGTGATCTACCAAAAGAAGTAAGAGCAAGGAGAGATCACCCAATTTAAAAGATTCTTGACAGTGTGCAAAATCCAGTGCTGGCTAGAGGTCAGCTAAATAGAATGATGAGTCATTCAGCATTTGTTTCATTGATTGAACCAAAGAAGTTTGAAGATGCTGAGTTTGATGACAACTGGATGATTGCAATGCAAGAAAAGCTAGACTAATTCAGAAGAAATGAAGTTTGGGATTTGGTGGAGAAACCGAAAGGAAAGTCAATCATAGGTACCAAATGGGTTTTCAAGAACAAGCTATATAAAGCTGGGAATGTTGTCAGAAATAAGGCCAGACTAGTTGCTCAAGGCTACATTCAACAAGAAGGCATTGACTATGGAGAAACATTTGCACCAGTAGCAAGACTTGAAGCCATAAGAATTCTTTGTGCTTTTGCATCCTATATAAACTTTAAGTTATTTCAGATGGGTGTTAAGAGTGCATTTCTTAATGGTTATATTCAAGAGGAAGTCTATGTCAGACAACCCCCAGGCTTTAAAGATCCAAAATATCCAAATCATGTCTTCAAACTGAAGAAAGCTCTATATGGACTGAAACAAGCTCCAAGAGCCTGGTATGAGAGATTGACTAGCTGTTTACTCAGCAAAGCCTATATTAGAGGAAAAATAGATACAACTCTGTTATCAAGAGGAAGCATCAAGATGTGTCGTTTGTCCAAATCTATGTGGATGACATCATTTTTAAAGCAACTGATGAAAAGCTATGCAAAGAATTTAGTTAGCAGATGAAGAAAAAATTTGAAACGTCAATGATGGGAGAGCTTAGTTTCTTTCTTGGTTTGCAAATCAAGCAAGGTGATGCTGGGATCTTCATCAACCAAGCTAAGTATGCCAAGGAAGTACACAAGAAGTTTAACATGGATAAAGCCAAGCCAATATCAACACCCATGGCCAATGATATAATTCTAAGTAAAGATGAGGAAGGTAAACCTTTAAAGAGTAAGCTCTATAGAGGTATCATTAGTTCTCTACTTTACTTAACTGCTAGTAGGCTTAACATTCAATATATTGTATGTTATTGTGCAAGATATCAAGCTAACCCCAGAGAATCTCACTTAGCTGTTGTTAAGAGAATTCTCAGGTATTTGCTAGTCTTTATTAATGCAGGTTTATGGTATCCAAGTAATGCAGACTTCACTCTAAGGGGATACACAGATGCTGACTATAGAAGAGACAAACTTGAAAGGAAAAGCACCACAAGAGGTTATCATTTCATTGGTGATTGTCTACTAATATGGTATAGCAAGAAGCAAACTTTTGTGGCTCTGAGTATAGCTAAGGCTGAGTACATGGTTGCAGGAAGCTGTGTAGCATAACTACTATAGATCAAGCAGCAACTAGAGGATTATGGTATAAAGTCTAAGTGTCTTAAAGTCATGTGTGATAACAAGAGTAAAATTATCCTATCCGAGAATCCAGTTCAACATGGTAGGATGAAGCATGTCAATATTAGACATCACTTCATAAGGGATCATGTGTTAAAAGGAGAAGTCAAGCTCACCTACATTACTACTGAAGAACAGCAAGCTGACATATTCACAAAGCCCATTGGAAAGGATCAATTCAATACTCTAAGACAACTGATCAGAATGTCCAATCCAATTTAAAGAAATATAGTCCACTCTGACCTATCCTGAAGCTGACCAAATAAGGCCACACTTTGAGCTTCTGCGAATTAGGTTAGGTATTTCTTTTTGCCGCTTGAATTTTGGACACATCATTAATTATCATCGGTTATCTTTCAAATTCAAACTTGATAGAAACGGTAGTAAGTTATGAAATGATCCATATTTAGAGCAGTTATTTCGTGTTTCTTGTCTTCATTAATCCTATGGTATACATTATGCAATCTCACCATTGAATCTTAAGACCATAGATTGTGAGTCATACACATAGCTTTGCAGGTTTAGCAAAGAGTTTTTGGCTATTTAAGGAGAATTACAGAAAGATGAAAGGTTACTTTACCAAATTTCTTTTTTGCAAACCTCTCTCAAAAATTCCCAAAATTCTTCAAGTTTCTTCAAGCAATTTTAATGGCGAGTTCATCCGGAAGACCAGCAGAACCCAGTTCCGAGAAGCAATTGTTTGTAAGAAATAAAAGGAATACGTGTCGGATTATAACTCAAGACCACATCTCAAAAGTGGCAATTGGATTCAACAAACGGGAAAATCTTTTAATCCCAACTAGAACAAAGTATATCCCTACTAAATGGTGTTCTATAGAGAAGACTGAAGTAGACAGTTCAATGGATGTAGATACGCTAAGCTTCCGCAGCGATGAAAGTTTTGGGAAGTAAGCCCGCCAGCACCACTTGAGAGGATTCTTTAAACTTCACAATGGCAGCTATGAGGAGATAGTTCTGAGATTCTTTCATGGAATCCTCCTAGTGGAAGGACAGAAAGATCTCTTTGTAACTACAATGATGGGGAGAAAAGTCTATGTTACTCCTAAGCTGATTGCAGGGCTATTAGGGATGCGCGGAAGAGGAATTAGGCTGAGGGTGATAAAGGATGAAGAGCATGTAGATACCCCCATAGATTATGAGGTTCTTAAAGATTACAAGGCTGGTGAACTCATCTCCTCAATGTTCACCAAGGAAGGAAAACAAGCCCATGAGCTTTTTGCTAAAGTTTTTTTGCCCAAAATAGGCTCTATAGGGAGCTGTTCAAAGTTTGAAAGGGTATTTGTATAGATTTTTGAAGGTTAAGCTAGGAAGGAAAGGAAGTGAGGTATGTTCAAAATTGGCCACTGGCTATTTTGTATAGATTTTTTAAGGTTACCAAGCATTTGGTATATGGCCATCTCGTAATGGAGATTTGCAGAGCTTATGAGCTCGATATGGAAGGATAGGAAGCAAAGAATAATATTCGGCTAAAGATAATTGAGTCCAGGGTACTCAGCAATGCCCATTTTTATGGACTAAGAGCAAATGAGAGACCCTCTAACATAAAGTACATAAAGCTGAAGAGAGGGGAGGTCAGAGTTAAGGATCCCAAGGCAATATTAGAAATGAAGCCCATTCAGCCCCATCAAGAGGATCATACCTTGGTTTCCTTTATGGCTAGCAAGCTTGAGAGGATTACCAAGCTCAGAGCGGAGAAGGGAGAAGAAGTGCCTGAAAAGCAGGGAAGTAAGAAGGAGTTCAAGAAGGACTCCAAAAAGGCCAAGAAAGGGAGCTCAATGACCTCTATCCCTGCAGTTTCCCTAGTTCTTAAGAAGACAAGATCTACAAAGGGAACTAAGGAGGAGAAGATTAGAGAGCTGACTCTAAAGGAGATAGAGGAGGAGGAGCTAAGAGAATAACTGAAGAGGGAGAGAAAGAGGAAGCTCAGCTGGATATGGTGACTATAAAGGGAAAGGAAGCTACATCAGTTCCTATTCCTAAAGTAGGTCAGCCAAAGAAAAAGCTATTGGTAAAGAAAGGGACTGGAGTTGTCCAGGATGTAGAAGAAGCTAAGAGAGTTAAGGCTGCTGAGGAAGAGAGGATAAGGAAGAAGTAAGAGGAGATTGAAGCTATAATCAAGAGAAAGGTTGAGGAAGCAGTAGCTAAAGTTAAGGCTAACATAGAATAAATTTTGCAATCTGCAATTATAAGCCTAGATGAGAAAGAAGTACCAATAGTTATGGAGGACATGTTTGGTGTTCTTGAAGGGATAGAAAATCAGGAAGAGCAGGACGATGAAGATGAAGTTGTGGAGGTTGAAGTTATGGAGTTTGATGTACTTGAATCTGACCAGCAAGTCACTCAGACTACTAAGGAAGCTAAGAAAGCTAGGAAGGAAAGGAAGAGAGGTATGTTGAAGAGGATGAAGGTGGTAATAGATGAAGATAAAGGTGATCTGGAGGATAAGGAGGAGGAAGCTATAGTTGAGCACGGAACTCGATTGACTAAGGAAGCTCAATCTCAGGTCAGCGAGTCCGCTATTGAAGGTGTTGATGAAGAGAAGGAGGAAGAAAACCTAGAACCTTTTATTTTCCCAAACACATCTACCTAAACACAACTCTCACCTACACCCATTTCTGCCTTACCCTTACCTGAAACCCAAACATCATCCACCTCTGACCAAACAGCCATCATCCCATACCTTTCACCCATAGGATCTCTAGTGCATGAAACATTGCTTTTAGAAGGACCCACCAATTATCAGAGGGCCTCCAATTATTAAAGAGATTCCTGAATAACAACAATAATAACAACCACCTCAACAACCTCAACCACAACCCCAGTTTAACCCTCAAGCTGAGTTATTGGGAGACATAGGAAGAATGGGGAGAGCCTAATTTCTAGGACTTAGGATAGATTCTGAGATTGATGCTGAGATAGCAAAATCATTACTGTCTGAGGATGTCCTAAGGAGGATTACAAAGGCTGTGGAGCCAGTGCAAGGATTTTCTTAAAGCTGTAGAGGAGATGAAGGCCCACTTCAAATTAGTACCTACCTAATTTTCATTGGTAAAGGTAATAGTATCCCATGTATTGCCCTTACTATCGATTGCAGGGAGGCAGGTTAGTGGATTGAAGATGGAAGTTACAGAGCTCAAAAAGAAAATAGAAAAGATCTATGAGAGCAACTACAAGGTGCTGAATGATGAGAGGGACTTTGGGAATTCACTGATCAATAAATTCAACCCTCTATTTAAAGCTATGCTAAAGGTACTTGATGGGAGGAGAATGAAGATAACACAGTGCGCTTAAATGTTCTTGTTGATGGAATCAATGCTCTGATCACAGTGATAACCAGGCATTATAGGTTATACACTAAGTTGAGAACTGTAAAGGAGGAGATGCTGAAAGGAGTCAAGGACTCGGAGGGAGCTATGCTTAATGCCTTAAAGAGGCTTAATATTTCAGATGCTCTGAATAGTGACATAGTTATGGCAGAAGCTGAATTGGAGCCTACACTTCATCAGAAGCTTGGTCATATCAAAGACCAAATTAAGCAAGTTTAAGCTAATGTCATCAATGATGGAGAAGCAATTGAAAAGATTCATGATGAAGTCCTACTCACATAAGGAGCACTCCCATGCTAGAGCGCATTTTAAGAGAGAGCAATCAAGCAAAGGCTCTAACTAATCTCACCTAGATATCCAAGGAAGGACTGAGTGCTCAATATCAAGTGAATCTGTCCCAATCCCACGCTTTGGTAGGCTTATTTGCCTTTCTTAGAGAACAAGATGCCATATCACAGGAAATCTATGAG
The DNA here is from genome assembly GCA_947683365.1 of Euphorbia pulcherrima. NCBI lineage: Eukaryota > Viridiplantae > Streptophyta > Magnoliopsida > Malpighiales > Euphorbiaceae > Euphorbia > Euphorbia pulcherrima. Next base: position 5,107,533 of record CANTUS010000008.1, read on the forward strand.
CTGCTTATGCAAAAAATTTCATCCAATGTTTATGGTCATCTAGAATCATTTGAGGAGTCTCTGAGCTCGTTTGATCATTGAGCCCAAACCATTTTGGATGCAATGACAATGGGGGAGAAGGATTGCGAGAAGCTTGAGTAGGAGGAAAGGGAAAAAGAGTAAAGGATAGCTGAATTTTCTTACAATCTGTCCAAGGATCTGGAGCGCATTCAACGAGAATATCATGATACAAGGAAGAGGAAAGGCAAGAAGATTGCGCTGCCCAAAGAAAAGAAGTCCAGATGGGATCGGTAGGTTTTTGAAGAAATGAGAGCAAATTTAGGAACCCCGCTTATGCCTAAAGAGTAGAATAGAATATCTATATAATCGTTAGAGCTTATTGTAAGACTTAGTGTAGATTAACTCATCATTGCCTGTACTCAAGTTATTATTTAATGAAAAGATTACATATTCTACTCTAAGTTAAGATCTTCTTAACTTTATATATTTTCTGCTATATATATGTGTGCTATTCTTTTGCAGAAATATATGAGAAGTGTTGAGGAATGCTGAACTCAGAAGATTCAAGAATTATGGGGGAGTTAGCATTCACTCTGAGCTAATTGAAGATGTTGAACAAAGACATATCAAGCATAAGTATAAGGTAACTCTGATCTAGATATCTTATTGATTTAATTCTTGCTCAAGTTAATCGGCATTGATAAAAATGGGGGAAATTGTTGAACCAAGCATGAGTTTGATTGACTTAGTGGACTGACTCAGATGGGCTTTAGTTTTGATCATAATAATTAAGTTTAGTTTGAGTTAATTAAATCAATAATGATGTTAAAATAAATATTCTATGGTTGTAAGGGAGTTAGCAAATTCAAGGGTAGAATCTCGAGTCCCCGCTGACCTAGCTATTTAGTTTAACTCTGAGCTATTTCTGGTCTGAGTATCTACTTAGTCGCTAACTTAGTAATATTTACTCAGCGGTTGATATTTAGATTCTGTTTCAGCTGTGTGCTTTACAATATATCATTTTCACTAAGTTACTTTGAAGGGTATGTAGAGCCTAGACATGGATGGAAAAGTTGATAAAGTCTTTATATGATTTAGTGACAAGCACCTAGATAATGAGTTGACAAGTTTGATCTTTTGAGGTGGATATATGTGTATATACTAAAGTGATTAATGATATATGTGTGATTATATGTGGATGATATGGCTATCTTTATTCCGAGTATTGATGTTGTCAATAGAATAAAGATAATCTTATTATCAATACTCATCACGAAAGACATAAGAGAAGCCAATGTAATATTGGGTATGTGAATCATAAGGATGAATGAGAGTGTCTTGTTGACACAAGAACACTATGTTGAGAAACTTCTTAAGAAGTTTGAACTTCATGATGTAAATCATGTGAGTATCCCTTATGATTCCAATACTCAAGGGAAGATAATCGTGATCTAGTGGCTAAGTCCAAGTATGCATTTGTACTTGATGAGTTTCACACATTGAGACATAGCATATGCTATGTGAGCAAGTATACACATAATCTAATCATTGATTATAGAGAAGCCATATTGAGGCTTAAGAAATATTTGAGAGAAACCATTAAATATGGTATTCTATATAATGAATTTCCCATTTGTTCTTGAGAGGAACAATGATGTTGAGTGAATCTTTGATTCATATGAGAAGAAATTAGTTAGTGAATTTCTCATTGTTCTTGAGGGGAACAATGGAAGTGAGTGAATTTTTTTTAATTCATATGGGAATAATTTCATTAGTGGCTATGTTCTCACATTTGGCAGTAGAACAATAACATGAAAGCCAACTATAAGCAGGCTATGTTAAGATTTAGTTGCTTGAGAGTTGGAATATACAATGAGACTAAGTGGTTGGAAAAACTTTCTTAGTAAGTGTTATAACACATGCAATGTATTGAGATTGCAAAATATATTGAGAATGCCAAGATACAATATATATTTTGAGAAATAAGACCTATAATGGCAAAAGTATACGTATACATTTGAGACATATTATTGAGATGGAATTTTATCCATTTAAGTCTAGAGTGATTCTAATCAAATCATTTGACTAATATTTGAGAAATAAATTTTTGAAAAAGAAATTTATTTTTAAAACATCAGAGAGGATGGGACTTAAGCCAATTATAAATTAATGAAGGGTGGGAACCCAACCTACATGAGTGGAGATCCCAAGAAATAGGTTTATATGGGTACTAACAAGCCTTCCGTTAGTTCTGCTAGCACTATAAATATTATCCCAAATCCTAGATGTGAGAAAAGTGCTATGTTACATATCTTAAGAGGGAGAGTCAAAAGGACTCTTAATGAGATTTCATAGTGATAAGTGCAATTTATACCATGAAAATACCAATAATTTAGCCTCGGAAATAGCCCATTTGAAGTAAATACAAGAGATTTATAGTTGCTTTTTGTAAGTTTTTCAGATACTTCCTTGAAGCAGTACAATTGATGCAAAGCAAGGACATCCCAGAAGCAAGAAACCAAAATGAGCAGCAAAGCAAGCAGGAGGAGCAGCAAGGTAAGTAGGATGTGCAGCAGAGCAAGCAGAAGAGTAGCCAAAGCAAGCAGGATGAATAGACCGAAGAAGGAGGTGATGGCCAAGATGACATGGCCAAGTGAGAAATCAGAAGAAAATATTTTTGTGAAGAGCTTCTAGAAGCCCTTTTGTCTTGCCAAAGAAGTCTTAAGCGGTGGAGATAGTGGGATTCTTTTTTGTAATATTTTAATCCCACTTGGACAAGACTTATTGGAGCTGAATTCATCTTCTAGAAGCCCCTTCGTTTTAGAACAATATCTTATGTTATTTTATATTTTACAAGTGGTGGATCTAGTGTCTTCCATCCACCACTATAAATTCGGCCATTAGCCATCATTTTGGATAAGCTTTTGATTGACTTCACCTTTACTTATTTTCTGTAAATTTCCAGTATCAATACTATGCTAGTTATGTTCATATTTTGTCTTTTTGTGTTTTACTTTAATTATGAGTAGCTAAAGCATTGGTAGGCAAAGCTAGTGAGGAGGACAGGTAAACATGGTCCAAAGTCTCTCTCTTTTATTTCCAATTATATTAAGAAAGATTGTTATGTGTTGTGCTAAATACCATTAAGTTCGGCCAAACTTATAACTAGTGTAAACAAAGATTGTAACACGGATCTAAACACATAACTCATTTCTAGAAAAAATGGTTGTTGACTAGAAATGCTAGGAATTGCTATTAGAAAATAATAGGAAGCTTGCTTTATTCTTAAAGCTTGAGGTAATAACTTGAAAGAGGAGGTTCCCGGAGTTATAACTTCAAAGAAGTATTGGCAAAAAATTGTGGCTGAGCCTAGAAAACCTTAAGTAAGTGGATCTAAATCTTTGGTGCTTAAAAGGATTAGAAATAAATGAGAGAAGTTAAACTATGTCTATCTGACTGCTAGACTTGCATGCCTTGTTATAATATTATTCGTGGTAGTTAAACAAATCAATCAAACTTTCTGTTTTCTCGTTACTTGTTTATTTTTGCATTCTTTCAAACTTAATCAAATCCTTTTAATTGTGTGACTATAAAACTCACTAATTTGCAACTGGATTTAGTAACTCCCTTACTCCCTGAGGAAATGAAACTTGTACTTGCCTTATCTACTGACCACGACCTAGTACACTTGCTAGACACTCTCATTTGGCAACCAACAAGTTTTTAGCGCCGTTGCCAGGGATCAACATGTGTAGTTTTTAAATTTTGTCTTTAAATTGGTGCGTTTAACCCGTTTGTTGACATTTTGTCGGATTTCTTCTTTTTGAAGCTATTTTTGTTGTTGTATGCGAAGAGCTAGATTGCCCCTTATTCCAATAGACCCTGAGATTGAAAGAACTTGTCGTAGATTGAGTGGAGCAGCCAGAAGAAGGCGCACACAACTAAGAATGACTGATCAAGGTAATCCCCAAAATTCCAATGGACAACAAGAAGGTGTGGGTGAAATCAATCCACCTCCACCAAGGCAAACTCTCAGAGAGTACAGTAGATCTTCAACCGAGAGACACTCTTCCTCCATTGTGATACCTAATGAGGGGAACAACCTATTTGAGATCAAGTCCTTCATGATTCAAATGCTCCAGGCAGCCGTTCAATTTGGAGGTTTACCGGGAGAAGATCCTAATGCACACATCCAAGAATTTATCACTATGTGTGATACTTTTTGTACAAATCGAGCAATCTCAGATGAAGTCATTAGACTCAAGCTTTTTCCCTTTTCTCTACGAGATAAGGCTAAAAATCGGCTGAAAAATCTTCAGCCCGGATCCATAAGAACTTGGGATCAAATGGCACAAGCTTTTCTCACAAATTACTTTCCACCGAGGCAAGCAATCAAACTCAGAAATAAGGTAACTCATTTCATGCAGCAACCAAATGAATCTCTTACCGAAGCATAGGAAAGATACAAGGAGCTGTTAAGAAGGGTGCCAAATCATCAAATCCCACTATGGCTGCAAATGCAAAATTTTTACAATGGTTTGCATGATCAACACAAAATTTAGATCGAATTTGCCGTAAATGGAGATTCAGAAGAATTTACCCTCGAAGAACTTTATGATCTCATTGAAAGGTTGGTTAACACTAGCTACAAATGGAATTCAATTCGGGAAGAAAGAAGTAAGAGTAAGGAGTCAGAATCTGTTACAAAGCTCTCCGAGAAGATGGACCTAATTTTAAAGCAACTTGCCAAGCAAAATATTTCGGCAATCTCAAATGTACAAGCAATTTATGATTTCTGTGGTGGCTACCATAGAAATATTGATTATGATATTCCTCTCACTCAAGAATAGTATGACTATGTTGGGAACAACCAGAGGAACAATCCCTTCTCAAATACCTACAATCTAGGCTGGCGCAACCATCTAAATTTTTCCTAGAGCAATCAAAAAAAGCAGGTTCCCTACTATCAGCCTCAAAATAGTTTTTCTCAGCAACCAACATAGAATATGCAGCAAGCAGGACCATCTTAACAACCAAAGAAGTCGGAGATGGAAGAAATGAAGGATTTGATGATGCAATTCATGAAATAAACTCAAGCTTCCATGAAGGATCTGGAAACTCAACTCCAGCAACTTACCACCATTGTGACTCCCAAAAATAAAGGAGTGATGCCAAGCAACACTAAAACCAACCCAAGGGAGCAATGCAAAGCAGCAACTCTAAGGTGTGGTAAGACTTATGATAATTTTAAAGCTAAAAGGTATGTTGTTGTTGATGAAAATGCAGGAAAGAGAACTGAGGAGGAAGAACAACATTCTGGAAGTCAAAGTGCACTGGGTAACTAAAATCCGGTGGAGTAGTCAAAAAATCCAGTGAACTAAGCAGAACCAGTTTCTGGCTTGGAGCATGCAAAACATAATCCATCCATGTCTGCTAAAAAGGAGCCTAATACTGAAAAGCAACCTATTCCAACTTACCAACCAAGAATTCCATATCCTCAAAGAGCAAAACAACATGAAATGGCTAAGCAATTTGATAAGTTTCTAGAAGTCTTTAAGAAACTTCATATTAATATTCCTTTTGTAAAAGCAGTTGCACAAATGCCTATATATGTGAAGTTTTTGAAAGATTTGCTGGCAAACAAGAAGAAATTGGAGAATGTGGCCATGGTGCAACTAAATAGAGATTGCTCCTCTATCCTTCAAAGCAGGCAACCTTTGCCTAAGAAACTTAAAGATCCAGGAAGCTTAGAGTCACATATATAGGAGGAATCTCTATACCTTGCTCTATTGGTAGCTTAAACATTGATAATGCACTTTGTGATTTAGGAGCAAGCATAAATTTGATGCCATATTACATTTATAAGCAATTAGGCTTAGGTGAACCTCAACCAACTAAAGTATCTATACAACTTGCTGAAAGAACTGTTAGGTACCCTAGAGGCATTGTAGAAGATGTTTTAGTTAAGGTTGGAATGTTTATTTTGCCTATTGATTTTGTTATAATGGATATGGATGAAGATTTTCATGTGCCCATCATTTTAGGTAGACCATTTCTTGCCACTGGAAGAGCTTTAATTGATTTAAATGATGGAAAATTGATTCTGAAAATACATGATAAAGAAGTAGTATTTAAAATGAACGAGGCAATGAAGTATCTATCTACTTTTGATGATCAATTCTACTTTCTTGATGTTAGTGATATGAATTTAAACCCCTTTCTGATGCAGGATTTGGAAGAAAATGATTTTAAAGAGGAAGATTTGACTGCCCCATAAACTGTGAAGGAAGCCGAAACTGTGGAGCAGGTAAAATAGACAGTGGAGCAACCAAACTATCAATCACCCTTATAAAACAATTTGTTAAGCCACTAAATCACACACCAAATCTTTCTCCAAAAACCTCACTTGAAGAACCCCAAACCTTAAGCTGAAACCTCTTCCTCCTCACCTTAAATATGCCTTCCTTGACCCCCCTGACAAATTGCCTATAATTATCTCCTCAAAACTAACCCCTAGCCAAAAAGCCTGGCTAATTTATGTCTTAAGGAAGAATAAGGAGGCTCTAGCATGGACAATTACTGATATCAAAGGAATTAGTGCCTCTATTTGTGTGCACTAAATCCTCATGGAGGAAAACCATAAGCCAGTGGTACATCCCCACAGGAGACTCAATCCTAACATGAAAGAAGTTGTGAGGAAGGAAGTAATCAAACTTCTTGATGCCAGAATTATCTACCCCATTTGAGACAGTGTTTGGACAAGTCCAGTCCAAGTTATGCCAAAGAAAGGAGGAATTATAATGGTGACAAATGAGAAGAATGAACTCATCCCTACAAGAACAGTTACAGGATGGAGAGTTTGCATTGACTACTACAAACTGAATGAAGCAACCAGAAAGGATCACTTTCTACTTCCTTTCATTGATCCAATGCTGGAAAGATTAGCTGGTTATAAATTCTATTATTTCCTTAATGGCTATTCAAGGTACAATCAAATTGTGATCCACTCCTTGGATCAAGAGAAGACAGCTTTTACTTGCCCTTATAGTGTCTTTGCTTATAGAAGGATGCCATTTGGACTTTGCAATGCTCCAGCCATGTTTCAGAGGTGCATGCTATCCATTTTCCATGATATGGTGGAGAAAATAGTGGAAATTTTCATGGATGATTTCTCAGTCTATGGATCAACCTTCCAGTCTTGCTTGAACAATCTTGAAGCTATTTTACTTAGTTGCAAGGAGACCAATCTTGTTTTAAACTGGGAAAAGTGCCATTTCATGGTCAATGAAGGCATTGTTCTTGGCCACAAGATTTCAGAGAAGGGGATTGAAGTTGATCAAGCTAAAGTGGAGATTATTGAAAAGTTGACTGCCCCAAAATCAGTCAAGGAAGTCAGAAGTTTTCTTGGACATGCAGGATTCTATATAAGATTCATCAAAGATTTCTCAAAGATTGCCCTGCCATTGACAGCCCTACTCCACAAAGAAAATGAATTTAAGTTTGATGATGCATGCTTAAAGACATTTGATGAGCTAAAGGCAAAACTTGTCAATGCACCTATTTTGATTGCCCCAGATTGGGAGCATCCATTTGCGCTTATGTATGATGCAAGTGATACTTGCACTGGAGCTATTTTAGGCCAAAGAATTGACAAGCATTTTCAGCCTATCTATTGTGCATGCAAAACTCTCACTGAAACACAACAAAACTATACAGTGACTGAAAAAGAGTTGCTTGCTATAGTGTATGCCTTTGACATGTTCATATCATACTTGGTGCTATCAAAAGTCACTGTCTTTACTGTTCACGTGGCTTTAAAGTACTTATTAGCGAAAAAGGATCCAAAACCAAGGCTAATTAGGTGGTTATTGCTTCTTCAAGAGTTTGATTTGGAGATTCAAGACAAGAAGGCTCAGAAAACATGGCAGCTGATCATCTATCCAGAATTCCAGAAGGCAATCAAATGGAGCAACTAGAAATTACTGATACATTTCTAGATGAGAAACTTTTCATGGTGAGATCTTTCCCTTGGTTTGCTGACTTTGCTAATTACCTTGCATGTGGTGTTAAACCTCTTTTGCCTTATGCACAAAAGAAAAAATTCTTTATTAACTTGAAATATTACTTTTAGGAGGAACCCTTTCTTTTAAAATTGTGTGCAAATCAAATTATAAGGAGATGTGTTCGTGAGGAAGAAATTCCAGCCATTCTAAAAGGAAGCTAGTGGACACTTTGGAGCAAGCAGAACTGCAGCAAAAGTTCTAGAATGTGGTTTTTATTGGCCTACAATCTTTAAAGACTGCCAAAGGTTTGTTATAGAGTGCAATGAGTGCCAAAGAACAGGTAACATCTCTGCCAAAAATGCTATGCCCCTAAATAACATTGTGGTATGTGAAATCTTTGATGTTTGGGGCATTGACTTCATGGGCCCATTTCCAAACTCACATGTTAATAAATATATACTCTTGGTTGTTGATTATGTTATTAAATGGGTTGAAGCCATTGCTAGCCCAACAAATGATGCTAGGGAAGTCATAAAATTTCTGAAAAAGCTTTTTACCCGCTTTGGGGTACCTAGAGCAATCATAAGTGATCAAGGGACTCACTTTTGCAATAACCAGTTTGAAAAGTTGTTAAACAAATATGGGGTTACTCATAGAATTATCACTCCCTATCACCCCCAAACAAGTGGGCAAGCAAAAATTTCAAATAGGGAAGTCAAAAGAATTTTAGAGAAAACTGTTAACAACTCTAGAAAAGATTGGGCAATTAGACCTGATAATGCTTTATGGGCTTATAGGACAGCATTCAAAACCCCTATAGGAATGTCCCCATTTATATTGCTCTATGGAAAAGCTTGTCATTGACCTGTTGAGCTAGAATTTAAAGCTTTATGGGCACTAACCTTGCTTAATTTTGACAGGAATGCAACAGGGGAACAAAGGAAAATGCAATTAAATGAATTAGAGGAGTTTAGATTGTTCAACTATGAAAATGCCATGAATTATAAAGAAAAGACCAAGAAATGGCATCATCAAAGGATTTAAAAGAAGGAGTTTTACCCCGGGCAACAAGTACTCCTATTTAACTCAAGATTGAAGCTATTTTTTGGCAAAGTCAAGTCAAGATGGACTGGACCATACACTATCCACAAAATTTTCCCTCATGAAGCCATAGAAATCAGGAACAGTTTGGGACAAATTTACAAGGTTAATGGTCGTAGACTCAAGCCATACTTGATAAATGAAGAAGCAAAAATTGTTGTGGAGGAATATCAATTGCATCCTCCCTAACATAAAACAAAGCAATGGTGTCCGCTCTAAACACCAATTGGAGAAATTTTGTTGAGCAAAAGCTCATCTTCTAAACTCTATACTTTTGTTTTTTCATATTTTAGGTATCTATTTATGTCTTTATCTTTTACTTTTGTAGAACCTCGTGGACTAAGTGTGAATTACAGCATCAAGATCTCATCTTCTTGTTGTGGCATACACTTGGAAATTCTTTCAGAAATTGTTCTTGTTCACTGGCCATTTTAGATATCTTGGACGTGGAAAGTAAAATTTCTACCTCACCTTTGAAAGGCTCATTTTGACTACCCCAACTTTGACTACCCCAATTATTTAAATCCCTAAAATAAGAACCTATGTTTTTATTGGGGCATTTATTAAAAAGAAAGAAAGAGGAGGTGGCGTATGGCAGTGGATGGAAGCATTGGGAAGAAAAAAAAAAGGGGTTGGTTTCACCATACATGAACCCACTAACCCTTAGTCATAGCCTATGAATCTAACTCTTTCCTCTCTCCTACATGCACTCGCCCACCTCTAACCCTCTTTCTCTCCCCACTAAAAGTTACGGTTTTCTAAACTAAAAGAAACTCAACAGTCCTTTCACTCTTCCATTTTTGTCCTAAAATTTCTCTCTCCGGTTCTCTTTTCTTCGATGAAAAACACCACCGCCACCACTGTTCATCATTTCACACCACCCTCACCCTAAAAATCCACCATGGTTAACACATAAAAATCATCTAGAGCCACACCTACCAAATCCACACCGGCCAACTCAACCCCACCATCCACCTCCATTTCCTGCGAAATCTCCTCAACCATTTCTACTTTAATCTTGCAGAAAATGCAAACGTTCAAGGAGGGTATGAAATGGACCGATTCAACCTATTTTCAGGCCATGAATTTCTTCCATCCAGAATCATCAATTGGGAGGCTTTGAAAAGTCTAGGGTTGCATGAGGAATTTGAGGAGTTTCTCAAAGCCGGTGGAGTGTTTGAGTTTATGGATACCCCAGATCTAGCCTTTAAGGAACTTACCATGGATTTTCTTTGCACTTTCTTTGAGAACAAAGACATTGAAGCCAATGATGAGCCTAGATGGTATTTGTTCAGATTTTTTGGCATGAAAAAGTCTATTTCCTTTAATGAGCTAAATAAATGCCTGGGAATTTCAATAAGGTATATGGAAACAAAGGAGTATTCATTAGCTCCTAAGGAAAGACCTTTTGATTTTAATGTGGAGGAATTTTGGCTAGAAATTACTGGGAAGGATAATTACAAGGACCAACAAGCAGCTAGCCAATTGAGGGAGTACAGACACAAGATTGCTCAGAAGTTGATTGCTACCATTCTCTTTGCAAGAAGCAAGGAGTCTACTATTCTAGAGAATGATATTTTTGTCCTCTATTGTATGGAGAAGGGGATAAAAATCAATATGGGAAGGTTCTTTGCTAACTACATCCTCAAACTAGCAAACAAGAACAATAGAAGATCATGATTGGGTCCTTTGTTACAAAAATAGCTCGGTCTATAATTACAACCTTCTCCACTCATGGCCTCACTCATGCCTGCTTTCCTGAAGTCATGGAGCTCTATAATTTGAGCAAATTTAGGGTATGCAGAAAGGTGGATGAAGTGTACTATTTAAAGTACATTGCAAAGGCCATGATAGAAGAGCAAAGGAAAGAAACTGAGAAGAGAAAAAGGGAGCAAGAAAGGAAAGCTACTCCTATTGCTAAAAGGAGGAAAGTGGTACCAAAAACCACCACTACAAGGAAAGGGAAGAAAGTAGTAGGAAAGTCTGAATTCTTGGAGAGGTATGAAAACATGAGCTTCAGGCAACTATTGCGTGTTGTGGAAGAACTATGGGAAGTGAAAGAGGATTATTTGTCCTTCAAAATAGAGGTGGATAGCAGAATCAGAAGGTTGGAGGATGACAACCTTAACCTGAACCTTCCAGAATACATCAAGAGCACACCCACTGGAGAAATGGGAGGAAAATTCAGTCAGGAGAATATTCCATCAGCCTCATCCACTCAAGAATCATACCATCACTCTAAGAGTAAGGAATCTCTAGAAAAGGAGGTGGACCAAACCCCTACTAGCTGAGAAAAGTAACTTTCTTACCATTGCTTTTATTTTTCTATAAAAATGCCATGTGGAGGTAACATCTTGCACTTACTACTTTTATGATGATATATATGCTATGCTTTGAGAACAAAGCAATATTTAAGTGTAGGGGATGTAGTTGTATGCCTTAACTGTTGACTGCTTGATTGTTGTCTTTAACTGCTACTGATTGCTGCTATTAGTTAGATTTTGCTTACTGCTGGAAAATGTTGACTGATGTTAATGCCTTGGTTGCTATATCCTTGGTCATTACTAGTATTCTATGGATTATTTTGCCTTTGATAAGTCACCTCACTTAAAAAGTTTGCTTAAACTTAGGTTTTTGTTGCTTTTTTAACTTCTGTTTTTCAGCTTCACTAATGTATTTATGTGTTTTTATCCCACTTCTCTTTTAAAAAAAATTAGGTGATTAACATGGAAACCTTGCCCTTTTGAGAACAAATAGTTTATATAAAATGCTTGAGTTAGGTTAGTGATGGTAGACCTACATTTAGCAAGCAAAGTTGATCAATTAAGCAAGTATAAACTACAAAAGCGAACTGTTTTTCAATGAACTCAACTACAATGAACCAACTGAAACTTAACCCTTATTTAGTGAGGATTTGAGCCAAAAAATTTCAAAATTTTCCAACTTAATCACTAAATCATTTCTTCTCTTTATGTTCTTAAAACTTTCAAAAATCTTTCTTCTTCTTTGTGTGATCTTAAACTTTCAAACATCTTTTGTCTTAACAGTGCTTAAATTCCCAAACTCTTCTTTCATAAGTCATTAAAATTTTGAAATCATCTCTCTCTCAATAATTTACTATATCAATTCTTTCTGAGAGGGCTTATACATGCATACGTAAGCTAGAGCTTGATTTGGGAGAGCTTAAATATAGTACTTGTCGAGACCGATCATTGATCACTTATACAACATGATAAAGGCACTACGATTACACACTTCCCAACCAAAAAGCCACCCTTAACAACAATATCCCCTAGTGAGCCCCTTTGAGCCTTATAACCATGTTCTTTCATAACACACTCATTAAAACCATAAGCCTTTTTATTTTTCCCCTCTTTTTCACCCTTGATTTTACCAAAGAAATCTTCACAAAATAACAAGCTTTCATATTTTGAGTTTTTCCCAAAATTAATCTTTTCAAAAGGAAACTTTGTGGGCCTTCTTTAAACTTATTTCAGCCCCTCATTAAAAGAAAAAGGAAAAGAAGATTGAAAAAGAACAAAAGAAAAAGAAAAAGAAACAAGGAGAAAAGAATTATCAAATACAAATCTTCTAAAAATCCAATTTAACCTCTTTGTTCAGTGTTGAAAACAGCATGTTGCCTTCTTACTGAAAAATCTCTTCTGAAAACTGTCATAGCTATGTCCCTCATTTAACTATCCTTGAGAACAAAATTATCTTTGAATACATGAATTGGCAGCCTGACAAACGCTTGTTGTACTCTCGCTAATGCTTACTTGGGTAAAATCACTTCACATACAAAAAGCCTCTTTCTTGACACACCCCACCCTTAGCCAACAACCTGTAAAAGCCCTTTCAATTGTGTTTGTGATCAATATTTTAAGTGGTAGAGTTGAGACCAATAATCAAGCCTATGGACTTAAGAATGCCATGTATAAGCTGCTGAGTGATTTCTCAAAACTCACCCTTAAAAAAATTGAGCGATTTGAGTGAAATGCTTTGGTGAGGAAGTTGGTTCATTATAGGAAGGTTTATTGTTAAAAAAATTAATTTGTAGTTTTGGCATGTTTTTAAGAACAAGTTTCTTGTTAAGTGTGGGGATATTCATCTCTCACCTTCAACTCTAGTATTTTAAGTAGACTATTTGCTTTCTTAAGGAAAAGGATACATGTTGATTACCACTCCTATTTTATTCTCTTTTCTTCTCTTTTTAACTGTTTTTTATCTTTGCTTGAGGACAAACAAATGCTTAAGTATGGGGGAATTTGATAAGTGCAATTTATACCATGAAAATGCCAATAATTTAGCCTCAGATATAGCCCATTTGAAGTAAATACAAGAGATTTATAGATGCTTTGTGTAATTGATGCAAAGCAAGGACATTCCAAAAGCAAGTAACCAAAATGAGCAGCAAAGCAAGCAGGAGGAGCAGCAAGGCAAGCAGGATGTGCAGCAGAGCAAGCAGGAGAGTAGCCAAAGCAAGCAGGATGAATTGACCAAAGAAGGAGGTGATGGCCAAGATGACGTGGCCAAGTGAGAAATCAAAATAAAATATTTTTATGAAGAGCTTCTAGAAGCCCTTTTGTTTTACCAAAGAAGTCTCAAGCGGTAGAGATAGTGGGATTCTTTTTTGTAATAATTTAATCCCACTTGGACAAGACTTATTGGAGCTGAATTCATCTTCTAGAAGCCCCTTCTTTTCAAAACAATATCTTATGTTATTTTATATTTTGCAAGTGGTGGATCTAGTGTCTTCCATCCACCACTATAAATTCGGCCATTGGCTATCATTTTGGACAAGCTTTTGATTGGCTTCACCTTTACTTATTTTCTGAAAATTTCCAGTATTAATACTATGCTAGTTATGTTCATGTTTGTCTTTTTGTGTTTTACTTTAATTATGAGCAACTAAAGCATTGGTAGGCAAAGCTAGCGAGGAGGATAGGTAAACATGGTCCAAACTCTCTCTCTTTTATTTCCAATCACATTAAGAAATATTGTTATATGTTGTGCTAAATACCATTAAGTTCGGCCAAACTTATAACTAGTGTAAACAAGAGATTATAACACGGATCTAAACACGTAACTCATTTCTGGAAAAACGGTTGTTGACTAGAAATGCTAGGAATTCCTGTTAGAAAATAATAGGAAGCTTGCTTTGTTCTTAAAGCTTGAGGTAACAACTTGCAAGAGGAGGTTCCCGAAGTTATAACTTCAAAGAAGTATAGGCAAAAAGTGGTGGTTGAGCCTAGAAAACCTTAAGTAAATGGATCTAGATCTTTGGTGCTTAAAAGGATTAGAAATAAACGAGAGAAGTTAAATTGTGTCTGTCTGACCGCTAGACTTGCTTGCCTCGTTATAATATTATTTGTGGTAGTTAAACAAAGCAATCAAACTTTCTATTTTCTCTTTACTTGTTTATTTTAGCATTCTTTCAAACTTAATCAAATCCTTTTAATTGTGTGACTGTAAAACTCACTGATTTATAACTAGATTTAGTAACTCCCTTGCTCTCTAAGGAGATGACACTTGTACTTGCCTTATGGTACTGACCACGACCTAGTACACTTGCTAGCCACTCTCATTTAGCAACCATCATATAGCTCTTATGAGTGGTGTATAAAGTGCAATATACACTTGATGATATCACCTATGTGAGTGTGAAGTGAGGCCGCTTCTATGAGATATAATATTAGCAATATCTCTAGAGCACTCATCAAAGACCAGGCATGCGCACGGCCTATTCATGCAAAATGTCGATGAACAGAAATGTACTTGGTATAATGCGATATGGTAAAATCCCTATCTTACAATAGCGCTTATTTGGTTCATAGAAATGATATGTTTCACCAAATATTCAGTAAGTTAAATTTTATCTATCAAGTTCTGGTTCATAGTCCACAAGACACTAGTTCCATGCATTATATATCAAACTCGAGATATTCAGAAAAATTCTTTTTATTTAAAATTCTTTTGAAAGTTGTGGGGGATTGTTGGAAAAATAAGAGTTTTATGTTACTTTCAAAAGAAATTACTTTATGATATTTTTATTGAGAAAATATCTTTAGTCAAAATATGACGGTTATTGGTTTTAACTCTTTCATAAAAGAGAGTTTTAATTGTGATTAATTCTATAACGGCTCTATTTTGAGTAAATATTTGTAACCCTCGTCGGCTATGGTTTTAAAGGCACCATACTTATTATTTTGTAACAACTAAACTTTTATGGCCATAAACTCTTTTGTTTACATATAAAAAGGTTGGCCGGGTTTTCCATGTGAGAGATGTATCTAATTTTTACTCTCTTCTCTCTCCCTCTTTTATGGATATGATAAGCATTTCTGATTCCTGTATCCAAACTCAAATCGAGTTTGAAGGAGTTGTTTAATCCTGGAAGGAACTACAAAGTATTCTTTAAGGACAAAGTCGCCTACTCGACTCAACTCATCCTAACACTTAAAAGTTTGTTCTTGCTGTTTCAGTGATGTTCCAAGTAGTTAAGATCATTATTTACAGCTTTTGAAGGTCTTTTTCGGTTTCAGCAGAAAGCGTTGCATCATCTGAGTAAACCGTTGCATAAGTTGTGCATCCTGATCTACTGCAACAGGTTCTGAACAATAAAGCGTTGCCTTTGGTCCAGTTTCAAAGCTACTGCAACATTTTTAGAAAAAGGGTTGCCTTTCATCTAGTTTGCATCCTGACCAATCCGGATCAGTTTGCCTCCGGATTCCGGATCAGTCCGCCTCTGAAAGTGTTGCCTCCGAAAGTGTTGCGTCAGATCCAGTTTCTTAGTTTCTGCAACAGTTTCTTATCAGAAAAGCGTTGCCTATTAATCTACAACTTCAGAAGCAACTCCGTAACTATATTTTAGAGAGCAAATTTTCCAACACATTCTTTCTCAGAAATGTGGATCTGTTTCAACTGGATAACATGGCCTGTTTCGTCAATGTAAGAATCTTTGACATTTCCTTGGAGAAAATAATAAGAAATATTCATATGGACTGAAATGTAACCATCACAAGCCTAGACAAGAAATTTCCTATATACCGAATTATGTATATATGTAAAAATGCTATCAACTTTGCTTTTAGATTCTCTGAATGGAGAAGCCTTTGGATTTAATGAATATGAAAAGGTAACGTTGAATAATTAATTCAAATTTTATACAATAATAATAATAATAATAATAATATTTATGACTATTTTGGTATAAAATTAAAATCAACTCTTCAACTGGTAATAATAACCATGTAGTTTCCATTTTTTTATAAAAATTTAATATAATGTAACTTACGTGTTCATTGACTATTAACTTAATCTTAATTAATTAATGTTAACAAACATAATAGCATCTCAAGTTGGTGTTTGGAATAAGCAATATATATGTTTATCATGTAATGTCGCATATATGTAGACTTGTTATAGTGATGGTGATCTACAACAATTTAAAAGGTTAAATTATGTGTAGTACGCAAATAATGAATTTCATGTGATGATCAGGATTTGAATATTGAACAAAATCTAATGACATAATTGCAACAAATTGGATACATAGATAGATTACCATCAATACAATTATAGTCAACAATAATACACGGTATCCATGTCCATTATTATTCTATCACTTATCATGAAAGAAAAACCAAGAAAAATTCTAAACTGTGAAAGAAGAAGAGAATAAATAATTAAAAAAACATGTTGAAAGTAGAATAAAAATAAAAGTAAAACCAGTAACGAAAATGCCAGGAAACTTTCTCCCTTTGAAAATCTTGATTAACACCTAAATTTTCTTGTGCAAGTAACCTCTGAATTTGAAGACTTTTTCCTTTTATATATGTCTTTTTAACATTACCAGATAACAGCACAAAAACTCTGATACAATTTTGCAAGAGATGATTATTTCTGGTACAATCAAACTATTGTTCATCCTGTCAGCCTTTTTGGGGGTTGTTTTTGTTGATCAAGCTCACTGTTTTCAGTTCAATTTTTCTCCCAGTTTCACCGATTCTGTTTTTGGACAAATTTGGCTACTTGATTCTAATTTCGCATTGGGTGCTATCCAAGTAACGCCCGATGTTCGTGGAGCTTCCATTACAGATAAAGCCGGGCGGTCCTTTTTCCACCAGCGATTCAAGCTCTGGGACAGTGAATCCATTGCTTCTTTTAATACAACATTTGTCCTCAATATTTCAAACCAGACAACTCATGGAGGCGAAGGCCTGGCCTTCATATTAACAGGCGAATCAGCAGTTCCTCCTTCGAGCCACGGACAGTGGCTAGGCATTGTAAACCAGCAAACAAATGGCTCATCAAAAGCACAAATTGTCGCAATTGAATTCGACACAAGGAAAAGCTATGACCAAGATCTTGACGATAATCATATTGGCTTAAACATTAACAGCATCAATTCTCGTTGCCAATTCTCCTTAACTCCCCTTGGTATCGATCTCTCAGATGGTACTAATGTCCAAGTAGCCATCCGATTCGACGGTCAAACAAAAAATTTAAGTCTTTACTTGAATGACAAGGATGATCCTTTGTTCGTAGAGAATATCGATCTCTCTTTATACGTTCCACAAAAGGTTTTTGTCGGGTTTTCCGCGTCAACTAGCAACGAAACTCAGCTCAACTGTGTCAAATCGTGGGAATTCAATGGCGACGATATAGATAACAACAATATGATCAAGTGGGTCCGGGTTTTTGTTCCGGTTCTCGGAGTGGTTTTATTATTTAGTATCGGGTTTTTCTTATGGTGGAGAAGGAAACTCGAGAGGGTGAACATGGAAGACGCCTATCCAAGCATTGAAGAAGCAATCCAAGGCTCATCAACAGCTCCAAGGAGGTTCAAACTCAAGGAACTTAACAAAGCCACAGGCAACTTCAGTCCGAAGAACAAGCTCGGAAAAGGGGGATTCGGTACTGTATCCAAAGGAGTAATGGGAAATAAAGAGGTGGCCGTGAAAAAATTTTCCGAGAAATCAACGCAAGGGAAAACTGAATTCATTGCCGAAGTCACCACAATCGGCAACCTAAGACACCGAAACCTAGTCAAACTAATCGGCTGGTGCTACGAGAGGCGCCAATTTTTACTCGTCTACGAGTATTTACCGAATCGAAGCTTAGACAGGTTTATTTTTACTGACGAAAAATCATCAGAAAGTTGTCAGGAAACCACTCTCGGGTGGGAAACTAGGCAATCTGTAGTAATCGGAGCAGCACAAGCGTTGGATTATTTGCATAACGGTTGTGAGGACACTATACTCCACCGGGATATAAAATCTAGCAATATAATGTTAGATTCAGATTTTAGTGCTAAGCTCGGAGATTTCGGACTTGCGAGGACGATGAAATTAAGCAATCAAACTCACCATTCGACAAAAGAGATAGCCGGAACGCCGGGATATATGGCGCCGGAGAGTATTTTGACCGGCCGATTTACAGTTGAGACGGATGTTTATGCGTTTGGAGTGCTGATTCTTGAAGTTGCGTGTGGGAGGAGGCCGGGGAGGCAGAATCAACGGGATAATGATGATTATAATTGTAATATTGTGAATAGGGTGTGGGAATTTTACAGGAAAGGGAGGATTATTGATGCTGCGGATCCGAAATTGAAGGGGGGTTTTGAGGAAGTTGAGATGGAGTGTTCTCTTGTGCTGGGATTGGCTTGTTGTCACCCGAACCCCAATAAAAGGCCGTCTATGAAAATTGTGTTGCAGGTTTTGAAAGGAGAAGCAGCGCCTCCGCCGGTGCCTAGTGAGAGGCCGGCGTTTATGTGGCCGCCGCTGCCTCCGTCGTTTAAGGAAGTTGATATTTCACTTGGACAAATTACTCCGTTTTCAGAACTAAGTGGTAGGTGATTAGATGGTGAAAGAAATCCGATTCCAAATCCAAAGCAGAAGGTGACTGTAATTACAATAAACTGGTAATCTGTCTGCCTGGATGAGCACAGACCAACATTGTTATTGTCTTCTTGTTTCTTTGTTTTTTTAATATAGCCATAGAGGATTACATATTTTATTTTTTCTGATTTCCATGTAAGAATGTTAAGCGCCAGAATTGCTAGCTACCCTTTTAAATTTACATTGCCCAGTTGCTTTCATTGTTGTAATTATACGTACAATATTCACCTTGTATGAATTCTCTTTTTATTAGGACATCTTATTTTTAACTTATAATCAGTTTAGTTTAAATTTTATCAATACTGCGTATGTATAAATTTATATAGAAATAACCACTTATCAATTCAGTTCAGTTCAATACTGTTACTTGTAAGTTAAAAAGAATAGGGCCTTAGATTGCCTCCATGTTTTTTTATTTGTCTTATTAGTCAATATTTCAAATCTCTTTTTATTCGAGGCATTCTTTTCCTTATTTTTTTAATTCTATCCTCATTTATCTATTATTATTAATTGCAATGAAGTGGAAAATGAATTTGGATTTTATAAAGTTGTATAATTCAGTTAATATCAATCATCCATTATATTTTAATGGCTATAATTTAATTGCACTGTAGAGCCTACAAACTACTAAAACTATATCTCAACCATTGAAACTCAATAGATGGTTGGAATCGACTGAAATGTACAACTTTACCATTTCCTAACTTTAAAGAATACAAATCCGTGGAAAACTAACCATTAATTAGGAAGTAAAGTAGTATTTTTTATCTTAATTACACTACACCAAATCAGTTAATTTGTGACAACAATTTACTTGTCACAAAATTGTTGTCACGAAAAGTCAATTATTTGTTACAATAAAATTTTTATCATCACAAATATTAGTTTTTTGAAATTTTGATGTAAAATTGTCACAAATAAGAGATGTTTTGTGACAACTTTTTAAGATTGTAAAATATTTTTCCGTTACAACTAAAGTTGTAACCTATAATTTAGAATTTGTTACAATAAAAATTTTACTGTCACACTAAATATTTGTGTGACAACATAAAAAACTTGTTACAAATATTTTATTCATTTGTGACAATAAATTAAACTTGAAACAAGAAATACTTCAGTTAGAAGTCCAAGTTGTAACAAAAAATAGTCAATATGTGACAATAATTTTTTATTGTCATAAAAGCAATATATGTTACAACATATATCGTGGGAGCTAACTGGTGCACTTTTTGAAAGTTGTGGGAGCTACGGAGTCATTTTGAAAGTTCAGGGGGCAGTAGGTTTTTTAAGATAAGTTCAGGTAGCTGAAGATGCATTAAGCCTAAAAAGTTATTATTCTTTATTAATGACATTATTTTTTAAAAAATAAAATTATTATTCTTTATTTCATATAAAATTATTTTATAATTAATTATTAAAAAATAAAATTAAAACCTAGTTATATATACCCATCAATATAATAAAAAAATATAAATATAAATATATATATATATATATATATATATTTAAACATTCTTTTATTAATTGAAACTTAGACCCTGTTCTTTTGGACTACAATTCAATGTAGTTAGTTCAGTTCAGTCCACTTCAGTTCAGTTCAGTTCAGTTCAACTATGCGTAGTTATAAATTTACACTAAAATAAATTTAATTTATTTCAACTCACTACAGCTAACTTCAATTCAGTTCAGCTTTTAGAAGTAATACAAGGCCTTATTATTGTATTTGACAATATTATTTTAAAATATTATCTCATTAATTTAAAAAAAAATTTGAACTCAAATAACTCATTTCCATTCAAATTGTGAAAGTAGAAACGATAACCATAGAAAATTCATTACTGTCAAACTCTAAAAGCTCAAAAGATAACAAAAACAACACAAACTCAAGCTGTGAGAATTAATTTAAATTAATTATTCAAAAAATAGAATTAAAACCTATTGTATAAACTTATTAAATTATTCAAAAAATAGAATTAAAACCTATTGTATAAACTTATCACTCTTACTCTCTCTAAGTTGTCATCCCAAATCCCTTCACAGCCGCCTCTTCCAATCTGAGTCGATGGCTCTGCTCTCCCTTCTTCATACCGCCCTCAAACTCTCTCATCATTTCATTCAGGTAGAGTTGTGTTTCCAAGTTTCCAACCGCTTCTTGCTTAGCTATAAGGCGTCCCCAATATCCTTGCCGGCATCAGCTCTTCTCTTCCGCAGTTTGTCGATCTTCGCCTCCACCAGGCCTCAATCGGACCTCGTCCTTGTGGTCTACTCACTAGGCCGCCTCGCTAACTCTCAGGTTTCTTCCTTTTTCTTGGTTGAAATGGCTTTTACGCTTGCTATCTCTTGACTTCTCTCTGCCCTCGTTTCAAAGGCCATGACTATATCGGTTCGTTCTCATCTTCCACTTTCAATTGATTTGATCTATGAATTCTTCTTCATCTCTTTCTTTGATTTAATATTCAGATCAACGATTACTGTACTTGAAAATCTCTAATTTCAATTAATGTTCTGTATCTCAATTTTGTTGAGTTTTGTGTTTGGGAATCTGTTTCTTCTTTTTTGTTTTGATTCATCAGTTTTGTATTAATGTTTAGATCGATGATTACTTAATTTTGAAAACCCCCCAATCCGAATCTAGTTTAAGATAATGTTATAAATCTTGATTTTGATGTGTTTTGTTGTTTGGGAATTGGGGGTTTCAGATTTATAGTGAATCCAAGGCGTTGAATTAGACAACACAATAGAGAAATAAGAAGTGGTTCTGTTAAAACTAAGAAACGACGGCCATGGGAAATGGTCTTCTGCATCTATGGTTTCCCTACTAACGTTTCTGCTCTTCAGGTCACTCTCTCCTTTTCTTCCCATTGCTTATTTAGATTGAGATTGCTTAATTAAGATGCTTAATCTATTTTTAATCATTGAAATTGCTTCAATTAGATGCTCAATCTTTCGCAATTGCTTTTGCCTTTTGTTCTAGTGTTTGTTATTTTTTCTGATTTTCTTATGATTTTTAAATCTTGTTGAACCTAATAGGTTTATCATCAATTTTAAGAGACTATAAGTGTTGCTCCTTGTGGTAAGAATTCGAACTTGAACCTGTGCTTAAAAGGTTCAACCGCCTAGTCCATTAAAATTTAGCCTTTTGTTGGTAGATGATTTATAAGTTCTACTGCAAACCCTTGACAATGTACGTGGTTTAACTGGTTTTTGTAAAATCTCATGAATCTTAAATGAAACCTAAATTAGGTGGAGGTTTTTGAAGAAAATTGTTATTGCCTATTAGATATAACAAGACTTTGGAAGAACCAACCAGAATATTAAGTTGAATTTAATTATTTATCTAACTAATTACCTTCTTTTATTTTCATATATGAGATATTTCTGTGAAGAATTGAGAACAACTAAACTTAAAGGGTGGAAGTTTTGTTTTCTCGGGTGGCATTACAGTATATAGCTGTCTTTATGTTCATTGTTCATTTGTTGGTGGTCCTCCATAACTTTAAGAAGATGGTACTATATAGAACTAGGCCTAATGTCGTATCTCTCGTTGGGTTATTCATTGCATTATCTATTCCTTGTTAAGACATGTGTAGTGGTTGAGATTTTACTGGTTAACACTAAAGCTATTATATGTTGGCAATTGCATAATTATTCATTTAGACAGTTTTTTTTGTAAGCACTATAAGAGCTTCTAGTTCATTCACAACAGAATCAGAATTGAATTAATGTTGTGTTACCAAATAAAATCGAAATTCAACTACTAAAATATATATATTTTCTAAAATCAATTTCAAACTATATGTAATTTCATATTTAGTTAATTTTGTTTTTCACGTATATACCAAATCGAATCAAAATTCAACTACTAAAATATTGCTATAAAAAGAAAAAAAACATTAATGTCATGTATGCATATCTAACGTACCTAACTGTTGTCTCATCGAAACGTTTACCCCAGTTGTTGCTGTACAAGAAATTTATCATGAACCCTAGCTCTAAACCCTAAATCCCAAACCCCCAACTCTAAACCCCGAATCCTTATGATGAAATATTTATTGTTTATATAATTTAGTTAACTACTATAATCAATATTTTATTTTTTATAAATATTTTTTTAACTTTTATCATATAAAATTAAATTATATTATTTAATAATAAAATTAAAACCTTATTATATTATGTTTTGAGAATTATTCGGGGAATATATACTTGCCAATATAATAATATACCCCAAACCCTTAACCCTTAACCCTAAACCCTAAACCCTTAATGTTAACCCCAACTCCAAATGTTTTAATTGATTATGATAAATAACATGTATAAATACTTATTAACTTTTAAGATATATAATTATTTTTCTAAGCCATATACAATTATTTTATATTAATTACTTAAGACATAATATTAAAACCTTACTATAACTTAAAATTTTGAAAGTACAATATAAAGTAAACACTTTTCTATCTATCCCTTTACTCTCTTTTAATAATAATTATAATATTATTTTCATAATTATTATATTAAAAATTTACTAATACTAAATCAGATCCATAATGATGAATTCTGATATACAATAAATGTATAAATTTGGTTTTAATTTTATCATTATGGCCAAAAATAGATGAAATCAATTGTCTACCACACTTTTTTTCTCTATTTCAAGGCTTTAAAGATATTTTTTGCTTTCTTATGGCATAACTCACATGTACTTCATTCAAGACTCACCATTTTCAGTATGACCTTCCAAGCTTTTATTGTAGACATATTTCATATTTGGTTCTTGGTTTAGTAGGGCTCTCATAGAAAATCGTTTACACCTTTTGAGGTTGCCACCTATATTTCCACTCTTTTATATTTATATTTCCGTGTATGTGTGTATAAACACACACACATATCCTTCGTGAGTTTTTTGTGTTTTGACATATTGTTATCGTTGAATTAGTCTCTAAGTAGCTACATTTTATGATTGAATTACTTTGTTATGATGAACGGATGTATAGTTTTCAGAATACATGGTTCAATAATTTAGTGGTGTCTTTATTTTGTTTTTCTTTGGAAAAGAAGAATCTCATTTGTTTCCCTGTTGCACAATAGATTCTTACCTCTAGATGCTAAAAAGCTAATAGACCCTCGTAGAGTTGCCACTTGATGTTCTTTCAAAAGAGAACTATATGACGTATCTCTTCTGGTCTTCTAATTTTTTTCTTCATTTTTGATTCACTGGCTACTATATTTTTGGAAAGGAAATAAAAGAATGTTCATTTGACAATTCTTTTCCTTCAGCCTGTAATCATTAGTAAACTAATTGGATGATAGAATATCAAGGGATTTGCATTACATACGTTTGTGTTTGAAAGATGTTACTTGGCCATTTATTTACCCAATGGTGTCAATAATCTAGCAGTAGCTATTATGGTAGATGTGCATAAATGTCTGAAACTTATATGATTGTTTATATATTTGTTTTGCATATTCTATCATATAATCATGGTTGTTGAGCCTTTTTATGTTAATGATTCATGAACTTATTTTTAATTTCTTTAAAAGATTAAGGCATTGAATTGTTTTATGTTTTTCTCTGTCATGTTTTATTATTATAGGCATCAAATGATTTGACAAAATCAATTTTTTTAAAAAAAATATTTATGTTTGTGATTAATAATTGTGAGCCGATTAGTCTTAAAAGGGGTGTGAAACAAGGAGATCCTATCTCCCTCTTCTTATTTGTCCTTGCTGTAGAGGGCCTCAAGCAGTTGTTTGATGCGGCAATAGCTTCCGAAAAATTGCTAGGGTTTCGGATTAATGGGGAAGGCAGGGATATCTCTTTGTTGCAATTTGCAGATGACACCTTGTGCTTTTTACCAGCTAATGAGACGGTAATACCAATTTTTGTTCAGATCCTTAAATGCTTTGAATTAATCTCTGATTTGCGAATTGATTTTCATAAGAGTTCGATTCTTGGTGTTAATGTTTGTGATTCATTTGTCAATTTATGTGGTGACATGTTGGGGTGTAAGATTAAGAAATTTCCAATTACTTACCTAGGCGATCCATTAAGTATAAAGAAAGTTCTGATGGATTATTGGAATGGTCTACTTGCGAAATTTAATTATCGTCTTAGCGGTTGGAGGGGGAAATGTTTGTCGTATAGTGGGCGAGTTGTGTTGATCAAATCTATATTGGCATCATTGCCGATTTATTTGCTTTCTTTGTATCATCTTCCAGAGGGTGTTATTTCTAAGCTAAATAGATTGATGCAGAATTTCCTATGGAAGGGGGATGCGGTAGCGAAAGGATTTTGCAAAGTAAGTTGGGATACGATATCCTTACCAAAGACGCTTGGAGGGCTTTATATTCGGGATTTCCAGCTTGTTATCTACAGCTTGCTTCTTAAGTGGATTTAAAAATGAAGGGTGGATGATGGCGATTCAGTGTGGTTTAAGTTTTGTGCTAGAAAATATGGTCTGTCAGATTGGGCGAGTTTGGAAGGTTACGATGTTAGAAAATTTTCTCATATCTGGAAAGGTATTATGTATTGTTGTATTAGAAATCATCAGTTTTGGGATTGTTTTAAGCGGAATGCGGTAGTTTCGGTGGGTAACGGGAACCGGGCTTCTTTTTGGCATGATAATTGGTTTAATGATTCTGCTCTTAAAGATCTTTTTCCTGATTTGTATGCAATCAATAATAGGAAGTATTGTACAGTTAAGGAGGGGTGTCAAATGATTTTTAGGGATATCGGGTTCGGTAGACCTTTTTGGAATAAGAGGCTTCGAATTTCTAAGAAAGAAAGATGTGTACAATTGTGTAATCGGATTATGCAGTCTAGGCTAACCTTCTTCCAAGGTTATTGGGGGAACTTATTGAACGATGAGAGAGGTGTTGTAGTGTTGGGTGATGGGCTGGATATCGTAGTGTGGAGTACGGGGCTTACGTTTTCCGTGGCAGCCTTTTTGAAAAGGTACCATAGTTCTCCTAATTGGCCCCCTGTGAACCAAAACTTTATGTTAATATGGGAATCCTGTCTTCCCCTGAAAATTCGATCTTTTAGTTGGCTTATCTTCCATGATAGGCTTCCTACAAAGGAATTCTTATTCATCAGGTGTTGCCAATTTGCTAGGGATCCGAATTGTCCTTTCTGTGGCATGGTTGAGTCGTGTGACCATGACATTATTCATTGTGCCGCTACTCATAATGTATAGAGGAGTTTGTTTTGGCTTTTTGGAGTCCAATTAGCTATACCCTATTCAGCCTATGATTTTTTACAGATATGGAGATCGTTGTTTCGGCTAGGGGTTCACCACGAGTTTGGAACATCATTATGGTTTATTATCGCCTGGTCCTTGTGGAAACATCAGAATACTTTTATTTTTTAAGATCATTTGAGTAGGGAGGATCATGTTGTTTCTAGCATTTATCTTTGCTTTTTTGTTTTTTGGTAATAGGTGCATAATGAATTTTGTGGTGTCGGATATTTTTAATAATCCGAATCTCCTATTAGGCTGTAATTGATGTCTATTGATGCTCTCGTCTTGAGAGCAGAATTTGGATTTTTTATTAATAAAGAGAGGTGGGTGTTTTGTAGGCAAGCAGGGGCACCAACCTAGTTAGGACATCCGCCCCAAAATTTTCACCTGCTTCAACCTTTTTCCTTTCGGAGGGACACATGGGGGGTTTTCAAAAAAAATAATTGTCAACAGTGATGTTCTATTGCATTTTAGCGAAAACCAAGATTTAAATTAATTGTACATTAGTAACACATAATTGTTTCTTATTTTGTACAAAACGCTTCTATTTATTTGATGTTGAACACTTGAAAAGATGAGTACAATGTACTAAACTATTGTTGTATTCTTGAATATTATTAAGTAATAACCAAACTGGTTTGTATTTTGCAGGGTCATCAATCCAACTAATAGAAAAAGGCTAGTGGTATGTCCTTAGTCATGGCCTTGCCTCCATTATTTCAATAGAAACAGGTTAGTGGTCTAATCTCACTGCCATTCTCAGTCCTTAGTGTATTTTCTCTCTTTCTATCGTTAATATGGATGAATTCGGTTACTTTTTATTATGTGTTTTCTTCTTTCATATTTTTTGATTTAATGTCACCATGTTTTTCAAATTCAACAGATCATCTTTCTGCATTTGAAAACACACTGAAATTTAATAAAATTGAGATGGCTTTGGAATAAGTTAGTTGGATTTTTTTCTTATCAAAACAAGTGAAACTTCC
The DNA here is from genome assembly GCA_947683365.1 of Euphorbia pulcherrima. Taxonomy (NCBI): domain Eukaryota; kingdom Viridiplantae; phylum Streptophyta; class Magnoliopsida; order Malpighiales; family Euphorbiaceae; genus Euphorbia; species Euphorbia pulcherrima. The sequence goes on from CANTUS010000008.1 coordinate 5,134,766, forward strand.
TACTCTCAAAACTTGAAAAGGAAATATGATGAATCCGATATTTTAGTAAGCTTTTGTTTCATATTTGAATCTTATGTCTCTGGGCTAATTTCTTAATTTTGTTGCATAGATTAGACAAGATATCGTTCATACTTTTTGTTACATGATCACTAGTGTTTTGGGATTTATGTGGACTAATTCTATAAGTTATATTTGTTTGAAATGGTACTAGTAACTATAGTTCACTTTTATTTAGTTGAGAAAATGAAATGGACTTGCTTTTGGTACATGCCATGTGTTTCTTTCATTATCCGAACATATCACAACATAATACTTAAAACTACAAATTTTAGGATAAGTTTCATTCAAATTTAAGGAATCATATTATGTGTTTTCAATCTTATAGCTCGTTTTATTTCTTTTCTTTTATTTATATCAGAGGGGAAAGTTTCAATTAGACTTCTAAGTTCTTAGGAGTTGAGCCGCAGATTCCAATAGATTTTATCTTTTTTGGCTTTCTTGTTATTTGTGTATATATTTGGGAATTAAGTAGTGACCTATAGAAATGGCATATTCAATTTTGCATTCCCACCACAAAATGCAAACACTAGGCAAAACAAACGCATGGCCATCTTTAAATTATTAAAATAATTGCGAACTAACAATTAGCTTGCCGTAATTGTGTGATTTTTGTGAAATATCTTTATTTTATCATTTGAATTCTTTGACTATTGGTTATTATTTAGTTGTATTATTATTGTACTAATTAGTTGTAATAGTTGAAACTGAAACTGTATTGTCACAAGTAATTAAGTTTTGGACCTCAACCATTATAATCTTTATTGTTAGGCTTAGATATTTAAAGTATATATGCATTTAGTCTATTTTGTTAATTTATTAATTTTCTTGTCATTAATAGAATATTTCTTTATTTTTTCAGATTTGTCCAAATTAATATTATAAATTTGAGTTCCCTTCAATCCAAAGTTGTTATAAATATTTAATGTAACAAGTTAATATTGTAACTACAGATATTATATGACAAGAAAAAGTTATCACAAATAGAATTGGTGACGACTATTAAAAGTTGTCATGCATTTTCAATAAATTGTCGTATAATACGTGACAATTCGCCCTATTTGTGACAATGAGACATGAAAATTATTGTCACAAAAATTGTAATTTTTGTGACAATACATATTCAAATATTATCTGTTACGGAGTTATTAGCGACAATATCCATGTGACAATTATTCTTGTCACATACAAGCTTGTGTGACAACTACGAAATTTTTTTGTGACATCAGTTATCATCATAAATATTATAATATGTGGCGACAATATTATTTGTGACAAGGCATTTTCTTTGCAGTGACAACAAAATTTGTAACTAATAAAACTATCGTGACAAGTAAATTGCTAGTCACAAAAAAATGCAATTCTGTGACAACTTTATTGTCACAATTAATGTTTTGCATGACGACTTTTTTATGTTGTCACAGTTTTATTACATTTTAATGTATTATATGTGACAACTAGTTTATTTGTGACGATAATTTTTATTTTTAGTTACAGCAAAAGTTGTCACAAAATTTTTTTATTATTTGTGACAACATTTTGGTTCAATATTATCTGCAACGGAGTTATTAGCTACGACTCCATGACAATAAATTATTGTCACAAATTATTACACGTGACCACAACTTGGTTTTTGTGACAACATTTATTGTCACAAAAAAACTTGATTTCTTATAGTGTTAATTGATTTTTTAATAACTGTGAAAAGTAAGTAGACAAGGAAGAATATGGCGGTACAATAATTTTATTGATTTGACGCATGGATAATACTTTAATATCAAAAATTTGTAAATTTTCTCTTCAACGGTAACATGTATTTTGGGAAAATTGAAATTTACCAGAAGGTTTAAGATGATCAATTCAAAGCGTTCAGATATGAATTGAATACAATTTTAAGCTTGTGCTACGGATGTTAAGACATTAATCTATTGGTTCTTTCCATAATAGCTTGTAAAACGCTACTTAGAATAAGTAGGTATTACATTTAGCAGTGGCCAATTAATTTCACATTGACTTGGATAAGGATATTGTACAACTCAACATGCGTGTGGCCCGCTTTTTATGGGTCGAATTTGGACAAACATATTAAAATAGAAGCTCGATTCGGCCCAGCCCTTGGCAAGCCCAGCACTGATATATCAAATAATTTTTTTAAGAATTCTGTTTACATATCTCACTTTCTCACTTTTAGGGTTCTAAACTCGTTTATTTCCGAGACTCTGCCGCTCAAACTAAAGTGGCGAAGTGTTCTTTATATGTCCTTCCCCACTTGTGCCTTTGCAAGCGTATAACAATTTAACAATGGCTCTCTTTTGATTTTTGGTACTAAAGATATTGGCATATTTATGGTCTCATATATGAACTTGGATTTTAAAACAATGTAATCATCCTTATATGGGTGTTTTTTTTATCATTTCTATTTGTGAATTTTAAAATTAACAAATATATAATGAGCAGGTCATGCCAGGCTGAGTTTGGGAACTGAATATTTTCTATCCCCGTGTATTTTCAATGTAAATTGGGTTGGGCTTAAGCTGATCAATTTTTAATGAAGTCCGATTGAGCCCGGCTCATCCCGCCCGTTAAACAGGTACACCAACATTCCAACTGTGTTCTACATATTTATTTAGATAAATTGGAAGGCGAGCTCAAAATGATCTCCGAAATTTGTGTTCAAATTTTAATTCATTCGAGGGTAAATAAAAATCATAAAAAAAATAACAGTTAAAATGCCTGCAAATACGTTGTTTAGAGTTATATGAATATAAGTTCGCAATTATAATTTAGTCAACATTAACAGCGCCAACAAACTTTGTATGAAGGCACAATTTTTATTTTCTCTTCATTTTATATAAATTCCATAAGTCTTGATATGTCACGACAACCATATGTCATGAATAATTGAATATAATAAAATAAATTAAGAGATCATTTATTATTAATAAGTAGCATCCTTTTATTCACTACAAGTTCATGTTTTTGAATTGTTACCTAAAAAAATACAAAATGTCAAAAGACATTCCTTTCTCATTTTTACATATAGTTAAAAAGATGATCCAAGTAGATTTTAATTTAAGAGTCAGATAATAAAGTATTACTTATCACTTTTTTTAACTTAAAAATATTTTATAAAGAGATAAGTTGAAAGTAGCTCAGGCCTACTTTTCAGAAAGCTCCTTATAAAGAGATAAGCTAAAAAGTAGAATTATTATATATGCATATAAAATCTTAATTTACAAAATTATATATAAATGACTAATATATTCCAATTATTTATCTTATTAACAAAACTTTTCTTTTGACAGATGTTATTTACAAATATTATTATGATCAATAAACGAGTATTTGTGTTCAATATGTATAATGCACATATAATATATTGTCAGAAAAAATAATGTATAATTACAAAAAAATTAATGTATGTGAAATCTTTTCAATACTCGATGGTAGAAATTAGAATACAGTCCTAGCCACCCTCTCTTCTAATCTCTCTCAAAAGAAAACACATTTATTGTGTACATGAAAACATTCTTTTTAAAGGAATTCAATATTTATTTGAAATTATTTTACATATAAAATTTTAAAAAAATACTATGGATAAAATGAATTAATTCCTTAAAAAAAATGTTTCTACCCAAAGATTTCGAAAGTTGCATCCTACTCCATCGTCTTCCTTTCTATATTTATTTTTATATTTTGTTTCATTTATTGTGATTTAATGGAAAATATTGTGTTGAATGTTGATGTATACCTCGTAGATCAATATGTTTCCAGCCACAGTGACCACATAATTTGTTTTCTGTAATGCAACTTTTCGAAATGATTTTTTCAAATTAATTACTCGCAAGGATTATTGTTGTGATGCAATCGTGGATTGATTCACAATAGTTTTGTAATTTAAATTCTCTCATTCTTTTCCTTTTTTATTTTTTTTTCTTTTTGATTTTTTTTATATGCCGTTTTTGAGTTTTTTATTCGTCTCGTTTTTATCTTCGAAACTAGATACATGATGATATACTTTTTCGAATTTTTATTTTATACCAGCATTTTACTTGTTCTGAAAAACCAGCATTATACAAGGTGTGAAAAACCAGATTCATACCAGCAAAATACTAGGTGTGATGAAAATAACACATAAACTTGCATTTTATGAAGAAATTAAACAGAAATCACTTCATACCAGATTTATACCAACAAAATATTAGGTGTGATGAAAATAATTCATAAACATGCATTTTATGAAGACACCAAATAAAAACCACTTCATACCAGATTTATACCAGCAAAATACCAACAAGATACTAAGTATGATGAAAATAACCCATAAACTTGCATTTCATGCAGAAATCAAACAAAAGCCACTTCATACCAAATTTATACCAGCAAAATACTAGGTGATGAAAATAACCTATAAACTTGCATTATATGAAGAAATCAAACAAAAACCACGTCATACCATATTTATACCAGCAAAATACTGTGTGACGAAAATAACCCATAAACGTGCATTTGATGAAGAAATCAAACAAAAATCACTTTATACCAGATTTATACAAGCAAAATACTTGGTATGATGAAAATAACCCATAAACTTGCTTTTTACGAAGAAATCAAACAAAAACCACTTCATACCAGATTTATACTAGCAAAATACTAGGTGTAGGGAACCCCAAACATAACCATCTATTTTATGAAAGAAATAAAAAAAATCACTTTATACCAGCATTTTACCATGTGTGAAATATTAAATTAAACATAAGCATTTATTTTATGAAAGAAATAAAAAAAGCCACTTTATATCATCATTGTACAAGGTATGAAGAACCTAAATATAAGCATCTATTTTATGAAAGTCAAACAAAAACCACTTTATACCAGCATTTTACCAACAAAATACTAGGTGACGAAAAGTTTGGAAAAAATATATCAAGTTGAATGGCGTTTCGAAGATAAAAATGAGACGAACAAAAAAGTCTAAAGCGGCATGTCAAAATATGAACGGTTTAAGAGATAAATGTAAAATAAGAAAAGAAAATTAAAAAAACATATGTTATGCATTAGTTGATGGAGAGGAACGTAATTATGTAGTTTGAGGCTTATAGAATATATTTATGTTGTTGAAGCTTGTGAAATTGGACACTTGTATTGTTAAGGAAATTTTTAATATAAATTATTATTAAACTTTGGTACAATCATGTACTTTTTCCTTTTATTTATTCTCGATGTATTATTTGTGGTATTTGAAATGATGTATTATTTATAATAAAAATAAATTATGCTTATTGTCCTTTTGGCTTAAAATAGGCCAAAAAAAGTTATGCTTTATAAGTTCAAACAAGAAAACCTTTACAAAATTGGTTATAAGTTGAAAGCTAGTTATAAAGAGCTTTTAAGCTATGAAAAACACCCGGGACTAAGAAACACCCAGGTTAAAAAAATTGTTAAGAACTTACTTGAAAATGACGTAGATATCCCCAAGGCTAATAAAATTTAAGGGCAAAGAAACGTATGAAATGACTTGTATATCATTCTAACTGGAGCAACATTGAAATTTCAAGGACTATATCCAATTCCGACCCGAGTAGCGCATCTAGCTATGGTGGGTGAATCTCCCAATGAGGATTTTTTATATTCACAAAATTCAAACCTAAGACCTTGCTTAAGTGATACCAAGTCGCTGAAGATTGCCATCCATCAAAATGGAAAAGAGCAAGCAGAAAGCCTAATTGAACTCAATAATCATTTACCCATTCATAGTTCCAAATGCAACTTCCCAATACAATTATAGTGTTTGTAATTATGTTGATCAGTGAACATAAATTAAATATAAAATTTGTCAAATTGGGAAAAGAAATTCAAAATTCCCGTCTAACTATATAAATAAAAATAAAAAGGTGCAAAATGGAGGGAGAAGAAGACTAGGGCAGGCTAGTTGTAATTAGTCTGCACAATGAGATCATGAACGCCCAAATCATTATGGTATAAACCATGCACATACTCTAATATTGCTCTATCATCCAAACCCTCCTTCACCTACAAGGCCAGCTTAGAGTTATTACACTGTTTTTCCAAAAAGTATGTGAAATCATGTTTTAGAATGTCATAAGTCTATATGATGAAAACACAGATATAAAATGCAAGATAAATAGCAAAAACCTCTGAGATAACTACCTCAAGTTCAAGAGAGCCGATGACATGACCAGGAAACAACTCCCAAAAACGTGCTTGTGATACTTCATTTACATCTTCTCGATCCGAAACCTTTACCAACATTTTTCGATTAATTTTCTTAGAGTCACAAGGACTTGAATTGTTTTTTCACGTAAAAGAGGATGCGTGCGAAATGCACCAAGAAAACATGTATTGAGGGCTCACCTGTCTGAGGCATTTGCTGAGAGCAGAAGATGGAACGGATGGGGGTGCCATTTGTAGTAAGATGCCTCCACTAGCTTTGAAAAGTGGCATCACTATCATAAAGCATGCTACTGAGACTAGACCCAAACACAAGACTTCGGCATTCGCAACCCTACAAATAAATTAGACAAACGATAAATCCAGGGACGCAATTGTACAAGACAAAAAAACACCTGAAAGGAAAAATTACCCAAGGGACAGAAACCAGGATGCCAATATCAAACCTGCACTGAAAACAAAAACACTACACCACCTTAACATATTATATGATAAAACAGTGTGTTCAATTTCTGTGTTTTTTTAATGAGAAGGGACCTGCGAATGGAATCGGCAAGAACATGCAAGCAAACTGAGTGGTTATTCATGTCTTCTGCATTTCTGTACACTGCAATATAAGCATATGAGCATCGGTTATAAGGGAAGGAAAACAATCGAAAAACTGCCCCAATTAGAACAAACCCACAGAACCACAACCACAAAAGATAGCGCCAAATTATGAAGTATGTCTAAACACAAAGGACCAAAGGCTAAGAAAAGCATCTGCACATACTTGCAAGTTTATGTGAGATAAATTTCTGCAAAAAAAATGCAAAAGGAAAATTACCGAGACTAATGCGAGCATAATTCCTGAAGAACCAAACACCAATGAGATTCACAAGTAGATCTGACACTGCTGAAATAATTAAATAATGCCTGCAAGATGATATGACCAACCAAATAATAAATATATAAAAGAACCATATGATTCGAAATAATTATGCATCTAGCATGTACTATCTCAACCATATATACTTAAATGGAAATTATGGTCTCTAAGTACATACGAACAACTTACTTGTGATGAGATTCTTCCTGGATGAATGCATGAAGTGCTTCAACAGCTAAGGAAAATGACATGAACAAAAGGAACAGCTGTCTACATGGAGCAAAATAAATTAGAGCCCAAATGTAAGCACGAAAAAAACTAACAGCTGAATGGGAATCGGAGCATGATAATAGAAAACACAGGAAAAAGCAAATGTCAATCAAACATGCGCCTTTGTTGGCAGAAATGCAACCAATCAATAAGGGATTTCAAATGGGATGTATAGTTTTCGGTGTGATTCCCAAGGAATTAAGATATCCGTATAGAAAGTAGGAGTCAGAGAAACTTAATTGACCATTAGATCAACAATTTTCTAAGAGTGAATGAGTGTAGAGAGATAGCCAAACTGAGGACAAATTAATCATCAATTGAACATAAAAATTCCAAGTAAGACCTTTTCTTGTTCAGCATACCAATTATTTATGTCTAATTTATATAAGTGTGATCTCCAACTAGTAAATAGCAAGATAAAGGGGCTGTTTCTCATTCTTTTTTACTTATTACTTATTACTTAAAAGATGCTTATAAGTAGATTTTAACTTAAAAGTCAGACACCCCCAAAGTTAAACTTATTCCTTTTTTTTAACTTAAAAGCATCTTATAAGGAGATAAGTTAGAAAGAAAAAGGAATGAGAAACACCCCCAAAGTGTAAGGAGAACATCAACATCTTGATTACATAAATTCCTATAGCTATGTTTCCATGAATTTAATAACTTCAACCACAACCAGTCAACCTTGATCCCAGGCCCGGCCCTGAGGGGTGGGCGACAGGTGCGACCACTTAGGGCCCATAGTCGAACGGGGCCCAAAAATGATTTTTTGTTTAAAGATTAAGTTGTAATTAATTAAAAGATAAAAGTAGACAATAACTAATGTTAAAACAATTGGTAAAGCATTTATAAAGTTGTGAGAGGGCTTCAATTCCTACATTTTACAAAAAATATGTTATTTTACATTATTTTTTTGTTGGGGCCCCATTTTACTACTTTCAATATTAATTTGCCTATGGCCCCTAAATTATCAGGACCGGGCCAGCTTGATCAATTCCCGAAGAACTTAAGTCAAAGAAACTGTGGCTTGTCTCACTAACATAAAAAAATTATAGCAACAGACGGGCAAAAAAGAAGACGATGTTGAATTTCCCTCAGAAAATTACAGAACAACATTTTCTTATTTCAAAGATAAAAATAAAAGAAGCCAAGTAAGTTTGCCGAGGACAATGCATAAATGGGATGTAAAAAATTTTTGTGTGGTTCCCTGGGAATTGAGATGTATGCATAAGAAGTAAGATTGTAAGAGTCTACTCTTGGTATCACGGCAACTCAATGACCATTAGATCGATAATATTTTTAGGAGTGAATGAGTATAAAGAGCTACCGAACTGAGGACGATATAATCTCAATTAAACAGAAGAAATCCAAGTAAGGCCTATTCTTGTTCATCATACCAATTCAATATTATCAATAATTTATGTTCTAGTTTATAGAAATGTGATTTCTATTTTCCAACAAGTAAATAGCAAGATAAAGTGTAAGGAGAACATGAACATCTTGATTACATAATTAAGTGACTTCAACCACAACTAGTCAACCTTGATCCATTCCCTAAACATGAGTCAAATAAATAATGGATTGTATCACTATCAGGGGAAAAAAATCTAGCAACAGAAGTGCAAAAAAGAGGACAACTTCCAATTTCCCTCAGAAAACTACAGATTTACATTGTTCTTATTTCACAGATAAAAAATAAAAGAAACCAATTAAAATTTCCTTGGACAATTATCATAAGCATTGCAACTCAAAGAAGCTGGAGGCAGTATCCAAGTCATTCATCTAAAAACAAGACCTCAATATTTCTAAGCACCTATACTACTGGACAATACAAGTAAATATAAGCGTTGCAAACTAGCATTAATCCATCTTATTTCATGCCAATCACAATTAACTACAAAGAGAGAAACATAAAAAGTAGACAGGAGAAGTGTGATACTTACAGCATTAGTAAAGGCCGCCAAAACTTCAAGCCTTTTATACCTGTTTACCAGAATGAAACAATTTATAGATAGCTAATACCATGTGATGTAATTAAATGCTAATAAAAAGATATTGGGAGAGTAAGCCTGAAAACGAATTCAAAAACTCACCCGTAAGGGTAGACTCGATTTGGCTTTTTCCGGGAAACAACCATGGCAAATAAAGAAAACGTTAAGACACCGCATCCAAATGTCAAATGAAATGCATCCGATACCAAACCTGATCATAAGACAACAAAAAGCACCCCAAAAAACGGCAAAACATTACAAAATCATAGTTCTAAAAGAAACAACTGAATCAGGAAAGACAAACACAATAAAACTATTAGGCTCTGTTTGGCTTATCGTTCATTAAAATATAGTATGGTATATTTTTTTGAAAGTTTTTGTTTGGATAGATGGTATGGTATTGTATGGTTTTCTAAAGTCTTTAATTTAATTTGAAAGAGAACCATGATAAACTACCAAATTGATGGTTCTATTTTCATGCTTATTTAAACCATGAAATAACCATGGAGAACCATACTTATAAAAAGAACCATGCAACCAAACAAGAAATTTTTAATTAGAACCATACCGTACCATAATTAACCATAAAAAAACCATGAGCCAAACAGGGCCTTAAATTCTTACCCACACGACCCGTTAAAAGTCCAACGCTCAATTCTGCAGTAGAATACGCAACATTGAGCGAAATCATCATCAGAAGCCTCTTCATTTGTCTATTGCCGGACCTTGCGACATTGAAAATCGAAATCATTGAATTCAAAGCTGCTAAATCCTTATTTTCCTTGATACAGGCTTTAGCAAAGCTATCATTTTCGAAGTCGAATTTATAAATTTCGGGCGGCATATCGATGCTGGAAACGGTGCGCGAAAGAAAAGGCCGAGAGGTATCATCCGGGAAAGTAGAAATCGGAGTATGTGGCTCTCCTGATTGATGGAATGAAGACTGACGGGAATAAGCGTACCGGCGATCCGATGCGGCAAATCCGAAATCTCCCGTCCATGGCTGTTGTCGATCGGAATCTTTAAATGAGTAGTTCTTCTCCATCAGTAAGAAATATGGAGTGGAATTGAAGAATGGGATGTCAGATTCAAAACCCTTGATTTGGAAAAGGTCTCATGATTTTCAATGATCAAAAATAGGAAAATTATTAGACCATACAAAATTAAAAAACAATAATAAAAAAAAAAGGAGGAAACTGGTGGAGAAGAGAATCAGCGAGTTAGGATTGAAATTGAACAGGGAAAATAACGAAATTGAAAGAATCCCGGCACAGACACAAGTAAACGAACAAGACTTCTAGTTCATAGGCTCTGCATTTTGTTCAATGATTTATGCGACTTATTTGGATCGTTGGCTTAATGTAATACGCAATTTGGTCCTTGATCCGGGCAACTTGGCCCATATTGATTTTAACTTATTTAGCACATGTGTTAACACTTTTTCAAAATTTTACAACTGATTAACACTTTTGTTTTTTTTTTATTGTTATTTGTAAAGTGATTCACCATTGGATTAAATTTTCCACCCACAAGTTCGAAAATAACCAAGTAATCAATAATCATATAATGCATGAGACAATAAAGGATTCTAATCCAATTATGTGGGCGTTTTGCAGATCTATCAAGTAAAAAGTGTTCAAATTAAATTTTGGGGCCAATTGGATAAACTTGATCTCATACTGGAGCCAAGCCACGACAAGCCCAATCCAATCATCACACTTATTTATGTCAATGCATTGATTGAAGTCTGAAGTCCGAAATTAATCGGGTTTTTGGTAATATTTGCAAGTATTGTCATCGAGATTATCTTGTTCAGGACTTAATCACTCTTAAGACTCCTCACCCCCTTCAACAAGTGTATTTAGTGCCCCTCTCCAAATAATTCCAGTTACATTTCTCCTATTGACAATATCATCATTCTCTGCAGGAAGTGAAGTTCAACATAGAATTCAACCTCACCTGCAAAACACGCTATACTTCTTGCTGTTAATTGCATCGCAAAAGGCCATCTTATTTACGACTGCAAATGATAGTCAAGAGTATATGCACGGATATCAGATGGGCTTGTACCAGGCCTGCCAATAACATATAAGATTTTAACATATTGATCAATTGCCGATTAAACTAAAAAGATAATTCGAATTCAATGTTTTTAAGATTATACAAAACACTTGCAAAAAAAAGACAAGTTCATATAAGCTAAAGCATAATCCACCTAGATGAAAATTTGAAAGGACACCATATATCTATGTTACTAAGACTTTGACCTCTGAAAAAACATGATGCATCCAGAAGGCAGAAAAGTTGCAGTAACAGTGCCAACTTACATTTTACAAACCAAAAAATGTGTCCCTTGCGTGCTAACTAAATTCTCAATGCTCCAATGTTCTATGTTTCTTTGATAATGCGTTAAGGGAAAAATCGCACAAAAAGATATTGGGAAGATCAAATCTAACTTTATTGTGTATAACATCTTGATGCAAATGCCCTCAAGGTAGAAATGCTTGTTCACTTTACCCTTTTCTTCTCACAAGTCATAATAACTAACATCAAATCACCAACAAACTAGAATCTGTAAGTAAATTCCGACATATTTTCTAATAGAAATCCTTGGAAGTTTGAGCTTTGATTTCTACCATGGGGCAACATTTGGCTGATTCTTATGACAGGGTAAAATCGATCCTCCCCCAATACCTATAGGGGAAAAATTGGCCTTTTTGTGTCCTCTTATGATCAAAGAAAGTCAATGAATTGACACCCATCAAATGTGTACCCCAATATCCTCACGTCACCTTCTGTCTAACCAACAAGGTGTAGCTTAGACTGAGCAAGTGGGAGAAGAACAAGGTTAGAATCCCACTAAATACATTTGTTGGGAGGGGTGAGGAGTTTCAACTGTGGCTAAGCCCCAAACAAGAACTGAACTTGTAAATATTACAAAAGAAAAACTACCTTTTGTTAATGGTACCATAGTGAAATTTCAGTTTTCCAGCCTTAACATCTTCAGCGTACTGCAATCACAGGAAAAGAGACTCATGAGTAGACAATATAAGAATGCACAGATACTGTGAATTATGCTTAAACATGGTCTTACCAAATTTAATGTAACCAACATCGATGAAAATGCCAGAGAATCAAAAGGTATTTCATCAAGTGAAAAAAGGCGGCACTCCAATGACTCGGGACCTGGTGAAAACTGCGGCTGCTTCAGCTTTGCCAAGAAAATTATGTACGTCTGTTCCAAAAGAAAGCAATTTAAAAAAATGGAAGAAGTTTGCAGGTTCAAAGAGAATCAGCACAAAGTAAGTGAAAATGCATTTTCATTATTACTTGGCCGATAAGAGGGATGTCTAATTGCGTAAAAGGCGACACCACCTCTACCTCTGCACGTGCCTCCTCCCAAGTTTCCCTAATTGCCCCTTCAGCAGCAGACTCCCCAATTTCCAAGTAACCAGCAGGAAGAGTCCTTTACCAGAACCATCCACTTATCTAGGTTATTATAGCAAATACCAATAACTAATAAAACCACAAGATGTTAGCTTTTTTTTTTGTAAGAGAACAATATATACATATATATATATATATATATATATATATATATATATATACATATATATATATATACATATATTTGTTTCAGTTAAAACTTTCTAATTTGAGATAGATGCATACCAAAGGCCATATGATGGTTCAATATTTCGCTTGCAGAGTAGGACTTTGTTATCATGCTCAATGAGGCATCCCACAACCTAAATGCAGAAGTTTGAAACAGTAACTCAAAATGTATTGACATGCAATCGGCAGCAAAATGAGACAACATCTAGAAGGCATACAGCAATATCTGAAAACTATAGAACTCATTGTATGACATAGATTTGGCATGAGTAGAAGCACAAGTGAAAGCAAAATTATCAAACATGGCGTCCACTGCAGCTCCAGCAGTCTTGTTCAGTATGTCTCTGACCAATCTATTTCCATCAAGCATATTCTTAAGCTTGAAAATGACAATTTACCTCCCCTATGTCTCTCTCTAAGGCTCTAATTGGGAGCAAAGTTATGAGAATTTTAAAGGAAAAGGAAAAGAAAGTGATGGATAGGATTGGATGAAATCATAAAGGATTGGATAAATTTGTGTTTGGGAAGAAAGGATGGGTTTATAAAGGAAAGTAGAAAGAAAATTACATAAATATCCTTTTAAATCAAAAGATGTTTTGAATAAATTAAAATATAGGGTTGAAACTGTAAACACAGCCCCCGTTCCTTTCAAATTCCACCATTTTGGTGGAATTGAATATAGGGAAGATGAAAGGAGATGAGTTCCCTTCCAATCCTGCTCATCCTTCAAATTCACGCTCCCAAGCATGGTGATTGCCAGCCCATCCTTTCCTTTCCTACCAAATTCGTGGTCCCAAGCAAAGCCTAAGACTCACACATAGGAAACGTTTACAGGGAGCAGGGTATTTGGAGTACCCTGTTGGGTCTGCTATTTGTAGATGACATCTGTCCCACTAACTGTAAAGTGGGACAGATGTCATCTTTTAGGAGAAGGGTGTTCCAAATACCCAGCTCCCTTGTAAAAAAACCTCGCACACATAACTGTTCCAGCCATCAAAATTCTAACATATCATATCTGGTATGAATCAGGCCTTAAAACTAAGTAACAGTCAATGCATTTTATGTGTAACGTGTCAAACAATCGAGACACTCTCATGTATAAACACTGCAATGGATTTCAAAAACATAAGCCGCTTTTGCACATAATGTCAAGCAGCTGAAATCAGTTTTCAAATGTTAAGATCATTCTTCTGAAAAAATTCAGACTGTTTGAAGCGATGCTCAGAGTCAAGATGGTATATATATTCAGTTGCTGAAAGAATGTAACTATATATTCAAAAGTACTAAGCTCACATGTCTCTTTTCAATCCTAAAATTCAAAATTTCCTGCAATCCTTCCACTAACACTGTGATGAAGGCAACCTCATTATTATTTACATATTTCAATACAAATAAGGATTTGAAAATTCTCCATAATCTTGTTGTGCTCAGTTAGATAGGAGGGTGAAATTCAAAAACTGAAGCAGACCACTAAGGTCGAGGTATGAAGAATGAACTTAATATGACATTCCACTAACAGATCAACACCTTAGAACTCCCAGGCAATGATGACCTCAAGCTTCAATCGGTGTTCTGTTCTCTTAAGCAAATCACATAGATCTCAAACACATACTATCAATAGATCCTTCCAACTGTATCATGTACTAGGATGTTAACTTCTTTAAGGTTTTTTTGCGAATCAACGGAGAAAAGGGTAATGTGAATCGTCATATCTCATGCAACAGCGATATCTAACCTAGGAAAAAAATTCATGGTGTGTCTCTTAAGTTCTTCAGCTTGAACAGTGTTTACATAGATAAGAAGTCTTCTGGTTAAGTAATGATCATAATAGCAGGAAATTCAATCTTTACCGTATATTATTAGAGATTTTTCAACTTCTTATAGCAGGTACGTTCATAATACAACTGTTGCATTCTGAGACAATCACAATTTAATCAAAATTAACTAAGCTGGCACTATATGAAACTGAAAAGGAAGTAATAACTTGTGCTTTCTATATCCTCTAAAGCCCTACTTCCTTAGGATTGTCTGCTATCTACAGTCATACACAATGCATCTGATACTTATGTTAAATGCTTCAGGTTAACGTCAAACTTCTATGAATGTTGCATTAAAAGAAGACTATTAAGTGCATCTACTCTATTATTCTACTCTTAATTAACTAGGCAATATAGTGACAACTGCCAACATAGTTAAGAAAATAAAAATTGAGAAGATGTTCCTCTAATATGTCTACGTGCAATCTTATGATATACCATTTTAGGGTTTTGGTAGGCAATTTTCCCACAATGGGTGCAAATAGCTCTCTTCTTTTCATCGCCATCAGGTACTTCGTGCTTCATTGGACCACCACACCACTGACAAAAATTGATCATACGAGCATTTCCCTACATATAACGAGAAAAATTCTAAGAACTGCAAAGCACAAAGAAGGCAAAGAGCGAGAAAAAGATTTGGATCGTTAAAAAAATTGAAGAAATCATAAAATGCCACAAGTAAGAACCTAAATAGCACATAACCATCTCAAGCCCCATATCAATTCTACCAAACAACTGGAATTGAATGGAAAGGCGGAAATATAAAAACCTGAAGCAGAGAAGAAACTCACAGCTGACTTAACTCCAGCAGATGAAGGGGAAGCAGGAGCAACGCCATCCATCTTCGAGTTGGCCCGGACGGAGTAAGCAGAAATTGACCTAGAAGGAGGAGTAGGGTTGGAAGTGGAAAAGGGGGAGATTGTTGAGGTCGGTTTGGAAGGCATAGAATAGGATAATGAGGAGGAGACTAGTATAAATCCGTTAGTAGGATGGGGTTTCCATCGATAAGCAACGAAGCCAGATGATGAACTCAGAATCTGTATAGCTTTTAGCATTGAATTGAATTGAAGTGATTATTGAATGAGGTTTTAATTAAAATTGAAATTCGGTTAGAAGATGACGACGATTTATGGTAACTCAGAATCCTCCGCGTCCACTCGCTCAGAGTTGACACGGTTGTCTTGTCATGTGAAACTGAAAACTTATATAGTACAGTATAATATAATTTTATAATAGTTTTTATTTGGACAGATGATTGTGTAATGTATGATTTTTTAAAATTTTTTATTTAATTTTAAAAAAATTTTTAATAAATTTTAATTTTATTTTTATGATTATTTTAATTATGAAATAATTACAGGAATCATATTTATAAAAAAAATTATATAATTAAATAAAAAAATTTTAATTAAAATCATATCATACTATAATAAATTATAGAACAATCATAAGCTAAACAGGGCCTTAATTTCACCTTGCCAAAAAAAACGAAAATTGAGTTTAGAACTTAACTATTAAAATTGATATAAAGTAAACTCTACAACTTTAAAAAAGTTTGAATTTTAAAGATTCAAAGTCTTCGTTGTATGTTCTTTATTTTATTTCAACAGAATGAGAGCTTTACGGGGGAGGGGAGAGCCAATTAAAATATAAAACAACTATTTACGATTTCACATTTTAAATCGTATTAAGAATCTACTAATTCAAAATACTGACAATTGTCTCCATTAAATATAAAAATAGACATTGAATTAGAAAGTAATTTTATAATAAATATTTTATTATTTTTTTTAATTTTAGGTGTCAATGCATATTATTTCATATTTTAGATATTGACTATTTAATTTTCTATAAATAGACAATCAAATAGATTGATGACTTATCAATTTTAATATTATTTTAATATTTTATTTATTATTTTTTTAATTTAAAAATAAAATTCAAAATCCAATTCACACTCTACTAAAGTTAACATTCTAAAATACATTCAATGTAAATTTTTATTCTATATGCCACATAATACTAAAATTTACAAGCTATTAGAGATACTCTTACTATTTATTCTTTTTAGGCATGTTGTATCCCTCATATGCCCATTGAGTATCCCATCTATTAAAATTACCTTTCAAATGACCTATCAATTTTAGGTACATTAAATATTAATTTAAATAGAATTGATGGCATACATTCACTGTTAAAAGAGAGTGAAATACTTTAGTAAATCTACATATATAAAAAATAAAAAAAAAACTAATTTTATCTCTCTCTCGTTTATTGTTTCCTTTTCTTTTCTTTTCTTTCTCTATTCCCTTCATCAATTAAAACCTTAAGAATTCTTTTTTAAAATTAAAAATTTGGATTTTGACGGAATTGAATTACCGGTGATGAGACGAAGGTAACATCGTGTATCATCTTTGATTTTCTAAGCTTGTTGGCAATAATTAAATTCTCTGGCATTAGTATTATTGTTAATTGGAATTCTGATTTCTGTTTGGAGTAAGTGTGAAATTTTACTAGAACAGTAGGGAGGAAATAACTAAAGAAGAGGGCTCTACTGCTAACCGTGATTCTTTTACGACTCTAGGCAATGAGGGGTGGAAGGAATATTGCACGGTGAACACTTGAAGAGTATGCGTCTTAACAAGTTCAAATAGAAAAAAATCTCCTATCTTTAAACAAATTTTCAGTTTAGAACTCGTTCCACTCACTCCGTAATAAAATAGTTCTCCAAGAAAAAGGTTATAAACTTAGTTAAAATCCCCAAATTTTAAAATTAGGTTTATAAAGATTTTAAAATTTCTATCAACAATCGTGCATTTGGAGGGGATAAGTCCAAATGTTATTTGTTGCTTGATTTTACAAAGGGGTCGAAAATGGATTTTAGGGAAAAAAAAGTAGTAGAAATAGAGAAAGAGTGTAGGAAGAGGAAACAGTTTATCTTTTCATTGAGTTTTTAAAAGGAGTACAAGTTCGAT
This sequence comes from Euphorbia pulcherrima, assembly GCA_947683365.1. Lineage (NCBI taxonomy): Eukaryota > Viridiplantae > Streptophyta > Magnoliopsida > Malpighiales > Euphorbiaceae > Euphorbia > Euphorbia pulcherrima. The sequence continues at coordinate 5,152,551 of CANTUS010000008.1, forward strand.
TCTAGGGAAACGAGTTAAAGATATACACAGTAGATCTAAGCAAAAGTACTCCAGAGACAACAAGGAAGAACAAGTGTCAGGTCCACTTTTAAATAAAATATGAAAAAAAATTTACACGTCGTTTGTTATGCCGACTCTCCATGGTGTTTTTTTTCCGTTAAATCATGATTAATTCTCGGTTAAATATAATCTCTCAATGTACTAAAAATTGATAAATTAGATATCTAAAAGACAATTTTAATAGGTTGGATTGTAAATATGTATTTTGGGGGTATACAACAGACCTCAAGGATGTATTTATGTAAAAAAAAAAATTCATCACTCATTCTTACTCCTTGAAATATAGATTTGTCTATTATTAAGTTATATATATATATATATATATATATATATATATATATATATATATATATATATATATATATATATTACTAGTTTATCTTTGGGAAATGGTCAGATTGGACCCGTTTAGGTAAAAAAATTTCATTTCAAGTTTAACTCAATTACTTAAAGTATCTGACATATTTTTTTAATAATCTTCATACGTCCACTATATCTTTCATACGATGTTTATAACTTTCTTACGCACTTGCAGAACTTCAGATCTGTATTAGGTTTGAAATAGATTTGTAACGGATATATAACAACTTTGTAACAGACTTGTATTAGGTTTGTAATAGATATATAATAGACTTATAAAAGATTAATGACTAACAAATAATGCCAAAAACTTCAATAATAATCCAATGTAAATCAAATCTAACGAAAATTTATTATTTTATTTATCAAACACTGGTAACAGATATATAACAGCCATGTAACATACTTTGTAACAGGTTTGTAGTGGAATTGTAACAGATAAAAGTCATAAAAATTATGTCAAACACTTCATTAGTAATTCTATCTAATTCAATATTGTTATATTTTTTGTTATATATTCATCAAACACTTGTATTAAACTTGTAGCAAATATAAAACAGATATGTTGTAGGTATGTATTAGATATGTAACAGATTCAAAGAAATCCTTCATTTATATTTCCTATCTGACACAATACTGTTGAACCAAGCACGAGTTTGACTGACTCAGTGGACTGACTCAGTAGTGCTTAAGTTTTGATCATAATAATTAAGTTCAGTTTGAGTAAATTAAATCAATAATGATGTTAAAATAAATAGTCTATAGTTGGTTGAGGATTTAGTAAATTAAAGGGTAGAATTTTGAGTCTTTGCTGACCTAGCTATTTAGTTTAACTCTGAGTGATCTGGGCTGAGTATCTACATTAGTTGCTGACTAAGTAATATTCACTCAGCACTTGATATTTAGATTTTGTTTTAGCTGTGTGCTTTATGATACATTATTCCGCTGAGTTACTTTAAGTCTGTCAAAGCTGTTGACTTTACCATTTAAGGTAAAAAGGGATCTTTGCTTTTAGTGTTGCTTTTTACGGGACATTAATGAGACAAAGACAAAAAGAATTAATGCCTTGACAAGACTCAGATTAATGAAGAAACAGACGAAGTCTTCCATATTCAAGCTGCAAAAAGTCATTTGCCAATTTGGGCAATTCTTCAGATCAACAACATTATATCGCGCGCTCCGCAACATGTCAGAATACCAGAGGGAATGGGAAGAAGACACGTGTCAAGTCAACGCGAGTTCTCTCTAACGGAAGACTGGCATCAAACGACAAAGGATTCAAATTGAAGCTCGAATCTCAATCTCATGGATTGATTTTCTATCTCACAACGGTGTAACTCCATCTCTTAACGGATTGATTTGAAGAAGCAACTGGTGGATAGATGAGCTGTCAACTTCAGAAGATGCCAAAGTAAGTTCAACGGCTACTTTCTCAATCCATTTATAAAAGGAGCAAGAAGGCAAGCGTTAGAACTTGGTGATTACACCTGAATTTCTCATAAGTAAATCTCTGTCAAAATACAAGCTTTAAAGAAGTCCAAGTAAGAAAGCACTACTCAGCGAGAATCTGCTTTAGAACAAGAGAGAATAGAATAGATCATAAACTTATAATATCTAATTATTGTAACTGGATCAACATTTCTATAAGTTGAATCTAGCTCTTGTTTAGACTCTTAGAGAGTTGCTGAAAGAAGAGGACATTCTACTCAGCGGGTGAGCGATTGCAGTTTGGAGGGTACTTACTGTAATTGGGGAATTTATGAAAGGCTTCTCCGCCTAGGGTAAAGGAGTTGAGATTAGTGAATTAAAGTTGAGACACTCTCTCGGGACTAGATGTAAGCATAGGTTGCCGAACTAGTATAAAAATCTCCGTGTCCTTTACTTTGAAGCATTTTCTAGAATTTCACTCAGCCAGCTGACCTCGCTCAGTGGAGCCATTAGTTATCGCGAAAAAGTTTCATAAGTTCTTGAGTGAGTCATTCAACCCACCCTCTGACTCAGTGAGTGTACGCATAGGGACCAATAAGTGGTATTAGAGTAGTTCTCATTGTACAGATTTAACAATCTTGAGACAAAGACCATGGCGTACAAAAGTGGAGAATCTAGTGGAAGAGCCCAACCCTATATTCTGCTAGAAGGCATGTCAGTCACTAGGCCTCTAATGTTCAATGGAGAGCATTATACTTACTGGAAGAACAGGATGAAGAATTTCATCCAGTCACAAAGTATACATACTTGGATGGCTATTGTTGAAGGGCCATATGTTCCTACCATCATGAAGAATGGAGTGAAGGTTGAAAAGTACTTTGATGAGTGGGACAGTCAGGACTTGATCAGGCTGAAAGAAAATGCAGGTGCCATCAACTATCTTCATTATGCTCCTGGTGCAACTGATTTTAATTGCGTTTCAGGTTGAGAGACTGCCAAAGAGATATGGAAGAAGATAGAAGTGACTTATGAAGGTACTAATAAGGTGAAAGAGTCCAAGATTAATATCCTTATGAGGGATTATGAATGGTTCCATATGAAACCACAAAGGATATTTCCAACATGAACACCAGGTTCATGAATATAGTCAATGAGCTAAAAAGACTTGGCAAGACCTTCACAGAAGAAGAAACTGTTAAGAAGATCCTTAGAAGCTTGACTCAAGAATGGGAAGCAAATAAGAGTGCCATTGAAGGAGCTCATGATTTGAAAACCTATAAGTTTGATGAGCTGATTGGAACCTTGCTGACTCATGAGATGTCCTTAAAGCAGTATGAAGATGAGTCCAAGAAGCACAAGCACAAGGAAAAAGAGAGCTCAAGCAGAGCTGTTGTTCTGAGAGTTGATGATGATGAAGAATATTCCTCTAAGGAAGGATATCCAGAGGACAGAAAAGAAGAAATAGCTCTAATGACCAAGAATTTTATAAGATACTTGGGAAAAGATAAGAACTTCCAAAAGTTTAGAAAGACAGGCAAGTATAAGAAAGGAGCAGATGATGGACCACGAAAGGAGTTCAACAAAGAGCATAAAAAAGACATCAAATGTTTTGAATGAGGTGAGAAAGGCATATTCAGACTAGTTGTCCTAAAGCTGAGAAGGATAAGTTCAAGAAGAACAAGAGTGAGAAAGCCTTGACTGCCACCTGGAGTGACTCTGAACAAGAGTCATTATCCTCATTTGAAGAGGCATAAGATTCGGCCAATGTGTGTCTCATGGCTAAGGATGATCTGCTCAACTCAGAGTCAGCTTACCAACCATCTAGTTCCGCTGTCAATCAATCAGCTGACTAGAGCAGAGATAAAGGAAATCACACTGAGGTAATTTCTGAACCCCCTTAATCTTCAGATGGGCTTGCCATAATACTTAATGATGTTATCAATGTGACTAAGAAGTCAACCAAATACATTAAAGTACTTTAGAGGAGGTGTGATGATCTAGAAGATGCTAATTCTTCTATCTCACTTGACATCCTATACCTGATGGAAAAAGCTGAGTACCAAAATGGATATAACAGCAAACTCACAAAGAAATTGGATAAGCTAGCTGTTGAATTGATAGCTTTGAAAAAGGTGTGTGTTCCTCCTCAGCCTAGTAGGAATACTCAAAGTAACCGCACTTACCACTTTGAGAAGGTTTCTCAAAAGAGTAAAGTGAGCAGGCCTAATCCTAAAGCTGTTGGATATGATGTATGCCCTTAAAGCAATTAGGGCAATATATCTTAATTATATAATAGTACAAATATTTTGTTTAATCAATAAAGGCATTTAATCTTTTATTTATATCAATGTGTTTATAAATATATATTATAGCTGGTTAAAATATATTCATTGATGTATGTATAAAAAAGTCCTTGACATATCATAGCATGAAGTCAGAGAAACTATAGTTGGACTATATTTAGTGGAACCTGCTTCATGTGCAATTATGATTATGTCTAAACAATCCCTAGTCAAGTTTCATCAACAAAGGATATTGATGAAGCAGAAATACTAGCATGTGGTCAACTTTCTTGGAAAGGGTCTAAGCAGTCAATCTTCTAAAGACTGAAGGTAGTGCCTTAAGTTTGACACATGGATATATATGGGAGATATATTGGATACTGCGATAAGATAAATACTTGGTGTATATATCAATGTGTTAGTATTTATCTTCATATAATAAGCTTTGTGAATATCCTCACACTTGAGATACTAGTTACCTTGTGTGGTACTATTGCTATACTTTGGGTCATTCCCACACACTCATTAATTTAGGGTGTTATGGGTGATTACGGGTATAGTGATGACAGCGCATTGGTAAGCTGAGTAGTCAAAAAGAATCCATCGCTCTGGATATATTAAGGAGTTGTACCTGGCCACTTATTGAAGTAATGATTGCTATAAACCTCTTATCAGAGTATGTGTTTGATAGAAATAGTTTCTAGTCAAACACACTATGGTAAAAGGTAATATACTTTGGTAATAAGTTAATAACTGGGATAGCTTGAAGCAACCTTGCTATTAGTGGGTTAACACTTTAACCGAACCCTATAAACCAGATGGTACTAATATTAAAGAATGGAAGGAGTTCATTACGCTGGATAACTATTGCATTAACCGGAATTAAGTCATAAGCACAAATGACGTTCCGAGTAATGGGGGATGGTAGACCCTTGCTAGAGGCATACTACAGTCGTTTAAGGTAATTGAGTTCTATTCACGGTCTAGAACATCGAGCCAATGGTTCCATTAGAACAAGGGTTGGTTAAACCTTAACAGCTCAATACTTCGGGATCCTATAAGGTCACACACATGGGACCTTCATCGGACTGAGTAAAGAATTAATAAATTTATTCTATTACAAAAATATAACATGATAATAATTGGATTATTATTTAATTATTTAAAAGATGATTGGATCATTTTATAAATAAGCCAAGGAATTTTATTTTTGACCGGAAACTAATTTATTAGGGTCATAAAATAAATATTTGATTAAATTGGAGAAAGGGCTAGAACTGCAAAAATCGAGGGTTGGACCATTCGCGAACAAGACCTGCAAGCCCGGAGGCTTTGCAAGCCTACGCGAGCCCACACGAGTGCAAAAACACTCGTGGGTTGTAGGCAGCGCAAGCTAGGCTGGTGCTGGCCTGCAGCAAGGCCACCCGTGAGGCCCAGCCCGTGGGACAAGACAAGCTCGCAAGAGCCTGCCTTGTGCAGCCTTTGCCACCCATCAGCTGGGCTCACGGGAGTGCCCGCGAGGCCTAGCCCACGGGATAAGCAGGCTCGTGAGAGCTTGCCTTGTATGGCAATGGACCCGACTTGCAGGCAGTATGCGGATCCTATAGGATCCGCGTGTTTGCCAACGGTGGGATGGGAATTTTCCCCATCCCACATTAAATGCGGTGAGACCTTGCTCCCCCTATAAATTGAGCCCCTTTGCTCCATTTGAAAACGTACCAATTCAAGTTGTGAATCCTGCGAGTAAGGTAAACTTGAACAATATATTTTCCGGTGGGATTTTAGAGTGGCCCAGCAGCTACTCAAGGTTCTTTGGTTCTTCCTCACTGGGAGGTTTTGGTTGGTGGGGTTCGTGTGGATACTCGTAAAGGCTAATAATTATGCTTAGGTTGTTTTGCATGCTTAGTTTATTTTATGCTTAGGTTATAGCTTAGAGTTATAACATGCTTAGGTTATAGCTTAGAATTATAACATGTTTAGTATAAAATATATTTGGTAGAATATAATTTAGAATTATGGTATGTCTAGCCTTTGCATGCTCCGAAGACATCTAAATATATCTACTTCCAGTATGGGAAACCGAGACATTGGAAGAGGGATTGCAAAGCTCCTGCTTCTAAGGATTTGAAGAAGAAGCCTATAGAGGCATCTACTTCAGGTATGTTTGTAATTGAAAACTTTGCTACTTTTCCTTGTGAACAGTAGAAGACTTGTAAAAGGGGAGATGGACTTGCTTATGGGAAATGGAGCCAGAGTTGTTGCATTAGCCGTAGGAAGCTTTAATCTTATTTTGCCAAGTGGACTTGTTTTAGTTTTAAATAATTGTTACTACATTCCGAGTGTTACTAAGAATATTGTATCTGTTGCATGTTTAGCAGCAGAAGGATTCAAAATTTTATTTTTGAATAATAATTGTCAGATTCGTTTGAATAATGTTCTTTATAGTTATGGGATGTTGAATGGTGGCATTTATATTCTTGATACTAAAAAAAGAAGTTTTTAATATAAATAATGTGAAGAAAGTTAAATTAGATAAAGAGAATTCCTTCTACTTATAGCATTGTCATTTAGGCCACATAAACAAAGATCGCTTAACCAAGTTGCATAAGCATGGAGACTTGGGCCTAATAGACTTGGAGTTTTATGGTGATTGCGAACCTTGTTTAAGAGGAAAAATGACAAAGTTACCCTTTCAAGGAAAGGGTGAACGGACCACGAGTACATTGGAACTTATACATACTGATGTGTGTGGTCCAATAAGTGTTCAGGCACTAGGAGGGTACTCCTACTTCATAACCTTTATTGATGATTATTCATGACATGGTTACTTGTATTAATAAAGCACAAGTTTGAAAGTTTTGAAAAATTCAATCTATTCGGAGCTGAAGTAGAGAAACAGCTAGAGAAAAGTATTAAGATACTTTGATCAGATTGAGGTGGAGAATACTTAAGTCAGGAGTTTCAGGATTATCTAAAGGAAAATGGGATAGTTCCCCAGTGGACCCCTCCTTATATGCCCCAACACAATGGAGTGTCAGAAAGGAGGAATCGGACTTTATTAGATATGGTTCGGTCCATGATGAGCCATGCAGATCTCAGTAAATCCTTTTGGGATATGCACTAGAGAGCGTAGTTTATATATTGAACAGAGTGCCCTCAAAATCAGTTGATTTTACTTCTTACGAAAGATGGTGTAATAAAAAGCGATCTCTAAGTCACTTAAGAGTATGGGGCTATCCTGCTATGGTAAAAAGGACAGCGTCAGATAAGCTAAACGGTAAATCTAACAAATGTCTATTTATTGGATATCCAAAAGAAACTATTGGATATCTATTTTACCAACCCGAAGCACAGAAGATTTTTGTGTCACAGAATGCTCACTTTTTGGAAAAGGAACACTTACTTGCAAAAGTCAGTGGGAGCAGTATTGAACTAGAAGTTCAAGAGGAAGAAACAAACAATCAACTAGATACACAAGAAAGTGTGATCCAAGAACATCCTATCGAAACACAATCATTGCAAAGATCAGGTCATGTTCATAAAGGTCCTGATAGATATGGTTTTTATCATCATTGATGATAAAGAACTATATCTCATAGAGGATAATGAACAAAGGACATATGATGAGGCAATGTAAAGCTCAGCTATATGGCTAAAGCCATGAAATCAGAAATGGATTCCATGTATGAGAACCAAGTTTGGAATTTGGTTGATGCACCATAAGAGGTTAGACCAATTGGGTGCAAGTGGGTCTTCAAGAAGAAGACTGACATAGACGGTAATGTAATTACCTATAAAGCAAGGTTGGTTGCGAAAGGTTATAGTCGACATAAAGGTATCGACTATGATGAAACTTTCTCACCAGTAGCCATGCTTAAATCCATAAGGATACTCCTTGCCATTACTACTCATTATGATTATGAGATCTGGCAGATGGATGTTAAAATAGCCTTCCTGAATGGGATCTAGACCGGGATGTGTATATGACACAACCTGAGGGTTTTACATCTCAGAATGGCTCGAAGGTATGCAAGCTATAAAGATCCATTTATGGACTTAAGCAGGCATCCAGGAGTTGGAATATAAGGTTTGATCAGACAATCCGTGAATTGGATTTCTGTCCAAACATTAATGAGCCTCGTGTTTATAAGAAGGTTAGTGGGAGTGCAGCGGTTTTCTTAGTATGGTATGTCGATGACATTCTACTAATAGGAAATGATATTATTCTTCTTCAAAATGTTAAAGTATGGTTATCAATAAAATTCTCCATGAAAGACCTTGGTGAAGCAGCATTTATACTAGGTATAAAGATCTCCAAAAGGCTGTTAGGTCTTTCTTAAAGTACATATATAGATAAGGTATTGAATAGGTTCAACCTTGAGCATTCGAAGAAAGGTTATCTCCTGATGACAAAGGGAATTAACCTATCTAAAGCTGAGTGTCTGAAGATAGCTCAGGAGAGAATGCGCATGAAGGATATTCCTTATGTATCCATGATAGGATCCATCATGTATGCTATGATATGTACTAGGCTAGATGTCTCTTAGGTTTTAAGCTTTACGAGCAGATATTAGTCAGATCTAGGTAAAAAGTACTGGATGGCCTTCAAGGCAATTCTTAAGTACTTGAGAAAGACTAAGGATGAGTTCTTGATTTATGGAGAAGGTGACCTCATAATTAGAGGTTACACTGACGTGATCTAACAAGGATGACTTTGAGTCTCAGTCAGATTTTGTATATGTGTTAAATGGAGGGGCGGTATGTTGGAAGAGTTCCAAGCAAGAAACTACTGCTGATTCAACTACGGAATCTGAATACATTTCTGCATTCAAAGTAGCAAAAGAAGCTATCTGTTTAAAGGGATTTATTGGTAATCTCGATGTGGTGCCTGAGTATGTTGATACTGTGTATTATGATAACAATGGTGCTATAGCTCAGGCAAAGGAACCATGGTCTCATCAGAAAAACAGACATGTATCCATAAAGTATAATATAATCTGGAGATTGTTTATGCTAAGATAATAAGACTAGAATATGTACCCACTGATTAAAACCTCGCGGATGGTTTGACGAAGCCATTGACTCAAGTCAAGCATGACTAGTATGTTAAAGCATATGGATTAAGACATATGGCTAATTGGCCTTAGTGCAAGTGGGAGTTTGTTGGATATGATGTATACCCTTAAGGCAATTAAAGCGATATATCTTAATTATGTAATAGTACGAATATTTTGTTTAATGAATAAAGGCATTTAATCTTTTTTTTATATCAATGTGTTTATAAATATATATTATAGCTGGTTGAAATATATTCATTGATGTACATATACAAAAGTCTTTGACATATTATAGCATGAAGTCAGAGAAACTATAGTTGGACTATATTTGGTGGAACTTGCTTCATTTCCAATTATGATTATGTCTTAACTATACCTAGTCATAGTTTCATCAAGAAAGGATATTGATGAAGTGGAAAGACTAGCATGTGGTCAACTTTCTTGGATAGGGTCCAAGCAGTCAATCTCCTAAAGACTGAAGGTGGTGCCTTAAGTTTGACACATGGATATATCTGGGAGTTATATTGGATACTGCAGTAAGATAAATACTTGGTGTATATATCAATGTGTTAGTATTTATCTTCATGCAATAAGCTTTGCGAATATCCTCATACTTGAGATACTAGTTACCTTGTGTGGTACTATTGCTATACTTTGGGTCATTCCCACACACTCATTAATTTAGGGTGTTATGGGTGATTACGGGTATAGTGATGACAGCACATTGGTAAGCTGAGTAGTCAAAAAGAATCCCTCGCTCCGGATATATTAAGGAATTGTACCTGGCCGCTTGTTGAAGTGATGATTGCTATAAACCTTTGATCAGAGTATGTGTTTGATAGAAATAGTTTCTAGTCAAACACACTATGGTAAAAGGCAATATACTTCGATAACAAGTTAATAACTGGGATAGCTTGGAGCAACCTTACTATTAGTGGGTTAACACTTTAATCGAACCCTATAAACCAGATGGTACTAATATTAAAGAATGGAAGGAGTTCATCGCACTGGATAACTATTGCATTAACCGGGATTAAGTCATAAGCACAAATGACGTTCCGAGTAATGGGGGATGGTAGACCTTGCTAGAGGCGTACTACAGTCGTTTAAGGTAATCGAGTTCTATTCACGATCTAGAACATCGAGCCAATGGTTCCATTAGAATAAGGGTTGGTTAAACCTTAACAGCTCAATATTTTGGGATCCTATAAGGTCACACACATAGGACCTTTATCGGACTGAGTAAAGAATTAATAGATTTATTCTATTATGAAAATATAACATGATAATAACTGGATTATTATTTAATTATTTAAAAGATGATTGGATCATTTTATGAATAAGCCACAGAATTTATTTTTGATCGGAAACTAATTTATTAGGGTCATAAAATAAATATTTGATTAAATTGGAGAAAGGGCTAGAACTGCAAAAATTGAGGGTTGGACCCTTCGCGAATAGGACCCGCAAGCCCGGAGGATTTGTGGCCTACGCGAGCCCACAAAAGTATGAAAGCACTCGTGGGCTGCAGCCTAGCACTGCCCTGTAGCAAGGCCACCCATGAGTTAGGGTAGCTTGAAGTCCCGTGAGTCCCAGCCCGTGGGATAAGCCAGGCTAGCAAGAGCATGCCTTGTACAGCATTTACCACCCACTAGCTGGACTCGTGGGAGAGCCCGCAAGGCCTAGCCCGTGGGACATTGCAAGCTCGTGAGAGCCTGCCTTGTATGGCAAAGGACCCAACTTGCGGAGCAAGTCGGGTCAGCGTGGGCAGCACGTGAATCCTATAGGATTCGCGTGTTTGCCAAGGGCGGGATGGGGTTTTCCCCATCCAGTTGAGCCCCTTTTCTCCATTTGAAATCGTACCAATTCAAGTTATGAATCCTATGAGTAAGGTAAACTTGAACAATATATTTTCGAGTGGGATTTTAGAGTGGCCTAGCAGCTACTCTAGGTTCTTCGGTTCTTCCTCATTGGGAGGTTTTGGTTGGTGGGGTACGTGTGGATACTCATAGAGGCTATCCTACACTTGGAAGCTAGTGCAAAGAGGTTCTGCTAAAGCACGCTTCAACTGGTATGTTTTTATTTTCTCTTTTAATTATTAAGTCTTTTTCTTTAAGGGTTTTTAGACTTAATGCTTAGGTTGTTTTGCATGCTTAGTTTATTTTATGCTCAGGTTATAGCTTAGATTTATAACATGTTTAGTATAAAATATATTTGCTAGAATATAATTTAGAATTATAGTATGTCTAGCCTTTGCATGCTAACCTGGGTAGAGAATTATTTAGTTAAGGCTTTATTCAATTTATATGCATCTAATAGGAGTTCCTGGGGATAGGGACATAATTTTGAATTTCTGCCATGGCTGTTATGCATGTTTAATTTAACTGTCAGTTCCCAACAAAAGCCGCTTGTAATTTTTGTGGAAATTCTGGGCATGCAATAGTCATGTGTAGACACAAAAATGGTTACTATGATGAGTATGACTGGTCAAGGATGACCGCCACTAACAAGGGAGGTCCCAGCTAGAAAAAGGCGGGGGTACCTAAGAAAACTTAACTATTTTGCAGGTGAGCCTAAGATCCACTAATGACAAAAGAATGTGGTATTTGGATTGTGGATGCTCGAGGCATATGACAGGTTATGAAAAGCAATTCATCACATTGGAGTGAACAAGGAATGGAAGTGTCAGTTTTGGAGATAACAAAAAACGGAAAGATTGTTGGCAATGGCACTATAGGAGTGAAGCCTTCAATTGATAATGTGTCTCTAGTAAATGGCCTAAAGTTCAACTGGCTAAGTGTTGCTCAGCTGTGTGACAAAGGCAGGAAAGTGATATTTGACTCAGCGGGCTGCTCAGTCATTGATGGTAACTCTGACCAAACTATTCTTTAGGCTCCTAGAATTAATAATGTTTATACGTTTGATTTATCCCCTATTGTGAGCACGAGATTTTACAGTCCCTCTCGCGAGACAATGATGACGTATACCCCATTTTTATTCCTCATGATAAAAAGCCTTTTTTAGAATTTTTATTACCGATATAAAATTCTCTACAAATTTTATTTTTGAAAAAATTCAGTTCGGCGTGTACGGTAGCACGTCCTGTGGTAGCTCAGACCGATGATTTGCACACAAAAAATAATTTAGTCCAAAAATAAATCCCCAATAATTCAGTTTTTCCCCGTTGAATTTACTTTTGGCTGGATTTTATTGCTTTTCCCCAATTTCAGGCATGAATCGTGCCAGCTTTTCAGACCTGTCAGAAGAGCGAGGTCGCTGGCGGCCTCGTCGATACCTCAGGCAGTATCATCCATGCTGCCGACGGCATGGCTTTCTGCTGCAGAACAGTTGTGTACCTTTTTGCTCGATATCCGATGGATAATTGATCCAAGGCAATTTTCAACAGACTTTAGCTTATATAAGGGCCATTTCCCAAGCATTTTAAAAGTTCAACACTTCCACCACCTGAAATCTTAAGAAGGTTTTGAGTATTTTAATTAGTTCTAGTAGGATAAAGTCTAGAAAAGGTAAGAAAAGAGGATTTAATCCATCTTTTCTTGGTGTTTCTCTACTGAACTCTCTGATATCTAGGTGAAATTTAAGTTTAGAAATCACTAAAATAGGATTTAGAGACCTAAATCACCCCTTTACTTCCTAAATCATCATTTGAGCTCCCCGAAGGTGTCATTCAGATCACGAAGAGGAGGATTGATGGCTCCGGGGTAAAAATTCTGAGTCTCATAGCTCTTTGGCTTTAATTTTAACTTGTTTGCTGTGTTTATTTGCTGTGTTATGCTTAGTTTTGGGTTTTTGGTCACTTTTCGGTGAAAAATAGCTGCTGCAAGAAATTGAACCCACCGGCGGTATCAATCATGCCGCCAGCGGCATTGTTGATACCACTAGTGGCGTCATTTGCCACCAACGACCTTATTTTCTTGCAGGACTCTTTCTTTATGGTATCCAGAATGTCATACAACCTGCCTGTGTAAATGAGATCGCCGATGACAATAGTGATGTCGTTGGCGGCCTCATTTATACCACAGTATGGCCGTCTAGATAGCAGATTAGTTTTCATTTTATTTTTGACCTAGTTTAGTTTTCGAAGCTAGGATGTACAGTACAATGACGGGAGTCCAAAATTCCCCGAAAATGGTCCAAGCCCCATAACATATCGCATTTTCGCTAATAATTTGGTTAAAATAATGAGCATGTCCAAAATGGACTTTTCCCTAAAATTCGTTAGAAAAAATAAATTTTCAAAGGGAACTTACATTCTAAAATAAAATTTTTTTAAGTTAACCTAGTAGCTACTCCCCAACCAGGGGCTGTGCTAACCATTTTGTGTAGGTAGATTTAGGTTAGATGTATGTTAGGCCTTCGGGTATTTATATTTATTGTATATACAAATATATAGTATTCGAAAGCCTTGTAATAATTTTAATTTTCACATTTATTTGGATGACTGTGATAATTTATTTATTTACCGCTTTGAATGCTTGATAACGCAATACCAACATATAAACCAAAAACACAGTAAATAGGATAGATTAAAACCGATTAAGAAAGAATGAAACCTTTTAACTTGGCCAATGTAAAATAGATAACATCATCCGAACTCGGAATCTCTACTTAAGGTATGGTTTACCACCCGGTTGGAAAATCGTACCAAAATTTCCCGATTGAGCTAAACCCGGTGGTGACTCTATTTTAAGTACGGGATTTTGATCTCGTATCTTTTGAACATTAAAATATGAAAACCATTTTCACAATCACCATCACACCTTCATTTTTGGGAGACCAGTCCTCTGGCCCGGCTTCGTAGCCCATCTGAAACGTTGTCCGCTGATGCCTGGCTCCAATGATATATGTTTAGTTTCGAAGGAGGAAAACTCATGGCTATGGCACAGAAGGTTAGGACATATCAATATGGCCACTCTGTCCAAATTAGCCAAAAATGAACTTATTGAGGGATTACCTAATCTAGCCTTTGAAAAAGATAGACTCTGCTCAGCATGCCAACTTGGAAAATAATTTAGAAAGACCTTTAAATCATTAGCTGATATATCTTCTTTTCATCCCCTTGATCTTCTACACATGGATTTGTTTGGGCCTATTGTGCCAACAAGTATAGGCGGAATGAAATACATCCTTGTGATTGTAGATGATCTGACCAAGTTCACTTGGATTATCTTGCTAGAAAGCAAAGATGAAACATTTGAATCATTCTCTAGATTGGCTACTCGGATCATGAATGAAAAAGACCTTAAAATTAATAGAATCCGCAGTGACCATGGAAGGGAATTCGAAAACAGGCAATTTGAGGAATTCTGTTCCAAGGATGGTATAGACCACAATTTTTTTGCCCCTCATACACCTCAACAAAATAGGGTTGTTGAGAGAAAGAATTGCACTATTGCAGAGATAGGTTGTTCTATGCTGAGTGATAACAATCTACCAAAGTATTTTTGGAGAGAGGCTGTTAACACAACTTGTTATATTCTAAACAGGGTTTTAATTCTCCCAGTTTTGAACAAAACTCCTTATGAACTTTGGAAGGGGCACAAGCCCAGGGGTGGTCATCTTAAGGCCTTTAGTTTTAAATGCTTCATATTAAACACTAAAGACCAATTGGCTAAATTTGACCCCCAAGGCTGATGAAGGAATCTTTCTGGGTTTCTCAACACACAGTAGGGCAAATAGAGTGTATGTCAAGAGAACTGGTATCTTAGAGGAGTCCATGCATGTAGATTTTGATGAAACTAACAGTGCAGGTAAAGAAGCTAGTGATGATGTTAGAGAAAAGGAACAAGTCAGCGGATCAATCAGTTAGCCCATTATTACTCCTGATCCAGTACCAGAAAAAGAAGAAGATGAAGTTGACTTAGACCAATCCATCAACTTTGGTGATGATATAGATGCTCAACCAATGAAAGTAGCTCAGCGGCCTGATCCTTATCTACCAAAAGAAGTCAGAACAAGGAGAGATCACCCAGTTTAGAAGATTCTTGATAGTGTGTAAAATCCAGTGCTGACTAGAGGTCAGCTGAATAGAATGATGAGTCATTCAGCATTTGTCTCATTGATTGAACCAAAGAAGTTTGAAGATACTGAGTTTGATGACAACCGGATGATTGCAATGCAAGAAGAGCTAGACCAATTCAGAAGAAATGAAGTTTGGGATTTGGTGGAGAAACCCAAAGGCAAATCAATAATTGGCACCAAATGGGTTTTCAAGAATAAGCTAAATGATGCTCGAAATGTTGTTAGAAATAAGGCCAGATTAGTTGCTCAAGGCTACAATCAGTAAGAAGGCATTGACTATGGAGAAACCTTTGCACCAGTAGCAAGACTTAAAGCCATAAGAATTCTCTATGCTTTTTCATCCCATATGAACTTTAAGCTACTTTAGATGGATGTTAAGAGTGCATTTCTTAATGGGTATATTCAAGAGGATGTCTATGTCAGACAGCCCCCAGACTTTGAAGATCTAAAATATCTAGACCATATCTTCAAGCTGAAGAAGGCTCTATATGGACTGAAATAGGCTCCAAGAGCTTGGTATGAGAGAATGACTAACTTTTTACTCAGCAAAGGTTATGTTAGAGGAAAAGCAGATACAACTATGTTTATCAAGAAGAAGCATCAAGATATATTGCTAGTCCAAATATATGTTGATGATATCATATTTGGAGCAACTAATGAAAAGCTATATGAAGAGTTCAGCCAGCAGATGAAGAAAGAGTTTGAAATGTCAATGATAGGAGAGCTTAATTTCTTTCTTAGTTTGCAAATTTAGCAAGGCAAAGATGGAATCTTCATCAGCCAAGCTAAGTATGCCTAGGAAGTACTCAAGACGTTTGACATGGATAAAGCCAAGCCAATGTCAACACCCATGACTACTAATACTATTTTGAGTAAAGATAAGGAAGGTAAACCTATAGAGAGTAAGCTCTATAGAGGTATTATTGGTTCTTTACTTTACTTAACTACTGGTAGGCCTGACATTTAGTAGGTTGTATGTTATTGTTCAAGATATCAAGCTGACACCCTAAAGAATCTCACTTAGCTATTGTTAAGAGAGTTCTCAGGTATTTGCTAGGCTCTATTGATGCAGGCTTATGGTATCCAAGTAATACGAATTTCACTCTGAGAGGATACACAAATGCTGACTATGAAAGAGATAAATTTGAAAGGAAAAGCACCACAAGAGGTTGTCATTTCCTTGGTGATTGTCTAGTAACATGGTATAGCAAGAAGCTGACTTTTGTGGCTCTAAGTATAGCTGAGGCTGAGTATATAGCTGCAGGAAGTTGTGTAGCACAACTTATATGGATCAAGCAACAATTGGAGGATTATGGTATAAAGTCTAAGTGTCTTGAAGTCATGTGTGATAACAAGAGTGCAATTGACCTATCCGAGAATCCAATTTAACATAGTAGGATAAAGGATGTCAATATTAGACATCACTTAATAAGGGATCATGTGCTAAAAGGAGAAGTCAAGCTCACATACCTACTAAAGAACAGCAAGCTGACATATTTATAAAGCCCATTAGAAAGGATCAATTCAATACCCTGAGAGAGCTGATCGGAATGTCCAATCTAATTTGAAGAAGTACACTCCACTCTGACCTATTTTGAAGCTAACCAAATTAGGGCACACTTTGAGCTTTTGTGAATTAGGTTAAGTATTTCTTTTTGGCGCTTGAATTTTGGACACATCATTAAATTGCCACCGATTTATTTTAAAATTCAAAACTGATAGAAATAGTAGCAAGTTATGAAATGATCCATATTCAGTAGCAGTTATCCCGTGTTTCTCGCTTTCATTAATCCTATGGTATACTCTGTGAAATCTCACCATTTAATTTAAGACCATGGATTGTGAGTTGTACACGTAGCATTGCAGGGATTAACGAAGAGTTTGCGGCTATTTAAGGAGAATTATAGAAGAAGAAAGATTACTTTACCAAAATTCTCTTTTGCAAACTTCTCTCAAAATTCCCAAAATTCTCTAAGTTTCTTGAAGCTATTCTAATGGTGAGTGCATCAGAAAGATTAGTAGAACCCAATTCTAAAAAGCCTCTGTTCGTAATAAATAAGAAGGATACTTGTTAGGTTGCAACTCAAGACCATATCGTGAAAGTGGTTATTGGTATTAACAAGAGGGAAAATCTATCAATTCCCGTTGGACCGAAGTATATTCCTACCAAATGGTGTTTCATGGAGGGAACTAAAGTGGAGGCTCCAACCACAGTAGATATGCTAAGTTTCTCCAGCGATGAAAGATTTGGGAAGTGGACGCGCCAGCACCATTTAAGAGGTTTCTTTCCCAGTAGCTGTTATGAGGAAGTAGTTCTGAGATTTTTTCATGGGATCCACCTAGTAGAAGGACATAAAGATCTCTTTGTTACTACCATGATGGGGAGAAAAGTCTATGTTACTCCTAAATTAATAGCAAGTCTCCTAGGGATACGCGAGAGAGGGCTCAGATTATGAGTCATCAAGGATAAAGATCATGTTGATATCCTAATTGACTATGAGGTTCCTGAAGATTATAAGGCTGGTGAACTCATAGCCTCAATGTTCACCAAGGAAGGAAATCAAGCACATGAGCTTGTTACTAAGGTTCTACTGCCCAAGACAGGCTCTACATGGAGTTGCTCAAAGTTTGAAAGAGTGTTTGTATATGCTCTGACCCATGGCATGAGCATTAATTGGCCGCTGGCTATATTACATAGATTTTTAAAAGTCACCGAGCATATGGTGTATGGTCAGCTAGTAATGGAGATTTGTAGAGCTTATAAGCTTGATTTCGAAGGATGGGCGGTAAAGAACAATATTAAGTTGAAGGTGATTGAGTCTCGGGTTCTCAGCAATGCTCATTTTCATAGACTAAGATGTAATGAGAAACCTGCAAACACCAAGTACATTAAGCTAAAGAAGGGAGAAGTTTGAGTAAAAGACCCAAAGGCTATCATAGAGATGAAGCATGTTCAGTCAAATAAGGAGGACTTGACTCTGGATGCTTTTGTGGCTAGTGAGCTTAAGAGGATCACCAAGCTTAAAGTTGAGAAAGGAGAAGATATGTCTGAGAAGAAAGCTGTGAATAAGGAGGTCAGGAGAGACTCTAAGAAGGAAGTAAAGAAAGGGAGCTTAACGAGCTCTATTCCTGTAGGTGCCCCTAAAAAGATAAGATCCACAAAGGGAACTAAGGAAGAGAAGGTTAAAGAGCTGACTTTGAAGGAAATAGTGGAAGAGAAGCAGGCTGAGGAAGATTTGAGAGAAGAGATGCCCTTGAAAAGGGAGAAGAAGAGGAAGGTTGTTAAAAAGCTCAGCTAGATGAGGTGACTACTAAAGGTAAGGAAGCTATATCAGTTCCTATACCCCAAGTAGGTCAGCCCAAAATAAAACTGATGGTGAAGAAAGGGACTAGAATTATCCAAGATCTTGAGGAGGCTAAGAGAGTAAAAGCGGGAGAGGAAGAGAGGATAAGAAATAGTAGGAGGAGTTGGAAGCTAAAATTAGAAGAAAAGCTGAGGAAGCGGCAGCTAGAGCAAAGGCTAACACTAAGAAAATTCTGCATTCTGCAGTAGCCAGCTTAGCTGAGAAGGAAGTTCTAGAAGTTGTGGTGGAAATGATTGGTGCTCTAGAAGGAATTGAAGATCATGAAGAGCAGGAAGATGATGATATAATGGAGGTTGATATTGTTGAATTCGATGTGCTTAACTCTGACCAGCAGGTCATTTTGACTGCTGAAAAAGTTAAAGAAGCTAAGAAGGAGAGAAAAAGAGGTTTGTTAAAGAGGATAAAGGTAGTGATAGATGAAGACGAGGATGATTTGGAGGATAAAGATGAAGATATTATGGTTAAGCACAGAGCTCGGCTGACTAAGGAATCTCAAACTCAGGTCAGCGAGTCCATTATTGAAGGTGATGTAGAGAAGGAGGAAGAGAACCCTAAGCCATTATTTTTCTAAAATCCTACACCAGAAACACCACTCTCACCTACACCCATTTCAGCCATCCCTTTACCTGAAACCCAAACACCATCCACATCCACCTCTGACCAAACACCATCCGCAGCCATCATTCCATACCTTTCACTAATTGGATCTCCAGTGCACAAACCTTTACTATTGGAAGGACCAGTCGTAAGAGGACCCCCAATCATTGAAGAGATACCAGAACAACCACAACAATAATAACCACCTCAATAACCACAACCACATCCCCAATTTAACCCCTGAGTAGAGCTGTTAGGAGATATAAGGAGGATGGGGAGAGCTACATTTCCAGGACTTAGGATAGATGCTAAAATAGATGTTGAGATAGAAAAATGTTTACTGTATGAGGATGTCCTAAAGAGAATTGCAAAGGCCGTGGAGCTAGTTCAAGCTTTTGTTGAAGCTGTTGAGGAGATGAAGGCCTACTTCAGATGAGTCCCTACTCAGTTTTCTCTAGTCAAAGCAATTGTGTCCCACATATTTCCTTTGTTATCTATTGCAGGTAGGAAAGCTAACTATCTGAAGCTAGAAGTTACATAACTCAAGAAGAAGATAGGGAAGATCTTTGAGAGTAACTGTAAAGTGCAGAATGATGAGGGGGACTTTAAGAATTCCATGATTGAGAAATTTAATCCCCTTTTGGAATCCATGCAGGCAGTCTTAGATGGCTACAGCATATTGAGCAAGGAGGATGGTGATAATATAATTCGCTTGGATGTAGTTGTTAATGCTATCAATGCATTGATGATAGTTGTTACTCAACGCTAGGGTATACATACTGAGTTGAGGGTTGTCAAGGAAGAAATGCTGAAAGGAGTCAAGGACTCAAAGGGAGAAGTGCTTAAAGCCTTGAAGAGGCTAAATATTTCTGATGCTCAGACTAGTGTCATTATTATGGCAAATGCTGAGCAGGAACCTTCGCTATATCAGAAGCTTGGTCATATTCATGATCAAATCAAAATGGTCCACTCAGACATCATCAATAATGGTCAAGCAATTGACTAAATTCATAAAGAAGTCACTACTCATATCAGGAGCACTCCCATACTAGAGCGGATACTCAGAGAAAATAATCAAGCAAAGGCTCTAACAAGTCTCACCCAGATTTCTAAGGAAGGACTAACCACTTAGTTACAGGTCAATCTATCTCACTCCCGTGCTTTAGTAGGCTTGTTTGCCTTTCTCATAGAACAAGAAGCTATATCACAATAAATCTATGAGCTATTGGTGCAGAATTTTTCAACCAATGTTTATGGTCAGCTCGGATCTTTTGAAGAATCTCTGAGCTCGTTTGATCATCAAGCCTAAGCCATTTTGGATACAATGGCAATGAGGGAGAAAGATCGCGAGAAGCATGAGCAGGAGGAAAGAGAAAGAGATCAAAGGGTAGTTGAATTCTCATATAATTTGTCCAAGGATCAGGAATGCATTCAGAGAGAATATCATGAGATGAGGAAGAGGAAAGGCAATGAAATAGCACTGCCCAAAGAGAAGAAATCAAGATGGGATAGCAGGTCTATGAGGAAAGAAGAGCCAATCTTAGAGGACCACCTATGCCAAAATAGAATAGAAATTTGTAATCTTTAGAGCTCATTGTAAAACTTAGTATAGATTAACTCATCGTTGTTTGTACTCAGTTAGTTTTAAATGAAAGATTACTTATTTTGTCCCAAGTTAAGATCTTCTTAACTTCTAATATTTTCTGCTGCATATTTGTGTTGATCTTTTTGTAGAATATAAGAGAAGTCTTGAGGAATGCTAAACTCAGAGAAGTCAAGGATTATGAGGGAGTTAGCATTCACTCTGAGCAAATTAAAGATGCTGAACAAAAGACATATCAAGCATAAGTATAAGGTAACTCTGATCTAGATATCTTATTGATTTAATTCTCGCTCAAGTTAATTGCCATTGATCAAAATGGGGAAGATTGTTGAACCAAGCACGAGTTTGACTGACTCAGTGGACTGACTCAGTAGTGCTTAAGTTTTAATCATAACAATTAAGTTCAATTTGAGTAAATTAAATAAATAATGATGTTAAAATAAATAGTCTGTGGTTGGTTGAGGAGTTAGTATATTCGAGGGTAGAATTTTGAGTCTGCGCTGACCTAGCTATTTAGTTTAACTCTGAGTGATCTGGGCTGAGTATCTACATTAGTCGCTGACTAAGTAATACTCACTCAGCACTTAATATTTAGATTTTGTTTCAGCTGTGTGCTTTATGATACATTATTCCATTGAGTTACTTTAATTCTGTCAAAGCTGCCGACTTTACCATTTAAGGTAAAAAGGGATCTTTGCTTTTAGTGTTGCTTTTTGCGGGATATTAATGAGACAAAGACAAAAAGAATTAATGCCTTGACAAGACTCAGATTAATGAAGAAAAAGACAAAGTCTTCAATATTCAAGCTGCAAAAAGTCATTTGCCAATTTAGGAAATTCTGCAGATCAACAACATTGTATCGCACACTCTGTAACATGTCAGAATACCAGAGGGAATGGGAAGAAGACACGTGGCAAGTCAGCGCGAGTTCTCTCTAACAAAAGACTGGCATCAAACGACAAAAGATTCAAATTAAAGTTCGAATCTCAATCTAACAGATTGATTTACTATCTCACAACTGTGTAATTCCATCTCTTAAAGGATTGATTTGAAGAAGCAACGGGTGGATAGATGAGCTGTCAACTTTATAAGATGCCAAAGTAAGGTCAACGGCTACTTTCTCAATCCATCTATAAAAGGAGCAAGAAGGCAAGCGTTAGAACTTGGTGATTACACCTGAATTTCTCAGATATTAAATCTCTGTCAAAATACAAGCTTTAAAGAAGTTCAAGCAAGAAAGCACTACTCAGCGAGAATCTGCTTTAGAATAAGAGAGAATAGAATAGATCATAAACTTGTAATATCTTATTATAGTAATTGGATCAACATTTCTATAAGTTGAATCCATCTCTTGTTTAGACTCTTAGAGAGTTATTGATAGAAGAGGGTATTCTACTTAGTGGGTAAGCGATTGTTGTTTGGAGGGTACTCACTGTAATTGGAGAATTTGTGAAAGGCTTCTCCGCCTAGGGTAAAGGAGTTGAGATTAGTGAATTAAAGCCGAGACACTCTCTCGGGACTGGATGTAAGCGCAAGTTACTAAATCAGTATAAAAATCTATGTGTCCTTTACTTTAAAGCATTTTCCAGAATTTCACTTAACCAGCTGACCTCACTCAGCGGAGCCATGAATTATCGCGAAAAAGTTTCATAAGTTCTTGAGTGAGTCATTCACCCCCACCTCTGACTCAGTGAGTGTACTCATAGGGACCAATAAATACCGATACAAGTCTGTTACATCCTCATTAAACACTTGTATTAGACTTGTACCAGATATAAAACACATGTGACAAATATGTAGTAGGTCTATATTATAGGGTAACAAATAGAAAAAACATGCAAATCAATTTGTCAAATAGAAAATGGCAGGAGAATTACATTGTATACAATCATGAACAACAAAAATTGATGTTAATCACAAAGAAAATTCAGTAATCATCAGATTAGGAGCTTTCAAATGAATAAAAAAACTCAGAGTCGTGTCATTCTTTATCTCCATAGCAGAACACTTTCACTCATGTTTAAAATTCGAAAAATCAAATTGAAATCTAGATTGCAATCGAGAGAACAAAACGCAGCAGTGATTGAATAAGAAATCCTTGATTTAAAATAAAAAGAAATCGATAATGAATAAAGCAGATTGTTTGATGAAATCGAAAAGAACAATAGAATCAAGATCGAAGAATGCAAAAGGAAATGGGAGAGA
Source organism: Euphorbia pulcherrima (assembly GCA_947683365.1). Taxonomy (NCBI): domain Eukaryota; kingdom Viridiplantae; phylum Streptophyta; class Magnoliopsida; order Malpighiales; family Euphorbiaceae; genus Euphorbia; species Euphorbia pulcherrima. The sequence goes on from CANTUS010000008.1 coordinate 5,175,550, forward strand.
TTTAAGAAGAAAGGAAAAGTGATAAGCGCAATTTATACCATAAAAATATCAGTAATTTGGCTCTAAAAATGGCTCATTTGGAGTAATTATTAGAGATTTATTAGTTCTTTATATATTTTTCCAAACAATTCCTTGATGCGGTGCAATATATGCAAAGTAAGGACATTCCAGAAGCAAGTAACCAAGATGAGTAGCAAAGCAATCAGGAACCACCGCAAGGCAAGCAGGATGCGTAGCAGAGCAAGCAGGAAAGTAGCCCAAGCAAGCAGAATGAAGTGACCGAAGAAGGAGGTGGTGGCCAAGATGATGTGGCCAAGTGATATACCTGAATTTTATGAAAGCTTCTAGAAGACCTCTTATAGCTTGCCAAGAATGCCTCAAGCAATGGAGTTAGTGGGTTTCTTTTTGTAATATTATAATACCCACTTGGACAAGACTTATTGGAGCTGAATTCACCTTCTAGAAGCTCTTTTCTTTTCGGAACAATATCTTTTATTATCTTTATTTTGCAAGTGGTGCATATAGACTATTCTTCTCACCACTATAAATTCGGCCATGGGCCATTGTTTTGGGACAAGCTTTGGATTGGCTTCACTTTACTTATTTTTTGTAAAAATTTCCAGTATTAATATTATGTCAATTATGTTCATTTCTATTTTTGTCCTTTGGTGTTTTACTTTAATAATGAGCAACTAAAGCATTGATAGGCAAAGCTAGCAAACTCTCTCTCTTTTATATCTAAATTCATTAGGAAAGATTGTTATGTATTGTGCTAAAATCTTATTAAGTTCGGCCAAACTTATAATTAGTGTAAACAAGTAATGGTAACACGGATCTAAACACATAACTCATTTCAAGAAAAAACGGTTGTTGACTGGAAATGCTAGGAATTCCTGTTAGAGAATAATAGAAAGCTTACTTTATTCTTAATGCTTGGAGATTAACTTGCAAGAGGAGGTTTCCGGAGTTAAAACTTCAAAGAAGTATAGGCAAAAAGCTGTGGCTGAGCCTAGAAAACCTTAAGTAAGTGGCTCTAGATCTTTGGTGCTTAGAAAGATTAGAAATAAAAGGGAGAAGTTAAACTGTGTCTATCTGATTGCTAGACTTACCTGCTTCCTTATAATATTGTTAGCGGTAGTTAAACAAAGCAATCAAAACTGTCTGTTTACTTTATAGTTGTGTATTTTAGTCTTCTTTCAATATAAATCAACCCCTTTTAATTGAGTGACCGTAAAAAGTCACTGATTTACAACTAGATTTAGTAACTCTCTTGCTCCCTGAGGAATGACACTTGTACCTGCCTTATGCTACTAACCACGACCTAGTACAGTTGCTAGACACTCTCATTTGGCAACCAACAAAAAGAAAACTTCGGGAGTAAAGCGAATATATCTGCATATAAGGGGTTTATATAGAGCATATTTTGATTAGCAAAAGTTCAAAAAAATTCTATAACTATTAGGGGTGTTTTTTTGGGGGCAAGAAGGTAATTATTTTTACAGATATTGAACATTTATGTATTTTGCCCTTTATCTTTTTACGGTACAATAATATATTGTCAAATATATGTTAGTTATGCAACAATGTTATTTAGATAAGGTATACAAAATTCATTTAGTTATTATTCTAAGTTTAATACGGCAAATTATTTTTTAAAAAATAATTATTATATTACTTCTTTTCACAATATGCTAAAATTATAAGTCTTTTATTATTATTAAGATATTAAAATAATTTAAATACTTAATTTGTACTTGATTTTATATATTATTTAATAATAGAAAATAAATAATATAATTTTATTTAATGATACTTGTATGGATTTAATAGAAAAAAATTACATAGTATTTACAGTTATGAAAACGGACCGGACATTCGGACCTAGTTTGACATTGATGGCTAATCTGATCTGGTTTTCATGGATTTTAGATTTGGTCGAAATCAGATGGATTATCAAAGTGTTAAACCTCGTTAATGATCATGCACTACATTCATTTTTTACATTATAATATTTCATAATACTACATGTATATAATAATCTTTCAACCACAACTAATATTTAATTTTTACAAAATTAAAATAAATATAATTTAGTTTACGTATTAAACTATATATTTTAAAAAAATATATTAAAATTCCAAATTGTAATTTTATATTTTATATGACACAACATTTAAAATTTTTAAATTCTTATGTAATAAATAAAAGTTTATTAACTTTTTACATATAATTTCTAAATATTGTTTAGTTTGAATTAAATTCTAATGCAATATTAGAAATCTCTACTTTCACCAAACTATGAGATTAATACGTTGTATTTCATTGTTATTCAAAGTATGAATGTCAATTATGAAGTATTGAAATTAAATATTATAGATTTTGGCGCAATATATCTTATATCACATGTTTTTGTTTTAAATTATTAATAGTATTTTAATATATTTAAAAAAATTCGATTCAACCTTTAATTTAATTCAGTTGAACCTTAAAATTATGACCTACTTACTTCGGCGTTTCAATGACCGTCCGAGTCTGAAAACATGGTATTTATCTAAGAATAATCTATGTAATTTAATGTTTGTAATTAAAAATAATAATAAAAGTAAATTTGTTAGTTTATATAAAAGTCAGTGGCTAACTAACTTATTTGTAGAGTACTTGAGTTGGCATGTTTTAAATATTGAATTATTGACACCTATCTATATTTTACCATTATAATATTAAAAGTGTATAGGTGTCATTCATCGAACATAATGAGTATTAAATACCCGGTATCATATAAAAAAATAAACTTTAATAAATATCCGGTATCATGTAAAAAAAACAAACTTCAATAAATTATTCACCCTAATTTTGCCATCCAACAACCATATTTTAGAGTTGATTAATACATTAAGATCTCAATACCAAAAACTAACAACTAGTTGTTCAAAGCAGAGATAATTTCATATCGATGAAATATACAATAACAACGTTCAAACAAATTGTAATGAATAAATTAGAAAATGTCAAAAACCATAAAATTATGGGATGGTAACTATGCCATCGCCTGATGAGTATTAGGTTGTACAACTGATGCATAAAATTACACTCAACTTGAAACTCAGCATTTCTATTAAGAAAACAAATGCTAATCAGCGACCAGCTTACCGCATAAAGATTGGTAAGCAGAACTGCAAAGCTTCAACTTTTCCTCTGCAAAAGCCTGTTCCACAACACAGATTTTCACTTTCAAAACTTACCCAAATACACTGTTATTTGTAATCTGCGCTTAATGAGAACAGAGCCTAGAATAAATATTTCCGATTTGTTACAGAAACGCTTTGCTATGTTAAGGGGTACGAACATTAGCAATAAAGAGGACAAAAAAGACAAGCCGAAGATTAGAGCACGACACAATTGGCCCATACATGAAAGACTAAAACAATTGCAATAATACTATTTGATCCTTTCAGAGGAAATTCTCCACAAAGTTCGGTATGACACAAGAAATAAATGTTACAGTAAGTATATAGGGACTTGGTTATCCTTACTTTTACCCGCACGCCAGGTTCCTTGTTTAGCACCCTTTTTCCATCTGTTGGACCCCTTGGAGTATTGCTTTCTAGCCCCTCGGCTTGATGATGGATCATCTTCTTCATCAAAACATTCCCAATTCTGAAATGTTGGGAAAGATGTTGATTTCATTGTGAAAAGTAACTCTAATCAACAGAATCATGAAAAGATGAAAAAATTAAAAACACAGATACTCAAGTCCCCATAGTAACAAAAAAAAAACTCAGTTGAATAGGGTAACTAATAACCATGAATAAGCAGAGAAACACCAAAGAAATGTTACATTGTGCTGCCAGTCAGAGTTGCAAAAAAGACAGAAACTTTTCATCTTCAGTTCGCCAAAAAGCGTGGCAAATGAGGATCAGAACTCTTTATGAAATCATGTAAGAACATTTGAGATGACAGAAGAAAGAAAACAATTCCATCCAACAGTTGTGGTCTTTATGGAGCTAGCTTCTACTCAAATGGCAATAGAGAATAGGTAACCAAATTAACTATTAAAAGCTTATCACAAGCTAGCAACATCATGATTAAAACCTGGGACAGATATTCTGTATAAGCACTAGCACTTCGGAACAACGATTGCCTCGCCTGATGTTTCCTTGACCTCCGCGAATGGCCACTAGATCTCTACAAGCAAGTAATTCCAATCAGCAACAAAACACAAAAACAAGAAACATTAAGCAAACAAGCTTCGTTGCAAAAGCAATGCAAGAAATGCAAGAAACAGATATGCCAACAAGAAAGCAGAAGCCAGAAGCAAATAGTATTCATGAAGCCATTCAATATCTATCATAAATTAAAGCTCTCTTCCATAATCGATCAGTGTCTTCGAAGCATATGGAGAAATAAAATAACCGATCCTTGCATATTTTCAAACAAAGCTCAAACATTTACAAAATAAATCTGCTTGATTCAGGAAAATAGAGGACGCGGAAACAGTATTTATTTCTCTGTCATAGAATGTACCCAGGAATTCAATTGAATTCATTTAACTTTGTATAGAAAAGTTTGAAACTTTTGTTTTTGAATGTAAAATAAATTAAAATCAGTTTAATACCTTTTAGATTTTGGGTTTCCAAAGAGGGAGGGAGAGAGAAAGAGAAGCATCCAATTTAGACAAAATCTAAATCAATGGAAAGACGATGCTAATAAATGATGAAAATAGCTCCATCAAAATTATCCAGTAACAGTACATGTAGAGTACAGTAAAGCAATGAATGATTTAAGAGCAACAAAATTAGCAAAATTTTGTTTCGGGAAAAAGGGAGACAATTGCTTTGAATATGGAGAGGAGTAGAATGAAAAAGGGCAGCCCGCAGCTGGAAACAGTTGCTTTGAATACGGGGACTGAAAAGGGCAGCGTTGGCGCCGCTATTCATCGTCTCTGCTTCTGCAATGCAATTTACCCAAAAATCCTGTCCTCATTCTTGAACAAGGGGAACTAGTTCGATCCACCTGATTACTCGGTTCCGGCAAATGGCGATGCCTAGTAAGGGTAAATTTCATTCGCCGCCCCTAAACATAGCAGTACCTCCCATCAACTCAACATGATTTTGTGATCTAAATTTACTGTAGAATTTAAATTATCTAAAATAAAATCATCTCTAACGCAAAATTTGTACAAATTTATGAGTATACCAGTAAAATGCTTACTAATATTGAAAGTTCAGTTTTTATCATAATCATTAATATACTATAATATATTTCTTTAAATTTCCACCACCCAATTTTTTTATATGAAACCAAATATTTAATATCCAATCCATTAAATACTGTTCACATATATAACTCTCATTATTAAAATATATAAATTATCCACACGTTAAATATTAAATAATAAATACCCTTCCCCATCCTAATTGTATTTCTTTCTAACTATACAATCTGCTAACTTTATACAACAGTAATATTGGTCTTGCTAGTCTTTGACCAAACTTATGCACAAGATAAATTATGCCAATTCGTTATTTCATGTCATTCTCCCAACTTAGAGTAGAAGGCAACCAAACCTCTTTTTCAACTTATTAGTATTCTATGTCAATCTATACTTTATATCAATTTTATTAACTCGATAATAAACATATATTAAATGATTTGATGGTCACTACCTCTTTAGAAAAAATAAAAATAAAAAACTGTACAATTATAGATTTAATCCTTCCAATTAATAAAATTTATAAAAATTGCCTCTTACTATTAAAAATATAGTAAAAAAAAAGTAACTAAAATTAAAATTAATAATATTTTCAAAATTATTAATTGCTATTCTCCTAATGAATAGTTTTGTGATACGAAGAATAAAAAAAACATGATATTTTTTCATAATAATAATAATAATAATAATAGGCAAGCTTGTAATGAGGTGTGACAACGCTAGTGCCAGAAAGGTGATCATAGGAGCACTGAAGAAAGGCCGAGTTGTGTTGAAAACGAAATGCCCTATTCTCTATAATCATTAACCTTACTTTTCATTTTTAAAACCTGATTATCCTCTACTAATTCACATGCCCATTCCCCCTGCTTTCTTCACGTGTATATAAATATTGCTTAATTAATATCGTAGTTTTTTTTATATTTTTTGGTTGATTTTCTAATAATTGAATCATATTTTCATATAAAAAAAAATACAATATTTGCGCTTAATAAATGTAAACCCACGGCCTATTTTCGATTAGTTTGTTGCTTTTTATTTGTTCAAAGGCATTAACAACCTTTTGGCATAATATTTTAGTAATTGATTATCTTTTTGTTTTTATTTTACTTTCGATTGGTCATTTATAATAAAGGTTGAATTCTATTTTTCAAGCAACTATTATTTTACTCATAACTACCCGTATGATACACGGATATGTCATTTGTAATAAGAATATCAATGATAAGTAAGTCTAAATTTTAAAAAATCTGTTTCATAGTACATATTTCATTTCGTTAAAGTAGGCACTGATTATATTATTCGACATGTCAAGTAGCGATATTATACATCTATTCCTACAAAACCAAAATAACGCACAAAAACTCAAAATCAACGTATATTTAAATTAAAAGTATAATTATATTTTATAATTTTTGTGTTGATTTGTTTCAACTTCCGAGTATGTAAAATAGATATTTTGTATTCAATCGAAAAAAAGATTAACCTGTATGAATTAATAACGACAAATATTAAAGTATGAACTTTTATCTCGATAGCTTCCGTGCTTGTCAAACTCGTGTAGTCTTTCATTTTTACTGTATGTGCTTTGATACAAATGTTTATATTTGTAACACCCCCTTTATTGGGAGTGTCACGGTAACTATAATCACCCAATAAAGAACTCTACTCCACTATATAGAGTTCAATACTTATATATTTAATATGTACAAATACAAATATAGCGTTTCAAACTCCAAATTATTCTTCAAATATCTCTCAATGCTAATTATTCTCCAAATATTTCTCAATACCACTTTACATTTCTCACATTATATAGTACATGCCATTATTCTACAAACCGTAATATTACATTAAAATACAAATACACCTTGAGTCTTTCCTTATTTGCTCTTCAAGCTGATCCACTTATACCACTTTGGTCCAAGCTATCTACAAGTTCTCCACCTACGTGTAGAAAAACAACTACATGCTAAGCAATTTGCTTAGTGGTGTCCATAAAAGAAATACAATAACTTTGAACATTTTTAACACTTTAAAAATAGGAACAAAGTATGTTCATAAGTCAAAAATAAATTAAACAACTTTATAAAACCAAAACACAAAACTTATATTATAAACCTTTCAAAGTACAATCAAATTTATATCCAATTTTTCCAAACACTTTAACCATATATTGCCCAAAGTAAACAAGTCCTGAATAACGGTAAAATGGATACGGGAGCGGACAAGCCCAAAGCCGAAGCTTCAATATCAATGTATATATATCATAATATCGGCCAAAGCCCGAAGCCAAATCTTCAATTGTTTGTACAGTACTGTACCCCCCTTTATTGGCGCCAATCTACCCTGACCCGTATTCTACTCGTTTAATAAGGGCAATAAAGTAATATCTTAAAAATTTCAGTATAAACCATCAATCATAATTCAACGTAACTTCAGTAATTAAGAAATTCAAATCCCAAATTTTAAAGCATCAAACTTCAATTAAAACTCAATAAAATCAATATTCATACTTTCCAGAAATTTTCAGATTTCGTGACCTGATTCCCTTGCACTTTTCACTATCAAAACATCATCCAATCAAAGAACTTTCTTATAAACATAATTAGCCACATGTCTAAGCTTTCCAAAACCACCAGAATCACGGAAATCCAAATTGTATAACCAAAGTTATGATCAAAATACTAAACATTGTACAAAGCTGAGATTTTTCCTAAAGAAGATTTTATGACACAACTTTAAACAAAAATTTCACATTGAAAACGAACGAAATTCAACAAGGTTTCTTCTGAATATATATTCCTTACTTTCTGTAGATATCAATAGAATCAAGAATCATTCAAATCGGATTTATATAAATAAACTTTCTAATACCATAAATATGCTTAATATACCATGAATTCTACTAATTAAGCTTTAATTTCATCAAAAATCACTCACCTCAAATTCGGGTTACTATTCATCCAAATCTTAAAATCTGAAATCCTCCTCTTCTAGTCTTGATTCACTGAAATTGATGATGATAGAGGGCTTAAGGATCGATTTCTAACAAGAATTCAAAGTTGAATCGAATAAATCGAAAGTTTTTAGATTAGGGAAAAAATTTATTAAGGTAGAGAGAAATGGAGAAGATGAAGGTGAATGAAGGGGACGAAGGAGAGAGGGTTATACGTATCGGATTAGAATTTTCTCTCTTTTTTTTAATTTCCAATAATACCCTTTAACAATTAATTAAATGCCTAATTCATCCCTCTTACTTAATTAACTCTTATTTCCTCATGCCTTATATCCAATAACAATAATAATAACTATAAAATTAATTTCCATGATATTTTAATACCATAGTAATTTATTATAAGTAAATTTTAAAATTTCAGTTCATTACAATTCTCCCCCTCTTATGAATTTTCGTCCTCGAAAATTACCTGAAACAGTTGCGGATATTGAGTTTTCATTGTATCCTCCGGTTCCCAAGTTGCTTCTTAACCTTATGATTCTTCCAAAGTACATTTACCAAAGGAATAGACTTGTTTCTCAATTGTTTAACTTCCCTCGCCAAGATTTGTACCAGTTCCTCTTCATATATTAGGTCGGGTTCGATTTCTACGACATCAGGAGATAAGATATGTGATGGATCTGATCTGTATCTCCTTAACATCGACACATGGAACACATTATGAATTTTGTCGAGTGTTGGGGGTAGTGCCAACCGATAAGCTACCGGTCCAACCTTCTCTATAACCTCATATGGGCCAATGAATCTCAGACTGAGCTTGCCTTTCTTGCCAAATCGCAGGACTTTCTTCCAAGGAGATACTTTGAGAAATACTTTATCCCCAACTTCATAAGTAATGTCTTTTCTTTTTAGATCAGCATAAGACTTTTGTCTATCCGATGCGACCTTCAATCTCTCTTGAATAAGTTTTACCTTCTCTTTTGTCTCCTGAATTAAATCCACTCCCACAATCTTGTTTTCACTAAGTTCGGTCCAATGTAATGGAGTTCGACATTTTATTCCATACAATGCTTCATATGGCGTCATTTTTATGCTTGATTGATAGCTGTTATTGTAGGAAAACCCCATAAGGGACAAATAGTTATCCCAACTCCCCTCAAATTCAATGATACAACTTCTCATCATGTCTTCTAACACCTGAATTACTCTTTTAGATTGACCATCTATTTGAGGATGAAATGAAGTACTGAAATGAAGTTTACTACCTAAGGCTTCCTGCAACTTCTTCCAAAATCTTAAAGTAAATCTTGGATCTCGGTCAGAAATGATTGAAACAGGCACTCCGTGTAGTCGTACTATCTCATCTATATATAACTGAGCCAACCTATCAAGTGAATAATCCATCCTAACTGGAAGAAAGTGGGCAGACTTTGTCAATCTATCTACAACAACCCACACTGCATCATGTTTCTTCTGTGTAAGTGGTAAAGACGTCACGAAGTCTATTGTGATTCTTTCCCATTTCCATTCTGGAATTGTTATTGGTTGCAACAATTCAGAAGGAACTTGATGTTCGGCTTTCACCTGTTGACAAGTTAGACATTGAGCAACATAGTTAGTAATGTCTTTCTTCATTCCATTCCACCAATAATGGCTCTTCAAATTTTGGTACATCTTGTTTGCTCCTGGATGCATCGCATAAAGACTACTATGTGCCTCATGTAAGATATTCTTCTTTAATTCTTCATTGTTTGGCACACATAGTCTATCTTTAAAATATAGACACCCATCTTCTCGAACCATAGAGTTGTCTACGATACCCACTTGTATCCTTGCTCGAATAACCTTTAAGTCATCATCTTCATTTTGTGCTTGCTTAACCTGTTGTAGAAGTACAGGTTGAATATTTAATTCTATAATTAAGGCTCCACCACTGGTAAGAGCTAACCCCGTATTCATAGCCCTTAGTGCCATCATTGTCTTTCTGCTGAGAGCATCTGCCACTACATTAGCCTTTCCTGGATGGTAATTAATAATACAATCATAATCTTTAATGAATTCTATCCACCTTCTCTGCCTTAAATTCAACTCCTTCTGTGTTGGTAAATATTTCAAGCTTTTGTGATCTGTATAAATATAACATTTTTCTCCATAAAGATAGTGTCGCCAAATTTTCAAGGCAAAGACTATTGCAGCCATTTCCAAATCATGAGTAGGATAATTCCTTTCACGATTCTTCAATTGCCTGGAAGCATAGGCAATCACTTGCCCTTCTTGCATCAAAACACACCCAAGACCACTATGCGAAGCATCACTATAGATTATAAAGTCTTTTCCGGGCTCTGGTTGGGTAAGGATGGGTGCTTCTGTTAACATCGCCTTCAATTTCTCAAAACTTTCTTGGCACTTGTCATTCCACTCAAATTTTGCATTCTTTTGAAGTAGTTTCGTCAGTGGGGCAGCAATGACAGAAAATCCGTTCATAAATCTTCTATAATACCCCGCTAAACCAAGGAAACTTCTGATTTTTGTAGGGTTCTTTGGTGGTTTCCATTCTATAACTGCTTCTATCTTTTTAGGATCCACTTTAATTCCTTCTACAGAAACAATATGGCCTAAGAAAGAAACTTCTTCAAGCCAAAACTCACATTTGCTAAGTTTGGCATATAATTTATTTTCCCTCAAAGTTTGGAAGACTATCCGCAAATGTTGATCATGCTCTTCCCGTGGCTTAGAATACACCAAAATGTCATCAATGAAAACCACTACAAAACTATCTAAATATAAGTAAAAGACAGGGTTCATAAGGTCCATAAATGCTGCTGGTGCATTAGTTAGACCAAATGGCATCACCAAAAATTCATAGTGCCCATATCTGGTTCGAAAAGCCGTCTTTGCAATATCATCATCTTTCACTCTCATCTGATAGTAACCCGATCTCAAATCAATCTTGGAGAAGTATTTGGCACCCTTGAATTGATCAAATAAGTCTTCAATCCTTAGCAATGGATACTTGTTCTTCACTGTCAATTTATTCAACTCCCGGTAATCAATACATAATCGAAGCGACCCATCTTTCTTCTTAACAAACAACACTGGTGCACCCCACGGGGATATACTCGGGCGTATGAATCCTTTGTCTAACAATTCTTGGAACTGGATCTTCAACTCTTTTAGTTCAGCAGGTGCCATTCTGTATGGTGCTTTGGACATTGGTGCGGTACCCGGCAATACATCAATTGCGAATTATACCTCTCTTTTTGGTGGCAAACCCGGTAGTTCTTCTGGAAATACATCGGGAAAATCACATACCGTAGGAATATTCTGCAATTCTAACTCACCTTTCTTTAATTCTAAAGCAAATATTAGGTAGGCCTGACATCCCTTCCTAACCAGCCTTTTTGTCTTCATAAAAGAAATTATGTTACAGAGATAATCTAATCTTTCCCCCACGATAACTATATCTTCTCCATTAGAAACTTGAAGTGACATTCTTTTGTTTTTGCAATCCACCACAACTCGATGTTGCAATAACCAATCCACTCCCAAGATAACATCGTAATCTCGGAAAGGTAACTCAATTAAATTTGCATGGAAAAGTTGATGTTGAATCATAATAGGCCAATTCACATAGACTTTGTTTACTATCACACTGTGTCCTAAAGGATTAGTCACTTTAATATTTTCTCCTAATTCTTCTACATGCAACCCTTTCTCCTGTGCTAATGCAGTACATATATATGAATGAGATGAACCGGGATCTATCAAAGCATAAACATCGTGATTAAAGAATGAAAATTTACCGACAATAACTTTAGTAGATTCCCGAGTCTCAGGCCCTCGAATTGTATAACTTCATGCCATTCCTCCCGGTCTACCACTCTGCGGTGCTTATTGAGCCACATTATGTCCACTTGCCTCACTAGCATTTCCTCTTCCCCTTCCTCTTCCACCTTGCATTGTAGGAGTAGGAACTACTGTAGGTGCAGATGTACTTATCTGTCTTTGAGGACAATTTGCAATCAAATGTTCCCTCTAGCCACATTTAAAGCAGACTCTACCTTTTCCCCAACATTCCCCTGTATGCATCCTTCCACAATTAGAACATTGTGGAATATTTCCTCTGCCTCTACCTGAAGGTACACGCTGACCCCGTACTTATGATTTGTCTCGGTGAAAACCCTCTAAAATGAGATTGCGTTTGTTCTAATGTTCCCTTTTGTTTCTTACTTGGAGATTCTGAACTAGCTTGACCCTACGATCCCTTTTGAAATCCAGACCCTTTTGCCATTCTTTGTTGTCTATCTGAATTGATCTTCTCAATGCCCGTAGCAGCATCAACTAAGTCATTGAACATGCTAATCTTTTGTGCAAGTAAATGCACTCTAATTTCATCATTCAGCCCATCCTCAAATCTCTTACATCGCTTTACTTCACTATCAATGATATCACGAGCATACCTCTCGAGTTTGAGGAATTGAATTTCATATTCTGATACAGTCATTCATCCCTGTCTCAAAGACAAGAACAATTTCCTCTACTCATCCTTGAATCATTCACTAACGTACTTCTTGTCAAATTGTTCCAAGAAAAGGTGCCAAGTGATTTCTCCGGGTCGCCTTTCTCTCACAATATTATCCCACCACCTCCTTGCTTGTTCTTTGAGTAGACCTTGCACATAATCTAGTCTCTCTTCATCTGTAAAATGAAGCCTAGTCATACACCATTTAGTATGTTCAAGCCAATCTTCTGCAAATGCAGGATTCACTGTATCCCCTTTGAAGTCATCAGCCATAAGCTTCTTGATTCTTTCAAGAGGAGTTCTCTCCTCTCTTCTTTCAACATGAGGTGCTATAGGAACTTGAGGGATTTATATGTTTTGAAGTACTTGTGTGATTACTTCAGTAGTCATATGCTGAAGTAAAGCAGGTTGTGTTGGAGTAGGTTGTTCGAGAAAGCCATGAACTTGTGGAGGTTCATGTCTTTGTTCAACCCCTTGTCTAATACGAACTGTACTCTCAGCATCCTCTTCCTCATTCTGACTGTGACTACTACTAGCCATTCTTATTCCTGAAAATTAGACCAAAGTGGATAAAACAACTAACATAACATATTTATATCCTAAATGACATATACATCTAGTCCTAAAATTGCCTAAACCTCGCTCTGATACCAAACTGTAACACCCCGGGTTTGACCGACTGCCCGCACAAACCAACACAAGTCTTTCCAGTAAGCTTTGTCCTCACTCGCTCACTTTCTAGAAATTACTTCCCAAGAGGTCACCCATCCTGAGATTGCTCCAAGTCGAGCACGCTCAACTTTGGAGTTCTCCCAGATAAGCTCCCGAAAAGAAGGTGCACCTTGTTGGTATAGGTAGTACCAATCAAATCTCTTAAGTCTCTCTCAATTGCAATGTCCCATACCATTACAATCTCAAAATCCTTAACTGCTCTCAATTCTGTTGTCCCTTACCAGCACAATCTCGAAACTCTCTCTTTCGGGTGTGGATTCGGTTCATTCCTGTCCCCATCGACATCCTTCATGGCCGCTCTTTGCTCAGGTCTTCTACCCCGGCGCCACCCCTCTTAGGACCGGGTCATTATAGGCCCACCAGCTTCCACCTGGTTTGTCCCCGAACCACACTGTACTGGGAGAGAGCTGGCTCTGATACCAATAAATGTAACACCCTCTTTATTGGGAGTGCCACGGTAACTATAATCACCCAATAAAGAACTCTACTCCACTATATAGAGTTCAATACTTATAGATTTAATATGTACAAATACAAATATAGCGTTTCAACTCCAAATTATTTTCCAAATATTTCTCAATACTAATTATTCTCCAAATATTTCTCAATACCACTTTACATTTCATACATTATCTAGTACATGTCATTATTCTACAAACCATAACATTACATTAAAATACAAATCCACCTTGAGTCTTTCCTTATTTGCTCTTCAAGCTGATCCACTTATATCACTTTGGTCCAAGCTATCTACAAGTTCTTCACCTACGTGTAGAAAAACAACTACACGCTAAGCAATTTGCTTAGTGGTGTCCATAAAAGAAATACAATAACTTTGAACATTTTTAACACTTTAAAAATAGGAACAAAGTATGTTCATAAGTCAAAAATAAATTAAACAACTTTATAAAACCAAAACACAAAACTTATATTATAAACCTTTCAAAGTACAATCAAATTTATATCCTATTTTTCCAAACACTTTAACCATATATTGCCCAAAGTAAATAAGTCCTGAATAACGGTAAAATGGATACGGGAGCGGACAAGCCCGAAGCTGAAGCTTCAATATCAATGTATCGGTCAAGCCCGAAGCCGAAGCTTCAAAATTAATATATCGGTCAAGCCCGAAGCCGAAGCTTCAAAATTAATATATCGGTCAAGCCCGAAGCCGAAGCTTCAAAATCAATATATATATATATATATATATATATATATATATATATATATATATATATATATATATATATATATATATATCAGAATATCGGCCAAAGCCCGAAGCCAAAGCTTCAATTGTTTATATAGTACTGTACCCCCTTTATTGGTGTCAATCTACCGTGACCCGTATTCTACTCGTTTAATAAGGGCAATAAATCAAAGTAACATCTTAAAAATTCCAGTATAAACCATCAATCATAATTCAACATAACTTTAGTAATTAAGAAATTTAAATCCCAAATTTTAAAGCATCAAACTTCAATTAAAACTCAATAAAATCAATATTCATACTTTCCAGAAATTTCCAGATTTTGTTACCTGATTCCCTTGCATTTTTCACTATCAAAACATCATCCAATCGAAGAACTTTCTTCTAACATAATTAGCCACATGTCTAAGTTTTCGAAAACCACCAGAATCACGGAAATCCAAATTGTATAACCAAAGTTATGATCAAAATACTAAACAGTGTACAAAGCTGAGATTTTTTCGAAAACAGATTTCATAACACAACTTCAAACAAAAATTTCACAATGAAAATGAACAAAATTCAACAAGGTTTCTTCTGAACATATATTCTTTACTTTCCGTAGATATCAATAGATCAAGAATCATTCAAATTGGATTTATATAACAAGAGAAAACATTAAAACAAAACAGGGATATAAATCTAGAAATTTTTCCGAAAAACCGATAAATCGAAATTTGAGACACAAACCTTTTTCTAAGCTCTTTCTGGCTCTCTTCTACCTCTTTTATCTTTGATTTGCTTGCACTAGCTTCCTCTACAGCAGCCATATATAATTCTATCAAGATATTGTATAAATAAACTTCCTAATACCATAAATATGCTTAATCTACCATGAATTCTTCTAATTAAGCTTTAATTTCATCAAAAATCACTCACCTCAAATTCGGGTTACTATTCATCCAAATCTTAAAATCTGAAATCCTCCTCTTCTAGTCTTGATTCACTGAAATTGATGATGATAGAGGGCTTAAGGATCGATTTCTAACAAGAATTCGAAGTTGAATCGAAGAAATCGAAAGTTTTTAGATTAGGGAATAATTTTATTAAGGTAGAGAGAAATGGAGAAGATGAAGATGAATGAAGGGGATGAAGGAGAGAGGGTTATACGTATAGGATTAGGATTTTTTTTTTTTCAATTTCCAATAATGTCCTTTAACAATTAATTAAATGCCTAATTCATCCCTCTTACTTAATTAACTCTTATTTCCTCGTGCCTTATATCCAATAACAATAATAATAACTATAAAATTAATTTCCATGATATTTTAATACCATAGTAATTTATTATAAGTAAATTTTGAAATTTCGGTTCGTTACAATATTGATTGCGAAAATTGGCCACAATTTATAAGTGTATAACAATAACTATAATTAACTCTAATTAATTATTTCCTTATAAAAAGTAGTTATTGCTATTAATTTTGTCATTTTTCTAAATCAAACATATTCGAGAAATATATTAAATCAATTTCCTAAAATTCCGATCATAGAAGCATTGATTTAATATTGATTTAAATTTATAAAAAAATATCCAACTTAATAACTATAGTAGACGGCAGTAAAATATGCTCATATATAGTGTAAAATCAATTAAAGTAAAGAAAGCTCTTATATGTCAACAAATAATTGGAAAAGTTAGCAACAACATATCAAATATTCACATTGGTAAAAAAATAAGAATCAACTTGTAAAAAAATTCAAACAATTGGACAATATGAACAACAAATTAAAATTTAAAAAATATGACTCTATTGATGATAATCCTATTTAAGAATTAATGTGACTCTTTTTTCCTCATCAAATATTTTATTATTATTATTATTTTAATTTTATTTTAATTTTATATTTTGGTATTGTTATAATTATTATGAATATAACTGAAATATAATTTTTATTATTTTTATATATAGATTTATTATTTTGATTTTATTCATTAAAAATAATTAATAATTTATTTGTTATTAATATTATTTGTAGTTAATTTGATCACTTATTATTCATGGTAAGTAATATTAATTAGTAATCTATATATGTAAAATGTATAAGGATAATTTTTTTTAAAAAAGTAGAAGGGTAAAAGAGTCTTTTAAGACTTTAATTTCATCATTTATTATTTATGGTAAGTAACATTAATTAATTATCTATATGTGTAAAAGGTATAAAAATAATTTTTTTTAAAAGGTATAAAAATAAAAGAGTATTTTAAGATTTCATTGCTTTTAAAGACATATAAATACTATTTAATCAAACATTTTACAACTCCAAATAATATTTATTTGTAAGAAAATAGTAATAGAAAAACTCTATATATAGGAAAACATTATTGAGTATAAAAGAAATGGGCCAAATTGGGAAATAAGTAGGGGTGATTCCGTCATTTGAAAGCGAGCCAGCTGTTGGCATCATAAGACCGATCATATATGAAAAAAGGGACGGACGGCGAGGATAAGGCGAAAGTGAGTTTGAGGTTAATTTAAGGGGAATTTCATTTGATTTGATTTGATTGAATATAATTCTAAAAAAAGAAGGCGGGTACCTTAACTAACGCCGAGCCTCTTGCATCTCCAGTCTACACAACCAACCCAAAATCAACACCTTCCTTCATTCTCTTTGATTATTCTTATATCCCTTGCTTCTTTTCCACTTCTCATTTTTCCTTTACGAACTTCTCCGGTATGTATTCTTTTCTTGCTATCTCATTCAATTCTTTATCTGTCATTTTTGTTGTATTTTACAATCGAATCTTTGTTTTTCAAATTCACGAATGGCGCGAGATTGAATTGAAAAATTGTGGACGTTTAAATAGGATTCCATCAGATTTTATGAGATTTTCCTCCTCTTTTTCATTATGTGATAACATGTTTGTCGTGGTTTCAGCTGAGGATTTACGCTTTTTGAATTTTCAGATTCTTGATGTTCTTGTTGCGTCCTCTTTAATATTATATTTGATCGTTCTATGTAAAAGTAATGTCTAATCCAAGACTTAAATCTTATTCGATCTTAAGATTCAGTTTTAATGAATTCGATTAAATGGGAGATTTTTGAGTGTGATTTCATTGATCTGCCAATGGTGCTTCGAATTGTTTTATACCCTCACAATACTGTTGCACCGTTTACACTGGTATGAAATGCTTTTGTCTGGCAGGCATTCAGAAATGGCTGATGGTGAGGACGTTCAACCTCTTGTATGTGACAATGGTACTGGGATGGTCAAGGTATGCTCCTAGATTTTCTTTTTGGATCTCTAATCTCAAATAATTAGGGTTATTGTTTGTTTGATGATCTTGATTTATAAACTTTCAGGCTGGATTTGCTGGAGATGATGCTCCAAGGGCTGTGTTCCCTAGCATTGTTGGCCGCCCTCGTCACACCGGTGTGATGGTTGGTATGGGCCAAAAAGATGCCTATGTTGGTGATGAGGCTCAATCGAAGAGAGGTATTTTGACTCTAAAATACCCTATCGAGCATGGTATTGTTAGCAACTGGGATGACATGGAGAAAATTTGGCATCATACCTTTTACAATGAGCTCCGTGTGGCTCCTGAAGAGCATCCAGTTCTCCTCACAGAAGCTCCTCTTAATCCCAAGGCTAATCGTGAGAAAATGACACAAATTATGTTTGAGACCTTCAATACCCCTGCAATGTATGTGGCTATCCAGGCCGTCCTTTCCCTTTATGCCAGCGGTCGTACCACTGGTGAGTCATTCTCTGTTACCTCCGATTCCTTTTCCTGATCTGATTAGTTGAAAAGTATAGATTATGTATATGATGTTGCTTGTTTCTCTCCCAGGAATTGAAAATAGCTTCGAAAGATGTGATATCTAAAACCGGCATCCTATTGTTTCCATGTTTGAACGAAGAGATTTAAATCATCACTTTTTTATGTGCACTTTAAAATACCAGCTTTTCTTATTGTATTGGTAAGGGATGTTGAAAACTCAAAGAGATAATTCAAACATGGGAAAATGCTAAAACAAGTTCTCAAATCATCAACTCTCTGTTTCTGTGTTTCAGTCATATCAATTTTTTACAGAAGACTAATGAACAAATTGATCCCCATTCCGGAATATTTTATACACATTTTGGTAATCATGTGTTATGTATAGCTGTTTATTGCGTGATCTGATACTTGTGTTGATCAATGTGAATTTTTAGGTATTGTTTTGGACTCCGGAGATGGTGTGAGCCACACAGTTCCAATCTACGAAGGCTATGCTCTCCCACATGCCATTCTGCGTCTTGACCTGGCAGGCCGTGATCTTACAGACGCCCTAATGAAAATCTTGACCGAGCGTGGTTACTCTTTCACCACCACTGCAGAGCGGGAAATTGTTAGAGACGTGAAGGAGAAACTAGCCTACATCGCCCTCGACTATGAACAAGAGCTAGAGACAGCAAAGGCAGGCTCATCCGTAGAGAAGAGCTATGAACTTCCAGATGGACAGGTGATCACCATTGGAGCTGAGCGATTCCGCTGTCCAGAAGTCCTGTTCCAGCCATCCATGATTGGAATGGAAGCTGCCGGCATTCATGAAACCACTTACAACTCTATCATGAAGTGTGATGTTGATATTAGGAAGGATCTTTATGGGAACATTGTCCTTAGTGGTGGCACTACTATGTTCCCTGGAATTGCTGATAGGATGAGCAAGGAGATTACAGCTTTGGCTCCCAGCAGCATGAAGATTAAGGTAGTGGCACCACCAGAAAGGAAGTATAGTGTGTGGATCGGAGGGTCCATTTTGGCATCTCTCAGCACTTTCCAGCAGGTACGGTTTCTGTTTATACTTTCGGTTTGCTAATAGAGTTGAAGTATTTAAATGTCTATTATTGTGAGTGCAGATGTGGATTGCAAAAGCAGAATACGACGAGTCCGGGCCATCAATTGTGCACAGGAAGTGCTTCTAATCATGAAAAGCAAAAGCCACATTCTACTACCTACTTTCTTTTTGTTGCAAGAAGATTTTTCTTCTTTTATTTTACTCCTACTTTTTGTTGCTTCCCTTTACTCTGTTATTCTTGACAACCGAATTTAAGGTTGAGCAATTCAACTTTGAGAATGATTTTTTTTCAATTGTTATACGATTCTTGTAGAGGATTTTAGCATTGTAATTGATTTGGATTGGGTTAATCTTGCATCATTACATTATTATATGTTGAAGGGTTATTTTTTGAATTAAATAAAGCCAGTAATTATATTTCTAAGATCAACTCATTTATGTTATGTGTTATAGACTATTAGTACACGAAATATTGCATACTTAGCGAGAAAATTTACTACACCGAGTGCATATTTTCTTAGTTATAAACAGAGATTTGTACTTTTATGCCTGTTCTGCTAATGGTCTTTTAAGGGATTAACTAAGGCTTTACATTAATTAGTCTTAGGTTAGGTAGTAAACCCATTGACCATAAGAAACGAGTCTGGTTATTATTATAAATGTTAACCATTAACCAATCCTGTGGCCCAAGTGAAGACTCAACGAACACTAATAGAAAAGTTAGGTTTTCAAGCAACTTAACACCACCAACCATCAGCCCTGAGAAATTGCACATCAAGTTCACATTTGCTAATCATCATAATCTAGAAAAAAAACAAGCCAAAAAGGGAAAAACACAAACTTGACAGAATCGGTTTATCAACTGCGAGAAAAACAGAGATTGTTTCAGCAACACAAATTTTAGGAGATGATCAGGAAATGATATTACATTAAGTTACACTTCACACTACATAAAAATGATGCCTTGAACACTAGGAGAATTATCCTTAAGAGGAATATACTAAAAACCAGAACTCGTTAACTTTGTTGCTTGGCTTATATTGTTGACTCAAAATTGCCAAGCTGAAACCTCAAACTTGTCAATTAGTGCCTGAAGTGCCTCACATTGGTAAAAAGCAACGAAACCCCGTACTTATTGCAGCAGTCTATAGCATCTTGATCCCTCTTACTTCCACCTGGCTCTGCAATTGCCCCAACCCCAGCCTGGCATGCCTCTTCTACCGCATCATTCCAAGCTGTTCAATAACATGTGCCAATAGCATGTTATTACAACATTAAAAACCCCCAAAACCAATTTGTGAAAGCACTTAATTGCACTTACCAAATGGAAAGAAGGCATCACTAGCTAAAGTAGCGCCTTTGACCTCGTCTCCAGCTTTCTTCAACGCTATTCTCAAGCTTTCTCGACGATTTGGTTGCCCACTTCCCATGCCCAACATACAGTTATTCTGTCCAAAATGGTGTCAAAATGAGAAAATTTGCCTACATTTTACTTTTACGAAAATGTCCTATAGTTCAAGCACACCTTTGCTATTACGATTGCATTGCTCTTAACATGCTTGACACACAGCCAAGCAAACTCTGCATCTTGAAGTTCACTTTCATTGGCAGTCTTGTCTGACATAACGCTGAATTGGATATCTTGGGGCGTCAAGTCATCAGAATCCTGAGCTAGCCATCCCCCGCCAACTTGCCTCAGTGAAAGCTTTCCTGGCTCGGTTTTTTTCGCCTCGAGTATTCTCAGTGTCTTTGATTTTCCTTGAAGAATCTCAAGCCCCTTCTTGGTATACTTAGGAGCCACAACTATTTCGTAAAACATACGAGTTTCCCTATCTGTTGGGTTTCTGAACTCCCTGATGTCCTTAGCAAGAGCCTAGAAAGAAACAAAGGAAAATAAAGAGTCTAACCAAGAGAGAGTCGCTTCGGAGCCATATTTTCGATGGTTAGATTTTAGGCAAAACACATATTCAGACATCTCAACTTAGCAAGTTTTGTGCCCCCTGAGCTTTTATTTGTTCCTATTAGCCCCCTAAGCTTGGCAAAAGTGCACCAGATTGCCGCCTGAATGCCACGTGTCAGCATAAGTTTGAGGAGTCAAACCAACCAGAAGCTGACACGTGTGGTGCACTTTTGCTAAGTTGAGGGGGCAATTGGCAAAACGTGCCAAGTTGAGGCAGGTGAGATGTATTTTGCCTAGATTTTATACCCATAAACCAGAACTTACCTCATCAACCTCTACATTGAAGGCTACAATACCACCAAATGCACTGACTGGATCTGCTTTCACGGCTAGCCTATATGCTTCAAGGATATCATCACGAGAAGCAACTCCACAAGGATTTGTATGCTTAACTACGACACAAGTCGGGTTCTTGAACTCTGACACGCAATTCCATGCAGCATCGGCATCTAAGTAGTTGTTATATGACATCTCCTGCACCAAGAATTATTTTATATGTCAAGCATATAGGCAAGAAAGAATGAAAATTAAGTTCGCAGAAAGAAAGCTCAAAATTGCCTCACCTTCCCATGGTGTTGAATAGCTGTAGCAATACCACCAGCATGGACTTCGGCAATACTCTTATCAACATAAAATGCAGCATTTTGATGTGGATTTTCACCATAGCGGAGAGAACTCTTAAGCTCAAGAGGCACTGTAAGACTGGGAGGGAATTTATCTTCAAAAATATTAAGAACGGTGTCAATATATGATTCTTTATATCCTATTAATGCCCAAGTAAAGTGATATGATAGGGAACTTTTCTTTTCAAGTAAACTACCGAGCAGTTCAAAATTGTCTATTCTATATCTTTCTCTTCCTCCTTAAACACGAAAAGGCAATCTAGAAGACTAGGTGTGATTGACTATTACAACCAAATGCAACTTTTGATTGCTACAAAAGTAGTGTTGAACTAACTTAAATCCATAAAGTCATGAGGACCGAAAGTGTACCTCCGACAGTTTGTTTCCATAGCCACTCGGAAACTGCAGAATCATAAGAGGCCACATGTTGAAAGGCTTTCCAGGCAAGCTTTCTGCGGAATTGTTGATCATCCTGGTCTCGCTTGAGATACTCGAGAAGTGCAGGATAGTCTTGCGAGTCAACAACAACCAAGACATCCTTGTGGTTCTATTTAAGACATAGATCAGTCAAAATCTGAAATAATTATAATAAAATCAACCATATCTATATAATTTACTGATATACATCCTTTTATCAATTAATGCAGAGCATACAACTCTGAACTCTTGGAAAAAAAGGTTGTGACTTTGTAGCAAGCTATAATCTTAGATTTATGCACTGAAAGATTTTTCTACTTTGGCACTTTTTATCCTTTATACCATTGAACAGTTATTCAGCCCAGTTTGGCCTTTGTACTGTTACTTTTTAACACATCAAGCGCTCATTGAAGGGTTTCTGTGTGTGGGCATTGGATACATCCTTAAGCTAATTGCTTCCACATGACACGACATTTCTAAAAACATGGACAGTGAAGCCGATAGAAAATAGAGGTCAATGTGTTGAAAAATTTAAGGGCAAGGGCCGAACCTTGCAAAATAAAAGTTGAAGGGTTAACCAACTACACTTTCTGCCAGTTCAACAGGCTAAAATGATGAAAAGATTCAATTATAATAGTCACCCAACAAGCAGGAGATTACATATATAGCAAAAATATGATAGTGAATGCAATTTTATCAATAATATATTATTGGGGCTAAGATAAACAACCTTTGCAGCAGCTCTGATCATAGCAGGCCCCCCAATGTCAATGTTCTCTATGCCGCCCTCAAACTCAATACCACCAGTTGAAGAGACTTTATCATAAAATGGGTACAAATTCACAACCACTACATCAAATGTACCTGCACATGAACTGTTTTATCAGAAAAAATTTATCTAACGCTGCAGAAGGATTCAGTGCTACAAAACAAGAAATACATTTTGACAATTACAGACTCAGATTTCAGAACTCACCAATTGCATGTTCATTAAGAGCTTCCATGTGATGCTTTTGGTCCCTTCTAGCAAGAATTCCCCCGTGTATATTGGGATGTAAAGTTTTTACTCGACCATCAAGCTATACCAAGGTAATGAAGCTATTCTCAGCTTAGTTTAACAGCGTATGCATTGAGCACATAATAACACAGCATGGATAATGGAAGAAAACAAGATCAAATATACCATTTCAGGGAAACTTGTAAGCTGCTCCACCTTAGTAACAGATACTCCTGCATTTTCCAGTGTAGAAGCTGTTCCTCCAGTCGAAACAATCGTGTATCTTCAATTGCAAAACAAATTATCACATTCAAAAAGTTTTTTTATCAGACCAAATGATAAATGTAAGAACAAGAAAATAAGAACAAAAGAAAATGATATGTGATGAAGAACTCCTTCAGACACAAATATCATGAAATAAGCATAAATTCGGAAGCTTTTCCGGTCATTTACTTCCATTGACCTTTTTACTTTTTTTTTTAAAAAATTGTCTCGTATGGGCTTACAAAAATAACAAAGAAAACCATATCCCACCCCACCCCACCCCACCCAAATGTGGACTCGAACCTGCCACCTACATATCACAGCTTCAAAGCTCAACCACTACTTCAAAGCTCAACCACTATACCAAGAAATGTGCCAAAATAAAAAAGAGTGGAAAATGGGGAGAAATTTACCCTAAATTCTGTAGAACAGAACCAAGCAACTCCAGGTCCTTTTTGTCGGATAAAGATATCAGTGCTTGCTTGTTACCTGAAAGATGTTAAATTCACCATCTTGTGAAAAATGAATAGACATACATATATAAACATAGGTTAATATCTCTACAGGAGTACCAGAAGCAGGAGTTTGAGGGTCATTCTTTGAAACTGAAATAGTTTGAGACTGAGCCATGGCTTTGATAGCACTAGAGCTAGGCCCCGAAGAGTTGCCCTGAAATTGACTGCAGAAACTGGAAACCTGCGAGACATCAACATGAAAAAACCAAACCAATGATTTAAAAAGAGATAGAGGAAAACGAACTGGAAGAAATTAAAGAAAAAATGTTAGAACCGGAGTTCGTGCTGAGATGGAAATACCGAATTGGCGGCCGCAGCAGCAGTGGTTCTTCTAGGAAGGAGGAAGGCAATCGGAGATGGAAGAGTGTTGGAAGCAACGGCGGTGGCGGTGGCGGTGAGGCCAAACATATTTTGGCGGTGTTTTTTTTCTGGAAGAGAAGTTTTATAAGAGCATCTCGAATATTATTCAGTTTGACCGTCTTTCTTGCCGAATAATAAAAACAGGCGATAGTCGGCATTATTTGTTATAATTGGTATGAAAAGATAATTTTGTCCGTATTAATAAAAAGTCTTTAAAACACTCGTAAACTCTAATAATTCATTCATAACTACTTTTAT
This sequence comes from Euphorbia pulcherrima, assembly GCA_947683365.1. NCBI lineage: Eukaryota > Viridiplantae > Streptophyta > Magnoliopsida > Malpighiales > Euphorbiaceae > Euphorbia > Euphorbia pulcherrima. Next base: position 5,200,400 of record CANTUS010000008.1, read on the forward strand.
CATTTAAAAGATAAATTAAACAATAAGTTAGATTTAATGGATGGTAAAAATTATAATCGGATATGTGTTTTAACTAATTTCATATAAATTTGATAAAAAAATAAATGAAAATCTTAAAAAATTAGCCAAATTTGGTTGCAAAAAGTTACCGGCGTTTTGCGGTGGCGTTTTGCAGCAACGCCAGCGCCCAGGGCGGCGTTTTGCTGCAACGCCGCTGTGGCAAAGTCGGCGTTGCAGCAAAACGCCCGGCGTCTGATGTCGCACACCGGCGACAATTTTATTTTATTTTTTTAAAATAAATTTTTTATTTTTTATTATTAAATTTTTGAATTTTCATATATTAATAGGGTTAAGGTGTAGTTGAATTAGAAAATTTTAATGACAAATTATATATATTATTAATTTAATTGTAATATTAAATTTGTTAGTGAACAAGTTGTGAAAATTTTAATATTAATTTCTATATAATGGTAATTGATTATTTTATAATGTTATTTAATTAGGGCTTAAGTAATGTTATTAGTTTGAATTTAATGTTAAATTCTTTAAATAAATTTCGGGTTTAGAGTTAGGGTTAGTTTGAATTTAATATCTAATTTGTCAGGGTTAGTTTGAATTTAATGTTAATTTTTGTTAAGTAAAATTTTGGGGTTTAGGTTTAATTTTCATAATTTTAAATTGTTGTTGATTAATGTAATGATAATGTGTTTGTGATGTTATGATGTGATATAGGGTAGAGGAGCGGATAAAGACATGAATTTTTTTCGCGAGCGGCGATGAATTATGGAGAATGAATTGGTTGCTGATGATTCTGGTAAAAGACATTTTAGACGCCGATGATGTACGGCTGATGCTCGCGCTGCGATTGTTGGAGGTGCGCAACGTGTTATGGATACAACTCCATTAGAGGCATTTGAGCCCACCAGTTCTTCTTGCAGACAGATGCATCGTGGTAGTGATGATTTTCCTAATCCACAGGATGATTTTCCTAATTTTCATGATGATGTTCCTAAGGCTGGTTTTGATTTGAAGGATATAGATGAGGATGAGGTAGCAGAGGATGAGCAGAGTGAAGGGGAGGATTACACGATGTTGCAGGAAGGGGCGACGCGGTAAATTTATGGCAGATCCTTTGTCTCATAAGAGTAGGAGTCAGAGCAATAAGGATCATGGATAGTTACAGGTCCGGTAGCTGATGGACCGATTGTTTGGGACACCATACCCAGTTTTTTTGGGTCATATAGCTTCCCGTATGGATTCGCTGAAAAAACGTCCTATATTGAAGTGTTATTCCCGGCCCGAGATGTGCAAGTCCTTGGGTGTGTGGTATAAAGAGATGGATCCCGGTGTTAAGGCAATAGTTGATAGTTCACGTCTAGCACACCTGCCTGATTCGATGTTTACGTATGTGGAACGTCAGTTGATTAGTGCATTTGTTAAGAGATGGCAGCCGGATACGAACAGCTTTCATATGCCATTCGGGGAGATGACTATATTGCTGCATGATGTGTACCGCATTCTAGGCATCCCGTAGATGGAGCGATGGTTATTAGGCATGGTGATCCTGAGTACCTTAAGGCTTCTACTACTGAGTTGCTCGGTTTATCACTAGAGGAGTTGACGGACCAATGGTACAGTGGAGGAGGGATACATGCTAGTCTGGCTACTACTAAGTTATTTAGTAACAATATTCCAGTAGAGATCCAGAGCGCTGGATGGTTAATGGTGATGTTCGGATCCACGTTGTTTGTGGATAAGAGTTGTATGAAGGTTCGCCTTGCTTGTATGTTAGAGGCAAAAGATGACTTGCATTCAGTGCATACTTATTCATGGGGTTCAGCCATAATGGCTTACTTGTATCGGCAGCTTGGCGAGGCATCTCGAGGTGATGCTAGGGGTATATGTGGATGGATTACACTTTTGCAGAGTTGGATATACGAGTATTTTCCATGTTTTCGTCCGCATGAGCGGTTGGATAGTACCGCTGATGATCACAGAGTCGCAGCATGGAAACCCCACAAGGAGGATAAGGATATCAATCGATTGTCACAGTTGAGAGTGCGTATTGATCAGTTGACAGCAGCAGAGGTATTATAAATTTGTTTACATTACTAAAAAAAAATTAGTGCTGAAACTGTATGCTAATTAAAACATTAAAATCACAGTAACACACACAATTATTTGTCCAGGTCTAATTATTTGTCACGTTAAGTACTAATTATTTTTTTACAGATTACATGGTTGCCTTATGGTCCTGATCCTGCATTTGGTCTGCTGAGGACTCTGTACACGGGGCTGATACGCTATCGAGATATCATCGAGTCGTACATGCCTATTTGGTGTGTTCGACAGTTAGGTTTTGTACAGATTATACCACCACCAATTCGGAGGCCCATTACAGCTAATAGGCTATGGGCCAATCTCCAATATAAGGTAACGTTCTCGGCATTAGATTTAGAGAATGATTGCCGATCTTTTCCACATATGGGTATGTTAGCTGTAGATCATCTACAGCGAGCACTCGTGGACAATGGAGCTTGTGTTGAGGGGTACATAAGATGGTATTGTCGAAACTCTCATCCACGCCTATTACCAGACATTCCGCAGCACGGACCACCATCTCGCTCTAATGTCAATTATGTAAGTATTTTTATTATATGTTGGTTTTTAATAGACCTGGGCTCTGCTGGGTTGGGCCTCACTAAAAAATACGTAACCCAAGCCCGACCCTATCTCTAATTATTATTTATACACAATTTAATAGTTTATAATAACACAATTTAATAGTTTGACTAATTATTATTTATACCTTCATTATTTTAGTGGGTGAACAGATATGCAGAGTTGGGGCGCGAATCAGTGAGCGAGTTGAGGGCGTGTAATTTAGACAAAGCTGATTAGTTAGCAGTTAAGTTTGAAGAGCTGATGAGGGAATATAATTCAGCTCTCTGATTATATTTTACTTTATTATGATTTATGCATGAACAATATGTAGTAACTTAAGTTTGTTTAATCTTTTCACATTTGGATGGTAATTGACGACATGAACTATTCCTGTGTCTTTTTCAAGTAATTTCAGTGTGTTGTCTTTGCACTTACATCAACTGGAACTTTTAATAATTTTTTGACTGAAAATAAATTCAATTCAGTGTGGTGTCTTCTCAATCCGAACCATTTACTTTAACTATTATTTTACTCAATTCTTTTACTTTACTGAATTTGTACAAACTAAATAATACTTTAACTAATATATTATTGAAATCTTTTACTTTCAGACCATTCCTTTTACACACATATAAATTGCTTTGTCCTTTACTGAATTTGTACAAACTAAATTATTAGTTTTTTGACTGATAATAAATTCAATTCAGTGTGTTGTCTTCTCAATCCGAACCATATATTTTAACCATTATTATACTTAATTCTTTTACTTTAATGAATTTGTACAAACTAAATAATACTTTAACTATTATTTTACTGAAATCTTTTACTTTCAGACTATTCTTTTTACACACATACAAATTGCTTTGTCCTTTACTGAATTTGTACAAACTAAATTATTAGCATTTTGATTGATAATGAATTCAATTCAGTGTGTTGTCTTCTCAATCCGAACCATTTATTTTAACTATTATTATACTGAATTCTTTTACTTTACTGAATTTGTACAAACTAAATAATACTTTAACTATTATTTTATTGAAATCTTTAACTTTCAAACTATTCATTTTACACACATACAAATTGCTTTGTCCTTTACTGAATTTGTACAAACTAAATTATTGGTTTTTTGACTGATAATAAATTCAATTCAGTGTGTTGTCTTCTCAATCCAAACCATTTAATTTAACTATTATTATACTGAATTCTTTTATATTACTGAATTTGTACAAACTAAATAATACTTTAACTATTATTTTACTGAAGTCTTTTACTTTCAGACTATTCCTTTTACACATACAAATTGCTTTGTTCTTTACTGAATTTGTACAAACTAAATTATTAGTTTTTTGACTGATAATAAATTCAATTCAGTGTGTTGTCTTCTCAATCCGAACCATTTACTTTAACTATTATTATACTGAATTCTTTTACTTTACTGAATTTGTACAAACTAAATAATACTTTAACTATTGTTTTACTGAAATATTTTACTTTCAGACTATTCCTTTTACACACATACAAATTGCTTTGTCCTTTACTGAATTTGTACAAACTAAATTATTAGTTTTTTGACTGATAATAAATTTAATTCAGTGTGTTGTCTTCTCAATCCGAACCATATATTTTAACCATTATTATACTTAATTCTTTTACTTTAATGAATTTGTACAAACTAAAGAATACTTTAACTATTATTTTACTGAAATCTTTTACTTTCAGACTATTCTTTTTACACACATACAAATTGCTTTGTCCTTTACTGAATTTGTACAAACTAAATTATTAGCATTTTGACTGATAATGAATTCAATTCAGTGTGTTGTCTTCTCAATCCGAACCATTTATTTTAACTATTATTATACTGAATTCTTTTACTTTACTGAATTTGTACAAACTAAATAATACTTTAACTATTATTTTATTGAAATCTTTAACTTTCAAACTATTCATTTTACACACATACAAATTGCTTTGTCCTTTACTGAATTTGTACAAACTAAATTATTGGTTTTTTGACTGATAATAAATTCAATTCAGTGTGTTGTCTTCTCAATCCAAACCATTTAATTTAACTATTATTATACTGAATTCTTTTATATTACTGAATTTGTACAAACTAAATAATACTTTAACTATTATTTTACTGAAATCTTTTACTTTCAGACTATTCCTTTTACACATACAAATTGCTTTGTTCTTTACTGAATTTGTACAAACTAAATTATTAGTTTTTTGACTGATAATAAATTCAATTCAGTGTATTGTCTTTTCAATCCGAACCATTTACTTTAACTTTTATTATACTGAATTCTTTTACTTTACTGAATTTGTACAAACTAAATAACACTTTAACTATTGTTTTACTGAAATCTTTTACTTTCAGACTATTCCTTTTACACACATACAAATTGCTTTGTCCTTTACTGAATTTGTACAAACTAAATTATTAGTTTTTTGACTGATAATAAATTCAATTCAGTGTGTTGTCTTCTCAATCTGAACCATTTACTTTAACTATTATTATACTGAATTCTTTTACTTTACTGAATTTGTACAAACTAAATAATACTTTAACTATTATTTTACTGAAATCTTTTACTTTCAGACTATTCCTTTTACACACATACAAATTGCTTTGTCATTTATTGAATTTGTACAAACTAAATTATTAGTTTTTTGATTGATAATAAATTCAATTCAGTGTGTTGTCTTCTCAATTCGAACTATTTACTTTAACTATTATTTTAATGAATTCTTTTACTTCCAACTATTCATTTTACGACTTCAACTATAATATAAACACAACTTCAATAGCCTCGATTCATACTTACCTTTCTATCAACATTTCTACACTTCTCTTTCATCTCTCTATAAATTTTATTTCAGTAAAATGGATTTCTCTTATATAAATCCTTTTTATGAGGGTGATCAATCTTCTTATCCAAATGACCCGAATCAATCTTCCTATCCAAATGATCCCAATCAATCTTATAATACCTATTTCTCTGATCAATCCTATTATCCTAATTTTGACTCCAACAAACCTTTTGAAGAATCACAAACATTCGAAGAATCAGGTGGGGATGGCATCGACTAAACTGGGTATTTTGTGACAGATCAATGTTTTAAAACATATAAGGAAGCAGTTTCATTTATGAAGGACATTGCCAACTGGCTGATGTTTGAGGTTATCTTTGCTTCATCTAAAGAGCTTGGAACCCAAAAGTATGTGAAATGTAGCAGAGGTATCTATAACAAAGGAAAAAACAGAAACTTAGCCGATGCGAAACGGAAGAACACAACAACAAGATCCTGAGATTGCCCATTTCAGTTGAAAACTAAACAAATTAATATGGGCCATTGGGAAATTATAACAGTTGGTGCTGGAATGTGTGATTACCATAACCATCCGTTGATGTGGTCTCACGAAGGTAATCTGCAACATTCCAAACTGACAGAGGAGGCCAAGGAACATATCCGAGAGATGTCAGAAGCTCATGCAAAGCCAAATTCCATACTGGCCTCTTTGAAGGTGAAATTTCCAGACACTCATCCCTCTGTTCGGCAGATATACAATCAACGCACCAAGCTACGAATTGTGTCTTTTGATGATAGAGATAAAATCAGTCAGTTGTACCACCTTGCAACCTCAAACAACTACTTTCATTTCATAGAGGCTGATCCCGAAACAAATGTGATTACCCATTTATTCATGGCTAGTCCATCTTCTATGAACTTGTTCAGCACATTTCATTGGTATGTTGGAATTGATTCCACCTATAAAACCAGCATGTACAAGTATCCGTTTATTGAGTTTGTGGGTGTGACTCCAACCAATAGAAACTTTCTAATTGCATATACAATTATGAAAGATGAGACAAAGTCAAGCTACATATGGGCTTTAATGAGGTTGCAGATGATGATGGGATGAGATGCTCAGCCTGCTGTCATAGTTACTGATAAGGAAGGAGGCCTTCTCGATATAGTAAGAGAAGTTTTTCCCAACACAGACCATTTACTTTGTAGATGGTACAAACAGAAGGATGTTGAAGCCTATGTTAACAAACTCTACAAGAAGTCTACTTATGGAAAAAATGTTATGACTGCATGGAACAAGATATTTCATGCACAAACATTCGAGAAGTACATTTTTGCTATTACAAAATTTGACCACGGCTTTGTTAATCAGCCTAAACTGATTACCTATCTCCAAGGCACTTGGCTCGGTCATAAGGAAAAATTCATTCCAGCCTGGACCAATAATTACCTACATCTTGGAAATGTAACAAATAATCGTATAGAGAGCGCACATTCTTCATTGAAGAAATGGTTGTTTACATCCACTAGAGCTCTCGACACAGTGTGGATCAAAGTCCACAAAGAAATGGAATCACAGGAGATTGAAATAAGGTAAATCCTTCATACAATTTTTTTCATATTATACAATGTTTTATTTATGATTGTGAAATTTAATATACAATGCATATGATTATAATTTTAGGTGTGCTTTGGAACATTGTAGAAATAAGAAGCGTATGTTAACCACAACATTTCCATTGCAGATCTTGCTTGTCGTGTTTCTCATCACTGCTTGGACGTATTGAACTCTGAGCTGAATCGAATGTTCGAACTGGGTGATGATGTACATGTTAAATGTGGATGTGCACTACAAAAAACACACGACATTCCTTGTGCATGTGACTTGAGAAAGGCTTTTAGGTCAAACAATTCGATCATTTTTACAAGTATTCATCCATTTTGGAAAAAGCTCAAGATCAACGGGCAATCTGGTCAGCAAACAGTTGATCCTGAATACCCTTTTGAGGATCACCGCTTCTTTCAATCTATTACGGAGGAGGTCAAAGAGCAAAACCCTGCAGTAGTTAAAAAGGTCAGTTTAGTCATTCGAGAAATAATTCACCCTGAATATGCTAACTATGTTAAACCCGAGGTCAAAGATAATACCAAAGGCAGACCGAAAGAAAGCAAGTCAACAAAGCGAGATCCTAGCGGATATGAATATGTAAACAAAGCACTATAACAACTCTCAAAAATATCGTAAAAAAACAATCAAAGTCGTAAATCGTTGACATCTATTAATAAAGCTTCAATAAACGATAATTCCTTTTTCATTTGGTATTTAATTAGTTTTTGAATAGAATATTCACATTATTTTACAAATACTCTATCTTTCTTTGTATGAACCCTAGGAATCGCGCTCGAACACTATGACCATAAATACTTCATTCCGTATATTATTCGATCATTTATTAAAGGTGTCGTCGATGTTGTTTCAGATGGAAACTGTGGTTTTAGAGTGGTTTCGTCTTTCATGTTTGATAATGAAGACAATTGGCAATACGTAAGGCGAACCACAGTTCTTGAGTTACAGACTGACAGAGAATTGTATCAAAATTTCTATAATTCCCCTATTGATATAGCTTTAGATCGTTTTTCTTGGACTAGTGGGGGATGCGGCATGAGTCATTGGATGGCGGTGTTAGAGGACTTATAACCGATTGCCACATTCTTTAATGTCACCGTCATATATATTGGATTCGGAACTAATGCTACAAGCACCCGATGTTGTTACACAATTTTGCCTCTATATGCATCTCAAGGAGAGTCGCTCCCCTCTAAAGAAATATGCTTAGCTCATATTCCTCCTTTAGATCACTATATTCGACTGAATGTTCCAATACATGTCCCATACCCCCCTATACCATATAAATGGTTTGAATATCGCAAGTCATCAGTTCATAATTGGAAAAATTTGTATACAGATAGGCGAAATCTATGGGATTCTATAATTGATTTTAATCAGTGAATATTTTGTATTAATATTCCATCGATTAATATTGTGAATGTTCCTTTATTCTATTTTATTATAATGCTTTGTCAATTTTATTCCATCCCTAATCGTTAACGATAAAAATTTAACTGATAAAAAACTAAAAAAATTAAAAAAGGCAGGGAGGCAGGGGTGTAAACGCCCCTCCACTGGTGGTGGCGCCACCACCAATGCAGAGACTTTTCTGCAAAACGCCTCCCCAGTGGCTTAGGCGTTTTGCAGAAAAGTCTGCATCATTTTGGATGACATTTTTATTGAGGGCAAAATCGTCTTTCATACCGACTGTAACAAGTAATTTCCGACTGTCTTTAACTCCACCCTAATAAAAAATAGATAATCAATTAGAATAAAATGCTACAATAGATTTGCATTCTAATATGATGTGACAATTAAATTTGAGAAACTATTTATTTCATCTTCTACAAATACAAGATAAAATAGAAAGCCAAGTAATTAAATATATTAATATTTTAATGATTAATTTAAAATAGTAAATAACTGATTTTTTTATTATTTATTTAAAAAATTATTATTCAATAAAAAATAGACAATCTACTCTAACTGGTTTCGTGAAATATATTGCCTATTTATAAAATCACTACCAATTCATCAATATGAATTTCTATTCTACATGACACATCATTCTAGAATCCACAAACTATTGGAGATGCTCTAACTCAACCCAAAGACAAACAATTGCCCAAGCCGTGTTCTCATGTCGGAATCCAACTTGGCAGATTTGTCCAATAACTGCTGGACACGTGGTAGTACATCACAATTTTATAAAGTACTCTAAGGCCTCATTTGTTTGCAGTAAAATATTGTGTAAGGGAAAATATTATGCAGGGAAAAATATTTTTCAGAAAAACTAAATATTTTCTGCAACACTGAAAAATATTTTATGATGTTTGGTTGCAATGCTGTAAAATATTTTTCAACTATAAATTTATATATATCGGTTAATCATCAAGCTCAGCCACCTTTTAAGCATAGCAAAATAATATATGAATAAAAAGAACTAAGTTAAGAAGAGCCTAAAGACTAAAGCAGTCACTACCTTTGATAATTTGCTTAAATTCTATACAATTAACCGTTGTAATATTTTAATTGATAATTAGTTATCCATATGATTATATATGGAATTATTGATTATGATATTTTTTTTGGTAATAAATTATTGATTATGATATAGTTAAATGGTGTGGGGTTTAAGTTTAGCAGGATCACATATAATATAGGTGGGTGGAGGGAAGGTTATACTTTGGTATATATTATTCATAAGGCCTTTAGGATAACTAAAACATGCTTTCAGACAGACTACAATGCTCAAAGTAAAATTAGCCTATACTAGTTTTTGTAAGCTGATGCTCGGCTATATTATGGTTATATATATCTGAATGCAGGAATAGTGTGAGCGTGAAAGGCTATTTGTACCGGAGTCTATTTGATTCTTGGGAATTATACGTCATAATTGACATGTTGATATCTCAACGTTCATAATCTGAAACAAAAAGAATTAAGCCAAAGAAATAATAGCATGCTTTTGCATTCACAATCATACAGGCACATCTCCCTATATCCAATGACAACGGCCTAAATAACAATATCCCTAAACAGAAACGAAACTGTTGATAACAAGCTAGAAAAAAATTCTTCGAACTCCTGAAGCTGTAAAGTGAATGAAGAAGCTGGAGCAGACCCCAGAATGAAATTGATCCTACATCTCAAGAAGTAGCAACCAAAACACCATCTCAAAAAGCTCCACAGTGCCAAACACCAAATCTGCAATTTACATTCATGAAAGAACAAAATATTTAGAATTCGATTGTCATTTCATTCAAAGGGGAATTGCATATTTCTAATATGTTGGAACTACAACCAGTTGCTACATTTTTTAGCTAAACCCTGACAAATAGCAGCTTTTCAAGCTTACAAAAAGTTCATTTGGTCCTAAGAAAAATATCAAGTACAATCATATTCTGCACCAAATTATACAAAATGAGTTACAAGTTCGTGTAACCAAACAACAACAACAACATTGCCCCAATGCCTTCAAGGCTCCCGCACAAGTGGGGTAAGGGGGGGTCGGGTGTATGCAACCTTATCTCAAAAAATTGGAGTGGCAAGCTTGCACATAATATTGTAGTTCAAACTTCAAACTGTACTGAACGCATAAGGGTTATTAGGTTGTACAGGATTGTAACAACAAAATATGTATGACAACCATAAATAGAGGAATAACTTGCCTTAGAAACAATCTTAACTAGTAGATACGTGAATTTCACTTCTGCACTAAACAAATCTTTCATATTAATGTGGTTCAACACTTCTACTTGCAACTTGAGAGGAATTTTGGACTAAACTAAAAACAACCATTAAAGGGTTACTCACTCATACAAGTGAATCTGAACTTCCTATCTTAAAGAACACTATAATTTAGTTTCGCACATTGAAGTAAATATATTGTCCAGATAAAGTAAAGCAACAACTTCACAAAGGCATGGCAACACAACTAAATGGCATATGAATAAATGACCTACCATCTGCAACAAACTTAAAACATGATAAACATTGAATTTCTCCGAATTGCAACACAAGACCCTGAGATTCAACTCAAAATTGATGAAATTACCATAACTATAGTACTCCTTATCCATTGAATTTCTCCAATTGAATAGCAAACGAATGAGCCACAATCAGTTTAAACCTTACAAAATAAAGAATACAGAGTGAAAGCAAATAAAGCGTGAAACAGAGTCAAAATCGAGACTCACACCATCGTATTGGAAGAGAGTTGCTGATAGCGCCACGGAAATCAGTCTATATTTTCTTACTTACGATAATTCACCATGATATTTATCATGGTACAATCAATCACAAAACATCAATCAACACAAGGTATGAGAAAAAGAAAAAACGATAATCTTACAGAAATAAAAAATCGAAAAAAGTAGAAATCCATGCGACAATAATTGAAGGTAGCGAGATAGCAGAGTGCGGTGATGGGTGAGAAACAATTAGAGCGTTGTATTTAGACGGGAGAGGGACACTTGCAAGTAGACGATGAAGCGTCTTCTGAACGTTTGGGTAAAACATTTGCTTGATTAACCTAATTTTTTCCTTTCTACTTATTTTATAATTGAAACAAATGCCGACAAAATATGTTTTTTTAGAATATCTCACTGTAAATAAATAGGAGAGAATGAATTAAAGAATTCAATTTATTAAATAATTTCTTCAAGTGGATTTTTTTCCCAAACAACTATATTATGTATATTTTCTATTTTATCTATGTTCTCTCATTTTATACTGCTCATGAATTCAATGGCATGACGTCTATACTGCGAATGCAAAGGAATAATTTATCGGCTGCTCAGGGAACCAATGTGAATGCAAGCCAGGTAATTTGCCCATTTCATTCTCTGATTAGTGGTTTATTAGTTTTAGCATTATCGTTTTAAAAAAAACAAATATTTTTCTCTATTCCAAATAGATTGTTATTAGTATTTTTTTTTAAAAAAAAATTCATTGAGATTCAAAAAAAATGTAAAGAAAAGTGATAGTATCATAAAAGTACAAGAAAGTTATAGCTTCGTTGAGATGATCCATATGATGTGACACACTTACACTTGTACCTTTTTACATAAGAGTTCGCTAATCTATAACATATACATATTCATGCTTTTTTGCAACAAATATATACCTTTTATAAGTCTGCACCTAATCTCATACCTTTTTGTTATAAGAGACTTCTCACCTATATCATAACTACACGTTTTCTAGATAAGAGATTAGTCTTTAAGAGCAGAAACTAGATATAGTTGAAATGATGAGAATGACAAACAGAGAGTGATCTCATCTGATCTGATGCTCTATGAATTTACAATCCTTGAGTGTATACAACAACAACAATATCCCAGGCTCCTTTATGCCAAAAAAAAAAAAGCTGCAACTTTTCCCCACTTTTGAGGATTATCATCGTATGACATTACTAATACCAAAACAACAACCTGGAACTGCATCACTTCCATTTCCAAACACTATATTTTCGCCCAATTCAACCATTTTCACCTATTCAATTTCCATGGAGAATGCTAAAATTCGACGGTCCAACTGTGTCCACAAAACCCCTTATCGACAGCTCAGACACCGAGCTACTTTTGCTCAGCATTTCGTGTTCTATAAAGATAACAACCACTGTAATATCATCATGGTGAAACCGTCTTCGCCCCTTCTCGATCCGCTTCAGCTCTCCATACTCCTTCCCTGACTTCCTAGCTGCTGCTTTTAACGCCGTCTTTACAAGTCTCCTCGCTATCCCCTGAGAAAAAAAGGGAAAATGAGGAATTTGAAGCTCATAGACATCAGTGATAAATGTATAAGGCAATAAATAATACATACAGCACGGGGATAGTTATAGACGGTCTCCACAGCAGCCTGGTTGGTCAAGTGTTCCCAAAGTCCATCAGATGCAAAGATGAGAAATTTATCGGTAGGTCTTAGAACTCGTGCACATATTGATGGGTCTGATGTCAGCACAGGGCGGCGAATGGGCTCAGGAAGGTGGAATCTAGGAAATGAAGGAGAGAGGGAGAATTCTGGCTTCTTCAAGTATGCGTCGCCTATAGATCTAGATACCTATTATCAATACACCATAAGAAAAAATGAACTGAATAAATCTGCTATACGCATACATAACCAAATTTAGAACCTTCAGTACTAGATAGAAGACAGTTGAAACTCCAAAACAAAACTCATTGACCACCAAACTTCAGTTCAAAACAACTCCGAGGCTAAAAATATACTGTTTTTCCTATTTTTCCAACTTTGCTACGTATACCTACACGGATAGTTGAACATAGTCATAACCGAATTTGGAGAATAAACCATATAAGAAACAAAAGAATATACACTCAATGTTTAAGCAGAAATACAAGCGAGATAGGAAGAAGAAGAATTTGTGAGAAACAGAGAATGAGAGAAAAACAAAAGAGATAAAAAGATAAAGAATTGAATTCTATAATATTGATGTTCATTTTCAGGAAAATTCTAGCCTTAATTTGGCAAGGATTCGAACTTACAACAACTCGGATTTCAACTCACACGTCCCAATCTTTTGACTCGACTATTACAACTTGTAACAAATTGATTACTTCAATCTCAACATATAACCGAATAAATTAGTCGTAAAATACCCACTCCATGCACTGACAAGCACATATAAATAATAACAATTATCAATTTTGGAGGTTGAATAAAAAATGAAACTAGAAGCAACAAGGATAATATAAGTCCAAATCTTTCCTTTCTAAACTCTTACAAACCATCCTTCCAAATAAAGCAAGGCTTTTGTATTATCTTCGGTAATCCGAGTTCGGTGGGGGTGATGAAACAATAGTTGCATTGTTCTAACGCTACAATGGACAAATTCAAAGCAACAAAAGAGGATTGAAAGAAACATTTAACTTAACTTGAGAGTATCTTGTTTAAGAATTTAAGATAACTATCAAAACATCTCTTGTTTCCTATCTCTATAATCACTATCTCAACTTCTTCCACAAAAGGCAACCATGACAGTTTTTGTCCATTAACTTTCAAATATGTATTCAATGCAAGTCACATGATAATCCTCCATACCATAGCCATTGCAAAATATTTTACCAATGGCAAGCAAGAGTTAATAATAACTTTGTAGTAACTCAAAGCAGCATATTCTTTTCAAGAACTCGAAAGAATCTTCGAATCCAAATTCAAAGATTTAGCAGAAGACATCAACAACCTTACCTGAATAATTCCTTTGATGCGCCAAACGCCTTGCTTATTGACTACAATATGTGAATCGTCAGGATGTAGAGATTTGAGTTCTTGTCTAACCTCTTCCAAACTAGCATTATGATCTTTGGTCAATTGTTCTGCTACTATTTTATTAGATCTAACTAAACACCCCATTACAGCTCTAGAATCCCCTAGATTCGCAACGTATAATGTCCCTCTCCAAATAACTCCAACCAAACAACAAGATCCAATTGCTGCCATTGTTGGCTTTATTCCACAAGTCCTACGCACAAGTGTCAGAAATCCAGTCTCAGTTGCAGAGAAAGCCCCTCTAAGGATTTCTTCAGAGATGTTTCCTTGTTCCTTAGCAAGCCCTACAATTCGGGCGGAGATAAATTGGGGATTGCTAAATTTAAAATTTAAAGCAAATCAACCGTATAAGAACAAATTCAAATCAAATCAACCGCATACAAACAAAAATTTACAATCTAGACTCCAAATTGAATATGAACAAAACAAGAAAAGCAATCAAAACACAAAAAAGAAGGCTTACTCATCAGATGTTTGAACAAATGGTCGCAAATGAAACGAGCGGCTTCGGGCCCACCATGGCCATCATAGACACCAACGAAGGTGGAATCTCGCCCTGTTTCCACTTGGCTATGGTCTTCAATGATCTCATTGGCTTGAACAACAGCGAAAGAAAATTCACCATAAGAGTGCTTTTCAAGGTCTCTAGACCAAAGAAGAGAATCGGTAACAGAAGATTCTTCATCATTATCACTGCTATTAGTTTCATCCTTGTTCATACGGGCATATCGACTGACCGGTTTCCAACACGCCATTGCAATCCTTGCCAACCACGAGAACATCCCTCATTTCCTTCCTAACCGAAACCCTCTTTCGTAAAAAGAACCCCAAATCAATCAATATATTAACTTCTCACAATTTGATTGAAAAAAAGATTGGAGAATTTGGGAAACAGTGTCTCAATCGAATTGACAGTTGAATCAATGACAGAAAGAGGGTGAAATTAGGGATTGTAGAGAGAAGAAGTAATGCACATAATGTAGGAGAGAGAAAGGGAACATCTGGGCTTTGAGTAGTTGAAGGGGAGAGAGATAGTTGCAGAGGGAAGAGCGGTGGAGGAGAAAGTTGACAATGTGTGAGACTAAACTAATTTCTTTTCTTTTTCTTCTTTTCTCCAGTGATTTTATTTTTGAAAATATAAAATATTGTAAATATGAAATCTTTATTTTTATTAGTAATATTCTTTTCTTTTTCTTTTGTATTTTCTGGGTAGTGGTGTAGATATTTTTGTATTAAAATACAAGAAGTCCTTTATTAAAGTCATACATATACAAGCGGTCCAATATTATCTTCATCATACAAATCGTAAAGTAATGTTACTATTCTTGTTCAATGAAAAAGTACAAAAATAAATGTATGAATACAACTTTTTTATCTTAAACTTTTATGATGTTTTTCTAGATTTTAGAAGTTTCCCATTTAATATGAAAAATTTTACATGTTTTTAGAATATATATTTCATTAATTAATTTTTTAATACACCTTAATAAGGCACTACTTAACAAAAATAGGTAATTTATAATAATTATATTCAGTTCAAATTTTAAAAAATTTATTTCATAGTATATATTTTATTTCGTTAAAGTATGCATTGATTGTATTATTCGACATGTCAAGTGGAGATATTATACATCTATTCCTGTAAAATCAAAATAACGCACAAAAGTTTAAAATCAATATATATTTAAATTAAAAGTACATTTATATTTTATAATTTTTGTGTTGATTCGTTTTAACTTTTAAGTATGTAAAATAGATATTTCGTATTCAGCTGAAAAAAGACTAACCTGTATGAATTTATAACAATAAATATTAAAGTATAAACTTTTATCTCGATAACTTCCGTGTGTTTATCAAACTCGTGTAATCTTTTATTTTACTATATGTGATTTGATACAAATGATTATATTAATTATAAAAATTGACCACAGTTTATAAATACATAACAATAACTAAGCTTAAAATTACTAAAAATATATAAATTTTACTATTACTAATATAATAATACATAAATTCTAAAACTTAAAATAATAATATAAGAACTTTTGATTTTAGTAACACAGTGATTAATATTCCCTTGGACACAACTAATTAGCTTTTGACTTCTACAATAACCAGTAAATGTTCCATTTTCAATTATTTTTTCCGTTTTGGTCCTTTAAGAATTAAGGCAGCCTTTTCATCTACCTCAGCATATTGTCAAGCTCTTTAAAGTAATCTATTTTTCTACAATTTTACTAACGACTGCAGATAGAAAATGTTAAGAGCTTTACTTAATTTAAGGCAACCAAATTAAATTGATCATTCAATTATTGAGCATTTCAGCATATAGCAATTCTCACCCCAAAGTTCAATTAAGATTATGAAACTGAAACAGTTGCCATAGTTACAAACCTAGATTTTAAAAGAATAATCATGGAGCATGAGATCAAGTACAATCTCCGATTACGTACTCCGGTAGAAATTGACGACATGTATACTTGATTTGTGTTAGAGAAGAAAAGATCACAATAGTAAAGGTGAAGCCATACATATATCGGGAACACAGTCGTCCGAGATAAGCATTTAAAGATTGTATAGGATCTTAATGTTTGGAGAAAGCACAAAGAAAGCAAAAGGACATAGATATTTGAAGAAATGGTTCTGCCCCTTTACCCTCTGTTTCATTTCCAACGGTGAAGAGTCTCCCCGACAGGCAATATCCTCCATTCGTGAAAAAAGAAAATCCCTGATAAAAGGTTATCTACTGTTAAGAGTTCTTTTATACGAAATCGAATATTTAATACTCTTTCTGTTGGATATTTGACACATATATATTATAATAATAAAAACTGCATATGTATCAAATATGTCCGTATAAAATTTGACCTACTATTAAATCTTTTATCATACAACTTCGCTGTTGCTAAGTTTATGATTGGTATCCTTTTTAATTAAAATAAAGAGGAAAGGGAAAGAGAAACTGGAAAAAGATAAGCATGAAGATGAGTAAGGGATGATAAAGATGAGGGTCTAAATGGAATAAAAATTGAGTTTTACGTCTTATTAAAGTAGTCAAAGATAGTTAATTGGGTCAAAGCTAATATAAGTAAAATATAAAGTTGATCGATCATTATATTAAGTTTGAAAGTTCATGTATTATTATGTTAATGATAAAAAAAGTTTATATACCTTCTATAATTTTAAGTCTAATAACTATAATTCACCCTAATTAATTATTTTCTTACAAAAAGTAGTTATTGCTATTAATCATTATCATTCTTCTAAATTAAATCTATTCGGGAAATATATTAAAATTAATTTCCTAAATTCCGATTGAAGAAGTATTGATTTAATATTGATTTAAATTTATGAAAAAATATCCAATTCAATAATTATTGTAGACGGCAATAAAATCTGTTCATATATAGTGTAAAATCAATTAAAGTAAAGAAAGCTTTTATATGTCAACAAATAATTGGAAAAGTTAGCAATAACATATCAAATATTCACATCAGTAAAAAATAAGAATCAACTTGTAAAATTTTTTTTAAACAATTGGACAATACGAATAATAAATTAAAATTTTAAAAATAAGAATATATTGATTATAATCCTATTTAAGAATTAATGTGACTCTTTTTTTCTCGTAAAATATTTTATTGTTGTTATTATTATTATTATTATTATTATTTTAATTTTATATTTTAATATTGTTATGATTATTTTGAATATAACTAAAATATAATTTTTATTGTTTTCATATATAAATTTGTTATTTTGATTTTATACATTAAAAATAATTAATAATTTGTTTGTTCTTAATAGTGTTTGTAACTAGTTTCATCATTTATTGTTTATGATAAGTAACATTAATTAGTAATCTATATTTATAAAAGGTATAAGGATAAACTTTTTTAAGGGTACTATAAGGGTAAAAGAGTCATTTAGAACTTTAGTTTCATCATTTATTATTCATGGTAAGTAACATTAATTAGTAATCTATATATGTAAAATGTATAAGGATAAATTTTTTTTAAAAGGTATAAGGATAAAAGAGTCTTTTAAAACTTCATTGCTTGTATGTATTAAAATTTTTCGTCCATAACATGTTTTATATGTTAAATTCAATATGCAATGGTAGCTAAAGTTCAAATTTAAAGCAAATTAATCGAGAGAGTAATCATATAATCAATATGTAAGGCATAGTGGATGTGTTTAAGAAAGTCTAAAATTTAAAAAGATTAATGTAATTAATTATTTGGAATGAAAGAGGGAATATATGAGATCTCAATACATATCGTGCATGTTATATATTATAAATAAAAAAGGTAAGAGAGAGAAAATGAATTTGATAGGCTTCAATAATTTAACTAAAGTCAAATCAAACTCCAATAAATTAGACTCAAATGTTATAGTGCCATAATATGATCAACCTCGTGCACAACGAAAAATGCTCTTATCATTCATTCATATATCATATAATTTACATTTTATGAAATCATAACTTATCAATATGATAATGAAATTCATGCATGTATTTGTGTGAATTATTTTGGTGGGTTAGAACTCATAAAGTCCATAGAATCATACATTAGAGATAATTTCATTATAATTTTCCTTTTTCTTTTAACAATTGGGCCTCTCAACTTTTTGATTCATTATTATCATCGTGATAAGCTTTATTTTGTATAATTTCGGAAGGGGGAGATGATAACTTGCTTATATATTTAGCTTATTCCTCAATTTGATATAATGAACAAATGAAAAATGATATTATTGTTATTATATTCTTTTAAAATTTTTTGTCTCATATGGGCTTACAATAATAATAAAGAAAAACCTTATCTCACTCTGTCCGAGCGTAGACTCGAATCTGTAACCTCTAGGATGATAATTTCAATATTCAACTACTAGACCAATACTTTACTACACATATTATTATTATTATTACTATGACAATACCTTTATTTCATATTATGGAGTTGAAGTTTCAACCGTAAAACTATTTTAACATATCTTAACCTAGTACTAGGGAGTCACTTCGTGTCCATATTTAAATGGTGTGAGATAAAATTTTTTTTATTATTATTATAAGTTTAACGAAAAAAATTTTTAAAAAAATTTCTCGCTTGTAATCAAGCGATATTAAAATGTAGCAGTGGATGGTGGAATTACAACCTTTCACTTGTTTAATCATTTGCTTAATTGAGTACAAATCCTCGTTCACACGTTTGATCTTTATGGTGAATTATTAAAACAAAATTTTGAATCTTATTTTGAAGATATTTTCACACTTATAATACTCTCATCAATGATGAAAATCTACAAGCAAAATACCATTATATAAAATTAACTTTGAAACAAAATAAACCAAAAAAAATTTAACATATCAATATAAAAATTATATATAACACCAATTCGAACTATCTTATCCTGCCAAGTCGACCAAGTTGGATTCCGCGTGCAATTGAAAAATCAATTGAGACTATCTTGCACCGAAATAAGTCCCAAGGAAAAAAATAGAAAATGGTAGAGAGATGCTAGTAATAATTGAACAAACAAACCTATTTATGAAAAAAAGTATAAGTTAGTTAAGGTAGAGCAAAATTTAGTTTGATTTAAAAATTGAATTGAATCGAAAATTATTAAGGGTAGGTATATAAATTAAAAATTAAATCAAAATTATTCTATTTGATTTAATTTAGTTTGATTTTTCGATTTAGTTCGATTTATTTTTTATTTTATTATTTCAAAAATCAAATCGAATCATAAATTAAACCGAATCAAATATTTTTATTAAATTTAGTTCGATTCAATTTAAATTAATTTTTTGATTTGATTTAATTTTTATTTTTTTTGCTCTGCATTATAAACCACCAGTAATAATATGTATTAAAAATTGAGGGATAAAAAGCGTATAATAAAAAAAATTGATGTATAGGTCTAATGTATCAATACCTTAAAAACATGAGTAGACAGGTCATAATTGCAACATAAGCTTAAGATATTTCTATATCAGTCAATATAATTTATTTAAGACAAATACTTTATTATTAAAATAAACAAAAATTAAATTTATTTTTCTGAATGCAATATGAAAAAGGAGTTTCATTCCGGTGTCAAGGATGACAAAATAATTTAAGTTCAATAATATCTTATTTCAACTTAGAAGTTCAAAAATAATTATCTATTCTCAAAATCATTTTTTTTCTAAAATATAATTCTTCGTAAAAAAAATAAATTGGAAATTGAAGGAAAAGAATGATAGGGGTAGAGGCATGTTGTTTTCCAAATTATTAATATTTTGAGAAGCAAAAAGGAAAAAAAAAGTGGGAAAATAAGAAGCAAGCAAGCATCACATGAAGAGAGACATGTGAAAATAAAAGAGATTTAATGTCACAAGACAAGAGTGTTATAGCTTTAACTATATTATTATTATTATTATTATTATTATTATTATTATTATTATTATTATTATTATTATTATTATTATTATTATTATTATTATTATTATTATTATTATTATTATTATTATTATTATTATTATTATTATTATTATTATTATTATTATTATTATTATTATTATTATTATTATTATTATTATTATTATTATTATTATCACATCAAACATCTAACCTATTCATTAATAATACAGTTGCCATTATTTATGATCCTGTTGCCTTACCCCACTTCTCCTTATATCACCTATACAACCTTAAATGTTTTCATTTATAAGCTTTCTGTTTTTTGGTTCCATACTGATTTTCATGCAATTCTCACAGCTACAAAACCGCTTCCCTGCTACAAAACTGTTTAGAGCATCTTTAGTAGATAGTGGATTCTATGATTATGTGTCATATGAAATAGAAGCTCACATTGATGATACGTCAATAATTTTAAAAATAGACAATATCTATAAAAAAAGAGTCACACTAGATTGTTTATTTCTACTAGAATTGTGTAATTAAATAATAAAAAATATCCAATTATAAGCTTGTTTCCATGTTAAAGATTAAAATGTTAGTTAATTTGATGAGTTGGAAGTCCATTTGATGATTGTCTACATGTAGAAGATGAAATACACAATCTCCAACATTTATTGTGACACATCATATAGAAAAGAGAAAACAGACAAGTTAGTGTAGAACAATTTTCTAATCCATTATCTATTTTTACCTATGTGACAAGACTATTATTAGAACTATCTATTAAAGATGCCCTTATAGCATGCTTTTTAAATAAAAGTGTTTTTACATAATTATTGATAAAATAATCAATAAATAGAGGGAACCACAACTCCATATTTTCTCTGTATTTTATATGTCAATCCAAATAAATTTAATATATGTATTTTTAGTGTATATGTGATGTTTTCATTAACTTTCTATACAGAATATTTATGAATCACATTAAATATGATTTTTTTTTGTTATCCTATCAACTAAAAAGGGTTCAGTTGATGTTTTGCCAGCTTTGTATTTGTAAGCCACGGTGAAGGATTACATTAGAACAAAAAATATCATATGTTCTTTTTAAAAAATATTATATGTCCTTTTTTATTGAAAAAGGATGTAATATGTTGCTAGGTTACTTTTATAATTAAAGGATTCAATAATAATAAATAAGTAAATTTTGGAGACTCAAAAATACACTTTGCCTAAATAAATTAAAGATAATAGGTCTAATCTATCAATAGATTATTCAACTTATCTTATCCTACCTATTGCCCTCCCTGAACTATGAAAATGTTCTTATAACTAGCTTAATTATAAAAAAATGCATCAGTTTGTCACATGTTAACTTCTGATTGGAGAGAGAAAAATCAGAAAAATGATATTTTTGAAAAGTCAATCAACCAGAAACTGATTCATGGTGTTAAGAGTAGGTCCAACTATTTTATATTCTCCAAACTCCATTTTGCAGGACTTACAAAGCATATCATGCAAAATGGCGTTTGAGGAATGAAAAATAAAAAAAATGGTTGGACCAACCCATTCCCTAAAATGGGATTCCCCAAATATGGGAAATGATTCGATCAACCCATTCTAGATACATGTTCCCCATTTTAGGGAATACCCAATATTGGACATGCTCTAGAGCAAGTCTAACCATTTTCCATTTCTCAAATCTTATTTTGCATGATTTAGAGTGTTTTCACTCCAACCATCTTCCCTATTTCTCATTCCTCATATTAAAATTTCTAAAAATAATAATTATTTATTATTATTATTATATTAATTTTCTTACACCACTTCTATTATAATCAACTAATAACATAATTTAAAAAATCAAAAATAAAAAAATATTATTAAAAAATCTATCCCATATGGTTGTATTTAACCATTCCTCGTATATATTTTCCATTTTAAAGAGTATCTCAACATAGAGAATCATTAAACTTACTCTAAGGGAATAAATTGATACACTTTTTATGAAATGAACAAAGAAATATTTTAAAAATTTAGGATGACAATAGATGAAATTAAAAAAATCACTGCAAAATATCATTATAAACCACACATAAAAATATATTTAAAACTATAAATTAGGGTCCATCCAAAAAGTTATTTTAAAGACTCAACAACCCTCAATTAAATTGGAGGTTGTCATTTGTTAGGTTAGAATGGTTGCTTCAACAACGCCCACCCCATATGCAATGAAAAAAACTAACATTATTATTTTTATAATGCAAAGGATACTTAAATTTTTTTTGCATAGTAAATATATGGACTAAATTTTGGTTTTCTGAATTCGGAAATATGATAGAATAATGCAAAAAGTATATAACTACATTAAAGCACAAAAATAATTTTTATTAAAAGTTTGGTCAATAATTCAAGTGTCTAATTTCATAAACTTCAATAACATAAATACGTTTTATGAGCCTCAACAACATAAATACATTCCTCTCGAACAACTCATGCACATGACATTTTTTTTATATTTTATTTTCTTATTTTACATTTATCTCTCAAACCGTTTATTTTTTTGACATGCCGCTTTAGACTTTTTTGTTCGTTTCATTTTTATCTTCGAAACGCCATCCATTGTCATATATTTTTTTCCAAACTTTTCGTCACCTGGTATTTTGCTGGTAAAATGCTGGTATTTTGCTGGTAAAATGCTGGTATTTTGCAGGTAAAATGCTGGTATAAAATGGTTTTTGTTTGATTTCTTTCATAAAATAGATGCTTATGCACCTTGTATAATGCTTGTATGATGATATAAAGTGACTTTTGTTTGGTTTCTTTCATAAAATATATACTTATGTTTAGTTTAAATTTTCAGACATGGTAAAATGCTGGTATAAAGTGCTTTTTTTTATTTCTTTCATAGAATAGATACTTATGTTTGGGGTTCTATTGCTTGTATAATGATGATATAAAGTGCTTTTGTTTGGTTTCTTTCATAAAATAGATGTTTATATTTAGTTTAATTTTTCACACCTAATAAAATGCTGGTATAAAGTGGTTTTTGTTTAATTTCTTTCATAAAATAGATGCTTATGTTTGGGTTCTTCACATCTTGTATAATGATTGTATAAATGCTTATATAATGATGATATAGAATGTTTTTATTTGGTTTCTTTCATAAAATAGATGTTGTTGGTCCCTATGCGTACACTCACTAAGTCAAAGAGGGGGGTGAATGACTCACTCAAGAACTTATAAAACTTTTTCGCGATAATTAATTGCTCCGCTGAGTGAGGTCAGCTGGCTGAGTGAAATAGCTAGAAAATGCGATTAAGTAAAGAACACAGAGATTTTATACCGGTTCGGCAACCTGTGCTTACATCCAGTATCGAGAGAGTGTCTCGGCTTTAATCCACTAATCTCAACTCCTTTACCCCAGGCGGAGAAGCCTTTCACAAATTCCCTAATTACGGTAAGTACCCTCCAAACTGCAATTGCTCACCCGCTGACTAGAATACCCTCTTCTATCAGCAACTCACAAAGAGTCTAAACAAGAGCTGGATTCAACTTATAAGAACGTTGATCCAGTTACAAAAGATCTAATATTACAATTGATTGATCTAATCTATTCTCTCTTGTTCTAATCAGATTCTCGCTGAGTTGTGCTTTCTTGCTTGAACTCCTTTAAAGCTTGTAAATTGAAAGAGTTTTTGCTTCTAGGAAATTCAGGTGTAATCACCAAGTTCTAACGCTTGCCTTCTTGCTCCTTTTATATTTGGATTGAGAAAGTAGGCGTTGAACTTATCTTGGCATCTTCTGAAATTGACAGCTCAGTAATTCGCCCGTTGCTTCTTCAAATCAATCCATTAAGAGATAGAATTGCACCGTTGTGAAATACATTTCAATCCGTTAGATTGAAATTCGAGTTCCAATTTGAATTCTTTGTCGTTTGATGCTAATCTTTCTTTAGAAAGAACTCGCTCTGACTTGCCACGTGTCATCATCCTATTCCCTCTAGTATTCTGACATGTTGCTGAGTGCGCGATACAAGGTTGGTAGATCTGCAGAATTACTCGAAGTGGCAATTGACTTGTTGCAGCTTTGCATTGGAAGACTTTGTCATTTTCTTCATTATTCTGTGTCTTGTAAAGGCATTAATTCTTTTTGTCTTTGTCTCATTAATTTTCCTGCAAAAAAGTAACACTAAAAGCAAAGATACCTTTTTACCTTAAAAGGTAAGGTCAGGAGCATTGACAGACATAAAGTAACTGAGCTGAAATATATAATCATAAAACACATAGCTGAAACAAAATCTAAATATCAAGCGCTGAGTGAATATTACTAAGTCAGCGACTAAGTAGATGCTCAGCCCAGAAACCACTCAGAGTTAAACTAAATAGCTAAGTCAGCGGAGATTCAAAATTCTACCCTTGAATTTACTAACTCCCTTACAACTATAGACTATTCATTTCAACATCATTATTGATTTAATTATCCCATTCTTAACTTAATTGTTATGATCAAAACTTAAGCACAACTAAGTCATCCACTAAGTCAGTCCAAACTCGTGCTTGGTTCAACAATCTCCCCCATTTTGATCAATGGCAATTAACTAAGCGAGAATTAAATCAATAAGATATTTAGATCGGAGTTACCTTATACTTATGCTTGATATGTCTTTTGTTCAGCATCGTCAATCTGCTCAGAGTGAATGCTAACTCCCCCATTATTCTTGAATCTTCTGAGTTCAGCATCCCTCAATACTTCTCATATATTTCTGCAAGAGATCAGAGCATATATATATATATATATATATATATATATATATATATATATATATATATATATGACATAAAATATATGAATTTAAGAATATCTTAACTTAGAACAGAAAATGTATTCTTTCATTAATTGATAACTTGAGTATGGATAACAAAGAGTTAATATATACTAAGCTTTACATTTAGCTCTAATGATTACAAGAATTCTATTATAATCTTTTGGCATAGGCGAGGCTCACAAATTTGCTCTCCTTTCTTTATAAGCTTGTTAATCCTATATGGATTTCTTTTCCTTTGGCAGAGCAATCTCCTTGCCTTTCCTTTTTCTGGTCTCATTATATTCTCTTTGTATGCGCTCCAGATCCTTAGATAGGTTGTATGAAAAATCAGCAATCCTCTGTTCTCTTTCTTTCTCTTCCTTTTCATGCTTCTCGAGGTCCTTCTCCCCTATTACCATTGCATCCAAAATGGCTTGGGCTCGATAAGAAAACGAGCTCAAAGACTCCTCAAAAGTTTCTAGCTGACCATATACATTTGTTGAAAATTTTTGGACAAGCAGCTCATAAGTTTCTTATGATATCACATCTTGATCTCTGAGAAAGGCGAATAAGCCTACTAAAGCACGGGATTGAGAGAGGTTGACTTGATATTGAGTGCTTAAACCTTCTTTGGAAATCTGGGTGAGACTGGCCAGAGCCTTGGCCTGATTATTTTCCCTCAAAATCCTCTCCAGCATGGGAGTACTCCTTATATGAGTAGTGACTTCATCATGGATTTTATCGACTGCTTCCCCATCATTGACGACATGTGCTTGAACTTGCTTGATTTGGTCTCTGATATGACCAAGTTTTTGGTAAAGTGTAGGCTCCAGTTCAGCATCTGCCATAACTATGTCACTACTCAGAGCATCTGAAATGTTAAGCCTCTTTAATGCATTTAGCACATCTCCCTCTAAGTCCTTGACTCCTCTCAGCATCTCTTCCTTCATTGTCCTTAACTTAGTGTGTAAACCATGATACTTGGTTACCACTGTTATTAAAGCATTAAAGCCATCAACAACAACATTCAGAATAGCTGTATTATCTTCATTCTCCTTGCTGAGTACTTTCACCATTGCTTCAAGTAAGGGATTAAATTTGCTGATCATTGAGTTTCTGAAATCCCTTTCATCACTAAGCACTTTATAGTTGCTTTCATATATCTTCTCCATCTGCTTCTTAAGCTCTACAACTTCTAACTTCAAGCCACTAGCCTGCCTACCTTTAACAAATAATAAGGGCAATACGTGGGATACAATTGACTAGACCAAAGAAAATTGGGTAGGTACAGATCTGATATGGGCTTTGATCTCTTCAACTACTTCCATGAAACCTTGCACTGGCTCGACAACCTTTGCAATCCTCCTCAGAACTTCCTCAGACAATAATGATTTAGCTATCTTAGTATCAATCTCAGTATCAATCTCAGCATCAGTCCTTAGTCCTGGAAACCTTACTCTCCCCATCCTCCTTATATCTCCTAATAGTTCAGCATTTGGGTAGAATTGGGGTTATGGTGGTGGTTGTTGAGGTTGTTGTGGTTGTTGTTGTTGTTGTTGTTGTTGTTGTTTAGGAATCTCCTCAATAATTGGAGGTCCTCTAACTAGTGGAGGTCCTTCCAAATATAGAATTTCATGCACTAGAGATCCTATGGGGGAAAGATATGGGATAATGGCTGTTTGGTCTGAGATTAGGTTATTTTGGTTAGAGGCTTGGTTTGATTTGGATGTGGATGGTGTTTGGCTTTCTAGTAGGGGTAAGGCAGAGATTGGTGTAGGTGAGAGTGGTGTTTCGGTGGATGTTTTTGGGAAGTAAAGGGTTCTTCAGGTTCCTTCTTCTCTTCCACAGCACCGTCAACAGCGGACTCGCTGACCTGAGTTAGAGAAACCTCAGTCAGCTGAGCTTCATGCTAAACTATAGCTTCCTTTTCCTCCTTATCTTCCAGATTTCTTCATCCTCATCTATCACTATTTTCATTCTCTTCGACAAACCCCTCTTCCTCTCCTTCCTAGCTTCTATTCAAAAATAATGGTCCGGAATCTCAATTAAACTAAATTATCCAGATCAAGTTTGAAAGAAATAAAAACTTAAACAAAGCATCTCCTAAATCCAAATGAAAGCATCCGGTCAAGATCAAGGAACTAGAATATCTATTGAAGACATTAAGTACCTAAGCATATAGTGAAATAATTCGGTTAAAGTTTGGAAAGGAATCAAACTTTAAATTCTCAAGTCTAGCATCCGGAAGAACTAATTGTACAAGCTCTCGAAGAAGACAGATTCGGAGTCACTGAGTCTGAGAACATCCGAAAGACTCAGATATCAAGACAATGAGAAAAGTTTTAAAGATAACTTTTCCCTCCACCTTTTGGTCTACAAAGTCAAAGATCCTTTCCCCATATGCAAGACAAAAGAGATAGCTTGCACTTTTCAGAAAAAGGACAAAAGTACTAACACCGAACTGAAAAAGATAACAACCTTTTTCATCTAAACCAATAAGGAGGCCCGCAGAGCTCATACCAAAAAGTTACTGGTGTAAAAGTTGGTGTGACACTAAAATACAAGGAAAACAATCACTAACATCTTTTTAGCCTCAATTCCAAGGATTAAAATGGGGCAATCTACTGTCTAATGGATTGATCAATGGCTCCGAAGGCACCATATCCTACCTAATAAACGGTGAAGATTGAGTTACAGCTCACCAACCCACAACGGCTACATTTATGATCCAAGCCTATAAAAGGGAAGCTTCACAAGTTGAGAAGGTGCTGGTTGATTTCCTAAAAGCTTGTACAAGAGAAATTGCTAGAAAACAATCAGATTCATAAATCCCTCCAAGAATCAAACAATTCCTAATCAGTTTGTAAGGATTCCTAAGTGCGCTATAAACTTAAGGAATTCAAAAGACCAAAACCTTTGATAGAAACCAAAGTGTAAAGTATCTCCTACTTGGGTGAGTAGTGAGATTGGGATATAGCTTAAATTAGGTGCTTTGAGTGGGATCTCCTTGTAGGACTCAACTTAGATTCGGGGTAGAAGTCTAAGTGTTATATCCTGCTAAAGGCAAAAGGACTCAACTAAGAGTTGGTGCTTCTAGTGGTATATCCTACATCCGAAAGGGGTTACCATTCGGAGATAATCTGTAAGGCTTGATTCCTGCCAGTTGGAAAGGAATCCACTAGTGGATAAGCTCGGAGAAAGGAAACTCCTGGGAATGGACGTAGGCAGGGCTGAACCAGTATAAATCATTGTGTTTAATTTTCTTACTTTTATTTACTGTATTATATTATTACATTTGCATCATCCGGATCCACCCACCGAATCATAATCAAGCATGCTACACTTAGAATTATTAAAGTCTATAAATTTCATGAAAAAGGGTCATTCACCCCCCCTCTGACCTTATATAGACCCTCATAAGGACCAATAAATAGTATCAGAGCCTGTGCTCAAAACTAGAGTTCTAATAATCTTAAGCTAAAGGTCCAAAATTTTGATTCAAACATCAAAATGAGTTTCCAAAACTCACAACTTCTTCCCGAGGGTATGTCCATTACCCATCCTTCACTCTTCACCGGTGAACACTACACGTTCTGGAAAAACTGGATGAAGAACTTTATTCAAGCATAAAGCATGCAAGCATGGTTGATCATCAAGGATGACCAGTATGAGTCTACTCATGAAGTGGAGGGTATGATCACCTGAAAGCCATCACGTTTATGGGATGAGAATGATTTTAAAAAATTGCATGAAAACACAAATACTATTAATATGCTTCACTGTGCTCTTAGTGCAACAGAATTTAACAGGAAATTTGGATGTAAGACTACAAAGGAGATCTGGGAGAAGCTGGAGGTAACCTATGAAGGAACAAATAAAGTGAAAGAAGCAAAGATTGATCTACTCCAGCAAAAACATGAATCCTTCAAGATGGAGCCAAAACAATCTATCAGCAACATGAATACTAGATATACCAATCTAGTGAATGAGATAAAAAGGCTCAGAAAGGGAATTCTTTGAAGTAGAAATGGTGAAGAAGGTGCTCCAGAGTCTCACCAAGGAATGGGATAACAAGAAGACTGCCATTGAGGAAGCTCATGACTTAAATATTTATAGTAATGATGAGCTTATTGGAAATCTCTTGACTCAAGAGCTGTCTCTGGAGAGATATAGTCAACAGGAGAAGAAGCCTAGAGAAAAGAAGAAAGCTATTGTGCTTAAGGTAGAATCCACGGGATTAGCCTTATCCAGAGAAGAAGAGCAAGTCACAGAACCTCAAAGTACCAAGGAGCAACTAGCTCTATTAACTAGACTGTTGGGAACTGACAGTCAAATTGAACATGCATAAGAGGCATGACGGAAATTCAAAATTTTTTCCCTATCCCAGGAACTCCTATTAGTTGCATATAAATTAAATAAAGCCTTAACTAAATAATTCTCTACCTAGGTTAGCATGCTAAAGGACTAGGCATACCATAATTCCAAATTATATCCTAGCATATTTATTTTATACTAAGCATGTTATAACTCTAAGTTATAACCTAAGCACAAAATAAACCAAGCATGCAAAAATAACCTAAGCATAATTATTAAGTCTAAAAACACTTAAAGAAAAAGACTTAATAATTAAAAGAGAAAGAAAAAGAACTTACCAGTTGAAGCGTGCTTTTGACCTTCTTGCACAAGCCTCCAGTCGTAGGATAGCCTCTATCAGTATCCACACGAACCCCACCAACCAAAACCTCCCCAGGAGGAAGAACTAAGAAGCCTCGAGTAGTTGCTAGACCACTCTAGAAGCCTCACCCAAAAATATAAACTAGCGGTGCCCGAATAAATTCAGGCTCCACAAAAATAACTTGCTCAAGTACCCGAGAGATTAATTATCTCGCTTAGGATTTATGCTTTGAGCTTGGTACATTTTGAAAGGATAAGGGACAGCCTATATATAGGCTTGGGGAGCAAAAATTTGCTCCCCAATTAACGATGTGGGATGGGAGTAAAACTCCATCCCACACATACCACATGCACGTGCTGCATGTGGTATTCATGGGCTGCCTTTGTGTAGCCCATGAATATGGGCCACCGCGAACACCGCCCAGCAATGTTCGCGCACCTTTTGGTGTATTTCGCGCAACCGAATATTTGAACAAAATATTTTATACTTTTCGGTTTTAACTCGCCAATGCAAAATCCCCTTTAAATCCTTTCAAATAAATATTTATTTTTGACTCTAATAAATTAGTTATCAGTCAAAATAAATTTCTTGGTCCAACCAAAATTGATCTAATCAATTATAATTTATTTATGACTCTAATTAATTAGTTACCGGTCAAAATAAATTCCTTGGTCTATCAAAAATTGATTTAATCAATTTTAACCAATCAAATAATAATCCAACTATTATTTATGTTATATTCTTGTAATAGAATAAATCTATTAGTTCTTTACTTAGTCCGATGAAGGTCCAATGTGTGTGACCTTATAGGATCCCAAAGTATTGAGCTGTTAAGGCTTAACCAACCCTTGTTCTAATGGAACCATTGGCTCGATGCTCTAGACCGTAAATAGAACTCGATTACCTTAAACGACTGTAGTACGCCTCTAGCAAGGGTCTACCATCCTCCATTACTTGGAACGTCATTTATGCTTATGACTTAATCCCGGTTAATGCAATAGTTATCCAGTGCGATAAATTCCTTCCATTCTTTAATATTAGTACCATCTGGTTTATTGGGTTCGGTTAAAGTGTTAACCCACTAATAGCAAGGTTGCTCCAAGCTATCCCAGTTATTTACTTGTTACCGAAGTATATTGCCTTTTACCATAGTGTGTTTGACTAGAAACCATTTCTATCAAACACATACTCTGATCAGAGGTTTATGGCAATCATCACTTCAACAAATGGCCAGGTACAACTCCTTAATATATCCGGAGCGATGGATTCTTTCCGACTACTCAGTCTACCAACATGTTGTTATCACTATACCCGTAATCACCCGTAGCACCTTAAATTAATGAGTGCATAGCAATGACCTAAAGTATAACAATATTACCACACAAGGCAACTAGCATCTTAAGTATGAGGACATTCGCAAAGCTTATTGCATGAAGATAAACACTAACACATTGATATTTATACCAAGTGTTTATCTTGCTGCGGTCTCCAATATATCTCCCAGATATATCCATGTGTCAAGCTTAAGGCACCACCTTCAGTATTTAGGAGATTAACTGCTTGGACCCTTTCCAAGAAAGTTTACCACATGCTAGTCTTTCCGTTTCATCAATATCCTTTCTTGATGACACTGTGACTAGGGATAGTTTAGACATAATCATAATTGCACATGAAGTAGGTTCCACCAAATATAGTCCAACTATAATTCCTCTGACTTCATGCTATGATATGTCAAGGACTTTTGTATACATACATCAATGAATATATTTTAACCAGCTATAATATATATGTATAAAAACACATTGATATAAACAAAAGAACAAATGCCTTTATTGATTAAACAAATTATTCGTACTATTACATAATTAAGATATATCACCCTAATTGCCTTAAGGGCATACATCATATCCAACATAGACAACTCAACAGATTCATACTAAAGAAAGAAAGGAGGAAGTTTGGAAAATATGAATCCCGAAGACCAAGGGAAGACACATCCAGAAGAGATAGGCCTAGAAGGAATCTGGAAGACAAGAAGGATTCGAAAAAAAAGCTGCATGTTTTGAATGTGGGGAGAAAGGCCACTTCAGAACAAAATTCCTTAAGCTTAAAAGAACCAAGAAGCACTAGAAGAAGGCAATGGTGGCTACCTGGAGCAACAGTGAGAAAAGTAGTAGCTTATCTTCAATAGAAGAAGAAGAGACTACTAACTATGCATTCATGGTACTGACTGATTCGGAAGCAGGGCAATCCAGAAAGAATGCCTCTAAGTACTTCTCAAGTACTTAAGGATTGCCTTGATGGCCATCCAGTGCTTTTCACCTGGATCTGACTGATATCTGCTCGTAAAGCTCAAAGCTTGAGAGACATCCGGCCTAGTACATATCATAGCATACATGATGGATCCTATCGCGGATGCATAGGGTATATCCTTCATGCGCATTCTCTCTTGAGCTATCTTCGGACACTCAACTTTAGATAGGTTAATCCCCTTTGTCATTGGGAGATAACCTTTCTTAGAATGCTCAAGGTTGTACCTATTCAACACCTTGTCTATATATGTACTTTGAGAAAGACCTAACAGCCTCTTGGATCTATCCCTGTAGATCTTTATACCTAGTATAAATGCTGCTTCACCAAGGTCTTTCATGGAGAACTTTCTTGACAACCATACTTTAACGTTTTGAAGAAGAGAAATGTCATTTCCTATTAGCAAAATGTCATCAACATACAATACTAGAAAAACGACTGCACTCCCACTAACCTTCTTGTAAACACAAGGCTCATTTGCATTTGGGCAGAAATCCAGTTCCCGGATTGTCTGATCAAACCTTATATTCCAACTCCTTGATGCCTGCTTAAGTCCATAAATGGATCTTTGTAGCTTGCATACCTTCGAGCCATTCTGAGATGTAAAACCCTCAGGTTGTGTCATATACACATCCCGGTCTAAATCCCCATTGAGGAATGCTATTTTTACATCCATCTGCCAGATCTCATAATCGTAATGAGCAGCAATGGTGAGGAGTATCCTTATGGATTTGAGCATGGCTACCGGTGAGAAGGTTTCATCATAGTCAATACCTTCCCGTTGACTATAACCTTTCGCAACCAACCTTGCTTTATAGGTAATTACATTACCATCCATGTCTGTCTTCTTCTTGAAGACCCATTTGCACCCAATTGGTCTAACCTCTCGCGGTGCATCAACCAAATTCCAAACTTGGTTCTCGTACATGGAATCCATTTCTGATTTCATGGCCTTTTGCCATTTATCAGAATCTGAGCCTTTTATTGCCTCATCATATGTCCTTGGTTCATCATCCTCCACAAGATATAGTTCCTTATCATTAGTGATAATAAACCCATATCTATCGGGACCCTTATGAGAACGACTTGATCTTCGCAATGATTGTGTTTCGACAGTTTGTTCTTGGATCGCACTCTCTTGTGTATCTAGAACGGGGTCAATCAGTTGATCGTCTGTTTCTTCCTCTTGAACTTCCAGTTCAATATTGCTCCCACTGACCTTTTCAAGTAAGTGTTCCTTTTCCAAAAAGTGAGCATTCCGAGACACAAATACCTTTTGTGCTTCTGGTTGGTAAAACAGATATCCAATTGTTTCCTTTGGATATCCAATGAACAGACATTTGTCAGCCTTGGCATTTAGCTTATCTGACGCTATCCTCTTCACCATAGCAGGACAACCCCATACTCTTAAGTGATTTAGAGATGGATTTTTATTACACCATCTTTCATAAGGTGTAAAATCAACTGATTTAGAGGGCACTCTGTTTAAGACATAAACCGAGCTCTCAAGTGCATATCCCCAAAAGGATTTACTAAGAACTGCATGGCTCATCATGGACCTGACCATATCTAATAAAGTCCGATTCCTCCTTTCTTACACTCTATTGTGTTGGGGTGTATAAGGAGGGGTCCACTGGGGAACTATCCCATTTTCCTTTAGATAATCCTAAAACTCCTGACTTAAGTATTCTCTACCTCGATCCGATCGAAGTGTTTTAATACTTTTCTCAAGCTGTTTCTCTACTTCAGCTTTAAATAGTTTGAATTTTTCAAAACTTCCAGACTTGTGCTTCATCAAGTACAAATAACCGTATCGTGAGTAATCATCAATAAAGGTTATGAAGTAGGAGTATCCTCCTAGTGCCTGAACACTCATTGGGCCACACAAATCAGTGTGTATAAGTTCCAATGTACTCGTGGCTCATTCACCCTTTCCTTTAAAGGGTGTCATTTTTCCTTTTAAACAAGGTTCGCAATCACCATAAGACTCCAAGTCTATTGGGCCCAAGTCTCCACGCTTATGCAACTTGGTTAAGCGATCTTTATTTATGTGGCCTAAATGGCAATGCCATAAGTAGAAGGAATTCTCGTTACCTAATTTAACTTTCTTCACATTATTTATATTGAAAACTTCTGTTTTAGTATCAAGAATATAAATGCCACCTTTCAACATTCCATAACCATAAAGAATATTATTCAAACGAATCTGACAATTATTATTCGAAAATAAAATTTCAAATCCCTCTGTTGCTAAACACGCAACAGATACAATATTCTTAGTAACACTTGGAATGTAATAACAATTATTCAAAACTAAAATAAGTCCACTTGGCAAAACAAGACTAAAGCTCCCTACGGCTAATGCAGCAACTCTGGCTCTGTTTCCCACGCGTTGGTCCATCTCCCCTTTTGCAAGTTTTCTACAGTTCCTTAGTCCCTGTACAGAAGTACAGATATGAGAACCACAACCAGTACTAATACCCAAGTGGATTCTTGCGAAAAAGTAGCAAAGTTTTCAATTACAAATATACCTGAAGTAGATGCCTCTGTAGGCTTCTTCTTCAAATGCTTAGAAGCAGGAGCTTTGCAATCCCTCTTCCAATGTCCCGGTTTCCCACATTGGAAGCAGACATACTTAGATGCCTTCTTTTCATTCTTCTTCTTACTGATTCTTTTCTTGGCACCCAGTGCCTGCTTCTTCTTCTTAGAAGCCTTGCCTTTTTCAACCAACAGTAGAGGTTCCTGATCTTTCTTGATCTGAGGTTCTACTGTTTTCAGCATGTTAATTAATTCAGGGATAGTTGAATTAATCCTGTTCATGTAATAGTTAGTTACGAAGCCTGAGTAACTATCTGTCAAGGACATCAACACAAGGTCAATGCTCAAGTCATGATTCATCTCGAATCCCAATCGATTCAGCTTCTCAAGGTATCCCAAGAGTTTTAGTACATGCTGAGAGGTAGAGGTGCCAACCTGCATCTTGGTCCCAAAAAGGAGCTTAGAGGTCTCATACCTCTCTGTCCTCTCCCTCTCCGAAAAGAGTTCTTCAAGATGGAGAACCATATCCTCCAAAGGCATGTTCTCATGTTGTTTCTGAAGCTCAGAATTCATGGACCCCAACATAATACACATGGCAGTCTCACGATCTTTCCTGTGCTTCAACCAGGCATCATGTTCCACATGATCCTCAATATCAGGTTCTACAGGGAAAATTTCACTTAGGACATAGGCAATTCCCTCAGATCTGAGAACTATTCTCACTGCTCGGAACCAATCAGAAAAGTTCGAGCCATTCAATTTGGTGTCAAGTAACATACGGAGATTAAAATTGGAAGCCATTTTCAACCTAAGACATAAGAAAAGAAAAGTGTTTAGATATTAGTTTAAGTACATGTATTTAATATGAGGACTTTTAATTAAATACATTTTCCTACTATTTTCTTCGAAATTTACAATAGCCCATTCTATTGAATTCGTGAATTTTAGCCCAGCTAAATTTCCTAGTAGGTAGCATCTATAACTAGTCTATTACAACCCCCAATTTTATGAGTCAAGTCATAATAGCCAGTCATAGTTGGAATCCAATTTCATTTGCATCGCATGCAATTGCTAATTCATTCAAGTTCCCTAATCCCAAGGGACGTGTGCTCTTATATTAGCATCTCCTTGAATATGTCTCAGATCTGGGCCTAGCCCCCAATTTTATGGTGGACTACCCCAGCTCTGTTAAGGCAGACCCTATCTCAAACTTTACAACCAATCAATGTGGACTAGAAGGAACGCTTTGCGTAGCACTTTGATAGCCCAAAAAGACCGTATTATAAATTTGAGTAAGGAAGACTATAACTTGCCTTAATATATTTACTTTGGGATTTTATTGGTGTTAAACGTCTCACCCAATCTAGGATTTTATCAGATGGACAAAATTATAATTACTTGTATTAATTCAGGGAATTTTAGAATTAATTTATAAGGTCTAACCTTAGGTGGGTTTAGCTCTTTATTATAATTATTCCATCAACCTAGATTATATGCAAAATAATTAACGCTTTAATTTGTTATATTTATATTGCATTTCCTTTAAGCTTTTATTCAATAATTTTAATTTTTTACTTTGTTATAGAAACACATATAAGCACCATCTTATATACTAAAAATAAATTAGTTCATATTAATCCCTCGATTGGTCAATTCAAATTGCACCGATATAGGTTCCCAGGTAGGAGAGGTGCCCTATGAGGAGTAGACACCAAGTCCAATCCTTAGCTAGAACAAATACGGGCACAAACTTGAAGACCAATGGATTCTCTTGAACTAATAAATTTCGTTCTTCCAATTCATGTAAATTGGGAGCATCTATAACCCATGTAATTTAAATAAATTATTGACACTTGTATAATTTGAGTAAGTTGAGCAAGCTTATTCAAAATTATTCATAACTAATTTCTAACCTTGAAATGAAAGACAGAAGTTTATATATATTGTTCCAAACAATTAAATAAACAAATCATTTCATTTAGAAAATAATATTTAGTTTGCTTCTAACTTAATTATGCACTAAATAGGCAGGCTCTAATACCACTGTTGGGAACTGACAGTCAAATTGAACATGCATAAGAGGCATGACGGAAATTCAAAATTTTGTCCCTGTCCCAGGAACTCCTATTAGTTGCATATAAATTAAATAAAGCCTTAACTAAATAATTCTCTACCTAGGTTAGCATGCTAAAGGACTAGGCATACCATAAATCCAAATTATATCCTAGCATATTTATTTTATACTAAGCATGTTATAACTCTAAGTTATAACCTAAGCATAAAATAAACTAAGCATGCAAAAATAACCTAAGCATAATTATTAAGTCTAAAAACACTTAAAGAAAAAGACTTAATAATTAAAAGAGAAAGAAAAAGAACTTACCAGTTGAAGCGTGCTTTTGCAGGACCTTCTTGCACAAGCCTCCAGTCGTAGGATAGCCTCTATCAGTATCCACACGAACCCCACCAACCAAAACCTCCCCAGGAGGAAGAATTAAGAAGCCTCGAGTAGTTGCTAGACCACTCTAGAAGCCTCACCAAAAAATATAAACTAGCGGTGCCCGAATAAATTCAGGCTCCACAAAAATAACTTGCTCAAGTACCCGAGAGATTAATTATCTCGCTTAGGATTTATGCTTTGAGCTTGGTACATTTTGAAAGGATAAGGGACAGCCTATATATAGGCTTGGGGAACAAAAATTTGCTCCCCAATTAACGATGTGGGATCGGAGTAACTCCCATCCCACACATACCACATGCACGTGCTGCATGTGGTATTCATGGGCTGCCTTTGTGTAGCCCATGAATATGGGCCACCGCGAACACCGCCCAGCAATGTTCGCGCACCTTTTGGTGTATTTCGAGCAACCGAATATTTGTACAAAATATTTTATACTTTTCGGTTTTAACTCGCCAATGCAAAATCCCCTTTAAATCCTTTCAAATAAATATTTATTTTTGACTCTAATAAATTAGTTATCAGTCAAAATAAATTTCTTGGTCTAACCAAAATTGATCTAATCAATTATAATTTATTTATGACTCTAATTAATTAGTTACCGGTCAAAATAAATTCCTTGGTCTATCAAAAATTGATTTAATCAATTTTAACCAATCAAATAATAATCCAACTATTATTTATGTTATATTCTTGTAATAGAATAAATCTATTAGTTCTTTACTTAGTCCGATGAAGGTCCAATGTGTGTGACCTTATAGGATCCCGAAGTATTGAGCTGTTAAGGCTTAACCAACCCTTGTTCTAATGGAACCATTGGCTCGATGCTCTAGACCGTAAATAGAACTCGATTACCTTAAACGACTGTAGTACGCCTCTAGCAAGGGTCTACCATCCCCCATTACTTGGAACGTCATTTATGCTTATGACTTAATCCCGGTTAATGCAATAGTTATCCAGTGCGATAAATTCCTTCCATTCTTTAATATTAGTACCATCTGGTTTATTGGGTTCGGTTAAAGTGTTAACCCACTAATAGCAAGGTTGCTCCAAGCTATCCCAGTTATTTACTTGTTACCGAAGTATATTGCCTTTTACCATAGTGTGTTTGACTAGAAACCATTTCTATCAAACACATACTCTGATCAGAGGTTTATGGCAATCATCACTTCAACAAGTGGCCAAGTACAACTCCTTAATATATCTGGAGCGATGGATTCTTTCCGACTACTCAGTCTACCAACGTGTTGTTATCACTATACCCGTAATCACCCGTAGCACCCTAAATTAATGAGTGCATAGCAATGACCCAAAGTATAGCAATAGTACCACACAAGGCAACTAGCATCTTAAGTATGAGGACATTCGCAAAGCTTATTGCATAAAGATAAACACTAACACATTGATATTTATATCAAGTGTTTATCTTGCTGCGGTCTCCAATATATCTCCCAGATATATCCATGTGTCAAGCCTAAGGCACCACCTTCAGTATTTAGGAGATTAACTGCTTGGACCCTTTCCAAGAAAGTTTACCACATGCTAGTCTTTCCGTTTCATCAATATCCTTTCTTGATGACACTGTGACTAGGGATAGTTTAGACATAATCATAATTGCACATGAAGTAGGTTCCACCAAATATAGTCCAACTATAATTCCTCTGACTTCATGCTATGATATGTCAAGGACTTTTGTATACATACATCAATGAATATATTTTAACCAGCTATAATATATATGTATAAAAACACATTGATATAAACAAAAGAACAAATGCCTTTATTGATTAAACAAATTATTCGTACTATTACATAATTAAGATATATCGCCCTAATTGCCTTAAGGGCATACATCATATCCAACATAGACAACTCAACAGATTCATACTAAAGAAAGAAAGGAGGAAGTTTGGAAAATATGAATCCTGAAGACCAAGGGAAGACACATCCAGAAGAGATAGGCCTAGAAGGAATCTGGAAGACAAGAAGGATTCGAAAAAAAAGCTGCATGTTTTGAATGTGGGGAGAAAGGCCACTTCAGAACAAAATTCCCTAAGCTTAAAAGAACCAAGAAGCACTAGAAGTAGGCAATGGTGGCTACCTGGAGCAACAGTGAGAAAAGTAGTAGCTCATCTTCAACAGAAGAAGAAGAGACTACTAACTATGCATTCATGGTACTGACTGATTCGGAAGCAGGGCAATCCAGAAAGAATGCCTCTAAGTAACAAACATTACAAATATAAGAATCAGAATTAGAAACAACAAACACTGAGGTAAACTCTTATTCTAATTCCGCTTCTAACTTTGACCTTGCTAGAGCTTTAGCTATTGTGATCAAGAGTGTGAAGAAGAACACTAAAGCAATCAAGTCCTTAAGAAGGCAAGTGTTGGAAATCACTGAAGACAATGAAGTTGAAGAAAACTTCCTGAGAAATCAAGTGCAAATATTAAGTGCTAACTTGATGGGGTTAGATAGGGAGCTTACCCTAATAAATGAAGCATCCAGAATGAGATCAAACCCTCCTCAACCAAGAAGGAATCCACGGTAAAATACACAAAGAAATCAACACCAAGTTGCTAAAGAAAATCCAAAGCCTTCAAATAAAAAATTAAAGGAGGTTAGCAGACAACCTTAGGCCCAAAGATATACTGCAGGGCTAAGGCAGTATACAATAAGAAACCTGCCAACCAGAAGAGGAATTATGTAGCAGAAGTTGGATATAGAGGTAACTATGGAAAGGAGGATCTGGAAAAGATTGAAAAGAAGCAAAAGCAGAACAGACCCATCTTAGGGTACATGCTTTATGGGAAAAACAATCATATTACTAAATTATGTAGATTAAAAAATGGTTATTATGATGTCAATCCTTGGCCTGAGATGGTCATTGACCCCGAGAGGACCTAAATCAGATTGGGTACTCAAACCCACTTGATCTATTTTGTAGGTATACCTTATATCCATAGTAGATCAACACACTTGGTACATTGATAGTGGATGGTCGAGGCACATGACAGGTGATGAGAAGGCCTTCATCACATTAACCTGAAAAAAGGGGCGCAAAGTGAGCTTTGGAGATAATAAAAAAGGGCAGATCATTGGACATGAGATCGTTGGATCTAAATTGAAGATAGAAGGTGTCTCACTGGTTGATAGACTGAAGTTCAACTTACTCAGTGTAGCCCAACTTTGTGACAAAGGAAGAAAAGTCACATTCGATTTTAGAGGCTGCTCAATCTATGATAGTAAGTCTAATCAACTCATTCTTTATGCATCTAGAGTAAATAATGTCTATTCTATCAACATTAAAAATGAGAAAAAGAATATTTGCTTGGTGTCTAAATAAGAAGAATCATGGCTATGGCACCAGAGGTTGGGATATGTTAGCATAAACCTCCTGTCCAAACTAGCCAAAAAGGAATTGGTAGTGGGTTTGCCTAAGGTTGCTTTTGATAAGGATCATCTTATGGGGAAACAATGATCTAGATAACAAATTATACTAAACATTCTGGATTAGGTTTGAAAGAAACAAAAACTTAAACTATGTAACTCTAAAATCCAAATGGAAACATCCAGACGAAGATCAAGCTACAAGGTTATCCATTGGAGATATCAAGTACCTAAGCTCACTCGAATCATCAAGATAAAGCTTGGAAAGGAAACAAGCTTTAATCCCTCAAGAATAGCATCTGGAAGAACTGATTGCTCTAACTCCGAAAGCATAGAGATCTAGAGACAATGAGTCCGAAGACATCCGGAAGACTCATGCTTGAAGACAATGGGAAAAGTTTCAAAGATAACTTTTCCCTCCACCTTTTGGTCTTGGAAGTCAAAGCCCTCCACCTTTTGGTCTACGAAGTCAAAGATCCTTTCCCTATGATAAAGACAAAATGACAGCTTGTATTTTTCAGTAAAAGGACAAAAGGACTGACACCGGACTGAAAAAGCTAGCAGACTTTTTCACCTAGACCAATATGGAGGTGCGTGGAGCTTACACCAAAAAGCTAATAGTGTAAAAGTTGGTGCATCACAAAAAGCCAAGTAAAACGATCACTGACAACTTTTCAGCATCAATCCCTAGAATTCAAGTGGGTCAAATTACAGTCTAACGGATTGGTCAACGGCTCCGGAAGAGCCACCTATAACCCGATCAAGGGTGAAGATTTATTACAAGCTTAACTACCCACAACGGCTACATTTATGATAGAAGCTTATAAAAGGGAAGCTTCACCAATTGAGAAGGTTGGCTGTTTGATTGATAAAAGCAAGTAACAAAGAACAAGGATTCAATCAGCTTACAAATCCCTCCAAGAATCAATCAATTCAAAATCTGTTGTAAGGATTCCTAAGTGAGTTATAAACTTAAGGAAATCTAAAACCAAAACCTTTTTGAAAATAAGAGTGTAAGGATCTCCAACTTGGGTGAGTTGAGAGATTGGGATACAACTTAAAGTTGGTGCTTTGAGTGGGAACTCCCTATAGGACTCAGATTAGATTCGGGGTAGAAGTCTAAGTGGTATATCCTACTAAAGACTAAAGGACTCAGCTAGGAGTATGTGCTTCTAGTGGTATATCCTACATCCGAAAGGGGTTACCATTCGGAGATAAATTATAAGGCTTGATTCCTGCCAGTTGGAAAGGAATCCACTAGTGGAAAAGCTTGGAGGAAGGAAACTTCGGGGACTGGAG
Organism: Euphorbia pulcherrima; assembly: GCA_947683365.1. NCBI lineage: Eukaryota > Viridiplantae > Streptophyta > Magnoliopsida > Malpighiales > Euphorbiaceae > Euphorbia > Euphorbia pulcherrima. The sequence continues at coordinate 5,242,662 of CANTUS010000008.1, forward strand.
TAGGCGGGGCTGAACCAGGATAAAAACCTTTGTGTTTGATCTCTTTAACTCTTTATTTATTGCATTATATTGTCATAACAGCATCATTCAGATTCATCATCCGGATTATAATCAAACACACTACACTAAGACTTTTTAAAGTCTATGTATTCGGCAAAAAAGGGTCATTCACCCCCCTCTGACCTTATAAAGACCCTTATAGGGACCAACAAGTGGTATCAGAGCAAGTGCTCAAAACTAGAGATCTAACAATCACGAGCTAAAGGTCCAATATTTTGATTTATATATCAAAATGAGTTTCCAAAACTTACAACTCCTTCTCGAGGGTATGTCCATTACCCATCCTCCACTCTTTACTGGTGAACACTACACGTTTTAGAAAAATCGGATGAAGAACTTTATCCAGTCATAAAGCATACAAGCATGGTTAGTTTTTAAAGTTGGTCCTTATGAGCCTACTTATGAAGTAGAGGGTATGACTACTCGAAAGCCATCAAGTATGTGGGATGAGAATGATTTTAAAAAGTTACGCGAAAACGCAAATGCTATTAACATGCTTCATTGTGCTCTTAGTGCAGCTGAATTTAACAGAATATCACTATAAAAGAAATTTGGGAGAAGCTGGAGGTAACCTATGAAGGAACTACCAAAGTAAGAGAATCCAAACTTGATTTACTCCAGCAAAAGCTTGAATCCTTCAAAATGGAGCCTAAAGAATCAATCAATAGCATGAACACCAGATACACCAATCTAGTGAATGAGATGAGAAGGTTGGGAAAAGAAATCTCTGAAGTAGAGATGTAAAGAAGGTGCTCCAGAGTCTCACTAAAGAATAGGACGACAAAAAGACTGCCATTGAGGAAGCTCATGACTTCAAATTTTACAGTTATGATGAACTCATTGGTAATCTTCTAAACCAAGAGTTGTCCTTAGAGAGATATAGCCAACAAGAAAAGAATCCAAAAGAAAAGAAGGATCCAAAAAAAGAAGCTGCCTGTTTTGAATATGGAGAAAAAGGCCATTTCAGAACAAAATGTCCCAAGCTTAAGAGAACCAAGAAGTTTAAAAAGAAGGCAATGGTAGCCACCTGGAGCAACAGTGAAGAAAGTAGCAGCTCATCTTCAACAGAAGAAGAGGAGACTGTCAATTGCACATTCATAGCTCTAACTGATCTGGAAGCAGACCAATCCAGAAGAAATGCCTTAAGCAAGAAATAGTATAAATCAATGAATCAAAATCAGAAGCAGCAAACACTGAGGTAAATTCTTGCTCTAATTTTGCTTCTAATTTTGGCCTTGCTAGAGCTTTGTCTATTGTAATCAAGAGTGTAAAGAAGAATGCAAAAGTAATCAAGTCTCTTAAAAGAGTAGTAATTGAGTTAGCAGAAGATGCTAAAGTAGTGGCACAAGATATTAATTTGGTTAGAGCAACCAAGCATATTGATGTTGTAGAGGAAAACTTCTTAAGGAATCAAGTCCATATCCTAAATGCAAATGTAATGGGACTGGATAGAGAAATCAATCTATTGAAGGAGGTATCCATGAAGAGGCAAGAGATAAAAACTCCAAGAAGAGATCATCATCCTCCTGCTCAGAACAGATTCCAAAAGTCCCCTAATCAAAGGATGAAGGAAGTTAGCAGGCAACCATAAGCCCAAAGAAATAATATTGCTCAAAAGGAAAAAGCTAAGGTGGCTTACAACCAACAACCTATCATACAGAGAAGAAATTGTGGAGCAGAAGTTGCACCTCTAACAAGTTTTCGGATTCACACTGGACCATCCATCAGTATGCAAAAGGCTGGATATAAAGGGAACTATAGGAAGGAGGATCTGGGGAAGATCAACAAAAAGCAAAAGCAGAACAGACCCATTTCAGGGTGCAGGTTTTGTGGGAAAAACAATCATATTACTAAATCATGTAGATTAAAAAATTGTTATTATGATGTTTACCCTTGGCCTGAGATTGTTATTAACATGAGAGGACCCAAATTTGATTGGGTACCTAAACCCACTTGATCTGTTTTACAGGTATACCTTAGATCCATAATTGATCAACACACTTGGTACATTGATAGTGGATGCTCAAGGCACATGACAGGTGATGAGAAGGCCTTCATCATATTGACCCATAAGAAGGGAGGCAAAGTAAGCTTTGGAGACAATCAAAAGGGATAGATCATTGGTCATGGAACCATTGGATCTGAGTTAAAGATAGAAGATGCCTCATTGGTTGATCGACTGAAATTCAACTTGCTAAGTGTGGCCCAACTCTGTGACAATGGAAGAAAAGTCACATTTAATTCTGGAGGCTGCTCAATCTATAATATTAAGTCCAACCAACTCATTCTTTATGCACTTAGAGTGAACAATGTCTATTCTGTAAACATTAAAAATGATAAAAAGAATATCTATTTGGTGTCTAAAGAAGTATAATCATGGCTATGGTACCAGGGGTTAGGACATGTCAACATAAACCTCCTGTCCAAACAAGCTAAAATGGAATTAGTAGTGGGTTTGCCTAAGGTTGCTTTTGATAAAGATCATCTATGCACTGCATGTCAATTAGTAATACAATATAGGAAAAGTTTCCATTCTATCTCATACATTCCTTCTAAAAGAGTACTTGAGCTCTTGCATATTGATCTCTTTGGTCCAATCAAACCATTGAGTTTAGGTAGAAGAGAATACACCATGGTCATTGTGGATGATTATTCTCGATATATGGGTTCTCCTGCTAGCAAGCAAGGATGAAGCCTTTTACCAATTCTCTAAAACATTCATCCGGATAGAAGTAAAATAGGGCATAAGCATTTCACGCATATGTAGTGATAATGGTGGAGAACTAAAAAATAAGCATTTTGCTGACTTTTGTGACTCCAAGGGCATTGAATATAACTTCTCTGCCCCTCACGCTCCTTAATAGAATGGAGTTGTTGAGAGAAAGAATAGGACTATAGTTGAGATGGCTAGAACAATGCTCAATGAAAATTATTTGCCAAAATACTTCTAGGGAGAGGCCGTGAATGCATCATGTTATATTCTAAATAGAGCTCTCATTAGAAAAATAATAGAAAAGACCCTATATGAAATCTGGAAGGGAAGAAAACCCAAAATTGGGTATTTCAGAGCATTTGGATGTAAATGCTACATCCTTAATGATAGAGGGCAACTAGGAAAATTTGATCCTAAATCTGATGAAGCAATTTTCCTTGGCTACTCAACACATAGTAAGGCTTATAGAGTCTTCAATAAATGAACCCAAACTGTAGTAGAGTCAATACATGTAGATTTCGATGAGACTAACCTTGCAGGTAAGAAAAGTTTCACTCCGAAAGATCCAGTTCCAGAAATTGAAATTCTTAGAGAAAAGAAAGAGGCAAAAGTTCCCGATTCATTCCACATCAAGAAGTACAAAGAGGAAGATGAAGGAATATCTTTTGAACAAGAAACACAACAAGTTAATCTCAACTAATAAGAGATTAACTTTAATGAAGGCCAAGAAGGAGTGGTTGAAGCTGAAATAGAGCAAGTTCCAGTTCAACATGAAGGCCTGCAAAGGGAGATCTGGACACACAAAGATCATCCCATTGAAAATATTCTGGATGATGTTCAGAATCCAGTAAGAACCAGGGGTTAGCTCAATAGGATGATGAGCCATGCTGCTTTTGTCTCTCTCATTGAGTTAAAGAAATTTCAAGATGCTGAAGGAGATGAAAGTTGGATGATGGCAATGCAGGAAGAGCTAGATCAGTTCACCGGGAGTGATGTACAGGATCTAATGGCACCTCCAAAGGGAAAGTTAATCATTGGCACCAAATGGCTCTTCCAGAATAAGGTAGATGAATCCGGAGTAGTGGTGAGAAACAAAGCAAGATTGGTTTCCCAAGGATACAACCAGCAAGAAGGAATTGATTTTGAAGAAACCTTTGCTCCCTTAGCAAGGGTGGAAGCAATCTAGATTCTATGTGCTTTTGCATCATTCATAGGGTTTATATTATACCAAATGGATGTCAAAAGTGCAGTTCTAAATGGTGTGATATAATAAGAAGTCTATGTTAAGCAACCACCTAGATTTGAAGACCCAAAGCATTCGAATCATGAGTACAAGCTGAAGAAGGCTCTTTATGGATTAAAGCAGGCACCCAAAGCCTGGTATGAGAGGTTAACCTCATTCCTTGTATCCAAGTTATATTAGAGGCAGAGCAGACACCACACTGTTGATCAAAAAGAAGAAAAATGATATCATTCTAGTCCAAATTTATATGTATGATATTATATTTAGAGCTACCGATGAAAGGATGTGTAAAGAATTTAGCTCTCAAATACAGAAGGAATTTGAGATGTCCATGATGAGAGAACTCAACTTCTTCCTTGGTCTACAAATCAAGCAAAGTCTGGATGAGATTTTCATTAATCAATCAAAGTACACCAAGAAGATCTTGAAGAAGTTTAAAATGGACAAGAGCAAGCCTATGTCTACTCCAATGGGATTAGATACAGTCCTATCCAAGGATTGTGAAGGAGAAGATGTTGATCAAAAGCTCTATAGAGGGATGATTGGTTCACTTCTATACTTGACAATTAGCAGACCTGACATACCCTATGTAGATTACTACTGTGTAAGGTATCAAGCCCATCCTAAGGATTCTCATCTCAAGGCAGTAAAGAGGATTCTTAGATACCTACTAGGAACCGCTGAAGTTGGGATATGGTATCCTAATAATGGTAATTTCACACTCCTAGGGTTTACTGATGCAGACTATGGTAGAGATACTCTTGAGAGAAAGAGTGTATCCAGAGGTTGCCATTTCCTTAGAGATTGCTTGGTGTCATGGTACAGCAAGAAGCAAACTTCAGTCGCTTTATCTACTACAGAAGCAAAATTTATGGCAACTAAAAGTTGTATGGCTCAACTCCTATGGATCAAGCAACAGCTAGAAGATTATGGAGTTCAATCTGGATGTGTTGATGTCATTTGTGACAATAAGAGTGCTATTGATGTTTCAAAGAATCCAGTACTCCATAGCAGGATGAAGCATGCCAACATAAGGCATCATTTCATTAGAGATCATGTAACAAAGAAAGATGTTGCATTGATATACATTCCAACCAATGAGAAAAGAGAAGACATCTTCACCAAGCCATTAAGTAAAGATCAATTTGGGAAGCTAAGGGAATCAATTGGTATGTCAAATCCAATTTGAATCTAACCCGGAAGACAGTTCAAGATTAATCTGGATCATTGGCAAGATAGCCTATTCTGAAAAAGAAGAGCTATTGAAGAGGAATTTATTCTGGAGGAGATATGCCATGCCAGCAGACAAGAAGGATAAATGGCGGTAAAAGCGCTTAAAGGTGACAGTTACTTTTTGAATTTAAAGGTCTATTGGGTATTACACGCGCAGTAAATTTGATAGTGATCACTCAAAATAAACCGTTCCCATTCTTCAGTTAAACTGAATTTACCTCTCTCTCCTAAAATTCCAATTGCCATGTCATCAATCTAGTCAAATTACCAGCATCCAAATTACCAAAATACCTTTACTTTGAAAAATCTATATAAACCCTAAAAAACTTCCTCTCTTCTTCACGCGAGGAACTAAGCACTGTTACTCTGCAAAAATCAAAACCTAAACCCTAATTCTTTCAACTCTTTCTAAAAAAATGGCCGCAATTATGACTAGTGAAGGTCCCATAAAGGTTCCTAACATCTTTACAGAGTTCGATCTGAAAGATGAAGATTTCACACCCCTTAACCTCAAAGAAAGCGACTTAGTAGTACCCACAGACTGTTTGGGGGATAGATTCTTGTTCGAAATAGACCCCTACTCCAAATTGATTGAAGATCAACATCTCAAGGAACTTCTCTAGATCAACTATCCAACATATCCAGAGTTTGTAAAAGAATTTTATGATAACCTCCGTGCCAACAAGAAGCTTGATGCCTTGAGAACTAGAGTTTAAAATAAGGAAATCACAATAACGCCTGATTTTTTTGAGAAATATCTTCACATGAAGAATACTGGAGTTCAAATGCGAGTGGATGGAGATAAATCTAAAGTGAAGTACGATCCAGAGATGTAGTATCCAAAGAGGTATTTTGGGGATAAATTCTCCACTTACTAGACACATGCACCTCAGATCTTGCAGCATGTACTAGCCAAGCTAATCCTCATTTGGAAAGGATCTTTGACCACCATGTCAACCTTTCAACACTGCATACTTCAGCACTAGGCGGAGAGCAGAGAGGTGAATTTCCCAGTCCTGATAATCCACTTTATAAAGAATCACAGGAACTCACATGGTGCTTTGATCACCCAGATTCTCCAAGCATCTGAAGTTGACTTCACTAGATTTCAAGGTGTCAACGGAAAGGCTATCCTTCAGAAAAATTTTCTAAACCTAAGATATAATGAAACTTGGGATGAGGAAAAGGCTAAGAAGCAAAGAGATGACAAGAAAAATGAGACCCGGAAAGCTGCAAATCCGGATGCTTTGGCCCCTGCACCTAAAAAGCCTAGGACCACTAAGGCCAAGGCTAAAAAGCAGGTCAATGTGGTTTCAGAAGATGTTAATGAGGATACTTAAACCCTCAACCGGATCTTGAACGCTAGTCCAGAGAAGCCAAAGGCAAGGTGGAAACTCATCAAAGCTGCAGCCAAGAAAGGCAGGCATATAGTGTATCCGGGGATTGAAATGGAGAATTAGCATCCAGCTGTGGCTAAGGCAATTAAAGCCGAAAGAAAGAAGGCCAAGCGGACTCTGGAGGAAATGCAAGCTGATCTAGAGGATGCTATGGAAACGGAGGATGAAGCCCTAAAGCCTAAGAAATTTGTGACAAAAGGGCCTACTTTTGATGAAGCTATGGCTGTTCAAGAAAAGAAAGCTGCCAAGGGAAGAAGGCTTGCTGGAATTATTCTAAATGAAGAGGCAAGGCAGTATAGAGAGAAAGCTGAGTTGGATAAGGCCATAGTGTCCAAAGGCAAAAATGTGCCCGGAGCCAATGAGGCTACCCTTCCAGAGGATCCTCAATATAAAGAAATGATGGCCTCCGTGGCAGACAATTACCGGGCAAATAACCTGATAATAGAGAGACCCTGGGGATCTTCTGCTCAGCCAATCTTAGTTGACTCAAATGTCATGATTGAGCTATCCAAAATTCCAGAATCTAGATCTTTCAATTTCCTAGCCATCACAGAGCCTCTTCCGAAAAATTTGCTAAATCTGGAAGCTGGAAATCAACCAGAAATAAGTTCGATAAAGGCAACAATAGAGGGCATTGAGGACATAACCAATGAGCCTGGGAAAGGTATAATAAGTCCTAAAGAGGCACTTAGAGGGATGACTGAGGACATTTCCAGTCATCCGAGGGTTAAAGTAGGATCACATGAAGAGACAATCATCCTATCCTAGGCACAACTCAGTGAGGTACTTCCTATCATAGCTACTTTAAATATTAACACTGATATTACTGCTGGTGATGACATTACAGTTGAGACAAGGGATAACTTAGATACACATGTTCCAAATGTATCCAAGGAAGGTGAGACCAACCTGGATAATATCACTCTAGAGAAGGGATAGGGTCTGAGATCCGAAGAGCACGCTTCTAAAGCGAACTCTAAGGCGAGGCAAGTCTGGGGGAAAGGTTGGAGGAGAGGAGAGAAGAACAAGATTAGTCCTATTTCGAGGAGAGTAATAATGAAGCTGATAATGAACCCTCCAGAAGCAGTTCTAGTTCCGGAGATGAATCTTCTAGCTCCTATGAAGAAGAATTTCCCCCAAAAGTTAGCCCCATGAGAGTGCCTGTAAACAACACGGTAAAAGCTAAAGTTTCAGTGACACTTCATCTACTGAAAGAAGCTACTCAAGAGGAAAATGAAGAAGGGTACATCAAGCAGAGCCTCCGGACAATCTGAACTCATCTAAGAGGGGTTGAAAAAGAATTTCTTAGACAAGCTTCTGGTCTAGATGTGAAGAAAGAGTTGGGTGAAATCAAGTTGTCAGTAAAGCACATAGAAGAAAAGGTCTTGGATTTCCCCACTCCAGGAGCTATTGCATAAGCTTCTTTCTCCTTGATCAAACCAACATTAAATAAGTTTAAAGAAAATGGTTCCACAGGTAATCGGACCGCTGATCAAGCCAATACCCTAGCTTCAAACAACTGTGGAACAGTACTTGACAAAATCACCACCTCCTCTTCCGAGCTCTCAGAAGACATTAAAGCCTATCTGGATACCGAGTTTGAAAACTTGTCAAAATTCATGGCTGAGAAGGACCTCAATCCTACTATCTCGGATCTGGGCATTGACCAGCAAGTCACCCATGATATACTGGTGCACTTCATTGAGAAAACCATTCCCAAAATCCAGGAAAAAATTCTAGATGATATGGGCAATGAAATGCAGAGCCGTCTGTCCGGACTAGAGTCAATAATAAATGATTGGAAGGCATCCATCCCAAGGAAATCTGCCTCCAAACCGAGTCAATTCATAATAAGGAAAGGGATCAGTGAAGAAATCACCCTGCTCTAAATCGGAATGAACAATCTCTCCTTATCTGGATCATCATCCAGTCCATCCATTTCCGAGAGCCAAATCCTTCCTGTCTTCCATAACCTAATCCAGGCCATTAGAGATTCGTGTTTCTTCGGCCAAAAGGGCATCACAACTTTACTCAAGGTACTCTTCCCTTACTTCGATAAAAAGGATCAGGAATTTGTTTCACGCTTTCATCCTTCCATCAAATAATCCTATGATCTACTGAAGAAGACTATAAGACCCTACTAACTGACTTCGGCTACTGTTGATTATATCAGCACCGAGAGAATAAAAGGAAATGTTGATTGTGAGCATGGGATTTTGCAGTCCCTCTCGGGAGACGATGATGATGTGTACCCAATTTTTTAATGCCTCAAAATAAAAGTTCTCTTTAGAATTTTTATTACCAGAATAATATTCCTCGCGAATTTTATACTTGGAAGAATCCTGTTCAGCGTGGCCGATAACGCGTCTTGTAGGAGCTTGAACCGATGATTTGCACACAAATAATAAATACCCATTAAAATATTATTAAAAGTCAAAAATATACCTTTCCACCCGCTATTAAAACCACTTTTCACGACTTTTTTGGCTTTTGGGCCCGTTAGCTGTCGGTATGCTGGAGGCTGATGTGTGTATCGTCGACCTCGAGGTAAAAATCAGTAATGTTAATGCCAAAGATGCTCGAGGTAAAAATCCTGAGTCTCATAGCTCTTTGGCATTAACATTACTGATTTGTGATAAGTTTCGTCGATTTATACCCATTTTTAGGTTTTCGGTTATTTTTTTTACTGCCACCACCGCTGCCTACAAGCTGATATCGCCGGTGATATAATTAATGTTGCCGGCGGCATCAGCCATGTTGCCAGCGACATCAGTCATATCGCCGGCGGCATCAGTTGTATCATCGGCAATATGACTTTCTGGACAACAGTTTTATTTTCATTTATTCCCAGATTAGCTTATTTTCTGAAGCTTGAACATATAATGTAATGATGGAAGTTCAAAATCTCTTATAAACAGACCCTATCCTGTAATATGTGGGTATTTTCACTCATAATTCGGTTAAAGTAATGATTGAGCCTAAAATCCAATTAAAAATGGAATTTCCTCCAAAATGCCGTTTGAATCTCATTTTAGCCGCCCGATCGGGTTTTATGATGCTGTAAATAAAATATGCTATACCCGTGCTAACAATCTTCTGCAGGCAGACGTATATCAGATATTCAGATGTTTTATTTATTGCATAAAAAAACGTATAGGACTTGGAAACCTTATAATAATTTTATTTATCCACACTTATTTTTTATGCTGTAAATATTTTATTCATTGTTTTAATTGCTTGATAAGCGCAAAAACAACAAAATAACTGAAAATACAAATAAATAGGATGGATTAAACCAATTAAGAAAGAATGAAGTACCTTAACTTGGCCTAATGAAAAATAGATAACATCATCCAAACTCGGAATCTCTACTTAAGGTATGGTCCAACCACCCGGTGGGAAAATCGTACCAAAAATTTCCCGATTGAGCTAAACCGGGTGGTGACTCTATTTTAAGTACAAAATTTTGATCTCGTATCTTTCGAGCATTAAAATATGCAAAATCATTTTCAATCACCTCACACGCATCCCCGTTATTTAAAGAGGCCGGCCCACCAGCCCGGCCCACACTGCTGCCATGCGAAACATCATCCGCTTACAGTGGCGACTCTGCTGGGGATCTTTTCTCTAAACTCGAACTTTCTTTCATAAAGTTTAAAAGATTTTGATGATGTATTGAAATCATTGGCCAAATTAAAACTTCATTCTTTTTTTATAACGTTTTATCCTCAAGCGTGTAGATAGTTTGGTAATTTTAGGTGCCCTATTTTACCCGAGAAGCTCACGAAGTATCACTCATACCCTGTTAGAATTGAGGATGCCTAGTGGGTGGATCACTCATTTTAACCAACATGTAAACTCCTACGATCTTACCTATTTGGGTAGTGGTTGAGTAACATAGAATCAAGGTAAAGGAGAACCTTCTACATTAACAACCATATACCAAAGCCACGCTAGAAAAAGCCTTAGCACATCATTCCCTTTAGGATTACCTAAAATAAATAAAAGAATTGAGATGCGCTTCTTTCGCTACTACCGGTGAAGAGGCCAAACTCCATCCTTCCAAAGAGGCGTTGCGCGGGAGTCATAAGGTTGGAAGAGGGACGATTCACGTGCTATGTGCTCTGTGATCATGCACCCCCATCCATTAGCTTTAAGAGCCGAAAATGAATCAACTTACCCTTACCACTTCCACCCATGGAAGAGGTTTAGCAATACACGTAGGACTTCTCTTGTGCCTCCGGTGCGTCACCACATATCACTATATATGACGAGAGGTACAAGCGTCCCACGTATGTTGGAGGGATAAGCCATCACGTCATCTCTAACCACATCTATGTACAGCCATACGCATCACGCATCACTCCCAAGGAACAAAGGCATGTACACCATCCATACCATTCACCAACCCATTCATGGTCTGATCCACTGCCTACCATTTCAGCTAGGAGGAGGCGCACTGATCTTCGAACCCCAGCTAGGAAAAGTATAGAACATCGCCTGATACGTCATCCTCTGACCCCAATTATCACCATGAAAGTCGAAGGAATTCCACACGCCGATTCTAACGGGGAGTCAAATTCGGAACAAGTTTAGTTAAGCTAAAATCCTTCTCGACCAGCCATGTCTTTCCCAAGAAATGAAGGGACCCCTCCTCCAGAAGAGCCCTTTGGCCCTACTTCCAGCTCGGGAACTGGATCGTAACCACCACCTGGTTTTGACTTTACTAGTGCTATGATGCAATTCCTGAACTCGGACGCTTTCCAAGCTTCTATCCAAACTATGGTTCAGGCAGCCGTTAAGAGAGCTCTCGAAGACAGGAATTTCGATCGAGTATCGACATCTGATATTTAGGCCCCGAACGGTTCGGCACAGATGTTGACTAGTCTGGTAGGGGTAAGACCCGTTGCACCTATATTTCAATCAACCCAACCTATGGCAGTCCATTTCAGTTATGGCAGGCTTTAGCTTTCTTATCAACTTCGACCATCCCATTAGTTATGCCGTTCAATCCAAGACCCTTTGTCCAAAGCTCCACTCCTCCGATATTCACTCACCAAAGCCTAGTTTCTCAGCCACTACCCTCCTTCACACCTCTGCAGTTCATTATAACTCCTAAAGGCACCACATACCCCCAAAATCCTTTTGCTAGCTAGCTGACCATTCACCCTCCGCTACCTCCAGCACTTAACAACCAGGTCATGCAACCGCCGGGCGTGACACCTAAGGTAGCCGCCTTTATTCGATAAATGATAGCTTCTCAAACTATCAATGACTAGGTCACGTATTCTCCAGGAGCGACACCTGAAGCCCCGGCTATCTCTCACAAACCGGCCAGTGACCAGGTCACGCAGTCTCCGAGCTTGATGCCCGAGATCTAAGCTTACATCAACCGCCTTATCACTGATAAGAAACCTGAAAGGGATGAAGATTGGGTCCTCGATAATTTTACTATGCTAAATATGGCTCATTATGATGGCTCAGGAGCACCTGCCTCTCACATCATAATGTATGAAAGAGTGATGTGCTTGAATAAGCTGAGTGATAAAGTGCTTCCTGAAATGTTTCCCTGCTCCCTTCGGGGTCCTGCCCTTGAAAGTGCATTATGGTTTTAATACTATGATCGAGCCCTCCAACATCTTGAGAGGGTCCGTCAAATGCCCAACGAAACCTTTAAGCAATACTTCAATAGGTGGATGTCAACTCAGGTCTTGATGAAGTCCAAGCTCAGCCTTGAGGAAATGATTATCAAACTCCTCGAAGGGTCTCTCCCCCTATTCCGCAAGGAAATGGCTACAGATTCCTTTCTTTCTTACAAGGCTGTATTTGAGAAAGCTAAAAAAATTGAGCGTGAAGCAGAGCGTGAGAAGGCCGAGAGAGTGGGGAAATCGTGGTTCAGGAAGAATGAAGCTCAACCCTCAGCCCTGGCCTCGGCTAAGCCAAAAACATCGGCTGTAATTCAAGCCATTTCTCACGCCCCCGCTATGCCCCTTACAGTCACTCCGGCTCCATCAATGATTGCCACAATCCAACCTCCTTGTCCCCCTTTTGTTTTGACCAACCCTTATAAATTACCCCTGCGGGTCATCTTCTAGTGCTTGAGGGAAGCAGGTTTCATACAGTCCCTTCAGGAATACAAGCCACCTAGGCCTGAAGATAAGAATAACTTCTGTAATTATCATGTTCAGGTAGGACACCAAACCAACAACTATAAAGCCCTACTCTTAGTAATTCAACGGTTGGTTAGTGAAGCAAAGATCACTGAATTGGACAAGGCTCCAAGCACTATGAATAATCCTTTACCAAACTTTGGAAGTAAGGTCGGTATGGTCCAATCAGGTTTATCCGAAGCCACGATCTTCGATCTCCTTGCTCAGAGGCAAGACAGTAGTAACTCTATCCTAGTCATCGGTTCGGGTCTACCATCTTGCTCGATTTTTAATCTTATCAATCAAGCCAACCCGGGAGTTAACTCCATTCAGGGAATGGAAATTGATCCAAACTAACCAAAGCAAGAGAGCCACAGGTCTAAACCATTTGTAGCAAAAAGAAAGAAAGATGAGGGGAAAACACTATTCAACATAGATTCCTTTGTTTCGAAGGAGAACTATTCTGATGAGGTTGGGGAAATGGCTCAAGAGACCAAGGCTATAAGCACCAACTTATTCAAGGTTGATCGAAATGACCTTTCGAACATGTACATATATGAGCTACAAAACCCAAATTCGGACTTTGAAGAGCAACAATACCTGTTTGAAACTCGAGCCGCTAAGAGCGTCTTGCTCGATGATGTCCTTAATATTACCCAGAGTGGTCATGTATATCAGCCGGAAGACCGATATCTTCGCCTAAATAAAGACCCGATTCCTGGCAGAGTTGGAACTACTGCAAGACCCCCTTCTCCACCTCCACCTGTCAATACCTTGAGGTTGACCCCCTTATTACCCAGCTGAAAAACACCCAAGCCCGATACAACATCTGGCAATTGGTAATTGACTCTAAAAGGCATCACATGGGTTTGATCAAACGGCTCCTTGATCTAGAAGCTAATCCGACCACCTCGGTCGTTGAGATGTGTGCCACGATAGGAGAAGGAATTCCCTCGAGAAAAGGACCTCAGATTGTGTTTGACAGTTTTGACCTTATGCTCGAGGGTAGGGATCACAATAGGGCCTTATTCATCCAGATCCAAATTCTTGATAAAGTCATCCCGTGTGTCATGCCGGATGATGGATCCACTCTAAACCTATGCCCTCTAAAAATCCTTCCTCATCTGGGGCTATCGGAGGACATGCTTGAAAGGTCCAACACGGTTATTAGAGCTTATGATGATTCAAAGAGCAATGTAATTGGGACTTTTGAGGTAGAAGTCACTGTCAAAGGTGTGGCAAGCAATGTGCGTTTCACCGTACTTGACATTCCCGTTACCTATTCTTTATTGCTTAGCCGACCATGGCTCCATGCTTTGGGTGCAGTTCCCTCCACACTACACCAAAAAATCAAGCTAATTCATGATGACAGAATGGTGACTATAGAGGCCGATCCCGCTTCTGTTATGGCTGTTATAGAAGTCGAAGCTAATCTAGAAAAAGGCCTTCAAATTGCCATGATTAGCAAAGCTCAGAAACCTCCTCCCCTTTAGCATAGCTACCTTCACGCGGGTATGGGCAAATTAATGAAGAAATCTGGATACAAGCCTGGCAGAGGTGGAGGAATACACGAATATAGAATTATTGAGGCATTGGAGCCGAAGATCCTTATTCATGGAGCTGGATTGGGATATAAGCCTAGAAAAGCCTATCGCGGCATCCCTTCTTGCTACTGCCGCATGGTCACTATTTGTGAGATCCAAGGCAAGAGGCCTTATAAGGAGGAGCCTGAGCCAATCGAGTATGGCAGGAAAATATGGCCCGGCTTTGAGATCTTTAAAGATGTCTATGACTTTGAGACTAGTCGTATGATAGTTTCAGCTGAACCCAAGCCTACTGAGCCTGATGCGCCTGTCAATGTTGTTTCTGATAAGGCTAAAGGGAAAGGTAAGATGTATCCTGAGGATGAGCCTGAGAGAAGTAATGAAGAGTCTATCAATCCAGAAATTGAGAATGCTATAGCAACCGTGATAAAAGCTATGGCACCACAGATGAGGAAGGGCTGAAAGGGTACCGGGGAAGAAGACGCTATGACAGCCGTAGTAGGAAAGCTCACTAGGGCTCTCACCAAAAAGGCCAACCTGTCTGAAGGGCCATCATTGACCATTGCCCAAAAGACTGCTCTAGAGCATGACCTAAATGCCATTCTAATAGACGATACAGAGGACACTTCTTCCGTTGACGTTGCTACTGAAGCCCCTCCACCTGTGGAGGAGGATATGGATGATGTAATTTTCAATATATCTAATGTTTTTGATGCAAACAATGTTGCTTATGAGGCTTTTAATGCAATGAATAACTCCCATTATACTTACTTGTTTGATGTCTTTCCTGATGGATCCATGCATTCATATAACAATACTCATAATGTTTTTGGCATTAGTGATACATTATTAAGTGAAATAAACCTAAGTATAGATGACAATCCCAAAATGGTAACCATTTCCAAAGATTTAACTCCCGAGGAAAGAAGTGAGATCATAAAAGTGCTTAGAAATCATGTTAATGCTTTTGCCTGGTCATACGAAGACATGCCTGGGGTTGACCGATAAATCGCCGAACATAGAATCCTAACTGAACCTAAATTTCGACCTGTTAAGCAGAAACTCCGTCGGTTGAGACCTGAATGGGCAGAACAGGTTAAGACGGAGGTTTCAAGGTTGATCGAAGCTCGATTCATAGAAGTGGTAGAATACCCGACTTAGTTGTCCAACATCATCCCAGTACCGAAGAAGGATGGTAGGGTCCGAGTCTGTGTGGATTTCTAAGACCTCAATAAAGCCTCGCCAAAAGATGACTTCCCTCTCCCGCACATCGATGTCCTGATTAATAGCGCTGCTAGGGCGGCTATGTATTCATTCATAGATGGGTTCTCGGGGTATAATCAGATTCTGGTTAATATTATCGACAAAGTCAAAACAACATTCATCACTGAATGGGGGGTGTATTGCTACAAGGTAATGCCGTTCGGGTTAAAAAATGCTGGGGCCACTTATCAGCGAGCTGTGACCACCCTCCTATATGACATGATCCATAAAGAAGTGGAACTGTATGTGGACGACATGATTGTGAAGTCCGCCACTCGAGAGGAGCACCCTACTATTCTCGATAAGTTCATGACTCGCATTGAAAAGTATAACCTTTGCCTAAATCCAAAGAAATGCATATTTGGATGTACCTCTGGCAAGCTGTTGGGATACGTGGTTAACCAGAAAGGGATTAAAATGGATCCGGATAAAGCCAAAGCCATCAGGGACATGCCTCCCCCTAAGACAGAGAAGGAGGTCTGATCATTTTTAGGGTCCTTGAAGTATATTAGTCGGTTCATTACTTGCCTCACTACTGTTTGCGAACCCATCTTTAAACTATTAAAGAAACAGCAACCCGTGGTATGGAACGATCACTGCCAAG
This sequence comes from Euphorbia pulcherrima, assembly GCA_947683365.1. Lineage (NCBI taxonomy): Eukaryota > Viridiplantae > Streptophyta > Magnoliopsida > Malpighiales > Euphorbiaceae > Euphorbia > Euphorbia pulcherrima. The sequence goes on from CANTUS010000008.1 coordinate 5,258,868, forward strand.
TAGCATTTAACAGAATCAAGGTATATCTTGTCGATCCACCCGTCTTGACACCCCCCATCCTAGGAAAACCACTCATCCTTTATCTGGCCATTGAGGAAACTTCCATCGGGGCCATGCTTGTACAGGAACATGATGATAAGCACGAACATGCCATCTACTGCTTGAGCAAGAAGCTATTAGATTATGAAACCTTGTATTCAATTATAGAAAAGACATGTACTACCATAGTTTGGCTCACTAAGAAGTTGCGACATTATTTCCAATCTTATCGCGCCCAAGCCGTAGCCAAGATTGACCCAATGAAGTTTCTTTGTCAATCCCCTACTCTTGCCGGCAAATTGTCCCGATGGCTACTTCTTTTATCTGAGTTTGACCTTGAATATGTAACCCGGAAGGTCATTAAAGGGCGGGCTGTAGCTGAATTCTTGGCTAATCAACCCCTCAGCTCCAACTATAAGGAAAATTTAGAATTTCCTGATGAACAGTTCGCCTCTGTTACAACCCTTGATGATGCTTGGGCAATGTACTTTAATGCCGCTATAAACCGTCGGGGAGCAGGTCTCGGGGTCATCATCGTCACGCCAGATAATGAGATAATCCCATTGTCTAAACATTTAGAATTTGCTATCACCAACAACGACGCTGAATACGAAGCTTGCCTGTTCAGCCTCGAGGCTCTTCTTCAGGTTCAGACATACCGTGTATCTGTCATTAGAGATTCGGCCCTAGTTATCTGTCAGGTCATTAGAGATTAGAAAGTTAAAGAAGAATCTCTCCATCCTTATGTTGAGGCTGTCCGCGAATTATCTGAGAAATTTACCTTATGCTTGTTCCGCCATGTCCCTCGAGATGAGAATCAAATGGCAGATGCTCTCGCCACTCTCGCGTCCATGCGGGAAGGACCCCAAACAGTAACCTATCTACCCTTTGGTTTTAATGTCCACCAAGGTCCCATATCATATTCAATCGACTCCTCCAGTCCTCACCATTTCATCCGAACCTTGTTGGTATTCTGATATCATCCTATTTCTTCAGACCGGCCAATACCCCATAGATTCTTTCGACTCAAACCGTACCATCCTACGGTGGCTTGCTATCCAGTTTCGTATTGTGGATAATAATCTGTTCAAGTGCACCAGCGATGGCCTACTTCTCAGCTACCTCACTGATTTCGAGGCTCAGAACGTAATAGCCCAGGTCCATGCCGGTGACTGTGGCCCTCATATTAATGGCCTTGCTCTCGCAAAGAAAATCTAGTGGCTGGGGTATTTTTGGCTCACTCTTATAGCCGATTGTATCACCCAGGTCAAATGATGCCACCAATGCCAGGTTTACAGAGATATACAACATCTGCCACCACCGAAATCCATCACCTATCCACCCCTTGGCCGTTCTCGGTATGGGGGCTAGATATAATTGGTGAAATCTGTCCTTCCTCAATAAACGGCCACAAATTCATTATTGTAGCAGTAGATTACTTCTCGAAATGGGTAAAAGCTGAATCCTTCACTAATGTTACCGCTAAGCAGATGGCCAAGTTTATAGAAAAGCACATATTCGCTCGATATGGGCTCCCACACCATATAGTCTCGGACAATGGAGTACAATTTCAAAGGGCAACTGCTTCTCTAATTGAGAAGTATGGAATCGAGCACCATAGATCTTCTCCATACAGACCATAAGCCAATGGAGCTGTTGAGGCAGCCAACAAATCGGTAAAGCAGATCCTTTCTAAGATGATAGCCGATTATAGGGATTGGGCAGATAAGCTACATTTCGCTATCTGGGGATATCACACCAGCATACGCACCCCAGCGGGCCAAACTTCGTTCTCCTTAGTCTACGGGATGGAAGCAGTCTTGCTAGTTGAAACTCAGGTGACCTCATTAAGAGTCGCTCTAGAGGCTATATTAGAAGAATCCGAATGGACTCGGGCGAGATTTGAACAGTTGAACATGATGGATGAGCAGAGGTTGAAGGCCCTCGACCACCTCCAGATGTACCAACAATGTATGGCTTGGGCATATAACAGTCGGGTAAGACATCAGAAGTTCCCTCTGAAGGCTAGTAATATGGTCCTTAAGCAACTGAAACATTCTACCACTGATGCGAGGGGTAAATTCAGGCCAAACTGGGAAGGACCATATGTAATAAAGAAGCTGCTTAGCAAAGGGGCAGCTAAACTTATGGACATGGATGGGAATGAGTTCATAAATCCCGTAAACCAAGACAGGCTTAAGCGTTATCATGTTTAATTCAAAAGAAGCAAATCAAAAAAGCAGCACACCAAAAAATATATATATATACGTGATAATTACCCGCCTTTCAGTCTTTTACTGATCAGGCAAAAATTAGGGTGACGTCCGACGATTGGTATCCTACGAACCAGCCGTGTAAAAATTAGGGGATGAGACAAACCCGCTAGATCGAAAACCCGAAAAGGGTAATCTAGGCAAAAGTTAGGGTATATGAGCAAAGAGTGAGTGCCTTCTAGAAAACCGGTCTCGGCTAGTTGGCACTGGGAGTTAAATCAATGGGAATGTCAACCAAACATCATGTACTTTAATTTATCTCAATTAATAAAGGTTCTCCTTCGTTGAAATCTAAATACTTATGCTTATGTAGATCTTGTATTCAAAAGATTAAGAAAACATTAGAAAGCCTTGGACAGAGTTCATTTTATTTCATTTTAGATGCAAAAAAAAGGGGTCTGATAGTTCTGACAAAAGCAAGACTCAAATTGAACTTCCCGTATCATCGTTGCAGTATCTAGAGATCAGCCTCGGTGTGCTAGTAGAAAAGGGCTCCTCTCCCAGCTCCACACATTCCCCCTCAAAACAGGCCCACGATCGCTTCCAACGAGTCGGTAAGTCTCTTATCTGAGCAAGCTAGCCCCTATAGTGTGTGTGAGTTTCGATGGTTTCCATGTGATCATAATCTAGAATCTTAAATACAGCCTCCCTGGACCACTTCTCCCGAATGTGGTTGACCGACCTAGCTTTATAAACTCCAATTTGGTTATGGGGCAGTTTGATTGGGACTCTTTGCCTCTTGCCATACTGATGACACAGCCGGTAAGGGGTATGAAATAAAGATTTCTCCAGACTTATCAGTGGAACATATGCTCCCCAAGATAACCCACTGAACCTGCGTGTCAGTATACCCCCTCAAAATAGGCACCCAATCATCATATGTCAACTCGTCAAAATCAGCCCGTATAAGCCCTCTCTCCCTCAGATGAACGGAAAGATACTTCTTCAGGTTCCCTCACGGCACCTCCCTCAACTTTAGCTTCTCCATCAGCCATACCTATAATTCAAAATTCAGGTAAGGATTAGGGAAGGAAATGTGCGGAATTAGAAAGAAGAAAAGGTACCTGTAATAACATGAATTAATCTCCGATAAGTGTCGGGTCAACAGAAGCAGCATCCACGTTCAGCAAAACATCGGCCAATCCCATAGCCATGGGAGAAGCCCCTGTTGACATAGGGTTGATGAGCAAAATTACCCTGAGTGGAGAAATCGGGCTCACTTCGCACATGAACTCCACCATGAGTAGCAATGCCACCATGAATGACCAAGCAGGGTGGGATCGGAGCACTCCACGGCACCACTCTAGAACTGCTCTGAGCTGAAATCCAGGTTTATCGGGCAACCGAGACAGAAATGGGTCAACAGAATCCAAATTCCATAACCCTCGAGGAATTCCATCTATACCAAAATGAAAGTCCGGTAGCGCCAGCGTAACGCATTTAGGATACGGTGTCCCTGAAATAGCGTGGAATTCTTCGAGCTAGGGGCAAAGATCGAACGATGAAAATCGGAAAATATGGTCCATTGGATCCCAAAAAGATAGTGTCGCTCGAAGAAATTTGCGGCTTACAGGCCACACCGCGACATATCGAAACCCCTAGAGCCTGAATTTTTCAAGCCTCTTCCAGTCTGAATTCCCCAGACTCTGCAGAAAACCCCGTAGCTTTTAATTGTGGGTTGCTATGATAGGAATGGACAGAATAGTCAAAATCAGATCGCTGGAAAATTGATACCGTCGGTGATATGGGTGATGCCACCGGCGATGTTAATGATGCCGCCAGCAATATGGATTAGATTGGGCGATATCAGATGATGCCGCCGGTGATATGGACTTTCAAATAGCCCTGTATATATTATTGGCTGGATGAGTTTGGGCGATATGAAGTGAATTTTCCGGTGACATCAGAAGCATTTTTCCATTTCAGACCTGCACAAAACCTGTAAACAATCCTATACCACGTTTCCAATGCCTTTCCAAACAGCGACCCATTCTTATTCAAAATAAAAAGCCCGAAGGCACAAACCATCCAAAAATTCTAAATGTCTAGACCACGAAAGAAACAAAACCCAATAGAAAAAACCAAATTATTCCAACCCCAATGTATCAAGGGTTCAAACAAGGAAATAAAAAAAAAAGCAAAATGAAAAACTAGGCATGCCCGCCGTTACCGGCCGGGCAAGATGAAATGTCTTCAGGACTCACAAGCCAGTCATCAACATCAACATCATCCTCTTCCCTTCCCTCTGTCATAGGCACACTACTAGACTCCTTGGCCACGCTAGGCGGGTGTCGGCCGGCAGACATCTTGATCCCCTTACGATTGGTACTACTAGGGTGCGCACGGTCCAGATTTTGCTTACTTCTCTGTTCCTGGACGGTAGCTGCCAGCTGACCCTCAAGGTCACTCACACGACGCTATAGGTCTGCAGTCTCCTCCTTGTACCGCCGTTGGGTTGTATTAGAGTCTGAAAAGGAAAGGGCCAAGAAATTTTGCAAACGAGAGAAAATATCAATGATGCATATCATTCATGACATCCATACATGCATCCCATCTTAACATATTCATAAAATACCTGAGCAAGGAGCGACTGCCCGATAAGTGTATCCTGTAGAACAAAATTATTCTCTGCGAGCTGCTCCACATGGCTTTGCGCCACCTGAAAAATCCAAAAGTCAAATCATTAGACACCCGCATCCAAGGCTAAACAAAATAATTACCAGGCCTTACGGAAGTAGTATTTTCGGGCATAAAAATTGGAGCCTGCCGGCTCAAGCCTATATTCCTAGGGAGGAATTTGCCCTGGGAATTCATCAGCAGGGATGTGGTTTCCAATGGATTGACCAGATGCCCCTCCACAAAGTTTATGCCCTCCGGTACACCATAGTGCTGCATCCTACTCTGGTTATCCCGGCCTCTCTTCCTCGTGGGTTCCTGAAAAATATGAAAGCCACACGTCAACAGCGTTCTTAAACAATTTCAAAATCAGGCACATAAACACAATCATACCTCAAAAGAACGTTGCTCCCCTTGGGACATTGGCGCACTCCCACCCGCTACATCCGTGCCCGCCTCATCCTCCCCCTCGGGCTAGATCCCAACATCCCTTTCAAGCTCCTTATCTTCATCATCTTCTTCCTCTTTGACATCCACAATGCCTTTGAGGCGCCTTTTCTCATCCTCCAACCGTTGCTCATTATGATACTCAATCATATCATTTTTGTGGATGCAGGGACACACAGGGAGTAGACGCTGCTGGAGCTGCTCGTAGAGGCCAGGGACGCTAGAGATAACTCGGCCGTTCCCCTCAATGTAATCAACCTTGTCAGCCTCGGAGGTGATCACCAAATGGGGCCACCATAAGCCCCTGGGAGGATAAGTAGGCACCGGTCTATCAGCCACCGGGACGGACCTCCAGCCCCGGACACGCTTACTCAGGTACCACTGCTGGGATAGAGGGCACTCAATCACGAACCGATGATCGTCTACCTCCCTCCTAACCCTTGCGACCTCTGTCAGGTTCTCCACCCTATCGAATGGATCCAGGACAAGCTACACCAATAATCAGCCAAAACAACCAGCGTAAGTTCATAAACGCCTTTTGTTTTGTCTAAGTGTAAAAAATAAAGATAAATTAAAAATTTGCAAACTGAGCTCAACCACGTGCTCCTCAGGACCTCCCTATATTTCGTAGGGTACTTGGCCTTGCCACCAACGCCCCCGCACTAGCGAGCGAGAAAGTGGGAGCCCGGCGGCACAATCTTCTTAAACTCCACCGGCGGGAGGATCTAATCCTCAAAGGCCCAAGCCTTCAGAAATAATGACCAATTAATTCTAAAAGTGTCATACAATAAATAAAAACGTGTACTAACAAGTAAAATACTTCCAAAGAGATGTACCTGGAGTAGCAGATGGCAGAGGCAAAGGGCTTTCACCCTCTTTCGGGCTCCCAAATCCAGCCCGTGGTATATTTGTGCCAAGATTGCCCTTGGCCAATTATTCCTCCTAATGCCCGCCACGTCCTCCATAGCAGTTATCAGCATATAATTGATCTTACTCCCCGTGATTGGGAAGAACAGCACGGTAAGCAAAGAAATCATGAAGGACCAGACACAAGCCTCCCTCTCATCCTCGGGCACTACATCCACCCGGGTCCAATATTGGTACAACTCACCATAAGACAGCCGCCCAGAAATGGGCTTTAGACTAAAAAGCTCCTTCACCTGCCTCACCACGGCCTCTCAACATGGTATTTATCCATGTAAGCATCAAAGTGTATGACCCCGTCCGTCCAAGGGAGGCCGATCATGGCTACGACGTCAGAGGGTGTAATCGTAGCTTCCCCGAAAGAGAAGTGAAAAGTATGGGTGGTCTCAGACCAACTCTCGGTTAGGGGTGTCATTGCTGAATGAGAAAGCTTGGGCATCAGCATTAGCATTATTCGGGCCAAGTCCCTGAATCCTGTTTCATTGATGGCAAGCGCAAGCTCGGGGTCGTTCTCTGAAATATGATGCCACCATTCGCCGATGGTGCCCATCTCCCCTGTATAGGTCAGTTCATATGGCTGTAAAATTAGAAAAAAATAGATCTATCTTGCTTGTTTTCTCATTAGAAGAGCTGCTGATGTCGCTTCTGCTAAAAGCGATGTCGCCAGCGGTATCACTCCATACCGCTAGCGGCATGGATGATACCGCTGGTGACATCACTTTAAATAAAAGCGACATCAGACTTCCATAGGCCTATTCACATGAACTGATGTCGCCAGTGACATCACTCATGTCGCTGGTGACATCACTTCCTGCGTGCAGAACTTGTTTTCCCTAAAATCGCACCCATCGTGCCAAAACCACAAAAATTGCAATCAATCAAATAATAAGCCTGAAAATGGTAAAAATCGAACCTAAAGCATGCAATATAGTCAATCTATTTCACACTTAAAATGGCACAATTTCAAGCCTAAAGCCAAATCAAGCCGAGCCCAAAAAGGAGAGATTCGGGTTTTGCGGGATTACCTGAACGTAGCAAAGGTGCTTCTCCTTCTCTGGGGTCAGATTGGTGATAGGAGAATTGATCCCATAGCCATACATCTTGGGCAGCTCCTTCAGGCCATAAGTAGTAGGAACGGAGAGAATTTTCAATCCCTCAACAGAAGAATCAGGCAGGTTCTCCCTAGCCTTGGTAGATTTGCCCCTTAAAGCCTTAGTGATTCTCTTCATGATTTGAATAGCGAAAGAAAAATCATAGGATTTGGAGAATGAGATGTTAAGCAGTAGGTACGGTCTTCTGAATAAATAAGGAAGAAAGGAGTTTTAATTCCTTTTAAACTATCGCGCAAAATTCGAGGAGTTTTAATTTATCTGAAACTGACCGTTCATGCCGCCAGCGACATCACTCATGTCGCCAGCGACATTGCCTCCTTTCAGTTTAAATTTTGAAATTGTTTGACCAGTCAAAGCTGCCACGTGGCACTCATGTCGCCGACGGCATCGATTCATACCGCCAGCGACATCATTCATGCCGTCGGCGAATCACTCCTCCAATTCAAAATTTGTACAAGTCCATCCAAAGGACAATCACTGCATAAAGCATAAGCCCGGCCGAGATGCAAACGACTTACAAAGCACAAGTCTGACCAAAGGGCAACCAATTTACAAAACACAAAACCCGACCAAGGGATAATTTCTCCGCGAAGCATAAGTCCGATCAAAGGGCAACCACTCTACGAAACACAAAACCCAACCAAGGGACAATTTCTCCGCAAAGCATAAGCCCCGACTAAGGGGCAACCAATCTATAAAACAAAAGTCCGATTGAGTGACAATCTCTCCACAAAGCATAAAGCCGACCAAGGGACGATCACTCCACTAAGCATAAGTCCGACCAAAGGGTGTCCTCCTATACAAAACACAAAACCCGACCAAGGGATAATTTCTACGCGAAGCATAAGTCCGACCAAAGGGCAACCAATCTACGAAACATAAAACCCGACTAAGGGACAATTTCTCTACAAAGCATAAGCCCGACCAAGGGGCAACCAATCTACAAAACAAAAGTCCGACCGTGGGATAATCTCTCCACAAAGCATAAGTCCGACCAAGGGATAATCTCTCCATAAGGCAAAAGTCCGACCAAGGGATAATCTCTCCACAAAGCATAAGTCCGACTAAAGGGCATCCTTTTTGCAAAGCTCAAGCCCGACCAAGGGGCGGTTTCTCCACAAAGCATAAGCCCGACCAAGGGGCAACCTCTCTGCAAAGCACAAGGTCTGACCAAGGGGCCAATCGATCACCCATCAGGTATCATTCCTATCCCTTGCTCTTTCGGGTGATCATACTGACCTGTGGCAGCAGTGATCCCCCGAGGGGCAGCCTGTGAGCACGAGATTTTACAGTCCCTCTCACGAGATGATGATGACGTGTACTTGATTTTTTAATGCCTCAAAATAAAAGTTCTCTTTAGAATTTTTATTACCAGAATAATATTCCTCGCGAATTTTATACTAGGAAGAATCCAGTTCGGCGTGGCCGATAACGCGTCTGGTAGGAGCTTAAACCGATGATTTTTACCCAAATAATAAATACCCATTAAAATATTATTAAAAGTAAAAAAGATGCCTTTCCACCCACTATTAAACCACTTTTCATGACTTTTTTGGCTTTTGGGCCCATTAGCTGTTGGTATGCTGGAGGCTGATGCCACCAGCGGCATCAGCCATGCCGCCGGCGGCATCACCATACCCCCGGCGACATCAACCATGCCGCCGGCGACATCACCATACCGCCGGCAGCATGGCTTGAAATGGGTCCCTCCACAGATAGCCTTTCAGCCACTTTCGGCGAAATTGGTCAAAAAGGCCTAAAAAAACCCTATTTCACCTATAAAAGCACACCTTGAGCTGCATTTAAAGGGGAGATTGAAGGTTAAGATTTTAATGTGGGAATAGATGTTAGTGAGATAAGAACTAGATAAAATAGAGAAAAAAGGATTTCGATCCATTTTTCCTGATTTTTCTTCTTTAAATTCTCTGATTGTGAGTTGGAAATCAGCAAGTCTTTAAGTTAAAATCAACTTAATTGAATTTAGAAACCAAAAGCACTTAAATTCACTGCTAAATTGTCGTAACAAGCTCCCCAGAGGTGTTTCTTTCGGTTCACAAAGAGGTAGATTTTACGGCCTCGAGGTAAAAATCTTGAGTCTCGCAGCTCTTTGGCATTAACATTACTGATTTGTGTTAAATTTCATCAATTTATACCCATTTTTAGGTTTTCGGTCGTTTTTTTTACTACCACCACCGCTGCCTACAAGCTGATATTGCCGGTGATATAATTGATGTCACCGGCGGCATCAGTTGTATCGTCGGCGATATGACTTTCTGGACAACAGTTTTATTTTCATTTATTCCCAGATTAGCTTATTTTCCGAAGCTTGAACATATAATGTAATGATGGAAGTTCAAAATCTCTTGTAAATAGACCATATCCAGTAATATGTGGGTATTTTCACTCATAATCCGGTTAAAGTAACGATTGAGCCTAAAATTCGATTAAAAATGGAATTTCCTCAAAAATGCAGTTTGAATCTCATTTTAGCCGCCCGATCGGGTTTTATGATACTGTAAATAAAATATGCTATACCCGTGCTAACAATCTTCTGCAGGCAGACGTATATCAGATATTCAGGTATTTTATTTATTGTATAAAAAAATGTATATATTGTATAAAAAAATGTATAGGACTTGGAAACCTTGTAATAATTTTGTTTTTCCACACTTATTTTTTTTGTGGATGTAAATATTTTATTCATTATTTCAATTGCTTGATAAACGTGAAAACAACAAAATAACTGAAAATATAAATAAATAGAATGGATTAAACCAATTACGAAAGAATGAAGTACCTTAACTTGGCCTAGTGAAAAATAGATAACATCATCCGAACTCAGAATCTCTACTTAAGGTATGGTCCAACCACCCGGTGGGAAAATCGCACCAAAAATTTCTCGGTTGAGCTAAACCGGGTGGCGACTCTATTTTAAGTACGAGATTTCAATTTTGTATCTTTCGAGCATTACAATATGCAAAATCATTTTCAATCACCTCACACGCATCCCCCGTCATTTAAAGAGGCCGGCCCACCGGCCCGGCCCACGCTGCCACCTTGCGAAACATCGTCTGCTCACATTGACTATATTCTAAGACATGGGAAGAGGCTTGGAATAATAGAACTTACATGGTCATCGACCCTCAAAATGCAAACAAAAAAGGGGAGATAAGTTTAATAAGTCAACAGGAAGAGCAAGCTGGATCAAGAAAGAGCAAGGAGAAAGACGGAGAACCATCCGGAAGGAATCGGAATTAGACTAGCTATTATCTGTACTTGTAAAATTTTGTAATAGCTAGATTCACTATTATATTTCTATAATCTGTAATTTAAACTTCATTGATGTTGACTATTGCTAATAGCAGAGGTATATATAGTGAAACAATCTAATTCTCAAATCAAAAATCGCTTTTAAAGTACAATCTGTAATTGTACTAAAACAAACTTAGAAGCAAGAATTAAAAAATATTGGGGGAGTTAGGATGCTAGAATTGTGGGGGAGTATTTGTAAATGACTAAGTATCACAAATCATACTTAGATCATAAACTCCTTATGCTTAATTGACTTAGTTTTTGTTTAAATCAAATGGGGGAGATTGTTTGGAAACAATGATCCAGATAACAAATTAAACTAAACATTCTAGATTAGGTTTGAAAGAAATAAAAACTTAAACTACGTAAAACTCCAAAATCCAAATGGAAACTTCCGGACGAAGATCAAGCTACAAGGTTATCTATTGAAGACATCAAGTACCTAAGCTCACTCGAATCATCAGGATAAAGCTTGGAAAGGAAACAAGCTTTAATCCCTCAAGAAAAACATCCAGAAGAACTGATTGCTCTAACTTCTGAAGCATAGAGATCTAGAGATAATGAGTCCGAAGACATCCGGAAGACTCATGCTTGAAGACAATGGGAAAAGTTTCAAAGATAACTTTTCCCTCCACCTTTTGGTCTAGGAAGTCAAAGATCCTTTCCCCATGACAAAGATAAAATGTCAGATTTCATTTTTCAGTAAAAGGATAAAAGGACTGACACTAGACTGAAAAAGCTAACAGATTTTTTCACCTAGACCAATAAAGAGGCGCGTAGAGATCACACCAAAAAGCTAATAATGTAAAATCTGGTGCATCATAAAAAGCCAAGTAAAACGACCACTGACAACTTTTAGCATCAATCCCTAGAATTCAAATGGGTCAAATTACAGTCTAACAGATTGATCAACGGATCCAAAAGTGCCACCTATAACCTGATTAAGGGTAAAGATTTATTACAAGCTTAACTACCCACAACGGCTACATTAATGATAGAAGCCTATAAAAGGGAAGCTTCACTAATTGAGAAGGTTGGCTATTTGATTTACAAAAGTAAGTAACAAAGAATAAGCATTCAATCAGCTTACAAATCCCTCCAAGAATCAATCAATTCAAAATCTGTTGCAAGGATTCCTAAGTGAGTTATAAACTTAAGGAAATCCAAAACCAAAACCTTTGTGAAAACAAGAGTGTAAGGATCTCCAACTTGGGCGAGTTGAGACATTGGGATACAACTTAAAGTGGTATATCCTACTAAAGACTAAAGGACTTAGCTAGGAGTTGGTACTTCTAATGGTATTTCCTACATCTGGAAGGGGTTACCATCCAGAGACAAATTGTAAGGCTTGATTCCTGCCAGTTGGAAAGGAATCCACTAGTGGAAAAGCGCGGAGGAAGGAAACTCCGGGGACTGGAGTAGGCAGGTCTGAACTAGGATAAAATACTTTGTGTTTGATCTCTATAACTCTTTATTTATTACATTATATTATCATAACTGCATCATCTGGATCCATCATCCGGATTATAATCAAACACACTACACTAAGACTTTTTAAAGTCTGCGTATTCCGCGAAAAAGGATCATTCACCCCCTCTGACCTCATAAAGACCCTTACAGGGACCAAGACATCTATTCACTACATGTGAACAAGGTAAACAGCATAAGAAAAGTTTCCCTTCCATCTCCTACACTCCTTCTAAAAGAGTACTTGAGCTCTTACACATAGATCTCTTTGGTCCAATTAAACCATTGAGTTTAGGTAGAAGAGAATACACCATGGTTATTGTGGATGATTATTCTCGATATACCTGGGTTCTCTTGCTAGCAAGCAAATATGAAGCCTTTGAGCAATTCTAAAAAACATTCATCCAAATAAAAGTAGAACAGGGCATAAGCATTGCATGCATCCGGAGTGATAATATTGGTGAGTTCAAAAATAGGCATTGCTGAATTTTTTGACTTAAAGGGAATTGAACATAACTTCTTTGCCCCTCACACCCCTCAACAAAATGGAGTTATTGAGAGAAAGATTAGGACCATAGTTGAAATGATTGGACAATGCTAAATGAGAATTGTTTGCCAAAGTACCTTTGGGGTGAGGCCGTAAACACATCTTGCTATATTTTGAATAGAGCTCTCATTAGAAAGACCATAGAAAAGACCCCCTATGAAACCTGGAAGGGAAGAAAACCAAATTTTGGGTACTTTAAGGCATTTAGATGTAAATGCTACATCTTAAATGATAGAGAGCAACTAGGAAAATTTGGTCCTAAATCTGATGAAGCAATTTTCCTTGGTTACTCAACATATAGTAAGGCTTACAGAGTCTTGAATAAACGAACCCAAACTGTGGTTAAGTATATACATGTAGATTTTGATGAGACTAACCATGCAGGTAAGATGAGTTCTACTCCGGAAGATCCAATTCTGAAAGCTAAAAAATCTGGAGAAAAGAAGGAAGTAGAAGCTCCTGATTCATTCCAAATCAAGAAGTATAAAGAAGAGGATGAAGGAATATCTTTTGATCTAGAAGTTCAACAAGTTAATCTCAACCCACAAGAGATTGAGGCAGAAGTAGGATAAGCCCCAATCCAACATGAAGATCTGCCAAGAGAAGTTCGGAATCACAGAGATCATCCAGTCACAGCCATTTTGGATAATGTCTAAAATCCAGTAAGAACCAGACGTCAACTAAATCGAATGATGAGCCATGCCGCATTTATCTCCCTCATTCAGCCAAAGAAATTTTAAGATGCTGAAGGAGATGAAAGCTGGATGATGGTAATGCAAGAAGAGCTAGATCAATTCACCAGGAATGATGCATGGGATCTAGTACCACCTCCCAAAGGCAAATCAATGATTGGCACTAAATAGGTATTCCGAAACAAGCTTGATAAATCCAGAGTTGTGGTAAGAAATAAGGCAAGATTAGTTGCCCAAGGCTACAACCAGCAAGAAGGAATTGATTTTAAAGAAACCTTTGCCCCCTGTAGCAAGACTGGAAGCAATGCAGCTTCTATGTGCTTTTGCATCATTCATGGGATTCACATTGTTCAAATGGATGTCAAAAGTGCATTCCTCAATGAAGTCATCCAGGAAGAAGTCTATGTGAAGTAGCCACCTAGATTTAAAGATTCAAAGCATCTGGATCATGTCTACAAACTAAAAAAAGTGCTCAATAGATTGAAGCAAGCACCAAGAGCTTGGTATGAGAGACTCACTACGTTCCTCATATCCAAGGTGTACATCTAGGGCAAGGCAGATACAACTCTTTTCATTAAGAAGAAGAAGAATGATATTATCCTAGTCCAAATTTATTTAGACGATACCATATTTAGATCAACAGATGAGAAGATGTATGATGAATTCTGCTCTCAAATGTAAAAGGAATTTAAGATGCCCATAATGGGAGAACTCAATTTCTTTCTTAGTTTACAGATCAAACAAAGTCCGGATGAAATCTTCATTAATCAATCCAAGTACACCAAGGAAATTCTAAAGAAGTTTGAGATGGACAAAAGCAAGCCTATGTCCACTCCAATAGGATCAGATACAGACTTATCCAAGGATTGTAAAGAAGAAGATGTTGATCAAAAGCTCTATAGAGGGATGATTGGTTCACTTCTATACCTGACAGCTAGTAGGCCTGACAGATACTATACAGTTTGCTACTATGCAAGGTATCAAGCCAATCCTAAGGATTCTCATCTCAAGGCAGTAAAGAGGATTCTCAGATACCTCCTAGGAACCACTGAAGTTGGGCTATGGTATCCTAGTAATGGAGATTTCACACTCTGAGATTTCACTGACGCAGATTATGGCAGAGATACTCTTCAGAGAAAGAGTACATCTGGTGGATGTCATTTCCTTGGAGATTGCTTGGTATCATGGTACAACAAGAAGCACACTTCAATTGCTTTATCAACCATAGAAGTAGAATATATGGCAGCTGGAAGTTGTGTAGCTCAACTCCTTTGGATCAAGCAACATTTAGAAGATTATGGAGTTCAATCCGGATGTGTGGATGTGATGTGTGACAACAAAAGTGCCATTGATGTATCAAAGAATCCAGTACTCTATAGCAGGATAAAGCATGTAAACATAAGGCATCATTTCATCCGGGATCATGTGATGAAAAAGGATGTTGTTTTGGTATACATTCCAACCAATGAGCAAAGAGCAGATATCTTTACTAAGCCATTAAGTACAGATCAATTTGGCAAGCTAAGAGAGTCAATTGGTATGTCTAATCCAATTTGAAGAAAATCCGGAAGACAGTTCAAAATTAATTTGGATCCTTGGCTAATTGATGAATCCAGAAGAGCATCAGCATTGAAGAAAAATCTATTCCAGAGGAAAGTGTGCCATGTCAGCAGATAAGACAGGACACATGGCAATAAACGCGCTAAAAAGTAACTATCCCCTTTTTTAATTTCAAAAGTTTATTAGGTGTTACACGCGCGGTAAATTCAACAGTTAGTTCTCAAAATAAACCGTTGCCATTCTCTGGTTAAACTGAATTTACCTCTCTCCTGGAATTCCGATTGCCACATCATCAATCCAGCCAAAATCAACGATGTCCGGATTAGTACCCTCGCCTTGAAAAATCTATATAAACTCCCCAAAAACCCCTTTCTTATTCATGCGAGCAACAATCCTATACAGTTACTCTGCAGAAATCCAAACTCAAACTCCTAACCCTAAATCTCTTTCTAAATTCCTCAAATGGCTGCCATCATGACTAGTAAAGGTCCAAAATTTCTTCCCCAAAAGAACTTCGTTGAAGAATCTGATCTCAACGACAAAGATTTCATTTCCATGAACTTTAAGCCTTCTAACTCCATTATTCCTACTGATTTCTTAGGAGACAACTTTCTATTTCAAATTGATCCATACTCTAAACTGATAGAGGATCAAAACCTAACCAACTTCCTCAAAATCAACTATCCAACCTACCCGAAATTGGTGAAAGAATTCTAAAACAATCTCAGAGCCCACTCTTTCCCTGATGCCCTGAGAACTTAGGTTCAAGGAAAGGTAATAACCATTACTCCTGAATTCTTTGTAAAGTTCCTCAATATGAAGAATGATAGAGTTCAACTAAGAGTAGAAGGGGATGAATAACAAGTCAAATATGAGCCTAAAATGTGGCTCCATCCAAACTACTTTGGTGATAAATTCTCTACCTACTTTCCAGAGGTGTCAAGGTTCCTTCAACATGCTCTACCCAAACTGGTTCTAATCCAACAAGGATCCCTCACCACCGTTTCATCCTTCCAGCATTGCGTACAACAGCACTGGGTAGAAAGTAGAGTCGTGAACATGCCAGTGCTACTTATCCACTACTTGAGATAAAACAGGAATTCCCATAGTGCCCTGATCACTAGGATCCTTGTTGCATATGAAATCAACCTGACCGGATTTCAATTAGTCCATGGGAAAGAAATCCTAGAGAAGAACTTTAGAAAGCTGAATTTTGGTGAAAAGAGGGATGAGGCAAAGGGAAAGGAGCAAAGGGATGAAAAGAAAAGCAGAGCCAGAAAGGCACCAGATCCAGTAGAGGCTCCAATTCCAAAGAAGGCTCGGACTGCTAAACCTAAAGCAGTAGAGAAGTTGGCTCTAATTCTAGTAGAAGATATTAACGAGGATGCTCAAACTCTCACCTAGTTGTTAAGTAAATCCCCAGTGAAACCTAAGCCAAGAGGTAGATTGATTAAAGCAGTTGATAAAATGAAAAAGCCAGTCTGTGACCTGGAGGCAATAGAACCTATTGCAGTGGCTGCTGTTGTAATTAGAGAGGGATATAAGAAGGGGCAGAAAAAAGGTAACAGATATGCTAACGGAGGAGAATGGGTCTGAGGAGGAAGAAACAAAGGATGAAGCTCCGATTCCCCGGAAGCAGTTCACCTGAAAGGGGTGTTCCTTTGATGAGGCTGTAAAGGCCCAAATAGTTCAAACACATCAATAGAAGAAGGTCAAGAAGCCCATAGGAATAATTATTGATGAGGAGGAAGTAAAAAGGGCAGAAGAAGAAAAATTGGCTGAAGCTAGAGCCACGAAAGGGAAGAATGTCCGAGGGATTACTGAATCAGTTAATTTGGATGATTCTCAGTATGAACAGATAAGATAAGCTATTAAGGAAAACACTGAGATCAACAAAAAGCTTATAATAGAAGGTCCAGGTGGCTCTTCCGGTGCTCAATCCATCCTTATTGATTCGGTGGATCTGGCAGGAATCTCCCGGGATCTGAAAGCAGAAAATTTACCCTTCATGCCCAGATCCAGACCACTTCCTGAAAATCTACTATATGTGGGAGATGATACCATTGCTGAGAAAAGTCCTATAAAGGCAAATGAAGAGGGCATTAAGGACATTTCCAATACACTTGAAGGAGAAAATAAAAGCCCTAAAAAGGCAGTTGTAGGAGTGACAAAGGACATTTCTTGTCATCTGGGGGTTGAGGTGGAAGAAAATGAAGAAGAAAGAGGAGCCGATCAGAATCAATCGCCAATTCTTGAGGTAATTCCTGACTCTATCTCATTCAATCTAAATGCAAGTTCTTCTGCTACTACTGTTAAAACAGCAACAGACAACTTGGATGACCAATCTCTAAGTGCATCCAAGGAAAACTAGTGCACCCAGGAAAACCTCATTTTGAAGGAGGGACTTGGTCTAGGTTCCCATGAGCACGCTTCTAGAGTGGACTTAAGGGACGAGGCTAGTCTGGAGGATAGGTTGGAAGAGGAGAAGGAAGAAGAAGAAAAGAATTCAGTGAGATAGCAATATCTGGACCTGATAAGACCAGAAGCAGTTCTAAATCCGAATCTCCATTAGCTAGCCTAATTTGAATCCCAACCTCTAATGTTAATCCTGTAAGAGCAAAGAGAATATCAACTGCACTTAAAATTCTTCAGGACGCTACTCATGAGGAATATGAGGAGAGCTATATTAAGCAGAGCCTACGGAATATCTGCAAACATTTAAAGGGCATGGAAAAAGTGCTGCTTTCCGAATTCCAGCCTCTAGATTTGAAGGGAGAGCTTGGGGTAATTAAGGGGAGTGTGCAAAAAATAGAAGAAAAAGTGAAGGACTTTCCAACTGCCGATTTGATAGCAGAAGTCTCTCTAACAAAAGTTACTCCCATCGTTAACGAGCTTAAAGCTAGTATAACAGAAGCAAACAGTTCTACAGATCAATCCAACATAGGGGCTACAAATAACTGTGCAACACTCATGGATAAAATAACTTCCTCATCCATTGATCTATCCACTGAAATAAAGGAGTACATAGATACCAAGTTTGAAAACTTGACAAAATTTATAGCTGAAAAGGAAGAAAAATCCCCTCTCCCAAGCCTAAATGAATCACAACAAACCATTCTTAATAAGCAGACCAAGTTCATGGAAGAGGATCTTTCAAAGCTCTTTGCTACATAATTAGCTGGTATTGCACAAGAAGTGTGTGGACAACTAAATGGACAATATGATATCATAGAAGATGATCATCGCAAGGACTTGACAATAATAAACTCCAACATTCATAATATCCAAAAGGATATAGGTAAAGGCATTAAAAAGCTACAGTCCGAACTATCAAGCCTATCCATCTCCGGATCCTCTTCCTCTCCATCAATTCCTGAAAGCCAACTCCTTCCGGTCTTTCAGGATCTAGTTCAGTACATTAGGGATACTGGATTCTTTGGACACAAGGGAATCCCTACTCTTCTTAAATCATTATTTCCATATTTTGATTAGAAAGATGAAGACTATGTGCTTTAAATGCATCCCTACATCACCAGATCCTGCACACAACTCCGGAATCACTTTTGTCCCCTGCACTTATCTCCGGTAACTATAGATTATATCCTACAACAAAGAAGCAAGGTAATTCGGATTACTCAATTTATTCTAAAGCCTAGAAAGAAAAGTGGGATGGCAGGACTTATATACTGATCAAACCCTCTGCTGAAAACAGAAAGGGGGAGAAGGGTAAAGGCAAAGAAAAAGAAGGTGTGTTCGGTGGTGCATCCGAAAAAAAAATGATTCAGCTTTGTAATAGATAGATTAGTTATGTTCTTCATATCTAAAATCTGTAATAGCTAGCTTCACATTATCACTCATATATTTCTGCATTTATAATCCTGCAGTTCATTGATGTTAACTATTGTGAACAATAAAAGTATATATATAGCGAAAATATATTACAAAATTGCTTCTAAAGTACAATCTGTAATTGTACTATAAAAACATTAGAAGCTAGAATTTAAAAATATTGGGGGAGTTAGGATGTTAGAATTATGGGGGAGTAAAATTGTAAATGACTAAGTATCAAAAATCATACTTAGTTCATATAACTCCTTTTACCATATGCTTAGTTTTTATTTCCATCAAATGGGGGAGATTGTTGGAAAATAATGATCCGGAATCTCAATTATACTAAATTATCCGGATCAAGTTTGAAAAAAATAAAATTTTAAATAAAGTATATCCTAAATCCAAATGGAAGCATCCGGTCAAGATCCAGGAACTAGGACATCCATTGAAGACATCGAGTACCTAAGCATATAGCAGAATCGTCCGATTAAAGTTTGGAAAGGAAACAAACTTTAAATTCTCAAGTCTAGAATCCGAAAGAACAGATTGTACAAGCTCCAAAAGAAGACATATCCGGAGTCACTGAGTCTGAGAACATCTGGAAGACTCAGATATCAAGATAATGGGAAAAGTTTCAAAGATAAATTTTCCCTCCACCTTCTGGTCTACCAAGTCAAAGATCCTTTCCCCATATGCAAGACAAAAGAGACAGCTTGCACTTTTCAGAAAAAGGATAAACGTACTGACACCGAACTGAAAAAGATAACAACCTTTTTCTCCTAGACCAATAAGGAGGCGCGTGGAGCTCACACTAAAAAGTTACTGGAGTAAAAGTTGGTGTGACACTAAAATACAAGGAAAACGATCTGACATCTTTTCAGCCTCAATCCCAAGGATTAAAACGGGTCAAATTACTCTCTAATGGATTGATCAACGGCTTCAAAAGTGCCATATCCTACCTGATCAATGGTGAAGATTTAGTTACAGCTCACCAACCCACAATGGCTACATTTATAATCCAAGCCTATAAAAGGGAAGCTTCACAAGTTGAGAAGGCGCTGGTAAATTTCACAAAAGCTTATACAAGAGAAATTGCTAGAAAACAATCAGATTCACAAATCCCTCAAAGAATCAAACAATTCCAAATCAGTTTGTAAGGATTGCTACATGAGCTATAAACTTAAAAAAAATCCATAGACCAAAACCTTTGATAGAAACCAAAGTGTAAAGTATCTCCTACTTGGGTGAGTAGTGAGATTAGGATACAGCTTAAAGTAGGTGCTTTGAGTGGGATCTCCCCGTAGGACTTAGCTTATATTTAGGGTAGAAGTCTAAGTGGTATATTCTGCTAAAGACAAAAGGACTCAGCTAGAAGTTAGTGCTTCCAGTGGTATAAGCTACATCCGTAAGGGGTTACCATCCGGAGATAATCTGTAAGGCCTGATTCCTGCTAGTTGGAAAGGAATCCACTAGTGGATAAGCTCAGAGGAAGGAAACTCTAGGGAATGGATGTAGGCAGGGTTGAGCCAGTATAAATAACTGTGTTTGATTTTCTTAATTTTATTTACTGCATTATATTATTACATTTGAATCATCCGGATCCACCCACTGGATCATAATCAAGCATGCTACACTTAGACTTATTAAAGTATACAAATTCCGTAAAAATTGGTCATTCACCCCCCCCCCCCCCCCGACCTTATATAGACTCTCACAGGGACCAACAGCTTTTGTGGATTCTTCAGCAGTCTGAGTGACCTGCTAGTCAAAGTTTAGCACATCAAATTCTACAGCCTCAACTTCTACCACATCATCTTCCTCCTCCTGCTCTTCTTGATTTTCTATTCCCTCAAGAGCCCCTATCATCTCCTCAACTACATCCGGCACTTCCTTTTTAGCCAAGTTGGCTATAGCCTTCTGCAAGATTTGATCAGTGCTAGCCTTAGCCTTAACTACTGATGCTGCTACTACTTCCTTAGCCTTTCTCATGATAGTAGCTTTAATTTCCTCGTGCTTCTTTCTGATTCTTTCTGCTTCTTTCTTCCTCAATAGCTTTCACTCTCTCAGCTTCCTCAACATCTTGGACTACTCTAGTCCCTCTCTTCACCATCAACTTCTTCTTAGGCTGACCTAGTTAGGGAATTGGAACTGATGTAGCTTCCTTTCCATTGGTAGTCATCTCATCCAGTTGAGCAGCATCTACCTTCCTCTTCTTTTCCCTCTTTAAGAGCATTTCTTCCCTTAACTCTTCCTCAACTCTCTTTTCTTCCTCTATCTCCTTAGGATTCATCTCACGAGACTTTTATTCCTTAGTCCCCTTAGATGATCTTATCTTTTTGGGTGCTTGGACAACTATAGGAATTGAGCTCGCTGAGCTCCCTTGCTTTTCTTTCCGGGAGTCCTTCCGGACCTCTTTCTTACTACCTTTCTTTTATTCCTCTCCTTTTTTAGTAAGCTTTGTTATTCTTTCTAGCTTACTTGCCACAAAGGCATCAAGAGTTTGATCTTCCTCATCAGGTCTGATTTTCCTCATTAGTACAATAGCCTTGGGATCCTTCATTCTGACCTCACCTCTCTTCAGCTTGATATACTTTGTATTCTTAGGATTTTCTTCACACTTCACTTTATGAAAATGAGCGTTCTTTAGAATTCTAGATTCGATTACTTTTAGTGTGATTTTGCTCTTCTGTTCCCATCCTTCCATATCTAGCTCATAGGCCTTGCATATCTCTATAACTAGATGCCTATAGACCATATGCTTGACACGATTAAAAACCTATATAGAATAGCCAGAGGCCTGTTGATGCACGTTCCTTGCATCAGAGCAAAAACAAACACTCTTTCAAATTTTGAAAGACTCCCTATAGAGGCAGTCTTGGGCAACAGTACTTTAGTCACAAGCTCATGAGCCTGCTTTCCTTCTTTTATAAATATAGATGCAATCAGTTCACCTGCTTTATAATCAGAGGGGACTTCATAATCAACAAGGATGTCTACGCGATCCTCATCCTTGTCCTTCACAGCACACATTCTAAGTCCTCTTTCTTACATACCTAGTAACCCAGCAAGAAGCTTTGGAGTTACATGTACCTTCCTTCCCATCATGGTAGTTGTAAACATGTCTTAATAACCAGCCACCATGTGAATTCCTTTCTAGAAGCGCTTGATGATCTGTTTATAGCAGCCATTCGATAACTCAAAGAATCCTTAAAGATGGTGTTAGCGCGTCCACTTCCTAAATTGACCATCACTTGAGAAACTGAGCATATCAATAGTTGTTGGCTCATCCATTACTATTCCTTCCATGGATTCCCACTCAATTGGAGTGTATCAAGTTCCTGTTGGAATTAATACATCCTCCACATCTTTGATGTTAATGGCTGCTTGAGCCCAATGATCTACGATGGTTATCCAATAGGCTTCATCCCTATCCCAAATGAAAAGAGAATTATCAGAACTGGGTTTTGAAGCTCTTCCTTGTGAACTCGCCATTAAAGACTGCTTTGAAGGAAAATTAGAGAATTAGGGATTTAAAAAGGAAATTGTAGAGAGAAGAATTTTGGTAAAGTAACCTTTCCTCTTTCTGAATTTCTACTTAAATAGCCAAAAACTCCTTGCATAAACCTGCAAAGCTACGTGTACGACTCACAATCCATGGTCTTAAGATTCCATGGTTAGATTGCATAACGTATACCATAGAATAAATGAGTGTGAGAAACACAGGATAACTGCTCTGAATATGGATCATTTCATAACTTGCTACCATTTCGATCAAGTTTAAATTTGAATGATAATCGATGAAATTTAATGATGTTGGGAACTGACAGTGAAATTGAACATGCATAACAGGCATGGCGGAAATTTAAAATTTTATCCTTGTCCCCAGGAACTCCTATTAGATACAGATAAATTAAATAAAGCCTTAACTAAATAATTCTCTACCTAGGTTAGCATGCAAAAGGGCTAGGCATACCATAATTCTAAATTATATCCTAGCATGTTTATTTTATCTAAGCATGTTATAACTCTAAGCTATAAGCTAAGCATGCTATAACTCTAAGCTATAACCTAAGCATGTTATAACTCTAAGCTATAACCTAAACATGTTATAACTCTAAGCTATAACCTAAGCATAAAATAAACTAAGCATGCAAAACAACCTAACCATATTATTAAGTCTAAAAATGCTTAAAGAAAAAGACCTAATAATAAAAGGAGAAAGAAAGAAAACTTACCAGTTGACTCGTGCTTTAGCAGAACCTTCTTGCACAAGCCTCCAAGCATAGGGTAACCTTTATGAGTATCCACATGAACCCCACCAACCAAAACCTTCCCGAGAGGAAGAACAAAGAAGCCTCGATTAGTTGCTAGACCACTCCAGAAGCCTCACCCGAAAATATAAACTAGAGGTGCCCAAATAAATTCAGGCTCCTAAATACTGGTTGTGGTTCTCATATCTGTACTTCTGTGCAGGGACTAAGGAACAGTAGAAAACTTGCAAAAGGGGAGATGGACCTGCGTGTGGGAAATGGAGCCAGAGTTGCTGCATTAGCCGTAGGAAGCTTTAATCTTGTTTTGCCAAGTGGACTTGTTTTAGCTTTGAATAATTGTTACTACATTCCAAGTGTTACTAAGAATATTGTGTTTGTTTCGAGTTTAGCAGCAGAAGGATTTAAGATTTTATTTTCAAATAATAATTGTCAGATCGTTTAAATAATATTCTTTATGGTTATGGGATGTTGAATGGTGGCATTTATGTTCTTCATACTAAAACAGAAGTTTTTAATATAAACTGTGACATCCCATTACATACAATACAATTGCATTTGTAAACATCCGTTACATGTCATGAAATTAGATTATTTAATATTTTACATGTTATAATTAAAAGAAATTTATTAGTTAAAATAATAGTTATTTGGTGATAAGAAATACAATATTTTATTATTTAAGTACCGAATTATAGAATTTTAAGAAATAAGTAGAGTATAGTTATGCTATAAATATAAAGTAATTTTATGGTGGACTACCCCAACTCCGTTATGGCAAACCCTATCCCAAACTTTACAACCAATCAATGTGGACTAGAAGGAACGCTTTGCGCAACACTTTGATAGCCCAAAGAGACCGTATTATAAATTTGAGTAAGGAAGACTATAACTTGCCTTAATATATTTACTTTGGGATTTTATTGGTGTTAAACATCTCACCCAATCTAGGATTTTATCAGATGGACATATTTATAATAACTTATATTAATTTAGGGTATTTTAGAATTAATTTTTAAGGTCCAACCTTAGGTGGGTTCAGGCTATTTATTATAATTATTCTAACAACGTAGATTATATGCAAAATAATTAACACTTTTATTTGTTAAATTTATATTGCATTTCCTTTAAGCTTTTATTCAATAAATTTAATTTTTATTTTGTTATAGAAATATATATAAGCACCATGTTATATACTAGAAATAAATTAGTCCATATTAATCCCCCAGTTGGTCAATTCAAGTTGCACCGATATAGGTTCTCAGGTAGGAGAGGTGCCCTTGAAGTGAGTAGATACCATGTCCAATCCTTAGCCAGAACAAATACGAGCATAAACTCGAAGACAAGTGGATTCTCTTTGACTAATAATTTCGTTCTTCCAATTCATGTAAATTGGAAGCATCTATAACCCATGTAATTTAAACAAATTATTAAAACTTGTATAATTTGAGTAAGTTGAGCATGCTTATTCAAAATTATTCATAACCATTTTCTAACCTTGAAATGAAAGGCACAAGTTCATATATATTATTCCAAACAATTAAATAAACAAATCATTTTATATAGAAAATAATATTCGGTTTGCTTCTAACTTAATTATGCACTAAATAGGCAGGCTCTGATACCACTGTTGGGAACTGATGATCAAATTGAGCATGCATAAAAGGCATGGTGGAAATTTAAAATTCTGTTCTCGTCTCCAGGAACTCCTATTAGATACATATAAATTAAATAAAGCCTTAACTAAATAATTCTCTACCTAGGTTAAAATGCAAAAGGGCTAGGCATACCATAATTCTAAGTTATATCCTAGCATGTATATTTTATGCTAAACATGTTATAACTCTACGCTATAACCTAAGCATGTTATAACTCTAAGCTATAACCTAAGCATGTTATAACTCTAAGCATGAAATAAACTAAGCATGCAAAACAACCTAAGCATACGATTAAACCTAAAAACGCTTAAAGAAAAAGACCTAATAATAAAAGGAGAAAGAAAGAAAACTTACCAGTTAAAGCATGCTTTAGCAGAACCTTCTTGCACAAGCCTCCAAGCATAGGATAGCCTCTATGAGTATCCACACGAACTCCGCCAACCAAAACCTCCCCGAGAGGAAGAACTAAGAAGCCTCGAGTAGTTGCTAGACCACTCCATCACCCGAAAATATAAACTAGAGGTGCCCGAATAAATTCAGGCTCCTTAAAAATAACTTTTTAAATTACCCGAGAGATTAATCTTTTCAAATCTTAACTTAGTATTTAGCTTTGAGCTTGGTGCGATTGAAAAGGGGGAGCAATTTTGCTTCCCCATTACCGATGTAGGATGTGCATAGGGCACATCCCAAACCCGGGTTATGCTCGTGGGTCGCCCACACAGCGTGCATAGCACGCTGTGTGCTGCAAGGCAAAGAGCGGGCTTTGCCTTGCGCACGAGCCCAGCTCGCGGCGCCCTTGCGGGCTGCACATGTGTAGCCCACATGGGCTGCAACAAGCAATACTTTTGATGCATTCCCTCGCACCCAAGCTTGTAAACAAATACTTTTGTACTCTCGGTCCAATTTAACTCGCCCTGGCAAATTCCCCTTTTAATCATTTTCAAATAAATATTTATTTTCTGACCCTAATGAATTAGTTACCGATCGAAGATAAATTCCTTGGCTTATAAAATTGATATAATCAATCTGGACAATTTATT
This sequence comes from Euphorbia pulcherrima, assembly GCA_947683365.1. Lineage (NCBI taxonomy): Eukaryota > Viridiplantae > Streptophyta > Magnoliopsida > Malpighiales > Euphorbiaceae > Euphorbia > Euphorbia pulcherrima. Next base: position 5,284,654 of record CANTUS010000008.1, read on the forward strand.
TATGACCTTAATTGATTAGTCACCTGTCAAAAATAAATCTTTGGTCCAACCAAATAATAATCTAATTGTTATCATGTTATATTTTCATAATAGAATAAATCTATTAGTTCTTTACTCAATCTGATGAAGGTCCAATGTGTGTGACCTTATAGGATCCCGAAGTATTGAGCTGTTAAGGCTGTTCTAATGGAGCCATTAGCTCAAGCTTCTAGACCGTGAATAGAACTCGATTACCTTAAACGACTGTAGTACGCCTCTAGCAAGGGTCTACCATCCCCTATTACTTGGAACGTCATTTATGCTTATGACATAATCCCGGTTGATGCAATAGTTGTCCAATGCGATGAACTCCTTCCATTCTTTAATATTAGTACCATCTGGTTTATAGGATTTGGTTAAAGTGTTAACCCACTAATAGCGAGGTTGCTCCAAGCTATCCCAGTTATTAACTAGTTACTAAAGTATATTGCTTTTTACCATAGTGTGTTTTACCAGAAACCATTTCTATCAAACACATACTCTGATCAGAGGTTTATAGCAATCATCACTTCAACAAGCGGCTAGGTACAACTCCTTAATATATCCGGAGCAATGGATTCTTTCCAACTACTCAGCTTACCAACACGTTGTCATCATTATACCCGTAATCACCCATAACACCCTAAATTAATGAGTGTGTAGTAATGACCCAAAGTATAGTAATAGTACCACACAAGGTAACTAATATCTCAAGTATGAGGATATTTGCAAAGTTTATTTCATGAAGATAAGCACTAACACATTGATATATATACTAAGTGTTTATCCTACTGCGGTCTCCAATATATCTCCCAGATATATCTATGTGTCAAACTTAAGGCACCACCTTCAGTCCTTAGGAGATTAACTACTTGGACCCTTTCCAAGAAAGTTGACCACATACTAATCTTTTCGCTTCATTAATATCCTTTCTTCATGAAACTATGACTAGGGATAGTTTAGACATAATCATAATTGCACATGAAGCAGGTTCCACCAAATATAGTCCAACTATAATTTCTCTGACTTCATGCTATGATACGTCAAGGACTTTTGTAAACATACATCAATGAATATATTTAACTAATCATAATATATTTATAAACACATTGATATAAACAAAAGATTAAATGCCTCTATTAATTAAACGGAATATTTGTACTATTACATAATTCAGATATATTGCCTTAACTGCCTTAAGGGCATACATCATATCTAACAAATTATGTGTCTAAAATTCAAGCGGCAAAAGAAATACTTAACCAAATTTACTGACGGTCAGGGTGTGTCCCAATTTGGTCAGCTCTAGAGTAGATTAGAGTGAGATGTATTTCTTTAAATTGGATTGGACATTCCGATCGGCTGTCTTAGCGTGTTGAATTGATCCTCTCCAATAAGCTTTGTGAATATGTCATCAATAGGAATGTAGGTGAGCTTGACTTCTCCTTTTAGTCATGATCTCTTATGAAGTGATGTCTAATATTGACATGCTTCATCCTGCCATGTTAAACCGGATTCTTGGCTAGGTCAATTGCACTCTTATTGTCACATATGAATTCAAGGCACTTAGACTTTATAACATAATCCTTCAGTTGCTGCTTGATCCGTAGCAGTTGTGCTACACAACTTCCTACAGCCATGTACTCAGCCTCAGCTGTACTCAGAGTTATAGCAGTTTGTTTCTTGCTATACCATGTAACTAAACAGTCACTAAGGAAATGACATCCTCCTATGGTGCTTTTCCTTTCAAGTTTGTCTCTTCCATAGTCAGCATTAGTGTATCCTCTTAGAGTGAAGTCTGCATTACTTGGATACCATAACCCTGCATCAATAGAGCCTAGTAAATACCTGATAATTCTCTTAATACAATCTAAGTGAGTTCTCTGGGGTCAGCTTGATATCTTGCACAATAACATACATCATATTAAATGTCGGGCCTACTAGCAGTTAAGTAAAGTAGAGATCCAATAATACTTATGTAGATCTTACTCTCTATAGGTTTACCTTCCTCATCCTTACTCAGAATTTCATCAGTGGCCATGGGTGTTGACATTGGCTTGGGTTTATCCATGTTAAACTTCTTAAGTACTTCGTTGGCATACTTAGCTTATTGGCTGATGAAGATTCCATCATCACCTTGCTTGATTTGCAAACCAAGAAAGAAAGTAAGCTCTCCCGTCATTGAAATTTCAAATTCTTTCTTCATCTGCTGGCTGAACTCTTTGCATAGCTTTTCATCAGTTGCTCAAAAAATGATATCATCCACATAGATTTGGAATAGCAACACATCTTGATGCCTCTTCTTGTTAAATAGAGTTGCATCTGCTTTCCCTCTGGCATAACCTTTGCTAATAAAAAAGTTAGTCAGTCTCTTATACCAAGCTCTTGGAGCCTATTTCAGTCCATATAGAGCTTTCTTCAGCTTGAAGACATGATTTGGATATTTGGGGTCTTCAAAGCCTGGGGTCTGCCTGACATAGACTTCTTCTTAAATATAACCATTCAGAAATGCACTCTTAACATCCATTTGAAATAGCTTGAAGTTCGTATGGGATGCAAAAGCACAAAGAATTCTTATGGCTTTAAGTCTTGCTACTGGTGCAAATGTTTCTCCATAATCAATGCCCTCTTGTTGATTGTAGCCTTGAGCAACCAGTCTGGCTTTATTTCTGACAACATTACCGGCTTCGTCTAGCTTGTTCTTGAAAACCAATTTTATGCCTATGATTGACTTTCCTTTGGGTTTCTCTGCCAAATCCCAAACTTCATTTCTTCTGAATTGGTCTAGCTCTTCTTACATTACGATCAGCCAGTTGTCATTAAACTTAGTATCTTCAAACTTCTTTGGTTCAATCAATGGTACAAATGCTGAATGGCTCATCATCCTGTTCAGCTGACCTCTAGTCAGCATTGAATTTTGCACACTATCAAGAATCTTCTCAACTGGGTGATCTCTCATTGCTCTGACTTCTTTTGGTAGATCAGGATTAGCTCACTGAGCTGCTGTCATTGGTTGAGCATCTATATCATCACCAAAGTTGATTGATTGGTCCAAGTCAACTTCTTCATCTTCTTTTTCTGGTACTGGATCAGGAATACTAATAGGCTGACTGACTGATCCGTTGACTTGTTCCTTTTGTCTTTCATCATCACTGGCTTCTCTACCTACATTGTTAGTTTCTTCAAAATCTATATGCATGGACTCCTCTAAGATGCTAGTCCTTTTGACATACACTCTGTATGCCCTACTATGTATTGAGTAACCCAGAAAGATTCCTTTATCTGCCTTGGGGTCAAATTTAGTCGATTGGTCTTTAGTGCTTAATATGAAGCATTTACAACCAAAGGCCTTGAGATGACCAACCTTGGGCTTGCGCCCCTTCCAAAGTTCATAAGGAGTTTTATTCAAAACTGGGTGAATTAAAACCCTATTTAGAATATAACAAGTTGTGTTAATAGTCTCTCCCCGAAAATACTTTGGTAGATTGTTATCACTCAGCATAGAACAACCCATCTTAATAACAGCGCAATTTTTTCCTCAACAACCCCATTCTGCTGAGGAGTATGAGGGGCAAAAAAATTATGGTTAATACCATGCTTAGAACAGAATTCCTCAAACTGCCTATTTTTAAATTCCCTTCCATGGTCACTGCGGATTCTATTAATTTTAAGGTCTTTTTCATTCATGATCTGGGTAGCCAACCTAGAGAATGATTCAAATGTTTCATCTTTGCTTGCAAGAAAGACAATCCAAGTGAACCTGGTCAAATCATCTACAACCACATGGGTGTATTTCATTCCACCTTGACTTGTTGGCACAATAGGCCCAAACAAATCCATGTGTAGAAGATAAAGGGGACGAGAAGAAGATATATCAGCTAATGATTTAAAGGTCTTCCTAAATTGTTTTCCAAGTTGGCATGCTGAGCAGAGTCTATCTTTTTCAAAAGCTAGATTGGGTAATCCCTCAACAAGTTTATGTCTAGCTAATTTGGACAGATTAGTCATATTGATATGTCCTAACCTTCTATGCTAAAGCCATGAGTTTTCCTCCTTAGAAACTAAGCATATATCATTAGAGCTGGGGGATAAATCAAACATTTAAACATTATTAATTTTAGGAGCATAAAGAATAGTTTGGTTAAAGTTACCATCAATGACTGAGCAGCCCACTGAGTCGAATATCACTTTCCTGCCTTTATCACACAGCTAAGAAATGCTTAGCAAGTTGAACTTTATGCCTTTAATTAGAGACACATTATCAATTGAAGGCTTCACTCCTACAGTGCCATTGCCAACAATCTTTCCCTTTTTGTTGTCTCCAAAACTATCACTTCCATTCCTTGTTCGCTCTAATATGATGAATTGCTTTTCATCACATGTCATATGCCTCTAGCATCCACTATCCAAATACCACATTCTTCTATCATTAGTGGATCTCAGGCTCACCTACAAAATAGTTAAGTTTTCTTAGGTACCCATGCCTTTTTCTGGCTGGGTCCTCCCTTATTAGTGGTGGTCATCCTTGACCAGTCATACTCATCACAGTAACCATTTTTGTGCCTACACATGATTGTAGCATGTCCAGGCTCACCATAAAAACTACATATACCCTTAGGATTAGGCCTGCTCACTTTACTCTTTTGAGAAACCTTCTCAGAGTGGTGAGTGCAGTTACTCTGAGTATCCCTGCTAGGTCAAGGAGGGACCTGCAACTTTTTTAAAGATGTTAATTCAGCAACTAGCTTATCCAATCTCTTATTGAGTTTGTTTTTATATCCATTTTGGTACTCAGCCTTTTCCATTAGGTATACTATATCAAGTGAGGTAGAAGAATTAATATCTTCTAGATCATCGCACCTCCTCTGAAGTACTTTGATGTATTTGGTTGACTTTTTAGTCATATTAATAACATCATTAAGTGCTAAGGCAAGCTAATCTAAAGATAAAGGGGTTCAGAATTTACCTCAGAGTGATTTCCTTCATCTTTGCTTTGGTCAACTGATTGTCTGGCAGCGAAAGTAGTTGGTTGGTCAGCTGACTCTAAGTGAACCAGATCATCCTTAGCCATGAGACACACATTAGCAGAGTCTTGTACCTCTTCATCTGAGGATGATGACTCTTGTTTAGAGTCACTCTAGGTAGTAGTAAGGGCTATCATACTCTTCTTCATCTTGAACTTATCCTTCTTAGCCTTAGCACAACTCGACTGAATATGCCCCTTCTCACCACATTCAAAGCATTTGATATCTTTGTTACGCTCTTTGTTATACTCCTTTCATAGTCTATCATCTGCTCCCTTCTCATACTTGCCTGTCTTTCTCAACTTTTAAAAGTTCTTATCTTTACCTAGATATCTCCTAAAATTCTTGGTCATTAGAGCTATCTCTTCTTTTCTGTCCTCTGGATATCCTTCCTCAGAGCAATCTTCTTCTTCATCATCATCAGCTTTCAGAACAACATCTCTACCTAAGGTTGCTTTATCTTTGGACATGTGCTTCTTGGACTCATCTTCATATTGCTTGAAAGACATCTCATGAGTCAGTAGAGTTCCAATCAGCTCATTAAAATTATAGGTCTTCAAATCATGAGCCTCTTCAATAGCACTCTTCTTGGCTTCCCAATCTTGAGTCAAGCTTCTAAGAATCTTCTTGACAGTCTCTTCTTTAGCGAAGGTCTTTCCAAGTCTTTTTAGCTCATTGACTATATTCATAAACCTAGTGTTCATGTTAGAAATATCCTCCTAGGGCTTCATGTGAAATTATTCATAATCCCTCATAAGGATATTGATTTTATACTCTTTCACCTTGTCAGTACCTTCATAAATTACTTCCAACTTCTTCCATATCTCTTTGGGTATCTTGTATCTAGAAATGCGATTGAACTCTGTAGCATCAAGAGCATAATGAAGATAGTTGATAGCAGCTACATTTTCTTTTAGTCTGGCTAAGTCCTGGTTATCCCATTTAGTAAAGTACTTATCAACTCATACTCCATTCTTCATATGTGATGGAGCATATGGCCCTTCTACAATAGCCATCCAAGCGTGAATACTCTAGGACTAAATGAAATAGTCATTCTATTCTTCCAGTAGGTATAATGCTCTCCATTGAACATAGGAGACCTGGTGACTGACATGCCTTCAGCAGAATGTAAGCTTGAGCCCTTCCATTGGATTCTCCTTTGTACGCCATGGTCTTTGTCTCAAATATTGTGAAATTTGTGAAATGAGAACCGCTCTGATACCACTTGTTAGTCCCTATGCATACACTCACTGAGTCAGAGGGGGGTGAATGACTTACTCAAGAACTTATAAAACTTTTTCTCGATAATTAATTACTCCGCTGAGTGAGGTCAGTTGGCTGAGTGAAATAGATGGAAAATACGATTAAGTAAAGAATACAGAGATTTTATACCAGTTCGGCAACCTGTGCTTACATCCAGTCCCGAGAAAGTGTCTCGACTTTAATCCACAGGAAACCTGAACCTAAAACCTGGCATCATGAGGTTTTCGGTTTGGAAAGCGGTTTCCAACCCTACAATTCACAAGCAAACGTCTTCTCAGGTCTGGATTTGTTTGTACAATCTTCCTTAGGAATTCTGGGATCGTAGATTATTATCTAGTGTTGTCTAAACTATTGGTGTTCCGATTCGCTTCGATCATAATACAATCGAAGGGGAGTTCGGGCATTATGCTTGAATTCTTGTGGATATTGATCTTGTCAAATCGATGATGGACTAAGTCAGGGTTGATACGGTAGAAAAAATCTTCTGGGCCTCAGTTGAATACGAGAACATACCTGATCTTTGCTCTATTTATCATTCTATTGGCCATACGACTACTAACTGTCGTAGAAATCATAATCAAGATAAGCAATCAGGGAAGGCTAAAGAGCCTGCTCCAAGCAGGAAGAACAATTCCAGGGTTTGGAATAAATAAAAGGAGATTACAGTTGTTCAGGGTTGCTCTGAATGTCCTGTTCAATGTGAGCCAATCACTATTTTTAAAGGCTCGAATCAGAATGATCCTGGTCAACGGGAGGGTAAGAAGGCGCTCTCTTGGGCGGTTCAATGCGAAGAGAGTGAAGAAAGTGATTCCGAAAACATCAAAACTGATGCCTTGATTCCTGTTTGGGCCAATAGAAATATTACCATACGGGAACCCACGTCGGAGACTTTATCTGCGGAGAAGCAACTATCTCCTATTGAGCCCACGATTGAGGCTAGCTCTCCCCTACGAATTGATTTATAGGTGGTATTACAGGATATTCCACAAGGGGATTCATCTAATGTGGATTCTAGTATACGGTCCTCTGCTAGAATTGAAACAAAAAAGAAAGGAAATACCGCCAAGGCACCGACAACACCATCTGCCCAAGTTACAAAAGGGCAGAAATCAATTCTTAAACGATGATTAATACGTTATTCTAGAATTGTAGGGGTATTGGCAACGATGATACCCAGTGTATCCTGCGGGATATGGTTAAGGATTGTAAACCTCAGTTTCTTTGTTTAGCTGAGCCGATGGTTTCTTTTGATGATGTTAGCCCCCACTTCTGGTGTAGTATTGGCTTTCGGTTGGTGGTGGTTAATAATAAGCCGTTACCTATAATTTGGTTGTTGCAAGCTGACAATCTCAATTGTTAAGTAACTATTGACTTAATCTCCGATCAGGTCGTTTCTTTCGACTTCCCTTTTCTTGATTCTATTTTTTACATGGCTTGTATTTATGCTAATAACACATATGGGCTGAGGCATAAACTTTATGAGGATATTCTCAACTTGAAAATTACTTATCCAAGTAAATGGTTATTGTTAGGTGATTTTAATGCGGTGAAGGGCAGCCATGAGAGAGGTGGCAACTTGTCCCTTAATCTTGCATCCAGGGAGTTTCGCGAATTTATTGATGACGTGGAATTTTTGGATATTACCACCAATGGTCCGTTTTTTACATGGAATAATGGTCGCAAAGGTTCTAATCGGGGTAGAAAGTCAAATTAATAGAGCATGGGGTCAGTGGATTTTTTTATCTTTTTAGGATAGAGCTACTTACAGCGTGCTCCCAAGATCCCGTTCTGATCATCATCCGATCTTTGTTAGCTGTCTGAAGGGCACATTTAAATTCAGCAAGTTCTATTTTCAATCAATATGGATAGATCATCCAAACCTTTGTGAAGTGGTCTCTGCTCACTGGAATGGGGATTTTCCTTCTTTACCTCCTTATCATTTATTGCATTTGAAGCTGAAAACATTGAGCCTGGTGTTACGTAGATGGAACCGAGAGGTTTTTGGTCATTTGGATGTCAATATTATAAATGGAAAGACTGATTTAGCAAGGATTCAGTTGGCTATCTCCAACGACGGTGTCACGGATGATTTACATAATATAGAATTACAAGCTCAAGTGAATCTTGATGCGGCTTTACGACGTAAGGAGATTTATTTAAGAGAGAGGAGTAGGGCTACTTGGCTTAAACTTGGTGATCGAAATTCTGAATTTTTTCACCGTATGGCGAATATTAAAAATCGCACACTCCCATTCAGCAATGTTGTTAATTACTTTTCTGATCTTTTCTCGGATAATGCTACCGATACTGTTAGTTATGATATTATAGACCAAATGATTCTGCTTATGGTTACGATGGAAGAGAATGAAGCTCTTACTCGTTTGCCTGACCACTTGGAGATTAAGAAAAGCATTTTTTTATGGATGGTGACAGCTCTCCCGGTCCTGACGGATTTACTGGTAATTTTTTTAGCACTTTTAGGATATTATTGGGCCTAATGTTTGTAGAATGGTTAATTGGTTCTTTGTTAATGGGGTCATTCCCCATGGTTTGAATTCTAATATTATGATTCTTATTCCCAAGAAGGAAGGGGCGGTTAACATTGAGGACTTTTGTCCCATTGTCATGGGCAATTTTGCGTTCAAGATCATTTCTAAAATTATTGCGGTAAGGCTTTCTCTTATTGTGGAAAGAATTATTTCGCCCAATCAGTTTGGCTTTATCCGTAATAGAAGCATCCACCAATGAATTGCCCTTGCATTTGAGGGAGTTAATATGTTAGGCAGGAAAAGTTTTGGAGGTAACCTCTCGATGAAAATTGACATCCGGAAGGCGTTGACACTATTAGCTAGCCTTTTTTATTAAAAGTCTTGGGCTCTTTTGGTTTCTCTATGAAATTCTTGGTTTGGATCCGTAGCATCCTTTCCTCTTCTTGCATATCTATCATGACTTCTTCTAGTCTGCAGGGATACTTCTCTTATTCGAGGGGTATTAGACAGGGGGATCCACTTTTGCCCCTTCTGTTTGGGATTGCGGAGGATTTCTTCTGTAGATATTTGACTAACTTTATTATCTGAGGACACATTCAGCCAATGAGATAAGCGCATGGGGCGTTCATGTCTTCGCACCTTTTATTTGTCGATGACATTCTTCTTTTTTGTAGAGCCTCTTTGCGGAATATGCATAATATTAAAGAAGCCCTCAATTTTTATGGCAGCCTTTTGGGTCAGATTGTTAATTGGGGGAAATCAAAAATTTACTTTGGAGATTCGATTCTAAACAGCAGAAGATTGGACCTCGCTAATCTTACGGGGTGTGAGGATTGGTACTTTACCTTTCAAATACCTTGGAGTGCCGCTTTTTTGAGATAAACCTAAATCTTGTCATTTATAACTGATTTTAGATGCTACTCTTATGACATTTGCTAGATGGAGAGGGAACTCTTTGTCGATGGTAGGAAGACTTATGCTTGTGAACTCGGTTATCATGGAAGCCCTGATTCATTCATTTATTGTGTATAAATGGCCTAGTAAATTAATTAATAATCTTAGTAAGGCTGCACAGAATTTTATTTGGCCCGGTAGCATTGATGAAAGGAAATTGGTGACAGTTCCTTGGTCGGTTTGCACTCATAAAATTCAGTAGGGTCACATTGGTTTAAAAAATTTTTGATCATGAATGACGCTCTTCTAGGTAAGATGGCATAGGGTACACTATCTCAAAACTCTCTATGTTTTGACACTTTACGAGCTAGATATTTGGGGAAGTCAGGGCTGCAAAAAATGGTTGGATACTCTTCTGTTTGGGGTTCCATTAAATCTATTTTTCATACTCTTAAAGCTAACGCTTGTTAGGTCCCGGGTGTGAACTCTTCCTTAAGCTTTTAGAATTCGGAGTGGATCTTGCGGTCCAACTTAACTTAGACGAGGCTAATAGACGACATCAGATGGATAAAATTTTATATTATTGGCGGTATGGTAGTTGGCATTCTTTACCTGACTTACCGATCCAAGTAAGAGATCAAGTTATTTCTACTACTCCTTTGGTTGACACCGATTGATGTTTATAGCGGCAGGGAAATAGAGGAATTTTCAAAGTAGGGTTATTTTCCCAATGGCTGCAAGGGGAAATACAGCCTTCTCCAGTTTATAAATTTATTTGGAACAGATTTATTCTTCCCTCGCATTCTTTTTTATGTTGGCGAGCGATCCCGGGATACTTACCCACACACGATGCTTTGATCAGGAAAGGGTTGCACATTATCTGTTGGTCCCTGTGAAGGTCTTTATAAGGTCAGAGGGGGAGTGAATGACCCTTTTTCATGAAATACACAGACTTTAAAAAGTCTTAGTGTAGTGTGTTTGATTATGATCAGGATTATGGGTTCGGAAGATGCAGTTATGACAATATAATGCAATAAATAAAGAGTTAAAGAAATCAAACACAAAGGATTTTATCCTTGTTCAGCCCTGCCTACTCTAGTCCCCAGGGTTTCCTTCCTCCGAGCTTTTCCACTAGTGGATTCCTTTCCAACTAGCAGGAATCAAGCCTTACAATCTGTCTCCGGATGGTAACCCCTTATGGATGTAAGATATACCACTAAAAGCACCAACTCCTAGCTGAGTCCTTTAGTTTTAAGTAGGATATACCACTTAGACTTCTACCCCGAATCTAAGCTGAGTCCTACTGGGAGTTCCCACTCAAAGCACCAACTTTAAGTTGTATCCCAATCTCACAACTTACCCAAGTTGGAGACCCTTATACTCTTGTTTTCACAAAGGTTTTGGTTTTTTTATTTCCTTAAGTTTATAGTTCACTTAGGAATCCTTACAACAGATTTGAAATTAATTAATTCTTAGAGGGATTTGTAAGTTGATTGAATGCTTGTTCTTTTTTACTTGTTTTTATCAATCAAACCGCCAACCTTCTCATTTGATGAAACTACCTTTTTATAGGCTTCCATCATAAATGTAGTCATTGTAGGTTGTTGAACTTGTAATAAATCTTCACCCTTGATTAGGTTATAGGTGGCGCTTTTGGAGCCATTGATCAATCTGTTAGACTGTATTTTGACTCATTTGAATTCTAGGGATTGATGCTGAAAAGTTGTCAGTGATCGTTTTACTTGTCTTTTTGTGATGCACCAACTTTAACACCATTAGCTTTTTAGTGCGAGCTCCACGCGCCTCCTTATTGGTCTAGGTGAAAAAGGTTGTTAGCTTTTTCAGTCCGGTGTCAGTCCTTTTATCCTTTTACTGAAAAGTGCAAGATGTCACTTTTGTCTTGTTTATGGGAAAATGATCCTTGATAATGTAGACCAAAAAGGTGAGGGGAAAAGTTATCTTTGAAACTTTTCCCATTGTCTTTAAGCATGAGTCTTCTGGATGTCTTTAGACTCGTATTCTCAAGAGATAGGGCAACCAGTTCTTCCGGATGCTGTTCTTGAGGAATTAAAGCTTGTTTCCTTTCCAAGCTTTATTTTGATGATTCCATGTGCTTAGGTATTTGATATCTTCAATGGACAACCTTGTAGCTGGATCTTTGGCCGAATGTTTCCATTTGGATTTAGGATTTACATAGTTTAAGTTTTTATTTCTTTTAAACCTGATCCAGATAGATTAGTTTAATTTTGTGATCCGGATCATTGTTTCCCAACAGTCTCCCCCATTTGAGGGAAATAAAAACTCAGTACAAGAAAATAGAGTATATATGTACTGAGTATGATTCTTGAGACTTAGATATTTACAGATTTTACTCCCTTATAATTCTAGCATCCTAACTCCCCCAGTATTTTTTAATTCTAGCTTCTAAGTTTATTTTAGTACAATTGCAGATTGTACTTTAGAAGCAACATTTTGAGAATTAGATATTTTCACTATATATATACTTCTGTTGTTAACAATAGTTAACATCAATGAAGTTTAGATTACAAAATACAAAAACATATAATAGTGAATCTAGCTATTACAGGATTTTACAAGATAATTGCATAGCTAGTCTAATTCCCTCCGAATGGACCTTCTTCCTTTTCTTTCCCTTTGCTTGCTCCTTCCCCTTGTAGACTTATCTCTCCTTTTTTTGCCAGCTTGGGGATCAATCACCATATATGTCTTGTTATCCCAGGCCTCTTGCCAAGCATTTGAGTAGATGGAGTAATTAGGATTACCTTTGGATCTTTTGGCAATGATACGATCAATGGTAGGAGGAGTGAGATAGTAAGGTCGGATGGTCTTCTTCAAATTATCATAGGATTGCTTGATGGACGGATGAATGCGTAAGACAAACTCTTGATCCTTTGGGTCATAGTAAGGGAAAAGGACCTTTAGGAGAGTTGTCATCCCTTTCTGACCAAAGAAGCCGGAATCTCCAATTACTTGTATAAGGTTATGGAAGACTAGAAGGAGCTGGCTTTCCAGAATAGTAGGAGAGAAAGAGGATCCAAATATGGAGAGGTTATTAATTCTGGTCTGGAGCAGGGTGATTTCTTCACTAATCCCTTTTCGGATATTATGGATAAACTCCATTTGAAGAAAGATTTCTTTGGTGATGGATGCCTTCCAGTTAGTTATTATCTACTCTAAACCAGATAGGCGACACCCCATTTCCTCACCTATATCATCCAGTATTTTCTCTTGGATTTTGGGAAGAATTTTCTCAATGAAGTGCACCAGCATTTCTTGGGTGACTTGTTGGTCTACTCCCAGATCTTTTATGGCAGGTGTATGGTCTTTCTCAGCCATAAATTTTGACAAGTTTTCAAACTTGGTATCCAGATAAGCTTTGATTTCTTCTGAGAGCTCTAAGGAAGAAGATGTGATCTTGTCAAGTATAGTTCCACAGTTATTTGAAGCCAAGGTGTTGATCAGCAGTCTGGTTGGCTGTGGAACCATTTTCCTTAAGCTCTTTCAATGTTGGCTTGATTAGAGAGAGAGGCTTCAACTATGGCTCCTGGAGTGGGAAAATCCAAGACCTTTTCTTTGATTGTCTTTACAAATTGCTTGATTTCACCCAGCTCCTTCTTTACTTCCAGATCATTTGCTTGTCTGAGCAACTCTTTTTCAACTCCTCTAAATGTGTGCATATGGTCCGGAGACTCTGCTTGACATACCCCGCTTCATTTTATTCTTAGACAGCCTCCTTAAGTATATGAAGTGCTGCTAAAACTTTAGATTTGACGGTGTTATTAGCAGGCACTCTCATGGGGCTAATTTTTGGAGGAAATTCTTCTTCAGAGGAGCTGCAGGAATTGTCTTCGGAGTTTGAGTTACTTACGGAGGGTTCATTATCTGTTTGTTTATCACCCTCCTCTAGATCTTGTTCTTCTTCCCTCTCTTCCAACCTATCCTCCAAACTTGCCTCGCCTGTTGAGACCACTCTAGGAGTGTTCTCATTGGATCCCAGATAATATCCCTCCTCCGGAGTAAGATTATCCGGGTTGGGCACACCTTTCTTGGATACATTTAAGACATGTGTATCCAAGTTATCCCTTATTTCAATTACTATTTCATTACTGGCAGCAGCATCAGTATTATTAAGAGAATTTATTGGGATTGAGATTACCTCAATTGATGGCAAGATGTTCTGAACGGCTACTTCCTTCTTTTCTCCACCTGTACCTCCGAATGACTGGAACTCAGTCATCCCTCCAAGTGCCTTTTCAGGATTTATTATACATCCTCCAAGTACATTGGTAATGTCCTCAATGCCCTCTACTGTTGCCTATATAGGACTTATTTATGCAGGGATCTCAGCTTCTGGAATTAGCAGGTTCTCCGAAAGAGGTTCTGTGATGGGCAGGAAGTTGAATGATCCAGATTCTAGAATCTTTGGGACCTCAGCCAAGGCAGTTTAATCTATGAGGATTGGGGTAGCTGAGGATCCTCCGAGTCCTTCTATGGCAAGATTGTTGATTCTGTAGTTATCTGCCACGGAAGCCATCATCTCTTCATATTGAGGATCCTCCAGAAGGATATCCTCATTAGCTCTGGTAACATTTTTGCCCTTTGAGCTTTTGGCCTCAGCCAACTCCTCCACAACTACCCTCTTTGCCGCCTTCTTATCAATGATGATAGTAGTTGGCCTCTTGGCAGTTTTCTTTTAATGTTTCAGTGCCTTGGCTGCTTTATCAAAAGTACACCCCTTCCGGGTGAACTGCTTCTTTGGTGTTGGCATTTCATCTTCAGTTTCTTCTTCATCGGACCCATTTTCCCCTTTCAGCAATTCTGATACTTTTCTTTTCTGGCCTTTCTGGAAGCCCTTTCTTATTACAGCAGCAGCTATTACAATAGATTCCCTTGCTTCTGGATCATATACCGGTCTTTTTAATAAATCAGCCGTCTTAATTATCCTTCCCCTTGGTTTTGGCTTTTCTGGGGATTTCTGTAGCAGCTGGGTGATGGTCTGGGTATCCTCATCCACTTCTTCTTCCAAATTTGCAACTGGCTGTTTTACTACTTTGGATTTAGCAGTCCAGGCCTTCTTGGAATTTGAGCTCTTATTGGTTTGGTTGTTTTTCTAGCTTTGCTCTTCCTTTCATCTCTTTACTTTTTAGCCTTTTCCTTGTTCCACTTCTCCCCGTAGTTTAATTTCTTTAAGTTTTTCTCCAAGATTTCCTTAACATTGATGGATTCAAATCGGTAAGGTTGATTTTATTGGCGAGGAGGATCCGGGTGATGAGCGCGCCATGAGAATTTACATGCTGCTTGAGGAAGTGAATGATTAATACAACATATTGATTACCCTACTCTCAACCCAGTGTTGGAGTATGCAGTGTTGAAATGAAGACACTATGGTGAGAGATCCTTCCCTTATGAGTACTAATTTGGCCATGACATGCTGGAGATATCGGGGAATTTGAGGAAAATATGTGCTAAATTTATCTCCAAAGTAGTTTGGATGCAACCATTGTTTAGCTTCATACTTAACTCTCTGTTCATCACCGTCAGTCCTCAGCAAAACACCCTCATTTTTCATACCCATATGCTATTCGAAGAAATCTGGGGTAATAATGATTTCTTTACCTTGGACCTTGGTTCAAAGAGCATCAAACTTGGAGTGAATACTGAGATTCTCATAGAACTCCTTGACAAGGTCAGGATATGTGGGGGAATTAATCTTAAGAAAGTCCGTGAGATTTTGATCTTCAATGAGTTTGGAGTAAGGATCCGTCTCAAATAAGAAATTATCCCCCAAATAATCTGTGGGGTGTACAGAGTCGGAAGGTTTGAAATTTATGGGAATGAAGTCTCCATCTTGAAGATCAGACTCTTCAAAGATGTTCTGGGTTAGAAGTATTACGGGTCCGTCTTTAGTCATAATTACAGCCATTTTTGGGAAAGAGTAGAAGGAATTAGGGTTTGGGTTTCGATTTTTACAGAGTAACAGTGCTTAGTTGCTCGCGTGAGGAAGAAGGAGAATTTGGGGGGCTTTTATAGATTTTCCAAGGTAAGGGTATTATGGTAATCCAGATGTCAGTGATTTTGGCTGGATTGATGACATGGCAATTGGATTTTTAAAAGAGAGGTAAATTTAATTTAACCGGAGAATGGGAACGGTTTATTTTGAATAATAACTGTCGAATTTACCACGCGTGTAACACCCAATGGACTCTTAAAATTCAAAAAGTAACCGTTACTTTTAAGCGCTTTTACTGCCATATGCCCTTCTTGTCTACTAATGTAGCATACTCTCTTCCGGAATAGATTTGTATCAATTGTTGCTTCTATTCCGGATAACCCATCTTGTTAGGAACCCCAATTAATCATGGACTATCTTTCGGCTTACTTCAAATTGGATTTAACATTCCAATTGACTCTCTCAGCTTTCCAAATTGATCTTTACTTAATGGTTTAGTAAAGATATCTGCTCTTTACTCATTGGTTGGAATGTATACCAATGCAATATCCTTCTTCATCATATGATCTCTAATGAAATGATGCCTTATATTGACATGCTTCATCCGGCTATGGAGTACTAGATTCTTTGATACATCAATAGCACTCTTATTGTCATACATGACATCAACACATCCAGATTGAACTCCATAATCTTCTAGCTATTGCTTGATCCATAGGAGTTGAGCCACACAACTTCCAGCTGCCATATATTCCGCTTCAGTAGTAGATAAAGTAACTAAAGTTTTCTTCTATTGTACCATGACACCAAGCAATCTCCGAGGAAGTGGCATCCTCCAGATATACTCTTTCTTTCAAGAGTATCTCTCTTATAGTCTGCATCAGTGAACCCTTGGAGTGTGAAATCTCCATTACTAGGATACCATAACCCAACTTCAGTGGTTCCTAGGAGGTATCTAAGGATTCTTTTTACTACCTTGATATGAGAATCCTTAGGATTGTCTTGATACCTTGCACAGTAGCAAATTGTATATCGTATGCCAGGTCTGCTAACTGTCAAGCATAGAAGTGACCCAATCATCCCTCTATAAAGTTTCTAATCTATATTTTCTCCTTCACAATCCTTGGATAGGACTGTATCTGATCCCATTGGAGTAGACATAGGCTTGCTCTTTTCCATTTGAAACATCTTCAAGATTTTCTTGGTGTACTTTGATTGATTAATGAAAATCCCATCCGGACTTTTCTTGATTTGTAGACCAAGAAAGAAGTTGAGTTCTCCTATCATGGAAATCTCAAATTCCTTCTGCATTTGAGAGCTAAATTCTTCACACATCCTTTCATCAGTTGCTCTGAATATGGTACATATAAATTTGGACTAGAATAATATCATTTTTCTTCTTTTTAATGAACAGTGTGGTGTCTGCTTTGCCTCTGATATAACCTTTGGATATAAGAAATGAGGTTAATCCTTCATACCAAGCTCTAGGTGCCTGCTTTAATCCATAGAGGGCTTTCTTTAGCTTGTAGACATGATCCGGATGCTTTGTGTCTTCAAATCCAGGTCGTTACTTAACATAGACTTCTTCTTTGATCACACCATTTAAAAAAAATGCACTTTTGACATCCATTTGGTATAGTGTGAACCCTATGAATGATGCAAAAGCACATAGAATCTGGATTGCTTCCAGCCTTGCTATAGGAGCAAAGGTTTCTTAAAAATCAATTCCTTCCTGCTGGTTGTAGCCTTGGGCAACTAATCTTACCTTGTTTCTCACTATAACTCTGGATTCATCTAGCTTGTTCCAGAATACCCATTTGGTGCAAATGATTCACTTTCCTTTTAGAGGTGGTACTGGATCTCATACATCATTCCTCGTGAATTGATCTAGCTCTTCCTGCATTGCCATCATCCAACTTTCATGTCCTTCAGTATCTTGAAATTTCTTTGGCTCTATGAGAAAGACATAAGTAGCATGACTCATAATCCAATTGAGCTGAACTCTAGTTCTTACTGGATTCTGGACATTATCCAAAATATTTTCAATAGAATGATCTCTGTGTGTCGGGATCTCCTTTTGCAGGCCTTCATGTTGAACTAGGATTTGATCCACTTCAGGATCAACTACTCCTTCTTGGCCTTCATTGAAGTTAATCTCTTGTGGGTTGAGATTAACTTGTTATACTTCTAAATAAAAGGATATTCCTTCATCTTCCTCTTTGTACTTCTTGATATGGAATGAATTAGTAACTTCTGCCTCTTTCTTTTCTCCAGGATATTCAATATTCGGAACTGGATCTTCCGGAGTGTAACTTTTCTTTCCTACCATGCTAGTCTCATTGAAATCTACATGTATTGACTCTACTACAGATTGGGTTTGGTTGCTGAAGACTCTGTAAGCCTTACTATATGCTGAGTAGCCAAGGAAAATTGCTTCATCAGATTTAGGATCAAATTTTCCTAGTTGTTCTCTATAATTAAGGATGTAGCATTTACATCCAAATGCTTTGAAATACCCAATTTTGGGTTTTCTTCCCTCCTAAATTTCATATAGGGTCTTTTCTATGGTCTTTCTAATAAGAGCTCTATTTAGAATATAACATGTTGTATTCACGGCCTCTCCCCAAAAGTATTTTAGCAAACAATTTTCATTTAGCATTGTTCTAGCCATCTCAACTATGGTCCTATTCTTTCTCTCAACAACTCCATTCTGTTGAGGAGTGTGAGGGACAGAGAAGTAATGTTGAATGCCCTTGGAGTCACAAAAGTGAGCAAAATGCTTATTTTTTAATTCTCCACCATTATCACTTCAGATGTGTGCATTGCTTATGCCTTGTTCTACTCTTATCCTGATGAATGTTTTAGAGAATTGGTCAAAGGCTTCATCCTTGCTTGCTAGTAGGAGAACCCAGGTATATCGAGAATAATCATCCATAATGACTATAGTGTGTTCTCTTCTACCTAAACTCAATGGTTTGATTGGACCAAAGAGATCAATATACAAGAGCTCAAGTACTCTTTTAAAAGGAATGTATGAGATGGAAGGGAAACTTTTCTTATGCTGTTTACCTAATTGACATGCAGAGCATAGATGATCCTTATGAAAAGCAACCTTAGGCAGACCCACTACTAATTCCTTTTTGGCTAGTTTGGACAGGAGGTTCATGCTGACATATCCTAACCTCTGGTGCCATAGCCATGATTCTTCTTCTTTAGACACCAAGCAGATATTCTTTTTATCATTTTTAATGTTTACATAATAGACATTATTTACTCTAGGTGCATAAAGAATGAGTTGGTTGGACTTACTATCATAGATTGAGCAGCCTCCGGAATCAAATGTGACTTTTCTTCCTTTGTCACAAAGTTGGGCCACACTTAGTAGGTTGAATTTTAGTTCATCAACCAATGAGATATCTTCTATCTTTAACTCAGATCCAATGGTTCCATGACCAATGATCTATCCCATTTGAATGTCTCCAAAGCTTACTTTGCCTCCCTTCTTCCGGGTTAATATGATGAAGGCCTTCTCATCACCTGTCATGTGCCTTGAGCATCCATAATCAATGTACCAAGTGTGTTGATCAATTATAGATCTAAGGCATACCTGCAAAATAGATCAAGTGGGTTTAGGTACCCAAACAGATTTGAATTCTCTCAGGTTAATAACTATCTCAGGCCAAGGGTAAAAACTATAATATCCATTTTTTAATCTACATGATTTAGTAACATGGTTGTTTTTCCCACAAAACCTGCACCCTGAGATGGGTCTATTCTGCTTTTGCTTCTCATTGATCTTTTTTAGATCCTCCTTCCCATAGTTTCCTTTATATCCAGTTTTTTGCATACTGGTGGATGGTCTAGTGTGAATCCAAAAACTGGTTGGAGGTCCAACTTTTGCTCCGTAATTTCTTCTTTGTTTGATAGGTTGTTGGTTGTAAGCCACCTTAGCCTTTCCCTTTTGAGCGGCAGTATATCTTTGGGCTTGTGGTTGCCTGCTAACTTCCTTCATCCTTTGTTTAGGGATCTTTTGGAATCTGTTCTGAGCAGGAGGATGATTTTCTCTTCTTGGAGCTTTTGTCTCTGTTCTCTTCCTGGATGCTTCATTTAATAGATTAATTTCTCTATCTAGTCCCATTACATTAGCATTTAGGATCTGGACTTGATTCCTCAGGAAGTTTTCCTCCACAACATCAATATGCTTGGTTGCTCTAACCAGATTGATGTCTTGTGCCATTACTTCAGCATCTTCTGCTAACTCCATTACTACTCTTTTGAGAGACTTGATTGCTTTTGCATTCTTCTTTACACCTTTGATTACAATAGACAGAGCTCCAGCAAGGTCAAAATTAGCAGCAGAGTTAGAACAAGAGTTTACCTCAGTGTTTGCTGTTTCTGATTCTGATTCTTCAATTTGCACTTTCTTGCTTGGAGGCATTGAATTACTCTACTTTCAGATCAGTTAGTGCTATGAATGTGCAATTTGTAGTCTCCTCTTCTTCTGTTGAAGATGAGCTGCTGCTTTCTTCACTGTTGCTCCAGGTAGCTACCATTGCCTTCTTTTTGAACTTCTTGGTTCTCTTAAGCTTGGGACATTTTGTTCTAAAATGGCATTTTTCTCCACATTCAAAACAAGCAGCATCTTTTTTCGGATCCTTCTTTTCTTCTGGATTTCGTTTGGGCCTGTCCCTTCTGGAAGTTCCTTCTATTGATCTTCTGAATTCATATTTTCTAGACTTTCTTCTTTCTTTCTTTTGTAGGAACCTGTTAAGCCTTCTGGTTAATAGAGCTAGTTGCTCCTTAGTACTTTGAGGTTCTGTGGCTTATTCTTCTTCACCGGATGAAGCTGATTTGATAGATTCTGCCTTTAGTGCAACGGCTTTCTTCTTTTCCTCAGGTTTCTTTTCTTGTTGGCTATATCTCTCCAAGGATAATTCTTGGGTTAGAAGATTACCAATGAGTTCATCATAACTGTAAAAGTTTAAGTCATGAGCTTCCTCAATAACAGTCTTTTTGTTGTCCCATTCTTTTGTGAGACTCTGGAGCACCTTCTTTACCATCTCTACTTCAGAGATTTCTTTTCCCAGCCTTTTCACCTCATTCACTAGATTGGTGTATCTAGTGTTCATGCTACTGATTGATTCTTTAGGCTCCATTTTGAAGGATTCAAGCTTTTGCTAGAGTAAATCAAGTTTAGCTTCTCTTACTTTGGTGGTTCATTCATAGGTTATCTCCAGCTTTTCCCAAATCTCTTTTACAGTCTCACATCTGGATATTCTATTAAATTTAGCTGCACTAAGAGCACAATCATGTTAATTGCATTTGCGTTTTCACGTAACTTTTTGAAGTCCTTTTTCATCCCACATACTTGAGGGCTTTCAGGTAGTCATACCCTCTACTTCATAAGTAGGCTCATATGGGCCATCTTTAATGACTAACCAAGCTTGCATGCTTTGTGATTGTATGAAATTCTTCATCCGATTCTTCCAGAACGTGTATTGTTCACCGGTGAAGAGTGGAGGACGGGTAATGGACATACCCTCGAGAAGGAGTTGTGAGTTTTAGAAACTCATTTTGATGTATGAATCAAAATATTAGACCTTTAGCTTGAGATTGTTAGATCTCTAGTTTTGAGCACTTGCTCTGATACCACTTGTTGGTCCCCGTGAGGGTCTCTATAAGGTCAAAGGGGGGTGAATGACCTTTTTCGTGGAATACACAAACTTTAAAAAGTCTTAATATAGTGTATTTGATTATGATCCGGATGATGGATCCAGAAGATGCAGTTATGACAATATAATGCAATAAATAAAGAGCTAAAGAAATCAAACACAAAGAGTTTATCCTGGTTCAGCCCCGCCTACTCCAGTCCCTAGAGTTTCCTTCCTCCGAGCTTTTCCACTAGTGGATTCCTTTCCAACTGGCAGGAATCAAGCCTTACAATTTATCTCCGGATGGTAACCCCTTCCGGATGTAGGATATACCACTAGAACACCAACTCCTAGCTGAGTCCTTTAGTCTTTAGTAGGATATACCACCTAGACTTCTAACTCGAATCTAAGCTGATTCCTACAGGGAGTTCCCACTCAAAGCACCAACTTCAAGTTGTATCCCAATCTCACAACTTACCTAAGTTGGAGATCCTTACACTCTTGTTTTCATAAAGGTTTTGGTTTTTGGATTACTTAAGTTTGTAGTTCACTTAGGAATCCTTACAACAGATTTGGAATTAATTGATTCTTGGAAGGATTTGTAAGCTGACTGAATGCTTGTTATTTTTCTACTTGTTTTCGTCAATCAAACAGCCAACCTTCTCATTTGATGAAGCTTCCTTTTCATAGGCTTCCATCATAAATGTAGTCATTGTGGGTTGTTGAACTTGTAATAAATCTTCACCCTTGATCAAGTTATAGGTGGCGCTTTTGGAGCCATTGATCAATCCATTAGACTGTATTTTGACTCATTTGAATTCTAGGAATTGATGCTGAAAAGTTGTCAGTGATCGTTTTACTTGGCTTTTTGTGATGCACCAACTTTAACACCATTAGCTTTTTAGTGCGAGCTCCACGCGCCTCCTTATTGGTCTAGGTGAAAAAGGTTGTTAGCTTTTTCAGTCCGGTGTCAATCCTTTTGTCCTTTTACTGAAAAGTGCTAGATGTCACTTTTGTCTTGTTTATGGGAAAATGATCTTTGACAATGTAGACCAAAAAGGTGAAGGGAAAAGTTGTCTTTGAAACTTTTCCCATTATCTTCAAGCATGAGTCTTCTGGATGTCTTTAGACTCATGTTCTCAAGAGATAGGGCAATCAGTTCTTCCGGATGCTGTTCTTGAGGAATTAAAGCTTGTTTCCTTTCCAAGCTTTATTCTGATGATTCCATGTGCTTAGGTATTTGATATCTTCAATGGACAACCTTATAGCTGGATCTTTGGCCGGATGTTGCCATTTGGATTTTGGATTTACATAGTTTAAGTTTTTGTTTCTTTCAAACCTGATCCGGATAGATTAGTTTTGTTTTGTGATCTAGATCATTGTTTCCCAACATTGTCTCTAAATATGTCCTATGTAATGATGCGATGGAATCTATTGATCATCTTTTCATTGACTGTATTTTTACTAAACAGCTTTGGATAGGGATCGAGTGTCTTTTCAAAAGGGACATTGATTTAAACAATTCGTTAACGGCTAGATTCGAATGGGCGGTATCCCAAACTTTTAGCTCTCAAATTCAGCGGCTGTGGTAAAGCGCTTGGGTTAACATTTGTTGGATTATTTGCCGTACACGAAACGAATGTATTTTTGATCGGAAACAACTGAACATTCACTTCTGTCTTCGTACTCTATGGGCTCTGATTAGGGCCACTGATTTCTTGGGTGATGGCTACATTAGAAATTCTGCCTTTGAGAATCAAATCCTCACTAATCTTAGGCTCGTTGCTCGACGTTCTAGGGCTCCAAAAATTATTTCGGTCACTTGGTCTCCGCCTCCTAGGGATGGGTCAAGATTAACACTGATGCGTCAGTTGTGAGGGACCCTAACCAGGCTGGTTGTGGAGTGGTGTTTCAGGACGAGCATGGCCATTTTTTAGGTGGTATGGCTTTCGGATATGACACTGATTTGGTTTATCTAGCTGAACTTAAGGCTGCAATTGATGCTTTAAATGAGGCTCGCGTTAGGGAATGGAATAGAGTTTGGCTCGAAAGTGATTCTGAATACGTTGTCAGTGTTGTTAAATCTCGTTGGATGCTTGTCCCTTGGTGCATATACAGGGAGTGGTTGAAATGTCTTGGCAATCTTGGTAATATGCAGGTGATGGTTAGTCAAATTTTCAGAGAAGGGAACCAAATGGCTGATGCTTTTGCTGATTTTGGTCGACAAAATACCCAGCGTTCGTGGTGGAACTCAGTTCCTGATTTTAGTTTGAATTTTTATTTTCATAATTTGAGTGGCCGAAGTATGTTTCGGTTCACTTAGCCTATTTTGGATCATATAACTCTTTGTATTTTTTTCCTTTCTCATTTAATAAAAGAGGGGTGAGTGTTTTATAGGTCAGCGAAAGCACTAACCTAGTTGAGTCTTCTGTCCCAAAATTTTTATCCACCCCAATCTTTTAACCGTTAGAGGAACACGCTATTTCTCTAGAGATTTTTCAAAAAAAAAAATTGAAAACAACATAAAATAAATGTTATTGAATTAAAATGGTGTGTTCTCTCCGATGAATCAATATAGAAAAGTTAATGTCATATTGCCTAAGATGAAAGAAAAGTTAAGACCCAAGAGTGGGCACTACTTTTGAAGTGGACCTGGGCATGGGACGGTTGGATTGAGTTTAGGTTGGGCTCAATCGAATTTAATTAAAAAATAATAGTTCAAGTCTCGTTCAATTTATAAAAATAAAAGTCGAGCTTGGATCTTTATAAAATAATCAAATCTCAAGTCTGACCCGCGGCTTATCAATATATAATTAAAAAATTAAAATATTTTTTAATAAAAAATTATTATAATTAAATAATCGTAACTAAACACAAAATTGAATTTTAAAGCTAAATTTTATAAAAAAATTTAAAAAATTTCAATAATTATTACTAACATAAATAATAAATATATATTTATTTAATATATTTATTTAGTAATTCGGACAGGACTGACCGAACTTAAATTTTAAAATTAAAATCAAGCTCATCTCATACTTTCTTTAAGCTCAAACCAAATCAAACCTAACCTTTAATTAGTAAATCCAAACTCAATCCCTAAAAAAAGGGATATGGACGGACCGACGCCAAAATAAAGTTGAAAAAGACACGATGGTTTTCATATCCATAAATGGTTGAATTGAATATCGGTACATGTTTGAAATTTCTTCACGTTGTTTGATAAAAACATAATTAAAAACTACATGCTTTTTATCGGTGTTTTAAAACTATCGAACTATTTTTTTGTAGATTTGATTTTAAGATTTATTATTTGACTTTTTAGTTTTCGGATGCTATTAAGTGTTGGATTGATATATTATTATTTAGGCATTATTTAATTCAATTATTTAATTCAATTTTTCTGTCTAGACACTGTTTAATCCTATTTTTTTCGTAATTTTTAAGATACCGATACTTATAATAATTATAGTTTAATTTTTTCAATTCCAAAAAAGGTAACACGGTTGGTAAAACTAATATACAATAAAATATTACACCATATAATTTTTATTTTAAATCTCAAATCGGGAAATAGTACGATATAAACTACAAAAAATTGTAAGAATATTTATTTTTAAGGAATTAATTTTAATATTGATGTGTTTTTACATAAGAATTAATTAAGTCATATACTAAATTATGTTTTTGTAAAATATTACTCCCTCCGTTTTTTTTAACTGTCGCTTTTGGGCCAAACAATTTTTTTAATAAGTGTCACTTTCGATTTCCAATGTAATAATTTTAGCATTTTTTCCATTTTACCCCTACTTAATGTAATATTGGAAATGACAAAAAATAATAAAGACCAATCATCTTTTTAAATAATTATTAGTGTTAGGGGTATTTTAGTACTTTCATTCTCTTAATTAATGTTTTCTTGATACTGAAAAGCTCACCCAAAGCGACAGTTAAAAAAAATGAAAAGAGTATTATATTATAATTTATTTTTTAGTTGAATTTATATTTTATCTATTAATAACTATAAAAAAAGTCCAGCTGTCCGTTCAAAGCCCTGACCGACGAATGCTTTTTAAAACATTAATGTTGATAAATTTAGAAATTTTCGAGAGTTAATTATAATTAATAATGAAAGAAATAAAAAAAAAAAAAAGGAAAACATTCCAAAGAAAGTTTCAAATCTGTGCAACATATTATTAAACACTGTATGCACAATTGTGATTAATGTTTTAATACAGTGGTTGAGACTTCAAGTACAGCTGTCAAAATTTTTTTATTGCATTTGATATGCCGAAAATGAATAAATAGGAGTCGCGAGAATCAGTGTAAAGTTAAATGACTAATATAATTAAAAAAATATAAAACTTGTAATTAATCATGAGTGAAAGTGAAAGCTAAACAACACGAGTAGTCAAAGTAATCAGTAGTCACTAATTAAGCGCTTATGTCGATTGTAATGCTTATCCACAACTACTCTTGATGCTCCTTCCAACGTTTTCCGCCAACTCTGCATCCATTTTAACAAATTCAAACCTAATTGGAAAGGGCAAAAAATGTAATTGAATTATTGAATAACATAACTAGTATAGAGATCTGTGGATTAATGTACCTTTTCAATGGCAACCCAGATAGATCTGTTGTTGATATCACGAGCTTTAATCCGAGACCTTCCAATTCCAAGTTGCCTCATTATTAGAGATTTTCCGGCGACCTGAGGAAGAAGCGATCTTTTTTCAACTAGGCAACTACTTGTGTTGGCCGGAGCCTTTGTTTTCCGGCGTCTCTTGGGCAACCTGACTATCTCTTTTTTAGTAAATTCATCTTCTGCCTCTGCAAATTTCCTGAGCAGCTCATCTGAAGATTTCTTGTTCACATGTTGAACCGTTGCAATTCCTTCCATTTTTTCTTATATCTTTCGATCAATTGAGTTAGAGAGGTGGATGGGTGTTGTTGTAGCAATTAGACGGAGACAACTGAGGATTTGCAACGTGTGTTATTTAGAGAAGAGAGTGGTGTTATTTGTTTGTATTATAGGAGGAATTTAATGGACCGTTGTATTATTATTGTTTGAATAATTGCTTCTTTTTTTTTTTTTTTTTTTTGATACTTGAATAATTGCATTTAGGCAGGCTGGTTGGCTCAGGGCGGAATATAGCCGTTAGGTGTTGTAGATAAGGGGGGGATAAACATTGGATTCCGGATCAGCGCTTCATAATACGATAAAACACATTGGTTGTAGCTTAAATTTAGATTTAAAAGTAGACGCATATTTGTTGATTGCATTTCAACGCATTGCCTGCGATATATCTACTCCAAATTTAGTAGGCACTTGCCTGCTTAGAACTAATATTAGACCTTTGTTCATTTCAAACAGATGCAAATTCAATGTACTGTATAAATAAATTGAACCAAAAATAAGTTCGAAAAAAATATGCCTAAATCTGTTAGTGTAAGCTAGCATGATCATTTCAGTTCCAATGATAAAACCAACAAGCGACAAGCTTTGCCTCATGGTATGTGTATTCCTACTCAAAATCCTGTAAATTTGAAAAGATGAAAAATCTGCCAATGCCGGAAAAAATTGAATGGTAATGTGGCAAATGAGGTGAGACGTGATAAAATCAATTCCATCACAATCCCATTACATCGCATCATCTCATCTCAAACACCAGTCACCTAATTCCTAGACGACGTACATATGTGAAATATGACACCGCCGTTGCATCATAATGGGACCTTTGAACCCATGGATATTAGTCCGAATGTAATTGTTTCATGAACTACACAGAAATACCTAAACTCAACAAAAAAACCTTCATGGACCTTTTTTGTGAACTTCCACAGGGTTTTAAAAAACATTCGATAAAGAACTCCGAGTCTGCTAATCCATCAAAATTCTGTCCATAAAACAAGTAAGCTACAGAGACTGGGTTACTATAGGCCTTTGATCTTTTACAATAAATACTACATTCCAAACAAAAGTCTCAATATTATCAACTTCAAACTTCTTACTGATGCAGTCACATTTTATGTTGCTTTTACCAGAACTCATTTCTAATTTGAAGTACATTCGTACTGTACCACGTCGCACTACAGCGTCAGATCAGAGTACCGAAACTGAGAGTATGGCATTCAAGATTTCTCATGTTAAGCTGCAAAATAAAATTAACCGTCAGTCTGAGAATCATATATTCCGCCAGGTTAAAAAGTTAGTAAATCTTTTTATCAGGCAACCAGTTTCACATGGTAATGGAGAAGGGCATAGCACCCAGTGCCCAAGCATAATGGCTTATAGCTTGATACTACAAGTTTATTTAAAGGGAAATTACATTTGCTTAATTATTCTTAAAAGCATACCAACCACCCAACTAAGCTTTAAATCTCACGCTAGATGGGGTCGGCTATATGGATCATTTAACGCCATAAAGCTCTATCAAAAGCCTAATGTTCATCAATATCTAGCATTTAGCAAACACATATCTTACGATATATAACACAAGAAAATGCAGTAACTATGGACTCCTAATTTTGCTCCCCCTGGCTTATGCATTTTTTTAAGAACATAACTTGACAGATCTTGAATGCACGTGTAGGGATAAAAGGTTATTTTCTCCAAAACACATACTTAAGTACCTTGTTATCTCCTTTAGCATCACTACCGTTTGCTTCTTTTGATTTGCATGTTATATCATTATCACATCATACAGAGGAAAAACTACAGCGGTTATTTGTTAAAGTCAGATATGAGCTGACGTCTCGCACTCTATTCTTCCAAATACAATTATGAAAGACTTGCAAAGTAGAAGCAATCCATGTCTATCCGTTTTGATTTCAGGGTTAGTTTGACCCCATTAATACATTATATTCTTTTTCTGGTAAATGCCCCATTAATACATTATAGCATCATGAGATACAGAAATTTACCATGACTGCTAGTCCAGTCTCTGCAAATTTTGGAATGGAAATAAGCCTCACTAGTTGCCCTTCTGAACCTGCACTTTGCATTTAACATCACTCTATATTTTAGGGTAAATTTCAAAAACATACCCTGTGGTTTAGTCGTTTTGCAAAAAAGGCGCTTGTGGAATTTTTTTTCAAAAGGGTGCCTGTGGTTTCAAAAGTTTGTAAAAAGAGGATTTCCAAAATTTTAAAACCACATTTTGAAGGGTAATCTTGTCCATTTTGCAGATTAGTTAATGAAAATATAATACACCTTTGTCATAAATTTTAGAATTTTTTGAGAAGTAATAATATTTTTTTAATTAAACTTTGATTATAACTTTAAAAAATAAAAAAAAAATGAAAATTTTCCGAAACTTACTCAAATCTTGATATATAATTCTTAAATAATATAGTTAAAATATAGGAATGTTGAATTAATTGAAATAACTGGTGTAGCACTGTAATTTTCAAACCACCGGCACCCTTTTGAAGAAAAAAAATTCCACAAGCGCCCTTTTGCAAAGCGACCAAACCACATGGCATGTTTTCGAAGTTTACACTATATTTTATTCAACAGATCCACTAACTACTAAAGAAATACTTCAATTTTCAATTAAAAAGTCATACCGTTCAACAAGCGAGTTTCATATTTGTCCTGATTACCCACAAAATATACATGAGGACAGCTCTCAATGAGGAAAGGATCTTTATCAGTGAAAGGATAACACCCTGAAACACATCAATGGATAAAGTAAAATTCAATTGAAACAACAGATCCTGATTTACATATAGTATATAAGGAGCTGAGCATATATGGCAGCCTACCAAGTGTGTTGGGTGCTGTTGGGGCAAGATGCCTCCACTTTAAGGTTCTTTCCATAAACTCAAGCCTATCCTTTGCCTCTGAATACTTGTCCAGATCATCTATATTCTGACCCGATGTTCCGAGAAATCTGAAACACAAAAATGGCATGAAAATTTGATGTTCAAGCAACAATTCATAAAATTAATAGCAAATTGAATGCTGATATTTTACCTAATGTTGTCAAGTTCAAAACAATGAGGATTAGTACAGGATCTGAAAGTGTTATACGCAGCTGATCCAGCAAAAAGGCATCTGTGTAGAGGCTGAAAGAGAGGGGAAGTTAAGCAACCAAGAAAAAAGAAAAATCTGATGGTAATAGTATACTTGCTGCTATAATGTTACCTGCTGAGGTAAGGAAAAATTTGCTGGATCATGGTCTCCAGGCATGATATCCAAAGATACACCTGCAGCAATCTAAACACAAACAGGGAGCAGCATGACCAAGATGAGATCAGGGGAAGGAAATAGAAAAACAGAAGAAAAAAGTTAATTTTAAATCAATTAAATAACGAAAACAACCTGAGACAAAAATAAATCTAACTCTTTGACAGGCTCGGATAATCTTGACTGATCTTTTGAAGTCAAATTCTGAAAAAAACCACCAAAGGAAAATTTATTGACATATCTGGGTGATAGAGGATGGGAACAATAATCTTTTCTGCAGTAAGATTCAGAAAATCTGTGATTTTAAAAACATAGAGTAGTCAGAGTAAGTTCACCCATTCTCAATAAGTAGGGCAGAAGAAAAGTATGACAATTTTTCTCAAACCAGACACCAGAAGAGAATTTAATCTAAACTAATCCTAGCATGCTATCTTACTTTAGTTCACTGATAAGGAACAGAGAAATTCCAAAGCTGCAATGTCAAATTTGAATCCAGAAAGGTAGTGATCGTTCTCTTTAGAACTACCCAGAATACCCCTTTTTATTGAAACATGAAATGATAAACGACAAGTATACATTATAATCAGAAAAAAGCGCCAAAATGCAGGATATAAAATAAGGGCATGGAAATAAGATATCTAGAGCTACCAATACTGCCTATTGTGAAGCTAAGAAACAGAAAATCGACACCTGTCCGTTAAGAGGTCCACGAGGAATTTCAACTGAATTTCCTGCAATCACAACATGAACAATCTTGGCTGCAATACCTTGCTCCTGCTCGGTTTACAATAACATTAAGTTGAGTATGAATACAACAACAAGATGGACTGCAGCACGAGCTGATAAATGTAAGAAACGACACAAACCTTTTCATCACCTAGATGTCCTGTTATATGATCCACAAGAAGCTGAAATTGGAGGGGGTTAGATGTACTGCTCCCAACATGCAATCCAGAAACAAAAACTACATATTTGTGCTCTCCTGTGCAGAATAGCAGTTTAACACTTCAAGGCAATGTGTATAAAAAGTAGACATACGACATGGGAAAAAGAGAACAAATCAAAATTTGAGATGCAGGTTTCCATGTGTTAATGAATAAAGTCTAATGTAAAAATGGTAATTGACCTTTGAAGTAAATATCTGTAAGTTACGAAACCTGAAACTCAAACATGAATTTTTATAAACTTGACAATATTATGACCTTCGAAATGCATTTGGATATAGATATGCCTCTTATCACATGTTATGGGCCAATCTAATGCACGTTTAGAGTGCCTTCATCGTGCTACCCTTTTAAAAGATTAGAAATACATTCAATTTGCATAGATTTTGGCAGATGTGCAACTAAGAATATCCAGTCCAGTAACAATTGCCACCATCTAATTTACATCAAAGTGGAAATATGAAAAGCATAGTTGTTAAGGGCGCAAGGCTCACTGAGGCGCAAAGGGGCCATGCGCACCCGAAGGCGAGAGGCATGCGTGAGGTACGCTAGGCGCAAAAAATTTGTAAAAATTATTTGCTTGAAAAGTGAAGTTAATTAGTTAAATGAATAACAATAATAAAAACTCTTAAATATAGATGGACAACACATATTAATACAAGTTAAAAACCTGAAAAAGTAAAAGTTTCCTTGAGGCGCGCCTGTAGGTGGGCAAGGCGCCAAGGGTCGCGCCCTTCGTGAGGTCACCTTTAACAACTATGATGAAAACCGAAGAAAGCTAAAAAAAGAAAATGACGTACTTGACTGGATTGGGCGCTCTATCTGTGGTGGCAAGCCAGCTTCAAGAATGTCTAGAACCAAGAAGTCACCTGCTCCAGACTCCTTTCCATGTAAAGCAACAACAATGCCTACCAAGTGAAAAGCGTTAAGGTAAAATCACATGCCATAAGCAGAATATATCAAAATGATTTGATTTAAGAAAATGTATTTCAAGTTTTCAACAAAACAAGATAAGAAAAGACAAGTGAACTATATTTCGGCATAACCCTAGTCCTTTGACAGTGGATATATATAAATGCTATAATAAAAAGGAATGAGCAGGAGACAACAATGCTGTCTTTTATAAAGACTCATACAGAAGCAAAACTGCATGCAGCCTTTGGTTTAAATGAAATGACGGTCTGCAAAAGATGATACAACAAGAAACTTCGAATAACCATAACAAGAATGAAATGTTAAAACTAGTAAAGAAAATAATACCCTACTGTTCACAACAGAGGAGATTGGAATGGATGCTGAAAAACATTATAACATATTGGTTATTATTAACAGACTTTCGTCCAAGCTTTGCTATAATGAACCAAGATCTACAATTTATAACCTGAAAAAGTTGGTCACCATCTCCGAACTAACTTTCTTAAAAGCCAACAATGTAAGAACTTGGTGCACAAGGCTTAAGTGGTTTCCAGCAATAGCCTATACTATCTGTTAGCCCTAGATACAATCCATCCTGAAAATTTTCTAATATCTGTAGATGTTACCTGTGACATATACTGAAGGTGAAAGCGTTTTTCCCCCAAGCTTAACTCTTCCACTTTCGTCTTCCAAAACCAAATGATCATCTTGGTGCATAAAGTTATGGGGCTTGACAAGTGGCACTGCAGATCTCTTTACAAGTAACAAAAATTGAAAAATTTTTACAATCTAGAATTCCAACGCCAATTTCTGACTAAGGAAAGAAGAGTCATAACATAAATTAAGTTATTATATGCGGCAAGTGTACCTCCTTAGAATACTCATCAAGAATGCAGGGTTTAAGTTTCATATGCTTATACAATGTTCCAACAATGATGCATTCCTTCCCTTCTTCCAGTCCCAGAACTGTGCAAACTACAGCATGATAAAAGGTACATGATCTCAAAATTGCAACATAACATGTGAGCTAAATATTTACCACCTAGTATAAAAAAATACATCAAACATTATTGGTGTCTTAAATTTCAACATGAAAACTTTAAAACACAATAGTCATGAAAGCCTTTTTCAAATCTCTAACTTGCTACCTCAAGACTTGATACATGAAGAGGAAAAAAATAATAAAGCTGAAAGCTCAATGGCTACGCAATATAGATTAATACAAAGGCCCACATACAGATTACCTAACTCAAATTTTAACCTCATAACAAATTCGTACAGATCACGCTAACACAAAATTAAAACTTCACAAAACGAAGCCACATGAATTCAAATAATGTAAACATGCTAAAAGCCTAAAATCCTAGTACTTGCATAATGTGCAAAAACCCTGTAGATCCCAGCTATCAACAGAATGACAAAACAGCCACAGACAAAAATTACAGTAGATACCCCAAATTTACTTTGATAAAACATGTAACCACCACGGAAAAAAAACCCAGAAAAGAGCAGAATACGAAATAAATACTATAAAGTAAAAAACCAACCAATAAGCAGAATACAAAGTGCAAGAAAGAGTTAATATTTACATAAATTAAAGAGGAAGAAAGTAAAGAAAGACTTCCATGTTGAAAAACAAAGGAAAATCAAAAGTACCGGGCAAATGGGATTTCCAATGAGGAACAAGAGAATAGAGCAGAGTTCTCATCATGTGAAGACGGGCAAAGTAAATCTGACTATATTGCTGGCCTCTGTAGGTTTCGTTGTGGATCACGAACACTTCGTCCTGTTATTTTTCAAATAAATCAGCCGGAAACTCGAAATTCCACATAAATATTAGTATGCACAGCTGTATTTCAAATAGAGCTGGGCAAAAGAAAAGGAACTGAAACATTAAGGAGAGCTTGATTACAAAAAAAAAAAAAAGAAAGAGAAAGGGAGATTATTAACCAAGGAACGGTAGTTCGATTGTTCTCTCTGAACATTGTTCTCCGCGTCGATTTCCATGGCGGGAAAGTAGAATGAGGGGAAACAACAATTCAGCAGGGCAATGTTAATTCTATATGCAGTAACAAAATCTTAATATAAATATATAGGAATGAAAGGTTGTCAGCAAGGGGATGTAGCTCAAATGGTAGAGCGCTCGCTTTGCATGCGAGAGGCACGGGGTTCGATCCCCCGCATCTCCAGTATTTCAATATTTTTGAATAAATTGCCATAGAACTCCAATATTAAAATTAAAAATTCAGATCCTTTTCTACAGTGTCTGTTGCATGCCAAGAAACTAGGATGATACAAAGAGAATGAAGGTGAAGATATTAACTTCTCATTCGCAACACTAATTCAATCAATTTCTGCAAATTGAACTGCATTTTTTCATGTATTTCAACTACTGTAAATTCATTGTTAACTAGTTCATGTATTATTATTCATTTCAAAAATATTACTATTAATCTATTTTTTATTTCATTAAATATAAATAGCGTGTTCCGCACATTTCACAGCGACATTGCTGCTGAAATGGCATTGATACACGGCCTATGTCCCGTTTTTTCTGCTATTGGCTCCCGCTATTCCTCTTCTTCTTCCAACAATTTGCCCTTCTCCTTCCCCCGACTGCCGGAGATTCGCCGGAGAAAATGGAGAATGACTTGTACTTCTATGGTTCAGCAGGCTGCTCAAGGAGCTCCAGCTATCTACGCCAAGGAGATGGAACGCCTTTCTGCTAAGGAGTCCTTGCTACTTGCTGTAAGTTTCTCGGTTATAGGATTCTTGAGCAATTTCATTTCATGGCATTTCTTTCGATTTTTTTTCAACAATTTCGATTTCTAATTTTAAATCCATTGACCGGGGAGAGCGGAAAACAAAATTGGAATTCGTACCTACTTTGGAATTCGAATTAGCTGATTGAAATTTGAAATTGATCGGTTTGGTTTATCCAGTTCTAGCTCAAAGCTTTTCTGTCTAATGGTGGAGCATTTTTAACTCAGTTTAAAGATTCTGGGGGTTTTGAAGCTCTACTGACTGGAAAGACAACAGATATACAGAGAATTGATGTAAATGAAAGGATAATTGCTCTTGAGCGCCTAAATCCAACTCCGAGACCAACTACGTAGGTTCTTCTATGACGAAATTACAGCCGTTCACATATATTTCTTCTGTGAGCTGTTTACATGTTTACTCAGCTTCTCAGGTCTCCGTATTTGGAAGGTCGGTGGAACTTTGAGTGGTTTGGATCCGGAAGTCCAGGATTTTTTGCAGCTAAATTGATATTTGAGTGAGTCCAGCTTTTTAGATGGATCTACATCTTCTTTTCATTTCATCATCGTTTGTTCTTCTTGGCTTGGACCACTCTTATCATCATTGAAATATAGGAGTGTTATACTATTGCATGTAGCTGTGGCAGTTTTCCTGGAAATCTTTTTCTTGCTTTGATTTGATTGGTTAATATGAGGGGTAGTTAAGTATGTTAGTATAACCTCTACGTTTTTGCAGGAGATTTCCTTCAGATTTGGCTAGTATGTCAAATATGGATATAGTGATTAAGGATGCAAATGCAAAGGTTTCAGCAAATGTAAAAATGCTTTTCTCGGTATTCTTCGACTTTTATACTATTTGGGATATCGTGTTATGGAATTCTCTAACATATTAAGCTCATTTCATTTTGTATTGCACATGGATAAGGATTACATGTATGAGTTGAATGGTATTGTTAAAGTTCAGTAATAATGAATTGATTTGTTTCAAGCTACAAGGCAATTTGAAGCCAAGAAGAAAAGCATGCAAATCAAGCTCCCTCCACTCTCAACCATTGAATAAATCCTTAGCTCAGGCATCTAGACTGTAGTGTAGATTATTAATCCTACTTTTAAGTAGCATAAGCTCTTCTAAGTTGAATCTATCACCCACTATGACAAGTGACAGTAACAGCTGACAACCATCATATTTGGAGGAGACAGTTTGCAGTAGAAGTTCCCAACTTTGAATTTTTGGCAGGGATTTTGGAAAAATTGGAGGTTGATAGAATGGCTGATGGATTATTCCAGCCCAATTGATTCGCGGCCCAAAAATATGGAATATTGATTCCTAGACTCAGAGAAAGGAACTTGGAAACGGGACAGGAAAAGTGAGTTTGCAAAGTTTGTTAGGGCCTTGGAGAGAGATCTCTAAGCTATAGTTGAATGTTTGTGTGTTTGTGCGTGTGTGAAAATAGAGTAATTGAATTACTTCAATCTTTGTTTGGCTCTTTGTACCCCACCAGGAGTGAGAGGGAGTTTCCGTGGGAGTCCTTGTAGTGATAATTTCTTTGTTTTCTACTCTGTTTTGAGTTGCCATTTTATCTCAATAGAGCTCTCTGAATACCTTCGTCTGATATGATGTGTTTGCTCTATTTGTTAATTTTTTCTGCTTGGATGAGTTCCTTGGGGAGATCTCTGACTTCTACCTGAAGGCTTTGTCTCTAACTCATGAATGATCTATGTAACAAGGGGATCTTTATGAACAATAATCAGGACATGATGTCTCATTTATTTTTAACTTCCATCAAGTCTTCTGTATTCAGATGTAATCAAACGAACATCAATTGTTGTGTTGTTAACCTGTTCTGATTGTTCTTGTTCATGATTTTTGAGCAGTCTCCTTGTTCTGGTGTATTGCAGATAGAAAGCAAAATTATTGTGTCCTCCAGGTTATCTGTGGAGGGACCTCTTAGGATGAAAGAAGAATACATTGAAGGAATTATTGAGACACCAACAATAATTGAAGAAGCTGTACCTGCACAGCTAAAGGGTGCACTTGGTC
Source organism: Euphorbia pulcherrima (assembly GCA_947683365.1). Lineage (NCBI taxonomy): Eukaryota > Viridiplantae > Streptophyta > Magnoliopsida > Malpighiales > Euphorbiaceae > Euphorbia > Euphorbia pulcherrima. Next base: position 5,320,814 of record CANTUS010000008.1, read on the forward strand.
AAGCTGTCAGTACCGTGCAACAACTTCCAGTTCCTATCAGGGATGCTGTTTCCAATGGGTTAAGAATTCCTTTATGTAAGAAGTTCTTTTATATTTTTCATTGTCAGTATTTCTGTCAATATGTCGATTTGTTTTGACGTTACCCACTTATCCTACCAATTCTTGCCTGTGTTCTATTGTCAATTTTTAATTTGTGCAGCTGGTTCTTTCCAGAGACTTTTCATGATTTCTTTTCTTGATGAGGAGATACTTGTAAGTTTCCTTCTGATTAGTTTTGGAATTACTAGTTGTACTCTCATCCTTACTGTGAATTCATATGTTCAAGGTATCATGCAGAATTTAAATAAAAACACTAAAAAAATTAAAACAACATTAAGCTCATTTCATCCTTGTGAAATAATGAGGTCCTTCGGAGGCAATTTTTTTTGCAAACTTCTCTGCAAGATGGGGGAAGTTCACAATGCATTAAGTGACACTCACTGAATAGTCTGTCACCAATTAAAAACTATTCTGCACATAACTTGTTTTGCATAGCATTTAAAATTAGACCTGATGTAACATGTTCAAGAAACGTAGATGTCTACTCTGTTCCTTGTTTCTAGTTGCTGATTTGAAGAAAATAAAATACTGTTTCTAGAGCATTCGTTTACTCCCTGAGCTGGCCTTACTAGGATTTCTAGCTCTTCAGTTCTATCAGTCTTTTAGCTACCTGCTAATATGAAAAAAGAAATGATGAATAGAGAAGCCAGTAATTTGATTCATACCATTGCCAACGAGAAAATTAGACTGACATTTGCCAACATATGATGTACTGAGCTTACAAGTGGGAGCATGTTATCGTCCCTGACCAGAAGTAGAGGGAAAGTCAAAGTTATATAAGGATTAGTCGTTATGTCGTGCCTTGCCCAGATAATTTAGCTAGCAAACAATGTCTTATGTACATGCATAACCATCTATAAAGTAAGGAAACTAAAACGGAAACAGACACCGTGAAACACCACTTTTAAAGTATATGAAAAGGAAACTGTAGGGAAACGTGTAAGTAATGAAACTAAATTGTTATATTATATATATGAATATTTAAGCTATGAATACATTCATGTTGACTACAACCTGCAATCATGCCTCAAATGATAACTAATCCCAAAACTATTGTCACTAATCAATTTTTTTAAATGGGAGAAGTTTTAATTGTTTATTTGAGCAGATAAACAAATATCAACGGCATACTTAACAATGTCAATCAGTATCCTTCTTTTTTTCTTTGGAAATGGTTTTTTCATAATAACTGATTGAGTATGTAGATCAGCTACAATGTGGTAAGATTTAATGTTTCAGTTATATATATCAGATTAGTGATTCAAAACTTCAGATAAGATAGGAAATACCTTAATTTGTGCAGATAACTTCTTCTGACATAAGCTGTTTAAGCATTATTTTTTGGGGGATGCTTATGAAAAAATGTTGTGCAAGTTCAATATGTGTTTAGTAATATAATGAGACGTTAGTGGTCTGCTTCAAAGGCTAGACTCTTCCTAATGGCAAATCCTTGTTCTGTTTCCTGATACAGATAATTCGAGATACTTCTGGAGTACCTGAAGTTCTTACTAGGCTGGATGCTTCTCAATCTCCCACGGAATCCAGCAGCGAGTACGAGAGCTAGAGCCTAAAGATTCTGTACTCTTTTTTTTTTTTTTTTTTACTTTTTACAAGAGTCGAACTTATATTATATAGTATAGAGTTATCAGATTCTCTGATGTTTCTATTGCAACATGTAACTTCTCACTTTTAATAAGACATGCATATTATCTTTCTTAAAATCTGTTTGTCCCTTTCTATATATGAAATGCTAACAGTTGAGATGGAAGGTCATTGATTTCTTTCTCACATCTGAAGGCCATTGACTAAGATTAATTAGTCGATTACGATAGTGCAGGGTCTCTATTTGGGGTGACGCCAAGAAGTTAGGGATTTGTTGAGTGTTTGATTCAGATCAGAATAGAGTTCTAAATTCCGTGCATTTTTCTCATTGATAGAGATGGCCTCCACAGGCAGTTAACTGAAAGGATAGTTGAAGGTCAGTATATATTATTATTGAATGGTTGGTGTTTAGTGTGAATATTTAGGACTAAAAAGAGGGTATGATATATCCATTATGAAGTTGACAATAAGTTGCGTTGCTGTAATGCTGATTATGAAGTTGACATTCAGATTTGTGATTGATTTAATATGACTTGTGAAATTCTTAATTTCTAACATTTGACTTTTTAGCAGAATCAGACAGGGATCATGGAATGAAATGGCCAACTGTTCCAAACAGTAATAAGAACCATGGTCTCTGTAACGAATATGTTGAACTACCTTTTGACTTGCATTATTGGTGTCTCAATGGAGGTAGCATGTCATATGTGTTTTTCAGTTTATGGTATTAGTTTATGGGGTGGTTGAGAGAGACTCTTACCAACTGGAAGTCTTCTCTTTGAAACCATGTTTCCCCATTTGGATAGGATATCCTTACCACAAACCAATCTATAGGTTTCTTCCTTCATGCATTTCTTTTAGGCTGAGACCACCCGCAATACAATCTATGTTTCTATTTCGGTTTGTGTCAACATGTCGAGGACCCAAAAAGACTTATGATACTAGTATATTATTTGGATTGAATCTGTGAAGGCAATTACTAATTTGAGTCACATTGGATAATGTAGATATTTTTATTTGTATTTAATGAAAGTTCAATTGCTCAATTTTTTTTATAAAATAGCCTAAACTCCAACAAAACAAATTTAGCGACCTTTTAATATTATCACAAAGTAATATTTATTATAACACTGGAAAAAACGGAGTGAAAAATTGAATCTTGTAGGATGTCTAGTTATATAAAATAGTATTATAATCTAAGAAAAACCTACTAACTATTGGGTTTTTCTATAGTGAATTAGATTATATAATACTGAACAGAAATTATCAAGATTAAATGGATATAATTTTCCTAGGTGATGTCTTATGCACCATTCACTAATTAACTCTATCCATTTTGAACTTTCGTAACAATAATAATAATAATAATAATAATAATAATAATAATAATAATAATAATAATTTTTACCGTTGAATAAGGAAGTAACAAGTAAAAGAAAATAGTTTGGTATCACAGCATTGGCAAATGCATATGCTGTGGTTTCTATTCTTATCTCTTGCTCAAATTAAGTTTTTCTACTAGGTAAGTTTATTTTTATATATGGATGGACACCCCACGAGTATATTATGCAACAATTTGCATAAATAATATTAGTAAAAAAGCTGACTTTAAAATTGATTAATCCATTGACAATACTGATCATATTACTTAACTCATATCTATAATATCGATCATTTTCAGCAATCTATACATGTATTATTTCTTTCTTTAAGCAATTAATTGTTATTATTAAATTTTGTAGTATACTGAACAATATACATATTGTCAACAAAAACCTAATTTATTTCTTGCATTTTTATATTAATATCTAGGATTTTTCAATGGTTGCTTTATTTTTATAAAGTAAATATTACTATACCTCTTATCACTATTGGATGAGTAGCATGATGCTCTTGGAGATGTTGGAGATATCCGTATCCTTGGCAATTATGACCCTGAAATGGGAACCAAGAAGTTTTTCTACATGACGTCTGATACCAAAATAGACGTAATTAATTGAGAGTTCTCACCTTAACAGAGGTTGAGTTTTCTGTATATATATTAATTAGGGTTGCAAATACATGTTGACGTAATTATCCCTAAATATTACAACAGCATACATATACAAATATAGACCTATATAATATATTGAATTATATTATCTATCATATACTTGATCTAATGGTAATTAGAGGCAAAGTAGATTTACTTGATGAAAAACAAAGTAATCAACTAATCATAACGCCCTTAACCATATGGAATGGTTAATAAAAAAATGATGCATATGGTGTGCAGCTTTATATGCTTATTTATGTAGCTTAATACATCAACAGCATCCTCAACTTGGTATTAATATCCCGCTGCCTCCCTGAACTTTGAAAGTGTCCCCGCAACTACCTCAACTTTCAAAAAGTGTACCATTTTGCTCCTTGAATGTAACGTGTCAGCTTCTGATTGGTTTGACTTTTCAAAGATATCATTTTTAAAGATTATCTCTCTCCAATCAAAAGCTGACACGTAGCATTTATGGAGCAAAGTGGTGCACTTTTTGAAAGTTGAGGTAGCTGCGGGGATACTTTCAAAGTTCAGAGAGGCAGCAGGATTTTTGGACCAAGTTGAGGATGTTGTTGATACATTAGGCCTATTTATGTTCATAACATAAAGTATATATATAGATGTAGACTTGTATAGAAAAGTTTTCTTCAAAACGCATTATTTCGATGGTGCTAAAGATTTAACATTATTTGGTTTTAGATTATAATGGAGTAAAGTAAAATAACTCATTAAACTGTCTGAGCTTCTTTTATTATGAAGTTATGGATAATTATTGCAACTGCACTTCAGGTCAATTGAAAAACAACCTTCCTATAATGACAGGAGTAAGGATGCGTACCCCCTCCTAATTTATTTCTTGAGGTTTGATGTTCAAAATCAAAATTGTTTTATCAACTGAGTTTAGTAGTGGATATCAATTACATGACATGTTCCTGATAATATGTAATAAAAATACTAATGTTTCATTGAACGTATTTTTGTGATGTGACTTAGAATGATGATATCTTGTCGAATATAGAAATTAGGAAATAAAAAAAAAAAAAGGATTATTATTATTATTTAGCATAGAAGTGAAGTGGGAGTGCATCTGTCTGTGTAAGAGATTTGTACTTGTTTCAGGAAATGCATTATGCGCTTTCTGTTTCAACCATATCACACAAATGAACCAAAATGACCATTCTCTGATCACAACATTCTATAATTAATAGATCAAATTATTAATTACAAACACACAAAAATGGAACAGCTCTACCTTTCTCCGGTTGGATTTGGAAATTTAGATAATCCAAAATATATGAATCAGTATTATAGAACCTTTAAACTAGCAGTATCACGAAAACAGTATTAAATAAAAAAATAGCTGGGAAGATTAATTGTTAATGTCAAGTATTTATACAACTAACTTGTATGTATAGTTTCTCCCACCTTGATGTTTGGCCTGCCAATTCTCAATCTAGCAATTAATTAAGATATAATATAGATATATAGCCCCACATTAGTCACATAACATAATACTGTTAATATCTAAATTATGGATCAACCAACAAATTCCATTCAGAATCAAAATTAATCAAGAAAAGAAATCAGTTTGCTTCTATAAAATCCAACTAGCTAGGTTGGTACCTTTGAAGACTGCTCCAACAACTAACACAGAAAATTAACTAATCAAGCAAATTGAGAGTCTCTAAAAGCTTGAAAGTGATTAGCTGATGGAATCACAGGGAAATCGTCAACTTGTTGAATGAAACCATCTAAATCAGAAACTCCAGATAAGAATCCACCTAATTTGTTGTTATTATCGTTCCACATTTCTTCCTCTTCCTTTACCTGGTTATAAGAATCCACCTAATTTGTTGTTATTATCGTTCCACATTTCTTCCTCTTCCTTTACCTGGTTTTCAGCTTCCTTGTTACTAAGATCAGCACTAATATTCTGCTGTTTTTGTTTTCTTGATTGAACGGTGGTGATGATCGGCTGTGAGTCTCTGCACTAATTCTCGGAAGTTGTGGACGTCAGTTTTGATGATTTCAGGGGCAAATATGTGAATTATTCGAATCTTTGGCTTCACTTTGGATATGCTTTGTGATTCCTTATGTATACCTAAACCTGATGAACTTGGACTGCTTTCTCTTCTCTTCATCATCATCGTCATACTCTCCATTGATAAAAAAAAAAATTTGCTTTATTTCTTAAATTTTGAGAGAGAGAGAGAGAGTTGGTGTGTTTGTTTGTTTACAGGAGAAGAATATGAGAGCACATGCTGCTCTATATATATAGACACACGCACACTGATGCAATGTATAGAGTGGGATAAGATCTCTTCTCTCTAAGTTGGTGTTTTGTTCTTTGTGACACTAATTTCGATGATAATAGGTTTTATTTTGTATACGGTAGGCATTTGATTTTTCAGAACTAGCTATTTTTCATTAGACCATATTTTAAAATTTTGATTATCACTATTAACAAAATATTTTTAGTTATTTCCAAGACAAAATAATATCCACAACAACTATATCAAATTGACCATAAACATTTAAAGTAAAATTAGGACAATTGGTAATATAAAATGGAAAAAACAAGATGTAAACTGGGAAGAAAGAGGGATTTTGTTTATGAATATCTTTTGTATGACAAAATGGAATGGATAAGAGTCAATGAATTAATAAAAGTTTACGCAATGATCCCCTCAAGTTTACATAATAAAACTTAATTAATTTACCCGTTCTTGTGAATATAATATTGTGTTAGTGCATTTTTGGAGCTATGGAAAAATGAATATAGACACAGCATAACAATTGATAATGACTACTTTATGAAAATATCATGAAAGGACTGAATTACCCTTGTTTTGTTGAGATATTATGAAGCCATTTGGAAATATATACCATTATTTGGAGCTAGCTAGCTATAGCTACTCAAATCCTTGTTTTATTTATCCAGAGGAAACGCTTGTGAACTTATAGGGTTCATGTGTCAATTAATAATTAGTATTTCGAAAATTATAATAGATATATTATTTTTAGAAAAGTTGTTAAATGTAAAATATCCTATACATACATTTGGATTGTTATAAACAAATTTTTCCCTTAACTTTTTCTTCCCTACACTACGACTATATCTTGTTATTTACTACTTACAACTACCAAAATTAATACTTTATCTATAGATAAGAAATGTTATCATAACAGTATCAGACATCAAACTAGTGACGTTATAATACGTGATAGAATAAATATAACTGAATTGAATCAATAGTTACACCAAAATATTATTTTTTCAAATATAAATTTAGATGTAAAAAGATATTAATATCATTATATTTATTATATGAGTATAAAAATATGGTTATTTCACTGTATATAATACAGTTACGTCATATAAATATTATTTTGTTAATTTTTTCAGCTTTAACTTTTAACCATCCACATCATATTTTTTCTCTCATGCTACTATTATTATTTAATCGGACCATATTTAGTGATGGTTAGCGTTTTTACCTATCAAATCAGATTGTATGATACAATTTTAATAACACTTAAATATTTTTATTGAGATAATTTTAATTAGTATTGAGGCTCTGTATCCCTCCTTATAAATGTAATTTTTTTTGAGATTTAGGAACCTGAGGCCCGAACTCAGGATCCTCAGCTTCTTTTTTTATTTTAAAAGAAAACTGTAGCCACTAGACCAAATCTAATAATTTTATAAATATATTTTGTGATAGTTGAACCTGTGTCTCCTTGTACGTACTCAATATTATCAATCTAGGGGCAACTCATGTAACTCTAAACTAAGAATTAAGTAGGGGCAACTCAATATTATCAATACTGCCACTGCACTTCTGGGTTCTTAAGTTGTAATCTTTTTTCTGTTTCTTAGTTTTTACATTTCCTTTGTTACCAATAAAGAAACTAAGAAATAAGTAGGGGTAGGGGTAGGGGTATGGGTAGGGTAGGCATGGGATGGGATGGGATGGGATGGGATGGGGGGCAAAATAGGAAAGGAAGAAAATAATATAAAGAATAATGCGTGTGAAACGTAGAATACAGTAATAAAAGATACGTATAAGAGTGGTAATATAAAGCTACAAAAACACATGACATGGCCTCCACCAAACATCCACGCGTTTCAGTTATTTTTGTGTTTATGTATGTCAGATTCTCAATTCTTATTTTATTGAAATGGCAAAACTAAATATTTGATTTTCATTCACAGGTTGAATTTATAGATGAGATAGAACAACTATTGCATTTGTATCCAAATTATTAGCTTTTGTGATTTATATCCCAAAATGTATATAACTTTTGAGATGATGACAAAGTATCCAAGCATAGAATGATATTTTCGTAATAAATATATTAATAATAAGTAATAAATTTGAATTTTAAAAAATCTGTTTCATAGTACATATTTCATTTTGTTAAAGTACGCACTGACTGTATTATTCAACATATCAAGTAGCGATATTATACATCAATTCATACAAAACCAAAATAACGCACCAAAGTTCAAAATCAACGTATATTTAAATTAAAAGTATAATTATATTTTATAATTTTTGTGTTGATTCGTTTCAACTTCTAAGTTGTAAAATAGATATTTTATATTCAGTTGAAAAAAGACTAACCTGTATGAATCCATAACGACAAATATTAAAATATAAACTATTATCTCGATAGCTTCCGTGCTTATCAAACTCGTGTAGTCTTTCATTTTTACTGTATGTGCTTTGATATAAATGTTTATATTAATTGTGAAAATTGGCCATAATTTATAAGTGTATAACAATAACTATAATTCACCATAATTAATTATTTCGTTATAAAAAATAGTTATTGCTACTAATCATTATCATTTTTCTAAATCAAACCTATTCAGGAAATATATTAAAATTAATTTCCTAAAATTCCGATTGAAAAAGCATTGATTTAATATTAATTTTAATTTATGAAAAAATATTCAATTTAATAATTATTGTAGACAGCAATAAAATCTCCTCATGTATAGTGTAAAATCAATTAAAGTAAAGAAAGTTCTTATATGTCAACAAATAATTGAAAAAGTTAGTAATAACATATCAAATATTCACATTGATAAAAAAAATAAGAATCAAGTTGTAAACAAAATTTCAAACAATTGGACAATATGAACAACAAATTAAAATTTAAAAAATATGACTATTGATTATAATCCTATTTAAGAATTAATATGACTCTTTTTTCCTCATCAAATATTTTATCTTCATTATTATTATTGTTATTATTATTATTTTAATTTTAATCTAATTTTATATTTTGGTATTGTTAAGATTATTACGAATATAACTGAAATATATATTTTTTTATTATTTTAATATACAGATTTGTTATTTTTATTTTATTCATTAAAAAATAATTAATAATTTATTTTTTATTAATATTGTTTGAAGTTAGTTTCGTCGGTTATTATTCATGATAAATAACATTAATTAATAATCTATATATGTAAAAGGTAGGCCTAACACCGTTTTTGGTACTTGTGCTATTGCTAGTTTACTTTTTGCATTCCTCTGCTATACACATTACCTTTTGAGTCTCTGTGCTTTAAATTCTGTTATTCATTTGATCCTTTTTATAACGGACTTTGTACAACTCCGCCACGCTGGATCCATGTGTAATGTTTTTTGCTGACGTGAAAAAATTTGGAGTAAAAGAACACTTTTATAGGATCAATTCAAATTAAACCATTTACTGTTAATGTCCTGCTTCTCCTTCACCATCTGATTCTCTACTTCTCCTTCACCGTCTCTAACCTATACAATTCAACGTCCTTTTTCATCCATTATTTCCCCTTGTCCAATTCCCCTAATTCCATCATTAAATAGGACCTATTTTAGGCGAAATGGATTTGTTTGTTTATTCCGGGCGATAAAAGCGAGTTGAAGATTGAATTGATGATTCGATTGGTGGGTCAAACTTGTGTCCTCCATGTTTGCCCATCATGTTGAAGCCAAAGTAATAAGATAGAGTATAGAGCTGCAAGTGATTATGAATCTCGGCAACAAATTTCTCCAATCCCTAATTTGATTTTTTTGACCTATTTTTGTAATTAAACTGAATCTTTCATTCTTCTTTGCTGAAGGACCCAATCTCACGGATGAAGAATCCAATCTCTAGGCATATGGGTTTTGATCAATGATGAGATTTCATTTGAATTAGCAAGAATTGAAGAGTTTTGAGTTTATTTGTAATTTAACTGAATATCTCATTAGTTTAAGATTAAAAAGTCAGTTGGAGTTTTCTAAGAGAGAGAGGGAGGGAGCATAAATGGTGAAATGAGATTGTATAACATATATGTTTTTCTATATGAATCTGTTTTGCTTACAAAAATTATTTTCATTTCCTCCAAATATTTTCATGTCAGCATAAGAATTACGCATGGATCCAGCATGGCGGAGTTGTACGAAGTCTGTTAAAAAAAGATCAATTGGATAATGGAATTTAAAGCATAAGGACTCAAAAGGTAACGTGTATAGCAGAGGAACGGAAAAGGTAAACCAGCAATAGCACAAGGACCAAAAGGGTGCTAGGCCTAAAAGGTATAAGGATAATTGTTTTTAAAATGTATAAGGGTAAAAGAGTCTTTTAGGAGTTCAGTTTCATCATTTATTATCCATGATAAGTAACATTAATTAGTAATCTATATATGTAAAAGGTATAAGGATAAATTTGTTTTAAAAGGTATAAGGGTAAAACAGTCTTTTAAGACTTCATTGCTTTTATATATATATATATATATATATATATATATATATATATATATGATGTTTAAACTAGGGTTGTAATTGAACCAAGTCGTTCGTGAACAGCTTGGTGTTCGGCTCGATAAAAACTTGACTTAATTTAAAAATGAACAGTTTGTGAGCATAATTTTTAATAAGTGGAAAATGTACCATGAAAATATAGGGAAAATGGCTTTGGAATCACTTGATTTGGAGTTATATTGTGGATTTTATGAGTGTTTTTGTGAAATGAAGATCGCAGGAAAATAATCCAGAAGATTGCAGCAGAGTTACGGGAAAAGAGGGAGAAAATGGCATTTTGGTTGGTGATGACGTGGCACACTAGGAGAGGACCTGAAGTTAGTTCAATTATATAAAAAAGGATCTTTTGGGTGGCACAATGGACGAATGGAAGGCTGCCACTTATTTTACTTAATGGCCAAGCATACTAAAACTTGTGGTTATGAATATTTTGTAATAGTTTAATAAGTGCAAGTGACCAACTTGCTTAAGTCCCTTGAATACTATAAAAGGGCTTCTCTTTCCCTTTGGAAAGCAGCTTAGGCTCACTTTCTTCATCTCCATATTCTGTTTCTCTTTCATTTTTATGAAACTAACTATGTTCTTTTTTATTTTGCATTTTATTTCTATACTTATGAGCAACTAACTTCCCTACAAGCTTGCTAGGCACTGTCGGCGGCTTGTTTGTGGTGTAGAACCTTCTTTATGCTAACATAACTCTTTGTTAGATTGATTATTATTCGTGCTTAATTGTCTTGTAGGTTGGGCCCGATCTATGTCGTGTGGAAGCAAGGTGAACCGAGAGGAGAATTGTGACCATAGACCTAATAATTGTTGGAAACTGACAGTCAAATTGAATATGCATAAGAGGCATGACGGAAATTCAAAATTTTATCCATGTCCCCAGGAACTCCTATTAGTTGCATATAAATTAAATAAAGCCTTAACTAAATAATTCTCTACCTAGGTTAGCATGCTAAAGGACTAGGCATACCATAATTCCAAATTATATCCTAGCATATTTATTTTATACTAAGCATGCTATAACTCTAAGTTATAACCTAAGCATAAAATAAACTAAGCGTGCAAAAATAACATAAGCATAATTATTAAGTCTAAAAACACTTAAAGAAAAATGCTTAATAATTAAAAGAGAAAGAAAAAGAACTTATCAGTTAAAGCGTGCTTTTGCAGAACCTTTTTGCACAAGCCTCCAATCGTAGGATAGCCTCGATCAGTATCAACACGAATCCCATCAACCAAAACCTCCCCGGGAGGAAGAACTAAGAAGCCTCGAGTAGTTTCTAGACCTTTCTAGAAGCCTCACCCAAAAATATAAACTAGCGGTGCCCGAATAAATTCAGGTTCCACAAAAATAACTTGCTCAATTATCCGAGAGATTAATTATCTCGCTTAGGATTTATGCTTTGAGCTTGGTGCTATTTAAAAGGAAAGGGGACAGCCTATATATAGGCTTGGGGGAGCAAAAAATGCTCCCCCTACGGGGATGTGGGACGGGAGTAATTACTCCCATCCCACCATATATATACACGAGGCGTGCCATGCACGCAGCATGTGCCCTTTTCATAGGCTGCCTTTGTGCAGCCCATGAACAAGGGCTGCCAGTGCACTCCGCCCAACCGAAATATGTATAAAATATTTCATACTTTTTGGTTTTAACTTGTCAATGCAAAATCTCCTTTAAATTCTTTCAAATAAATATTTATTTTTGACTCTAATAAATTAGTTATCAGTCAAAATAAATTTCTTGGTCCAACCAAAATTGATCTAATCAATTATAATTTATTTATGACTCTAATTAATTAGTTACCGGTCAAAATAAATTTCTTGGTCTATCCAAAATTGATCTAATCAATTTTAACCAATCAAATAACAATCCAATTATTATTTATATTATATTTTCGTAATAGAATAAATCTATTAGTTCTTTACTTAGTCCGATGAAGGTCCAATGTGTGTGACCTTATAGGATTCCGAAGTATTAAGCTGTTAAAGCTTAATCAACCCTTGTTCTAATGGAACCATTGGCTCGATATTCTAGACAGTGTATAGAACTCGATTACCTTAAACGACTATAGTACGCCTCTAGCAAGGGTCTACCATCCCCCATTACTCGAAACGTCATTTATGCTTATGACTTAATCCCGGTTAATGCAATAGTTATCCAGTGCGATAAATTCCTTCCATTCTTTAATATTAGTACCATCTGGTTTATTGGGTTCGGTTAAAGTGTTAACCCACTAATAGCGAGGTTGCTCCAAGTTATCCTAGTTATTTACTTGTTACCGAAGTATATTGCCTTTTACCATAGTGTGTTTGACTAGAAACCATTTCTATTAAACACATACTCTGATCATAGGTTTATGGCAGTCATCACTTCAACAAGTGGCCAGGTACAACTCCTTAATATATCTAGAGCGATGGATTCTTTTCGACTACTCAGCCTACCAAAGTGATGTCATCAATATACCTATAGTCACCCATAGCACCCTAAATTAATGAGTGCATAGTAATGACCCAAAGTATAGCAATAGTACCACAGAAGGTAGGTAGCATCTCAAGTAAGAGGACATTCACAAAGCTTATTCCATGAAGATAAACACTAACACATTGATATATATACCAAGTGTTTATCTTGCTGCGGTCTCCAATATATCTCCCAGATATATCCATGTGTCAAACTTAAGGAACCACCTTCAGTCTTTAGGAGATTAACTGCTTGGACCCTTTCCAAGAAAGTTGACCACAGGCTAGTCTTTCCGTTTCATCAATATCCTTTCTTGATGAAACTATGACTAGGGATAGTTTAGACATAATCATAATTGCACATGAAGCAGGTTCCACCAAATATAGTCCAACTATAATTTCTTTGACTTCATGCTATGATATGTCAAGGACTTTTGCATACATCAATGAATATATATTTAACCAGCTTTAATATATATATATATATATATATATATATATATATATATATATATATATATATATATAAGCATATTGATATAAACAAAAGATTAAATGCCTTTATTGATTAAACAAATTATTCGTACTATTACATAATTAAGATATATAGCCCTAATTGCCTTAAGGGCATACATCATATCCAACAATAATAATCACATAAAACTTACATGTACCGAGAGGAGACTAAATTTATGCTAAGGGTTTCTATTCAAGTAAATAAAACGTTTGCTTATTCTTAATTAATGAGATTATATCTAGTGAGGTCGAGAGATAAGCTAGGTAGAGTTTCATATAAACCAAGTGAGGTCGAGAGATAAACTTGGGGATATTAGTGCAAGAGACCTTAGATCTAGGCACCTTAACATGTTGGATAAAGAAGGGGAAGCACCATGAACACCACCTAATTGCTTGGTAAAGCTTGTGTTTTTATACCTTTGTTATTTTCGTTACTGCACTCTTCTGCCTATTTATTTTAGCTTACTGCAATCTAGTCACTATTTTAATTTACACTACTGCAATCTTGTTTAAATTAGTTTTTAGCTCACCAATCCTATAAATTGATATCATTTAACTACTGAATTGCCTATAAAACTTAATACTTCATTGCTCCTCATGGGAATGACACTTGATCTTGCCTTGTACTACTAATCACGATCTAGTGCACTTGCTAAGTCCATCAGGCACCCAACAAGTTTTGGCTCCGTTGCCGGGGAGCGACATGCTAAGTTTTTAAGTTTTTGTGTGTAATTTGGTAGTTTTAATCTCTTTGTTCCATTTGTGTAGATTTTATAGATTGCAACAATCTTTTGTGGACAACAAAAGAAGGAGAAACAACCTCGACTAAATGGGAATGAACATCTTGAAGGAGATGGCAATTTAAACTTGCCCCCACCAAAGCAAAGACTCGAAGAATATTTGAAACCATCTATAGAGGGACACCCTTTTTGTATCGTGATACCTCATGAAGGGGACTGTTGAACCAAGCATGAGTTTGACTGACTCAGTGGACTGACTCAGTAGTGCTTAAGTTTTGATCATAACAATTAAGTTCAGTTTGAGTTAATTAAATTAATAATAATGTTAAAATAAATAGTCTATGGGTGTTTGAGGAGTTAGTAAATTCGAGGGTAGAATTTCGAGTCTCCGTTGACCTGGCTATTTAGTTTAACTCTGAGTGACATGGGCTGAGTATCTACGACAGTCGCTAACTTAGTAATATTCACTCAGCACTTGATATTTAGATTTTATTTTAGCTGTGTGCTTTACGATTCATTTTTTATTTTAGAATATAAGTTCCCTTTGAAAAATTAATTTTCCGAATGAATTTTAGGAAAAAGTCCATTTTGGACATGATCATTATTTTAACCAAATTATTAGTGAAAATGCCATATGTTATGGGGTTTGGACCATTTTCGAGGAATTCTTGACTTCCGTCGTTGCACTGTACATCCTAGCTTCGCAAATTAAAATAGGTCAAAAATAAAACAAAAACTAATCTTCTGTCCAAAACTCCATACCGCCGGCGGTATGAATGAGGCCGCCAGTGACATCACTGATGCAGCTGGCGATATCATTTACACAGGCAGGCTATGTGACATGCTGGATACCATGAAGAAAGGGTCCTGCAAGAAAATGAGGGGGGCCAAATGAGGCCATTGGCAGTATCAACATGGTGCTGGCGGAATGGTTGATACTGTCGGTGCTTTAAATGCTTCCGGTGGCTTCAGTTTTTTGTAGCAGCTATTTTTTGCCGAAAAGCGACCAAAAACCCAAAACTAAGCACAAAACAGCAAATGAACACAATGAACAAGTAAAATGAAAGCCAAAGAGCTATAAGACTCAGAATTTTTACCTCAGGACCGTGAATCCACCTCTTCGTGATCCTAATGACACCTCCGGGGAGCTCAAATGATGATTTGGGAAGTAAAGGGGTGATTTAAGGCTCTAAATCCTATTTTGGTGATTTCTAAACCTAAATTGCACCTAAATATCAGAGAGTTCAGTAGAGAAAAACCAAGAAAAGATGAATTGAATCTTCTTTTCTTACCTTTTCTAAACTTTATCCCACTAGAACTAGCTAAAATGCTTAAAATCTCCTTAAGATTTTGAGTGGTGGAAGTGTTGAACCCTTAAAATGGCTGAGCAATGCTACTTATATAGGCTAAAATCGATTAGAAATTGCCTTTGATCAATTATCCCTCGGATATTGAGCAAAAAGGCACACAACTATTTTGCAGCAGAAATCCATGTCGCCGGCGGTATGGATAAGGCCGCCGGCACCTCACTCTCCTGACAGGTCTGAAAAGCTTGCGCGAATCGTGCCCGGAATCAGGGAAAGGGAGAGGAAATCTGGCAAAAGGTGATTTTGACAAAAAAAAAACTGAATTATTAGGCGCTTTTATGATTTTTTATGGGTATTTTGAACTAAATTATTTTTTTTGGTGCAAATCATCGGTCTGAGCTACCACCGGACGCGTTATCGGACACATCGAACTGAATTTTTCGGAAAATAAAATTCGTAGAGAATTTTATATCGATAATAAAAATTCCAAAAAAAAGAATTTTTATCATGAGGAATAAAATCGGGTATACGTCATCATCGTCTCGCGAGAGGGACTGTAAGAGAATTCAGTAATCCTCTGTTCTCTTTCCCTTTCCTCCTACTTACTCTTCTCGCGATCCTTCTCCCCCATTGCCATTGCATCCAAAATGGTTTGGGCTCGATGATCAAACTGCAAGGTGTTGAATGATGAGGGGGACTTTAGGAATTCACTGATTGATAAACTCAACCCTCTTTTGGAAGCTATGCTGAAGGTGCTTGATGGGTATAGCATACTGAGCAAGGAGAATGAAGACAGCACTGCTTGCTTGAATGAAGTTGTTGATGGAATTAGTGCTTTGATCATAGTGGTAACCAGACATCATGGGTTACACATTAAATTAAGGAATGCAAAGGAGGAGATGCTGAAAGGAGTCAAGGACGTAGAGGAAGCTGTGATTAATGCCTTGAAGAGGCTGAATATTTCAGATGCTCTGAATAGTGACATTGTTATGAAAGATGTTGAACTGGAGCCTACACTTCATCAGAAGCTTGGTCATATCAGGGATCAAATCAAGCAAGTTCAAGTAAATGTCATTAATGATGGAGAAGCAATTGATAAAACCCACGATGAAGTCACTACTCATATCAGGAGCACTCCCATGCTGGAGCAGATACTCAGAGAAAATAATCAGGCTAAGGCTCTAGCAAGTCTCACCCAGATATCCAAAGAAGGACTCATCGCTCAATATCAAGTTAATCTATCCCAATCCCATGCTTTGGTAGGCTTGTTTGCCTTTGTCAGAGAACAAGATGTTATATCACAGGAAATATACGAGCTGTTGGTACAGAGCTTCTCAACCAATGTCTATGGTCAGCTCGAAACCTTTGAAGAGTCTATGAGCTAGTCTGATCAACGAGCCCAAGCCATTTTAGATACAATGGCAATGGGGGAGAAGGATCGCAAGAAGTGTGAGCAGGAGGAAAGGGAAAGAGAATAGAGGATTGCTGGATTCTATTACAATTTGTCCAAGGATCAGGAGTGCATTCAAAGAGAATATCACGAGATAAGGAAAGGAAAAGGCAAGAAGATTGCTCTGCCTAAAGAGAAGAAATCCAGATGGGATCAACAGGTTTATGAGGAAAGGAGAGAAAATCTGGGAGCCCCACCTATGCCTAAATAGATAGAATAAGAATCTTTATAATCGTTAGAGCTGAATTGTAAAACTTAGTATAGATTAACTCATCATTGTCTGTACTCAACTTATTTGTTAATGAAAAATTACATATTCTGTTCCAAGTTAAGATCTTCTTAACTTCTTATATTTTCTTTTGCATATATATGTAATGACCTTTGTGCAGAAATATAAGAGAAGTGTTGAGGAATGCTGAACTCAGAGAAGTCAAGGATTATGGGGGAGTTAGCATTCATTTTGAGCAGATTGAGATGCTAAACAAAAGACATATCAAGCATAAGTATAAGGTAACTCTAATCTAGATATCTTATTGATTTAATTCTCGCTCAAGTTAATTGCCATTGATCAAAATGGGCGAGATTGTTGAACCAAGCATGAGTTTGACTGGCTTAGTGGACTGGCTCAGTGGTGCTTAAGTTTTTTATCATAACAATTAAGTTCAGTTGAGTTAATTAAATCAATAATGATATTAAAATAAATAATCTATGGTTGTTTGAGGAGTTAGTAAATTCGAGGGTAGAATTTCGAGTCTCCGCTGACCTAGCTATTTAGTTTAACTCTAACTGACCTGAGCTGAGTATCTACGACAGTCGCTGATATTCACTCAGCACTTGATATTTAGATTTTATTTCAGCTGTGTGCTTTACAATTATATTTTCTGCTGAGTTACTTTTGGTCTGTCAACGCTCTAACTTTACCATTTAAGGTAAAATGGAATCTTTACTTTTAGTGTTGCTTTTTGCAGGACATTAATGAGACAAAGGCAAAAAGAAGTAATGTCTTAACATGACTCAGAATTACGAATAAAAATGACAAAGTCTTCCAATGCAAAGCTGCAAAAAGTCATTTTTCATTTTGGGCAATTCTGCAGATCTACCAACCTAGTATCGCGCGCTCTGCCAAATGTTAGAATACCAGTGGGAATGGGATGAAGACACGTAGTAAGTCAGCGCGAGTTCTCTCTAATAGGAGACTGGCATTAAACGATAAATGATTCAAAATGAAGCTCGATTTTCAATCTAATGGATTGAAATGTATCTCACAACGGTGCAATTCTATCTCCTAATGGATCTATTTGAAGAAGCAACGGGTGAATTACTGAGCTGTTAATTTTAGAAGATGCCAAAGTAAGTTCAACGGCTACTTTCTCAATCCAACTGTAAAAGGAGCAAGAAGGCAAGCGTTAGAACTTGGTGATTGCACCTGAATTTCTCAGAAGCTAAATCTCTTTTAAAATACAAGCTTTAAAGAAATTCAAGCAAGAAAGCACAACTCAACGAGAATCTGCTTTAGAATAAGAGAGAATAGATTAGATCATTTCCATTGTAATATCAGATCATTTGTAATTGGATCAACGTTTTATAAGTTAAATCCAGGTCTTGTCTAGACTCTTAGAGAGTTGCTAATAGAAGAGGGTATTCTAGTCAGCGGGTGAGCGATTACAGTTTGGAGGGTACTTATTGTAATTGGGTAATTTGTGAAAGGCTTCTCCGCCTAGGGTAAAAGAGTTGAGATTAGTGAATTAAAGCTAATATACTCTCTCAGGACTGGATGTAAGCATAGGTTGTCGAACTAGGATAAAAATCTCAGTGTTCTTTACTTTATCGCATTTTTCAGATTTTCACTCAGCTACCTGACCTCACTCAGCGGAGCTAGTTATTATCGCGAAAATTTTTTATAAGTTCTTGAGTGAGTCAATCACCCCCCCCCTCTGACTCATTGAGTGTACGCATAGGGACTAACAGAGATAATGTTTTTGAGATTAAAGTTTCAATGATTCAAATGCTTCAAGCTAGTGTTCAGTTTGGAGGTTTGCCCGAAGAAGATCCGAACTCTCACATCGAAGATTTCGTGATTATGTGCAACACTTTCCGCACATGTCGCGTAATCTCTGATGACATCATTTGACTTAAGCTTTTCACTTTTTCACTTCAAGACAAGGCTAAAAATTGGTTGAAAAATTTGCAACCAAGTTCTATCACTACTTGGGACGATATGGCGACTACATTCTTGCTGAAATATTTTCTACCAAGAGAGGTGATAAAACTCAGAAATGAATTCAGTAGGTTTTTGCAGCAACCTAAGGAATCACTCTCTGATGCTTAGGAATGTTACAAAGAACTACTGAGGAAGGTTCCAAACCATGGCATTCCTTTGTGGATGCAAGTTCAGAATTTCTATAATGGATTGACAAATGCTTGCAAGATCCAAATAGATTCCGCAACAAATGGAGACCCCGATGAACTTGCCACGAAAGAGCTCTATGATTTGATAGAAAGATTGGTCAATACTAGCTACAAGTGGCATTCTATTAATGAAGATCGAGAGTCGGAGGCTATATCTAAGCTTTCTTACAAGGTTGACTTCATTTTAGAACAACTTGCCAAGCTAAATGCATCAGCAACCTTGAGCATGCAGCAATTTATTGTGATTTTTATGGAGGTAATCACAAAAATCAAGAATGCAGCAATCTTCTGTCCGAAAGGAGAAACCATCAAAACTTTCCTTGGAATCAATTGCCGCAATCTCAACCTCATTTCCAGCAACATCACAATAACTTTTCTCCACCTCCTCAATCTCATAATGCTAAGAAATCAGAAATGGAGGAGGTAAAATAAATGATGATGCAATTCATGAGTACCCAACAAAATTCCAACAAATCAGAATTGGGTGAAATGAAGGAGATAATGACGCAATTCATGAAACAAACTCAAACTTCAATCATGAATCTAGAGACTTAAGTCCAATAACTTGCTCAAAAAGGAAAATAAAAAAACTCAAGGGAGGAGTGCAAGGCCATGATGTTTACAAGTGGTAAGGTAGTTGAAAATACTAATAAAATGGTTGTTGATGATGTTGAAGAAATTGCAAGAAAAAGTGCAGAGGAAATCCTGCAGTTTGCTGAAACTCAGGCGTTGCAATCTAAGAGTGCAGCAGTTTCACAACAGTCTTCTCTACAATCTTCTGAACATGTTCAGAATGAGCCATACTTGATCAGCAACCTATTCCAGCCTACCAACCACAGATTCCTTATCCTCAACGAGCTAAACAATATGAAATGGCCAAGAAGTTTGAAAACTTTTTACAAGTTGTTAAAATGCTTGACATTAGCATTACTTTTGCAAGAGAACTTGAATAAATTTCAATGCATGTGAAGTTTTTGAAAAACTTGTCAACAAGCAACATGAAATTGGAGAAGGTAGCAATGGTACAACTCAACCGAGATTGCTCTTAAATTTTGCAAAGCAAGCAACCTTTGAACAAAGAGCTAAAGGATCCAGTGAGTTTTTCTATTCCTTGTTCTATAGGCAATCTTATTATTAAAAATACGCTTTGCGATTTAGGAGCAAGTATCAATTTAACGCCATACTTCATTTATAAGCAACTTGGTTTAAGAGAACCACAACCCACTAAAGTGTCTATACAACTTGCCGATAGAACCATTAGGTACCCTAGAGGTATTGTTGAAAATGTTTTAGTAAAAGTAGGAATATTTATATTGGCTGTGGATTTCATTGTGATGGATATGCATGAAGACCGACGTGTACCTTTTATTTTAGGGAGACCTTTCCTTGCTACTGGTCATGCTTTAATTGATGTACATTCAAAATTTCACAATGAACAAGTTGTTCTTAAAATGAACAAAGCGATGAAATATCCTTCTATTCGTGATGATCGTTGTTATTTTCTTGATGAAATTGATGAGCACTTAGGCCCTCTTGTTTTTCAAGAACTTAATGAAAATTATTTTGAGGAAGAATAGGAGATTTCAAAAGAATTGATTTTTGACAAGAATGTTGTAGCAAGACAAGATTGATGAATCTAGGTTGGGTAATTATGAGAAAGCCTTGAGTCACACAGAAATTCAATGGCATGGTCATAGAAAGGGACTTAAACGTGGACAACAAGTTCTTTTATTTTCTTCTAAACTGAAATCATCTCCCAGTAAGCTTGAGTCACGATGGACAGGCCCTTATACCGTCAAAGAAGCATTTTCACATGGGGCAATTGAAATCATCAAGAAAAATGGGAATGTTTTCAAAGTGAATGGTCAAATGCTAAAGCCTTGCTTGCCCTACGGGGAAGTTAAGGTTGTTGATGAAAAGTTGCAACTTTATCCACCTCATTCAAGTTTCATATATGAACCTCCTTGAGCAATCTTGAAGGAATTTGGTGTCCGCTTCAAACACCAATTGAAGCAAAATTTTGATGAGCTCAAGCTCATTAGTCTATCCTTAATATTATTTTTATTATTTTATTAAGTGATATATTTATTTTGCTATATATTTAATACCTTGCTTTTCTGTTTTTATAGGTAAACAATTGATTAAGTATGGGGAGGCCACATAGAGATCATATTCCAGACTTTTTGTTGCTCAACATACTTAATTCCATTCATCATTGATTCTAAAAATTTGCCAAAATCAGTTCGATTTTCAGAAATTATTATTTCTCCATTTTGGAGCAATTGTTTATACATTGTTTGCACCACAAGATTGCAAACAGCTTTATTTTTTGCCTTCAAATATTTCTTGCCAATCAATTACTCTTCACAATAGTCCTTCCCCTCTGGTATGTTGCTTCCACTTAGTTCTGCAATCT
This sequence comes from Euphorbia pulcherrima, assembly GCA_947683365.1. NCBI lineage: Eukaryota > Viridiplantae > Streptophyta > Magnoliopsida > Malpighiales > Euphorbiaceae > Euphorbia > Euphorbia pulcherrima. Next base: position 5,342,657 of record CANTUS010000008.1, read on the forward strand.
TATAAGATTTCGCTAACTGCAACCTTCCATTCCTACTACTGCATTCTTGCTTTGAGGACAAAGCAACATTTAAGTATGGGGATGGAGGGCATAGCCCTTGATTTCAAATGGTATTGATTTCTATTGCTATTTCACTTATTATTAACATGGTATATTGACTGCAAGTTTGAGTTCCCCACTTAGATAGATTGCTGAACTCTTCTGTTTTGTTTTAAACTTTTGATTTAATGTCTTCTTGCTTTGTTTTGATAAAATTTGGCCAAAATTTTTCATTTTCCTCTAAAATGTTTTCTGTTTTTTGCAATAAGCATGATGGTTTGCTCTTAGAATGCAAGTTAGTCTAAAGAAAATTCTTGGTGTTTGGTTTTAAATGGTGAACTTTCATTGGCATGCTTTAACAAAGTTGATTAAGCAATATAGATCTTCATAAGGAACTGTTTTTCAATACTTATGGTGATCAATAATACCTACTGCAATCTACCCAACTTTAGTGAGAATTTGAGCCTCAATTTATGATAACAAGATTGTTGTTTGAATTTTCTTGATGAGTGGGCATGCATTTGTGTATTTTAAGCTAGAACTTGATATGGTTTAGTACTTGTTGAGACTACACATTGATTACTTGCATGACATGATAAAGGCAACTACGATTAACTTTTCTTAGCCAAAAAGCCACCCTTTCACATGAATTTTCCCTTAGATAAGCTCATTTGAGCCTTTAGCCTATTTCTTTCTTTAACAACATAATTTAAGCCAATAATCCTTCACTTTGATTTCCCTTCTACCAGGATTTTTATCAAAGAATTTTTTTTTGACAAGATTGCATCAACTTTATATATACCGCAGACTTGTGCTTATCAAGTCAAAGATCCAATACATAAAAATTTCTTGAGTTATGTTGGTAAAAGTTTCTATTTTCCAACTCATGGTTCTTCTAAATATATGTATATATCTATATGAATATCTTCCACAAGAACAAAAAGAAAAGCAGTAGCCAACACATATCAAAATTTCTTTGGCTACTCAAATTTTTAGATTTACTTCAGCAAGCTCGTTTCCCCTTTTAAAAAAAATTCTTACACTTACTTGAATTGATGACATAAAACCCTTGTCTTCGTTGGAAAAATTGTTGAAAACTCAAGCTATCCTCTTAAGATTAATTGATCTTTGAATTGATGTTCTTTAAAGCTAAAATTTACTTTTGATTCTTGCACAAGTATGTTGTTGTGCCTACTGCAGCCTGCTGTAATTATTTGATAAATTCTTTTGGTGAAATCCTTAGCCCATATGACCTTTTATCATCACACCTTACCCCAAGCCTACATTACAACCCTTTATAAAGTCCTTTTGATTATGTTTTGTAGTCAATAACAATGGTGGAGATAAATCCAATTATCAAGCATATGATCTTAAGAATGCAATGTATTGCTGAAGAGTGATGTCTTTAAATTCCCTTAAACACTTTGAGAGAAAATTGGAGTGAAATCTTTAGTGAGGCAGTATCATTGCATTGATGCCATGTTTACTGATTTACTAGCTCTCAATGATTATCTTGACTCATTTTTTATACTAAGTTAACATGCTAGTGTGGGTAAGCTCATCTTTATCCTTAAGCTTTGCATTTTCTGTAGACTCTTTTGTTGTTTTATGGTGATAAGTGGATTGTTAATTGTTGACTTAGTTTTGACATTTTCGCACTTATCTTTTTCTTCTCTGCTTTTTCTTCTTGCTTTGAGGACAAAGCGATATTTAAGTATGGGGGATTTATGATAAGTGGAAAATGTATCATGAAAATATAGGAAAAAGAGCTTTGGAATCACTTGATTTGGAGTTATATTGTGGATTTTATGAGTGTTTTAGTGAAATGAAGATTGCAGGAAAATAATCCAGAAAATTACAGTAGAGTTGCAGGAAAGAGGGAGAAAAATGGCATTTTGGTGGGTCATGACGTGGCACACTAGGAGGGGACCTGAAGTTGGTTCAATTACGTAAAAGGGGATCTTTTGGGTGGCACAGTAGACGAATGGAAGGCTGCCACTTATTTTACTTAATGGCCAACCATAATAAAACTTGTGGTTATGAATATTTTGTAATAGTTTAATATCTACAAGTGGCCAACTTGCTTAAGTCCCTTGAATACTATAAATGGGCACCTCTTTTGCTTTGGACAGCAGCTTAGGCTCACTGTCTTCATCTCCATATTCTGTTTCTCTTTCATTTTTATGAAACTAACTAGGTTCTTTTTTATTTTGCATTTTATTTCTTTACTTATGAGCAACTAATTTCCCTATAAGCTTGCTAGGCACTGCCGGCAGCTTGTTTGTGGTATAGAACCTTCTTTATGCTAACATAACTCTTTGTTAGATTGATTATTATTCGTGCTTAATTGTCTTGTAGGTTGGGCCCGACCTATATCGTGTGGAAGCAAGATGGACCGAGAGGAGAATTGTGACCATAGACCTAATAATAATCACATAAAATTTACATGTACCGATAGGAGACTAAATTTATGCTAAAGGTTTCTATTCAAGTAAATAGATTGTTTGCTTATTTCTAATGAATGAGATTATATCTAGTGGTCGAGAGATAAACTTGGGGATATTAGTGCAAGAGACCTTAGATCTAGGCACCTTAACATGTTGGATAAAGATGGGGAAGCACCATGAACACCGCCTAATTGCTTGGTAAAGGTTGTGTTTTCATACCTTTGTTATTTTGGTTACTACACTCTTCTGCCTATTTATTTTAGCTTACTGCAATCTAGTCACTGTTTAAATTTACATTACTGCAATCTTGTTTAAATTAGTTTTTAGCTCACCAATCCTATAAATTAATATCATTTAACTAATGAATTGCCTATAAAACTTAATACTTCCTTCCTCCTCGTGGGAATGACATTTGGTCTTGCCCTGTACTACTAATCACGATCTATCGGGCATGCAACAATTTTATGGCTCGAATTATAAATGAGCTGAACATGAACAAGCCAAAGCTCGACTCGTTAACTCCTGAACAAATTCAATTTGACGTTCGCGAACAATTTCATGAACTAACTCAATAAATGTTCTGAATGAGCTCGACTATTATAATTACATATAAAAAATAAAATTTTATAGAATTAAAATAAAGTATGGCTATATAAAATTGGACTAATACAACAAGTATATGTATAACATTACCCAACCAAATTTTATAGCCTACTTTAAATTATGTATTGAATTGGCAATGTTGTTCACGAACAAAGTAGACAAGCTCGTTCGCAAACAAATTAGCGTACTATTCATAAATAAAATAAATGAGTTGTTCGTGAACAGCTCATGAACAAATGAACACTTAAACGAACGAACACGAAATAGAATTTTGAGTTCGAATTCAAGCTCGCCTCGGCTCGTGACGAACATGCTAAAACTCGGCTCGGCTCGACTCGTTTATAGCCCTAATTTAAACTACTTAATATTTTGGATATAAGACAACGATAAATTACATTTTACCACCTATCACTATAAGTGATGACGATGCTCGATCCAATAATGATTGGATGCAAAGTGATTGATTAAAAATAACTTATCTTTTATTTTTCTCCGGAACACATTGTTAATTTAATGGAATATATAAAAACTGAAGTTAAGCCTGTATAACGTACAAATGGATGCAGCTAACATAAATGATTGAAATTTGTATGAAAGATAGTGTAATTTGTGTAACATCTCCCTGTTTTCAACTGCACTTCTCTCTTTCTCCTTTCAATATATCTTTTTTTTTGTTTGTTTTGGTTTTATTTCTTCTATAGTACTATTCTTATTCCCTTAACCTGAAAAATGAGTTGACACTGTAATAAGAATGCACAAACAGTTCGAAGGTCGTTATCTTATCTGTCAGATGACAATTCAGCTTGTAAATGCAAAAAGCAATAATAGTAATATTATATAATTTCTATTTGCAGTATACAGTTATTAATACTAATAGCCACCAAATTGAGTTAATCACAACCACTTCCACTATTGTTGTTTTTGCCTGTAGGGGGTTGGAACAAAATTTACCAAGTCAGTATGTCGTCGTGCAATTTTTCTAACCTACCCCAACAATGAACAAATTAAATTGTTTCTTTTCCTTTTGAAAAACCATTGATTGTGAAGCAGTACTAAACCAACAGAAGAATGGTGTAATCCATAATCACCACAACTTATAGAAAATGTTTCACAACCAGAAGCACGCCTCACATAAAGCTGAGCTCTTTATAGCATCACAATGTTTTTAATAACAAAGATTTGGTCATGTTTGTTAAACCAAATTCAATCTCATTTTGTAACTGTTAACACGCTGTTTAGATTAATGCAGCGCATCAGTAGTAACATGTATAATAACAATAATAAAAATATGACCTGTGTTTCGTCCAATGAAAAATATAATAGGCATTCTTCAAGGGCAATACTTTTACTACACAGTTTAAAATAATCTCAAGGCCACTTCTCTACTGAAGTCCACAAATACCCAGAAACGCATATGGTTTCAATAAGAGTTGTTTATATTACTGAAGAGAGTATGTCAGTTAGAAGAATGCATCACTTCAGACCAAAGAATTTAACCAAAATGTTGGAGACAAAACATATTGTTTTTTAACTATGGGTTGCTTATTTTCTTCCTTCATTTAACCAAAAAAGAGAATAAAACAAAAAAGGGGACTCTTGAGGTCACTCCATCACGATTACAATATGACATGGCAAAACAGCCTAGTTTTCAAAGCAAATTATTCGCCACTTGAGGACGAAAGCTAGTTGACAACATCAACAATAACCTTGCGAGACTTGAGAACTGACCACCTCATTCGCCGATAGTATGCAGCCTGAAGTAATGCCAATGACAGTACAAATATCCACTTGAAACCCATCTGCACATCATCAAGAAATATACTAAAATATTGATGGTTTCACTTTCAGGCAAAAGAAAATGTAAATAAGTAGTCATGTTCATGCCAGGGTACCCTGGCCGGCCCAAGTCCCACTCAAATGGGCCAGGCTTGGACACTAACTTTTAATAAATCCCGGCCACTAAAGCCCAAAATTTGATAGATCAGCTTGGAATTCATATTAATACCCAAGCCTGGCCCAACAAATAATAATTTTATTCAATATATATTTAGATGCTATATTTAATAATCATTTTGGATTGATATATTGTAGCCTATTGAACTTCAACCCTTTTTTTAAAAAAATTTGCGCTTAATATGTATGTAAAGAATGCAATTTGTATGTAAGATTTATACATATTTGTTCGATATCTGCCTATTTGATTAACCAGGAAATACTATTAATGGACCATGGGCCGGGCCTAGAAATGACCTAGTAAGCCCAACCTGGGCCCAGAATTTTAAAGTGTGGGCTGGGCTGGGCTTAGGTTGATGTTTTTAGTCAAAAGCCCGACGAGGCCAATGCTGCCCGACAAACAGGTCTAAATGAAAGTTATAACATACCAGCTTCCTTTCTTCCATTTCTGGTTCTGCAGCCCATGACAAAAATGTCACGACATCTTTTCCCATCTGCGAAAGAAACAATGTCGAAGAGACTTGAGATTTATACCTCAATTCTGAGAAATAATAACCCTGTACCTATCTGTTACTTAGCAAGTAAAACAAAAATAAAGGCATTAGAATGAAGAACCTGAGCTTCTGTAGCAGGGGTTCCATCTTCATACTCAACAGCACCATCGTTCAGCATTTTAGGCATGGCAATAGCTCCCCCTGGAAAGTATGGATTGTAATGCAACCCTTCCCTTATCTACAATATTTTCATTGTTTTTTATTTATTCCGGGTTAGCTAGAGGAAGATTCCATATACATGAACTCTACATGTTCACAAAACGACAACAAAAAGATGCACATAATTTTCTTATGCACAAAGAAGCCACATGACTAAGTTCATAAGAAAAGATTAGTTAACCTAGAAAAATGTATTTGTACAAATATGACAAAACAGTTCAACAAAGCGAGAAAAAGTAAACCAAATGACACTTGAGATTGGTTGTAGAAAATCCATACGAAGGATCAGGTTCTCTTATAAGTTCCAATTAACCCTATAACATCTCAGAGAATAAAGATTATATTGAGCATATTTTAAAGCCTTTTCTTAGCAAAATTCCCAGTGCTGCTCATTTGATTGTCACACAATATCAAACTACAATTTTTCCTAGTTACACATTATTGAGATCAAAATCTGACAAAGAAATATCTCTCATGTATCAATGTATCATGCAGAAAAAAAACTATACAGGCAAGTAGCCATTAGAAGAACTTACTTGAACACCAGCAGGAGGGTCGCGGTAACCTGTCAAAAGAGCAAACACATAGTTCTGACCATTGTGGCGAGCCTGAAATAGAAAAAAAGATTAAGGAATTCTGGAATACACCATCTGAGCTTTCCAAAACATATCTAAATCATTGAGGTAGGAATTACTTTCGTAATAAGACTAAGATCTGGAGGATAGGCTCCACCATTAGCAAATCTAGCAGCTTGTTCATTAGCATATGGCTGAGGAAAACGATCACTGAGTTTTCCAGGGCGAGTAAACATCTCCCCCTCATCATTAGGCCCATCAACCACCTCAATCTCAGCTGCCATAGCTTTCACCTCCTCCTCAGTATATGCAACCCCGACCAGATCACGATATGATATCAGGGACATGGAGTGGCAAGATGCACACACTTCCTGGTAGACTTGGTGACCACGGCGAATCCTGCCACAACAAAAATGATTCATTAACCACAACAAACAACACCCATTTTATCTACAAACAACACATATTTTTCAATCTTGAAAACAAATATATCCCCAGCATTTCTTCCATTTCATTTCACATAGATGAAACAATCGGTAGAGAGGGCATAGAGAAAGGGAATCAAAGAGCAAAAAAATAAAATAACAGGGAACAAAAGCATGTTCAAAATTTTCTCTCATTCTGCTGTTGAACTGTAAACGGCAACAGCACTTTCACATAATGGCAATACAGAAAAAGGCAACAGAGCCTCAAGTCAAAGGGAAGATGAGCATCTAGTAAGACTAGACAGAAATCAAGTACTTAAAGCCTGAAATAAGATAAGACTATGCAGAAATCATACATGTATCCACAAACACAAAGACAAGAGATTAGTTATTAAGCACTGGCAAAAGATAGAAAAGTCGTACTACTTACGAAGCATGGTCATAAGAACTTAAAATGCCTTTGTGAGGCCAGGGATAGATTGGACATGCTAAGCCATGCTCTGCCTCGTCTGAAGATGCTGCAACTGTGGTGAAACCCAGAAAACCTGAAAGACCAGCTCCAATAAGAGCAAAAGTTTCTAGGTGCCTTGTACTCCAAGATCCAGCATCATCATGAATTTTCTTCGAAGAAAATTTAGACAAATATGGAGATGCCTGCAGAATATTACATGCAAAGCAATAAGTTAAGTCGTCTACAGTCTGAAGGCAAACTAAGGTTTGTACCAGCATGTTTGTGTTTCACATTGTATGATGATATTCTAAACTATTAGCACATGGGCATTGCAAATTAAAAAATTGAGGGATAATTTATCTTGAGAGATATCCACGGACATAAATTTGGAACAAAAAGATTAAGTAAAGAGGGGGAAGATAGTTCTAAGCTCTTACAGTAGAGAATGACTTCAGATTCCTCCTCAAGAGCTGGTGGATCACTCCTCCTCCAGCCATTACGCTGATTTTCTGTATTGAGATCACTATAAATAACACTAATATAAGGATGAAGGATCCAAGGCAATAATCAAAACTAGAAAATGCAGGAAGCTGAAATGCCATGATATATAATATATTACATGTAGCTCTCATGCAATAACGATTCAGAGTTGTGTAATATATTCAGATATTCAAAACTGTTTAATCAGAGGATTTCAACTGGGAGCATCATGTCAAGTTAGCTCAATAATAAGCAATAGAACGACGTTCTCTCAAGGCACTATCTTATTATGAAAATTATGAGATCCAACTTGAAATAAGCATATAGAGAATCTATTTTCGGTCGCACAGAATATCATCAACGTACAACTATAAAACTATTCAATTTAAAAGCATAAAAATAGAACAATTCATGCTTCTAAAATTTCTAAATATAATCAAAGCCCAAACTCAACCATCAGAATAAAAACAAACTAAACCGCTACGCCACACATACGAATGGGGATATTTTTATGCATCCAACTAGGGCGGCAGTAATACACAAGCGGAGGGAAGGGACGCACAAGTGTGCCGTTGCCACCTCGGCCGCCGGATCCACCGATAGAAGGGTTTTTCCAGGCGGCCAACCGTCAATAGATTACAAGCTGAGGGTGTCGCTTTGTATCTCCGGATTGGGCAACAAAGTTAACATTGTGGACATTTCGGTATCTCGTAATCGGAATCGGAGATATGAACATGTAATATTCACACATGAAATTGCAAAAAAATCAAAAAGTAAATGACTAAAAAATTAGCTAGAAAGAACGCAAGAAGGAATAGAAGTGAACCTGATAGGGCTATGGAAATGGAGATCGGGAGGGCTCACAGCTGTGCGAGCGAAAGACTGTAGAGGGAGGAGAGTATAGTTACGGTGAAAAATCAAAATCGTATGGTCAAGATGAGTTGGGCCTGTGAGCTGGGCCAGGCGGCCTATATTCTTTACGAATAGTCATATTGAAACTAATTTTTTATTTTTCGAAAAGCCAAATTGTAGTCTTTTGAACAAATTTAGCTCACGAGGATTGGGGAAAGCTATGGAATTACAAGATGCCAGCTAGAATGTTACTGATTCGTTGCCTCCACTACAACGACCTCAACAACGGCATGTACAAGTTGATTCATTGTGCTTCCTATGTAATGATGGTGTAGATTCAACTTACCATGCGCTGATTAGTTGTGGTTTTGCTTTGTCCGTACGGACTGAAATTTTCAGCACAGCTTGGCCGATGTATGTCTCTAACATAGCTGAATGGGGGAGATAACTGATTACTAGTGAAACCGCAAAAGTTGAAGAAGCAATAAGTATTATGTGGGCTGTACGGGCACGAAGAAATCATTGGACTTAGAACGGAAAATTTAGACCGGCATTTCAGGTTATTCATCGTGGTCTCGGGTTTCTAAATGAATGGAGAGCCGCAAACAAATAACCAACTGTAGCTTCAAATAGAACGGTGACTAGTAAATGGACAAAGCCGCCTTAAAAGGGTTAAATGCAATGTGGATACAAGCATTTTTCATAACAAAAGGAGACTAATTGGTCATGGTTATGTCGTTAGAGCAATGTTTTAAAAAGCGATAGGCGCGAGCCCGGCAGCCGGAGCTTCAAAACGCCTACGCGGGTGTGAGCACGGGCTTTTCGGTGACCCGCGAAACGATGATGGCGTTTTGCTTTGACCTAATATTTGGCCTGTTATTCTATTATTTCGGAGTCGAGCCGTGTTTGGCAAGTATTCTCGTGACGAAGTTGGGATATTAACCGCGTCGTTCCCTTTAACCGGTTGATTAAAATAGGTGCTTTGAAAATTATTAAAAATAATTAAATCAAAATAACAAAAATCAAAAAACGAGACGCCGGGGGAGTGAGCGAGACGCACTCGCGTGCGCGTGGCCATGTCGTCGAGACGCGGCGTCTCACTGCGACGGAGCGGCCTGAAACGCTGCGCGGGCTTCGACTTTCCGTCGCCAGTCCGTCTTTCTCTCTCTAGATTCGAATTTACTTTTTTTTGGGAATCTTTGGATTTTCAAGGACTAATTGAGTTATTTAGAGTGAGTTAGGCCTATATAAACCCAATTAAAGACCTAATTCAGGACTTTTTGCCAAATTGAACACCTAATTCATCATTTAGAATATTTTAGGTTTTAGAGAGAGAAAGCTATTTAAAACTTGAAAAATCTGACTGATCCGGATTCTTAAGGGGTTATTTAGCTTAATCTTTTAGCTTAAACATTAAAAACAATTAGAAATCTTAAGTTAAAACGGGCTTAAATAGGATTTAGAGACTTTTTCTCATAAAATCACTAAATTTCGTCACTAAATTCGTCGCTATCTTCATCACTATTTCATCAGATTTCGTTACAAATTCGTCACAAAGCTTGTCAAACAACCGATTTGAGTCTCAAAACGTGGATTCACGACCTCTAGGTAAGAAAACTGAGTTCCAATCTACTTTTTATTCAATATTGTTCATTATTTGGCTGTTATTGGTTGTTATTCCGGGCTTCTTGACGTTTTTCCAAGCCAGATGCTCCGGTGAGCTTTGAGATGCTCCGGCGTAACCTGAGATGCCGCAACGGCAGCATCTCAGGTTACCACTGCAGCATCTCAAGTCCCATTACAGCATCTGGATTGACAAAAATGCCAAAAAGCTCTTGTTTCTTGGTTTTGGTCCTTTCTTGTCATTTTCTTGCGCTTTTGACTCCGATTTTTACCCGAAAATTTTTCAAAAATCACATTTAATCTATAATGTCATAATATAATTTTAATCTCTCTTTCATAATTTATTAAATATTTAATTGATTAAATCTCCTTTTAATGGCTTAAAAATTGTGTTTTTTAAACTAAATAAATCTCAATAAGTCTTTTTACCATCATATAAAATTCCAAAAATATTATCTGTCATTTTCATTTATTATTTTAGGTTATTTAGTTTATTTTGATAATTTGTAGGTTGCTTAGATAATTAATAAATGCCCGAAAATTGTGTTTTTGTCCCGACAAATCCAAAAATATGTTATTTTTCCTTGTTTGATTTTATTTACTGCTTTTATTTATTGTTGCATTATTTATGGTTGCTGGTATATATTTTGCCTCGTTTGGAGTCGGGTCCGAGTTGGTAAGCTCGGTTAGGGCCCGGTTTCGCCTTTTAATTTTCTCGCTCTATTTACTTTCCCGCATTAGAAAAATGTATAGGAATTTGTAAAGCCTTGTAATAATTATTTTATTTGCTTTATTTACCGCTTTTATGTGATGTATGGCATATAAACCAAAAACTCCAGACAATAATTGGATTTAAATCGCATAAGAACTGAAGTCGCGTTTATTAAAATGTAAATGGTTTGATTTAAAAATTGAAAAGTAAGCAACATCGTCTGAACTTGGAATCTCTGTTTTAAGGTACGGTCTAACCACCCGGTGGGAATACCGTACCCAAATTCCTTGTGGAGCTTAACCAGGTGGCGACTCTATTTTAAAATACGAGATTTCAAATCTCGTGTCCTTTAACATGCAAATTGGACTTAAACTCTACTTTAACATCAATTTTATCAATTCATCTTTCGTCACGCTAAAATAAGGATCAATCCCTTTAGCACTCTTCACAGCACTCGTTATTCTCTATTCCCGGTGAAATGCATCTCACGCGGTCCTCGCGGGTGGAAAAAGGTCGTCCGCTCACGGCGGTGACTCTGCTGGGGAGGTCCTTTTTAACTTAAAATTTGGAAAATCACTTTCTTGTTTCGAAAATTGGTTAAAGGATTTTGATGATGTGCCTAAATCATTTTTCAATCAACGCTTTATTTCTTATGCCTTTCGCATCTACCGCTTAGTTAGATTCTAAGTTTAAGGTGCCATTATTTCACCCCCGTGAAGCTCACTTGTATACCTCATGCCCTCCAGGAATTGGGGAAATTTATGAGTGGACCACTCATTTCAACCAACGTGTAATTCCCACGATCGCACTCATTTGAGGAGTGGTTGAGTAACACGGAATCAAGTTAAATGAGACCCTTCTATAGTATCGTTCCATGATACCAGCAGTTTGAGACTATGACCCGCGATAAATATAGCCATAGCAACTTCCCCTTAGGTTCACCAAAACAAATTCGAACTAGGTCACATACTCTGTTGACGTTTCCTAGCTCTAAGAGTTAACCCCAGATTCCAAATCGGCGTTGCACGGGAGTCATAAGGTTGAAAGAGGTTTATTCGCTTTTTGTGTGCTACTTGTGTTGTGCTGATTCATGCAAAGCCCATGCATAGGCCGCCTATGGCCGACCTATCTTTCCAGTTTTTGCTTACCTCTACTCTCCCTCGCTTGAAGGGGGAATTTCACAAAATGCCTGAGATCGCTTAAGTCCCGATGACCCTATCTAGTTCGCTAGGAATGGCAAGGAATTCGCATATCTCACGTATTTTGGGGTTAAGCTTCGCATCATAAGTCTTTCCACTCTCTACCTCTCTCTAAACCACCCCCGTATATTATGGCATTCATCACTCGGACTATTATGTGATCATCCATTTCATTCATGGTTCAATTCAGGGTCCGGTTTCTTTAGTTAGGTCAAGACATCCTAATCACCATAGTCCTCTTTGGCTTAGACTTGATTGCCGTTTGGTTTACCGGCCAGTGAGTTCAATGACAGAATATGCTCTTTTTACCATGTCTGATCAGCTTTTGAATGATGTGCCTCATGAGAGTACTCTTTCCCCTACTCCTTCCCCACCTCATCAGAATCAGGGTCAGGGTCAGGGTCAGGTCAGGGTCAGTCTCAGTTGGGTTCCAAGTTAGCTAATGCTATGGCCATGTTCTTACAATCTGATCTATTTTACCATGCCATCCAAGAGCACGTCCGATCGGCTCTCAGAGAGGAGAGAGAGATTCAAAGGCCAACGGGGCCTACAATTCAAGCTTAGGGAGAGATCATTCAGAATGTATCTATTCAGTCTTCGCCTATTCAGTCTCAGTCTTTGGCTCCACCGCTCCATCCTGTTCGACCAGGTCAGTTTGGTCAGAGTTCCTTAGTTTAATCTTCCTCATCTTTTACTCCGTCGGTATTTGCCTTTCCTCCTCCGATGCCTTTGAGGCCTAACATTCAGGCTCCCATATTCCCTGCTTTCTCAGGGGGTTTTTCTCCATAAATGGCTGTTCCTTCCAGTGGTTTTATCATCTCTTTGACGCCGCCAATGCCTTTTGCACCATCGCCTCCTAGCTTTGTGGTTTCTCCATGAAGAGCTGCTTACCCTCAGAATCCCTCTGCTCATCCTCAGATGGAGATCCCTGCTCCTCCGGCATTTCAATTCGGAGCATCCTCTGTGCACAATGACCAGGTCACACAACCCCCGGGTGTGACATCATGCGACCACGTCACGCAGCCTCCGGGCTTGACACCCAAAATGGAGGCATTCTTTAAGCAGTTTTTGAATAAGAACAAAGATAAGGAAGAGGTGAGGGATGAAGATTGGGTACCCAAGAATTTTTCAATGCCTAGAATGGAAGCTTACTCCAGTGAGGGACCTCCCAAATCCCACATCGAGATGTACGAGCGAATTATGCATGTTTAGAAAATTGGGGACAAAGTTCTGGCTGAGTTATTTCCGTGTACCGTATCAGGACCTGCTCTCGAATGGTACAATACTCTTCCGGAGTCAACAATCCTAGAATAGAAACACCTGTCGAAAGCCTTAATTGCCCATTACGGTTTCAATTCCACAATGGAAACCACTATTCAGCACCTCAAGGCCATTAAGCAAAAGCCCGACGAGCCTTTTAAGTCATACTTTAATAGGTGGATGGCCACTCAGGTTCTATGGAAACAGAAACTCAGTTTGAAGGAAATGATTCTGAAGCTACTCGATGTGCCTCTCCTGGTCCTCCATAAGGAAATGGAAACCGACTCTTTTGAATCTTATCATAAGGTCTTTGAAAAGGCTGAGAGAATGGAGCATCGTGAAGAGAAAGAGAAAGCTAACAAGCCAAGTGGCGGCAAACCCTAGTTTAACAAGAATAATAATTCTAGAACTTTCGAAGTTGCTCCAATTCTGACCGAGGAGAAGATAGCCGCAGTTCAAGTCATAGCTCAGGAGAATGCTTCCACAGTCCAAGTTGTACCTGCCTGGACGCCTACTTAAAAACCGTTCGTGTCTCCATGGAAGCTCCCTCTTAGCGTTCTGTTTGCCAAATTATTGGAGAAAGGCATGCTTACCTCTCTTCATGAATATCGTGCTCCTACACCCCAAGAAATAGGAAATTTTTGTCACTATTATGTGCAGAAGGGGCACATAACAGATCAATGCAGACCTTTAGGAATGGCTATTTGACGCTTAGTGAGAGGGGGAAAAATAGCTCAAGCAACTAGAAAGACCGATACTGAGGAGAAACCATCCCCAAACTCGAGCGATGAGGTAGGTGCGATCAATTCTGGTCTACCCAGAGAATTTATGTTGGCTTCGGTCTTCTCCAGTTCAGCCGATACCACTATGTAAGCCAATTCTACCACCAAATCTGACAAGAATCTCGCGAGGTCTCTGGTGAATGAAGGAGGGAAGTCTTCAGCCGAATAAGTGAAAAATCTGGATCTCGTCTGGGATAATGCTCTAATGAAAGCTACCGAGGATGCCTGATCTACCAAAGCCGTAACTCAAGACGCTTCGCCTGTGGAGGATGACTATCTATTATGTAATTTTCTTTTTCTAGTATTTAGATGTGAATAACTCTGCCTTCAAGGCATTTTCTTATTCAATCAAGGACTTTCTTTTTGCTTATCTGCTTGATGTTTTGCCCAATGGGTCCACGCATTCATTTTATCATAAGCATGACGTGTTCAGTATATATGACATTTCTTTAACTAAAATAAACTTGAGTACAGATGATAACCTAAAATGGTAACCATTTTCTAATGACCTAACCTCTGAAAGAAAAAAAGAGAGATAGCAAGTGCTTAAGGATCATGATAACGCTTTCGCCTGGTCATACCTAGACATACCCAGGGTTCATCGTCAGAGTGCCGAGCATCACGTCTACACACCTAAAATGGGAAAAGAAGCTCAGTTCTTCCTCGGATAGGTTCAATATATCAGTTGGTTTATCACAAGCCTTACAACTGTGTGCCAGCCTATTTTCAAACCACCGAAGAAGCGTCAGTCGATTATAAAGAAAGAGCATCGCTAGATTACCTCCGAAAAAATCAAGGCTTACCTTTTCCTTGCCCACCCACTCTCAACATTCCCACCCATGATACACCATTGACTCTTCCCAATACCCATTCCTTTGCAACCATAACCCTTCCCCGTTTCTCTCCTCCTTGGACATTCTCAGCGAGGGGGACGCATATGACCGGTAAGATTCGACCCTCACCAACAAATGAACACTGCTTCATCATCGTAGGGGCAGGTTACTTCTCAAAATAGGGGGAAGCTGAGTCTTTCACCGACATTACCGCCAAAAGGATGTCTAAGTTCATCAAGAAATGTATCTTTGCCTGGTATGGATTACTTCACCGCTTGGTCTCAGAGAGTCAATTTTGATTCCAAGGGGCAACCACCTGATTGATCAGAAAATGTGAATTTAGACACCGTAGACATTCACTATACAAACCACAAAGATAATGGGGCAACCGAAGCCATAAACCAGCTTAACAAGAAATTTCTCTCCAAGCCTACCGCAGATTATAGACATTAGATAGGTGAGCCACCATTTGCTCCCTGTTGGTACCAAGCAAGTGGTGGAGTTCCCACAAATCTAATGCCTGTCTCCTTAGTTTATGGCATGGTAACCATAATCCCAGTCACAACCGAGATGAAGTCCTTGAGAGTCGCACTGAATCTAAGTTAAAGGGGCCCCCTATGGACTAAAGCGTGGTTCGAACGGCTTAAATAATCTTCATATGTATTAATTGCATATAACAAAGCCGAGCAATAGCTGAGCCAAGCATCAGGAGTATTCGTCAAAGGCCAATGATCTGATTTTAAAGCCAGTGAAGCCTACCGACACTGACCTATAGGGGAAATTCTATCCAAATAGGAAATACCTCGAGCAACTAGAAAGGTGCTCAGTACAAGGGGCATGATTATCGATAGTAACGAGCTCGTAAACCCTTTACATCAAAACAGGTTGAAGCGTTATCAAATCTAACCAAAAAGAATCAAATCCAGAAAAGCCGCACAAAGAAAATAATAAGAATCAATCACCCGGTGAGTGGTCCTCTACTGCTCGGGCAAAAATTAGGGTGTATCCCTGTGAGCACGGGATTTTGCAGTCCCTCTCGTGAGATGATGATGATGTGTACCCAATTTTAATGCCTCAAAATAAAAGTTCTCTTTAGAATTTTTATTACTAAAATAATATTGCTCGCGAATTTTATACTTGGTAGAATCCAGTTCGGCGTAGCCAATAATGCGTCTGGTAGGAGCTTGAACCGAGAATTTGCACCTAAATTAAAAAATACCCATTAAAATATCATTTAAAATAAAAAAAATGCCTTTTCACCCACTATGCAACCACTTTTGGCAACTTTTTAGGCTCCTAGGCCAGCTACCTGTCGGTATGCTGGAGGTTGATGCCACCAGCGGCATCAGCCATGCCGTCGGCGATATCACCATGTCGCCGGCGGCATCATCTATACCGTCGATGGCATCGCCATGTCGCCGGTGGCATGACCCAAAGTGAGTCCCTGCACAGACAGCCTTTCGGCCACTTTCGACGGAATTAGTCAAAAAGGTCTCGAAAACCACCCCATTTCACCTATAAAAACACACCTTGAGCTACGATGAAGCGGGAGGAGAACCACCTAAGGTTAGAGGCTTAATGTTAGAATAGATTTTAGTGAGATTTGAATTAGATAAGGCAGAAAAAAAGGGATCCTAATCCGTTTTTTCCTAGTATTTCTTCTTTAAATTCTCTGATTGTGAGCCTAAATAAGTAAATCCTATAGTTAAAATCAATTTAATTAAACTTTGAAACTCAAAACACTTAAATTTACTACTAAATCATCGTAACAGGCTCCCCGGAGGCGTTTCTTTTCGGTTCACGAAGAGGTGGATTCAGGATCCCGAGGTAAAAATTCTGAGTCTTATAGCTCTTTGGCCTTAATATTACTGAGTTGTGTTAATTTTTGTTCATTTTTGGGGTTCCTGGTCATTTTTGACTGTTCCCTGTTGCTGCTGTAAGAAATTGAGGTCACTGGAGACATGCAATGTCGCCGGCGGTGTCACTCATGTCGCTAGAGACATCGCTGATACCGCCGGTGGCATCACATTCCCTAGAGACTTCACTTTCTTGTGGGACCCTTCCTTTATGGTACTCAAAAAGCCATGTAACCTACCTGCATACTGATGTCACCAGCGACATCAACCATGTCGCCGACGGCATCACTTGTATCGTCGGCGGCATGACTTTCTGGACAACAGTTTTATTTTCATTTGTTCTCAAATTAGTTTATTGTCCAAAACTAGGATGTACAGTGTAACGAGGGAGGTCCAAAACCTTCCGAAAATAGACCCCACCCCATAATGTGTGGCAAATTTTCACTTATAATCCTATCAAAGCAAAATCAAATCTAAAATTCGGTTAAAAGTGGAATTTCCAGCAAACGCTGTTCGAATCTCATTTTAGCCATCCAATCGGCTTTATAATATGGTAAATAAAATGTCATATCCGTGCTAACTATCTTCTGCAGGTAGATGTAAATCGGACATTCAGGTACTTTATTTATCATATAGAAAAATGTACAGGATCTGGAAGCTTTGTAATAATTTTATTTTTTGCGCTTATTTTTGAATGGCTGTAAATATTTTATTCATCATTTCAATTGCTTGATAAACGAGAAAATAACAAAATAATTAAAAATACAAATAAATAGCATGGATTGAACCGATTAAGAAAGAATGAAGTATCTTAACTTGGCCTAATGAAAAATAGATAAATCATCCGAACTCTGAATCTCTACTTAAGGTATGGTCCAACCACCCGGTAGGAAAATTGTACCAAAATTTCCCAATTGAGCTGAACCGGGTGGCGACTCTATTTTAAGCACGGGATTTCGATCTCGTATCTTTTGAGCATTAAAATGTGCAAAACCATTTTCCAATCACATCACTCGCATCCCTCGTCATTTTATCTAGGCTGCCGTTGTGCCAAACGTCGTCCACTCATAGTGGCGACTCTGCTGGGGACTGATCTCTTGAACTTTCTTCTAATAAAGTTTAAAAGATTTTGATGATGTATTGAAATCATTGGCCAAATTAAAACTTCATTCTTTTTTATAACGTTTTATCCTTACGCGTGTAGATAGTTCAGTAATTTTTAGGTGCCCCCTTTTACCCGAGAAGCTCGCGAAGTGTCACTCATGCCCTGTTGGAATTGAGGATGCCTAGTAGGTGGATCACTCATTTTAACCAACACGTAAACTCCTACAATCACACCTATTTGGGAGTAGTTGAGTAACATGGAATCAAGGTAAACGAGAACCTTCTACATCAACAACCCTATACCAAAGCCGCGCTAGAAAAAGCCTTAGCACATCATTCCTTTAGGGTCACCAGAGTAAATAAAATAATTAGGACGCGCTTCTTTCGCCATTACCGGTGAAGAAGCCAAACTCCATCCTTCTAAAAAGGCGTCACGCGGGAGTCATAAGGTTGGAAGAGGGACGATTTACATGCTATGTGCTCCATGATCATTCACCCTCATGCATCATCTTCAAGAGCCAGAAAGGAAGCAACTTACCCTTACTACTTCCGCTTATGGAAGAAGTTTAGCAACACATGTAGGACTTCTCTTGTACCTCCATTGCGTCACTACATATCATTATGTATGACATGAGATACAAACATCCCACGTATGTTAGAGGGATAAGCCGTTACATTATCTCTAACCACATCTATGTGCAGCCATATGACAATAAAAGGCATGCATACAATCCATACCACTCACGAACCCATTTATGATCTTATCCATTGCCTACCATTTCAACTAGGAGGAGGCGGACTGGTCATCGCACCTCAGTTTAGAAGAGGATAGAACATCGCCTGATTCATTGCCCCCTTACCCCGACTGTCACCACGGAAGTTAAAGGGATTCCACACACTGATTCCAGCAGGGAGTCCGATTTGAAACAAGTTCAGTTAAGTCGGAACCCTTCTCAACCAGCCATGTCTTTTCCAAGAAACGGAAGGACCCCTCCTACCGAAGAACCCTCCGACCCTACTTCTAGCTCGGGAACGAGATCCCAGCCACCGCCTGGCTTCGACTTTGCCAGTGCTATAGCATAATTCTTAAATTTGGTTGCTTTTTAGGCTTATATCTAAACCACTGTTCAGGCTACTGTTAAGCAAGCTCTCGAAGATAGAAATTCCGATCAAGTATCGGCATCCAATATTCAGGCCCAGAATGGTTTGGCTTAGATGTTGACTAGTCTGGTAGGGACAAGACCTGTCACACCTATTTTTCAATCAACCCAGCCTATGGTGAGATCGTTCCTGTTTGGATAGGCTTCAGCTTTCCTATCAACTTCAACTGTTCTATCAGTTGTGCCTTTTAATCCAAGACCCTTCACCCAAAGTTCTACCCCTCCGGTATTTACTCACTAATACCCAACTTCTCAGGCACTGCTCTCATTCACTCCTTCGCAGTTCATTGTAACTCCCAAGGGCACCACCTACCTCCAAAATCCTTTTGCCAACCAATTGACCATTCGCCCTCTGCTACCTTCGATACTTAAGGACCAGGTCACGCAACCACTGGGAGTGACACCTGAGGTAGCTGCTTTTGTCCGGTAAATGATAGCTTCTCAAACTGTCAACGACTAGGTCGCGTATTCTCCGGGCGCGACACCCAAAACCCCTGTTATCCCTCATAAACTGGTTAGCGACCAGGTCACGCAACCTCCGGGCGTGACACCCGAGATCCAAGCTTACATTAACCACCTCATCACCACCAATAAATTTAAAAGAGATGAAGACTAGGTCCCTGATAATTTCACTATACCGAGTATGGCTCATTATGATGGTTTTAGAGCACCTGCCTCTCCCATTATAATGTATGAAAGAGTAATGCGCATGAAGAAGCTAAGTGATAAGGTGCTTGCTGAAATGTTTCCTTGCTCCCTTTGGGGCCCTACCCTCGAATGGTATCACACCTTACCGCAGCATATTATCGCCGACTGGAGTCTTTTATCTGAGGCATTAAAAGTACATTATAGTTTTAATACTATGATGGAAACAATCCTCTAACATCTTGAGAGGGTTCGTCCAATGCCCAACAAAACTTTCAAGCAATACTTCAATCGATGGATGTCAACCCAGGTCTTAATGAAATCCAAGCTACGCCTTAAGGAAATGATTGTCAAACTCCTCGAAGGGTCTCTCCCCCTGTTCCGTAAAGAAATGGCTACCGATTCTTTTCTATCGTACAAAGTTATATTCGATAAAGCTGAGAAAATCGAGCGTGAGGCGGAGCGTGAAAAGGCCGAGAGAGCGGGGAAATCGTGGTTTAGAAAGAATGAAGCCCAACCCTTAGCCCTGGCGCCAGCTAAGCCTAAAGCACCGGCTGCAGTTCAAGTTATTTCTCAAACCCCTGCCGCGCCCCTCGCATTCACCTCAGCTCCGCCGGCGGTTGCCATAATTCAGCCTCCTCGCCCCCCCCTTTATCTTGGCTAACCCTTATAAGTTGCCCCTACGGGTTATCTTCCAACATTTGAGGGAAGCGGGTTTTATACAGTCCCTTTAGGAACACAAGCCACCTAGACCTGAGGATAAAAACAACTTCTATAACTATCATGTTCAGGTAGGACACAAAACCAACAATTGTAAAGCCCTGCTCTCAGCAATTCAATGCTTGGTTAGCGAAGCAAAGATCGCTGAACCAGACAGAGCTCTGAGCACTATGAATAATCCTTTGCTAAATTTTTGGGACAAGGTTGGCGTGGTCTAGTCTTGTTTATCTGAAGCCACAATCTTCGATCTCCTTGCTCGGAGGCCAGACAACGATAACTCTATCCTGGTCATCGGTTCGGGTCTCCCATCTTATTCGGTCTTTGATCTAATCAGTCAAGCTAATCCGGGGTTCAATTCTATCCAAAAGATGGAAATTGATCTAAACCAGATGAAGCAAGAGAGCCGCAGGTCTAAACCATTCGTGGCAAGAATAATGAGAAAACCACTATTTAGCGTGGATTCCTTTATTTCAAAGAAGGACTACTCCAATAGTGATGAGGAATCGGTTAGACAGACCAGGGTCGTAAGCACCGAATTATTCAAGGTTGATCAAAATGACCTTTTTAGTGTGGATAAGTATGAACTTCAAAACCCAGATTCAGACTCTAAGGAATAACAGTATTTGTTTGAAACACGAGCCACTAAGAGTGTCTTGTTCAGTGATGACCTTAACATTACAAGAAGTGGCCGCATATATCAGCCTGAAGACCGATATCTCCGCTTAATCTGAGACCCGGTTCCTAGTAGGGTCGGAACCACCGCAAGGCCCCCATCTCCACCTCCGCCTATCCTGAACAGTCTCGAGGTTGACCCTCTTATTACCCAGCTAAAAAACATCCAATCCCAATACAGTATTTGGCAGTTGGTAATAGACTTTGAAGGGCATCGTAAGGGCTTGATTAAACGACTCCTCAATTTAGAAGCTAATCCGGCCACCTCGGTCGTTGAGATGTGCGCCATAGTTGGGGAAGGCATTCCCCTGAGAAAAGGGCCTCAGATCATGTTCGACCATTTTGATCTTACACTCGAGGGCAGGGATCACAGTAGGGCATTATTTATCTGATCTAAGTTCTCGATAAGGTTATCCCTTGTGTCATGGTGGACGATGGCTCCGCTCTAAATCTATGCCCTCTAAAAATCCTTCCTCATCTAGGACTGTCAGAGGAGATGCTTGAAAAATCTAGCACAGTTATTAGAGTGTATGATGATTCAAAGTGCAATGTAGTTGGGACCTTTGAGGCAGAAGTTACTGTGGAAGGCGTGACAAGCAATGTGCGTTTTACTGTATTTGACATTCCTGTCACCTATTCTCTATTGCTTGGCCGACCATGGCTTCACGCTTTGGGCACTATTCCCTCCACACTACACCAGAAAATCAAGCTTATTCATGAAGACAGAATGGTAACTATAGAGGCCGACCTCACCTCCATTATGGCTATTATAGAAGCCGAAGCTAGTTTAGAAAAAGGCCTTTAGATTGCCATGACTAGTAAAGCTCAGGAGTCTCCTCCCCTTTGGCACAACTACCTTCATGCAGGTATGGGTAAACTGATGAAGAAATCGGGTTACAAGCCTAGCAGAGGTGGAGGAATACACGAGCAGGGAATTGTTGAAGCATTGGAGCCTAAAATCCTTGCCCATCGAGCTAGATTGGGATATAAGCCTAGAAAAGCCTATCACCGCGTCCCCTCCTGCTATTGCCGCATGGTCACTATCTATTAAATCCAAGGTAAGAGGCCTTATAAGGGAGAACCTGAGCCCATCGAATATGGTGGAAAATATGGCCTAGCTTTGAGATCTTTAAAGATGTCTATGACTTCGAGACTGGCTGTATGATAGTTTCGGTTGAACCTAGGCCTACTAAGCTTGATACACCCATCAATGTGGTTTCTGATAAGGCTAAGGGAAAAGTTAAGATGCATCCAGAAAATGAGCCTGAGGGGAGTAGCGAAGAGTCTATCGATCCAGAAATTGAAAATGCAGTGGCAACCGTGACCGAAGCTATAGCGCTGCTAATGAAGAAAGGCTGGAAAGGTGGGAAAACTGGGGAAGAAGATGTTATAACAGCAATAATAGGGAAGCTCGCTAGGGCTCTAATCGAGAAAACCAAGCTATCCGAAGGACCATTGCTCACCAATGCCTAAAAGACCACTCTGGCACAAGACCTGGGTGCCATTCTGACAGGCAATACAAAGGATGCTCCTTCTGTTGATGCTGCTACTGAAGCCCCTCCACCTGTGGAGGAGGATATGGATGATGTAATTCTTAATATTTCTGATGTGTTTGATGCGAACAATGCTACTTACGAGGCTTTTAATGTAGTGAATAACTCTCATTCTGCTTACTTGTTTGATGTCTTTCCTGATGGATCCATGCATTCACATAACAATACACATAATGTTTTTGGTATTAGTGATACATTATTAAGCAAAATAAACCTAAGTACAGATGACAATCCTAAAATGGTGACCATTTCCAAAGATTTAACTCCTGAGGAAAAAAGTGAGATCATAAAAGTGCTTAAAGATCATATTAATGCTTTTTCCTGGTCATACGAAGACATGCCTGGGGTTGATCGATAACTTGCTGAGCACAGAATCCCAACTGATCCTAAATTTCGGCCTGTCAAGCAGAAACTCCGTCGGTTAAGACTAAAATGGGTAGATCAGGTTAAGGCAGAGGTTTCAAGGTTGATTAAAGCTCGATTCATTAAAGTAGTAGAATACCCAACTTGGTTGTCCAACATCGTCCCAGTTTCGAAGAACGATGGTAGGGTCTAGGTCTGTGTTGATTTTCGAGATCTCAATAAAGCCTCCCCGAAGGATGACTTCCTGCTCCCATACATCGATGTCCTAATTGATAGCGCCGCCAGGGTGGCTATGTATTCATTCATGGACGATTTCTTAGGGTATAATCAGATTTTGGTTAATATTGTCAACAAAGTCAAAACAGCGTTTATCACTGAATGGGGGGTGTATTGCTACAAGGTAATGCCATTTGGGTTTAAAAATGTCGGGGCCACTTATCAGCGCACTGTAACCGCCCTCTTACATGATATGATCCATAAAGAAGTGGAAGTGTATATGGACGATATGATTGTGAAGTCCGCTACTCGAGAAGAGCACCCTGCTATTCTTGACAGGTTCATGACTCGTATTGAAAAGTATAACCTCCGCCTAAACCCAAAGAAGTGTGTGTTTGGGGTTACCTCCGGGAAATTGTTGAGGCACATAGTTAGCCAGAAAGGAATTAAAATGGTTCTAGACAAAGCCAAAGCCATCAGGGACATGCCTCTACCTAAGATAGAGAAAGAAGTCCGATCATTTTTAGGATCCTTACAGTATGTTAGTCGATTCATTGCTCGCCTCACTACTATTTACGAACCCATCTTTAAGCTGTTAAGAAAACAACAACCCGTAGTGTGGAACAATCACTGCCAAGTGGTGTTTGACAAAATTAAGGCGTATCTTATTGATCTACCCATTTTAACACCCTCCTATCCTAGGGGAACCACTCATCCTTTATCTGGCTATCGAGGAAACTTCTATCGAGGCTATGCTTGTCTAGGAACATGTTGATAAGCATGAACATGCCATCTACTACCTAAGCAAGAAGTTATTAGATTTTAAAACCCGGTATTCGATTGTGGAAAAGACCTGCACTACCATGGTCTGGCTCACTAAGAGGCTGTGATATTATTTCCAATCTTATCATGTCCAAGCCGTGGCCAAGATTGATCTAATGAAGTTTCTTTATCAATCCCCTACTCTAGCCGATAAATTATCCCAATGGTTACTTCTCCTATCTGAGTTTGACATTGAATATGTGACCTGAAAGGTCATTAAAGGGCGGGTTGTAGCCGAATTCCTAGCTAATCAACCCCTCAACTCTGACTATAAGGAAAATTTAGAATTTTCTAATGAGCAGCTCGCCTCTATTACAATCCTTGACAATGTCTGACATTGTACTTTGATGGCGCTGTGAACCGCCGGGGAGCAGGTCTCGAGGTCATCATCGTCACGTCAGATAATAAGACAATCCCATTGTCCAAACATTTAGAATTCACTATCACCAACAATGGCACTAAGTATTAAGCTTGTCTGTTTGGCCTTGAGGCTCTTCTTCAGGTTTAGGCCTGCCGCGTTTCTGTCATCGGGGATTTGGCTTTAGTTGTTCGTCAAGTTGTTAGAGATTGGGAAATTAAAGAGGAATCTCTCAGTCCTTATGTTGAGGCTATCCGTGAATTGTCTGAGAGATTTGCCTCCTACTTATACCGATATATCTCTCAGAACGAGAATCAAATGGTTGATGCTCTCGCCACTCTTGCATCCATCTGGGAAGGACCTTAGCTTCAGCCTATCTGCCCATTGGTTATGTTGTCCACCAAGATTCTATACTAGGTTCAATCGGCTCCTCCGATCCTCACCATCTTATCCGAACCTTGTTGGTATTCTGACATTATCTTATTCCTTCGGACTGGCCAATACCCCGAGGGTCCTCTAACTCAGACCGTACCACCCTGCGGTGGCTCGCTGTCCAGTTTCGTATTGTGGATAATGATCTATTTAAGCGCACCAACGATGGCCTGCTTCTCCGTTGCCTCACTGACTCCAAGGCCCAGAATGTAATAACCTAAGTCCATGCCGGTGACTGTGGCCCTCATATGAACGGTCTTGCTCTCGCAAAGAAAATCCAACGGTTGGGGTATTTTTGGCTCACTCTTATAGCCAATTGCGTCGCCTAGGTCCAATGATGCCACCAATGCCAGGTTTACAGAGATATACAGCATCTGCTGCCCACCGAACTCCATCATTTATCCACCCCTTGGCCATTCTCGGCATGAGGGATAGACATAATTGGTGAAATACGTCCTTCTTCAACAAATGGCCACAGATTCATTGTGGTAGCGGTAGATTACTTCTCGAAATAGGTGGAAGCCAAATCCTTCACCAATGTCACCGCCAAACAGATGTCCAAGTTCATAGAGAATCACATCTTCGCTCGGTATGGACTCCCACACCATATATTCTTGGACAATGGGGTACAATTTCAAGGAGCAATTGCTTCTCTAATCAAGAAATATGGGATCAAGCACCATAGATCTTCCCCATACAGACCGCAAGCTAATGGGGCTGTTGAGGCAGCTAATAAATCGGTAAAGACAATTCTCTCTAAGATGATAGCCGGTTATAGGGATTGGGCAGTTAAGCTACATTTTGCTATTTAGGATATCGCACCCCGACAGGCCAAACTCTGTTCTCCCTAGTCTACGGGATGGAAGCGGTCTTGCAAGTTGAAACTCAGGTGACCTCCTTAGGAGTCGCTCTGGAAGCTAAATTAAAAGAGTCTGAATGGACCCGAGCGAGATTTGAACAGTTGAACATGATGGATGAGCAGAGTTTAAAGGCCCTCGACAACCTCTAAATGTACCAGCAACGTATGGCTCGAGCATACAACAATCGGGTAAGACATTAGAAGTTCCCCTTGAAGGCTGGTGATTTGGTCCTTAAACAGCTGAAACATTCTACCACTGATACGAGAGGTAAATTCAGGCCAAACTGGGAAGGACCATATGTAATAAAGAAGCGGCTTAGCAAAGGGGCAGTTAAGCTTATGGATATGGATGGGAATGAGTTTGTGAACCCCGTGAACCAAGACAGGCTTTAGCGTTATCATATCTAATTCAAAAGAAACAAATCGGAAAAGCGGCACACCAAAAAATATATATGTGATAATCACCCGCCTTTCAGTCTTTTACTGATCAGGCAAAAATTAGGGTGACGCCTGACGATTGGTATCCTGCAAACCAGCAGTACAAAAATTAAGGGATAAGACAAACCCACTGGATCGAAAACCCGAAAATGGTAATTTAGGTAAAAGTTAGGGTACGTGAGCAAAGAGCAAGTGTCTTCTAGAAAACCGATCTAGGCTAGTTGGGATCGGGAATTAAATCAATGGGAATGTTAACCAAACATCATGTACTTTATTTTATCTCAATTAATGAAAGTATCTCTTTTGTCGAAATCTAAATGCTTATACTTATGAGAATCTTGTATTCATAGGATTAAGAAAACTTCAGTAAGCTTGGGATAGAGTTCATTTTATTCCAAAACAAAACAAAAAAAATAAAAATAATAAGATAATAATAATAAAAGAGGTCTGATAGTTCTGACAAAAGCAAGTCTCAAATTGAACTTCCCATATCATCATCATAGTGCCTAGAGATCCACCTCGATGACGTAGTAAAGAGGGACTCCTCCCCTTGCTCTACACGCTCCCCTCGAGGTAGGCCCGTGATCATTTTTGATGGGATGTCAAACTTCTTATCTCAGCGAGCCATCCTCTGTAATGCATGTCGGTCTCGATGGTGTCCACATGATCATAGTCTAGAATCTCAAATACAGCTTCCCTGGACCACTTTTCCCAGATATGGTTGACCCACCTAGCCTTGTAGACTCCGATCTGGTTATAGGGCAGCTTGATGGGGATCCTTTGCCTATTACCGTACTAACAGCACAACTGATAAGGGGTACAAAACGAAGACCTCTCCAGACCTATCAGCTGAACACAAGCCCCCCAGGATTCTACAACCACGTCCTGGATCCTCTACCATGGACTAACCCATTGAACCTGTGCATCGGTATACCACCCCAAAATAGGCAACCAATCATCATATGTCAGCTGATCGAAATCGGCCCTCATAAGCCCCCTCTCCCTCAGATGAATGGGTAGGTACCTCTTCGGATTCCCTCATGGTGCTTCCGGGGCAACCTCAGTTTCTTCATCAACCATACCTGTAATTCGAATCCAGGTGAGGATCGAAAAATAAAATGGCAAAATTGAGAAGAACAAAAGGTACTTGCAGCAAAATAAGCTGGTCTCCAATAAGTGACAGGTCAACAGAGGCAGCATCCATGTTCAGCAAAACATCGGCTAACCCCACAGCTATGGCAGAAGCCCCTGTCGACATGGGGCTGATAAGTGAAATCAGCCTAAGCAGAGCAATAGGGCTCACTCCGCACATTAATGCCACCATGGATGGCCAGGTAAGATGGGATCGGGGCACCCCACTGTACCACTCTAAGACTGCTCCGAGCTGAAACCTAGGTTTATCAGATAACCGGGAGAGAAATGGGTCCACAGAATCCAAATTCCATAACCTTTGAGGAATTCCATCCGCACCAAAATGAAACTTTGGCAGCACTAGGGTCACGCGTTTCGGACACGGTACCCCCAAAATAGCGTGGAACTCTTCAAGCTAGGGGCATAGCTCGAAAGATGAAAATCAGAAGACGTGCTCCATTGGATCCCAAAAAGATAGCACCGCTCGAAGGAACTCGTGGCTTACGGGCCAAGCCGCGACATATCGAAACCCCCAAAGCCTGAATTTTTCAAGCTTCTTCAAGTCCTCATTTCCCAGACTTTGCAAAAAACCCCGTAGCTATTGATTATGGGTTGCCATGACAAGAATTGGCAAAGTGGCTGAAATCAGATTTCTGGAGAAGTGATGCCACCGACGATGTGAGTGATGCCACCGGCGATGTAAATGATGCCCGGCGATGTGGATCAAATTGGGCGGTATCAACTGATTCCGCCGGCGATATAAGCTTTAAGACAGCTTTATATATATTATTTTAGTTGGTTGAGTGTGGGCGATATGGATCATGCCGTCGGCGACATGGAGTTAATTTTTCGGCGACATTAGAAGCATTTTTCTCATTACAGACCTGTAAACAATCCTGTAACCCATTTTCAATACCTATCCAAATGCAATCCATTTTATTTGAAGTAAAAAAGCCCGAAGGCACAAACCAATCAAAAAATTCTGAATATCTAGACCACAGAAGCAAAACCCAACAATAAATTTGAATTATTCTAACCCCAATGTATCAAGGGTACAAACAAAGATCTGAAAAGCAAAACAAAAATATAAAGCTAAGCATGCCCGCCACTGCCAGCCGGGCGGGATGAAATGTCCTCAGGGCTTACAAGCCAATCACCAACCTCATCCTCATCTTCCTCCCTTCCCTCTATCATGGGCACACTTCTAGACACCTCGGCCGTAATAAACGGGCGTCAGCCGGCAGACATCTTTACCCCCTGCAACTGGTGCTACCAGGGTGCGCGTGATCCAGGTTTTGCTTGCTCCTCCATTCCTGAATAGTAGCGGCTAGCTGACCCTCAAGGTCACTCACATGATGTCGGAGTCCTGCAGTCTCCTCCTTATATCTCTACCCTGTTGCATCGGTATCAAACAAAGAAAGGGCCAAGAAATCCTGCAAGCCAAGGAAAAACATCAATAATGCACATCATTCATAGCATCCATACGTGCATCTTATAGGGAATGTACCTGAACAAAGAGCGATTGCCAGATAAGCATGTCCCAGAGAGCAAAGTTGTTCTCTGCAAGCTGCTCCACATGGCTTTACACCACCTGAAAAATCCAAAAGGCAAATCATTAGACACCCACATCTAAGGGTAAACAAGAAAAAAATTATCAGGCCTTACGTAAGTGGTGTCTTCTGGCATAAAGATTGGAGCATGCTGGCTCGAGCCTATGTTCTAGGGAGGAACTCGCCCCGAGAATTCATCAGCAGGAATGTGGTTTCCATCGGGTTGACCAGACACCCCTCCACGAAGTTTATACCCTCTGGTACACCATAGTACCGCATCCCACTCTAGTTATCCCGGCCTTTCTTCCTCGCGGGTTCCTGAAAAACATAAAAAATATATGTCAGCAGCGTTCCTGAACAATTACAAATCATGCACATAAATGCAATCATACCTCAAAAGAGCATTGCCCCCCTTGGGACATTGGCACACTCCCACCAGCTACATCCGCACCTGCCTCATCCTCCCCCTCGAGCTCAATTCCAACATCACCTTCAAGCTCCTCATCTTCCTCGTCCTCTTCCCCCTCGACATCCATAATACCTTTGAGGCGCCTTTTCTCCTCCTCCAGCCTTTGCTCATTACGATACTCAATCGTATCATTCCTATAGATGCGGGGACACAAGGGGAGTAGGCGTTGCTGGTGCTGCTCATAAAGGCCAGGGACGCTAGGGATCACTCAGCCATTCCCATCGACATAATCAGCTTGGTCGGCCTCAGATGTAATAACTAGATTGGGCCACCATAAACCCCGAGGAGGATTGGCATGCACCGGTCTATCGGCGACCGGGACAAGCCTTCAGCCCCGGACACGCTCACCCAAATACCACTGCTGGGACAAAGGACACTCTATGACGAACCAACGGTCATCCACCTCCCTCCTAACCCTTACAACCTTCGACAGGTTCTCCACCCCGTCAAATGGATCCAAAATGAGCTGCATCAACAGTCAACCAAAACAACCGATATAAGTTCATAAACACTTTTTGTTTCATTCTAAGTGTAAAAATAAGGACAAAATCAAAGATCGCATACCGAGCTCAATTGCGCACTCCTCAGGACCTCCCTGTACTTGATGGAATACTTGGCCTTCCCGCCAATGCCCCCGCACCAGCAGGCGATAAAGTGGGAGCCCGATAGCAGAGTCTTCTTAAACTCGATCGGCGGGAGAATCTGGTGCTCAAAGCCCCAAGCCTGCACAAATAATAACCAATCAGCTCAAAAAGCATCAGTAATAAATGAGACGTGCATAATCAAGAAAAATGTTTCCTAGAAGATATACCTGGAGTAGCAGATGACACAGATGAAGGGATTTCACCTTCTTACGGGTGCCCACATCCAGCCCGTGGTATATCTGTGCCAAGATGGCCCTTGGCCAATTCTTCTTCGTGATGCCTGCTATATCCTCCACGGCGAAAATCAGCACGTAATTGATCTTGCTCCCCGAGATCGGGAAGAACAGCACGGTGAGCAAGGAGATCATAAAGGAGTGGTCGCAAGCATCTCTCTCATCCTCAGGCACCACATCTACTAGGGTCCAGTGTTGGTGTAACTCATTGTAAGATAGCTGCCCCGAAACGGGCTTTAAACCGAATAGCTCCTTCACCCACCTCACTACGGGCCTCTCGATATGGTATTTATCCATGTAAGCTTTAAAGCGAATGACCTCATCCGTGTAGGGCCCGGTCATAGCAACGACATCAGAGGGCTTAATCGTCGCTTCCCCGAACGAGAAGTGAAAAGTATGGGTGGTTTCAGACCACCTCTCGGTAAGGGCTGTCACGGCTGAATGAGAGAGCTTTGGCATTAGCATTGGTATAATTCGGGGCAAGTCCCCGAATCCCGTCTCGTTAATGGCGAGTGCAATCCTTCTCAGAGATATGGCGCCACCACTAGCCGATGGTGCCCATCCCTCCAGTATAAGTCAGCTCGTACGGCTGCAAAAATCAGAAACAAAATAGATAAGTCCTGCTTATTTTCCCATCACTAGAACCTAATAGAAAGCTGCTGATATCGCTTCTGCTAGAAGCGATATCGCCAGTGGCATCATTCCATATCGTTGGCGGCATTGATGATATCGCCGGAGACATCGCTTCAAATAGAAGCAACATTAGACTTCCTTAGGCCTTTTTGCAAGGACTGATGTCGCCAGCGATATCACCCATGTCGCCGGCGACATCACTACCTGCGGGCAGAACCTGCTTTCCCCAAAATCGCAACCATCGTTCCAAAACCACAAAAATCACAATCAATCAAACAATAAGCCTAAAAATAGTAAAAATCGAACCTAAAGCATGAAATATCAGTTTATAATCAATCTATTTCACACTTATGACTCCTATCATGGCACGATTTCAAGCCTAAGGCCAAATCGAAACTCAACCCAAAGAGAAGAGATTCAGGTTTTGCGGGATTACCTGGACATAGCAGAGGTGTTTTTCCTTCTCTGGGGTCAGATTAGTGATGGGGGAACATACATCTTGGCCGTCTCCTTCAGGCCATAAGCAGCAGGAACGGAGAGAATTTTCAGCCCTTCAACAGAGGAATCAGGCAGATTCTCCCTACCCTTAGCAGATTTGCCCCTAAAAGCCTTGGCAATTCTCGTCATGATTAGAATGACGAAAAAAATCGAAAAATTTGGAGAAGAGAAGAAAGGGGGTATGATTTCTGAAGAATGAGGAAGAAAAGAGTTTTACTTCCTTTTAAACTACCGCGCGGAATTCGAGGAGTTTTAATTTATCTGAAACTATCAATCCATACCGCCAGTGGCATCACTCCATACCGCCAGCGACATCACTCATGCTTCTGGCGATATCGCCCCCTCCAAATTCAAAATTTAAACTTGTCTGACCAGTCAAAGCTGCCACGTGGCCCTCATGTCATCGACAGCATCACTCTATACCGCCAGCTACATAACTCATGCCACCGGCAATATCGCCCCCTCCAATTCAAATTTTGAACTTGTCTGACCAGTTAAAGCTACCACATGGCACTCGCGCCGCCAATGACATCGTTAATGGCGCCGACGACATCAACTACCCCCATGACTTTTTCAGCCATCCGCGGTAAAATTCTGATTCTGACCCTGACATTCCAGAACTTGCATAATGTAAGTCCGACCAAAGGACAAACTCTCTACAAGCATAGGTCCGACCAAAGGACAATCTTTCCACAAAGCTCAAACCCGACCAAGGGGCAGCCAATTCACAAAACATAAGTCTGACTAAAGGACAAACTCTCCACAAAGCATAGGTTCGACCAAAGGACAATCTCTCCACAAAGCTCAAACCCGACCAAGGGGCAACCAATTCACCAAACATAAGTCCGACCAAAGGATAAACTCTCCACAAAGCTCAAGTCCGACTAAAGGATAAACCCTCCACAAAGCTTAAACCCGGCCAAGGGGCAACCAATTCATAAAACATAAGTCCGACCAAAGGACAAACTCTCCACAAAGCTTAAGTCCAACCAAAGGACAATCTCTCCACAAAGCTCAAACCCGACCAAGGGACAACCAATTTACAAAACATAAGTCCAACCAAAGGATAAACTCTCCACAAAGCTTAAGTCCAACCAAAGGACAATCTCTCCACAAAGCTCAAACCCGACCAAGGGGCAACTAATTCACAAAACATAAGTCCTACCAAAGGACAAACTATCCACAAAGCTCAAGTCTGACCAAAGGACAAACCCTCCACAAAGCTTAAACTCGACCAAGGGGCAACTAATTCACAAAACATAAGTCCGACCAAAGGACAAACTCTCCACAAAGCATAGGTTCGACCAAAGGACAATCTCTCCACAAAGCTTAAACCCGACCAAGGGGCAACCAATTCACAAAACAGAAGTCCGACCAAAGGACAAACTCTCCACAAAGCTCAAGTCCGACCAAAGGACAAACCCTCCACAAAGCTTAAACCCAACCAAATGGCAACCAATTCACAAAACAGAAGTCCGACAAAAGGACAATCTCTCCACAAAAGCTTAAGTCCGACCAAAGGACAAACTCTCCATAAAGCTCAAACCAACCAATTCACAAAACATAAGTCCGACCAAAGGACAATTTCTCTACAAAGTGCAAATTCGACCAAAGGGAAACCAATCTACAACGCACAAGTCCGGCTGAGGGGTAGTCTCTCCGTAAGGATCAAGTCCGATCAAGGGGCATCCTTTCCACAAAGCACAAGTCCGACCAAGGGGTAAACCAGTCACCCATCAGGTATCATTCCTATCCCTTGCTATTTTGTACGATCATACTAACCAGTGGCAGCAGTGATCCCCCGAGGGGCAGCTTGTGAGCATGAGATTTTCTAGTCCCTCTCGCGAGACAATGATGACGTGTACCCGATTTTAATGCCTCAAAATAAAAGTTCGCTTTAGAATTTTTATTACCAAAATAATATTCGTCCTAAATTTTATACTTGGTAGGAATCCAGTTCGGCGTGGCCGATAACGCGTTCGATAGGAGCTTGAACCAATAATTTGCATCCAAATTAAAAAATACCCATTAAAATATCATTAAAAATCAAAAAGATGCCTTTTCACCCACTATTAAACCACTTTTGGTGACTTTTTAGGCTCCTAGGTTCACTGCATGTCGGTATGCTGGAGGCTGATGCCACCAGCGGCATCAGCCATGCTGCCGGTGATATCACCATATCGCCGGCGGCATCATCCATACCGCCGATGGTATCGCCATGTCACCGACGGCATGACCCAAAGTGGGTCCCTGCACAGGCAGCCTTTCAACCACTTTCGGCTGAATTAGTCAAAAAGGTCTTAAAAACCACCCCATTTCACCTATAAAAACACACCTTGAGCTGCAATAAAGGGAGGGAGAACCACCTAAGGTTAGAGGCTTAATGTTAGAATAGATTTTAGTGAGATAAGAATTAGATAAGGCAGAAAAAAAGGGATCCTAATCCATTTTTTCCTGGTTGTGAGCCTAAAATCAGTAAATCTTGTAGTTAAAATCAATTTAATTAAACTTTGAAACCCGAAACACTTAAATTTACTACTAAATCATCGTAACAAGCTCCCCAAAGGCGTTTCTTTTAGGTTCACGAAGAGGTGGATTCAGGATCCCAAGGTAAAAATTCTGAGTCTCATAGCTCTTTGGCCTTAATATTACTGAGTTGTGTTGATTTTTGTTCATTTTTGGGGTTCCCAATCATTTTTTATTGTTCCCTGTTGCTGCTACAAGAAATTATGGTCGCTGGAGACATGCAATGTCACCGGCAATATCACCCATGTCGCTAGAGACATCGTTGATACCGCCGGTGGCATCACATTCCCCAGAGACTTCACTTTCTTGTAGGACCCTTTCTTTATGGTACTCAGAAAGCCATGTAACCTGCCTGCATACTGATGTCACCAGCGACATCAACCATGTCACCGATGGCATCACTTGTATCGTCGGCGGCATGACTTTCTGGACAGCAATTTTATTTTCATTTGTTCCCAGATTAGTTTATTGTCCAAAACTAGGACGTACAATGTAACGAGGGAGGTCCAAAACCTTCCGAAAATAGACCCTACCCCATAATGTGTGGCAATTTTTCACTTATAATCTTGTTAAAGCAAAAATCAAATCTAAAATTTGGTTAAAAGTGGAATTTCTCGCAAACGCTGTTCGAATCTCATTATAGCCATCCAATCGGGCTTTATAATATGGTAAATTAAATATGTCATATCCGTGCTAACTATCTTTTGTAGGTAGATGTAAATCGGACATTCAGGTATTTTATTTATTATATAGAAAAATATACAGGACCAGGAAGCTTTGTAATAATTTTATTTTCTGCGCTTATTTTTGAATGGCTGTAAATATTTTATTCATCGTTTCAATTGTTTGATAAATGTGAAAATAACAAAATAATTAAAAACACAAGTAAATAGGATGGATTGAACCGATTAAGAAAGAATGAAGTATATTAACTTGGCCTAATGAAAAATAGATAACATCAACCGAACTCAGATTCTCTACTTAAGGTATGGTCCAACCACCCGATAGGAAAATCGTACCAAAATTTCCCGATTGAGCTGAACTGGGTGGCGACTCTATTTTAAGAATGGGATTTCTATCTCGTATCTTTTGAGCATTAAAATGTGCAAAACCATTTTCCAATCACATCACTCGCATCCCCCGTCATCTTATTTAGGCTGCCGCCGCGCCAAACGTCATCCGCTCACAATCCCACTGATCGGTATTCTATAAACCGGTCCAGGCAAAATTTAGGGTGCAAAATAACCCACTAGACTGAAAACCTGAAAAGGGAGGTCTAGGCAAAAGTTAGGGCAAAGTGAGCTAAGAGAGTGTGTTGGCTAGAAAACCTTTATAGGCTAATTAACACCAGAGTTTAGGTCAATAGAAATGGTTATCATCATCATATACTCAAACTTACTTCATTTAATGGAAATGTCATTTTACTGAATCCTTTATGTTTGTGCTTTAATGAATATATTGGGCCTAAAAGGCAAAATATTGCAGATAAGTAGAATGTAGGGTTCTGTGTAGTCAGCCCGATTCCTCAAAAGAAATGAAAATAATGATAAAAGGCAAAAATCCTGATAGACTAAAAAAAGCAAGGTCTATGCAAAAGCCAGGAAAAGTCCGCTAGATTGAAAACCCGAAAAGGGCGGTCCAGGCAAAAATTAGGGCATCAAAGCAAATATGAACAAAGTCCGATAGGCCCTTCACAATATTCAGGTCTATGCAAAAATTAAGACAAATAGAAATGAAGATAAATGACTGCCATCGATCACATCAAAATACCCGCATCATCAGAGTGCCTGAATACATTCTCCGGTCAAGTGGATTCGAAGGGCTCAAAACTCGTCCTCTGCAAGTGTCCACTCCAATCTCGACCGCGACCAAGCATCTCATGTCCTAATCTTCCAAAGCCATCCTTTGGTAGAATTCATTGGTAGCCATAGCGTCCAGTTGTTCGTTATCCAGAATCTTGAAATTCGCTTCGTGCACCCCATTTGCCTTCGACATGCTCGATCCAACAATCAATTTGCAGTCGACTAGCTGCTTTGAATAGCTTGTGAGGAACCCTCTGTCGCTTGTCCTTCTAGCGATACAGAATTTGTAGGCCCTATCTCAACCTTGATATCCGACCACACGAGCCTCACATCCACGCCGCAGCTTACCTGATTCTCATCCAGGGGCATCCCCACCTAATCTGTATGACATCCCTAATCCTCCACCAGGGGCATTCTTGTCTTATCCGTGCCGCGACGCTCTTCCATTTATCCTCTCTCGTAGCAAGAGGCTGGGTCAAATGAGTCAGTGGAGTAGGCAACCGTATTGAGTAAAATTGATCAGGCCAGCAGTTGTGTAGCTCAGAGGTGGAGGGTGATCAGCCCAAGCAGCTTATGCATTCATGTATTAATGCATATTATTCATAAATGTCATATCTATTATTCTATACTGAGTTCTATAGGAAACAAAGCGCAGAAAAGTCTCCTCAAGCTATCATTCAACCTCGAAGGTCTCTCCAAACTCTCGGAGATCCTAACTCAATTTATATTTCATTCTTCCGTTTTTATTTCTTAATTGAAGGGGCAAAAATATTTTTGTTTCATAAAATCAATTAAGCAATAAAAACGTAATTCATGTCATTTACTAATGCTTCAAAACTACCTTGACAGGTACACCATGTCGCAATCTAGATGGACAACCAACTCGATGGACCCTAAAATCAGAACTCAGATTTTCCCCCAAGGGCACCTTGATACAATTGCCCAGGAGAACCTCGATGTAATCATCAGGGGCATCTAAACACTCTACCTAAAACGCTATCAAAGATAGGGACTCCAAGGGGCATATCAGCTAGGCCCGATGGACTCCTCGACAGTTCTTCAGACTCCCTAGAAATCCTAACTCAGCTTTTATTTCATTGTTTTGTTTCAATTGCTTAATTGAAGGGGCAAAAAAAAAATTTTCCACAAAATCAATTAAGCAATTGAAACACAACTCTCTCCAATTACTAATGTCTCAAAACTTCCTTGACAGGAACGCCATACGGCAATTCTGATAGATGATCGATCCAAAGATACAGAATCCAAAATTCAGAAAATCCTTTCGAGGCACCTCCATGTAGCATTCAACACTTCAGGGGCACCACGATGTAGCTTTCGGTCCTTTCGGGGCACCTCGATGCAACTGTCGCAAAATCAATCTAGCAATGGATTTCCCGGACTTCCCAGACATCTCTAAACTCGTTTTCTCGATATTCCATTTTTATTGCTTAATTGAAGGGGCAAAAATTTTTGTCTCGACAAAATCAATTAAGCAATTAAAAATGAAATATACAATAACTACTAACTTCTCAAGTTTCTATTCTCGATAGGTCTGTTGATGGTGCATCCTTAAACCACTAGTAGACAACTGATCCAGTCTTGCCTTCTCAAAAGGTCCGTTGATGGTGTGTTCCCAGACCACCAGTAGACAACTGATTCAGCCTTGCCTTCTCGATAGGTCTATTGATGGTGTGTTCCCAAACAACCCGTAGACAACCGATTCAGCCTTGCCTTCTCGATAGGTTCATTGATGGTGTGTTCCCAAACCACCCATAGAAAACTGATTTAGTCTTGCCTTCTCGATAGGTCCATTGATAGTGCATTCCAAAACCACTAGTAGACAACCAATTCAACCTTGCCTTCTTAATAGGTCCATTGATGGTGCATTCTTAAACCACCTGTAGATAACCGATTCAGTCTTGCCTACTCGATAGGTCAGTTGATGGTACTTTCCTAGACCACTAGTAGACAATCAATTCAGCTTTTTCTACCTCTGATAGGTCCGTTGATGATGCGTACCATGACCATCCATAGACAACCGGCTCAAGATTCCTTCACCTCAGGTATAACCTTCCATCCATTGCTCTTTTGTGAGATCACACTTGGCTCACCAAGTGGCAATCTCCCGAGGGGCAGCCTGTGAGCACGGGCTTTTCAGTGACCCGCGGAACGATGATGACATTTTGCTTTGACCTAATATTTGGCCTATTATTCTATTATTTCGGAGTCAAGCTGCGTTTGGCAAGTATTCTCGTGATGAAGTTGCCGCGTCGTTCCCTTTAATCGGTTGATTAAAATAAGTGCTTTGAAAATTATTAAAAATAATTAAATAAAAAATAAAAAAAGATATCCTGGCCTGGCGGTGCCGCTGGAGTGCCGAGACGCTTCGACGGGTGGAGGGATACCGAGGGAGCGCGTAAGACACGCCCCCATACGCGTCTCGTGCCGCCCTCCCACCTCTCGGCCCGTATAGCCATGGAGTGGCCTCATCGCCGAGATGCGGTGTTGTGGCACGAGATGCTACATTCGTAGCGGCGCGCGGCGTCTCACCGAGTCGGAGAGTGGTGAGACATTGCCGCTGCAGCGTCTCGGGCTGAGACGTTGCACGGGCTCTGGCTTTCCATCGCCAATCCGTCTTTCTCTCTATAAATTTGAATTTACTTGTTTTTTCAGGAATCTTTGGATTTTCAAGGACTAATTGAGTTATTTGAAGTGAGTTAGGCCTATATAACCCCATTTAATGACCTAATTCAGGACGTTTTGCCAAATTGAACACCTAATTCATCATTTAGAATATTTTAGGTTTTAGAGAGAGAAAGCCATTTAAAACTTGAGAAATCTGACCGATCCGGATTCTTAAGGGGTTATTTAGCTTAAACATTAAAAACAATCAGAAATATTAAGTTAAAGTGGGCTTAAATAGGATTTAGAAACTTTTTTTCATAAAATCACTAAATTCTGTCACTAAGTTCGTCGCTATCTTCGTTACTGTTTCGTCGGATTTCGTTACAAATTCGTCACAAAGCTTGCCAAACGACCGGTTCGAGTCTTAAAACGTGGATTCACGACCTCTAGGTAACAAAACTGAGTTCCAATCTATTTTTCATTCAATATTGTTCATTAT
Organism: Euphorbia pulcherrima; assembly: GCA_947683365.1. Classification (NCBI taxonomy): domain Eukaryota; kingdom Viridiplantae; phylum Streptophyta; class Magnoliopsida; order Malpighiales; family Euphorbiaceae; genus Euphorbia; species Euphorbia pulcherrima. The sequence goes on from CANTUS010000008.1 coordinate 5,381,412, forward strand.
TTGGCTGTTCTTGGTTGTTATTTCGGGCTTCTTGACTTTTTTCCGAGCTAGATGCTCCGGTGAACTTTGAGATGCTCCGGCGTAACCTGAGATGCCGCAACGGCAGCATCTCAAGTTACCACTACAGTATCTCAAGTCCCAATACAACATTTGGATTGGAAAAAATGCCAAAAAGCCCCTGTTTCATGTTTTTTGTCCTTTCTTATCATTTTCTTGCGCTTTTGACCTCAATTTTTACCCAAAAATCACATTTAATCTATAATGTCATAATATAATTTTTAATTTGTCTTTCATAATTTATTAAATATTTAATTGATTAAATCTCCTTTTAATGGCTTAAAAATGGTATTTTTTTAATAAATAAATCTCAATAAGTCTTTTTACCATCATATAAAATTCCAAAAATATTTTATGCCATTTAAATTTATTATTTTAGTTTGTTTAGTTTATTTTTATAATTTTTAGGTTGCTTAGACAATTAATAAATGCCCGAAAATTATGTTTTTATCCCGAAAATTCTAAAAATATGTTATTTTCCCTTGTTTGATTTTATTTACTACTATTATTTATTGTTGCATTATTTATGGTTATTGGTATATATTTTGCCTCGTTTGGAGCTGGGTCCGAGTTGGTAAGCTCGGTTAGGGCGCGATTTTGCCTTTTTATTTTCTCGCTTTATTTACATTCCCGCATTAGAAAAATGTATAGGAATTGTAAAGCCTTGTAATAATTATTTTATTTGCTTTATTTACGGCTTTTGTGTGATGTACGGCTTTTGTGTGATGTACGGCATATAAACCAAAAACTCCAAACAATAACCGGATTTAAATCGCATAAGAACTGAAGTCGCGTTTGTTAAAATATAAACGGTTTGATTTAAAAATTGAAGTAAGCAACATTGTCCAAACTTGAATCTCTGTTTTAAGGTACGGTCTAACAACCCGGTGGGAATAACGTACCCGAATTCCCAGTGGAGCTTAACTGGGTGGCGACTCTATTTTAAAATACAGGATTTCAAGTCTCGTATCCCTTAACATGCAAATTGGACTTAAATTCTACTTTAACATCACTTTTATCAATTCAACTTTCGTCACGCTAAAATAAGGATCAATCCCTTTAGCACGCTTCACAACGCTCGTTATTCTCCACCCCCTGTTCTATGCATCTCATGCGGTCCTCGTGGGTGGAAAAAGGTCGTCCGCTCACAGCAGGGTCTAGGCAAAACCTAGGCGGATTTATAGTTTTTTTTAAAATTATCATCATCGAGCTCGATGTAAGTAACGTAGTCAATGCCTCAACAACGATTCTTTTTCACGTGCTCCTATAGGTTATTGTTAGGTTTTAGACCTGATGCGCCCTTACTAGTACAAGTGTGATTTATTTAGTATTAGCTTTAGACCATCATACATGTATTTGTATCGGTATAATCTAAAGTGAACTATATGTATAAGTACATGTTGACCCGAATAAAGTTAAAGGATGAAAAGAAATATTTTACAGGACAAATAATTTATTATACGCGACTTGGCAGTTGTATAATAGCTTGAAAATGGACTGATGATGAATGAGCTGTAGACAGAGATATTAACTATGGCAGCTCATTGAAATGAGTTTTTGTTTGTATATGCATTATTGATACATCAATAATATGCATATATAAGAGTGATATAGGAATGAGTTCCTACACAGGAAATAATTGAATTGAAATTCAATTTCAATTAACAAGCTCATCAGTTATATTTCTCCCATCTCTACAACATAATCTGTAATACTCCAGTTAACTAGTCTCTAGTTGCTTTAGTTTGTGGCTCGTGCGATTTCCTCCCTAACGGCTTAGAAAATTATCAATCAGTAATACGCGGTAACGGTTTGAGTTCTTCCGCTGTATTCATTTTGTGGATTCTGTGCTACAAGAGGTAACCCGATATCCCGCATATTTTTTATATATATAATTCAAGTATTATTTCCAACAATGATACCAGAGCCGATATACCGTGTGTTCTGTCGGATTTATTTTTAATTGACCATGAAGTAAATTTGTTAAAGAGTTAATGATATTATTTTTATGAAAATAATGGTTCCAAGACATAATTTGTGAATTTGTCGGACTAATTTTGATAAAATTTGGTATAATTTCACCTAAAAGTACTAATGATTAAATGTGTTTAATCAGAGCATTTGAAGTTTGTGTGAAACTTATGCTAAAAAATTTTCTTATGATTGTCAAATGGACAAGAGAAAGGACTCTATCAGATTGATTGGAATACTTAAAAATTCTAAACAAGTCGGAATCCAGTTACAGAGAAAAGTCCCGAAGGCAGTGCGTGTGGCGTCTCTGATGGAATTTGTTTTCGTTATTTCCGGTAATTTATGTTTCTACATTTTTTTATTGTCAATAATGTTTAATTTTGGATGATCAAAATATGTTATGATAATTATAATATGTATATGTAAAGTATTAAAGCATAATTTTATTTTTTTGTAAATGAGTTACATAAATAAAATTATTTGACCAAAATAATGTTCTTTATTGTGATGATGACATAATCATGAGTGTTGTGACATTCATTAATGGATTAGATTTATCTAGTCTACAAAAGTTTCTATAAATATTGATTATTAATATAAATGAATATATTATTATTACTGGAACCTTTCAAATAATGTTGGGTTCTTATTAATATGCACCCTAATAAATCATAAAATTTTTCTTATGGTTTGTTATAGACCAGAAATTAAGGATAATCATATTTGAAAGTTAAATTTATGCAATATTTATTTTATTTAAGATTAAAATAAATAATTCTTAATAGTGATATTTATTAATAAATTGTGTATAACCAAATTTTATGGAACAATTAAATTTATAACATAAACATGAGTGTTATTTTGATATTAAGAGTGATTTCTTAATTAAAATAAACATATTTTGGTCAAGTTAATAACACCATAAGAATAAGTTTCTCTGTTAAAAAGTTAAGAATAAGTTCTTACCTAAAAATAAATATTTGAGGATATTTATTATTTTTTTTATTTATTATATGAGTATAATTAATTGTATGTACTTAAGATGTAAGTACTAATATATATGAAATTGATATCTCTATTTATTAAATTATCAAGAACAAGTTCTTAATTTAAAATAAATATTCCAGAATATTTATTAATTTTTTGTTAATTTATTATATATGTATAATATATTGTAGGTACTTAAAGAGGAAGTACCATATGAGAAATTTTGAATAAGTTTAAAATTCATATAATAAATATTTATTAATTAAATTTATCATTGTACAATTTATTATATGAGCTTAATATATTGTAAATACTGTAAGTAGCAGTATTAATTATTGTAATAAGTTATAAGAATATTAATGTTTAATATGTATATATATAAATTTGGCAAACCTTTTCATTACAAAAGAGAGGTTGATTAGAGCCTTTAAGGCTTCTTTTTCGAATTAAATTCTAATAAAAAAATTTTGCTCTAATTTATTGGTTGTATATTAAATATTCGTGTATTATCAAATTCGTATTAAATAATGCTTATAAATGAAAATTGTAAGAATAAGTCCATACAATATAATTATAATTAATATCAACTGTGGTTGAATTAATAAAATAAATGGGACTCAAGTTGCAAGTAAACAACTGTGAGAAAGAGCATTAAATTATCATGTTGAGAAGAATATGTTCTAAAATATTGAGCCATAGTTATGAATTATGTTTAGCATAAATTGGACAGAGGTCCATGTGGGCTAACAAGAGGAAAATTATTGATGTTATTTACTCTTTGCTAATTTAATAAAAGGATATAAGATGCTCATAAATAATATCAAAATATTAGTATTTTGATAATAAAATCCACCCAAATAAGTTGGAGGGTAAGAGTCTAATATTGATTAGTACATCAATAACGAGACATTTCATGTATTTATTGAAAATAGTTCCAATAATCATCAATAAAAGCATAAGCGCTTTTATTAATAAAAGAAAGTAAAAAGTTGGCTTATGAGACTAATGACATTTGAAATGAAAGAAATGTATACATATTTCAAAATGAAATATTTTAAATTCTAATTAAGATTATGAATTTAATGTCAAAGATATATCTAATTAACTTAAGTGTGAGTAAATTTGTATCTTCAATATATCATACAAAATACAATTTATTTATGAATTGTTGACTCAAGTATCGTCATGTAGTGAGGATAGAGGATCCTTTATATTTTTTCAAGTAATCTTATATAGATAAAAGTATCTATGTAGAAATCAACTTAAAAGTTGAAATCACAGGAATTGATGTATTATTATGTCTATAAAGTTAGATGTACAATGATTATACATGATATCCTATTTCTTTTGAGATTTTTTGGAATCTCATTTTTTGTGTTGAATATAAGATTCAACTTGTACTTTGAAAATAACAGTTTAAAGTTATGTTGGGACATATTTTGAATGAGTGAATAATTTTTTCTTTTGGATATTGTTCCAAAAAGAAATAATAAAGACATATTTTCAATTGTTTCTACTTCTATATGTGATTGAAATAGTAATACAATTTAATGACATATTACATTAAACTGTGTTGACTTAATTTGAATGAGTCAAATAAGTCAAAGAATGTCTAATTGTAAATTCAAATAAGTTTGAATTATTTATTTTTGTCATCTATAAGAAAATATGTAAATATCATTCAAAAGGCAACTGATGTCCTTTTATAATTAATCCATTAGTGATCTGATTGGAAGTGAAGGCAAAAAAAAGGTATGTGGCCTATTATATTTCATCACTCTCATCATATATTGTATAATGTATAGTCTTGATTAATTGATATCTCATAAGATTGGAGCTATGTATTGCTTCAAATGATTTATAAACCTTGTTAAGAATCAATTAGTTTAAAATTAAAGCTTTGAAAACTGACCGTGGTAAGATATATTTTATTATGATAAAATTCAAGCTTTATGTGATGAAAATGAAATTGAACATAAGTGTTCAGTTTCTTTCACTCAACATAACGGTGTTGTTAAGAGAAGAATATGACTCTTCTTAGTGTGGTTAAATCAATGGTGGTTGTAACAGATTTATTTATCTCCTACTGAGGAGATATCCTATTAACAACCACATAAAGTTTTAACCAAGTGCCTTCTGAATTTGACACTTCCACTACTTATGAGTTGTGGACATGTCAAAAACCTAATTTTTGTAACCATAAACAAGGATAAGTTACAACTTTTTTCACCCATAATACATTGAGCAAGTATTAGTTACTACACTTAGGATGCAAAAGTGCATTTTTTTAAAAGTATCATAACATGTCAAAAGGACATGTCGCAATGGGAGAAAAATAAAGTGACAAAATTCATATCAAGTATTGTTGTCTTCTTAGAGAATAAGTTCACTAAGTTAGATGAGTTGAACCATTATTTAGCATACCAGTGTCTTTAAAATTGATGATCATATCCATTCGAGTGGGAGAAATTTTGAGGTCCATGAACATGTTAAAAAACCTCAAAACATTACGAATGATCGAAATCAAGGTCTTGACCAATTTTTTTTTTTTGGTAACTAAATAGATATAAACTTCAGTGGGAGTATGGAACATGGTTCAAGTGGGAGCATATAGATTTTTGAAAAATGTATGAGATATTTATCAAAATTTGGAACTGCAGAAAAATAGTTGAATATCGTCGATTGATGTATTGATGACATAACTATTTTATTTTAATTGTTTAGTTCATAAAATGATGATGAGAGAAAGAGACTCTCCCATTCCCACACAAGAATAATGGATAAAAACTATGAAAAAAAATGGTTTCCGTGAAATCCAACAGAGTTTATGAACTCGTTGATTAGTCATAGGGAAGAAAGGCTATGAAGAACAAGAGGGTTCTCAAGCATTAGGTTGATGATAATATCAATAGATATTAAGTTCGCCTAATTGCAAAAGCACTATACACAATCCATTAGACGATCCATGCTATTATAACAAGTCAAGATCTGGAACTAAATCAAGTGGATGTTAAGACTATTTTTTTCTCTATTGTGAGAAGATAAACAAATCTACAAGGAAAGACCTGTAGATTTGTAACTAAGGCACAAACAAAAGGTTTGTACATTGAAATGATCAATTTATTTCCTCAAATAGTCTTGCAAGATCAAGAAATATTTGATTTTATAATAAGATTGAATAGCTTTAGTATTATGTCATTGCATGTCAATGACGTTCTGATAGCTGGAAATGACATGGAATGTGTGAATTAGATCAAAGTTTGACTAATATCAAATTTTGAAATGATAGTTCTAAGTGAAATTGCTTATACTCTTAGAATTAAGATTCGAAGAGATTACTCCGTGAAGTTGTTAACCTTGTCTTAAGAGACATAAACCGACAATGTTCTTGAGTTTTCAATATAAGCAATCTTAAGCCTATATGTATAACCAGATGACTAAAGGTCAAATTGGACAACACTTGCATACGTCCCACAACACAAGTGAGAAAATGAAAGAATGATTAATTTTCCTTATATGAGAGCTTTATGAAGCCTCATATATATACACTATAGTGTGTATACAATCTAATATTTGTAATGCAGTTGGCATTATAAGCATATATCAGCCAAATCCAAGAAAAGCACATTAAAAACTGTGAAAAGGATACTGAGGTACCTTAAAGGCATTGTAGGCTATTTTTTGTGTTGTCAGTTTGCAATAATATGCAATTAAAAGAATACACAAAAGGCGATTGGGTTAGAGACATGGATAAAATAATATCCATTTTTTTGTTTTATCTTGTTAATTGACAATAGTATCATATTATGAAGTAACAAGAAATAAACTTATGCCGCCCTATCCATTATAAAGTAGAGTGTATGTGATACTCTTATTTAGAAGTTAATTGATTAAGAAGGTTACTGAACCATCTTTATACTACTTCTACAAATGCTCAAATTGTAATTAGAAAGGAAAATGACAGTCAATCTAATATAGCTTTTGCTACGGAATTGAGGTTCCTTATCAAGTTAAAGCATGTAAAAGATTAAGTATCATTTTTCTATATAGCACGTAAAGGGTTCAACATGAAAGATGTTTATGTTGAATATGCTAAATCTACCGGATCTAGGTCATATGTTTAAGGACATATTATTCAACAGAGTTTGAATTTTACAATACACGAGTGCGAATATTATTTATCAATATTTGCTGTTATTGAGATGCATGTAAGACAAAGAAATAGCTCACTCACACGAGCGTTTATCCTTGTTCTGTTATTAGATAACAGATGTGAAGGATGAGACTATTTTTGAACAAATAAGAGCTTGTTCAATAATGGATGTCGTCTTGTTTGAAATATGAAAAACGTTTTCATGAAAGTGCAAGAGTCACATATTTGCAAAAGATAAGTATGTAAGAGATTATATATAATCTGCAAATGGACTTGTTACAAATAACATGCTCCTATTCTGTCTTTGTAGCCAAATGTAGTTCATAAAGTAAGCGAACTAACGTTAAATGTTTTGGCACATCTAACTGATGCTTTTGTATGGTGTTAATGAGACATGCGCTTCTTTCAAATGGAAAGAAAAGAACACCGTAACACATGATTTCATACCATGTGTGCTTATCGACCATGAGGTGGAAAAGAAATGATCTCAACTTTTCCTAGTGTGAGACTTACGCAGCGAAACTATGGTTTTGTTAGCTTGCTATCCTCAGGACCCTAACTTATTCTGAATGTATAGTCCAATGTGGCTGTTTTGGAAGGAGACTCTGAAGAGATTAAGTATGATTCGACCTTGAATGAGCCCGACTGGACAAGCGAGTTAGATTATGATGGAAGGAATATAGTAAAAGGGAAAGATTGCCATGTGTTCACATCTTAAGTTTTTATACTTCACAACCCGGGTAGTTATGCATGTGTGCATAGCTGTGATGATAGAAAACTGTAGAGATCAAATAATTACAGGCGTGTGATATGGAATCTAGGATAAGGCATACAACGCTTCGGTATTTTTCATCGAGCTGCTATATATCTCCAACGAGTGTATAGCATTAGAGCTCTCAAAGTATGTTGGTCGCATGAGCTATTTGCATGTATGAAAGAGACAAATGTAATAGATCTGTTATGTTACGTGCGAGTGGGAGATGTTAGGTTTTAGACTCGATGCGGCCGTACCAGTACAGGTGTGATTTATTTGGTATTAGCTTTAGACTCATTACACCCGTATTTATATCGGTGTAATCTAAAGTGGACTATATGTATAAGTACATGTTCACCCTAATAAAGTTGAAGGATCAAAAGAAATCTTTTACAAGACAAATAATTTTATTATATGCAGCTTGGCAGTTGTATAATAGCTTGAAAATGGACTGATGATGAATGAGCTGTAGACAGAGAAATTAACTATGGCAGCTCATTGAAATGAGTTTTTGTTTATATATGCATTATTGATACATCAATAATATGCATATATAAGACTGATATAGGAATGAGTTCCTACACAAGAAAATAATTGAATTGAAATTCAATTTTAATTAACAAGCTCATCAATTATATTTCTCCCATCTCTACAACGTAATCTCTAATACTCCAGTTAACTAGTCTCTAGTTGCTTTAGTTTGTGGCTCGTGCGATTTCCTCCCTAATTGCTTAAGAAATTTTCGATCAGTAATACGCGGTAACGATTCGAGTTCTTCCGCTATATTCATTGTATGGATTCTGCGCTATAAGAGGTAACCCGATATCCCACGTATATTTTTTTTATATAATTCAAGTATTATTTCCAACAGTTATATTATTTCAGATTGTACGGAACTTTTATCTTTTTTTTGCAAACTTTAAGATTGCTTACACAAATAAATTTGCAAATCATGCTGATCATTAGTTAGCTAAAGTGACTGATTCCTCGATAGATAGGGGGGCATAAATTCATATATGTCCATATTTAATTAGAGCCACCATTATCTCTGATTTAATTTAATAAAATCAATATTCATCATTAAAAAAATGTTATTATCAAGTTACTTTTTGTTTTAAAAAAAACATATGTAATATTTTCTTCTTTATCAATTGTGGATGAATAATATTCTGCTTGATTCAATAGTCACAAAAGGGGTAAAGGAATTATTAATTCGTAATAAAACAGATGTAATCCTATAATTCACATTCAAAGTGAAATTTATATATTTGAATTTAAATATCAAATTATGAAATTTTTTTGAAATGCACTATAATAGTGCAATATATTAGGGTTTTTCTATATATTAATATACAAAAATATCAATTTCCAATTTATATCTTAATCTTTTTCTTAAATAATACTTATGATTACCCTTATTTAAAATTTAGAGTTTCAAAATATTAACTATTAGAAATGATTTTATTTTAAGCACAAATTTAATTTCCTCCTTGATCACAACACATACTGAAAAGATGTGCAGCTTATCATTTTTTTTTTTTTTTTTGCAGCAGACGTCTCGATGGACTCTTCTAATTTTTGACAAGAAAAGTGTGAAGAACATTGTATAAATATTATATATATTTAATTGTTTTAATAACAATACAGTTGAAGGAGAACAAGGTTAAATACACTTATTAGGAGGGCTGAAGAGCCTTAATTCTAACTAAACCCCGAACAAGGTTATCTCAATATTGTAACATTTATATTTAAACAATAAAGTTAACAATATCCCACATTGCAATGGCAGAATTCATCAATTATCTAATGCTTATGTCTTGAATATCATTAAATAGAAACAAAAATTATGTAAAGCATATTTTCTGACTCCATCAGATAAATCAAACGAAGCACAACTAGAAGCTTGCTGCTTTTGGAAAAGACAAGCCCTTAACAAACTATTATACCCTTTAGCTTCCATACCCAGAAAGATCAAAACTTGTTCTTGTACCAATACACACCTTTATTCTCATCAGCCTCCACATATATGCATTCCTTTGCCTCTCTCCACATTGCCTTATAGAAAGGAGTCCCATCAAATTGGTAGTAATCTCCCAAAATAGGCTTTATCGCGTTGGTCGCTTCCATTGCGTGATAATGCGGCATCGTCGAGAACAAATGGTGCGCTACATGAGTGTCAGTAATGTTGTGAAAAACCTTATTCAAAATCCCATAATCTCGATCCACAGTAGCTAGAGCTCCTCTCAGCCAATCCCACTCCGAAGAATCGTAATGCGGCAATGAAGGATGAGTATGCTGAAGAAACGTGATCAGAACAAGAAATCCATTAACTATCAACACCGGCACTCCATAAACACAAACAACCCAACCAAGCCCCTTCACCACAGCTAAACGGTATAGACCGTAAGTCACAGCAAGAACGCCGAAATCCGACATGTAAATCTCAGCTCTCTCACGATCATTATAGATAGGGGCATAAGGGTCATAGTGGCAGGCGAACCGATCATAAGGCCTGCCTGAAACATTGAATGCTAAATACAAAGGCCATCCGAGGGTTAGTGTGACGGTAAGAGTGAGAATCCTGCCAGGTGGGTTGTTGAGGTATTTGGAGTACCAGCCGATTTTGGACTTTGTTTTGGGGACAAACACTTCGTCTCGTTCAAGGGAACCTGTGTTTGAATGATGACGGCGGTGGCTATGTTTCCATGAGAAGTAGGGGACGAGGAGGCACGAGTGGAGCACAAGGCCGACAATGTCGTCCAGTAACTGGTAGTCGCTGAAAGCGTGGTGGCCACATTCGTGGGCTATGACCCAAACACCGGTGAGGATACAGCCCTGTAGCGCCCAGTAAAGTGGCCATGCTACGTAGGGGAGATGATGAGGGAGGAGGTGGATGTAATTGGTGGCGATGTAGTAGAGGATGAAGGAAATGGTGAGGTCTTGAAGAACGTAGGAGAATGAGCGGGGTATAGAGCGCTTGAAACAATGAGGTGGTATGGCTTTTCTTATCTGGCCGAGGCTGAATGGTGGCTCTGAGTGTGGAACTCTTTTCAGAGCTTCGGATTCTACTTTTTTGGGTGGAGGAGGAACAGACATTCGGCCACCGGCACCCATTGTTCCACAACCTGAATAAATGAAAGAGGGCACAGTGAGTTTTCAGATGATAGGCTTATAACAAAATAGTAAGTAAAACATCCATAATCCACCACACTTGGCAATTCACTAAATCAAACTATAATAAAAGATGGTTCGGCATAGGCAGCAGGACAACAAAGAAAATGGTCAACTTTTCCTTGTGGAAGTAATGGCCAAATATGGTTTTGTAGCGTAAGAAATAGGGAACCTAGCAATAAGACCTTAAAAACAGATATACAAGATAATTTATGGAATGAAACTGACACAAATGGCAAATCTTCTCAAAGCAATGCTTCCACTCAATAATTTAGGATAGGCAGTCGATCCAAAGAAAACTCCCCTGCTTCAAAAAAACCAAATGAAAGTTCTTTTTCTTTTGATTGATAATCCATTCTCATTTATATACCAAGTTACCATCAACCTAAAAACAACTCACATATTCAGTAAACATAGTAATAAATGAAAGTGAGATTATGCAGGACAAAGATGTCTCACCACTAGAAAAAGAAGTTTTTCAATAGATAATTGGGTTTCATTTTCTTTCCTAGTTCTATATTTTTGGCGATGACATAGTCCTTCAAGCTGAGTCATCATGTAGGCGGGCAATGCAATATATAGGGTGTTGAGTAAACCACTTGTTACTCTAATTCTTGAATAACTATGCACATCCGTTGCTCAATCAATCACTCGTTATCTATGATAAGACAAGATTTTAATGCACCAAAATGAAAGTTGAAACGTATCACCTCACCGCCAAAGAATTATATGCAAAAAGAGACAAACCAACAAAATCCACAAATATCTATGCTAGCTAGATCTAGTCTACATTTATGACGCTACGTCCACAAGTTCACCTGTACAATCTCCTGGGGTCACAATGATTGGTCCACTTTCAATGGACCTAACTTTATGGCATATGGTGCGTGTGCTTACGACCTAAAAGTAATTGTTAGGTGTTGATGCTACAGTGCATGCATATTTAGTTTAGCTCAATATACGCCACTAATAGCTAGAGATTTCATAGTTAATCCTACAATTCAACAATATCATTGCATAAAGCATACACTATATGCACGCCTATTTTTCAGTCAACCAAAAAATTTCATCTTTTAAATCATGTAGCACAAATAATTATCAAACAGAACTAAGGACTGATCAGAATAAAGCAAGCTATGCCACTTCTATGACCAAACAATATACGCGAAAACAACCCGGTAGGTAGACTAAATTTAAAAAAGTTGGGACCATCCAATGACAAACATAGAAGAAATTAAGTCCAGCAAGAACATAACTCATTTCTGATTGAAAAAACAAAAGAAGAACATTTGAAAATTAGATTGGCGAATTTCATCCCCAAGTTGAATGAATTGGGACCAGCAGCATTTTAATTGCCAGAACCGACTGATTTGACCCTGACAGCCAACAGCCCACTTTCTAATTTGATGAGAGAGAATTTCATGCCCAGGCCAGGAACATTTGGCACGAACAGATATTAAAATAAAGCAATCAGGTGCTGGAAGCAAGGATTTGCATTAAGATGCCATTGAAATTCTATTCTATCAGAATGTATAAGCCCGACTGAATAAGCACAAAACAACAACAAAAGAAATTCCACACCAACCAAGACTGATACGCTGGTTTTCTCTGTAAAAACTAAAAAGAAAACCCAACAGAAGAAAATTCCTTTAAATTAGGAAAATGCACGCACAATTTCAACCAAGGCACAAAAGATTCCAGTATTGAATGCTTTTTTAAACGTTTTCAGTATTAAGTTTTATTTAAGCATAAATCAGCAAAAAGCCAACCGGCCAAAAAAAACGGATTCATTTCCTGAAAAAAGGCGAAATATTGTGAAACAAAAAAAAATTAAAAAGAATATTGAACTTTTGGAAGTGGAAAACAAAGAGGAAACGGCAGCGGAGGATGCAATCAGGAAATGAATAAGCTCAGAAATGTTTTTCAGCAACGATAAATAAAAAGCTCAAACATCGGAAACTAAGTTACTTTCAGACGGATCTAAATCGGAGAAACGATGGAATTGAAAAATGTGGAGGGAAAGAGGAGAAATGCAAGATAATAAGAGAATGAAAGAAAGGGAGAGGAAGGAGTGCCTGGTAAAAACACCAAACCCCGACTTACTCTTTGATTTCTCTGTGTCTCAAAATGGCAATACAGTCAGATAGAGAGCGAGAGAGAAGAGGTGTTGTGTTGGCTCTCTCAAAAAATGCGCAGGCAAGATCCGCGTTACTTATGCAGATGCTTGGGCCGTCTCCTCCTCACAGGTCCCACCCTTCACCAACATGTCCCTGCTATTTGCCTTACGTGCCCTTCCTTATTAAGCCGCTAGACCCAGGACCTCCACCGTCCTTTGCAACGGACTTAAATATTACATTGTTCGCACTCAGTTAGGGATATAAATGAGACGAGTCGTTCATGAATAATTCGGTATTTAGCTCGATAAGAGCTCGATTCGACTCAATTTTTAAATGAGCAGTTCTTGAACATGATTTTCGGCTCGAGTAATAAATGAGCTGAACATGAACAAGTCCTACCTCGGCTCGATAACTCCCGAACAAGCTCTATTAAAGGCTCGTGAATAAGTTCATAAACATACTCGATAAAAGCTCGTGAGCTAACCCATTTATAATTTTCACATAATAAAATATTTATCAACTATAATAAAACATCCTTTTTAAAATGGCTGGTAAAATAATTTTCATTTATTATAATATACTCACATAGTCCATAATCTAATTTATGGCCTATATTAATTAATATTACTCGCTAACTTATAATATGCATGATGAATTAATTCATGGTATATAGTGAAATTAGGGTAAGATATCTCCATGTTTTGTATCCCAGTCTCCACAGACATATCTGATATTTTTGAACTTAAATCTTAATATCATTGTATTCGTTTGGTATATCATCACTCATCTGTATATTATTGTAAGTTTCCCGCCGTTTAAGGATATTATGTTATTAATTTTATATTTTGTTATTGAGATATTATGATATGGAGAACTTATTCTTTCAAATTTTGTTATTATTTTTGTTCTTGAACAAAAATAAACAAGTTTATTCACGAATAAATTAACGAACTGTTATCGAATAAAATAAATGAGTTGTTCGTGAACAGCTCGTGAACAAACGAGCTTGTAAATGAGCTAAACACGAACAAGATTTTGAGGTCGATTTTAGCTCGGCTCGACTCGTGTTCGATTAAAAATTAAATGAGCTGAACATGAACAGACCATAACTCGGCTCGACTCGATTCATTTACAATCCTAGACCCAATTCAACCTCATGAATAGTGTACTTGGATTGGGCCAATCTATTACTAAATCCAACTCAACTCATCCGTCAGATTTAAAAATTCATATTATATATATATAATAATTAATAATATGTAAATAAATTTTTTTTTTATTAAAAATATATATTCAAGCTGAATTGAGTTTGAGTTTTTATATAAAAACTAAGTTTAACTCAAATATGTGTTAATACTTTTATGGACTTTAACTTATTTAACCTCATATCAATATTTATTAAACATCAGACTTAAACGGGGTCAAATGGACAAATTAAAGATTATTTTCCGAAATAACATATATAATTGATTCCAACCAACTTATATACTTTTAACTTTTTTTCAAAATTTATATCACATGATTTGTTATATCAAAGTTGAATACTATTAATTGATTAAATACAAAACTTGTGTATAATATGTGAACATTATTTTTGGAAACCAATTACGAAGTGAGTTTTGTCAAAAAAATTTATAAATATTGTGTTTAGGGTAAACTTGCATCTTCTACTTGTTTTTTTTATTGATTTCATTATATTATTATTCAAGAGCATATGGAAGCGGGGCTACATGTATTCAAATATGCAATACTAGTATGAAGTACCTATAAGATACTAACATTGTGCGTTATGTTGTTTCTCGCTCCAATGCCTATTTCTCCTTAGGCAATAATAAATATTTTTCAAAATCTTAGTTTAATAGCATATGTGAAATGGATTAATCTGAAAATTCATAATTCATGTATCTTTAAATTTAAGCTATTGTCAAACATAGTTACAGTGAATTAGTATTTAACAACTTGTCTAGACCAATTGTGATTGATGATTTTTGCTATTTCATAAATACTTTTTTTAAGAAAATTCTAAATACTTTATTAGTGTATTTTTCTACAATAATCGTTTACAAACCAATCAACATTAGGTACATCGATAACTCTCCTATGAGATTTTTCATTCCTTTCGAAATATTTCAAATATCAAGGAATAAGTCAAGTTTTCAAAAAAAATCAAAGAATAAGTCAATAATTCAAAATATTTACCCATCATGTATCAAATCATATTGATTTGATTTTCTATGTAAAATACGCGGTAGTGACGGTTTTTTTAAATGTATTCCAAAGAAAATTTCCTTTCTCTTTACATATTTTAATGATTTTTTTTGTCCAAAATAAGTGCATACAAGCACCTATATAAAATTATTACTTTTTGTTAGACTTTTAAAGTATGATTTTTGCCTTTCACGTGCAAATTAAAATAAAAAAAACCTCTTTATTTTATTTTTTTGGTAAGAAAAAAACCTCTTTAATTTAAGTCAAAGAAAATACAATATGCACCTTGCTTTTTTTTTGAAACACTCGGAATTTCATATTTACAAGTCTTTTCATGTTGGTATCAGCTGACGTAGCTTGCTTCTATAAGTAATTAAAATATTGTTTATACGTTCAATTTAACTAATATAAAGTTGCATGTAATCGCAATTACAAAATATATGGAAAAAAAAAAACGGCCTCTGTATATATACTATAATTTTGTTATAGTGGTGGCTTTTTATGGGGTCATACACAATTTGACATATAGCCGCCCAACTATATTGAACTAATTAAATTAATAAAAGGACGTCGGACTTACGATTAACCAAGGGGCTTTTATAAAAAAAAAATTTATAACTCATAAAATGATTTGATTCAAATATTATAAAAAGAACAAAAAAATTTTAAATATATCATCTTTTAAAAATAATTAACAAATCTTCCTCCCCTTCAACTCTCTCCACACAAATGTTTTATTCCCGTCCCCCACACATCCAAATTTTTCGTATTTTTTTTAATTTTTTTATTATTTTGGTTATATATTTTAAATCGTTCACTTTTTTTATATATCACTTTGAAGTTTTTTACTCACATGATGATATGTTTTTATCGAATTTTTTTTAACTGTCAGATATTCAATAGATATCTAATAGAAGTTCAATAGAAATCAGTAAAACTATAAGACCTTTAAATAACACATGAATGTCCAATTTTAAAAGGTAGAGGACTCTTAAATTATACCTGTAAAATATTAGCAGTGGTCTCAATGATAGCATTTATAAAGTTACTGCATAACGATGGATACAATTAAATTTTCACTGATCTATTATATATCTCTAGATAATTTATAAGAAATCTATTAGATAAAAAAATTGACGAAAAATCACCGTGGATGCCATTTCAAAGATAAAAATAAGACGAACAAAAAACTCTAAAGCGGCATGTCGAAAAAATAAACGGCTTGATAGATAAATGAAAAATAAGAAAAAAAAAGCAACATGACAATTGTGTAAATAGAATTAAAAAAATAAAAAAGTTAAAATATATTCAACAAGCATGATAAACTTACAGATATTTTAATAAATCTGTAATTAATTTAAAAAAAGTTTCTAATTATAATAAATTCTCTTAAATAAATGGATATTTTGGACTAAAAAAGAGCTTAAAAAGCTTTATGAAAAACAGGATTTTAAAAGCAACTCTTCTAAATTAAATTAATTATAGAAGCAACTATCTACTTAATCTCTTTAGAAGAAAAAAAAAATGTATTGTAGTATTCCGTAGATTTCTGCTTTTACGTGGTATTTGATTCGTGAAATAATTATTTCATAAAATAGAATAAAAATAAATAAAAAAAATAAATAATGGTAGACTGTTTTATTTGTCTTGAATCCGTCATTAAATGAAATATCCATTACTGACTATCATGTATTTTATAGAATAGCTATTCATTTATTTAAAATAAAAATAATTATTTTATGAAATATATATTAATTAAGAATAATTATTCCATTTTAACAACGAATTTTAAATAAATTTTATATCACTTTTATTTTTTCATTCATTCTTCTTCTATTCTGAAAAATAGTAATTTTTTAAATCAAAAGAGTTATTGTGATTCTATTCCAAAAAATACTTCACGTTGTTTTCCTTCTCTAATTTAAGTAGTTAGGTCTGAGAGTAATTTAATTGAGAGAATTGCCTCAAAGTAATTTGTACAATTCTGGGCAACAAAATTAATTATGATGAAATAATAAAGTTGAACAAAATCTTTTCAAACTCTACTTGGTAGGTTTGATTGAACTACTTATCTTGAAAAACTTTTTTTACTACAATTTAATATAGTTCAATTCAATTTAAAATATTTTAATTTAGTTTAGTTTAGTTATACGAAATTATAAATTTATATTAAAATAAATTTAATTTAATTCAATTCAATTATACGTAGTATAAATTTATACTGAAATAAATTAATTCAATTTAATTCACTTTAATTCAGTTTAACTTTTAAAAATTAAAAAAAACGTAACCTAACTATAAATTTTCAATCATTAAACTTTAATATAATGGTCACCTCATTAAAAAATTTAAATTATACGAAATTATTAATTCAAACCTCACATAATTAATAAAGTTTGATAAAAATATCACATGTTACTCTAAAAAAAACTACAACTTGTCCATCTAACAATTAGCTAGAGTGAATAAATAAAAATAAAATAACTACAAAAGTACATGGAAAACTCATGTAACTAAATAAAAATAAAACAAATCCAGTTGAACTAAACTATTTGATTCAATGCTATTAGTTTTTTTTTTTATAATGAATTTTTGCTTCTTATAATCAATTACTTTTACAAATTACTTGCAACATCCATTATATCACAAATCACTAAAATACGAGATACAACTCCTTACACTTCTAAGAAAATATAATCAGATTTAAATATTAAATTGAAATTATTAAATGAATGTCTACATATTATCATGTCAATACTTAACAATCTGAAAAAGTTTAAGAACATATGAGAGTAAAAAACCGTAGCCGCCCTTTTCTTTCTTGACATCTATTTAATTTTATTCAAGCTCTTATTAAGGAGAAAGAAAAAAATTTTGACTTTCTTCTTCCTCCTCCCCTTTATGGGTTTATAATATTTTTCTTTTATGTTGAATAATTCGTTGCTATTGTTTTTAGTTTCAACAACAGGATTGACTTCTTCAATCATGGATAGATCTGATGCTACACATTTCAATCTTGATAGTTTATTACAGGGTCGGACTTAATCAGCATTTAAACAAGATACATGCATGACCTTTCACAATAAGCACCCAAATTTATCTCCTTTATGAAAGAATGTTCTAGATCTGCAACAATGATTGATGTTACATCGTACGCATGAGCTCTTATGGTTGTAGATCAAAAACGTTATTTGAGATTAAGAAAATGTAGGTTGCAACGCTTGTTTTGTTTTTTTAGTTAGTCTTGCCATATGACTTTATTTGTCTTGTGTAAAAGCAAGTTTAGTATGTTTGTTTGGTTGTGCCTGTTCGGTGTTATAACTCCGATTTTATGGTGAAAGTAGTTTTGAATTGTATATGTTAATCTGTCGCGAATCATGCTGCACAATTGTTAGATACAGTAATTGATTCTTTAACATGTAGGGGGATTTATCCACCTTTAATTAGAGCTATTATTATCTCTGATTTAATATAATAGACTATATTATTTAGTCAATATGAGAATAGATCACATTTTACTTAAAATTACACAAAAGTAACACTGAATTCTCAAAATATCCTTTAGTTATATATAAGGTGTTATGGTTTTAAACGTATTTCATTTATGTTGGCTTAAATTAAGTTTGGCCTAATAGCTAATTATGCTAAGCCCACAAACCCTTGACCCGTAAAGCCCAAATATCCTAATTTAAACCCATTAACCCAGCTCACTCCTTACCCTACCTATTTAACCTCTCCTCTTATACATCACCTTCTTACTCTCTCTTTTATCTTCTTTGTAATTCTCTATTTCTCTCAAAAAGAAAAATCACTGCAATTCCGTTTTGCTTTATGCCTAACTTGATCTTTGAAGCGTTTAAAGAGCGTGAGAAGGCACGTGATGGTTTGTAGAGCGATTACGGGGAGAGAAACAGTTACTGATCTGTTGCTATAAAAGGAAAGGATATTCACCAGTTACCGATCTGTTCATTCAATTCTATTTATATACCATGTCGTTCACTTGTTTCTTTCATTTTTCTTTTTATTTTTTTTCTTATTTTTCATTTATCTCTCAAACCGTTTATTTTTTCGACATACCGCTTTAGAGTTTTTTGTTCATCTTATTTTTATCTTCGAAATGATATCCACTGTGACATTTTCAAATTTTTTGAACCAGTAGACATCTGATAGATGTCCAATAGACATGTGATAGAAGTCTTGTAGACATATGTAGATATTAGTTTTTGATGGTTTTTTTTATGGAATCGTTATGTTGGTTTGTGCAAACCTTGAAATCAAACCACCAGCTAAACAATGATAAATTAGTGGCGAAAATAAAACAAATAACAAGAAGAGAAGAGAATCGAGATATGATTTCCAGATCAAGAAAAGAATACAAGAACAGATCCAATAGAGAGAAAGTACAATATACAGATCATAAGAGAAAAGAAGGCTAACGAAAAAAATAGATTCCACACATCTACCAGACTTCTAC
The DNA here is from genome assembly GCA_947683365.1 of Euphorbia pulcherrima. Taxonomy (NCBI): domain Eukaryota; kingdom Viridiplantae; phylum Streptophyta; class Magnoliopsida; order Malpighiales; family Euphorbiaceae; genus Euphorbia; species Euphorbia pulcherrima. The sequence continues at coordinate 5,401,304 of CANTUS010000008.1, forward strand.
CACATGTCTATCATATTTCTATAACATGTCTACTAGACATCTACCACATTTCTATTAGTTGCAAAAGTTTGAAAAGGTCACAGTGAATGTCATTTCAAAGATAAAAAAGATACGAACAAAAAATTCTAAAGCGGCATATCAAAAAAATAACAGTTTGAAAGATAAATGCAAAATGAAGTAAAGAAAATAAAAAACCATGAACGGAGGGTAGCATGTGGAGGGGAACATATAGTTGGAAATATTTTAGGGAAAAGTACATAATTGTATCAAAGCCCAACAATAATTTCCATTAAAAGTTCGGTCAACAACACAAATGTCTAATTCCACAAGCTTCAATAACATAAATACATTCCGCAAGCCTCAACAACATAAATACCTTCCTCTCCAACAACTCATGCACAAGACATGTTTTTTTGTATTTTCTTTTCTTATTCTGCATTTATCTCTCAAACTGTTTATTTTTTTGACATGCCGCTTTAGACTTTTTTATTCATCTCATTTTTATCTTCGAAACGCCATCCATTGTGATATATTTTTTTCCAAACTTTTCGTCACCTGGTAAAATGCTGGTATTTTGCTGGAAAAATGCTGATATTTTGCTGGTAAAATGCTGGTATAAACTGGTTATTGTATGATTTCTTTCATAAAAACATGTTTATGTTTGGTTTCAATTTTTCATAACTGGTATTTTGCTGATATGAGGTAGTTTTTGTTTAATTTCTTTCATAAAATGCATGTTTATTAGTTTATTTCATCACACCTAGTATTTTACCGGTATAAACTAGTTTTTGTATGATTTCTTTCATGAAAACATGCATTTTACCAGCAAGATACCAGCAAAATACTAGGTGTGATGAAATAAACTAATAAACATGCATTTTATGAAAGAAATCAAACAAAAACCACCTCATACAAGCAAAATACCAGCATTTTACCAAGTGACGAAAAGTTTGGAAAAAATATCATAATGGATGACGTTTTGAAGATAAAAATGAGACGAACAAAAAAATCTAAAGCGCCATATCGAAAAAATAACTATTTGTGAGATAAATAGAAAATAAAGTAAAAAAAGGAAGAAATCTCATAGGCAAGAAGAAAATGGAGGAACATATGGAATGAAAAGAGAAAGTTTAAAAGCTGATCAAACAGTTATTTATAAAAATAGAGGATAAAGAGATAAATATTTTGATCTATATTATTTTATGAGTAGGGGTGTTTTTTTATAAGAGTTTTGAGAGCCGCTTTTATATTTAGAGCTTGGAGTAAAGCAAGCCCAAAAGAATACGAGCATCAACAATAAACATGGGCTATTAATCATTTCAGAACTGCAAACCCATCAGCTGATAAGCCATACATTTCGCCCAACAGTTTCCTACCTTGTTTAGGAGAAATGATATTAGAGGGTGTCACTGTCAATATCACGAGTACGAATTTTTCAATGTATTTTTTTATTATAGCTAGATACTCTCTTAATAATAAAAACTAAATTAGTAAATATTAATGCTAAAAAAATATATTATATTATATATTAAATAAATTATGGAAAATTTTTTTTATATATAATATTTGTAGTTTTATTTGTAACTTGTTTATCATTATTATAGATTAGAATTTTTGAATTCTCTCTTTTTGTCACTTGCAATAGAGCTATATAAAGTTGTCCATATCTAAACACGGGTCTTCTAAGAGATAGTCCTACATGAGAAAGTAATTACTTTTGTTAATAGTCATTGCAAATGACAGTGCTAATGGAAATTGCCTTCTATGAAATTTAAAAGGCAATCGTTCATCCTGGGGATGAACACTTTTTCTCCAACCTTAGTTCCTGATAGAATCTTTGCTTCAATGACTCAATCTCCTAATCTCGTAACAATCAATCTCGTGCCATTACAAAATTCCGATGTTTGATCTATCAATCAATCAATTTTATAAATCTATTTTATAAGTTACTCATTCCTATTTAAATTAGCAAACCAATTTTAATAGAAGGTACATAAAATAATATAAGAATTGTGAAATTTATCCAAAAACTAAAAAGTTAAAATTAAAAAGAAATAACACCTGATTAAAATAAAATAATTCAACAACACAAAATAAATAAAATATAGCATCATATAATAGTTCCGCCTACAGTAAAACCTCTATAAATTAATACTCGATAAATTAATAACCTCGATTGTCTAGTAAAAAAGGAATCTATAGTCACTTGTTTTTTTGTTGAACTTCAAATCTATATTGAGTTCATCTTTAAATCTCCTCATTGCACTTAAGAGTTGGGGCATTGTCTTTTCGTATTGCAACAAAAAGTTTGATATTGTTCCTTGACAAACTTTCAAATCGAAAGTTTTGTCAACCCACTGCACCAAATCTTGTTGAGTGCATCCTTAGTGATCTCTCTTATACTCGCATAACAGTTATCGTTGTTGATTGGTCATGGTTGAATTTTGAACACCTTTTTATATAAGAAACAGATAAATATGAATAGTTCATATAATCTTTTATAATAGATAAAGTCTTAATAAATTTCGATGGAAAAGTATTGATTTTATAGTTATTGTAATGAGTTATAATATATTTGGTAAAAAGAAAGGGAATAAACCGCATAATATGAAGAGAAGAGCAGCAGAAACAGAAAGCAGTTCAGTGAGGAGCAATGTATTGAAACGTTAGGGCTTGTTGGTTTTGTAGATGGAGAAGACTACACGAAATCAAACCCTATTAATCTGGCTTGATTTTCGTCTGCGGATTTCATATTGAAAATTTGAATAGATAATGAATTGTTAAATTTAATTTATTTAATTCAAAATTTGAAAACCATGTAAAAAACCAATAGAAGGAATCCGCTCATACAATATATTTCAAGTTGAAATTAAATTTGATTCTTTCTTATCTTTTTTCTTTATTAATTAATAAAAGAATATCACACGAAATTATATTTTTAAGTATTAAAAAATGTATAAGGAGCATAAAAATCTTTTAAAACTTCTTTCCTTTTATAAATATATAGATTCATTGTCATTGAATTTATAAGAATATAGTTTTAGTAGGTGAAGTAGGATATGCTAAACATTTTTGTTGCCATGGAACACACTTTAGTTTAATAGTACAGTTTACTATATAATGCAAAGCGTGGAACATAGTAAATCTGTATGGATTTTTTTAGTGCCACTTTTTTCATGTTTGCTTATAATTACTAAATTGTGTTAATTGCACAAGATTTAATAAAAATATTTTAAATAAATTAAAATTGAGTATATTGTTATAGGGTTTTTTTTCAAGTATAATTCTTCTTGATTTTTTATAGTTCAGAGAATCATAAAAATGAAATCATCAATTCGGTGGTTCACCATGGTTCTCATTCAAATTAAACTAAAATCTTTAGAAAGTCATACAATACCATACCATCTATCCAAACAAGAACTTTTAAAAAACTATACCATACTATATTGTACCATACTATATCATACCATATTATACTTTAATAAATCATGAGCCAAACAAAGCTATAAGTACACATTCAAACATCGTTTATACTACATGTAAAGAAAAATTTCCAATATATCCTCAAGTCTAGGGTATTTTCTAGTTTTGAATGTAGTTTACCTAAATCCTAACATATTCCCCTAATAAAATTTGTTATTCTTAAATTGGTGCACTTTTTATATATATTTCTTTTGTTCCATATTTTAAAATATTAAATTTAGGTAAAATTTATGATAACTTTATCTTAATTACTTGCCACAATCATAAAAGATTAGAGATAGAGGAAGCAGAAGAGGAACAAACATTTGGAATTAGCCAATTATAATAACTGCTTCAATAGAAGTTCTGCAACGTTGGGAGTCTTCGGAATTTAATAGTGTATTAAATTTAACTTAAATTCTTAAACATGGGAAATTTACATAGTAATTGACCCCTAAAACCCATTTCGGCTCACTAGATTAACCAGACGAGTCAGTGGACAATTTACGAGCCTGCTATATACTGGGTTTTTTTTGTGTAATCGCTTCATTTTATTTATCGAGTCTGGATTTTTTTGGTTTTATCGGCCGGGTCTTATAATATTGATTAAAATAAAAGAATGTTGAATTTATTGAAATAACTGGTGTAGCATTAATAAAAGCTAATTTTATAAAACATACCATGTGCTTAGCATGTTTTTGCTAACTTTTAAAATCACATGCACCCAATTAAAATAAAAAATTTTACCATGACCTTTTTACAAAACGGTCAAACCATAAGGCATGTTTTTTAAGTTTATCATAATGAAAAGCCGATTAACCTTTACTTTATAAAAAATAAAATCAACGTAACATTCACCTAATTATTATTAGATCTGTTCGCGTGCCGGACTATCTATCTGGCCCGGCCCAAGCCCGGTCCTATGGGCCCGACTTTGAACACCTATTTTACTACCATGACCGTGACCGAACATTCACTTTAAGAGACCACGAATTCAACTCATACATGAAATTTGTAGGAGTTAGAAATTTTGTGTAAATTTAAAAAAAAAATACTAACAGAAAGAAAGAGTAGAAATTCCAATTGTGAGGAAGATAAACGATGAACCATAACCTAGAAAATGAGCGAGTCAAACGGAAATCTAAACGGATCACGTTGACACGCGTTGGGCTTCATGTCGCCACACACCTCTCAAGAACCCGCCACGTGTGCAATTCATAACAGCAACACACGTGCAACCAAAGCTACTACAATACATTCCCCCTTTTTACACATGGCGGCATCCTAGAACCTCTCAGTTCCCTTTATAACTGAAACAGAAGACCAAAGTTATGAATTACTCGAACAATAAATAAGAAAACAAGTGAAAAAATGCAGTCAATCAAAGAAGCAGCATCCAACACCGCAGCCTCGGCCAAGGCTGGAATGGACAAGACCAAAGCCCTTGTCCAAGAAAAGGTCACATTTTCTCCCTTTCTTTTTGGAAATTAGATTATACAGTTTCTAGAACTAAACAGAAGCTAAAGAAAATGGTGCAGGTAGAAAAGATGTCGGCGCACGACCCGGTTCAGAAGGAAATGGCGACGGAAAAGAAAGAAGCGAGGATTGCCGAGGCAGAAGCCCACAAACAGGAGGTCAAACAGCACAACGCTGCCTCCAAACAGACTGCCAAATTGGGTGGTCAGCAGCCCCAATACGCCACCGGCGGCGACACTCGTGCCCACTCCGCCACCGGGGACCCTGGTTACCCTACGGGAACCAATCAAATGTCTGCCATGCCCGGACATGGCACTGACCAACCCCATGGTGGGTATGTGGACTCGTCCGCTGTAGGCAGCAGGACGCACCCTACCGGGTTACCCGGTGATACTACGGGCCATAATACTCATGTTGGAGGCGCGGATCCGAGTTATGCAAGTGGGAATGTGCCCACTAATAGGGGCAATTATCTTTAAGCTGATTTGCACTCTGTGTTATTTGCGGATCATATTTGTAATTTTATTCCAACTGTACGTTTGCTTTTTTGTAATTTCTATGTAATACATCTTTTCATGAAATAAAGGCTTGTTTCTTATTTTAAATTTTCACATGAGGAATCAACAACTCGAAAAGAATGGTTTTTGTAATGGGGTGATTCCTTTCCCCTGTCAACCATATTTCCCGTAAAAAAACAAATTGAAAAGAAAATGGAATGAGTAAACCTCTCAAAATTTAGATGGTGGACGTGTTAGAACCCACTTAATGTTTTTATGGGCTAGGTCTTATTGAATGTTGTCCTAAGGTCCGTTTGAAATTCATCGATAAATCTAGCACATACTAGTAATAGCGATGATATGAAATTCGATCATGTAATTTTATTTGTGTTGCAATTAGTGGGCGTGTGTTTCAATTGCTTTGCTTGTAATATAACACATCATAAATAAAGGGTTTCATAGTAAATGTTAGCATCTTGTGCAAGATAGCAGATTCAAGACCTGGACTTCATCAAGGTGAATACTTGTAGCTACTAGTGGTGATAAAGTCTTACACGGATAAAGTCAAAAACGGCTTAAAAGAATGTCTTTATTAAAAGGGTGACTTAATTAAAGAGGAGGTTGCTATGGCCTAGTTCATATTCCTAGATATCTACCTATTTTCTAATTAATTGAATTATATACTTCTTAATTAATCGCTAAGTTATATTCATAACAAATTCTACTTTCTTATTAATTTCCCCAATACTTGTAGTTTTCAAAGTTTTGTAGAAACTAAAAGTACAGTTCACCATTGTTATTAAAACTCGATCGAACCGGCCCGAAAAATCGTAGTTGAACTATGGTTGAATTCGATTAAACTATAAAAATCGTCAACTGTTTGTTGTCTTTACCTGTTTGATGTCCGGTCCAGTTTCGATGACATTGTTGTTCACCCTCCGAGAAATTACTAACCTTTTTAGAGCCAACACAAAGCAAATTGTAAATTGCATTCATAACATTAATTTTGAAAATATGAACGGTTTTTATATATCACAACACTATCTAAGTACAGTTCAAGAGCATCACATATGGAAGGACGACAATTCACATAAATGTTGTCCACCAATTCACTGAAGCTGGAAAGAAAAAGTTGAGAACATATTTTGAAGAAATAAGCCCAACAAGGAGGAAACTACGTTGCCTGCCTATTCAAGGCATCACTCTAGATTCTGGGCTTTCCACGGCCAGTGACTGCCGCCGCCTGCCTGGCTGCTTGCTTACATTACATATACAGCTGCTTAATCAGAAGTTTTATAGTGGTAACAAAATATTTAAAATTGTTGTTAAATGACATCAAATAGAAGATAATTGTGGAGGAAGTTCCAATATAGCCACCTAAAAATAAAATTTGGAATATTTTTGTGAAAGATCTATAACTTAATGTTCTTATTCTGATTGCAAAGTGTTGGGTTGTTTTTCTCTAAAATAAACGTTTGTTTATCTGAAATTTGCAGCTTAGACAGAAACTATTGGGTGGATCTAGATATTAGCATAGAATCCATCTGTTAATGAAAAGTTTAGTGCAATTTAACCAAATCTTAACCGGATTAACACTAACATTAGACCTTCCCAGTGGAGAGATGAAAGCCAAGACTGTCCCTATTGCTATAATAGATTCTCTTGAAAATTAACTAACAACAAATCAGCTCCAAACTCAAATAAGCATTGTTATAATCAGTGTCACTTAGTACCTCTAAGCATCCCGCTATTTATAACACCGACTTGCGCAATTCAGCTGCTCCATGGGCAAAGTGACATTTTTCCCCAAAGGTGCATGACCCTTTGTTAAAATTGTCACAGATCTTTGTTTTAAAGTTGTTTGACCCAGGTCCATAACCAGGTCCCTGACTCTGCCCACGTCCAAAACTCTGACCCTGACCCTGTCCACGCCCAAGCCCATGACCTTGCCCAAGGCCACCACGTGGTCCCGTAGCTTTTTGTGCAGAAGTCAGGCTGGCAATAAGCTCGGAAACCATGGCACTAGCCTGCTTAATTTGTTCAAATGACCCCTCAAATTCAATGTTCTTCAAATTAGGATCTGCTTCATGATCCCTGATGGATAACTTAGCTCCTGTTTGTCGACATATCTGCTTCGAATTCGCACCCCCCTTTCCAATTATTGCTCCTGCAAGGGAAGCTTCCACGCTGATTTTTGCAGTGGCGGAGGCACCAAAGCCAGCTGGAGGAGGGCCAGGTGGGGCCGGCTGACCCATTCGTCCGGGAATAATTCCAATGGCACGTGGATCATCGTATGACATGGCCACAGGTTTTCCGAGCTCCCATTCCCCATGCGCAAAATTGCATTTATCGCCATATTTGCAACCTTCAGCCGAGTTGTATTTGTTGCACATGCGGATCTTGACTGAAGATTGAGCAATGCCATTTGCGGATGCTGCCATGTTTCTAGAAACTGGAGCAACAGCTGGTGCTAGATTCATCATCTGGGCCACGGCGTTGTAACCACCTGGAACATAGTGCAAGAAGTGGCAACTCCCGCCAAATGGACAGCCAGCGGTACTGCAATACAAAGTACAGCCAAACGAATTAGCTGCAGTGCATTATAAGGAGTACAGTTTAGGTGCTGAGAGAAATCCCTGCAACTCCCACTAAAACATGCACTGGATAGAGAAAGAAAACAAATCTAAATTTGACAGCAAACATCATATGAAATGCTCAATAAACATCATAATGGCACCAAGCTCAAACAGAAATGCCACTGAAGATGTCTATATTTTTGAATTTAAATGCAGACTTATATGTCAAGAAGTTCTGCAGTTTTCCCAAACACAATACTAATGATGGAAAATAAAAGAAATGAAAAAACACAATGTCAATAATGTCAATAATCATGAATGAAAACAGGGAACAACGTATAGCCTCACAAGCCAAAGTCCCATTGGCCTTTTTATAATTATTCTAGTAAAAAGACATTTATCATAATATAGTATATAGCATCAGTTGGCATGGTATTAATAATTTAATAATGTGTCTTAACAATGTTAATTCTTTTCTTCCAGTAGTAACAGGGAAGGAATTAAAATCATAATCATACCTGATTTTAATTTACCATCAGAAGATTAAGTGTAAACTTACATCTTGAATATTGTATTCAGTTGCAGAAAAAACCCAGTAAAATCTTACTTTGACAAGTTCTTTACTACTGACTTATCAAGTATCAACAGAAAGTTCTGTTAAATAGCTGTAACAAAACACCTTAATTGATAAAATTAAGATATAATGTTATCTTCGCGAGATTAGTTAAAGGGATTTGAGCATTCTATAGTTCCATAAGTAGCAAATCCATCAAATATTAAGGTGAATGTTATATGTTTGTACTTCAACACTTCAAGTAAATCAAGTATCTGTTAAATCCCACTAGTATTATTATGAAAGTGTACCTGTATGACAGCTATGAACACCCAATTCATTAGAGCAGTATAGAATCTTATCTTGGTAAAATAGCAACTCAAATCCTTACAATAACTTACAAATATTAAAGATACGAAGTGATTCAAATATTTATTTAGGTGAGAAAGGATTTGAACCTGAAAAACTTGGTACATGGCTTCAATTTGCTTCCTACACCGTCCATTTCTGTTACAAGACATTAGTTGCTTGTTTTCAGTTAAGAATTTTCGAGATTTTAATCTAACTCAACTTCTTCCTCCTGACTATTTAGTACTTAAATGTCATAAAAAATGTTAATCCCGGTAGATGTGTAATTAACATGTGATTCTTTAAAGTTCCACTTACATAACTGAAGGGAGGACTTCAGGTAAACAAGGATAACTTTATGCTTAACATTTATCTTAATTCTTCAATAGTAGCTAATCGTCTTATTTAATTCTAAAGCTTTCATACATCAACACACTCAAAATCAAATCCCATACACATTAATTTAAAAAAACAGAGCATAAATAAACAAGTTTTCTGGTTTAGGGAAATAATAATCCAATGTAATGCAAGAAATTTTTTCTCCTAACAGATGCAAACTCAACAAAGATAAAATTAATCAATAAGCTCCCTAGGTCGTATGCAGACAGAACCACTGACACAATAAAAACATTCAGCACAGTGGTATAACGCTTCTACTTGAAACCAAGTTATTGTTTCCAATTGGCATTCCAAAATGCTTCATATACTTTCCACTAACCTTTTCTAAGGAAAAGGAACTCGTAGGAGAATTTCAATAACAATATCCAAACCCATAGTAATTCCCACCAAACTAATGAAAACAGAGCCAACATGTGTACAGTTAAGAATACATATGACGAATATCGGAACTTCAAAGAGTCCAGAAAGTAGAACTCCGGCTAAATACAGTTCTTATAGCTCAAGTAACTTTCAGAGAGACAGATAACCAAATAAACCGTAAAATTTATTTCTAATGCCGCCGAGAAGTTGACTCAACCAAAGAGCAAGTAAACGAAAATCCAAAAAAATATTGTTGGAAAAATAACAGTAATTACAAAGACAACTATGCATATAAGAATTTGAGATGGGGGGAGGGGGAAGAACTAACCTTGCTTAGATTTTTTATGGCCTCCATTAGCATTGAAGCCACCGTCATTCCTTCCTCTCTTTCTGATATCCATTACCGAGTGACTATCACTACCACAGATCCAGTCCAGATCCAAAAAAACGAAGCCTTTGTCAAACGCCGAAACCGAAACCGAAACTTAGATAGCGAGTAAATGAAAGAATATTGAAACCAAAACTAAGAATTGGAAATTTGTTGAAGAAAAGAAAGAACACTAGTATGCAGTGATAGTTTAACAGGAAGAAAAACCCTAACCCTAACAAGGGGTTTGGAAGAGAGAGAGAGAGAGAAGGAGAGAAGAGTTAGGGTTGGAAAAATGGAGAGCTCTGCACATATATATAGTACATTATTCTGTTTTCATCATATTTTTATTAGCTCTTATAGTCACAGAAAATAATTTCTTTTTTTATAGTCACAGAAAATAATTTCTTTTGTTTTTTACAGGATGAAATACATTCCATCTATAAAAAATATTTATTTCATAATATTTAAAAATTTATTTTATTATTAGCTATTTCTATTTTGTAAAAAAAGATTCATTGAGTGATGTTGATTAATTTTATATATACGAACATAAATTAATTGAAAGCAGAAATAATATTATATATTAAAAAAATTAATTTAAAGCTATTGTTTTTGAAAAATTTAACAAAAGAAAGACATAAATTCTAATTCAGAATATAAGGCACACATAATATTAATTTCGGTGGTTCTTCATTTATATTCCAAAAACATATAACATTCTCATATAATTTTTAAAAGCATGGTTATAAATCAAACAATAAAAGAGGAAAAGTTCATGATATTTTCCACAATGCTATTCAAAAAAATTAAATGTGGATTCTTGAAATAATTTCCAAATTTAAGGAGGCAATCAAATCAGGAATTTAATTTTTAAGGAATAAAACAAATTGACAATAAAAATATGAGTGGTGTGAAAGTAATTGGAGGGTGGAGTTGAATTCAAAAATTAAGTTGAATTAATTGACATTAAGACTATCTTCTTTTGGACGGTACTAAATTGAATTGAACTGAATTGAATAAATTTAAACTGAACTAAATTAAATTGAACTGAATTTATTAATTATGCATATTAATAAATTTGTATCATTATTAAAATAATAATAAAAAACCAATTATTTTTAAAATTAATAATCATAAATACTAATATTTAAAATAATAATACTACGTACACTTGTTGGGAGGGATGAGGAGCCTTAACTGCTACTAAACTCCGAACAAGATTATCTCAATGAAGATACTTTTAAATATTAAAAAAAATAATAATACTAAATAATATTAATTAATTTAAATATATATTAGTAAAATGAATAATATTAATAAATTAATGAATATAATAACATCTAATTTAAAAATAATTAGTTGAATATTAATTTATAATAAATATAAATAATTAGTAATAATAAATTATGATAAATAGTTATAAATAATTATAACAATATTTGATGATAAATACATTAATTATTAAAACTATTTTAAATAATATTTAATAATTAAAAAAATAATTTTTATATTTATTATTAAATGATACATTTTTTTAATAATTATAATTTATTATTATAATTACAAGTATATTGTAATTGTAATTAAAAATTATTTGAATAAGAATTCAAGAGCAAATATGATTTTAATCTTTTTTACTTTTTTTAACCTTAAAAGTGTCCTAATTAAATTAAAATATCAAGTCAAATAAGGATAAAAATTGATTAGGAGAAATTAGTATTTGGTTATAAGAAAAATAAATATTGTTAATTATCGTTGTATATATCTCCTAATGAACATAATATTGAGGAAAAAATAAACTTGAGAGCATCTTTAGTAGATTGTGATTGTAGAATTATATGGCATGTAGAATAGAAGATCATATTGATAATATGGTAAAATAAACAGGATATTTTAAAAAGTAGCAATAGTAAATTGTCTATTTGATCTTCTATTGTAATTTTTTTAAAATAAAATAATAATAAAAAAGTTAAATAATTTCTTAAATAGTCTCTCTCATCAATAAAATAATATAAAATTAATTATATAAGCTTTCATTTGATTGTCTACATGTAGAAGATCAAATAGACATTGTGCAACATTTATTGAATTAGTGTAGAGTTATTTTTTAGTTGATTATCTATTTTTACTTACATGTCAAGACAATTGATAGAATTGACTATCTACTAAAGATGCTCTTACATCTATTATAAATATGTTTCATTTCCACTCTATATACGATCCTTCTTATAAGAATTCTAAACAAATCAATTAGGGAGAAATCAAGACCACATATGATTTTATTTTTTTACTATTTTTGGGTCTTAAGAAAAATCTTAAATAAATTAAAATATCAAGTCAAATCATGATGAAAATAAATTAGGAGAAATTAAGATTTTATTATATGGAAAACCAATATTGTTAATTATTATTGTATAAATGTCGTGTAGATTGTAGTACATATTATACATGATATTGAGGAAAAAAATACACTTAACATTTATTTAATTACCAAAATATTGTAACTAATTTATAAATTATAAAAAATATTATTTGATATTATAATTATAAATAATAAAATTCAAATATATTAATAATAATAATAATTAATAATTATTTTTCAGTATTATTAATAACTATTATCAAAATAATAAAAATAATTATTATTGTTATAATTTTTTGTAATAATTTAAAATTAATTATTTTATAAATATTATACTAATAAATTATATTTTTTTATTAATTATATTATTTAATTATTAATTTTTTGATATCAATAATTTTTATTGTTATTTATTATTATAATTATTATTATTATTATTATTAAATTAGAATAGTAATTCCTATTAATTTTTTTATTAATTAGGATTATTCACTATTTATATTAATAATAATATTAAAAACTGAACTGAACTGAATCGAATGAAACTGAACTGAACTGAAATTAACTGAATTACAATCTAAAAGAGCCTAAACTAACAGTGAAGTAAATTGGAAATCACAGTTGTTGCTCCTACTAAGCATCACTTTTAGTTTTTTTCCTTTTCCTTTTCCTTTTATGTAGCAATGAAACTCTTGTTTCTGTAATGTGCTGGATTTTGGTGACTCCTGGAAAAAGGAGAAAAATCATTTTCAAAGTAACCAATTCATTTTCAATTTACAAAATTATTCATTTTCGTGCTTCAACCATTTTTTTAGCAAGTTTTTCCCGGACTACATTTCAACGTAGTTCAGTTCAGACTACTTCAGTTCAGTTCTGCTATACGTAATTATAAATTTACACTAAAATAAATTCAGTTCAATTCAGTTCAACCAATTTATGAGCTGAAAAGAATAGGCCTTATTATTCGTTAGGCGTGGAATAGAGTCCCTGGCCTATAGTGAACAGGTCAATTGATACTCAAGTTACTCAACTGACCCTTGATACCCAAGACTATAAGCCAACAAGATGCTAACATTATAAATTACCTCAAGTACACGGGGGAAAATTTGAATACACAGGCTCCATCATAAATCCCGACTGAGATATAGGAATTATATAATATATTTATATTTAAGTTCATATTGTATGCTACACTCGATGATTTTGAGATATATTAAATTTTTACTGCAACAACCCACCAATGGTTAATTAAGTTTTAAAATATGAAAATAAGGAACATGGTGCGTTTAATGATTTAAATTTAAGAAATGAGAGGCTTGTGAGTTTAATCCACATAATCCATAATATTTGAATTAAGAAAATCCTATTTGGTGCGGAATTTTTTTATGTTTATTAAATTTAACTTTTTAAGAATACTTAAGTAAAATCATTATAAAGATATCATGTTTCTTTTGTGTGTGAAAGTTTATTGTAGTATTCGATACAGTGTCATTGTCGAGATGGTAGAATACAACTACCTTTTCTTAAGCCTCACATTTCCTCCATTTTAATAAATTGACAATTATATATTGTATTTTGTTATAATTGCAGAATAGCATGTATGCAATGGCAAATTCAAAGTCCGCCATGATTTCAAGAGCAATTCCAACTAAATTACTAACTAGGATATTTGACAGGGCTGTACGTCACCAAATAAAAAATGACATAACTTTGAATTAAATAGAAGTACTAAATTTAAATTGAAAACTATACAACTTTATCAAACCAAATCCTATGAATTATTTTGTTTTGGGGAATACCGCTGGTAGGATGAAGTCTGAATAATTCTGAAGTCGTGACGAACACTTTCAGATTGAAATTTATTTGACGATTCTACCAAATAATTCAATCGGATAAAATCAGAAATCCACAAGAACTTAGAACGATTGTTTGTTGTGAATAATATGAACCATATGTGTTTTTGTCCGATGAAAAACGTCTCTCATGCCAATGCCCGTTCATCTCTATATATAGAGAACGAAAATAACTGTCCAAAATAACTGATCTTGCTGTTATTTTCGTCCTGATCCAGCGTGTCGCGACCGCGACTCCTAATGTTGCGATCGTGACTCGTAACGCCAAGACGTTATGTTTCTCAAACGAGGCAATCATGAGCACAGAGTTTCTTGTCGCGAGCGCGACATGGTCCAAACACAAAAATTCATGAATTTTTATAAGGGAACTTTATTCGAAAATAAATTTTTTTAGAGCTAACCAGGTAGCTTGACCCCAGCCCGGAGCGCTGCCCCCGGATCCCGCCATAAGCTCTGCCCCTTGGACCCCGCTACCGGGGGCGCTGCCTCCGAAATTCAAACATCATGATAGAACTCGATCAAAGCGTGCACTCCGCACTCTCCCGACTTATTCGATGAAATATCACGATCGCATTGGTCAACTAGTCAATCCAATTACTCTAAAAATACTAACAATCCTTCCCTATTTTAGTGTAATCCTTGATTAACTAAACAGAATCACAATAAATAACAACCTTATGCATAAATGAAATATCGAGATGATTGAATTTCATCTTAGTACATTACACATTCCAAATATTCAACTAAATGTGTCACTATGGATTAAACCTTTGTTATCCATCTTGAATACATGAAGATAATATACACATAAGTCAAAGTTCTAAAATGTTCTTACTTGACACTATCTTTTACTATCCTTGTGTCCCTTACAGTGAGGGGACAACATTTCGGACGGCTACGAAGCGGGCCGGAGGACCTACCTTAAAAAATGTATAGAAGTGTGATGAGATGGTAAAAAATGGTTTTGCATATTTTAATGGTCAAAATATACGAGATCGAAATCCCGTATTTAAGGCAGAGTAGCCACCCGGTTCAGCTCAACCCAGAAATTTAGGTAAGATTTTCCCACCGGATGGTAGACCATACCTTAAATAGAGATTCCGAGTTTGGATGATGCTATCTACTCTATATTAGCCAAATTGAAAGTATCAATCTTTCTCATTCGGTTTTAATCCACCCTATTTAACATTTTTGATTTATAAGTTGTGTTCGCGCATTGTTTAGCAAGCATTCAAAAGCAGTAAATAAATAAATTATTACAATCATCTAAAAATAAAAATGCGAAAATTAAAATAATAATTACATAGTTTTCAAATCCTATACATTTACCTAAAGACAAAAAATAAAATACCCCAAGGCCTAAACATACATCTAACCTAAATCTACCTTCGTCGGCAAAGGTTAGCACATATACGGCACGTATAAAAGATATATCACACATAGTGGCAGCCTCGACAGTGGGGTCCGAGGGGCGGCAGCCCCTCGTGGGGTCAAAGGGGCAACGCCTGTGAGCGGACGACCTCTTTCGTGACACGAAAGATAAGCGCGGCGAAGCGAGTCGAAGGATTGATCCTCTTTTTAGAGGACATGATAAAAATTTATTTATAAGTGATGTTGAAGTTGAATCAAGTCCAATTTATAGGTTAAAAAGATACGAGATCGGAATCCCGTATTTTAAGATAGAGTCGCCACCAAATTTAGCTCTACCGGGAATTTGGGTACGATATTTCCACCGGGTGGTTAGACCGTACCTTAAAATAAAGATTTCGAGTTCAGATGATGTTACCTACTCTTCGTTACAAAATCAAGTCATTTTTATTTTGATAAAAACACCGTTTTATTCTTATGCGATTTAAATCCCCTAATTAAAGTTTTCGGTTTATATTTACTATTCATCACACAGCCCAACATGCAGAAAGCAGTAAATAAATAAAAAGAAGGAAATTAAATAATTATTACAGGGCTTTACAAATCCTATACATTTTTTATGCGAGAAATTAAATAATACCCGAAGGCCTAACATTCATCTATCCTAAATCTACCTGCACGGAAGAGGTTAACACATATACGACACGTAAAATATGGAAAAACACCCATTAACATGCATAATCAAGGCATAAATAATTTTCGGTTAATTATTATAACTTAGTGTGGAAGAAAACAATTTACTTTGAATTTTTTGAGTTAAAAACATATTCTTTAGGCATTTAATGGTCATTTAAGCAATTAAATAATTAATAAATTATAAAAATAGATTAAAAAGAATATTATTTAGTTCCAGATGATCTAGGATTTTTTAGGTGTTAAACGGGGTAAAAAATGCGATAAAACGGGGCTAAAAACACAAAACGAAACATACAAGGACCAAATGAGAAATTTTTACCGGCAGGCCACTCGAGCGGCGCAACTGGCCGCTCAAGTGACATGGCTGGCTACCCCATTTGGGCGGCATGGATGCCACTGGGGCGGCCAGTCCGTCCACCGAAGTGGCCGACCGGAATTTTTTTTTAAACCGGGGATTTTCGCATTTTTACGCCCAAAAACTCAAAATTATTGATATTTTAAGTTGTTTCCCACACTAAATTAGTGGATATGGGCTTAAAACACCGGAATAATGCCGATTTTTGACTCGGGGGGAAGAAACTGGAAAAATCCGGCGAAAAGGGGACTGGCCACTTGGGCGACGAACAGGCCACTCCGACGACATGGCTGGCCGCCCCAACGGCCTAAGTGTCGCCGGGACGGCCTGTTGGTCATCGGAGCAGCCAGTCAAAATCTCGTCGAAAAATCGTGAAAATGCTAAAAACGGGAGCCAAATACCCAAAAACCAGGCAAAAACGCAACAACAAGCAAGAGATAAATAAATATAATAGAACTCAGAAATTACCTTTAGGCCGTGAATCTACCCTCGAGACCCGAATCAACCTTTTGTGAGCTCTTTTTGACGATTTTGGTGACGAACAACGACAAACAATGACAGAAATAGCGATGAACTTAGTTACAAATTTTAGTGATTTTGTGAGAAAAAATCTCTAAATCCTATTTAAATTCGTTTTAGCTTACGATTTCTACTTGATTTTAGTGTTTTAGACTAAAAGATCAAGCCTAATAATGCTTAGGAATCCAAGTTAATCATATTTCCATGGCTTTATGAAGCTTTCTCTCTCTAAAATGCTAAGAACCCTAAAATCTGGATTTTAATTTCTAAAATGGCAAAAAGTCCCAAATCTAATGATTTTAGGAGTTTATATAGACTTGAATCAGTGAAAATAATGCATTTAGCCCCTCAAAAGCGTGAATTTTGTGGAAAAAAGGGTAAAAATTTGAATTTTTGACAGAGAAAATGCCCAAAAACACGAAATGTCAGTCCTCGGAGCCAGGCCGCGTCAGCTGATGCGGCCAGATCTGGGCCATGTCAATTGATGCAGCCATGGCGTGGTCTCCCATTTTAGGAGACCACGCCCAAAATGAAGATGGCCGCATCGATGATGCGGCCAGCCGTGCCGGCGACTGATGACCGGATTCCGTGACCGGTGGCCAGATTTTGACGAGAGAGGGAGGTGCCGGCGAGACCGGAAAAAGGGAAAATAGATGGGCGACTTAAAAAATTCATAACTTTTACCACGGTTATCCGATTAAAGCGATTTTTAACATTTTGGAAACCTCAGAGATTCTAAAATCTAGGAAAAATAACGGGACTTACTAAAAATGTTTGGATTTTATAGAAATTGTGAAACAAATTACTACACGCGAGAGAAAGGTTAAGGCTCATTTTTAAATGCAATTTAATTATTTTTAATCATGGTCAAAGGTCCAAACTCGTCAAAAGAAGCTTTCCAAATGTGATTCGACTCCAAAAGGGTAGAATAACTGGTCCATAAAAGTTCAGAGCAATATCCATCATCATTCTGCGGGGACACCGAAAAGCCCGTGCTCACAGCGCTCCTTGTGGGGTCGAGGGTCGGTAGCCTTTTACGGGGTTCGGGGGCAGCACCCCCGGGGCTTCTGTGGCGGTCAGTGAAGACATAGCTCTAGACGATCATTGCTAGGAGCAAAGTAGGGAAAGCTTTTCTTGATAATCAGGACTTTGGACTCGATTATTATTTTAACCGAGTTATTAGTGAATTTGCCACATGTTATGGGTTTGGGACCATTTTTGTGGAATTTTAGATTCCTGTCATGGTACTGTACATATATATAATGCAAAAAATGAGAAACTAGGTCAATGGGCATCAAACGGGGCTACTGCCCAAAACCTCATATCGCCGACAACATGGGTGATACCACCGGTGGCATGGTGATGTCGCTGGTGGCTTGAGTGAGGCCGTTGAGGGCTTCATGTTGCCAATAATTTCGGTGAATCCGCCTGCGATTTGACGAAATCGCCGACGGTTTTGGAATTTGCATAAACAGTAGAAAATCGGGTGAAAATGCTTGAAAACTCAAAAACAAACCTGAAACACTAAATAACACAACAAACAACAATAAATAATGTCAAAGAGCTCTTGAGACTCAGGAATTTACCTTGGGGATGGGAATCCACCTCTTCTTGATCCAGTGACAACTCCGGGAAGCTCGAAATGCTGATTTGGGTATTGATTTGAAGATTAAATAATGTTTATTTCTAAAATCTTATTAGATTGATTTTAACCTAGGATTTCTACGGATTTTAAGTTTATCCTAAGAGATTAGATGAAGAAAAACCAAGAACACATGAATTAAATCTATTTTCTTACATTTTCTTCCCTTCTTCTCTTTAAAATCATTGAATTCAACATCTAACATCATATTAGATAGGAATTGGGTATATCAACATGAGAGATTTTAGATGGACTTTAATCCCATCCCCATAGTCGGCTTGTGTACAAGATCTCTTCTTAACCCTTTGGTCAAATGATCGGCTAAATTATGCTAAGTTTTTACAAACTCTAATGATATAACACCATGCATGATGCATTCCCGAATCATGCTATGTCTCATACCTAAATGTCTGGACTTGCCTTTGTATACTTGTCTATAAGCATTTGCTAAGGCAGCTTCACTATCACGTCTGATAGATATAGGTGATATTGGTTTAGGCCACAATGGAATTTCATAAATTACATCTCTCAGCCATTCGGCTTCTTTACCAGCAGCTGCTAATGCTAAAAACTCAAATTCCATTGTCAAATCAGTGATACAAGTTTGTTTCTTTAACGCTCAAGAAATGGCACCTCCCCCAAGAAGAAATACCCATCCACTTGTCGAAGAACTATCCTCCTCCTTAGAAATATAACTTGCATCTGAATACCCTTCAAAAACCGAAGGAAATCTCATATAACTGAAACCATAATCCTTGTTTCCTTTTAAGTACTTGAATACTCGGCCCAAAGCTTGCCAATGATAAACACTAGGATTACTAGCATAAGCTGTTAGATATGATGTATGCCCTTAAGGCAATTAGGGCGATATTTCTTAATTAGTATTTGTATGAATAATTTATTTATAAATAAAGGCATTTATCTTTTATTTATATCGATGTATTCATATATATATATATATATATTATGACTAGTTAAAATATATTAATTAACATCTATGTACAAAAGTCCTTGACATATCATAGCATGGAGTTCAGATCATAGTGGGACTATGTTTAGTGAGATCTGCTTCATGTGTTACTATGATTATGTCTAAACTATCCCTAGTCATAGTTTCATAAAGAAAGGATATTTGTGAAGCGGATAGACTAGCATGTGGTCATACTTTCTTGGGATGGGTCCAAGCAGTTAATCTTCTAGACTAAAGGTGGTGCCTTGAGTTGACACATGGATATATCTGGAAGATATATTGGAGACCGCTATAAGATAAACACTTGGTAAATATATCAGTGTGTTAGTGTTTATCTTAGTGAAATAGCTCTGCGAATATCCTCATACTTAAGATACTAGTTGCCTTGTGTGGTACCATCACTATGCTTTGGGTCATTCCTATTTATTCATTAAATTAGGATGCCACGGTGATTACAGGTATAGTGATGACATCACGTTGGTAAGCTAAGTAGTTGGATAGAATCCATCACTCCCGATATATTTGGAGTTGTACCTAGCCACTTGTTGAAGTGATGATTGCTATAAACCTTTGATCAGAGTATGTGTTAGATAGAATATAGTTTCTAATCAAACACATCATGGTAAAAGCAATATACTTTGGTAATAAGTAAATAATTGGGATAACTTGGAGTAACCTCACTAATAGAGGGTTAACACTTTAACCAAACCCAATAAACCAGATGGTACATATATTAAAGAATGGAAGGAGTTCATCGCATTGGATAACTATTGCATTAACCAGGATTAAGTCATAAGCATAACTGAAGTTTCAAGTAATGGGGGATGGTGGACCCTTGCTAGAGGTGTACTACGGTCGTTTAAGGTCATCCAGTTCTAATCACGATCTAGAACTTTGAGCTAATAAGTTCTTATTGAACAAGAGTTGATTAAGCCTTAACAGCTCAATACTTCGGGATCCTATAAGGTCACACACAAAGTACCTGCATTAGACTGAGTAAAGAATTAATAGACTTAGTCTATTACGAGAATATTATTAAATAATGGTTAGACCATTATCTGGTTAAACCAAGAATTTATTTTGACACATAACTAATTTATTAGGGTCATAAATAAATATTGGCAGCCTACAAATGTGGGCTGTAAAGCATGACCCATAAGGGGCACGCCGTAAGCTGGGCTCGCAGCATGGGCTGTGAGTCCCAGCTAGCGTATAAGGCACGCCTGCGGGTCATACCCGCATGTGGGATGTGCAACATAAAAAATGGGGGAGCATTTTTGCTCCCCCTAGCCTATAAATAGGCCCCTTGGTCCTCCATATCCAGTGCACCAGTTCTTCCTTTGAGCTTTGACTTGAGATTCCGATGTGCTTTCTTAAGTCAACTTAGAAGAACTATTTTGAGGAACCCTAAATTTATTCGGGCATCTCTTAGTTAATATTTTCAGGTGGGTTTTGGAGTGGTCTAACAACTACTCAAAACTCTGCGGTTCTTCCTCGTGGGAGATTTTGGTTGGTGGGGTGCGTATGGATACTCATAGAGGCTATCCTACACTTGGAGGCTTGTTCAAGAAGGTTCTGCTAAAGCACACTTCAACTGGTAAGTTTCTCTTTTAATTATTAGGTCTTTTTCTTTAAGCATTTTTAGACTTAATAATTATGCTTAGTTTACTTTTATGCATGGTTAGTTTTTATGCTAGGATATAACATAGAGTTATGGTATGCTTAGTATAAAATATTTATGCTAGGAAATAACTTAGAGTCATGGTATGCTTAGCATAATATGCCTCTGCATGATAACCTAGGTAGAGAATTGATTTAGTTAAGGCTTTAATTAATTATATGCAACTAGTAGGAGTTCCTAGGGACAAGGGATAAAATTTTTTAAAATCCGTCATGCCTTTTATGCATGTTCAAAGTAACTGTCAGTTCCCAACAGTGGTATCAGAGGTTGCCTATTTAATGCATAATTAAGTAGAAAGCGAACATGAATTTTATTTTCTATATGAAATGATATAGAGTTTATTAATTGTTTAGAACAATATATGTACTTAGGGATTCATTTCAAGGTTAGAAAATGAATATTGATAATTAGAATAAGTCTTGCTCAAATTACTCAAGATATTATCAAGACTCAGGCCCTGTTCTCTTAGACTGCAATTCAATATAGTTAAGTTTAATTTAGTTCAGCTCTGCGTAGTTATAAATTTACACTAGAATGAGTATAGTTCAGTTCAGCTTTCAGAAGTTGAAAAGAACATGGCCTTAATAAATTATTTAAATTACATGGGTTATAGATACTTTCAATTTACATGAGTTGAACGAATGAAATTTATTAGCTCAAGAGGATCCATGATCTTTGAGTTTGTGCCCGTGTTTGTTCTGGCAAGGATTAAACTTGGTGTCTACTTCTCATAGGGCACCTGTGAGCACGGGATTTTGCAGTCTCTCTAGCGAGACGATAATGACATATATTCTTATTTTAATACTCATTTAAAATTCATTTCAAATTTTTATCTTCGTATGAATTCAGATTAGTGTGTCCGACTACGCGTCCGATGGAAGCTCGAATTGATGATTATCACCTAAAATATCCCCAAATATCTCAAAATATCTTTTAAAAAATAAAAATATGCTTTTGACCCGCTAAATCCCCTTTTTACACCTTTTTAGGCTGTAGGCCCTAACTGGTAGTCCGCTAGTAGGGGCCTGAAGCTGTTGGGAAACAATGATTTGAAAAAATAGTTAAGTAGCTATCTAGATCAAGTTTGAAGAAAACAAACACGTTATTAGGACATCCATTGAAGACTACAAGTACCTAAGCACACAATGGAAGCATCCGGTTAAAGTTTGGAAAGGAAACAAACTTTGAACCGCTCAAAATTAGCATTCGAAAGAACTAATTGTATTAACATTCGGAAGAAGACAGATATGGAGATATTAAGTATGAAGACATCCGAAAGACTTAAATATCTAAAGATAAAGGGAATAATTCAAAAATTACATTCCCTCCATTCTTTTGGTCTATAAGTCAAAGATCCTTTCCCCATAAGCAAGACAAAAATGATAGCTTGCACTTTTCAGAAAAGGATAGAAGGACTAACACAGATTAGAAGAAAAGGTAACAACCTTTTGTACCTAGACCAATAAGAAAGGCGCTTGGCACACACACACACACACACACACACACACACACACACACACACACACACACACACACACACACACACACACACACACACACACACACACCGGATTACTGGCGTAAACGTTGGCGAATCACTAAAATGCAAGGAAAATGACCACTGACAACTTTTCAGCCTCAATGCCAAGGATTCAAACGAGACATTTACACTGTCTAATGGATTTATAAATGGCTTCAGAAGTGGCACATCTTACCTGATCAATGGTGAATATTTGATTCGAGTTCAACAACCCACAACGGCTATATTTATGATGCAAGCCTATAAAAAGGAAGCTTCACAAGTTGAGAAGGTGCTGGTTGTTCTAAGAAAGCATACACAAGAGAATTCACTATAGCAATCAGTTACTTAATCCCTTCAAGAATCAAACAATTCCAAATCTGTTTGTAAGGATTCCCAAGTGAGCTATAAATTTGAGGAAGTCCAAAATCAAAACCTTTGAGAAAACCTAAGTGTAAAAATCTCCTACTTGGGTGAGTAGTGAGATTGGGATATAGCTTAAACTTGGTGCTTTGAGTAGGATCTCCCTGTAGGACTCAGCTTAGATTTGGGGTAGAAATCTAAGTGGTATATTCTGCTAAAGACAAGAGGACTCAGCTAGGAGTTGGTGCTTCTGGTGGTATATCCTACATCCAGAAGGGGTTACCATCCGGAGATAAATTGTAAGGCTTGATTCCTGCTAGTTGGAAAGGAATCCACTACTGGAAAAGCTCGGAGGAAGGAAACTCCGGGGAATGGAGTAGGCGGGGCTGAACCAAGATAAAACACTGTGTTTGATTTTCATACTCTTCCGGATCCATTTTATCTGGAACATAATAAAAAATGCTACACTAAGACTTTTTGAAGTCTGTTAATTTCCCAAAAAAGGGTCATTCACCCCCTCTGACCTTATCTAGACCCTCATAGGGACCAATAAGTGGTATCAGAGTAAGTGCTCAAAACCAGAGATCTAACATTCTCGAGCTAAAGGTCCAAATTTTGATTCAAGAATCTAAATGAGTTTTCGAAACTCGCAACTCCTTCCTGAGGGTATGTCTATTACCCGTCCTCCACTTTTCACCGGTGAACACTACACATTCTTGAAGAATCGAATGAAGAACTTCATTCAATCATAAAGCATGCTAGCATGGATGGCCATTAAAGATGGCCCATATGAGCCTACTCATGAAGTGGAGGGTATAACTACCCGAAAGCCCTCAAGTTTCTGGGATGAGAATGATTATAAAAAATTATGTGAAAACAAAAATGCTATTAATACGCTTCATTGTGCTCTTAGTGTAGCAGAATTTAATAGGATATCTGGATGTGAGATTGCATGAGATATTTGGCAGAAACTGAAAGTGACCTATGAAGGAACCAATAAGGTCAGAGAAGCCAAACTTGATCTACTCTAACAAAAGCTTGAGACCTTCAAAATGGAGCCAAAAGAGTCAATCAGTAACATGAACACTAGATACACAAATCTAGTGAATGAAGTGAAGAGGCTCGGAAAGGAAATCTCTGAAGTAGAGATGGTAAAGTAGGTGCTCTAGAGTCTCACTAAGGAATGAGACAACAAGAAGGCTGCCATTAAGGAAGCTCATGACTTAAACTTCTATAGTAATGATGAACTCATTGATAATCTTTTAACTCAAGAATTATCCTTAGAAAGATATAGCCAACAAGAGAAAAAGCCTAAAGAAAGAAAGAAGGCCATTGCTCTCAAGGCAGACTCAGCCGGATCACCCTCCTTTGGATCAGACAAGCTACCAAAGGAATCTAGCTACAGCAAAGAAGATATGGCTATGCTGGCCAGATATTTTGATAGATTCCTAAAGAAGAAAGATAGGAGGAGATCCAGAAGATATGACTCTAAGAGGTCAAAGGAAGGCACCTCTAGAAGAGACAGGCCAAGAAATGCTACTGAAGAAAAAAAGGATCCGGAGAAAGAAGCTGCCAGTTTCGAATATGGAAAAAAAGGCCTTTTCAAAATGAAATGCCCGAGCTTAAAAGAGATAAGAAACACAAGAAGAAAGCAATGGTGGCCACCTGGAACAATAGTGAGGAAAGCGGTAGCTTATCTTCAACAGAAGAAGAAGAAACTGCCAATGATGCATTCATGGCACTGATTGATTTGGAAGTAGAACAATTCGAAAGAAATCCATCTAAGCAAGATACTGTACAAATTGAAGAATCAGAATAAGAAACATCTAGTACTGGGGTAAACTCCCACTCTAATTCTGTTTCTAACTTTAAACTTACTAGAGCTTTAGGGATTGTGATCAAGAATGTGAGGAAGAACACAAAAGCTATCAAATCCCTACGAAGACAAGTAATGGAGCTTGTTGAAGATGGTGAAGCATTGGCTTAAGATGTCAATTTGATTAGAGCCACTAAACACATTGATGTGGTTGAAGAAAACTTTCTGAGAAATCAAGTGCAGATCTTAAGTGCTAACTTGATGGGGTTAGATAGGGAGCTAACTTTGATGAAGGAAGCATCCGGAAGGAAACCAGGCCCTTATCAACATAGAAAGAATCCAGGACGATCAAATCAAAAAGAGAGGAAACCTCAGAGGCAGCCTTAAGCACAAAGATTCTTAGCTGCTCAAAGGGAAAAGCTAAGGCTGTATCAAATGAGCAACTTGCCAAGCAAAGAAAGAATCACATAGCAAAAGTTGCACCTCTAACTAGCTTTCGTATACATTTCGGACAGACAAGTATATAAGAAGCTGAAGATGTTGGAAACTATGGAGAGAAGGATCTCAAGAAGATCCAGAAGAAGCATGAGCAAAGCAAACCCATCTCAGGGTGCAAGTTTTGTGGGAAAAATAATCATATTACTAAATTATGTAGATTAAAAAATGGTTATTATGATGTTTATCCTTGGCCTGAAATGGTTAATAATCCGAGAGGACCCAAATCTAATTGGGTACCCAAACCCACTTGATTTATTTTGCAGGTATGCCTTAGATCCACAGTAGATCAACACATATGGTACATTGATAGTGGATGCTTAAGGCACATGACTGGTGATGAGAAAGCCTTAACACTTTAATCCGGAAGAAAGGTGGAAAAGTAAGCTTTGGAGATAATAAAAAAGGATAGATCATTGGCTAAGGAACTATTAGATCTGAAATAAAGATAGAAGATGTCTCTCTAGTTGATGGACTAAAGTTTAACTTGCTTAATGCAGCACAACTCTGTTATAAAGGAAGAAAAGTCACCTTTGACTCCGGAGGATGCTCAATCTATGATAGTAAGTCAAATTAAGTCATTCTTTATGCACCTAGAGTTAATAATGTTTATTGTGTTAACATTGAAAATGAGAAAAAGAATATATGCTTGGTGTCTAAAGAAGAAGAATCATGGCTATGGCACCGGAGGTTGGGACATGTAAGCATGAACCTCCTATCCAAATTAGACAAAAAAATTGGTTGTGGGTTTGCCTAAGGTAGCTTTTGATAAGGATCGCATATGCACTGCATGTCAATTAGGTAAATAGCATAAGAAATGCTTCCCTTCCATCTCATACATACTTTCCAAGTGAGTTCTTGAACTCTTGCATGTTGATCTCTTTGGTCCAATCAAACCATTAAGTTTAGGTAGAAGATAATACACCATGGTCATTATGGATGATTATTCTCGATATACCTGGGTTGCTTTGCTAGCTAGCAAAGATGAAGCCTTTGATCAATTCTAAAAAATATTCATCCCGATAGAAGTAGAATAGGGCATAAGCATTGCAGGCATCCGGAGTGATAATGGATGTGGGTTAAAAAAAATAAGCACTTTGCTGAATTTTGTGACTCCAAAGGCATTGAGCATAACTTCTCTGCTCCTCATACACCTCAACAAAATGGGTTGTTGAAAGGAAAAATAGAACCTTAGTTGAAATGGCCCGGGCAATGCTAAGTGAGAACAATCTACCTAGATATTTTTAGGGTGAGGCCATAAACACAGCATGCTACATCATAAATAGAGCTCTCATTAAAAAGACCTTGGAAAACCCATATGAAATCTGGAAGGGAAGGAAACCTAAAATTGGGTATTTTAAAGCCTTTGGATGTAAATGCTACATCCTGAATGATAAAAAGCAATTAGGAAAATTTGATCCTAAGTCTGATGAAGCAATTTTCCTTGGCTACTCAATACATAGCAAAGCTTACAGAGTCTATAACAAACGAACCCAAACTATAGTAGAGTCAATCCATGTAGGTTTTAATGGGGCTAACCATGCAGGAAGAAGAAGTTTAAATCCGAAAGATTTGACTCCGAAAGCTGAAAACACTAAAGAAAAAGACCAAATGCAGATTCCAGATTCCTTCCAAATTAAGAAATATGAGGAAGAAGATGAAGGAATTAATATCAACTCAGAAGTTCCACTCAGTTATCTTAATCATTATGAGATAACTTTATAGATAATCAAGAAGAGGCTATAGCAGTTGAGGAATAAGCTTTAGACCAGCATGCAGATCTTTAAAGGGAAATCCGGACTCATAGAAATCATCCTATAGAAGCCATTTTAGATGATGTCCAAAATCCAGTGAGAACCAGAGGAAAACTCAATCGGATGATGAGCCATGCTACTTTTTTCTCTCTTATTGAGCCAAAGAAATTCCAAGACACAGAAGAAGATGAAAGCTAGATGATGGCCATGCAAGAAGAACTAGATCAATTCACCAGGAATGATGTATGGGATCTAGTGGCACCACCAAAGGGAAAGTCAATCATTGGCACCAAGTGGGTTTTTCAAAACAAGATAGATGAATCCGGAGTGGTGGTAAGAGATAAAGCAAGATTGGTTGCCCAAGGATACAATCAGCAGGAAGGCATTGACTTTGAAGAAACCTTTGCTCCTGTAGCAAGATTGGAGGCAATCTAGATTCTATGTGATTTTGCATCATTCGTGGGATTCACTCTATTCCAAATGGATGTCAAAAGTTCATTCTTGAATGGAGTCATTCAAGAAGAAGTTTATGTCAAACAACCACCTGGTTTTGAAGACTCAAAGAATTTGGATCATGTATACAAGCTGAAGAAAGCCCTTTATGGATTGAAACAAGCACCAAGAGCTTAGTATGAGAGACTCACTAAATTCCTCATATCCAAGCGGTACCTCCGGGGCAAGGCAAATATAACTCTTTTCATCAAGAAGAAGAAGGATGATGTGATTCTAATCCAAATTTATATTAATGACGTCATCTTTGGAGCAACAGATGAAAAGATGTATGAAGAATTTAGCACTCAAATGTAGAAGGAGTTTGAGATGTCTATGATAGGAGAACTTAATTTCTTCCTTGGTCTACAAATCAAGTAGAGTCCAGATGAGATTTTCATTAATCAATCCAAGTATACCAAAGAAATTCTGAAGAAGTTTAAAATGGACAAAAGCACGCTAATGTCCCCTCCCATGGGTTCAAAAATAATCCTATCAAAGGATCGTAAAGGAGAAGAAGTAGATCCGAAGCTCTATAGAGGAGTGATTAGATCACTATTGTTCTTGACAGCTAGTAGACCTGACATACATTATACAGTTTTCTATTGTGCAAGATACCAATCCAATCCTAAGGACTCATACCTTAAGGCAGTAAAGAGAATCCTTAGATATCTCCTAGGAACTACTGAAGTCGGATTATAGTATCCTAGTAATGGGAATTTCACACTCTAAGGCTTCACTGATGCAGATTATGGTAGAGACACTCTTGAGAGGAAGAGTACATTCGGAGGCTGTCACTGTCTTGGAGATCGCTTGGTATCATGGTATACCAAGAAGCAAACTTCAGTTGCTTTATCAACCACATAAGCTAGATATATGGTAGCAAGAAGTTGTGTAGCTTAACTCCTATAGATCAAGCAACAATTGAAAGATTATGGAATTCAATCCGGATGTGTTGAAGTAATGAAAGACAAAAAAAGTGCGATTGATGTGTCCAAGAATCCAGTGCTTTATAGTAGGATGAAGCATGTAAACATTAGGCATTATTTCATCTGGGATCATGTGATGAAGAAGGATGTTGCATTGGTGTACATTCCAACCAATGAGCAAAGAGCTGACATCTTTACTAAACCATTAAGTAAAGACCAATTCAACAAGCTAAGGGAGTCAATTGGAATGTCTAATCCAATTTGAAGAAAAATCCGAAAGCAAATCTGGGATTAGCTTAAAGCTCTATGGGTTAAGGATTTAGGCAGAGAAGAAGAAATTTTGCTGACTCTGTGTCCGAAAGAGAAAAGACTGGTAGCTCAGCAGACAGGAATGACATATGCCAATAAAAGCATGTAAAGGAAACTGTCCACTTTTTGAATTTCAAACATTTATTGGGTGTTACACGCGAGGTAAAATTAAATTGCTGTTCTAAAAATAAACCATTCCCATTCTCCAGTTAAACGCCATTTACCTCTCTCCTAAATATTAACTGCCACATCATCAATCCAGTTAAACTTTCCAAAATCCGGATTACCAAATTACCCCCACTCTAAGAATTCTATATAAACCCCCCAAAACTCCTTTTCTTCCTCACGTAAGTAATTTCCTACTGTTACTATACACATTTTGAAACTCAGAACCCTAAATCCCCAAATTTCTTCCAAACCTACAAATGGCACCTACAAACTCTCAAACCAAAATCATCCTTCCCTCAAAGAATATCTTCAAAGTGGAAGACCTTGATGACTCTGATTTCATCCCTGTTAAGAAGATTGCCTCCGACACCGTTGTTCCTTTAGATTACTCGGGAGACAACTATTTGTTCTCAACTGACCCATTCAACAAACTTCTTAGAGATCAGGGATTGGAAACCTTCCTTACCATGTATAACCTAACCTATCCATTATTTATGAAATAATTCTATGATAACCTTAAGGCTCATAACTACTATGATGCTCTCCTGACCGCAGTAGATGGCAAAGTAATCACCTTGACTTCAAAATTCTTCTTTAATCATCTCAACATGAAGAATGATAGAGTAATTCTTAGATCAGATGGAGATGAATAGAAAATGAAGTATGAACCGTTAAAGTGGCTCCCATAAAGGTATTTTGGAGACAAATGCTCCACTTACTAGCTAGAGGTCCCCAGATTTTTACAATTTGTGCTCATCCGAAAGGGCTCCCTCACTACAACCTCCTCATTTTAACATTGTGTTGTCCAGTACTGGATAGATAGTATAACAGTCAACATGCCAGTGCTTCTGATTCATTTCATTAGGCAACACAAATATAGTCATGGAGGCCTCATCACTTAAATCCTACTGGAGAATGGAATTGATGTCTCCAAGGAAGAATCTGTGGATGGGAAGGCCATTCTAGAGAAAAATTTCAAAAATCTATCCTTTAGAGCAAAATGGGATGAAGAAAAGGCAATTAAACAAAGGGATGAGAAGAAGCAGAAATACAAGGCTAGGAAGGCCAAAGTTGATAACAAAACGGAGGCTAAGAAATCAAGAATAGCTAAGCCAAAAGCTCAAAGGAAACTTAGCATTCAGCCAGAAGTTGAGGAGCAAGATGAGGACACTTTGTCCTTAACCCAATTAATGGCTAAATCTCCAGCCAAAAAGTTAAGAGGAAGACTAATTAAAGCTGCTGACAAGCTGAAGAAACCAGTTCATGAAATGGAAGCAAGAGAAAATATTGTAGTAGCTACAGCTGCAATTAGAGAAGGATATAAAAAGGGGCAGAAAAGGAGTATAGAAGATATCTTGGCAGAAAGGAATGGGTCTGATAACGAGGAAACTGGAGAAGGAGAACCGCACCTAAAAGGCAACTTCGGAAGAGGGGATTGATATTCAGAGAAGCTTTAAAAGCAGAAAATGAAGAGCAAAGCTCCCTATAACTAAGCCTGCTACCGGAATAACCATTATAGAACCAACTCCTAAACCAATTACTCCGGTTGACTTAGGTAAGGGAAAGGAGCTTTTAGTGTTCACTCAAAGGCCAATGCTCCAAGATAATATATTCCCGAAAGACCCTTATTTTGCTGAAATGATGTCAGCTGTCCGGGATAACCAGAAGATAAATTTGTTAACTGAGGAGGGACCCGGAGGCTCATCCGTAGCAACAGAATTAGGGAGTCCACCTATACTCCTAGCTCCAAAAGATCTTGTTCTCAAAGAAGCAAATTATCAAGATGAGGACTTATTCAACTTCTAGGAAAGATCAGGGCCTCTTCCAGAGAATTTATTGAGTGTGGAACCAGAAATTGTGGAGATAGAAAGTCCTACAAAGGCAACTGAAGGGGATAGTGAGGATAATTCCATCATTTCGAGAAATGAGATGATCATAGTAGCAAGTACTCTACAGGCATTAAGAGGGTAGAGTGAGGACAGTTCTAGTCTTCCGAATATGGAGATTCTGGAGCAGAATGAAGCAGACAATGCAGAACCTCAACCAAATAATCAGGTAATCATTCTTCCATCTATACCTTGTACTACTGATGAAACTTCGAGTGGTGATGCTGTTGAGATTGAGGAAAACTTAGGTACAGATACCCAAACTGTGCCTAAGAACAACCAGTCCATCCTAGAATATGATGTTCTGGAGGAGGGAACTAGTCTGGGACCCAATAAGAACACTTTTAAATTAGACTCAATGGGCGAGGCCATTCTGGAGGAAACTGTGGAAGAAAGGGAGATCATGCCAAGGGCTGAAGAGAAGAGAGATGATGCAGAGCCATCCAGATCATCTGTAGCAGTTCAAGTTCTGGAGAAGCTTCATCCTCCTCTTTCGGTAAACTAATAAAGCCTAGAATTGTAAATACCCAGCCAACTAGGCGTGAAAAACTGAGAGTAGCTCTTAGATTGATAGAAGAAGCTACTATTAAGGGATACGAGGAAGACAATATTTCCAAAGCTCTCAGGGAAGTTGTCTCTACTCTTTAATCCGTGGAGAAATTAATAACTGCTCAATCACTATCTCTGGATTTACAATCGGATGTTGGGGAAATAAAAGGCAGTGTACAAAGAATAGAGAAGAAAGTAGAGTATTTCCCAACTACAAAATTGGTGGCAGAAGTATCCTTGGCCAAGATCACTCCGGTTCTTGAGCAAATGAATTCAAATATAGTAGGAACAAATCGCTCTACTAATCGAGCTCTCACTAGAGGGGATACTAACTGTGTAACTCTTATGGACCAGATCACTTCAGCATCTATAGAACTCTCCACTGAGCTAAAAGAGTACATAGACCGCAAGTTTGAAAGCTTGGAAAAATTTATTCCTGGAGCAGTTGCCAAAGGAGGGAAAGAGATTACTTTAGGGCTTACTTTGCTCAATGAGGAGCATTAAGCAGCATAAGAAATGCTCATAAATTTTCTTAATGAAGCCTTCCCCAAATTGCTGAAGAAGCAAGTGGATGAGATTACTGAGAATAGTAACAGCCATGCATTTGGAACAATGACTTAATAAAAGCTCTTCAAGAGGCTTTCCACAAGGATCTCACTATGCTTAACATAAGCATCCACAGTGTTCGGAGAGATATCTTCTAGGATATTAAATCTTTAAAGTTAAGTATGGCTAATCTATCCATCTCCGGATCCTCATCTCCAACTATGGACAACCTTCTCATACCAGTGGTCAATGACCTAGTCAAATATATAGGCGACACTAGATTTTTTGGGTACAAATGCGCCTGACTCTCCTCAAGTCTCTGTTTCCATATTTTGATAAGGATGATCAAGCCCATGCGCTAAGAATGATTTTGGAAATGACCAGATCCTACAAGGAGCTTCGGACCCTAGCAAGGCCATTTTAACTCCATCCTGCCACAAATGAAACCATTTTTGAAAAGCGCTCCCGAAGATATGTAGACTACTTTGTTAACTCAGAGGCATGGCAGAAAAGCTAGGATAAGCGCAGATATATTATAATAGACCCCAATCAGATGAAAACAATAAGGGGGAGAAGAGCACAACCAGCAAGGGAGATGATGATATGGAAGTAGATATGTAAATGTGTAGTTAGTTATTGTTATCATGTAAAAATCTTGTAATAGCTAGCTTTGAAAATTTTAACTTATATGTACTCTGTATCTGTAATCCGGAACTTCATTGATGTCAACCATTGTTAACAACAAAAGTATATATAGTGAAAAACATTTACACAAAAATGCTTCTAAGTACAATGTGTAATTGTACTTCAAAAATATAGAAGCCAAAGATGCAAAAATATTGGGGGAGTAAGGATGCTTAGATTATGGGGGAGTAAATCTTGTAAATGACTAAGTATCAAGAATCATACTTAGATCATATCCCATTATGCTAAATTGTGCTTAGTTTTTCTTTCCATAAAATGGGGGAGATTGTTAGGAAACAATGATACGGAAAAATAGTTAAGTAGTTATCCGGATCAAGTTTGAAGAAAACAAAAACGTTATCAGAACATCCATTGAAGACTACAAGTACCTAAGCACACAATGGAAGCATCCGGTTAAAGTTTGGAAAGGAAATAAACTTTGAACTGCTCAAAATTAGCATATGGAAGAACTGATTGTATTAACATCTGGAAGAAGACAGATTCGGAGATATTAAGTCTGAAGACATCCAGACGACTTAAATATCTAAATACAAAGGAATAATTCAAAAATTACATTCCCTCCCTTCTTTTGGTCTACAAGTCAAATATCCTTTCCCCATAAGTAAGACAAAAATGACAGCTTACACTTTTTAAAATAGAAAAGAAGGACTGACATAGAAAAGAAGAAAAGGTAATAACCTTTTGTACCTAGACCAATAAGCAAGGCGTGTGGCACACACAGATCGGACTACTAGCGCAGAAGTTGGTGAATCACTAAAATACATGGTAAATGATCACTAACAACTTTTCATCCTCAATCTCAAGGATTCAAACGGGACATTTACACTGTCTAACGGATTGATCAATGACTCCGAAAGTGCTACATCTTAACTGATCAATGGTTAAGATATGATTCAAGTTCAACAACCTATAACAGCTACATTTATGATGCAAGCCTATAAAAGGGAAGCTTCACAAGTTAAGAAGGTGCTGGTTGTTCTATGAAAGCATACACAAGAGAATTCACTATAGCAATCAGTTACTTAATCCATCCAAGAATCAAACTATCCCAAATCTGTGTGTAAGGATTCCAAAGTGAGCTATAAACTTGAGGAAGTCTAAAACCAAACCTCTGAGAAAACCAAAGTGTAAAAATCTCCTACTTCGTTGAGTAGTGAGATTGGGATATAACTTAAAGTTGGTGCTTTGAGTAAGATCTCCCTATAAGACTCAGCTTAGATTTAGGGTAGAGATCTAAGTGGTATATCCTGCTAAAGATAAGAGGACTCAGCTAGGATTTGGTGCTTCTAGTGGTATATCCTACATCCGGAGACAAATTTTAAGGCTTGATTCCTACCAGTTGGAAAGGAATCCACTAGTGGAAAAGCTCAAAGGAAGGAAACTCAGGGACTAGAGTAGGTGGGGCCGAACCAGGATAAAACTCTTTGTTTGATTTTCTTACTCTTTACTTATTTGCATTCACATTTGCATTATCCAGATCCATTTTATTTGGAACATAATCAAACATGCTACACTAAGACTTTTTGAAGTCTGTTAAATCCGTGAAAAAGGGTCATTCACCCCCTCTGACCTTATCTAAAACCTGACAGGGACCAATAGAAGCCGCCTGCAACTTCACTCAGGCCACCAACGGCCTGAGTCATGCCGTCGGCAACCTGAGCCCTTGAGGCAGTCTACCAGCTTTTGCCTTTTATCTTGAAACCTGCCGTATAATCAGAAAATGTCAGTTTTTAGCTCATTTTGGGCCCTTAAAACATCGGAAACAAAGAGAAAAGAGGGGGGAGAACATTTGGAAAATATTGAGAGAGTTTTAGTAGTGAGAAAGAGTTATTTTAGAGGGAGAAAGTGAAGAAAAGGTAAGAAAAGGGTTCGAATCCATCTTTTCTTGTTTTTTTACCAAATCTCTTAGATTAAAATGAAAATCATTAGAAATCCTAGGTTAAAACCAATATAATAGGATTTTTTGAGACAAACATTGTTTAATCTTTAAATCAGTACCCAAATCATCGTTTTAAGCTTCCCAAAGGTGCCATTGGATTACAAAGAGGTGGATTCAGGGTCCCGAAGTAAATTCCTGAGTCTCAATAGCTCTTTGGAATTATTTCTTTCTTTTTGTTGTGTTATTTGGTGTTTTGGTTTCGTTTTTTGAGTTTTCAGGCATTTTTGCCCAATTTTCTGCTATTTCTGCAGATTTTGAAACCGCTGGGCATATGAAGTCACCGACGGACTCGCTTAGGCTACTAGCGGCATCGCCATGCCGGCGCCGGTGTGAGTCTCTGGGCAGCAGCCCCACTTGCTGCCCCTTTGACCTAGTTTTCTATTTTTAATGTACAGTACCACGACGAGAATCCAGAATTCCTCGAAAACGGTCCTAACCCCATAACATGTGGCATTTTCTCTAATAATTTGGTTAAAATAATAATTGAGTCCAAAATAGAATTTTCCCGGAAATTCATTTAAAAAATGAATTTTTCAAAGGGAACCTTTATTCGAAAATAAAATTTTTTCTAGCTAACTAGGGGCTCTGCCCCCGGACCCCGCCCGGGGTGCTGCGCCGCTATGTGTGATATATCTTGTATGCATACCATATCTATGCTAACCTTTGCTGATGTAGGTAGATTTATGTTAGATGTATGTTTAGGCCTTCGGAGATTTTATTTTTCATTTTTAGGCAAATGTATAGGATTTAAAAGCTATGTAATTATTATTTTGATTCCCATATTTATTTTTTGAATGACTGTAATAATTTATTTATTTACTGCTTTTGAATGCTTGCTAAACAACGCGCGAACACAACATATAAATAAAAATGCTAATAGGGTGAATTAAAACTGAATAAGAAAGATTGATACATTAAATTTGGCTTATGTAGAATATATAGCATCATCCAAGCTCGGAATCTCTACTTAAGGTATGGTCTACCACCCGATGGGAAAATCATACCTCAATTTCCCGATTGAGCTGAATCGGGTAGCGACTCTGTCTTAAATACGGGATTTCGATCTCGTATTTTTTGAGCATTAGAAAATGCAAATCCATTTAACACCATCTCATCATTACACATATATTATTTTTTTGAGGTTGGTCCTCCGGCCTGCTTCGCAGCCGTTTGAAATGTTGTCCGCTCACAGCACCTCTCCTACCTGAGAACCTATATCAGTGTAGCTTGAGTTGACCAAAAGGATTAAATATAAACTGATTAAATTCTAGTATATAAGACGGGTTCTTATATATATTTCTATAACAAAGCAAATATTAAATTATTGAATAAAAGTTTAATGGAAATGTAAAATAAATAATAATTAAAACATGTTAATAATTTTGCATTAAATCTAGTTAAATGGAATGGTTATAATAAAGAGCGTTTACCCTTAAAGGTTGAACCTTTTATTAATTCTAAAATACCCTGAATTAATATAAATTATTATAACTATGTCCATCTAATAAATCCTAGATTAGGTGAGACGTTTGACACCAATAAGAAAATCCCTAAGTAAATATATTGAGGCAATGTAAAGTCTTCCTTACTAGAATCTATAATATGGTCTTTTTCGGCTACAAGTGTTGTGCAAAGCGTTCATTCATTCTACATCGACCGGTTATAGATATTGAGATATGGTCTGCCTTAATAGGACTGGGTTAGTTTTTTACTCATAAAATTGGGGCTAGCTTTTGGATTGAGATACGTTCAAGTAGATGCTAAAATAACAGCACACGTCTCTCAGGTTAGGGCACTTGAATGGATTAGCAATTGCATATGATGCTACCTACTTGGGTATTAGTTGAACTAGATTTCTTGTATTCAATAGAATGGGCTATTGTAGATTTCAAAAAAAAGGTATGATAAGTGTATTGAATTAAAAGTTCTTACATTAAATACATGTACTATATACTAAGTCTTAACAATATTTTTTTCTTACATCTTAGGTTGAAAATGGTCCCTTATACTAATTACCTTGTTGACACTCGAATTCTTGATGAGAACATATTTAATGGAAGAAATTATTATGAGTGGTTTGGGGTTTAAAACGCTATATTTGTTTTTGTATATATGAAATCTATAAGTATTGAACTCTATATAGTGGAGTGAAGTTATTTATTGGGTGTTTATAGTTACTGTGGCGCTCCCTATATAGGGGGGCGTTACATTTAATGGTATCAGAGCCAGGTCTCTCCCAGTACAGTGTGGTTCGAGGACGAACCAGGCGGAAGCTGGTGGGCCTGTAACGACCCGGTCCTAAGAGGGGTGGCGCCGGGGTAGAAAACCTGATCAAAGAGCGGCCATGAAGGATGTCGATGGGGACAGGAATGAACCGAATCCATACCCGAAAGAGAGAGTTTCGAGATTGTACTGGTATGGGACAGTAGAATTGAGAACGGTTAAGGATTTCGAGATTGTAATGGTATGGGACATTGCAATTGAGAGAGACTTAAGAGATTTGATTGGTACTACCTATACCAACAAGGTGCACCTTCTTTTCGGGAGCCTACTCGAGAGAACTCCAAAGTTGAACGTGCTTGACTTGGAGCAATATCGGGATGGGTGACCTCCTGGGAAGTAATTTCCAGGAAGTGAGCGAGTGAGGACAAAGCTCACTGGAAAGACTTGTGTTGGTTTGTGGGGGCAGTCGGTCAAACCTAGGGTGTTACATTGTAACGAACCGAAATTTTTAAAATTTGCTTATAATAAATTACTATGGTATTAAAATATCATGGAAATTATTTTTATTGTTATTATTGTTATTGGATATAAGGCACGAGGAAATAAGAGTTAATTAAGTAAGATGGATGAATTGGACATTTAATTAATTGTTCAAGGGCATTTTTGAAAATTAAAAAAAAAAGAAAAACAAAATACATAAAAACCATCTAGCATCTTCCCTTCTTATCTTTCATTTTCTTCTTCCTCTACATAATTACATTTTCTTTAACCAAAAATTTTCCCTAATCCAAAAAAATCCGATTTCTTCGATTTAACTTCGAATTCTTGTTAGAAATCGATCCTTAAGCCCTCTATCATCATCAATTTCAGTCAATCAAGACTAGAAGAGGAGGATTTCAGATTTCAAGGTTCGTATGAATAGTAACCCGAGTTTGAGGTGAGTGATTTTTGGTGAAATTAAAGCTTAATTAGTAAAATTCATGGTAGATTAAGCATATTTATGGTATTAGGAAGTTTATTTATGCAATATCTTGATAGAATTATATATGGCTGTTGTAGAGGAAGCTATTGCAAGTAAATCAAAGGCAAAAGAGGTAGAAGAGAGCTAGAAAGAGCATAGAAAAAGGTTTGTGTCTCGAATTTCGATTTCTCGGTTTTTCGGAATATTTTCTAGATTTGTATACCTGTTTTGTTTTAATATTTTCTCTTGTCATATAAATCCGATTTGAACGATTCTTGATTTTATTGATATCTACAGAAAGTAAGGAATATATGTTCAGAAGAAACCTTATTTAATTTCGTTTGTTTTCAATATGAAATTTTCGTTTGAAGTTGAGTCACGAAATCTGTTTTCGGAAAATCTCAGCTTGGTACACTGTTTAGTATTTTGATCATAACTTTGGTTATACAGTTTGGATTTCTGTGATTCTAGTGGTTTTGGAAAGCTGAGACATGTGCCTAATTATGATTAGAAGAATGCTCTTCGATTGGGTGATTTTTCATAGTGAAAAATGCAGGGGAAGTCAGGTTATGAAACCTGGAAAAATTCTGGAAAGTATGAATATTGATTTTATTGAGTTTTAATTGAAGTTTGATGCTTAAAAATTTGGGATTTTGATTTCTTAATTACTGAAGTTATGTTGAATTATGATTGATGGTTTATACTGAAATTTTTAAGATGTTACTTTGATTTATTGTCCTTATTAAACAAGTAGAATACGGGTCAGGGTAGATTGGCGCCAATAAAGGGGGGTACAGTACTGTACAAACAATTGAAGCTTTGGCTTCGGGCTTTGGCCGATATTATGATATATATATATTAATATTGAAGCTTTGGCTTCGAGCTTGACCGATATATTGAT
This sequence comes from Euphorbia pulcherrima, assembly GCA_947683365.1. Lineage (NCBI taxonomy): Eukaryota > Viridiplantae > Streptophyta > Magnoliopsida > Malpighiales > Euphorbiaceae > Euphorbia > Euphorbia pulcherrima. The sequence continues at coordinate 5,440,343 of CANTUS010000008.1, forward strand.
TTTGAAGCTTCGGCTTCGGGCTTGACCGATATATTGATTTTGAAGCTTCGGATTCGGGCTTGTCCGCTCCCGTATCCATTTTACCGTTATTCAGGACTTATTTACTTTGGGCAATATGTGGTTAAAGTGTTTGGAAAAAAAATTTGGATACAAATTTGATTGTACTTTGAAAGGATTACTATATAAGTTTTGTGATTTGGTTCCATAAAGTTGGTTAATTTGTTTTTGACTTATAAATATACTTTGTTTCTATTTTAAAAATATTCAAAGTTGGTATATTTTTTTTATGGACACCACTAAGCAAATTGCTTAGCGTGTAGTTTGTTTTCTACACGTAGGTGGAGAACTTGTAGATAGCTTGGACCAAAGTGGAATGAGTGGATTAGCTTGAAGAGCAAATAAGGAAAGACTCGAGGTGGATTTGTAATTTAATGTAATATTATGGTTTGTAGAATAATGGCATGTACTAGATAGTGTGAGAAATATAAAGTAGCATTGAGAAATATTTGGAGAATAATTTGGAGTTTAAAACGCTATATTTGTTTTTGTACATATGAAATCTATAAGTATTGAACTCTATATAGTGGAGTGAAGTTATTTATTGGGTGTTTATAGTTACTGTGGCACTCCCTATATAGGGGGCGTCACATTTATTGGTATCAGAGCTGAGGTTTAGGTGATTCTAGTACTAGTATGTACATGCCATTTAGGATATAAATATGTTATGTTAGTTGATTGATCCACTTTGGTCTAATTTTCAGGAATAAGAATGGCTAGTAGTAGTCACAACCAGAGTGAGGAAGAGGATGCTGAGAGTACGGTCCGTATTAGACAAGGGGATGAACAAAGACATGAACCTCCACCAGTTCATGGCTTTCCTGAATAACCTACTCCAGCACGAGCTGCTTTACTTCAGCATATAACTACTGAAGTAATTACACAAGTACTACGAAACATACAAATCCCTCAAGTTCCTGTTGTACCTCACATCGAAAGAAGAGAGGAGAGAACTCCTCTTGAAAGAATCAAGAAGCTTCCGGCTGATGCTTTTAAAGGGGATACAGTGAATCCTGCAATTGTAGAAGATTGGCTTAATCATACTAAATGGTGTATGACTAGGCTTCATTTTACAGATAAAGAGAGATTAGACTGTGTGCAAGGTCTACTCAAAGAACAACCTAGGAGGTGGTGGGATAATATTGTGAGAGAAAGGCGACCCAGAGAAATCACTTAGGGCCTTTTCTTGGAATAATTTGACAAGAAGTACGTTAGTGAACGATTTAAAGATGAGCAGAGGAAATTATTCTTGTCTTTGAGACAGGGATGAATGAATGTATTAGAATATGAAGTTCAATTCCTCAAACTCGAGAGGTATGCCCGTGATATCATTGACAGTGAAGTAAAGAGATGTAAGAGATTCGAAGATGGGCTAAATGATGAAATTAAAGTGCATTTACTTGCACAAAGGATTAGGGTGTTCAATGACTTGGTTGATGCTGCTATGGGCATTGAGAAGATCAATTCAGATAGACAACAAAGAATGGCTAAAAGGTCTGGATTTCAAAAGGGATCACAGGGTCCAGCTAGTTTAGAATCTCCAAGTAAGAGACAGAAGGGAACATCAGAACAAACACAATCTTATTTCAGAGGGTTTCACCGAGACAAACCATAAGTACGGGATCAGCGGCTAGCATACATTTAGGTAGAGGCAGAGGAAATATTCCACAATGTTCTAATTGTGGAAGGATGCATACAGGGGAATGTTGGGGAAAAGTTAAAGTCTGCTTTAAATGTGGCTCAAGGGAACATTTGATTGCAAATTGTCCTCAAAGACAGATAAGTACATCTGCACCTATCGTAGTTCCTACTCCTAAAATGTAAGGTGGAAGAGGAAGGGGAAGAGGAAATGCTAGTGGTTCAAGTGGACATGATGTGGCTCAACAAGCACCGCAGAGTGGTAGATCGGGAGGAATGGCGCGAAGTTATGCAATCCGAGGGCCTAAGACTAGAGAATCTACCGAAGTTATTATCGGTAAATTTTCATTCTTTAATCATGATGTTTATGCTTTGATAGATCCTGGTTCATCTCATTCATATATATGTACTGCATTAGCACAAGAGAAAGGGTTGCATGTAGAAGAATTAGGAGAAAATATTGAAGTGACTAATCCTTTAGGACACAGTGTGATAGTAAACAAAGTATATATGAATTGCCCTATTATGATTCAACATCAACTTTTCAACGCAAATTTAATTGAGTTACCTTTTCGAGATTATGATGTTATTTTGGGAATGTATTGGTTATCGGAACATCGAGCTGTGGTGGATTTCAAAAACAAAAGAATGTCACTTCAAGTTTCTGATGGAGAAGAAATAGTTATCATGGGGAAAGATCAGATTATCTCTGTAACATAATTTCTTTTATAAAGGCTAAAAGATTAGTTAGGAAGGGATGTCAGGCCTACCTAATCTTTGCTCTAGAATTGAAGGAAGGTGAGTTAGAATTGCAGAATATTCCTACGGTATGTGATTTTCTAAATGTATTTCCAGAAGAACTACCGGGGTTGCCACCAAAAAGAGAGGTAGAATTCGCAATTGATGTATTGCCGTGTACCGCACTAGTATCTAAAACACCATACAGAATGGCGCCTGCTGAACTAAAAGAGTTAAAGATTCAGTTGCAAGAATTGTTAGACAAAGGATTCATACGCCTGAGTATATCTCCGTGGGGTGCACCAGTGTTGTTTGTTAAGAAGAAAGATGGGTCGCTCCGATTATGCATTGATTACCGGGAATTGAATAAATTGACAGTCAAGAACAAGTATCCATTGCCAAGGATTAAAGACTAATTTGATCAACTCAAGGGTGCCAAATACTTCTCCAAGGTTGATTTAAGATCGGGCTACTATCAGATGAGAGTGAAAGATGATGATATTGTAAAGATGGCTTTCCGAACCAGATATGGGCACTATGAATTTTTGGTGATGCCATTTGGTCTAACTAATGCACCAGCAGCATTTATGGACCTTATGAACCGTGTCTTTTACTTATATTTAGACAGGTTTGTAGTGGTTTTCATTGATGACATTTTGGTGTATTCTAAGTCACGGGAAGAGCATGATCAACATTTACGGATAGTCTTCCAAACTTTAAGGGAAAATAAATTGTATGCCAAACTTAGCAAATGTGAGTTTTGGCTTGAAGAAGTTTCTTTCTTAGGCCATGTTGTTTCTGCAGAAGGAATTAAAGTGGATCCTAAAAAGATAGAAGCAGTTATAGAATGGAAACCACCAAAGAACCCTACGGAAGTCAGGAGTTTCCTTGGCTTAGCAGGGTATTATAGAAGATTTGTGAAAGGATTTTCAGTCATTGCTGCCCCACTGACGAAACTACTTTAAAAGAATGCAAAATTTGAGTGGAATCACAAGTGTCAAGAAAGTTTTGAGAAGTTGAAAGCGATGTTAACAGAAGCACCCATCCTTACCCAACCAGAGCCTGGAAAAGATTTTGCAATCTATAGTGATGCTTCTCATAGTGGTCTTGGGTGTGTTTTGATGCAAGAAGGAAAAGTGATTGCCTATGCTTCCAGGCAATTGAAGAATCATGAAAGGAATTATCCTACTCATGATTTAGAAATGGCTGCAATAGTCTTTGCCTTGAAAATTTGGCGATATTACCTTTATGGAGAAAAATGTTATATTTACACAGATCACAAAAGCTTGAAATATTTACCAACACGGAAAGAGTTGAATTTAAGGCAAAGAAGGTGGATGGAATTCATTAAAGATTATGATTGTCTTATTGATTACCATCCAGGAAAGGCTAATGTAGTGGCAGATGCTCTCAGCAGAAAGACAATGATGGCACTAAGGGCTATGAATACGGGGTTAGCTCTTACTAGTAGTGGAGCCTTAATTGCAGAATTAAAGATTCAACCTGTACTACTACTACAGGTTAAGCAAGCATAAAATGAAGATGGTGACTTAAAGATCATTCAAGCAAGGACACAAGTGGGTATCGTAGACAACTATATGGTTCGAGAAGATGGATGTCTATATTTTAAAGATAGACTGTGTGTGCCAAACAATGAAGAATTAAAGCAGAATATTTTACATGAGGTGTATAGTAGTCCTTATGCGATGCATCCAGGAGCAAACAAGATGTACCAAAATTTGAAGAGCCATTATTGGTGGAATGGAATGAAGAAAGACATTACTAACTACGTTGCTCAATGTCTAACTTGTCAATAGGTGAAAGCAGACCATCAAGTTCCTTCTAGATTATTGCAACCTATAACAATTCCAGAATGGAAATGGGAAAGAATCACAATGGACTTCGTGACATCTTTACCACTTATACAGAAGAAACATAATGCAGTGTGGGTTGTTGTAGATAGATTGACAAAGTCTGCCCATTTTTTTCTAGTTAGGATGGATTATTCGCTTGATAGATTGGCTCAGTTATATATAGATAAGATAGTAAGGCTACATGGAGTGCTTATTTCAATCATTTCTGACCGAGATCCAAGATTTACCTCGAGATTTTGGAAGAAGTTGCAAGAAGCCTTAGGTAATAAGCTTCATTTCAGTACTTCATTTCATCCTCAAACAGATGGTCAATCTGAAAGAGTAATTCAGGTGTTGAAAGACATGATGAGAAGTTGTATCATTGAATTTGAAGGAAGTTGGGATAATTATTTGTCCCTCATGGAGTTTGCCTATAATAACAGCTATCAATCAAGCATACAAATAGCGCCATATGAAGCATTGTATGGAAGAAAATGTTGAACTCCATTATATTGGACCGAACTTAGTGAAAACAAGATTGTGGGATTGGATTTGATTCAGGAGACAAAGGAGAAGGTAAAACTTATTCAAGAGAGATTGAATGCTGCATCGGATAGACAAAAATCTTATGCTGATCTAAAAAGAAAAGACATTACTTATGAAGTGGGGGATAAAGTATTTCTCAAAGTATCTCCTTGGAAGAAAGTCCTGCAATTTGGCAAGAAAGGCAAGCTCAGTCCGAGATTCATTGGCCTATATGAGGTTATAGAGAAGGTTGGACATGTAGCTTATCGGTTGGCACTACCCCCGATACTCGACAAAATTCATAATGCGTTCCATGTGTCAATGTTAAGGAGATACAGATCAGATCCATCACATATCTTATCTCCTGATGTCATAGAAATCGAACCCGACCTGACGTATGAAGAGGAACCGGTACAAATCTTGGCGAGAGAGGTTAAACAATTGAGAAACAAGTCTATTCCTTTGGTAAAAGTACTTTGGAGGAATCGTAAGGTTGAAGAAGCAACTTGGGAACCGGAGGATACAATGAAAACTCAATATCCGCAATTATTTTCAGGAAATTTTCGGGACGAAAATCCATAAGAGGGGGAGAATTGTAACGAACCGAAATTTCCAAAATTTGCTTATAATAAATTACTATGGTATTAAAAATATCATAGAAATTATTTTTGTAGTTATTATTATTGTTATTGGATATAAGGCATGAGGAAATAAGAGCTAATTAAGTAAGAGGGATGAATTGGACATTTAATTATTTATCCAAGGGCAATATTGGAAAAAAAATAAAACAAAAATAAATACACATTCCAGCCTCTTCATTTCCTTATCCATCATTTCTTCACTTCCATCTTCATTCTTCCTCTCTTTAATCAAATTTTCTATAATCCAAAAACTTCCGATTTCTTCGATTTAACTTCGAATTCTTGTTAGAAATCGATCCTTAAGCCCTCTATCATCATCAATTTCAGTCAATCAAGACTAGAAGAGGAGGATTTTAGATTTTAAGGTTCGGATGAATAGTAATCCGAGTTTGAGGTGAGTGATTTTTGGTGAAATTAAAGCTTAATTAGTAAAATTCATGGTAGATTAAGCATATTTATGGTATTAGGAAGTTTATTTATGCAATATCTTGATAGAATTATATATGGCTGTTGTAGAGGAAGCTATTGCAAGTAAATCAAAGGCAAAAGAGGTAGAAGAGAGCTAGAAAGAGCATAGAAAAAGGTTTGTGTCTCGAATTTCAATTTCTCGGTTTTTCGGAATATTTTCCAAATTTGTATACCTGTTTTGTTTTAATGTTTTCTCTCGTTATATAAATCCGATTTGAACGATTCTTGATTTTATTGATATCTACAGAAAGTAAGGAATATATGTTCAGAAGAAACCTTATTGAATTTTCGTTCGTTTTCAATGTGAAATTTTCGTTTGAAGTTGAGTCACGAAATCTATTTTCGGAAAATCTTAGCTTGGTACACTGTTTAGTATTTTGATCATAACTTTGGTTATGCAATTTGGATTTCTGTGATTCTGATGGTTTTGGAAAGCTGAGACATGTGGCTAATTATGATTAGAAGAAAGTTCTTCGATTGGGTGATTTTTTCATAGTGAAAAATACAGGGGAAGTCAGGTCACAGAACCTGGAAAAATTCTGGAAAGTATGAATATTGATTTTATTGAGTTTTAATTGAAGTTTGATGCTTAAGAATTTGGGATTTGATTTTCTTAATTACTGAAGTTATGTTGAGTTATGATTGATGGTTTATACTGAAATTTTTAAGATGTTACTTTGATTTATTGCCCTTATTAAACGAGTTGAATACGGGTCAGGGTAGATTGCCGCCAATAAAGGGGGGTACAGTACTGTACAAACAATTGAAGCTTTGGCTTCGGGCTTTGGCCGATATTATGATATATATATGTATATATATATATTGATATTGAAGCTTCGGCTTCGGGCTTGACCGATATATTGATTTTGAAGCTTCGGCTTCGGGTTTGTCCGCTCCCGTATCCATTTTACCGTTATTCAGGACTTGTTTACTTTGGGCAATATGTGGTTAAAGTGTTTGGGAAAAAAAATTGGATACAAATTTGATTGTACTTTGAAATGATTACTATATAAGTTTTGTGATTTGGTTCCATAAAGTTGATTAATTTGTTTTTGACTTATAAATATACTTTGTTTCTATTTTAAAAATATTCAAAGTTGTTATATTTTTTTTATGGATACCACTAAGCAAATTGCTTAGCGTGTAGTTTTTTTTCTACACGTAGGTGGAGAACTTGTAGATAGCTTGGACCAAAGTGGAATGAGTGGATTAGCTTGAAGAGCAAATAAGGAAAGACTCGAGGTGGATTTGTAATTTAATGTAATATTATGGTTTGTAGAATAATGGCATGTACTAGATAGTGTGAGAAATACAAAGTAGCATTGAGAAATATTTGGAGAATAAGTTGGAGTTTAAAACGCTATATTTGTTTTTGTACATATGAAATCTATAAGTATTGAACTCTATATAGTGGAGTGAAGTTGTTTAACTCTATATAGTGGAGTGAAGTTGTTTATTGGGTGTTTATAGTTACTGTGGCGCTCCCTATATAGGAGGGGCGTTACATTTGTTGGTATCAGAGCTAGCTCTCTCCTAGTACGGTGTGGTTCGAGGATGAACCAGGCGGAAGCTGGCGGGCCTGTAACGACCCGGTCCTAAGAGGGGTGGGGCCGGGGTAGAAGACCTGAGCAAAGAGCGGCCATGAAGGATGTCGATGGGGATAAGAATGAACCGAATCCACACCCAAAAGAGAGAGTTTCGAGATTGTGTTGGGGACAGCAGAATTGAGAACGGTTAAGGATTTCGAGATTGTAATGGTATGGGACATTACAATTGAGAGAGACTTAAGAGATTTGATTGGTACTACCTATACCAGCAAGGTGCACCTTCTTTTCGGGAGCCTACTCGAGAGAACTCCAAAGTTGAACGTGCTTGACTTGGAGTAATCTCGGGATGGGTGGCAATCTGGGAATCTGGAAAGTAATTTTCAGAAAGTGCGCGAGTGAGGACAAAGCTCACTGGAAAGACTCGTGTTGGTTTGTGGGGGCAGTCGGTCAAATCCGATACCATTAAATGTAACGCCCCCCTATATAGGGAGCGCCATAGTAACTATAAACATCCAATAAACAACTTCACTCCACTATATAGAGTTCAATACTTATAGATTTTATATGTACAAAAACAAATATAGCGTTTTAAACTCCAAATTATTCTCCAAATATTTCTCAATGCTACTTTGTATTTCTCACACTATCTAGTACATGTCATTATTCTACAAACCATAATATTACATTAAATTACAAATCCACCTCGAGTCTTTCCTTATTTGCTATTCAAGCTAATCCACTCATTCCACTTTGGTCCAAGCTATCTACAAGTTCTCCACCTACGTGTAGAAAAAACTACACGCTAAGCAATTTGCTTAGTGGTGTCCACAAAAAAAATATAACAACTTTGAATATTTTTAAAATAGAAACAAAGTATATTTATAAGTCAAAAACAAATTAACCAACTTTATGGAACCAAATCACAAAACTTATATAGTAATCCTTTCAAAATACAATCAAATTTGTATCCAATTCTTTTTCCAAACAATTTAACCACATATTGCCCAAAGTAAATAAGTCCTGAATAACGGTAAAATGGATACGGGAGCGGACAAGCCCGAAGCCAAAGCTTCAAAATCAATATATCGGTCAAGCCCGAAGCCGAAGCTTCAATATCAATATATCGGTCAAGCCCAAAGCCGAAGCATCAATATCAATATATATATATATCAAAATCAATATATCGGTCAAGCCCGAAGCCGAAGCTTCAATATCAACATATCGGTCAAGCCCGAAGTCGAAGCTTCAAAATCAATATATCGGTCAAGCCCGAAGCTGAAGCTTCAATATCAATATATATATATATATATCAGAGTATCGGCCAAAGCCCGAAGCCAAAGCTTCAATTGTTTGTACAGTACTGTACCCCCCTTTATTGGCGCCAATCTACCCTGACCCGTATTCTACTCGTTTAATAAGGGCAATAAATCAAAGTAACATCTTAAAAATTCTAGTATAAACCATCAATCATAATTCAACATAACTTCAGTAATTAAGAAATCAAAATCCCAAATTCTTAAGCATCAAACTTCAATTAAAACTCAATAAAATCAATATTCATACTTTCCAGAATTTTTCCAGGTTTCGTAACCTGACTTCCCATGCATTTTTAACTATGAAAACGTCACCCAATTAAAGAACTTTTTTCTAAGCATAATTAGACACATGTCTCAGCTTTCCAAAACCACCAGGATCACAGAAATCCAAATTGTATAACCAAAGTTATGATCAAAATACTAAATAGTGTACCAAGCTGAGATTTTCCAAAAACAGATTTCGTGACTCAACTTCAAACGAAAATTTCACATTGAAAACAAACGAAATTCAATAAGGTTTCTTCTGAACATATATTCCTTACTTTCTGTAGATATCAATAAAATCAAGAATCATTCAAATCGGATTTATATAAATAGAGAAAACATTAAAACAAACAGGTATACAAATCTGGAAAATATTCCGAAAAACCGAGAAATCGAAATTCGAGACACAAACCTTTTTCTATGCTCTTTCTAGCTCTCTTCTACCTCTTTTGCCTTTGATTTACTTGCAATAGCTTCCTCTACAACAGCCATATATAATTCTATCAAGATATTGCATAAATAAACTTCCTAATACCATAAATATGCTTAATCTACCATGAATTTTACTAATTAAGCTTTAATTTCACCAAAAATCACTCACCTCAAACTCGGGTTACTATTCATCCGAACCTTAAAATCTAAAATCCTCCTCTCCTAGTCTTGATTGACTGAAATTGATGATGGTAGAGGGCTTAAGGATCGATTTCTAACAAGAATTCGAAGTTAAATCGAAGAAATCGGAATTTTTTGGATTAGGGAAAATTTTTGGTTAAAGAAAATGTAATTGTGTAGAGGAAGAAGAAAATGAAAGATAAGAAGGGAAGATGCTAGATGGTTTTTATGTATTTTGTTTTTTTTTTTTTTAATTTTCAAAAATGCCCTTGAACAATTAATTAAATGTCCAATTCATCCATCTTACTTAATTAACTCTTATTTCCTCGTGCCTTATATCCAATAACAATAATAACAATAAAAATAATTTCCATGATATTTTAATACCATAGTTTCTACCTCAAACTCGGGTTACTATTCATACGAACCTTGAAATCTGAAATCCTCCTCTTCTAGTCTTGATTGACTGAAATTGATGATGATAGAGGGCTTAAGGATCGATTTCTAACAAGAATTCGAAGTTAAATCGAAGAAATCGGAAGTTTTTGGATTATAGAAAATTTGATCAAAGAGAGGAAGAATGGAGATGGAAGTGAAGAAATGATGGATAATTTAAGGTTCGGATGAATAGTAACCCGAGTTTGAGGTGAGTGATTTTTGGTAAAATTAAAGCTTAATTAGTAAAATTCATGGTAGATTAAGCATATTTATGGTATTAGGAAGTTTATTTATGTGATATCTTGATAGAATTATATGTGGCTGTTGTAGAGGAAGCTATTGCAAGTAAATCAAAGGCAAAAGAGGTAGAAGAGAGCTAGAAAGAGCATAGAAAAAGGTTTGTGTCTCAAATTTCGATTTCTCGGTTTTTCGGAATATTTTCTAGATTTGTATACCTGTTTTGTTTTAATGTTTTCTCTCATTATATAAATCCGATTTGAAAGATTCTTGATTTTATTGATATCTGCATAAAGTAAGGAATATATGTTCAGAAGAAACCTCATTAAATTTCGTTCGTTTTCAATGTGAAATTTTCGTTTGAAGTTGAGTCATGAAATCTGTTTTCAGAAAATCCCAGCTTGGTACACTGTTTAGTATTTTGATCATAACTTTGGTTATACAATTTGGATTTCTGTGATTCTGGTGGTTTTGGAAAGCTGAGACATGTGGCTAATTATGTTTAGAAGATATTTCTTCGATTGGGTAATGTTTTCATAGTGAAAAATGCATGGGAAGTCTGGTTACGAAACCTGAAAAAATTCTGGAAAGTATGAATATTGATTTTATTGAGTTTTAATTGAAGTTTGATGCTAAAAAATTTGGGATTTTGATTTCTTAATTACTGAAGTTATGTTGAATTATGATTGATGGTTTATACTGGAATATTTAAGATGTTACTTTGATTTATTGCCCTTATTAAACGAGTAGAATACGGGTCAGGGTAGATTGGCGCCAATAAAGGGTGGTACAGTACTGTACAAATAATTGAAGCTTTGGCTTCGGGCTTTGGCCGATATTCTGATATATATATATTGATATTGAAGCTTCGGCTTCGGGCTTGACCGATATATTGATTTTGAAGCTTCAGCTTTGGGCTTGACCGATATATTGATTTTGAAGCTTCGGCTTCGGGCTTGTCCGCTCCCGTATCCATTTTACCATTATTCCGGACTTGTTTACTTTGGGCAATATGTGGTTAAAGTGTTGGAAAAAAAATTGGGATACAAATTTGATTGTATTTTGAAAGGATTACTATATAAGTTTTGTGATTTGGTTCCATAAAGTTGGTTAATTTATTTTTAACTTATAAATATACTTTATTTCTATTTTAAAAATATTCAAAGTTGTTATTTTTTTTATGGACACCACTAAGCAAATTGCTTAGCGTGTAGTTTTTTTTTCTACACGTAGGTGGAGAACTTATGGATAACTTGGGCCAAAGTGGAATAAGTGGATCAGCTTGAAGAGCAAATAAGGAAAGACTCGAGGTGGATTTATATTTTAATGAAATATTCTGGTTTGTAGAATAATGACATGTACTAGATAGTGTGAGAAATGTAAAGTGGTATTGAGAAATATTTGGGGAATAATTAGCATTGAGAAATATTTGGAGAATAATTTGGAGTTTAGAACGCTATATTTGTATTTGTACATATGTAATCTATAAGTATTGAACTCTATATAGTGGAGTAGAGTTGTTTATTGGGTGATTATAGTTACTATGGCGCTCCCTATATAAGGGGGCGTTACATTTATTTGAGAGAGACTTAAGAGATTTGATTGGTACTACCTATACCAACAAGGTGCACCTTCTTTTCGGGAGCCTACTCGGGAGAACTCCAAAGTTGAGTGTGCTTGACTTAGAGTAATCTCGGGATGGGTGACCTTCTGGGAAGTAATTTTCGAAAGGTGAGCGAGTGAGGACGAAGCTCACTGGAAAGACTTGTGTTGGTTTGTGGGGGCAGTCGGTCGAACCTGGGGTGTTACAATGGATCTCACATCTGTACTTCTGTACAGTGGCTAAGGAATAGTAGGAGGCTGATGAAAGCGGAGATGGACCTATGAGTAGGAAATGGATCATGGGTTGCTGCATTAGTCGTATGAAGCTTTAGTCTCTGTTTGGTAAGTGACTTAGTTTTAGTTTTGAATAATTGCTACTATATTCCGAATGTTACTAAGAATATTATCTCTGTTGAGCATTTAGTAGTGGAGGGATTTGAAAATTTATTTTGGAATAATAATTATCAGATTCGTTTGAATAATAATTGAGCATTTACTAAAATAGAAGTTTTCGAAATAAATAATGTGAAGAAAGATAAATTAGAGAATGACAAATCCTCATACTTATGGCATTGTCATTTAGAGCATATAAATGAAGTTTGCTTAACTAAGTTACACATGCATGATGACTTGGCCCAATAGACCTATAGTCTTATGGTGATTGCGAAATTTGTTGAACAGGCAAAATGACAAAGTAACCCTTCAAAGGTAAGGGTGAATGAGCCATAAGTACATTGGAAGTAATACATACAGATGTATGTGGTCCATTGAGTGTTTAAGCACTAGGAGGATACTCCTACTTCATTACTTTTATCGATGATTACTCATGATACGAGTATTTGTACTTCATGAATCACAAATTTGAAAGTTTTGAAAAATTCAAGATATTTAGAAATGAAGTAGAGAAACAGCTTGAGAAAAGTATTAAAGAACTTCATTCATATTGAGGTGGAGAATACTTAAGTCAAGAGTTTCAGGATTATCTAAAGGAAAACGAGATAGTACCCTAGTGGACACCTCCTTACACACCTCAACACAATGGTGTGTCTGAAAGGAGAAATCGAACATTGTTGGATATGGTTTGGTCCATGATGAGCCAAGCAAATCTCAATAAATCCTTTTGAGGATATGCACTAGAGAGCGCAATTTATATACTAAACATGGTGCCCTCTAAATCAGTTGATCTTACACCATATGAGAAATGGTGTAATAAGAAACCATCTCTTACTCACCTAAAAGTGTGGGGCTGTCCCGCTATGGTAAACAGGGTATCATAGGATAAGCTTGAGGCTAAATCTAATAAATGTCTATTCATAGGATATTCGAAAGAAATAATCGGATATTTGTTTTACCAACCCGAGGCACAAAAGGTATTTGTATCTCAGAATTCTCACTTCCTGGAAAAGGAACACTTGTAAAAGTTAGTGGGAGCTATTGGAAACAATGATCCGAAACAAAAAATAATCCGGATCAGGTTTGAAGTAAACAAAATACCTAAGTACAAAAAGACATGAGTCATCCAAATACAGACATATAATTAAGACATCCAAAGTTCAAGATAAGTGAAGACAATTACCTAAGCATAAATGGTAACATCTGATTAAAGTTTGGAAAGGAAACAAACTTTGAACCACCCAAAATAGCATCCGGAAGAACTGATTTCACAAACATCCGAAAGAAAACAGATCCGGAGATATTAAGTGCAAAAACATCCAGAAGACATAAATATCAAGACAAAGGGAATAATTTGAAAACTACATTCCCTCCATCATTTTGGTTTGCAAGTCAAAGTTCCTTTTCCCTAAAGCAAGACAAAAATGATAGCTAGCACTTTTCAGAGGAAGGACAAAGGACTGACACAGGAAAGAGAAAAAGGTAACAACCTTTTTCACCTAGACCAATAAGAAAGGCGCGTGGAACTCACATGAAAAAAGTACTGGCGTAAAATTTGGTTAATCACTAAAATACAAGGAAAACGATCACTGACAACTTTTCAGCCTCAATCCTAAGGATTTAAATGGGTCAAAATATCTATCTAACAGATTGGTCAATGGTTTTGGAAGCACCACCTATTACCTGATCAATGGTGAAGATTTGATTACAGCTCCACAACTCACAATGACTATATTTATGATGGAAGCCTATAAAAGGGAAGCTTCACAAGTTGAGAGTGTTCTGGTTAATTTCAAGAAAGCATATACAAGAGAATTTGCTAGAAAGTAATTAGTTTATAAATCCCTCCAAGAACCAAACCATTAAAAATATGTTTGTAAGGATTCCTAAGTGAAGTTATGAACTTGAGGAAGTCCAAAACCAAAACCTTTGAGAAAAACCAAAGTGTAAAAGATCTCCTACTTGGGTGAGTGGTGAGATTGGGATATAGCTTGAAGTAGGTGCTTTGAGTGGGATCTCCCTGTAGGACTCAGCTTAGGTTTAGGTAGAAACCTAAGTGGTATATCCTACTAAAGACTAAAGGACTCAGTTAGGAGTTGGTGCTTCTAGCGATATATCCTACATTCGAAAGAGGTTACCATCCGGAGATAAATTGTAAAGCTTGATTCTTGCCAGTTGGAAAGGAATCCACTAGTGGAAAAGCTTAGAGGAAGGAAACTCCGGGGATCGGAGTAGATGGGGCTGAACCAGGATAAAATACCTGTGTTTGATTTTCTAACTCTTTACTTTTTGCACTATATTACATATTTGCATCATCCAGATCCATCAATCCGGAACATAATCAAACACGTACACTAAGACTTTTAAAGTCTGTTTATTCTGAGAAAAAGGGTCATTCACCCCCCCTCTAACCTTGATTAGACCCTCACAGGGACCAACAAGTGGTATTAGAGCAAGTGCTCAAAACTAGAGATCTATTAATCTCGAGCTAAAGGTCCAAATTTTGATCTAAGTATCAAAATGAGTTTCCAAAACTCACAACTCCTTCCCGAGGGTATGTCCATTACCCATCCTCCACTCTTCACCGGTGAACACTATACATTCTGGAAAAATTAGATGAAAAACTTCATTCAAGCACAAAGCATGCAAGCATGGTTGGTCATCAAAGATGGCCCATATGAGCCTACTCATAAAGTAGATGGGCTTACTACCTAAAGGCCCTCAAGTTTATAGGATGAGAATGATTTTAAAAAATTGTGTCAAAATGCAAATGCTATTAATATGATTCATTTTGCTCTTAGTGTAGCAGAATTAACAGGATATCCGGATGTGAGACTGAACAAGAAATTTGGCAGAAGCTGGAAGTAACCTATGCAGGAACTAATAAAGTTAGAGAAGCCAAGCTTGACTTACTATAGCAAAAGCTTGAATCCTTCAAGATGGAACCAAAAGAATCAATTAGCATCATGAACACTATATAAACCAATCTAATGAATGACATGAAAAGGCTTGGAAAGGAAATCTCTGAAGTAGAGATGGTAAAGAAGGTGATCCGGAGTCTTACCAAGGAAAGGGACAACAAGAAGACTGCCATTAAGGAAGCTCATGACTTAAACTTCCATAGTTATGATAAGCTCATTGGTAATCTCTTAAATCAAGAATTATCCTTGGAAAGATATAATTAACAAGAGAAGAAGCCAGAAGAAAAGAAGAAGGCCATTGCACTTAAAGCCAACTCTGCCGGATCAGCCTCTTCCGGATCAGAAAAGCAGCCAAAAGAATCAAAGTTCAGTGAAGAAGATATGGCTATGCTGGCCAAGTACTTTGACATATTCCTAAAGAAAAAGGAGAGAAGGAGATCCAGAAGATTTGAATCAAGAAGGCCTAAGGAAGGTACCTTAAGAAGAGATAAGCCAAGAAAGGTTTCGAAAGAAAAGAAAGATCTGGAAAAAGATGCTGCCTGCTTTGAATACGGGGAAAAAGGGCAATTTAGAACCAAATGCCCCAAGCTAAAAAGGGAGAATAAATATAAGAAGAAAACTATAGTGGCCACATAGAGCAACAGTGAAGAAAGTAGCAGCGCATCTTCAATAGAAGAAGAAGATACTGCTCATTACACGTTCATGGCATTGACTGATCCGGAACCAGAGAAATCCGGAATAAATTCATCCAAGTAAGATACTGAGCAAATTGGGGATTCAGAATTAGAAACAGCAAATACTGAGGTAAACTCATTCTAATTCTTTTTCTAACATTGATCTTGCTAGAGCTTTAAAGGTGGTGATCCACAATGTGAGAAAGAACACCAAAACCATAAAATCTATACAACAACAAATTTTATCGATGACTAAAGATGTTGAAGCAATGTCACAAGACATCAACTTGATAAGAACCACAAAGCATATGGATGTGGTGGAAGAAAACTTCTTGAGAACTAAAGTTCAGATCTTAAGTGCTAATTTGACAGGGCTAGATAGGGAGCTAACTATAATGAAGGAGGCATCTGGAAGGAAACCAAGTCCTTCACAACCAAGAAGGAATCTAAGGTAGGAAACACAAGGTAATCAAAACTCTGGTGCTAAAAGGGATCCATACAGCTGCCCAAAAAGGAAAAGGTAAAGAAGTCCATAACAACCAACCTGCCAAATAAAGAAGAAATCGTGGAGTAGAAGCTGCACCCCCAACCAGCTTCCGGATACATACCAGACCAACAACAAGCATACAAGAAGCTGGATATAAGGGAACTATGGGAAGGAGGATCTTGAAAATATCGAAAAGAAGCAGCAGAACAGAGCCATTTCAGAGTGCAAGTTTTATGGAAAGAACAAACAAATTACTAAATTATTTAGATTAAAAAAGGGTTACTATGATGCTTATCCTTGGCCTGAAATGGTTGATAACCCGAGAGGACCCAAATTTGATTGGGTACCCAAACCCACTTGATCTATTTTACAGGTATACCTTAGATCCATAGAAGATCAACATAGATGGTACATTGATAATGGATGCTCAAGGAATATGACAAGTGATGAGAAGGCCTTCATCACTATAATCCTGAAGAGAGGAGGCAAAGTAAGATTCGGAGACAATCAAAAGGGACAGATCATTAGGCATAGAACCATTGGATTTGAAATACAAATAGAAGGTGTCTCTCTAGTTGATGGGCTGAAGTTCAACTTACTCAGTGTAGCAAAACTCTGTGATAAAGGAAGAAAAGTCACCTTTGACTCCGGAGGATGCTCTATCTATGATAGTAAGTCAAATCAACTCATTCTTTATGCACTTAGAGTAAATAATGTTTATTGTGTTAACATTAAAAATGATAAAAAGAATATATGCTTGGTGGCCAAAGAAGAAGAATCATGGCTATGGCATCGGAGGTTGGGACATGTTAGCATGAACCTCCTGTCGAAATTAGCCAAAAAGGAATTGGTTGTGGGTTTGCCTAAGGTTGCTTTTGATAAGGATCACATATGCACTGCATGTCAATTAAGTAAAAAACATAAGAAAAGCTTCCCTTCCATCTCATACGTACCTTCCAAGAGAGTTCTTGAACTCTTACACATTAATCTCTTCGGCCCAATAAAACCATTGAGTCTTGGTAGAAGAGAATACACCATGGTCATTGTGGATGATTATTCTCGCTATACCTGGGTGGCTTTGCTAGCCAACATAGTTGAGGCCTTTGGCCAATTCTAAAAAGTATTCATCCAGATAGAAGTAGAACATGGCATAAGCATTGCACGCATCAAGAGTGATAATGGTGGGGAGTTAAAAAATAAACATTTTGTTGAATTTTGTGACTCTAAAGGGATTGAACATAACTTCTCTGCCCCTCATACCCTCAACAAAATGGAGTTGTTGAGAGGAAAAATAGGACAACAATCGAGATGGCTAGAACAATTATAAGTGAGAATTGTTTGCCAAAGTGTTTTGGGGAGAAGCCGTAAACACAACATGCTATAGTTTAAATAGAGCTCTCATTAGAAAGACCCTAGAAAAGACCCCTTATGAAATCTGGAAGGGAAGGAAATCCAAAATTGGTTACTTTAAAGCCTTTGGATGTAAATGCTACATCCTGAATGATAGAGAGCAATTAGGAAAATTTGATCCTAAATCTGATGAAGCAATTTTCATTGGCTACTCAACATATAGCAAAGCTTACAGAGTCTATAGCAAATGAACTCAAACTGTGGTAGAGTCTATACATGTAGATTTTGATGAGACTAACCCTGTAGGTAAGAGAAATTCCACTCTAGAAGATCTAGTTTTGAAAGCTGAAAACTCTGAAGAAAAGAAGGAAGTCCAGATTCCAGATTCCTTCCAAATCAAGAAATACAAAGAACAAGATGAAGGGATATCCTTTGATCCAGAAGTACCCCAAGCTAATCTCAATCCATATGAGATAAACTTCAATGATGGTCAAGAAGAGGAAGTTGAGGCAGAAGTGCAACAAGCCCAAATCCAGCATGAAGACCTACCAAGAGAAGTTCGGACTCGCAGGGATCATCTGGTTGCAGCCATTTTAGATAATGTCCAAAATCTAGTCAGAACCAGAGAATAACTCAATAGGATAATGAGCCATGCTAATTTTGTCTCTCTCATAGAGCCAAAGAAATTTCAAGGTGCTGAAGGAGATGAATGCTGGATGATGGCAATGAAAGAAGAACTAGATCAATTCATTAGGAATGATGTGTGGGATCTAGTGACACCTCCAAAAAGAAAGTCAATCACCAGCACCAAATGGGTATTCCGAAATAAGCTGGATGAATCTGAAGTAATGGTGAGAAACATGGCAAGATTGGTTGCCCAAGGCTACAATCAACAAGAAGGAATTGAATTTGAAGAAACCTTTGCCCCTGTAGCAAGATTGGAGGCAATCTAGATTCTATGTGCTTTTGCATCCTTTATGGGATTTACATTGTTCTAAATGGATGTCAAAAGTGCATTCTTAAATGGAGTTATCTAGGAAGAAATCTATGTCAAGCAAACACCTAGATTTGAAGACTCAAAACCTCCTGATCATGTGTACAAAATGAAGAAGGCTCTCTATGGATTAAAGCAAGCACCAAGAGCTTGGTATAAGAGACTCACTACATTTCTCATATCCAAAGGGTATATCCAAGGGAAGGCAGACACAACTCTTTTCATCAAAAAGAGGAAGAATGATATCATTCTTGTCCAAATTTATGTTGATGACATCATCTTTGGAGCAACAGATGAGAGAGTGTGTGAAGAATTTAACAGCAACAGATGAGAGAGTGTGTGAAGAATTTAACACATAAATGCAGAAGGAGTTTGAGATGTCCATGATGGGAGAACTTAATTTCTTCCTTGGTTTGCAAATCAAGCAGAGTCTGGATGGGATTTTCATAAACCAATCCAAGTACACCGAGGAGATTTTGAAGAAGTTTGAAATGGACAAAAGCAAGCCTATGTCCACTCTAATGGATTTAGATACAATCCTATCTAAGGATTGTGAAGGAGAAGAGGTTAATCAGAAGCTATATAGAGGAATGATCAGATCACTTTTATACTTGACAGCTAGCAGACCTGACATACACTATGTAGTTTGCTACTGTATAAGATATCAAGCCAATCCTAAGGATTCACATCTAAAGGCAGTAAAGAAGATCCTTATATACCTCCTAGGAACCATTAAATTTGGGTTATGGTATCCTAGTAATGGAGAATTAACACTTCAAGGGTTCACTGATGCAGATTATGGCAGGGATACTCTTGAGAGAAAGAGTACATCCGGAGGCTGTCACTTTCTTGGATATTTCTTGGTGTCATGGTACAGCTAGAAGCAAACCTCTATTGCCTTAGAAACCATAGAAGCAGAATATATGGCAGCAGGAAGTTGTGTGACTCAACTCCTTTGGATCAAGCAACAACTAGAAGATTATGGAGTCCAATCAGAATGTTTGGATGCATTGTGTGACAACAAAAGTGCCATTGATGCGTTAAAAAATCCAGTGCTCCATAATAGGATGCAAAATGTTAACATAAGACATCATTTCATCCGGGATCATGTGATGAAGAAGGATGTTACATTGGTTTACATACCAACCAATGAGCAAAGGGCAGATATCTTTACTAAGCAATTAAGTAAAGATCAATTAAACAAGCTAAGGGAGTCAATTGGTATGTCAAATCCAATTTAAAGGAGGCCGGAAGATACTTTAGCTTAGTCTGAAGTCCTATAAGTCAAGGAATCTGGGAAAGAAGAAGAAAACTATGTTGACTCTAGATCTGGATCAAAGACTGCCAGCTCAGCAGACAGAAAAGACACATGGCAGTAAAAGCATTGAAAAGTAACTGTACACATTTTGAATTTTAATCATTTTTTGGTGTTACACGCGCGATAAATTCAACAACTGGTTTTAAAGATAAACCTTTCCTATTCTCCAATTAAGCAGCATTTACCTCTCTTCTAAAATCTAACCTGCCACATCATCAATCCAACCAAAGTTAACGGCATCCGGATTAGCATTGTACCCTCGCCTTGGAAATTCTATATAAACCCCCTAAATTTCCTCTTCTTCCTTATGTGAGCAACTCAGTACTGTTACTCTGTAAAAATCTTTTCTCAAAACCTAACTTCTTCAAAACCTCTAAAATGGTAGCCATAATGCTAAATAACCAAATCCAAATGCTTCCTCAAAGGATTATCTTTGCAGAGTCTAATCTTAAAGATAAAGATTTCCTACCCTTAAACCTCAAAACAAATGACTCAGTTGTTCCCACTGATTATTTGGGCGATAACTTCCTTTTTCAAACTGACCCATTCTCAAAACTCATCGAAGATCAACACCTAGCAGATTTTTTAAAAATCAACAGCCTAATATATCTGAAATTGGTGCGCAAGTTTTACAACAACTTAAGAGCTCATAACTATTATGATGTTCTCAGAACCAAGGTTCAGGGAAAAGTGATAACAATCACGCCGGAGTTCTTTGAAAAGCACCTGAACATGAAAAATGATGGGGTTCAAACGAGAATAGATGGGGATGAACTGCTAGTCAAATATCACCCCAAGATGTGGCTGCATCCGAATTATTTTGACAACAAATTCTCAATATATTTTCTAGAAGTACCTAGATTCCTCCAACATGCTCTCGCAAAGCTAATCTTGATCCGGAAGGGTACTCTAACTGTAGTATCCTCTTTCCAGCCCTGTATACTACAACATTGGGTGGAGAGTAGAGTTGTAATCATGTTGGTGCTGATCATCCACTATCTAAGGCAGCACAAAAATTCCCACGGTGCACTTATCACCAGGATTCTCATTGCAAATGCAGTAAAAGTATTCGGGTTCCAAGCTGTCAATCGAAAGGAAATTTTGGAAAAGAATTTCAAGGAGCTGTCATTTGGTGAAAAATGGAATGAGGAGAAGGCTAAGAAGCAATGAGATGAGAAGAAGATCAAGGCAAGAAAGGCAGTGGATTAGGTTGAAGATGCTCCGGTTCCAAAAAAGGCCAGAACCACCAAACTAAAAGCACAAAAGCAACTAGCTTTGGTTCTAGTGGAGGAAGTCAATGAGGATACTCAAATCCTCACTCAACTCTTGAATAAGAGTCCAGAAAAGCCCAAGCTAAGGGAAAGATTGATAAAAGTAGCAGATAAGAAAAGGAAAGCTGAAAAAATCATGGAGGTTGTGGTGGAGGACGAGGAGACAGAAGAAGAAGATCTGGTTCCTAAGAGAAAGCAGTTCACTCGAAAGGGCTGCACATTTGATGAGGCAGTGGCAGCTAAGAAAAACCAAACCAAGAAGCCTGCCAGAATTGTAATTGATGAAGAAGTGGCAAAAAGGGCTGAGGAAGCTAAATTGGCTAAGGCCAAAAAAACAAAGGGCAAAAATGTGCCTGGATCAAATGAGGAAGTCACTACGGATTACCCTCAATATGATGTAATAAAGGAAGACATGAAGGACAATGATAGAATCAATAAGCTTAGAACAGAAGGACCAGAGATTCTTCCGTTGCTCATGCTATCCTTATTGATCCAACAGATATGGAAACTCTAGCCCAGGATCCAAAAGCCGATCATTTTCCATTCATGCCCAGAACCAGACCACTTCGGGAAAACCTACTCAATCTGGAAATTGAGACCATAAATGAAGAAAGCCCTAATAAGGCACATGGAGAGGGTGTTGAGGACATTACAAACACACCTGAGGGAGCAGTTAAAAGTCTTGAAAATGCAAATGTAGGGGAGACTAAGGACATTGCCAGTCTTCCGGGGGTTGTGGAGGTTGATGGAGAAAGAGGAGAAGCTGATGCTTAGAATCAATTGCCTATAAATGAGGTAACTCTTGACATAGTTTCCTTTAATATCAATGCTAATTTTGCTGCTATTGTTGAAACAACAGATAAAGATGAGGATAACTTCGGTACACATACTCAACGTGTATCTTAGGAATAAGAGTCCAACCCAGAACACACTATTCCGTAGGAGGGACTTGGTCTGGGATCCGATGAAAATGCTTCTAAAGCGAATTCAAAGGGCGAGGCCAATTCGGAGGAATGGTTGGAAGAAGGGAAAGGAGAAGAAAAGAAAGTTTCCTCTAAAGAAGACACAAGTAAGGAAGACTCATCCGAATTAGAGGAAACAAGTAGTAGCTCCAAGTCTGAAACTCCCTATGCTAGTCCAATCAAAATACCAACTAGTATAAATCAAGCCAGAGCTAACAAGATAATGACAGAGCTAAAAATACAATAAGAGGCTACCAATGAGGAGCATGAGGAAAGCTATATTAAACAGAGTCTCCGGAACATCTGTAAGCATCTCAAATCCATGGATTCAACAATTCTCACCTCTGAATTTGAAGAATGAAATAGGGGAGCTAAAAGGGAGTGTCGAGAATATAGAGAAGAAAGTAGAGTACTTCTCCACTGCTGATTTGGTAGCTGAGGTATCACTTGCCAAGGTCACCCCGGTATTAAATGAGCTAAAAACAAGCCTTGCAGTAGCAAATCGTACTGCGGATCAAGCCAACACTGGGGCTATAAAAAATTGTGCAATAATAATGGACAAGATCACCTCCTCATCCTCTAAATTTTCCACTGAAATAAAGGAGTATCTGGATTCCAAGTTTGAAAATTTGTTAAAATTCATTACTGAAAAAGAAGAAAAATTCGCTCTCCCAAGCCCCAATGAAAATCAATAGGCCCTATTAACTAAATTGACAAAATTCATTGAGGAAGACTTGCCCAAGCTATTTGTAAAGCAGATGGAAAATATTACACAGGAGGTTATGGGCGAAATGAATGGGCAGGATACAGTCATTAATAATGCCAAGGAAGAGCTTCACAAAGACATCATGACTATAAATACCAGCATCCATGATTATAGAAGAGACATGGGTAAGGAATATAAGAAATTAGAGTCCAAACTATCCTCCTTATCCATCTCCAGATCCTCCTCAGCTTCTATTCCGAAGAGCCAACTCCTTCCAGTCCGACAAGATCTTATACAACATATAGGAGATACTGGCTTCTTCGGATATAAGGGGATTGCTACCTTTCTCAAATCCCTCTTCCTCTACTTTGATGAGAAAGATTGCGAACATGTACTACATATGCATCCTTACCTCACAAAGTCTTATACCCAGATCTGAAAGGTCTTCCAGCCCATGCATCTAACTCTAGCCACAGTTGGAACTATAATAGAGCATAGAAGAAAAGGCAACTTGGATTATTCCATTCACTCCAAGGCTTGGCAGGAAAGCTGGGATGGTAAAACCTACATGGTGATAGACCCCCAATCTGTTGCAAATAAAAAGGGGGAAGACAAAGCTGATGCAGAAAAAGGGTAGCAAAGTAAAGGAAAGGAAAAGAAGGGAGAAGCTTCCAAGAAGAAATAATTTTTGTAATAGATATAGATATTAATAAAATGTAAAATCTCAAATAGCTAGTTTCATCTTTTTCACTTATATATTTCTGTAATTGTAATTTTGGAACTTCATTGATGTTAACTATTGTCAATAGCAGAAGTATATATAGTGAAAAATCATTACAAAAAATTGCTTCTAAAGTATAATCTGCAATTGTACTAGAAAAATCTTAGAAACTAGAATTGAAAGATGTTGGGGGAGTTAGGGATGCTAAAATTATGGGGAGCTAAAAGTATAAATGACTAAGTATCAAGAATCATACTTAGATCATAAAACCCCTTTTCCTTGTGCATAGATTTCTTAGGTTTTTGTTTCCATCATATGGGGGAGATTGTTGGAAACAATGATCTGGAACAATAAATAATTTAGATCAGGTTTGAAGTAAACAAAACACCTAAGTACAGAAAGACCTGAGCCATCCTAATCCGGACATTTAATTAAGACATCCAAAGTTCAAGACAAGTGAAGACAATTACCTAAGCATAAATGGAAGTTTGGAAAGGAAACAAACTTTGAACCATCCGAAATAGCATCTGGAAGAACTGATTGCACGAATATTCGAAAGAAGATAGATCCGGAGATATTAAGACTGAAAACATCCGGAAGACTTAAATATCAAGACAAAGGGAATAATTTGAAAACTACATTCCCTCCATCTTTTTGGCCTGCAAGTTAAAGATCCTTTTCCCTAAAGCAAGATAAAAATGATAGCTAGCACTTTTCAAAGAAAGGACAAATGACTGACACAGGAAAGAGAAAAAGGTAACAACCATTTTCACTTAAACCAATAAGAAAGGCGCGTGGAACTCAGACCAAATTGGAGTAAAAGTTGACGAGTCACTAAAATACAAGGAAAATGATCACTAACAACTTTTTAGCCTCAATCCCAAGGATTCAAACGGTTCAAAATCTCCGTCTAATAGATTGATCAACGGTTCTAGAAGCACCATATATTACCTAATCAATGATGATATTTGATTACAACTCAACAACCCACAACGGCTACATTTATGATGGAAGCCTATAAAAGGGAAGCTTCACAAGTTGAGAATGTGCTAGTTAATTTTAAGAAAGTATATACAAGAGAATTCTCTAGAAAGCAATCAGTTTATAAATCCCTCCAAGAACCAAACCATTAAAAATCTATTTGTAAGGATTCCCAAGTGAAGTTATAAACTTGAGGAAGTCCAAAACCAAAACCTTTGAGAAAAACCAAAGTGTAAAAGATCTCCTACTTGGGTAAGTAGTGAGATTGGGATATAACTTGAAGTAGGTGCTTTGAGTGGGATCTCTGTATAGGACTCAGCTTAGGTTTGGGTAGAAATCTAAGTGGTATGTCTTACTAAAAACTAAAGGACTCAATTAGGAGTTGGTGCTTCTAGTGGTATGTCCTACATCTAGAAGGGGTTACCAAGATAAATTGTAAGGCTTGATTTCGGCTAGTTGGAAAGGAATCCACTAGTGGACAAGCTTGGAGGAAGGAAACTCCGAGGACTAGAGTAGGCAGGGATGAACCAGGATAAAATAATTGTGTTTTATTTTCTAACTCTTTACTTTTTTCACTATATTACATATTTGCATCATCCGGATCCATCTATCCGGAACATAATCAATTACGCTACACTAAGACTTTTAAAGTCTGGTTATTCCGCAAAAAAGGGTCATTCACCCCCCTCTGACCTTGATTAGACCCTCACAGGGACCAACAGAAGCAACATTGAATTAGTGGTTCAAGAGGAAGAAACAGACAATCAACTGGTTGACCCCATTCTAGATACGCAGGAAAGTGTAGTCGAAGAACAACCTATTAAAACACAGTCGTTGCATAGGTCGGGTCAAGTTCACAAAGGTCCCAAGAGATATAGTTTTATCATCACTAATGATAGAGTGCTATATCTCATAGAGGATGATGAATCGAAGACATATGAGGAAGCAATGAATAACTCAAATTCTAATAAATCACTGTTAGCCATAAAATCAGAATTGGATTCCATGTATGAGAACCAAGTCCAGAACTTGGTCGATACACTAGAAGAGGTTAGGCTTATAGGGTGCAAATGGGTCTTTAAGAAGAAGACTAACATGGATGGTAATGTAATTACCTATAAGGTGAGGTTGGTTGCAAAAGGTTATAGTCAACGCAAAGGTATTGACTATGACAAGACTTTCTCACCAGTAGCCATACTTAAATCTATAAGGATACTCCTCGCCACTGCTGCTTATTATGATTATGAGATATGGCAGATGGATGTTAAAATAGCTTTCCTAAATGGGGATTTGGACTGGGATGTGTATATGACACAACCTGAGGGTTTTACAACTCAAAATGGCTCGAAGGTAAGCAAGTTGCAAAAGTCTATCTATGGACTCAAGCAAGCATCTAAGAGTTAGAATATTGGGTTTAATCAGACAATCCGTGAACTGGATTTCTCTCCAAACGATAATGAGCCTTGTGTTTACAAGAATGTTAGTGGGAGTGAAATCATTTTCTTAGTATTATATGTCGATACTTATAGGAAATGATATTTCTCTTCTTTAAAAAGTTAAAGTATGGTTGTCAAGAAAATTCTCCATTAAAGACCTTGGAGAAGCAGCATTCATACTAGGTATAAAGATCTACAGAGATAAGTCCAAGAGGCTGTTAGGTCTTTCTCAAAGTACATATATAGACAAGGTCTTGAATAGGTTCATCCTTGAGCATTTGAAGAAGGGTTATCTCCCGATGACAAAGGGAGTCACCTTGTCTAAGTCTAATTGTCATAAGACTTCCCAGGAGAGAATGCGCATGAAGGATATACCCTATGCATCCGTGATAGGATCCATCATGTATGCTATGATATGTACTAGGCTAGATATCTCTCAAGCATTGGGCTTTACAAGTAGATATCAAGCAGATCCAGGTGAAAAGCACTGGATGGTCGTCAAGGCAATCCTTAAGTACTTGAAAAGAACTAAGGATGAATTCTTGATATATGGAGAAGGTGACCTCACAATTAGTGGTTATACGGATGCGAGTTTCCAATTTGAAAAGGATGACTTTAAGTCTCATACAAGATTTGTGTTTGTATTTAATAAAGGAGCAATATGTTGGAAAAGTTCCATGCTAGAAAATATTGCTAATTCAACCACGAAATCTGAGTATATTGATGCTAGTGAAGCAGCAAAGGAAGCTGTCTGGTTAAAAGGATTCATTGGTGATCTCGGTATGGTGCCCGAAATTGTTGATCCAATCACGGGGTATTGTGATAATAATGGGGCAATTGCTCAGGTAAAGGAACCACAGTCTCATCAGAAGAACATATATGTACTTAAAAAGTATCATATAATAAAGGAGATTGTTAATACAAAGATGATAAGACTAGAATATGTTCCCACTGATCAAAATCCGGTGGATGGTCTGGTGAAGCCATTGACTCAAGTCAAAGATGACCAATATATTAAAGTATATGGTATAAAACATATGGCTAATTGGCCTTAATGCAATTGGGAGATTGTTAGATATGATGTATGCCCTTAAGGAAATTAGGACGATATATCTTAATTTTTTATTTGTCCAAAAAATTTATTTATAAATAAAGGCATTTATCTTTTTAATATCGATGTGTTCATATATATTATGACTGGCTAAAATATATTCATTGATATACGAGTACAAAAGTCCTTGAAATATCATAGCATGGAGAGCATATCATAGTGGGACTATGTTTAGTGAGATCTGCTTCATGTGTAATTATGGTTATGTCTAAACTATCCCTAGTCATAGTTTCATCAAGAAAGGATAATGATGAAGTGTATAGACCAGCATGTGTTCATACTTTCTTGGGATGGGTTCAAGCAGTTAATCTTCTAGATTGAAGATGGTGCCTTGAGTTAATACATGGATATATCTGGAAGATAAACCGCTATAAGATAAACACTTGGTAAATATATCATAGTGTTAGTGTTTATCTTAATGCAGTAGCTTTGCAAATATCCTCATACTTGAGATACTAGTTGCCTTGTGTGGTACTGTCACTATGCTTTGGGTCATTCCTATTCATTCATTAATTTAGGATGCTATGGGTGATTTTTGGTATAGTGATGACAACACATTGAAGTGATGATTGCTATAAACCTCTAATAAGAGTATGTGTTTGATTAAAAATAGTTTCTAATAAAACACATCAAGGTAAAAGCAATATACTTCGGTAATAAGTAAATAACTAGGATAGCTTGGAGCAACTTTGCTATTAGTGGGTTAACACTTTAACCGAACCCAATCAACCATATAGTACATATATTAAAGAATGGAAGGAGTTCATCGCGTTGTATAACTATTGCATTAACTAGGATTATGTCATAAGCATAAATGATGTTCCGAGTAATGGGGGATGATGGACCCTTACTAGAGGCGTACTACAGTCGTTTAAGGTCATCGAGTTCTAATCATGGTCTAGAACTTTGAGCTAAAAATTTCGTATTGAACAAGGGTTGATTAAGCCTCAACAGCTCAATACTTTGGGATCCTATAAGGTCACAAACATAGGACCTACATCAGATTGAGTAAAGAATCAATAGACTTAGTCTATTACGAGAATATTATGGAATAATGGTTGGACGATTATTGGTTAAACTAGGAATTTATTTTAACCGGTAATTAATTTATTAGGGTCATAAATAAATATTGGATAAAGGATTGGAAGGGACTTTCACCTTGGTGAGCTAAAATTAACCGAGAGTGCAAATATATTTGTACAGGCTCGGGTGCTGAGTGGTATGCGAGTACTACTGGACAGTGCTAGTGCTCGCGGCAACTCGTAAATATGGGCAGCAGAACTCAGCCCATAAGGGGCACTCAATAAGGCCTAGGTCACGCATAAAGAAAGCCTGCCAGGGCTTGCCTTGAGCGACACGCACAACGTGCTTTGCATGCTGTGTAACGGGGTTAGACCCGCGGGGCTCCAAGCCCCATGGGTCATACCCGAGTGTGGAATGTGCAAATAACACATCCTACATCAGAAATGGGGGAACATTTTTGCTCCTCCTAGCCTATAAATAGGCCTCTTGGTCCTCCATATCCAGTGCACCAGTTTTTCCTTTGAGCTCTGACTTATGATTCTAATGTGCTTTCTTGAGTCAACTTAGACAAACTATTTGGAGGAGTCCTGAATATATTCAGGCATCTCTTAGATAATATTTTTGGGTTAGTTTAGAGTGGTCTAGAAGCTACTCAAAACTCTGCAGTTCTTCCTTGTAGGAGGTTTCGGTTGGTGGGATTTG
Organism: Euphorbia pulcherrima; assembly: GCA_947683365.1. Taxonomy (NCBI): domain Eukaryota; kingdom Viridiplantae; phylum Streptophyta; class Magnoliopsida; order Malpighiales; family Euphorbiaceae; genus Euphorbia; species Euphorbia pulcherrima. The sequence continues at coordinate 5,469,329 of CANTUS010000008.1, forward strand.
TGTGGATACTCATAGAGGCTATCCTACACTTAGAGGCTATCCTACACTTAGAGGCTTGTGCAAGAAGGTTCAAAGCATACTTCAACTAGTAAGTTTCTCTATTAATTATTAGGTCTTTTTCTTTAAGCGTTTTTAAACTTAATAATTATGCTTATTATTTTTATGCATGCTTAGCTTTTATGCTAGGATATAACTTAGAGCTATGGTATGCTTAGTATAAAATATTTATGCTAGGATATAACTTAGAGTTATGGTATTGATAGGTCATATTTCCAACATGTTTTCATCCTTATTTTCTTATCATTATGAGCATGTTCTTAGTCTCTTTGGATGATATTATTTCCTTTTCTCTCTTTTCAGGTTTTGATGATGATTTTGAGAAAAGATGCATTTCTGGGCAGAAAACAAGCAATTAAGGAGACTCCCAATAGATGCACCGAGACTACTCTGGTCCTGGTGACCTAGAAGCCTTCTAGAGCATAAGAAGAAATGAAAAAAGGGAGTCTCACTAAAAATTTACCAGTCACCAAAATCATAGTGTATTCATAATGACTAACGAGGTCTCGATGACGTGTCAATATTCTGGAGCAGAAGTCAAAGATGCCAAAGTTAACCAGAGTTTAATTGAGAAAATGGCTTGAATTCATCTGTTGATTAATTCCTTTCTTTATCTTCAAGAGGAATCCTTGTCACTCAAGGACTTCTTAAAGAGCCTAATCAAGAAGGAATCCTAATCAAGAAGGAAGACTAACAAAGGAGAAACCTAATCAAACAAGAATTGCTCAACAAGTCACATTTGAGGAGGTGGAAGACATCTATAAATACCCCTTGGTAGAGCTTATTCAATCAATCTTTGACCATTGAAGCCTTAGATTAGAGAGTAGTAGAGTAGAGAATTATTTAGATCTAGATTTTTTTGCTTTATTTCAATACTAGTTCTTTGATCTTCCGTTCTTTATTTATTTTATTGTTCTTCATACTTTTGATTCTAGTTTATTTCAACTCTATTTTCATTCAAGTTATGTCTTTTATTTATTTATATCTATCACAATTTACTTTTATGCTTTTATATTTACCATCTCTAGTTAGTTTAGGTGTGACTTAGCCATGGAGTAAAGAGACTTAACTATTGTGGTGTGAGAACTGAAATGACCTATTCATCGGTCTTGGTACTTAAAGGGTTGTGGAAGAAGATTGCTTTGTCTTGGAGTTGGTTTGGCCAACCAATTAGTGAGTCTTTATGATTTATAGTTAGTTCTAATCTTGCATTCGTAATTGTGTTTGTTGAAGAATGAAGTAATGACGATCTCTATGAGATCGTGAGAGTGATTGATCCAACGCATGTTTGGAGTGATTCACTACCTGTTGGTTAGGATTTAGGTCTTTCTGGAAGGTAATGCTATATTTCGGTGAGCTCTTAGGCAAAATGTCAGGAGTCACAGTGAGTAAGAAGGTGGTCGTGGTGCGAAGTTCGGTCGCTGTACAAAGTAAGGAAGGATTATTGGTGTTGAATTGTGTGGAACATTTGTATAACTAAGTCTGGGTCTTGGTGTGGCTCATCTTTGGTCCCATGACCACTATAAAGTTTGGTTTCCCTCCTTTGGTTAAGTCACTCTGGTGTCATTAGGAGTTAGTTTAGTCTTTACGCTTTCTTTTCTTTCCCTACTTTAGTTTTTAGTCTTTTTAACTCAATCATTATCATTAAGACTTGCTCAGGTCACAGTAAGTTCATTCAAAGTGATTATATTTAGTTTCTATTCCTCGTGGGATTGACCCTTGCTTACCACTATCTCAATCTTATTTTGCAGGGATTATTTTTGGTGGTCTCGATAGCCATCAAGTATGCTTAGTATAATATGCCTATGCATGATAACCTAGGTAGAGAATTAATTTATTTAAGGCTTTAATTAACTATATGCATCTGATAGGAGTTCCTAGGGACAAGAGACAAAAATTTAAAATTACGCCCTGCCTTTTATGCATGTTTAAAGTGACTGTCAGTTCCCAACATGAGCTATATCCCAACTAGTGTTAATCATGGCATACATAAGACTACCAATAACTCTTGAGTATTCAAGTTGAGATACTGTAACACCTTTATTAGGTAGAAGCTTAAGACATGGATCCATTGGAGTGCTAACTGGAGAACAATCCTTAAAGTTAAACTTATTCAATATCTTCTCAATGTCATGATATTGAGAAATTGAAATAACATTGATCTTCGGCTTGATTCTTATACCAAGAATCACTTTAGCCTCCCCCGAATCCTTCATCTCAAAAATAGATGATAAAAATTTCTTAGTTTTATCAACTTGACTTGGGTTAGTATCTAAAATCAACATGTCATCCACATATAAGCAAATCATAACTCCTTTACCAGAAGTATCAAACTTGCTATATACACACTTGTTTACTTGGTTGATAACAAAACCACTAGACAAACCCACAACATCGAACTTTTGATGCCAAGCTTTTGGTGCTTGTTTTAGTCCACATAATGATTTCTTTAGTTTGCATACCTTATTTTCACAACCTAGCATAACAAACCCCTCTGGTTGCTTCACACAAATCTCCTCATCTAGTTCACCATTCAAGAATGCAACTTTAACATCCATTTGATGAATTACAAGATTGTGTATAGCTACAAGTGCTATCAACAACCTAATGGTAGAGGTCCTCGCGATTGGAGCATAAGTATCAAACAAGTCCATTCCTTCTTTTTTCCTAAAGCCTTGTGTTGAACCCAACACAAGGTTGGGCTGACTTAGTGGATGACTCAGTAATGCTTAAGTTTTGATCATACTAATTAAGTTTAGTTTGAGTTGGTTAAATTAATAAATGTTAAATAAATAGTCTATAGTTATATATGAGTTATTGAATTCGAGGGAAGAATTTCAAGTCTAAGCTAACCTAGCTATTAGTTTTAACTCTGAGTTATTTTGGGTTGAGCTATGTACTTAGTCGCTGACTAAGCACTGTTTACTCAGCGCTCGATATTTAGATTGTGTTTCAGCTGTGTTTATTATTTATTCATTTCACTGAGTTACTTCATTTTTCCAGTAATGCTGACTATTCCATTTAAGGAAAAAAATGGAATCTTGCTTTTTATCTTGTTAATTTTATAGACAGTAATGAAAGATGTCATACAAAAGATAAAAGGAATTAATGATGCGACAAAGATAAAAGCTCAGTGTAGATAAAGACAAAAGTTATCAAGAGAAAAGTTGCAAGAAGACAAAGTCAAATTGGTTTGTTGCAGCCTGTATCTCCTACAAATACGCGACTCTGCAAGAATGTCAGATTGCTAAAAGGAATAGGAAGATGACATGTATCAAGTCAGTACAAGTTCTCTCTAATGAAAGACTGACATCAAATGACAAAGATTTAGATTTGGAGCTCTGATTTAGTCTGTCTCTAATGAATTGATTTCTATTTTACAATGGTGTGATTCTATCTCCTAATGGATCGATTTTAAGAAGCAACAGTTAAATAGTTGAGCTGTCAAATTGCAGAAGATGCCAGTGCAAGTTCAATGACTACATTCTTGATTTCAACTATAAAAGGAGCAAGAAGGCAAGTGTTAGAACTAGGTGAATACACCTGAATTTCTAAGAAGCAAAAATCTATCAATTTCCAAGCTTTAAAGAAGTTCAATCAAGAAAGCATCTACTCAGCGAGAATCTGCTTTTCAACAAGAGAGATTAGTATAGATCATTTAAACTGTAATATCAGATTATTGTAACTAGATCAACGTTTCTATAAGTTGAATCTAGCTCTTGTTTAGACTCTGTTGAGTTACTGGTAGAAGAGGTTATTCTACTCAGCGGGTGAGTGATTACAGTAAGGAGGGCACTCAGTTGTAATTGGGACACTCTATAAAAGGCTTCTCTGCCTAGGGTAAAGGAGTTGAGATTAGTGGATTAAAGCCAAGACACTCTCTTGGGATTGGATGTAAGTACGGGTTGCCGAACCAGTATAAAATCTCCATGTTCTTTACTTTATTGTTGAAGCTTTACTTAGACTTTGTTCTGCCTGCTGACTTACTCAGCACAGTATCTTTGTTCTGCCTGCTGACCGACTCACTGAGTGTATGCATAGGGACTAATAAGTGGGATCAGAGCAAGTTCTCAATCTAAAGATTTCACAATCTTGAGATAAAGACCATGACGTACAAAGGAGGAGAGTCTAGTTGAAAGACCTAAGCCTACATTCTTCCTGAAGGCATGTCACTTACCAGGCCTCCCACGTTCAATAGTGAGCATTATACTTACTGGAAGAACAAGATGAAGAGTTTCATCCAATCTTAAAGTATGTATGCTTGGATGGCTATTGTTAACGGGCCATTTGTCCCTACTATTATGAAGAATGGAGTACAAGTTGAGAAGTATTCTGATGAGTGGGACAACCAGGACTTGGCGAGACTGCAGGACAATGCAGTTGCTATCAATTATCTTCACTGTGCTCTTAATGCAATTGAGTTCAACCATGTTTCAGGGTGTAAAACTGCTTGAGAGATCTGGAAGAAGTTAGAAGTGACTTATGAAGGTATTGACAAGTTCAAGTAGTCTAAGATCAACATTCTCATAAAGGATTATGAGATGTTTCATATGCAACCCAAGGAGGACTTTCTAACATGAACACCAGATTCATGAATATTGTCAATGAGCTGAAAAGACTTGGCAAGAACTTCACTGAAGAATAGACTATCATGTAGATTTTCAGAAGCTTAATACATGAATGGGATGCAAAGACGAGTGCTATTGAAGGAGCTCATGATCTGAAGACTTACAAGTTTAATGAGCTAATAGGAACTTTGCTGACTCATGAGATGTCACCAAAGTAGTATGAAGATGAGTCCAAGAAGTTCAAGTATAAGGAAAAAGAAAGCTCTAGCAGAGTTGTTGCTCTTAAGGCCGATGAGGATTCCTCAGAGGAAGAATATCCAAAGGATAGGAAGGAAGAGATAGCACTGATGTCCAAGAACTTCAACAGATTCTTGAAGAAAGATAAGAACTTCCAGAAATTCAAAAAGTCCAGCAAGCACAAGAAGGGAATAGATGATAGACCACATAAAGAATATAATAAAGAGCATAACAAAGATATCAAGTTCTTTGAATGTGGTGAAAAAGGGCACATCCAGTCTAGCTGTCCTAAAGCTAAGAAGGACATGTTCAAAAAAAAGGGATAAGAAGGCTCTTGCTGCTACCTAGACTGATTTAGAACAAGAGTTATCATCCTCGTTAGATGAAGAGGCACAAGATTCAGCTAATGTGTGTCTTATAGAAAAGGATGCTCAACCAAACTCAGAGTTAGTTGACCAACCATTTACTTCCTCTACCAATCAATCAACTGACCAGAGTAAAGATAATGGAAAGAGAACTGAGGTAAATTCTGAACCCCTTTGTTATCTGATGAACTTACTGTAGTACTTAATGATGTTATTAATATGACTAAGAAGTCAGCCAATTACATCAAAGTACTCTAAAGGAGGTTTGATGATCTAGAAGATGTTAATTCTTCTACCTCACTTAACATCTTATACCTTATGGAAAAACCTGAGTACCATTATAGATATAACAACAAGCTCATTAAGCAAATGGATGCATTAGCTACTATATTAACAACTTTGAAAAAGGTGCGGGTCCCTCCTTAACCAAGCAAGAATACTCAGAGTAACTGCATTTACCACTCTGAGAAGGTTTATCAAAAGAGTAACGTGAGCAGGCCTAATCCTAAGGCTGTATGTAAATTTTATGAAAAGACAAGATATTCTACAACCATGTATAGATATAAAATTGATTATTATTATGAGTATAGGTAGTCAAGGATGACCACCACTAATAAGGGAGGACCCAGCCAGAAAAAGACATGGGTACCTAGGAAAACTTAACTGTTTTGTAGGTGAGCCTGAGATCCACTAATGATAGAAGAATGTGGTATTTGGATAGTCAATGCTTGAGGCATATGACATTTGATGAAAAATAGTTCATCATAGTAAAGGGAAAGAGGAATGGAAGTGTAAGTTTTGGAGACAACCAAAAGGGAAAGATTATTGGCAATGGCACTGTAGGAGTCAAGCCTTTAATTGAAAATGTGTCTCTAGTGAAAGGCCTAAAGTTCAACTTGCTAAGTGTAGCTTAGCTGTATGATAAAGGCAGGAAGTGATTTTCGACTCAACAGGCTACTCAGTCATTGATGGTGACTCTAACCAAACTATTCTTTATGCTCTTAGAATTAATAATGTTTATATGTTTGATTTATCCCCTAGCTCCAATGATATATGCTTAGTTTACAAGGAGGAAAATTCATGGCTATGGTACAGAAGGTTAGGACATATCAATATGACCAATCTATCCAAATTAGCTAGAAATGAACTTATTGAGGGTTTACCCAATCTAGCCTTTGAAAAAAGATAGACTCTGCTCAGCATGCCAACTTGGGAAATAATTTAGGAAGACCTTTAAATCATTAGCTGATATATCTTCTTCTCATCCCCTCGATCTTCTACACATGGATTTATTTAGCCCACTTTTGCCAATAAGTCTAGGTGGAATGAAAAACACCCTTGTGGTTGTAGATGATCTGACCAGGTTCACTTGGATTGTCTTACTTGCAATCAAAGATGAAACATTTGAATCATTCTCTAGGTTGGATACCCGGATCATGAATGAAAAATACCTTAAAATTAATTGAATCCATAGTGACCATGGAAGAGAATTCGAAAATAGGTAGTTTGAGGAATTCTGTTTTAAGTATGGTATTGACCATAATTTTTCTGCCCCTTATACACCTCAGCAAAATGGGGTTGTTGAGAGAAAGAATCATAATATTGTGGAGATAGGTCATTCTTTGCTGAGTGATAACAATCTACCAAAGTATTTCTGAGGAGAAGTTGTTAACATAACTTGTTATATTCTAAACAGGGTTTTAATTTGCCCAGTTTTGAACAAAACTCCCTACGAACTTTGGAAGGGGCATAAGCCCAAGGTTAGTCATCTCAAGGCCTTTGGTTGTAGATGCCTCATATTAGATACTAAAGACCAATTGGCTAAATTTGACCCCAAGGCTGATGAAGGAATCTTTCTAGGTTACTCAACACACAGCAAGGCATACAGAGTGTGTGTTAAGAGAACTAGCACATTAAAGGAGTCTATGCATGTAGATTTTGATAATTCTAACAATGCAGGTAGAGAAGCCAATGATGATGAAAAGGAAAGAGACCAAGTCGGCAGATCAGTCAGTCAACCCATTGTTATTCCTAATCCAATTGCAGAAAAAGAAGATTATGAAGTTGACTTGGACCAATCCATCAACTTTGGTGATGATAATGATACTTAACCAATGATAGTAGCTCAACGAGCTGATCTTGATCTACCAAAAGAAGTCAGAGAAAGGAGAGATCACCCAGTTGAGAAGATCCTTGATAGTGTGCAAAATCCAATGCTGATAAGAGGTCAACTGAATAGAATGATGAGTCATTCAACATTTGTCTCATGGATTGAACCCAAGAAGTTTGAAGATGCTAAGTTTGATGACAATTGGATGATTGCAATGTAAGAGAAGCTAGACCAATTCAAAATAAATGAAGTTTGGGATTTATTGGAGACACCTAGAATCAAGTCAATCATAGGCACCAAATGGGTTTTAAAGAACAAGCTAGATGGAGCTGGTGATATTGTCAGAAATAAGGCGAGACTAGTTGCTCAAGGCCACAATCAACAAGAAGGCATTGATTATGGTGAAACCTTTCACTAGTAGCAAGACTTGAGGCTATAAGAATTCTATGTACTTTTGTATCTCATATGAACTTCAAGTTGTTTCAAATGGATGTCAAGAGTGCATTTCTCAATGGTTATATTTAAGAAGAAGTCTATGTCAAACAACCCCTAGGCTTTGAAGATCCAAAGTATCTAGATCATGTCTTCAAGTTGAAGAAGGCTCTTTATGGATTGAAGCAAGCTCCAAGAGCTTGGTATGAAAGACTGACTAATTTTTACTCAACAAAGGTTGTGTCAGAGGATAAGCAGATACAACCCTTTTCATCAAAAGAAAGCATCAAGATGGGTTGCTAGTCCAAATCTATGTTGATGACATTATCTTTGGAGCAACTGATGAAAAGTTTTGCAAAGAGTTCATCCAGTAGATGAAGAAAGAGTTTTAAATGTAAATGATGGGCGAGCTTAATTTCTTTCTTGATTTGCAAATCAAGCAAGGTGATGATGGGATCTTCATCAGCCAAGCAAAGTATGCCAAGGAAGTACTCAAGAAGTTTGACATGGATAAAGCTAAGCCAATGTTAGCACCCATGGCCACTAATACAATTCTGAGTAAAGATGAGGAAGGTAAACCTGTAGAGAGTAAGCTCTATAGAGGTATTATTGGTTCTCTACTTTACTTAACTGCCAGTAGGCCTAACATCCAACATGTTGTATGTTATTGTGCAAGATATCAAGCTGACCCTATAGAAACTCACTTAGCTGCTGTTAAGAAAATTCTCAGGTATTTGCTAGGCTCTATTGATGTAGGTTTATGGTATCCGAGTAATGCAAATTTCACTCTAAGAGGATAAACTGATGTTGACTTTGGAAGAGATAAATTAGAAAGGAAAAGCATCATTGGAGGATGTCATTTCCTTGGTGATTGTCTAGTTACATAGCATAGTAAGAAACAAACTTCTGTGGCACTGAGTACAATTGAGGCTGAGTATATGGCTACAGGAAGTTGTGTAGCACAATTGCTATAGATTAAGCAGCAATTGGAGGACTATGGTATAAAGTCTAAGTACCTTGAAGTCATGTGTGACAACAAGAGTGCAATTGACCTATCCAAAAATCCAATTCAACATAGCAGGATGAAGAATGTCAATATTAGACATCACTTCATAAGGGATCATGTGCTAAAAGGAGAAGTCAGGCTCACATATATTCCTACTGAAGAACATCGAGCTGACATATTCATAAAGCCTATTGGAAAGGACCAATTCAACATCTTTAGAGAATTAATTGGAATGTACAATCCAATTTGAAGAAATATTTTCCCCACTGACCTATTCTAGAGCTGGCCTATCTCCTACTTTGAGCTCTTGCAAATTAGGTTAAGTATTTCTTCTTCGCGCTTGAATTTTGGACACGTCATTAACACTGTCATCAGTTTCTTTTCAAATTTAAACTTGATAGAAACAGTAGCAAGTTTAAAAATAATTTATATTCAACCGCTTAAACTCCATGATTTAAGTTATCTTTAACTTTACGATAACCGTTGATAAATCTCACTATTTATATTTGACCATTGCTTGTGAGTCGTACACGTAGCTTTGTAGGTATCACTCGAAGAGTTTTTGCTATTTAAGGAGAGATATGGAAGAAAGGAATTTTTTACTTTACCAAATTTCTTCTGCTATCTTCTTCTTAAATTTCTAATTCGCTAATTCTCTCTCAAAGATATTTCAATGCGAGCACTACAGGACATTCATCTAATATGAGTGCACAAGAATCACTCCTTGTCATAAGTGAGGATGACTCATACTAAGTTACGACACAAGATCATTTAGCCCAGGTTGCAGTTAATCTGAAGGAGAGAGAAGATCTATTTATTCTGGCTAGAACTGCTTATTCTCTAACATAATGGTTCTCAAGGGAAGGCATAATTATTGAAGACCCCGTCACAGTAGATATGCTAAACTTTTCTAGCATTGAGCCCTTTGGAAAATAGATGAGTCAACACCATTTTAGAGGTTTCTTTAAAATCCCTAGTGGATGCTATGAGCAAATTGTGAAGAGATTCTTCCATGGCATTCACATGGTTGGAGGATTTGATGATATGCTCACGACAACTATAATGGGGATAATAGTCTATATTACTCCCAAGTTGATTGTGAATCTTCTAGGGATGAGACAACGAGGTCTGAGAATGCAAGCAGTAAGAGACAAGGAGCATGTTGATATCCTAATGGACTATGAGGTGCCTGCTGACTACAAGGCTGGAGAATTAACAACCTCCATGTTCTCTAAGAAGGGGAAGCAAGCCCATGAGCTAGTCATAAAAGTTTTACTTCCAAAGGTAGGCTCAACTAGAAGTTGCTCTAAGTTCGAAAGGGTGTTTGTCTATGCCATTACAAAGGGCATGAGTATCAACTGGCCTCTGGCCATTCTTCATAGGTTCCTTAAAGTTTTAAAGCATATGGTGTATGGCCACTTAGTGATGGAGATCTGAAAGCCTATAAGTTAGATCTTGAAGGATGGGCACTGAGGAATGTAGTGGTGTACAATGTAGTTGAGTGTAGAGTACTTAGTAATGCTCATTTCCACAATTTGTGTTGTGAAGAGAAACCCAAGAACACCAAGTACATAAAGCTCAAACGGGGAGAGGTCAGAGTGAAAGACCAAAAGGCTACCATGAAGTTGAAGCCTATTGAGCCTATAGATGAAGATCAGACTCTAGCTACCTCTGTGGCTAAAGAGTTGGAAAGTATTACAAAGCAGAGAGAAAAGGAAGCAAGAAAGGCTAAGTCTAAGAAGGAAATTAGCAAGAAGGTCAGGAGAGACTCCAGGAAGGATGTAAAGAGAGCAAGCTCAACTAGATGTCATCCTATGGATATCCCTATTCCCAAAAGATCTAAGGGAACCAAGGATGTAAAGCCTAGGGAGCTGACTGTTAAGGAGAAGGAAGAAGAGAAGAAAGCTGAGGAAGAACTTAGAGAAGAAATGCATTTAAGTGACTGAAGAAATGGAAGATTGATGATGCAGGCTTAGACTCTGAGAAGGCTGAAGGACAGATGGCTACATCAGTACCTATGCCTGAAGTAGGTCAGCCTAGAAAGAAGTTTGTGGTGAAGAAGCTGACTGGCATGGTCTAGAATCTTGATGAGGCTAAGAGAATAAAGGCAGCTGAAGCCGAAAGGATAAAGAGAAGGCAAGAAGATCTTGGAGAATAAATTAAGAGAAGAGATGAGGAAATTACTGTTAAAGCTAAGGCTGATGTTGAAAAGCTTATGAAAAACTAACAACCGCCTTATCTGAGAAATCAATCCTTGAAGTTGTTAATGAGATGATTGGTGCTTTGGATGTGATTGAAAGTAAAGAGGAACAGGAACGTGATGCTATCAACTCAGTGGAGTTTGATGTAAATGAAGAAGAAGGCCAGCAGATTATTGTTGTGTCTATTGAGGAGGCTAAGGAGGAGAGGAGAGAAAAGAAGAGGAGGATTTTTAAGAGAATGAAAGTAGCAGTTGATGCGGATGAAGGAGACTTGGAAGATAAGGAGGAAGGAGAAGTTGTTGTAGTTGTAAGCAGAGGTCCGTTCCGGCCCAATGAGGAATTATGTCTATTTCATTTAGTGTTCAGACAAAAGAGTCAAAAAGGACCGAATTGTCATCTAAAATCCGAAATTCTAAAATCCACATTCCAGGAAAGCTTCGATTTAACATTTCCTACTGAAAAATCAAAAAGTCAAAGTTTGGTTAAACATAGGTAATTAGCCTGCCAGGTAATTACCCATCTACAGTAAAATAATAAATCTTATCGAGATCTGGCAAGGATGTACAAGATTTAAAAAAAAATCTTGTCAGATAGCTCGCCGGCTAATTACATATCTTCTATAAATAAGGGCTCCCCCCCCCCCCCAATTTCAATAGACGGTGAAATCTCTAAAAAAGGCAATCGTCCCAAAGTTATTCCGGGAGTCCCAAAAGCCCTAAAACTCTGTCAAAACACTCCCAAATCGGAGCTTTATTACCGACATTTAGTATAAACTCATTTTCTCGTCTTTTTAGATCAAGATCTCACAGTGATCTTCGGTCTAAAAATGACTCATTCTCTAGAAAATCCTATATTTTCTATAGAAATAATCCAAGATTATAGTCATTACTTTAGTTAAACCTATTTTCCGACCAAATCATAATCTCAGACAACTTCAGTCCTGCACCGGCTCTCATGTCATCCTGGACAGCCGAAAAGGTAAATTGAGGGTAATTGACTCCAAGCCCAACTTTAAAACTCATTCAAGCTCATTTTATTATTATTATTATTATTATTTATTATTGCACATTGCATTTCATTTCTCTGGTTAAGTGAGCCACTGGGGCCACTTAAACTATAATATGTGTAAATAACCTCGCAGGTACGGATGAAATATCCAGAATGTGAGGAAACTCTATCCGAGTTTTCCGGGCTAGAACCCAAACGCTGCCGTCACTCTGCCAAAATTTCGGTAGCAAATATCTATTTATATAAGCCGTTATAATACCTGTTTTATTTCTTGAATTTAATTCTTAAATAAAGTCATTGTAATGCAGAAAATACCACATATTCTAAAATTCCAAAATTTATTCAAACAATTTGAACAATATGAGTACCTATCATGTCCAAACTCAGAATCTCACTTTCTTTTCGGTATAAAAATCCCATTTTGGGATAGTATACCACAATTTCCGGTGGAGCTGAACCAGGTGGCGAATCTATTTTATTTTTAAATAAAGTAAAAATGCTTAATTTTAAAAATATCTTTCCTTAATAAAATGTGCAAATATATTTCTCAATATAATCACATTTTTGGCTTGTACAAAGTCACCACATTTAAGCAAATTGGATCTTCTCAAACCGAACCGAGACACGCGCCGCCCACCGCACCCCGCGTGCTCCCTATTAAAAATATCTCCCGCCTACAGTGGCGACTCCGCTAAGGATAAATTATTTTTATAAAAACCCGATTTATATAAAAATTATTTCTTCACATGATAATTAAAATATTGTTCAAATTAAATTTTGGAATTATGGAATATGTGGTAATTTCAGCATTGCACAATTGTTAGGATTGCATAGCATCTGCATTTTGTACCCCAAAACCAATTTAGGTGTCTTTTGGTGAAGTATCTCTAAGTTCGCTTAGGGCTTGAGGGGTATGGATTTGATTACACCCCTTGCATAACGTACGAGGGCCTTACTCGCTTAAGGGCAAGACTACCCGAGTACATTATATGTGGAAAAGTTTCCTTTGGTTCACTTAGGACCACTAGGACTCGATACACAAAGGTATAAGGTACTCAATCGCACCCCATCCTAAGACCGAAACTCGCATATAAATGAACCATAGATACTTTCCCGTAGGTTCACCCAAAAAGCAAGAGTGCACGCGAGCAGACTTTGCTAAGTCCCCCTTGGCTGTAAAGCGAAGTAACCCAATGGAGTTAAAAGGGCGGTAGGCGCGATCTAACCTTTTACTACACGTACAGGTTTATTAAATATATATAAACTGAAAACGAACATCATAAACATCACGATTGTGTGAAAACTAACCACATCTTCATGCAGCCATGACATTAATGTGTGCCATGCCATTTCATTTTCTTGGTTATAAGAACCTAGAAATAATTAAGACTAGTGAGTCCACCTAGGCTCAACCCATGAGACGAAACAAACCAAGACCAGCCAGTCTACCTAGGCTCAGCCTATGAGCCAAAATAAACAAAGACCAGCGAGTCCACCTAGGCTCAGCCCACAAGCCAAAACAAACCAAGACCAGCGAGTCCACCTAGGCTCACTCCATGAGCTAAAATAATCCAAGACCAACGAGTCCACCTAGGCTCATCCCATGAGCTAAAATAAACCAAGACCAACAAGTCTACTTGGGCTCAGCCCATGAGCTAAAATATGTAAACCTTCGAGTGACCAGCGAGTCAGCTCACCTTGGACCATAGAGTCAACCTTTGAGTGATAAGCGAGTCAGCTCACCTTAGACCGTAGAGTCAACCTTTGAGTGACAAGGGAGTCAGCTCACCTTCGACCATAGAGTCAACCTTTGAGTGACCACGAAGTCAACTCACCTTGGACCATAGAGTCAACCTTCTAGTGACCAGCGAGTCAGCTCACCTTAGACCATAGAGTCAACCTTCGAGTGACCAGCGAGTTAGCTCACCTTAGACCATAAAGTCAACCTTTGAGTGGCCAACGAGTTAGCTAAACTTGGACCATAGAGTCAACCTTTGAGTGACCAGCGAGTCAGGTCACCTTGACCAGCGAGCCAGCTCATTCTTGACTATCAAGTCGAATCAAATTTAGATTTAACCCCTTATTCTTCGAACAACCTATTTGTGATATTCCACGGATATTATAGACTACCCTTGCTGATTACTCCTTGAACAATTAGCGCACACCCTAACCCCCATTATTTGTACATATCCATCCATTCATTCGTTCCCTCATTTATTTATTCATCCACTCATGCACCCCAGCAGGCCGAGGTAAGCAGGGCTCAGAGCCACACCCGATACATTTACTAACACTTGATCTCTTTCATTTTTAGGTTAGAAGCAAGAGCAATGGAGGTTAAGATGTATTACGGGGAAGCCCAAAAGTCACACCCCCACCACCAGTCAAATCTCTGGCCGAATTTTTCTCCGATCCATAACCTGAAATCGTAATGGCAGACGATGATGCAGTTGGACAATCCCTCAGAAGGATTCAGGATGCCCTAGGATTTTGTGATGCTTGGGAGAGGCTAAGTGCTTCTAATGCTCAGAGAGCCCAAGAGCAAGAGGATGAGATAGCTGCGTTGAAGGCAATGATGGCAGATGTGGGGAAGCTGTCTCCCACAAAAGACAAATCTATTGCTCCCTCCAATGAGCAGTATGTGGACATTGATCAATTCTTGCCAAAGGAATTAGAAGCCCTTCCGGCTAAGTTTGTGATGCCTTATATAGACCCATATGCTGGCACTGGGCCACCTCATGCCCATGTGGAAAGTTATCTTTAAATTATGACTAGCATGAACATCCCTAAGGTTTATATAGTCAATCTATTTCAAGCTACTCTACATGGGCTGGCTTTTGAATGGTACATGAGGATGCCAACAGACGTGAAATTTGATTGGAAGAAGCTATGCTCTGCATTTTTGGAAAATTATGCCTTCAATCTGAAGGTCAAAATTACTCTACAAGATCTTGAAAGGGTTGAGCAATGGCCAAATGAATCCTTTGAAGAATACTACCTAAGATGGATGGTTGTCCACATGCTTATGACTGGGGTACCCAACCAGGAAGCTTTGATAGTAAAGCTTGTCAAAGGATCCAGCCAGAAGTACCAAGATGACATGAAGATGAAAAGGTTTGATACCTTCAATGACATGGTAGACTATGCCAAAAGATTAGAGAAGTATGAGGAGGAAGACCGACCAAAGAAGAAAGACCAGCAGGCTTACACTAAGCCCATATATTGGGAAAAGGGTAGATACTCCAAATAAGGCAGTATCGAGTCCTCAAAAACTCTGGTCAAAGTTGTGGGTAGCCACTCAGGTGCAAACCCATCAATCTATTTCCCTGTAGGTAGAATCATTATCACTGATATTTACCAAGCTGAGGAAGTCTGACCAGCTTAAGAGCATCAAACCATTTATTCCACCCGTCGCGGTGGATCGAGATAACTTTTATGCCTATCACATGACCAAAGGGCACCGTATTAATTAATACACCAGGCTATCAAAGGATTTATAGCAGATGATAGCCGACGGGAGAATGAAAGAGCTTGAAAAGAAACCAAGCAAGTAGACTAATCCCCTGCCAAACTTTGAGACCACAGTAAATGCCATCAATGTTCAGGTGGAGGCCGACTAGTATGGCATTGACGTAATGGATAACTTTCGATATGACCCGGGATAGGGAGATAATATGATTTTTTATAATATGGACATCATGTACATGGTCGATCAATATGTCTTGAGGATGAGGAGAGAAGGGACAGACCGGTATCAAGTGCCATCACACCTCATGTTTTGAGGGGATTCTGACCCAAATGAGCACATAGAAGAATTCATCCAATTTATGCATGAACGGGAAATTATCATGATGGGATTTGCACCTCACTTCCCCCACTTCTTGGAAGGTCCAGCCATGGATTGGTACAACATAATGCCGCTTGAAAGATGTTGGAACTGGTACTTTATAGAGAGATCTTTCCTCCACTATTTCGCGGCTTCTCAACCGTACCCAGACATGCTTTCCTGGTGGTTGGCACCTCACATAGATCAATGCAACGCTGGTTGGCAGGATATTCCTCCTTCACAACCCCCCATGTATACTCCCCCAGATTACATGAGTCTAAATTATGTCGGAACAAGTTTATTCGAGTTTGGGATCTCTTCTGGGGTGGCACACCTAGAAAATCAAGAGTTGTATGATCCTGAACAAGCTTGGAATGATCACAGGGACCAGTAAAGGTACCTCGGCATTAACCTGAATAAGGTGACATCAGACCCACTTGCCGAACTCTGTGTGAATGTAGCATTAGAAATGAACTGCAGAAAATAAGTGCGCATCGAATTGCAAGACCCATTTAAAGGGGTCCGTATCGACATCATAGCCTTTAGTACCCGTGTGGAGGAAACCTTTGCCAGTATACAAGGCATGGTCTCCGACTTTCGCATAGCTATCGCAAGAGTTGGGGCTGGAATAAATGCCATAGAAGAGGAAGATCCTGAAGAAGGTCTCGAGGAAGATCCCTGAAGAAGATCCCGAGAAAGATCCTGAGAAAGATCCCAAGGAAGATCCCAAGTAGGATCCCAAGGAAGATCCAGAAGAAGATTTTGATAACGATATCCCAGTTTCGCACCCACCAAATTGGGTCTTTAAACCATGGGATGAGCAATAACCTTTCGAGGATTTAAGTGAGGAAGTAGAAGAATTTGAAGACTCTGATGAATCAGATCATGAAGTTGAAAGTGAGGTAGATAACTTAGGGTACGAATCAAAGGTCTTTTCAGGCGACAAGCTAAATCACTTGTCGAGAGATTTTGAGTATGAGGCTCCCTTCCCCAATGGTATAAGGGTCGATTACGATGGTGCTGAGAGCTATGCCTCATCTTTAGAGCATGACTCCTTAGGAGTCTTATGGTCTGCATCGAGTGATGATTCTAGAGATTTTATGGACTTTGACTCAGGCAGTGAGCACTTCATTAATATAATCCGAGAAGAGGGGCAAGAGCCTTCTCAGGAGTACATCATAGAGAGGATGAGTGTAGAAAATGAATTAGCTCAAGCCAGTTATCATATCCGAAGTCCGGACTTGAGGGAATCTTATCCCATATTCTACAATGGAAACACGAGGTACATCCCTACGTCCACGAATTTGTCCAAATGATGAATGAAGGATATATTCACTATGTCCATTGGCCAGAAAGGCTTTATTTGACTCTCTAAGAAAAAGCAATCATCTGGTATGAGGGGCTAACATTCTACCAGAAGTCATTCTGGAACACTTTAGCTAGATAATTCATCGATTACTTCACATAGGTACACCCACCGGAGGGCACAACTCTTGAGCTAGACAACCATGGAAACCCATTATTGTACAGGGAATGGAAGGTGACTAATGCTATATGCCCAATATCGATGGACCATAGAATATCCATGGTATATGAACAAGTATGACAATGAACCAGAAGAGGTTGTCATGTGAGACAATGAACAAGATGCAAATGGGAAGGCCACCTTCTCCATCCACATGATCAAGCAAGACTCTAATCATGTCTTGTGTCAGATCCTACAAGAGAACCCCGTCGTCCCAAGAAGACAGCCAGAAAAGGTTTCCTTTATGCAATGGCCCTTCGCCACCAAAGCGCCATCTTCTGTAAATAAGCCAATTGATTTGGAGGAGATACCACTTGATGAAGACTTTGACGAATTCAATGTCTTCGAAACAACAAACTCTCCAACCCAGGTTATCAGTCCTGTCACTAGAGGAGGGAAAATCACTGGGTCAATAGCCCCAGATACGCCAAGAGCTGAGCCTCCAGCACCTCCTACTTTTGTTAAATCCTCAGAATGGATAGAAAGTACAATTGTGGATCAGTTGAAGGCCTCTACTACCAAGATGAGCATCTGGAACCTCCTCCTTGGTTCTCAAGATCATAGGCTTGCTATTGTTAAAAAGCTAATAGAGATTGCAACGTCTCCCCTAGCATCACCGAAATAAGTCTGCGCGCTACTTAACACTGAGACTAGTACAGTTATCCCCGACTTTATTTTCTCAAGCTCAGATCTACCTGATGAGGGCATTCGCTAGAATAAGGCTCTTTATTTGAAGACAAGTGTTTTTGGGTGCATCATGCCATGCATAATGGACGGCGATGGCTCATCACTGAATGTCTATCCTAAAGACATTCTGCTAATCCTAGGACTAACTAAGAGGGACTAGAATAGATCCACAACGGTTATCAAAACCTATGACAATTCCAAGAGGATTGTCATTGGCACGTTTGAAGCCGAGGTTACCATAGGTGAAATATCATCTATAGTATTTTTCACAATCATAGATATTCCGGTGACCTTTATGCAGCTCGAACCACCATAGTTTCATGCTCTGGGAGGAGTTCCATTTACTCTTCACCAGAAAATCAAAATCTTTTTCCATGGAAAGATCGTTACTCTAGAGGCTGATGAAGTGTCAGTGGTGGCAACAGTGAAAATGGAAAAAAACCACATGAAAGGATTTACCACAAGCATGATCGACCAAGAATCATACAATTAAATAGAGGTGCACTGGGGCCCTTGGATTCAGGGTTATATGCAAAAGCACCACACTACCGAAAAAGGACTAGGTGCCCATGAACATGGAATGCCGACCTTCAATATAGGGGCAGGAGAATGGAAGCCCACAAGACTCCATTATACAGGATCCAAAAGAATCACTAACAAGGTGGTCTCTCAGAAGATGTCACAGCAACCCTATAATGGAACCCCCAAACCCATCACTCACTAGGGAAGGACAGTTCCGGGATTCGAGATTTTCCCGAATATAGTTAACTATGGCAAGCATGGTAATAGCTCTATAAGTTATATAATGAGGAAAGCAGGTCACCAGCCAGATGTTGGGGCAATTCTGGATTGGACTAAGCTCAATGAATAAATACACGAAAAGAAGACTAAAAAGCCCAGTAAGAAAGAGGTAATCCTTGACACTCTAACCGAGCACCTTTAAGCACAACTCAAGATAGTAGAAGAGGGAAGGAGCAAGTGGGGTAGCTTAAGCCAGGCTATCACGGACATGGTAAATATCATGAAGGGTAAGGCAATGGTAGAAGAGGAAGACGATGAGGATATCCTGTTGAAGCTAGCTACCATGGAAGAATCATCCGCTGCAAAGCCAGACCCTGCCAATTAGGATGAGTCTTTTATTTTTGTTTCCAACTTGTTTGAAATGAATAATGTACTTTATGATGATAATAAGAGCAAGAACTTTGCTTATTTGGATTGTATTTCTGATTACGATTTCATGCATCCATTCCAGCACTCATCTAGCATCATTAACATCAATAATGATATTACAAAAGAAATTAACTTAAATATGGAAGATGATCCAAAAATGGTACATTTCCAATCAATTGCCCATCGAACAAGAGAGAAAGGTAATAAAAGTATTAAAAAATCACATTTTAGCCTTTACTTGGTCTTATGAAGACATTCTAGGACTTGATCAACACATCACTGAGCACAAGATCCCCAGGACCCGAAAATTCAACCGGTAAAGCAAAAAATGTGGAGAATGCGCCTAGAATGGGCCGAAAAGGTTAAAGTAGAAGTGGCTAACCAAATCAAGGCTAATTTTATTGAGGTCATCGAGTATCCCACTTGGGTATGCAATGTGGTCCCTATACCCAAGAAGAACGACAACATTTGGGTTTGTGTTGACTTTAGGGACTTGAACAAGGCTACCCGTAAGGACGATTTCATGGTACCATACATTGATTTTCTGGTATATAGTGCGGCAAGAGCAGTCGTATATTCCTTTATGGATAGATTCTAAAGATATCACCAGATCCTCATAAACGTAATATACAAGTTCATAACCACATTCATCTCAGAGTGAGGAGCCTATTATTTCAGAGTGATGCCTTTCAGACTCAATAACGCAGGAGAAACCTACCAATGAGCAGTCCCAACATTGCCACATGACTTGATCCATAAAGAAGTTGAGGTCGACGTAGATGACATGCTTGTAAAATCCGTCATGCAAGAAGAACACCCAGCTGTGTTAGAATGATTCCTCATAAGAATAGAGAAATACAATCTCCGTCTCAACCCAAAGAAATGTATATGAGGTGTCACATTGGGAAAGCTACTAGGACACGTGGTTAGCAAAAGAGGCATAGATATGGATCCCAATAAGGCCAATGCTATCAGGGAAATTCCTGTGCTAAAAACTGAGAAAGAAGTGAGAAGTTTTTTGGGGTCTATACAGTACATCAGCCTCTTTATAGCATAGTGAACTACCACATGCGAGCCTATATTCAAGCTCTTAAGGAAACAACAACTAATAGAATGGAACAACCAATGTCAGGAAGCCTTAACAGGATCAAGGCTTATCTGATGAACCCTCCTATACTAAAGCCACCAATTCTCGAAAAACCACCCATTCTCTATTTAGCAATAGAGGATACATCTGTAGGGGCTATGTTGGCCCAGAAGTATAAAGATAAGAAGGAGCATATGGTTTATTATCTCAGCAAGAAATTGCTCGAATATGAGACTCGATACACCATCGTGGAGAAAAATTGTGCTGCCATGGTTTGGCTCACCAAGAAACTCAGACATTACTTCTAATCTTATAGAATTCAAGTAGTCGCGAAGGTGGATCCAATGAAGTATTTATGTCAGACTCCCTCACTAACTGGAAAACTGACAAGGTGGCTCTTGTTACTGTCGGAATTTGATATCAAGTATGTCACAAAAAAAATCATCAAGGGAAGGGTGGTGCCCGAATTTCTAACAAATCAACCACTCGATGAAGGAGAATAGGAAAAACTAGAATTCCCTGACGAATGCTTTGCAACGGCTACACAAATGAAAAATGGACCATGTTCTTCGATGGCGCCGTTAACAAGCGAGGGGATGGCCTGGGATTCATCATCATTATGCTAGATGGAGCACTTATACCTCTGTCAAAATGATTGGAATTTATTACCATAAATAACGGGACAGAATATAAAGCCTGCTTATTTGAAATGTCTGCCCTATATAGCTTTTGTCATCAAGCATGTCACAGGAGACTGGGAACTAAATGAGGAATCCCTCAAAAATTACCTAGAGGCTATATGGAGGAAAGCCGCAATGTTCAGCGAATGCAAATTTTGCAACATGCCCCGAGAAGAGAACCAGATGGCAGATGCATTGGCCACTTTAGCCTCTATATGGGAAGGGCCCCAAAAATAGCCAATCAAACCCCTTGTTATGGAAATGACTCGATTTCCATACTACGTTTGTATAATAAGAGACACCATGGATAAGGAAGAACCTTCGTACTCTGATATCGTCAAGTTCCTTAAAGTTGTTGAATTTTTGGCTAAGGCTATGGATTCTGACAAGAATACACTAAGAAAGCTCATTGTACATATTTACCTGATGAAAGGAGATCTATTCAAAAGGTCCTCCGATGGCATACTGCTAAAGTGGCTGACACAACAACAAGTTGAGATGGTGATGAAAGAGATACATTCGAGAGACTGCGGTCCATACATGAACGATATCATGATGGCAAAGAAAATCTGAAGAATGGGATACTTTTGGCTAACCATGCTAGCTGGCTGTATTCAAGAAGTGAAGACTTTCCACGCTTGTCAAATGTACAAAGATGTGAGTCGACACTGCAAAGGTTGATGATGCCTTGGCCATTCTCATCTTGGGGCATTGATATCATTGGTGAGATAAGGCCATCTTCGACCAGTGGCCATCGCTTCATTATAGTAGTAGTCTACTTTTCCAGATGGGTTGAAGCAAAATCATACATGAACATCACGGGCAAGAAAATGGTCTAATTTATTCAGTTACATATCTTCGCCAGATACGGCATTCCTCATCATATAGTAAGTGACAACGGTGTACAATTCCAAGGGGAAACAACCGATCTTATTAAGAAGCATGGAATTAAGCATCACTCTTCGCCCTATCGCCCTCAAGCTAACGGAGCTTTAGAAGCAGCTAATAAAGCAATTAAGAAAATCCTTTCAAAAATGATCTCTAGCTACCGAGATTAGGCTAATCATTTGCCTATGCCTTATGGGGATACAGAACTAGTGTCAAGACTCCTACAGGTCAAACTCCTTTTTCTCTCGTCTATGGAATGGAAGCAGTTTTGCCTATGAAAATAGGAATCAAATCTTTGCGCATAGCCCTTGAAGCAAGACTGCCTGAAGATGAATGAGCGAAGGCAAGACACGGAGAAATGACTTTGATCGATGAAAAACAATTAACTGCGTTGGAGAATCTACAGTTATACCTACAGCGCATGGGCATAGCTTACAACCGCAAAGTCAAAAGGTAAGATCAACCACTGAGAATAGGTGATCTGGTCTTAAAGTAATCTCATAAAATGTACACAGATGCTCGAGGGAAGTTCCAGCCAAACTAGGAAGGGCCGTACGTAGTAAGAAAGACTCTTAGTAAAGGGGCAGTTAAAATCTCAAACCTGGATGACAACGAACTTGTGAATCCAATAAATCACGATAAGCTGAAGCGCTATCTCATGTAAAAAAAGGAAAAAAAATGCCTATCAAGAGCTAGTGAGGGCTCCTGAGCAAAAATAAAGACCCCAAAATAAAAGAGTGAGGCCTTAGGTAAAATCCATTCAAAACCTTAGGTGACGATGGGCATTTCTTGGGAATAAATACCATTTGTCGTGCCTATTTAAATAATATCTTTTGTAATAACATGTTCATGTTAAAAATACTGCATGAGTGCATTAAATGGAAACTGTGAATTGTTTAAATAAAACATGCATTTAAAAAGCATCTTTTCATCTTTATTACACATAAAAGTGCATTACAAACAGGAAATGGAAATGACAAAGACGAACAATGAGGCCTGAAGCCTTTATTCTTCTACTAAGCTGAAAGACACACGATGACAAGCTTAATGATCTCCAAGGAAACTATGGAGTCTCTTAGTCTTGATAAGTCTCTTCTTAAGAGTAGCCAGTCCACAAGTACTCATGGCCTAGACACGGTTAGCCTCGGAAGGGAGGACGTCAAAAGGCATGAAATAGTTCATCTCCACCCGAGAGCGACTGATCCATCTCTCGTCATGACGATAGACCTGAGTATAAGAAAGCTCAGAGCCAATTAGGGTGCATAAGGATGTAGGGAACCCCTGAGGGCGACCATACTGTCTGCACAAAGCGACCAGGAGAGTAGGTGATAATCTCAGAAAGGCCAATGAGGACCACGCCATCTTTAGTAACATCAGTAGTCATATATGTGATTCCCTACCAAGGGCAAACCCAATAAATATCCTCGATGGCTTGACTTCCTATAAACTTAACCCACTCCTCGACGGTAAAATCTCTGTGAGATTAGTTGCCGATGTGAACTACAGAACCCCATGCCCAGTAGGCCTTCAGATAATAATTAATGCTCGTAGGGATGGATAGTACAGAAAGCTTGTCCCAAAGCTAAAGCTGCGAAAGCAACAAAAAAGCACAAAAGAAAAAATGATGAGAAAAAGAAAAAAAGATAGTCTGCTGGATTGAAAACCTGAAAAGGCAGTCCAGGCAAAAATTAAGGCAAGCCTGATGAATTAAAAACCTGAAAAGGGGGTTCATGTAAAAAGAAAGGCTCAAATAGAATTTACCTGAAGGAGAAGTCTGATACCCTTGGTAATAGCTTTAGTCCCATTTTGGGAAAAGCGCATAAAGATCAGTGTCTCAGCCAAACTCACTACAACTGGAGATTTCCCCTCTAACATCTAATCAATGATAGTTAAGAAGGCAAAGCTGTAAACCATTGTTAGAACCTCGCAAAGGAAGAGTCCTATTAAGAGTAAACAAATGAGCGAAAGCCAACCCGCGTCGATAGGAGGAAGTTTCCTAACTATGTCGAAAGCCACTTCCAACCTCAAACCCTCGGTACAAATCAGTCGACGCCTATCAAATTGTTGCAACTAAAAATGGTTCATCAATGGATCAAAAAAATCAGGATGATGCATTGGAATGGTCAGGGGCATATTGGCAGAAAATCTTAGGAGCCCACAGAATTCTTCATACAAGTGGCATAGCTCGTGATCTCCAAAACAAAACACGTTATCAATATGATCCGAAAATCTAATAGCAGCCTGGATCACGTTATCCTTGGCAAAGATGTGATAGTATTCCTTTACATGTGATAGATCACAAACCCCAAGGCGGTCCCAACCATCAGAGTTCTTTAGATAAACATTCAGATCTGCACGAAAACGGATGTACTTTTCCATGGCGAGATCTCAAAGGGTAGCAGTTTGGTATACGTAGTTTACGGGGCAATCTGCCAATATCTGGCATATTACCCCGATAAACTCGATTATCGATGAAAGAAAGCACATGGTGCGAGAATAGTGCAAAAATCTTTCATAAATAAAAAATGTATTTATTAGAGAAAAAAGCTACGCAAATGGCCTAAAAAGGAAAAAATATAGCAAACAAAGAAAGCCTATCTATTGCCCGCTAGAACTTAGGTGATTAGGGTTAAAAGGAGGAGGTGGATAACCTCCCTAAGGAAAGAATATAGAAGGATTGCCCTATCCCTGCTGTGGCTGCTGCTGTGGGTCATCTACCTAAAGCATCCCTAATTGAGCTCGAAGCCGTCAGATCTCTAGCTGTAATATTTTAACACATATCATTCATATCCATTTCATAACTTGCCATGCATCATCATTAAAGTAACAAAATAATAAACATACCGCCATCTCAGAATTTTGGTTCATCATGAACCGCTGCTGTCCTTGGATATATCCCTAATCGGAGATGTTATCAGCAATAGGCACCTGTAAGAATGAGAGATTAGAATAAGTCAGAACCATCACAATATGAGATCCTAAAGAAAAAAAATAAGAGAAAAGCAGAGAAGGCTCATGTGAGTGGTATCGGCCGGATGGAAGGCCACTGGATGCTCACGATCTAGATAAGGTGGAATCACAGGCGTATAAGTACTCAAGTCGGGACGATACATCAGGAACATGGGTGGCTGACTGAAACCCAAGATGTCCCTCCACCACAACCAAACTCTAAGGTAAGATAGATGACGCCGAAGAACTACCCATATGAGTGAAAGTAGACGCAGGCCATTTCCTACCTTGGTGATCCTATAAAGACATCAAAGCAAGGGCGAATCAGTCTGACTAATGGCGATAATGAAAAGACAAGAAACTCGAGTCAATGAAAAAGAAGATACTGTCATCCGGACAGTCCCAGGCGAATTCGATCTAAGTTGACTGCTAGGGGCGAAAGTCCAAGGAGCATCACCCTTAGAGGGGTTGTAAATGTCTGGCTGAGGCTCAACATGAACGGGGTCTATCTTTAGCCATCCAAGCAGCTGCGAATGGCAAAACTCCTCATACCTCCCAACCCACTCTAAAAAGGCACTAGGCAAACCATCAGAGGCCAATTGCACGAAGTCGGATGAGCTGCAAGGCCAGAAGATCCATTTGGGCACCTCGGGAGGAATAGAGCGTGACCTGGAAGGAAGATGCAAATTCTGGATGTGATCTCTAAGGTACCACTCGAGGGAGAATGGAGTCTCTATAATTAGCCGGGTGTTCACAAATTCCCTAGCTAATCTTATAACCTCTGGTGAATGAAGAACGTACCCCTAAGGCTGTGTCTTGATCTGAGGAGAGAAAGAGGGACCAAGCATTAATACAAAAATTGTAGCAAATATAGTAATTAAAGCAAATCAAGGAAGCTATAAAGTATACCTGCTCTGAAGACAGAGTGCGAAGGCTAGCAAAAAGAGCAGAACGGGACTCCATCTCCCAACCATGCTAGTAGTGTGGCAGACGAGGACAAAATGGATAGCTATCGTCTCACAAGAGCTTGGTCCTCGGGAGAATCCCCATCTCAAAAAGCCAGATCTGTGAGCAGTCAAAAGAAATCAGAACACCAAAAGACAGAGAGAAATGCTTATAAAAGAGAAAAGGAGTTAAACCCTTACATAGACAATCTAAAGACAAGATTTGAACTTGCCAATCATGTTCCTCACACACTGATCAAGGGCCCAATACAGATGACCCAGTGCGGCTCGACCCCAGGCATACTCATCAAAGCTGGTCGGATTAATCAAAGCAGGCAGAATATAGAGATTCATGATCGAACCCCTAGTAGGAAAGCACAACCATGACAAAGTAGCAGCCATGAAAGCTCTAGCCTTGCAGGCGGAAGTCAAGTGCCTCCTATCCCCGGTGGTCCAAAAGGTCATGAGTTTCTTGCAAGAAACTCACCCAAGCTTATCCCCAGAATAGCTAATTAAAGCCTCAATGGTCTCCACATTAAAGTTGTCATAAGTGAAGCAAACGCTGAAGTGGATCACAGTTCTGTGGAAGGGAAAACATGTGATGACGCAATAATCTACTAGAGTAATAGTGTATTCCTCGAACTAGAAGTGGAAAGTGTGGGTAGTATTGACCCACCTGCTCAAGATGTGGGTACAAGTACCGGCTGCGATGTACGGATACTTGCGAGACCTCACATACTTGTAGTTCCTCACTGTCCTCCTGAAGGACGTCCTGTCAACAATGGTTTTGGCACCAGGAGATAACACCTTGTACTACTTGTGAAAATGGGAAATACTACCGCCCTCATGACCGGTGACGTGAAAAAGTAATGCATGTACACTAATCACACACCAGTCTTCGATAAATCACATGATTATCGAAGGTCATTGCATTCATGTCATAATTAAAGAGCAAGAAAGCAATATATATATATATATATATATATATATATATATATATATATAAAATAACAAATAAATAATAACTTCACAAATAATAATAATAATAATAATAATAATAATAATAATAATAATAATGATAACATGGTAACAAAATGCGGCAAAGGCAGTAAGGCTTACCAGAATCTGAGAAAGGTGATCAGAAGACTTCAAAGCAGGTGGAATAAAATCCCCAGGATGGATCCTGTGGTACATCCAATTTGACGGAAACCCGTATGAAGCCTCGGCAGGAACCTCAGATAATTCCACTTGTTGATCGTTAATGAGCACGTTCCGAGTGGTCACTTGAACGGCTGGCAAATCCAAGCGGATATTGTAAAGCTTGAACAGCATAGAGACCCCGCAAAATCTGAATAGAAGGAGCAGAAAAGGGAAAAGATGAAAGAAATCATCGTTGAAAATAGCTAAGAGGCGAAAATCTTCAAAGAAGGAGGGCAAAACTCGACAAGAGAAATTGTTGGTGTGAAGAAAATGGGGGCCAAGCTGCTGCTTTTGTAGCCTGCAGGTAATTAGCCCGCCAGCTAATTACCTATCCAGCTGTCATGTGTTTAAGCGTTGTACGCGTTTACGTGTAATGGCTATAAAAGTTATTGTTACATAGGTAATTAGCCCGCCGGCTAATTACGTATATTTTGAAAATTTTTGCAATTTTGTATATTTCATCCATTTTCTGCATTGTTTATAAAATGAGCGGACCTAAAAGCTATTTTTACACAGTCATTCATGCATTAAGCACCTAAAATTTTTTATTTCAACCCCGGTCAAATTTAACTTCATGCAACTCATTAATAAATTTTTAATCAAAGGGGCAAAATATATTTTGTTTTAAAATTTGTCGATTAAAATATTTTAATTCATTGCATTCCACACACGCACTGTTTTGTTTGTTTCGCATACGATAAAATTTCTAGCACAAAATTTATGTATGCGAGGGGCAAACTATTAGCACATGTCCATTCCAAACCAATGAGGAATTATGCATGTTTAGTTCAGTGATCAAACAAAAGAGTAAAAAATGATCGAATTGTGATCCAAAATCCAAAATCCAAAATCCAAACATCCACATTCCAGGGAAGCTTCAATTTAGCATTTCCTACTGAAAAATCAAAAAGTCAAAGTTTGGTCAAACATAGGTAATTAGTTCACCGACTAATTACCCATCTACAGTAAAGAAAATCAAATATTATCGAGATCTGACAAGAATTTACAGGATTTAAAGTAAAATCTTGTCAGATAGGTAATTAGCCAGCCGGCTGATTACCTACCTTTTATAAATAAGGGCTCACCCCCCTCATTTCAACAGACGGTGAAATCTCTCAAAAAGGCATGCATCCCAAGTTGTTCCAGGAGTCCTGAAAGCCCCAAAACTCTGTCAAAACACTCCCAAATCCGAGCTTTATCACCGACATTCGGTATAAACTCATTTTTTAGTCTTTTTAGATCAAGATCTCACAATGATCTTCGGTCTAAAAACTACTTATTCTCTAGAAATTCGTACATTTTCTATAGAAATAATCAAAGATTATAGCTTTAACTTAGGTTAAACCTATTTTCCAACCAAATAATAATCTCTGATAACTTTGGTCTTGCACCAACTCTCAAGTCATGCTAGACAAACGAAAAGGTAAACTGAGGGTAATTGGCTCCAAGCCCAACTTTAAAACTCATTCAAGATCATTTTATTATTATTTATTATTGCACATTGCATTTCATTTCTCTGGTTAAGTGAGCCACCAGGGCCACTTAATCTATAATATGGGTAAAAAAGCTTATAGGTACGGATGAAACATCCAGAATGTGAGGAAACTCTATCTGATTTTTCGGGCCAGAACCCAAATGCTGCCGTTACTCTACTGAAATTTCGGTAGCAAATATCTATTTATTTATGCCGTTATAATGCCTATTTTATTTCTTGAATTTAATTCTTAGATAAAGCCATTGTAATGCAGAAACTACCACATATTCTAAAATTCCAAAATTTATTCGAACAATTTGAATAATATGAGTACCTATCATGTTCGAACTCAAAATTTCACTTTCTTTTCGTATAAAAATCATATTTCGAGACAGTATACCACAATTCTCGGTAGAGTTGAATCGGGTAGCGACTCTATTTTATTTTTAAATAATGTAAAAATGGTTAATTTTAAAAATATCTTTCTTTAATAAAATGTGCAAATCTATTTCTCAATATAATCACATTTTTGGCTTATATAAAGTCACTGCATTTAAGCAAATTGGATCTTCTCAAACTGAACCGAGATGCACCTCGCAAAAATCTCGCTCGCCCATAGTAGTTGAGCAAGGAGCTCAGCTGACTGGGCAAACATCTCTAGCTCAGATCAATAAGCAAATTATTGAAGGTGCTAGTGAGAAGGAGGCTAAGGAGCAGCTAGAAGAACCATTTATATTCCCAAACCTTCAACTGAATCACCCCTTTTAACTACATCCATTTCTATGCAACCCCTTATAACTCCTAAAAATCATTCACTATCCACCTCAAACTCTGACCATTCAAACACTTTAACCTCTAACCAAACAAGCTACCCAAACATCATCCCACTTCTTTCACCTGTTGGATCTTCTATACATGAACCGTTGATGATAGAGGGACCAGTTCTTAGAGGTCCAACTATTGAGGAGATCAACAATGAATGACCACCACCTCAACCAAATCAACCTTAACCTCAATTCAACCCACAAGCTGAGCTACTTGGAGAGATAAGAAGATTGGGAAGGGAAAGGTGTCCAGCACTGAGGATAAAGGAGGAAATTGATGCTGCTATAGCTAAATCATTACTATTAGAGGAAGTGTTGAGGAGACTTATAAGGGCTAGTGAGCTAGTGCAAGGGTTTATAGAAGCTATTGAGGAGATAAAAGCCCATTTCAAGTTAGTTCCTACTCAGTTATCACTAGTGAAGGCAATTGTATCCCATACTTTACCCATTTTATCCATTGCAAGTAAGAAGGCTGATTACTTAAAGATGTAGGTTGTTGAGTTCAAAAAAAGGATGGAAAAGAATTATGAGAGCAACAATAAAGTTGTAAATGAAGAGAGAGATTTTAGGAACTCTTTGAATGATAAGTTTAACCCAGTTTTACAGGGATTATAAGTAGTGCTTAATGGATATAGCATTCTCAGCAAGGAGAATGACTCTAACATAATAAAGCTGGACATATTGATTGATTCCATAAATGCGCTGGTAACTGCTTTTGAGTAAAATCAAGGCAACTATAATAAGCTTGGATAGGTGAAGAATGAGCTATTGGAGGGAATAAAGGGCTTTGAAGGAGAAGTTTTGATAGCGCTGAAATGATTGAATATATTCGATGCTCTGAGCAGGGATATTGTGATGTCAAAGGCTGAACAAGAACCATCTCTTCATCAGAAGCTTGGTCACATTCATGATCAAATCAATGTTGTCCATGCCGATGTATTCAATGTTGATCAAGCTCTTGATTAGATTCACAAGCAAGTATCCTCGCACATTCGAAGAACCCCCATGCTTGAAAGGATCTTGCGTGAAAATAACCAAGCCAAGGCTTTAGCTAGTCTCACACAGATTTCCAAGGAACGGATGAATGATCACTTCTGAGTTAATCATTCTCAGTCCTGTCCCTTGTGGCACTCTCTTAATGCCTTAAAGAGTAGGACTTCATTTTGCAAAAGGTCTATAATTCGCTGGTCTAAAATTTTTCCACAACCATCTATAGCGATCTTAGTATTTTTAAAGATTCTCTGAGCTCATTTGATCATCAAGCTCAAGCCATTTTGGATTCAATGGCAATGGGGTAGAAAGATCGCAAGAAGCGTGAACATGGGGAGAAGGAGAGAGATGCAAGGATGGCTTAGTTTTCGTATGATCTATCTAAGGGTCTGAAGCGCATTGAAAGAGAATATCTTGAGACTCGTAAAAGGAAAGGGAAGGAGATAATGCCCCCATAGCAGAAGCAATCAAGATGGGATTAAGAAGCGTATGAAAGAAAGGTTGCTAACTTGCAAGGACCAATTCTTCCTGACAAGCTTTAAGTAGAATAGAATTCTATGTAATCGTTTGTGCTTTTTGTAAACTTAGTATAGGTTAACTTTTTATTGATCTATACTCAGTTATCAGTTTATGAAAATAGTACTTATTCTATTCCAAGTAAAGAACTTCTTAACTTCTTATATATATATATATATATATATATATATATATATATATATATGTTGTTGACTTTGTAGAAAAATATGAGAAGTGTTGAGAAATGCTGACCTAAGCGGAATCAAGGATACTGAGGGAGTTAGCATTCACTCTGAGCAAAATGACGATGCTGAACCATGAGAGGTAACTCTAATCTAAATATCTTATTGATTTAATTGTCGCTCACCTAATTTCCATTGATTAAAATAGGGGCTATTGTTAAACCCAGCACAAGGTTAGGCTGACTCAGTGGATGACTCAGTAGTGCTTAAGTTTTGATCATACCAATTAAGTTAAGTTTGAGTTAATTAAATCAATAATGATGTTAAAATAAATAGTCTATAGCTATATATGAGTTATTGAATTCGAGGGTAGAATTTCAAGTCTCCACTGACTAAGTTATTTAGTTTTAACTCTGAGTTATTTTAGGCTGAGATATGTACTTAGTCGCTGACTAAGCACTGTTCACTCAGTGCTCTATATTTAGATTATATTATAGCTGTGTTTATTATTTATTTATTTCACCGAGTTACTTCATTTTTCCAGTAACACTAACCATTCCATTTAAGAAAAAATGGAATCTTGCTTTTTGTCTTGTTAGTTTTATAGACATTAATGAAAGACGTCATACAAAAGATAAAAAGAGTTAATGATGCGACAAAGACAAAAGCTCAGTGTAGATAAAGACAAAAGTTAAAATAAGTTTTTATCATACCAATTAAGTTAAGTTTGAGTTAATTAAATAATAAAATTTTTATTTGGTATAATAATCACTTCTTAACCCTAGCCGATGTCTCGCCCTTGCCCTTACCCTCACCCTCACCATCAACCCCGATAACCCTCAGCTGCCTCCTACCCTCCCTACCACCGCTAAGCACCGGCGACCAATACCTACCAGAACCGACCATCCCTCAAGCAACCTTCCCATACCTTTTACCTTTTCCGTAATTCAAACCCTAACCCTAGCCGTACCCCTCCTAACCCAAATTCAAACAAAATTTAATTTGAAAATTTTCCTAATGCGTATGATTTGGCTGCGATGAGAAGAGTGTTCTAGAAATACAGAGTTACAGGTTGGACGCACGTGGCTAAATGACGGAACGCTCGTAATTTGAATTTTGGTTTCGTGAACATCGATGGATCGAAGCCTATGCAGGAAGCTTTGTATAGGTTAAATCTTATTATAATATGGATTGTGTGTTTGCGTGCATATAAGGCTAGGTTTGTTAGGACATACCCCGAGCCGATATAGAATAAGGTGAAGAAACTTGCACCCAAACCAAAACTTGCCTTTCGATAGTAAACTAGGGACGGTAGATCATATGTGAATGTAGTCACTAATATCCATGATTTGACTGGGGCCTCGGATGGAGAATCAACTAAGAACAGGAACGATGAATCAAGTCAGCCTGAAAACTCCCAAAACCGATATGAATCTACTATTGAATCAGCTCCTTGGAAAGCTAAATCTTGTCTAATGAATTTTATTAATATTGGCAATATCATAAATGCTTTTGATTTATTATATGAACATGGTTTTACGATTGATTTTGTTGCCCCAGCTGGGGGAGATTGTGTCATAGTGGCATTTAGCTTGGTGAATGCTTTGAATGACTTTGTAGTGAAAGATTGGAAAGTGATGAGCCACATCATATACAACGTGAAATATATGCTGAATTTATTTAGCCCCTCAGAATGTCTTCTTTATCTCGATTTTACGGGTATCCCTCCAACCATAATTTTTGAGGCCTTGATTAAGAACTTAGCGTCAAGATTTGGTCATTTAGTGGCATGTGATTGCAATTTTGAGAGACCGGATAGATTGGACGTGGTATCTTGTTTAGTCTCGATATCGTTGGGAACAATTAGCCAATCCCTGATAGTTTCTATAGGGAGTATTGATGTGGTAATTTATACTAACCTTAGGCAAGGTGTGGGTTGCCAGCATTGTCAGGAATCAGAGTCAGATATCTCAAGTAAAGCGGAAGAGGAGGATAGTATTTCCATGGCTTCAGGTTCTTTTAGAAGTTTGACAAGAACAAACTCCGATAATAAGTCTATTCATTTGGTTGGTATACCTAGGGTTATGGAATCACGTTCGGTTGAGGCTCCAAGTTCAGGGGAAGGACAGGAATTATAATGTGCTAATTCGTTCTCATCAAGCTCGGATATTCCTAACAGGAATAGTATTCTCTGTATTACTTTAAACGGTGAAAGGATTGAAAGCGAGGAGCTATTGACCTTTCGGGTTAGGGAGAAACTTGAGCTGTTTAAGGGACACCAACAGGGGATGGTAGTGGAGACTTTGAGGTCGCAATGATGAGGTTCGTGGTACGATGATTAATTTTGTTATGTCGTTAAATTTTTTGAGTTGGAATTGCCAGGATGGATTATATGGTGCAAAACAGCGTTTGGTTAGGTCGTGCATTAGGAAGTGGAATTTATAGATTTTTGGGTTGACAGAAACCAAAGTAGGTGGGATGTCAGATCTGTTTATTAGAAAGTTTTGGGGTCACAATGATTTTTCGTCTCATTGCATTCCTGCTCAAGGATTATCGGGAAGATTGGTGGTCTCATGGAACACGGTTCTTATTCAGGGACATATTATTCTCTCTTCTAATAGGTGGTGCTGCCTCCATGTGTCTGTATGTCAGGTTAAGATGGTTTGGTGTGTTTGTATGGGCCAGTTAATAGTGCTGAAAGATATCAATTATGGTTAAAATTACAGCCTCATGTCCTTCATTATGAGATAATTGTGGTGTGTGAGGACTTCAATGAGATTCTTTATAGCTCAAAAAGATCAGGCAGTTCGGGGGTATTATCAACTTCTACAGTGCAATTTCGGGAATTCGTTAATGATTGCTCCTTATATGATATACCCTTACATGGGAGGGATTACACATGGTCCAATAGTCAAGCCTTTTCGAGGATAGATCGGGTCTTGGTTTCTTATGACATTATTGATATGTGGCCAAGCCTAAATTTATCCATAGTTGACACTACACTTTCAGATCACTTTCCTATTATGTTTTCATCTCACAGATAAAGGAAGGGAGGGTGATTTCTTTTTCAATCCCTGAATTGTTGGTGGGATAACGTAGATTTGTTGCCATTTTTTAAGGAGAAATGGGAGCTGATTTGCGATGAAGGGGCTGGTACTGACTTAGACTTTAAATTGAGGTGTCTGCAAAATTTCATTCGACCATGGCATACTATAAACATTAGAGGACTTGAGAGGAGAATTTTAGAGTTAGAAAAGAAAGATTTAGAATTAACTACAGAAGATGTCATGAGACCCATTGATGTTACAGTTGGTTCTGAACTTTAAATAGCACGATCTACCTTATCGGACTGTCGACAAAGCTCAAAAAAAGTTCAACATCAGTAATCTAGAGTACAATGGACTATTTCGGGGGACAACAATACCACTTACTATCACAGGATTGCTTCGGCTAGAGCAAAGGGTAATAAAATCAGCCACCTTGAGGTTGACGGAGTACTTACGAGTGATTCAGGCACGATATCCATGGTGCTTCAAAATTTCTATGAGGATCTTTTCTCTGAGAAGCCTATGGTTTCCTTTTCATTGGAGGGGTTAGACTTTCGTCTGGTGGGGAATGATTCTAATCAAAGTTTAATTGAGCCGTTTAGAGAGGAGGAGATTTAGGCTGCGATGTGTTCCATTAACGAAGGGAAAGCTCCAGGATCGGATGGTTTTAACTTCTATTTTTATAAGAGGTTTTGGGAAGAGTTGGAATCTGAAATTTTTGAATTATTCTGTCAATTTCACGAATTCGCACACCTGCCACGTTCAATTAAAGCCTCACTTATGGTTTTGATTCCGAAGGTACCTGGATCGTCATCTATGAGCAATTTTAGACCAATAACGCTTATTCATGGGCTATATAAACTTCTTTCGATGGTGCTTGCAAATCTGCTTCAGCCTATCCTTCTGAAGTTGATTTCAAATAGCCAATTTGGTTTTGTGAGGGAGCATAATATTCATGAGTGTTCTTTTATTGCTTCGAAGGTTATACATATGTTGCACAGAGGTAGGCGGCCTTGTCTGGTGCTTAAGTTAGATTTCCATAAGGCTTATGATAGTGTCTCATGGTCATACATTAATGTTGTATTTAGGAGGATGGGTTGAAATGAGTGATGGGTTAGATGGATAAAGGCTGTAGGGATAATTCTGAAACATCGATTCTTATTAATGGTAGACCGAGTGAACCAATTCATATTAGGAAGGGAGTCAAACCAGGCAATCCTATTTCACCTTTTATCTTTTTTCTGGCAATTGAAGGATTGAAGCACATGATTGATGTGAGTGTCTGAAAAGGCCTTCTTACGAGGTTCCATTTGGACGGTTTTGATTTGGATATTTTGCTCCTTTAGTTTGCAGATGATACATTATGTTTTCTCCATGCAGATGAGTCTCTTTTAACTTTCTTTATTTGCATTTTACGCTGCTTTGAACTTATTTCTGGTTTGCGCATTAATTATAATAAGAGCTTTATTATAGGTATTCATGTGAGTGAGTCTTTTTTGCAATCTTGTGCTGAAATTTTAGGGTGTCAGATAGAAAACTTCTTGATAACGTATTTGGGTTCCCCGCTCAGCGTGAAAAATGTTCCGGTGTCATATTGGAATGTGTTGATTGGTAAATTCCAAAATTGGCTTGCTAGTTAGAAGGGTAACTGTCTTTCATATAGTAGGCGAGTTGTTCTTATTAAATTGGTCCTATCCTCTCTTCCTATTTATTTGCTTTCCCTGAATAAAATACCTGAGTCCGTTAATGACAGGATTATGCAATTAATGAGTAATTTTTTGTGGAGGGGTGATTCGAATCTGGGGGGAATTTGTAAGGTGAGTTGGAAAACTGTAACCTTGCTAAAAGATCTTGGGGGCTTATACATTCGAAATCTGAAACTTGTTAACTGTAGTCTCCTGCTGAAATGGGTTTAGAAAATTAAGACTTCGAACTTAGAGTCCTGGTGGTATGAAATATGTGTTAAACCATACAGTTTTGCACCTTGGGCAGTGTTGGAAGTTATCTCCAATCTGGCGGGGTATTGTTACTTGCTACATCAAGAATAGGGTATTTTAGGATGTGTTTCATTACAATGTGCATATGGTGGTTGGAAATGGGGTAGAGTGTTCTTTTTGGCATGATACTTGGATGACTAACCAAACTCTTTCTTCTTTATTTCATGACCTTTGCCATCTCTGTAACAGGAAAGCATGCTTTGTTCTATAGGGGTGTAATCACCTTTTTGGTGTTGATTTGTATTTGAGACCTTAGTGGAGATGCGAGGGGGGGCGAGTAGATAGATGTTCATTTCTCACAGGCTACGGATCAGTTTATTTAGGATACTGGTACTCATGTGTCTATACAACTGCGTCATTTTGTGTAGCTTATTACAGGTCCCCGTAATGGAGCAAATCGAATGTTGAGTTTACGATGATTTAGAGGGCGTGTCTGATACCTAAAGTTCAATTTTTTGGCTGGCTTCTATTCCATGGCTGGCTACCTACGAAGCAATTTCTTTTTCACCACGATTGTTAGGCTGTAAGAGATGGGTTATGCCCCTTTTGCACGGAGGAGGAAACAGTTGATCATGCGTTATTCCCTTGCAAGGAGAGCTCTCGATTGTGGAAAGATATGTTTAGTCTCTTCGGAGTCTCCTTAAAAATGCCTAGGTCAGGCTATGATTTTATTCAGATGTGGCGTATTCATTTTACACCGGGGGTTTGTAGAGATTTTGGTACATCCGTGTGGTTTCTCATCGCTTAGGCCTTATGGAAGCAGCGGAATAAGTTTGTTTTTTAGGGAACGGTAGACTCGGAGGACATCCTAGGATCAAGTATTTTTCTCTATTGGTTTATTTTTAAATATAGGAGGTGCGATGTTAGCTTTGTTGCATTTGATGTATTTTATTTTCCTACATTATTGCTCTCTTTGTAACTGAACTACTCATGTTTTCATCTTAAGAACTTGAGTCCGATTTATTAATAAAAGAGGGGTAGGTGTTTTGTAGGTAAGCGGAAGTGCCAACCTAGTTGGGAGGTATGCCCCGAAATTTTCGCCTGCCCAAACCTTTTGCTCTCTAGAGGGACACAATGTTCCTCCAGGGGGTTTTTAAAAAAAATTAAATCAATAATGATGTTAAAATAAATAGTCTATGGTTATATATAAGTTATTGAAAATTTCAAGTCTCCGCTGACCTAGCTATTTAGTTTTAACTCTGAGTTGTTTTGGGTCGAGCTATGTACTTAGTCGCTGACTAAGCACTGTTCACTCAAGGCTCTATTTAGATTATGTTTTAGTTGTGTTTATTGTTTATTCATTAAGCTGAGTTAGTTCGTTTTTCCAGTAATGCTGACCGTTCCATTTAAGGAAAAATGGAATCTTGCTTTTGTCTTGTTATTTTGACAGACATTAATGAAGACGTCATACAAAAGATAAAAGGAATTAATGACGCGATAAAGACAAAAGCTCAGCGTAGATAAAGACAAAAGTTGTCCGAAGAAAAGCTGCACGAAGATAAAGTCAAATTCGTTTGTTGCAGGACATATCTCCCACAAATGCGCGACTCTGCAGGAATGTTAGATTGCCAAAAGGAATGGGAAGATGACACATAGTAAGTTAGTGCAAGTTCTCAGTAACGAAAGACTAGCATCAAACGACAAAGATTCAAATTTGGAGCTCTGATTTAGTCTGTCTTTAATGGATTGATTTTTATTTTATAATGATGTGATTCTATCTCCTAACAGATTGATTTGAAGAAGCAATAGGTAAATAGCTGAACTGTCAAATTGCAGAAGATGCCAAGGCAAGTTCATTGGCTACATTCTTGATTTCAATTATAAAAGGAGCAAGAAGGCAAGAGTTAGAATTGGGTGAATACACCTGAATTTCTAAGAAGCAAAACTCTGTCAATTTCCAAGCTTTAAAGAAGTTCAATCTAGAAAGCATCTACTCAGCGAGAATCTACTTTTCAACAAGAGAGATTAGTATAAATCATTTAAACTATAATATCAGATTATTGTAACTAGATCAATAATTGCATAAGTTGAATCTAGCTCTTATTCAGACTCTATTGAGTTGCTGGTAAAAGAGGGTATTCTACTCAGTAGGTGAGTGATTACAATGAGGAGGGTACTCAGTTGTAATTGGGACACTCTATGAAAGGCTTCTCCGCCTAGTGTAAAGGAGTTGAGATTAGTGGATTAAAATCAAGACACTCTCTTGGGACTGGATGTAAGCACAAGTTGCTGAACTAGCATAAAATCTCTGTGTTCTTTACTTTATTGTTGAAGTTTTAATCAAACTCTATTCTACCCGCTGACCTACTCAACACAGTTTGTTTAATTACGAAAAAGTTACTTGTATTATTCTAGCGAGTCATTCACCCCCCTTCTGACACACTAAGTGTACGCATAGGGACTAACACCTTTGATAACCAATCTGGCTTAATATTTCCCTATGGTACCATCCACTTTTACTTTACTTTTGAAAATTCATCTATTTCCTAGTGCTTTACAACCGGGTGGTAGTTCAGTCAATTCCCATATATTATTGTGCATGATAGAATCCATCTCATCCATGATAGCTTCTTTCCAAAATACAACATCTCTTGTGCCATAGTTTCACTAAAAGTTCTTGGATCCTATTCAACAATAAAACAATATTGATAATGATACTTAACCTCATCCGTTGACCCTTCAACTAAATAAAGGTGAAAGTCATCTCCAAAAGATTTGACTTTTCTAGTTCTAGTACTTTTCCTAGGAGTAGATGGTCTAGGTAAGGAAATATTTCCACCAAATACATCTTCAGATTGAACTAAGTTCCCATTGAGTGAATTCTAAATCATGTCTCTTGGTCTAGGTATAGATGTAAATCTATCTCATCAAAATCAGCATCTCTTGACTCTATAACCGAGTTCATAGACACATAATCATTAAATTCTATTACATAGAACCTATATGCCTACAAATGCATAACATACCTAATGAAGATACAATCTATGCCTTTTTCACCCAAATTTCTCCTTTTCGATTCAGTTAGTCTTACAACCGCTCTACAACCCTAGACTCTCAGAAAACTCAATGTTGGTGGTGTTTTGTGCCAAAGTTCATAGGAGGTAGTGTAATTCCTTTTATTAGGAATTCTATTTAATAAATAACAGGCCATTAAATAGCCTCACCCCAGAATCCTTCACTCAAACCTGAATAAGACAACGTGGAATTAACCGTTTCTTTCAAAGTTCTTCCTTTCTGTCACACCATTTTGTTGTGGTGTACAAGGAGTAGTGGTTTCATGTTTTATACTAGTAGATTAAAAATTTATTGGATCATAATATTCACCTCCTCTATCAGTACATAACCTTTTGATTACATTACTTCACTGTGACTAAGCCCTAAATAAGATTATCTCAATTAAGATACTTGTAAATATTATCAAAAAAGTAAACCATGACTTGCAAAGTAGACAAAGTTACCATATTCTTAAACAAAGAGGCTTAAACATCCGCTAACTAGAGCTGTCAATCACAAAAAATCAGTTGGGAGAATGGAGGGGCCCAACCATTCTCTCATAAGTCATAGCATAGAAGTTAAAAATGTGTTGGTCCTGGTTATGGTCAATAAGGTTCAAGAGGTGTATAAATTAAACAAACAGAATCTTCGAAAGTTTATTTCCAACTTCAGAGAGATAATAGCTATAACACAAGAGCAAGAGTAAATAAATAAATCAACAGACAATATATGATCCAATAACAATAGATAACCAATAGCACAATAGAGCAATAGTAGAGATAAAAGAAGAGCTGTTGAAAATCTTACTAACAGTATTTAACACATACTATTGTAGTCACATAAACAATAATGCTCTTGATAAGAAAGTAAAGAAGGACAATATCAATAGCACACTTCACTATCAATAACAAAAATTGACCAATACCAATAGCAATACAAGAAATATACCAATAGTAGGGAAAGTAAAAAGGTTTAAAGTTAGAAAAGAAAACTCAAAGATATATACATGTGCTTACATCCAGTCCACGAGGAATCCTCCTGACGTGCTTTAACTCACTAAGAATTATTTCCAACATGTAGAATTCAAAACTATTTGCAACTTAGTCTATTCCTCACTTGTCAAAGCACCCTCCTTTACAAGCCTGAATACAAACTAAGTCCCGCACTACTTATAACCCAAGTAGTTTACCCACAAGACAAGTGAGAAGTAGAGTTTTGAAGAAAGATTATAATAAATCAAATTTTTTCTTTGAAAGCTAGTATAGGAAAATGTTTACAATGAAGAACTAGCTCACTAAAGTTTCTAAATCTTTTGTAAGAGTGTGAAGGATGAAGCTTAATATCTTTGTATATAGTTCTCTTAAGCTCAGTAATTGTTGCCCTGCTTCATCTTTTGAATTTGGCTTCTTTATATATGCTTCTTTGAGAATCTAGTCGTTTGAAATGATGATCATCTTCATATTAGTCGTTTGAGATGTTGGATATCTTCATTTTGACCGTTACGTAATGGCTTCAACTTCCAGATAGTTAATGAGTCGTTAATTGCCCTATTTGGGATGACTTGTAATGCTTCTTTGATAATCATATTGCTTGATCAGATAATAGAAAATTCTTTCAGGTGTTGGAATATTTCCATTTATGGTATTGAGAGGGACTATTATTGCAAAGTCAACTCCACTTGTTACCATATTGGAAAATAAGCATCTCTTTTTTCTATCTTTTCTAGGTGTTGAGTTTTATGAATGATTCCTTTCTTCTTGTCTAATGCAAAACTTCATGTTCCAAAGTATTATTCACATATATGAATATTCTCTTTGCATCCTTTATAAAAAATAATCAAAATAGAATTGTATATCTCAAGGCATGATGTTAGTAAAAAATAATTTATGAGGCCTACACGAATATATAAATGGCACATCAATAAGTTATACCATCAAATAAATATGTATGATACTCCAAGAAACAAATACAAATGATTAAACATAAATATGTAGTGCCTAAAAATAAACATATAATAAATACAAAGAATCACCATAATAAAAATTATAAGTGAGTATATTTTAATTCAAAATTGGTTTATCATCTTCAAAACACTAACACTCAGATTACAACAAAATGGATATCGAAAGAAAAGATGATTATGAATCTTATCAAGAAGGTCACAAACATGGAAGTTCTTTTCAACACCATGGAGATAGCGTGAGAAAATGTATCTAGTCAAGAATTGTTTTTATGTTGCAAGCCAACAAATGAAACAATGCTTTGGTAATGCCATTAGGCACCAAATTTGCTTGTAAAGAGTGAATTTGAGAACTGGACCAACAATAATCAAATAGCATTTTGACATCTAATTGTGTTACTCATGATGAGATTCTGCAAGACAATTTGAGGCAAGACTGATTGTAGCTTTAATAGCTTCCACCAATACCAACTACTATCTCCATTTAAGGGATCAAGCCAGAAATTTTTTGACTTTATATAAATGCTATGAATCCATTTAACCTATAGTGAGTCTTGCTTGAAAGTGATTGCCCATAAAAAGCTGCCTAATAAAGCTTTATTCCATTTAGAGCCTTCTTTGAATCTTAGACCGCTGAGAGCTGTTGGTCCCTATGAGGGGGCGATATATCAGTCAGAGCAGGGGTAAGGGGGTGATTGACTCCTTTTGGTTTTAATAAACTTTTTGATCAACTAATGTTATCTTCAAATTTCGAAGCAAGTTTATTGATGTATAGTGTTTGTTTAGTGAGATTTAATTTACTTGATTGCAAGATATGGATAAGGTAAAAGCACAAGTAAATAAATACATTAAACATAAAATCAAACACTAATTTTTATACTGGTTAGGCCCTACCTACATCCAGTCCCCCGAGTTTCCTCCTCTGAGCTTAAATCCGCTATATTGGAACTCCTTCTGAGGCGGAGAAGCCTTTACAATTCTGGAATCCTTTGTACGCACAAAGTACCCTTCTATTGTTGCTTCTAACTCCTTAATCTAAGAGTACCCTCCTCTTAGATTCTTCTATCTCACCAACTTCTCCAAGTTATGAATAGGGTTGAAGACCTCATCACCTACGCTTAGTCTATTATGGCTCATAAGCCTCGCCAAGTGCCTCTTGCCTAGCTTCTGATCACCTTTCTGCTTAGTGGATCGATTAAAGATTTGAGCTCTTGTACTTTGTTATCAAGTAGCATTTCTTTACAATAAATATGAAATTGAGTGTTCTAATCAAGCTATTTTGTTAGCAAACATATATAATATTGTTTGGTTAAGGGTATTGCACTACTTTGTTTGCTTTTGTGTGCCTTTTATGAAATTTCTTGACACATTGATGGTAGTGGATAGAGGCTTATTTATACTCTCTTTGCTGAAGTTGAACGTTGGTGCGCACCTTGGAGAGAGAATCTTCTTTTGACCTATGTAAGAGTTGTAGCTTCCTTAGAGTGGTTATATTCGGATGAGCCTTTGATTGTTGTCTCTAAAAAGGCTTCTTTCTTTGTGACTGTCAGATTTGTCATTAGACTGAGATCAATCTATCGATTTTGATGTGTCCAAACTTGGTCAACTCTATTTGTACCTTGAGTTCTGCCAGTTACACCATTTTAGTACTTCTAACTTTCCATGTGTCAGGTGTTAGGTGGCTAGAAGTACATTTGTCTATTGCTTGTCAACTCACTTTTGTAGAGGTGTCTTATCTCTTTTAGTGAAAGTCAAATAGCCAACTTTATAGGTTTGTAGAGATTAAGAAATTCATTATTGGAAAAGATGGAATCACATGAGTTACCTAGGGATTATCAATTTCTTAGAGATATTAGTTGGCTCTGAGACCATTGATATTGCCATTCCTTTTGTCTCTGAAGTAATGATCCTTTGAGTTTGTTTGTTCTTTGGTTGAGGTGCACTACTTCTGATGTGGCGTTTT
The DNA here is from genome assembly GCA_947683365.1 of Euphorbia pulcherrima. NCBI lineage: Eukaryota > Viridiplantae > Streptophyta > Magnoliopsida > Malpighiales > Euphorbiaceae > Euphorbia > Euphorbia pulcherrima. Next base: position 5,512,216 of record CANTUS010000008.1, read on the forward strand.
GAGCTTCTGGCACACATGGTTATGAGGAAGCCTTGGTGTTTCTCAGAATCAGTTTCTTACTGCCACTTTTTATGGCATTCCCTTCTTATGACAGATATATATTTTATTTGATGATTGTCCTTGGAATAATACTTTAGATTTTAAGATGTGATGTCCTTAACTCTGAGATCTTCTTATATCCTTTAAAGTCTTCACTAGAGTATATCCTTTATTGTGAGTGCTGAGTTTTGAATCTTGATTGCGTTTTTAGTGGATTTGTGATTCAGAACCTTTACTTCTAAAGCAGTATAATTTACCTGTGTATTGATGCATCTTTTGATGAATATGCATATTGCTGTCTTCCAAGTGAGTTCTTCATGGGGTCTATTTTAACTTATGGACTTCTGAGCTTGTGAGAATCTTTACTTTCTTGTGATGTGGGCTTTGTAAGGGAATTTATATGCTTCTGAGGTATGGTATCAACTTGTGTTGACTTAGAGTGATATCCTCCATGATCCTTTTGAGCTTGATCTTCTTTTATGAGCACAATCTTTAATGACTTTGATTTTTATCTTTGATTCATTTTGTGAGCGCAACCTTTTAGTACTTCTTAGATCTTCTAGATTCTAAGATGTTCTTCTTCTGAGATAGATCCAATGCTTTTGTTAGCTTCTAATCTTGATCCAATTCTTTTGTTGTCTTCAAAACTCTCATCTTTTGGATCTTCTGGATTCTGAGGAGGAATGCTTCTAAGCTAGTCCAACAAGAGCTTTAGGTATACAAACTTTATCCCATGACAAAGCATGAAACTTGTGTTTTCCATCTTCATCCGACCATAGAAACCTTCTACAAATATGGTCAATGATCTTTATAATTGAATGAGGCAAACAAAATATGCTCATTCAATATGATCGGATGCCAAAAAAGCACTGAAGAGATAAGCTGAGCATGACCTATGAAGGAGAGGTGTCTACTCCCCCAACACGAAACAATCTTCCTGAGTTTGACAACAACGCAAGCGCAATCATGGTTGTTTCACTTTGTGGGTTTTAAGGGAAACAATTTATGAGATTTGTTTACTTGAGAAATTGGTTTTAGTTTTTGTTCAATTGATAGTTGAATTTTTATCTCATAGTTTTAGGTGGCCATGCGATCTTTAAAATTGTAGAATAATTTTGAAAGTTAGATTTGAGAATTAGTAAAAATTGTTGATTGATTGAGATGTAAATACGTTAACCAATGAAGCTAGTTGTGATGGTGACTTCAACAACAGTGACGAATTTGAGGGCAGCAGCGGCTATGGCGGTGATTGTGACATTAGAGCAACTAGCTGTGGACATTTCATTTTGAGAATGAAAGAGGAAATATAAATACTGTAGTGGTTGAGGGTAATGGGTTAAGAGATATCGAGGTCAATTTTACACACACTAGAGATAAGTTCTTTGAATAAATAGGCATTGTCAGTGCTGCTAGTGCAAAAGTAGAAAAGAGGAAACCGCAAGTATAAAATTGTGATGTAGTTTTAAAAGATTATCGATCCCATGAGGAAAGAAATGAACTTAATTTAACCAAAATTTAGATAAAACGGATAAAGTGATGGGTAGGTGAAATGGGGATAGGCTAGAGACGAAACAACGAAGAGTAGAGAATCACAAAGCAATTAAGTACAAAGTTATTCTGGTTCAACACAAATATTTATGTTTTATTAACACGTACAAATATATCGTAGTTGTTATATCTTATGATCTAGAGTTGAATCATGTATCATGCATGCAAACCCAAATACCAAATATATTATGCTTAGTAATGATGGCTTTCACATAAACCATAATCATGCAAATAAAGACAAATATATCCGGGTAGGACTATACCGACACCAATAACAAGATTACGAATAAACACTAATTTGAAGTCACTTGAATATGAATAGAATGTCCTCGCTTTTGATGCAAGACCAGTACCACTAATTCTATTCAAACTCACATGCATATCAATAAAGCGACTCAATATAACAAGCACTGCTTGTCATACATTCGATCATAAAACTTATTAAGCATAAGTAGAGAGGAAAGGTGATATGATCGAAATAGAATTAAGAATGATGCAATTAAATAAAATTTGAATTAAAGAATTTAAGAGTTAAGTAAGTTCGAACCGCCTTCTATTACAGGTTGTCAATCCTCGATTCTGGCCTTTCTTCTACTTGAATCTCCAAATGCACAAATCTTTTAGGTAGAACAAATTATTGATAATAGAACAAAGTAATAGAACAAAGTATTTGATAATAGAACAAATTTATTCATAAGTGTTTTGCAAGTACACTATAAAACAACACTCTCGAGAATAACTAAAAAACCCAAGAACTATGTAGATTTCTCTCTCTCATTTTTCTCTTAATCTATTGCTAATGTCTGACAATTGAAATTAAGATCATCCCCCCTTATTCTCTGGCCGAATATGCTTTTATATAGAGATTGAAAAGTCACATCTCTTCATGTAATTCGTTGATGAAAAGGTGCCTTATCCAAATGGTAGTTATAGCGGTTGAAATGCCTCTTGGAAGAAAATTTGCGCAGCCTTTGATATGGCATGTCGCTATCGTGACTTGATGTGTCTCGATTGTGGGTTAAACATTAAAAACCTTCTGTCTTTGAAATAGGAATGTCGCGATCATTGTTGTGTATGTCACGATCGCGAACAGCTAAATTGTAAGGGTTTTCATGTTGACTTTGACTTCTTTCCAAGCATCCAATACTAAGCCAAATTTGTAATGAATCAAGTCCATTACTGCTAACTTCTCATACTTTTTGTCCAAATTCCATTTTCGAGCAAATTCCTCATAATATTCACCTAATTCTTGAAAATGCATCTAAAACAACAACATACCAAGTGAAATCTTATAGATAAAATAATAACACGCAAGAAATGTCTACAATTAAGAATTGTTTAGCCTCATGATAAGTGTAGTTTTAACACTTATCACACACCCACACTTAACTTTTTCCTTCTCCTCAAGGTAAACAAAGAAAAATTCTAACTTGCCTATCTTGATCTTGCATAACATAGAGATTTTGTAATAAGTACTCATATTCCTCCCGCTAGCATTCTACTTAGAGAATAGCTTTGAATAATTTCTGCAAGTAATGTGCAATTTATATAGTCAAATGCATACCTTTGTCGTTCGTAGAGAGGTTACTAAGGCATGTCTTCGCATGATAGAATGATATGCTTGCTTTAAACCATCTTTCTATACCATAGTCAAAATTTAGGATACTTTAGACAAGAAAAGCGCACTATTTTTCGTATGATCTCAAGGCATTTTTAGGTAACCTAGGATATCTAACACTCATAAGTGGTTGGATTTTATGCTACATACCACTTCTCACATTTGGCAACATAGTATATATAAATTGTGTATGTAAGCTCGATCAAAGTAGTTAATTCTATACTACTTGAAATGCACCAATTTTTCGTGCTTGCCAATTTTGCATATGCTTTTTCAGACTCATTATATTTCGTGTGCACATGCTTATGCTTTTGTCAGTTCTCTTAATGAATGGTTTCATTTTACGCTCCGTACCATTCCTCACCTTTTGCATAGCTCATTGGCTATCCTCTCAATCTTTTAAACTCTCAAAACAATACCGTCATCATTTATTGATCAATACCTCAAGTATTATGGATATAGTTTCCTCCATATCCTATCTTTCTTCCATGCTTCAAAAGATTATTAAAAACACTCATAGCATTTTTCCGTACTTAGGCATATGAACTTAGAAATTAATTTACTAATAACATTAGCATAACATAAAATAATGACTATATAAGGCTTACCCACTCATGTTGCGCGAAATTATACTCCAAAACTCCACTCGAATGCTTTGAATACGACTTACCACTTGTCTTAGTCATATAAAATCATTATAGACTAGAAAGTGAAATTTAAGTCTCCCTTTAAAATAAAACAAAGTTGGTATAGATAGGGTATAAACAATCTTCAAAATGTATTCTTCATTGGTTTTTATATTTTTATAAAACACACAATACGATTTTTTCATTTTCTTATTAATAACACATGTGACAACAAAAAAATTAGGCACAGTATGAGAAAAATAAAAATTACTCTCCCCCCCTCCCCCCCCACACACTCAAAGTACACAATGTCCTCATTGTATGGAGTCACACCAAACTAATCCTAAAAATAAAAAGTAGACTAATCCTAAAACACATAAATACATAAATAAATAAACACACAAACACATATATATGATATGCATGCATGTTAAACATGTTACAAAGCATGATAATAAACAATACATACCAAAAAATAATCATAATCCAAAATATTCATACAAACTTAAAAATAAAACAAATACTACACCTGACAAATTGTTCAGAATTTCATAGAACTAATTAGACGAATTAAAATCATCAAGGAATGTCGAGACTTTCTTGAGCTCCCCTTCAAATTCTCCAATGATGCTATAAACGTGCTAACTTTTCATGAAGAGCATCCCTTTCCTCTTAAAGAGACCTTATATTTTCATTTGCTTTCAAACACTCTCCCACTTCATTATTCCTTTTTCCCGATTCTTTCACATCAACCTTCTTCTAGTAAAATCCAACTCAATCCTTTCTTCCCAAGTTTTTCAATCATAATAGACCTTATTTCTATCGAGACACTTAATTAAAAATCCTTTCTCCAATAAAACCTCAATAGTCAAGAATGGAATCTTATCATCTACATGTATCAGTGAAAAACGGTATTCTTGCTATTTGACATAAGATATTCCCCATTGTTCTACAACCGTATTAAAGCACGTCTGAATTCCGTGATGCATTCATAAGAACGTTCATCATTATACCACCTACATCCACTGTTCCTTATTCTCAATGCATTCGAATATAAACAAATCTTCGGGATAAACTCTCGATGCATCAATTCTTCCAAACAAGGAAAAACTCAAATAAAAATGGAGGAATAAAAGGCTAGGGTCCTTAATCCATGCACTAGAGTTAGGTTCTTGTGAATAATTCGGTTGATCGGTAATCCTAGTCCTTGTAGGGTTTAGATCCCGATTATCCGGCTTAGTCATAAAACTGTCTTTAGGAAATTCTAGAAATTGGTAACTTATCTAGGACTTGGTTCTCCCCTTTATAATAAAAAGAAATAGAGCACTTACGATCTGTAATCCACTTCAAACTAACCAACATCTCAAGAAAGGTGTTCTTGTTATTCCCTAGTACCACATGGCTATATGTAATCAAATTAAGAACTTGTAAACAGTCCATTACCTTCTTATATATGCCAAGGTTAAAATGTGTTCCTCACTCGATCAGATAATTCGTTGAAAGTGCAGAATCATTTATCTTCTCATAGTGTTTTCCTTCTTCGTCATCAAAGATCGGAAAAGGAATTTCATACCATGCTTGTACATTAACCTTCTTCTTCTTCCCTCGATTAACTTCTTGTGTATTCCTTTGAGCCATTGATAATTTTAAAAGTTTGCAGGATTTTGGGGTATTTGAGAAAGAGAGACTGATAAAACTTCCAAAATAGTGTTTAAATGGAAGTTAAACAAAGTTTTAAGGAGTTTGAAAACCACCGAAACTGCCAAATTCGCAAGGGTCGCGATCGTGACAAGGAAAATATTCAGAAATTTAAAGAAATTCCCACGCACACAACACGAGCGCGAAAACAAGTCGCGGTCGGGAACAATCAAGAAAATTCCTTTTTCATTGACTTAGTAGAATTTCTTAGAACTATGTATGTTATGTATATTATTCTAAAAATTCACAATTTTGCCAAATGTTTTATATTTTTTTATCTTTAAGTTGTATATTTGAATAATTATTATAAAATAGAATTTTGGCGAAAAATTGAAGTTTGCTTTCCCCGGCAACGACGCCAAAAACTTATTTGCTACTTTTCAACACATTAGAAATAAATTCTTTGAATAAACATGCGTTGTTAGTGCCGCTAGTGCAAAAGTAGAAAAGAGGAACCGCAAGTATACGGTTGCGATGTAGTTTTAAAAGATTATCGATCTCACGAGGAAAGAAACTAACTTAATTCAACCAAAATTTAGATAAAACAGATAAAGTGATGGGTAGGTGAAATGGGGATATGCTAGAGATGAAACAACGAAGAGAAGAAAATCACAAAGCAATTAGGAACAAATTTATTCCGGTTCAACAAAAATATTTATGTTTTATTAACGCGTACAAATATATCATAATTGTTCTATCTTATGATCTAGAGTTGAATCATGTATCATGATGCAAACCCAAATACCAAATATATTATGCTTATTAAGGATGGCTCTCGTATAAACTATAATCATGCAAATAAAGACAAATATATCCAAGTAGGACTATACCGACTCCACTAATAAGATTATGAATAAACATTAATTTGAAGTCACTTGACTGTGAATAGAATGTCCCCGCTTTTGATGCTAGACCAGTACCACTAACTTTATTCAAACTCACGCGCATAACAACAAAGCGACTCAATATAACAAGCATTGCATGTCATACATTCGACTAAAACTTATTAAGCACAAGTAGAGAGGAAAGGTGATATGATCGAAATAGAATTAAGAATAATGCAATTAAACAGAATCTAAATTAAAGAATTTAAGAGTTAAGTAAGTTTAAACCGCCTTTTATTACGGGATGTCAATCCTCGATTCTGACCTTTCTTCTACTTGAATCTCCAAATGCACAAATCTTTCAGGTAGAACAAATTATTGATAATAGAACAAATTATTTGATTAAGAACAATGAAATTTATTCATAAGTGTTTTGCAAGTACATTATTAAACAACACTCTCGAGAATAACTAGGAAACCTAAGAACCATGTAGATTTCTCTCTCTCGTTTTCCTCTCTATCTATGGCTAATGTCTGACAATTAAAATTCAGATCATCCCCCGTTATGCTCTTGTCGAATATGCCTTTGTATAGAGGTTGAAAAGTCGCATCTCTTCATGTAATTGGTTGATGAAAAGGTGCCTTATCCAAATGGTAGTTATGGCAGTTGAAATGCCTCTTGGAAGAAAATCTGCGCAGCCTTTGATATGGCGTGTGACGATTGTGACTTGATGTGTCGCGCTCATGGCTTAAACATTGAAAATCTTCGAAATTGCAATGTCGCGATCGTGGTTGTGTATGTCACCGTCGCGAATAGCTAAATTGTAAGGGTCTTCATGTTGACTTTGCCTTCTTTCCAAGCATCCAATACTTAGCCACATTTGTAATGAAATAAGTCCATTGTTGCTAACTTCTCGTACTTTTTGTCCAAATTCCATTTCCAAGCAAATTCCTTATTAGATTTACCTAATTCCTGAAAATGCATCTAAAACAACAATATACCACATGAAATCTTATAAATAAAATAATAACACTCCAGAAATGCCTACAATTGAGAATTGTTTAGCCACATGATAAGTGTAGTTTTAACACTTATCAGGTCACGCCTACTTCCACTTAGACACCGCCTAGGTCCCATTTAGCTAGTTGCCGCCCAACTTTTGCCCCTGTGACGCTATCAGGCACTTGGTCGATTTGTTGTCGCCTATGCATTGCCTGATTTGATTTTTTTTCGGTCTAGTCGAGTAGTTCAATTTTTTTTTCAAAACCACGAAATATAGCTCAGTTGGTATAACTAATGTATATGAATAATAACAGTGTCGTTTTGAGTATAGAATTATATAACAATGTGTTCTAAGCCATAAAAAATAAGGAGTATAAGATGCTTCCAATCAAAAATAAGTATTTATAACACATTTTGTATTTTTCGATGACATTGAAGGAAGGGATAATATTAAAAAATATGCATGTTGTTTAACTCATTTTTAAAATAGGGCCAAAATGTATTTTTTTATAATAGGGACTGTAATTTTAAAAGCTAACAAATAATACTACCCGTGACATAATTTTTTAATTAAATATTTTTTATTATATATTTATTAACTTTTGAAACCGCATGCTTTAGTTTGATTGAGCTAGACTTTTTGAAGTTTAGCCAAAGATAAAGTAGAGCATGGTAAGGGCAAATGGTGCTTTGAAAGAACGCAAGAACCAACATCTAATAAAGAAGAATCCACCTTTTTCTCACGGCAATTCCAAAGTTTCCCAACTGTTACAAACCATCCCCCAACAAAACCCCACTTCGGTTCCATCGAAATCCTCATATTTCACATATTTAACACTTGTTTTCACTCCTTCATCCTTACTTTTTCCTACCCTTCTCATAAAGCTCCCGTCTTGGCATTTCACTGGTGAGTTCTCCATCTTTTTGCTGATCCCACTTCCACTTTTTGTAATCTATATACAAAGCTCTGTTCTTTACATTGTGGTGAACTGTTTTCTTAATGCGGTACATTGTTGAAGTATTGAGTTTGATGCCCCGTTTATGTGCATTTTTCTTTGTTGTTGATAATGTTTGATATTTCCCTGCCTTGTTTAGGATATAAATGATGATACACATTGATGCTAAATTGTTACTGCTTTTTGTATATGTGGTTGAACCCACTTCTCCTTATCAGGTTTCAACAAGATCTCCAATTTGGTAAACTGAAATTGGGATTAGTAGTGCTCTTCACTGACATCTTTGTTTTCTGTGTAAATTGTGCCTCTTTTTGATTTGGGGATTCACCTCAAGCTTCTTCTTTGTGATACCTAATTTCTGTTTATGAGCTTCTTAGTTGTTGATGCAGTGTCTTAATCTTTCTTTGTAAATTTCTGAATGTTGTTATTTTTTTTAATCTTCCTGAGCATGGCTTGTAGTTTGTGCTACTACTAGAATAAATTTCCCCGGCTACTGTAGAATTAAGTAAAATTTAGGGATATGATTGCAAAACATTTGAAAGCTGACAAGATAGTTAGTAAAATTGTACATTTTAAGGTGGATGCCTTAATGGTTATGCATTTACCAAATTTTGGGTAATATGTGAAATTCCTTTTTTTAACAGAATTTGACAATCTTGCAGGGGATTATAAGTTGTGGTATTTGGAGGTTACAAATTATGGCTGCGGCTGCAACTCCTAGTACTCAAATGGCAACTATCAACCCTTGCCTATCTTCTTCACATAAATTATTTTTATCAAGCATAGCTAGTTTCTGTACTGAGTCTAAACATGCATCTAGAATTGGCCTTAGAAGCTCCTCTCATATCTCATCAAGGCGGACACTTTTTCAAAGCCATACCTTAGTGCCTTTGAATTTTAAAAAAGGTGTCACAAGAGCAATGTCTACAGCAAACGAGAATAAACCCCTGCCTGGATTGCCTGTTGATTTAAGAGGTTGGTACTTTCAGATTTTAAGCAACTAAAATATCTGTTATTTCCCACTTAAGAAGTTTGGCACTTTATTGGGAGTAACCGAAATAGAATAAAGCGTGGAAGACATATGATTTCCGGAACATAGCTTCAGAAACTAGCCTCAAACTGTTTACTTTCTGTTTGACTAAATTTAAGCAGTTTTACTAGTGCTTTAGGCTGACTTGGCAAGTCTTCTTACGTTGCTCTGATTTGACCAAATCCATTACTTAAGTTAGGCATTGTTCTCTCAAACTTCTGTGAGTTGAATTGAACAGAACGTATTTCAATGTAAATTTGTAACTACACTGAATTGATTTTAAGTCCAAGAGATTAGGGCCTTAATCTCCTTAGAGCTGGCATCCATCATAATAACGCGTATATGTGGGTTTATAGAACAAATAGTTCATCTTTTTCTGTGAAAGTAGCTATCTTGTGAGAATGATGTTTTAGTGGCAATATAGAGGGAAAGAATGCATAACATCATTCCATATTTCAGATTGTCACATCTGAGTCATTCTTTGCATGAAAAATGTCACATAAATGTGTGTAGACAAGACCTGAAGATGCTCAAATATGAATATTTGGTTGATTTGATTTTTCTTGCATGTTTAAAAGCGGAACTTGTATTTGCAGGCAAAAGAGCATTTATTGCTGGAATAGCCGATGACAATGGATATGGTTGGGCAATTGCAAAGTCTCTTGCTGCTGCTGGTGCTGAGATTATCGTTGGAACATGGGTTCCTGTATGTAAATCAGAGACTTGTATCTCTCATACTGGTTGAAACTTTCAAATTTCAGTTACTTAAAGTTTCCTGTCTAAAACTGTATTTGGCAGGCACTAAAAATATTTGAAAGCAGTTTGCGGCGTGGGAAATTTGATGAATCATGTGTGTAAGTAAAGACCAATATTTTCTCAATCTTGCACAAATGAATGTTATTTGTTCACATGTGATTGTAACCCCTCTGCTAACTAACTGTATTCAAATCGACATTTCAGATTGCCAGATGGTTCGTTAATGGAAATCACAAAAGTTTATCCAATGGATGCAGTTTTTGACACTCCTGATGATGTTCCTGAAGATGTAAGAACATTATAACATCTAAATATTTAATGGACATTGTATAATGTGGCATAAGCATAGTTGTCAAATCGGGATTCGAATCGAGAATCGAAATCCAAAATTTGTGAATCGAGAATCGTGAATCGTGAATCGTGAATTGAATTGAATCGTAAGATTCGGGCTCGAGTTCATAAAATAATAAAATATAATATTTAAAATGTTTAACTTAAAGATACTATTAAATTTTAGGCTAGATATGCAAGTTTAGAATTCAAACATACTTATTTTCTACTTTTCCTAAATTAGAGACTAATTTTAAAGAAAAGTATGGACACGATGTGCTTTAATGCCCAACTGCTCCACCGCTTAGTTGTAGCCGGAAGTCCATTGTTGGCAGCGTGGTGTTGGGTTCCTCCTCCATCCGACGACTATTGGGTGGAGCAATTGACTTTGGCTACCTTGAGTCAGATCTTTAATTTTATCTTCAAAATAATACGCTTCTACTATGCTTCAATTTATTATGGTTCATGAATCGACCGAAGCGGTATAATCGTAAGATTCAGCCGATTCGCCACCGAATCGGTATTGAATCATAGATTCACGGTGAATTTAGATTCACCCCATAGATTCGAATCGATTTGGGGTTGAATCGAATCGTAAGATTCGTATTGAGAATCGTAAGATTCTGATAATTATGGTCATAAGATTAAATTATTGTATATAATCTTATATATGGGATTGTGCAGATAAAAACTAACAAAAGATATGCTGGGGCTTCAAAATGGACTGTCCAGGTATATTTCGTCACTCAATCACCTTTTCACTGTCTGATCATTTAGTTTATTGCTATTCTATGTACATGATGCCTGATGAAAATAAGAGGTCACTGTTTTTTTCACTCATTAAGTATCATTTTCGTAATGCACCCTTTCTTCAGAGTTTCCTGTTCATTTAGATTTTAGAAAATAACTGGATGATTTCTAAGTGTTTTCCTTTGTTTTTTGTGCTTAGTGAATAAAAGTAGAAATCTATTTTGGGCTAGTTTAAAATATGGACTGCAGTTTGTGACTGGTGATATTTGATACTGTTTTTTCAGGAACTTGTTGAATCAGTAAAGCAGGATTTTGGCAGCATTGACATCCTTGTGCACTCACTTGCTAATGGACCTGAGGTAGTAAAGTTGATGTTTTTATTTTATTTTTATGATTCGATACAGATGTATTTACGCTAAGCTTCTCATTTAATATGTTCTCCTACTCAATCATACAACTTGATCAGGTCAGCAAACCTCTTCTGGATACATCAAGGAATGGATATCTTGCAGCCATATCTGCATCAAGTTACTCTTTTGTTTCCTTACTGGCGCATTTCGTTCCAATCATGAATCCTGGTACATTTTTATGCAATTATGTGTATTATTTATCTTACCGAACAGACTCCTTGGCGGTCTCAAAAAATATTATTCAAAATTTTAATTTTGGTGTTATTATTACAGGTGGTTCTTCTATTTCTCTGACTTATATTGCCTCTGAAAGGATTATTCCGGGGTGTGCCACTCTTTGGATTGCTTTTTATCTCTCCCAAATATCTTTCTGTTTTCCAATAGAAAAGGAAAAAGAAATTCAACTTCTTTAATGTTGACAGGTACGGTGGAGGCATGAGCTCAGCAAAGGCTGCATTAGAAAGTGATACACGGGTATGTATATGTATTTGGTTTAACATGAACCTGTGCTACTTGCAATTGTTACCCATACCATAGCGTACATATAAAAAATTCCAATTCTTTTTTCGAACTTATTCAGGTACTGGCTTTTGAAGCTGGAAGGAAGCACAAAATCAGAGTTAACACGATATCTGCAGGTATATTGTTTTTGTCATTATTGAAAGAGACCATTTACTACAAAAGGTCTGTTGCTTTGTTGTTGTTGCAATGCTCCAGAACTTCAAGTAAAAAAAATTTATAATACATGCTGTTGACATATCACATAAATGCAGTCACTTTTTTAAAATCCCCAACTAGACCCCCTTTCCGACTTTTTGTTCATAGGGCGCTATCAAGCCCTTGACTGTTTTATTGCCACCTAGTCCAATTTTTTCCGCTAGGCAGCGCCAATCAATTTTTTAAGATACCGCTATCTTTAATAATTATAATTTAGTTTTTTAACACGAAAAATCGATTAGTTAGTAAAACTGAAGTTATATTAAAGTATTCTTAAAAGGGAAAATGTTAAAAATATATGGTTTAAGTTTCATATTTACTAAATTAATCTTTTATGTTTTCTTTGCGTTCTCTGACCAATTTTAAGTTTTCATTCTTCTCCAATACGTCCCACTACTGTTCAAGCTGCTGTTCACGCACTATTCATTTTTTTCCGTCTTATTTTGACATTATCTTTCAAACAGTTCATTTTTTTGACATGTAGCATTAGAGTTTTTTGTTCGTCATCCATTGTGATATACTTTTTCGATTTTTTTTTTCTGTTGTTCGATATCTAGTAAGTAACTAGTAGATACCTAGTAAGAATCGTATTTCCATATGTTTGAATTTCTGTTTTTAATTCAATAGAATCCGGTAAGTATTTGGTAAGTATCCGGTAGATAACTGGTAAGAATCATATTTTCATATGTTTTTAATTTTTGTTTTTAATTCAACAGAACCTGGTAGGTACCCGGTAAGTAACTGATAGGTTATTGGTAAGAATCGTATTTTCATGTTTTTAATTTCTGTTTTCTATTCAACAGAATCTGTACGTATTCGGTAAGTATCTGTTTTTAACTCAACTGTTGAAAAAAGTTTTTGAATGTACCTAGTATGTACTTGGTAAGTATCTGGTAGTGAATGTAAAATAATTGCAATAAATTCAAAATCATTGTATGAAAAAAAATCAAGTAATGAACAGGTAGGAAACTGGTAAGTAAGTGGTAGATACCTGATAGGAAAAGTTTTTCTAATGAAACCTAACTTGTAACCAAAAAAACACAAAAATTTAGAAAACTGGTAATATCTAAGCTTGATGAAAATTGCGAATTTAGAAAACTACCGGTTTCTTACCAGGTAAATACCAGATAACTACCAGATACGCAAAAAAACGAAAATGTAAAATCAAATATAAACATGATAAAAACACATCAATATCTTTGATTTTTATCATTCAAAATAGAAATTTAAAATCTCTAATAAAAAAAATAAGTTGCGAATCAAATCAAAGTTTGATGAACTTGCAAGCAAAACACTAATAACTTTATATCCAATAATCTCACCACCACTCGGGCAACTAATCAAACACCTTATGTGCAAACATTTTATATCCAATAGAGATTCAAATCTGAAAACAAATCAGAGATAACCGAATCAAATCAGAGATTCAAAACGAAAATCAAATCAAATTAAAAAACAAAGAAAAACTTAATGAAACACCAAAATTTTTTGATTTTCAGAAATTTTATTAGTTTTTGTAGAAATCGTTTACGGAATGAACGAAGTTATCGTTTTAAGATTCTTCAATAGTACGCCAATGAAAGATTGTGCAATATGAAGAGCTAAAATTGCTTGAACTTGAAACGTTAATTTGAACGGTTTAAGACGGTGGAAAGTAAGGGAGGTGAAAGGTTTGCTTTGGAACGTATGTCTGGATATTTTGAAACTTGCTTGATCGGAGAAAGTTATGAGTCAAACGTTGGGGTGAAAGGAAACTTTAACTTTGGTATATTTATATAAAAAGCCCTTCTTAAAATAGAAGTCTTGTTTCGATTTTTAAAACATTATGTAAATTATATTTTTTAATATTATAATTTATATTTTTTAGTTGTATATATATTTTTATGTATTATAAAAATTAAAAATAAAAAAATACAGATCTAAGGGGCCTAGGCGTTGGAAGCCCTGACCCCCCGACCTAGCGCTTTTTAAGAATTGACTGCAGTTATGTGCCACCTCTATAGACATTATTTTGACATTTTCATGCTTTGTGTAACTATCAGGTCCATTAAGAAGCCGTGCGGCAAAAGCTATTGGATTTATTGATATGATGATTGATTACTCAATAGCCAATGCACCTCTCCAGAAGGAACTTTCTGCAGGTGAATGAAGATAAACAATTTTATTGCTTGGTTTGCATCTAGTATCGGAAATATTATTTTACCAGTCCCACGATCCATTCCATAGCCTCATATATTTTTGCTAGTCAATGTTAAAAAAGGAAATATGATTAGTTGATATGTTCTCGAGCAATTCTAAGTCTAAACATATTGAAACAGAGGAGGTGGGCAACGTGGCAGCCTTCCTGGCATCGCCTTTGGCTTCAGCAATCACCGGTTCAGTCGTGTATGTTGACAATGGTTTAAATGCTATGGGAGTAGGAGTTGATAGCCCTATATTTGAGAAGCTTGACATTCCCAAGTCAGTTTGAAATTTCTCAGATGGTTTCAATCATTTTTTCAGTCTTAATAAGTGTTGTACCCAAATTTTCATTTCGGCAATCAATATGATGCAACGAGGAATACCCGCTTTTTACTTATCACGAGGAACATTGCTACCGTAGGAGCTTTTACTTTTTGTTCATGTCTGCACATTGGATGGCTTACAATTCAAATCAGTGTTGACTAATCAGTTTGATGAGATTGGTACATCATTCTTTTTCTGTTTGTTATGATATTGTTTGTTCTGTGGGTATGGATATATAAAAAGCAAATGGAATATATGATGTCAATTAAAGAAACTGCATTCATTTCCAAAAAAGAGAAGATTAAACAAATTCTATTGTTTCATATATACCTTAATGAAAAATAAAGCTTCCCCTTAGAGCAGAATGCATTTGAAAGGTCAAAATTACTCAAGTCTTGACTCTGTGAAACAAATGAACCTACTGAACTGCTCATAAACAGCTGATAGACTGTATCTAAGCTAGCTCTATACCATCTCATTCCCATTGTAAACTAGCCTAGCTTCCTCGTCTGAATGAATGGGGTCAAATTTCAGACATTGTTTCTTACCAAACCTGGGCTCCCGGACAGCTTCCCTGCGTCTTGAGATTCCACAGTCTACAGATATTCTGTTTGGCATTACTTCCTCTCCAATTTCAACAGCCGATTTCATCAACTGCAATTTCCACATTACAAAACATGAACCGGGTAAAAGCCAGATATTTAATTACAAAAAATTGTATTTAATTACCTTCCAATCCTTGTAGTCGAATCTGAACACAAAGTGCCTATATACCGCCTCCCCTGAGGCAACTGCACTGGCATCCGCAGCATTCCTTGGAGCTGACATGTAAAAAACCGTGCTAAACTATGAGAACAAAGGCAAACTATATTGAACCCACAAAAGATATAAATTAATAGATTCTATAAGGATCTTACAAACTAGATGGCAGCAATTCTCATTCACAATAATTTCGGCGCGACCATCTTTAACTAGAAATGACAAGGCAAACAAATTCTCCACTGTCTGGGCAAAGGAGCTTCTGTTCAGAATTAAATCTTCCAATTTAACACTTCTTTTCTTCCTTAAGATATTAAACATGGTTGCCATATTTATGTCCGTATTTGTTCTGTCTTCCCCAGAATTTCCATAGACCTTCCCAAAAACATAATGAGAGCACAAAAGTGTTCAACTTCAAAAGAGATGATGATAGAATTACCGATCAATATGTAAATACAGTAAGTTGCACAAAAATATCCTCTACTACCCCTGCTTAACACAACAAAGTCTTTCAATTCTCTTGGACTTACAATCATAAGTTAAGTTTTAAAAACTCACCTGTTCAGGCTGAGAAAGCTTAGTTAATTGAACATGTTTTCTAACAAAAGGCTTCCTTTACTTCAATTCAGTTTTCATAGGCCCAATCCTGTGGACAAACAGAAGCAGATTACATAACCATTCAAACATTCCAAATTTGGGGGGAAAAAGAGAAGTTCAACTATAAATGTTTACATGGTGTAGCAACCACGGAATCTTCTAAATATATGCGAGGCTCCAATTCCAATGCTCTTCCACTGTATTGTGTTCTTGCTAGTCCCGAGCCCGTCTTGTTTCCCGAATTCTTTACGAATACTGTTTACAAAATCTGCTGGAGTTATATCGTCATTCCTGTGTGCCTTTCTACAAGTTGCCAATGAATCTGTGATACTTAAAAGAGCCTGCGCATCAACTTCTTGCTCTCTTGGTGTCTTCACTGAAATCCAACCAGATACAGAGATATTACAAACTGAATTCCACTATGATTCAATAAATGATACTGAATGTAGTAAATGAATAAATACCTAGGTCGTGCAAAATCTCCACTTCGTTTAAGATCGTGTCGAAGGAATCCGAATCAGGACTCCCAATAACATCTCGTTGATCTTCACCAAGATAAAAAAAAATGGTAGTCAGAACAGAACCAGAATTTCATGCGTAAGGAGAAATTGAATATGGAGAATACCATTAATGAGAGTGTGCACAGCCCGATATCGCTTGAGAGTTAAACTAGAGGTCACTGGTAGAGCGGCTGGTTTGCTAATTTCGGCCATATCATGACGAGTAGTAGGAGTATCGAGTGGGGTCATGGGCGGTTGGAACTTGGAAGCAGTATTTGTGGTAAAAAGCTTGCAGAAGAAGGAAAATGATTAATGAAAAGAAAAACTGTAAATTTACAGTCCGATCAGATAGGGACAAGGAAAGGGAAAATTTTAGGGTTGAAGAAGATGATAAAGAATGGAATTGAAATTGAAAAATTCCTCCTTTTCGGTTGGGTTGCTCTCTCCTTTCGTGGTGCCATTAGCTGCTCTGCTCTCTTTCTCTCTCTCTCTCCCTATATATTTGATTCACGATTGAAATCTCTAGCTTTCTCTAGCTTTTTGGCAAAGTTACCCTCACATTTTAATTAAACATTATCAATAGTTTTTTTTTTTTATTAATTTATCTTTTTACAAATTAATAATGTTAAATGTTATTCGACGCTATTAAATGTGATTTTGCCTTAAATTTGATGCAATTGTGATTAAGGGCATATTTACTTTCTAAAAATCTATTCACCATAAAACTTATTTATAAGATCGAATTTCAGAATTAGTTATCATCTTACCTATTTTTTTCCATTACTAGTGTTAGTTTGATTTTCCAATAAGAATGCTCCAGGATCAATTCGAAGGAAAAAAACTCCAGTTGATTCAAACTTTTGACATGTAATTATTTCATATTTTCTTTTTTCGATTCATCAATTGAAGTGTCGACTTCTTGTAAATATTGGCAAAATGCCTTCATATATTTAAAAACAATTAGTCCGTCGTCAACTTATTTGTAAATTTTATTTTTAGAAAAAGAATTCTTGAGTAAGTTTAGAAAAAAAATTAAAGAGAGTATATAAAGTAGAAATTGAGAATAATTTGTTTTATTGATAAAAAAAAAAGAGAATAATTTATTTTAGAAAAGATGCCTTAAATCAAGCTACCCTTAATACAACTCATATTTACTTTTAAAAAAAATCAAGCTACCCAAAACGGGATGAATAGCTTTAGAGAATGTCTTCCCCTTTTATCTCCTTGACCGTACTTTTGAGTTATCATAGTCACCATTGTATATAAGTGTCGGGCGCAAGATTGTAATATGCCCACATTTTGAAGTGTAGCTTTATATGTAATGCCAACTTTATCAAATAAAAAGTTAGTTTCATATTTGTTTAGTTTTGTTTTGTTCAAAGGTATTTTTATATTGTCATTTATATTATGTTATTATGTTAGATATGTTTTATGTGTTTAAATTAAAGTTAACCTAACAATTACAAGTTGGTTGAATTGGATAAGGAACTCTTTTTAATTATCAATTAGGATTCGAACTCTAAGATGTATATGGTAGTAAATTGAATTGAAAAGGTCGCGCCTATAATTAAACCTTTGCAATACCACAATGTGGATTAGTCGGCCAATAAACTGAACACCCATCATAAAAAAAAAGTTAACGTCATTACTTATATATGAATTTTCACGAAACCTTGGTATAAGAGTTTACGCTCCAAAAGAGTTGGTATAGAAAAAACAAAAAACTAATTGGGTGAAAGGATTATTTTGCACCTTTCACATGTAATATTATGACAAGTTATATTTTTATTTTTGGCAAAATTTTAGTTTAGTAATTAAGTTTTGAAGTTGTTAGAGTTTTTAAGTTGCCATGCTCGAGATCATAGGTTTAAGTTCACTTATGGATGGGGTGTGATGTGATTTTTCTTTGTTATTACTATAAGTCCAATGAGACAATTTTTTAAAAAAAAAAAGAGATATTAAATTTTTATTATATGTACTCAAAAAAATACCTTTCAAATTTTTTATTATTTTAAAAATTCTTAACGATATTAATGTAAAAAGTTTTAGAACATTCATGCACTTTGTTATGCAGTAAAACATAACAAATTCCCGAAGAAATAAAACCTAATGGTCATAATACAGGACAATGAGTTTTATTTTTTCTATTTTTAGAAAGTCACTCTCATGAATATCTAGTTGATAAAATTAATTCAATGACAATAAAAAGCAAATAAAAATAACTACATACATGCAATATATTAAAATGTACAACAAGTTTGTAACACAAAATCGTTACGCATAACATTGGAATTAAATAAAACAATAATTATGAATGTCAAAACATGAGTTAAGTATTTCAATTCCCAAACAGAAAACACAGAAGAATATTACGTAAAATGAGTTGTATGTGAAGAAAAGAATGGTATATATGACAATCTTTACCTGTTAAACAATATATAAACACAAACACTATTAATTATACACAATAAAATCCCATAAAAAGCCACATAATTCCAATTTCAATCTTTCAGAATCAAATAAGAGAAATGGAATCATGTGTAATTGCAACAGAGGATGGAATAAGTCTGCAAGGAAGAATATTCAAGCCACCACAACAAAGGCAAAAAGAGATTAACCACGGAACAGCAATAGTATTGGTTCATCCCTACTCAAAATTAGGCGGATGTCAAGGCTTAATGCAAGGCATTGCTTTAAGGCTTTCAATCAAAGGTTTTATTACAATAACCTTTGACATGAGAGGTGTCGGCCGATCTTCAGGCAAGTCCACTTTAACTGGACTCGACGAAATCCAAGATGTCGTCTCGGTTTGCAATTGGATCTCTCAAAATTTGTCCATTAAAAACATCTTATTGGTTGGTTCCTCGGCAGGTAAGCCACACATTCCACTTAATCCTTCCGTTTTTGGTAGATTTCGCGTTCCACTTGATCTTTCCTTTTTTCGTAAATTTCATGTTTAGTCTAATCCTATGTTTTGATAGGGGCGACGGTGGCTGGATCAGCGGTGGATATGGTAGACGAAGTGATAGGATTTGCGAGCATTGGTTACCCTTTTGGGTTAGCTGCGTCTTTTTTATTTGGGAGACACCATAATGCGATATTAAGGTCGCCAAAGCCGAAACTGTTTATATTAGGAACAGAGGATGAGTTCACATCGATACAGCAATTGGAGTCCAAGCTAATGTCGGCATCTGGACGAGTTCAAGCACATCTTGTAGTTGGAGCTGGCCACTTTGAAATGGAAGGACCAGATTATGATGCTCGAATGGCTGATTTGATTTCGGCTTTTATTACATCCCTGTTGCATTCATTGCCCACTCTACAAACTCATCGGTTTAGTACAATTAATTAGACCTTTCAACATATTATGAACTAGAGAACAAAATAAAAAAACTAGTTAATTTGTGTATCGTATGTTGTACAAATATCGCTCAGACTCGCCAATGAAATTATATGGTATGTTAGAAATGTTGTCAAAATCTAGCCGTTTTGGTCAACAACAATTAATGAAAATGTGCATACTAAGATAGACATGTGTAATCGATCTCAAGATATGTTAGCCTTACTTTCTAGCACATTTAATGTCAATTTGAGTAAATTCCACCACTTTAAAGCACAAAGACTCAATTTTTATAAATGACTACATTAACATAAAAAGGGCTAATTTTTATTGGATAGGCTTTGATTCATTACCCATTTCATTGTCAGATTTATCGGCAAGCACTGAAATTGCCTCGGTAAGTGTCTGTTCATGCTCCTGCATTGTATGTCACGAAATAGTTAAGCATGTAACCAGTTAGTAAAATGGAACACTCGAAATTGATGTTTCAAATGTTCTTACTGTCATATCAATGTTGCCTTGTCAAGCTCGTGTGGATCGGGTTGGCTCAAAGCTTGACCTGTTAAATGATGTACCGAAAACAAAATAAATAAGCAGAGAGTATTTAATACAAAAGAAATCCCAAGTTAAAATTAATACCTCTTCAACCAGGGACTCCGTGTTGAATAACTCGATTTCCTTTGCAAAGCCAATCTGAGTTGCCCCTTCCAACATTAGGATAGCCACTGTGAGTCATGCCATGGACTTCTCCTCGATGTGCAATTCAACCTTCCCATTGAATGTCCTCTGCAGACATCTGTCAACAAAAAGGTACAAGCGTTTTCCATCACGAAAAATGAGGATATATAGTTGAAATGCAAACTAACAGTACCAGACCAACATAGGTATCGCAAATTTGCAATAGCTATTCATTGCCTGGATTGAACCAGGTCAATTGTTTGTTCAGGCCCAAGCAGCCTCTCTCTAAGCAAGCTCAGCCCAGCAAATAAAATCTATAATTTTTTTAATCTAATCTACTCAAGGTAGGCGTGGCTTGAGTTTAAAAGTTAGTGATTATATTGAAACTGAATGTAAAATTTGTTAGGTCATCCCTTAGTCATGAAACACTTTTGAGATTTGACGCGTACTCCGTTTTGTACAAAACTAAAGTCAAAACTGCAACTATGCACACATATTAACATAATTAAAGTATGGATGTACCAAACAATATAATTTATGGTGTACCTTCACAACTGAGTGCATATTTCCAGAAAAAGACTGAATTTTCTCTTCTTACACAGAACAGCCTGCCCCATATGTCATAACAAAATTGATCAGTTCAGTCAATTCACATGGATTAGCTATGATGACTTATAATCCATTGCAACTACAGATGATAAAAATTATTGAATAGTTCATTACTTTTTGAATTGTGACACAAGTCTTCGTCCTACTTCAAGAGTATCTATCTGGATCCAAATATCATATTTTCCTACGGATTGCACAATTCCTAGTAGGCATTGTTATCATCAGGCCAGAATATACTCTAAGGAATTACTTACCCCCAGCCCAAAAATAGAAACATAGAAGTCAAAGTTCCTAAAAATGACAAAATAGTTTTAACAGTCCAACTTCTGTTCAACGACTACAAGGGCTGTGTGCGACTTAACAAGCAATGCAAAAAACTATTCGATAGAAGATGTATTTATATCAATTGTTCTTAGAAACAAACTTCTCAAATGGGAATACAAAGTTAGTAACTATTTATAACCATTATAATGAAATATACTGTAAGATTACCTCTTTGAGATTTACCCATTCCCATGTCTCATCAGCTGTATATATATCATAGATAAGTGCATGCCGACCCTGTCAAATAATAATCCTCCAATCAAAGAGTATCATTGCAAATAGTGCCAATGGTCAATACAACATGGATATAAATAAAACGATATTTGTACTATGCTAAAGGAAAGGTAGCAGTAAACGAATGAAAGCCCCACAAAGAAGCCATTCCATTTCAGCTTTTTCAATTGCTTTTAATACCATGCTTAACAGAGCCTTGGACATGTAGAACAATATTGTCCATTCAAGATAGCAATTGGAAATTCAGAAACAAGAACATGGTCAAGAAATCTCTGCTCTAACCATAGTTGTCGAGAGCGCAAAGCACACTCGTAGCGCAAGGGTCCAGCTTCTCGCTTCGCTTCATTGCAAAGCGCAAAGGTGCTCGCTTTGGAGAAAAAAAAAGCGCACTATTATAAATTTCACAAAACATTATAGGTTTAGAAATTTATGAAATTTAGCTACTTAAAACTGATAGATATTAAAAAGACCACATGTCACAATAGTTCACAACAAGAAACAAGTCATTAAAAATATCACATCACTATCATTTGATAGCACTCAAATAACATGAGATTAAGAACCACTGAAGATGGTTAAAAAAAACAATCACATGTGCATTTTCCCCTAAACATACCTCAGCAGGGTTGTAATCAGTTATAACAGCCTCATAAAAGTTGTTGTCCTCTGGTCATCTTGTCCACACTTTCCTTCCAATTAATGAATCAGAAGTTGTTGCTTCAGCATGTTCATTGTGTCCAGTACCAAAGGAAGAAAAGCAAGAACAACAATCATCAAGCAGCAGCTAAGTAAAAACAATTACCACAGTTATTATTTCGAGTTACAGTTTCACTGTTTCAAGTTTTACAGCATCAGTAATTTTAGAATTATTTACCTTTACAGTATTAGAATATTCCAGAATCAAGGCTGATTCAGCCATTTTATCCTTATACACTATAGTACTAATATTAGCTGTTATTTTGGCAGTATATGCCAGGTCCTATGTAACCGTTAGAATTAGCCTATTTATTCCCTAGGGCTGTATCCAATGATTATCTCATCAATGAAAATATCAGTATTATTCCTTTCAGTTCCCTAGTCATCTTTTTTCCTATTTTTAACCTAGTTTACAATTTCTGCCTTTTCTATTTCCTGCATCTATCTTCCTTTCTACAATTCCTTCTTTTACTCTGTTTTTCCTAGATATTTACTGTTTTATTTCCTAGAGATTTAGCTAAGTTAGGGGAACCTAACAACTGGTATCAAAGCACCGATCCTCAGACCATTAATGGTTAGAAAAGTCACTGCTAAAAGATTAATGGAATCCCTGGAAGATCAGATTAAAAGCTTGAACACAAGGTTTAATGAAACTGAAGAAAGGTTAAATGCTAGAGATGAAAGGAACGCAGAGCATTTTGAGAGGTTGGGGGAGTCTCACTCTAATCTAGAAAGAAATGTTGTAGAAGTAAGAAAGGAGGTGAGTGACCTGAAGAAAGAGTTAGCAGAGAAATTTCAAAAGTTAACAGATGCAGTAATGGCAATATCCAGGAGCCCTAATCCTGAAACCCAACCTGAAACTCAAACCGCTCCTCATTCTTTCACCAGAACCTCAAGTGGCCTCTCTAACCCACCAAACCAAAGCTATCCACTTCAGTCACTGCCCAGACCTTCATTCTTAGCCCCCTCCTACCCAGATCCACCTTTGAACTTGCCAAACTCAACCTTTAGCCCACACAACACCACCATTCACCCTTAAAACCCAACCTTTAACCACCAAAACCCCAGTAACTCTCAGTTGCCATTCCTTAACTCTTAAGCTGTCAACTTTAATGCCCAAAACCCATCCCTGAACATTCAAAACAGGGCAAGCTCCTCACAACAAACCACACCTCAAACTGCTTTTCACATAAATAGACCACCTACACACCAATACCCTTACCCACCTAGACCCCCACTCTACCACAACCCAGACTTGGATACTAACCTGATTGGACCCCCTGTAGAAGGCCATTATCAAAGGGCTCCTTACCTACAAAAACTATTGCCAAAATGTGAGCTGCCTAGCTTCAATGGTGATGAAGTGGAGCTGTGGACTAGCAAATGTGCTAGGTATTTTCAAATCTTTGAAGTACCAGAGGATAGAAAAGTAGAGCTAGCTGGTTTGTATATGTTTGGAAGGGCTGAAAGTTGGTTGGATTCCATCCAACTTTGGAATCCAGTGGAATGATTTTAGAAGAGAGGTGGAGAAAAGATTCCAGGGTACTGAGATCACAGAGGTAGTAGAGAGAATGGCACAGTTAAGACAAACTGCTACTGTTTTACAATATCAGGAACAGTTTGAAGAGGCCAAAGTTAAGCTGGAAAGAGTTCACCCTGAGCTAACCCCAGAGTATTATGTGAAGTGTTTTGTAGCAGGGCTTAAACCAGAGCTGAGAGCAGCTGTTAGAGCCCAAGAGCCAACAGACTTATTTACTGCCATTAAGCAAGCCAAATACCAAGAAACAATTGTCAAAAACCTAATGGAGGCATTCAAACCTAAACCATTGGTCAAACCAAACTCTAACCCTAAATCTTGGACCCAAAATGCCAACACAGCCAAAAACATCACCACAACCTACCAAAAACCACCTGATCCCAAACCTACACCCATTACCAACCAAAACAATTACAAGAAGATACCTGGAGCTTGCTGGAAGTGTGGGGATAAATACCATCCAGGGCACCAATGCAAGAAATTGTTTGCCATGGCAGGGGAAGAAGAGTTAAAAGAGGAAGGGCCAGGGATAGAGGAGGAAGAAGAGGTGGAGGAGCAGACTGGAGAGGAAGAGTAGATCCACTTATCCATCAATGCTTTGGATGGAGGCCTTACAGATAGTACAATGAAGCTAAAAGGTACTCTAAACAAAAAGCCAGTTATGATTTTGATAGACAGTGGATCCACCCATAGTTTTGTGGATTCTAAAATAGCTAAAGATGCTAAGTTGCCCTTAGTTTCAGTCAAGCCTATACCTGTTACTGTAGCTGATGGTAGGCAATTGGTTGTCACATCTAAATGTCAAGACTGTGTGTGGAGTATGAATAGTAATAGGTTTCAATTCACTCTAAGGGTCCTAGAACTTGGTGATTATGATCTAATTCTAGGAGTGGATTGGATGAGACATCATTCACCTATCACTTTTGATTTTGAGGAAAACAGATTGTTAGTTCAAAAAGAAGGTAAGCAGATAGAACTCAAGGGAATGAAGGAAATCATGGCTCTAAAAATGATGTCCATGAAATCTGTTAACAAAATGATTAGTAAAGGATGGAAGGGGGTGACCAGCAAATTATTAGTGATGATTAGCCCAACCTCAACCCAAAACACTAGCCAATCTAACCAAAAAGAACCATCACCTGAAAACCCTATACGGAAGCTAGTACAATAGTACCACCAAATCTTTCAAAACCCAACTACCCTACCACCCAAGAGGAGCCATGACCATACAATTCCCCTCAAGGCAAATTCAGCTCCAGTGAATGCCAGGCCATATAGATATTCCCACTACCAGAAAAATGAAATTGAGAAGCTAGTTGAGGAGATGCTTAAGGAAGGTATTATAAGGCCCGGTACTAGCCCATTTGCTTCACCTGTGCTATTAGTCAAGAAAAAAGATGGTTCCTGGAGGTTCTGTGTGGACTACAGGGAGCTCAACAAGATAACTACAAAGGATAAGTTTCCTATGCCTATTATTCAAGAGCTTATAGATGAGCTACATGGAGCTGTAATCTTCTCCAAGATTGATTTGAGGTCAGGTTATTTCCAGATTAGAATGGTTGAATCTGATATTCCTAAGACAGCTTTCAAAACCCATTCTGGCCACTATGAGTTCCTAGTTATGCCATTTGGCCTTACTAATGCCCCATCCACTTTTCAAGCTCTAATGAACACCATATTCAAACCCTATCTTCGGAAATTTATCCTAGTCTTTTTTGATGACATATTAATCTACAGCCCTAGCCTAAAAACCCACCTACAACACCTAGAAACTGTTTTCCGGATGCTCCAACAACACCAATTATATGCAAAACAGAGTAAGTGTGAATTTGGAGTGGAAAGGATAGCATATCTGGGCCACATCATTTCAAGGGAAGGGGTGGCCACTGATCCAACAAAGATATCAGCAATGGTAGAATGGCCCCTGCCCAAAACCTTAAAGGGACTTAGAGGATTCCTAGGCCTCACAGGCTATTACAGAAGATTTGTGAAGGGTTATGGAGAAATTTGCAAGCCCCTAACGAAAATGTTAAGGAAAGATCGGTTCAAGTGGACTGAGGAAGGAGTACAAGCATTTAACAAGCTCAAACAACTAATGAGCAACACACCAATTCTGGCCTTACCCGACTTTTCTCAACCATTTATATTAGAATGTGATGCAAGCTAAGTGGGGATTGGGGCAGTCTTAATGCAGCATAACAGGCCATTATGTTACCTGTCTAAGCCCTTGTGCCCTAGAAACCAAAGACTATCAGCTTATGAAAGAGAACTTTTAGCCTTAATTCATGCAGTAACTGTGTGGAGATCATAACTGGAAGCAGCACCCTTTGTTATAAGGACAGATCACCAAAGCCTGAAGCATTTGTTGGAGCAAAGGTTACATACAGTCATACAGCAGAAGGGAATTACCAAGCTGTTAGGGCTACAGTACTCAATTCAATACAAAAGGGGAACTGACAATAGAGTTGCAGATGCCCTATCCAGGCAAGGTGAAGAAGGAAGTCAAGTTTGGGCAATTTCTACTGTGGTTCCCAACTGGATAATGGATGTCCTGGGATCATATGAAGGTGATGAAGAGGCTGAGAAGGTCATATCAGAACTAGCCATAGATCCTAAAGCTAGAGAGCCCTATAGAATTCAGCAAGGGATATTGTACTACAAGCAAAGGATTTATGTTGGAAGCAGTAATAAACTCAGGGAGAGGGTAGTCCAAACACTCCATGATTCACCTATTGGAGGGCATTCAGGAATCAAGAACACCATCACTAGAGTGAAGAAGCACTTCTTTTGGCCCAAACTGAAGAATTGGATAATGGAATGGGTGGCTGGATGTGAAATTTGTGTCAGATGCTAGGCAGAGAATTGTTCAATTCCTGGATTACTACAACCCTTGCCAATTCCTGAAGCTGCTTGGCAAGATATATCAATTGACTTTGTTGAAGGGTTGCCTAAATCTGCAGTCTTTGATACAATCTTGGTGGTAATAGATCGTCTGACAAAGTATGCTCATTTCATTCCATTAGCTCACCTTTACACAACAGCAACAATAGCCAAAACCTTCCTCAGTAACATTTTTAAGCTTCATGGGATGCCAAGAACAATAGTTTCAGACAGGGACAGGGTGTTCACAGGGGTATTTTAGAGAGAATTAATGAAACTATTAGGCACCAAACTGCTATTCAGCAGTGCCTATCACCCACAAACTGATGGCCAAACTGAAAGGCTAAATCAGTGTATAGAGAGCTACCTGAGAAGTTTAAGTTTTCAACAACCTAAGAAATGGGCCAAATGGTTGAATTTGGCAGAATACTGGTACAACAGCACCCACCATAGTGCCATTAACATGACACCTTTTCAGGCCTTGTATGGAGTCAAACCCAGGCTTGCAGTGCTTCCCAACCAAGTAACAATAATGGCAGCCATAGAAGAAATGTTAACTATAAGGGAAGAGATAAATTTGATGCTAAAAGAAGCTTTATCTAAGGCACAAAATAGAATGAAGCAATATGCAGATAAAAGAAGAAGTGACAGGGAGTTTCAGGAAGGAGATTGGGTCTTTCTAAAGTTACAGCCCTATAAACAACAATCTTTAGCTATGAGAAGTAATCAAAAGCTATCAGCTAAATACTATAGGCCATATCAGATAGTAGAGAAGATAGGAAAGGTTGCATACAAGTTACTATTACCCGCAAAATCCAAAGTACATCCAGTTTTTCATGTTTCATTGTTAAAAAAGAAGCCAGACAAGATGACAACTACTCTAACTACACTACCACCACTTGAAGATGGACTACTACCATTGGAACCAGCAAAGGTAATCAACAACAGACACGTGGAGATTGAAGGCAAGTCAATTCATCAACTATTAATTCAGTGGAAAGGTCTACCATCCATTGATGCTACATGGGAAGACAAGGAGTACATCACCAAGCAATTTCCAGAATTTTTCCATTCTTGGGGACAAGAATGCTCTCAAGGGGTGGGCATTGTCCAATACCAAAGGAAGAAAAGCTAGAACAACAATCATCAAGCAGCAGCTAAGTAAAAACAATTACCACAGTTATTATTTCGAGTTACAGTTTCACTGTTTCAAGTTTTACAGCATCAGTAATTTTAGAATTATTTACCTTTACAGTATTAGAATATTCCAGAATCAAGGCTGATTCAGCCATTTTATCCTTATACACTACAGTACTAATATTAGCTGTTATTTTGGCAGTATATGCCAGGTCCTATGTAACCGTTAGAATTAGCCTATTTATTCCCTAGGGCTGTATCCAATGATTATCTCATCAACGAAAATATCAGTATTATTCCTTTCAGTTCCCTAGTCATCTTTTTTCCTATTTTTAACCTAGTTTACAATTTCTGCCTTTTCTATTTCCTGCATCTATCTTCCTTTCTGCAATTCCTTCTTTTACTCTGTTTTTCCTAGATATTTACTGTTTTATTTCCTAGAGATTTAGCTAAGTTAGGGGAACCTAACACATTGGCTGGAACTGGAAGGGCACCTGAAGAGCTATGGCTCATATAATGATGATTCCCTGCAGGAGCTGTACAAGGGTACTGCGTATATTTCTTAGAGGATAAACCTGAGATTGCTTGACCCTGCTAATAGAGGAAAATACAAATAAGTAAGAAGACACATCAATATTCAAAGAAAGCTAAGTCAGTTAATTTAAACCACAACACAGCTAGAGAAGATACCTAATGGAATGTCTTCTGTCTTTTACGAGAGCCTGAAACACTAGGACTGAGGATAAAATCATTAATGTTGGGGAGATACGATAGAATGAAGCCCGGATAAATCTGAAGTCGTGACGAACACTTTCAGATTGAAACTTATTTGACGGTTCTACCAAATAATTCAATCAGATAAAATAGAAATCAACAATTAGAATTATTGATTTGCTGTGAAAACGAACCATGTATGACTGTATCTGATCGAAAATCCGTCTAGCTTGCCAATGCCCCGTTCTCTCTATATATAGAGAACCGAAATAACCGTCCAAGATAACTGCTTTTACAGTTATTTTTGTCCAAAAAACCCTGTATCGCGATCGCGACTCCGTTCTCATAATACCAAAACTTTATGGTTCTCAGGTGTTATGGGGACAAATTCATTCTAAAAATGAATTTTTACAAGATAACTTTTATTCGAAAATAAAAAATTATCTCGACCCCAGCCAGTGCGCTGCCCCAAGAAGCCAAATATTGTAATAGAGCCCGAACAAGCGCCCTCCACGCTCTCCTGACTTGTTCGATGAAATATTACGATCGTATTGATCAACCAATTATACTAAAATACTAACAATTAATTGACTGCGATGCACTAGATCTGGTTGATTGGTGTCCTCCAGCCTGTCTCCACTCTCGGTTAGCATTGACAAATAAGAAAGAGAGTCAAATATCTATTGATTGTCAAATTCAAATTGGATCAATTTCAGAAACACTCAAACCTGATCCTTTTGATAATCTCATCCCCATTAACCTTGGAGACTGATCATCGGACACTCTGAGCTCTTTTCTTAGTTCAGTTATTAAACTCGCCTTCTCCTGTGGGTAAAACCAAAAAGACTAAAAATATTAGTAACAAAAAATAGAACTTGATTATGTAAGAAGAGTGCATACAGAATAGAAATAAATACCCAAGTTATGGCATCACACTGAGCCTTAAAAGCGCGCAAAACAGAACAGTAAGCTTCCTGTTCAAGATGATGAATTTGGGCTTCCATGCCACTATGAATTCTAGAGTAAATTCTATTCCCTTAAAACCTTTCTCGCTTTGGAATCAATTGTTGATGTGGAGGAGCTAGTGCTTCGTTTGTACCGGCAAATCCTTTAGTTAGATAACATCGTGCCATTGATCAATGTAAGAAGAGACTCGAAAAGCGCTCTATTTTTAGGTTTGTCATCCGAATTTTCATTCCTCGAACACTATCAGGTGCTGTGTCGACATATTGTCGTCTAAGCATCAGTTCGATTTTTTTATCTAGTCCGATTTTTTCCCTAATTTTTAAGTGATTGAGACCTATAATAATTATAGTTCTTTTTTTAATTAAAAAAGGTAGCACGGTTGGTAAAACTAATGTGCAACAAAATATTCTCACTATACAATTTTCATTTTGAATCTCAAACCGAGAAATAGAACGCTATAAACCACAAAAAATTAGTGAGGATATTTATTTTTAAGGAATTAATTTTAATGTTGATGTGTTTTTATGTAAAAATTAACTAACACTTATATTTTCATATGCTAAACTATATTTTTTTAAAATATTATTGTACTATAATTAATTTTTTAATTGAATTTATATTTTTATCTAATTAATATTTATAAAAAATAAAAAATTTATAAATTCGCCTAGGTCCGGGCCAGACCCCATCTAGACATTCGAAGCCCCGACCACCCAATTAGCGCCTGACACTTTTTAGAACCTTGTCGATAAGAGCTTATCATGCCGTTGTTGATATATTTAATGACAATTCAACCATTAGATGTCTATACATGCATATTTTAATCGATATTTTTCATTTTTCTTCATCATGTATAAGTGTAAGATATATATGAGGCTACAAACACTTCTCCAGTCGCATATTGGTTTCTAAACATAATTTACCTGTTTAACATAAACAAACATATAGATCATTGAAGTTTCTTCACTTTCTCATATGTTGAGAAAGAAAGAGAAAATGCTTGGCCAACATTTTAGAAGTTCACAAAAATATTAAATTTTATATTGTTAGTTATAGTCGTTAATATGTACAAGGGGCATTTGTCTGATATAGGATTTGGATACCAAGAAGATTGGTTCAACTGAAGTGAATGATGGCCTATATTACTTGAATGTTGAAAATTTCTTTATTTCTGCTTTCAATAAAAGTGTTGTTTTTGCTGACAAATGTAATAGAGAAGAACTTTGGCATTATAGGCTAAGGCATCTGACAAATAATAGATTAGCAATAGTAAATAAGAAATTTCTTGATATTGAAATTTGCACTTGTATGTGATATATGTTGTCAATCTAAAAAAAAAGACTTCCATTTGCTTTATCTCACTCTGTTTGTAAAGAACCTTTTGATTTGTTACACATTGAGATTTGGGGACCAACTAGCATGTCTATGGATGGTTATAGACAATGTTATCAAAATTAGACCGGATGTTGAACCAGTAAAGTTAGTGGTTTATAGTTTTTTCGGTTTAATCGAGTTGAATCGTGGTTCAACCGTTTCTTTGATTTATTTGAAATAATAAATTTTCATTTGTCCAATATAAGTATGATTTTTTTATGAAAACAAAATAAATTAGTAATTGATAATAATAATATTTTGTGGAAGGAAATATGATATAATATATCAAAACTTTTTTTTTAAATTACTTCATATGGGCTTATAATAATAATTACAAAGGAAAACCTTATCCCACCCTGCCCGACTGTGTACTCTAACCTGTGATTTCTTGGATCACAGCTTCACGGTTCAACCACTCGACCAACCACTCGACCAAGCCTTTGCCACATAATATATCAAAACCTTTAAATATTCTTTTAGGGAAGGAAATTGTTGGTCCCAGAGGTGTGATATAGGAGTCAGAGGGGGGGGTGATTGACTCCTTTTCGTAAAATAAGCAAGTATTATAATGGTAACCTTCTGATGCAGTGATATAAAAATAGGGAGATCAGAGTTAGAGATTTTTACACAGCTATTTTATACTGTTTCGGACCCTGCCTACCGCCAGTCCTTAGAGCGTCCGCTTTTGAGCTTTAATCCACTATTTCCAAACTCCTTCACAAGCGGAGAAGCCTTTACAATAGAATTCTTACAGCTAAGAGTACATTCTTCTTCCTGTCTCTAATTCCCTAGTTCAAGAGTACTTACCTCTTGAACTCTTCTAAGACACAACTTACACCAAGCTGTTCTTAGGATTACAATCAGACCTCAACAAAACCCTTACTTAGTTTATGAGTGTATTTGAATGGATTTAGTGATCTTGTACTTTGAGTTATCAAGAATCACTTTACAACAGATTTGAGATGGTTTTTCTAAGCTTTATAAGACACAAATAGATTTGTGATGGTTGTTTGCTTGAGAGTTCATTGCAGATGTGTAATGAGATTTGCAATTGATTATGAAAGTTTGGAATTTTTTTTACCGTTGGTAGAAGTCTTTATATAGACAATCTTCAAGAACTTCCCGTTGTAACTCAACCTTAGAGTCACAATTTTAGCCGTTGTTTCACAGCTGCTCTTTTTTCCTTTAGAGCTGTTGGATCTTTCCGTTAGGCTCATATTCTTTTCCATTAGAACCTTTTAGCAGGAGTCAACTCTGCCAACCTTCTGTGTTTGACCAGTCTTTGCTCAAATTATACTTTGACAGTTGTACTTGTGTCAGTTTGTTTTGTAGCAAGAGTTGTCCTTCCTTCCTTGTTGTCAACTCGTATTTAGTGTTAGGCAGATCACCTCTCTTTTGTATCATAAAAAGTAGAGGCCTATTTTTAGCATTTGTCTTCACGTGAGTTGTTGTATTGGGATTTGAGTTTTACCAGTTGGAGATTCTTTTCTTCTCTAAAAGGTCTTATAAGTGATTCCGAGTATATTTTCTTCCGATCTCTCAATCTTTCTTTGTCTTCCAATGGATGTTCTTCTGATCTTCAAACATCCTCTGAGCTCTTAATTGTATCTTCTGAGCGCTCAGCCTCTCATGGATTTTTGATTATCTTCAATACTTGGCTTTTGGGTTATAAGTTTTAGCTTTTGATTCTTCTTTTGTTTCTTCTAAGCTAAGTTCAACAATCTCCCCCATTTTGATGATAACAAAAACCTGCAAGACAAAGGTTAGCTCCCCCATAATCCATGCCAGATTCTGAGTAATAAACAGGTAGTACAATATGAATATTGTACTCAGAATCAAAAGGGAAATTTTTCACTATAGATCTTTAAGTGTTAACAATATGTTAACTTCTATAAAGCACAATTACAATTACATGAAGATTATAGTTTGAAAGCAAGAAAATTACAACGGATAGATACGACTAGTTATATTCTAACTAGCTATCACTATTCTACTCATGCTTCTTTTCTCTTGCTGCTTCAAAGAACTTTGATTGAGGAGTCCTATCTTCATCATCATCTCCTTTGGCTCTGCTGCTGCTCTCCCCCATTTTGTTAGCATTAGAATGGGGGTCAACCTCCATGGGCTCTAATTGAAGCATCTGTACCTTCCAGGCCTTCTTGTGCGAAACAAGTGCAGACTTCCCATGCTTCAGAGCTTCAGCATTTACTATAATGGTTTCTAGAGACTGAGCAAACGTCTTTATGGCCTTTTTAAGCTCATTAGTACAGGATTAAAAATTTGGCACTAAGGCTGTGATGGGTGAGAGGTACTTTGGGTTACTGTACTTACACAAACCTTTACAGAGAGGAGCACTGCCTAGTTGACCGATAGGTAGGTTGTGTTCCATGACATTGGCAATCTATTGTAAGAAGGGCACTACTATAGACTCATGGACATAGAATGGGTCTAAGTCAAGTGTAAGGCTTTGAAGTTTGGATAGTAGACCCTTCAATTTCCTGGAGAGGCATGTAGTGCTTGCCCTAACATCATTTCTGATGGCGATTTTTAAGTCCTTGATGAGTTTGGTCAGTGTATCCACAATTGATTTTATTGTCTTGTCAACATCAGCGGATATGTCAGTAGAGTGATCGGAGCTTATTGAACCAAATTCCGACTTTATATTTTCTTATAGTGTATTGAGAGCATCCATGAAATTCTTAATAGAGGTTTGATGCTCTCAGTATTCTTCTTTCTCTCCTTTATTTCAGCAATAGTGGCCGAGTAACCAAAGATGCTACCTTCTAAATTTCCCCCACAAGTTCAGTTTTAAAAGCCAAAATTTGATTGCTAGTGGAATCTTGAAGGGATTTGAACATATCTTCTTATTGGGTGAATAGTTTTTCAAGGCTTTCCTTGATTGCCTTTTGACTTTCCACCAAAAGCTTCTCATTTTCACCAATTTTCTCAGTGAGTGCGATCATTCGAGTGGAAATTTCTTTGTGCTCAACAAGCCTATCATCCATCAAAGGCATGATGTCATTCTTTAAATCTAGGGCAATTACTGGTGAGCTAGGGATAAAAAGAGTTGATGCTTCAATAGATGCTGCTTGGGCGGTTAAGTTTATACAGTACTGAGCTAATCTCAGTGGCTTGCTCAAGAATGGCCTGATTCTGAGCTATTCTCTATTGAATATGATATCTTGATTCTGATGATTGAGTGTCATCCTTAGAATTAGATTATGTTTCCTCTTTGTCTTCCTCAGAAGGATCGTGTAATTCTTCAAATTTAGAGTTCATTTGATCTTCTCCAAGTGCCATTTCATCCTTCTCAGTTTGATTATCCTGAGAGGTAGTTTTAACTTCCTTAGTTGGCAATTCCTCACGTCCTAAGTTGCCTTGTTTTTCAGTTTCATTGACAGTTGGTATATATGGGTTACCGGAGTGAGCATCAATAGCTGCTTCATTAATTTGTGCCTCATAGTCCCTTTCTCCTTTTTCTTTTGTATGGGCCCTATTAGTCTCTTACTGACCAATATTAGCAGTAGTGGATGGAAGAGTGTCATCTACATAGTGGGTAGAATGGCTAAATTTCTGGGTGTAGATGATATGGAGGGTATTTTGATTGGTGGGGAAGTTGGTGTTTTTGCCCTTTTTAGAGTAGGTGATTTGGTTTGTGAGGTTCTTGTGGGTGAAGATAGTGATGAGTACTTTAATGGTGATGGTGAAAGGATGGAAATCTGAGGGTTGTAGGGTCTTTTAGTAACGGTTTGTGAATAAACCGTTAGATTTCAATGAGTAATTTCTCATGGCGTTAATCACGGTAAAAGGTGAACCATTTTTGAGCTTTTAACCGCTCATGAGTTGTCCCCTTGCCTTTTAAAATTCAAAACATTTGGGAGTTGGTGTTTTTAATTTGCCATACACTTGTCGCTAATCCATATGCTGAGTCATCATCTGAGGCTTGCACTGTGACTCATATAGAATTCGACACTCTAATTGCTCCTCGGAGGCTGCTGAATTGCTCTTTACTCAGAGGCTTGGTGAAGATATCAATGCGTTGTTCATTTATTGGAATGTAGACAAGTTTTACATCCTTCTTCAATACATGATCTCTGATGAAGTGATGTACGATGTTGACATGCTTAATTCTATTGTATTGCACTGGATTCTTTGATAAGTCAATTGCTCTTTTGTTATCACACATGACTTCTATACATCCAGTTTTGACTCCATAATCTTCAAGCTATTATTTGATCCATAAGATCTAAGCTATGCAGCTTCCAACAGCCATGTATTTTGCTTCAGTTGTTGAGAGAGCTACTAATGTTTGCTTCTTGTTGTACCAAGAAACCATATAATCTACAAGGAAGTCACATCCTCCAGTAGATCTTTTTCTTTCAAGTTGGTCTCTCTTATAATCTACATCTATGTATCCTCTAAGTGTGAAATCTCCATTATTTGGATAACAGAGTCCCACATCTACTATCCCAATTAGGTATCTCAGAATCCTTTTGAAAGTAGTGAGATGAGATTCCCTTGGATCAGCTTGATATCTAGTGCAGTAGCATACTATATAGTGTATATCTGGTCTACTGACAGTGAGATAGAGTAATGAGCCAATGATCCCTCTATAGAGTTTTTGTTCTACAGACTTTCCTTTTGGGTCCTTACAAAGTATGGTGTTGGAAGCTATAGGTGTTAACGTTGACTTACAACTTTCCATGTCAAATTTCTTCAGAACCTCCTTGGTATATTTGGTTTGACTTATGAAGATTCCTTATGAGCTCTTCTTGATTTGTACACCCAGGAAGAAGGCTAGTTCTCCCATCATAGACATCTTAAATGCATTCTTCAACTGATCGCTGAATACTTTACATAAGTCTTCATTTGTTGCTCCAAAGATGATGTCATCCATATATATTTGAATAAGAATGATATCACTGTCTCTTTTCTTGATGAATAGCGTGGTGTCTGCCTTGCCTCTGATATATCCTTTTGATACAAGGAAGTTGGTTAACCTTTCATACCATGCCCTAGGAGCCTGCTTCAGACTATAGAGTGCTTTCTTTAGTTTGAACACATGTGCAGGTTGCTTTGGGTCTTCAAATCCAGGTGGCTACTTCATATATGCCTCTTCTGAGATAACTCCATTCAGAATAGCACTTTTTACATCCATTTGAAATAGTTTGAAATTTATATGGGTTGCAAAAGCACATAGGATTCTGATGGCTTAAAGTCTAGAAATAAGAGCAAATGTCTTATCATAGTCTATCCCTTCCTGTTGGTTGTACCCTTAAGCGATAACCCTTGCCTTATTTCTGACGACATTGCCTTCTTCATAAATCTTGTTTTGAAAAACCCATTTGGTTCTGATGACAGACTTCC
Source organism: Euphorbia pulcherrima (assembly GCA_947683365.1). NCBI lineage: Eukaryota > Viridiplantae > Streptophyta > Magnoliopsida > Malpighiales > Euphorbiaceae > Euphorbia > Euphorbia pulcherrima. The sequence continues at coordinate 5,548,738 of CANTUS010000008.1, forward strand.
TTCTGGGAAGTGGGACTAAGTCCTATACATCATTTCGAGTAAATTGATCCAGCTCCTCTTGCATTGCCATCATCCAGTTTTCATCATGCTCTGCATCTTCAAACTTCTTTATTGCTCAATGATTGAGACAAATGTTGGATGACTTGCCATTCTTTGAAGCTGTCCTCTAGTCAGAATTGGATTTTGAACATTTTCAACAACTTGATCTAGGGTATGATCTCTGTGAGTTCCAATTTCTCGTTGAACATTATGGACCGAAGGTTAAGGTTGCTGGAATTCTTCTTTTGGATTTCCAAATGAAATTGTTGGATCACTGTTTTCAGTTACAGCTTCTGAGTTTACTTCTCTATGAGGCAAAACTTCATCTTCTTCTGATGGATTTACTTGACTTTCTACATGGTTAGTCTCATCGAAGTCTACGTGTACAAATTCTTCTAGTGTGTTTGTTCGTTTATTAAAGACCATGTAGGCCTTGCTATGTGTTGAGTAACTCAAGAATATAGCTTCATCAGATTCAGGATCAAATTTTCTTAGTGTGAGCGGGCGACCTTTTTCCATAAGATAGAAAAATAAGTGTGACGAAGCGAACCGAAAGGATTGATCCTCATTTTAGCGTGTGAGGAGATAAACTGATAAAAGCGATGTTCAAGTTGATATTTAGATCCACTTTAAGGGTTAAAAAGATACGAGATCCAAAATCCCATATTTTAAGACAGAGTCGCCACTCGGTTTAGCTCTACCGGGAATTTGAGTACGATATTCCCACTAGGTGGTTGGACCATACCTTAAAGAAGAGATTTCGAGTTCAGATAATGTTGCTTACTTTTCATTTATTAAATCAAAAAGCTTACATATTAATAAACGTGACTATAGTTCTTATGCGATTTGAATCCAATTTATTTTTAGAGTTTTCGTTTATATAGCCATACATCACACAAAAGAAATAAATAAAGCAAGTAAAATTATTACATGGCTTTACAAAATCCTATACATTTTTCTAATGCGAGAAAAATAAAAGAGCGGATAAATAAAGCGAATAAAGCGAGACCGAAATTGGGCCTCAACCGAACTTACCAACACCGAAATGGCTCGAATCATGATAAATAAATTGCAAATAATCACAAATAATGCACAAATTGTTAAAGACAGAAAAAAATTTTTGTTATGAAGAAAAACATTTTTTTTGGGAATTTTTAGAGTTAAAAGGCAATTTTTAGACATTTAATGGCTATTTAATCAATTAAATAATAAATAAATAAAATAAATCAGATTAAAAATAATTTTAATTTATTCCACAATTTTTATGATTTTAGAACATTTTTTGGGTGCAAATCGGTGAGAAAAATGCGTAAAGAGCATGAAAAAACCCGAAAAGGAGCTAAAAGCAAACTCAGACAGGCAAATCTGTAGTAACAGCCTTCACCGCTATTGCTATAGCGGCCACCGCCATAGGAGTAGCGGCCATTGCTATAGCGGCGGCGGTCAAGGCTGTAACTACAGCCTTGCCGTCAAAATTCGCTTTTAAGGGGGAAATCGGGTGCTTTTACATCCATAAACTCAAAATCATCGAGTTTTTAAGTCGTAATCAATCACTATTTCAATAGATACGGACTTAAAACGCATAAATAATGTTGATTCTATGGATTTAGGTGAGAAAAAACCCAAAAATCTCAAATAATGATGTAACCTCTATAGGGGTAGAGTTCACCGCTATAGCTATAGCCTTCACCGCCATAGGAGTAGCAGCCAAGGCTATAGGGATAGCGGTGAAGGCTATCCCTATAGAGGTCAGACCATTTTCTGACGATTTTGTAAGAACACTAAAGAAAAGCAAACAAAAAAGCACCAAAATACCAAGATCAGCAGCAAAATGCAATAAAAAGAAGTAAATAGATAATGGAACTCAGTTTTGTTACCTCTAGGCTGTGAATCTAACTTTGGAGACTCGAATCAACCCCTTTTCGATTATTTCAGATGAAACGTTGACAGAAGTCATGACAGAATCAGCGATAAAATCTTTTAGGTGGTATTTGAGAAAATGTCTCTAAAACCCTATTTAACCCGTTTTAGCCAATGATTTCTAATTGATTTTAGCATTTAAGCCATGAGATTAAGCTAAAGAACAACTAAGAGTCGAGATTAGAAGGAATTAATCCGGATTCTATGCTTTTCTAGAGCTTTCTCTCTCTAGTTCATCATTTTTCTCACTCTTGTTCTTATTTTCTCTCTAAATTCAGATTTTTGATTCAATTTCTAAAGCAAAAGTCCTTGAATCTCTCTCTCTTAGATGGATTTAAATACTCCCACTCTAAAAAATACACCGATTTTGGCAAATTTTCGGGGAAAATACGTGGCCCAATCGAAGAAGAGAGAGGGAAACGAAGTGGCACAGCCAAAAAATGGCCATGCCACAACCACCACTATTATCACAGCGGTTGCCGCCATAGGGATGGCGGCCACCACCGTGACCATAGCAGCCACCGCCATAGGGATGGCGGTGGGCGCTACCATGGTAGTGGGGAAGCTATCATGGTGGCGGGAGGGTGGCCACCCTGGTGGCGCTCACCGCCATAACGGTGGCGGTGACCGCTACCATGGCGGCGATGGCCGTCACTTTAGTGGCGGTCACTACCGTCGCCGGAGGGCATGCCGCCGCCACCACTAGCGGCGGCAGCAACAAGGAGGAGGGAGCTAGGGTTAGGCTATTTAGGGTTAGATTAGGGTTTCTAGGGCTTCGATTAGGGTTTTAACTTCAAATGCTCATAACTTTTGGTACGGTTATCCGATTAAGGCGATTCTTGACATTCCGGAAACCTCAGAGAGTCTAGAATCAAACGATATAAATGAGATGTACTAAAAATTTTTTATTTTATAGAAGATAGCCAAACAAATCACTTCACGCTAGAACAAGATAACGGGTAATATTTAAATGCACTTTAATGATTTTTAAACGTGGTCAAAGGTCCAAAATCATCAAAAAGGTACTTGGAAAACATGATTCAACCCTAAAATAATAGAAAAAATGGTCCATAAAGGTTAGAGAAATAAGTCATCATAATTCTGCGGGACACCGAAAAGCTCATGCTCACAGGCTGCCCCTCGAGAGATTATGACTTGGTGGGCCAAGTGTGATCTTATGAAAGAGTGAGGGATAGAAGGTCATATATGAGGTGTAGATTCTTGAATCGGTTGTCTACTGAGGTTTCTATCAACAGACCTATCAAGAATAAGGTTTTGAGTTGGAAATATTGATTCGGTATCACCTTTGACTCCCCCCAAATGGATTTTAGATGGACTATTGGTTGCTTCAGGAAAAAAAAGGAGTAGGGACTTCTTGAGTCGGTTGTCTACGGACAGTTCGGGTATGCATCATCAACGAAACTATCAAGAGAAATTCAAAACATTAGCAGTTATTGAGAGTTATGTTTCTGTTGCTTAATTGATTTTGCTAAAACAAAATTTTTCCCTCTTCAATTAAGCAATAGAAACAGAAGTAAGAAATATAAATTGAGTTGGAAATTCTCTGGTATTCGAAGAAGTTTGTTGATCGGTTAGTCTTTAAAATTGCAAAGAGGTGCCCCTAAAGGGTTGAAGGTAGCATCAAGGTGCTCTTGAAGGATTGAAGCTGCATTGCGGTGCCCCGAAGGGATTGAAAAATGCATCAAGGTGCCCTTGAATGACTAAAAGCTACATCACGGTGCCTCAAAAGGATTGAAAACTGTATTGGGGTGCCCCTAGATGATTGAAAGTTGCATCACGGTGCCTAAAAAGGATTGAAAACTATATAGTGGTGCCCCTGAATGATTGAAACCTACATAGCGGTGCCCCTAGATGATTGAAAGATGCATCGCGGTGCCCCTAAATGATTGAATGCTGTATAACAGTGCCCTTAAATGATTGAAAGCTGCATAGTGGTGCCCTAGAATGATTGAAATCTGCATAGCGGTGCCCCTAAATGATTGAAAGCTGCATAGCAATGACCCTAAATGATTCAAAGCTGCATCGCGATGCCCCTAAATGATTGCAAGCTATATAGCGATGCCCCGAGGGGATTTATGAGTTTGGAATTTTAGATCCTCGGATCGGTTGTCCATCGAGATTGCCGTATAGTGTACTTGTCAAGAAAGTTTTGAGACATTAGTAAGCAACATGAATTGCATTTTTATTGCTTAATTGACTTTGTGGAAAAAAATATTTTCGCTCATTCAATTAAGCAATGAAGATAGAAGAATGAAGTATAAGTTGAGTAAGGATTTCCAGGGGTCCGAAGAAGCTGGGGTCGAGCGTATAGCTTAGGGACATTAGTTGACATGCCCCTTTGGTGCGACCTAGAATATACGACTAAAAACAATTTTAAGATGCCCCTTGATACATGTGCTTGCTTGGAGGTCGAGCATGTAGCTCGAGGATACTTTTCTTTACTTTATTTCCTATAGAATTCAGTATAGAATAATAGGCAGGACATTTATCATGCATGAATGTATGAATGCATGAGCTTCTTGGACTGATGATCCTCGACATATGAGCTACATGACTGCTTACTTGATCGATTTTACTTAATTTGATTGCTTGCTAGGAGAGAGAATATACAAAATTTCGTTGTGGCATGGATAAGGCGGGAATGCCCCTACAGGAGGATTAGGGAAGTCGAACAGATTAGGCAAGAATGTCTCTGATGGATAGTTAGGGAAGCTGTGGCATACACGCGGGGCTCATGTGTCAATATATCGAGGCGAGCTAGCTGTGTAAATGATTATTTAATTGAGCGAATCAAAGATAAGTGGGAGTGCAAAGCGAAGTTTGAGATCCTGGATGATAAACCGCTGGACGCTATCACTACCAACGAATTCTACCAAGGATGACTTCAAAGGATTCGGACGTTGTGGACTCAAGATGCTCGGTTGTGGTCGAGATTAGAGTGGACATGTGTAGAGGACGGATTTGAGCCCTTCAAGTCCAACTGATTGCAGAAGATATTCAGGCACTATGATGATGATGACGATAATATTGGTATCTCGATGTGATCAATGGCAGTCATTTATATTTATTTTGATTGTCTTAATTTTTGCATAGACCCGAACATTGTGTTGGGCCCATCAGACTTGGTTTACCATTTTGTTTTTATGTCCTAATTTTTGCCTAGACTGCCCTTTTTGAGTTTTCAATCCAGCTGACTATCCCGGCTTTAGCATAGACCTCGCTATTTTTAGCCTATCAAGATTTTTGCCTTTTGCTATCATTCCTTTGTCTTAAGGAATTGGGCTGACTGCACAAAACCCTTCGTTTGGCTTACTCGCAACATTTCATCTTTTGGGCCCAATATATTCATTCAAGCACAAACATAAAGGATTCAGTAAAATGACATTTCCATTAAATGAAGTAACTTTGAGTACATAATGATGATAACCATTTCTATTGACCCAAACTCTAGTGTTAACTAGCCTATGAAGGTTTTCTAGCCAATACACTTTTGTTGCTCACTTTACCCTAACTTTTGCCTAGACCACCCTTTTCGGGTTTTCAGTATAACGGGTCATTGTTGCACCTTAACTTTTGCCTGAATGGTTTGTAGAACATCAAACAGCGGGATACACCCTAATTTTTGCCTAAGCAGTAGAGGACCACTCGTTGGGTGATTGATTTTATTTATTTTTTTATGTGCCGCTTTTCTGGATTGGATTCTTTTGGGTTAGATATGATAACGCTTTAACCTGCTTTGATTGGTGTGAATTCGCTACAGTCTAAAATCTTCATGCCCCTTGCATCAAGAGCTTTTCTGATTATATGCAGTACTTTCCCATTCTGGTTGGAACTTCCCCCTTGGATTGGTGGTAGTAGGCTTTACTTATTTCAAAATTAGGTCATCGACACCTTATGGACACCTTTGATGCTTGACTCAGTTATTGCTCAGCCTTGTTGTGCTTGAGGCTTCCATAGAGTCAGTTAAGGTATTGGCTATTTGATCATCACTTTCGTCTATTCAGATTCTTCTAATTTAGATTCCAGCATGGATTTTAAAGATTTCATCTCCGTTCTGGCCGGTAGTGCGGCTTCCATTCCAATAGATAAAGGGGAAAGGTACTTGATTTGTGAGAGTTCTTGCACTTGCTTGGTACTCCTAAAGAGCAAATGGTAGTTTACTGATCTAACCTCCTTATGCAGTAATAGCTTTCGGGAGAGTCTTCTTCATAAACTAGTTTACGGCTTCGATTGCCCCATTAGCTCGTGGACAGTGCGGTAAGGATCTGCGAGGTCCAAACCCATATTTTCTAATCAATCAGGTGGTTGACCCTCAGAGCTAAAACTGATTCTCTGAGACCAAGTGGTGAAGTGGTCTGTACTGAGTAAGATGTGTTTCTCGGTGAACTTGGCCATCCTCTTGGCGGTAATGTTGGTGAAAGACTCGACTTCCCCCTACTTTAAGAAGTAACGTGCCCCTATGATGATGAAGCAGTGTTATTTATTGATAAGGGTCGAATCTCATCGATCATATATATCCCCCTCATTGAGAAAGGCCAATGAGGAGAGAAACAGTGAAGGTTGGTGGTTGGAAGGTATAGGATACGAGTAAGAATCAATTGTGTATTGGGGGTGGAAAAGTTGAGAATGGGTGGGCAAAGAAAAGGCAAACCTTAATTCTGTCAGAGGTAGTCTTACAATGCTCTTTCTCTATAATAGGCCGACGCTTCTTTGGTAGTTTGAAAATAGGTTTGCACATAGTGGCATATGATGAACTGATTGATGTATTAAACCAATCTAAGGAAGAATTGAGTTTCTTTTTCTACAATCTGACGATGAACCCTGGGTATGTCTAGGTATGACCAGTCAAAGCGTTATCATGATCTTTAAGCACTTGTATTATCTCTATTTTTTCTTTCAGAGGTTCAGTCATTAGAAAATGGTTACCATTTTAGGTTATCACATATACTCAAACTTATTTTAGGTAAAGAAATGTCATAAATACTAAACACATTATGCTTATGATAAAATGAATTCATGGACCCATCGGATGAAACATCAAGCGAGTAAACAAAATGAGAGTCTTTAACTGAATAAAAATGCCTTAAAGGCAGAGTTGTTCACATCTAAATACTAGAAAAAGAAATTACATAAATAGATAGTCATCCTCCATAGGTAGAGGGTCTTGAGTTGCGGCGCTGGTAGATTAAGCATTCTCGATAGCTTTCATCGGCGTGTCATCCAGGATGAGATCCAGAACTTTCACTTGTTCGGTTGATGACTTGTCTCCTTCATTCGCAAGAGACCTCATAAGATTCTTATTATCTTTGGTGATAGGACTGGCCTCATGAATGGTGTCAACTGAACTGGAGAAGACCAAGTCTAACACAATTTCCTCGGGAAGACCAAAATTGATCGCACCTATCTCCCTATCCAAACTCGGCGATGGCTTCTCCTCGGTACTGGTCTTCCTAGCTGGCTCATCAATCTTCCCTTCCTTAACCATATGAGTGATAATAGCAGCTAAAGCTCTACATTGGTTGGTTTGATGTCCTTTTTGTACATGGTATTTGCAGAAGTTTGCTTTTTGTTCGGGGGTCGGCCTATACTCTTGGAGGTGATTAAGCTTGTCGGGTTCATGCATTTTAGCAAATATCACACTCAAAGGTAACTTCCAAGGGGAAATGAAAGGATTTTGATTGGGTGCTTGGTAAGGAGTTTTCTGAAGAGCCAAAACCTCCTCTTGAGCCACCACTTGAACTGGGGGTGTTTTCTCCTCAACTGGGACAGAAATAACTTCAGAGGTTCCATAATTATGGCTCTTGTTAACCTAGGGTTTGCCACCATTTAGTTTGTTAGCTTTCTCTTTCTCTTCACGGCGCTCAATTTTTTCAGCCTTCTTGAAAACCTTCGTGTATGATTTGAAAGAATTGGTTTCCATCTCCTTACGGATAATAAGGAGAGCTCCGTCGAGAAGCTTCAGGATCATCTCCTTCAAACTGAGCTTTTGTTTTAATAGAACCTAGGTGGCCATCCACTTATTGAAGTAGGACTTAAACGATTCACCTTGCTTTCGCTTAATGGCCTCGAGATGCTGGATAGTCATTTACATGGTGGAATTGAATCCATAGTGGGTGATTAAGCCTACGAACATGAGTTTCCAATCGAGAATCATCGACTTAGGGAGAGTATTATACCATTCGAGAGCTGGCCCTAATAGAGTACATGGAAACCACTTAGCAAGAACTTTACCTACATTTTCTGAACACGCATAATTCTCTCGTACATCACGATGTTGGATTTAGGAGGTCCCTCACCGAAGTAGGCTTCCATTCTAGGCAACGAAAAGTTCTTTAAAACCCAATCTTCGTCCCTCTCTTTGTCTTTATCTTCATTCTTAGATAGTAGTTGCTTCAAAAATGATGCCATTTTGGGTGTCACGCCTGAAGATTGCATGACCTGGTCAATTGGTGTCACACTCGGAGGATGTGTGACCTGGTCGCTGTACTCTGAGGTGGCTCCAAATTGAAATGGCGGAGGAGGAGTTGGAATCTCAATTTAAAGATAGGCAAAAGGATTTTGAGGGTAAGTAGTCCCATGTGGAGTGACCATAAAATTGGGAGAAGACGGTGCAAAGGAAGTCGGTGGTGTCGGTTAAAGTACAAAACCGCTAGAGGGAACGACCATTTATGGCTGTTCTTGAGGAGGGAACACAAAGGTCGATGAAGAGAATGATGGGTATGGCTGGGTAGCTGGTCTAGAATTCTGAGCAGGTAAAGTGAAGATCGGAGGAGTATAAGGTGGAGGTGGATGAGTAGAGCTTTGATAAAACTGGAATTGACACGAATGGATGGGCTGATTCGGCAAGGCAGCTTTACTTGAAAATGGAATTTAAACTGACGGAATTGGACCCTGACTGATGAAAGCGGCCTTAAATTTACCCTGAGCTTGAGCATTAGGCCCTAATGGCCTCTGAGCCTCTCTCTCTTCCTTTAGAGCTGATCGGACTTGCTCTTGGATGGAAATCAAGAACAAATCAGACTGTAAAAACATGGCCATAGCACCGGCTATCTCGGTACCGAACTACGACTGATTTTAAATGGTCGGAGGAGCAAGAGGAGGAGGAGAAGAACCCTCAGATGGAACCCCACTAACTAGAGGAATATTAGACATGGCAGACAAAGCAGATTCTAAAATAGAGCCCAAAACTAGATTGAGATAGTAGTGGTGCCTCGGTCTTACTCTCTCTCTGAAATCGGAAGATGATTAACCCAAATTGAACTATGAATGAAGTGAATGATTACATAAATATTTGAGTGATGAATGCCGTATATGCAAGGGTGGTTTAGAGAGGTAGAGAGCATAAAAGCTTATGATGCGAAGCTCAACCCCAAAATACGTGAGATGAGCGAACCCCTGGCTATGCCTAGGGAACTAGATACGGTTCCCCGTGACTCGAATGATCTCAGGCATTTTGTTAAATTCCCCCTTCAAGCGAGGGGAGATTAGGGGTAAGCAAAAACACAAAATAAAAGTCAGCCACATACGGCCTATGCATGAGCACAACACAAATAGCATGCAAAAAGCGAATAAACCTCTTCCAACCTTATGACTCCCGCGTAATGCCGTTCAAAATATTTGGGGGTAATTCTAGAGCCAACTAATGGCAAGAGAGTATGCGACCTAAATCTAAATTATTTTGGTGATCCTAAGGGGAAGTTGCTATTGCTTGACTTATCATGGTCATAGTCTCAAACTGCTGGTATTGTAGAACGATACTGTAGAAGGGTCTCATTTACCTTGATTCCGTGTAACTCAACCACTCCTCAAATGAGTGCAATCACGGGAATTATACGTTGGTTGAAATGAGTGATCCACCCATAAATATCTCCAATTCCTGGCAGGCTTGAGGTATACAAGTGAGCTTCACGAGGGTGAAATAATGGTACGTTAAACCTAGTATCTAACTACGCGATGGATTCAAAAGGCATAAGAAGTAAAGCTTTGATTTAAAAACGATTAAGGCACATCATCAAAATCCTTTAACCAAATTTCAAAAAAGAAATCGATTTTTCAAATTTTAAGTTAAAAGGAAAATCCCCAGCGAAGTCGCCATTATGAGCGGGCGACCTTTTTTTGTAAGATGGAAAAATAAGCACGACGAAGCGAGCTGGAAGGATTGATTCTCATTTTAGCATGTGAGGAGATAAACTGAGAAAAGCGATGTTCAAGTTGATATTTAGATCCAGTTTAAGGGTTAAAAAGATACGAGACCCAAAATCCCGTATTTTAAGACGAAGCCGTCACCCGGTTTAGGTCTACCCGGAATTCGGGTATGATATTCCCATTGGGTTGTTGGATCATACCTTAAAGCTGAGGTTTCGAGTTCGAATGATATTGCTTGATTTTCATTTATTAAATCAAAACGTTTACATTTTAATAAATGTGGCTTTAGTTTGTATGCGATTTAAATCCAATTTATTTTTAGAGTTTTCGGTTTATATAGCTATACATCACATAAAAGCAATAATTAAAGTAAGTAAATAAATTATTATATAGCCTTACAAATTCCTATACATTTTTGTAATGCGAGAAAAATAAAAGAGCGGATAAATAAATGAACCTCTCTTTTGGATGGGTTTAAATACTCCCACTCTCAAAAATACACCGACTTTGGCAAATTTTTGGGGAAAATACGTGGCCCAATCAAAGAAGAGAAAGGGAAACAAAGTGGCAAGGCCAAAAAATGGCCGTGCCACAACCACTGCTACCTTCACGATGGTCGCTACAATAGGGATGGCGACCATCGCCATGACCACAGTAGCCACCGCTATAGGGATGGCCGTGGCTGCTACCATGGTAGCGGGGAAACTACCATGGTGGGTGGGGGTGGCCACCCTCGTGGCCCTCACCGCCACAACGGTGGTAGTGACTGCCACCACGGCGGTGGTGATCACCACTCCAATGGCAGGCACTGCCGCTGCCAGAGGACATGCCGCTACCGCCACCGGTGGCAGCAGCAATAAGGGGGAGGGAGCTAGGGTTAGGCTAATTATGGTTAGATTAGGGTTTCTAGGGCTTCTATTAGGGTTTTAACTTCAAATGCTCATAACTTTCACTACAATTATCCGATTAAGGCGATTCTTGACATTTGAAAAACCTCAGAGAGTCTAGAATCTAACAACATAAACGAGACTTGCTAAAAATGTTTTAATTTTATAGAAAATTGCAAAACAAATTAATACACATGAGAACAAGATATCAGGTAATATTTAATGCATTTTAATGATTCTAAAGCGCGGTCAAAGGTCTAAAATCATAAAAAAGGTATTTGCTAAATGTGATTGGACCCTAAAAGAATAGAACAATAGGTCCATAAAAGTTAGAGCAATAAGTCATTATCGTTCCGCGGGACACCGAAAAGCCTGTGGTCACACTCAGATTTTCCTTAGTATTAAGTATGAAGCATTTGCATCCGAATGCTTCAAAATAAACTATTTTGGGATTATTACCTTTTAGAGCTTATATGGACTTTTATTTAACTTAGGTATGGTAAGGGCTCTGTTAATAATGTAGTAGGAAGTGTTGACAGCTTCTCCCTAGAAGTATTGGGTAGAAAGTTGTCATTAAGCATAGTGTGAGCCGTCTCCACTATGGTTCAATTCTTTCTCTCAACAACTCCATTTTGGTTGGGAGTGTGCAGGGCAGAGAAATTGTGTTCAATTCCTCTATCCTCAATGAATTAAGCAAATTGCCAATTCTCGAATTCTCTCTCATGGTCACTTCTAATTCGTGAAATGATGATGTCTTGTTCTACGTCTATGCGAATGAATAGTTTTGAGAACTGTCCTAATGCTTCATCTTTGCTACTGAGCAAGATAACCCATGTATATCAGGAGAAATCATCTATAATAACCATTGTAAGCTTGCTTCCCTCTATGCTTATTGGTTGAACAGGTCCAAACAAGTCAATATGCAAAAGTTTTAGTGGTCTTTTAGATGAGAAGTCCTTTTTAGACTTGAAGCTCTTTCTAGTTTGTTTACTTAATTGACATGTTGTACAAAGAGGATCCTTTTCAAAAGTAATATTAAGGAGACCTTGAACAAGTTTTTATTTGGCTAATTTTGACAGAAGATTCATACTAACATGTCCCAATCTTCTGTGCTAGAGCCATGATTTTTGACACCAAACATATGTTCTTGTTTGTTTTGCATGATACATCAATTTTGTAAACATTGTTTATTCTAGGTGCATATAAGAAAGTTGAGTTAGACTTACAATCAATGAGTGAGCAACCATTTTAATGAAATATTACTTTTCTGCCTCAATTACAGAGTTATGCTATGCTCAGAAGGTTGAATTTTGTTCCACTTTCGAGGATTTTTCCCTTCTTATTATCTCCAAAGCTTACGCTTCCTCCTTTCTTTAGGTTTGATGTGATGAATGATCTTTCATCGCCAGTCATCCACTGTCAATGTTATTAGATATGATGTATGCCTTTAAGGCAATTAAGGCGATATATCTTAATTATATAATGGTACGATTAATTCATTTTTATTAATATAGGCATTTAATCTTTTGTTTATATCACCGTGTCCATATATATTATAACTAGTTAAAATATATTCATTGATATCTGTATACAAAAGTCCTTGACATATATCATAGCATGAAGTGAGAGATCATAGTTGGACTATGCTTAGAGAGATCTTCTTCATGTGTAATTATGATTATGTCCAAACTATCCCTAGTCATAGTTTCATTAAGAAAGAATATTATTAAAGCGGTAAGACTAGCATGTGATCAACTTTCTTGGAATAGGTCCAAGCAGTTAACCTCCAAAAAACTAAAGGTGGTGCCTTACGTTTGACACATGGATATATCTGGAAGATATATTGGAGACCACAATATGATAAACACTTGATAAATATATCATAGTGTTAGTGTTTATCTTTATACAGTAGCTTTGCGAATATCCTCATACTTAAGATGCTAGTTACCTTGTGTGGTACTATCGCTATACTTTGGCCCATACATATTCACTCATTAATTTAGGGTGCCACGAGTGATTACGGGGTGTAGTGATGATAACACGTTGGTAAGCTATGTAGTCAGAAAGAATCCATCGCTTTTAATACATTAAGGAGTTTCACCTGGCCACTTGTTGAAGTAATGATTGCTATAAACCTCTGATTAGAGTATGTGATTGATAGAAATAGTTTCTAGTCAAACACATCATGGTAAAAAGCAATATACTTCGATAACAAGTAAATAACTGGGATATCTTGGAGCAACCTCGCTATTAGTGGGTTAACACTTTAACCGAGCCCAACGAATCAGATGGTACTAATATTAAAGAATAGAAAGAGTTCATCCCATTGGGCAACTATTGCATTAACCAGGATTAAGTCATATGCACAAATGGCATTCCAAGTAATGGGGGATGGTGGACCCTTGCTAGAGGCGTATTACAGTCGTTTAAGGTAATCGAGTTCTATTCACGGTCTAGAACCTCGAGCTAATAGTTCCTATAGAACAAGGATTGGATAAGCCATAACAGCTCTATACTTCGGGATCCTATAAGGTCACACAAATTGGACTTTCATCGGACTGAGTAAAGAATTAATTGACTTGATCTATTACGAGAATATTAAATGTAGAGTGGTTAGATTAGGAATTTATTTTGACTGGTAACTAATTTATTAGGGTCATAAATAAATTAAAGTGTTGGTTAAAATGATTAGATCATTATCTGGTTAAGCCAAGAATTTATTTTGACCGGTAACTAATTTTATTAGGATGATAAATAAATTAAAATGTTGATTAAAATGATTAGATAATTTTTTGGTAGAAGTCAAGAATTTATTTTGACTAGTAACTAATTTTATCTGGGTCATAAATAAATTAAAATATTGATTAAAATGATTTAAGCCAGGAATTTATTTTGACTGGTAACTAATTTTATTAGGCTCATAAATAAATTAAAAGAAAGGAGGATAAAAGGGAATTTTACCATGGATATTTGAATTTATTCATATGGTCCATATATGCAAAAAGGGCAGGGCTTGCCGCAAGCCCATAAAGAGCTTGCCTCGCAAGCGGCTTGGGCGGCAACCCAAGCGTAAGCTTTCTGCTCAAGCTAAAGGGTAGGATGAAGTTTTTCCCCATCCAAGAATTTAATGAGGGGAGCTCCCCATCTCCCTATAAAAGGAGCTCTCCTCCTCCACATTTCAATACACCAACAACTCTTCTCTCCTCTCTCTAGTTTTGTATTTGAGATTCTTCAAATAGTTTTCTCAACTAACTAAGAGGGATTTCTTTAATATTTTTAGGTGGGATTTTAGAGTGGTTTAAAAGCTACTCAAAGCTCTGCGGTTCTTCCTCATTGGGAGTTTTTGGTTGGTGGGGTTCGTGTGGATACTCATAGAGGCTATCGTACACTTGGAGGCTTGTGTAAGAAGGTTCTGCCAAAGAACGCTTCAACTTGTAAGTCTTCTACTTCTCCTTTAATTATTAAGTCTTTTTCTTTATGTGTTTTTAGGCTTAATAATTATTATGCTTAGGTTGCTTTACATGCTTAGTTTATTTTATGCTTAGATTATAACTTAGAGTTATAACATGCTTAGTATAAAATATTTTTATACAAGGATATAATTTAGAATTATGGTATGCCTAGCCTATGCATGCTAACCTAAGTAGAGAGTTTATATAGTTTAGGCTTCAATCAATTTATATGCAACTGATAGGAGTTCCTAGGGACAAGGGACAAAATTTTAATCCGCCAAGCCTGTTATGCATGTTCAAAGTGACTGTCAGTTCCCAATAGTGGTATCAAGAGCCTGCCTATTTAGTGCATAATTAAGTTAGAAGCCAATTGAATTTTATTTTCTATATGAAATGACTTAAAGTTTATTAAATTGTTTGGAATAATAGATGAACTTAGGCTTTCATTTCAAGATTAGAAAATGGATATAGATAATTTTGAATAAGCCTGCTTAACTTACTTAAAAATGATCAAAGACGAATAAATTATATAAGTTACAAGGGTTACAGATGCTTTGAATTTACATGAATTAAAAGAGCGAAATTTATTAGTTTAAGTGGATCCAAGGTCTTTAAGTTTGTGCCTGTATTTGTTTTGGCAAGAATCGGACTTGGTGTCTACTTCTCATAGGGCACCCCTCCTACCTGGGAACCTATATCGGTGCAGCTTAAATTGACCAATAGGGATTAAATATGAACTGATTTATTTCTAGTATATAAGATGGTGCTTATATATGTTTCTATAATAAAGTATAAATTATATTATTGAATAAAAGCTTAGAGGAAATGCAATATATATAACAAATAAAGAATGTTAATATTTCTGCATAAAATCTAGGTTGATAAAATAATTATAATAAAGAGCTTAAAACCACTAAAGGTTAGACCTTTAAATTAATTCTAAAATTCCCTGAATTGGTTTAAATTTTTATAAATATTTCTATCTAATAAATGCTAGATTGGGTGAGACGTCTAACACAAATACAAAATCCTAAAGTAAATATATTAAGGCACGTTATAGTCTTCCTTACTTGAATCTATAATACGATCTTTTTTAGCCATAAGGTGTTGCGCAAAGAGTTCCTTTCATCTACGTCGATCGGTTATAGATATTGAGATAGGGTATGCCTTAATAGGACTGAGGTAGTCCACCATAAAATTTGAGGCTAGCCGCAGAACTGAGATACGTTCAAGGAGATGCTAATATAAGAGCACACATCCCTTGGAGTTAGGGAACTTGAACAAATCAGCAATTGCATGCGATGCAAATGGAATAAGATTCCAGCTACAACTTACTAATATGGCTTGACTCATAAAATTGGGGGTCATATTAGACTAGTTGTAGATGCTGCCTACTTGAAAATATAGCTAGGTTAGACTTCCCGAATTTAATAGAATGAGCTATTGTAAATTTTGAAAAATGGTAGGATAAATGTATTTAATTAAAAGTCCTTATATTAAATACGTGTACTATATATTAAAGTCTAAACAATTTTTCTTTCTTACATCCTGGTTGAAATCTTTATTTAAATACAAACGTTTGCATTGATGACTAATTTTTATTGACTCAAGCTTCAAGGATTTGTTTAGAAATGTGAGGATAGTCCTCAAAGCCTCGAACTTGGCATGTACATTGTATAATCCCGAATCTAAACAACATGATGCAAATAATTCTGCTTAAAACATATATGCATGAAATACATGAAGGGAACTAGGGTACAACACCTTGGAGGTTGTTAACATCCTTGTTACCTTATGTAAGTAACTGGCAGGAGACAAGGATAAACATTAAGTCAGATGTTAGGATCCATGTTACCTTCGCTACAAGGGCATCATAAAATCATGGACTTGAAAGTCTATGTCTTTACATCTTAGAGAAAGGATTTTCCATGGTGGACAATTTGAACCAACATATTTTGATAGAAATTGGTAGGACATTTTAGTTAGAAATTTAATTGGTTCATATCTCAAAAAAGTAAAGAGACACATGGTGTCTAGTTTTGAAGCAGGATGGAGCAGAGTAAACAGAAAAGTGAAAGGAATACTGAGAATTTTGTCTAGGAGACAAAATGATTGTTTTCAATATGAAATATTGGAAACAAGATCTTCATTTTAATATGGAATATTGGAAATAAGATCAAAATGGCTAAAGTGTCATAGCATGAGAAGAGGAGGCCTGAAGCTTCCACTTCAAGATGTTTGATATTAAGAATTTCAACATCTCAAGGGAATTCTAAATTGGTATGGAATACATAATTAGAATCATATATCCACACGAAGGTATAGATATTGTTGAGAAGTAGAGTTTTGGCAAAAGGAGAGTTGTGCCTATGGAAAATCATTTGGGCTTGCTGGCTACTGATGATGTAGGAACTTAAAATCTCCATTTGACTAAATTTATAAAAGGACAAAATTCAATTATCATTATAAAATATTATTTCCTGCTTCACAACAGATGGAATTTTATTCCAATTTGATAAAAGGTATTATCAAAGTTATGAATGATATTTTATTTTAATATGATAAATGATATTTTGTAATTACAAAAATCATATTCTCAATATAAACAATGCTAAGCAAAATTAGATAATGAGAAATCTTTCCACTTATGGCACTGTCATTTAGACCATATAAACAAAGACCACTTAACTAAGTTATACAAGTGTGGAGACTTAGGCCCAATAGACGTGGAGTCTTATGGTAATTGCAAACCTTGTTTAAAAGGAAAAATGATGAAGCTACCCTTTAAAGGTAAGGGTGAATGAGTAATGAGTACATTGGAGCTTATACATACTGATGTATGTGGTCCAATGAGTGTTTAGGCACTAGGAGGATACTCTTACTTCATGATATTTATTGATGATTATTCACGATATTGTTATTTGTACTTGATAAAGCATAATTATGAAAGTTTTGATAAGTTCAAAATATTCAGAAATGAAGTAGAAAAACAACTTGAGAAAAGTATTTAGGCACTTCAATCTGATCGAGGTAGAGAATACTTAAGTCAAGAGTTTCAGGATTATCTAAAAGAAAATGAGATAGTTCCCCAGTGGACCCCTCCTTACACGCCCCAACACAATGGAGTGTCTGAAAGGTGAAATCAAACTTTATTAGATACGGTTTGGTCCATGACGAGCCAAGCACATCTTAGTAAATCTTTTTGGGGGTATGCATTAGAGAGCGCAATTTATGTATTAAATAGAGTGCCCTCTAAATCAGTTGATTTTACACCTTATGAAAGATGATGTAATTAAAAGCCATCTATGAGTCACCTAAGAGTATGGGGCATTCCTGCTATGGTAAAGAGGATAACATAAGATAACCTGGAAGCTAAATCTGAAAAATTTCTTGCGAGTGGGCAAGAATTTAGGCATGCATGCGGGGTGCAGAGCACGGGGCACGTTTGGTTTGGTGCAGTTTGAGGAAACTGTGACGTTGCATTTAATATGCGTGTGCCTCTTTTATAATAAAATGCCTGATTTTATTAAAGAGAAAATTATTTTATTATTTTCACCTAAACTTATTGAGTGGGAAAAATGTGGCTTTCTATAAGCAAAAAATGTGATAATATTGAGAAATATATTTACACATTTTAATAAAACAAAATATTTTTAAAATAAAGCATTTTACTTAACTTAAAAATAAAATAGAGTCACCACCCGGTTCAGCTCCAATGGGAATTGTGGTATACTGATCCAAAATAAGATTTTTATACCGAAAAGAAAATGAGATTTCGAGTTTGGACATAATAGTTACTCATATTGTTTAAATTTCTTTTTTTTAGAATTATGTTTTATGTGGTAATTTTGGCATTACAACGGCTTTATTTAATAAATAAATTCAAGAAATAAAACAGGCATTATAATGGCTTAATAAATTGATATTTTCTACTAAAATTTAGGCAGATTAATTTATGTATTAAATAGAGTGCCCTCTAAATCAGTTGATTTTACACCTTATGAAAGATGATGTAAGTAAAGGCCATCTATGAGTCACCTAAGAGTATGGGGCATTCCTGCTATGGTAAAGAGGATAACATTAGATAACCTGGAAGCTAAATCTGAAAAATGTCTTGAGAGTGGGCAAGAATTTAGGCATGCATGCAGGGTGGAGAGCTCGGGGCGCGTTTGGTTTGGTGTAGTTTGAGGAAACTGCGATGTTGCATTTAATATGCGTGTGCCTCTTTTATAATAAAATGCCTGATTTTATTAAAGACAAAATTACTTTATTATTTTTCACGTAAACTTATAGAGTGGGAAAAATGTGGCTTTCTATAAGCAAAAAATGTGATTATATTGAGAAATATATTTACACATTTTAATAAAAAAAAATAGTTTTAAAATAAAGCATTTTACTTAACTTAAAAATAAAATAGAGTCACCCCCCGGTTCAGCTCCAATGGAAATTGTGGTATACTGATCCAAAATGAGATCTTTATATTGAGAAGAAAATGAGATTCCGAGTTTGGACATAATAGTTACTCATATTGTTCAAATTTGATTTCTTTTAGAATTATGTTTTATGTGGTAATTTTGGCATTACAACGGCTTTATTTAATAAATAAATTCAAGAAATAAAACAGGCATTATAATCGCTTAATAAATTGATATTTTCTACCAAAATTTCAGCAGAGTAATTTATGTATTAAATAGAGTGCCCTCTAAATCAGTTGATTTTACACCTTATGAAAGATGATGTAATTAAAGGCCATCTATGAGTACATAAGAGTATGGGGCATTCCTGCTACGGTAAAGAGGATAACATTAGATAACCTGGAAGCTAAATCTGAAAAATGTCTTGAGAGTGGGCAAGAATTTAGGCATGCATGCGGGGTGCAGAGCACGGGGCACGTTTGGTTTGGTGCAGTTTGAGGAAACTGAGATGTTGCATTTAATATGCGTGTGCCTCTTTTATAATAAAATGCCTGATTTTATTAAAGAGAAAATTATTTTATTATTTTTTACATAAACTTATTGAGTGGGAAAAATGTGGCTTTCTATAAGCAAAAAATGTGATTATATTGAGAAATATATTTACACATTTTAATAAAACAAAATATTTTTAAAATAAAGCATTTTACTTAACTTAAAAATAAAATAGAGTCACCACCCAGTTCAGATCCAATGGGAATTGTGGAATACTGATCCAAAATGAGATTTTTATACCGAAAAGAAAATGAGATTCCGAGTTTGGACATAATAGTTACTCATATTGTTCAAATTTGATTTCTTTTAGAATTATGTTTTATGTGGTAATTTTGGCATTACAACGGCTTTATTTAATAAATAAATTTAAGAAATAAAACAGCATTATAATGGCTTAATAAATTGATATTTTCTACCAAAATTTCAGTACAGTAATTTATGTATTAAATAGAGTGCCCTCTAAATCAGTTGATTTTACACCTTATGAAAGATGATGTAGTTAAAGGCCATCTATGAGTCACCTAAGAGTGTGGGGCGTTCCTGCTATGGTAAAGAGGACAACATTAGATAACCTGGAAGCTAAATCTGAAAAATGTCTTGAGAGCGGGCAAGAATTTAGGCATGCATGCAGGGTGGAGAGCTCGGGGCGCGTTTGGTCTGGTGTAGTTTGAGGAAACTGCGACGTCGCATTTAATATGCGTGTGCCTCTTTTATAATAAAATGCCTGATTTTATTAAAGAGAAAATTACTTTATTATTTTTCACGTAAACTTATAGAGTTGGAAAAATGTGGCTTTCTATAAGCAAAAAATGTGATTATATTGAGAAATATATTTACACATTTTAATAAAACAAAATAGTTTTAAAATAAAGCATTTTACTTAACTTAAAAATAAAATAGAGTCACCACCCGGTTCAGCTCCAATGGAAATTGTGGTATACTGATCCAAAATGAGATATTTATATTGAGAAGAAAATGAGATTCCGAGTTTGGACATAATAGTTACTCATATTGTTCAAATTTGATTTCTTTTAGAATTATGTTTTATGTGGTAATTTTGGCATTACAATGGCTTTATTTAATAAATAAATTCAAGAAATAAAACATGCATTATAATCGCTTAATAAATTGATATTTTCTACCAAAATTTCAGCAGAGTAATTTATGTATTAAATAGAGTGCCCTCTAAATCAGTTGATTTTACACCTTATGAAAGATGATGTAATTAAAGGCCATCTATGAGTCACCTAAGAGTATGGGGCATTCCTGCTACGGTAAAGAGGATAACATTAGATAACCTGGAAGCTAAATCTGAAAAATGTCTTGAGAGTGGGCAAGAATTTAGGCATGCTTGCGGGGTGCAGAGCACGGGGCATGTTAGGTTTGGTGCAGTTTGAGGAAACCGCGATGTTGCATTTAATATGCGTGTGCCTCTTTTATAATAAAATGCCTGATTTTATTAAAGAGAAAATTATTTTATTATTTTTTACGTAAACTTATTGAGTGGGAAAAATGTGGCTTTCTATAAGCAAAAAATGTGATTATATTGAGAAATATATTTATACATTTTAATAAAATAAAATAGTTTTAAAATAAAGCATTTTACTTAACTTAAAAATAAAATAGAGTCACCACCCGGTTCAGATCCAATGGGAATTGTGGAATACTGATCCAAAATGAGATTTTTATACCGAAAAGAAAATGAGATTCCGAGTTTGGACATAATAGTTACTCATACTGTTCAAATTTGATTTCTTTTAGAATTATGTTTTATGTGGTAATTTTAGCATTACAACGGCTTTATTTAATAAATAAATTTAAGAAATAAAACAGGCATTACAATGGCTTAATAAATTGATATTTTCTACCAAAATTTCAGCACAGTAATTTATGTATTAAATAGAGTGCCCTCTAAATCAGTTGATTTTACACCTTATGAAAGATGATGTAATTAAAGGCCATCTATGAGTCACCTAAGAGTGTGGGGGCATTCCTGCTATGGTAAAGAGGATAACATTAGATAACCTGGAAGCTAAATCTGAAAAATGTCTTGAGAGTGGGCAAGAATTTAGGCATGCATGCAGGGTGGAGAGCTCGGGGCGCGTTTGGTTTGGTGTAGTTTGAGGAAACTGCGACGTTGCATTTAATATGCGTGTGCCTCTTTTATAATAAAATGCCTGATTTTGTTAAAGAGAAAATTACTTTATTATTTTTCACGTAAACTTATAGAGTGGGAAAAATGTGGCTTTCTATAAGCAAAAAATGTGATTATATTGAGAAATATATTTACACATTTTAATAAAACAAAATAGTTTTAAAATAAAGCGTTTTACTTAACTTAAAAATAAAATAGAGTCACCACCCGGTTCAGCTCCAATGGAAATTGTGGTATATTGATCCAAAATGAGATATTTATATTGAGAAGAAAATGAGATTCCGAGTTTGGACATAATAGTTACTCATATTGTTCAAATTTGATTTCTTTTAGAATTATGTTCTATGTGGTAATTTTGGCATTACAACGGCTTTATTTAATAAATAAATTCAAGAAATAAAACAGGCATTATAATCGCTTAATAAATTGATATTTTCTACCAAAATTTCAACAGAGTAATTTATGTATTAAATAGAGTGCCCTCTAAATCAGTTGATTTTACACCTTATGAAAGATGATGTAATTAAAGGCCATCTATGAGTCACCTAAGAGTATGGGGCATTCCTGCTATGGTAAAGTGGATAACATTAGATAACCTGGAAGCTAAATCTGAAAAATGTCTTGAGAGTGGGCTAGAATTTAGGCATGCATGCGGGGTGCAGAGCACGGGGCACGTTTGGTTTGGTGCAGTTTGAGGAAATCGCGACGTTGCATTTAATATGCGTGTGCCTCTTTTATAATAACATGCCTGATTTTATTAAAGAGAAAATTATTTTATTATTTTTCTCGTAAACTTATTGAGTGGGAAAAATGTGGCTTTCTATAAGCAAAAAATATGATTATATTGAGAAATATATTTACACATTTTAATAAAACAAAATAGTTTTAAAATAAAGCATTTTACTTAACTTAAAAATAAAATAGAGTCACCACCCGGTTCAGCTCCAATGGGAATTGCGATATACTGATCCAAAATGAGATTTTTATACCGAAAAAAATGAGATTCCGAGTTTAGACATAATAGTTACTCATATTGTTCAAATTTGATTTCTTTTAGAATTATGTTTTATGTGGTAATTTTAGCATTACAACGGCTTTATTTAATAAATAAATTCAAGAAATAAAACAGGCATTATAATGGCTTAATAAATTGATATTTTCTGCCAAAATTTTAGCAGAGTAATGGCAGCGCTTAGGTTTTGGCCTGGAAACTCAGATAGAGTTTCCTCACTTTCTGGATGTTTATCCATACCTGCGAGCTTATTTACACATATTATAGTTTAAGTGGCTTCAGTGGCTCACTTAACCAGACAAATGAGAATGCATTGTGCAATAATATAATAATAAAAATGAATTTAAATGAATTTTAAAGTTAGGCTTAGAGCTAATTACCCTCAGTTACCTTTTCATCTGTTCAGGATGACTTGAGAGCCGGTGCGGGACCGAAGTTGTCAAGAGAAAAATGTGGCTTGGTTGGAAAATAGATTTAACCCAAGTTATGGCTATAATCTTGGATTATACCTAAAGAAAATGCAGGGTTTTGAGAGATTGAGTCTTTTTTAGACTGAAGATCACCGTGAGATATTGATCTAAAAAGATCAGAAAATGAGTTTATATCGAATGTCGGTGATAAAGCTTAGATTTGGAAATGTTTTGACAGAGTTTTAGGGCTTTTAGGACTCCTTGAATGATTTTGGCAAAGTAGGATTTTTCGTGCGCTTTGGATCCATTGAAAATGAGGTAGGAGCTCCTCTATTTATACAGGAGTGGTAATTAGCCGGCGGGCTAATTACCATCTGACAAAATCTTATCCAAAATCTCCACAAATCTTGCAAAAATCTCGGTTAGATGCGATTTTTGTTACTGTTCATACCATTTTTTGACCGAAACAACCCAACAGTCAACATAAGAGGCCTTTAGGCCACTAATTTGCCTTATTTTAGCCAAATTCGATCGTTTAAGCCCTCAAAATGACATTTTTTGTGTTTTTAGGACAATTTTTTGTTTGACTATTTAACTGGTTTGACTGTATAAATTATTCTGAGGTGGACTTCAAGGATTTCAAGGATGCAAATTAGAACACTATGACGAATGGGAATTTTTAGGATTTTTTAGATGACAATTCAGTCCTTCTTGGCTCTTTGTCTAATAACTAGATGAAATAGGCATAATTCCTCATCGGGCAGAGCGGACCATGCTAATAGTTTGCTCTTGGATGGAAACCCAGAATAAATCATACTATAAAACCATGGCTATAGCACCGGCTATCTCAGTACCAAACTATGACTGATTTTGAACGGTCAGAGGAGCAAGAGGAGGAGGAGACAGATGGAACCCTAGTAACTGGAGGAATATCAGACATGGCAGACAAAGCAGATTCTAAAACAGAGCCTGAAATTGGATTGAGACAATAACAGTGCCTCGGTCTAACTCTCTCTCTGAAACTGAAAGATGATTAACCCGAATTGAACTATGAATGAAGTGAATGATTACATAAATATTCGAGCGATGAATGCCGTATATACAAGGGTGGTTTAGAGAGGCAGAGAGCATAAAAGCTTATGATGCGAAGCTTAACCCCAAAATATGTGAGACGAGCGAACCCCTTGCTATGCCTAGAGAACTATATACAGTTCCCCGGGACTCGAATGATCTCAGGCATTTTATTAAATTCCCCCTTCAAGCGAGGGGAGAGTAGGGGTAAGCAAAAACACAAAATAAAAGTTAGCCACATACGGGCTATGCATGAGCACAACACAAATAGCATTTAAAAAGAGAATAAACCTCTTCCAACCTTATGACTCCCGCATAATGCCATTCAAAATATTTGGGGGTAATTCTAGTGCCAACAAACGGCAAGAGAGTATGAGACTTAAATCTAAATTGTTTTGGTGATCCTAAGGGGAAGTTACTATTGCTTGACTTATCATGGTCATAGTCTTAAACTGTTGGTATTATAGAACGATATTGTAGAAGGATCTCATTTACCTTGATTCCGTGTAACTCAATCACTCCTCAAATGAGTGCAATCGTGGGAATTACACGTTGGTTGAAATGAGTGATCCACCCATAAATATCCCCAATTCCTTATAGGCATGAGGTATACAAGTGAGCTTTACGAGGGTGAAATAATGGCACCTTAAACCTAGTATCTAACTACGCGATAGATTCAAAAGGTATAAGAAATAAAGCTTTGATTTAAAAATGATTAATAAATTCAGATTTTTGATTCAATATCTGGAGCAAAAGTCCTGGAATCCCTTTCTTGGATGGGTTTAAATACTCCCAGTCTAAAAAATACACCGGCTTTGGCAAATTTTTAGGGAAAATACGTGGCCCAATCGAAGAAGAGAGAGGGAAACAAAGTGGCAAGGCCAAAAAATGGCCGTACCACAACCACTGCTACCATCACGACGGTTGCCACCATAGGGATGGCGACCATCACCGTGACCACAATAGCCACCACCATAGGGATGGCAGTGGCTGCTACCATGATAGTGGGGAAACTACCATAGTGGCGGGGGGGTGGCCACCTTAGGTGGTCGCCACTCTAGTGGCAGGCACTACCGCTGCCGGAGGACATGCCGCTATGGCCACCGGCGGCGGCATCAACAAGGGGGAGGGAGCTAGGGTTAGATTAGGGTTTTTAGGGCTTCTATTAGGATTTTAACTTCAAACGCTCATAACTTTCATTATAATTATTCGATTAAGGTGATTCTTGACATTCTAAAAACCTTAGATAATCTAGAATCTAACAACAAAATGAGACTTGCTAAAAATGTTCAAATTTTACAAAAAATTGCAAAACAAATTACTGCACGCAATAATAAGATATCAGGTAATATTTAAATGCATTTTAATGATTTTGTAGCGCGGGCAAAGGTCTAAAATCATAAAAAAGGTACTTGCTAAATGTGATTGGACCCTAAAAGAATAGAACAACTAGTCCATAAAAGTTAGAGCAACAAGTCATCATCATTCTGCGGGACACCTAAAAGCCTGTAATCACACTTAGATTTTCCTTAGTATTAAGTATGAAGCATTTGCATCCGAATGCTTCAAAATATCCTATTTTATTACCTTTTTAGAGCTCATATGGACTTTTATTTAACTTAGGTACGGTAAAGGCTCTATTAATAATGTAGCAGGAAGTGTTGATAACTTCTCCCTAGAAGTATTGGGTAGAAAGTTATCATTAAGCATAGTGCGAGCCGTCTCCACTATGGTTCAATTCTTTCTCTCAATAACTCCATTTTAGTTAGGAGTGTGTAGGGCAGAGAAATTGTGTTCAATTCCTCTATCCTCAATGAATTAAGCAAATTGCCAATTCTCAAATTCTCTCTCGTGGTCACTTCTAATGCGTGGAATGATGATGTCTTATTCCACCTCTATGCTAATGAATAGTTTTGAGAACTGTCCAAATGCTTCATCTTTACTACTGAGCAAGATAACCCATGTATATCGGGAGAAATCATCTACAATAACCATTGTAAGCTTGCTTCCCTCTATGCTTATTGGTTGAACAGGTCCAAACAAGTTAATATGCAAAAGTTTTAGTGGTATTTTAGATGAGAAGTCCTTTTTAGACTTGAAGCTCTTTCTAGTTTGTTTACCTAATTGACATGTTGTAGAAAGATGATCCTTTTCAAAAGCAATATTAGGGAGACCTTGAACAAGTTTTTGTTTGGTTAATTTTGACAGAAGATTCATACTAGCATGTCCCAATCTTCTGTGCTAGAGCCATGATTCCTCCTCTTTTGACACCAAACATATGTTCTTGTTTGTTTTACATGATACATCAATTTTGTAAACATTGTTTATTCTAGGTGCATATAAGAAAGTTGAGTTAGACTTACAATCAATGAGTGAGCAACCATTTGAATGAAATATCACTTTCCTGCCTCAATTACAGAATTGTGCTATGCTCAGAAGGTTGAATTTTGTTCCACTTTCGAGGATTTTTCCCTTCTTATTATCTCCAAAGCTTACGCTTCCTCCTTTCTTTAGGTTTAATGTGATGAATGATCTTTTGTCACCAGTCATGTGCTTTGAGGGATGGTGGACCCTTGCTAGAGGCATATTACAGTCGTTTAAGGTAATCGAGTTCTTTTCACGGTCTAGAACCTCGAGCTAATAGTTCCTATAGAACAAGGATTGGATAAGCCATAACAGCTCTATACTTCGGGATCCTATAAGGTCACACACATTGGACTTTCATCGGACTGAGTAAAGAATTAATTGACTTGATCTATAACGAGAGTATTAAATGTAGAATGGTTAGACTAGGAATTTATTTTGACCGGTAACTAATTTATTAGGGTTATAAATAAATTAAAATGTTGGTTAAAATGATTAGATCATTTTCTGGTTAAGCCAGGAATTTATTTTGACTGGTAACTAATTTTACTAGGGTGATAAATAAATTAAAATGTTGATTAAAATGATTGGATAATTTTTTGGTAAAAGCCAAGAATTTATTTTAACTGGTAACTAATTTTATCTGGGTCATAAATAAATTAAAATATTGATTAAAATGACTTAAGCCAGGAATTTATTTTGACCGCTAACTAATTAAATTAGGGTCATAAATAAATTAAAAGAAAGGAGGATAAAAGGGAATGTTACCATGGATATATGAGCCCTTTTTGCATATATGGACCATATGAATTTATTCATATGGTCCATATATGCAAAAAGGGCAGGGCTTGCCGCAAGCCCACAAAGAGCTTGCCTTGCAAGTGGCTTGGGCGACAACCCAAGCATAAGCTTTCCGCTCAAGCTAAGGGGTATCAAGAGCCTGCTTATTTAGTGCATAATTAAGTTAGAAGCCAATTGAATTTTATAATCTATATGAAATGACTTAAAGTTTATTAAATTTTTTGGAACAATAGATGAACTTAGGCTTTCATTTCAAGATTAGAAAATGGATATAGATAATTTTGAAT
This sequence comes from Euphorbia pulcherrima, assembly GCA_947683365.1. NCBI lineage: Eukaryota > Viridiplantae > Streptophyta > Magnoliopsida > Malpighiales > Euphorbiaceae > Euphorbia > Euphorbia pulcherrima. Next base: position 5,576,269 of record CANTUS010000008.1, read on the forward strand.
AAACCTGCTCAACTTACTAAAAAATGATCAAAGATTAAAAAATTATATAAGTTACAAGGGTTATAGATGCTTTGAATTTACATGAATTAAAAGAGCGAAATTTATTAGTTCAAGTAGATCCATGGTCTTTAAGTTTGTGCCCGTGTTTGTTTTGGCAAGAATTGTACTTGGTGTCTACTTCTCATGGGGCACCTCTCCTACCTAGGAACCTATATCGGTGCAGCTTGAATTGACCAATAGGGGATTAAATATGAACTGATTTATTTCTAGTATATAAGATGGTGCTTATATATGTTTCTATAATAAAGTATAAATTAAATTATTGAATAAAAGCTTAAAGGAAATGCAATATATATAACAGATAAAGAATGTTAATATTTTTGCATATAATCTAGGTTGATAAAATAATTATAACAAAGAGCTTGAACCCACTAAAGGTTAGACCTTTAAATTAATTCTAAAATTCCCTGAATTAGTTTAAATTTTTATAAATATTTCTATCTAATAAATCCTAGATTGGGTGAGACGTTTAACACTAATACAAAATCCCAAAGTAAATATATTAAGGCAAGTTATAGTCTTCCATACTTGAATCTATAATACGATCTTTTTCGACCATAAAGTGTTGCGCAAAGAGTTCCTTTCATCTATATCGATCGGTTATAGATATTGAGATAGGGTATGCCTTAACAGGATTAAGGTAGTCCACCATAAAATTAGGGCTAGCCGCAGAACTGAGACACGTTCAAGGAGATGCTAATATAAGAGCACACGTCCCTTGGAGTTAGGGAACTTGAACAAATCAACAATTGCATGCGAAGCAAATGGAATGGGATTCCAACTATAACTTACTAATATGGCTTGACTCATAAAATTGGGGGTCATATTAGACTAGTTGTAGATGCTGCCTACTTGAAAATATAGCTAGGCTAGACTTCTTGAATTTATTAGAATGAGCTATTGTAAATTTTGAAAAATGTTTGGATAAATGTATTTAATTAAAAGTCCTTAAATTAAATATATGTACTATATATTAAAGTCTAAACAATTTTTCTATCTTACATCTTGGTTGAAATCTTTATTTAAATACAAACGTTTGCATTGATGACTAATTTTGATTGGCTCAAGCTTCAAGGATTTGTTTAGAAATGTGAGGATAGTCCTCAAAGCCTTGGACTTGGCATGTACACTGTACAATCCCGAATCTAAACAACATGATGCAAACAATTCTGCTTAAAACATATATGCATGAAATACATGAAAGGAACTAGGGTACAACACCTTGGAGGTTGTTAACATCCCTGTTACCTTATGTAAGTAGCTGGCAGGAGACAAGGATAAACATTAAGTCAGATGTTGGGATCCATGTTACCTTAGCTACAAGGGCATCATAAAATCATGGACTTGAAAGTCTATGTCTTTACATCTTAAAGAAAGGATTTTCCATGGTAGAAAATTTGAACGAAAATATTTTGATAGAAATTGGTAGGACATTTTAGTCAGAAATTTAATTAGTTCATATCTCAAAGAAATAAAGGGACACTTGGTGTCTAGTTTTGAAGCAGGATAGAGCAGAGTGAAGAGAAAAGTAAAAGGAATATTGAGAATTTTGTCTAGGAGACAAAATGATTGTTTTCAATATGAAATATTGGAAACAAGATCTTCATTTTAATATGGAATATTGGAAATAAGATCAAAATGGCTAAAGTGTCATAGCATGAGAAGAGGAGGCCATTCCACTTCAAGATGTTTGATATTGAGAATTTCTACATCTCAAGGGAATTCTAAATTGGTATGGAATACCTAATTAGAATCATATATCCACACGAAGGTATAGATATTGTTGAGAAGTAGAGTTTTGGCAAAAGGAGAGTTGTACCTATGGAAAATCATTAGGGCTTACTGGCTACTGATGATGTAGGAACTTAAAATCTCCATTTGACTAATTTTTAAAAGAATGAAATTCAATTGTTATTATAAAATATTATTTCCTGCTTCACAATAGATGAAATTTTATTCCAATTTGATAAAAGGTATTATCAAAGTTATGAATGATATTTTATTGTAATATGATAAATGATTTTTTGTAATTACAAAAATCATATTCTCAATATAAACGATGCTAAGAGAAAATTAGATAATGAGAAATCTTTCTACTTATGGCACTGTCATTTAGACCATATAAACAAAGATCGCTTAACTAAGTTATACAAGCATGGAGACTTAGGCCCATTAGACGTGGAGTCTTATGGTGATTGCAAGCCTTGTTTAAAAGGAAAAATGATGAAGCTACCCTTTAAAGGTAAGGGTGAATGAGCAACGAGTACATTGGAGCTCGTACATACTGATGTATGTGGTCCAATAAGTATTTAGGCACTAGGAGGATACTTTTACTTCATAACCTTTATTGATGATTATTCACGATATTGTTATTTGTACTTGATAAAGCACAAATCTGAAAGTTTTGATAAGTTTAAAATATTTAGAAATGAAGTAGAAAAACAACTTGAGAAAAGTATTTAGGCACTTCGATACGATCGAGGTAGAGAATACTTAAGTCAAGAGTTTCAGGATTATCTAAAAGAAAACGAGATAGTTCCCTAGTGGACCCCTCCTTACATGCCCCAACACAATAGAGTGTTTGAAAGGAGAAATCAAACTTTATTAGATATGGTTTGGTCCATGATGAGCCAAGCACATCTCAGTAAATCTTTTTGGGGGTATGCATTAGAGAGTGCAATTTTGTATTAAACAGAGTGCCCTCTAAATCAGTTGATTTTACACCTTATGAAAGATGGTGTAATTAAAGGCCATCTATGAGTCACCTAAGAGTATGAGGGATTCTTGCTATGGTAAAGAGCATAATATCAGATAAGCTTGAAGCTAAATCTGACAAATGTCTTGAGAGTGGGCGAGAATTTAGGCATGCATGCGGGGTGCGGAGCACGGGGCGCGTTTGGTTTGGTGCAGTTTGAGGCAACCGCGACGTTGCATTTAATATGCGTGTGCCTCTTTTATAATAAAATGCCTGATTTTATTAAAGAGAAAATTATTTTATTATTTTTCATTTAAACTTATTGAGTGGGAAAAATGTGGCTTTTTATAAGCCAAAAATGTGATTATATTGAGAAATATATTTACACATTTTAATAAAATAAAATAGTTTTAAAATAAAGCATTTTACTTAACTTAAAAATAAAATAGAGTCACCACCCGGTTCAGCTCCAACGGGAATTGTGGTATACTGATCCAAAATGAGATTTTTATACCGAAAAGAAAATGAGATTCCGAGTTTGGACATAATAGTTACTCATATTGTTCAAATTTGATTTCTTTTAGAATTATGTTTTATGTGGTAATTTTGGCATTACAATGGCTTTATTTAATAAATAAATTCAAGAAATAAAACAGGCATTACAATGGCTTAATAAATTGATATTTTCTACCAAAATTTCAGCAGAGTAACAGTAACGCTTGGGTTTTGGCCTGAAAACTCAGATAGAGTTTCCTCACATTCTGGATGTTTATCCATACCTGCGGCCTTATTTACACATATTATAGTTTAAGTGGCTTCAATGGCTCACTTAACCAGATAAATGAGAATGCAATGTGCAATAATATAATAATAAAAATGAATGCAAAATGAATGCAAAATCTCGGTCAGATGCAATTTTTTTTAATGTTCATAGGTAATTAGCCGACCGGTTAATTACCTATTTTACCATTTTTTGACTGAGACAACCCAACGGTCAAAACAAGAGGCCTTTAGGACCCTGATTTGCCTTATTTTAGCCAAATTCGATCGTTAAGCCCTCAAAATGGCATTTTTTTTGTGTTTTTAGGATAGTTTTTTGTTTGACTATTTGACTATTTTGACTGTATAAATTATTCTGAGGTGGACTTCAAGGATTTCAAGGATGCAAATTAGAACACTATGTCGAATGGGAATTTTTGGGATTTTTTGGATAACAATTCAGTCCTTCTTGGCTCTTTGTTTAATCACTAATTGGAATAGGCATAATTTCTCATCGGGCCGAGCGGACCGTGCTAATAGTTTGCCCCACGCATACAAAATTTCTACCATGTAGGTAAAATTGCATGTACGCGGATGAAAGATCGACTGTCAAAATCAGTGTTCTTGTGAGATAAGGACATGAAAACTCTTTAGAAAGAATCAACATTTCTTAATCGATAATTTTAAAAAACAAAATTTTTTGCCTCTTTGATTAAGAATGTTGATGAAAATCTTTAAACAAAAATCCGTTGAGGAGTAAATGTAAAAAGAAAATATGTTAAGGATAAAAGAAAAGGCAGATTGGAAAAATCTCATGTCCTTAACGGTGCATAAAAAATTTTGGTCCACCCATTTTAAAACATGGTTTTGCATGATGCAGAAGATAAGTGAAGGGTCATACTCACTTGTGGTGTTGCATCCATTGATCAGTTTTCTCGTCAGTGAGGATGGCACTGTCAGCCATGTTTGATTAGTTTTATCATTGAGTAGTGTGGCACTGTCAGCCATATTGTGATCAATTTTCTCTGCTGAGGAAATGTCAAATATGGTGATCAATCTCTCATCTGGGAGGAGTATTGTCAGATTTGGTGATCAATCTCTTATCCAAGAGGAGTATTTTCAGCTATCATTGAGTAGTTTTCTCATTGGGAAGTGTGGCACTGTCAGCCACCATTGACTAGTTTGTCTCATTAAGGAGTTTGGCACTATCTGCCACCACTGACTAGTTTGCCTCATCAAGGATTTAGGCACTGTGTGCCATCATTGACCAGTTTACCTCATCAAGGATTTGGGCACTATGTACCATCGTTGACCAATTTTTCTCATCAAGGAGTTGGGCACTGTCTACAACTATTGACCAATTTTTCTCATCAAGGACTGAGGCGCTATCTACCACCGTTGACCAGTTTTTCTCATCAGGGAGTTGGGCACTATCTGCCACCATTAAGTAGTTTGTCTCACTGGGGAGTTGGGCATTGTCTGCCGCCGTTGAGCAGTTTGCCTCACAATCGAGTTGGGCACTATCTGCCACCATTAAGCAGTTTGTCTCACCATCGAGTTGGGCATTGTCTACCACCATTGAGCAGTTTATCTCACCATCGAGTTGGGCAATATCTGCCACCATTGAGCATTTTATCTCACTAGGGAGTCGGGCACTGTTAGCCACCGCTGAGTAGTTTGTCTTACCATCGAGTTAGGCACTGTCTGCCACCATTGAACAGTTTTTCTCACTAGGGAGTCGGTCTATGTTTGCCGCCGTTAAGTAGTTATTGTGATTTCTTGCCAAATACAACATGACATGGTACTATATGTCGTAAGTGTGATACAACACTATATAATATAACATGGCATAACATGACACTACATATTATTAGAATAACTCAAAATAAAGCTGCATGTTATTAACAAAATCAGACATGACATTGCATGTCATCACAAAACTAGACATGCCACTGCATATCATAGATGGGTTATGGTAAAGATCTCGTTGGATCTAAATTTGACAATGATGTGCCGGGGTAAAGATCTTGTTGGATCTAAAGTTTGACTATAATGTGCCGGGGTAAAGATCTCACTGGATCTAAAGTCTAGCTATGATGTAACTTATGAAGATCTTGGTAAATCTAAGGTTCATCTATGATGTCTTGTGGTAAAGATCTCACTTAATCTAAGGTTTGGCTATGATGTGCCTAGGTATAGATCTCACTAGATCTAAGGTTTGCCTATGATGCGTCGGGGTGGAGATTTCACTAGATCTAAGGTTTGGCTATGATATGCCAAGGTAAAAATCTCACTAGATCTAAGGTTTGGCTATGATGTGCCGGGGTAAAGATCTTGCTGGATCTAAGGTTTGGCTATGATGTGCCGGGGTAAAGATCTCACTAGATCTAAGGTTTGGCTATGATGTGCCAGGGTAAAGATCTTACTAGATCTAAGGTTTGGCTATGATGTGTCGGGGTAAAGATCTGGCTGGATCTAAGGTTTGGCTATGATGTGCCAGGGTAAAGATCTGTCTAGATCTAAGGTTTGGCTATGATGTGCCAGGGTAAATATCTTAGTGGATCTAAGGTTTGGCTTTAATGTTCCTAGGTATAGATCTCACTGGATTAGAGGAATGATTATGATGTGCTGGGGTAAAGATCTCACTAGATCTAAGGTTTAGCTATGATGTACCGGGGTAAAGATCTCATTGGATCTAGGATTTGGCTATGATGTGCCGGGGTAAAGATCTCACTGGATCTAAGGTTTGGCTACGATGTGCTAGGGTAAAGATCTCACTGGATCTAAGATTTAGCTATAATGTGTCGGGGTAAAGATCTCACTAGATCTAAGGTTTGGATATGATGTGCCGAGGTAAAGATCTCACTAGATCTGGATGATGAAGCTTAGTATTTTGGAAGGGTTTTATGCATTCTTGTTTAATGATGCATGTGATGCCGTACATCTATTTATATACAATGAGTTGTGCAAGTGCATGATGCATTAAGTTGGCATTTATTGGTGACTGACAATGTCTGCATGGTGATTTGCAGCCTTTAAACTTGTAAAATTGTAATATGCATGTGAGTTGTAATGCAAGTTATATTTATGCAATGCAGTTTATTCTTGTAAGATAAAATTATGTAGCTGTTAGATGACCTCTGCTTATCTTGTGCAGCTGTTAGATGACATCTGCTTGCTTGGTTCTCAATAGTATTCTTCTATACTATTGGATTCTTGGTTTCTGTCATTCTTAATGATGATGAAAATTTAATTTTGGGTTGGAGTCCTAGATGTAGGCTTCATAGCTTCAAGGGATGAGCTTGTCTTTTTCATTGTAGTTGTGTGTACTTTGCATCCATTACACTCTAATTATTGGGCTGGCCATGCACTTGAATATTTGAACAAAGCAAGCTTTTGGGTCCTTCTCAGCTCTAATGAATTCCTGAGTTATAAATGTTCTGCCCCTGGTGGCATATAGCATGAGCATGAGCAGGTAAACTCCAGTTGTTTGGACTCATGAAGATTAGCTTTTATTCTTTTGACCGATCGTGTAGGTAATGTAGGATGCATCTATAGTTCCCAAAATCTCTATGTAGCTGAGTGCAAGAGGATTGTCTTCTCACATTTTGGAGATGTGGAAGATTCGTACGCTCGTGCTGATAAATAACATTGCTCCTTTGTGAAGGCTTTGGTTTAATGGTGTGCTTATTGTCTTTTGGTGAGTCATCACAATGAGTGACTTTGATTGTGCTTGCATGCAGAGTTTATGCCCTAATTTTTGCCTGAACCAAAGCACAACGGGCTTTTTATATTTCTTTCTCTTTTTTTAGCCTTAATTTTTTCATAAACCGCCTTTTCAGGTTTTCGATTTATCGGGTTGGCTTAACTTTTGCCTGGATTGCCCTTTCAGGTTTTCAATCCAGCAGGCTTCTTTTTTTTGTATTTTTTAGGCATGTAATACCATGAACAAGAGTACTCACATGAATGTTTCATTAAACATTTCTGTGTATTCATTAAGTGTAGACATTTAACAATTCAGCAAAATGACACATCAGTGAAAGAAATATTTTTAGACACAAAAGTTTAGTATCTATTCCAAAAACTTTCTCCTATTATTAACGGTCCTTTTCAGGTTTTACCGATTGATTTCCCTCTTTCTTTTGTCTTTATTTTTTTTCCTAAAAGCCCTCACTATCTTTTAGCAGACACATTTTTTTAGTTTATGTGGTATTGCCTAAGCTTGTTTTTGTTCGAGGGATTTATGAACTTGTCTCCTCTGATGTCCTTGATTCATAGCATTCCCTTGATGAGAAACTGTTTCACCTTGTTGGTCCTTTGGGTGGAATTTTCCCCTAGCATCAGCATGCACTACTTTCATTTGATTTAGGATCAATTCCCTTGATTTTGACTTTGTCGATTATTTTTATTGTCCTAGACGTCCTTTGTTGATGCAACTTTACGTGAATTAACTTTGACCTATTCATTTAGTTCATGATGGTTCTCTTTGGTAGAGGAAGGATATGCCATTTCAATAATGTTATGCCTCAGGTTGAGAAATTTTTGTACAATTATATGGAGACATTCCATTTGCTAGATATTTCTGACTGATTTGATTTTGTTCATGTGTGTTTTGTAAGATCCTTATCGACCTTCACGCTAGCACACCATGAAATCTTTAGAGATTAGTCTCATTGGATTTGTTGGTTTCGCTTCCATTATGATTATATTGTTGATGAGGTCCTTTCTACATCATGCTAGAGTTGCTTAGGAGTATGCCATCTAATTTTTCTTGTATGGCACAAAGTAGATTTCGTCTAGATTGCTTTAAGGCATGGTTTGAGTGATTCTTCTCTCGATTCTGTCTGGTGACTTGAACAGATTCTCTAATGATCTTTTCTTCATTTCCCTCTATGAGTAGTAAGGACATTTATAGATTAGACATGCTTGATTGAACTAGGCAAAGGCAACCACATGATTTTATTATTTTCTTTTTTCTCTCTCTTTTTCAGGAGTCAAGTTATTTGAAATAGATACCATTTATGGGTTTATCAAATGTGCCTAAATTTATTTCCTTAATTGGAGCATCATGAATGTTGAATATGTCAAATGTATGTTAGAATGAATACATGGAATCATTATTAGAAACATTGCATATGTGAGAAGATTTATTCATAATATTATTTATTACATTGTTTAGTTCGAAAGCACTAGAGATAAAAACAAGAGAGCAATCTTCATTATTTAGCGTAGCTCCCACTTCTTCTGAGTAGCTGCTGCTTGCCATACTATTCCCAATTTGAGCTTTCATCTTGGTTGTCTAGAGTTTCTTCATCTGAATGATATAGAACTTAGAGCCCAAACATTGACTTGTCCACTACGCCACGTTCCTGCTGTAGTTCTTTTTGTATGTTATATCGGGTATGCTCTCTTTTTAATCTTGAAGCCATAAACTATCTTTCTCCTCTTGTTCATCAATCTTACTTTGACCATCTCGGGAAATTTGTGTTGTTCCCATTTCTGGTAGTTTGACTGGGATTGAGATTTGAATTGTTTTTCCCTTTACTTTACCTGAAACCTTTTCTTGCTCAGCTTGGGCGTAATGAAGTTCTTTTGAAAGCAGAACTTGTCTTGAACTAGATGAAGAGATGAGTCTACACGGTTCTTCCACTTTTCCTTTTCCTATCAATTATTTGATATCATGTAGTAGGCGGCTACATTTATTAGTTCAGTGCCCCTTAACGACTTGATTGGTGTAGAAGTTATCCTTATACATTTTGTTTGGCTTTTGGTAAGGTTTCAAGCTTTGGAGCAGACCAGCAGTTCTATACTTAGAGAATAACATTGCCAATGATTCTTCTCACGGGGATATGCCACTCATGACTTGTTAATTATGAACAACTTCAATCATTTTCATAACACCATCCTTAATAGGAAGTTTGTTTGCATTTTGGCTTCGATTGGATAACGGTATGTCGTAAATGGTTGAGTGTTTAAAGTTTTCATACGCTTACTCTTTATCTGATCAACATGGTGAGGTTGGACATGTTTCCTCGACTACGTATGGACAGTTGGTATCATTGAAAGTCTTTTTGCTATTTCATCATCAATCATTTCCAAGAATGTATCTGATTCCAGAAAGTCTTTCACGACTTTGGATACTGCTTCTGCAATGATTTCATCTTGGTCATGATTATCCATTCTGATTATATAGAAAATGTTGATCAACTCAATTATTCTTTGAAGAAATGTCATTCTATGTGAACCATAAAACCCAATGATACAATGCTAATAACAAACTGCTTTGGCAAACCATCTTGATTGATAATTTTTTTAGCTAAAGTTAGTCACAATTTTTTTCATGAGTGATGCGTGTAAAACATTAGGCACATATGATGCAGGATGGTTTAACTAATGATATGAATTATCTTTACATGTTTAGGTATGAGATTAATGACATGAGAGAAAGAGTGATTGGTCAGATATGACGAATGAATTCACAAGAATGAGCTTTTGATGAATGCATGCATTTATGTTTGGTTAATTAAAGAGAAGTTAGATATTCGAGGGTGGTCTCTCTCTCTCTCTCTCTCTCTCTCTCTCTCTCTCTCTCTCTCTCTCTCTCTCTCTTAATTTTAGGCCAAGTCTAATTCGGATAAACATAATACTATGGTTAAAATCCTAGAGATGCTAACATTGTGTGTATTCCGGGTACCTATAGGATCTGGGCTAGCACCCTAATAAGCATAATATAGTATAATATGATGCTACATGTCTTAAGCATATCACAAGATGACATGACGCTTCATATCGTAAGCATAACAAAAGATGACATGACACTGTATGTCAAATCATGGCATGGCAAATCAAAATATGACAGGGTGTTGCATGTTAAGAGCATAACTAAACCTAACATGACACTGCATGTCAAAACAGAAATATAGCATGACATGACACTGCATGTCAAAACGGAAATATAATATGACATGACACTGCATGCCAAAATGGAAATATAACGTGACATGACACTGTATGTCAAAATGGAAATATAACGTGATATGACACTGCATGTCAAAATGGAAATATAATGTGACATGACACTGCATGTCAAAGCATGACATGACACTGCATGTCATAAGCTCAGGGTTTACATGGCATTGTATATCATACACATGGATACATGGCACTATATGCTACAAGTATAGAGTTACATGGCACTACATGTTATATTTATAGAATGCATGTCATAGCACAACATGTCAGGTTATGGCTATAACCCTAATAAATGAATATATGTAACTGTGTAGGATCTTAGAGGTACTGAAAAAGGGTGCCAAACATCCGTGGATCATTTAGCTAGAGAGTGGTTTTAAAATTTATGGAGTATTTGACAGTGGTCAGGTATTTGGGGATACCAAATAGGGTTATGAATCTCGATATTCAAGGAATATCAAATGAGATCGAGTGGTCACATATAGTGATGAGTTGTAATTGGGTTATTTGCCACATTCATAAAATATGCAAATTAGAGTGTCTTTCAGGGAAAATATAACTCAGGGAAGTATCAATTTAGGAATGCACTAAGACTGGGATCATCTAGGATGCCTCTAGGGCAGGACTTGTTTTGGTCATTCAAAGAATGCCAAAGAAAGGGTGTGTCTCACTAGACATTGATTCGGCTATTGCTATGTTGCCTTAGAGTTGGTAAAGTTTTGGTCATTCGGGGAATGCCAAAAAGGTTGTGTGTAACTAGACATAGATTCGGCAATCACAATGTTGCCTTGGTTCTGGATGAGATTTAGTCATTCAAGGAATGACAACAAGGGTTGTACCTTGATGGGTATCATTTGAGCAATCACTGGATTACCTAGGGGTCAAATATTCATGGAATATATGATAAAAGTTAAGCATTCGAGGAATGCATAACAAAAGGGGTAAGTCTTTGTTACTCGTGGAATACCAAGCTTGGTCAAGTGAACACTTTAAGTGTCAAGGTTTGGTTGAGTTTTCTTTTGTGAAAAGCATAACTCAAAATTGTGTCATTCTAGGAACGCACAAAAGTCAGGGTCATGTAGAATGCCCCTAGGTATTTTGGCTAAGTCATTATGGGAATGGTTTAGCTATTATTTCTCACTGGACATTAATTTGACAATCAATATGTCGCTTTAATTCTTGGAAAAGCCTTAGTCATTTAAGGAATACCAATGAAGTCCGTGGGATTTAATTCGATAATCATGGGGTTGCCTTATTTTAGCCATTCGAGAAATGCTAAAAGGCTTGGGCCTCACAGTCAGTTTTAAGATCACTTGGTGGTTGGGATCAAATGACTCACTGGTCGGGAATAGATTACTCGCTGGTCGGGATTAGATGACTCATTAGTCGAAATAGATGACTTACTGGTCGGGATTAGATGACTCACTGGTATGGATTAGATGACTCGCTGGTCGGGGTTAGATTACTTACTAGTTAAATTTTTGTCAACTCATTGGTCGAGTTTGAATTGACTCAAGGGTTGAAGGTGACTTTATTAGTTGGGTGACTTACTGGTCGAATTGACTAATTGGTCGATGATGACTTAGGTAGTCAGGTGACTCACTGAAGGGGTGACTTTAGTAGTCGGGTGACTCATTAATCGGAGATGACTTTAATAGTTGGATGTTTCACTGGTTAGGTTTTAAAATGACTTTAATAGTCAGGTGACTCACTGGCCAGGTTTTTGAGATGACTCCAATAGTCAAGTGACTCACTGGTCAGGTTCTAGAATGACTTCAATAGTCGGGTGACTCACTAGTTAGGTTTTAGAATGACTTTAATAGTCAGGTGACTCACTAGTCAGGTTTTTGAGATGACTCCAATAGTCGGGTGATTCACTAGTTAGGTTTTAGAATGACCTTAATAGTTAGGCGACTCACTAGTCAGGTGATAAGTGCAATTTATACCATGAAAACACCAGTACTTTGGCTCCAAAAAAGGCTCATTTAAAGTGAATATGAGAGATTTATTGGTGCTTTTATAAATATTTTAGATACTTCCTTGAAGCTGTACAATTGATGCAAAGCAAGGACAATCTAGAAGCAAGTAACTAGAATGAGCAACAAAGCGACTAGAAAGCACAACAAGGCAAGCAGGATGCGCAACATAGCAAGTAGAAGAGTAGCCAAAGCAAGTAGGATGAATTGATCGAAGAAGGAGGTGGTGGCCAAGATGATGTGGCCAAGTGAAAAATCAGAAGAAAATACTTTTGTGAGAGCTTTTAGAAGCCCTTTTTGTCTTGCCAAGGAAGCCTCAAGCGATGGAGCTAGTGGGCCCTTTTTTGTAATAATTTAATCCCACTTGGGCAAGACTTATTAGAGCTGAATTCATCTTCTAGAAGCTCCTTCTTTACAGAACAATATCTTAGTTATTTTATATTTTTCAAGTGGTGACTCTAGAGTCTTCCTTTCACCACTATATATTCGGCCATTGGCCATCATTTTGGACAAGCTTTTGATTGGCTTCACCTTTACTTATTTTCTATAAATTTCCAGTATCAATATTATGCTAGTTAAATTCATGTCCTTTATTACCTTTTTGTGTTTTACTTTAATTATGAGCAACTAAAGCATTGGTAGGCAAAGCTAGCAAGGAGGACAGGTAAACACTGTCCAAACTCTCTTTCTTTTATTTCCAAATACATTAAGAAAGATTGTTATGTGTTGTGCTAAATACCATTACGTTTGGCCAAACTTATAACTAGTGTAAATAAGAAACTGTAACACGGATCTAAACACATAACTCATTTATGGAAAAAACGATAGTTGACTAGAAATGCTAGGAATTCCTGTTAGAAAATAATAGGAAGCTTGCTTTGTTCTTAATGTTTAAGGACATAACTTGCAAGAGGAGGTTCCCAGAGTTATAACTCTAAAGACGTATAGGCAAAAAATGGTGGCTGAGCCTAGAAAAACTTAAGTAAGTGGATCTAGATCTTCGGTACTTAAAAAGATTAAAAATAGAAGAGAGAGGTTAAACTTTGTCTGTCTGACTGCTAGACTTGCCTGATTCCTTATAATATTGTTCATAGTAATTAAACAAAGCAATCAAAATTTTCTGTTTCCATTTTAATTGTTTATTTTGATTTTCTTTCAATATTAATCAACTCATTTTAATTGTATGACTGTAAAACTCAATAATTTGCAATTGGATTTAGTAACTCCCTTGCTCCCTGAGGAAGTGATACTTGAATTTGCCTTATGCTACTAACCACGAACTAGTACACTTGCTAACCACTCTAATTTGGCAACCAACAAGTTTTTAGTGCCATTGCTGGGCAGCAACATGTGTAGTTTTTAAATTTTGTTTATAAATTGGTGCAATTAATTTGTTTGTTGTCATCTTGTAGGTTTCTTCTTTTTGAAGCTGTTTTTATTGTTGTATGCGAAGAGCTGGGCTGCCCCTTATTCCAATAGACCCTAAAATTGAAAGAACTTGCCATAGATTAAGTATAGCAGCCAGAAGAAGGCATAGGCAACAAAGAATGGTTGATCAAGTGAATCCCCTAAATGGAAATGGACAACAAGAAGGTGTAGGTGAAGTCAATCCACCTCCACCAAGGTAAACTCTTAGAGAGTACAGTAGACCTTCAACCGAGGGACACTCTTCCTCCATTGTGATACCTAATGAGGGGAACAACCTCTTTGTGATCAAGGCCTTCATGATTCAAATGCTCCAGGAAGCCGTTCAATTTGGAGGCTTGCCGGGAGAAGATTCTAATGCACACATCCAAGAATTCATCACCATGTGTGATACTTTCCGTATAAATCGTGCAATCTCGGATGATGTCATTAGACTCAAGCTTTTTCCCTTCTCTCTACTGGATAAGGCTAAAAATTGGCTAAAAAATCTTCGTCCCAAATCTATAAGAACTTAGGAGCAAATGGCACAAGCTTTTCTCACAAAATACTTTCCACTGAGGAAAGCAATCAAACTCAGAAATGAGGTTACTAATTTCATTCAATAACCAAATAAATCTCTGGCCATAGCATGGGAAAGATATAAGAAGCTGTTAGGAAAGGAGCTAAATCATCAAATCCCACTATGGATGCAAATGCAAAATTTTTACATTGGTTTGCATGATCAACAAAAAATTCAGATTGAATCTGCCGCAAATGAAGATCCGGAGGAACTTGCCCCCGGAGAGCTCTATGAACTCATTGATAGGTTGGTTAACACCAGTTACAAGTGGCACTCAGTTAGAGAAGAAAGAAGAAAGAGTAAGGAGTCAGAATCTATTACAAAACTCTCTGAGAAGATGGACCTGATTTTGAAGCAGCTTGCCAAGCAAAATGTCTCTGCAGTCTCAAATGTGGAAGCAGTTTGTGATTTCTGTGGTGGCAACCATAGAAATATTGACTGTGATACACCTCTCACTCAAGAATAATGTGATTTTGTTAGGAAAAATCAAAGGATCAATCCCTTCTCAAATACTTACAATTCAGGCTGGCGCAACCATCCTAATTTTTCCTGGAGCAACCAAAATAAGCAGGTTCCCTACCAGTAGCCTCAAAATAGTTTCTCTCAGCAACCACAATAGAATATGCAGCAAGCAGGACCATCTCAACAACCAAAGAAGTATGAGATGGAAGAAATGAAGGAAATGATGATGCAATTCATGAAGCAAACTCAAGCATGCAAGAAGAATCTGGAAACTCAGTTCCAGCAAGTTACCACCATTATGACTCCCCAAAACAAAGGAGTAATGCCAAGCAACACTGAAACCATTCCAAGGGAGGAATGCAAAGTAGTAATGTGTGGTAAGACTTTGTGATAATTTTAAACCTAAAAGTCTATTGTTGTTGATGAAAATGCAGGAAAGAGAACTGAGGAGGAAAAATAACATTCTAGAAGTCAAAATGCACTAGGTAACCAAAATCCAATGAAGCAGTCAGAAAATCTAGTGAAGCAAGCAGAACCAGTTTTTAACCAGGAGCAAGCAAAATAGAATCCATCCATGTCTGCTAAAAAGGAGCCCAATACTGAAAAGCAACTAATTCTAGCTTACCAACCAAGGATTCCATATCCTTAAAGAGCAAAATAGCATGAAATGGCTAAGCAATTCGATAAGTTTTTAGAAGTCTTTAAGAAACTTCATATTAACATTCCTTTTGTAGAAGCACTTGCACAAAGGCCTATGTATGTGAAGTTCTTGAAAGAATTATTGGCAAACAAGAAGAAATTGGAGAATGTGGCCTTAGTACAAATAAATAGAGATTGCTCCTCTATCCTTCAAAGTAGGCAACCTTTGCCTAAGAAACTCAAAGATCCAGGGAGTTTCTCTATACCTTGCTCTATTGGTAGCTTAAACATTGATAATGCACTTTGTGATTTAGGAGCAAGTATAAATCTGATGCCATATTACATTTATAAGCAATTAGGCTTAGGTGAACCTCAACCAACTAAAGTATCTATACAACTTGCTGATAGAACTGATAGGTACCCTAGAGGCATTGTAGAAGATGTTTTAGTTAAAGTTGGAAAGTTTATATTGCATGTTGATTTCATTATAATGGATATGGATGAAGATTTTCATTTGCCCATCATTTTAGGTAGACCATTCCTTGCCACTGAAAGAGCTTTAATTGATGTAAATGATGGAAAATTGATTTTGAAAATACATGATGAAGAAGTAGTATTTAAAATGAATGAGGCAATGAAGTATCTTTCTAATTTTGATGATCAATGCTACTTCCTCAATGCTACTGATGTAAATTTGAACCCTTTTCTAATGCAGGAGTTGGAAGAAAATGATTTTAAAGAGGAAGATGTGATTGCTTTAGAAACTATGGAGAAGGCAAAAACTATAAAGTAGTCAAAATAGACAGTGGAGCAACCACACTATCAACCACCCATGTACAGAAAACAACATGTTGAGCCACTAAATCACACACCAAATCTTTCTCCAAAAACCTCACTTGAAGAACCTCCAACTCTTGAGCTGAAACCTTTGCCTCCTCACCTTGAATATGCTTTCCTTGATCCCCCGGACAAACTTCCTATTATTATTTCCTCAAAACTAACCCCTGACCGAAAAGGCCAATTGATTGATGTATTGAGGAAGAACAAGGAGGCTCTAGCATGGACAATTGCTGATATCAAAGGAATTAGTGCTTCCATTTGTGTGCACCAAATTCTTATGGTGGAAAACCACAAGCCAGTGGTGCAGCCCCAAAGAAGACTCAATCCCAACGTAAAAGAAGTTGTGGGAAAGGAAGTAATCAAACTTCTTGATGCTAGAATGATCTACCCCATTTCAGATAGTATTTGGACTAGTCCAGTCCAAGTTGTGCCAAAGAAGGGAGGAATGACAGTAGTGACTAATGAGAAAAATGAGCTCATCCCTACAAGAACAATCATAGGGTGGAGAGTTTACATTGACTATCGCAAATTGAATGAAGTAACCAAAAAGGATCACTTTCCACTTCCTTTCATTGATCAAATGCTGGAGAGATTGGCTGGTTATAAATTCTATTGTTTCCTTAATGGCTATTTAAGGGTAAAATCAGGTTGTGATCCACCCCTTGGATCAAGAGAAGAAAGCTTTTTCCTGCCCTTATGGTGCTTTTGCTTATAGGAGGATGCCATTTAGACTTTGCAATGCTCCAGCAACATTTCAAAGATGTATGATGTCCATTTTCCATGATATGGTGGAGAAAACAGTGGAAATTTCCATGGATAACTTTATAGTCTACGGAGTAGCTTTCCAATCCTATTTAAGCAACCTTGAAGGTGTTTTACTTCCGTGCAAAGAGACCAATTTGGTCTTGAACTAGGAAAAGTGTCATTTCATGGTCAATAAAGGCATTGTTATTGGCCACAAGATTTCAAAGAAAGGGATTGAAGTTAATCAAGCAAAAGTGGAGATTATTGAAAATTTGACTGCCCCAAAATCAGTCAAAGAAGTCAGAAGCTTTCTTAGGAATGTAGGATTCCATATAAGATTCATCAAAGATTTCTCCAAGATAGATCAACCATTAACAGCCCTACTCCACAAGGACACTAAATTCAAGTTTGATGATGCTTGCTTGAAGGCATTCATGAACTGAAAGCAAAACTTGTCAATGCACCCATTCTGACTACTCCAGATTGGGAGCACCCCTTTAAACTTATGTGTGATGCAAGTGATACTTGCATTGAAGCTGTTTTGGGCTAAAGAATTGACAAGCATATTCGGCTTATCTATTATGCAAGCAAAACTCTCACTAAAACACAACAAAACTATATAGTGATTGAAAAAGAGTTGCTTGTTTTAGTGTATGCCTTTGACAAGTTCAGATCATACTTGGTGCTATCAAAAGTCACTATCTTTACTGATCATACAGCTTTAAAGTACTTATTAGCCAAAAAGGATACAAAGCTAAGACTAATTAGGTGGCCATTGGTTCTCAAGAGTTTGATTTGGAAATCCAAGACAAAAAAGGCTCAGAAAATATGGCAGTTGATCATTTATCCCGAATTCCAGAAGGCAGTTTAGTGGAGCAACCAGAAACTACTTATACATTTCTAGAAGAGCAAATTTTCATGGTAAGACCTTTCCCTTGGTTTACTGACTTTGTTATTTACCTTTCATGTGGTGTTAAACCTCTTTTGCCTTATACACAAAAGACAAAATTCTTTGCTGACTTGAAATATTACATTTGGGAGGACCCTTTTCTTTTAAATTGTGTGCAGATTAGATTATAAGGAGATGTGTTCCTGAGGAAGAGATTCCAGCCATTCTAAACATGTGTCATAGCAAGGAAGCTGATGGACACTTTGGAGCAAGTAGAACTGCAAGAAAGGTGCTTGAATGTGGTTTTTATTGCCCAACAATCTTTAAAGATTGCCAAGGGTTTGTTGTAGAATGCAATGAGTGCCAAAGTATAGGTAGCATCTCTGCCAAAAATGTGATGCCCCTAAACAACATTGTGGTCTGTGAAATCTTTGATGTTTGGGGCATTAACTTCATAGGACCATTTCCCAATTCACATTGTAATAAATACATACTCTTAGCTGTTGATTATGTCAGTAAATGGGTTAAAGCCATTGCTAGCCCAATAAATTATGCTAGGGTAGTCATAAAATTTCTAAAAAAGCTTTTTACCCGCTTTGGGGTACCTAGAGCAATCATAAGTGATCAAGGGACTCACTTTTGCAATAACCAATTTGAAAAGTTGTTAAACAAATATGATGTCACATATAGAATTGCCACTCCCTACCACCCCCAAACAAGTGGGCAAGTAGAAATATCAAATAGGGAGGTAAAAAGAATTTTAGAGAAGACTGTTAAAAAATCTAGGAAAGATTGGGCAATTAAACTTGATAATGCTTTGTGGGCTTATAGGACAATATTCAAAACCCCCATAGGAATATCCCCATTTGGATTGCTCTATGGAAAAGCTTGGCATTTACCTGTTGAGTTAGAATTTAAAGCTTTGTAGGCACTAAACTTGCTTAATTTTGACAGGGATGCAATAGGGGAACAAAGGAAGTTATAGCTAAATGAGCTAGAAGAATTCAGGTTGTTCAGCTATGAAAATGCCATGAATTACAAAGGAAAGACGAAAAAATGGCATGATCAAAGGATTCAAAAGAAGGAGTTCTCCCTCGGGCAGCAAGTACTCTTATTTACCTCAAGATTGAAGTTATTCCCGGGCAAACTAAAGTCAAGATGGGATAGACCTTACACTATCCATAAAATTTTCCCTCACGGAGCCATAGAAATCATAAACAATATGGGAAAAATTTACAAGGTCAATGGTCACAAGCTCAAGCTATACTTGACCAATGAAGAAATAAAAATTGCTGTGGAGGAGCAGCAATTGAACCCTCCCTAGCACAGGACAAAATAATGGTGTCCGCTCCAAACACCAATTGGAGCAATTATGTTGAGCACATGCTCATTTTCTACACTTTGTATATATTCATGTTCTTAATCTTTCATTTTTAAGTATCTATTTAATATGTATGTCTTTTTGTTTTGTAGGAGCTTACTGACTAAGTGTGAATTGCAACATCAAGATCTCATCTTCACGTTGTGGCATACACTTGGTAATTCAATTCAATCCCTTTCGCTGGCCATTTTGGACGTCTTGGGTAAATCACCAATCACCAAAATTGGGAGAGTGAAATTTTTACTTCACATTTGGAAGGATCTCTTTGATTGCTTCATTTGACTACCTCACTTAATTAAATCCCTAAAATCTAATCCATATTTTTCTTGGCGAAAATTTATCAGAAGAAGGAAGAAAAAGAGGAGGTGGCATGTATGGTGGCATGTGGCAGTTGATAAATGCATGTGGAAGTTCAAAAAAAAATTTGAGTTCCTTTCTCTCTCTTCGCACTAAGCCCTTATCATACCCTATGAACCTACCCACACCCTCTCTCTTACATGTATGAACCTAAAAGCAACTCAAGGGTCACTTTTTAATTAAACCCCAACATTTACTCTCTCCCCTCACTCACTCTCACCGCCATTCTTGCTTCCTCTCTCTTTTTCTAGGGAAAAACACCACCCTCTTACCACTATTCATCCCGTTCTCAAACCCTTACAATTTTCTTCCAAAAGTCTGACCCAACGCCATGGTGAGCACTAAAAAATCATCTCGAGCCACTCCTACCAAATCCACTCTGACCAAATCCACCCCAGTCTCCACCTCCGTCTCTGACGGAATCGCCTCCACCATCTCTACTTCCATTTTGCAAAAAATGCAAACATTTAAAGAAGGCTATGAAATGGAGCGATTCGACATATTCTCAGGCCAGTAATTTCTCCCCTCCAGAATCATCAATTGGGAAGCTCTAAAAAGCCTAGGGTTGGATGAGGAATTTGAGACTTTTCTCAAAGCTGGTGGATTATTCGAGTTTATGGATACCCCAGATCCAGCCTTCAAGGAACTCACCATGGAGTTTCTCTGCACCTTCTCTGAAAACAAGGATATTAAATCCAATGATGAGCCTAAGAGGTATTTGTTCCGATTATTTGCCATGAAAAAGTCCATTTCCCTAAATGAGCTGAACAAGTGTTTGAGGGTTCCGGTGGAATATATGGAGATAGAGGAGTACTCTTTAGCCCCTAAATCAAGACCTGTTGACCTTGATGTGGAAGAATTCTAGATGGAAATCACTGAGAAGGATGATTATAAGGACCAACAAGCAGCTAGCCAATTGAGGGAGTACAGACACAAGATAGCCCAGAAGTTGATTGTTACCACTCTCTTTGCAAGAAGCAAGGAGTCCACTGTGAGCACTGGATTTTAATGATCCTTCTCACGAAATGATGATGAGGGCTATATGATGCAATATCTTTCAGGTTTTGTCCATTAGAAGTGTTCCTACTGCTACAGAGTTGAGTTTAAATGAAGTTTGGAGACCTAGTCTGCCCTTAGGTACCCATACTGGTTCTGTCTAGTGGTACGGATCCACTGATAAGCCCATACGGGGATTACCTTCTATACGTATGGAGGGGACTTATATAGGTCTGCTAGTACCCGTACAGGTAGGGGCCCACCCGTACGGGTCCTCTAATTGCGTAATCAGCCTCTTTCGGAAGTAATCTCTTACTATTTTTGGGAAAAGGAAGGTCCTGTATGTGGATTATTGCATCCAGACCTGACTTTCACCCTATAAATAGGGCCTTTTCCCTTCATTTCACAACACACACATCTCATATGAAAAAATATACTAAAACTCAAGCAATTTCTATAGGTATAGAAAAGGTATACCGGGGGTGTAGGAGGTATAAAATAGGGAGAAAACTCATTCTTTGAGGTTTTGTCCACATTTTATTCATTCCTAACTTCATTCATTAGGATTTAGGTGAGATTCTGTCCATAAAAATACTCACCTAAATAGTCTTATATCACCATCTACTTTGGTGGAACTCTCTCAATAGTAAAGGGATCACCTCAAAGTGGATTCGTGCCGCAAAGGTAACGCTCTTGAGTTTTAAAGTGACTCACATTTCAATTTTATTATTGTTGTTACTTTCTGCCTCTTCCATTATATCTGCTCTTTCTATTTTTTTGTTTTGGGTCTGGTCTTAACCCTTATGAGCCTTGTTGGCACCTTGTATCATCAAGATATTAGATCAGTGCACCATACTCATATGGAGGGAAGCCCTTTTTATTTTATTTTTCTGCCACCAATCCATTTAAACTATGAACTGAATTGAATAAAGTTTCTGCCTAGACTAGACAAGACCTGTATGGGTATACCATACCCATAAAGGTCCTCCCTGGTAGCCGTACGGGTCCCACCCACCTATACGGGTACCAGCCCAGGGCAGATTCCATAGCTCATTTTAAACTGGTTAAAAATCAATCCAACTTACCATTTTCCATGCAATCATTTTCACTAATAATTCGGTAAATCTACCCATGAAAGTTAAAACGTATTTTCATAACAAAATATGCGGAAGACCAGTCATTTCTCTCCAATCCTAGAAGCCGCCCGAGCACTATGGATCGCAAAACCACCACGGTAACATAATCACATTTTCCTAATAAATTGCTGACTTATGATGTTCTATAAACTGTGCTAACGTCTATTGATGCAGGGGAATTTAGTTTTATTTTATTTTATAACTTAGAACAAATGTATAGGTTCTCATGCAATTTCCCTCATTTCTCCCCCAATTGTAATATTTTCCCCCATTTATTGCTTGTGCTTTATTGTAATATGTAAACGCATGTAACAAGTGTGAAAGAGTGTAGAAATAGGATTTCTGTGATAATTCCCTAAATGATGAAAATAAAAACAGTTTTACACGTTGAATGTAATTTTGAATCAACTAAATGAGAAATAAGTGACTCATCCGATACCCGAATCTTTGATTTAATAGGAATGAGTCTCCCGCCCAAAGGGAACCTTACCAAAACTCTTTCCCAAGTAGACAACTTGGGTGGCGACTCTATCACTTGCGTTGAGATTTGGGTCTCGATTCTTTTATTCATTAAAATTGGCTTATTGTGAAAACTTTAACTAAAAATGTTTTGTCATGCCTGTGAGGTGTCAATGACGTGTGGGTCTCCCTTGGTGCCTATGTGAGAGGTGGGGCCCATTGTCGAGTGGTTAGATTTAGGAGTGATAAAACATTTTTAGTTCAATTTTGCCACAATAAACCAATTTTTAATGAATAAGAGAATCGAGACCCAAATCTTGATACAAATGATAGAGTTGCCACCCAAGTTGTCTACTTGGGAAAGAGTTTTGGTATAGTTCCCTCTACGCGGGAGACTCATACCTATTGGATCAGAGATTTGGGTATCGTATGAGTCACTTATTTCTCATTTAGTTGATTCAAAATTACATTCACAGCGTAAAACTATTTTAGTTTTCATCATTTGGGGAATTATCACAGAAATCCTATTTCTACACTCTTTCACACTAGTTACATGCATTTACATATTACAATAAAGCACAAGCAATAAATGGGGGAATAAAAATTACATCTGGGGGAAAAATGGGGGAAATTGCAAAGAGAACCTATACATTTGTTCTAAGTTAAAAAAATAAAATGAAAATAAATTCCCCTGCATCCACAGATGTTAGCACAATTTATAGCACACCATAAATCAGCACTTTAGCTTATTTTATTTTTAAAACACGATTATCTTTTTGTGGGTTGATTTATCGGATTATTAGTGAAAATTATTGTATGACAAATGGTGAGTTAGGTTAATTTTTAATCTTTTAGTTATGGGTTCGGGAATCTGCCTGGGTCTTGTACCCATACGGGTAGGTGGGACTTGTATGGGTACCAAGGAGGACCTGTACGGGTATGGTGTACCCATATGGGTCTTGTCTGGTCTAGACAAAAACTCTATTCAGTTCAATTTATAGATTAACAGATTAATGGATCGATGGCTGAAAAATAAAATAAAAAGGGATTTCCTTCCATATGAGTATGGCACACCGATTTGATATCTTTAGGGATATATGGTGCCAACAAGGCTCATACGGGTTAGGGCCAGACCCAAAACGAGAAAGGAAAGGAACAGATAATAGAAGGGATAGGCAATAATAATAAGGAAATAATTGAGATGTGAGTCTCTTTGAAACTCAGGAGCGTTACCTTTGCAACGTGATTCCACTTTGAGATTATCCCTTTACTGTTAAGAGAGTCCGGCCAAAGTAGATGGTGAAATAGGACTATTTAGGTGAGTATTTATGTGGATAGAACCTCTCTTAAATCCTAGTGAATGAAGTTAGGAATGAATAAAATATGGACAAAACCTCAAAGGAAGGGTTTCTCCCTATTTTATACCTCCTATACCCCCGTTATACCTTTTTATACCTATAAAAATTGCTAGAATTTTAGTATAATTTTTGTATGAAATGACTCTATTGAAAATGTGAAGGGAAGGGCCCTATTTATAGGGGAAAGGAGGTCTGAATGCAATAAATTGCATTCATGACCTACCTTTTCCCAAAATAGGAAAGGATTCCCTTCTGAAAGAGCCTGTTTAGGCAACGAGTCCCATACGGGTGGGGCCCTACCCATAGGGGTACTAGGGGACCCGTATGGGTCCCCCCCAGGCATATAGAAGGGATGGCCTATACGGGTCTGCAAGTGGATCCATACTACCAAGCAGCACCCATACGGATCCCTAAGGGCAGACTAGGTCTCCTAACTTTGGCCAAACTCAACTCTACAGTAGTTGGAACACCTTTGATGGACAATACCTAAAAGACATTGGATTATATATCTCTCATCATCATTTTGTGAGAAGGATCATCAAAATCTAGTGCTCACAGACTGCCTCTTATAGGATCACTGCAGATACGGCTCTGTATGATCTCACGATGTGAGCGAGGGTTTAGAAATTATACCAAAGATGATGGCATAGGCGAGTTCCTCTCTTAAGGTGAACTCCTTTTAGGGGGTCCCTTTCCTGAGGTAGAAGACTTTCCTTTGTGGATGCGTATCCCTTTCTTGAGGTAGATGGATTTCCTTTGCTGATGCGTATCCCTTTCTTGAAGCGGATGACTTTCCTTTACTATTGCATATCCCTTTCTTGAGGCGGATGACTTTCCTGACTGGTGTATCCGTTTCCTAAGGCACACCGACTTTCCTTGCTAATGCATATCCCTTTCCTAAGGTGGATGTCTTTCCTTTTACTACTGCATATCCCTTTCTTGAGGCGGATGACTTTCCTTTTGCTACTATGTATCCCTTTCTTGAGGCAAAGGACTTTCCTTGCCAATGCATATCCCTTTCTTGAGGAGGATGATTTTTATTTTGCTACTATGCATATCCCTAGTGACTTTGTTTGGGGAAGGTGTGTATCCCTTTCTTAAGACAGATCAACTTTTCTACTTAGGAAGATATGCATATCCCTTTCCTGAGGCGGATGACTCTCCTGACTACTGTATCCCTTTCTTAAGGGAAATGACTTTCTTGCCAGGGAATTTTGAATAACTTGAAAATGGGCAATAATCAAATACCGAGTCAGTCGTTGCCTAAGTAGACACTTCTTTATTCTTAATTGACTTTTGTGAAATAAATATATTTTTCCCCTTCAATTAAGCATAAAGAAGTGTGGATGTGATTAACTGAAAACTATGTGCAGGAAATATCGAGTTTGGCCCGATTGATGTTTATTTTACCGCTGGGGAATGCTCCTAGGGTGAGTGCCCCTAGGATCTAACAAATCCACTACTAGGAAGTAAGGGGATGCCTCTAGGTCGGAGAGGGGATGCCCCTAAGACCTGATGATTCTGTTACTCGAAAATGGGGAGATGCCCCTAGATCGGATGGGGGGATGCCCATGGATCTGTGGGGATATGCCCCTAGATTTAATGGGGGGATGCCCTTGGGACTTGATTCTTCTACTGGGGAATGACCCTAGAGTGGGGTGCCACTAGGGTTCTTGATGATGGGGATATGTCCCTTGACCGATTCCTCGGTTGGGGAGGGAAGTGGTATCCTTTGAGTAAGGCCTCTCCACTGGGGAGGCCCTTTTCTTGTAAAACTTATTTACTGGGGAATAATTCCCGTACTAGGATAGACCTATATGCAAAAATTTTCCTGATTAGTGTTCAATTCAAGAATGGCTTACCTTGATTCTTGATTGACTTTTGTGGAAACAAAAATATTTTTGCCCCTTCAATCAAGGATCAAGGTGAGCCTATATAACTAAAATGTGGGTGTGAAGAAGAGCGGGGTTGGCCCCGAGCTAGTACTGGATAATTTTCTAGTGTTTGCTGAAATGCCGATGTAAAAATCGGCCCTTAAATGGCAAGAGAGGGCCCATACCGGTGGCCCAGACCTATACGGGTAGGGTTCTCAAAAGTGGAGACCCATACAGGTAGGGTGGGACCCGTACGGGTCCCTGATGGGGGTTTCAAAAGGTAGGTTAGTCCCTTCACATCCCGCCTCACACCAAAACTTCCCACTTTATGTTTTTTTGGCGATTATTCTCCTAAAATAAACTAAACATGTATAAAAAGATCCCAAAGGCCTGTTGTTTCTCCCTTAAACTCGAGGACTTATCCTGGTGGATGATTTGGGGCTTTAAGAATGCTCGGTTTCTGTCGGGTATGCATTTTATGGGGGAGAATCATTTTTAGGAGTTAAGCTTACTTTTAAAGTGCCTTTGATCCCTTCTCTCGAGACCCACGCCTCAAAACTCCAGGTAATGTCACTCGATTGTCCATTTTCCAATTTTGAACTTTTGACAGTTTCTCGAATTTTGGCATGGGTTAGGGTGTTTTAGACTTTGGAATAGAGCCTAATGCATGTAGCTTTAGCCTAGGATGCTTTTAGGATAGTTTTGGATGAACTTTGGTTGAAATTTGATGATCTTTGATTTTTGGGGAGATTTACATAGAGGGACTGCTTATAGGGGACCCATACGTGTGAGGGGGGACTCGTACGAGTCCCACTTTTGATACAACTTTAACTCATGGACCCCGTACGGGTGGATTCTACCCGTATGGGTGCTGTCCTTAGGGACAAAACATTATTTTCTCTGATTTCTACAATCCTTTTTTAATTTCTAACTTATCTGCTGTATTCTAACCCTGTTAATCTATAATTCTATTTCTGCAGTTCCAATATAAGACTGTGGGAGCCTTAAGGTTCTACAAGAAACGGTACCCGGAGATTCATACCGCAGTGGATATAAAGCTACTGACCCGCATCAATTCCTTTGAGTTTAGCGGCATCATTAGGGCCATCCCTTAGGCCCTAAGACATTGGTTCCAGGTGTTGTTTTAGCTCTGACGGAGAGGTTGTCGAAGATGACCCATACTTTCCATTTATATATTAGGGAGGTCACCATCACTCCCTTGAATGTGTGCGCAATGATGGGCCTGGAGTGGAGCAGGGACGTGGGTCCACTATGTCATTTATACTGATCGTTGGCATTCTTGGCCTAAGGGAAAGCCCTACATTGCTAGATTACTTGGGCTTTGTTCAGGCAGGATGAATAAGCTCAAGTACGGGGATATGCACCATTACTGGATCAGGCATCCGAGTCCTATTGCAGCTGATAGGAGGGACCAGTATGCCCAGTCTTTCTTGCTAACATTCCTTACCACTATCTTCTTCCTGATATACTCAAGCAACCTCAACTATGGTTTGCTCTCCATCGTTGAGGATCTTGTAGTTGTGCCCTGCAAGAACTGGTGCTGTACATTCATACTATGGATTGGATGTAGGGGTCCAGGGTAAGCAGTCTGAGCTCAACATCTGGCATCTAATACTACTACTAAATCCTAAATTGATCTCTTGTGCTATAATCCTTTGTCTAAATCGTGTTGCGACTAATCCTTACCTTGTCTTATAGATTTGGGCTTTCAACCACTGGTTGATTCCTAGGCCAGGATTGACCATGCAGCCTGAGACATCACATATCATATCTAGATGGATGGGGCTTTGGCAGAATCAGCCCTTGACTATGGTGCAATACCGAGATTTCTTACACCAGCTGCGCTTAGATTGGGTAAGCTTCTTCCCTATTGAACCTGCATTTTACATTTCGACAAGCCCTTAGTAGAAACTGTATTTACTAGGTTGTGATACTCATAGTGCATTCATTCTATACAGGTTATCCAAGACCTATGGGAGAGATTGGTCATGTATGGAGCCATCGAGCAGATGCGGGCCGGTGTGGATGACCGCCGCTTTGTCCTAGAGTCATCACTCTCCTATGAGTGGTATTTTGATGAGCGGGTCCGAGGGTGCTAGACCAGTGCTATGGTGAAGCGACCGATCCCTCCACTAATCCCGGTAGGCATCTTCTGGCCTCATCTCATTCCAGGGATCGATGCAGGGCTATATTTACTAGGCAAGGAAGCTCGCATGCTATTTGTTGAGGGCCCTTATACTGAGATTATTGATTCCTCCCTCCTACTATTCTATGACAGGATCCACCATGAGGAAGAGCCCCTAGGGTTTCATTAGAGTGATAGTGAGGATGATGATGATCATGAGGAGGAGGAGGAGGAGGGAGGATCGAGGGGTGGCCGTAGGGGTCCATCTATAGTTTAGAGCACCAATGGTTCGGCTAGGTCTACTACCCCTTGTTCTTAGGTATGCCTCTCACTTGGCCTTCATGAATACTTGGTCCCTTTTTGAAATTGATTATTAATTTGAGTCTGATTCTTTGTTGCCACAGCCTCCTGCTTTCACATGGAAGAGGTCTGCTGCTACAGCTGCTACTACTGCCCCTGGGCTACCATTGAAGCGGCCTCGAGCCTTTGAATCTGTGAGGGGGAGCATCCTCCGGGATGAGTTAGATACTTTCTTCTGGCTCCTCGACCATTCGGGGAATCAAGCTATCAAGAAGCTCGAGGAGTTGGTCCAGCCTATTGGTTTAACTCCTTCTAGCTCCACCCATGTAAGGAATCCTTTACCTTTGCCTTTGTCCAATACTGCTTAAGACATCTTATTCTGATGTGACTCTTTCTTTTCAAGTGACCATTTTCGAGGTCGAGAGGATACCTCGAGGTTATTTTATAGTTAGGGATCTGCTGTTGGCCCGAGATGCCTTAGCTTCAGTAAGTTCCTTTTACCTGTAAAATTTCAACAAACTATGCATGCATGCCATGACATTTATATATGTGTACTGATTTTATGATTTCCATTGTAGACATTGTTGGCCATGGAGCAAAGTAGGTCTGCCCAGGATTTGGACTCTTCGGAGGAGAGAGCTTGGTTCTTAGAGGAGCAACTGCAGGCAGCCACTACAGAGGTTGATCAGGCTAGGGCAGAGACTGCACGGGCGAGGGCCAAGATTGAGACACTGAGGGGTCAGCTAGTAAGGATGACTGAGGATAGGCAAACACCGGTTGCTTCTGATGATGAGTCTGAGGATGTTCTTTTTGTATATTGAGTGCTTTAGAGGAGCGCTAATCAGCGTGTTGAGGGAGCTGATGATGCTAGGACCGCTATAGGGACTTGAGAGATTAGGGATCCCACCAGCCGGCTACTAGTACTAGTGACGTTGATGACTATATGACCATAGAAGTATACTATCTGTTGGCAAACACTCGGGATCAGACTCAGGAGGGTTACCAGGGATAGGATCCCCTGGCAACTTAGGTTATGATTCCTTTTTGCTGAACTATTTGATACTTTTGGAGCCTTGCGTGGCTGGTTTTGATTGTGAACTTTTGGATTGGTACCTTTGATACTTCTTTTACGCTTAGGGATTTTTCTTGAACTGAGACTGTTTGAATATTGTTGCTTTGAGAACTCGTATTTTGTCCAGCTATTTCATAGTGAGGGGATTAGGTGACGTTCTAATTTTTGCATAGGCCACTCAATGTGAGGGTACCTATCAAACATTTTATTTTTCTTTTCTTTTTTGACCTAATTTTTGCCTGAGCTATCCTTGACTGCTTAGCCCAGTGAACCTTTTACTTTTTAGCTTTAACTTTTGCCTAGACTGCCCTTTCAGGTTTTCAACCTAGCAAGCTTTTGCCTTAATTTTTACCGAGACCACGTTTTTAGGTTTTCAATCCCGCAGACTGTCTTAATTTTTGCTTGAATTGTCCTTGATGGTTGAACCTAGTAGACTTTTCTTTTTGCCTAACTTTTGTCTGGACCGCCCTTTCGGATTTTCAATCCAGCAGGCCTTTTTTTTAATATTGTAAATGTGAGATAAAGGCAAAAATAGTGATGCATAACACGTACAGAAAAATTGATGATCACACACCAGAGATTATTTCACCTAAAGACATGCATGCATTCATAAGACCAAGATTGTTAGCAAAATCATGACGTGTTCATTGATGAGATTAATTTGAGTACATAGGCAACGGTAACAATTTCCATTGGTTAACCCCTACTGCCTACTGGTCTTTTGCAGATTTTATAGAAAGCAACTGACATTTTTCTCTCGATGCCCTAACTTTTTCCTAAACCACCCTTTTCAGGTTTTCAACTTAGTGGGCTTTATTTTGAGCTCCCTAATTTTTGCCCGACTGGTTTACGGGATACTGACCAGTGGACTGCACCCTAATTTTTGCTTGAGCAGTAGAGGATCGCTCATCGGATGTTTTATTATTTATTTCTTTTATTCTTTATACTGCTTTTTTATGATTTAATTCTTTTGACCTAGACATGATAACGCTTGAGCCTATCTTGATTCACTAGATTCACAAACTCATTTCTAACCATGTCCATAAGCTTGATTCCCCCTTTACCAAGGACTTTCTTCATGATGAATGGTCCTTCCCAATTAGGCCTAAACTTGCCCCTAGCATCAGTGTTGACTTGGTGTAGCTGCTTGAGGACCAAATCCCCCTCTTTGAGAGGTTATTTTGGGTTATCTGATTCTGTTATTGTAAGCTTGAGCCCTGCGCTGTTGGTACATCTGGAGATGGTCAAGTGCCTTTAGCTGCTTTTCATCTATTGCATTCAACTGTTCATTCCTGGCTCTTGCCCAATCTGATTCTTTTAACTGTGGTTCAAGTGCCACTCTTAGAGATCTTACTTCTATTTTGACCGGTAACACAACTTCCATTCCATATACCAAGGAGAAAGGTGTTTGATCGGTGGGAGTTCTTACACTGGTTTTATATCCCCCAAACTGTGAATGGAAGCTTATTAGCCAATCTCTATAGGTAGCCACTGTCTTTGACAAAATCCTTTTGATTGATTAGCTTCCCTTTAGAGCTCTTGAGATGGCCAATTTGTGACTTAAGATGTCCTTTCCACTTTTCATGACCAAAGTCGACCTGCTATTGGTGCTTATGGGTCTTCTTTCTTGATGATGTGTGCTTTTATACACCTTTTCCCCCTCATGAAGAAAGAAGAACCTAGGCTAATTGTTATCACATTTGCTAAGCACTTTTTATTGTCTGTCTTTTGATGATAGATTTTAACCATTCGATGTTTATACCATTGCGTTAAATTAAAGGTCAACTTCATTAATGAATATGATGATGGTTTGAAGAATGTTGTTGTTATGAGTACATGATGTCATTAGAATGCAATACTCAAGGAAAATGTGAATGATAGGTGCATCAATTTATTCATGACATGTTAAAAATGAAGATGCTGATGATTGCAGCTTATTCATGATATGCCTCATAAGCGGCATTATTTTCATAAAAAATGTTTGTAATATTAAAAATTACATCATTTGAATCATCCTACATAGGCGGAGGGTCTTGTTGATTGACAGCTAAACTGATAGCCCTAGTGTGTAAGTTTGGTTATGTTTCTTCAGCCACTGTTTTTGCTAAGCTTTTGACAGCCTTGCTGATGGGATTTCCTTTCTCATTTCTTATTCAATTCTTCCTCATAAGTACTGTTAGTGCTTTAGTGATGGACTCGATTGCCTCATTCATTTCATCCTCTTCAGTATTCCCACATACTTCCATAGAAACTGAGGTTTCAATTAGGCAACCCTTCTTGAAATCATATACATTATTGAAGAACTCAAAACCGGGGACTTTCTGGCCATGTACTTTAACAGGTTCTTCTTCGCCCATGAATTTCCCTTCCTTGACTTCAGCCTCTATCATAAGGCAGGATTGAGGTTTAGATTTTTTAGCACCTGGGCGATTCCCCAAACTGAGTCTAAATGGCTATGGAAGAGGTGAAAGGGGTTCCATCATTCCTTGCAGGTTCTTTCCAAGTCCCTTACTCCTTCCATAACCCTGCTTTATCATAATCTTCTTAATTTTAAGAGACATGTACCCCTTAAATGAAAACTTTGCATCTTGATGAGCTACAGCCACCCTGGATTCCTTTTCCTCGGCCTCCATAGCCACTATGAATGATGGTTTGACAGTACTAATGGTTACTAGCTTGCCATTATGGATGAGCATAACTTTCTGATGGACCGTGGAAGGGATAGCCCCTAATGCATGGAGCCAAGGTCGACCCAACAGTAATGAGTAGGTGATGGGAATATCGAGAATAGTAAATAAAATCTTAGACTTCACTTCCTCAACTGTAACTTTAGCTTTGAAGACCCTAATGATACTCCTCTTCATATCATCATATGCCCTTATGACAGTATTAGACTTCTCCAATATGGATTCATCTAGCCCTAAGTGTGGAAAAATTTTGGCAGGGCAGAGATTGAGGGTGGTACCATCGTCCACCATAACACATGGGATAGAATGATCAAAGATTTGGACCGTAATAAAGAGTGCCTTGTTATGCTTATTGCCTTCAGCTGGGAGGTCTGACGAATAGAACTTGATAGGTTCGATCTGATCAAGAGGAGATCCCCCGATAACTGAGAATACCTCAACTAGAGTGGTAGAAGGCGTAGCTTCCACACTTAATAACTTTTCTATTAGACCCTTGAGATGCTCTTTAGAGTCAACAAGGAGCTGCCAGATGCTGTACTTAGCAGGGGTAACTTGTAATTGCTAGAAGAGAGGGCTGACTTTCTTTTCGGTACTGACCAAAATGTTAGTCTTAGTAGCGGGCATAAAGATTGGACCCTGATTGATATTTAGAATGACCTAGATTTCCACATCTTTGACCCTTCTTCTTTTTGAGATAGGGTCAGGAGGGATCCTCCCACTGTGGGTAACATGTAGCACCCCATCTTTCATATAAATCCTCCTTTCGGAAGTTTCCACCAATAAGGCAGGTCCTTCGAACTCATCATTCTTCAATAGATAAGCATCGATGTTAATTGGCCCCAGTTGAACCAACATAGCTTTCTCATCATGAATTCCTTCTAGCTTGAATGCATCGATGTCAATGGGGATTGGTTCATCAGGCAAGGCCACTAATGAGTGAATCATAGGATTAGCTTGTGAGATCATATTGAAAACATGGTAGGAGGGCAACCCAGATTCGACGGCTGCAACATGCTTCTCGAAATTTGGTAGGGGGTTATTCATGGTGTTGGGTTTAAGCTCATGTTTTTAAATCTTCTTATGCCTAATCAAACCTTGAATAGCCTCAAGCAGATCCCTATAGGCACCAGTGCGATGCCCCTTACTGACATGGTAAGCACAAAATTGATCCCTATCTTCCGGTTTAGGTGGGACATAGGGCTTCATACTCTGAAGAAGGCCAAGTGCTCTCAACTTAGTGAAGATGGCAGGTAGAGATGCTTTCCAATGATAAATGCCATCCTTAATTGTACAGATTATAACCACTTCTTCCTGTACTACTGCTACTTTAGGTTCAGAGCCAGACTTTGATTTAGAAGCCTGGGCTGGGGCTGAAGGGTCATTCTTTTTAAAGCAAGGTTTGGTCGGTACACTTGCCTTTTCTAGTTCCTCAATTCTTTCCCACTTCTTATCTTTTCAAAGACTTCAACATAGCTAGAGAATTTATCCATACTAAGGACCTTACGATAAGCAGGCATGGCACAATCCATCAATTTTATGATCATTCCTAGGAGGCTTAGCCTATCCTTCAATACAACTTGAGTGGCCATCCATCTTTCAAAGTAGGGTTTAAATTTTTCATTGAGGGCCTCCTTGATAGCCTCCAAATTCTATATGGTAGTTTTGATAGTGGCGTTAAAACCATACTGTTTAATAAAAGCCTTCGATAGAGCTTTCCCGTTTTTGGTCACTTCATCTGAAAGAGTGTTGTACCATTCGATAGCAGGACCCTCCAAGGTTCAAGGGAACATTTTGGCTAGGAACTTATCGCTTAACTTTCCGATTCTCATAACCCTCTAATAGGTGGTGATGTAAGATTGAGGCGGATCGGTTCTTTTATAATTCACTATACTAGGCATACTAAAGTTTTCAGGGACCCAGTCCTCCTCTCTAGCTATTTAAACTAATAATGACAACGGTTGAGAGTTGGGATTGGCAGCTAGCAATTTCTGAAAGAAGATCATGCAATTCTATGGACAAGGATGACCCCTCGAATTGAGTAACCGCACCTAAGGGTAAGCCTATTGATTGAGGAAAAGCTATCCCCTTGGGTGTGACCACAAAATTAGGGGTAGGGCCAGATGCCCCAAACTGAAATAGAGGTGGCTTAAATCCCTGACTAGGCTGAGCCAACTGACTGATGGCGGTGGAACCACTGTACCCACCAACTAAAATGACTGGCTAACTAAACTAAATAGACCTAAAGAACCCAATTGACCATACTGACTAGAAGAATCCCCGTGAGTCTGCACAGGTGGCAACTAAAACTAAGTGAATGGATTATGAGTGACCCCCAATACTTGTTCACTAATCACTACATTCATTGCTGGAAAACTGACAGGCGTGCTGTGAGGAGCATTGGCTATTCTCTCCTCAGCCATGACTGCCCTGATGGAGGACAAGATCTTATCATTCATTCAGTCCAAGAATTGATTACTTCCCAAGTACTGTGAGATGGCATTTGAGATCTCCAACCTAACCTCTACCCTTAATGCATTTGCCTTCTCACTAGTAGTAACATCCTCAACCTCAACATCAATCTGGCCCTCTAGAGTTAGGATACGAGACATCTCCATAGGATGATAGGTAAAAAAAAACCAGACTAAACTGACTACTGGACGAAATACCCATAGACGGAGACGGAGCAACCCTTAAAGGAACTAGAGGATCTAAAATACGAGTCAAACAAATTTAGGAACATCGACAAGCTCTTTCTCTTTGAGGTTTGGTTTTGGCCGAGATGATAGCCAAGAGATCAGTACATGCATAAGATGTGGTATGCATGCATAAATCACAATGATGCATGGTAGGGCTAATCACGGGGATATGTAACACAACACCTGCGAATCGATTGATTTCGTCCTTATTTCTCCCGTCGAGTCTGAGAGTATTCTTCCTTAGTCTAATCTCACACAAAAATCATTGTACTTAGAAGGTAAGATTCTAAGTCTTTCAATGAGAATAGTGTAGGGACATATCAGAAGTTGATATAGAAGGTTCCCATCGCATTAAGCCTCTTTTGGAGGGAGATGGCAATGAGTTCTCCACCCACTAAGATGTCCCCAATATCACTAGCGGTCATAGGAATCACCGTTTTGAGTGTTGCAAAAATAATAGGGCACCCTAACCTAGCACTAGAAGAAGAGTGCATCTAATTAAAGAGAGGAGGAGATGAGAAGATAGAGTTTGATAATTTTCCCAAATGATGAAAACAAAAGCATTGAATCAATTAAATGATTTTTGGTGCTCATCGTAATCTTTTAAACTTTTAAAATAGACTAAAATTTTGCAAGTTAAAAGATTATCTCCCCAGTGGAGTCGCCACTATGAGGTGTCGATGACATATGGGTCTCCCTTAGTGCCTGTGTAAGAGGCGGGGCCTACTGGGGCTTGGTTGGATTTAGGCGTGACAAAAATTTTTTAGTTCAAGTTTGCACAATAAGCTAATTTTAATGAATAAAAGAATCGAGACCCAAATATCGATACAAATGATAAAGTCGCCACCTAAGTTGTCTACTTGGGGAAGAGTTTTGGTACGATTCCCTTTGGGTGGGAGACTCATACCTATTGGATCAGAGATTCAGGTATCGGATGAGTCACTTATTTCTCATTTTGTTGATTCAAAATTACATTCACCATAAAACCATTTTAGTTTTCATCATTTGGGGAATTATCACCGAAATCCTATTTCTACACTCTTTCACACTCGTTACATGCGTTTACATATTACACTAAAGCATAAGCAATAAATGGGCGGATAAAAATTACAGCCCGGGGAAATTGCAAAGAGAACCTATACATTTGTTCTAAGTTATAAAACAAAATGAAAATAAATTCCCCTGCATCCACAGATTTTAGCACAGTTTATAGCACACCATAAATCAGCACTTCAGTGTATTTAATTGTTAAAACACGTTTTATCTTTTTGTGGGTTGATTTACCGGATTATTAGTGAAAATGATCGCATTGAAAATGGTGAGTTCGGTTGATTTTTAATCAGCTAATTATGGGTTTGGGAATCTGCCTGGGGCTGGTACCCGTACGAGTGGGTGGGACCTATATAGGTACTAGGGATGACCCATACAGGTATGGTGTACATGTATGGGTCTTGTCTGGTCCAGATAGAAACTCTGTTCAGTTTATTTTACAAATTAACAGATTAATGGATCGATGGCCGAAAAATAAAATAAAAAGGGATTTCCTTCCATATGAGTATGGCAACCAGTTTGACATCTTTGGGGATATATGGTGCCAATAAGGCTCATACAGGTTAGGACCAGACCTGAAACAAGAAATGAAAGGAACAGTTTCAATAGAAAGAATAGGCAATAATACTAAGGAAATAATTGAGATGTGAGTCTCTTTGAAACTCAGGAGCGTTATCTTTGCAGCTTGAATCCACTTTGAGATGATCCCATTACTGTTGAGAGAGTCTGGCCAAAGTAGACAGTAAAATAGGACTATTTAGGTGAGTATTTGTGCGGACAGAACCTCCTCTAAATCCTAGTGAATGAAGTTAGGAATGAATAACATGTGGACAAAACCTCAAAGGAAGGGTTTCTCCCTATTTTATACCTCCTATACCCCCGCTATACCTTTTCTATACCTATAGAAACTACTAGAATTTTAGTATAATTTTTGTATGAAATGTCTCTTTTGAAAATGTGAAGAGAAGGGCCCTATTTATAGGGGAAAGGAGGTCTGAACGCAATAAATCGCATTCATGACCTGCCTTTTCCCGAAATAGGAAAGGATTTCCTTCCAAAAGAGACTGTTTAGGCAACAAGAGTACCCGTATGGGTGGGGCCCAACTCGTACGGGTACTAGGGGACTCGTACGGATGCCTCCCAAGTGTATAGAAGGGATGACCTGTATGGGTCTTCCAGTGGATCCGTACCATGAAGTAGCACCCGTATAGGTCCCTAAGGGCAACTAGGTCTCCTAACTTCGTCCAAACTCAACTCTGTAGTAGTAGGAACACCTTTGATGGACAACACCTGAAAGATATTGCATCATATAGCTCTCATCGTCGTTTAGTAAGAAGGATCATTAAAATCCAGTGCTCACAATGCCTAAATCCAACCAACCCCTAGTGGGCCCCAGCTGTCACATTGGAGCCAAGGGAGACCCATACATTATTAACACCTCATAGTGGTGACTCTACTAGGGATATAATCTTTTAACTTGCAAAATTTTGGTTTTTTTTAAAAGCTTAAAAGATTAAGATGACCACCAAAAATCATTTACTTGATTCAACCCGCTTTTGTTTTCATCATTTGGGAAAATTATCACACTATATTTTCTAACCTTATTCTCTCTTTAGTTAGATGTGCTCTTTTTTTAGCGCTAGGTTAGGGTGTCCTATTATTTTTGCAAAACTTGCAAAGGTGTTACCCATGCCCACCAGGAATTGGGGACACCCTAGTGGGTAGAGCACTCATTGCCATCTCACTCCAAAAGAGGCTTAATGCGCTGGGAACCTTCTACATCAACTTTCGATATGTCCCTATGCCATTCTTATCAAAAGCCTTAGAATTTTACCTTCTAGGTACCCTAATTTCTGTGTGAGATTAGACCAAGGAAGAATACCCTCAAACTCGATGGGAGAAATAAGGACAGAATCGATCGATTTGCATATGTTATGTTACATACCCTTGTGATTGACCCCACCACACATCATTGTAATTTATGCATGCATATGGCATCCCATGCATGTACTGATCTCTGGGTTACTACCTTAGCAAAAACTAAACCTCAAAGAGAAAGAGCTTGGCGACGTTCTTAGATCAGTTCGATTCATATTCCGGCTCCTCCCCCATCATCTCTTCCTCTAGTTCAGTTAAGGGTTGCTCGACTTCCATCTTCGGGTATTTTGTCCAGTCGTCAGTTTAGTCTGGTGTATCTTTCTGTGTACCATCCTGAGAAAATGTCTTGTATCCTAACTCTAGAGGGCTAGATTGATGTTGAGGTTGAGAATGTTGCTACTGGTGAGGAGGCAAATGCATCAAGGGCCAAGGTTAGGTCGGAGATTGTAAATGCCGACTCACGGTACTTGGGAAGTCATCAATTCTTGGATTGAATGAATGATAAGATGCTGCCCTCCATCAGGGTGATCATGGCCAAGGAGAGAATGGTCAATTCTCCTCAGAGCGCACCTATCAGTTCTCCAGCAGTGAATGCAATGATTAGTGAGCAAGTATCGGGCGTTACTCATAATCCATTCACTCAGTTTTAGTTGCCACCAGTGCGGACTCATGGGGGTTCTTCCAATCAGTTTGGTTAGTTGGGTTCTGTGGGTCCATTTAGTTCAGTTAGCTAGTCATTCTAGTCAGTAGGTATAGTGGTTCCACCAGCCATCAGTCAGTTCACTCAGCCTAGTCAGGGGTTTGTTCCACCTCTATTTCAGTTTAGGGCATTTGGCCCAACCCCTAATTTTATGGTCACACCTAAGGGGACAACCTTTCCTCAATCAATAGGTTTACCCTTGCGTGCGATTGCTCCATCAGAGGGTCACCCTTGTCCATGGAATTTTGTGATCTTCTTCAGAAATTGCTACCTGGTAATCCTAGCTCTCAGCCATCGTCACTATCAGTTCAAACCGCTAGAGAGGAGGACTGGGTCCCTAAAAACTTTAGTACGCCTAGCATAACAAAGTATAAAGGAACTGGTCTGCCTCAATCCCACATCACCATCTATTAGAGGGTTATGAGAATTAGAAAGTTAAGTGATAAAGTCCTAGCCAAAATGTTCCCCTATACCCTGGAAGGTCCTGCTATTGAATGGTACAATACCTTATTAGATGAGGTGACCAAAAATTAGAAAGCTTTATCTGAAGCTTTCATTGAACAATATCGAATTCCACCATTAAGACTACCATATAGAATTTAGAGGCTATCAAGCAGGCTCCTAATGAGAAATTTAAGCCCTATTTTGAAAGATATGGCCACTTAGGTTCTATTGAAAGATAGGTTAAGTCTCCCATAAATGATTGTAAAATTGATGGATGGTGCCCTAACTGCTTATCGTAAGGTTCTTGGTTTGGATAAATTCTTTAGCTACGTTGAGGTCTTTGAAAAAGCTAAGAAGTGGGAAAGAATCAAGGAATTAGAAAAGGCAAGTGCACCGGCCAAACCTTAGTTTAAAAAGAACGACCCTTCAGCCCCAGCCCATGCTTCTAAGTTAAAGTCTGGCTCCGATCCTAAAGTAGCGATAGTGTAAGAAGAAGTGGTTGCAATCCGTACCATCAAAGATGGTACTTCCCCTTGGAAAGCATCTCTACATGCCATCTTTACCAAGTTGAGGGCACTCGGCCTTCTTCAGAGTATCAAGCCCTATGTCCCACCCAAACCTAAAGATACAGATCAGTTTTATGCTTACCACACCAGTAAAGGGCATCGCACTAGCCTGTAGGGATCTACTTGAGGCTATTTGTGGTTTGATTAGGGACAAGAAGATATAAGTACCTGAGCTTAAGCCTTGTACCATGAATAACCCCTTGCCAAATTTTGAGAAACATGTTGCAGCTATCGAGTCAGGGGGTTCCCATTGACATCGATGCATTTGAGTTAGAAGGAATTCATGATAAGGAAGCTATGTTGGTTCAACCAGAGCCAATCAATATCGATGCTTATGTATTGAAATGTGATGAGCTTAAAGGACCCGCATTGTTAATGGAAACTTCCGAAGGGAGAAGTTATGTGAAAAATGGGGTATTGCATGTTATCCAAAGTGTAAGGATTCCTCTTAACCCTATCCTAAAAAGAAGAAAGGGCATAGATGTGGATATTCAGGTTATTCTAAATATCAATTAGGGTCCAATCTTTGCGCCTACTATTGGGACTCAAACTTTAGTTGGTACTGAAAAGAAAGTCACCCCTCTTATCCAGCAGTTGCAAGTCACCCCTGCTAAGTACATCATTTGGAAGCTTCTCACTGACTTTGAAGATCATCGCAAAGGTCTGATAGAAAAGTTATTGAGCATGGAGGCTATACCTTCTACCACTCTAATTGAAGTATTTTTAGTTATTGGGGGATCTTCTCCCAATCAAGTTGAACCCATTAGGTTTTATCCGTTAGATCTCCCGATCAAAGGGAATAAGCATAACAAGGCACTTTTCATTAAGGTGCAAATCTTTGATCGTTCTATCCTATGTGTTATGGTGGATGATGGTTCTGCCCTCAATCTCTGCCCTGCTAAGATCCTTCCTCACTCAGGGCTCAATGAATGAATGTTGGAAAAATCCAATACTTTTATAAGGGCATATGATGATACAAAGACGAGTGTCATTGGGGTCTTTGAAGCTGAATTTACAGTTGGGGGAGTGAAATCTAAAGTCTTATTCACTATTCTTGACATTCTCATGGCCTACTCATTATTGTTGGGTCGACCTTTGCTCTAAGCATTAGGAACCATCCCTTCCACAGTCCATCGAAAAGTTAAGCTTATCTACAATGGCAAGCTATTAACCATTGAAGATGACGAACCATCTATTATAGCAGCTATGGAGGCCGAAGAAATCTAGGGTAGCTGCACCTCACCAGGATACAAGATTTTTGATTAGGAAGTACATATCACTTAAAATCAAAAAGATCATGATGAAGCAAGGTTATGTAAAAGGTATGGGGCTCGGAAGAAATCTATAGGGTATGCTGAAACCCATTTTGCCTCTTCCATGGCCGTTCAGGCTCAGTTTGGGGAGCCGCCCAAGTGCTAAGAAATCTAAACCCCAGTCCTGCCTCATGATAGGGGTCGAGGTTAAGCAAAAGGTATTCACGGGGTGAGGAAGAACCTATTGAGGTATGGGACCAAAGGGTCCCTGGTTTTGAGAATTTCAATGATGTATACGATTTCAAGAAAGGCCGTATAGTTGAAGCCTCGGTTTCTGTGAAAGCATGTGGGAATGCTGAAAAAGATGAAATTAAAAAAGAGATCTAGTCCATCTCCAAGGCACTAGAAGTACTTATGAGGAAGAATTAGAAGGGAAGTGAAAAGGGAAATCCCATCAGCAAGGCTATCAAAGATTTAGCAGGAGCAGTAGTTGAAGAAGCATATGCAACTACAAGTTCAGCTGTCAGTATTGCTAAAGCCAATCAATAAGGCCCTACGCCTATGGAGGATGATTCAAATGATCTAATTTTTAATGTTGGAAATATTTTTGATGTGAACAATGTCGCTTATAAGGAATATGATGAATAAGTTATAACATCAATACTCTTTTTTTAGGATGTCATGAACAAATTGATGCATCGCTTATTCATATTTCACTCGAGTATTTCATTCTAATTACACCATGTACTCATAAAACAACATTCTTGAAATATCATCATATTTATTAATGAAGTTGACTTTGAATACATCACAATGGTATAAATATCCAATGGTTAAAACCTACCAAATAAAAAGAGAGATAATAAATGTGCTTAGCAAACATGATAGTAATAAGTCTTATCTCATCTTTCTTCATGAAAAGGGGGAAAGGGTACAAAGGTACACATCGCCAAGAAAGATGACCAAGAAGACTCATGAAAGCATCAACAGCAGGCTAGCCCTGGTTATGAAAAAAATGTAGGAAGCACATATTGAGTTCATAAAAAATGCCTAAATCCTTCAAAAGCTCTAAAGGGAAGCTAATCATTAATCAAGAAGATTCCATCCAAAATAGTGGCTACCCACAGAGACCAGGCTGATAAGCTTCCATTCACAGTTTGGGGGTATAGAATCAATATAAGAACTCCTACCAATCAGACACCATTCTCCTTGGTATACGGAGTGAAAGCTGTGCTACCAGTTAAAACAAAAGTAAGATCTATATGAGTGTTACTCGAAGCTCAGTTAAAAGAATCAGATTGGGCAAGGTCCAAGTATGAATAGTTGATGCAATAGATGCGCTTGACAACCAATAGATGTACCAGCAGCGCATGGCTTGAGCTTACAACAATAAAGTCAGATACCCGAAGCAACCTCTCAAAGTGGGTGATTTGGTTCTCAAGCAGCTGCGCCAGGTCAACACGAAGACTAGGGGCAAGTTCAGGCCTAACTAGGAAGGGTCGTTTATGGTAAAGAAAGTCCTTGGTAAGGGGGGAATCAAGCTTATAGATATGGATGGAAATGAGTTCGTGAATCTAGTAAATCAAGATAGGCTCAAGCGTTATCATGTTTAAGTCAAAAGAATTATATCATAAAAAAGTATCATAAATAATAAAAGAAAAAAAAATAAATCACTCTGCGAGCAATCCTCTACTGCTCGAACAAAAATTAGGGTGTAGCCCACTGATCAGTATTCTGCAAATCAATCAGGCAAAAATTAGGGCACTCCAATGCAATAAAGCCCACTAAGCTGAAAACCCCAAAAGGGTGGCTTAGGAAAAAGTTAGGGCATCAAGAGAAAATTGTCAGTTTCCTTCTGGAAAATCTATAAAAGACCAATAGTCAGTGGGGATTGACCATTGGAAATTGTTACCATTGCCTATGTACTCAAATTAAGCTCATCAATGAACATGTTATAATTTTGCTAAGAATCTTGGTCTTATGAATGCATGCATGTCTTTAGGTGAAATAATCGCTGGTATGTGAACATCAATTTTTCTCTACATGTTACGCATCATTATTATTTATTCCTTTCACATGTAATCCAATAGAAATAAAACGTTCCAAGGAAATCAAATATATATAAATTCAGAAAAAGTCTACTGGATTGAAAACCCAAAAGGGCGGTCCAAGCAAAAGTTAAGATAAAAAAAAGAAAAGCCTACGGGATTGAAAACCCAAAAAGGCGGTCTCTGCAAAACTTAGGGCAAAAAAAATAAAATAAAGGGCTTGCTAGGTTAAAAACCCAAAAGGGCGGTCTAGGCAACAGTTAAAGCTTAAAAAAAGAAAAAGTCCGCTGGACTAAGCCATTAAGGACAGTTTAGGCACAAATTAGGACAAAAAGAAAGAAAAAAAACTGTTCAATAGGTCACCTCGCATCAAATGGCCTATGCAAAAGTTAGAACATCACTCAGTCCCCTCACTATGAAATCACTAGATAAAATACGGGTTCGCAAAGCAGCAATACTCAATACTCTCAGTTCAAAGAAAGTCAGCATGCATAAAATTCAAATGTCAAAAGTACCAATCAAAAGTTTACAATCAAAACAAGCCACGCACGGCCCAAAAGTACCAACATTTCAAAAAGCAATCATAACCTAAGCTACCAGGGGACCTTGTCCTGGTGACCCTCCTGAGTCTGGTATTGTGTATCCGCCAGCAGGTAATCGATGTCTATGATCATGTGATCCTCACCCTCCTTAGTATCGGCAGCTGGCTGAGCAAGGGCCCTGGTCTTCGATGTCCCTGCAGCAGCCACAGCAGCATCAACACCCTCAATAGACTAATCTCTGCCCCTCTGAGTCACCCGATATGCAGAAAGATCATCCTCAGACTCATCGTCAGAAGGAACAGGCATCTACCTATCCTTAGTCATCCTAGCAAGCTAGCCCCTCAGCATCTCAATCTCGACCCTCGCCCAAGAGATCTCAGCCCCAGCTTGGTCAGCCTCAGTGGTAGCTGCTCGTAGCTGCTCCTCCAAGAATCGAGCCCTCTT
Organism: Euphorbia pulcherrima; assembly: GCA_947683365.1. Taxonomy (NCBI): domain Eukaryota; kingdom Viridiplantae; phylum Streptophyta; class Magnoliopsida; order Malpighiales; family Euphorbiaceae; genus Euphorbia; species Euphorbia pulcherrima. The sequence goes on from CANTUS010000008.1 coordinate 5,619,676, forward strand.
CTTAAAGCAGCTAAGTCCTAGGCGGACTTGTTGCACTCCATGGTCAGTAGAGTCTGTAATGGAAATCATAAGATCAATACACATATATAAATGTCATAGCTTGTATGCATAGTTTATTAAATTTTGCAGAAAAAAACTTCCCTTACTGAAAAGTAGCCTCTGGCAATCCTCTCAGCCTCAGAGGTAGTCACCTAAAAGGGAAAGATCACATCAGGATGGGACATTCTAAGCAATCACAGTAATGAATAAAGATTAGGGTCAGAAATTCCTTACATGAGTAGAGCTAGAAGGAGTGAAACCAATAGGTTAGACCTACTCCTCGAGCTCCTTGATAGCTTGCTTCCCTAAATGATTGAGGAGCTAGAAGAAAGTATCTAACTCAGCTCGAAGGACTCCCTCCCTCACAGATCTGAAAGCTCGAGACTACTTCGCCGACGGCTCAGGGGAAGCAGAGGCGGCAGATCTCTTCCACGTGGAAGAGGAAGGCTGTAGCAACAAATAATTAGATTCAAGATCACAATCAATTTTAGAAAGCAATAAAGTATTCACAAAAGCTAAGTTAGCGGCATACCTGAGAAGAAGGGGTAGCAGACCTAGTCGAGCCCTTGGCTCCCTAAACTATGGATGGACCCCCACGGTCACCCCTCGGTCAACCCTCCTTATCATCATCATCATCATCATCATCACCCTCGCTATCACTCTAGTGAAACTCAAGAGGGACATCCTTGTGGTGGATCCTTCCACAGGGAGGAAGGAGAGAAGAATCAATGAACTCAGTATAAGATCCCTCTACAGACAGCACACGAGCCCCCTCATCCAATAAGTGCAACCCCTGGTCGGTCTCCGGCATAAGATGAGGCCAAAATACGGCCGTCGAGATCAGGGGAGGGACCGATCTCTCCACCATGGCATTGGTCCTCCACCCCCAAACCCACTCACCAAAATACCACTCGTAGGAGAGTGATGACTCTAAGATAAAGCAACGGTCATCCATGCCAGCCCGCATCCTCTCGATAGCCCTATATGTAGCTAATATCTCTCATAGGTCTCGAATGAACTGTTTAAAATGAATGCACTATGAGTATCTCAACCTCATAAATACAGTTTCAACTAATAGTTGTAGAAATGTAAAATGCAGATTTAGTAGGCAAGAAGTTTACCTAATCTGAATGCAGTTGGCATAGGCACTCCCTATACTGCACTATAGTTAAGGACTGGCCCTGCTAAAGCCCCATCAACCTGGAAATGATATGCAGTGTCTCAGGTTACGTGGGCAAACTCAGCCTGAGGATGAATCGGTGCTCAAAGAAAAGGATCAATCACAGCACAATCTAAGTGAAAGGTTAAAGCACAAGAGATCAGTTTAGGATTTACCAGTAGTATCAAATGGCAGATCTTAAGCTCAGACTGCTCACCCCGGACTTCGACATCTTGCCCATAGTATAACTATACCAGAATGGCCCTGGACCAGTTCTTATAGGGCACAATAGTGAGGTCTTCTACAACAGAGAGCTGGCTATAGTTGAGGTTGCTTGAGTAGAAGGAAAGAAGACAGAGGCTAGAAATGTTAGCAGAAAAGATTGAGCATACTGGTCCCTTGTATCAGCTGTAATAGGACTCGGATGCCTGATCCAATAAGCATACAAGTCCCCATACTTGAGCTTATTCATCCTACCCAGACAAAGCCCAAGTAGTCTGGCAATATAGACCTTCACTTCAGGCCGAGAATGCCATCGATCTGCATAAACATCAAAGTGGACCACATCCCTACGCCACTCCAGGCCCGTTGTGGCTCATACATTCCAAGGAATGATAGTAACTTCCCTAGTAGGCAAGTGGAAAGTATGGGTCATAACTATCTTAAAAGCATCCTAGGCTAAAGTTACATGCATCAGGCTCTATTTTAAGGTCTAAAACACCCTAATTTATACCAAAATCCGAGAAATTTTTAAAGGTTCAAAAATGGAAAATGGAGAATCGAGCAAAATTACCTGGAGTTTTGAAGCATGGGTCTCAGGAGAAGGGATTAGGGGCACTTCAGAGGCAGCAGTGAGCCCCAAAAAATGAATCTCCTCCATGAAAAGCATGCCCGATGGAAACCGGGCATTCTCAAAGTCCTAAATCACCCATCGAGGGCAAGTCCTCAAGTCTATGGGAAAAATGGTCGGCATGTGGGATCTTCTTATACCTCTTTGGTTGATTTTAGGAGTAAAATTGCTAGAGTTACAAAAAGGGAAGTTTTGGTATATGGCGGGATATGAGAGGACTGATTAGACTTTTAAACCTCTCGCCGGGAACCCGTACGGGTCCCAATGGTCCAACACCCACCCCTACGGACCCTAGCTCACCCGTATAGGCCCTCTCTTGCCATCCAGGGGTAGACTTTTGAACCAGTGTTTCAAAAAACACCAAAAATTCATCCAGTCCAAGCTCGGGGCCAACCCCACTCTTCTTTACTCCTATATGTCTGTTATATTAAGGACGAGTCCCTATGCTCACCTTGATCCTTGATTGAAGGGGAAAAAATATTTTTGTCTCCACAAAAGTCAATCAAGAATCAAGGTAAGCGATTTTTGAATTGATCACTAACCAAGAAAATTTTTGTGTATAGGACCATCCTAGTACAGGAAGGACTTCCCTAGCAGAAGAAATTCACTTTGCTCCCTAGCAGAAGAAGTTTTACCAAAGGACGTCGCTTTATTCCCTAGCAGTGGAATTAGTCAATCCAAGGGCATCCCTCCATTTCCCAGCAGTGGAATCAGCCAATCCAGGGGCATCCCTCCATTCCCTAATAGTGGAATCAGTCAAGGGACATACCCCCTATCTCCCAGCAGTGGAATCAATCAAGGGGAATCCCCCCACCAATCCAGGGGCATCCCCCCATCCTCCAACAATAGAATTGGTAAAGGGGCAGACCCCTATCATCAAAAACCCTAGGGGGACCTACCCTAGAGGTATTCCCCAGTAGAGGGACTAGCAACAGTCGGGCCAAACCTAGCATTTCTTGCACTTAGTTTTCAGATTATTTCAGGGGTTAACCCCCCATCCACACATCTTTATTCCTAATTAAAGGGGTAAAAATATTTTTGTTTTCACAAAAGTCAATTAAGAATAAAGAAGTGATACATAAGTCAGGAGAGACATTTACCTTAGGAAAGAAATACACCACCAGTTAGGAGAGTCATCCACCTCAAGAAAGGGATACATCAGTCAGGAAAGTTGATCCACCTTAGGAAAGGGATACATCAGTCAGTAGAGTCATCTGCCTTAGGAAAAGGGATACACCATCAGCCAAGAAAGTCGATCTACCTTAGGAAAGGGATTCCCACACCTTCCCCAGTAGAGTCACTAGGGATGCACAGTAGCAAATGAAAGTCATCTACCTCAAGAAAGGGATACGCATCAGCAAAGGAAAGTTATCCGCCTCAAGAAAGGGATATACATTGGCAAAGGAAAGTCATTAGCCTCAAGAAAGGGATACGCATCAGCAAAGGAAAGTCATCTGCCTTAAGAAAGGGACCCCCAAGAAAGGAGTTCACCTCAAGAAAGGAACTCATCCAGGTAACCACCTTAGATATAATTTCTAAACCCTCGCTCACATCATGAGATTATACAGATCTGTATCTACAGTGATCCCATGAGGGGCAGTCTGTGAGCACTAGATTTTAACAATCCTTCTCACAAAATAATGGTGAGCGCTATATGATGCAATCTCTTTTAGGTGTTGTCTATTAGAGGTGTTTTTATTGCTGCAGAGATGAGTTTGTCTGGAGACCTAGTCTGCCCTTAGGTACCCATATGGGTTCTGTCTAGTGGTACAGATCCACTAATAGACCCGTAAGGGATTAACTTTCAAATGTATGGAGGGGACCCGTACTCGTACGGGTGGCGGGTCCTCTGATTGCCTAATCAGCCTCTTCTAGAAGTAATCTCTTACCATTTTTGGGAAAATGTGGGTCTTGAATGCGGATTATTGCATTTAGACCTGACTTTCACCCTATAAATAGGGCATTTTCCCTTCATTTCACAACACACACATCTTATATGAAAAAACATACTAAAACTTTAGCAATTTCTATAGGTATAAAAAAGATATAGTGGGGGTATAGGAGGTATAAAATAGGGAGAAAACTCATTCTTTGAGGTTTTGTCCATATATCATTTCTAACTTCATTCATTAGGATTTGGGGGAGACTCTGTCCATATAAATACTCACCTAAATAGTCCTATTTCACCATCTACTTTTACCAGACTCTCTCAACAGTAAAGGGATCACCTCAAAGTGGATTCACGCTGCAAAGGTAACACTCCTGAGTTTCAAAGAGACTCACATTTCATTTTTATTATTGTTGTTACTTTCTGCCTCTTCTATTATATTTGCTTTTTCTATTTTTTTTATTTCGGGTCTGGTCCTAACTCGAATGAGCCTTGTTACCTTGTATTGTTAAGATATTAGATCGGTGCGCCATACTCATACGGAGGGAAATCCTTTTTATTTTACTTTTCTGCCACCAACATATTGATCTATAAACTGAATTGAATAAAGTTTCTGCCCAAACTTGAAAGGACCTATAAGGGTATACCATACCCATACCGGTCCTCCCTGGTAGCCGCACGAGTCCTACCCACCCGTACGGGTACCAGCCCTAAGCAGATTCCATAACTCATTTTAAACTAGTTAAAAATCAATCCAACTCATCATTATTCGTTCGATCATTTTCACTAATAATCCGGTAAATCAACCCACAAAAGTTAAAACGTGTTTTCATAACAAATAAGCTGAATACTAGTTATTTCTATCTGATCCTAGAAGTCGCCCGGGCACTATCGATCGCAAAACCGCCACGCTAACATAATCACATTTTCCAAATAAAATACTGATATATGATGTGCTATAAACTATGATAAAGTCTGTGGATGTAGGGGAATTTATTTTTATTTTATTTTATAACTTAGAAAAGAATGTATAGGTTCTCTTGCAATTTCCCCCATTTCTTCCCAGGTTGTAATTTTCTCCCCATTTATATCTTGTGCTTTATTATAATATGTAAATGCATGTAACGAGTGTGAAAGAGTATAGAAATATGATTTCTATGATAATTCCCTAAATGATGACTCATCCGATACCCGAATATGTGATCCAATTGGTATGAGTCTCCCGCCCAGAAGGAACCATACCAAAACTCTTTCCCAAGTAGACAAGTTAGGTGGCGACTCTATAATTTGTATCAAGATTTGGGTCTTGATTCTTTTATTCATTAAAATCGGCTTATTATGGAAACTTTAACTAAAAATGTTTTATCGTACTTAAATCAAACCAACCCCCAGTGGGCCCCGCCTCTCACACAGGCGCCAAGGGAGACCCACACATCATCGACACCTCACATCCACTGTTCTAGAAAATGATATTTTTATCCTCTATTATATGGAGAAGGGGATAAAAATCAATGTGGGAAGCTTCTTTGCCATCTACATCCTCATACTAGCAAACAAGAACAACAAGAAGATTATAATTGGGTCCTTTGTCACAAAAATAGCCCAGTCTCTAATTACAACCTTCTCTACTAATGGCCTCACTCATGCATGCTTACCTAAAGTCATTGAGCTCTACAACTTAAGCAAATTTAGGGTATGCAGAAAGATGGATGTAGTGTTCTATTTAGAGCACATTGCAAAGGCCATGCAAGAGGAACAAAGGAAACTAAGAAGAGGAAAACGGAGAAAGATATGAAAACCACTCCTGTTGCTAAAAGGAGGAAAGTGGTACCAAAAATCACCATTACAAGGAAAGCAAAGAAAGTAGTAGAAAAGTCTGAATTCTTGGAGAGGTGTGAAAATATGAGCTTCAGGCAACAATTGGGGGTTGTGGAAGAATTATGGAAAGTGAAAGAGGACTATCTATCCTTCAGAATAGAGGTGGATAATAGAATTAGGAGATTGGAGGATGACAACCTAGACCTGAACCATCCCAAATATATCAAGAGCACACCCATTGAAGAAATGGGAGGAAAATTTAGCCTAGAGCATATTCCATCAGCCTCATGCACTCGGGAATCAGCCCATCACTCCAAGAGTAAGGAATCTCTAGAAATGGAGGTGGACCAAACCCCTCCTACCCGAGAAAAGTAATTTTCTTACCTTCGCTCTTTATTTTTCTGTAAAAATGCCATGTGGAGGTAACATCATGCACTTATTGCTTTTGTGATGATTTATATTCTATCCTTTGAGGATAAAGCAGTATTTAAGTTGGGGGGGGGCGTAGTTGCATGCTTTAACTGCTGACTGCTTGATTATTGTTTTTAACTGCTACTAATTGCTGTTATTAGTTAGATTTTGCTTACTACTGGAAAATGTTGACTGCAGTTAATGCTTTGATTGGTATGTCCTTGCTGAATATTGGTATCCAATGGATTATTTTGCCTTTGATAAGTCACCCCACTTAAAAAGTTTGGCTGAACTTAGGTTTATGTTGTTTTTTTAGTTTCTATGTTTATTTGAAGCTTTAACTTCTGTTTTTTAGCTTCACTTCTCTTTTTAATGTATATATGTTTTTTTTTATCTTATTTCTCTTTTGAAATAATTTTTAAATCTAATTTTAGGTGATTAACATGAAAACCTTGCCCTTTAGAGAACAAATAGTCTATATAAAATGCTTAAGTTCGGTTAGTGATGGAAAACTTTCATTTAGCAAGCAAAGTTGATCAATTAAGCAAGTATAAACTACAAAGGCGAACTATTTTTCAATGAACTCAACTAGAATGAACCAACTGAAAATTAACCCTTATTTAGTGAGAATTTGAGCCAAAATTTTTTTAAAATTTTTTCCAACTTAATCACTCATTTCTTCTTTTTATGTTCTTAAAACTTTCAAAAATCTTTCTTCTTCTTTGTATGATTTTAAACTTTCAAACATCTTTTGTCACAACAATGCTTATATTTCCAAACTCTTCTTTCATAAGTCATTAAAATTCTGAAACCATCTCTCTCTCTCTCAATAAATTCACTATTTTAATTCTTTCTGAGATGGCTTTTACATGCATACTTAAGCTAGAACTTGATTTGGGAGAACTTAGATATTGTACTTGTCGAGACCAATCATTGATCACTTATACAACATGATAAAGGCACTGGGATTACACACTTCTCAACCAAAAAGCCACCTTTAACAACAATATCCCCTAGTGAGCCCCTTTGAGCCTTATAACCATTTTCATTCATAACACACTTATTAAAACCATAAGCCTTCTTATTTTTCCCCTCTTTTCACCCTTGATTTTACCAAAGAAATCTTCACAAAACAGTAAGCTTTCATATTTTGAGTTGTTTCCAAAACACATCTTTTCAAAGGGAAACTTTGAGGGCCTTCTTAAAACTTATTCCAGGCCCTCATCAAAAGGAAAAGAAAATAAAATTAAAAAACAACAAAAGAAAGAAAAGAGGCAAAGAAGAAAAGAAAAAGAAGCAAGGAGAAAAGATTTATCAAACACAAAATCTTTTAAATCAAAGTTAACCTCCTTATTCAGTGTTGAAGATAACATGTTGCCTTCTGAAAATTATGATTGCTCTTTACTTTATCCTTGAGTACAAAATTATTAGTAGCTTGAAAATTTCTTAATGAACTTTCTTTAATGCTGCCTTGGTAGAATCACTTCACAGCCTTTTTCTTAACACACCCTATCCTTAGCCAACATTACAACCCGAATAGAAGCCCTTTTGATTGTGTTTGCGATCAATATTTTAAGTGGTGTAGACCAATAATCAAGCCTATGGACTTAAGAATGCCATGTATAAGCTGCCGAGTGATTTCTCAAAACTCACCTTTAAAAATATTAAGTGAATTGAGTGAAATCCTTTGGTGAGGAAGTTGGTTCATTATAGGAAGGTTTATTGTTAAAACAATTTTGATTTGTGGTCTTGGCATATTTTTGAGAATAAGTTTCTAGTTAAGTGTGGGGATATTCATCTCTCACCTTCAACTCTGGTATTTTAAGTAGATTGTTCGCTTTCTTAAGGAAAAGGGTACATGTTGATTACCACTCTTATTTTATTCCCTTTTCTTCTCTTTTTAACTGTTCTTTGTTTTATCTTTGCTTGAGGACAAGTAAATACTTAAGTGTGGGGAAATTTGATAAGTGTAATTTATACCATGAAAACACGAGTAATTTGGCTCTAAAAATGGCTCCTTTAAAGTGAATATGAGAGATTTATTGGCGCTTTTATAAATATTTCAGATACTTCCTTGAAGTTGTGCAATTGATGCAAAGCAAGGACATTCCATAAGCAAGTAACCTGAATAAGCAACAAAGCAAACATAAAGCACAACAAGGCAAGCAAGATGCGCAGCAGAGCAAGCAGGACAGTAGCCAAAACAAGTAGGATGAACTAACTGAAGAAGAAGATGGTGGCCAAGATGACGTGGCCAAGTGAAAAAATAGAAGAAAATACTTTTATGAGAGCTTCTATAAGCCCTTTTTGTCTTACCAAGGATGCCTCAATCGGTGGTGCTAGTGGGCTCTTTTTTGTAATATTTTAATCCCACTTGGACAAGACTTATTAGATCTAAATTCATCTTCTGGAAGCTCCTTCTTTTCAGAACAATATCTCAGTTATTCTATATTTTACAAGTGGTGACTCTAGGGTCTTCCTTTCACCACTATATATTCTGCCATTGGCCATCAGTTTGGACAAGCTTTTGATTGGCTTTACCTTTACTTATTTTATGTAAATTTCCAGTATCAATATTATGCTAGTTAAATTCATATCCTTTATTACCTTTTTGTGTTTTACTTTAATTATGAGCAACTAAAGCATTGGTAGGCAAAGCTAGCAAGGAGGATAGGTAAACACGGTCCAAACTCTCTCTCTCTCTCTCTCTCTCTCTCTCTCCCTCTCTCTCTCTCTCTCTCTCTCTCTCCCTCTCTCTCTCTCTCTCTCTCTCTCTCTCTCTATCTCTCTCTTTTATTTCTAAATACATTAAGTAAGATTATTATGTATTGTGCTAAACATCATCAAGTTCAGCCAAACTTATAACTAGTGTACACAAGAAATTGTATCACAGATCTAAACACATAACTCATTTTTGGAAAAAATGATTGTTGACTAGAAATGCTAGGAAGTCCTATTAGAAAATAATAGGAAGCCTGCTTTGTTCTTAAAGCTTGAGGACATAACTTGCAAGAGGAGGTTCTCGGAGTTATAACTTTAAAGAAGAATGGGCGAAAAGCGATGGCTGAGCCTAGAAAACCTTAAGTAAATGGATCTAGATCTTTAGCACTTAAAAAGATATAAAATGGAAGAGAGAAGTTAAATTATGTCTATCTAACTGCTAGACTTGCCCGCTTCCTTATAATATTGTTCAAGGTAATTAAACAAAGCAATCAAAATTTTCTGTTTTCCTTTTAATTGTTTATTTTGATTTTCTTTCAATATTAATCAACTCATTTTAATTGTATGACTGTAAAACTCACTAATTTGCAACTAGATTTAGTAACTCCCTTGCTCCCTGAGGAAATGACACTTGTATTTGCCTTATGCTACTAACCACGACCTAGTACACTTACTAGACACTCTAATTTGGCAACTAACATCAGGTTTTTAAGATGACTCCAATAGTCGGTTGACTCACTGGTTAGGTTCTATAATGACTTTAATAGTCGGGTGACTCACTGGTCAAGTTTTAGAATGACTTTAATAGTCAGGTGACTCACAGGCTAGGTTTTTTGAGATGACTCCGATAGTTGGGTAATTCACAGGTTAGGTTTTAGAATGACTTTAATAGTCAGGTGATTCGCTGGTCAAAGGTGAGTTAACTGGATAGTCACTCAAAGGGTTGACTCGTTGGTCAAAGATGAGTTGACTCAATGGTCACTCGAAGGTTGACTCATTAGTCCAAGATGAGATGACTCGATGGCCACTCGGTGGTTGACTCATTGGTCCAAGGTGAGATGACTCGATGGGTTGACTCAGTGGTTAAGGGTGAGGTGACTCGATGGTCACTCAAGGCTGACTCTATGGTCAAAGGTGAGTTAACTCACTGGTCACTCGAAGGTTGACTCTATGGTCAAATGTGAGTTGACTCGATTGTCACTCAAAGGTTAACTCTATGGTCAAAGGTGAGTTGACTCGCTAGTCACTCGATGGTTGACTCAGTGGTCAAGGGTGAGTGGACTCGATGGTCACTCGAAGGCTAACTCTATGGTGAAAGTTGAGTTGACTTGATGTTCTCTCGATAGGGTTGACTCGCTGGACAAATGTGAGTTGACTCGATGGTCACTCGATAGGGTTGATTTGCTGACCAAAGGTGAGTTGACACGATGGTCACTCAAGGGTTGACTCGGTGGTCAAAGGTGAGTTGACTCACTAGTCACTCGGAGGTTGACTCGATTATCGAAGGTATGTTGACTCGCTGGTCACTCAGGGGTTGACTCGGTGGTCAAAAGGTGAGTTGACTCACTGGTCACTCAGAGGGGTTGACTCAGTGGTCAAAGGTGAGTTAACTCATTGGCCACTTGGGGGTTGACTCGGTGGTAAAATAGTGAGTTGACTCGCTGGTCACTCGGATGGGTTGACTCGGTGGTCAAAGGTGAGTTGACTCATTGGTCACTCGAGGGTTGAATTTAAGATAACTTTAATAGTGAGGTGGCTCACTAGCGGGGTTTTATCTGTCTAGATAGTTGAGTGAGTTGACTCGATGGTCACTCAAAGGCTGACTCGATGGTGAAAGGTGAGTTGACTCGATGGTCACTCGAAGGCTAACTCGGTGGTCAAAGGTGAGTTGACTCATTGATCACTCGAAGGTTGACTTGGTGGTTAAAGGTGAGTTCACTCGAAGGTTAACTCTATGGTCGAGGGTGAGTTAACTCGCTGGTTGACTCGATGGTCAAGGGTGAGTGGACTCGATGGTCACTCGATAGGGTTGACTTGCTGGTCAAATGTGAGTTGACTCGATGGTCCCTTGAGGGTTAACTCGGTGGTCAAAGGTGAGTTGACTCATTGGTCACTCGGGGGTTAAACTAGCGGTCGAAGGTGAGTTGACTCACTAATCACTCGAAGGTTGATTCGGTGGTCGAGAGGTGAGTTGACTTGTTCATCACTCGGAGGGATTAACTCAGGGGTCAAAGGTGAGTTGACTCACTGGTCACTCGGGGGTTGACTCGATGGTCAAAAGGTGAGTTGACTCGCTGGTCACTCAAAGGGGTTGACTCGATGGTCAAAGGTGAGTTGACTCGTTGATCACTCGGGGGTTGAATTTAAGTTGACTTTAATAGTCAGGTGGCTCACTAGCCGGGTTTTGTCAATCTAGATAACTGAGTGAGTTGACTTGATGGTCACTCAGAGGCTGACTCTATGGTCAAAGGTGAGTTGACACTCTAGTCACCCGAAGGCTGACTCGATGGTCAAAGTTGAGTTGACTCAATGGTCAATCGAAGGTTGACTCGATGGTCAAAGGTGAGTTGACTCATTGGTCACTCAAAGGTTGACTCGGTGGTCAAAGGTGAGTTGACTCCCTGGTCACTCAATGGTTTGCATATTTTGGCTCATGGATTGAGAGCCTAGGTGGATTCACTAGTCTTGGATTATTTCGGCTCATGGGTTGAGCCTAAATGGACTCACTGGTCTAGATTTGTTTCAGCTCGTGGGATGAGCCTAGGTGGAATCACTAGTCTCAATTATTTCGGCTCATGGGTTAAGCCTATGTGGACTCATTGGTCTCGGTTGTTTCAGCTCATGGATTGAGACTAGGCGGACTCATTGGTCTTGGTTATCTTAGGTTCCTATGGCTAAGGAAATAAAATGGTATATCACACATCAATGTCATGCCTGCACAAAGATGTGCTTAGTTTTCACACAATCGTGATGTTCATGATGTTCATTTTTAGTTTATTTATATTTAATAAACCTGCACATGTAGCAAATGGTTAGATCGCACCTACCGCCCTTTTAACTCCATTTGGTTGCTTTGCTTTAAAGTCAGCGGGGGACTTAGTGAAGTTTGCTCCCGTGCTCTCTTAGTTTTTTGGTAAACCTATGGGGAAGTGTCTATAGTTCATCTATATATGGGTTTCGGTCTCAGGATTGGGTGCGATTGGGTACCCTGCGCCTTTATGCACCGAGTCCCAATGGCCCTAAGCGAACCAAAGGAAACTTTTCCACATATAATATACTCGGGTAATCTTGCCCTTAAGCTAGCAAGACCCTCATAAGTTACGCAAGAGGTGTGATCGTATCCATAGCCCTCAAGCCCTAAGCGAACTTGGAGATACTTCACCGAAAGACACCTAAATTGGTTATTGGGTAAGGAACGCAGATGCTATGCAATCCTAAAATTTGTGTAATGCTGAAATTACCACATATTCCGTAGTTCCAAAATTTAGTTTGAATGATATTTTAATTGTCATGTCAAAAAAGAATTTTTATAAAAATGGGGTTTTTATAAAAATAATTTCATCCCCCAGCAGAGTCGCCACTATGAGTGGGCGAGAATTTGGGCATGCAAGCGGGGTGAGGAGCGAGGGGCGACTTTGGTTTGGTGCAGTTTGAGGAAACGGCGGCATTGCATTTAATATACGTGTGTCTCTTTTATAATAAAATTCTGATTTTATTAAAGAGAAAATTATTTTATTATTTTTCAGGTAAACTTATTGATTCTGAAAAATGTGGCTTTTTATAAGCAAAAAAAGTGATTATATTGAGAAATATATCTATATATTTTAATAAAAGAAAATATTTTTAAAATAAAGAATTTTACTTTACTTAAAAATAAAATGTACTCGTCACCCGATTCAGCTCCAACGAGAATTATGGTATACTGATCCAAAATGGGATTTTTATACCGAAGAGAAAATGAGATTCTGAGTTCGGATATAATAGTTACTCATATTGTTCAAATTTGATTTCTTTTGGAATTATGTTTTATGTGGTAATTTTAGCATTACAATGGCTTTATTTAATAAATAAATTTAATAAATAAAACATGCATTATAACGGCTTAATAAATTGATATTTTCGACCGAAATTTTGCCAGAGTAACGACATCACTTGGGTTTTGGCCTGGAAACTCAAAAGAGTTTCTTCACATTCTGGATGTTTATCCATACTTGCGAGCTTATTTACACATATGATAGTTTAAGTGGTTCGAGTGGCTCACTTAACGAGACAAATGAGAATGCAATGTGCAATAATAAAATAATAAAAATGAATTTAAATGAATTTTAAAGTAGGGCTTCGAGCCAATTACCCTCAGTTACCATTTCGTCTGTTCAGGATGACTTGAGAGCTGGTGCGGGACCGAAGTTGTCAAGAGAAAAATGTGGCTTGGTTGGAAAATAGATTTAACCCCAGTTATGGCTATAATCTTGGATTATTCCTAAGGAAAATGCGGGGTTTTTAAGAGATTGAGTTATTTTTAGACCGAAGATCATTGTGAGATCTTGATCTAAAAAGACCAAAAAATGAGTTCATACCGAATGTCGGTGTTAAAGCTCGGATTTTAAAGTGTTTTGGCAGAGTTTTGGGGTTTTTAGGACTCCCGGAATAATTTTGGCAAAGTAGGATTTTTCGTGCCCTTTGGATCCGTTGAAAGTGAGGGGGGAACTCCTTTATTCGTAGAGGAGTGGTAATTAGCCGGCGAGCTAATTACCTATCTAACAAAATCTTATCCAAAATCTCCGCAAATCTTGCAAAAACTTGGTCAGATACAATTTTTTACTGTTCATCGGTAATCAGCCGGTGGCTAATTATCTATTTGACCATTTTTTGACTGAAACGGCCCAATGGTCAAAACCTGAGGCCTTTAGGCCCCTAATTTGCATTAGTTTAGCCAAATTCGATCATTTAAGCCCTTAAAATTGAAATTTTTTGTGTTTTCAGGATAGTTTTTCTGTTTGACTGTATTAATTATTCTGAGATGGACTTCAAGGATTTCAAGGATGCAAATTGGAATGCTATGATGAATAGGAATTTTTGGGATTTTTTGGATGACAATTCAATCCTTCTTGGCTCTTTGTCTAATCATTGATTAAAATAGGCATAATTCCTCACTGGGCCGAGCGGACCATGCTCACATATCTGTTCATAGGATATCCAAAGGAAATTATTGGATATCTATTTTACCAACTCGAAGCACAGAAGGTACTTGTGTCTCAGAATGCTCACTTTTTAGAAAAGGAACACTTACTTGCAAAAGTTAGTGGGAGAAATCTTGAGCTAGAAGTTCAAGAGGAAGAAATAGACAATCACCTAATTGACCCCGTTCTAGATAAATAAGAGGGTGTGATCCAAGAACAACCTGTAAAAACACAATCATTGCAAAGATCAGGTCGTATTCATAAAGGTCCTGAAAGATATGGTTTTATCATCACGGATGATAGGGTACTATATCTCATAGAGGATGATGAACCAAGAACCTATGATTAAGAAATGAAGAGCTCAAATTCTGATAAATGGCTTAAAGCCATGAAATCAGAAATGGTTTATATGTACAAAAACCAAGTTTGGAACTTGGTCGATGCATCGGAAGAGGTTAGACCTATTGGGTGCAAATGGGTCTTCCAGAAGAAGACTGACATGGACGGTAATGTAATTACCTATAAGGCAAGGTTGGTTGTGAAAAGTTATAGTTAACGTGAAGGTATTGACTGTGATGAAACTTTTTCACCGGTAGCCATGCTTAAATCCATAAGAATACTCCTCGCCATTGCTGCTTATTATGATTATGAGATCTGACAGATGGATGTTAAAACAACATTCCTAAATGGGTTTAAGGTATTCAAACTGCAAAAGTTTGTTTATGGACTTCAACAATCATCCATGAGTTAGAACATTAGGTTTGATCAGACAACATGTGAACTAGATTTCTATCCAAACATTAATGAGCCTTGTGTTTACAAGAAGGTTAGTGGGAGTGCAGTTGTGTTCTTAGTATTGTATGTTGATGACATTCTGCTAATAGGAAATGACATTTCTCTTCTTCAAAGTATTAAAATATGGTTGTCAAGAAAGTTCTTCATGAAAGACCTTGAAGAAGTAGCATTTATACTAGGTATAAAGAACTATAGAGATAGATCCAAGAGGCTATTAGGTCTTTCTCAAAGTACATATATAGACAAGGTACTGAATAGATTCAGCCTTGAGCATTCAAAGAAAGGTTATCTCCCAATGACAAAGGGGATTAACTTATCTAAGGCTGAGTGTTAGAAGACAGCTCAGGAGGGAATGCGCATGAAGGATATACCCTATACATCCGCAATATGATCCATCATGTATGCTATGATATGTACTAGGATGGATGTTTGTAAGGCTTTGTGCTTTACGAGTAGATGTCAATCAGATCCAGGTGAAAAGCATTGGATGGCCGTCAAGGCAATTCTTAAGTACTTGAGAAGGACTAAAGAAGAGTTCTTGATAAATGGAGATGGAGACCTCATAATTAGAGGTTACACTAATGCGAGTTTTCAATTTGACAAGGATGACTTTAAGTCTCAGTCAGGTTTTGTGTATGTATTAAATAGAGGGGCAATATGTTGGAAGAGTTCCAAGCAAGAAGCTACTGCTGATTCAACCGCAGAATCTGAATACATTGCTGTTTGGTTAAAGGGATTTATTGGTGATCTCGGTGTGGTGCCTGAGATTGTTGATCCAATTACTTTGTATTGTGATAATAATGGTGCTATAGCTCGGGCAAAAGAACCACGGTCTCACTAGAAAAACAGACATGTGTCTAGAAAGTATCATTTAATCAGGGAGATTATTGATACTAAGATTATAAGATTAGAATATGTCCCCTGATCAGAACCTCGCGAATGGTTTGACGAAGCCATTGACGTAAGCCAAACATGACCAACATGTGAAAGCATATGGATTAAGACATATGGCTAATTGGCCTTAGTGCAAGTAGGAGGTTGTTAGATATGATGTATGCCTTTTAGGCAATTAGGTCGATATATCTTAATTATGTAATGGTATGAATAATTTATTTTATTAATAAAGGCATTTAATCTTTTGTTTATATCAGTGTGTCCATATATATTATGACTGGTTAAAATATATTCATTGATATTTGTATACAAAAGTCCTTAGCATATATCATAGCATGAAGTGAGAGATCATAGTTGGACTATTCTTAAAGAGATCTCCTTCATCTGCCATTGTGATTATGTCTAAACTATACCTAGTCATAGTTTCATCAAGAAAGGATATTGATGAAGCAATAAGACTAGCATGTGGTCAACTTTCTTGGAATGGGTCCTAGCAGTTAACCTCCTAAAGACTAAAGGTGGTGCCTTAAGTTTGACACATGGATATATCTGGAAGATATATTGGAGACCGCAATAAGATAAACACTTGGTAAATATATCATAGTGTTAGTGTTTATCTTTATGCAGTAGCTTTGCAAATATACTCATACTTAAGATGCTAGTTACCTTGTGTGGTACTATCACTATACTTTGGGTCATACCTATTCACTCATTAATTTAGAGAGCCATGGGTGATTACGGGGTGTACTGATGACAACACGTTGGTAAGCTATGTAGTCAAAAAGAATCCATCGCTCCGGATATATTAAGAAGTTATACTTGGCCACTTATTGAAGTGATAATCGCTATAAACCTCTGATCAGAGTATGTGATTGATAGAAATAGTTTCTAGTCAAACACGTGATGGTAAAAAGCAATATACTTCGGTAACAAGTAAATAACTGGGATAGCTTGGAGCAACCTCGCTATTAGTGGGTTAACACTTTAACTGAGCCCAACAAACCAGATTGTACTAATATTAAAGAATGGAAGGAGTTCATCGCATTGGGCAACTATTGCATTAACCAGGATTAAGTCATATGCACAAATGAGGTTTCGAGTAATGGGGGATGATGGACCCTTGCTAGATGCATACTATAGTCGTTTAAGGTAATTAAGTTCTATTCACGATCTAGAACCTCAAGCCAATAGTTTCTATAGAACAAGGATTGGTTAAGCCTTAACAACTCAATACTTCGAGATCCTATAAGATCACACACATTGAACTTTCATCGGATTGAGTAAAAAATTAATAGACTTAATCTATTATGAGATTATTAAATGTAGAATGGTTAGACCATCACCTGGCTAGACCATAAATTTATTTTGACCGGTAACTAATTTATTAGGGTCATAAATAAATTAAAATGTTGGTTAAAATGATTACATCATTTTCTGGTTAAGCCAGAAATTTATTTTGACCGGTAACTAATTTTATTAGGGTGATAAATAAATTAAAATGTTGATTAAAATGATTAGATCATTTTTTGGTTAAAGCTAAAAATTTATTTTGACCGGTAACTAATTTTATTAGGGTCATAAATAAATTAAAATATTAATTAAAATGATTAGATCTTTTTTGGGTTAAACTAGGAATTTATTTTAACCGGTAACTAATTTTATTAGCGTCATAAATAAATTAAAAGAAAGCAGGATTAAAAGGAAATTTTGCCACGGACATTTGAATTTATTCATATGGTCCATATATGCAAAAAGGGCCACCCCAAAAGGGGCTTGCCGCAAGCCCAGAAGGAGCTTACCTCGCAAGCGGCTTGAGCGGCAAGCCAAGCATAAGCTTGCCGCTCAAGCTAAGTGCTAGGATGTGGTTTTTCCCCATCCAAAAATTTAATGAGGAGAGCTCCCCCTCTCCCTATAAAATGAGCTCTCCTCCTCCTCATTTCAACACACCAACAACTCTTCTCTCCTCTCTCTAGTTTTGTATTTGAGATTCTTAAAATAGTTTTCTCAACTAACTAAGTGAGATTTCTTTAATATTTTCGGGTGGGCTTTTGGAGTGGTCTAGCAACTACTCAAAGCTCTGCGGTTCTTCCTATTGGGAGGTTTTGGTTGGTAGGGTTCGTGTGGATACTCATAGCGGCTATCCTACACTTGGAGGCTTGTGTAAGAAGGTTTTGCCAAAGCGCGCTTCAACTAGTAACTCTTCTACTTCTCTTTTAATTATTAAATCTTTTTCTTTAAGTGTTTTTAGACTTAATAATTATTATGCTTGGGTTGTTTTACATGCTTAATTTATTTTATGCTTAGATTATAACTTAGAGTTATAACAAAATTAGTCTAAAATATTTTTATGCTAGGATATAATTTAGAATTATGGTATACCTAGCATATGAATGCTAACCTAAGTAGAGAATTTATTTACTTAAGGCTTTAATAAATTTATGTGCAACTGATAGGAGTTCCGAGGGACAAGGGATAAAATTTTGAATTTCGGCCATGTATGTTATGCATGTTCAAAGTAACTGTCAGTTCCCAATAGTGGTATCAAGAGTCTGCCTATTTAGTGCATAATTAAGTTAGAAGGGAACTGAATTATATTTTCTACATGAAATGATTTAAAGTTTCTAAAATTGTTTGGAACAATAGATGAACTTAGGCTTTCATTTCAAGGTTAGAAAATGGATATAGATAATTTCGAATAAGTCTGCTGAACTTACTCAAAAATTATCAAAGACTCAATAAATTATGTAAGTTACAAGGATTATATATGCTTTTAATTTACATGAATTAAAAGAACGAAATTTATTATTTCAAGAGGATCCACGGTCTTCAAGTTTGTGCTTGTGTTTCGTCTGGCAGGGATTGGACTTGGTGTCTACTTCTCATAGGGCACCTCTCCTACCTAGGAACCTATATTGATGCCGCTTGAATTGACCAAGAGTGGATTAAATATGAACTGATTTATTTCTAGTACATAAGATGATGCTTATATTTGTTTCTATAACAAAGTAAAAATTAAATTATTGAATAAAAGCTTAAA
Source organism: Euphorbia pulcherrima (assembly GCA_947683365.1). Taxonomy (NCBI): domain Eukaryota; kingdom Viridiplantae; phylum Streptophyta; class Magnoliopsida; order Malpighiales; family Euphorbiaceae; genus Euphorbia; species Euphorbia pulcherrima. The sequence goes on from CANTUS010000008.1 coordinate 5,638,468, forward strand.
GGAAATGCAACATATATTGTTGGAAATAAAGATCCGGAACACTAACATCCGGATCAGGTTTGAAGTCAACAAAACCTAAGTATAAGACTTATCCGAATAATCCAAAGTATTAGGGCCCAAATCACCGAAGAACTAAAGATATATCATCCAGAAACCTAAGACATTACCAAGTCCTAAACAAGGCACTCAAGTCAAGACAAGTACCTAAGCATAAAAGGAATCATCCAGTTAAAGTTTGGAAAGGAAACAAACTATTAACTGTCAAGACTAGCATCCGAAAGAACTAACTGAAGTTGCACCAGAAGAAGGCAGATCCGGAGATACAGAGTCTAAAGATATCTAGAAGACTCCTATATCAGACAAAGGGAAAAGTTTCAAAGATAGCTTTTCCCTTCACCTTTTGGTCTATGAAGTCAAAGTTCCTTTCCCCAAGACAAAGTCAAAATGACAGCTTGCATTTTTCAGAGAAAGGACAAAAGGACTTACACCGATCTAAAAAAGCTAAAAACCTTTTTCACCTAGACCAATAAGGAGGCGCATGGAACACACATCAAAAAGCAAGAGGTGTTAAAGTTGGTGTCACAAAATGCCAAGTGAAACGATCACTGACAACTTTTCAGCCTCGATCCTAAGATTTCAAATGGGTCAAATTACAGTCTATCAGATTGATCAATGGCTGCAAAAGTGCCACCTAAAACCTAATCAAGGGTGAAGATTTACTTCAAGTTCTACAACCCACAATGGCCGCATTTATGATCGAAGCCTATAAAAGGAGCTCTTCATCATTTGAGAAGGTTGACTAGTTGATTTACAAAAGTGAGTAACAAAGCATACTCATTCAATCAGTTGATATAATCCCTCCAAGAACAAGTTAACTTAAAATTTGTTGTAAGGATTCCTAAGTAAGCTATAAACTTACGGAACTCCAAACCAAACCTTTGATTGAAACCAAAGTGTAAGATCACCAACTTGGGTGAGTTGTGAGATTGGGATACAACTTAAAGTTGGTGCTTTAAGCAGGAACTCCTTATAGGACTCATCTTAGATTCAAAGTAGAAGGCTAAGTGGTATATCCTATAAAAGACTCAAAGGACTCAGCTAGGAGTTGGTGCTTTTAGTGGTATATCCTACATCCGGAAGGGATTACCATTCAGAGACAAATTGTAAGGCTTGATTCCTGCCAGTTGAAAAGGAATCCACCAGTGAAAAAGCTCAGAGGAAGGAAACTCTGATGCCTGGAGTAGGTGGGGCCGAACCAGGATAAAAATCTTCTGTGTTTGATTTCTTTAACTTTCATTTGTTGCATTATATTGTCAAAACTGCATCATCCGGATCATATTCAAACACGCTACACTGAGACTTTTTAAAGTCTTTATATTCCGTAAAAAAAGGGTCAATCACCCCCCTCTGACTCCATAATGACCCTTACAGGGACCAACAAGTGGTATCAGAGAAAGTGCTCAAACTAGAGATGTAACAATCTCCAGCTAAAGGTCCATATATTTTGATTCACATATCAAAATGAGTTTCTAAAACTCACATTTCCTTCTCGAGGGTATGTCTGTTACCCGTCCTCCACTCTTCACCTGTGAACACTACATGTATTAGAAAAACTGGAAAAAGAACTTCATCTAGTCATAAAAAGCATGCAAGCATGGTTAGTTATAAAAGATGGTCTATATGAGCCTACTTATGAAGGTATGAATACGCGAAAGCCATCAAGTATGTGGGATGAGAATGACTTTGAAAAATTGCGTGAAAACACAAATGCTATTAACTTGCTTCATTGTGCTCTTAGTGTAGCTGAATTCAATAGGATATTCGGATGCAAGACAATAAAAGAGATTTGGGAGAAGTTGGAGGTAACCTATGAAGGAACCACTAAAGTAAGAGAATCTAAGCTTGATCTACTCCAACAAAAGTTTGAATCCTTCAAGATGGAGCCTAAAGAATCAATCAGCAGCATGAACACTGGATACACCAATCTAGTGAATAAGATGAAGAGGCTGGGAAAGGAGATTCCAGAAGTAGAAATGGTCAAGAAAGTGTTGCGGAGTCTCACCAAGGAATGGGACAACAAAAAGGCTACCATTGAGGAAGCTCATGAATTAAATTTTTACATTTATAATGAACTCATTGGTAACCTTCTAACCCAAAAATTGTCCTTGGAGAGATATAGCCAACAGGAAAAAAAGCCTGAGGAAAAGAAGAAGGCTATTGCACTTAAGGCAGAATCCACCGGATCAGCTTCATCCGGAGAGGAAGAGCAAATTAATGAATCAATGAGCATAAAAGATCAACTTGCTCTACTAATAAGAAGGCTAAATAGATTCATACAAAAGAAAGATAGAAGGAAAAAAAAGGTATGAATCCTAGAAACCAAGAGAAGGCACTTCCAGAAAAGACTAGCCTAGAAGAATCCGAAAGAAAAGAAGGACCCAGAGAAAGAAGTTGCATGTTTCGAATGTGGTGAGAAAGGTTACTTCAGAATAAAGTGCCCAAAGATTAAAAGAACTAAGAAGTTTAAAACAAAGGCAATGGTTGCTACTTGCAGCAACAGTGAATAAAGTAGTAGATCTTCTTTAATAGAAGAAGAGGAGACTGCAAACTATGCGTTTATGGCTCTGACTGATCCGAAAGCAGAGAAATCTGACATGAATGCCTCCAAGAAAGAAATAATGCAAATTGAAGAATTAGAATCAGATACAGCAAACACTGAGGTAAATTCCTATTCTAAATCTGCCTCCAATCTTGATCTTGCTAGAGCTCTATCTATTGTAATCAAGGGTGTGAAGAAGAATGCAAGAGCAATCAAATCTCTTAAAAGAGCAGTGATGGAGTTGGCTGAAGATGCTAAAGTAATGGCATAAGATATCAACCTGGTTAGAGCAACCAAGCATATTGATGTTGTGGAGGAAAACTTCCTAAGGAATAAAGTCCAGATCCTAAATGCAAATGTAATGGGTATGGATAGAGAAATCAATCTATTAAAAGCATCTAGGAAGAGACCGGAATCAAAGGCTCTAAGAAGAGATAATCCACCTCCTCCTCAGAACAGATTTCAAAGGACCCCCAATCAAAAGACAAAGGGAGCTAGCAGGCAACCACAAGCTTAAAGATATACCGCTGCTCAAAAGGGAAAGGCTAAGGTAGCATACAATCAATAGCCTATGAAAGAAAAAGAAACCATGGAGGAGAAGTTGCACCTCCAACCAACTTTCGGATTAAAATTGGACCATCCACCAGTGTGCAAAAAGCTGGGTATAAAGGCAACTATAGGAAAAAGGATCTGGAGAAGATCAACGAGAAGTAAAAGCAAAACATACCTGTTTCAGGGTGCAGGTTTTATGGTAAAAATAATTATATTACTGAATCATGTAGATTAAAAAATGGTTATTATGATGTTTACCCTTGGCTTGAAATGGTTATTAACTCGAGAGGACCCAAGTCTGATTAGGTACCCAAATCCACTTGATCAGTTTTACAGGTATGCCTTAGATCCACAGTAGATCAACACACATGGTATATTGATAGTGGATGCTCAAGGCTCATGACAGGTGATGAGAAGGCCTTCATCACACTAACCCGAAAGAAGGGAGGCAAAATAAGCTTTAGAGATAATCAAAAGGGACAGATCATTGGTCATGGAACCATTGGATATGAATTTAAGATTGAAGATGTCTCACTAGTTGATTGACTGAAGTTCAACTTGCTAAGTATGGCCAATTATGTGACAAAGGAAGGAAAGTCACATTTGACTCCGGAGGCTGCTTAATCTATGATAGCAAGTCCAATCAACTTGTTGTTTATGCACCTAGAGTAAATAATGTCTATTCTGTAAACATTAAAAATGATATAAAGAATATATGCTTGGTGTCTAAAGAAGAAGATTCATGGCTACGGCACCAAGGTTGGGACATGTAAGCATGAACCTCTTGTCCAAACTAGCCAAGAAGGAATTAGTTGTGGGTTTGCCTAAGGTTGCTTTTGATAAGGATCATTTGTGCACTCCATGCCAACTAGGTAAACAACATAAGAAAAGTTTCCCTTCCATCTCATACATTCCTTCTAAAAGAGTACTTGAGCTCTTACATATTGATCTCTTTGGTCCAATCAAGCCATTGAGTTTAGGTAGAAGAGAATACACCATGGTTATTGTAGATGACTATTCTCGATATACTTGGGTTCTCCTGCTAACAAGCAAGGATGAAGCTTTTGACCAATTCTCCAAAACATTCATCCAGATAGAAGTAGAACAGGGCATAAGCATTGCACGCATCTAGAGTGATAATAGTGGAGAGTTTAAAAATAAGCATTTTGCTGATTTTTACGACTTCAAGGGCATTGAACATAACTTTTCTGCCCCTCACACTCCTTAACAGAATAGAGTTATTGAGAGCAAGAATAGGACCATAGTTGAGATGGCTAGAACAATGCTTAGTGAAAATTGTTTGCAAAAATATTTTTGGGGTGAGGATGTACATACATCATGCTATATATTGAATAGAGCTGTCATTAGAAAGACCATAAAAAAGACCCCATATAAAATCTGGAAGGGAAGACAAAATTGGGTATTTCAAAGCATTCGGATGTAAATGCTACATCCTTAATGATAGAGAGCAACTAGGAAAGTTTGATCCTAAATTTGATGAACAAATTTTCCTTGGCTACTCAACACATAGTAAGGCTTATAGAGTCTTCAATAAATAAAACCAGACTGTGGTAGAGTCAATACACATATATTTCGAATAGACTAACACTGCAGGAAAGAAAAGCTACACTCCGAAAAATCAAGTTTTGGAAGCTAAAAAATCTAAAGAAAAGAAGGAAGCAGGAATTCCTGATTCATTTCAAATTAAGAAGTACAAAGAGGAAGATGAAGGAATATCCTTTGATCTAGAGGTACAACAAGTTAATCTTAACCTACAGGAGATTGACTTTAATGAAGGCCAAGAAGGAACGGTTGAAGCTGAAATAGAGCAAGTCCAGTTCAATATGAAGGCCTATAAAGAGAGATCTGGACCCACAGAGATCATTCTATCAAAAATATTCTGGATGATGTTCATAATCTAGTTAAAACCAGAGGATAGCTCAATCGGATAATGAGCCATGCTGCCTTTGTCTCTCTCATAGAGCCAAAGAAATTTCAAGATGTTAAAGGCGATGTAGGAAGAGCTAAATCAATTTTACTAGGAATGAGGTTTAGGATCTAGTACCACCTCCTAAAAGAAAATCAATCATTGGAACTAAGTGGGTATTCCAGAACATGCTTGATTAATCCGGAGAAGTGGTGAGACACAAGGCAAGATTAGTTGCCCAAGGCTACAACCAGCAAGAAAGAACTGATTTTGAAGAAACCTTTGCTCCTGTAGCAAGGCTGAAAGCAATCCGGATCCTATGTGCTTTTGTATCATTCATGGGGTTCACACTATACCAAATGGATGTCAAAAGTGCATTTCTAAATGGTGTTATTCAAGAAGAAGTCTATGTTAAGCAACCACCTGGTTTTGAAGATCCAAAGCATTCGGATTGTGTCTACAGGCTGAAGAAGGCTCTCTATGGATTGAAGAAAGCACCCAAACCCTAGTATGAGAGGTTGATCTCATTCCTTATATGTAAGGGTTATATCAGAGGCAAAGCAAACACTACCTCATTCATCAAAAAGAAGAAAAACGATATCATTCTAGTTCAAATTTATGTGGATGATATCATATTTGGAGCCACTGATGAAAAGATATGTAAAGAATTCAGCTCTCAAATGCAGAAGGAATTTGAGATGTCCATGATAGGAGAGCTCAATTTCTTCCTTGGTCTACAGATTAAGCAAAGTTCGGATGGGATTTTCATTAACCAATTAAAGTACACCAAGAAGATCTTGAAGAAGTTTGAAATGGACAAGAGCAAGCCTATGCCCACTCCAATCGAATCAGATACAGTCCTATCTAAGGATTGTGATGGAGATAATGTTGATAAAAAATGCTATAGAGGGATGATTGGCTCACTCCTATACTTGACAGCTAGTAGACCTGACATACACTATGCAATTTGCTACTGTGTAAGGTATCAAGCTAATCCTAAGGATTCTAATCTCAAGGTAGTCAAAAGGATCCTTAGATACCTTCTAGGAACCACTAAAGTTGGGTTATGGTATCCTAGTAATGGAGATTTCACACTCCAAGGGTTCACTAATGCAGATTATAGTAGAGATACTCTAGAGAGAAAGAGTACATCCGAAGGCTGCCACTTACTTAGAGATTGCTTAATATCATAGTATAGTAAGAAGCAAACTTCAGTTGCCTTATCCACTATAGAAGTAGAGTATATGGCAGCTGGAAGTTATGTTGCTCAACTCATATGGATCAAACAACAACTTGAAGATTATGGAGTCAAATCCGAATGTGTGAATGTTATGCGTGACAACAAAAGTGCTATTAATGTGTCAAAGAATCCGGTGCTCTATAGTAGGATAAAGCATGTCAATAGAAGGCATCATTTTATCTGAGATCATGTGATGAAGAAGGATGTTGCATTGGTATATGTCCCAACTAATGAACAAAGAGCAGATATCTTTACTAAGCCACTAAGTAAAGATCAATTTGGAAAGTTAAAGGAATCTATTGGAATGTCAAATCCAATCTAGGGACAATCCGAAAGATAGCTTCAAAATCAAGCCGGACCCTAGACTAAATCCGGAAGAGGACAAGTACTGGATGGAAATCTATTCCAAAAAAATGCCACGTCAACAGACAAGAATGACATATGGCAGTAAAAGCTCATAAAGGTAATAGTTACTTTTTGAATTTGAAAAGTCCATTGGTTGTTACACGCACAGTAAATACAGTAGTTATTTCAAAAATAAACTGTTCCAATTCTCCGGTTAATTTGAATTTACCTCTCTCCAAATATTCTGACTGCAATGTCATCAATCTAGTCAAACAACCGTCATCCGGATTACCAAAATACCCTCACTTTGAAAACTCTATAAAAACCCCTAAAGTTTATCCTCTTCCTCACGCGAGCAACATACTATTACTATTACTCTGCAAATTTGAAAACTTAGAACCCTAATTCCTTCAAATCTTTCCAAATGGCAGAAATCAACACGTCACAAACACCTAAAATCCTTTCAAACAAGAATATCTTTCAAGAGTCTGATCTAAAAGATTCAGATTTCACTCCCTTAAACCTAAAAACTACTGAATTAGTGATTCCCACTAATTATCTAGGTGATGAATACCTCTTCAAAACTACTCCTTACTCAACCCTAATTGAGGATCAAAATCTGGGTGATTTCTTAAAAATAAACTACCCAACCTACCTTGATCTCGTCCGAGAATTCTATGAGAATCTATGTGCGCACAATCACCATGATGCCCTGCAAACCAAAGTCCAGGGGAAGGACATCACCATCACTCTAGAATTTTTTGAAAAGCACTTTAACATAAAGAACTCTGGAGTCTTGATGAGGAAAGATGGAGATGAAATGGGTGTTGACTATACCCTAAAACTCTAGCTTTATAAGAACTACTTTGGAGATAAGTTCTCCACCTATTTCCCAAAAACCACAAGGTACTTGCAACATGCAATGGCAAAACTAATACTAATCTGGAAGGGATCTCTAACTACAGTATCTTCTTTCCAACACTATATCCTGCAGCACTGGGTTTGATGCATAGAAATCAATTGGCTGGTAATCATCATCAGCTACCTCAAGAGCTATACAAATTCTTATAGCGCTCTTATCACCCGGATCCTCCAAGCTGCTGGAGTTGATTTCACCGGATTAGTGGTCTATCTAGAAAGGCCATTCTCAAGAAGAACTTCAAGAATCTATTGTATAATGAGGTCTATAATGAGGAAAAGGCCAAGCAGAAGAGGGATGAGAAGAAGACAAAGGCCCATAAAACTGTAGATCCGGACGTGGAAGCCCCTGCTCCTAAGAAACCCAAAACCATTAAGGCCAAGGCTCAAAAGTAAGCAGCCATGGTTCTAGAAGAAGTTGATGAGGACTCTCTACCCCTCACTTAGATTCTAAAAGCCAGTCCTAAGAAGTCTAAGGTAAGGGGAAGACTGATTAAAGCAGTAGTAAAGAAGGGAAGAACTGTTGCTGGTGCAACTACTGCTAAAGCCATTGAGGTAGTAAGAAAGAAAGCCAAGAGAAGCCTGGCAGAAATGGAAGAAGATAATGAGGAGACTGAGAATTAAAGACCAGCGCCTAAGAAATAGTTCATCTGAAAAGGTCTAACATTTGATGAGACAGTAGCTGTTACGGCACAGGAAGCAACAGAAGGAAGAAAATTGGCTGGAATTATACTGAACGTAGAAGCCAAGCAGTATGGAGAAAAACTGCCTTGGAAAAAGCCAAACAATCCAAAGGGAGGAATGTGCCAGGGGCCACTAAACTTATCGACCCAGATGGTGAGCAATATGACATCATTCAATAGGTCATAAAGGAAAATGCTCAAATCAATCGGGGAAAGAACTGAAGGCCCTGGTGATGCATCTAGAGTGAATCCCACCATGGTACCTCCCATTTTGGTGGACTTAAATGATATGGATACTCTACCTAGGATCCTAGAAGTAGATGCATTCATTTTTGTATCTAGATAAGAGCATCTTTCGGAGAATCTACTAATTGAAAAGGCGGTTGTCATAAATCTTGAAAGTCCTATAAAGGCATCCAGAGAGGATGTTGAGGAACATGCCAATAGTCCTAGAAAAGTAGTTATAAGTCCTGTAAAGGCAAATAAAGGGGTGGCTAAGGACAGTTCCAGCCATCCGGGGGTTAAGGAGGAAGAAGTGAAAAGAGAAGAAGACTCAAATTAGAATCAAACCCAACAAACCAACGAGGTAAATCCGACCTTAGTTCAATTTGATTCTAATATTGAGAATACTGCTGCTGAGGATGAGGAAAACTTAGCCACAGACTCTCAAACTATAGTTAAGGATCTGGTGCCTATCCTGGATGAAAAGACTCTGGAGGAGGGATTGGGTCTGGGATCTGAAGGGCACGCTTCTGCAGTGGACCCTAAGAATGAGGCCAATCTGGAGGAAAGGTTGGAGGAAAGGGAAAAAGCTAGAGAGGAGAATGAAAAGGAATCAACACCTAAACCCTACAGAAGTAGCTCAAGCTCTAGAGAAAAATCTTCTAGTTCAACAGATGAAGAGGACTTCCCTCCTAAGGTCAGCCCAATGAGAGTGCCTGCAAACAACACAGTGAAATCAAAAGTATCTGTAGCACTCCATCTCCTCAAGGAAGTCGCTCAGGAAGAAAATAAAGAGGGATATGTCAAACAGATTCTCCGGACTATCTATGCCCATCTTCGGGGAGTTGAGAAAGAGCTACTAAGGCAAGCAACAAATCCGGAGTTAAGGCAGAAGCTGCGAGAAATCAAGAACTCTATTAATATTATAAAAGAACAAGTATTGAATTTCCCCACTCCAGGAGCCATAGCTGAAGCCTCTCTCTCCCAAGTAACTCCAATCCTCAACCAACTCAAGGAGAGTGGTTCTACAGCAAATAGAACAGCTGATTAAGCCAACACCTTGGCCTCCAATAACTGTGGAACCATGCTTGACAAGATAACATCCTCTTCCTCCAAGCAAATAGAGGAATTAAAAGCCTATATGGATTCCAAGTTTGAAATCTTGTCAAAGTTCTTAATAGAAAAAGATCCATCTCCAGCAATTAAAGACTTGGGAGTAGATCAACAAGTCACCCAAGAGATGTTTGTGCACTTCATCGAGTAATACTTCCCCAACCTCAAGGAGAAAATGTTAGATGACATGGGTGACGAGCTCCAAAGTCACATATCTAGACTTAAAAATGAAATAAGAGAATGGAAGGCCTCCATCTCCAAGGAGCTATCTCTTCAAGCGGAAACCATGCATAATGTCCGCAAGGGACTCAGTGAAGAAATCACCCTTCTCCAAATTGGAATAAACAATCTTTCTTTATCCGGATCTTCCTCCTCCCTTGCTATTCCAGAAAGTCAGCTCCTTCCGATCTTCCACAACCTCATACAAGCCATTGGGGACTCTGGGTTCTTTGGGCAGAAAGGAGTCACCACTCTTCTTAAAGTTCTTTTTCCCTTCTTTGACCCAAAAGATCAAGAGCTTGTACTGTACCTCCATCCGATTATCAAGCAATCTTATGATCAACTACAGAGAACAATCCGTCCTCACTACCTTACTCTACCAGTAGTCTATCGAATCATTGATGAAAGGGCCAAGGGACATCCTGACTAATCTATTTACTCAAGTGCACGGCAGTAAGCCTGGATAATTGTACCTACATGGTCATTAATCCCTAGGATGCAAAAAAAAGAGGGAGGAAAGTCAGAGTCAACATATTGAGGAAGAAAGTGGAAAAGACAAGGTACTGAAAGTAAAGAAGGGCAGACCATCCGGAGAGATAGTTAAGCTAGATAGATGATATCAAATGTAAAATCTTGTAATAGCTAGATTCACTCTTAAATGTATATCTGTATCTGTAATCTCAAACTTCATGATGTTAACTATTGTTAACAATAGAAGTATATATAAAGTGAACTCTTAACTATCAAAAATTGTTTCTAAAGTACGATCTATTATTGTACTAGAACAAACTTAAAAGCTAGAATTAAAAACTGTTGGGGGAGTTAGGATGCTAGAATTATGGGGGAGCATTGCAAATGACTAAGTATCAAGAATCATACTTAGATCATAAAACCCTCTCTTTCTTATGCTTAATTGACTCAGGTTTTTGTTTCCATCAAATGGCGGAGATTGTTAGAAAAAAAGATCCGGAACCCTAACATCTGAATCAGGTTTGAAGTCAATAAAACCTAAGTATAAGACTTATCCGGATAATCCAAAGCAACAGGACCCAAAACACCGAAGAACTGAAGCTATATCATTCAGAAAACTAAGACAGTACCAAGTCCTAAATAAGGCACTCAAGTCAAGACAAGTACCTAAGCATAAAAGGAATCATCCAGTTAAAGTTTGGAAAGGAAACAAACTATTAACTGTCAAGACTAACATCTGGAAGAACTAATTGAAGCTGCATCAGAAGAACGCAGATCCAGAGATATAAAGTCTGAAGATATCCAGAAGAATCCTATATTAGACAAAGGGAAAAGTTTCAAAGATAGCTTTTGTTTTGATTTCTTTAACTTTCATTTATTGCATTATATTATCATAACTGCGTCATCAGGATCCATCATCCGGATCATATTCAAACACGCTACACTAAGACTTTTTAAATTCTTTATATTCCTTGAAAAAGGATCATTCACCCCCTCTGACCCCATAAAGACCCTCAGAGGGACCAACATATATCACAAATAAAGAATGTTAATATTTTTGCATATAATCTAGGTTCATGGAATAATTATAATAAAGAGCTTGAACCCACTAAAGGTTAGACCTTTTGATTAATTCTAAAATTTCCTGAATTAATATAAATTATTATAAATATTTCCATCTAATAAATCCTAGATTGGGTGAGACGTTTACACCAATACAAAATCCCAAAGTAAATATATTAAGGCAAGTTATAGTCTTCCTTAATTGAATCTATAATACGATCTTTTCGGCCATAAAGTATTGCGCAAAGCATTCCTTTCGCCTACATCAATCGGTTATAGATATTGATATAGAGTATGCCTTAACAAGATTGAGGTAGTCCACTATAAAATTGGGGGCTAGCCGCAGAATTGAGACACGTTCAAGGAGATGCTAAAATAAGAGCACATCCCTTGAAGTTAGGGAACTTGAACAAATCAGCAATTGCATGCGATGAAAATGGAATGGGATTTCAACTAGATTTTACTAATATGGCTTGACTCACAAAATTGGGGGTCATATTAGACTAGTTAAAGATGCTGCCTACTTAGAAATATAGCTAGGCTAGACTTCCCGAAGAATGAGCTATTTTAAATTTCAAAAAATGGTAGGATAAATGTATTTAATTAAAAGTCCTTATATTAAATACATGTACTATATACTAAAGTCTAAACAAATTTTCTTTCTTACATGTTGGTTGAAATTTTTATTTAAATACAAACGTTTGCATTGATGACTAATTTTGACTGGCTCAAGCTTCAAGGATTTGTTTAGAAATGTAAGGATAGTCCTCAAAGCCTTGGGCTTAGCATGTGCATTGTACAAGCCCGAATCTAAATAATATGATGCAAGCAATTCTTCTTAAAATATATATGCATGAAATACATGAAGGAAACTAGGATACAACACCTTGGAGGTTGTTAACATCCCTTTTACCTTATGTAACTAGCTGGTAGGAGATAAGGATAAACATCAAGTCAGCTGTTAGGATCCATGTTACCGTTGCTATAAGGGCATCATTAAATCATGGACCTAAAAGTCTATGTCTTTACGTCTTAGAGAAAAGATTTTCCATGGTTGAAAATTTTAACCAAAATATTTTGATAGAAATTGGTTGGACCAATTAGTCAGAAATTTAAATAGTTCATATCTCAAAGAAGTATAGAGACACATGGTGTCTAGTTTTGAAGTAGGATGGAGCAAAGTGAAGAGAAAAGTAAAAGGAATACTGAGAATTTTGTCTAGGAGACAAAATGATTGTTTTCATTATGAAATATTGGAAACAAGATCTTCATTTCAATATGGAATATTAGAAATAAGATCAAAATGGCTAAAGTCTCATAGCATGAGAAGAAGAGGCCTGAAGCTTCCACTTCAAGATGTTTGATATTGAGAATTTCTACATCTCAAGGGAATTCTAAATTGGTATGGAATACCTAATTAGAATCAAATATCCATCCAAAGGTATGAATATTGTTCAGAAGTAGAGTTTTAGCAAAACGATAGTTGTACCTATGGAAAATCATTAGGGCTTGCTGACTACTGATGATGTAGGAACTTAAAATCTCCATTTGATGAAATTTGTAAAAGGACGAATTTCAATTATCATTATAAAATATTATTTCTTGCTACACAGTAGATGGAATTTTATTCCAATTTGATAAAATGTCAAAGTTATGAATGATATTTTATTGTATGGCACTGCCATTTAGGCCATATAAATAAAGATCACTTAACAAAGTTATACGAGCGTGGAGACTTAGGCCCAATAGACGTGGAGTCTTATGGTGATTGCAAACCTTGTTCAAAAGGAAAAATGATGAAGTTACCCTAAAAAGTTAAGGGTGAATGAGCCACGAGTACATTGAAGCTTAAACATACTGATGTGTGTGGTCCAATCAGTGTTCAGGCACTAGGAGGATACTCCTACTTCATAACCATTATTGATGATTATTCACGATATGGTTATCTGCACTTGATGAAGCATAAATCTGAAAGTTTTGATAAGTTTAAAACATGTAGAAATGAAGTAGAGAAATAACTTAAGAAAAGTATGAAAGCACTTTGATCGGATCGAGGTGGAGAATAATTAAGTCATCAGTTTCAGGATTATCTAAGAGAAAACGGGATAGTTCCCCGGTGGACCTCTCCTTACATGCCCCAACATAATAGAATGTCTGAAAGGAGAAATAAAACTTTATTAGATATAGTATAGTCTATGATGAGCTAAGCAGATCTCAATAAATCGTTTTGATATATGCACTAGAGAGCGCACTTTATATATTAAATAGAGTGCCCTCTAAATAGAGTACCCAATTTTTGATTGGGCCTTTTATTGTCAGCAATCAGATCTGGCTATGGATTCACATAATAGTATCTATTTTCGAGTCTGCATATACTCATGGTATGATTGTATCTTCCACAAAACTTGCATTGCTTTTCTTGCCTTTTTCTTTCTCTGTGTATTTCAGTTTGACATATGTTAAACACTTCTATTTTCCTCTTTTGAGGATGATTTCTCCTTTGAGGTTGTCCTTTATAGGATGTTGTGTTTGCTTCAGAGCCCTATGAGGCCTTTGATGATTAGAGGTTGAAGCTTTATTGCATTCTGGTTCTTTTAACCTAGCTTGAAGTAAGGTTACTTCTCTTTTAAGAGCATTTGCATTTATAGCCAATTGAATGATGTTCTTTTTGGTGACCTCTTCAGCTAAGATTCTTTCATGATCTTTGACTCTGAGAGTTCTAAGATCTGTAGCTAATTTCTCATCTTCTTTTTCCAGTTGAGTGACTTTCTTTTAAAGCTCTCTGAGTGATTTCTTATTTTTCTTAACAATCTTATAGATAGTAGCCAACATATGCATACTTCACTAGGTAAGATAGGATGTGAGTTTACCTCTTCTTGAAGTTTTGACTCTGTTTATATTTCTATGCTTTGTGCTTTATTGATGTTTGATCATTCTGCTTCAAAGTCTTTACTACTGATTGCCATTAAGCAGATCTAGGCAGTCTCCTGCTTCTTTTCATCATCCAAGTCTTCTCCTTCACTGTTACTCCATGTGGCTGCTAGTGCTTTTCTCTTGTCTCTTCTTAGTTTTATACGCTGAGCCTTTATGTGACCTTGTTGGTTGCATTCAAAACAGGTCATATTTTTGTTGAAATCCTATTTTACTTTATCCTCAAAGGGATTATGGGGAGGAACTCATCTAGATAATTTTCTCTTATAATCCTTCTTTTGGAAGGATTCGTACATTCTTGAGCTTTTTGAGGATACTTATTTCCTCTGCTCAACATTCTCTTGAAGTTACTTGTAAACATGGCAATTTCTTCATCATATGAGAAATTTTCTTTAGATGAGTCAGCCTTGAGAATTATGGGCTTTTTCCCTTTTAATTTAGATTTCTCCTTCTTCTCAAAGGTTTACATTGAAATCTCATGTGTAATTAAGGACCCAATGAGCTCATCATATCTGTAAGTGGTGAGATCTTGAGCTTCTTCGATGGCTGTCTTCTTTGCTTACCAGTCTCTAGTCAGGCTTCTGAGGATCTTCTTTACTTGTTCTTCTTTTGAAAACTCCTTTCCTAGTCTTTTAAACTCATTCACTATGTTAGTGAATCTTGCTTTCATGCTTGAGATAGATTCATTTTCTTCCATCTCAAATAGCTCATAGTATCTAAGATTCTGATTTATCTTAGATTCCTTCACCTTGTTGGGTCCTTTGTAGTTGACTTCCAACTTTCTCCATATTTCTTGAGATATCTCGCACCCTAAAATTTTATTGAACTCATCTGCGTCTAGAGCATAATGAAGCATGTTAATAGCATTTACGTTACTCTGATGATGCTTTATTTCTAATTCAGTCCATTGGTTTTCAAGTTTGGGTTGTGGTTGGTTGTTTATCGTAATGGTGGCACTAAAGGGGCCATGGACAATTGCTTGCCAGACATAGTAGTCTTGAGACTATATCAATTTTTTCATACATTTTTTCCAGGATGTGTAATTTTGGCCATAGAAAAGGGGAGGTATCATCACAAAGAGTCCCTTAGGAAGGGTCTGAGTAGCTTGCATGTCTCTTTTAGGTAATTATCTCAAGCTTCTCTCACCTATAGTGATCTTTAGATGCTTTAAATATTAAGTCTGTGGAGTAGAGCATGCTCTAATACCACTTATTGGTCCTAGAGGGGTGATATAGGAGTCAGAGGGGGGTGTGAAAAAGCCATTTTAAGAGTCATCAAGTGAGAAAGATCATTCCCTATGTAAACTACTAGTCCTCTTTAGTGGAGGCTTTTTTCGGGTGTCTTCATATGGGCCTAGCCTTTATTGTATTGTTGTAGGGTGGAATTCTTATCTATTCTCTTTCCAGTATCGACTCCTTTTCACAAAAATAAGCAAGTATCATAATGGTAAGCTCCTAAGGTGGTATAAAAATAAGGACTCCAGAGTTAGAGATTTTTACGCAGCTATTTTATATTGGTTCGGACCCTGCCTACTTCCAGTCCTCTAAGCGTCCGCTACTGAGCTTTAATCCACTATTTCCAAACTCCGTCATAGGTGGAGAAGCCTTTACAATCGAATTCTTACAGCTAAGAGTACCTTCCTCTTCCTGTCTCTAATTCCCTAGTTTAAGAGTACCTTCCTTTTGAACTCTTCAAAGACACAACTTACACCAAGCTATTCTTAGGATTGTAATCAGACCTCAATAAAATCCTTCCTTAGTCTATGAGTGGATTTGATGGATTTAGTGATCTTGTACTTTAAGATATCAAGAATCGCTTTACAATAGATTTGAGATGGTTATTCTAAGCTTTCTAAGATACAAACAAATTTGTGATGGTTGTTTGTTTAAGAGTTCTTTGCAGATGAGTAATGAGATTTGCAATTGATTATGAAAGCTTAGATTATTTTCTTCCCGTTGGTAGAAGTCTTTATATAGATAATCTTCAAGAACTTTCCGATGTGACTCAACCTTAGAGTCATAATTTTAGCCGTTGTTTCACAACTGCTCTTTTTCCTTTAGAGCCGTTGGATCTTTCTATTAGGCTCATCCTCTATTCTGTTGGAACCTTTTAATGGGAGTCAACTCTACTTACCTTTTGTGTTTGAGTAGTCTTTGCTCAAATTATACTTTGACAGCTGTACTTGTGTCAGTTTGTTTTATAACTCGAGTGGTCCTTCCTTCCTTATTGTCAACTCGTATTTAGTATTAGGCAGATCATCTCTCTTTTTGTGTCATAAAAAGTAAATACCTATTTTTAGCATTTGTCTTCATGTGAGTTGTTGTATTGGAATTTAAGCTTTACTAGTTGGAGATCATTTTCTTCTCTAGGAAGTCTTATAATTGATTTTGAGTATATTTGCTTCTGATCTCTCAATCTTTCTTTGTCTTGCGATGAATGTTCTTCTAATTTTCAAACATCCACTTAGCTCTTAATTATATCTTCTGATCGCTCAGCCTCCGACCGATTTTTTATTATCTTCAAAACTTGGGTTCTGGGTTCTGAATTTTAGCTTCCGATTATTTTTTCATTTCTTCTGAGCTAAGTTTAACAGAAATTAAAAAAAAGTAATTATTTTATGGAAGGAAATATGATATAATAAATCCAAATCATTAAATATTCTTTCACGGAAGGAAATAAAAAAATATTTTTTTTGAAGGGAATATGATATAATAAATTAAGACCATTAAATATTCTTTTAGGGAATGAAATAAAAAAAAGTAACTATTTTGTGAAAGGAAATATCATATAATAAATTAAAACTAGTAATAATTCTTTTAGGGAAGGAAATAAAAAAGTAAATATTTTGTGAAAGGAAATATAATATAATAACTCAAATTGATTAAATATTCTTTTAGGGAAGGAAATAAAAAAGTAAATATTTTGTGGAAGGAAATATGATATAATAACTCTAACCCATTGAATATTCTTTCAGGGAGGAAAATAAAAAAGTAAATGTTAATAATAAATTGTTATCTCTTTCTATATAAATATGAAAAATATCTTAATAGCATCATAACACATTTAAAACACTAAATATTAATTTGGAAATAATAAAAATAATAAATAATGATAAATGTTGATTTACTTTTATGAAATTATGTGGGAAACAATTAATAATTTAAGTTAATTTACCATTTTAACAATATAAATAGCTATAAACAATAAATAAGTTATTTTCTATAAGTATGAAAATATTATTTTAAATTTCTTAATTAGCTCAAAGTATAGGTAAATTCCATAAAATCGGGTTATGACTGATTCACCGTTCACCGGATTTTTCTAGTTTGAATTGGTTAAGGCCGGTTTTCATCAAACTATTGTATTTTATCAACCGGACCGGACACATTGCTGGTTCCCAATTTTTTCAGTTGAATCGGTCAGTCTGGTTTTAATAACATTGTTTATAGATACTTCTAACAATATTTGATGATAACACCAAGTTTACATTGAATATTTTTATGAAAAAAAAGCGAGACTACTGCTACAGTACCTGAATTTTACAACATGATAAAAACTCAATTCCATAAGAAGAGGAAGGTAATTAGAAAAGATAATGGACCAGAATTTATCTGACAACAATTTTATGCTGCTAATGGTGTTGTTCATCATAAATCCTATGTTAAGACCCCTCCATAAAATGGAATTGTTCACCGCAAGTATCAACATATTTTGAATGTGTTGGAAAACAATGATCCGGAATCTTATAAAACTAAATATCCGGATCAGGTTTGAAAGAAACAAAAATTTAAAGAAATATAATTATGTGATCTCCTAAATCCAAGTGGAAGCATCTGGACAAGATCTAGCAATAAGGGTATCCATTGAAGACTACAAGTAACTAAGCATATACTGAGAGCATCCGGTTAAAGTTTGGAAAGGAAACAAACCTTTAAACCATTCCA
The DNA here is from genome assembly GCA_947683365.1 of Euphorbia pulcherrima. Taxonomy (NCBI): domain Eukaryota; kingdom Viridiplantae; phylum Streptophyta; class Magnoliopsida; order Malpighiales; family Euphorbiaceae; genus Euphorbia; species Euphorbia pulcherrima. The sequence goes on from CANTUS010000008.1 coordinate 5,656,694, forward strand.
AAGTAGCATCAGAAAGAATTGATTGCTAAACATCCGGATAAAGACAGATCCGGTGATACTGAGTCTGAAGACATCCGAAAAACTCAGATACCAAGACAATGGGAAAAGTTTCAATTATAACTTTTTCCCTGCATCTTTTAGTCTACAAAGTGAAAGATCCCTTCCCAACGAGCAAGAAAAAAGAGACAGCTTCCACTTTTCAGAAAAAGGATAAAGGGACTGACACCGGACAGAAAAAGGAAACAACCTTTTACACCTAGACCAATAAGGAGGCGCGTGGAGCTCACACCAAAAAGCTACCGGTATAAACGTTGGTGTGACACTAAAAAACAAGGAAAACGATCACTAACATCCTTTTCAGCCTCAATCCCAAGGATTTAAATGGGTCAAATTACTATCTAACAGATTGATCAACGGCTCCAAAAGCGCCACATTTTATCTGATCAATGGTGAAGATTGAGTTACAGCTCATCAACCCACAATGGCTACATTTATAATCCAAGCCTATAAAAGGGAAGCTTCATAAGTTGCAAAGGTGTTGGTTGATTTCATAAAAGCATATACAAGAGAACTTGCTGGAAAACAATCAGATTCATAAATCCCTCCAAGAACTAAATCATTCAAAATTAGTTTGTAAGGATTCCTAAGTGAGTTATAAACTTAAGGAAGTACTAAACCAAAAACCTTTGTTAAAAACCAAAGTGTAAAAGATATTCTACTTGGGTGAGTAGTGAGATTAGGATATAGCTTGAAGTAGGTGCTTTGAGTGGGATCTCCTGTCGGACTCAGCTTAGATTCAGGGTAGAAGTCTAAGTGGTATATCCTGCTAAAGACAAAAGGACTCAGTTAGGAGTTGGTGCTTCTAGTGGTATATCATACATCCGGAAGGGGTTACCATCCGGAGACAATCTGTAAGGTTTGATTCCTGCCAGTTGGAAAGGAATGCACTAGTGGATAAGCTCGGAGGAAGGAAAATCCGAGGACTAGACGTCGGCGGGGCTGAACTAGTATAAATCACTGTGTTTGATTCTTTAATTTTTTATTTAGTGCATTATATTATCATATTTGCATCATTCGGATCCATCCTCCGGATCATAACCAAACACGCTACACTTAGACTTTTTAAAGTCTATTAATTCCGCGAAAAAGGGTCATTCACCCCCTCTGACCAAACTCAGACCCTCGCAGGGACCAACAAGTGCTATGAAAGCAAGTGCTTAAACTAGAGATCTAACCATCTCGAGCTAAAGGTCCATATATTTTGATCTAAGAATCAAAATGAGTTTCCAAAACTCACAACTCCTTCCAAAGGGTATGTCTATTACCCATCCTCCACTCTTCATCGGTGAACACTACACATTCTGGAAAAACTAGATAAAGAGTTTCATTTAGGCTCAAAGCATGATCGCATGGATGGCCATTAAAGATGGTCCATATGAGCCTACACATAAGGTACATGGTTTAACCACTCACAAGCCCTTGAGCTTATGGGATGAGAATGATTATAAAAGATTACGTGAAAATGCAAATGCTATTAACATGCTTCATTGTGCTCTTAGTGCAGCTGAATTCAAAAGAATATCCGAATGTGAGAATGCACAAGAAATTTAGCAGAAACTGGAAGTGACCTACGAGGGATCAAATAAGGTTAAAGAAGCCAAAATAGAGCTACTTCAGTAAAAGCTTAAAACTTTCAAGATGGATTATAAGGAATCCATCAGCAGCATGAACACTAGATATACAAATCTAGTGAATGAGATGAAGAGATGAAGAAAGAAGATATCTGAAGTGGATATGGTCAAGAAAGTACTCTGGAGTCTCACCAAGGAGTGGGATAACAAGAAGACTACCATTGAGGAAGCTCATGACCTAAACTTCTACAGTTATGACGAGCTCATTAACAATCTCTTGACTCAAGAGGTATCTCTGGAAAGATATAGCCAACAAGAGAAGAAGCCTGAAGAGAAGAAGAAAGATATTGCACTTAAGGAAGAATTCACTGCATCAGCTTCATCTGGAGAAGAATTGCAAGTCATAGAATCTAAAAGTACCAAGGAGCAACTAGCTCTATTAAATAGACAGCTCAATAGGTTCCTACAAAAGTAAGAAAGGAGGACGTCTAGAAAATATGAATCTCGAAGACCAAGGAAAAGCCATCTAGAAGAGGACAAGCCTAGGAAGAATCTAGAAGAAAAGAGGGATCCAAAAAAAGAAGCTGCCTGTTTTAAATATGGGGAGAAAGGCAACTTCAGAATAAAATGCCCTAAGCCTAAAAGAACCAAGAAGCAGAAGAAGGCAATGGTGGAAACCTAGAGCAATAGTGAGGAAAGTAGCAGCTCATTTTCAACAAAAGAAGAAGAGACTGCCAACTGTGCATTCATGGCACTAACTGATCCAAAAGCAGAGCAATTCGGAAAGAATGTCTTTAGGCAAGATACAATGTAAATCAAACAATCAGAATTAGAAACAGTAAATACTGAGGTAAACTCTTTATTCTAATTCTGCTTCTAACTTTGACCTTGCTAAAGCTTTAGCTATTACAATCAAGAGTGTGAAGGAGAACACCAAAGCGATCAAATCCTTAAGAAGACAAGTGTTGGAAATCACTAAGGACAATGAAGCATTGGCACATGATGTCAACATGATAAGAACAACGAAGCACATTAATGAAGTTAAAGAAAACTTCTTGAAAAATCAAGTGTAGATATTAAGTTCTAACTTGATGGGGTTAGATAGGGAGCTAACCCTAATAAAGGAAGCATTCAGAAGGAGATTAAACCCCCTCTAAACCAAGAAGGAATCTAAGCAGAATACACATAGAAATCAGTACCAAGCTAACAAAGGAAATCCAAAGCCTTCAAAACAAAAAGTGAGAGAGGTTAGCAAGCAACCACAAGCCCAAAGATATACTACTGCACAAAAAGAAAAGGCTAAAGCAGTATATAATTGGCAATATGCCAAACAAAGAAGGAATTGTGCAGCAGAAGTTGCTCCTTCAGCCAACTTCTGGATACACACCGGACCATCTACAAGTGTACAAGAAGCTAGATACAAAGGAGGCTATGGGAAGGAGGATCTTGAAAAGATTGAAAAGAAGTAGGAATAGAGTAGACCCATCTCAGGGTGCAGGTTTTGTGGGAAAAACAATCATATTACTAAATTATGTAGATTAAAAAATGGTTATTATGATGTTAAGCCTTGGCCTGAGATGGTTATTAACTCGAGAGGACCCAAATCGGATTGGGTACCCAAACCCACTTGATCTGTTTTATAGGTATGCCTTAGATCTACAGTAGATCAACACACTTAGTACATTGATAGTGGTTGCTCAAGGCACATGAAAGGTGATGAGAAGGCCTTCATCACATTGACCCGAAAGAAGAGAGGCAAAGTGAGCTTTGAAGACAGTCAAAAGGGACAGATCAATAGACATGGAACCATTGGATCTGAATTATAGATAGAAGTTATCTCACTGGTTGGTGGACTGAAGTTCAACTTGCTAAGTGTAGCCCAATTCGACAAAGGAAGAAAAGTCACCTTTGATTCCAGAGGCTGCTCAATCTATGATAGTAAGTCTAATCAACTTATTTTTTATGCACCTAGAGTAAACAATGTATATTCTATAAACATTAAAAATGAGAAAAAGAATATTTGCTTGGTGTTTAAAGAAGAAGAATCATGGCTATGGCACCGGAGGTTGAGACATGTTAGCACGAACCTCTTGTCCAAACTAGCCAAAAAGAAATTGGTAGTGGGTCTGCTTAAGGCTGCTTTTGATAAGGATCATCTATGCACTACATGTCAACTAGGTAAATAGCACGAGAAAAGTTTCCCTTTCATCTCCTACACTCCTTACAAAAGAGTACTTGAGCTCTTACACGTTGATCTCTTTGGTCCAATTAATTGAGTTTAGGTAGAAGAGAATACACCATGGTCATTGTGGATGATTATTCTCAATATACATGGCTTCTCTTGCTAGCAAGCAAAGATGAAGCCTTTGACCAATTCTCAAAAACATTCATCCAGATAGAAGTAGAACAAGGCATAAGCATTGCACTCATCAGGAGTGATAATGGTGGTGAGTTCAAAAATAAGCATTTTACTGAATTTTATGACTCCAAGAGCATTGAACATAAGTTCTCTACCCCTCACACCCCTCAACAAAATGGAGTTATTGATAGAAAGAATAGGACAATAGTTGAGATGGCTATAACAATGCTAAGTGAGAATTGTTTGCCAAAATACTTCTGGGGAGAGGCCATAAACATAGCATGCTATATCTTAAATATAGCTCTCACTAGAAAGACCTTAGAAAAGACCCCCTACAAAATCTAGAAGGGAAGAAAACCCAAAATCGGGTACTTGAAATCATTTGGATGTAAGTGCTACATCTTAAATGATAAAGAGCAACTAGGAATATTTGATCCTAAGTCTGATGAACCTATTTTCCTTGGCTACTCAATACATAGTAATGCTTACAGAGTCTTCAAGAAATGAACCCAAACTGTGGTAGAAATAATACATGAAGATTTTGATGAGACTAACCATGCAGGCAAGAAAAGTTCCACTCTAAAATATCTAGTTTTTGAAGTTGAAAACTCTGGAGAACAGAAGCAGGCTGAAGTTCCTGAGTCATTCCAACTTAAGAAGTACAAAGAAGAGGATGAAGGAATATCTTTTGATCCAGAAGTTCAACAGGTTGATCTTAATCTACATGAGATGAACTTCAGTGATGACTAAGGAGAACAAGCTAAGGCAGAGGTAGAACATGTTCCAGCTCAACATGAAGGCTTACAAAGGGGAATCCGGACTCACAGAAATCATCCGGTAGAAGCTATTTTGGATGATGTCCAAAATCTAGCCAGAACCAAAGGACAACTCAATAGGATAATGAGCCATGCTACTTTTGTCTCTCTCATTAAGCCAAAGAAATTTTAAGATGCTGAAGGAGATAAAAGCTGGATGATGGCAATGCAAGAAGAACTAGATCAGTTCACCAGGACTGATGTATGGGATCTAGTGGCACCTCTAAAGGGAAAATCAATCATTGACACCAAATGGGTATTCTGGAAAAAGGTAGATGAATCTAGAGTAGTGGTGAGGAACAAGGGAAGATTGGTTGCCCAAGACTACAATCAGCAGGAAGGGATTGCCTTTGAAGAAACATTTGCTCCTATAGCAAGACTGGAGGCAATCTAGATTCTATGCGCTTTTACATCATTCAAGGGATTCACACTGTTCCAAATGGATGTCAAAAGTGAATTTCTCAATGGAGTTATCTAGGAAGAAGTGTGTGTGAAGCAGCCACTTAGATTTGAGGACTCAAAGCATCCGGATCATGTCTATAGGCTAAAGTAGGTCCTCTGCGGTTTGAAGCAAGCGCCTAGAGCCTGGTATGAGAGACTCACTACATTTCTCATATCCAACGGATATATCTGGGGCAAAGTATATACAACCCTTTCCATCAAGAAAAAGAAGAATGATATCATTCTAGTCCAAATTTATATGGACAATATCATATTTGGGGTAACATATGAGAAGATGTGTGAAGAATTCAGCTCTCAAATGCAGAAAGAATTTGAGATGTCCATGATGGGAGAAATCAATTTCTTCCTTTGTTTACAAATCAAGCAAAGTCCGGATGGGATTTTCATCAACCAGTCAAAGTATACCAAAGAGATATTAATGAAGTTTAAAATGGACAAGAGGAAACCCATGTCTACTCTAATGGGTTCAGATGTAGTTCTATCCAAGGATTGTGATAGAGAAGATGTTGATCAGAAGCTCTATAGAGGGATGATTGGTTCACTTCTGTACTTGACAACAAGTTGGCCTGACATACATTATACAGTTTGTTACTGTGTAAGGTACCAAGGAAATCCTAAGGATTCTCATCTCAAGGTAGTTAAGAGAATTCTTAGATACCTCTTAGGAACTACTGAAGTTGGATTGTGGTATCCTAGTAATGGAGATTTCACACTCCAAGGCTTCACTTATGTAGATTGTGGCAGAGATACTCTTGAGAGAAAAAGTACATCTGGAGGTTGCCATTTCCTTGGAGATTGCATAGTATCATGGTACAGCAAGAAGCAAACTTTAGTTGCTTTATCTACTAAAAAAGCAGAATATATGGCAGCTGGAGGTTGTGTAGCTCAACTCCTTTGGATCAAGCAATAACTAGAAGATTATAGAGTTCAATCTGGATGTGTGGATGTTATGTGTGACAACAAGAGTGCCATTGATGTGTCAAAGAAACATGTGCTCCATAGCATTATGAAGCATGTCAATATAAGGCATCATTTCATCCAGGATCATGTGATAAAGAAGGATGTTGCTTTGGTATACATCCCAACCAATGAGCAAAGAGCAGATATCTTTCCTAAACCAGTTAGTAAAGATCAATTTGGCAAGCTAAGGGAAAAAATTGGAATGTCTAATCCGATTTGAGAAAAATCCGGAAGACAATTCAAGACTAACTTGGACGATTGACAAGAGAAGGAATTCGGAGGAATTGAAGAAAACTCAACTCCGGAAGAAACACTGCCACATCAACAGACAGAAAGGACACATGGCAGAAAAGGCACTAAAAAGTAATTGTTCCCTTTTTTGAATGTCAAACGTTTATTGGGTGTTACATGCGTGGTAAATTTTACATTTGGTTTTCAAAATAAACCATTCCCATTCACCGATTAAACTAAATTTACATCTCTCCTAAAATCTCAATTGCCATGTCATCAATCCAACCAAATTAATGACATCTGGATTATCAAAATACCCTTACCTTGAAAAATCTATATAAACACCTCAAATTTCTTCTTCTTCCTTACACGAGCAACTTATCTACTATTACTCTACTAAAATTAAATCACAAACCCTAATTTCTTTCAATCTCTCAAATAGCCGCAATCATATTAAGCGAAGGACCCAAACTGCTTCCCTAAAAGAACTTCATTGATGAATCTACTCTCAACAAAAAAGATTTCGGCCGCATAAACTTTAAACCTTCAGACTCTGTAATCCCCACAGACTATTTGGGAGATAACTTCCTATTTGAAACTGACCCTTATTCTAAACTCATAGAAGATCAACACTTGGACGATTTCCTCAAGATCAAGTGCCCAACATATCCGGACTTGGCAAGTGAGTTTTATGATAATCTCAGAGCCCACTCCTTCCATAACGCTTTGAGAACACAAGTTCAAGGGAAAATAATTACGATCACTCCGGAGTCGTTTGAAAATTTCTTAAACATGAAGAACGATGGGGTCCAACTGCGAGTTGATGGGGATGAGCAGTAAGTGAAATACAATCCTAAGATGTGGCTGCATCCCAACTATTTTGGGGACAAATGTTCAATATAATTCTCTAAAGTGCCAAGATACCTCCAGCACACACTTGACAAATTGGTACTTATCCGGAAAGGCTCTCTTACCATAGTGTCATCCTTCCAACATTCTGTATTATAGCACTGGGTGGAGAGTAGAGTGGTTAATATGCCGGTACTAATCATCAACTACCTGAGGCAGCACAAGAATTCTCACAACGCACTTATCACTCGAATTCTGATCGCTATTGAAATAAACTTAATCGGATTTAAGTCAGTAACCGGAAAGGAAATTCCAGAAAAGAATTTCAAAAAGTTGAGCTTTGGGGAGACTTAGAATGAAGAGAAATCTAAGAAGCTACAACATGATAAGAAGAGCATGGCTAGAAAGGCCATGGGTCCGGTGAAAGTGGCTCCGGCTCCTAAGAAAGCAAGAACTACCAAGCCTAAGGCACAGAAGGAACTTGCCCTAGTTTCAGCTGAGGAAGTTAATGAGGATACACTATTCTTAACCTAATTGACGGCCAAATATCCAGTCAAAAAGCCAAGAGGAAGGCTAATTAAAGCCGCAGATAAAGTGAAGAAACTAGTATGTGAGCTAGAAGCAAGAGAAACTATTGCAGTGGCTGCTGCTGTAATCAGAGAAGGATATCAAAAGGAGGAACCTAAGAGATATGCTAACAGAAGAGAATGATTCTGATAGTGAGGAAAAAAGAGATGGGAAACCTGCCCCCAAAAAGTAACTCTGGAAGATGGGCTTAGCCTTCACAGAAGCCCTGAAGGCAGAAAAAGCAAGGGCCAAACTCCAAATTGGGAAACCCACTTCCGGTATAACTATAAGGGGACCAACTCCAAAAATAGCCACTTCTGTTGAATCTAGCAAAGGGAAGGAAATTGTTCCACTAACCAAAATGCCAACACCTAAAGATAATATATTCCCTGAAGATCCCCAATTCACTGAGATGATGTCAGCTATAAAAGACAATCAAAAGATCAATCTTTTGAAAAAAGAGGGACCCGGAGGTGCATCCGATACAACAGAATCACAGAGCCCACCAATCCTTATATCATCAAAGGATCTGGGGCTTCTTAAAGAAAAATACTAGGATGAGGATCTATTGAATTTCCAAGCTAGATTCGGACCTCTTCCTGAAAACTTGCCGAATGTGAACCCAGAAGTGGTAGAGTTGGAAAGTCCTGGAAAGGAAATTGAATTCTAGGACAAGAGATGATAATTGTTGCAAGCCCTTTACAGGCATTGGTAGGGTTGACTAAGGACACTACCAGTCATCTGGGGGTTGAGGTGGACACTAATGAAGAAGGAAGAGAAGATGCAACCAACCCAGATCAAGCACAGATCACTAAGGTAATCCCAAAATCCGTGTCATTTGATATAAATGTTAACATCGCTGCTAGTGCTAAAATAGCAGTTGAAAATAGGGACAACTTAGATAAAAAAAATTCTCTAAATGTATCTAAGGATGATGTGTCCAACCCAGAAGACACCATTCCAGAGGAGGGACACAATCTAAGATCCCATGAGAATGCTCCTAGAGTGGACTCAAAGGGCGAGGCTAGTCCGGAGGATCAGTTGGGAGAAGAGAAGGAAGGAAGAAGAAGAAGAAGAATCTATTGAGGCAGAATCAACCAAAACTAATGAGACTGGCAGCAGCTCCGAATCTGAGACTCTTCTTGCTGGCCCAATCAGAATGCCTGCCACAAAGGAAAATCCAACACGAGCTAAAAAGATAACCACGCTCAAGATTCTACAAGAGGCTACATATGAGGAACATGAGGAAAGCTACATTAAACAAATATAAAAACACTTGAAAGCTGTGGAAAAGGTACTCCTTGAAGAATTCCAGCCTCTAGATTTGAAGAGGGAAATTGATGTAGCTAACGAGGATGTCAAGAAAATAGTAGAGAAAGTGAAGGACTTTCCCACTATTGATCTGGTAGCAAAATTCTACCTTACCAAGGTAAAACCAATCCATGAGCAAATAAACACAAACATCGCCGGAGGTCTATACCTGCAGCTAAGGCCAATACAGTGGCCATAAAGTGCTACAATCTTGGATAAGATCACATCATCTTCAACAGATCTGTCCACTGATCTTAAGGAGTACATTAATAGCAAGTTTGAAAGCTTGCTAAAATTCTTTCCGGAAGTTGCTACAAAAGGTGAAGGGGATATTGCTTCTGCACTACAACTGTTAAATGAAGAGCTTCAAGAAACACAAGAAATGCTGACAAACTTCCTTGATGAGGCTCTTCCAGAACTTCTAAAGAAGCAAGTGGATGACATAAGTGATGATAGTGGAAGCCACTCTTTTGAAAATAATAGTTTGATTAAAGCTCTACAGGAGGCTTTCCACAAGGATCTCACTTCGCTCAACTCCAGTATCCATAATGTCCGGAGAAAAATTTACAATGATATTGAAGCCTTAAAGTCAGGTATAGCTAATATTTCACTCTCCTCATCCTGATCTTCCTCCTCCACCTAAGACAACCTTGTCATTCTAGTGGTGAATGATCTTGTTAAACACATAGACGACATTGACTTTTTTGGGTACAACTGCATGTTAACTCTTCTCAAGTGCATGTTTCCTTGTTTTGATAAAAACGATCAAGCACATGCACTGCAGATGATTCCAGACATGATAAAGCCCTATAAAGAGCTCTGGGCATTTCTGAAGCCCTATCAACTTCTTTCGGCCACTGTTGAAACCATTTTTGAGAAACGCTCCCAAGGTAATGTAGATTACTCCATCTACTTAGAACCTTGGCAGAAGAGCTGGGACAAGAGATCATACATGTTAATAGACCCCCAACAAGATGAAAACAATAAGGGGGAGAAAAGCTCAACCAGGAAAGGAGGAGAGGATATGTACATAGATAGGTAAATGTGTAGCTAGCTTTTGATCTCATGTAAAAACTTTGTAATAGCTAGCTTAGACAATTTTCACTTTTATGTACTATGTATTTGTAATCCTATACTTCATTGATGTTAACCATTGTTAACATCAAAAGTATATATATAGTGAAACACATTTATATAGAAATTGCTTCTAAGTACAATCTGTAATTGTACTTCAAAAATGTAGAAGCCAAAAATGCAAAAATATTAGGGGAGCTAGATGCTTAAATAATGGGGGAGTAAAATTTGTAAATGACTAAGTATTAAGAATCATACTTAGCTCGTATAAACTCCTTTTCTTATGCTTAGTTGTCTTAGGTTTTTGTTTCCATCAAATGGGGGAGATTGTTGGAAAACAATGACACAGAATCTCATAAAACTAAAAATCTGAATCAGGTTTGAAGTAAACAAAAACTTAAAGAAATATCATGATGTAATCTCCTAAATCCAAATGGAAGCATCCAGACAAGATCCAGCAATAAGGGTATCCATTAAAGACTACACGTACCTAAGCATCTACTGAGAACATCCAATTACAGTTTGGAAAGGAGACAAACCTTTAAACCATTCAAGATTAGCATCCAGAAGAAATGACCGCTAAGCATCCGGATAAAGACAGATCTTGTGATACTGAGTCTGGAGACATCCAAAAAACTCAAATATCAAGACAATGGAAAAAGTTTCAATTATAACTTTTTCCCTCCATCTTTTGGTCTAAAAAGTCAAAGATCCCTTCCCCATGAGAAGACAAAAGAGACAGCTCCCACTTTTCAGAAAAAGGACAAAAGGACTAATACCAAACAGAAAAAGGAAATAACCTTTTTCACCTAGACCAATAAGGAGGCGCGTGGAGCTCACACCAAAAAGCTACTGGTATAAAAGTTGGTGTGACACTAAAAAACAAGGAAAATGATCACTGACGTCTTCTCAACCTTAATCCCAAGGATTCAAACGGATCAAATTACTATCTAACGGATTGATCAATGGCTCCAAAAGTCCCACATTTTACCTGATCAACGGTGAAGATTAAGTTACAGCTCACCAACCCACAACGGCTACATTTATGATCCAAGCCTATAGAAGGGAAGCTTCATAAGTTGAGAAGGTGTTGGTTGATTTTACAAAAGCTTATATGAGCAAACTTGCTAAAAAACAATCAGACTTATAAATCCCTCCAAGAACCAAATCATTCAAAATTAGTTTGTAAGGATTCCTAAGTGAGTTATAAACTTAAGGAAGTCCTAAACCAAAAACCTTTGTCAAAAACCAAAGTGTAAAAGATCTTCTACTTGGGTGAGTAGTGAGATTGGGATATAGCTTAAAGTAGGTGCTTTGAGTGGGATCTCCCTATAGGACTCAGCTTAGATTCGGGGTAGAAGTCTAAGTGGTATATCCTGATAAAGACAAAAGGACTCAGCTAGGAGTTGGTGCTTCTAGTGGTATATCCTACATCCAGAAGGGGTTACCATTCGGAGACAATCTGTAAGGCTTGATTCCTGCCAGTTGAAAAGAAATCCACTAGTGGAAAAGCTCGGAGGAAGGAAACTCTAGGGACTGGACGTAGGCCCATCCTCCGGATCATAATCAAACACGCTATACTTAGACTTTTTAAAGTCTATTAATTCGGCAAAAAATTGTCATTCACCCCCCTCTGACCAAACTCATACCCTCACAGGGACCAACAAAATGTTGCTAGGAGTCTCAAATTACAAAGTAGCTTACCTATTACTTTTTGGAATTTCTTTTTAGCTCATGGCATTTACTTGATTAATAGAATTCCTACTTGTAAGCAGACGACATTTCGGTTGGATGCAAAGCGGGTTAGAGGACCATCCTCTTAAAAATAAAATGTGGTGTGTTAGCACGGTCTGCTTGGCCCGATGAGGATTTATACATATTTCAATTAGTGATTAGAAAAGGAGCCAAGAAGGACCCAATTGTCACCCAAAAAAACCCAAAAATTCCAAAAATTCCCATTTGTCATAAAATTCCAAGTTCCATCCTTGAAATCCATTTCCGAGCAGTCAACTTGTCAAACAGTATAACTGTCTTGAAAACATAAAAAATGCCATTCTGAGGGCTTAAACGATTGAATTTGGCTAAAATAAGGCAAATACTATGAACTGTTGGGCCGTTTTAGTAAAAAATGGTTAAATAGGTAATTAGCCGGCCTATGAACAATAAAAAATTGTATATGACCGAGATTTTGCAAGATTTGCGGAGATTTTGGATAAGATTTTCTCAAATAGGTAATTAGCCCGCCGGCTAATTATCACCCCTCTATAAATAGAGGAGTTCCCCTCTCATTTTCAATGGATCCAAAACTGACCTAAAATCCTATAACGCCATTTTTGTGTTCTAGGAGTCCTAAAAGCTCCGAAACTCTACCAAAACACTTCCAAATCCGAGCTTTATCATCTAGAATTAGTATAAACTCGATTTTCTGTCTATTTAGATCCAGATCTCATAGTGATCTTCAGTCCAGAAATGACTCAATCTCACAAAAACCCTCGCATTTTCTTTAGGAATAATCCAAGATTATAGTCATAACATGGGTTAAACTTATTTTCCAACCAAATCAAAGTGTCTGATAACTTCGGTCCTGCACCAGCTCTCAAGTCATCCTGAACAGACGAAAAGGTAACTGAGGGTAATTGGCTCTAAGCCCACCTTTAAATTCGTTTCAATTATTTTTATTATTGCACATTACATTTCATTTCTCTGGTTAAGTGAGCCACTGGTGCCACTTAAACTGTAATTGGTGTAAATAAGCTCGCAGGTACAGGCAAAACACCCAGAATAAGATGAAACTCTATCCAAGTTTCAGGCCAAAACCCAAGTGCTGCAGTTACTCTGCCAAAATTTCGGTAGAAAATATCAATCTCTTATGCCGTTATAATGCCCGTTTTATTTCTTGATTTATTTCTTAAATGAAGCCATTGTAATGCCAAAATTACCACATAAGACAAAATTCTAAAATTAATCCAAACAATTTGAACAATATGAGTAACTATCATGTCCGAACTCAGAATCTCACTTTCCTTTCGGTATGAAAATCACATTTTGGATCAGTATACCATAATTTCCTGTGGAGCTGAACCGGGTGGCGACTCTATTTTATTTTTAAATAGAGTAAAAGTGCTTTATTTTAAAAATACTTTTCTTAATAAAATATGAAAATATATTTCTCAATATAATCACATATTCTGCTTATAAAAAGCCAGATTTTTCACACTCAATAATATACGTGAAAAATATTAAAATAATTCTCTTAAAAAATCAAGCATTTTATTATAAGAGAGGCACATGCTCATTCAAAGCAATGACACGGTTTTCTCAAACCGAATTGAAACGCTCTGCGCGCCCCACACCCCACGTGCTAACCCACAAAACCTCGCCCGCTCACAGTGGTGACTCTACTGGGGAGTAAAATTATTTTTATAAAAGCCCATTTTTTATAAAAATTCTTTTTTTGACATAATAATTAAAATATTGTTCAAATTAAATTTTGGAATTACGGAATATGTGGTAATTTCGACATTACACAATTTTAGGATTGCATAGCATCTGCATTCTTTACCCCTAAACCAATTTAGGTGTCTTTTGGTGAAGTATATCCAAGTTTACTTAGGGCTTGAGGGGTATGGATCTGATCACACTCCTTGCATAACATACGAGGGCCTTGCTCACTTAAGGGCAAGACTACCCGAGTATATTATATGTGGAAAAGTTTCCTTTGGTTCACCTAGCGCCACTAGGACTCAATACACAAAGGCGCAGGGTACCCAATGAGACCCAATCCTGAGACCAAAACCCGCATATAGATGAATCGTAGAGACTTTCTCATAGGTTTACCCAAAAACCATGAGTGCACGTGAACAGACTCCGCTAAGTCCCCTATTGACTTTAAAGTAAAGTAACCTATTGGAGTTAAAAGGGTTATAGGCACGATCTAACCGTTTTCTACATGTGCAGGTTTATTAAATATAAATAAACCTAAAAACATCATAAACATCACGATTATGTGAAAACTAACCACATCTTTATACAGCCATGACATTGATGTGTGACATACCATTTTGTTTCCTTAGCCATAGAAACCTCAGGTAACCAAGACCAGTGAGTCTACCTAGGCTCAAATTGTGAGCCAAAATAAACCAAGACTAGTGAATCTACCTAGGCTCAACCCGCGAGCCGAAATAAACCAAAACCAGTGAGCCCACCTAGGCTCAACCCATGAGTCGAAATAGCCTGAGACTAGTGAGTCCACCTAGGCTCAGTGCATGAGCCAAAATATGCAGTGACCAACAAGTTAACTCACCTTTGACCATCGAGTCGACCCTCGAGTGACCAATGAGTCAACTCACCTTTACCCATCGAGTCAACTTTCAAGTGACTAGCTAGTCAACTCACCCTCGATAGTAGAGTCAACCTTCGAGTAACTATTGAGTCTACTCACCTTTGACCATCGAATCAACCTTCGAGTAACCAGCTAGTTAACTCACCATCGACGACCGAGTCAACCATCGAGTGAACTCATCTTTGACCATTGAGTCAACCTTCGAGTGACCAGCGAGTCAACTCACCCTCGACCACCGAGTCAACCTTCACGTGACCAGCGAATCAACTCACTCTCGACCACCGAGTCAACCTTCGAGTGACCAGCGAGTCAACTCACCCTTGACCATCGAGTCAACCTTGGAGTGACTAGCGAGTCAACTCACCTCTGACTAATGAGTCAATCATTGAGTGACCAGCGAGTCAACTCACATTTGACCATATAGTCACCCTTCGAGTGACCACCGAGTCAACTCACCTTTTACTATAGAGTCGACCTTCGAGTGACCATGGAGTCAACTCACCCTTGACCATCGAGTTAGCCTTCGAGTGACCAGGGAGTCAACTCACCTTTGACCACTGAGTCAACCTTCGAGTGACCAGTGAGTCAACTCACCTTTGACCACCGAGTTAACCTTTTAGTGACCAGTGAGTCAACTCATCCTTGACCATCGAGTCAACCTTCAAGTGACCAGCGAGTTAACTCACCCTCAACCATTTAGTCAACCTTCGAGTGACCATCAAGTCAACTCACTGTTGACCACCGAGTCAACCTTCTAGTGACTAGCGAGTTAACTCACCTTTAACCATAGAGTCAGCCTTCGAGTGACCAGCAAGTCAACTCACCCTCGACTATAGAGTCAACCTTCGAGTGACTAGCGAGTTAACTCACCTTTAACCATTGAGTCAGCCTTTGAGTGACTAGCGAGTCAACTCACCTTTGACCATATAGTTAGCCTTTGAGTGACCACCGAGTCAACTCACCCTCGACCATAGAGTCAACCTTCGAGTGACCAGTGAGTCAACTCACCTTTGACCAAAAAGTCAGCCTCCGAATGACCATCGAGTCAACTCACTTTCAATCATAGAGTCAACCTTCGAGTGACCATCGAGTCATCCCATGTTTGACCAACGAGTCAACCCTTCGAGTGACCAACGTGTCAACTCACCTTTGACCAGCAAATCAACTGACTATTAAAGTCATTCTAAAACCTAACTAGTGAATCACCCTGACTATCAGAGTCATCTCAAAAACCTTACCAATGAGTCACCTGACTATTAAAGTCATTCTAAAACCTAACCAGTAAGTCACCAAAATATTAAAGTCATTCTAGAACCTGAACAGTGAGTCACCGACTATTGGAGTCATCTCAAAAACATGACCAGTGAGTCACCTGACTATTAAAGTCATTCTAAAACCTAACCAGTGAATCACCTGACCATCGGAGTCATCTAAAAAACCTATCCAATGAGTCACCCGACTATTAAAGTCAATCTAAAACCTGACCAGTGAGTCACTGGACTATTAAAGTCATTCTAGAACCTAACCAGTGAGTCACCCGACTATTGGAGTCATCTTAAAAACCTAACCATTGAGTCACCTGACTATTAAAGTCATTCTAAAACCTAACCAATGAATCATCCGACTATTAAAGTCATCTCCGACTAATGAGTCACCCGACTACTAAAGTCACCCCGACTAGTGAGTCACCTGACTTTCTAAGTCATCATCGACCAATGAGTCAATTCGACCAGTATGTCACCCGACTAATAAAGTCACCTTCGACCCTTGAGTTAATTCAAACTTGACCAATGAGTTGACAAAAATTGGACTACTAATTAACCAAACCCGTACCAGCGAGTCATCTAACCCCGACTAATGAGTCATCTAATCCCAACCACCGAGTGGTCTTAAATCGGACTGCAAGGCCCAAACCTTTTGGCATTCCCTGAATGACCAAGGCTTTTCCAAGAATTAAGGAAATATAATGATTGCCAAATTAGTGTCTAACGAGACACAATAGCTAAGCTATTCTTGCAATGACTTGGCTGAAATATATAAGGGCATTCTACATGACTTGTGCATTCCTAAAATGACACAATTTCGAGTTATGCTTTCTACGAAGAAAACTTAACCAAACCTTGACATTTATATTGATCACTTGACCAAGCTTGATATTCCACAAATATCAAAGACTTACCCCTTTTGTTACGCATTCCTCGAATGCTTAACTTTTATTAAATATTCTACGAATATTTGACCCCTAGGTAACCCAGTGATTACTCAAATGGTACCATCAAGGTACAACCCTTGTTGGCATTCCCTAAATGACCAAATCTTATCCAAACCAAGGTAACATTGTGATTGGTGAATTGATGTCTAGTGAGACACAACCTTTTTGGCATTCCCTGAATGACCAAATATTTCCCAACTGTAAGGCAACAAAGCGATTGTCAAATCAATGTCCAGTGAGACACACCCTTTTTTGGCATTCTTTGAATGACCGAAACAAATCCTACCCTAGGGGTATCCTAGATAATCCCAATCTTACCACATTCTAAAAATGACATTTCCTTGAGTTGTACTTTCCCTAAAAGACACTCGAATTTGAGCATTTCGTGAATGTCAAAAATAACCCAATTAGACCCCATCACTATATATGACAACCCGATCTCATTTAATATTCCTTGAATATAGAGATTCATAACCCTGTTCATTATCCTCGAATACCTAACCATTATCAAATACTCCACGAATGTTAATACCACTCTCTAGCTAAATGATCCACGGATGTTTGGCGCCCTTTTCTGGTGCCTCTAAGATCCTACACAATAAGATATATTCATTCATTACGATTATAGCCATAACCTGACATGTTGTGCTATGTTAAGTTTAGGCTATAACATGCATTCTATAAATATAGCATGTAGTGTCATGTAACTCTGTACTTATAACATGTAGTGCCATGTATCCATGTGTATGTCATACAATACTATGTAAACCCTGAGCTTATGACACGTAGTGCCATGTCATGCTTTGACATGTAGTCTCATGTCACTTTATATTTCCATTTTAAAATGTAGTGACACATCACGTTATATTTTCGTTTTGACATGTAGTGTTATGTCATGTTCTATTTCCATTTTGACATTTACCGTCATGTCACGTTATATTTCCGTTTTGACATGCAGTGTCATGTCATGTTATATTTATATTTTGATATATAGTGTCATGTCAAGTTATATTTTCATTTTGACATCTAGTGCCATGTCATGTTATATTTTCATTTTGACATGCAGTGTCATGTCATGTTATATTTCCATTTTAGCATACAGTGTCATGTCATGTTATATTTCGATTTTAACATGCAGTGTCATGTCACGTTATATTTTCATTTTGACATATAGTGTCATGTCACACTATATTTCTATTTTGACATACAGTGTCATGTCACGCTATATTTCAATTTTGACATGTAGTGTCATATCAGGTTTTGTTATGCTCTTGACATACAGCGTCGTATCATATTTTAATTTGCCATGCTATGCTTTGACATATAGCATCATGTCATCTTTTGTTATGCTTATGACATGCAGGGTCATGTCACCTTGTGATATGTTTATGACATGCAGCGTCATGTTATACTATGTTATACTTATTAGGGTGCTAGCCCCGATACTGTAGGTACTCGAAATACACACACCGTTAGCATCTCTAGGATTTTAACCATAGTCTTATGTTTATCCCGATTGGACTTGGCCTAAGAGAGAGAGAGAGAGAGAGAGAGAGAGAGAGAGAGAGAGACCACGCTTGAATTTCTAACTTCTCTTTAATTGACCATACACAAATGCATGCATACGTTACATTCATTCATCGAAAGCTCATTCTTGTGAATTCATTCATCATATCTGACCAATCACTCTTTCCCTCATATCATTAATCTCATACCTAAACATGTAAAGATAATTTATATCATCAGTTAAAGCATCCCGCATCATATATGCCTAATGTTTTACATGCATCACTCTTAAAAAATTGTGACTAACTTTAGCTAAAAAAATTATCAATCAAGATAGTTAGTCAAAGCAATTTGTTATTGTCATTGTATCATTGGGTTTTGTGGTTCACATAGAACAGCATTTCTTTAAAGTATAATTGAGTTGATCAATATTTTCTCTATGAACAGAATGGATAAGCACGACTAAGATGAAATCATTACAGAAGCAGTATCCAAAGTTGTGAAAGACTTTTTGGAATCAGATACATTCTTGGAAATGATTAATGATGCAATAACAAAAAGACTTTCCATGATACCAAATGTCTATACTCCGACAAAGAAACATGTCCAACCTCACCATGTTGATCAGATAAAGAGTAAGAGTACAGAAAACTTTGAACACTCAACCATTTACGACATACCTCTATCCATTCGAAGCCAAAATGAAAATAAACTTCCTATTAAGGATGGTGTTATGAAAATGACTGAAGTTGTTCATAGTCAACAAGTCATGCATGGCATATCTCCATGGGAAGAATCATTGGCAATGTTATTCTCCTAGTATAGAACTACTGGTCTGCTCTAAAGCTTGAAACCTTACAAAAAGTCAAATGAAATGTATAAGGATAAATTCTTCACCTATCATATCGTTAAAGGGCATCAAACTAATGAATGTAGCCGCCTACTATATGATATTAAACAATTGATAGGCACTGGAAAAGTGGAAGAATAGTGTAGATTCAGCTCTTCATCCAGTTCAAGATAAGTTCCACTTTTAAGAGAGCTCAATTATGCCCGAGCTGAGCAAGAAAAGGCTTCAGGTAAAGTAAAGGGAAAAATAATTCGAATCTCAATCCTAGTCAAACTACTAGAAATGGGAATAATAGAAGTTACCTGGGATGGTCAAAGCAAGATTGATGAACAAGAGGAGAAAGATAGTTTATGGCTTCAGGATAAAAAAGAGAGCATACCCGATGACTGTGACATACAAAAAGAACTGCAGTGGGAACGTGGCATAATGGATAAGTTGATGTTTGGACTCTAAGTTCGAGTATCATTTAGATGAAGAACCTTTAGTAGACCAAGGTGAAAGCTTAAATTGGCAATAGCAAGGCAAGCAATAGCTACTCAGAAGAAGTGGGAGCTACGCTAAATAATGAAGATTTCTCTTTTGCTTTTATCTCTAGTGCTTTCAAACTAAACAATGTAATAAACAATATTATGAATAAATCTGCTTGCATATGCAATGTTTCTACTAATGATTCCATGTATTCATTCCAGTATACATTTGGACATATTCAACATTCATGATGCTCTAATTAAAGAATTAACTATAGGCACATTTGACAATCCCAGAAATGGTATCTATTCAAATAACTTGACTCCTAAAAAAGAGAGAAAAAAGATTTAAAAAAAAGATAATGAGGTTGCCTTTACCTGTTCAATCAAACATGTTCAATTAATAAAATGTCCTTACTACACATAAGGGCAAATGAAGAAAAGATCATCAGAGAATCTGCTCAAGTCACTAGACAAGTTACAAAGAGAAGAATCACTTGAAGTATGCCTCAAAGCAACTTAGACAAAGTCTACTATATGCCACACGAGAAAGAATCAAATGGCAGACTCCCAAGAAACTCTAGCATGATATAGAAAAGACCTCATCGACACACAATCATAGTGAAAACCAAACCAATAAATCTAACAAAGATTTGCTACTCGACAAATAGCATGAAATTCGATAAGGATCTTGCAGAACACACATGAAAAAAGTTAATGGAATGTCTCTGAACAATTGTGCAAAAATTTCTCAACTTGGGGCATGACATCATTGAAATGACATATCCTTCCTCTAATAAAGAGAACCAACATCGAATCATGCAAAGATGCATTAATAAAGGGCGACCTGGATAATAAAAATAACCGATAAAGTCAAAATTAAGGGAATTGATCCTAAATTAAATGAAAGTAGTGCATGCTGATGCAAGGGGAAAATTCCACCCAAAGGACACCAACATGGTGAAATAAATTCTCAGCAAAGAAATGGTACACATTGAAGGAAAATAGTTCATGAACCTCTTAAACACAAATAGGCTCAGGCAATACCATATAAACTAAAAAAAAGTGTATGTAAAAGCTAGTAAGGGCTTTTGGCAAAAATAAAGATAAAAGAAAGAGAGAAATCAACCGGTAAAACCATAAAAGAATTGTTGATAATCGGAGAAAGTTTTGGGAATAGATACCAAACTTTTGCACCTAAAAATATCTCTTTGTCTGATGTGTCATTTTGCAGAATTGATAACTGTCTGCACTTAATGAATACACACAATTGTTAAAAGAAACATTCATGTAAGCGCTCTTATTCATACAGTGCATACACACCAAAAAACAACAAAAAAAGAAAAGAACCTGTTGGATTGAAAACCTAAAAGGGCGGTGCAGGCAAAAGTTAAGGCAACATGATAAATCGAAAACCTGAAAAGGCAGTTTATGCAAATATCCGGGTTAAAACTAGAAAAAATATAAAAAGCCAACTGTGAGCACGGGATTTTACAGTCCCTCTCGCGAGATGATGATGACGTATGCCCTATTTTATTCCTTATTACCAATATAAAATTCTCTATGAATTTTATTTTCGAAAAAATTCAGTTCGGCGTGTCCGGTAACGCGTCTGGTGGTAGCTCAAATCGATGATCTGCACCCAAAAAATAATTTAGTCCAAATTACCCACAAAAAGTCAAATATAAACCCCAATATTTCAGTTTATCCTTCAAAATCACCTTTTGCCGGATTTCCTCTCCCTTTCCCCGACTTCGGGCACAAATCGTGCTTACTTTTCAGACCTGTCGGGAGAGTGAGGTCGCTGGAGGCCTCACCCATACCTTCAGCGGTATCATCCATGCCAACGGCGGCATGACTTTTGACTGCAGAACAGTTGTGTGTGTTTTTGCTTGATATTGGACGGATAATTGATCCAAGGTAATTTCCAATGAATTTTAGCCTATATAAAGGCCATTTCTCAGCCAAAACAAGGGTTGGCAATTATACACTTGAATTTTAGGGAGATTTGGATTAGTTCTAGTGGGATAAGGTGAAGAAAAGGTAAGAAAAGAGGAATCACACCATCTTTTCTTGGTTTTTGTTCATTAAACTCTCTGATATTAACTTAAAATCGGTACAATTTAGGATTAAAAATCAACCTAATAGGTTTTAGAGCATTGAATACCCCGTTTACTACCCAAATCATCATTTGAGCTCCCTGGCGGTGTCATTTGGATCATGAAGAGGTGGATTCATGGCCCTGAGGTAAAAATTATGAGTCTCATAGCTCTTTGGCTTTCATTTTACTTGTTTATTGTGTTTAGTTTCTGTTTTGTGCTTAGTTTTGGGTTTTGGTCGCTTTCTAGCTAAAAACAGCTGTTGCAAGAAACTAAAGCGGCATGAGGCATTTGAAGTCACTAGTGGCATCGTTGATATCGCCAATGGCCTCATTTGCCCCCAACAGAATTATTTTCTTGTAGAACCCTTTCTTTATTGTACCCAGAATATCATACAGCCTGGCTATGTAAATGATATTGCTAGTAGCATCATTGATTCCGCCGACGGCCTCATTCATACCGCCGGCAATATGGAGTTCTGGATAGCAGATTAGTTTTCATTTTATTTTCGACCTAGTTTAATTTCCGAAGCTAGCATGTATAGTTCAATGACAAGATTCCAGAACTCCTCAAAAACAATCCAAACCCCATAACATGTGGCATTTTCACTAATAATTTGGTTAAAATAATGATCGTGTCCAAAATGGACTTTTCCCTAAAATTCATTTGAAAAATGAAATTTTCAAAGGGAACTTATATTCTAAAATCAAAAATCTCGACCCCAACCAATGGCTTTGCCCCCAGACCCCATTCGGGGCGCTGCCCGAGAACCCGGCGAGGGACTACCGCCCCTCGACCCCTCGAGGGGCTGCTGCCCCCTGATCTCGCTACCGGGGGTGCCTCTATGAGTGATATACCCTACATATGTGTCGTATATGTGCTAATCATTTTGTGCAGGTAGATTTAGGTTAGATGTATGCTAGGCCTTCGAGTATTTTATTTATTGTTTGGAAAAATGTATAAGATTTGAAAAAGCCTTTTAATAATTTTAATTTCTGCATTTATTTTTGGATGACTGTAATAATAATATGTTTATCACTTTGATTGCTTGATAACATGAAAGCAACATATAAACCAAAAACACTATAAATAGGGTGGATTAAAACTGATTAAGAAAGAATGAAATACTTTAACTTGGCCAATGTAAAATAGATAACATCATCCTAACTCGGAATCTCTACTTAAGGTTTGGTCTACCACCTGGTGGCAAAATGGTACCAAAATTTTTCCATTGAACTGAACCAGGTGGCGACTCTATTTTAAGTATGGGATTTCAATCTCATATGTTTTGAACATAAAACATGTTGAGCCATCTCCATCACACATAAATTATTTTGGGGGAATGATCCTCCAGCCCGGCCTCGTAGCTCGTCAAACGTCGTCCACTCACACCCGTTGCGCTTCGGTTCAGGCAAAAATTAGGGCATAACCTCTGCATGTAAGCACAATTAAAGCCACTCTTCGTGATGACTCACCAAATGACAATAAGCACATCATTAAACCAAAGCCTTCGCAATGGATTAATATTGTTCGTCGACACTAGCATATGAATCTCCCACATCTTAAATATAGGAGAAGGAAATCTTCTTGCACTCAGCCATAAGAATTCTGAGAATTGCTAACGCATGCCATACTATCTGCACGGTCAATCAATAGAATAAAATCTAATCTCTGTCAGTCCAAGAAACTAGAGTTTACCTACCCAGGTTCATGCTATATGTCACCAGGGGCAAAAGTTTTGCAACTCGGGAATTCATTGGATTTGAGTAGGACCTAACAACCCATACTGTTCAAGTAGTCAAGTATAGAGCAAATGTACAGCTAGCCCAACAATTAGAATTTAACAGATGCAAGGCGCACACAACTATAATAAAAAACAACGAGCTCATCCCTTGAAGCTATGAAGCCTACATCTAGGACACCAACTAAAGATCAAATTTTCATCATCACTGAGAATGATAGAAACTGAGAAGCCGACAATCCAAGAGAATTCTACTAAGAAAAAAGCAAGCATGCCTCATCTTACAACTGCACAATTCCATCTTATAATAATAAAATGCATTGCATAAACATCACATATCATGCATTACGCATCACATTCATATTTAAGGGTGCAAAGGTAACAAGTCGCCAAGCAGACATTATTAGTCACCAACAAATGCAACACAATGCTAAATCAGCTTAGACACTTTCTAAGATTAAGAGGCATCTAAGAAAATGCTTCAACAATCAAAACATACCAGTACTAGACTCCAAAGTCACCAGAATATTGGCTACCTAATGATATAGATAACAAATTGATCATTCAAGACAAATTCAATAGTTCTTCTCCTAATAGAAAGAACTGATCACCAAATTCAACAGTTTTCCTCTCAGTAGAGAGAACTGATCACCAAATTCAACAATTCTCCTCCTAATAGAGAGAACTAATCACCCAATTCAATGGTTCTTCTCCCAGTAGAAAGAACTGATCACCAAATTCAACACTTCTCCTCCTAATAGAGAGAATTGATCACCTACTTCGATGGTTCTTTTCCTAGTAGAAAGAACTGATCACCAAATTCGAGAGTTCTTCTCCCAATAGAAAGAATTGATCACTAAATTTGATAGTTCTCCTCCTAGAAGAGAGAACTGATCACCAAATTCAGTAGTTCTCCTCCCAATAGAGAGAACTGATCAACTATTTTAACAGTTCTCCTCCTAGTAGAGAGAACTGATCACCCTATTTGAAAGTACTTGCTCCTAGATGAGAAGCCTCATCACCATATTCGACATTTCCTTAGCAGGAAAAAGCTACTGAGTGATGCATCTCCCTAATTTGACTAGGGGAAAATGCCAACTAAATGCATCATGCCCTTGCACAACACATCATATATCATTAGATGTACTACATCACATTCATCATTAAACAAGAATGCGTAAAAATCTTCCAAAAGACTAAGCTTCATCATCCCGATCTAGTGAGATATATACTTGGGCACATCATAGCCAAACCTCAGATCCAACAAGATCTTTACCCCGACACATTATAGCCAAACCTTAGATCCAGCGAGATCTTTACCCCAGCACATCATAGCAAAACCTTAGATCCAGCGAGATCTTTACCCCAACATATAATAGCTGAACCTTGGATCCAACGAGATCTTTACCCCGGCACATCATAGCCAAACCTTAGATCCAGTGAGATCTCTACCCCGATACATCATAGCCAAACCTTAGACCCAGTGAGATCTTTACCTTAGCACATCATAGCTAAACCTTAGATCCAATGAGATCTTTACCCCGACACATCATAGCCAAACCTTAGATCTAGTAAGATATTTACCCCGGCACATCAAAGCTGAACCTTAGATCTAGTGAGATCTTTACCCTGATACATCATAGAAAAACCTTAGATCCAGTGAGATCTTTACCCTAACACATCATAGCCAAACCTTAAGTGAGATCTTTACCCTAACACATTATAATCGAACCTTAGATCTAGTGAGATCTTCATAATTTATGTTGATGACATATAGTGTCATGTTGATTTATTTCAATGACATGCAGCACCATGTCAAGTCAAGTAGTATTAAGTTTTGTAGTGTCATGTATTGTGCTTGCGGCATGCAGCGTGATGTTAACTTATATTTTGGAAGAAATTTCAATAATAATTCTACAGTGGCTGACAGTACCACACTCCTAGATGAGAAAAACTAGTTAATTGCGATAGACAATGCCCAACTCCTTGATGAGACAAACTGGTCAATGGTGGCGGACAATGCCCAACTCCTTGATAAGACAAACTGGTCAATGAAGGTAGACAGTGCCCAACTCCCTAAATAGAAAAACTGGTCAATGGAGGCAGAAAGTGCCCAACTCCTTGATGAGAAAACTGCTCAATAGTGGCTGATAGTGCCACACTCCTTGATGAGAAAACTAATCAAACATGGCTAACAGTGCCATCTTCCCAGAATAGAGAACTGATCAACGGATACAACACCACAAGTAAATATGATCCTTCACTCATCTTCTGCATCATGAAAAACCCTATTTTAAAATGGGTGGACCAAAATTTTCTATGCACCGTTAAGACATGAAATTTTACAACCTGTTTATTCTTTTCTCCCCAATATATTTTCTTTTTACATTTACTCCTCAACGGATTTCTGTTTAAAGATTTTCATAAACATTCTTAATCGAAGGGGCAAAAATTTTTATTTTTCAAAATTTTCGATTAAGAAATGTTGATTCTTTCTAAAAAGTTTCCATGTCCTTATCAAATAAGAACACTAATTTTGACAGTCATTCTTTAATCCACGTATGTGCAGATTTACCTTCACGGTAAGAATTTTGTATCCGAGGGGCAAACTGCTAGAGCGGTCCGCTCAGCCCAATAAGGATTTATACCTATTTCAATCAGTATTTAGATAAGGAGCCAAGAAGGACCGAATTATCTCCCAAAAAAATCCAAAAATCCCAAAAATTCCTATTCGTCATAATATTCTAAGTTGCATCCTTGAAATCCATTTTCAAACAAACAAAAAAATCAACCAGTTAAACAGTAAAATTATCCTGAAAACACAAAAAATGCCATTTTGAGGGCTTAAACGATCGAATTTGGCTAAATTGAGGCAAAATAAAGGCCTAAAGGCCTCCCGTTTTGACTGTTGGGTCATTTCAGTCAAAAAATGGTCAAATAGGTAATTAGGCTAACGACTAATTACCTACGAACAGTAAAAAAATTGTATCTGATCGGGATTTTACAAGATTTTAGAGATTTTGGATAAGATTTTGTCAGATTGGTAACTAGCCCACTGGCTAATTACCACCCCTCTATAAATAGAGGAGTTCCCCTCTCATTTTCAATGGATCCAAAACCGACCTAAAACCCTATAATGCCATTTTTGTGTTTCGGGAGTCCTAAAAGCCCCAAAACTCTGCCAAAACACTTCCAAATTCAAGCTTTATCATCTATACTAGGTATAAACTCGATTTCCTGTCTTTTTAGATCCAGGTCTTATAGTGATCTTTGGTCTAGAAATAACTCAATCTCTTAAAAATCCCTCATTTTATTTATGAATAATCCAAGATTATGGTCATAACTTGGGTTAAACCTATTTCCCAACCAAATCCAAGTCTATGACAACTTCGGTCCTACACCAGCTCTTAAGTCATCTTGAACAGACGAAAAGGTAATTGAGGGTAATTGGCTCAAAGCCCACCTTTAAATTCATTAAAATTCATTTCAATTATTTTTATTATTGCACATTGCATTTCATTTCTCTAGTTAAGTGAGCCACTGGAGCCTCTTAAACTTTTATTGGTGTAAACAAGCTTGCAGGTACAGACAAAACACCCAGAATATGAGGAAACTCTATCCGAGTATTAGGGCCAAAACCCAAGTGCTGCCGTTACTTAGCCGAAATTTTGGTAGAAATATCGATCTATTATGCCATTATAATGCCCGTTTTATTTCTTGATTTATTTCTTAAATAAAGCCATTGTAATGCCAAAATTACCACATAAGACAAAATTCCAAAATTAATCCAAACAATTTGAACAATATGAGTAACTATCATGTCCGAACTCAGAATCTCACTTTCCTTTAGGTATGAAAATCACAATTTGAACAATACGAGTAACTATCATGTCCGAACTCAGAATCTCACTTTCCTTTCAATATACCACAATTCATGGTGGAGCTGATCCGGGTGGCGACTCTATTTTATTTTTAAATAAAGTGAAAGTGCTTTATTTTAAATATATTTTTTCTTAATAAAATGTGAAAATATATTTCCCAATATAATCACATTTTCTGGTTATAAAAAGTCAGATTTTTCACACTCAATAAGTTTACATGAAAAATATTAAAATAATTTTCTCTTTAACAAAATCAAGCCTTTTATTATCAAAGAGGCACACACTCATTCAAAGCAATGCCGCGGTTTTCTCAAACCAAATCGAAACACGCCCCGCACACTACACCCCGTGTGCTAATCCCACAAAACCTTGCCCGCTCACATGGGATGTGTGACGTGATGGTAGAAGATGGATTTGCATATTTTAATGCTCAAAAGGTACAAGATTGAAATCCCGTATTTAAGATAGAGTCGCCACCTGGGTTAGCTCAATCGGGAAATTTAGGTACGATTTCCCACCAGGCAGTAGACCATACCTCAAATAGAGAAAAATGGTTCTTAAACGACGTTTGTGAAAAATCTTATTTTTCATTTAGACTCAATTGTTACTTTAACCAGTTTATTAGTGAAAATGCCACATGTTATGGGGTGAGGACTATTTTGGGGTAATCTGGATACCCGTCATGGTACCGTACATCCTAGCTTCAAAAATTAAACTAGGTCAGAATAAAAAGGAAAATAAATCTGCTGTCTTGAATGTCATACCGCCGGTAGTATGAATGAAGTCGCCACTAACATCATTAATATCATTACCAGTTTCACTTACACAGGCTTATAGACTGACATTTTTGGTACTATAAAGAAAGGGTCCCAAAAGAAAATAAGGTCATTGGTGATAAAAGGAGCCTTTGGCGGTATCATTGATGTCACTGGCGATATGAATGATACCGCCGACGATCTCATTTGTCACCGGCGGTTTCACTTTCTTGCAGCAGGAATAGTTAACAGTCGAACAATGACCTAAAACCCAAAAATAAGCACAAAACACCAAAGAATCATAATAAACAACAAGAATAAATGCCTGAGAGCTGTGAGACTTAGAATTTTACCTCGGGGCTGTGAATCCACCTCTTCGTGATCTAAATGACACCTCCCGGGATCTCAAAATGACGATTTGGATAGTGAATAAAAGATTTAAGTCTCTAAATCTTATTAGATTGATTTTAATTTCTACTAATTTTAAGTTAATTTCTAAGAGAATCAACAAAGAAAAACAAAAAAAAGGGAGGAAATTCCTCTTTTCTTACCTTTTCTTCACCTTATCTCAATGAAAATCACTCTATCTCACAAAATTTTTTCTCTATTTCAAGTTTAGAGTTGCTAACCTCTTCTTTCATCTAGAAATGGCCTTTTTATAGGCTAAAATCCAAAAGCACTGACTTTTCTCGATTATCTGGCGGGTATCGAGCAAAGGCATGGCAAAAAGCTGTCTGCCTATAAAACTCAGATCGCCGGCGGCTTCACACTCTGCCAGGTTTGAAAAGAGAGGCATGACCAAGTCTAAAAAGATGATTAGAGGTCAAATCTGCCCAAAAAGTGTTTTAGGCCAGATTTTGAATATAATTAGGGTTATTTTGAATTTTTAGGGTATTTAGGACTAAATTAATTTTTTGGTGCAAATCATCAATTTGAGCTCCAACCAGACGCATTATCGGACACGCTGAACTGAATTCAACATTAGAAAAATTCAAAAAGAATTTTTTAACGAGGATTATATGGATCTTATGGTTTTTATTTACAATGGCCAAAACCGCAAAAGGATTTTATATTGATTTGGAAAGATCTTCAAATTCCAAAAGTCCAGTTCTTCGGCTGGCTTGTGTTCCATGGTTGCTTGCCTATGAGAAAATTTTTATTCGATCGAAGATGTCACTCGGTGACTGATGAAAAATGCCCATTTTGTGACAATCCAGAAACGACTGAGCACGCACTCTTCCATTATCATGGGAGCTACAAGATTTGGGTCCAATCATTTTGGTTATTTGGGATCGCATTAGTCATGCCTATGTCTGGGTATGATTTCTTGAAGGTGTGGCGCCATCATTTTTCACCAGTTTCAAGTAGGAATTTTGGTACTTCTCTTTAGTTCCTCATTGCTTGGTCATTATGGAAGTAAAGGAACAAGTTCATTTTTGGAGGCGTTACGAGTACGGAGGATCACTTGGTTTCTTGCATCAATTTTTGCTGGTTTACATTTAAACATATGGGGAGGAATTTGTGTTTTTTAGCCTCCGATGTTTTTATTTCTCTGCATTTATTGCTTTCTTGTACTTGAACCTTGTTTGATCTCATCTCAAGATCCGGAACTTTTATTTTCACGAAAAGAGGGGTAGGTGTTTTGTAGGTAAGCGTATGCACCAACCTAGTTGGTACATATGCCCTAAAATTTTCACCTGCTCCAACCTTTTTTCCTTTGGAGGGACACAATGTTCCTCCGGGGCTTTTTCAAAAAATCAAGGATTAAAATACGAATATATGTCATCATCATCTCACGAGAGGGACTACAAAATCACTAGCTCACAAGCTGCCCCTCGGGGGATCACTACTACCACAGGTCAGTATAATCTTACGAAAAAAGCAAGGGGTTAGAAATTATACCTAATAGATGGTGTATTGGGTACAAAGGATGATTGGTACACTAACTCCATCATGGCCTCTAGTTGATGCTTTGGCGGGTGAGAACCCAAAGGATGATGGGTGCATTGACTCTATCATGACCTTTTATTGATTTCGAATGGGTGTTGACTCAAAGCATGATGTCAACATTGACTACATCATGACCCTCGATCGATGTTTGGTATGCGAGAGCCCAAAGGATGATGGGTACACTGACTCCATCATGATCTTTAGTTGGAGTTCTATAAGGGAAGAACCCAAAGGATGATGCGTATACTGGCTACACCATGGCCTTCAATTGACGTTCTATGGGGGAGAACCCAAAGGATGACGGGTACATTGACTCCATCATGATCTTCAGTTAGCATTATATAGGGGAGAACCCAAAGGATGTTGTGTACAATTACTACACCACAGCCTTCAGTTAATGTTCTATGGGAGAGAACCCAAAGGATGACAGGTGTACTGACTCCATCATAATCTTCAGTTGGCGTTCTATGGGGAAGAACTCAAAGGATGATGTGTACACTAACTATACCATGACCTTCAATTGACGTTCTATGGGGGAGAACCTAAAGGATGACGGGTACACTAACTCTATCATGATCTTTAGTTGGCATTCTATGGGGGAGAACCTAAAGGACTATGTGTACACTGACTACACTATAACCTTCAGCTGATGTTCTGTGGGCAGGAACCCAAAGGATTACGGGTACACTGACTCTATCATGATCTTTAGTTGGTGTTCTATAGGGGAAGAACCCAAAGGATAATGTGTACACTAACTAAACCACGGCCTTTAGATAACGTTTAATGGTGGAGAACCCAAAGGATGACGGGTACACTGGCTCCATCATGATCTTCAGTTAGCATTCTATGGAGGGAGAACCTAAAGGATGATGTGTACACTGACTACACCATGACGATCAGTTGATGTTTTTTGGGGGAGGACCCAAAGGATGACGAGTACACTAACTCCATCATGATCTTCAGTTGGCGTTCTATGGGGTAGAACCCAAAGGATGATGTGTACATTGACTACACCACAGCCTTCAGTTGACATTCTTTGGGGGAGAACGTAAAGGATGATGGGTACACTGACTCCATCACAATCTTTAGTTGACCATCAACGGGTGTTGTCCCAAAGGATGATGTGTACACTGACTACAACATGACCTTCTATTGACCTTCAATGAGTGTTGACCCAAAGGAAGATGATATCCTGGTTGCCCCTTGCAGTTTTACAGGCAATAAGCGGTGAGTAAAACGAGATTAGATAGGCTTTTAAATAGCATTTTTACTACTTGATCAATTTTTTGAAATAAAATTATTTTTGCCCCTTCAATCAATAGTAAAAATGCAATAATTCAACATGTAAGGGTCTTAGAAGTCCTGACGTGCTGAGGGCTTGAAGAATTGGATTGGTCTTGCGCTAAGAAGGGTCCGAAGAGCCGGATTGTTCTCAGAACAAGGAGGGTCTGAAGAGCCAGGTTGGTCTTTTGCCAAGAAGGGTCCAAAGAGTTAGATTGGTCTTGCATGGTTTGACATGATGTTGAAAATATGAAAGGTTTAGGAATCTCGAGTCCCCGAGGAATCATTGCAAAGATTTATTAAATCTGGAAAAAGTTGTGAAGGCATTTGAAGTCATTGTTAGTAGTTTTATGCCACTAATGATATGACCATGCCGTCACTAGCAAGGGATGCCACTTATTCCCTTTGACCAGTTGACTGATTCTAGACAGATGTTTCTTATAGAGCTGAGGCTGCCGGTGATATAACCGATGGTAGGACTAACACCCCAAGCGAAGGTGGGAGCAATGTCCTAATCGAATGAGGGGAGTGATGCCCTGATCAAAGGTGGGATCAATGCCCGTAGTGATATCTCGAGTGAAGATGAGAGTGATGTCCTGAGCAAAGGCAGGAACGATGCCCCGAGCAAAGGTAGGATCAGTGCCCGTAGTGAGGGTGGGGACGATATCTTGAGCGAAGGTAGGAAGAGATATCTCGAGAGCATGAGGGAATGATATCCTGAGCGAAAGTGGGAAGCATTATCCCAGGTGAATGTGGGAATGATGTCCCAAGAAAAGGTGGGATCAATGCCCCTAGTGAGGGTGGGGATAATGTCCTAAGCGAATGTGGGAAACGATATCCCGAGAGTATGAGGGAACGATGCCCCGAGCGAAAGGTGCGAGCGATGCCCTAAGCAAAGCTGGGATCAATGCCCCTAGGGAGAAGGTGGGGGCGATCCCCTTGATGCCTTTTGCGTTGAGTAAGGGTGGCTATTGTCGGTAATCATTAGATAATTGGTTGACTGAGCTTGATCAATATTTGGTTAGCTAGTTAATCCTTGTGTTTGGGTATTTTCCCTTGGCCATCTTGTTGATCGGTAGATGACTCCAAGTGGATGGAGAGAACCGTGCCCTTTCCAAGTGCCTCTTGTTGATCAGTATTTGTTGGATTATTGGGAGGTCGATCTTGTTTGACGTACTCAAGGCTATGCCTCTGGCTTTCATGCCTCGATAATTTTCCTTTAGATATTTTGTGAAATAGAAATTGCAAGAGTTTATGCATGAAATGTATGTATTAAAGATGCATGATTATGCGGTATTCTATTAAATCCCATTGGATTGGCAAATGACACCTCTGTAGTGACTGGGTAGGTTCTCATGATGGAAGAGAAAACTCCTTAAAGATGACTGCTATGAGGGACTTACGTTTGGGTCTAAGTTTAATTCAAGGTTCGATCCAAATTTATCTCACGTTCCGTGTCCGGCATTGAGTATATTGGGTTATTAACTCATAACGTTAGACATTCATTAGCCAAACCATATCGAGGGGAAAGGAAGATAGGACACTTCTTTTGAGACCCTAGATTACAACATAGTGGATGCTATCACAACTGATGGATCCTACCAAGGATGATTAGTAGAAGTCGGGCCCTCTTTTTCTTATGAGAAGTATTCACAGGTGAGGCCGGAGTGGTAATCCGATGAGGATAGTCTCAAAATTTTTTTAGTGTGCATTCGCATTATGGTGAAAAAATTTGGCGTGACATATGCATTTTTCTACCTTATAAGTGGTTCTAACTTTTGCATAGACTCGTTCGGTGTGACAGGCTATCGAACCTTGTCTTAATTTTTCCCTGGACTGCCCTTTCAGGTTTTCGATCCAACAGACATGTTTCTTGTATATACCATCCTTTTCGGATTTTTAGCCTATCTCTCTTTTTTTATTCTTTTTTTGTCTTTTTTTTTGTCTTTATTTTTGCTTGGACCGTTTTCGGGTTTTCAATCCAACAAACTTGTTTCTGACTTTTGCATGGACCTACATGTTTTTAGTCTATCCGAATTTGTTTGTCTTTTACATATTAAATTATTGTGCACTTATATGGATGAGCTTTGAGTACCCTCAAATAAGTTTACTTGCGATGTTTCCACCACTTGGCTGCTAGGCATTCATACAATCACAAGCATAAAGATTTTAGTACGAAAGATATTTTCATTAGATGAATTTAATCAGAGTACAAGATGTTGGTAACCATTTCCATTAATCAAACTCCCAGTGTTAACTAGTCTTTATAGATTTTCAAGTTAACATCTTACTATTTTTCTCTCGTGCCCTAACTTTTCCTGAACCACCCTTTTCGGGTTTTCAGTTCAGCTGGCAATTTTTTCAAGAGATACCCTAATTTTTGTCCGGCTGGTTTGCAAAATACCAACCGTTGGGTGTCACCCTAAATTTTTCCTGATCAGTAGAAGACAGTAAGGCAGATGATTTATTATATACATTATTTTTGTGCCACTTTTCTGATTTATTTCTTTTGTTTAGATTTTGATAGCGCTTAAGCCTATCTCGGTTGATTAGGTCAATGATCTTGCTCTTATCCGTGCTTATATCTTGATTGCCTCATTTATCGACCACCGTCTTGACGACACGAGGGTTTTCCCAATTTGATTTGAGCTTCTCCTTGACGATGGTATATGAAAGTTTCAGCTGCCTCAATGTCGGGTCTACGACTTTTAGCTAGCATATTAGGTATTTGACTTGTTATCGTGCACTCAGCCGCACTGTCTAAGGCCCTTAGTGTCCGTTCGACTATCACATTGAATTGCTCGATCTATTTTGACCTTTAGAGCCACATCGGGTAATCTCACTTCAGTTTCAGATGGCCACGTCATAAGGAGTTGGTCAAGAGGGAGCTTTGATGTTTATGTAGAGTTTTAAATAGCGAATGGCAGTTTTTCAACCCGACCTTTAGAGGTTGTCATTGTCTTAGGAAGTGTCTTTTTTTATTGGCTTGTTTACAACTTTGACTACTCCTTCAGCCTGTGGTTTATGCGAAGAGGATTTGTAGCATTCAATTACACATCCCCTAATTAATTTGGAAATTGCCCCTTAAAGTAGAACTTTGTTGTCCGAGGCCATATGACGAAATGGGTCGTACCGAGCCAAAGAGATGCTCCCTTGTAAATTTGACCATCTTCTTATTGGCTAAACTAGTGTTGGATTTAACTCCCAGCTATTTTAAAAGTACCCCACATCCACTTCAGTTAACTTGTGTCCATGAGTTGATGTTGGTTGAATCTTGTCGATCCTACTGATCCTTTACGATGGGAATGGGTGAAGAGTAGCGAAACTATAAAGCCCAATAGGGGGAAGATGCTATACACTCCCATAAATCTAATGTTGATGGTGCCTTTTCTCCTTGGTGATGCAATTGGTAATTTAGGTTTCGTAAGGTACAGACCATCAGCTGAATCTTCTTTTTCAGATAGTCTGAGTGATGGTCGCAAATGGTGAAGCTCCCGTACAATTGGCTTGCACTTGGCACTTTGAGGACGGGTTGCTTAGAAATTCGGTGGCCTATTCTGAGTGTATGTTTGTATGACCAGGTGTAAGCGTTATCACAACCTTTAAGCACTTTTATTATCTCACATTTTTTAACATGAGTTAAATTACTGGAAATGGTTACCACTTGATAGATTCCACTTGTACTTAAATTAATTCTATGCTATGGAGTACCTCGAATACTAAAAATATCATGCGTATGCTCATAGGAATACGTGGATCAATTTGGTAAAACATGAAGCGAGTAAACAAAATGAAAGCTGCTCATTGACCTGAAAGTTTCAAAGGTAGAATTGTTCAAGATAGAAAATTTTAAACATCAAATTTGTTATCCTCAACAGGAGGAAGGTCTTTATTGTTGATGTCGGCGGTGAGACCATCCTTGATAGGTTCCATCAATGTATCATCCTGGTCGAAAGCTGGAGTCTCATTCTGCTCATTGCTTAGCGAGATGTCCTTTATTTGATTTGCCCCCTCGGTGAGAACCTCGATGAAATGCTTCATGGCTTTGATCAACGGGCTCTTTGCTTTGCCTTTTTTGTGTGCCACCCTTTCTTTGTTAAAATTGTCATGGCCTCAGTCATTGTGGCAATAGCCTCCTTGACTTCTTCATCGCTCGATTTCCCATCTTCAGCTTTCCCTTTCCTTTGATCTTACCTTTGGAGCAGATGACCTTAATGAGTTCCTGTGGCCTATTTCCTTGTTTAGGTAAGCCAAAATTGGCCATTTGCGTCTAGTTGTAAAACTCTAGTAGGAGGAAATTCATAGCACTAGGCTCTTTTTTGGGTTCAATAATTTTCTTATCCCTTACCAAACGTTGTATGGCATTGAGTAGAGTTTTACATTCATTGGTGCGGTGACCCGGCAAAACATGATATCTGCAAAATCTCTTCCTCTTATCTCTCGTGGGGGGTTTTCATTTATGAAGGGATTTAAGAAGGCCAACCTCTCTAAATCCGGTAAAGATTACATTGAGGGGTAGAATCCATGGGCTTATGCTACCCCATAGGACTACTGCTTGGCTAGATAGTGGTAGTCGGGGTCAGTTTTAGAGAGGCCCTTTGTTAATCCCAAGATGAGATGGGGACATGCTTAATCTATCATACATTACTGACAAACACATGTTGGAGTTCCAGGGAACCCAACCTTCATTTCTTTGGAGTTTCCCCTCTTTCTAATCATAATTAGCTACCACCAATTGACGCAAGAAGGTTTCAACTTTGGGTGTCATGCCCGGAGGTTGCATGACCTGGTCTTATGAGGTGGGAATGTTTCCTGTCACTGCAAATGGCTAAGATCATTTAGCTCCTTCACAAATGTTTGACTGAGAAGTGAACGGGTTTTGGGAGTAGGTAGCCCCTTTGGATGCGACACCAATCTAAGGAGGCATCAGGGCTACGGGTAGCACTGGCTGTAATGGAGTGACCAACGTCTGAAGTAAGGCCCTAGAGAACAAAGGAGGAACTAAACCTTGGGCCTTCTTCCCTCTACCTATAGTAAGCAGATAATTGTGGTTGTAGGAGTGCTTTAACTTTAGGTGTCATGCCCAGAGATTGCATGACCTAGTTGCTAGATTAGGGGACTGTCGAATATCACAAGGTAGCCTCAACTACAGGTGTTACGCTTGGAGGTTGCATGACCTGGCCGTTAGTTCTAAATCAGCAAGATGGAGGAGGTGGTGGTAACTTAAGATGAGGATGGGGCGCTAGTTCGGTATTGAAAGAATTTTAAGGGTAAGTTGTTCCTCAAGGTGTTACGATAAATCGAGCAGGACTGGAAGTAAAAAGTGGTGGAGGCATTATAGGCTGGGCTAATCCATCGAAAAAAGCTGAGAATTGGTGAATAAAATCGTTAGAAGATGGGGGAAGAATTAAGCTTTGGGTTATAGGCCCCGGGTGCTGGGTTAAGAAAGAGAAAAATGGTTTGGCCTTTGAGGTTTGACAAAACAGGAACATGCTTGACTGAGGTTGGTTTGAAGCTGACTGAATCAGAAGTTGAGCAAATTGAACTGGTGGTACCCCCATTGCTCCCGATAAAACTTGAGTCAAACCATTCTAAATAATCCCATTCTGATCCTGAGCTTTAATATCTGATTTAGAGACCCAATAAAAGTTCTTATTTTCTAAGGCTTGCCTGACAGACGCTTAAATAGATGTTTAAATATTTGCTTGAATCTGTTCTAAGTAGTGATTCAAAAGAGATCCGAGTAGATAAACTAGACCATGGCGATGGCAATTTCAAAGCCAAGAGATGGTGGAGGAGCTACTCTCGAGGTCAGGGTGGGATCGGTCAGCTCTTCGGGCAGGGCAAAAGTCTTCATCATTGTGCGAAAGAGACATGGTTGGCTGCAAAGACTCAGATTGGAAAGCCAGACTGCTCAGAATCAAGAACTGTAGGTCAGACCATGTGTGGATTGTGTAATGCTATGGATGGTAAAAATGCCTTTTGTTTTCGAGAATTGATGCATGATATGCTTGCAAGGATGGTTGGGATACAAAGGGGAGATGTCATCATGCAAAATCCTATCCCTCTAACATACGGAGGACATTTACACCTCTCATCACACATGGTTATTCTTATGACTCAATAGAGATACAAAAGAAGTCATACAGATGTTGGTAAACCTCTTCCATGAGTGGAGATTGGTAAGGGTAAGTTGATTAGTACGGCTGGTCCTTGAAACCTATACATGGGGGATGAATGAGCACATAGAACATAGCACATAAAGCATCCCTCTTCCAACCTTATGACTCTCGGGTACCGCCATTCAAAATGGATGAAGGTTAACTTCAATGCCAATAAATAGGAAAGAAGTGTATCCTTTTATTATATTTAAATGTGTTAGTTCCTAAGGGGAAATAAGTATGATGGCTTTACTAGCGCGGCTTGGTATAGGATTATTGATGAAGAAGGTTCTCATTTACCTTGATTCCATGTCACTAAACTACTCCTCAAATGAGTGCTATCGCGGAAGTTCACGCATTGGTTGAAATGAGTGATTCACCCACTAAGCATCCTCAATTCCAAATAGGGCATGAGTGATACTTTTGTGAGCTTCTAGGGTAAATGGGGCATCCTAACCTCACAATCTAATCTACACGCGTAAGGATAAAATGTTATAAGAAAGAATGAACTTTTAATTTGGCTAATGATTTCAATACATCATCTTAATCTTTTAAACTTATTAAAAATTTTAAGTTTCAAGTTTAAAGAGATCAGTCCCCAGCTGAGTTGCCACTGTGAGCGGATGACATTTTGGACAACTGTGAAGCTGGCAGGAGGAATGACAACTTAAAAATAAAACATGGGCCGAGTGATGGGATGGTAGAAGATGGTTTTGCATATTTTAATGCTCAAAATATACGAGATCAAAATCCCGTATTTAAGACAGAGTCGCTACTCGATTAAGCTCAACCAGGAAATTTAGGTACGATTTTCCCACGAAGCGATAGACCATACCTTAAATAGAGATTCCGAGTTTGGATGATGCCATCTATTCTACATTGGCCAATTTAAAAGTATCATTCTTTCTTATTTGGTTTTAATTGATCCTATTTAGTATTTTCGATTTATATTTTGTGTTAGCACTTTTTAGCAAGCATTCAAAGTGACAAATAAATTATTACAGTCGTCCCGAATAAAGTGCAAAAATTAAAAGAATAATTACAAGGCTTTCCAAATCCTACACATTTTTCTAAACAAGAAATAAAATACCCGAAGTCCTAACATACATCTATCCTAAATCTACCTGCACCAGAGAAGTTAGCACAAATACTACACGTATACGACATATATCACATATAGCATGCATAGTTAGTAGACAAAATAAGACTCTAGTTAGCGTGATCATGGCATAAATTATGGAGCCTGTTGGATGGTAAAAAATTGTTCTTAAACGGCATTTGAGGAAAATCTCATTTTTCATTTAGACTCGATTGTTACTTTAACCGATTTATTAGTGAAAATGCCATATGTTATGGGGTGAGGACTGTTTTTGGGGTAATCTAGATCATCGTGGTACTATACAGCATAGCTTTGAAAATTAAACTAGGTCGAAACAAAAAGGAAAATAAATCTGCTATCTTAAATGTCATACAGTCGGCGATATGAATGAAGTCATTAGTGATGTCGCTAGCAATTCACTGACACAGGCTTATAGACTGACATTTTGGGTACCATAAAGAAAGGGTCCTATAAGAAACTATGGCTGTTGGTGACAAAAGGAGCCTCTGGCGGTATGATTGATGTCGCCAACATCAATGATACTACCGGCGGCTTCATTTGTCACCGGTGGTTTCACTTTCTTTTAGCAGCAGCAGTTAACAGTCAAATAATGACTGAAAACCCAAAACTAAGCAAAAAAAACAGCAAAGAATCACAACAAACAACAAGAATAAATGCCAAAGAGCTATGAGACTCAGGATTTTACCTCGAGGCCATGAATCCACCTCTTCTTGATCCAAATGACACCTCCGAGGAGCTCAAAATGACAATTTGGGTAGTGAACTAAAGATTTAAGTCTCTAAATTATATTAGATTGATTTTAATTTAAGTTCTACTGATTTTAAGTAAATTTATAAGAGAATCAACAAAGGAAAACCAAAAAAAAGATGAGGTAATTCCTCTTTTGTTAGTTTAGACAATGAGAAGAATGACACTGAGAAATATAAAAAGAAAGGTTAGGCAACCCTTGTACCTAAAAGATAATCGTTTTTATTTAGTAAAAGCTCACAACATTGATAAGATTTTTCGTGACAAATTGTGTCCTCTAGACTCTGTCATATCTTATAATAAGATATTTGATAGTCACAAGAAATAAACTTTAGCTATTATGACTGAAGAAGAACCCAAAACTTATAAGACAGCTTCATAGAGTAAAGAGTGGCAAGAGGCTATGAAAGCCGAAATTGAGGCTTTAGAAAAAAAAAAGAAAACATGGGATATAGTTTCTTTATCAAAGGATAAGAATCCAATAGGCTGCTAGTGGGTTTATAAGATTTAAAAGGAAAAGTGATGGATCAAGAGAGATATTTTAGGCTAGATTAGTAGTAAAAGATCACACATATCAACTTGGTTTAGATTACTTAGAGACTTTTCCCTCAGTGGATAAGATAATGTTTGGGAATTAGCGAAAATAACTTGGGTAATCTCTAAAGTTGTGATAACACTTTCAGATTGAAACTAATTTGGCGGGTCTCCCAAATTTTCCAATTGGATAAAATCAGAGTAAAATCAAAAGCTTAGAATGAATTATCATTGTGAAGAAAAAATGAACCAGCCCATAAGCATTGCAAAAACCACCTATAAGGGTTGCCAATGCCAGGTTTTTATGAACCTAAAATGAGCACTCACAACGGTTCATAGCAGAAGCGTTGCAAAAGGTTGTGTCCATTCCAGCAATCGCGACGGTTCAAAATAAAAGCATTGGAAAATGTTGCCTCGAAACTCCTTAAGTTAAGTACCGTGATAAAACTCAAACAAGCGTGCACTCCGCACTCTCCCGAATTATTCAATGAAATACAATGATCACATTGGTCAACTAGTTGATCCTATTACACTAAAATACAAACAATCCTCCCCCACTTTAGTGTAATCAATGATTAACTAAACAAAATCACAAATAATAACAAACTTATGCATAAATGAATATCGTGATGATTGAATTTCATCTTAGTATATTACACATTCCAAATATTCGAATAACTAAAGGTCACTATAGATTGAACCTTTGTTATCTATCTTGAATACTTGAAGATAATATACACATAAGTTAACATTCTAACACGTTCTTACTTGACACTATCTTTTACTAGCCCTGTGTCCCTATCCTTCATAAGCATTTCAAAGTCAAGTCCAAAACTTCTTGAAGTGACTAAACTTCATTCTTACATAGGTAGCTCTTTTACTCTTGCACCTGCATATGCAATTTTTCAAAAGAGCTATTAAGAATTTAAACTTCAACCTCCTTTATCTTGTAGGTCTGAACACACAACTTGGGATGTTTTAATTAGTGTTTCTAATCTCTAGATGTTAAGCTTCCCTCATTGAATTCAGCATCTAACGTCATATTAGATGGGAATTGGGTATTTCAATATGAAATATTTTAGATGGACTTTAATCACATCCCCATAGCCGACTTGTGCACAAGATTTCATCGTAACCCTTTGGTTAAATGATTGGCTAAATTACACTCACTCCATGCATGATGCGCTCCTAGATCATGTTATGCCTCACACCAAAATGTCTAGACCTTTCTTTGTACACTTATAAGCATTGACCAAAGCAGTTTCACTATCATTCTTTAATGCTGAAGAAGGAATGCCCACCCACTTGTGGAAGAACTATCTTCTTCATTAGAAATATAACATGGATCCGAATAACCTTCAACAATCGAAGGAAACCATTGGAGTGCTAACTGGAGAACAATCCTTGAAGTTAAATTTATTCAATATCTTCTCAATATAATGTGATTAAGAAATTGAAATAACATTGTTCTTCCGCTTAATTCTTATACCAAGAATCACTTCAGCCTCCCCAAATCCTTCATCTCACAATTAGATGACAAAATTTCTTTGTTTTATCAACCTGACTTTGGTCAGTTTCAAAAATCAACATGTTATCTACATATAAACAGATTATAACTCCTTTACCATAAATATCAAACTTGTTATATACACACTTGTCTGCTTGGTTTATAACAAAATCACTACACAAAACCACATCATCAAACTTTTGATGCTAAGCTTTTAGTGCTTGTTTCAGTCCATATTGCGATTTCTTTAACTTGCATACTTTGTTTTCACAACATGACATAGCAAACCCTTTTGATTGCATCATATAAATCTCCTCATCCAATTCACCATCCAGAAATGCAGATTTTACATCCATTTGATGAATTATAAGGTTTTTCACATAAACTAACAAATGAAAAATTTTGTAAAAATAATTTCTAACATATTAGAAATTTTTATAAAATTCATAAACTATATTCTATAATTTTTATGAATAAATTTACACAAAATAAATCAAATACTCACTTTTATGAACTTTAAAAAATTCTTAAAAAATAACCATTAAATCCAAAAAAATATGAACCTGGTAGGGTAGGAAAAATTTCGGCATAAAATGATGTTGTTTAGGGCCTAAATGTCAAAAACACATGTGTGGCCAATAGGGACTCGCCATGTGGCATTATGTTGACCTATTAAATTTGACTTTTGACTGACAGGCGGAGTCAACCAATGATCGGTCAACCCCAAATGTTAAATCAACGCCACATGGATGACGGTAAAGTTGGATAAGGATAAAAGTTTCTAGCGACGCTTAATTTCACTAAAGCGTTGCCAAAACTGTTTCACTTACCAACATTCATTCTTTCTTGTGACATTATTCTCGGCGTCGCAATAGATGGATATCACCAAACACAAACCGTCACAATTAATCATAAACCACCGCAAAAAAATGGTTGTCAGAAACAAGCTGTCGCAATTTTTTATTCTGCAATGGATTCTGCAAAGAATTCATAATCCCTTACAAAATGCAGAAAAACGTATTCTGATTTTAAATCATTCTGAAAATAATTCTAGCCTCCAATCAGAATCCTCATAAGGTTTTTCAACGTCTCGAGTCCAATGGATTCATTCTTTTTACAACAAAATGAACAGAAACTCATCATTTACCTAAAATAATGTGAAAAATGCAACATTTTTCGGTGAAAACAACATGAAAATGCCCGAAATCGAACATAATCGATTCAAATGCGACTTTGAACATAAAAAATACAAAATTTTGTTCAATTATTGACCAGATTATAGAATCATGGCTAAAACACTCCAAAAACATGATTTTTTCACTATTTTACGTACTTTAACAGTAAATTCAACAAAATATTCATGGAAAATAGTTCCGAACAAAAATTTTAGAATTTCTAGAACAAGGAGGAAGAGAATTTATATAACAAACACAAAAAAAACATAGCAAAAATCTTTGTTCTGATATCAATGAAGGAAATCGAATAAGAACGGATCGAATTATGTACCTTTTCGATGCCCGAGATTGAAGAATGCCAGTATAACACTATTTGTATACAAAAACTGAGATTAAATCACTGGTATTTCGGATATCAATAGATTTCCATGACTTCTTCAATAGACTCTCGTTTCGTCATTTTCAAAAAATTTAGTTTCAATCTTTGAAACTTATGAATCGTGAAAATGCAGGCTTTAGAGATGAAATTAGTTTCAATCTTTGTTGGGGAATTACCGAAAATAACTTGGATAATCTCTGAAATCATGATAACACTTTCAGATTGAAAAAAATTTGGTGGTTCTCCCAAATTTTCCAATCGGATAAAATCAGAATAAAATCAAGAACATGGAATGAATTATCGTTGTGAAGAAAAAATGAACTAGCCCGTAAGCGTTACAAAAACCACCTATAAGTGTTGCTAATGCCAGGTTTTTATGAACTTAAAACGAGCAGTCGCAATAGTTCAAAATAGAAGCGTTGTGAAAGGTTGCCTCGGACCTCCCTAAGTTAAGTATCGTGATAAAACTTGAACAAGCGTGTACTCTGCACTCGCTCAAATTGTTTGATGAGATATTATGATTGCATTGGTCAACTAGTTGATCTAATTGTTAACATTTGATACCACAAGGGCCCTTTTGAAACTCAACTCATAGAGAGAAACCCTAACCCTTCCCACCCTCGGCACGCTGCCGTCCACCACCACAGCGCCGCCCATCGCCACCACCTACCTTTTACTTACCACCAACACCAGAAACATGCCGCCCACCCCACTCGCCTCTTCCCTAATCCTGTAAACCGCCATCAACCTAGGAATCGTATGCATTAGGGAGATGGACCTACCGTTCTACAGCCCCATCGCAGGATCTATTTCGAAAACTTTCCAAACGCTTAATGTTCTGATTCTATGAGTAGGATCTTCAAGAAATATGGTATTACAGGCCAAATTTACGTAGCAAATAGGAAGAACTCCAGGAACTTGAATTTTGGCTCCATAACCGTAAACGATTCTTTGCTGATTCATGAAATCCTATACAAGTTAAACTCAATCTGTATTGGAATAATTTGACTACGGGCGTTCAAGGCCAAATACACTCGCCCGGCTGTTCCACCTTTAACACATGGTCGTTACCAGATTTCTGCCGCAACTCAAACTCGAAAGCATAGTTCGGCTTTTCATGACTCTCTCAGAGGGGAGAGATCGTACGTAAATGTGGTTGCTGAGCAGAAAGCCTCTACTGTCAAATCCATCCCTCAAGAACAAGGAACTTCATCAAACAATGCTACTATACCTAGGGGCCATGATCTTATTGTAGAATTGGCCCCTTCGAAAGATAAGTCGTGCTTAGCCTCTCTAATCAATATTTCAAATATTCGTTACGCTTTCAAATTATTACATGATCGGGGTTTTGATATCGCTTTTGCTGCACCTGCGGGTAGCAATAATGTTATTGCATCGTTTAATTCAGTGAATGTA
This sequence comes from Euphorbia pulcherrima, assembly GCA_947683365.1. Classification (NCBI taxonomy): domain Eukaryota; kingdom Viridiplantae; phylum Streptophyta; class Magnoliopsida; order Malpighiales; family Euphorbiaceae; genus Euphorbia; species Euphorbia pulcherrima. Next base: position 5,701,076 of record CANTUS010000008.1, read on the forward strand.
ATGCATGATTTTATAGGTGGTGACTCGAAGATTATGCAACATATCTTCAAGAAGGTGGATTATTTGTCAGCTGACTTTATCCCAAAGGAATGCATCATATATGGTGATTTTATGGGTATCCCGTCCATGCTGATTGGTGAAACGCTGATTCGCCAACTAGCTGCTTCCTTTGGCCGCATTATTTCGATTGACTTCAACTTCAACAGACCGGACCATTTAGACATTGTCTCATGCCTTATCTCGGTTCCTCTTGGAACCACAAATCGCTCTTTTAAACTCGGTGTGGGCTCGATCGAAGTTATGATCCATACTAATCTCAGGCAAGGTGTTGGATGTGAACATTGTCATGATCACGATTCTAAAATTTCTAGCGAATCTAGCGACACTTCCTCCGAGCATGACAGTTTAGGGGACTCAAGCAAATCAGATGGGCATGAGACAAATGTCGCAAACCACTCTGATCTACAAATCTGCCTAATCCCTAATAATTCGGACACAACCTTAAGTGCAGTCCCTAAGACTAACGAACCATGGGCGGAAATCTCTATAGAACCTAAATCTGTCCGCCAAACTGCATCACCACAACCAGCCATCCCAACAAATTCGAAACTTTGTCTCTTCAGGTCCAGATATCTCGAATATGAACCGCATCATCATCCTTTCCCACAACCAAGCTTCACCTAGCAGAGAAAAAGAGCTGACTATAGAATTGGGTACAAAGTTGGGTCTATTCAAAACCCGTCATGAGTCGATAATAATGGAAGCAATGGACAAATTAGCGGACTGACTGATTAGTTTTTCTCTTGCTCAAGGTATTTTTATTCCAGTTATGTCTTTAGCCTTTTTATGTTGGAATTGCCGAGGAGGCATTAGAAGTGGATCTAAACAACAATTTGTGTTATCATGTGTCCGTAAACATAAGTTAAAATTCTTTGTCATTCTTGAGACAAAACTTAAGGCTGTATCCGAGCATATGATTCGTCGGTTATGGGGTCATAATGATTTTGCATATCATTTTATCCCATCTATTGGTCTTTCGGGTGGCATTTTACTCTCTTAGAACTCAGCCCTTTTAAAGGGAAAGGTCCTTTGCTCTACTTCGAGATGGGTTATGATTGAATTTTCTTTGCAACAACTGGTTTTCCATGTCCTATGCTTATATGACCCAAACAATCACTTAGACAGAAGCTTACTATGGGGAGAAATTATTCCTGTCATTCGTGTGCTCCGAAAGGTACTAATATGCGGGGATTTCAACGAAGTTTTGCATCCTTCGGAAAGGGCTGGTGGTATTTTTGCTCCTTCTATATCTGCTTTTCAAGACTTTATCTTGGAAGGTGAACTTCAAGACCTTCCTTTACAGGGTCGAGATTACACTTGGCATAATAGAGTATCCTACTCTCGCATTGATAGGGTTCTAGCCTCGGGCGATATTCTAGATTTATGGCCGACTATGACCATTTCGACAGTTGACACCACGCTGTCAAACCACCTACCTATTTTGTTTCGATCGAGTCCCAATTCATTGGGGACAGGTCCAAGATCGTTCAGAGCTCTAAATTTGTGGTGGGACAAGGTAGATTTTCTACCATTTATTTGTAATGCTTGGCAATCCATTTGCCAATCTCACACCTATAGGGACATTTCTTTCAAATTATCCAAACTCAGCTTGGTCATTCGCCCATGGCACCTAGAGAACTTCGGGGATCTAGACTAGAAAATTTTAGAATTAGAGGAAAAGAATCTGGCACTCACATCCAGCAACACTACTCGGCCTTTGAACTCATCACAGACCACCGATTTAAATCTTCTCCGCTCCTTACTTAATGAAAAATGAGCGAGTGTCGAAAAGCTCAGGCATCAACAATCTCGGATCAAATGGACACTATTAGGGGATAACAATACTTCCTTTTTCCACCGTGTGGCATCAGCTCATTTTCATAACAACCAAATCACCCAACTAGACATCGATGGAGTTATTGTCTCGGACCCAGCTGATATTTCTGATGCTATTTGCTCATTTTTTGAGTGTCTGTTCAGGCCAAATCATGAGGTTCTATTTTCTCTAAGAAAACTACAGTTCAATACCGTCACCAACCACCAAAATGCTGTTCTAACAGCCCCGTTCTTGATTGATGAAGTTTGGTCTAGTATCGGTGCATGTGGAGAAAATAAAACGCCGGGTCCCGATGGTTTCAACTTCTTCTTCTACAAACGTTTTTGGGAGGACTTAAAACCTGAACTTTTAGGTATTTTTGATCATTTTCATACCACTTCCCGGCTGCCTGACTCCATAAAAACATCTTTCACTGTGCTACTTCCTAAGGTTCCAGGATCATGTTCTTTGACCAATTTTAGACCGATTGCTCTCATTCATGGGGTTTACAAGATCATTGCAAAACTGTTATCATCTCACCTCCAAGCTGTTCTCCCTTCATTGATATCGAGTAATCAATTCGCATTTATCAAAGGCAGAAGTATCCATGAATGCTCTTCCTAGCTTCCGAGGTTATACACACCCTTCATGCCCATCGAAAACCCAGTCTGGTTTTAAAATTGGATTTTCATAAGGCTTTTGATAGTATCTCATGGAAGTACATCGATTCAGTCCTTATCAAAATAGGCTTTGATCTTAAATGGATATCTTGGCTGTCAAATTTTCAGAAAAATTCCTCAACATCTGTTTTGATAAATGGAAAACCAAGCGCACCGATTTTCATCAAGAGAGGAGTAAAACAAGGGGATCCCTTATCTCCATTTGTTTTTGTGCTCGCTGTCGAAGGGCTAAAACAACTCATAGATTATAGTATTCGAGAAGGTGTGTTACCGAGATTTCGGTTGGATGAATCCTTAACGGATATCTCACTTTTACAATTTGCAAATAATACGATTTGCTTTCTCCCGCTTGATGTGGCAATCATTCCTGTTTTCAAACGTCTTTTGCGGTGCTTCAAGCTTATTTCTGGGCTTCGTATTAATTACCACAAGAGTACTTTAATGGGTATCCATGTACCTGATAGTTCGCTTGCTTCATATGCGGCTTTATTCGGATGCCATACAGATAGATTCCCGATTAAATATCTTGGTGTTCCACTATGCTTAAATAAACCTGCCATCTCATCCTGGGAGCCTCTGATTGCAAAATTCAAGTTTCGTCTATCTAATTGGATGGGCAGTTGTTTATCTTACACAGGCAGAATCACACTCATCAAATCGGTACTCTCTTCACTTCCACTTTATTTATTATCCCTTTTTAGAATGCCAGTTTCGGTAATCTCAACCTTAAATTATTTGATGCGTAATTTTTTGTAGCGAGGTGACTCCAATACAAGTGGCTTGTGCAAAGTGAGTTAGGGTACTATGACCCAACCATATCATCTTGGGGGTCTTTCCATTCAAGATCTTTGCCTGGTCAATGCTAGCCTTATCTTAAAGTGGATTTGGAAATTGCATGTTCGCAATAATAACTACCTTTAGTTTCTATACTGCGTCCAACGTTACGGAGTGCAATCATGGCATGACATGGTTTTGTTATAGCCCAAAGTCGTTTCGCCACTATAGAGGGGAATCCTAAAATGTTGCGTCAAGAATGATGCATATTGGAACTTTTTCTCCTCTCAGACACAGGTTCAGGTGGGGAATGAACTTGCAAGTTCGTTTTGGCATGACAACTAGACTTCAAACACCCCGTTAAAATCCCTTTTTTCAGATTTATACATCCTTTGCAACAGGAAACACGCTTCTATTCAGGAGGGGTGTGCTTTCTTATTCACATCTCATTCATTTGGATGACCCTTTTGGAAAAGGAATTTATGAATTACGGGGCAGTAACGATGGGGTGAATTAAAGGCATGGATTTTGGCTTCAAGTTCGCATCTTTTTCAGAATTCACAGCCCAATTTTCCGGGGAACGAAGATCGAATTATTTGGGTGATTGGGAAAAACAATGATTACTCGGCAGCCCCATTCTTTCAGGGTTATTACTAACTTCCTCAATGGTCCTCCCCTGCGAAAGACTTCAAACTGATATGGAATACCTGCTTGCTCCCCAAAATTAAATTCTTGGCTGGCTTCTTTTTCATGGACGTCTACCCACCCGAGCATTTCTATGGAATCGCGGGTGCCTGTCCATCTCAAACGACACCTGCCCTTTTTGCGATTTCCCAGAAAATATGGACCATTGTCTTTTCTTATGCGAGTCTAGCCGGAGAATATGGTGCGATGCGTTCCAATGGTTGGGCATTTCATTGGTTTTGCCTCAAAGGGGGTATGACTTTCTTCTTCTATGGAGATCTCATTTTAAATGTGGTAATCTTTGTGATTTTAGGACCTCATTATGGCTCACTATAGCTTGGAGCATATGGAAACGATGTAATAAACTCATCTTCGAAGGAGCTACGGACAACGGAGATATCTTAGTTAGTAGCATCAATTTTTGTTGGTTTATTTTTAACACTCACAAATGTAGCATTAGCCTCTCGGTCTCGGATATTTTTTTGAATCCGAGTTTGATACTCATTTTGTAACTATACATGTGGTTCTTGTTTTGAGAACCGCCTCTATTATTTAATGAAAAGAGGGGGGGGTGTTTTGTAGGTAAGCGAAAATGCCAACCTAGTTGGGATGTTCGCCCCGAAATTTTCACCCGCCCCAAATTTTTTTCCTTTGAAGGGACACATTGTTCCTCCGGGGGTTTTTCAAAAAAAAACTAGTTGATCTAATTACACTAAAATACCAATAGATAACAACAATTAGGATGCTCTTAGCCTTAGCTGCCAAGAATAATTGGTATTTAGAACAACTAGATATAAATAATACATTTCTCCATGATAGCTTAGAAAAAGATATTTATTTGACTTTGCATCAAGGTATTACTTCAACTATTCCTAATGTTGTTTGAAAAAAAAAAGATCGTGGGATGGTCTTAAACAAGAAAGTAGACAATGGAATTTAACCCTCACAATTTCTTTGATCAAGAAAGGTTTTGTCAATCCAGCTCTGACCCTTCTTTGTTTATAAAGAATAGTACATGTACCTTTATTACTTTAGTAGTATATGTTGATGATGTAATTCTGGCAAGTAATGACATTGAATCCATTGATGAAATAATGAAATATTTGTATGATTGCCTTAGTATTAAATATCTTGGTAAGCTGAAATACATAATGGGATTAGAAATTGCTAGGAATAAAGATGGGATTCACATATACCAAAGAAAATACACTTTGGATCTTCTAGGTGAATATGATTATTTAGATAGTAAGCCTAGCTCTATTCTTATTGCACTAGATCAATTGGACTAGATGAAAACCAAAAATTTATAAGATAACACTAATTACATGAAACTCAGTGGAGAACTTCTATACTTAACAAATACTAAACCAGATATTTCTTTTGTTGTCCAACTTCTCTCACTACACATGGAAAGTTATCATGTATCAATGGAAGAAGAAGCACGTAAGGAATTAAGTAATTAGTTATATGATTTACTTACTATGTGATTTGATAGTTATTTGCATTTCAATTCCCGAGAAGGCTCATTGGCCCATTAGCTATGATGTTATTATGCTATCGATCATCTTATGCCGACCACCTAATATGCGTGAGTTGCCTATATATATGTTGTAATCTACTATCAGCAAATGAATCAAGGAAAATATTCAAATTCACTTCTCTATATCTATTTCCTTCTATTTCTTCTATTCTTCTTACTCTATTCTTCTTATTCTCTAAAGTTCAGTTTTGCAAGTTTAGTCAGGATTGATACCTGACAAAAGTCCATATCAAGCTCGTCTAACTATTGCAAATAGAATACTGGGATATTTAAAGGGCAAACCATCACAAGGGCTTTTCTATTCTACAATTGAAGACATCCGATTAAAGCTATCCAAACTCTGATTAGGGAAATTGCAAGGAAACCAGAAAATTTGTGACAAGCTACTGTATTTTCCTGGGAAATTCACTAATTTCTTAGAAAACCACGAAGCAAAACAATGTTTCTCATAGTTCTTTAGAAGTTGAATAAAGGGCACTAGAAACATCTGTAAAAATTCAATGGTTGTTATTCCTGTTAAAGGATTTCCAGGTTGAACATAAACCAACAACTTTTGACAATACATCCGCAATTCAACTTGCTAATAATATTCTATTTCACGAAATAACTAAACATTTGGACATTTATTGCTACTTTATTTGATCAAAAGTCCAAGATGGAAACATTCATCTTATGTCAATCTCTTCCAAGAATCAATTTGTTGATATGTTTACTAAGGCACTAACATCAACAGCTTTTCAAGCACAAGTAGAAACGTTAAAATTATTTGCTTTAGAATGATGTCCATTGTGAGGTGTCGATAATGTGTGGGTCTCTCTTGGTGCCTTGGTGAGAGGCAGGGCCCACTGGGGTTGGTTGGATTTAGGCATCATGAAACCATTTAGTTCAAGTTTGCACATTTTAGCCAATTTTAATGAATACAAGAATTCAGACCCAAATCTCAAACAAAGTCACCACCTAAGTTGTCTACTTGGGAAAGAGTATTGGTACAGTTCCCATTGGGCGGGAGACTCATACCTTTTAGATCAGAGATTCGGGTATCGAATGAGTCACTTATTTCTCATTTAGTTGATTCAAAATTATATTCACCGCGTAAAACCGTTTTGTTTTCATCATTTGGGGAATTATCACAGAAATCCTGTTTTTCTATACTCTTTCAAACTCAATACATGTGTTTAACAGTTTATAATAAAACACAAGCAATAAATGGGGAATAAAAATTACAACCAGGGGGAAAATGGGGGAATCGCGAAAGAACCTACACATTTGTTCTAAGTTATAAAATAAAATGAAATAAATTCCCCAGCATCCACAAAGGTTAGCACAATCTATAGCACATCATAAGTCAGTATTTTGTCAAGAAAAAAATTGATTATATTAGCGTGGCGGTTTTTACGATCGATAGTGCCTGCGCGGCTTCTAGGATCAGAGAGAAATAATGAGTCTTCAACGTATTTTGTTATAAAAACACATTTTAACTTTTGTGGGTTGATTTACCGGATTATTAGGGAAAGAGGTCGAATGGAAAATGTGAGTTTTGATTGATTTTTACCAGTTAAAAGAGAACTTTGGGTTCTACCTGGGGGCCAGTACCCATACGAGTGGGGTGGGACCCCATATAAGTGCTGAAGAGGACCGGTATGGGTATGGGGAATCCATACAGGTCCTATCTAGTCCTAGACAGAAACTTAATTCAGTGGATTTTATAGATTTCATATAGATGGAGCAGAATACAGAGAAATACCAATAATATAAGTGAGATGTGAGTCTCTTTGAAACTCATGAGCGTACCTTTAAGACGTGAATCCACTTTAAGGTGATCCCTTTGCTGAGAGAGAGTCTAGCCAAAGTAGATGTTGAAATGGAGATTTTAAGACTATTTAGGCGAGTATTTGTGTGGGCAAAATCTCCCCCAAATCTTAATAAATAAAGCTAGGAATGAATAAAATGTGGACAAAACCTCAAGGGATGGGTTTTCTCCCTATTTTATACCTCCTATAACTCAATTATACCCTTTTTATAACTATACAAACTTCTAGAATTTGTATATAATATCTCTTCTATATTGTGTGTTGTGTGTGCTATAAAGAGGTGAAAAGGCCTCTATTTGTAAGGGAAATTAGGTCTGAACACAAAAAATCGCATTCATTACCAGATTTCTCCTAAAAATAGTATTAATTACCTTCTTTAAATCCTCAATAGGTAACAATGGGACCCATATGGGTCCGGGGGGACCTATATAGGTCCCCTCCAAGGCTATAAGGGAAATGACCCGTACGGGTCCACCGGTGGATCTATAACACTAGGAAGCACACGTATGGGTCCCTAAGGGCAGACTAGGTCTCCAAACCTTGGCCAAACTCAACTCTACTATAGTAGGAACACCTCTGATGGATAACACCTATAAAAGATAGCATAATCCAGCTCTCTTCATTATTTCATGAGAAGGACGGTTAAAATCTAGAGCTCTCAGACTGCCCCTCATGGGATAACTACAGAGACGGATCTGTATGATCTCATGATGTAAGTGAGGGTTTAGAAATCATACCTGAGGTGATGGCATGGGCGAGTTCCTTTCTTGAGGAAAACTCCTTTCCTGGATATTCCCTTCTTGAGGCGGACAACTTTCCTTGTTACTACATATCCCTTTCTTGAGATGGATGACTTTTCCTTTGCTGATTCGTATCCCTTTCTTGAGGTGGATGACTTTCATTTGATGATTCATATCCCATTCTTAAGGTGGATGACTTTCCTTTACTGATGCGTATCCTAAGTGACTCTATTAGGGAAAGTGTCTGTATCCCTTCCCTAAGGCGGATTGACTTTCCTGAATAATGGTGGTGTATCCCTTTCCTGAGGTGAATTGACTTTTCTGGCAGATGTATCCCTTTCCTAAGGCAGATTGACTTTCATGATTGATGGTGGCGTATCCCTTTCCTAAGGTGGATTGACTGTCCTGGCTGATGTATCCCTTTCCTAAGGTGGATCGACTCTCCTGCTAATGGTGTATCCCTTTCCTATGGCGGATGACTCTCCTTCTGGGGATTTTTAATAACCTGTTAAAAAGACAACAATCAAAAGCTGAGTTACTCATTGTCTAAGCAAATACATCTTAATTTTTGATTGACTTTGTGATAAACAATAATTTTTCCCCTTCAATTAAGAATAAAGATGTATGGACGGGGGGTTGGCCCCGGAATAAACTATAAACTAAGTGTGAGAAATGTCAGGTTTAGCCCAATTTCTTTGGGATAAAATTCCCCTTAGAAGGGTGCCTCTCAATGAATTCCCCTTGGAGGGCTCAATGATGGGGGGATGCCCCTAGATTGACTGATTTAGCTGTTGGGGAATGGAGGGCATGCCCCTAGATTAGCTGATTCCAATGCTGGGGGAATAGGGGGATACACCTTGTTTTATTCTGCTGCTAAGGAATTGGGGGATGCCCCTTGGTTGATTCCGCTATTGAGGAATGGGGGGATGCCCCTGGATTGGCTGATTCCGCCATTGGGGAATGGGGGGATGCCCCTAGATTGGTTGATTTCGCTGCTGGGGAATGGGGGGATTCCCCTTGGTTTATTCCGCTGCTAGGGAGTAGAGTAATGTTCTTTGGTGAATTCTTTTCTGCTGGGGAATTGTTTACTTGCAAGACTCACTTGTTGGGGAAATTTTCCTATATTTGAGTGGACCTATATACAAAAATTATCCCTATTATAGATCAATTAAAAATGGCTTACCATGATTCTTGATTGACTTTTGTAAAAACAAAAATCTTTGCCCCTTCAATCATGGATCAAGTTGAGCTAGGGGTTTTGCCCCTAATTTAACTGAAATACAAAGTTTAGGAGAAGTGGGGTTGGCCCCGAGTTTGGACTGGATATTCCCCTAGTGCTTTTATGAACTTTTGATTCAAAACTGCTTTCTGATGGCAAAGGAGGACCCATACGGGTGGGCTAGGACCTATACTGGTGGCAACTTGGAGGGAAGGGACCCGTATGTGTTGGATAGGACCCGTACGGGTCCTGGTCGGGGAGTTTAAAAAACTGAACAGACCCCACACATCCAGCCTTACACTAAATCCTCCTATATTGTAATTTTCTGGTGATTTTCTCCTAAAACCGATCAAAATGTATAAAAAGATCCCAAAGACTTGCCGCTTCTTCCTTAGGAGCGAGGATTTGCCCTGGGTAGGTGATTTGGAGCTTTGGGAATGCTCGGTTTTGATCGGGTATTCTTTTCATGAGAGGGACACGTTTCTGTGACTTACTCTGACTTCTAAAGTGCCTTTGATCCCTTCCCCTATCACCTATGCCTCCAAACTCCAGGTATTTGGCTTGATTCTCTGTTTTTCCATTTTTTATTTTTTCGGAATTTCAATTTTTGGCATGAGTTAGGGCATTTTAGACCTTAAAATAGAGCCTGATACTGTAACTTTAGTCTAGGATACTTTAGGGACTAATTTGAATGAGCTTTGGTTGAATTTGGATGAATTTTGGATTTTTCAAAAATTTTGTGCGATGCCACTATTTGCTATGACCAGTACGGGTGGTGACCCGTTTGGGTCCCATTTTTTGTATGGGAGCCGCAATATAACTCGTACGGGTGGGGCGGACCCGTACGGGTCCTGTCTTTAGGGACATAATGCACACCTTTCTGCTTTTTGCAACCTTTTCCTAATTTTTTATTTATCCGCTATATCCTAACCTTGTTGAATTATGATTTTGTCTTTACAATTTTAGTATAAGACTATGAGAGCCTTGAGCTTCTGCATGAAGTGGTATGAGGATATTCATACCGCGGGGGATACTAAGCTATTAGCCCGTATAGATTCTTTTGGGTTCAGCGATATTGTTAGGGCCATCCCTCAGGCTCCGAAGACACTGTCCCGTGTGCTATTTCAACTCTAGTGGAGAGGTGGTTAGAGATAACCCATACTTTTCATCTACCAATCGAGCAGGTCACCATCATTCCCTCGGATATGTATACCTTAATAGGATTACACTGGAGTGGGGACATCATCCATTTTGATGTCTATACCGATAGATGGCATTCCCAGCCTGAGGTGAAGACCTATATAGAGAGATTACTTGGGCTCCATCCTAGAGGGATGGATAAGCTCAAGTATGGGGACTTGCATGATTACTTGATTGGGTAGCCGCGTCTCATTACTGCGGATAGGAGGGATCAGTATGCTTGATCTTTCCAGCTGGCATTTCTTACCACTGCACTATCTTCTTCCCGGTCTACTCGAGCAACCTCAACTACAGTTTGCTCTCAACCATCAAGGATCTTATTGCTATGCCAGGCAAGAATTAGTGTCGGGCCAACTTAGCACAGTTGCACTATAGGCTAGATGTGAGAGTTTAAGGCCAGCAGTCTGAGCTCAAGATCTGCCATATGATCCTGCTAGTAAATCTCGAACTAAACTTTTATGCTTTAACCTTTTATTCGAACTGTGCTGCAACTAATCCTTACTTTGGCTTGTAGATATAGGCCTTCAAGCATCGACTGATCCCCAGGCCAGGCTTGCCCATGTAGCTTAACACAACTTACATCATTTCTAAGTGGATAGGGCCTTGGAAGGGTTAGGCCCTGACTACAGCAAAGTAAAGGGAGTTCCTTTGTCAGCTGCACTCTGATCGGGTAAACTTCTTTCATGCTAAACTTGTATTTCATATTTCAAAAACCATTAGCAGAAACTGTATTTACAAAGTTATGATACTTACATTGCATTTACTTTATGCAGGTCATCTGAGACCCGTAGGAGCCAGGTCATACATAGAGACATCGAGAGGATGCGGCATGAGTGGATGACCATCACTTTATCCTAGAGTTGGCACTCTCCTTTGAGTGGTATTTCAGCGAGAGGGTCCGAGGGTGGAGGACCAATGCTATTCTCGAGAGATCGATCCCTCCCCCTATCCTAGAGGGAGTCTTTTAGCCACACTTGATGCCAGGATGGATCATGGGTTGTATTTATTAGGCGAGGGGGCCCAAGTGATTACCGTGGTAGGTTCTTATATTGAGTACATTGATTCCCTCGCTCATTCCCCCCTGCGATAGGATTCACTACAAGGACGTCTCCCTCAATTTCCACTAGAGTGACAGTGAATGATAACGACGATGATGATGAGGGTGGACGGAGGGGCGACCGTGGGGGTCCTTCCTTGTTTAGAGTATTGAGGGCCTAGCTAGGTCTGCCACCCCTTCTTCTCAGGTATTTCTTAACTTAGCCTTTATGAGTACCTTATTGCTTCTTAAAATTGACTGTGACCGTGAGTGTAATCTTTTATTATTACAGCCTCCCGCTTCTACCTAGAAGAGGTCTGATGTTGCTGACCCTAAGCCCTCGATGAAGTGATCCCCCGCTTTGAGGACCATGAGAGAGGAAGTCATCCAAGCAGAGCTAGATACTTTCTTCTGATTCCTCGATCATTTGGGGAAGCAAGTTGTCAAGGAGCTTGAAGAGTCGGTCCAGCCTATCGGCTTTATCCCTTCTAGGTCCACCCATGCAAGGAATTCCCCATTTTAATCTTATCCTTCATAGTGACTGCTTAGAATACACCATTTTGATATAACTTTCTCTTTCAGGTGACCATATTTGAGGCCGAGAGGATTACTAGGGGCTACTTCTCTGTTCGGGACCTATTATTAGCTCAGGATATGCTAACCTCGGTCTTTTTCTTTTACCTATAAAATTTATTAAACTATGCATGATGCATGCCATGACATTTTTATATGTGTACTAATCTTATGATTTCTATTGCAAATTCTGCTGGCCATGGAGCATGGTAAGTCCGCTCAGGACTTAGATGCTTTTGAGGAGAGAACTAGGTTCCTAGAGGGGCAGTTGCGGGTAGCCATTGCTGAGGCTGATAGGACGAGAGAGGAGACAGCTCGGAGGAGGGCTGAGGTTGAGGTTAAGGTATTGCAGGGTCAGCTGGCATGAATGATCGAGGACAGGCAGACACCTGCATCATCCGATTCCTTATCTGATAATGATAGCTAGGCCTATAGAGTTGTACCGATGGTGACCCAGGTAGCAGGAGCAGCAAGCTGAGGTGGCTGGTGCTGCGGCTGAGGATGGTGCTGGAGGAGGGGATCAGGTGATGATCGATATGGATAACATATTGGCAGATACCTAGGACGAGGCTCAGGATGAGCCCCAGGGACAAGATCCCCCTGCGGCTTAGATTATACTGTAGCTATTATTTTGTGGATAGTTGATACTTTTGCCTCCTCGCCAATAACAACATACTCAACCTCCACATCAATATGGCCCTCTAGATTCAAAGTGTGAGACATTTCTTCTGGTTGATAAGTCGTACAGGGATCAAATGGACTAAACTGACTGCTAGATGAAATACCTATAGATGGAGGTGGAGTAAACCTTAACTGAGCTAGAGGAGGAAGAGGTGGTGGTGGAGCTAGAATTCGAGTCAAACAGACTTGAGAACATTGCCAAGTTTTAACACTTTGAGCTTTGGCTAAGGTAGTCACCAAAAGATCAATACATGCATAGGATGGGGTATGTATGCACAAATTACAATAATGCATAGTGGGTTAATTGTAAGGGAATGTAACACAATTTATGCAAAGCGATTGATTCCGTCCTTACTTCTCCCGCCAGTTCGGAGGGAATTCTTCCTTAGTCTAATCTCACATGGAAACAAGGGGTACCTAAATGTTAAAATTCTAAGGCTTTTGATAAGAATGGTGTAGGGATATATCGGAAGTTAACGTAGAAGGTTCCCATCATATCAAGCCTCAAAGTCTGAGATGACAATGAGTGCTCCACTCCTCAGGTGTACCCATACTCTAAGCGAGTATGGGTGGCACCTTTGTGAGTTTTGCAGAGCAATAGGATGCCCTAACCTAGTGCCAGAGGAAGAGCACATCTAGCTAGAGAAAGAAGGAGGTGAGAAGATAGAGTGTAACAATTTTCCCAAATGATGAAAAAAATGGGTTGAATTGAGTAAATGATTTTCGGTGCTCATCTTAATCTTTTAAGCTTTTAAAACAAACCAAAACTTTGTAAGTTAAATGATTATAATCCCCAGCAGAGTCACCACTGTGAGGTGTTGATGACATGTGGGTCTCCCTTAGCGCCTTGGTCAGAGGCGAGGCCCATTAGGGGTTGGATGGATTTAGGCGTGATGAAACCATTTAGTTCAAGTACGCTCATTTTAACCAATTTTAATGAATAAAAGAATCGAGACTCAAATCTGGATACAAATGATAGAGTTTCCACCTAATTTGTTAACTTGGGAAAGAGTATTGGTACGGTTCTTATTGGGCGGGAGACTCATACCTTTTGGATCAGAGATTTGAGTATCGGATGAGTCACTTATTTCTCATTCAGTTGATTCAAAATTGCATTCAATGCATAAAACTGTTTTGTTTTCATCATTTTGGGAATTATCACAGAAATCCTATTTTTCTACACTCTTTCACACTCGATAGATGCGTTTAATAGTTTATAATAAATTACAAGCAATAAATGGGGGAATAAAAATTACAACCAGGGGAAAATGGGGGTTGAGATTTGCTCTAAGTTATAAAATAAAATGAAATAAATTCCCATGCATCCACAAAGATTAGCACAGTCTATAGCACATCATAAGTCAGCATTTTGTCAAGAAAAAAAGTGATTATGTTAGCTTGGCGATTTTACGATCGATAGTGCCCGAGCGGCTTCTAGGATCGCAAAGAAATGACGAGTCGTCAAGTATTTTGTTATAAAAACACATTTTAACTATTATGGGTTGACTTACTGAATTATTAGTGAAAATGATTGCATGGAAAATGGTGAGTTTTGATTGATTTTTATTAGTTAAAAGAGAAACTTGGGTTTTACCTGGGGGCTAGTACCCGTACAGGTGGTGTGGGACCCATACGAGTGCTGAGGAGGATCGATACAGGTATGGGGGACCCATATGGGTCCTATCTGATCCCGGACAGAAACTCAATTCAGCGAATTTTATAGATTTTATATAGATGGAGCAGAATACAGAGAAATACCAATAATATAAGTGAGATGTGAGTCTCTTTGAAACTCAGGAGCGTACCTTTACGATGTGAATCCACTTTGAGGCGATCCCTTTGCTGAGAGAGAGTCTAAGCAAAGTAGACATTAAAATAGAGATTCTAGGACTATTTAGACGAGTATTTGTCTGGACAAAACCTCCCCCCAAATCCTAATAAATGAAGCTAGGAATGAATAAAATGTGGACAAAACCTCAAGGGATGGGTTTTCTCCCTATTTTATACCTCTTATACCTCAACTATACCCTTTTTATAACTATAAAAACTGCTAGAATTTATATATAATATCTCTTCTATCTTGTGTGTTGTGTGTGTTGTAAACAGGTGAAAAGGCCCCTATTTATAGGGGAAATTAGGTCTGAACGTAATAAATCGCATTGATGACCTAATTTCTCCCAAAAATAGTATGAATTACCTTCCATAAAGCTTGAATTGGCAAGAATGGGACCCCATACGGGCCCCCTCCAGACGTATGGGGGAAATGACCCGTATGGGTCTACTGATGGATCTGTACTACCAGGCAGCACCCGTACGGGTCTTTAAGGGTAGACTAGGTCTCCAAACCTTGGCCAAACTTAACTCTACTGCAGTAGAAACACCTATGATGGATAACACTTGTAAACGATTGCATAATCTAGCTCTCATCATTATTTCGTAAGAATGACCGTTAAAATTCAGTGCTCACCTCCATCTTGCGAGGGATGTTAGTTATATTGTTAGTTATAACCATTAATATGTATAAGGGCAATTCAGTAATTTGTATTAATCAGTTAGGCTTTACTTGGATGAGGGCTTTTGAAATGAATGTAAGGGAAGGCAAGCAAATTTAACTTGATTGGGAGCAAGAATTTCTGAAATTGAAAGGATTTGAGGGAAACTCACTTCTCCTCACTTCCCCTCACTTCCAACATTTACAATTCCACCAAAATGGTGGAATTTGAGGGGAATATGTGTTAATTTATATTTTTGCCCTCAAATTTTTTATTTATTTATAAGTGTTTTAAATTATAAAGGATATTTAAGTAATTTTCATATCTACTTTACTTTAATAGTCCATCCCTTCCTCCGAAACATAATATTACTTCATCCCTTATGTCTCCATTATATACTATCCCCCACCTTACCATCCTTTCACTTCCTTTCCTTAATAATTTCTTAATACCTTGTTCCCAAGTAAAGCCTTAGTTAGCCAGTTGTATGAAACCCAATGCCTGTAGCTCTCCTTCCGTATGTTCTCTGTTCGAAAAATAAAAGTTTTTTTTGTTACTTTCAAAAGAAATATTTTGTGATATTTTTATTGAGAAAAATATCTTTGGTCATATGTGTTATTTGTGACTGTTACATTTTTTATTCTTTCATAAAAGAGAGTTACAAGTATAATTAATTTTCCAACGGCTATATCTCATATAACTCTTTGTAACTCCTTGCGATTATGGTTTTGATTAAGTGTTTTAATTTTAATTAAAACACCAACGGCTATTTTATTATATTTTGTAACAACAAAACTTTTATGGTCATAAACTCATTTGTTTACCTATAAAAGATGAGTGTTTCTTTTGTGATAGAGACAATAATTTTTCATACTCTCTTCTTTCCCCTCTTTTCTAGATATGTAAAGTATTTTCGATTCCTGTACCCAAACTCAAATCGAGTTTGAAGGAGTTGTTTAATCTTAGAAGGAACTACAAAGTATCGTTTAAGGACAAAGTCTCCTACTCAACTCAACTCATCCTAACACTTAAAAATTTGTTCTTGTTGTTTCATTGATTTTCCAAGTAATTAAGATCGTTATTTACATCTTCTGAAGATCATGTTCAATTTCAGCAGAAAGTGTTGCCTCTTCTGAGTAAACCGTTGCCTAAGCTGTGCCTCCGATTTATCAAATTACTCTAGATCTACTACAACAGATTCTATTCACATAAAGCATTGCCTAAGTTGTTACTCCGGATCTATCAGGTGCCTCTTGATCTACTTTTCTGAAAAATAAAGTGTTGCCTATGATCCAGTTTCTGAGCTACTACATTAGTTGTACAAAAGTGTTTCCTCTCCACCAAGTTTGCCTCCAGATCAGTTTGCATCCGGATCAGATCTAGATCAGTTTTCCTCTTGAACAATTTTGCCTCCGGAAGTGTTGCCTCTGATCCATTTTTTGAACTTCTACAACTATTTTTAGAAAAGCGTTGTCTTTGTCTGATAGCAACTCCGGAACTAAATTTAAAGAGCAAATTTTCCAACATTCTCTAATTCTATAAATTCTCTTCAAGATCAATGAAATACTTTTTATTCTCTCACGAATTCCTTGAAATCAATTATCATTCATCCATAATCAAATTTGAAACTTAGAACACCCACCTGATAAGGAATCCAACACATAAGCCAAAGCAAAATCCATCTCCATGACACTCACAATCAGTTAATTACAAACACAAAAAAACTAAGCAAAGTACCAATCCTTACTATCACCCGATTCAATACAAAAAGGGACAATTTTTTCGCGCATGAATTTTTAAATAAATAAATAAGGGGAATGATTCTTTGATAGAGACTCCCTGGTGCATATCTGGTCAATTACAGGAAAGGAATAGCCTGATGTTCTATTTTAAAATCCAGAAATGAAATGGCTAGTGGTACCTGTAGAGTGACTAAATGTCTTGTCGTTGGATTATGCTTTTTGGTCGAACTCTCATTTTCACGTAATTCCCTATTGGTTTGGGAGAACAGAGCTACCTTTGCTCCCACCATCAGGGTGAGGTTGGAAGTAAATTTGACTTTTCTAGGAGTTACTCATGATGAACATTATGGCAAGAACTAGCATAAAAATAAGAAATAAGAGAAAAGACTCACTTTCCAGATGCACCTATGTTATCCGGGGAAAAAAAGAAGTCAAGAGGGTCTTCCAGTACCTTGATGATTACCGCTATTGTAAGAAATTAATGGGTGATAGAGAAGAAGGATTTTGCGAGAAGAAGAAGAACTAGTAAGAGCCACGGAGGAGGGATCTTGGACTTGAATCCTTCTTTTCAGATACAAACTCTTCTTCCTTTGGTGAAGTGTACCTCTATTTTCTTGAGGCTTTAGGGTTTAACCGTTATTACATCATTACACAGTTAAAAGTAAAAACCTCATATTACACAATGATGTCCTTAGGAGATGTGTATTGTTATAAAGCCTAATGCGTCATTAGCTACCTGAACTTATCCCAAAAAGATCGTAGGTTCTCTGAACTTTTATAGTGACCCTGTAGCTCCATCAACTTTCAAAAAGTGCATTACTGTGCTCCCTGAATGCCACATGTCAGCCCCTGGTTAGTTTGACTTTCCAAAAATGTCATTTTTAAGATTTTTTCTCTCCAATTAGAAGTTGACACGTGGTGTTCATGGACCAAGTAGTGCACTTTGTGAAAGTTGAGGGATCTACAAGGTCACTTTGAAAGTTCAGGGAGACAACGAGGTTTTGAGAACAAGTTTAGGTAGCTACAAATGCATTAAACCTTTTTACAAAGTAATTATTATTATGACCTTGGGATTGTAATCTATGAATGTATGACGATTAGGAGTTTGGTTCTGAATATGAATATTAAATATTAACCTAATGTGTTGTTCTTGTTCATATCATGTTAAAATATTCTATACACTTTTACCCTATTACTATTTTTCATTATGACGGAAATCGTAAAGAGAACGGATCCGAATACTTACCTTTTCCATACCTGAGATTGAATAACGCATCATTGAATCCGTACATTGACTAACCCATAGTATGTCAGGATTAATTCGTTGTTCACAACTTCTGCAGCGATAGAAGATCAACAACGATCATGTGGATTTCTTCGTCGTAGAAAGAAATTCGGGAGAGAGAAATTGTAGAGAGAAAATGAATTTTTTTTCATCAGCCTAAAAACGTTCCTATGAACGTCTATTTATAGAGGTGGAAAATGGAAAAATGCCAATTAGGCACTTATGGAGAAAACTTATTTCAATTAGGTCCTAAAATAATTCAATTAAATCCCTGAACTTAATTAGTTTCCAATTACGCCCTATTGACCAATTAGATCGGATCATTTGACCCGATTGATCCGCTCACGGGCGGACCGATTATTTCCAACATCTCCCACTTGCACTTGATGGGTCATATTTCATACAAGGTTATCAAATCTTCTTTAGGCTGTGAAGTTGTGCGACCAGTATACTATCAGGAATACTTTGTCTTGCACCCATTAGGGTCTGCCAAGACTATCCTGAGTGGTACTTAATTAAGTAGATTAACATCTCAGATTCAGAACATCTTGCACCCATTAGGGTCTCCTAAGATGATTCTGATCAGTACTTAACCACATAGATTAAACTATAATATTAGTAATAATATCACATTGATATATTGCTCGTATGCTTTACCCTATATTTGGTCGACAATCACCCATTTCCACATCATTAAAGATCTCAGAAGCCTTAATCTGTTGTTCACTGTCTTACATCAAATGTAATGCTAGGCTAGCCAGTGAACTAACAGAACTCTTGCGAAAGTTCATTAGCCATATCTTCCTTTTAAGTTATCCATTCCATATAGAACTAGTTCGGACCATCAACCAATCTCTCCCAGATCGAATCAAATCGAAGTTGAGATCCTTGTACAACGTACAAACTTCTCATCTCATGGTCGCTAAGCACACATTATCTTGAGGACTCAATCCTCTCCCACGTTGATAATGTGCCATGGTGTTCTTTCCTTCTACCCTTATAAAGGAGCGCATGTCTATTCTCATCAAGATGAACTAACACCATGTAAAGGTTTCAGTTACAATACACCTTAGCATTTAACCTTGTTCTATGCCAAGAACTACCTTTACCTATTCAGACAAAACATGACCCATCGTCATGTGAACTACACAGTTCTTACCCGATTTCTTTTTGGATTCGCTACACATTATTCCATACAATGCGACTTTCCTTGTTACTTAAATAAGTCAATTCACGATTTTAAACAGGTTCCCAAATTACACACAATATGTTCAAAATCAATATCATCCTAGTCTGTACCCTCTAGGTAACACTAGGGTAAACACCCATATGAGTAGGCTACTTCTCTGTCCGACATGCTATGAACGAAAATAATGTACGTACAAAACATAATTACACACAAACATATATATTGCTCATACAATAAAACTTATTTATTTCAACACGATATCGTTCACAATTTAAAAGGTATAATAAATGAGGTAACCCGAATAAGCGTTATATATATATATATTTAACCCTTTAATATATTTCACATATACAGCTTTAAGGACATGCTTTGTAAACAAATTTGCAAGCATGTTTGTAGATAAATACCTCATGTTGACCTCTCCTCATGTACTTAAGTCTATAGCTAAATGACACTTGATTCCAATATGCTTATACCTTAAATGATATTTTGGGTCTATCATATAAGCTATCAATGTTTGACTATTACTTATAAATAGCCAGTACTTGTTTGGAGCACCTAGCTGGTAAAGACTCACTAGTCTCTCTAGCCAAACAATATGTTAGACCATGGCTGGAAAAATACAAATTCAGTTTTAGCCTTTGCCAATCTGCATCTAAGTAACTATAAGGTCTATTTCCTTAGCCTGATACACCAGAGTATAACTGGCGGTCTTTTACAAGTATTATACAATTTCTTAACGGTGTTCCAGTTCTCTACTACTGGAGTAGATCAATATTCACTTGTAATGCCCACAACATAATAAATATTAGGTCTGGGGTGAGACATAACATATATGATGTTTCCATCAGATGGAACTATTTCCATATCCTCATACTTTTAGGAGTTTCAGGACAAATGTTTAAACTAAGAAACTATACTCTTAGTCATAGGAATACTTATGGGTTCATAGTTATGCATAAAGAATCTTTGTCAAACTCCTTTTTTTATGCAATATTCTTGAGGTAAAGATACTCATTTATCCTTTTATCTATTGAGATCTTAAGCCCTAAGATATATGCAAACTCCCCCATGTCTTACATATGAAGTTACTCGATAACCAATCTTTCACTGAATGGCATATATTCAATGGTCCTCATTTACCATTGAATACCATAACCTTAAGACCACATGAGATTGTAAATTGACTTATTCAATTATGCAAAACTCGTATTTGCAAACAATTTGGACAAACTCTCTTAGTAGTACCATATAGATATCTCATGATAATTCTCCATTGAGAAAAGAATACATTCATTTGATGTGAGTCTAAGGGTCAGTATAACTACCTAAGCTATACAATTCTTATATATGTAAATGTTGAAACTGAAAAGAAAATATTCTCATAATACATTCTTATTAGTTTGAGTATACGTATTCCTTAATTATAAGTCGAATGCTTTCACTTTATCTTGAGAATTCACTTGTTCTCAATAACTTTATGTCCTTCATGTATGTCAACTTAATTCTTCTTCCATCACATGCAACTATTCATCTCCCTTAAAATACTTAATTTTCAAGGTGGAACAATTTCCATTTTGATCACTTAGGCTCCGAGTCTTCATAAATGTATCTCATAAATTTATCGTAACTCGAAATTCTTTCCTTTAATGATCCGAGCTCCCACTTGAGCTAAAAACATTGACTCCCACTTGGAATAATAACACTGACTCCCACTTGAATCAATAACATTCTTAGGTTCTCGGCTCCCCCATGGAATAAGATCCCCTTGATTAAAATGATCATGATGAACAACTTCGTTTGAATTACTCCAACTTTAAGATACATCCAAAATATCAGGTTTAAGAGTCTTACTAAAAGGAAATGTTTTTGCCCAATACACACAGTCGTTGAAACTCATTCTCTAAGAAATTGACATCTCGTGATTCAAATTATGTCATATATCCTTCCACATTCTCCCCCATAAAAACATATCCTTTTTATATGTCAGAGTATCTTGTAAAGACGCTCTTTATACCTTATGAGCCTAATTTATCAAAGGTATCTGGGTATAAGTTGTACAACTACAAAATTGTAAATAGGATAAACTCGAAATTCTTCCAATTCACATCTCATATGGGATGGAAGAACAAATTTTCAAGGGTATTTAGTTGATACACATATCGAACCATTTCAAGGAGAATCTTATTCTTCTTCCACAAACTCTATAGTACTACGGAGCATAGGGAACAAACAACTAATGTTTTGTCCCATATCCATCATATAAAGCTGTAAAACATAACTGAAAATAACTCTTTACCACTATAGTTCCAAGACTTTACAGTCAAATCCAATTGATTTGCTACAAGATTCATAAATCTTTTGATAGCTAAAAGCTTCAGATGTATGGGAAATCAAGTAGTTGATTCCATAACGAGTATGGTCATCAATCAATGTGATGAAACATTAGGCCTATGCCTTACCCTCACGTCTATTAAACCATAAATGTCACAATGAATAAGTTGCAAAAATATATTATGTTCTAGTTCTTCTCCAAGAATTGATTCGTTTTTTGCTTTCCTTTTGTGGAACCCATCACACGGTGGAAATTTAACATTTTTAAATTATCCATCATGATGTGCCTAGAGAACTCAATCTTCTTAGCATTTGTGATATAATCGCCTATGCGATATACTAACATTATCATTTTAAAGATGAGTTAGTTAATAGAAAAACAAACATTATCCACTTGATAATTAGTAATGTACACTCATTACAATAATATCAATCTTATAAGAAGTAGACATATCGAATCTACTTTTAGGAATGAAGAAACTAAAAAATTGGAAAAGTTCACAAAAAAAACCAATTAATCATAAAACCATAATATAAATTAAATTTTGACAAATAATAGGAGAGTACAACACATCATGTAGATATTTTATTTGCCATTATTGCAAATCTAATCTACATGTGTTAATCTATAGAACTCCAACCCAATGGTTTTCTATATAGATACCTATGTCTCTCGTGAAAATTGTCGAAAGTTCACAAAGATAATTCGGTCCTTGCTCATATTACATGTTCCAATTGAATCAATTCCCACTGAATAAGATTCCATCAGCAACATAGAGCTTGATACGAAAGTGTAATTCACATTAGAATTTAATACTTATACATGTCTGTACTTAATGCTCTATAGCATAGTTACATTTATATTGGCATTTTAGTAAATAACCTCTGTGATGTTGACTGTCTATTGCTTTTGTACCTCTTAATTTAAGTTAGTATGGTTAAGACCCATTTTTCTTATTCTTTTAGCTTTACATAGATGCTTCGCACCAATAAAAAATCCTCTGTTTTCTCTATGCCAAATGCATTTAAGACAAAATTTGGTTGGTAGAGGACAATATTCTTCCAGATCCAAAGAGCTGGTGACATTATTAAAAAAAAGCTAATCCATAAAAAAATGATGAGATGCATCACATATGCTCCCACTCGAAGCAAAGAACTTATCACTAGTTAGAACTATTTTCAATTTAGTGATCAAATAGACATGTCTCACATACATGTAGCAATACAATCATTAATAGCACTTAGCAAAATGATTCGGGTCAGTGAATTCTTCCTCCCCATGCAAGATACATATTCTTGTCATTCAGGAGTTTGTTTGTGCTGCTTTCTTTGAACTCATACATAATAGTTACCAAAGCATAAAAGGACTCCTTGTTCATCCGCACAAACCCAATTTATAAATTCTAGATTTGCTAATAATTACGGTTAAGTTCTTAAGGTTGCTACAAATACTTTTGAAGCAGTAACCATTACTGATCTTCTTTATCACTAATGGTGAGACTAAACATGAATTTAAGGATTTAGGTCAATTATTATGAGCAATTGTGTATTAATTACTATTCACTTAAGAATAAACTATCCGAGAAATATAAGCATTAAACCTAGTTTCGTAAGAAGTACGTATACCCAATCATCAACCAGGTGATAACACTCATGTTTACTCAATCCCTTCCACCATGTAATAGTAATTATATGTGTTTGACTGTTTATTATAGTTCTCTTTAGCCATAAAGTATATCTTTAAATGCACTTTGGACCTATTGTCTTAAATTAGTTCACTTAACTAAAGGCATTTAGGATAATGTATTCAGACAAATTTATGTGCATTATTATGAAACTATCTGGGATTTAAAATATGGCACTTTAGTCCTAAGTGTTTTATTGTATCTTAAATAAATTATGTTATTTAAAATTTCTTTAAACAAATATATAGAATATAAATGAACAATAATTAAATAAACCACGAAACACAGATTTTAAAATAAAATATAGTCTCAAAACTATTCAAACAAATATCATGCAATAAATTTCTTGTCCAAAGAAACATAACAAACAAACACATGGAAATGATGCTAAACAAATAACTGTCTTATACTGTTAACCACCACATTAATGTACCCAACGTGTATAATTACTTATACGCCTTTTTAAAAGTGAGACACACTGAGTATCTCAAATCCAAAAAAAAAAATATCATTCTCAATGACATTACTCCATTTGAAATTCCTAAGACTAGCTCAATAGGTCAATGTTCATTCCTTTGATCGAACAATGTGGTAATTAATCAAATAACATATTAAGGAACCCAAATGTTCCTTAATAATTGTCAAATAACAATTCAAACAAATTGAATAATAAGTTATATGAGCTTTTGTAGCTTGAAGATGTATTTATACAATCTAAAATGCTTTCCAATAAAGCAATTAATACACACTTATTGCACTTATTTATGCAACATAAATACTTGATCCACAATGTATCAATATTTAATATACAACTACATTATGGAGAACCTATTTTTCTCAAACTTTTCATCATATACGTGACCATTATTCTTTGAAAAGGTGCCCTTGATGACGTGGGGTTTACACCATTTTGACCATCTACAACATATGTAGTAAGTCAATGTCAATAATTGGATAAATTATTAACTTAAATATATTACAAAAATATATTCCTCATAAATTTATATTACATAGATATAAATTATATAATTATCATACAAATAATTAATTTAAAATATATTACAAAAAATATATATTTATACCCATAGATATAAAATAAGCTAACTATTTATAAATAATTGACTATATTAAATATATAACTAAAATATATTTAATATCAAATTTATATTACATAACTATAAATTTGACATGAATTATCACAAAGATAATTAATAACTCACATATATATAAGAAAATATATTTATTAAATTATACTAATAAAGTATAATCATAGTCAACATATAATAATAATTAACTTAGGAAATTTATTGGTATTTTTCAAATATAATAAATATATGTAACTTATACATAATTATGTGAATTTAATTTTATAAATTAATAAACAAATAAAAAATTTCAGAAAGATTCACCATTAGGTCCTAAAAATAATTTCTAACATATTAAAAATTTTTATAAAATTAAAAAATTAATTTCTATAATTTTTATAAATTTATTTGCACAAAATAAATCAAATATTCACTTTTATGGACCTCAAAAATTTTTAAAAAATTATCATTAAATCCAAAAAATATGAAAATGGGAGGTCGGAAAAATTTCGGAGCAAAATGGCATTGTTTAAGACCTTAAAAACATAAAAATACATATTGGACCATTAAGAACACGCCATGTGTCATGAGGTTGACCAATCAACTTCTGACAGACACGTGGCAGTCAACCATTGGGCAATCCACCAATGTGGGTTGACCGGGATAAGATAAAAAAAGGTTTATGGCGACGCTTTAAGGAGGCGTCATAAAAAAGATCAGTTACTTTTCTTTTAAATCTAGCAACGCTTTAGAAAGCGTTGCAATAACTGCTTCACAAGTCGTCACCACTGTTCTTGAACCATCGCCTAAAACTGTCGCAATAAACACAACCGTAGCGCTTATCATTTTGCAACGGATTCTGCAACGGACTATGGATCCCTTGCAGAACGTAGAAATTTAATTTGTATGCTTCACAAATCATCACCATTATTCATGAACCGTCGCCTTTTTCTGTTTTGCAACGGATTCTGCAACGGAAGAAAAACCCTTGCAGAACGCAGAAATTTGAATTTTTGCTTCTATCGTTCTCGGAAACGATTCCAACCTCCGTTTTTCCCCAATCTAAGGCTTTTCAATGCCCCGAGTCCAATGACACTGTCTGTTTTATGGAAATCTGAACATGAATATGTCATTTACACAAATATAACACGAAATACGATACTTTTTCTGGCAAAAACGGTGTTTAATCACCCAAATTCGAACATAATCGAATTAAAAATGACTTGATACATTGAAATACAGAAAACTTTGTCACTTTGTCTACCATAAAACAAAATTATGGTTAAAACATTCCAAAAACATGATATTCCACCAATTTTACATACTTTGACCGCAAATTCAATGAAAAATTCACGGAAATCGATTCTGAAACTCAATTTCTAAAAATTTTAGAATATTTCAGAGATGAAGAACAAGAATACATGTGTAATTACACAGAAAATCATTGCAAAAATTCCTTGCTCTGATACCAATGACGGAAATCGTAAAGAGAACGGATTCAAATACTTACCTTTTCCATGCCCAAGATTGAAGAAGGCCGCATTGAATCCTTATGTATGCTAAGTCATTGACTAACCCACGGTATATCGGAATTAAGTCATTGTTAACAACTTCTGCAGCGATAGAAGATCAATAACGATCGTGCGGGATTTCTTTGTCGTAGGAAGATATCCTGGAGAGAGAAATTGTAGAGAGAAAAATGAATTTTTTTTCGTCAATCTAAAAACGTTCCTACAAACATCTATTTATAGAGGTGGAAAATGGAAAAATGTCAATTAGGCACTTATAGAGAAAACCTATTTCAATTAGGTCCTAAAATAATTCAATTAAGTCCATTAACTTAATTAGTTTTCAATTAAGTCTAATTGACCAATTAGATCGGATCATTTGACCCGATTGACCCGCTCACGGGCGGACCGATTATTTCCAACGCATTGCGATAAAAGCCATTGTGATAGTACATAGTTTTAAACTTTTATTATCGACTGAAATAGCCCTATAAATGTTTCATTACGGTTTCCATGAATTTTGGTTTTTCACGAAAGCCAAACGTGGACTTAATGTCTGACTTAAGATTTTGTGTTGATTACAATTTGAAATTGTAGGGAAATAATCTCGAGCAATTCATGTCACATAGAAAGAATTGTACAATGGGTATGGATATTGTGTCAAATTCCAAACTTGCCACGATTTGCATGTTCCTTTTTCTTTGCTATAACCTTAACTTTCTCGGACAGTGATTAGCCCTTGGGCTGGTTTGTTGGAACTCAAGTGAGATAAATAGCTCGGATGAGCTCCTACTGTTCAAACACACCACTTCCTATCATTCTGCTTTAGTAAATTATAACTCAGATTTTGGCCATCATTTGAAAGCTTTAACGCTAGTATTAGTAAATGATTGAGCATTAGGACCATTTAAGATCAAATTTTACCGTCATATCTACACCAATATATGCATTTATGTAACGATATTTCTACAATGGGTTTTAGTGGAAATTAAGACAGATTGCAGAATAACCAAATAAGCATGATGCATTACAAAAAATAGTCTTGCTGTGATTGACATTGTTGCAAAGGCTACCTAAACACAGAAATATGTGTTTCATACTGTGCTTAGTAATACATATACAATTAAAGAAATCAATTTTAATAAACAGTAAACGCAATAGAAGCAAAACCACCATACAATACAGACAAAACTATATAACACATTGACAATAATGACAATTTTATGGTACTTGGTTAGTGATGGTGAAGCAAAAGATGTTGTATCATCTAGTCCTCGTCACGGCAAGAGCATTCAAAATTTCGGTGCGAATAGAATCCATGCGAGCGTTCATGTCTCTCATTTCTCTAAACAACCAACCAACCAACTAAGCCTTAAATCCCAAGCTAGGTGGGGTCGGCTATATGGATCTTCCAACGCCATGAAACTCTATCAAAAGCTAAATTTTCGTCTATACCGAGCAAACGCATATTCTTAGAAATAGTTTCCTCCAAGTAATCTTAGGTCTACCTCTCCCTCTACCCTTACTCTCTGCCTATAAGTTCTCACATTTTCTAACTAGAGCATCTATTGGTCTACGTAGCACATGTCCATACCACCTTAGCCTTCCTTCGCTCAGTTTATCCTAAATATGTGCCACACTGATCTTTTGGCGAATGCACTCATTTCTAATTCGATCCATCCTTATATGCCCACTCATCCACCTAAGCATTCTCATTTTTGCCGCATTCATCCTTTGAATATGTTGAGTCTTAATAGCCCAACATTCACTCCCATATGTCATGGCTGGCCTAACCACCGTTCTATAGAATTTACCTTTCACTTTTAAAGGTATCTTTTTGTCACATAAGACTTCGATAGCACTTCTCCATTTCATCCATCCTACATTAATTCTATGAGTTACATCATCATCATCAATCATCCCCTCCTCGTGGAAGATAGAGGCCAAATACCTAAATCGTTTGCATTTTGGCATGATTGTATCTCCTAGTTTTACTTCTCCTTCATCTCCCTTCCGTAAGTTGAACTTGGTGTGCAAATACTCCGTCTTACTTCTACTTAACTTAAAACCTTTACTCTCTAACGCATTTCTCCACACCTCTAGCTTCTTGTTAACCCCTTCCCTTGATTCATCAACCAATACGATGTCATCCGTAAACAACATACACCATGGGATGCCATCTTGTATTTTGGTGGTCAACTCATCCATAACTAGGGCAAATAAAAATGGGCTTAGAGGTGATCCTTGATGCAATCCGACTGTGATAGAAAACTCCTCTATCACTCCTTGTCTAGTTTGAACACTTGTTACTGCCCCTTCAAACATGTCCTTTATTAAGTTTATGTACCTTACATGAATACCTTTTTTCTCCAGTGCCCACCAAATTACTTTCCTCGGCACTCTATCATATGCTTTCTCTTAGTCAATGAAAATCGTATGAATGCCCTTCTTATTCTCCCTATATATCTCCATTAGATTTCTCAAAAGAAAAATAGATTTAGTCGTGGACCTACCAGGCATTGCGAAAACCTTAGCGATCATCCTAAGACGGTGTTCAATCACTCTCTCCCAAAGTTTCATTGTATGACTCAACAGTTAAATACCTCAATAATAAGAGCATTCTTGCATATCTCCTTTGTTCTTAAATATTGGTATAAGGGTGCTTCTTCTCCACTCGTCCGGCATTTTCCTTTCACTGTATATAGAGTTAAATAGTTTGGTTAACAAAACTATTCCCTCATCTCTAAGGCATTTCCATGCCTCAATCGGTACGTTATTTGGCCCACATGCTTTCCCTACCTTCATCCTTTTTAGAGCTTCCTTCACTTCATTATGCGTAATTCTTCTTGTGTAATTTAGGTTTTTCTCAACTCCGCTTATCTCCATTCCTGCAATGTCATCTTCCTTTCCATCATTGAATAACCGATCAAAGTAGTTTCTCCATCTCTCTTTGATCTCTCTATCTCCTAACAAGACTCTTTGTGTTTCACCTTGTATATGTCTCTCTCTCCTTCACGGGTTCCTAGCTTTTGGTACAAGCCTTCAAAGTATTTACCTCGTGCTTGACTAACAGCCTTCTTAGCTTCTTTCTTAGCCCTCTTGTATTTCTCAAAAGCCTCACCATCAGTTGCTTTTGGTAACATCTTATACCAATACCTCTTTTCCTTTATAAATTTTGAACCTCCTCATTCCACCACCATGCATCCTGAGGGCGGGGTCCTTGTCCCTTAGAAATCCCTAACACTTTACCTGCTACTTTCGTTACACGTTCTCCCATTACTTTTCATATTGAGTTTGTGTCGAT
The DNA here is from genome assembly GCA_947683365.1 of Euphorbia pulcherrima. Lineage (NCBI taxonomy): Eukaryota > Viridiplantae > Streptophyta > Magnoliopsida > Malpighiales > Euphorbiaceae > Euphorbia > Euphorbia pulcherrima. Next base: position 5,730,514 of record CANTUS010000008.1, read on the forward strand.
TTCCATATCTCCAAATCCTCCATCTAATACCTTTTTCTTAAACTCTAACATCTTGATACCCTTAAGGGCCCACCATCTAATCTTGGGTTCCCTATATTCTTTTCTCCTTCTCCAAATATCCATTTCCTTGATGTCCAAAACTAATAGCCTATGTTGAGATGTTAGCGCTTCTCCCGAAATAACCTTACAGTCTTTGAACAAAGCCTTATTTCTACTTCTAGTAAGTAGAAAATCTATTTAGCTTTGGTTACCCCTACTCTTATAGGTAATCAAGTGAGAATCTCGCTTTTTGAACCAAGTGTTGGCTATAACCAAATCATGACCTAGTACAAAATCTAAAATTGTATTGCCTTCCTCGTTCCTAGTGCCATACCCAAAGCCTCCATGCACTCGCTTATAGTCATCCCTATTATTCCCAACATGTCCATTTAGATCTCCACTAATGAGAAGCTCGTGTTCATTTGGTACATGTTGAGTCACAACATCCATGCCCTCCCAAAACTTGTCATTTATACTTCTATCTAACCCAACTTAGGGGCATACACACTAACTACGTTCAAGGTAGCTTTTCCAAGTACGAGTCTTAACATAATAATCCTATCTCCAAATCTCTTAACTTCCACCACATTATCCTTTATACTTGGTGCTACCATTATTCCAACTCCGCTCAAACCTTTATTTCCTCCAGAATACCATCAAATCTGGACTCATTGACTTCTTGAACATCTTTCATTCCTTTCATTGCTTCCTCCATTTGTCTCAATTGACTTTCCATTTCAGGATTGTGCATTAGACCGGGAGAACTTGGCCCATCTTGATACAAAAAAGGTGATCGAGTCTGAGATGTATAAAATAGACCTAGTCCATAAAACCTAGATTTTTTTTAAATCCTCCAACAACATCAAAATATAAAGCCCGCTCATCTAGAACATGATCAGCCACTTAAGACATGGGTTCGCTCATTTCAACCACACGCTCCTACAAATTAACTTAATCATATAATTGTAACACAAACATAGACAATATATTTACATATATTAAAGAAGCAATAACTTACATGAATTTCTCTTGATTTATCATCAATGAATGTGACTCCATGATCTTTTGTATGTGTACAAAAAGAGCTCATAAGGCTCTACTTCATGGTACAATTGATTGGACTACATAGAATAAATATTTGTCGCACTATTATGGATAAGTAATTACACAAATTCATAATGCTTCAAAAGCACAAAACTTCTGCTTTCACAAGCATAAATAAAAGATCCATTTGATATTTGCACAAAATTTCTATTTCCATGAAAAGTTGACCCATTTATCAATACATTTTCAATTTATAGCGATAACATATTCGAAATCTAAGCATAATTCCAGCTTTAACTATAGTTTTAGGAAAAACTCGGCGCTTGTTCGAGAATATGTTAATGTTAAGAAAAGATTGTTGAGTTATAAGAGAATATGAGTTCTAATATACCAATTACTACCCATGTTCTGTGATAATATCCATCTGAATGACCAAAACAGAATTCATCTAAATAACAAAAACAGAATTTAATACTTACCAAATGACTTGCATGCTCTTGTAGTGATAAGGATCCACAAGTATGACGTGACATTGTTCCATCTATGTCACCTCCACGCCTCGAAATTTTTCCGTTATTTGATTCATGCTTTCCTTCAGGTGACTCTTTAAACTCCTTCCACTTCTTGTAAACGTCCTCAGTAATGTATATAGGACGATGATCTTGAAAAAAAATTTAGTTACATATAAGATACAAAGTTTAAGGATTTAAGACCTAAAAAATGCAAAAAAGTAAAATATGTAGTTTAAGGATGCATAGTTAAACAATAAATCTAAAAACAGTGCGTATTTAACCGTAAAAAAAAGGGGTTGTCAGAAAACCGGTTTTGACAATCAGTTTTCGTACCTTTTAATTAAAAAAAATCATAAACTTAGGGACATGGTTCTCACGTCCATGTCAGATTCAAGTATGAAAAGTTGGTTCTTGGTTATAAAATTATATTGATCATCGGTTTCAATGCTTGAACTAGGTGTTTGCTCTTTGTCAATAAACCAATTTATTTTTTCTGATTCTGTAGGGTGAGTTTTTTGCTACATTGTTCAAATGAGAGCTTAAGGTTTATTTTGGTCTTCTATGGGTTACTGAATTGATTTGTATAATGTTGATATGGTATTAGAAATTCGAAGAACAAAAGTTTTCTTACATGTTTATGAATCGACTGGAAAAACTTCTTATATCACATATCACTAATAAATGAATCCAACACATGCATGCCATTCCAATCACTGACATCCCTTTAACATTCATCCCCTTTACCCCTCTACAAATTTATTATTATTTTTTAAAACTAAATATGAAAACTGGTTTTTGAAACCAGTTTGGTTCTGACTCCCTAAATGCAGAAAACTGGTTTTAAAAGCTAGTATTCTGCATTTTCTAAATTTTTTAATTAAAAAGTATGAAAACTGGTTGTCAAAACTAGTATTCTGAAAATCAGTTTTTTTGTCCAGTTAAATTTGCACCTTTTTTAGATTTATTGTTTAAGTATGCATCCTTTAAGTACATATTTTACTTTTTTGCATTTTTTAGGTCTTAAATCCCAAAGTTTTAACATTTTAATAAATTCTTAAATCAAATATGTGTAGTTACCAGAATTTTTTACGCTGTATACGAATTGTCTGTAATGCCTTCCTCAATTTCTTGGGGTATATTGACCTGATTGAGCCTTCCAAAGATTGATCCCAGCGACATCTTTTCTGTAAATACATTAAATCCATGAAATTATACATCTCTAGTGAATTCAATCTAAATTATATGGATGAAATTGTCAAATGATCTTTTAAACAGTAATTGATTCAAGAAAACAAAACGATAAATTAAAAAAATTACCCTAAACTCTCTCCAATAAAATGTTAATGTTCCTCGAGATATTTTGTCGAACTTGTACCCCTCCAAATCAGTTTGTAACTTGAAACTTCTCATTTTACACGCTATAGCACCTGATGGTTGTAAACTGTTCATGAATCAATGAAAATTAATATAGAACCCATGAAATATTAACAAAGCTTATCATCATCAATGACATGTAAAATAGTTCACTTACATTTTTTTTAAACCCAAACAAGTAGTTGATCATGCTGAGAGTGTGATGGGTTCCTTCCTACATTTAGATTTTGAAATGGGGCAGAAGGCAAACGCGATTCTGTTGAGGGTGGAGGTGAATGTGAAGCTATAGCAGGAAATGATTGAGGCGAAGGTGAATCTATTCTAGGTGATGAAGATGAAGGTGAAGGAGAAGGTGAAGATGATAATCGAGTGTGAGACAAAGATTGACTATGAGATGTATGAGGATGTGGATGTCGAATTGGAACTTGAGGTGACGACCTAGGTGGAGGTGCACCAAATGCCGCAGCTCCATCTGATTGAGCTTGAGGTAATGATGTAGGTGGAGCTGTGCATCAAAAGAGAAGACATCAGCTCTATGAAAGAATCTAAATTGTGTGGCTAATGGTTAGAATATGAAAGAATCTAATCTTAATAGAAATTCATACCAAGCATCTCACTCATCTGAATAGAATCTGTAACACCTCTAGCTGAGGTAGCTGGTGATTTTGGCTCGCTCTGAAACAAAGGTCGACTTTGAGATTCATGGCGATGCGGATGTCCAATTGAAACTTGAGGCGATGACCTAGGTGGAGGTGCACCAAATGTCACAGCTCTATTTGGTTGAGCTTAAGGTAATGATGTAGGTGGAGTTATGCATCAAAAGAGCAGACATCAGCTCTATAAAAGAATATAAATTGTGTAGCTAATGGTTAAAAACTGAAAGAATCTAATCTTAACAGAAATTCGTACCAAGCATCTAATTCATCTGAATAGAATCTGTAACACCTCTAGCTGAGGTAGCAGGTGATTTTGGCTCACTCTATTGTACAATAAGCCATCCAGACAAAAATCTTATACTATAGACAGTTTATATAAGTTAATTAATATACATGTCAATGTATATTTTAGACCAAATGGCAGACATTGGAAACCATAGCATTCAAGTCAAGTTTTCATTTCAAAATCATCATTAATAAAAAGAATCATTCTTTTTATTTGTATATTAAACTATTGGTTCACATGATTTATAGCCATATGAGATATACTTGGAGTTTGTTGAAGCAGTGAATTTATATTTGTTAACGAAATTCTAATAGAGAAGAGAAGTTAACACACCCAACAACATCAAAGGAACGTCTTAGCTCATAGTATATGCAATAATTATGCCCCAAATATGACCTTTGAACCCTAAAACCAAACACCTTTCGCATTCATTGCAACACTAATTAATTAGACCATGTGCATACAATTGAACAACCTCATTTTACAGTACAACATAGTAATATATAAAACAATCAATACATAAAATGACATATCGACAAATCTGAACACATTTATTAGTCCTAAAGCGCTTAAATAAGGTTAATAGTTGAAAAGGCAGAGCTTTTCAATATAGGCTTAAGAAAATAGATTTAATGGGCTATTTGATCATCTGTTATATGCTATTAATTCATGCTCATTATTCCTTGCTTCTCTATATGTCTAATATTTTTCCCTCTTCTCTGGCTCTTTGCTCTGTTTATGCTTGATCATGTCCTTTTAATTTCTTTCTGTTACATATTCTTTTAATCTATAATTAGATTTCAATGTTGGAAAACAATGATCCGGAATCTCATAAAATTAAATATCCGGATCAGGTTTGAAAGAAACAAAAACTTAAAGAAATATAATGATGTAATCTCCTAAATCCAAATGGAAGTATCTGGACAAGTACCTAAGAATATACTGAGAGCATCCGGTTAAAGTTTAGAAAGGAAACAAACCTTTAAACCGTTCAAGATTAGAATCTAGAAGAACTGATTGCTAAGCATCCAGATAAAGACATATCCGGTGATACTGAGTCTGAAGACATCCGGAAAACTCAGATATCAAGACAATGGGAAAAGACAATGGGAAAAGTTTCAATTATAACTTTTTCCCTCCATCTTTTGATCTACAAAGTCAAAGATCTTTTCCCTATGAGCAAGACAAAAGAGACAGCTCGCACTTTTTCGAAAAAGGATGAAAGGACTGATATCGGACAGAAAAAGGAAACAACCTTTTTAACCTAGACCAATAAGAAGGCGCGTGGAGCTCACACCAAAAAGTTTCTGGTATAAAAGTTGGTATGACACTAAAAAAATAAGGAAAACAATCACTGACATCTTTTCAGCCTCAATCCCAAGGATTGAAACGGGGTGAAATTACTAACCAATTGATCAACAGCTCCGGAAGCACCACATTTTACCTGATCAACGATGAAGATTGAGTTACAGCTCACCAACCCACAACGGCTACATTTATGATCCAAGCTTATAAAAGGAAAGCTTCATAAGTTGAGAAAGGGCTGGTTGATTTCACAAAAGCATATAACAAGAGAACTTGCAAGAAAGCAATCATATTAACAAATCCCTGCAAGAACTAAATCACTAAAAATCAGTTTGTAAGGATTCCGAAGTAAGTTATAAACTTAAGGAAGTCCAAAACCAAAACCTTTGATAGAAACCAAAGTGAAAAATATCTCCTACTTGGGTGAGTAGTGAGATTGGGATACAGCTTGAAGAAGGTTCTTTGAGTGGGATCTCCCTGTATGACTCAGCTTAGATTCGGCATAGAAGTCTAAGTGATATATCCTGCTAAAGACAAAAGGTTTCAGGTAGGACTTGGTGCTTCTAGTGGTATATCCTACATTTGGAAGGGGTTACCATCCAAAGACAAACTGTAAGGCTTGATTTCTGCCAGTTGGAAAAAAACACAATAGTGGAAGAGCCCAAAGGAAAGAACCTATGGGGACTAGACGTAGGCAGGGCCGAACCAGTATAAATCATCATGTTTGATTTTCTCTAACTCTTTATTTATATTTGCATAAAATTTCATATTTGCATCATCCAGAGCTATAACATCTGAAAGCCATCAAACACGCTATATAAGACTTTTTAAAGTATGTTAATTCCGAGAAAAAGGGTCATTCACCCCCCCCCCCCCCCTCTAACCTTATATAGACCCTCACAGGGACCAACAAGTGGTATCAAAGCTAGTGCTCAAACTAGAGATCTAACCATCTCGAGCTAAAGGTCCATATATTTTAATCTAAAAATCAAAATGAATTTCAAAACTAACAACTCCTTCCAAAGGGTATGTCTATTACCAGTCCTCCACTCTTCACCGGTGAACACTACATGTTCTGGAAAAACAGGATAAAGAATTTCATTCAGGCTCAAAGCATTATGGTATGGATGGCCATTAAAGATGGTCCATATGAGCCTACGCATGAGGTAGATGGTTTAACCACCCGTAAGCCCTCGAGCTTATGGGATGAGAATGATTATAAAAGATTGCGTGAAAAAGCAAATGCTATTAACATGCTTTATTATGCTCTTAGTACAGCTGAATTCAACAGAATATCTGAATGTGAGAATGCATAAGAAATTTGGCAGAAACTAGAAGTGACCTACAAGAGAATAAATAAGGTCAAAGAAGCCAAAATAGATCTACTTCAGCAAAAGCTTGAAAGTTTCAAGATGGAGCCTAAGCAGTCCATCAGTAACATGAAAACTAGATACACAAATCTAGTGAATGAGATGAAGAGGCTGCGAAAGGAGATATTTGAAGTGGATATGGTCAAGAGAGTACTCTGGAGTCTTACCAAGGAGTGGGATAACAAGAAGACTGCCATTGAGGAAGCTCATGACCTAAATTTCTATAGTTATGACGAGCTCATTGGCAATCTCTTGACTCAAGAGTTATCTCTGGAAAGGTATAGCCAACAAGTGAAGAAGCCTGAAGAGAAGAAGAAAGCTATTGCACTTAAGGTAGAATCCACTAGATCAGCTTCATCCGGAGAAGAAGAGCAAGTCACGGAATCTAAAAGTACTAAGGAGCAACTAGCTCTATTAACTAAACAACTCAACAGATTCCTACAAAAGAAAGAAAGGAGGAAGCCCAGAAAATATGAATCCCAAAGACCAAGGGAAGGCATATCCAGAAGAGACAGGCCCAGAAAGAATCTGGAAGAAAAGAAGGATCCAAAAAAAGAAGCTGCTTGTTTTGAATGTGGGGAGAAAGGCCACTTCAGAACAAAATACCCTAAGCTTAAAAGAACAAGAAGCACAAGAAGAAGGCAATGGTGGCTACCTAGAGCAATAGTGAAGAAAGTAGCAGCTCACCTTCAACAAAAGAAGAAGAGACTGCTAACTGTGCATTCATGGCACCGACTAATCCGGAAGCAGAGCAATTTGGAAATAATGTCTCTAAGCAAGATAGAATGCAAATCAAACAATCAAATTCAGAAACAGTAAATATTGAGGTAAACTCTTATTCAAATTCTGCTTCTAACTTTGACCTTGATAGAGCTTTATCTATTGTGATCAAGAGTGTGAAGAAGAACACCAAAGCGATCAAATCCTTAAGAAGACAAGTGTTGGAAATTATTGAGGACAATAAAGCATTGGCACAAGATGTCAACTTAATAAGAACAACAAAGCACATTAATGTGGTTGAAGAGAGCTTCCTGAGAAATAAAATGCAGATATTAAGTGCTAACTTGATGGGGTTAGATAGGGAGCTAACCCTGATGAAGGAAGCATCCGAAAGGAGATCAAGCCGCTCACAACCAAGAAGGAACCCAAGGTAAAATACACAAAGAAATCAACATCCAACTGCTAAAGGAAATCCAAAGCCTTCCAATCATAGAGTGAAGGAGGTTACCAGGAAACCACGAGCCCAAATATGCACTACTGTAAAAAAAGGAAAAGCTAAGGTTGTATATAATCAGCAATCTGCTAAGCAAAGAAGGAACCATGCAGCAGAAGTTGTACCCCCAACCAGCTTCTGGTTACACACCGGATCATCTACAAGTGTACAAGAAGCTAAGTATAGAGGGAACGATAGGAATGAGGATCTTGAAAAGATTGAAAAGAAGCAGGAGCAGAACAGACCCATCTCAGGGTACAGGTTTTATGGGAGAAACAATCATATAACTAAATTATGTAGATTTAAAAATGGTTATTATGATGTCAATCCTTAGCCTAAAATGGTTGATAACCCGAGAAGACCCAAATCTGATTGTGTACCTAAACCCACTTGATCTATTTTATAGGTATGCCTTAGATCTATAGTAGATCAACACACTTGGTACATTAATAGTGGATGTTCAAGGCACATGACAGGTGATGAGAAGGCCTTCATCATATTAACCCGGAAGAAAGGAGGCAAAGTGAGTTTTAGAGACAATCAAAAGGGATAGATCATTGGACATGAAACCATTAGCTCTGAATTAAAGATAGAAGATGTCTCACTGGTTGATGGACTCAAGTTCAACTTGCTAAGTGTACCTCAACTTTGTGACAAAGGACGAAAAGTCACCTTTGATTCCGGAGGCTTCTCAATCTATGATAGTAAGTCTAATCAACTTATTCTTTATGCACCTAGAGTAAACAGTGTATATTCTGTAAACATTAAAAATGAGAAAAAGAATATTTGCTTGGTGTCCAAAGAAGAACAATCATGGCTATGGCACAGGAGGTTGGGACATGTTAGCATGAACCTCCTATCCAAACTAGCCAAAAAGGAATTGGTAGTGGGTTTTCCTAAGGTTGCTTTTGATAAGGATCATCTATGCACTGCATGTCAATTAGGTAAACAGCATAAGAAAAGTTTCCCTTCCATCTCCTACATTCCTTCCAAAAGAGTACTTGAGCTCTTACACAATGATCTCTTTGGTCCAATTAAACCATTGACTTTAGGTAGAAGATAATACAGCATGGTCATTGTGGATGATTATTCTGTATATATGTGGGTTCTCTTACTAGCAAGAAAAGATGAAGCCTTTGACCAATTCTCAAAAACATTCATCTGGATAGAAGTAGAACAGGGCATAAGCATTGCACACATTCGGAGCGATAATGGTGGCGAGTTCAAAAATAAGCATTTTGTTGAATTTTATGAGTCCAAGGGCATTGAACATAACTTCTCTGGCCCTTATACTCCTCAACAAAATAGAGTTATTGAGAGAAAAAAATAGGACCATAGTTGAGATGGCTAGAACAATGCTAAGTTAAAACTATTTGCCAAAATATTTCTGGGGTAAGGCCGTACACACAGCATGCTATATCTTAAATAGAGCTCTCATTAGAAAGACTTTAAAAAAGACCCCCTACAAAATCTGAAAGGAAAGAAAACCCAAAATTGGGTACTTCAAAGCATTTAGATGTAAATGCTACATTCTAAATGATAGAGAGCAACTAGGAAAGTTTGATCCTAAATCTGATAAAGCAATTTTCCTTAGCTACTCAATATATAGTAAGGCTTACAGAGTCTTCAATAAACAAACCCAAACTGTGGTAAAATCTATACATGTAGATTTTGATGAGACTAACCATGCAGGTAAGAAAAGCTCCACTCCAGAAGATCTAGTACCGAAAAAGAAGGAAATTCAAGTTCCTGATTCCTTCCAAATCAAGAACTATAAAGAAGAGGATGAAAGAATATCCTTTAATCCAGAAGTACAACAAGTTAATCTCAATCCATATGAGATAAACTTCAATGATGACCAAGGAGAGCAAGCTGAGGCAGAAGTGGAATAAGTTCCAATTCAACACGAAGGCCTACAGAGGGAAATCCAGACTCATAGAAATCATCTGGTAGAAGCTATTTTAGATAATGTCTAAAATCCAGTCAGAACCAGAGGATAACTTAACAGGATGATGAGCCACGCTGCTTTTATCTCTCTTGTTAAGCCAAAGAAATTTCAAGATGCTAAAGGAGATGAAAGCTGGATGATGGCAATAAAAGAAGAGCTAGATAAATTTACCAGGAATGATGTATGGGATGTAGTAGCACCTCCAAAGGGAAAGCAAATTATTGGCACCAAATGGGTATTCCAAAATAAGCTAGATGAATCTGGAGTAGTGGTAAGGAACAAAGCAAGATTGGTTGCCTAAAGCTACAATCAACAGGGTAGGATTGATTTTGAAGAAACATTTGCCCTAGTAACAAGACTGGAGGTAATCCGGATTTTATGTGCTTTTACATCATTCGTGGGATTCACATTGTTTCAAAGGGATGTCAAAAGTGCATTTCTCAATAGAGTTATCTAGGAAGAAGTCTATGTGGAGTAGCCACCTAGATTTGAAGATTCAAACCATCTGGATCATGTCTACAAGTTGAAGAAAGCTCTCTATGGATTGAAGCAAGCTCCAAGAGCTTGGTATGAGAGACTCACTACATTTCTCATATCCAAAGGATATATCAGGGGCAAAGCAGACACAACTCTTTTCATCAAGAAAAAGAAGAATGATATTATTCTAGTCCAAATTTATATAGATGATATCATATTTAGAGCAACTGATGAAAGGATGTGTGAAGAATTCAGCTCTCAAATGCAGAAGGAATTTGAGATGTCCATGATGGGAGAACTCAATTTTTTCCTTGGTTTACAAATCAAGCAAAGTCCGAATGGGATTTTCATTAACTAGTCAAAGTACACCAAGGAAATCTTGAAAAAGTTTGAAACGGACAAGAGCAAACCAATGTCCACTCCCATGGGTTCAGAAACAGTCCTATCTAAGGATTGTGAAGGAGAAGATGTTGATAAAAAGCTCTATAGAGGGATGATTGGTTCACTTCTATACTTGACAGCAAGCAGGCTTGACATACACTATGTAGTCTGTTTCTGTGCAAGGTATTAAGCCAATCCTAATGACTCTCATCTCAAGGCAGTAAAGAGAATCCTTAGATATATCCTAGGAACCACTGAAGTTGGACTATGGTATCCTAGTAATGGAGATTTCACACTCCAAGGCTTCACTGATGCAGACTATGGCAGAGACACTCTTGAGAGAAAGAGTACATTCAGAGGTTGCCATTTCCTTGGAGATTGCTTGGTATCATGGTACAGTAAGAAGCAAACTTCAGTTGCTTTATCTACTGCAGAAGCAGAATGTATGGCAGCTAGAAGTTGTGTAGCTCAACTCCTTTGGATCAAGCAATAACTAGAAAATTATAGAGTTCAATCCAGATGTATGGATGTTATGTGTGACAACAAGAGTGCCATTGATGTGTCAAAAAATCCAATACTCTACAGCAAGATGAAGCATGTCAACATAAGGCATCATTTCATCCGGGATCATGTAATGAAGAAGGATGTTGCCTTGATATACATTCCAACCAATTAGCAAAGAGCAGATATCTTTACTAAACCATTAAGTAAAGATCAATTTGGCAAGCTAAGGGAATCAATTAGGATGTCTAATCCAATTTAAAGAAAATTCAAAAGAGAAGAAGATTTGAAGAAAGCTCTACTCCGGATGGAACATTGCTAAGTCAGCAGACAAGAATGACATATGGCAGTAAAAGTGCAGAAATGTAACTATTCCCTTTTAAATTTCAAACAGTTATTGGGTGTTATACGTGTTGTAAATTCAACAGTTGGTTTTGAAAATAAACTGTTCCCATTCTCTGGTTAAACTGAATTTACCTCTCTCCTAAAATCCCGACTGCCATATCGTCAATCCAGCTAAATTAACGACATCCAGATTACTAAAATACCCTCACTTTGAAAATGCTATATAAACTCCCAAAAATCTTTGTTTTCTTCACGCGAGCAACAATCATATATTGTTACTCTGTAAAAATTCTATCTCAAACCCTAATCTCTTTCAATTCCTCAAATGGCTGCTATCATGACCAGTGAAGGACCCAAACTGCTTCCCCAAAAGAACATCATTGATGAATCTTCTCTCAATGATAAATACTTTACCCTTATAAACTTCGAACCCTTTAACTCCATGATTCCTACGGACTACCTAGGAGATAACTTCTTGTTCGTGACTGATCCATACTCTAAACTAATCGAAGATCAGTACTTGGGGGATTTCCTCAAGATCAAGTGCCCAACCTATCTGGAGTTAGTGAGAGAATTTTATAATAATCAGTACTTGGGGGATTTCCTCAAGATCAAGTGCCCAACCTATCCGGAGTTAGTGAGAGAATTTTATGATAATCTCATAGCACACTCCTTCAAGTTCAAGGAAAGACAATTACCATTACTCCGAAGTCGTTTGAGAAATTCTTAAACATGAAGAATGATGGGTTCCAACTGCGAGACGATGGGCATGAACAACAAGTGAAGTACGACCCAAAGATATGGCTGCATCCTAATTATTTTGGGAACAAATGTTTAACATACTTCCCAGAAATGCCAAGATACCTCCAGCACGCACTTGCCAAATTGGTACTTATCCGGAAGGGCTCCCTCATCACAGTGTCATCCTTCCACCATTGTGTGTTACAGCACTGGGTGGAAAGTAGAGTTATTCATATGCTAGTACTGATCATCCACTACATGAGGCAGCACAGGAACTCTTATGGCACCCTTATCACTCGAATTTTGATTGCCAATGAAGTAAACTTAACCGTTTTATTGTGTGAGGCAATGCAGAGGGATACATCGGACTGAGCCAAGACATGTTTCTTTATTAATTTGGTCGTCTTCTCGATCCTTGGACTAGTGTAGGACTCAACGTTTGGCTGCTTTGAGAAATATTACACGACCATTTTGGTGAACGTGTGTCCAAGAATTGATGATGGTTGAATCTTATCGATCATATTTGTCCTTTATGACAGGAATGGCCAAAGAGTAGCGAAACTGTAAAGCCTAATAGGAGGAAGGTGCCACACATTGCTCTGAATCTGATGTTGATGGCGCCTTTTCATCTTGGCGATGCAATTGCGATTTAGGCTTCCCAAGGTATAGACCACCCACTGAATCTTCTTTTTGAGATAGTCTGTGTGATGCTCATAGATCTTGAAACTTTTATTTGATTAGCTTGCACACAGTACCCTCGGGGTGGGACGCTTGGAAATCCGGTGACCCACTTTGAGCGCATCTTTGTATGACCAGGCGTAGGCGATACTATGATCTTTAAGCACTTTATTATCTCACATTTGTTTTTAGCGGGAGTCAAATTATTGGAAATGGTTACCACTTGAGAAATTCCATTTGTACTCAAATTAATTTCATGTAATAAAGTATCGCGAATACTGAAAACTTCATTTGTATACTTATATGAATGCGTGGACTAACTGGGCAAAATAAGACACTAGTAAATGAAATGAAATTGTTCATCGAATTGAAAGTTTTAATAGTAAAATTGTTCAAAACTAAATAAAATTACATATTTAAATAGTCATCCTCCATATACGGAGGGTCTTCATCGGCCAACAGGGAGGTCGGACTCGATCATCCCTACTCGTTGCTAAATTTTGGTAAGGGATTGTTCATCGTGCTGGGTGCTTATTCCGGTTTGGCCATCTTACCCTCTTCCACCAGTTGCTGGATGGTGAGAATCAGAGCCTGACATTCATTGGTGTGGTGACCTGGCTGGAAGTTGTACCCGTAAAAATTCATCCTTTTGTCCTTCCCAGGAGGCCTATACTCTTGCAGGGGTTTAAGAGGGTTGGTCTCTCTTAACTCGGTGAAGATTGCATTGAGTGGCAGCTTATATGGACTTACACTAACCATGGGGTCCTTGCTAGGTTAAGCCATGGTGATTATGGGGGTAGAGCTAGAGGCTTCATTGTTCTGCCTTCGCGGCTCACTCACACTCAGCATCTCGGTCGACCTTTTCGGCCTTCTCAAAAATTGCCTTGTACGAGGGGAATGAGTCAGTAGTTGTCTCCTTTCTGAACAAAGGAAGGGATCCATCAATGAGCTTAGTGATCATCTCTTCCAAACTCAGCTTGGATTTCCTCAAAACCTAAGTGGCCATCAAACGGTGGAAGTATTGCTTAAAGGTCTCACCAGGCAACTCGCGGACAATCTCAAGATGTTAAATGGTTGTTTCTATCATGGTGTTAAAACTATAGTGGTCAATTAAGGCCTCTAAGAGGAGCTTCCAGTTGGTGACCACATGGTAAGGCAGGGTATGGTACCATTCAAGTACTGGGCCTCGTAAAGAGCACGAAAACATTTCAGCAAAGACCTTGTCCTTTAACATCTTCACTCTCATGAACCTTTCATACATAACAATGTGAGAAGCAGGGGCGCTAGACCCATCATAGTGTTCCATGTTAGGCATGGTAAAATTTTTGGGAACCTAATCCTTATCCCGTTCAGGTTCTTTATCTCGGTTTGATTTGGCAGTCATCAATTGATGGATATAGGCTTGGATTTTGGGTGTCACGCCCGGAGGTTGAGTGACCTGGTTATTGATCGATTGGCTTACGAGTGCGTTGACTCTGGGTGTCACCCCTGGAGGCTGCATAACCTAGTCATTGATTTGAGAGCCTCTAACTAAGGCGATACGCCTAGAGGTTGCTTGACCTAGTCGCGATTTAGAACTGGAGGGGATGGTGGAGAAACATCTAAGTGAGGATGAGTAATCAGTTGGCTGGCAAAAGGATTCTAGAGGTGAGTCGTTCCCCCGGGTGTTGAGGTTTGCAGAAAAGCAGAAGCTTTCCAAACTGAAATAGGCTTTTCATAGATTGAGTCGAGGGTGTTAGGTGCAAAATAGGTGCAACATGCCTTGCCCCTACCGGACTGGACAACATCTATGCTGAACCATTCTAGGCTTGCATGACAGACTCCGAAATCTTATTTGAATTCTTATCCTTAAGGGCTTTCTTGACGGTTGCTTGGATAGTTGTTTGTATGGAAGCCTGAAATGCATCAAAGTTCACAAACTAAGCCATGGCGCTAGCAAATTTAAAACTAGGGGGTGACTGAGATCCTTCTCTCGAAGTGGGAGTAAGGCCTAATAGATCCTCGAGCGGAGGGTTACTTCCTTCGTTATATGTGAAGGACATGGCTGGTTGCGAAGGTCTGGATTGGAAGGAAGACTGTTTGGATCATGAATTGAATGTCAGACCATGAGTGGGTTGTAAATGGTATGGATGGTATGCATGCTTTTTGTTTTTGGGAAGCGATGCATGATATGTACGGCTGCACATAGAGGTGATTAGTGATGATGCAGCGGCTTATCCCTCCAATATACATAGGACATTTGTACCCCTCGTCACGTATAATGATATGTTGTGACTCAACGGGGGTACAAAAGAAGTCTTATGGATGTTGCTAAACCGCTTCCACGAGTGGAGATTGGCAAGGGTAAGTTGAGTTTTGGCACTTGAAGCCAATGCATGGGTAATGCATGAGCACGTAGCACATAGCACACGAAACGTCCCTCTTCCAACCTTATGACTCCAACATAACGCCTCTTTGGACGTATTGAGTTTGGCTTCTTCACCGATAATGGCAAAAGAAGTGCATCCTAATTATTTTCTTTGTTTTAGTAATCCTAGAGGAATGAAGTGCTAGGGCTTTTCTAGCACGGCTTTGGTATAGGTTTGTTGACGTAGAAGGTTCTCGTTTACCTTGATTCCACATTACTGAACCACTCCTCAAATAGGTGTGATTGCAAAAGTTAATGTGTTGGTTGAAATGAGTGATCCACCCACTAGGCATCCTCAATTCCTAACAGGGCATGAGTGATACTTTCGTGAGCTTCTTATGTAAAATGGGGCACCTAGAAATTACCAAACTATCTACATGCATAAGGATAAAACGTCATGAAAAAGAATGAAGTTTTAATTTAGCCAATGATTTCAATAAATCATCAAAATCTTTTAAACTTATTGAAAAATTAAGTTCAAGTTTAAAGAGACCAAATCCCCAGCAAAGTCGCCACTGTGAGTGGACGACATTTTATGTGACGGTTGTGAGGCCGGGCGGAAGGATCGGTCTTCTTTTCAAAATGATTGTCACATGATGGTGGTTGTGAAAATGGTTTAACATGTTTTATGTTCAAAAGATACGAGATTGAAACCCCGTACTTAAAATAGAGTCTCCACCCAATTCAGCTCAACCGGGAAATTTTCTTACGATTTTCCCACCGGGTGGTAGACCATACCTTAAGTAGAGATTCTAAGTTATGTTATCTATTTTACATTGGCCAAGTTAAAGGATTTCATTCTTTCTTAATCGGTTTAAATTCACCCTATTTGTTATGTTTTTCGGTTTATATGTTGTTAGCGCGTTATTTAGCAATCATTCAAAGCGATAAATAAATAAATTATTACAGTCATCCAAAAATAAATATGGAAATTAAAATTATTACAAGGCTTTCGAATCCTATACATTTATCTATACAATAAATAGAAATACCCGAAGGCCTAACATACATCTAACCTAAATCTACCTGCACAAAATGGTTAGTACAGGTATGGCACGTATACAAGGTATATCACACAAAATGGCACCCTTGACAGTTGGGTCCAAGGAGCAGCGCCCCTTGCGGGTTTGAGGGGTAGCACCCCAGATAGAGTCGAAGGGTGATAGCCCTCGCGGGGTCCAAGGGCAGTAGCCCCTCGCGGGGTACAAGGGCAGCACCCCTGGCGCGGTCCAGGGGCAAAGACCCCGATTGGGATCGAGCTACCATGTTAGCTTGAAAATTTTTTATTTTAGAATATAAGTTCCCTTTGAAAAATTCATTTTCCGAACGAATTTCTAGGGAAAAGTCCATTTTGGACATGATCATTATTTTAACAGAATTATTAGTGAAAATGCCACATGGTATGGGGTGAGGACCATTTTCGGGGAGTTCTGGACTCCCATCATTGCATTGTACATCCTATCTTCGGAAATTAAACTAGGTCAAAAATAAAACAAAAATGAAACTACTGTCCAGAACCCCATACTGCCGGCGGTATGAATGAGGCCGCCAGCGACATCAGTGATGCCATAGACGTTCTCATTTACACAGGCAGGCTGAATGATATTTTGAATACCATAAAGAAAGGGTCCTGCAAGAAAATGAGGCCGTTGGGGGCAAATGAGGCAACCGGCGATATCAATGATGCCGCTGGCAGCATGGTTGATACCGTTGGCAGCTTCGAATGCCTCCGATGGCTTTAGTTTCTTGCAGCAGCTGTTTTTGGCTAAAAAGCAACCAAAACCCAAAACTTAGCACAAAATAGCAAATAAACACAACAAACAAGTAAAATGAAAGCCAAAGAGCTATGAGACTTAGAATTTTTACCTCGGGGCCGTGAATCCACCTCTCAGTGATCCAATGACACCTCCAGGGAGCTCAAACGATGATTTGGGTAGTAAATGGGGTATTCAAGGCTCTAAGACCTATTAAATTGATTTTTAATCATAAAGTCTACTGATTTTAAGTTAATATCAGAGAGTTCAATGAACAAAAACCGAGAAAAGATGGAGTGATTCCTCTTTTCTTACCTTTTCTTCACCTTATCCCACTAAAACTAATCAAAATATCCCTAGAATTCAAGTGTGTAGTTGCCAACCCTTGTATTGGCTGAGAAATGGCCTTTACAGAGGCTAAAATCTGTTGGAAATTGCCTTGGATCAATTATCCGTCGGATATCGAGCAAAAAGGGTAGACAGCTATTCTGCAGAGGAAATGATGCCTTTGGCGGTATCAATGAGGCCGCTGGCAGCCCCACCTTCCTAATAGGTCTAAAAAGCAAGCACGATTCATGCTCGAATTTGGGGAAAGGGAGAGGAAATCCGGCAAAAGGTGATTTTGATGGAAAAACTGCAATATTGCGGTTTATTTTTTACTTTAAAGGTTATTTTGGAATAAATTATTTTTTAGGTGTAATTCATCAGTCCGAGCTACCACATGACGCGTTACCAGACACGCCAAACTGAATTTTTCCGAAAATAAAATTCGTAGAGAAATTTATATCGGTAATAAAAATACCAAAAAAGATTTTTTATCATGAGGAATAAAATTGGGTATACGTCATTATCGTCTCGCGAGAGGGACTATAAAATCTCGTGCTTACAGTAGTATCAACTGATTTTAAGGGCACATAGTTTAGGATATAAACTGTGCTCTCAAGTCCATATCTCCAAAAGGATTTACTGAGACTTCCTTGGCTCATCATAGACCTAACCATGTTTAACAATGCTTAATTCCTCTCAAACATGCCATTATGCTAAGGAGTATACGGAGGGGTCTACTAGGATAATACTCATTTATCCCTTAGATAATCTTGAAACTCTTGGTTTAAATATTTTCCACCTCGGTCTAACTGTAGTGCCTTAATATTTTTTCAAGTTTTATCTCAACTTCATTCCTATAGTCTTTGAATCTTTCAAAATTATCTTATTTGTGCCTCTTAAGGTACAGATACCCATATCGTGAGTAATCATCAATAAAATTGAAGTAAACAAATTGTCCATGTGTTTAGACATTCATTGGACCACATACATCTATGTGTATTATTTCCAATCTACTCATGGTACACTCCCCTTTTTCCTCAAAAGGGCTTCTTTGTCATTCTGCCATTTAAACAAGGTTTGCAAGCCCCATAAGACTCCCAGTCTACTAGGCCCAAGTTATCACCTTTGTGTAACTCAGTTAAGCGGGTTTCGTTTATATGGCCTAAACGACAATGCCATAAGTAAGATGACTTGTCTTTATCTAATTTCTCTTAGCATGGTTAATATTGAGAATACGCTTTTGTAATCACAAAATATTTTTCATTACACTTCTATCTAGAATTATTTTCATAATCTTTGATAACATTACACTTTTATCTAGAATATTTTTCATAATCTATGATAACATTTATTATCAAATTGGAATTAATTCTATCTCCTGTGAAGCAGGAAACAATATTCATAAAAGTATAACAATAATTTTGTCCTTATTACAAAATAGCCAAATAGAGATTTTAAGTTCCTACATCAATAGCAGCTACCAAGCTCTTATAATATTTCGTAGGTACAATTCTTCTTTTGAGAATCCCCTACTTCTCTTTAATACCTATACTTTTGTATAGATATGTGATTCACATACTTGATATCTCATATCTTTGTTGAATCCCCAAGAGATGTAGAACATTCTCAATTATAACACCTTGAAGCGGAAGTTTCCAAAACCTCTTCTTCTCATGCTATGAGACAAAGCCTGTCAATCTCATATTTAAATGAAGATTGTGTTTCCAATATCCCATATTGAAACAATTACTTTATTTCTAAAACAAAGCTCTCAAGATCCCTTCATTTTCTCTTAACTTCGCTCTTTCTGCTTCTATATTAGACAACTCGTGTCCCTTTACATCTTTAGGATACCCTAGAATCATTTTCCTTTCTTGGAAAAAATCCTTTCTAATATGTAAAGACATAGACTTCTAAGTCCACAATTTTGTCTTAATATTTTAATGGGGATTTATTGGTGCAATAGGTCTTGCTTAATCTAGGACTTATACATGGATATAATTATGAAACTATAACTAATTTTGGGCTATAAGGAATTAGTAGTTCCAACCTAGGGGTTATGCTCAACTGGTATTTCATAATCATTCCATCATGCGAAGACTCGATATAGCATAAATATAAACAAGGGTGTTCATTGTTCAAGTTCTTGCACCTATGTCTATATGTTTTAATTTAACAATTTAAAATTTTATTATAAAACCATTTAATGAATCCAATTCATTATACTAGAAATCAACTAATTCAAAACAGTTCCTATAGTATTTAGAATCTAGAACCGATGAAAATTCCCGGGTAGGAGAGGCCCCCTTAAAGTAAATGAGCAGCCTTGTCAAATCCTTGCCAGAACTAACATGGGCCCTTCTGACTCAGTTAACCATAGACTATTTAAATCAAAGATTTTGTTCTTTTCTAATTGAAGAATTATTTCACTTAATTCAAAAATCAAAGCATTTACAATCTCAAGTAAAACATTGTTAATTCTTAGATAACTACCCTAACTAAGTTTGAGCAACACTTAATCTAGTTATCACAATATTTTCTATTGCAACAAATAAATTCCTAGGCATGGCATAGCATACTCAAAAATATTTCATAGAAAATTAGACCTAGCATGTTTCTAGTCAATCATACAATCGCATTAGGCAGGCCCATGATACCACTGTTGGTCGAACAAGCGCAGCAGAAATTCAAAATTTAATCTATAATCCAAGGAACTCCTAAGCATGGCATGATTGACAACATAAACTATTCTATTATTATTCTAGGTCATAAACACTTCTAAAAGGACCTAATAATAATTTAACCACTTACCAGTTGAAGCATGAATCCCATTGTCGGCAGAGTAACCCCATCAGTTGCGCTCTTCTGCACTAGCCCAAGCGCAGATCTTGCGCATGTACTGTCCAACAGTATATGTACAATTTCACTCACGCAAGTTCCTCGAACCTCGCTCTGTTTGTGTTTCTACTTTCCCTTTTTTTCTATTTTAACCTCCTTATTATTTAACAGGTTCATTTGTCAATATTGGTCTAGCCATATTTCCTTACTCTTCTAGATTAGACCTAGTCTAATGGTTCTTTACATTGCTCGGTCTTAACTCAAAGTGTGTGACCTTATAGGATCCTATAATATCGAGATGTTAAATGTTTAACCTAGCTCAATTCCTTTTAGTAATTGACCGGCTCAGAGCTCCAGACCGTTATGGACTCTAATTACTTTGATCGGTCAAAGTGGCTCTCTAGCAAAGGGCATATGACCACTCAATATTTGGAACATCACATGCAATGTGACTTAATCACGGTTCTACAATAGTATCAATACAATTCACTCCTTCTATCAACTGTGAAGTACCATCTGGTTTCTAGGACTCGATTTAATTGTCAATCCACTAGTAGCGATAACAGCTACCCTAGTATTTAGTCTTGCTGCCAAACTACACTACACAACCATTTTAATGTGTTTATTAGGATCTCATCTTATTAACTCATACTCTAATCAGAGATTTACGAGTGTGTCACTTCTAACAAGTGGCCAAGGTACATCTCCCTTATATTGCTATAATGGAGTGATAGATTCCATCTTGAGTACTCAGCTTACCAATGCACAGACATCAACTATACCCATAATCATCCATATCACCTAGTCTGTAGAATGCTTAGGTATGACCTAAAGTATAGCAACATCTGAACAAGGTAACTAGTATCTCATGTCTAAGGATATTCGTATTGGTATTGTAATGAGACGATTAAAACACCAACACATAATTTAGATTACGGAGTGTTGTCTCATAGCGGTCTCTAATGTATCTCCCTGAATACATTCATGTGTTAGCCCAAGGTACCACCCTTTAGCACTGGAGATATGCTACTCTAAATAAAATTTAAGAGGTATGACGACACATGCTAGTCTATCTGTATCGTCAATGTCCAGTCTTGATGATACTATGACTAGGGATATTTAGACAAATCATAATTATACACAAACCAATTCTCACCAACATAGTCCCACTATGCCCTTGCAATACATGTTATGATTATGTCATGGACTTTTGCAAACACATCAGTGAATATATTCTAAACCATTCATAATATATTTTCATAGTCATTGATATAACAAAAGAATGCCTTTATTAATATAACTTTGTTCGTACAAATAAAACTAACTAAGATATATCGTCCTAATTATCTTAAGGGCATACATCATATCTAACACAGGTGAATGCTGGGAAGAATTTAGCAGTAGTTAAAGTTTTCAATAATAATGTTCCTCTTATTCGGGCGAATTAGGGAGGATTTGGGAAAAGTCAAGACTCTAGAACAAGCCCTTGAGGAATGCCAAAAAACAGTCTGGTCATGTTTCAGCACTTCAGGATGAAACTGTTGTGGTTACTACAGCGTTGACTAGTTTGATTGAGGTGGAATCTGCTATTTCACCTATTATAGAGGCTCCTTTTGAGCAAGTTCAAGTTGGGAATAATTCTCTAATCTCTGGTGTACCTGCTATTAATCTTGTGGTGGATTTAGATACCAAGATGTGCGGGCAATTAAGTGATGTTAGTGAGTCAAGTGATTCAAGTTCTAAGAATGTGGAGTCGGGATCTACGAACAATGATTCTATGCCTACTGGGAGTCAATTGGCTAATCAAGGAAAGATATTTTAGGGCGATTCAGATTCTGACGATGAATAAGATTCGGTTTTAGAATCTAAAATAGTTTCGGCTTCTGCACCAATTGTCCATGAAGAACCATGGCAGATTCAGAGTGGTAAGAGAGGTGCTAAAATGCGAGGTGGAGCAAATAGAGGGAGGGGACAGCCTAGTAGAGGGGCGGGACGTCAAAATCCGCCCAGAGATCGGGAGTGCAAACCTCCACTAAATTATTCTCCTTAGTTGATAGTATTCTTTTACTTCCTAAATGGTTGTTTGACGTTTATTATTTTTTACTATCTTTGTTTCTTTTCTTTTATTTAATAAAATGAGGCCAATTCTCCAACCTCCACCTTTAATCATAAAAAACCTCACTAAAACAATTAGCAGTTAATAGCCAAATTATTATGAAATTTAAAACTCATAAAAGGCTGCTTATTAACACGCCATTTGAAAATTTTAATGTTAATAAAAGGGCTTAAAATTTAATTAATATATGAAACTAAAACCATATAATTATAGAGTAAGAGTTTGTGAGTTTCTGTTTGAATATATATGAGTAATTAAAATTGTGCAACTCTTTACGGTTTCAAATAATGATAATAATAATAATAATAATAATAATAATAATAATAACATAAAAATATTTTCTTTTGAAATAACATAAAATTAATTTTTTTAATAATCCCCACTTATTTCAATAGAAATTTTGAAAACAAAGAATATTCTAGATATCTCAGGTTTGACATATAATACATGGTATTGATATTTTTTTGACTATGAATCAATACTTAATAGATAAAATTTAACTTATGAATATTTGGGGAAATATATAGTTTCTATGAACCAAATAAGCGCTACTGTAAGATAGGTATTTTATCATATCGCATCATACCAAGTACATTTCTGAACAACGCTGTGGTGCGCCACATTAGGCCATGCGCGTGTCTGGTCTTTCATAAGTGCTCTAGAGATAGTGCCAATATCTCATGGTAGCGGCACCACTTCACACTTACATAGTTGATTTCATCAAGTATGTATTGCACTTTATACACCACTCATAAGAGCTATAAAATTCATTAAGAGTTCTTTAACTCAACCTCTCAAAATATGCAATATATCACTTTCTCACATCTAGGACTTAGAATCAATTTTTAGTGCTAGCAGAACTAAATAAAGGCTTGTTATTACCTATATAAATCTATTCCGTGGGATCTCCACTCATGTAGGTTGGGTTCCCACCTTTGGTAATTTCAAATAGCTTAAGTATCATCCTCTCTGATGTTTTCGGTATATCTCAAAAAATTTAGTCAGATGATTTGACCAAAATGACTCTTAACTCACATAGTTAATTGATCAATTCCATTTTTAAGTAATTCTATCACGATATAGTGTCTTAGACAAACATGTTCATTTTTTATCATTGAAGGTCTCACTTTCATAAATACATATTACCATTTCGCAATCACACTTCATTATCACCAAAGGTGATGATTTTATTCTCAAAGAATATATGCTAAGAAATTTACAAACTACGTAGCCTCATTACACGTCAACTCTCAAGAAACGAACTTCGTTATCATTTTCTTAGTTGACTCTCATTTTTATTGCTCCACTACCAAGAGTGAAAACAAAAACATTAGTATATAATTTATCTCATATGAATCAAAAGTTTAATTAGTACAACAGATATTCACAACAAAAATATCATAATTCATGGTATCTCTCAAGTATTTCACAAGCTTTATCATGGTTAGTCAATGACCACCACTTCTCTTTAATTGAATATTGTAATCATAAAGGATATACGTAAACTTCTTAAGAAGTTTTTCCAACGTAGTATTTTAAGATATCATCATTCAGCCGCCTTAGATTCTCATTCCCAAATCACATTATATATATATATATATATATATATATATATATATATATATATATATATATATATATATATATATATATATATATATATATATATATATGTTCAACTCAAACTATGAACATACAAACTAAGATTTTAGAACTTTATTACAATACCCCCACATTTTTAGATATATCGATTTTGTGTAGTAGAGTGTGTTCTACTCTCACTTCATCACCAAGATCACCGCTCATCAATTGAAACAAAAATGTTGTCCCCAAATCCATTGCCATTATAAAATCTATCATACATAGAATAAATTTCATTTTGACGGGAGAACTGTAAGAGATCCTTTAAGATTGTTGCAAAATAATTACAAAAATTAAATAAATATAAATATATATTTGGTCCTTGTTTTTCTCTCTTGAATTTGGGAGTGTCAAGCTAGTTGGAAGTATCCGCCTTGAAGAGTTATTCCACTTCAACTTAGTTGATATGATCACCTTATAGAGTTCAGGTCCCCGCCTTCAACCAAATAAATAAATATAATCAATAGAAATCATATAGAAATATAATGGAAATAATAAACAAGTCAAAGGAACGTAAACACCGATAAGTTGAGTCATGTCTAAGACACTATCCTTAAACGATACTTATAGTTCCGATCAAAATTAAACAACTTCTTTAACCGATTGGTTGGAGCAGGAACAGAAATGCGATATTATATCCATAATAGAGATTAGGGAAGAAAAGTGGAGAAACATTATCAAAATGTAAGTTGTAAAATAAACTCACAAAGAAGCCGAATATATAAGAATGCGTGTTACAACTAAAACAATTAGCATTTAATAGCCAAATTATTATGACTGAGATTTTACGAGATTTGCGGGATTTAAAGCAAGATTTTGTCAGATATGTAATTAGCCCGCCGGCTAATTACCTTTGTAATTAGTCCGCGGGCTAATTACCACCCTTCTATAATTAAAGATGCTCCCCCTCCCCCCCCCCCCCCCCCTCATTTGGACAGATCTAAAACGCCCCCAAAAACCCATTTCGTGCCAAAATCATTCCAAGAGTCCTAACAGCCCCCAAACTCTGCCAAAACACTTCCAAATCCGAGCTTTATCACCGACATTCAGTATAAGCTCATTTTCTGGTCTTAGATCAAGATCCCAAAATGATCTTCGGTCTAAAAACGACTCAATCTCTCAAAAAGTTTCGTATTTTCTATAGAAATAATCCAAGATTATAGTCATAACTTGGGTTAAATCTATTTTCCAACCAAATCACGATCCTTGACAACTTCGGTCCCGCATCGGCTCTCAAGTCATCCTGGACAGACGAAAAGATAAACTAAGGGTAATTGGCTCTAAGAACAACTTTCAAATTCATTAAAACACATTTTTACTGCAGTATTAGTACATATTGCATTCCATTCCGCTGGCTAAGTGAGCCACTAGTGCCACTTAAACTATAATACGTGTAAATAAGCTTGCAGGTACGAACAAACATCCAGAATATGAGGAAACTCTATCCGAGTTTTTGGGCCCAAACCTGAGCGCTGCCGTTACTCTGCCAAAAATTCGGTAGAAAATGTCTATTTATTAAGCCGTTGTAATGCACGTTTTATTTCTTGAATTTAATTCTTAAATAAAGCCATTGTAATGCAGAAATCACCACAAATTCCAAAATTAATCCAAATAATTTGAACAATATGAGTAACTATTATGTCCGAACTCAGAATCTCATTTTCTCTTCAATATAAAAATCCCATCATGGATCAGTATACCACAATTCCCAATGGAGCTGACCGGGTGGCGACTCTATTTCATTTTTAAATAAAGTAAAAAATGTTTTATTTCAAAAATATCTTTTTTCAATAAAATGTGCAAATATATTTCTCAAATATAATCACATTTCTTGCCTACAAAGCCATCGCATTTAAGCAAACTGAATTTTCTCAAACCAGACCAAGCGTCGCGGTTTCCTCAAACAGCACCAAACCAAATCACACCTCGTGCACGGCACCCTGCGTGCTCCGATAAAAATGTCGGCTTGCTCACAGTGGTGACTCTGCTGGGGAAAATTATTTTTATAAAAACCTGATTTTTATAAATATTCTTTTTTGACATAATAAATAAAATCTTGTTCAAATTAAACTTTGGAATTACGGAATTTGTGATAATTTCTGCACTACACAAATTTTAGGACTGCATAGCATCTGCATTCTTCACCCCTAAAACCAATTTAGGTGTCTTTTTGTGAAGTATCTCCAAGTTCGCTTAGGGCTTGAGGGGTATGGATCCAATTACACCCCTTGCGTAATGTACGAGGACCTTGCTCGCTTAAAGGTAAGACTACCTACATATATTATATGTGGAAAAGTTTCCTTCAGTTCACTTAGGGCAACTAGGACTCGGTACACAAAGGCGCAGGGTACCCCAATCACACCCAATCCAGAGATTGAAACCCGCGTATAGATGAACCGTAGACACTTCCCCATAGGTCTATCCAAAAACCTTGAGTGCACGCGAGTAGACTTCGCTAAGTCCCCCGTTGGCTTTAAAGCGAAGTAACCCAAATAGAGTTAAAAGGGCGGTAGGCGCGATATAACCGTTTGCTGCATGTGCAAATTTATTAAATATAAATAAACTAAAACGGACATCATAAACATCATGATTGTGTGAAAACTAACCACATCTTTATGCAGCCATGACACTGATGTGTGCCGTACCATTTTGTTTCCTTAGTTATAGGAACCTAGGCTCAGCCCATGAGCCGAAATTAATCGAGACTAGTAAGTCTACCTAGGCTCAACCTGCGAGCCGAAATGAACTGAGACCAATGATTCCACCTAGGCTCAACCCATGAGCCAAAATTAACCGAGACTAGTGAGTCTACCTATGCTCAACCCATGAGCCGAAATAACTGAGACCAGTGAGTCCACCTAGGCTTAGCCCATGAGCCGAAATACATAAACCTTTTGAGTGACCAGCGAGTCAGCTCACCTTGGACCAATGAGTCAACCCTTTTCGAGTGACCAGTGAGTCAGCTCACCTTTAGACCAATGAGTCAACCCCTTTTGAGTGATCAGCGAGTCAGCTCACCCTTAGACCAATGAGTCAACCCCTTTTTTGAGTGACCCTTGTGTCAGCTCAACACTTGGACCAGTGAGTCAAACCCCTTTTTGAGTGACCAGTGAGTTAGCTTACCCTTGGACCAATTTGTCAACTCCTTTCCAGAGACCAGCGAGTCAGCTCACCCTTGGACCAATGAGTCAAAACCCTCTGAGTGACCCTAGTGTCAGCTCACCCCTTGGACCAATGAGTCAAAACCCTCTGAGAGACCCTAGTGTCAGCTCACCCTTAGACCAATGAGTCAACCCTTCGAGTGACCCTAGAGTCAGCTCACCCTTGGACCAATGAGTCAACCTTTTGAGTGACCCTAGAGTTAGCTCACCCTTAGGACCAATGAGTCAAAACCTTTTGAGTGACCCTAGAGTCAGCCCACCCCTTAGACCAATGAGTTAAAACCCTTCTAGTGTCCAGCGAGTCAGCTCACCTTGGACTAACGAGTCAACCCCCGAGTGACCAGCAAGTTATCTCACCTTTAACCATAGAGTCAACTCACCTTCAACCACCGAGTCAACCCCCGAGTGACCAGCGAGTCAACTCACCTTTAACCATAGAGTTAACTCACCTTTGACCACTGAGTCAACCCTTGAGTGACCAGCAAGTCAACTCACTCTTGACCACCGAGTCAACCCCCGAGTGATAATCGAGTCAACTCACTTAGTCATCCAGATTGACCAAACCTGACTAGTGAGTCACCCGACTATTAGAGTCATCTCAAAAACCTGACCAGTGATTCACCTAACTATTAAAGTCATTCTAAAACCTAACTAGTGAGTCACCCAACTACTAAAGTCACCCCCGACCAATGAGTCCCCTGAATACTTAAATCATCATCGACTGACGAGTCAATTCAACTAGTGAGTCACCTGACTAATAAAATCACCTTCAATCCCCGAGTCAATTCAAACTCAGCCAATGATTTGATAAAAATTGGACTAGTAAGTCATCAAGCCCTGACTAAGGAGTCATCTAATCCTGACCAGCGAGTCATCTGATCCTAACCACAGAGTGGTGTTAAACCCGACTGCAAAGCCCAAACCTTTTGGCACTCCCCAAATGACTAAAACTAAGGTAACCCTATGATCGCCGTATTAAGTACCACAGACTTGTTTGGCATTCCCTAAATGACTAGGGCTTTTCTAAGAATTAAGGCAACTTAGTGACTGCCAATTGATGTCTAGCAAGACACAATAGCTAAGACATTCCTGCAATGACTTGGCCGAAATTCCTAGGGGCATTCTACATGACCCTGACTTTTGTGCATTCCTAGGATGACACAATTTTGAGTTATGCTTTTCATGAAAGAAAACTCGACCAAACCTTGACACTTAAAGTGATCGCTTGACCAAGCCTGCTATTCCACGAGTATCGGAGACTTACCCCTTTTTGTTATGTATTTCTCAAATGCTTAGCTTTCATCAAATATTCCACGAATATTTAGACCCTAGGTAACCCAATGACTGCTAAAATGATACCCATCGAGGTACAAACTTTTTGGCGTTCCCCAAATGACCAAAACTTTACCAACTCTAAGGCAACAGACACAACCTTTTTGGCATTCCTTGAATGACCAAAATGAGTTCTACCCTAGGGGCATCCTAGATGATCCCAATCTCATCGCATTCCTAAAATGGCGCTTCCCTGAGTTGTACTTTCCCTAAAAGACACTCAAATTTGTGCATTTCGTGAATATGGAAAATAACCCAATTAGGTCCTGTCACTATATGTGACCACCCGATCTCATTTGATCTTCCTTGAATGTCGAGATTGATAACCCTATTGGGTATCCCCGAATACCTGACCATTGTCAAATACTCCATGAATGTTAAATCCACTCTCTAGCTAAATGATCCATGGATGTTTAGTGCCCTTTTTGGTACCTCTAAGATCCTACACAATCACATATATTCATTCATTAGGGTTATAGCCATGACCCGACATGTTGTACTACATTAAGTTTAGTCTATAACATGCATTCTATAAATATAACATGTAGTGCCATATACCTTTGTACTTATAACATGTAGTGCCATGTATCCATGTGTATGACATACAACGCCATATAAACCCTAAGCTTATGACATATAGTGCCATGTCATGCTTTGACATGTAGTGTCATTTCATATTTCCGTTTTGACATGCAGTGTCATTCACATTATATTTTTATTTTGACATGCAGTGTCATGTCACTCTATATTTCTATTTTAACATGAAGTATCATGTCAGGTTTAGTTATGCTCTTGACATACAGCACGGCTTTATATTTTGATTTGCTATGCCATGCTTCGATATGCAATGTCAAGTCATCTTGTGATATGCTTATGACATGCAACATCATGTTATACTATATTGTGCTTATCAGGGTGCTAGCCTCGATCCTGTAGGTACCCGGAATACACACAGTGTTAGCATCTCTAAGATGTTAACCATAGTCTTGTATTTATTTCGATTGGACTTGGCCTAAAAGAAAGAGAGAGAGAGAGAGAGAGAGAGAGAGAGAGAGAGAGAGAGAGAGAGAGAGAGAGAGACCACCCTCGAATATCTAACTTCTCTTTAATTCACCATACACAAATGCATACATGCATGCATACGTTACATTCATTCATCGAAAGCTCATTCTTGTGAATTCGCTCATCACATCTGACCAATCACTCTCTCTCCCTCATATCATTAATCTCATACCTAAACATGTAAAGATAATTCATATCATCAGTTAAACCATCCCGCATCATATGTGCCTAATGTTTTACATGCATCACTCTAAAAAAATTTATGACTAACTTTAGCTAAAATATTATCACTCAAGATGGTTACCCAAGGCAGTTTGTTATTGGCATTGTATCATTGGGTTTTGTGGTTCACATAGAACGACATTTCTTCAAAGAACAACCAAGTTGATCAACATTTTCTCTATGAACAGAATGGATAATCATGACCAAGACAAAATCATTGTAGAAGTGGTATCCAAAGCCGTGAAAGACTTTCTGGAGTAAGATACATTCTTGGAAATGATTGATGATGTAATAGCAAAAAGGCTTTCCATGATACCTAATGCCCATACTCCAGCGAGAAAACATATCCAACCTCACCATGTCATCGAGACGAAGAGTTGAAATATGGAAAATATTAGACGATCAACCATCTACAGTATACCTCTATCAAATCGAAGCCAAAACAAAAATGATCTACCTATTGGGGATGATGTTCCAAAAATAATTGAAGCTATCCCTAATAAACCAATCATATGTGGAATATCCGTGTGGAAAGAATCATTAGCAAAGTTATTTTCCAAGTATAGAGATGCTAGTCTACTTCAAAGCTTGAAACCTTATGAAAAGCCAAATGAAACATATAAGGATGACTTCTGCACCTATCACGTCGTCAAGGGGCATCAAACTAATGAATGCACCTGCCTACTCCATGATATCAAACAACTGATAAGTTAAGGAATGATGGAAGAACCTTGTAGACTCAACTCTTCATCCCATTCAGGACAAGCGTCGCTTTTAACAAGATTCTCTATGAAAGAAAGGGTTTTACTAAGAGAAAAGCAATTCAAACCTTAACTCAAGTTTCACAAGCTGGTCCAATCAAGATTAATGATCAAGCGACGGAAGATATTTTGTGGCTCTAGAGTCAAAAAGAAAGTGTACCTGAGGACTACGACGTCCATAAAGAACTACAAGAGGAATGTGAAAGAGTTGACAAGTTGATGTTTGGATTCTAAGTCCCACATTTTAACTCATCAATCATGTGCATCTTTAATGTTGGGAGGTACGCTAAATAATGAAGATTGCTCTTTTGCTTTTATCTATAGTACTTTCGAACTCAACAATGTAATAAAGAATATTATGAATAAATATCCTTGCATATGCAATGTTTCTGATAATGATTCCATGTGTTCATTCCAGTATAAATTTAAAATATTCAACATTCATGACGCTCCAAATAAAGAAATAAATTTAGGCGCATTTGACAAACCCAAAAATGGTATCTATTTTAAATAACTTGACTCCTGAAAAAAAGAGATAAAAAATCATGTGGTTGCCTGCCTGATTCAACCAAGCATGTCCAATCAATAAAATGCCCTCACTACTCGTATGGTAAATAAAGAGAAGATCATCAGAGAATCTGCTCAAGTCAACAGACAAGTCGCCAGACAAGTTATAAAGAGAAGAATCACTCGAACCATGCCTCAAAGCAATCTAGACGAAATCTACTCTGTGCCATACAAGAAAAATCAGATGGCGGACTCCAAGCAACTCTAGCATAATGATGAAAGGACCTCGTCAACAACACAACCATAATGAAAACCAAACCAACAAATCCGACGATACTAATCTCTTAAGATTTGCTTTTCTTTATCATGTATTACTAGACAAGAAGCATAAAGGTCGATAAGGATCTCGCAGAACACACACAAATAAAGTCAAATCAGCTAGAAATATCTAGCAAATGGAATATCTCCAAACAAATGTACGAAAATGCCTCTACTCGGGGCATGACATCATTAAAATGACATATCCTTCGTCTAACAAAGAGAACCAACGTCGAATCACGTAAGGGTGCGTGAATAAAGGACGACCGGGACAACAAAAATAAACGATAAAGTCAAAATCAAGAGAATTGATCCTAAAGCAAATGAAAGTAGTGCATGCTAATGCTAGAGGCGAATTCCACCCAAGAGACCCAACATGGTGAAACAGATTCTCATCAAGGGATTGCTACACATCAAGAACATCAAAGGAAACAAGTTCACGAACCCCTCGAACAAGAACAGGCTCAGGCAATACCATGAAAACTAAAAAAAAATATGTCTGCTAAAAGCTAGTGAGGGCTTTTAGGCAAAAATAAAGGCAAAAGAAAGAGAGAAATCAATCTGTAAAACCTGAAAAGGACCGTTGATAACAGGAGAAAAAGTTCTTGGGAATAGATACCAAACTTTCGTGCTTAAAAATATTTCTTTGACTGATGTGTCATTTTACTGAATCGTTAAATGTCTGCACTTAATGAATACATATAATTGTTAAAAGAAACATTCATGTACTTGTTCATATAGCGCATGCAAAAAAAATTTCACAAAGAAAAAAAGAGCCTGCTGGATTGGAAACCTAAAAGGGCAGTCCAGGCAAAAGTTAAGGCAACCCGATAAATCGAAAACCTGAAAAGGCGGTTTATGCAAAAATTAGGGCAAAAAAAAGAGAAAGAAAAATAAAAAGCCCACTGTGCTTCAATTCAGGCAAAAATTAGGGCATAACCTTTGCATGCAAGCACAATCAAAGTCACTCATCGCAATGACTCACCAAATGACAATAAGCACATCATTAAACCAAAGCGTTCACAAAGGAGCAATATTATTCATCAACGTAAGCTTATGAATCTCTCATATCTCCAAAATGTAAGAAGACAATCTTCTTGCACCCAGCCATATAGAGATTCTGGGAACTGCTGATGCATGTCATTCAATCTGCACAGTCAGTCAAAAGAATAAAAGCTAATCTTCATCAGTCCAAGCAACCGGAGTTTACCTACTCATGCTCATGCTATATGCCACCAGGGGAAAAAGTTTTGCAACTCGGGAATCCATTGGAGCTGAGAAGGACCCGAAAGCTTGCCTTGTTTAAATAGTAAAGTGCATGGCCAACCCAACAATCAGAGTGAAATGGATGCAAAGCGCACACAATTATAATGAAAACTACAAGCTCATCCCTTGAAGCTATGAAACCTACATCTACGACTCCAACCTGAAATTAAATTTTCATCATCACTAAGAATGATAGAAACCAAGAAGCCAATGATACTATAGAATACTATTGATAACCAAGCAAGCCTCATCTTACAACTGCACGATTCCATGCTATGACGATAAAATGCATTGCATAAACATCACATATCATGCATTATGCATCACATTCATATTCACATATGCAAAGGCAACAAGTTGCCAAGTAGACATTGTTAGTCACCAACAAATGCAACATAATGTAAAATCAGCTCAAACGCTTTCTAAGATCAAGAGGCATCTGAGAAAATGCTTTAACATCAAAATACAGTGGTACTAGACTCCAAAGTCACCAAAATATTGGCTACCCAATGACATAGACAACAAATCAATCATTCAAGACAAATTTGACAGTTCTCAAAAAAGAGAATTGATCACCAAATTCAACAGTTCTCCTCCAAATAGAGAGAATTGATCACTAAATTTGATAGTTTTCCTCCTAGTATAGAGAACTGATTACCAAATCCAACAGTTCTCCTCCCAATAGAGAGAACTGATAACCCTATTTGATAGTACTTCCTCCCATATAAGAAGGTTGATCACCACATTCAAAATTTCCTCAGTAGTGAAAAGCTACTGAGTGATGCATCCTCTGAATTTAACTAGGGGAAAAAGCTAACTTAATGCATCATGCACTTGCACAACTCATCATACGTCAGTAAATGTACTGCATCACATGCATCATTAAACAAGAATGCTTCAAAATTAAACTACAAGCACATCATAGCCGAACCTTTGATCCAATGAGATCTTTACCCTAGCACAACATAGCCGAACCTTAGATCTAGTGAGATCTTTAGGCTGGCACATCATAGCCAAACCTAGATCCAGTAAGATCTTCACAATTTATGTTGATGACATATGGTGTCATGTTGATTTATTTCAATAACATGCAGCGCCATATCAAGTCAAGTAGTATTAAGTTTTATAGTGTCGTGTACTATACTTGCGACATGCAGTGCCATATCAGCTTGTATTTTGCAGGAAATTGTAATAACTGATTAACGGTGGCTGACAGTGCCACACTCGTTGGTGAGATAAACTGCCTAACGGTGGCTAACAGTGCCACACTCAATGGTGAGACAAACTGCTCAATGGTGGCTGATAGTGCCTAACTCGATGGTGAGATAAACTGCTCAATGGTGGCTGACAGTGCCCAACTCGATGGTGAGACA
Source organism: Euphorbia pulcherrima (assembly GCA_947683365.1). Lineage (NCBI taxonomy): Eukaryota > Viridiplantae > Streptophyta > Magnoliopsida > Malpighiales > Euphorbiaceae > Euphorbia > Euphorbia pulcherrima. The sequence goes on from CANTUS010000008.1 coordinate 5,764,469, forward strand.
AACTACTCAATGGTGGCTGACAGTGCCACACTCAATGGTGAGATAAACTCCTCAATGATGGCTGATAGTGACACACTCCTTGGTGAGATAAACTGCTCAATGGTGGCTGACTGTACCACACTCGATGGTGAGATAAACCGCTCAACGGTAGCTAATAGTGCCATACTCGGGGGTGAGATAAACTACTCAATGGTGGCTGATAATTCCATACTTAATGGTGGGACAAACTGCTCAACAGTGGCTGATAGTGCCACACTCGATGGTGAGATAAACTGCTCAACGGTGGCTAACAGTGCCCAACTCGATTGTGAGATAAACTGCTCAATGGTGGCTGATAGTGCCACACTCGATGGTGAGATAAACTACTTAATAGTTTCTGACAGTGCCCAACTCGATGGTGAGGAAACTGCTCATTAGTGGCTGACAATGCTCAACTCGATGGTGAGGAAACTGCTCAATAGTGGCTAATAGTGCCCAACTCGATGGTGAGGAAAACTGCCCAATGGTGGCTGACAATGCCCAACTCGATGGTGAGACAAACTGCTCAATAGTTACTAACAGTGCCACACACGATGGTGAGATAAACTGCTCAACGGTGGCTGATAGTGACACACTTGATAGTGAGGAAAACTGCTCAATGATGGCTGACAGTGCCACACTCGATGGTGAGACAAATTGCTCAATGGTGGCTGATAGTGTCGCACTTGATGGTGAGACAAACTGCTCATCGGTGGCTGACAGTGTCACACTCAATGGTAAGATAAACTACTCAACGGTGACTGACAGTGCCACACTCGATGGTGAGATAAATTGCTCAATGGTGGCTAATAGTGGCACACTCAATGGTGATATAAACTACTTAATAGTAGATGACAGTGCCACACTCGATGGTGAGACAAACTACTCAATTATGGCTAATAGTGCCACACTCGATGGTGAGATAAACTGCTCAATGGTGGCTGATAGTGCCACACTTAATGGTGAGATAAACTGCTCAATGGTGGCTGATAGTGCCCAACTCGATGGTGAGACAAACTGCTCAACGGTGGCTTACAGTGCCACACTCGATGGTAAGATAAACTGCTCAACGATGGCTCACAGTGCCACACTCGATGGTGAGACAAACTGCTCAACGGTGGCTGATAATGCCACACTCAATGGTGAGATAAACTGCTCAACGGTGGTAGACAGTGCCCAACTCCCTAGTGAGAAAAACTGCTCAATGGTGGCAAGACAGTGCCCAACTCGATGGTGAGACAAACTGTTCAATGGTGGCTGACAGTGCCCAACTCGATGGTGAGACAAACTGCTCAATAGTGGCTGACAGTGCCTAACTTGATGGTCAGATAAACTGCTCAACGGTGACTTGCAATGCCATACTCAATGGTGAGATAAACTGCTCAATGGTGGCTGACAGTGCCACACTTCCATGCGAGACAAACTGCTCAACGGTGGCTGACAGTGCCACACTCGATGGTGAGACAAACTGCTCAACGGCGACTAATAGTGTAACACTCGATGGTGAGACAAACTACTCAACGGTGGCTGACAGTGCCACACTCGATAGTGAGATAAATTGCTCAATGGTGGCTAATAGTGGCACACTCAATGGTGATATAAACTACTTAATAGTAGATGACAGTGCCACACTCGATGGTGAGACAAACTACTCAATTATGGCTAATAGTGCCACACTCGATGGTGAGATAAACTGCTCAATGGTGGCTGATAGTGCCACACTTAATGGTGAGATAAACTGCTCAATGGTGGCTGATAGTGCCCAACTCGATGGTGAGACAAACTGCTCAACGGTGGCTTACAGTGCCACACTCGATGGTAAGATAAACTGCTCAACGATGGCTCACAGTGCCACACTCGATGGTGAGACAAACTGCTCAACGGTGGCTGATAATGCCACACTCAATGGTGAGATAAACTGCTCAACGGTGGTAGACAGTGCCCAACTCCCTAGTGAGAAAAACTGCTCAATGGTGGCAAGACAGTGCCCAACTCGATGGTGAGACAAACTGTTCAATGGTGGCTGACAGTGCCCAACTCGATGGTGAGACAAACTGCTCAATAGTGGCTGACAGTGCCTAACTTGATGGTCAGATAAACTGCTCAACGGTGACTTGCAATGCCATACTCAATGGTGAGATAAACTGCTCAATGGTGGCTGACAGTGCCACACTTCCATGCGAGACAAACTGCTCAACGGTGGCTGACAGTGCCACACTCGATGGTGAGACAAACTGCTCAACGGCGACTAATAGTGTAACACTCGATGGTGAGACAAACTACTCAACGGTGGCTGACAGTGCCACACTCGATAGTGAGATAAATTGCTCAATGGTGGCTAATAGTGGCACACTCAATGGTGATATAAACTACTTAATAGTAGATGACAGTGCCACACTCGATGGTGAGACAAACTACTCAATTATGGCTAATAGTGCCACACTCGATGGTGAGATAAACTGCTCAATGGTGGCTGATAGTGCCACACTTAATGGTGAGATAAACTGCTCAATGGTGGCTGATAGTGCCCAACTCGATGGTGAGACAAACTGCTCAACGGTGGCTTACAGTGCCACACTCGATGGTAAGATAAACTGCTCAACGATGGCTCACAGTGCCACACTCGATGGTGAGACAAACTGCTCAACGGTGGCTGATAATGCCACACTCAATGGTGAGATAAACTGCTCAACGGTGGTAGACAGTGCCCAACTCCCTAGTGAGAAAAACTGCTCAATGGTGGCAAGACAGTGCCCAACTCGATGGTGAGACAAACTGTTCAATGGTGGCTGACAGTGCCCAACTCGATGGTGAGACAAACTGCTCAATAGTGGCTGACAGTGCCTAACTTGATGGTCAGATAAACTGCTCAACGGTGACTTGCAATGCCATACTCAATGGTGAGATAAACTGCTCAATGGTGGCTGACAGTGCCACACTTCCATGCGAGACAAACTGCTCAACGGTGGCTGACAGTGCCACACTCGATGGTGAGACAAACTGCTCAACGGCGACTAATAGTGTAACACTTGATAGTGAGACAAACTACTCAATGGTGGCTGACAGTGCCACACTCGATGGTGAGACAAACTACTCAGCAATGGCTGATAGTGCCCCACTCGATGGTGAGACAAACTGCTCAATGAAAGCTGGTAGTGCCCAACTTAATGGTGAGATAAACTGCTCAATGGTCTCGATGGTGAGACAAACTGCTCAATGGTGGTAAATAGTGCCCAACTCGATGGTGAGACAAACTTCTCAACAGTGGCAGACAATGCCTAACTTGATGGTGAGAAAATTGCTCGACAGTTGTGTTGGGAACTGACAGTCAGATTGAACATGCATAAGAGGAATGGCGAAAATTCAAAATTTTGTCCCTGTCCCCAGGAACTCCTATTAGTTGTATATAAATTAAATAAAGCCTTAACTAAATAATTCTCTACCTAGGTTAGCATGCTAAAGGACTAGGCATACCATAATTCTAAATTATATCCTAGCATATTTATTTTATACTAAGCATGTTATAACTTTAAGTTATAACCTAAGCATAAAATAAACTAAGCATGCAAAAATAACCTAAGCATGCAAAAATAACCTAAGCATAATTATTAAGTCTAAAAACACTTAAAGAAAAAGACTTAATAATTAAAAGAGAAAGAAAAAGAACTTACCAGTTGAAGCGTGCTTTTGCAGAACCTTTTTGCACAAGCCTCCAATCGTTGGATAGCCTCTATCAGTATCCATACGAACCCTACCAACCAAAACCTCCCCAGGAGGAAGAACTTAGAAGCCTCGAGTAGTTGATAGACCACTCTAGAAAATATAAACTAGCGGTGCCCGAATAAATTCAGGCTCCACAAAAATAACTTGCTCAATTACCCGAGAGATTAATTATCTCGCTTAGGATTTATGCTTTGAGCTTGGTACAAGCTTAAAGGAAAGGGAATAGCCTATATATAGGCTTGGGCGAGCAAAAATGCTCCCCCTATCCCATCCCATTAATATATATATATATATATATATATATATATATATATATATATATATATATATATATATATATATATATATATATATATATATATATATATATATATATATATATATATACATGCAGCGTGCTATTCAGGCTGCATGTGGCAAGCCTGCCCTTTTCATGGGCTGCTTTGTGCAACCCATGAACAAGGCCTACCGCGAACACAGTGTTCGCGCACCTTTCGGTGTATTTCACGCAACCAAACTTTGTACAAAATATTTCATACTTTTCGGTTTTAACTTGCCAATGCAAAATCCCTTTTAAATCCTTTCAAATAAATATTTATTTTTGACTCTAATAAATTAGTTACCAGTCAAAATAAATTTCTTGGTCCATCCAAAATTGATCTAATCAATTATAATTTATTTATGACTCTAATTAATTAGTTACAGGTCAAAATAAATTCCTTCGTCTATCCAAAATTGATCTAATCAATTTTAACCAATCAAATAATAATCCAATTATTATTTGTGTTATATTTTCGTAATAGAATAAATCTATTAGTTCTTTACTTAGTCCGATGAAGGTCTAATCTCTGTGAACTTATAGGATCCTGAAGTATTGAGCTGTTAAGGCTTAACCAACCCTTGTTCTAATGGAACCATTGGCTCGATCCTCTAGACCGTGAATAGAACTCGATTACCTTAAACGACTGTAGTACGCCTCTAGCAAGGGTCTACCATCCCCCATTACTCGGAATGTCATTTATGTTTATGACTTAATCCCGGCTAATGCAATAGTTATCCAGTGCGATAAATTCCTTCCATTGTTTAATATTAGTACCATCTAGTTTATAGGGTTCGGTTAAAGTGTTAACCCACTAATAGCGAGGTTGCTCCAAGCTATCCGAGTTATTTACTTGTTACTGAAGTATATTGCCTTTTACTATAGTGTGTTTGACTAGAAACCATTTCTATTAAACGCATACTTTGATCAGAGGTTTATGGAGATCATCACTTCAACAAGTGGCCAGGTACAACTCCTTAATATATCAGGAACAATGGATTCTTTCCGATTACTCAGCTTACCAACGTGCCGTCATCACTATACCCGTAGCACCTTAAATAAATTAGTGTATAGTAATGACCCAAAGTATAGCAGTAGTACCACACAAGGTAACTAGCATCTCTAGTACAAGGACATTCGTAAAGGTTATTACACAAAGATAAACACTAACACATTGATATATATACCAAGTGTTTATCTTACTATGGTCTCCAATATATCTCCCAGATATATCCATGTGTCAAACTTAAGGCACCACCTTCAGTCCTTAGGAGATTAACTGCTTGGACCCTTTCCAAGAAAGTTGACCACATGCTAGTCTTTTCATTTCATCAATATCCTTTCTTGATGAAACTGTGACTAGGGATAGTTTAGACATAATCATAATTGCACATGAAGCAGGTTCCACCATATATAGTCCAACTATAATTTCTCTGACTTCATGCTATGATATGTCAAGGACTTTTGCATACATCAATGAATATATATTTAACCAGCTATAATATATATATATATATATATATATATATATATAACACATTGATATAAACAAAAGAATAAATGCCTTTATTGATTAAATAAATTATTCGTACTATTACATAATTAAGATATATCGCCCTAATTGCCTTAAGGGCATACATCATATCCAACAAACTCCCACTTACGCTAAGACCAATTAGCCATATGTTTTAATCTATATGCTTTAACATGCTGGTCATGTTTGACTTGAGTCAATGGCTTTGTCAGACCATCCGCGAGGTTCTGATCAGTGGGTACATATTCTAATCTTATTATCTTAGCATCAACAATCTCCCTGATTATATGATACTGTTTGGATACATGTCTGTTTTTCTGATGAGACCATGGTTCCTTTGCCTAAGCTATGGCACCATTGTTATCACAATATAAAGTAATTGGATCAATAGCCTCAGGCACCACATCAAGATCACCAATAAATTCCTTTAACCAGACAGCTTCTTTTGCTGCTTCGCATGCACCAATGTATTCAAATTCTGTGGTTGAATCAGTAATAGTTTCTTGCTTGGAACTCTTCCAGCATACTGCCCCTCCATTTAATACATACATAAAACCTGACTGAGACTTATAGTCATCCTTGTCAGATTGAAAACTCGCGTCAGTGTAACCATTAATAGTGAGGTCACCTTCTCCATAAATCAAGAACTCATCCTTAGTCCTTCTCAAGTACTTAAGGATTTCCTTCATGGCCATCCAGTGCTTTTCAACTGGATCAAATTGATATCCACTAGTAAAGCTCAAAGCCTGAGAGACATCGGGCCTAGTACATATCATAGCATACATGATGGATCCTATCGCGGATGCATAGGGTATATCCTTCATGCGCATTCTCTCTTGAGCTATCTTCGGACACTCAGCCTTAGATAGGTTAATCCCCTTTGTCATCGAGAGATAACCTTTCTTAGAATGCTCAAGGTTGAACCTATTCAACACCTTGTCTATATATGTACTTTGAGAAAGACCTAACAGCCTCTTAGATCTATCCCTGTAGATCTTTATACCTAGTATAAATGCTGCTTCACCAAGGTCTTTCATGGAGAACTTTCTTGACAACCATACTTTAACATTTTAAAGAAGAGAAATGTCATTTCCTATCAGTAGAATGTCATCAACATACATTACTAGAAAAATGACTGCACTCCCACTAACCTTCTTGTAAACACAAGGCTCATTTGCATTTGGGTAGAAATCCAGTTCCCGGATTGATCAAACCTTATATTCCAACTCCTGGATGCCTGTTTAAGGCCATAAATGGATCTTTATAGCTTGCATACCTTCGAGCCATTCTGAGATGTAAAACCCTCAGGTTATATCATATACACATCCCGGTCTAAATCCCCATTCAGGAATGTTGTTTTTACATCCATTTACTAGATCTCATAATCGTAATGAGCAGCAATGGCGAGGAGTATCCTTATAGATTTGAGCATGGCTACCGGTGAGAAGGTTTCATCATAGTCAATACCTTCTCGTTGATTATAACCTTTTGCAACCAACCTTACTTTATAGGTAATTACATTACTGTCCATGTCTGTCTTCTTCTTGAAGACCCATTTGCACCCAATTGGTCTAACCTCTTGCGGTGTATCAACCAAATTCCAAACTTGGTTCCCGTACATGGAATCCATTACTGATTTTATGGCCTTTTGCCATTTATCAGAATCTGAGTTTTTCATTGCCTCATCATATGTCCTTGGTTCATCATCCTCCATAAGATATAGCTCCTTATCATTACTGATGATAAACCCATATCCATTAGGACCCTTATGAACACAACCTGATCTTCACAATGATTGTGTTTCGATAGGTTATTCTTGGATCACACGCTCTTGTGTATCTAGAACGGGGTCAATTAGTTGATTGTCTATCTCTTTCTCTTAAACTTCCAGTTCAATATTGCTCCCACTGACTTTTGCAAGTAAGTGTTCCTTTTCCAAAAAGTGAGCATTCCAAGACATAAATAACTTTTGTGCTTCGGGTTGGTAAAATAGATATCCAATTGTTTCCTTTGGATATCTAATGAACAGACATTTGTCAGCCTTGGCATTTAGCTTATCTGACGCTATCCTATTTACCATAGCAGGACAGCCCCATACTCTTAAGTGACTTAGAGATGGCTTTTTGTTACACCATCTTTCATAAGGTGTAAAATCAACTGATTTAGAGGGCACTCTATTTAAGATAAACCGCACTCTCCAGTGCATATCCCCAAAAGGATTTACTAAGAACTGTATGGCTCATCATGGACCTAACCATATCTAATAAAGTCCGATTCCTCCTTTCTGACACTCTATTATGTTGGGGTGTATAAGGAGGGGTCCACTGGAGAACTATCCCATTTTCCTTTAGATAATCCTAAAACTCCTGAGTTAAGTATTCTCCACCTCGATCTGATCGAAGTGTTTTAATACTTTTCTCAAGCTGTTTCTCTACTTCAGCTCTAAATAGTTTGAATTTTTCAAAACTTTCAGACTTGTGCTTCATCAAGTACAAATAACTATATCGTGAGTAATCATCAATAAAGGTAATGAAGTAGGAGTATCCTCCTAGAGCCTGAACACTCATTGGACCATATACATCAGTATGTATAAGTTCCAATGTACTTATGGCCCGCTCACCCTTTCCTTGAAAGGGTAACTTTGTCATTTTTCCTTTTAAACAAGGTTCGCAATCACCATAAGACTCTAAGTCTATTAGGCCCAAGTCTCCACGCTTATGCAACTTGGTTAAGCAATGTTTGTTTATATGGCCTAAACGGCAATGCCATAAGTAGAAGGAATTCTCATTATCTAATTTAACTTTCTTCACATTATTTATATTGAAAACTTCTGTTCTGGTATCAAGAACATAAATGCCACTTTTCAACATTCCATAACCATAAAGAATATTATTCAAATGAATCTGACAATTATTATTCGAAAATAAAATTTCAAATCCTTCTGCTGCTAAACATGCAACAAATACAATATTCTTAGTAACACTTGGAATGTAGTAACAATTATTCAAAACTAAAACAAGTCCACTTGGCAAAACAAGACTAAAGCTCCCTATGGCTAATGCAGCAACTCTGGCTCCATTTCCCACGCGTAGGTCCATCTCCCCTTTTGCAAGTTTTCTACAGTTCCTTAGTCCATGCACAGAAGTACAGATATGAGAACTACAACCAGTATCCAATACCCAAGTGGATTCTCGCGGAAAAGTAGCAAAGTTTTCAATTACAAACATACCTAAAGTAGATGCCTCTGTAGGCTTCTTCTTCAAATGCTCAGAAGCAGGAGCTTTGCAATCCCTCTTCCAATGTCCCAGTTTCCCACATTGGAAGCAGACATACTTAGATGCTTTCTTTTCATTCTTCTTCTTACTAATTCTTTTCTTGGCACCCAGTACCTACTTCTTCTTCTTAGAAGCCTTGCCTTTTTCAACCAACAGTAGAGGTTTCTGATCCTTCTTGATATGAGGTTCTACTATTTTTAGGATGTTGATTAATTCAGGGATAGTTGAATCAATCCTGTTTATGTAATAGTTAGTCACGAAGCCTGAGTAACTATCTGTCAAGGACATCAACACAAGGTCAATGCTCAAGTCATGATTCATGTTGAATCCCAATCGATTCAGCTTCTCAAGGTATCCCTAAAGTTTTAGTACATGCTGAGAGGTAGAGGTGCCAGCCTGCATCTTAGTCCCGAAAAGGAGTTTTGAGGTCTCATACCTCTCTGTCCTCTCCCTCTCCAAAAAGAGTTCTTCAAGATGGAGAACCATATCCTCCAAGGGCATGTTCTTATGTTATTTCTGAAGCTCACGATTCATGGACCCCAACATAATACACATGGCAGTCTCACGATCTTTCCTGTGCTTCAACCAAGCATCATGTTCCACATGATCCTCAACATCAGGTTCTACTGGGAAAATTTCACTTAGGACATAGGTAGTTCCCTCGGATCTGAGAACTATTCTCACGGCTCAAAACCAATCCGAAAAGTTCAAGCCATTCAATTTGGTGTCAAGTAACATACGGAGATTAAAATTGGAAGCCATTTTCAACCTAAGATATAAGAAAAGAAAAGAGTTTAGATATTAGTTTAAGTACATGTATTTAATATGAGGACTTTTAATTAAATATATTTTCCTACTATTTTCTTCGAAATTTACAATAGCCCATTCTATTGAATTCGTGAATTTTAGCCCAGCTAAGTTTCCTAGTAGGTAGCATCTATAACTAGTCTATTACAACCCCCAATTTTATAAGTCAAGTCATAATAGTAAGTCATAGTTGGAATCCCATTCCATTTGCATCGCATGCAGTTGCTAATTTATTCAAGTTCCCTAATCCTAAGGGACGTGTGCTACTATATTAGCATCTCCTTGAATATGTCTCATATCTGGGCCTAACCCCTAATTTTATGGTGGACTACCCCAGCTCTGTTAAGGCAGACCCTATCTCAAACTTTACAACCAGTTAATGTGGACTAGAAGGAACGCTTTATGTAGCACTTTATAGCCCAAAGAGACCGTATTATAAATTTGAGTAAGGAAGACTACAACTTGCCTTAATATATTTACTTTGGGATTTTATTAGTGTTAAACGTCTCACCCAATCTAGGATTTTATCAGATGGACAAAATTGTAATAACTTATATTAATTCAGGGAATTTTAGAACTAATTTATAAGGTCTAACCTTAGGTGTGTTCATCTCTTTATTATAATTATTCCATCAACCTAGATTATATGCAAAATAATTAACACTTTTATTTATTATATTTATACTGCATTTCCTTTAAGCTTTTATTCAATAAATTTAATTTTTTTACTTTGTTATAGAAATATATATCAGCACCATCTTATTTACTAGAAATAAATTAGTTCATATTAATCCTCCGGTTGGCCAATTCAAATTGCACCGATATAGGTTCCCAGGTAGGAGAGGTGCCCTATGAGGAGTAGACACCTAGTCCAATCCTTAGCCAGAACAAATACGGGCATAAACTTGAAGACCAATGGATTCTCTTGAACTAATAAATTTCGTTCTTCCAATTCATATAAATTGGGAGCATCTATAACCCATGTAATTTAAATAAATTATTGACACTTGTATAATTTGAGTAAGTTGAGCAGGCTTATTCAAAATTATTCATAACTATTTTCTAATCTTGAAATGAAAGGCACAAGTTTATATATATTGTTCCAAACAATTAAATAGACAAATCATTTCATTTAGAAAATAATATTTAGTTTGCTTCTAACTTAATTATGCACTAAATAGGCAGGCTCTGATACCACTGTTAGGAACTGACAGTCAGATTGAACATGCATAGAGGCATGGCGGAAATTTAAAATTTTGTCCCTATACCCAGGAACTCCTATTAGTTGCATATAAATTAAATAAAGCCTTAACTAGATAATTCTCTACCTAGGTTAGCATGTTAAAGGACTAGGCATACCATAATTCTAAATTATATCCTAGCATATTTATTTTATACTAAGCATGTTATAACTCTAAGTTATAACCTAAGCATAAAATAAACTAAGCATGCAAAAATAACTTAAGCATAATTATTAAGTCTAAAAACACTTAAAGAAAAAGACTTAATAATTAATAATTAAAAGAAAAAGAAAAAGAACTTACCAGTTCAAGCGTGCTTTTGCAGAACCTTTTTGCACAAGTCTCCAATTATAGGGTAGCCTCTATCAGTATCCACACGAACCCTACCAACCAAAACCTGCCCAGGAGGAAGAACTAAGAAGCCTCGAATAGTTGCTAGACCACTCCAAAAGCCTCACCCAAATAATATAAACTAGCGGTGCCCGAATAAATTCAGGCTCCACAAAAATAACTTGCTCAATTACCCGAGAGATTAATTATCTCGATTAGGATTTATGCTTTGAACTTGGTACAATTTGAAAGAAAAGAGAATAGCCTATATATAGGCTTGGGGGAGCAAAAATGCTCCCCCTATTAGCGTCTGGGATGGGAGTAATTACTCCCATCCCATTAATATATATACACATGCAGCGTGATATGCACGCTGCATGTGGCAAACACTGCCTAGCAGTGTTCGCGTACCTTTCAGTGTATTTCATGCAATCGAACTTTGTACAAAATATTTCATACTTTTTGATTTTAACTTGCCAATGCAAAATTCCTTTTAAATCCTTTCAAATAAATATTTATTTTTGACTCTAATAAATTAGTTACTAGTCAAAATAAATTTCTTCGTCCAACCAAAATTGATCTAATCAATTATAATTTATTTATGACTCTAATTAATTAGTTACCGGTCAAAATAAATTCCTTCGTCTATCCAAAATTGATCTAATCAATTTTAACCAATCAAATAATAATCCAATTATTATTTATGTTATATTTTCGTAATAGAATAAATCTATTAGTTCTTTACTTAGTCCGATGAAGGTCCAATGTGTGTGACCTTATAGGATCTCGAAGTATTGAGCTATTAAGGGTTAACCAACCCTTCTTCTAATGGAACCATTGGCACGATGCTTTAGACCGTGACTAGAACTCGATTACCCTAAACGACTGTAGTACGCCTCTAGCAAGGGTCTACCATCCCCCATTACTCGGAACGTCATTTATGCTTATGACTTAATCCCGGTTAATGCAATAGTAATCCAGTGCGATAAATTCCTTCCATTCTTTAATATTAGTACCATCTGGTTTATAGGATTCGGTTAAAATGTTAACCCACTAATAGCGAGGTTGCTCCAAGCTATCCCAGTTATTTACTTGTTATCGAAGTATATTGCCTTTTACCATTATGTGTTTGACTAGAAACCATTTCTATCAGACACATACTCTGATCAGAGGTTTATGGCAATCATCACTTCAACAAGTGGCCAGGTACGACTCCTTAATATATCCGGAGCGATGGATTCTTTCCGACTACTCAGCTTACCAACATGCTGTCATCAATATACCCGTAATCACCCCTAGCACCTTAAATAAATTAGTGTGTAGTAATGACCCAAAGTATAGCAATCGTACCACACAAGGTAACTAGCATCTCAAGTACGAGCACATTCGCAAAGCTTATTGCACAAAGATAAACACTAACACATTGATATATATACCAAGTGTTTATCTTACTGCGGTCTCCAATATATCTCCCAGATATATCCATGTGTCAAACTTAAGGCACCACCTTCAGTCCTTAGGAGATTGACTGCTTTGACCCTTTCCAAGAAAGTTGACCACATGCTAGTCTTTCCGTTTCATCAATACCCTTCCTTGATGAAACTGTGACTAGGGATAGTTTAGACATAATCATAATTGCACATGAAGCAGGTTCCACCAAATATAGTCCAACTATAATTTCTCTAACTTCATGCTATGATATGTCAAGGACTTTTGCATACATCAATGAATATATATTTAACCAACTATAATATATATATATATATATATATATATAGAAACATATTGATATAAACAAAAGAATAAATGCATTTATTGATTGAATAAATTATTCGTACTATTACATAATTAAGATATATCGTCCTAATTGCCTTAAGGGTATACATCATATCCAATAAGTTGCGGATAGTGCAGCACTCCCTAAGAAAAAAATGATCAATGATGGCCGACAATACTCCTCCCGGATGAGTGATTGATCACCATATTTGACATTTCCTCAGAAGAGAAAGTTGATCAAGACAAGGCTGACAGTGACATCCTCACTGACGAAAAAACTGATCAACGGATGCAACACCACAAGTAAGTATGACCTTTCACTTATCTTCTGCATCATGCGAAACTGTGTTTTAAAATAGGTGGACCAAAATTTTCTATGCACCATTAAGGACATGAAGTTTTTCCAACCTATCTTTTCTTTTATCCCCTAACATATTTTCCTTTTACATTTATTCCCCAATAGATTTTTGTTTAAAGATTTTCATCAACATTCTTAATCGAAGGGGCAAAAATTTTTGTTTTTCAAAATTATCGATTAAGAAATGTTGATTCTTTCTAAAAAGGTTTTTCATGTCCTTATCACACAAGAACACTGGTTTTGGCAGTCGCTCTTTCATCCGCGTACGTGCAATTTTACCTTCACGGAAAAAATTTTGTGCGCGAGGGGCAAACTGTTAGCACGGTCCACTCGGCCCGATGAGGATTTATACCTATTTCAATCAGTGATTGGACAAGGGAGCCAAGAAGGACCGAATTGTCATAAAAAAATCCCAAAAATTCCCATTCATCATAATATTCAAGTTGCATCCTTGAAATACTTGAAATCCATTTCCGAATAATCAAAACAGTTTTACTGTCAAATAGTAAAACTGTCCTGAAAACACAAAAAATGCCATTTTGAGGGCTTAAACGATCGAATTTGGCCAAAATAAGGTGGGGCTAGAGGGGAAAGCCAAAATAAGGTGGGGCTAGAGGACAAAGGCCACTAGTTTTGCTTATTGGGCTGTTTTAGTCAAAATATGGTCAAATAGGTAATTAGCCAGGCGGGTAATTACCTATGAATAGTAAAAAATTTGTATCTAACCGAGATCTTGCAGGATTTAAAGCAAGATTTTGTCAGATAGGTAATTAGCCCGCCAGCTAATTACCTATGTAATTAGCCCACGGGGCTAATTACCACCCATCTATAAATAAGGGTGCTCCCCCCCCCCCCCCCCCTCCCTAATTTGGACGGATCTAAAACGCCCCAATCATTTCGGGAGTCCTAAAAGCCCCGAAACTCTGCCAAAATACTTTCAAATTTGAGCTTTATCACCGACATTCAGTATAAGCTCATTTTCTGATCTTTTTAGATCAAGATCTCATAGTGATCTTCGGTCTAAAAATGACTCAATCTCTCAAAAAGTCCCTATTTTCTATAGAAATAATCCAAGATTATAGTCACAACTTGGGTTAAATCTATTTTCCAACCAAATCACGATCCTTGACAACTTCGGTCGCGCACTGGTTCTCAAGTCATCTTGGACAGACGAAAAGATAAACTAAGGGTAATTAGCTCTAAGCCAACTTTCAAATTCATTAAAACACATTTTTATTGCTTTTATTATTACATATTGCATTCCATTCCTCTGATTAAGTAAGCAACTGGTGCCACTTAAACTATAATACATGTAAATAAGCTCGCAGGTACGGACAAACATCCAGAATATGAGGAAACTCTATCCGAGTTTCCAGGCCCAGTCCCGAGCGTTGCCGTTACTCTGCCGAAAATTCGGTAGAAAATGTCTATTTATTAAGCCGTTATAATGCCCGCTTTATTTCTTGAATTTAATTCTTAAATAAAGCCGTTATAATGCAGAAATCACCACAAATTTCAAAATTCCAAAATTAATCTAAATAATTTGAACAATATGAGTAACTATTATGTCCGAACTCAGAATCTCGTTTTCTCTTTGGTATAAAAATCCCATCATGGATTAGTATACAACAATTCCCGGTGGAGCTGAACCGAGTGGCGACTCTATTTCATTTTTAAATAAAGTGAAAAATGCTTTATTTGAAAAACATCTTTTCTCAATAAAATGTGGAAATGTATTTCTCGAATATAATCACATTTTTTGCCTACAAAGCCATCGCATTTAAGCAAACTGGATTTTCTTAAACCAGACCAAGCGTTGCGGTTTCCTCAAACTGCACCAAACCAAATCGCGCCTCGCGCATTGCACCCCGCGTGCTCCTATAAAATGTCCGCCCACTCACAATAACATAAATTAATTTTTCCAACAGCTTCGTAATGAAACTCGGTCAATTCAGTTCACTAACTAGATGACATTACTTGTAGTTTGAAAATCAAACAAGATCGAACTAACCAGCTAATTGTAGAACTGATTTTCTCTATAACTTTAAGAATAAATCATACTCTTACCCCTCTATTATAGATCATTACAATACGGATTCCTATCTCATATACCTTATTTTCTTTATGTCTATGGAAGTCTCTCTCATAAAATAGATAACTTTAAGTTATGGTATAAACGTTAATGATTCATGAATATATATAATGGAAGATGAGTTTCAAAACTTAATTGAGGACTCGGATTTAAACCCAACTCTTTGGGGAATTGGGTTAATCTATTTTTCACCGCACACATTTACTTTTTTTTGAAAAACCCCGAAGGAACATTGTGTCCCTTCAAAGGCTAAAAGTTTGGAGCAGGTGAAAATTTCGGGGCGGAGTCCCCAGCTAGGCTGGTTTCCCCGCTTACCTACAAAACACCTACCCCTCTTTTATTAAATAAAAATCAACTCACGGTCTCAAGGCGAGAACATGAGTAAATCAATTACACGAGAGTAGCAAGTTCGGGAAAATAAATACATCAGAAGTAACAAAATTAACATCCCGCCTCCTAGTTTTAAAGATGAACCAACATAAATGAATGCATAATCCAATAATGTCTTCTGAGCCGATCCTACCTTCGAAAACAAATTTATTCCTTCGTTTCCATAGTGCCCAAGCAATTAAGAACCATAGCGCCGTTCTGAATTCTCTACCCCTTCCATCAGCAAAGAAGCCGCGCCACATGGCTAGAAAATCCACCGCCTTCCACGGTATAGGCATCGAGATACCGAGCAATCTCATCACCTGCGTCCACACCTTATAGCTGTTACTGCAATGGAGCAGGGCGTGATCCATAGTCTCCTCCAAATCACAAAATGGGCATTGACCGTCCGTTATAGATTGGCAGCCCCGGAGGAAAAGGAACATTTTTGTTGGTAATCTTCCATGAAAAACAAGCCACCCAAAGAAGCAAACTTTAGGGGTCACACATACCTCCCATATTACAGAAAATTCGAGCCTCGGCTTTGGCCATTTTGGCGAACTATAGTAGCCCATACAAAAGGAGCTTGTCGTGTACTCCTTCTTCTCCCCCACCTCCCACATAAACCTATCAGCCGTCCCTGAAAAGATAGGCTGCCGTTGACCCTGCCCCAACTCGTTGTCACCCTCTAGAAACAAGCTCGGACAGCTTATACCGATCCAATTTCGAAGTTCCGAACCTCTCTCCTGTCCTGAAATCCTTAAGTTCCGTTTCCAAAAAGGCCGCAAAAAGGCCGATGACCCGAAAAGATAATGACACCCCTCGGCCACCGAACATGATTTCCTATTACACAACCGGTATAGGTCAGGGAACAAGACCGCCAACTCCGAATTCACCGTCCAGTTGTCATGCCAGAATGAGCAATTTTCCCCACTTCCAATAGCAACCCGAATGCTCGACCTAAAAAATTCCCACCACTCCCCACCTCTAATACAACATGCTATAATTCCTCTCCAAGTATATGACAATGTAGATGAATCATAGTTTCCAATGGACCACCATGAATCAAACCCGTATCGTCTAACGCAAATCTCGTACCATAATGACCCATGATCAGCACTCCTAACCTTCCATACCCACTTCATCAACAAACTACAATTAACCAACTTTAAGTTCCTAATGTAGAGGCCCCCAAGATTTTTGGGTAGGACAATTGTCGCCCAACTAACCTTACTAATGCCCGTAGTACTTGAATCACCCTTCCACAAAAAATTCCGCATCAGCTGCTCAAGTTTCGTAATTACCGCTCCTGGCATTTTATTCAATGATAACAAAAAGATTGGAAGAGATGATAATACCGATTTCACAAGCACCATTCGTCCCGCATAGGATAAACATTGTCCTTTCCAACTCGCTAATCGACTCTGAAACTTGCTTATCAATGGGTTCCAAGCGGAAACGGGAACACGCCTAACGCTGAGAGGGGTTCCCAGATAGGTAATCGGAAAGTTCTCCACTCGACATCCCAGGACTCCTGCACAAGATGAAACGACCGTCTCTTGTATATGAATACCCATAATAGAGCTCTTATTAAAATTGACTTTCAGGCCTGAAATCAACTCAAAACATCGCAAAATTCTAACAAAAATGGGTAATAGAGACTCATCGGCCGGTAAAAAGCATAGCGTATCATCAGCAAATTGCAGGATAGACATGTCCTTCTCTGATCCGTCAACCCGAAAGCCCGGTAAAAGGCCAATTCGAATACTCTCCTCAAACATTAGTTTCAGTCCTTCACTCGCCAGAACAAAAAGAAACGGGGAAATAGGATCACCTTGTTTAACCCCCCTAGCTAATTTAATTGGTTCCGACGGCGTCCCATTGATCAGAATTGAAGTGACCGAATTTCTTCTACAGTTGTCAAGCCATTGAACCCATCTTTCCTCAAAACCCATTTGTCTAAAAACCGCATTCATATAGTTCCACGAAACACAATCATAAGCCTTATGGAAGTCTAACTTAATAGCCAAGCATGGTTGACGATTCCTATGAACCGAATGGATAATCTCCGAGGCTATGAACGAACATTCATGAATATTACGACCTTTAATGAAAGCAAATTGATTTTCTGATATCAATTTAGGTAGCAATGGTTGCAGTCTTTTAGCCAGCACCTTAGACACAATTTTATATATACCATGGATCAAGGCAATCGGTCTAAAATTATTCAATGAAGAAGAACCTGGTACCTTAGGAATTAGGACTGTATATGACGATTTAATAGCATTCGGCAGCCGTCCCGTCGCATGAAACTTCGCAAATAGGTCCATTAGCTCAGGCTTCAGTTCACCCCAAAATCGTTTGTAAAAGAAAAAATTAAATCCATCAGGTCCAGGCGCCTTCCCCTCATTACAGGAACAAACTGCATCCCATATCTCGGCTTCTGAGAATGGTTCAACTAGGCGACAATTCTCCGATGCATCGACCGTTCTGAACTTTAGTCTTTCCAACTCAAACGGAATAGCTGTAGTTTCCGAAAACAAGTTCAAATAGTAGTTTCGAATCGTAGCTGTGATCTCTATAGGATCGTTAGTGACTCTCCCACCAATTTCCAACTGTGAAATCCGATTACCTCTGAACCTAGCCGAAGCGATGCGGTGAAAAAATGCAGTATTGTCATCACCCAATAAAGTCCACTTCACTCTTGACTGTTGGTGCCGAATTTTTTCTTGGTTTCGTCTAACCTGAAACAATGTAGTTTTCACGTTTTGTAATTCAGACATGGTTGAAGCATCCAAAGGCCGACCCATACTAGAGTCAGTCAACTCTAAAACTCGGGCTTCCAACGATTTCAATCTACTATCTAATTGACCAAAATTAGACGAATGCCAAGGACGGATAAATCCCCATAATTTTCGCAGCTTGTAATCGACATCTCTATTCTTACACCCAGCCGTACCACAAATAGAACGCCACTTACTAGTGATAAATGGCAAAAAAGTATCAACATCCCACCAACAGTTTAGCGATCTATCTACTCTCCTTCCCCGTCTCCTCGAAGTATGCGACTGGAAAATAATGGGTAAGTGATCCGATAGGGTTGAATCTACCGTCATGAGTTGTAAATTCGGCCAGCTATCTAATAGACCACCTGCCACCAACACTCGATCGATCCTCGAAAAGGACTGACTGTTACTCCACGTATAGTCCCTTCCAACTAAAGGAACATCATACAACGCACTCGCATTCACAAATTCTTGGAATCTTATCATAGAATTAGAAACACTCCCATTCCTACCCGCTCTTTCCGAATAATGAAGAATTTCATTAAAGTCACCACATAACAATACATTACCAACATCCCGAATAAGGGGCAGCAATTCAACCCATAATTGATTCCTCTCAACGGCTGTGACTGGCCCATATAAGCATACAATATCGATCTCAACCTGATTCACGACCGAGCTCAGAATACACCATCTTACACCAACCGCTCTAACTGTACCCCTAACTACTTTAGAGTTCCATGACACAATTATCCCTCCCGACAAACCTTGAGCAGAAACACAATAATATGAAAAATCGTTATGGCCCCATAATTTCCTCACAATCATCTCTGATATATCCGACACCTTCGTCTCCACTAACACAACAACATGCAAGGACCATTTGCGGACACACGAACGAACAAAAAATTGCTTTGCTCCATTCGTGAGCCCCCCACGACAGTTCCAAGAAAGAAGGTTTACTGACATAAAGTAATGTGTACCAAACCTCGATTCAGACGGGCTATTCAAACTCTTGGCTCTTCCAGTACCTGCACAATTTGCCCCACATGTTGCTCCTGAAACAGCCCCAGCATCTCACCCACTTTAACGACCATTCTAGCCTCATTCTCGCGCGGTTCTGTAAGCTGGGCATTCATTATCACCCTATTTCTATTTGCCACGTCTGGGCCCGATGATCCAGACATCCTGCTAGTCTCCGAGTTTCCTCTAGCTGCCGAGTTCGCACTCTCATTACCGTCTGGCTCCCGTAAGGTAGAATTTTCCAAAATACCGTTATCCCGCAGCATTCTCGTGTCACAATCTTCCTCCGATATAGCCACTTCTTCAGATATCCTGTCCGCCATTGAACCCTCATCCGACTCGTCCTCCGAGCTAGAGTAATCCTCCTGACACCTCGGACAGCTAACGGCCTGACGCATAGAAGTGTAAATCGTAATCTCCCTCTCCCCCATTGCTAACTTCAGATTGCGGCTCATAGTACCTATAGGAACTGACACTAAACAAGAAATCACATCCAATCGATCCGGCCGTTCCAAGTTGCACTCCATAGCCACCAGCCGACCAAATCTCCCAGCAAGGCTGCGAACTAATGATTCACATATAATAGTTGGTGGAATACCCATGAGATCAAGATACATGACACACTCGGAGGGAATAAAATTCCCCGCCAGTCGCTCAACCGAAAACATAAGGTGGCTGAGAACCTTCCATTCATGACTAACAAAATTACTCATCGCATCTCCTGTGATAAAGGAGACAATCACGCACTCCCCACCAACAGGAGCGGCAAATTCAACATTAAAACCACGCTCACACAATAAATCATATATATTTCGAATATGAGATATATTGTGAAGCCGAATCAGGCAGGCCTTATCTTTCCACGAGGTAGACTGCACCATGCACTCCTCACTCTTCTGCGACTCATTCTTATCCATTGGGCTCGTCACAATCTTAGGCTGCCCCTTACTTGCCTCCTCTATAGAATTACGATGAGGGGCCGCGACATCAACATATGATCTCCCATCTCGAGGTGATTCGTGAAACACTCGGTTCACACGCCTAGATGACTTTCGGATCGGCTCCTGGATTTTCTGAACGTTCAAAGGCCTTGAGTATCTTGCCTTATACGCCCGCAAACGAACAGCCCCAATTTCAACAGAATTCATCCTGTTCAAAGCTTCATAAAACGGAACAGTTACATCAATCGTAATGAACCCAAAATTCAAGTTCCTGGCGTTTCTCTTTTGTGCGACGAACACCCAGCCAGAAACTCCAAATCTCCCAAAAACCTTCTTCAGGGCTAGCGCATCGTAGCCATTCGGAAAATTCTCAAAATAGATCTTGTTCGCTGTCGGATTTCTGGTGTTGGCAATATGATTAGAATTTGAATCCCTAATCTGCGAAGTGGCGGTAAAGGGCACATAAAAGGGATTACGGCGAGGGTTTGTGGTTTGGCGATTTCGGGTTGGCTCATGGAAGGGGTTTCGGTGTTGGGGCTGACGGCGGCT
The DNA here is from genome assembly GCA_947683365.1 of Euphorbia pulcherrima. NCBI lineage: Eukaryota > Viridiplantae > Streptophyta > Magnoliopsida > Malpighiales > Euphorbiaceae > Euphorbia > Euphorbia pulcherrima. The sequence continues at coordinate 5,785,610 of CANTUS010000008.1, forward strand.
GGTGTCCGATCGGAAAAGGTTGGTTGATGGGCGATGGTGGCGGCTGTGTAGGGGGGCAGGATGGGTGCGGGTTAGGGTAGGGTTTCTCTCCATGGTTTTTGATTTTTGTTTAAACTTTCAGTTAAACTGCACACATTTACTTATTTCTCCCCCTTTCCTAACATTGTTCTCGATACTCTATTTCTGAATATATATTGCTATAGTGACATTAAGTAAATGGTGGACCTAGGTTGAGCCAGGGTAACTCAATAAAAGGTTAGCTAATTTGATCATGTCAATGATGCTTAGTTATAGTTCATTAAATCAGTAATGACGATAAGTTGCTAAGTATAAGTTAGTGAGCATGTTGATGAAGTACTCAAGGGTAGAGTAAGTTAGAATGGTTGATTAATGGTCGAATACTCTCTCGTACCGCTAACTTGAGCGAAAAAGCCTTTCATACCCCTTCAGAAAAATGCATCTTCGTGCTACCTCATACCAACTCGCCCACTCTCAACCGGGAGAGTGCATTCCACTCGCTGCCAAGTTGACATATTTAGAAAAGTCAAATCAATAACATAATGACACATGGCAACCTCTAAAAAATTTTTAAAAAAAACCTTGAAAAATAAGTCCCCATAATTTTAATTCAACCAAAAGACCCTTTCTACAGTGAATTTATTAATTGAATAAAAGTCAAACCGATCTTTACCTGACACATGTCATTTATATTGTAAAATCTTTAAAATATCCCTAAAAAATTGCATTAAAGTCCCTAGCAATCTTTTCGTTACAATAATATCGTCTACAACAAAAAAAAAAAAAAAAAAAACCATTTCCAACAAGAAAGTTTCCTTCCAACATCTAATATTAAAGTTCATCCAAATTGTTCAGGGCAATAAATAATACAAAGCAAGAAAGATACAAAAGTGATGAGAAAGGACATAAATTTTCCCTGATTTTCAAAAATTCGAAAAACACAAGCTTAATAAGCTTTAAGAAGACAATGATATCCACAACAAGACATGAATTTCAACAACAAGAGATCTGCTAATAATTTGAAGGATAACCAATCCAGCATGAACATTCCAAATTTGAATGGATCAAACTCTAAGCTTCATTAACCAAAATTGAACTCTATTCTATTTCTACTTCATACAAATATATAATTGCAAAAAAATAGACCTGCAAAGAATTGCATCCTCCGGTGATTTAATCTCTTCTCTTTGCTTCAAGCACAAGTCCTTCAGCTTCTCAACCTGCACTTACCATATAAAGTCACAGCATTCAATAAAATCTCAATTCTAGCAATAAATTGAACCCAGATATTAGATTATCAAGTCTTCAATTAAGTACTTGCCAAAAACAAAAACCTACAAGCAACAATAAAAATTAATTAACGAAGCTCTGCTTACTTCTGTGCTTTTCCCTTCAAGCAACAATTTAAGCTCAGCAATTGCCATCTCTAGCTCCTTATTCGAACTCAGAAGCTCCCTCTCACTCCTCAACACCATCGCCAATGTCCTTGTATTGCCACTATTTCCATTCCCTTATACGATATTCATTTCAGAAAACGCTACAGATAAGTCAGATAAAGTGACGGTTACCAGCAGCGATAGTGACGACGGAAGTTAGTTGTGGCGGCAAAGCTTAGACAAACAGTGGCGGTTGGGGCGGTGGGGAGATCTCCATCGACGAGGAAGAGCGCCAAAACTTGGATGAACAGTGAAAGATGGATAATTAGAGAACTATTGAAGAAGAAATTGAATTTTAATGTTAAATTAATGGGATTTTATGTGTTCATTAACAGGTGAAGAGAAGGGCGGATGAGTGAGTTCAGTGGAGTATTAGGGATTAAAGGAGGAGGACATTTTTGCAATTAGAGAATGGGCATACTTGCAATTAGAAATTTGTTTACGCATTTTTTATGATTTTTGGCGGTCAACATGAGCCCTCTTGGTCAAATGGGGACATCAGCTGCCACATAGGACGGAGATAGCATAGAGATGCACTTTTTTTAAAGTTGGGGTAGTTCGCATGTTCACTTCAAAGCTGGGGGCATGAAAGGTTTTTTCGCCCAAGTTGAGGGTATAGAAGAACATTCGCGTTTGATTAATTAATATGTGTAACTTAGCTCAGTTTGTCTCGAGTAATTTTGGTTAGAATTTATTCTAAGTATATATTACTCATCATAAGTTATTTTATGGACTACTCAGCGTGTCTTACCTACAAATATGTTTTGCTAAGTTATTATTGTTCATACTGGCCTTACAACTAGAGAAAAATAGGATATTCTTTGTATTGTCATTTTTGCACATATTAATGTAAGATGAAAAGGCAAACTTTGGAATCAGAGAAGAATAGAAGACAAGAGAAAAAAGTTGTAGGGAACAATTCCTAAATTATCAAGAGAAAAGCTGCAACGCGATAAAGTCAAACGCCCAAAAAGTTGCGCATTGTCTCTCGCTCCAGTGCGTGCATCTGTTGTTGGAAAATATGACATATTTGATGATGATGTGCATTATCAACTTTAGGCTAAAATAAAATATGGAAAAGCAATTATTTGAATAACATGAAATATGTCATTGTATTTTATTCATTGAGTGTTTTTCAACGAAATATTATATGTCTAAAACAGATTTAATGGTGAATGAGAAATTGAAAGTTCAAATATTGAATATTTGTTAGACTTTGATGTGTCACGTCGGTGTTTCAGTATTGAGATAATTTTGTCTCTTCACTTTCTCACTGTAATATGTTTTATAATTAATGAGTTTTTAACTCCTTAATAAACATAAATATTTCTCAATTTCATAACTTACATGTTTAATCATCATTATGTTTGTGTTACCTGTGTTTGATCTTCATTAAACATATTAAAAACATGTTAATGTCACATTATATTCTATATAATCCTCACTCATGTAGCCTTGGAAAAAAACACACGAACTTGGAAATGTCTTGGCCTTTATGCTAATTTTTTTAGTAAAGGCTGAGCTCGACAAATGCCAGCTCAATTTATTAAAATAAAAAGAAAAAAGCAACCAAAAAAGATAAGAAAAATAAAAATATCTCTAGGATGTTAGCAAAGACAATTGTAATTTAGTGCAAAAATAACAAGCTAAAGAACCCAATCACAACAGAGTGTGGTCATAATGATCTAAATATCCATAGCAGCAATTGAATTGTAGTCGGCATGATAAGGAACGGCAAGAAATTCCCCATGATGCAACAAAGTCAATCTTGGCGAAGGCTGAGTTGATGAGGCCTAACAGCAGTGATGATGACAACATCATCGTAAGATTCAAAGCAATTTTGAGGTCGTGTAGGCACAACGTCGAAACATCAAACTGTCGACTCAGATCAAAACTGAGATCCAAGCCGATAAACAAATTCACCTTCTAAGGAAGAAACATCATCCGAAAAGTGTCCACTCTCTAGACCTAAGCCCATAATCAAAACCACTTCAAGGGAAAGATCCTGAAGTAGTATCGTCCAATGAAGAACCAAAGCTCTGGCAAGACCAAAACTTCTCAACTCAAGCGAGGGGCTGCAGCCAAAGAAATCGCGACTTTAAGGTTCGCAATCACTACAGCCCGAGATATCGCAGCCGGTAAGAAAAAATCTGAGCGACTAGGGAATAGATGAGAGCCCTAGCCACCTGCTAAAAAACTCTCCTAATGAGGAGTTGCGAGGGCTATCCCTTTGACGAACAGTCGGCCAAAAAATCGGTGAAAGCAAGCATATAAATGAGGGGCGCCTGTTCCCTTAAGGGATTGCCGGAAATAACGCCGATAAAAAGAGAAAAACCTAAGCGGCTTAGCCTTCTGCTCCTTAATGATTAAGGAGGAGATGCAAAACGAGCCGTCGTTGATGGGAACGAGTCGCAGATGGAGGAGCAGTAGTCCCAATGAGGAACTACTGATCAAAATCGGTGAGAGAAGGCATACTACCGGTCAAAATCGGTGATAGAAGGCATCTGGGCGGCTAGGGTTCAGGAGAGAACCCTAGCCGCCTTGGAAAAAATTATTTTTGGCCTTTATGCTAATTTGTGTCATCAGCTTTTGAGTTTTATTTCTATTTTCATAAAGAAAATTCCTACCATTTCTTTTCATTCCTTTTCAAGCAAGGCTACTAGCTTTAGGTTCTAGCATATTGCTCTTCACTCGGTTGAGTTTGCTATGATTGCGATTGTATCCTAGGCAGCGGACAAATAATTGTCTTAAGGAAGCCGATGTTTCAGGCCTCCGCAATAACATTATTTCGGTTCAAGATTTGAGTAAATACATATATTTATTCATATATAATATTTTGTCATCTAATATTCCATTGTAATTTGTAATTATCTTTATTGGAATATAATATTATCATTTTTATGATACCGCTACTAACAATCTTAAGACAATTACGTCGATATTCCAAAGAGATTTTACAGGTTACATTGACATTTGGAATACCTTGATGAAAATGGATTCTTGAATATTGTTTTGAACAATATGTTGTTCGATGAAAATCAGTTTATTGGTTATAAAATTCTTCTCTTCTATGTTTTATTTTTTTATCATTTACCATTTCACTGACTTAATCTGTTTCTGTTTCAGATTGTGAAATTATGAGAAATGATAGACGTTATTCCACATTTCTGAAGAAATGGTTTTGAAATTGTCAAAGGCTAGAATAACTAAAATGGACAAAATGGTCCTATTGGTTCTGGATTTAATAAAAAAACCATCGGGTTTTTGGGCTTGTTGTTGTGCCTAATGATCATGGAGCTGGTTTGGGGTGTTATCCCGTTACTGTACATGAAACACTTACAAATAATATGTAGTGTTAATTTCAAAATTTGACAATAGAAAATTAAAGATGAAGTTCTTTATTACTATTGAATTTATGGAAAATACCAATGTAGTGGAGGTCATTAGAGACTCCTATAAAGACAAATATCAAATTAGACCCAAGTTAATGACAAAACAAAAAAGATGCATTTTCAAGAAACTCAATTAATGAAAATGTTTAATTTGAAATATGTTTGTACCTATTAAGTGAAAAAGGGAAATAAAATGTTATGTATTATGGTATGTTGAGACATATTTGTCATTGTCATAGTACAACTAGTCAATTGATCTCAACGTGAGTTATCATTATTGATTTAAAAGGATCAAAAGATAACATAGTGGATCCGCAAAAAGAAAAAATGTAAACCGCTAACCAAAGGGTTAAAACCGAGATCAAGTTGAAAAGACATCTAAATGAATGAGACTAAAGCCCATGAATATTTAAGGCGCTATGTGAAGGAAAACCCAACCATGTTAGACTAGAGATCCTAAGATCTTGGTTCCATAGAACAACCTAATTGCATAGACCTTGTGTGGTCACTGTAGGGGTAACTCCGTGTCCATTCTTGTGATGTAAACAATGATAAAATGGGTTAAGGTTATGCTATATGCTTTTAATGATCCTTTGTGCATCAACAGTTGAGCAAAAGAGATCACCTATGTGAGAGTAAAGTGGGGTCGCTTTAAAGGATACTATTGGGGCGTAGTAATCTAAAACTCTTGCAGAACCAGAAGATGTTCATGACTATCAACGAACATAACCATGAGAACCAAAAACTATGATGTATTGATATTTGTGTGGGGTATATCATCGTTTACACAAACGGCAGAATAGTTCAAGGACATCGCATCTACTAGTCAGCTAGTAAAGTAAATATACTTTTACAAGGAAAGGTTCATAGGTTGTAGCCTACCTATCCTATGCAAATTTTAACGAAGAGCTTTATCACCACTTCGAATTTTGAAATTGTCCTTTTGTTTTCAATTTTCATTCTATTGGAGGATTGTTGGAAAACATGACATATTTGATAATGATGTGCATTATCAACTTTAGGCTAAAATATAATATGCAAAAGCAATTATTTGAATAACATGAAATATATCATTATATTCTATTCATTGAGTGCTTTTCAACGTACGCCTAAAATAGATTTAATGGTGAATGAGAAATTGAAAGTTCAAAGAATGAATATTTGTTAGACTTTGACATGTCACATCGGTGTTTCAGTATTGAGACAATTTGTCTCTTCACTTTCTCATTGTAATATGTTTTATGATTAATGAGTTTTTAACTCCTTAATAAGCATAAATACTTCTCAATTAACTTACATGTTTAATCACCATTATGTTTGTGGTTACGTGTGTTTAATCTGCATTAAACATATTAAAACCATGTTAATGTCATATTATATTCTATATAATCCTCACTCATGTAGCCTTGTAAAAAAACACACGAACTTGGAAATGTCTAAGCCTTTGTGCTAATTTTTATTTCTATTTTCATGAAGAAAATTCCTAGCATTTCTTTTCATTCCTTTTCGAGCAAGGCTACTTTTAGGTTCTGGTATATTGCTCTTCACTCGGTTGAGTTCGCCTATGATTGCAATTGTATCCAGAGAGACAAATTATCCAATAGTGGATAGGGATGGCAATGGATCCAGGATCTGGATCCTAATTTTTCATACCCGTCGGATTTGGGTCTAATATAACGGATACATATCTAGATCGGATATTTGTTGAGAATCCGAACTCGGATTCGTATATATAAAACCCTAATTTCTATTCCCAAAGTCCTACCAACCCCATCCTACGCGTCCTCTTCTCTGCGCCTCCATCTCTCTTCTTCTTGTTTCTTAATCCCTCTCTCCCTCTCAACCCATTCAATTTTCAACCAACTCTCAACCCATTTTATTTTTCAACCATTCCTTCACTGGTCTCTCTCCATTATCTTGGAGTATTGTTCTTTTTATTGATTACAAGGGAAGGGAATGATTAGTAAAACAACAAGTACAACAAAGACATTAATATTATAAACGCCTAGAGATAGAGGATCTATAGTAATCCAATTCATGAAGGTGTTGGGCAGTCGAAGGTATTTGCTTATTGTTCATCATACCTGTTTGCTTAATTAGGATCCTTTAGTTCATGTACCTTTGAATAATTTGTATATATCGTTTATAATTGAAGTCTATTGTAGAATTTTGTGATGACAAGTTTGATTTTTTTTGCTAGTATTTGTTGAATTAGGTTATTGATTTGTTAAACAAGAGATAAAAATTTCACATCCTAAAGCATCATAATGTTAATGCAAGTTGACTCGTTTTAGACCCGAATCCGGATATGGATAGTAAATTTATGGACCCGACGGATCCGGGGTGGATCCGGGTCTAGCATGTAAATACGAATCCGGACCGGGTCCAAGCTGGATCCAGTCCGGACCGGATCTGGCCCGTTGCTATCCCTAGTAGTGGAAGAATAATTGTCTTAAGGAAACTAATGTTTCAGGCCTCCGCAATGACATTATTTCGGTTCAAGGCTTGAGTATATACATATATTTATTCATATGTAATATTTTATCATCTAATATTTCCATTATAATTTGTAATTATCTTTATTGAAATATAATATTATCATTTTCATGATACCGCTGCTAACATTTGTGAAGTCAGAGTACCAGAGGAATGGGAATTCGCCACGTTGTAGGATCGTGCCATTTCTCTCTAACAGAAATCTTCATCTCTGGTAGACCAGAAGTACGATTTTGCAACGGATTGATTTTGTCTCACAACAAATCAATCCCAGCTCTCAATGGATTAATTGAAATCCCTAATGGGTAAAATTTGTCTCACAACGGCGCAATTTCATCTCACAATGGGTATAAATTGAGGATGAAGACAAGCAAGTTCATGATGGCTACTTTGAAGCATCTCGCCTATAAAAGGAACTCAAGCAAGATGATTTGAACTTGGTGATTTCACCTAGAAATTTAAAAGCTAAATCTCTGTTGAAATTCTAGCTCAGCAAATTTCAATCTCAAAGAAAGCAACTCAGCAAACATTAGCTTTCAAAGTTTGTAAGAGAGAGATTCTTTTTAGATAGATCAATTCTCTGTAAATCTGATTATAAGTAGAACCAACACTCGTATTAGTTGATCTCCACAAAATTCTTTCGAGAATTTTGTGAATTTAAAGTTGGGTAGAAGAGGGTATTATGCTCAACAAGGTTAGATAATAGAGAGGAGGGTATTCTTTGTAATGGGAAACCATATGTGAAAGACTTCTCCACCTAGGGTAAAGGAGTTGATTTTAGTGAATTAAAGTCAAGACATTCTCTTGGGACTGGAGGTAGGCATAGGTTGTTGAACCAGGATAAAATCAATTGTCCCCTATTTTTCACAATTTTGCTTATTCTCGCTAATCTACTCAGCGTAGTTCATTCCCAGCAGTTATCTCACGAAAAAGAATAGTTTTTAGTACAGCTATTCACCCCTTCCCCGTCTGACTCAGTGAGTTTGACGCATAGGGACCATCAGTAAATATTCATTATTTTCTATTTATAGGCTCAATATGTATAATTATAATTAGTCTATCAACAAATTGAAAGTTGAACTCTAATACAATAGACCTCGTGGCATTTTTCCTTAATAAAAATAACTTGACCAGACGTATTTTGCGAGGCATATAAAAAGTGTCCAAAATCAACACAATCCTCGAAACATTTATGGCTAGGATAAGACTCGGGACATCAAATCTAAGTCCCGTAAAAGGATTCATATGGTTGGGATTAAACTTTAGAGTAAAATTGTTTCATCTCTTTCATAATCATAGCAGATAATAAAATAAGCGCGTTTAATCCATACCTACCATTTTTTTTATGAATATACCTTTCATTTTAAAATGAAAGATTTGGATTGAATCAATTTTACTCTAAAGTTTGACCTCAAGAGAATTTTTGTCCATCCATATACTACATTGAATTTTCACAATAATGAAACTAATTAGAAGATAAAAAAAAAACCACAAATAATACAATTAGATAATGTAGCATTAACAAATATTTTTTATTTAGTTAAATATTAATGCTAATCAAATATTTGAAATTCCAGTTTGATAAAAAAAAAAAAAAGCAAAAGATAATTGTTGAAAAGAGACCAACCACTTCCTTTATAAAGATTGTAAGTAAGGTGCCAAAGCAACGTGCGGCTTTTTGGCTTTACAATCTGTGGAATGAACATTCCAAATAAATCTCAAAACCATGAGACAAACTTCCACTCAAATGCTAAACTCATCCATGTGCTTGTTCCATTATTTCTCCCTTTGCTTCCACTTTTATTATCATCATTTCTTTGACTCTTAAATTACTATCCATTCCTTCAACATTGCTTGTCTTCTTTTTCTATCATTACTTTTTTATAATAAATTTTTTATTTTGTTAAATTACATTACAGGTCTTCACCGCAGGCACTTGTCTGAATTAAAAAAAGGTTCTACAACTATATTATAGTGTTTTGGGTATATTTTGTTTATATTTTTTTCTAAAAAAAATTGCCTTATTTGGGTTTACAATAATAACAAAGGAAAACCTTATTCTACCCCGCCTGAGTGTGGACTCGAGCCTGCGACCTCTAGGATCATAACATCACGGCTCAACCACTAGACCAAGCTTTTGCCGCATATTTTGTTTATATTGGCATGCTTGTCTGCCTAGTAAAAGTCTATGTATTTTATTACTATTTTTGCTCAATCTTATGCTTGTTTTCCTTTTAATCTTTTTGTTTATTGTCTTTACATATATTTCTTCTATATTTATTTGAAAACCATCAATCTGCCAGTTTACTACTAAATTTATAAGATCGTTTACATGCAATCCTCGAGGGAATGATATTTGGTTTCGCTCCGTAATAAAATTAGAAGAAATGAAAAATTATCGAGTTCAAAATTGACACAACCAGCCTTACATAAGGATTTAAAAATTAGAAGAAATGAAAAATTATCGAGTTCGAAATTGACACAGCCAGCCTTAAAGAAGGATTTAATGCAGTTTTTTAATCTCAATAAAAAGACTGTTATCGTATAGAATCTGTGGGCCTCAAGAATATTGGATTCGATGGGCTTAGTAGGCACAGAAGTGGGGTTGGGCTAATTTAACACAAAATCAATTGACTTGTCTTAAGGCTCAATCTTCACCACTTATATTTCACTCCTTACTCTTGTTTATTTCCCATGTGTGATAAACACAACATTTTCAACACTCCCCCTCAAGTGTAATTGGGTCTGGACCAATTGCCACTTGCCAAACATTTCTTGGCCTATCTCCTCTTAGGCCCAAGGTCATCAACGGGTCTAGTCTTTTCGACCAGGACTTTGATCACGAACCCAAAATTACTGGATGTCAGGCCTTTTCCTATTCTAATACATGTAGAGAATCTGTGAATCTGGAGAGTGTTGGGCTGAATAGGTTGAGTAGGCACACAAATGGGGTTGAGCTCATCTAACACAAAACTAATTGGCTTGTGTTAAGACCCAATCTTCACCACTTATATTTCACTCTTTACTCTTATTCGTTTCCCATATGGGATAATTCCAACATTCCCAAAGTTATATATATAGATGTGTGTGTGTTTTTTACTGAGACCATTGCATCCCAACATCTACAGTGCATACATGAAAAGATAAATATGTAAGGTGAAAACAAAATCATGTCATCATATTACTTGTATTATATATTGCACTTGTTTTTGCTTTGTTCATGCAAATTGGAACTAATTTTTTAAAAGTTTAGAGATAGAAAAAGGTATCTCAAGCTAAAAAATCTCAGCGCGCAAACAAACTGCCAATAAAGATTAAAGTGTTTGGCAAATAAATATCCAACATTGTTAATAAGGAGACTGTATACTTTATAAGTATGGACCAATGACTTTAATGGTATGAGGTCTTTTGAAGTAAAGTCCAAGAGCAAATTCATAAGGGCTTAGGCCCAAAGTGGACAATATCATACTATGTGAGGGGATATGTGGTGTCCATGGGCTTCCGAGCACCAGCAGTTGGTATCAGAGCAATGCTTGGACGTTAGCCATGTGGATGGATCTCCAGAAAGTCGAACAAATAGTGGTACGCTCAGTTTGATCACCAGTGATCCGTGAAACCGATAGTCCTCTATGTAAGGCGTGTCCTCCGTCGCAATAGAGTGACAAAATACCGGTTTGTAGAGAATTTACGGATGGCTGATCGGTTAAGGGGGGCTCAATGGATATTTATTCGAGGGAGGAATGTGGGGATATGTCGTGTCCACGTGCTTCCGGGCACCAACAGTTACCACTTGTAGGGTCGAGAGCTTTCGGTCCGGAGATGATATATTTCATGGGCTTGACACCATATCTAATCCAAAACCCTAAGGTGATGGGTTAATGGGTCCTTTCCAATTATATATCATTCACTTAACTCATTAACGTTTCATGTGGAATTGTGAAATCACACTTACCCCCAAGATAAAGGATTCCCAGTTTATAAATACTAACTAATAGTCAAAATTTTGTATATTTATTAATATATACATAATAATGAAAACATTGCTAATCCATACACGTACATGATAATGAAAAAATTGCTAGTCCATACATAATTTAATTAAGCTATAGAGGAGGAAAATATCTTGCAAGTGAAGATCTCTAATTAATTAGGTCTCTATCTATGATCTGTGTATAGGATAAAGAAAATGAATAAAAAATAAATTACTTGTTTTGGATAGGATTAGATCTACTTGGCGGTGCTTTTCTCAAGCTTTGATCCTCACCTTCAACTGCTCCATTTGTATCCTTATTATCAGTAGTAAAAGTCGTCGTCTTGTTTGTTGCCGCAGATTGAGATGCCATTAGTGCTGCAGGATTAGTAGTAGCTATTAATAACAGCTTTCTGGGACTGTAGATCTGATGTTGTTGGCAGATACACAGAGAAGATGAGATTATAATATTAAGGAAGGTAAATAAAGCTGCAAAATTTATGGAATTGATCTTCATTTATGACTTATTTGGAATTTAGAGTTAAAATGGAAAAGATTTAGAGAGGGAATTTGCTTAGAGAGAGAGAGAGAGAGAGAGAGAGAGAGAGAGAGAGATGAATAATAGTGTGAAGTTTGAACTAAATGAAGGCAATAATAGAATGGAATGGGTTTATAACTTTGTAAGGACATCATCAGCATGCAAGCGTGTTCCCTCCACGTGTTTTTCTTACTAATATTTGTATTTTATTTATCTTCTACACTGATTTCAGAAAAATAGAAGAAAAATATCTTGTACTTTCCCATATTATTTTGAGAAAAAAACATGATCAACAGATAATCAGATCATTTTTCTCATATTACGTAGTGATATAACTTATGTTTCATCATTTTGAATCATAATTCAGCAAACATATAAATTCCCTTTTCTCTTAAGTGGTAAAGGTCTTTCTTCAGTGATTGATTCTTGAAATTGTAATTCTAGATGTTACAGATTTAAATACATACGGGTGGGGTGGAGTGGGGTGGGGTAAGAGTTTTTCTTTTCATTGTTGTATGCACAATGTATCAAATTTTTAAGAAAAAATTTAGCAAATGTAAATTAGCAACAAAGGTTGATGTTATGGCGCACGTAGAAGTTCTTATAGTTGTGGATAAAAAACGTTACTTGAGATTAAGAAAATATAGGTTGTAACGTTTACTTTTTGTTTTATTTTTTAAGTAAGTCTTGCCATATGACTTGTTTGTCGTGTGTTAAAATAAGTTTCGTTTGTTTGTGCTGGTTGTTTCCGTCCGGTGTTTTAACTCCGGTAATATGTTTAAATCAGTTTTTGAATGCTTATGTTGATCGGTCTTTGAATCATGCTATATAATTGTTAGTTAGAGCAGCTGGTTCTTCGACATGTAGGGGGAATTGTCCACCTTTGATTAGAGCTGTTATTGGTTTCGATTTGATATAATAGACTATATTCTTCGGTCAAAAAAATCAACAAATCTTTAGGGATTTGGATTCTCCAAAGTTTAAACTCTCTAAAGTTACATTTCAGTCAATCATAGTCATCCATTGAGTTTTAATGGTTTAGATTTTATTGCACCGTGAACCCCACAAATCACTAAAATTGAATATGGATCATTAAAACTCAATGAATGATTGAGATTGACGGGAATATACAACTTTAGAGAGTTTTAACTTTAGATAACCGGAATCCAATCTTAAGTATCGACTATTAAGTTTGAAAGAATAATTATCATTTAAATTAAGTAATTATTATGAAAGTAAAGAGATGAGAACTTATTATTGGAATGGGTTAATCATGTGATTATGGTGATTGACTGGTATACGATATTGACTACAAAAAACAAACCCTGAAATTGTTCATTAAATTAAGATTCAATTCATGTGATTAGCACGTGCATCCCATTCACTTTCATGTTCCTAACTGCGTGCCTTCCTTCTACTTATTCATTTATTTTTTCTTCATGAAAATGCAAATTCAATTTTTCCACCATGATACCTATTGAGATTCATTTAGCTTAAGCATATTAGTTTCCTTATTATTAAAGTTGCTGAATAAAAATCCTAGATTTGGTCAAGAAAAGAAGATCTGCCTATAATTAAAGAAATAATTAAATAACATGTTGTTACATATAATTAAATTAAATGCAGAGTTGTTAGCTGGAATGTCAGTTTAAGTTTGAAATGTATAGGCATGCCACAAGTGAAGCTAGTTAGCTTCCGCTTGAATCTGATCAGAGGTTTAATTAATATGTCTTTTTTTTATTTAAAGCATCTATATAGCTTGTTTTAATTCTATATATAATTAGGTATTATATAAATATATTGTAAATGTATCCTTGAATGACCAAATATGGTCAAATTTGAGTATGTTTGCAACTTCAGTACGAGATATAATAATGATAGATAATAATTAAGAAAGAAAGAACAAGAAATAATTGTGACAGTATTTTCAACGATCCCCATGTGTCGCATGCTAAAGCAAAAGGTACACTATTTATGCCGAGTTTTTTCTTTATCAATGTATCAAAATATCAGTTCTTAAAGGAAAATTAATTCAATTAATAAAAAATATGTATAGCGAAAACATCAGGGCTTCACAAAACTGAACTCTTGACAATGTGAAATGCCTGAAGAATAAGCAGCACACGCTAAAGCTATATGTAATGAAATTCGCAGGAACTAAATAAATACGTATTCGCTCTTTGCTTTAATTAATACATAATTTTATTTATTTCAAAAATAAAATAGACACGACTAATTTTCTAAGTTAATTGACGAGTATCTATCATTTTCTAAAGATGATCGAATAACTTATTACAAATAAGCTACATGCCATGATATTTGGCAAATTTCTTGATCCATCAAATGTTAATGGATCTCGTAGTTTAAGAATTATCAACTAATGGAAGAACTTGTACGGAGAGCAAGGTGAAACAATGATAAATTAGTTTTATACATCTATTTCCTAAAAATTATTTATTTTTTGTTATTAAATTTTATTTTTTATACAAATATGTATTTACAAATGTTTAAATTTAATACAACAAAATATCCATGATCAACCACTAAATTTAGTCTAATAGTCACAGCTTCCTTCTAAAGTGGAGAAAGAAGTTGGAGGTCCTGAATTTGAGCATCAGATTCCTCAAAAATTAAATTTTCCTATTTCTAAAAAAAAATTCCATAATCCATTGCAATACAAAACTCCAACCAGTATCCACCATCACAAACTTGTTCACTTGTTGGGCTACCCGCGAGGCCTGACTTGAGACCGCTTTGAAAGGTTGGGCTTAAACACATACTTACATTTTACTAAGCTTTAAGTCTGAGTCTGTTAAAATCTAAAATTTTATTAATCGGTCATAATTTTTATATAAATACTCAAGTTTAAACTGATCAATAATTTTATTATTATATATTTTATTTAATAATTATTTTAAATTTTTATATCTTAGATTACTAGACTTTTGCACACAACAACAATAAGTTCTATTATAAATTTTGTATAATCATTTTGTTTTGTTTCTATCTAGTCCACTAAATAAGTTAAAACGAAAACTTATTTATAAAGAGTGGGTCGGATTTGAAAATGACATTGTAAGTCAGATTCAAGTCTAAAGTTCTAAAGTGCAAGTTGAATTAGGCTTAGATTGATATTTTTAGTAAAAAATTTCGATGAAACCCGGCTCAAGCCTAGTCCGGTGTGATCCTGGTTACAAGTTAGATAAGCTCTAGTTGTTCTAGACTTAAATATGAGTCTGATTCAATACATGCACAACAGTACAACACGAATAACATTTTTCAATTCAAATTTCGCTAACATGGAGGCACCTCATAGGGTAGGATCATTGGCCCAAGGATTTAAGGGTTTCTCATACCAAAAGTCAAAAATCGATTTCATGATCTTTTATAAAGGATGAATGAGTCTCTTCTAATAAATCAATTAATTTTTAGACATGTGTAAGTGTTGTGATGTGAATTAAGAATTAGGCAGATAATAAGTAACCATGTATTCTTGTAGTTATTAATTTAATGAAAAAAATATCAATTATGTTCACTTTAATTTTTTTCAGAAATTGACATGTGTGTATTTTTTCTCAAATTCAACTGCCGTGAGAAATAGATTGAAATTTTATGATAATAATTGTTAAATTAAAGTGTCAAATTCAAATATATTCAGATGTATTTGACAAAAAAAATTAATGAAAATGTTGGATAGCCAAATTAATTCTTACACCATTTATAATATGCACCCTAATACTTTAGGTAAATAAGAAATTTTCAGGTGAAATTGTATTATACTAATATTTTAACATAAAATGCAAGGGCCGAGTTGGTAAGGTAAGACAAATAAAGGGATCAAATTGATCTTTGGCCATTGAAGTCGAAATCAATTCCAGTGAAGAAAACCTCAATCGTAACGAGAGGCCATATAGAGATGGAAGACATGAAGAAGAGGAAGATGGAGGAAGCCGGTAACGGGTGTGAGCAAGACCACCTTCGTTCTCTCCTTGATCCTCTTAACAAGTCCCAACTCGTTGATCTTCTCTCCAAATTGTGCGTTCTCTCTTTTCCTTTATTGATTGCACATGTTCCAATTTCAGTTGCTGAGTCCTTATTTACTTTGAGGTATCAGAAAGTTGAAAAAACTTATGAAGAGTACTACTTTGAATGAACGGGAGTATGGTTCTAAATCCGTTGACTGTTGGATTGCTTTCAATGTTTATTCTAGGGAAGCCCATTAGTTTTTCTTCAACAGTCGAGTACAGTTCTTGTCAGAAACCTGAGAGCTAGTGTATTCTTTTTTTCCTTTTTTACTTGTGGATTGCAAAATTACCTGTGCATTTAGCTTCTGCATGATTTGGAAATTTATGTTGTGTGCATTTGGGGGTTGCATATGCTATTCCGAGATTCATCTACTAGTTTCGTTTTAAAAATTTGCTATGTTTGTGATCATGTGAGTTGTAGTGTTCAATTGTATGGTGTGTGATTGACACTGTGCATGTGTGTTTGCTTGCATGTTGACGCTTAAAGAGGGTCTCAATATCCTTCAATTGCTGAAGAAATTAAAAGTATAGCCAGTGCAGATCCAGTGCACCGAAAGCTTTTTGTTCGTGGCTTGGCCTGGAATACCAGTTCAGAAACCTTGTGTGCTGTGAGTGCATTTGCTGATTGCTGAGTGTTTGTTTGTCGTGTGCTTATGGTAATGGCTGTTCCCTATGACTAGTGTTGGCCCATGTTATTGAAGTCTACTGATCAGTCCCATGCAGTCTGTTCTTAGTCTTTCGTTTCCTTTGGCGTATTGCTCTTTGGCCTTGATTTGTTCGGGAACTGACCTCTGTATTTTTTTGTATAGGCATTTCAAGTGCATGGAGAAATTGAAGAAGGGGCTGTCATTTATGACAAAACCACGGGAAAATCTCGTGGCTATGGTTTCATTACTTACAAACATATGGAATCAACACAAAATGCACTGAGAGCACCCAGCAAATTGATTGATGTAAGTAACTTTTTTTCTGGCTTATTGCATTGATGTTCTTTATATTATTGTGTGTTAAATTTTATCTCATTTTTTCCCTACAGATCCCCAATTTATGCGCGTTTCGTCCCTGCTAACTGAGCTACACCTTGTTGCTAGGTGTTCTAGTGTATTCTTTTCTGGAGTATGCATGTTCTCACATTATCTTTATCTTTTCCATTATCAGTCTTCCACACCTTGTTGCTAGGTGTTTTAGTCTATTCCGGATGTTTCTAAACCATTCCATTGGAATCTCTTAGCTCATCTATCTGCTTTTTAGTTCTACCGTCTATGACATACACATCATAGTTATATGTAATTTCATGCTAGTCTATGACTAATGAGTTATGATCAAAGAAACCAGTTCTAGAAAGCTCTCATTAGGAGCAGAGATAAGAAAAGAAATGATCAAAACCCTTGACTCTTTTAGTTTTATTTTATGTTTAAGATTGAGATAACTGAAGGCTTTTGGAAATATAAAGACTGTTTGGCATTTGTAATGGGATATAGTGTGGCAAACTCAGTATATGAACTATGGGTGGACAACCTATATTATATTACTTTATTAACATTTCTTATTACGATTCTGTAATGAGAAATATTTTTTTTTGTTCCCATTAAGGTCATAATTTAGAACTTAAAAGATAAGATATTTGAAAACTATAGTCTACAAATAAACTTGAAGCAATCCCGAAGTAAAACTTAGGGATTAAAAAACTAAGCAACATGCATCATTTCTCTAATAATATAGTTTATATAGGTTACTAGTAACTTAATTAATTCATCAACTATCAATCAATTAAGCCTTTATCCCACGCTAAGTGGGGTCGGCTAATGGATATTCTGATGCCATGAAGCTCTATCAAATGTCATATACTCATTAATAACCAATAAACGCATATCTTTCTATATTTGTGAATTTTAAATGAAAAGAAAAGACAAATGGTGCAATAATCTTATTCTCAAATTGCATGTTTATTTTGAAAAAACAAAAATAAAGGGAAAGAAGTAAAGATTATTATTTGTTTTTCTTCCACCTACATTGATTATATGATTCTATTGATAAGTTCAATATGCATAATCTCGCATTGAAAAATAAAATTTTGTGAGTGGGGGACAGAGGGATGCCTGTTTCTGCTAGTAATGAGATGGATGTATGTATTCAGTCATTGATGTTGATGGAATATTGAACGTACAACTTATGGTGGACTTAATTATTTTGTTTTGGATCCTGAAATAGTATACTTTCTGTAAAGGGGTGGGAGCTCCTTGGTTACTCTGTTCTATATGGTTATGACATATCAAAAGAAGGTAAATCAATGAGGGAAGTCACTGAGAACTTCATTAGTTTATAATATTTTGGCACAAGCTATCTTGGAACTATTCTCACGTAATATGGTTATAACTTTTATTGACGTGTTTGACTGTCCTTTCCCTTTGTGATTATTATCTTCTCTTCTCATCTCTTGCGACTTAATTAATATTGTAATTTCAGGGTCGTTTGGCTGTCTGCAATCTTGCATGTGAAGGGCTAAGTGGGGCAAGTACTACACCAGACTTGGCCCATAGAAAACTTTATATTGGGGGTTTGTCACCAGAGATCACAAGTGAGATGCTGCTTAACTTTTTTGGAAGGCATGGTGAGATTGAAGAAGGGTCGGTTGCTTACGATAAAGATACAAACGAATCCCGGTATGCTATTTGCTTCCTTTTTAATTGAGAAAAATCTTCTACTTCTCATAGTTCTTAATCATTTGTTTGACTGTAGTAAGGAAAGTTATAATCTTTTCATCATAATTCGCAGTGGATTTGGTTTTGTCACGTACAAGACAGTGGAGGCTGCAAAGAAAGCCCTAGATGATCCTCATAAAACATTTGGGGTAAGCCAAAAGGACTTTTTTTATGGTTCTGAATTAAAAAAAATAGTATGGACTTCCAACGTGACACTTCATACAATTTGCATCATAATATTTCATATATCTTGTTGGGAGAAAGGAGGGCAGTTGGTTGGATTGGCATATTTGAGAATTGAGATTGTCCAAGACAGATTGCTAAATACATGAAATTCTTTGCCCAGTTGGTTGCTCATGTGTGCGATGGACTTTCATTTGTTGCCCTCACTGTTATTCAATACTTATGATGTAGGGTTTTAAAAGTAGAGAAAGCATCTACATTTGTGGAATTTATTTTTGTTGTATCTTGTTTGCTTCTGGAATACAACCACTCTTGGCAATAATCTGAAAAACTGTTTGGAGCAAAGCATCTCACTTACTAAACTTTCTGTAACTATTGTTAAAAACGCATTGTCAAATTTTGATACTGTATACTCGGGTTATCACATCACCCAATAACCAAGGATAATGCTTGTTGTTTTGTCTCTAAGTTATTGTAGTAGTTCTATGCTATAATCATTTCATTTGTCAATTTAAACTGCAAAACTGAAGCATTATATACTGCAGCTTCTGAGTTCATTGATGATAGTGCAGTGCCTACTGGTATCAGTTACGGCAAGTGACTGAAGCTAAAGGCCAAGACCTTCTACAGAATAGCAATTTGTGGTTTGTACTCCAAAGTTGTATCCTTCTAAGAATTACGTAGATAACTCTGAGGTCTAAAGTGCCTTTCGACATAGGGAGTTGAAGTTAATAGGTTTTGTTCTAAATTGGATGAGCCACCTTGGAATATTTGTGCTCTATGGATTGTTTGTCTTGTCTGCAGCCTCTATAAAACAATGTGAATATCCTATATGGCTTTCTTTATAGTTTTCTAATAGGCCGAATGCATAGGGTCCCCCTTGAAGCTGGCTCTTACCGCCCTTAGCCACTGTGACACTTTACCCCCTAAAGTTGACAAAACTTTGCCCCAATGCTACATGTTAGTTTTTGGTTGGTTTGACTTTTCAAAGATGAAATTTTTCTGATTTTTTTCTCTCCAATCAGAAGCTGACACGTACATTGATGGGGCAAACTGTATTAGTTTTGCCAACTCTAGGGGTACGTGTCACACTTAGAACCTACTTTAGGGGGCTCTGAATGTATTAGGCATTTCTAATATCGTAAAAACACTAAGATGATGGGGTTTCTTGCTGCAGGGAAGGACTCTAATTGTGAAGCATGCTGATACTAACAAGGGAAAAGCAACACCAGCACAACTGCCTGCACCATTTGTGCCGATAGTGGCAGGTGGGTACACACAGCCTGGAAAACCACATCCTGGCACTCCACCTGTTGGCTACTCCTATCCTCAGACTGTACCCTCGTACCCTGCTGCAGCACCTGTTCCATACCCTCCACAATCACAGATTCCATATCCAGCACCAATTGGTGTCAAGAAAGAACCGATTGGATTATCACCAACACCAATGGGAATGGGTGGATTCCCATATTACTTTCCTGGAAGGTGATTTCTTATTTAAACAGAATTTCTTCTCTTCGATCATGCTAGTTGTAGTTAAATGTTGAAGCTTGTTGTTAAATGGACTTGTGGATAGCTTCTTAGAATGGTAGAAAAATGTGTCAAGTTTTGTCGTCAATGGAGTTTTATTTATGTTTGTTTTGGTGTCTCTTTTGGTACATGTCTTCTTCCAGTTTTTTCATGCTTAGGCTATGATTATAGTTCTCTGTAGCTCCATTGTTGTGCTTTAGGGCAGGAATACTCCATGTGCTAAATGGGAGGTGATGCCATAATGGGAGTAGCTGGCAAAATAATTTGATTTGATTGAAAAGTCAAAATGGGTTCATTTTGGTTCATTAATGAACTGACTCTAACAGTGTTTATTACATTGTTGTGCTATGTTTTTAAAAAAAAATTATCTATGAATTCCAAGAGTACTCAGTTTCTCCTTAATATGTGTTTTGTGAGAATCTAATCTAAACGTTCTCTCATAGACCAATGCAAGCCGTTCTCTGACACTTGAACATATAAGATGGACAAATGATTAAAAATACATAATATTTTTGACTTAGGAGTTAAGACTGAATTTATGGCTTTTAAAGGTTCTAAGTTGGAATTATACCTGAGATGTGTGGAGATTTTTTTTTTTTTATTTAAATGGAAGCGCTATCAAACGTAAGTTCAATTTGTACAAATTCTTTTTTTAATACAATTTTACTATCTTTATGCATTCAAATCTCTCTTGGGGTTCTTCTCCCCTGACCGGAAAAGCCTTTATTACTAATCCAACATCCAACAAACCATTTCAATAGTTCATAGTTAAACAAAACTAATTTTCATATGCAAAATTATCTCTTGGTTTTATTTCCAATGTCAATAATTTAAAGAGCAGTATTGAAGAATTAAACAAAAAGTACAAGCAAATTAACATTCAAATCAAAATTGCTTTAACCTTTTAGTGTAATCATTAAAATTAATCTAATTAAAATGCAAACAAAAAATTAATTAAAAACTACTGTTAAATAAATGAACTGTAAACAAAAACTGAAAAAATATCATCTGTAAAAAATTATTAATGGATAGTGTGATGTTCTTCGATCATATTAATTAACTCGATTCGCTAATTGTTATCATAACAAAAGAAATTGGCTTAATCCCAAAAATTATATAAAAGAAATATTCAAAGTCCGCCTCTTGTTGCTTTGTAACTAAAAGCACCAAAGGAGTGGCAATGGCTCAACCCAATGAGAAGAAGAAACTCAACAATTAATTTATATGAATAGTATTTCTTTTATATTATTATTTTGTAATTACATCATAGTATTTAAATGAATATAGGGAATTATTAATCTTTGAAAACTTTAATGCTGTCTTTAGTATTAAAAGTAAAATCCCGGCCCCTGAATCCCTAATATTCGCCTCTGTGACTTTTACTTCGCTGGTCCCTCTGCCTGTTTTCTGCAAAATCCGGTGACCGTTAACCTGCCGCTGTTTGAGTTTCAACTCTTTTGTCACAAGGTATTGCCATCTTCCTCTTTGAGATTGGAGCCCATTTGAACTGTGCAAGCTTCAAACTTTCTTTGTTTTTTTTTATTAATCCAAACCAAGTTGAGTTAAAATAAAAATTGTAACTTTAATTTTGTAACTAGTTCTATCTGGTCGCCTAAACAATGAAATAATTGGAACCCTTTGAAAGGAGGCAGTATATTGATATCACCATTTTTTTTTCTTGTACTTCATCTAATATCTCAAAGCTATGACTCAAATTTTCCAAGTTTCAACATATTTTCATGTACTAATCTTCATTCACAGTATTTCTGATCTTGGTAATATTATTAATGTCCATTCAGATAATTGTTTTTACCTGTAAGTTACTCTTTGCTACTTGCTGATAGAAACCAAAGTATGCAGTTGTACTGCCCCTTATAAAACTTAGATGAAGCTGGCATAGATTGATCATTCAGTTAGGTTGATCTTGACTGATCTAGGGTCTTACTACGGTAAGCCTCACATTACCTAAATCGTGGCTCTCTTTTATATATTAGTTTAATGGTAACGTTTTACTTAATTGAGATAAACAGTACGTTGTTTGCTCTTTGCAGTGATTTTAGAGGTATTTCAACTTACTTGTTGAAACTCACTTTGTTTCGTCTCATAGACATGATCCCATTCTCAGTTGCTGACCTTGCTGTGATATATTTTTGGTCTGTGGTAGCAAAATGTGCATTTCATGATGCATTATTTAGCTGCTCAAATTAAAAGTAGAATTCCTTCTGTAAATTATTATTGTTTTACAAATGGGAGCCTATCGTAATGCTGTAAAGTGCAAATTACTGATTCAAGCTTCTGTTCTCTTTAATCATACTTTTTCTGTTTCAGCTGTTTTGTATACTCATTGATGCTAGAAGCATAGTTCTTGGCATTTCCCCAGGAAAACAAATTAACAAGCTTTGCCTTCTGTCTCCTTTTACGCCCCAATCTTGGCTTTGATTATTGCCGTTAACTTGTTATTAGTATTACTATTATCATTCTTCAAGAACCACTCTTTACTTTTAGGCAGATAGACTAATCTGGGTTATGGCTTTTCTATTCTATTCATTTTCAAAATCACTCATACTGAAGTTTATGATTTACTCTTATATTGTTGTTTGTTTTGTTTTAACAGTGAAGAGAAAGTATGGACAAAGCCCTACTTGGCATGCCCGGACCATGGGCAAGTGATAATCGTGAGCTCTCTGACTATTATACAACTAAAATTGGTGGAATTCCTGTTAGTAACGATCTTCTTATTTCAATTAACTTTGTTAATTGACATTATTTGATGTGAATTTTCATTTTCTAAATATGTCTTTTTGTTAACATCGAGAATTATTTAATTTAAACGCCTCCACTTTTTAATTAATAACTTCTTCTACTTTGAACAGGATTGGCCTTTTCCTTATCAGGGCTTAACACCAAATCTACTTAGTTGTGGTGTCTGTGGAAAAAACCTTTGTCTCGTGGCTCAGGTTTATGCTCCAGTTTCCAATGGAAGCCTCACGGTTGAAAATCGTCTCATTTTGGTTTTTGGCTGTACAATGCCAGAATGTGGGACTTCTCCTAATAGGTATTACATATATTTTCAAATTTCTAATTGTATAGTTATGCTTAATCTTTTATCTCTTATCTAGTTTTCCTAGTAAATATTATTGGCACTGATTCTCAGCTGGCGTGCTCTTCGCCTTCAAAAGTTGGATGACAAAAGAGAGCCATCTACAAGTTCTAAAGAAGTGCTTCCTTTAACTTCTTCCGTTTCAGCCTCGAAAACCGACTGGTTGGATGATGAAAGTGATGAGGACATTGATCTCGATGCTTTGGGTAAAGCACTTTCGGAACCCGGATTCTTGGCTTCAAATTCGAAGAAACCGCATAAGAATGTGCAAAAAAAGTCCCTCATCAATTCTTCATCGATGACTCCAACAGGAAAATCGGTAGAAATGGAAATTCCAGGTAACTTGATCGCAATATCATTAGAATATTTGAGTTAGTTTTACTTTGTTTCTCGTCATTTGCTCAAAATCCATTATCCAGTTTATCTAATTTGGTGATCTGCAGTGGTTCCTTGTTTTTACGTATATACTCAGGAAGAAAAGTCGGCTGGAGACGTTGCTTCTATATGCTCAAACTACTCCAATCTTTCCATGGAGGAGAGAAATACAGATAACGATAATGAAGAACGAGAAGTCTGGGCTGATGAAGCTTATGAATATGATAAAGCCTTAACTGCAGACAGGACATATCTTAAGTTTAAAAAGAAGTTGGATGCTAACCCAGAACAGTGCTTCAGGTATAGGTCCTCTGGTCTATATCTCAGTTTTAGCCTTCTATATTTTTTCTCAATGCGCTGCTTAATTCAGGTACGTCTATGGTGGAAAGCCTCTTCTAGCCGCACTGAACATGGGGGACCCAGGGACGTGCAAGCTGTGCAGTGGATCGAGGCATTACGAGATGCAGCTGATGCCACCTTTAATATATTTCTTACAAGATGCTTTAGATGATTCGAGTGTGCAGAGCTGGAACTGGATGACGCTCCTTGTATTCACTTGCTCTAATGTGAGTAGTTTTTCTTTTTCGGTTTGTATTAACTTAATTACTTGTGAATTAAATGAAAGTATCATGTGTTATTGCAGAGTTGTAGTAGTCAATGTGATGAAAACTTCAATGGTGAAGGGTGGGTAGCGGCGGAGGAGGCTGTGGTTGTACAATCCGAGACGTCGGTCCATGACTCACCTCGTCTTGCCTTTTTCTCATAAGCTCTTCACATTGTTTTTTCTTGAATGAGAGATTTGGTTTTGTGTTGGAGAAGTTTGTTATATTATAGTTCATGTTTGTTTAGTTGGTTGGTACTTTGCGAATACTTACTTTCTTTAGTATTTGTATTGTAAAGTAATAAACAATACACTTAGAAAATTAACTTGAAATGTTTTCAAATTCTTTTGTTAAGCTAATAGGTCAATAAATAGAGAATTATTAGATGAAACAAGATCAATAAAATTTAAAATGTTTTTCATGCAATTTTTTTAATATGTATCCTTGTGATTTTTATAAGAACCCCGTGATGTGGAAATGAAGAAGATTGAGCGAAAGAATATATAAGAGGATACTCTTATGATTTATTTTATTTTCACACATTTGTAAATCTAATTTCTCAATAAAAAAAAAAGTAAATTTAATTTTTTAAAAAACAAGAAAAATTTAATGTAAACCCTATGGTGTAAAGAGGAAATATATTTACATAAAGTGAGATTTTAAGCCCAAAATAAATTTTAAATGATTGAAATTATTGTGTAAATTTTCAGAAACAACAAATTTACATGTGAGGTATTATAAACCTAATTAACTTTTTTTTGTTAAGGAATAACCTAATTAACTTTAATCCTATTTATAGGGTCCTTCATCATTTTACTTCAACAACTGCCCTCGCTTGTGCAGTTGTCCCTGGTTCTCTCACCCTCCACTTCATCTAATCTTCAAAAAGTCTCAATCTTTTTTTTCTACTTCTCTTAATTCACATGATCTCTGATCTGGGCAATCGTTAAATTCCCATTCAAATCATTTGGTTCCACCCTTTTTGGCTACTTGCTAAAACCAGTTGCTAGAAGCCAAAACCATATCTTTTAGCTTGTGCATTGCAAGAATTGGATATGTTCATCCGTGGATTCTTTTTCAATAAAGATGCAAGCAATGGATTTATCTTATGAGGTCAGCTCCAATTCTTTCTTATCAAAAAGCATTTCAGTGCTTTGTTTGGCTGATCATTATGTTTAAATCTTATTGTGTTTTTCTCTGTTAAGAATATGAGAAATGGGTTTCATTTGATACCGATTGGATAAGAGTTTAAGGTTTTAATTGAGCATCCCCAAGTATGAAATTGATGATTCGTTTTATTATCCCTTAATTATAGACAAGATGGAGCTAGCATAGATTCAGCTTTATCCTGTTAGGCTGATCTGGGATTCGGTGTTCTACTTTTTAACACCTAATTGCAGTTGCTGAGACTTCTTGTTAATATCTTATGGATTCACATTTTCAGGTCGGATTTGGAACGAAGCTTTGATATTTTTTTCCCCAAGGAAAAAGGTATGGTAAAGAACCAAACTTTTTCATCATTGATTGAATTATGTTCATTTGTTGTATCCCGATGAGACTAGCAGGAATTTGGAATTTGTTTAATCTCTTGTTTTCGGGTGATTTTGCAGTATTTGGACCTTGCTCACTTTGATTCACCTCATAGGGTATACTAGTCTCATTTTCAGTTGCTTTCATATTGATTTTGGCCTTCTATAGTGGCACAGATGCATATTGTGATTGCCATTATTCCATTGTTCACATTTAAATTAAAAATTCATGCCATAAATTTGTGGTTACTTTAGAAATGTGAGCCTGTTATAATGCTGCACATGTTTGATGCAGAGATAGATAGTGTTTGAAGCTTGAGAGTATGGGCAGAACGAGAGGGAAAGGGAAGAAGCCGAACGTAATATCTTCACAGGAAGATCTTGGCAGCGGTGAAGAAGAAAAGGCTCCATTTAACAAACGAAGAGGAAGGCCAATCAAACCATTGAAGGACGATCACGAGAAAGAAGAAGAAGAACTGAAAGAAAGTGACGAAGATGCCAAAGGCCTGATCTTTAACAATGATCTGAAAAGCGAGAAAGGGCGAAAGAGGAAAAGAGCGGTCAAAGAAGAGAAAGGGGATGCTGCAAAGTCAACAGTTAGTATTGGATTCAGACAGAATGGTAGCAGGCGAAAAAACAAGCCCAGAAGAGCTGCTGAAGCTATGGTTGAGTGCAACTGAGGTTCATTTTTGTTTTTCAAATGGTTAATCTTTCTTTATCATTGAAGCAGAGGTTACATTTCAAAATGGTTCATTGGTTATATGCTGTATTGATATCACCAATTGTTGATTTTAGTTAATAGAAATAGACAATTTGCTCGATAAATGGAGGGATGTGCGGGCAGGACTCTCAATACAAGAACAAGTCTTTGCTTTCAGTATATGGGGAGTAACTGTGGTTCCTGCAAATTTATACTATGCATTTGGAATGATAATGCAAAATCAGTCTATCTAAATCAGCATTACTGTAGCGCTGTTACTGTTTCAAGTTTACTTTTCTTGTTAATATGTTAGCTTACATTGATCCAAAAAATATATGTTAGCTTATAAATTAACACGTGTCAAAGGTTTACTTTTCTTACGATTATACTAGAAGAAATGTTATTTATTCTGAAAACAATTTTGTGTGAAACTCAATTATAATGAACAAATTTTCACAAATATTATTAACCACAAATGAAAATTTTTAAATCACCCGACGTATATATTCAGTTTTAATTATTAGATTAAGACATTAACTATAAATTGAATTATTTTATCCTATATTATTAAAAAAAATATCATAATATATTTTAATGGGTATAAATTATTATATATTTTAATGGATAGGTTGGGTTGGATACTAGCTACAATTTGTCTAGCTAAAACATCAACAATATGAGTGTTTCATCCTAAAGAAACCTATTTATCAAACAAATATTCGTAAATAATATGAAAATATAAGAATATAATATAAAAGTAGAGTATAGAGATATGGAGAGGAAACAAGTAATATATATTCTCTCATTCATATTAGCATTTGTATAACTTACAATAACCCATATTTATAGGTAAAGTATTTGAACTTATAAGGTCACAAGTAACATAATATAATGATCAGTGTTATGGGCAATTAGTCATTTAATTAATATATATTTATAACACTTTCCCTTTGGATGACTACGCAATATGAATATACCCCGTTAAAACCTTGCTAAGAAAAACCCAATGAGACAAAAACTTAGTAAAAGAAAAAAAAGTACAATATTCATATGCAATTTTACTTCCCTTAAAAAATACAATGCTCAAGACATATCCTTAACCTGATGTGAGCACGGGCTTTTCGGTGACCCGCGGAATGATGATGACGTTTTGCTCTGACCTCTTATGGACCGGTTATTCTATTCTTTTAGGGTCGAATCGCGTTTGGCAAGTACCTTTTTGATGATTGTGGACCTTTCACCACGCTTAAAAATCATTAAAATGTATTTAAAAATTAACCGTTATCTTTCACCCTCGCGTAGTAAACTGTTTCGCAATTTTCGCTTAAACCCGATCTTTTTTTGGAAGTCTCTTTTTTTTCCTAGATTCTAGACTCTCTGAGGTTTCCAAAATGTTAAGATCGTTTAAATCGGATAACCGTAGTGAAAGTTATGAATTTTTTAAGTTTGAATCCCTAATATCCAAAGTGCAATTTTTTCCTCCCCTCACCGGCCGGAGACGCGGCCGGCCCTCCGGTGGCGTGGCCATCACTGCTGTGGTGGCGGTCACCGCCACCGTTGTGGCGGTGAACGCCACCAGGGTGACCACCCTCGTTGTGGCCACACCCTCGCCACTAGGGTAGCTTTGGCCTCAACCCTAGTATAGCTATAGCGGTGGCTGCCATAGCTGTAGCGGCGACCTTGGCATGGGGAGATTTGAACCGTGTCTCTTTCTTTTTCTCTCTCTTTAACAAAAATGAGTTTCATTATTCATTTACTTACTTTTTGTTAAGTTTTGTTGCTGTTCTTGGTGTTTTGGTGCTTGTTCTTTTATTTTTCTTCGGTGTTCTTGCAAAATCGTCAGAAAATGGTCTGACCTCTATAGGGATAGCCTTCACCGCTATCCCTATAGCCTTGGCCGCTACTCCTATAGCAGTGAAGGCTATAGCTATAGCGGTGAACTCTACCCCTATAGAGGTTACATAATTTTTTTGTGATTTTTGGATATTTTCTTACCCAAATTCATAAAATCAACATTATTTGTGTGTTTTAAGTCCAGATATGTTGAAATATGATTGATTACAACTTAAAATTTCAATAATTTTGAGTTTATGGATGCGAAAATGCCATTTTTTCCCCTTAAAAAGGAATTTTGGCGGTCAAGGCTGTGGCAACACTTTGGCCGCCGTCGCTATAGCATTAACTGCTGTTGCTATAGCGGTGGAGGCTATGGCAACAGCAGCCAAAGTGTTGCCACAGCCTTGACCACCGGAGTTCGTTTTTATGTCCCTTTTTCATCGTTTATTTGCTGTTTTTCGTGTTTTCTCACTGATTTTAACTTGTAAATATTTTCTAACTATTCTAAAGTCAATTTAAATTATTTTGACATTAATTAATTAATTAATTAATTAATCATTTAATAGCTTAAAAATACATTTTTTTCTAAAAATTCATTTTAAATCACTTTTCCTCCAAATAAAATCTCACTTTAGTCTAAAAATATTTTAAGTGTCATATATAATCTGAAAATGTTTTATTTTATTTTTTTAATATGATGTATTTTATTTATTTATTATTTAATAGATTAAATGGCTTTTAAATGCTTAAAAATGCCTTTCTAACTCTAAAAATTTCAAAAAAATATTTTTCTTCATTTTATTTGTTTATTTTCTACCCTTTATTTATTTATGCCCTATTTGTGCTCTTTGATATATATTTTGCATCGTTTGGGGCCATGTCCGCGTAGGTAAGCTCGGTTTTGACCCGGTTTCGCCCCGTTGTCTATTTATGCGCTTTATTTACTTTCTCGCATTAAAAAAATGTATAGGAATTTGTAAATCCATGTAATAATTTTATTTTCTTGCTTTATTTACTGCTTTTGTGTGATGTATGGCCATATGAACTGAAAACTCCAAACATTAACTGGATTTAAATCCCATAAGAACTAAAGTCGTGCTTATTAAAATATAAACGATGTGATTAAAAAATTGAAAAGTAAGCAACATCATCCGAACTTGGAATCTCTGTTTTAAGGTACGGTCCAACCACCACATGGAAATATCGTACCCAAATTCCTGATGGAGCTTAACCGGGTGGCGACTCTATCTTAAAATACGAGATTTCAAGTCTCGTATCCCTTAACATGCAAATTGGACTTAAATACAACATCAACATCGATTTCATCAATCTATCTTTTTATCACGCTAAAATAAGGATCAATCCCTCGGCTCACTTCACAATGCTCGTTATTTCCCCCCATGCTACGCATCTCACGCGGTCCTTGCAGGAAATAGGTCATCCGCCACAGTGGCGACTCCACTTGGGATTTCCTTTTAACTTAAAACTTGAAAAATCTCCTTTCATTTTCAAAATTTAGTTAAAGGATTTTGATGATGTGCCTAAATCGTTTTTAAATCAACGCTTTATTTCTTATGCCTTTTTATCCACCGCTTAGTTAGATTCTAGGTTTAAGGTGCCATTACTTCACCCCCGTGAAGCTCACTTGTATACCTCATGCCCGCCAGGAATTAGGGATATTTGTGGGTGGATCACTCATTTTAACCAACATATAATTCCCACGATAGCTCTCATTTAAGGAGTAGTTGAGTTACACGAGATCAAGGTAAACGAGACCCTTCTACACTATCATTTCACGATACCAGCAGTTTGAGACTATGAACTAGGATAAATCTAGCCATGACAACTTCTCCTTAGGTTCACCAAAATAATTTAGATTTAGGTCGCATACTTATCTGCCGTTCGTTGGTATTTGAGTTTAGCCCCAGATCTTTTGAACGACGTTGCGAGGGAGTCATAAGGTTGGAAGAGATTTATTCACTTTTTGTGTGCTACTTGTGTTATGCTCATGCATACGTACCTCATGCATAGGCCACTTGTGCCTGACTTTTATTTTATATTTTCGCTTACCTCTACTCTCCCCTCGCTTGAAGGGGGAATTTAACAAAATGCCTGAGATTGTTTGAGTCTCGATGACCTGTATCTAGTTCACTAGGCATGGCGAGGAATTCGCACGTCTCATGTATTTTGGGGTTAAGCCTGACATCATAAGCTCTTCTACTCTTTACCTCTCTAAACCACCCCCGTATATATGTCATTCATCACTTTGACGATTATGTAATCATTCATTTAATCCGTGGTTTGATTTGGGCTGATCATCTTCCAGTTTCTCAGTTAGACCAAGGCACCATTACTGTCAAACTCGATCATCGTCTAGTTCGCCGATCTATGGGTCTGAATTCAGCTCAGTTTTAGAATCGGGTTTTCCTGCTATGTCTGATTTACCGAAACTTGATGGGGTTCCATTCGAGGGTGTTTCCCCTCTTATCCCTCCGCCTGATTAGGGTCAGTCTCCATTGAGTTCTGAGTTTGCCAACGCTATGACAATGTTTCTCCGATTTGAATGCCATTCAGGGGCAGATCCAAGATTCGGTCCGTGCAGTTTTGGCAAAGAAAAGAAGTGTTTAAAGGATTCAGAGGATTAGCATTCAAGCTCAAGGACAACCAGAGGCTGCTCAGAATGGGTCAGTTCAGGTTTCATCGGTTCAAATTCAATCTATTATTCAGTCAATTCAGTCGGTTCAGTGTATGCAACAGCTCATTTAGCCCGCACCGATCCTATTTCAGTTTAGTCGGGTTATTACACAATCTCAGCCACCTATGTTTGCCTATCCGGTTCAGGCTTCAAGCCGCACCTCCAAGCCTAATTTTCCCACCAGTGTAAATCAACTTCATTTGACCCCGATAACCACAGATTAGTTCCGACAAGCTCAGTCAATTTTATCTAGACAGTCTCAGTCGGGGTCTATTCCAACTTGACTAGAATTTAAGTCAACCATGACCTATTTTCACTCCCTCAAACTTTGCTCTACCAACCCAAGGCCCGAGACCAGCTACTCAAAGTTCAATCTTCCCTTCCTCCTCGGGTGGCCTTACACCTCATACTACTGCACCTTCTGGCAGATTCATGCCATCTCTAATGCCTTCAATGTCCATCGATCATACTTTTACTCGGTCCATTATTGCACCAAGAGGAACCACTTACCCATAAAACCCCTTTGATACTAATCTACGAGTTAGTTCTCAAGTTGGAACCTCATCGCTTGCTTCACCGTTCCACTTTGGCACAACCCCTCTATCCAACAAGTTGGTCATGCAATCTCCGAGCATGACACCCGAAATTAAAGCTCTCTTGAGCCGATTGACTACTCTCCTATCCAACGACCAGGTCATGCAATCTCCGGGCATGACACCTGATGTTGAATCCCTCTAACACTGGTTAACTTCTTTTCTGCCTAATGACCAGGTCATGCAATCTCCTAGTATGATGCCTGATGTTGAATTCCTCTCATACCGATTAACTTCTCTTCTATCTAGTGACTAGGTCATGTAATTTTAGGGCATGACATCTGAAGTTGAGTCTCCCTCGCATTAATTAGCAATTCCTCGATCTAGCGACCAAGTTATGTAATCTCTTGGCATGACACCTGAAGTGGAGACTCTGTTGCGTGAGTTCTTGCTCTTTAGTTCCCAAGGAGGATAAAACGGAAATCGCAAGGGAAGTGAAGATTTGGTTTTCAAACCGTGTGCTATCCCATCTCGAGCCGAGATGAGGGGAAGGTTTTCACGAACAAGCAAGTCAAATCATGGGTCATCCACTCAGGATCGGACGATTGCTCGAGCACCTATCGTAGTGGCTCCACTTTAGCCAAAAATTAACCTCGAGAATATTAAAAATCCATGGAAATTACCTCTCAGTGTAATCCTAGCCACCCTAAGGGGGCACGGCCTCCTCAGAACCCTTCGTGAGTATAGGCCCCCTAAAGAAGAGGAGAAGCATAACTTTTATGCATATCATGTCCAACGAGGCCACCACACTAACAAATGTCAGAAATTGATTCAATAAATCCACCGTTTAGTGAAGGAAGGAAAGGTATTTGAGCAAGAAAGGGCGTATGGCCCCGTGGATAACCCCTTACCAAAGCTCAACGATCAGGTTAGAATTTCCCATTCTGATTTGCCTCGGGTTGCATGAGATCATCAAGAGCATCTACTCGAAAGTCAAAGAAGTTGACCTGGTTAAAGAGTCTCCTTTTAATGTCGACAGCTATGAACTCAAAGGGGAATACTCTGACAATGATTGGGAACCATTCAATATAGACGACTATGTGCTTAAGGACTCATCTTGGTCTTATGATGAGCCAGCTTATTCCTCCAGGGCACCTGCAGTTCAGATTATTGTACTAGAAGACATTTCAGCCATTCGAGTAACCCCTCGTCATAGCACCCTGGTAACTCCGTGGAAATTGCCCGTGGACCTCATTTTTATAAAGTTGTAAGAAGCCGGCAAGCTCAATTTTCTCGAGAAGTATAGACCTCTAAGTGCCAAAGAATAGGGGAACTTCTGTAAATATCACGTGCAAAGGGGACATGAGACCGATCATTGTAGGACCATAACCGCTACTATTTCTAGCCTAGTGGAAGAATGAAAGATAGAAGAACCCATTCGGAAGCCCGGTAGAATGGAGAACCCTTTATTAAAATTTGATAAGAAGATCAGTATGATTAACTCCGTCCTGTTTGAAAAGTTTGTTCTAGGGAAAATTCTAGAAATCTCTTTGAAAAGTATGCTACTATGGAAAATTGGGAGGATAATGAAGAAGCCAATTCTGTCTCTGAAATAGCAATCGCCAAGCAACCTACAAGGTCCCTAGCAAAGGAAGGAGACAAGTCATCAATCGAGCAAGGGAAAGTTTTGGGTCTTGACCTAGATGACATGCCAATGAAAGCTACCAAGGATGCTTAATCTACCAACTCTATCAATCAAGACCCTCTGCCTGTGGAGGATGACTATCTATGATGTAATTTTCTTTTCTAGTGTTTAGATGTGAACAATTCCGCCTTTAAGGCGCTTTTATTCAATCAAACACTCTCTTTTAGCTTATCTACTTGATGTTTCACCCGATGGGTCCATGCATTCATTTGATCATAAGCATAATGTGTTCAGTATTCATGACATCTCTTTGACTGAAATAAATTTGAATACATATGATAACCCTAAAATGGTAACCATTTCTAATGATCTAACCTCTGAAAGAAAAAGAGAGATAAATAAAGTGCTTAAAGATCTTGATAACGCTTTCACCTTGTCACACCTATGCCTGGGGTTGGTCATCATATCACCGAGCCTTGTACTCGAATCGCTCCAAAGTTCTGTCTAGTCAAGTAGAACCTCCGTTAATTAAAGTCACAAGGGACTAAAAGGATAAAATCATTAAGAGTTGCTTTAGGTTTCGAAAAAGATTAAAACGGAGGTTTCCAAGCCGATCAAAGCCAAGCATTTGAAGTTGTCAGGTTCCAGACCTAGTTACATAGTATCATCATAGTCACCGGGAAAGGTGGAAGAGAGAAGGTTCATGTGCATTACTGAAGCTTGGACAAGGCTCCGCCGAAAGAAGGCTTTCCTCTACACATATTGGTGTGCCAGTTGACAATGCAGTCAGAGGCCTCAATGTACTCGTCCACAGGTGGATTCTCAGGGCATGGTCAAATTCTGTAGGGCGCAATTGGTAAGGTCAAGACAACTTCCATCATTGAATGAGAGGCATACTATTTTCGAGTTACGCTGATCAACCTGAAAAATGTCAAGGTAACCTATCAACAAGCCATCATCACTTTCTTGCATGAAATGGTTCACAAGAAGTTAAGGTCTACGTTAATGACACATTAGTTAAGTCAACTTCTAGGGAAGAACACCTCGTGGTTTTGGATAAGTTTATACAACCTACGCCTTAATCCGAAGAAGTGTATTTTTTAGGGTGACGTTAGGGGAACTCTTGGGTCATGTGATTAGTCAGAGAGGAAACAAGATGGATCCCGATAAGATTAAAGCCATTAGGGATATGCTCGCACCCAAGGCAGAGAAGGAAGTTCGGTCCTTCCTTGGGTTAATTCAGTATGTAGCCGGTTTATCACGAGCCTTACAACTATAAGGAAACCCAGTTCTTAAGCTACTAAAGAAGCGTCAACCTATTTTGTGGGATAAAATCGCCAGTTTACCTTCAACAAAATTAAGGCTTACCTTTTTAGCCCACCCATTCTTAAAATTCCCACCTCGATAAATCATTTAACCTTAACAATATCCCATACCTTCAAATTACCAACTTTCTAATTCCTCTCCTCATTGACCATTCTCGGCGAGGGAGACACAAATGATCGGCAAGGTTCAACCTTCATTAATAAATGAACACTACTTCATCATTATAGGGGCAGCTTACTTCTCAAAGTAGGGGGAAGCCGAGTCTTTCACCAACATTACCGCCAAGAGGATGTCCAAGTTCATCGAGAAATATATCTTTACATGGTATGGATTACTTCATCACATCGTCTCAGACAACGAGTTTCAGTTTTAAGGGGCAACCACCCGATTGACCAAGGAATATGGGTTTGAACACCATAGATATTCACTATGTAACCCACAAAGATAATGGGGCACCCGAAGCCACAAACCAGCTTAACAAGAAATGACTCTCCAAGCCTACCGCAGATTATAAAGATTGGGCTAATATGCTACCATTCACCCTTCAAAGATGTCAAACAAATGTCAGAATTCTTGTAAACCGAACACCTTTCTCCTTTGTCTATGGAATAGAAGTCATGCTACCATCCAATTCTAAGATGAAATCCTTGAGAGTTGCACAGAATCCAAGTCAAAGGGACCCCCATGGATTATGGCACAATTCGAGCAGCTTAAACAATCTTCAAATGTATCAGCAACGTATAGCAAGAGCTTACAATAGCCAAGTTAAGCATCAAGAGTATCCGTCAAAGGCCGGTGATCTGATTTCAAAACAAGTGAAACCTATCAACACTGATCCAAGGGGGAAGTTTTAACCAGACTGGGAAAGACCTCATATAATCAGAAAGGTATTCAGTATAAGGGCCATGGAAATTGTGAGAATGGACGGTAACAAGTTCGTAAACCCTATCAATCAGGATCGGTTGAAGCGTTATCATATCTAACCGAAAAGAATTAAATCCAGAAAAGCGGCACATAAAAAAATATATATGAATAATCACCCAGCGAGTGGTCCTCTACTACTCGGGTAAAAATTAGGGGGTATCCCGCTGATCGGTATTCTACAAACCGGTCAGGAAAAAGTTAGGGTGCAAAATAGCCCGCTAGATTGAAAACCTGAAAAGGACGATCTAGGAAAAAGTCAGGGTAAAGTGAGCAACAAGAGTGTGTTGGCTAGAAAACCTTTATATGCTGGTTAACACCAGAGTTTTGGTCAATAGAAATGGTTATCACCATCATGTACTCAAACTTACTTCATTTGAAGGAAATGTCATTTTACAGAATCCTTTTAGTCTATGCTTGAATGAATATATTGGGCCCAAAAGGCAAAATATTGTAAATTGGTCAAATGTAGGGTTCCATCCAGTCGACCCGATGCTTCAAAAGAAATGAAAACAATGATAAAAGGCAAAATTTCTGATAGACTGAAAACAGCTAGGTCTATGCAAAAGTAGGGAATGGTCCACTGGATTGAAAACCCAAAAAGGGCGGTCCAGGCAAAAATTAGGACATAAAAACAGAATGTTAAACAAAGTCTGATAGGCCAATCACAATGTTCAGGTCTATATAAAAATTAAGACATATAGAAATAAAGATAAATAACTGCCATCGATCTCATCAAAATACCCGCATCATTATAGTGCCTGAATATCTTCTACAATTTGATGGAATCGAAGGGCTCAGATCCATCCACTATGCGTGTCCACTCCAATATCAACCGCGACCAAGCATCTCAAGTCCGCAAGGTTTGAATCCTCTGAAACTGTCATTGGTAGAATTCATTGGTAGTGTAGCGTCCAGCCGTCCATCACCTAGAATCCAGAACTTTGCTTTGTGCCCCCACTTGTCTTTAATACGCTTAATTCAACAGCCATTTATGCAACTGATTTGTTTCCTTTGTCAGTGACCCAGAAGGGGTGTAGAAATGACAATCCTCAGCCTTAATATTCAGCCACATGAGCCTCGCATGTTCACCACAACTTCCCTTATTCTCCAGAGGCATACCCACCTAATTTGTGCGACATCCCTAATTCCCCATCAAGGGCATCAGAATCTGATCTGTGCAATAATGCAATTTCATATGTTTTCTATTCAAGAAAGTAAATCTCTCTCCGAGTAAAGTCGATCAAGCAAGTCAATCAGTCATCTTGAAGACGATCAACCCGAGCATCTCTTGCATTCATACATTCATGCATAATGTTCATAAATGTCATGTCTATTATTCTACGCTGAATTCTATAGAAAACAAAGCACAGAAAAGTATCCTCGAGTTATACGCTCGACCTCCAAGCAAGCACCTATGTCAAGGGGCATCTCAGATTTGTTTTTAGTCCTATATTCTCAGCCGCACCCAAGGGGCGTGTCAATTAATATCCTTGAGCTGTCGGCCAACCTTAGCAGTTTCTCTGGACTCCCGAAAATCTTAACTCAACTTATATTTCATTCTTCCATTTTTATTACTTAATTGAAGAGGCAAAAAGATTTTTGTTTCCACAAAATCAATTATGCGATTAAAATGCCATTCATATCACTTACTAATGTATCAAAACTTCCTTGACAGGTACACCATATGGCAATCCCAATGGACAACCAACCCCAGGATCCAAAATTCAAAACTCATAAATCATCTAGGGGCACCACTATGTAGATTTCAATCATTTAGGGGCACCACTATGCAGCTTTCAATCCTTTCGGGGCAGCGCTATGCGGATTTCAATCATTTAGGGGCACCGCTATACAATTTTCAATCCTTTTGAGGCACCCCTATACAACTTTTTGGGGCACACCGATGCAGCTTTTAATCCTTTAGGGGCACTTCGATGTAGCCTTCAAAACTTTAGGGGCACCTCGATGCAATTTTAATGATCGACCAAGCAACGAACTTCTTCAGATACCCGATAATTTCCCACTTGACTTATATCGCTTACTTCCATTTTCATTGCTTAACTGAAGGGGCAAAATTATTTTTGTTTCCACAAAATCAATTAAGCAATAAAAACGCAGCTCATGCCAATTGCTAATATCTCAAAATTTCCATGTCAGGTATACCATACGACAACCCCGATGGACAACTAACACAAGGATTCAAAATTCAACATTCAAATTTTGAAACCTCGAATCATTCTTGAAGAGTCCATGGTGACCGCAAGAAATCTCAACAGTTTCTGTAATGGAGGGACGCAATGCCATTCGACCAGGCGTTTAATCCTCGATTATGTTATGGTGATGTAAGGCAACCAGCAGTCTATATCAATAGTTTCTGTAATGGAGCAGGACAATGCCATTCGACCGGGTGTTTAATCCTTGGTTATGTTATGGTGACATAAGGCAACCAACAGTCTATATCAATAACTTCTATAATGGAGTGGCATAATGCCATTCGACTGGGAGTTTAATCCTCGGTTATGTTATAGTGACGTAAGGTAACCACCAGTCTATATTGCAGTTTCTGTAATGGAGCATCGCAATGCCATTCGACCGGGCGTTCAATCCTCAGTTATGTTATGGTGACGTAAGGCAACCAACAGTTCATGTCAGAGTGTCTATATTTAAGGCAACCGACAATCCATCTCAAATCTGTTAGGGGCAATAAAGGCAATACCGAATCAATTTCTAAGTCAATCTGGTTCCTGATAGGGTTGTTTATGGCAATCCCAGAAGACAACCGGTTCAAGAATCCAAACCTTGGGTATAAATTTCTATCCCTCGCTCTTTCGTGAGATCACACTTGGCATGCCAACCGATAATCTCCCGAGGGGCAGCTTGTGAGCATGGGCTTTTCGGTGACCCTCAGAACGATGATAATGTTTTGCTCAGACCTCTTATGGACTGGTTATTCTATTCTTTTAGGGTCAAATCATGTTTGGCAAGTACCTTTTTTATGATTGTGGACCTTTGACCCCGCTGAAAAATCATTAAAATGCATTTAAAAATTAACCGTTATCTTTCTCCCTCATAAAGTAAACAATTTCACAATTTTCACTTAAACCCAATCTTTTTCTGGAAGTCTCGTTATTTTTCCTAGATTTTAGACTCTCTGAGGTTTCCAAAATGTTAAGAATCGCTTAAATAGGACAATCATAGTGAAAGTTATGAATTTTTTAAGTTTGAATCCCTAATATCCAAAGTGCAGTTTTTTCCTCCCCTCGCAGGTCGTGGTGGCGGTGAATGCCACCGGGGTGACCACCCTCGTTGTGCCCACCCCCCGCCACTAGGGTAGCTTTGGGCTCCACCCTAGTGGCCTCCACCGCTATAGCTATAACGGTGGCAGCTATAACGGTGGCTGCTATAGCTATAGCGGCGGCCGCTATAGATATAGCGGCGGCCTTGGCACGGGGAGATTTGAACCATGTCTCTTCTTTTTCTCTCTTTCGCGATTGGGCCATGCATTTTTCCTAAAAATTCATCTAAGTCGGTGTATTTTTTAGTGTGTGAATATTTAAACCTATCTAAGAGAGAGAAAACCAGGATTTTTTCTGATTTGAATTGAAATCTGATTTTTAGGAGAGAAATAAGAACAAGTGAGAGAAAATGATGAACTAGAGAGAGAAAGCTTATGAAAAGCATAGAATCCGGTTTAATCTCTTCTAATATCGATTCTTAGTTGTTCGTTAGCTTAATATCATAGCTTAAACACTAAAATCAATTAGAAACCATAGGTAAAATGAATTAAATAGGTTTTTAGAGACCTTTTCTCAAATACTACCCAAAAAGTTCGTCACTAATCTATCATTGATTTCGTTGCTGATTCCGTCACCATTTCATCTGAAAATCATCAAAAGCTTGCCAAACGTCCGGTTCAAGTCTCCAAAGTTAGATTTACGGCCTAAAGGTAATAAAACTGAGTTCCATTATTCATTTACTTACTTTTTGTTAAGTTTTGTTGTTGTTCTTGGTGTTTTGGTGCTTGTTCTTTTATTTTTCTTCGGTGTTCTTGCAAAATCGTCAGAAAATGGTCTGACTTCTATAGGGATAGCCTTTACCGCTATCCCTATAGCCTTGGCCGCTACTCCTAGAGCGGTGAAGGTTATAGCTATAGCGGTGAACTCTACCCCTGTAGAGGTTACATCATTTTTTTTTGTGATTTTTGGATATTTTCTTACCAAAATCCATAAAATCAACATTATTTGTGTGTTTTAAGTCCAGATGTGTTGAAATATGATTGATTATAACTTAAAATTTTAATGATTTTAAATTTATGGATACGAAATGCCATTTCTCCCCCTTAAAAATGAATTTCGGCGATCAAGGCTGTGGCAACACTTTGGCCGCCGTCGCTATAGCCTTCACTGCTGTTGCTATAGCGGTGAAGGCTATGGCAACAACGGCTAAAGTGTTGCCACAGCCTTGACCACCGGAGTTCGTTTTTATGTTCGTTTTTCATCGTTTTTTCGCTGTTTTTTGTTTTTTCTCACCGATTTTGACTTGTAAATATTTTCTAAATGTTCTAAACTCAATTTCAATTATTTTGACATTAATTAATTTATTGATTAATCATTTAATGGCTTAAAAATGCGTATTTGCTCTAAAAATTCATTTTAAATCACTTTTCCTCCAAATAAAATCTCACTTAGGTCTAAAAATATTTTAAGTGTCATATATAATCTGAAAATATTTTATTTTATTTTTTTAATGTGGTTTATTTTATGTATTTATAATTAATAGATTAAATGGCCTTTAAATGCTTAAAAATATTTTTTTAACTCTAAAAATTCTCAAAAAATGTTTTTCTTCATTTTATTTATTTATTTTCTACCCTTTATTTATTTATGCCCTATTTGTGCTCTTTGATATTTATTATGCATCATTTTGGGGCTGTGTCCGCATTGGTAAGCTCGGTTTTGACCCGGTTTCGCCCCGTTGTCTATTTATGCGCTTTATTTACTTTCTCGCATTAGAAAAATGAATAGGAATTTGTAAAGCCATATAATAATTTTATTTTCTTGCTTTATTTACTGCTTTCGTGTGATGTATGGCCGTATAAACCGAAAACTCTAAACATTAACCGGATTTAAATCGCATAAGAACTAAAGTCGCGCTTATTAAAATATAAACGATTTGATTTAAAAATTGAACAGTAAGCAACATCATCCAAACTTGGAATCTTTGTTTTAAGGTACGGTCCAACCACCCGGTGGGAATATCGTACCCAAATTCCCGGTGAAGCTTAACCGGGTGGCGACTCTATCTTAAAATACGGGATTTCAAGTCTCGTATCCCTTAACATGCAAATTGGACCTAAATTCAACATCAACATCGATTTCATCAATCTATCTTTTTATCACGATAAAATAAGGATCAATCCCTCAACTCGCTTCACATCGCTCGTTATTTCCCCCGTGCTATGCATCTCATGCTTCCTTGCGGGAAATAGGTCATCCACTCACACCTGACGCATCCCAATATTATGCACACGTATTTTGAAAATATAAGCAAAAAGTGACTTAGTAAAAAAAAATCGTTGAATTGTCACTTGATCTGACCAGTCTTCATGAGATCACGAACATAAAAGAATTTGAGTGAAATATGCTTGATTCTGCCTCCTTTAATAAAGCATTCCTTTACTTGAGCAATATGGGCGGCATCATCTTTATAAATTATCGCCGAGTCTTCTTTGCCTGTTAATGTACCACACGAGTCTAAATTAGCATAATCCATATATAGATCTTTGTATCTGTATTGAACAATGTTTTCATTTACCACATTGTGAGCATGGGATTTTGCAGTCCCTCTCGCGAGACGATGATGAAGTGTACCCGATTTTAATGCCTTAAATTAAAAATTCTCCTTGGAATTTTTATTACCAAAATAATATTCCTCGCGAATTTTTATTTTGTATAATACAGTTCGACGTGGCCGATAACGCGTCCGGTGGGAGCTTGAACCGATGATTGGCATCCAAATAGTAAATACCCTTTAAAATATTGTTAAAAGTCAAAAAGATGCCTTTTTTACCCACTATTAAACCACTTTTCCTGACTTTTTTGGCTTTTTGACCCATTAGCTGTCGGTATGCTGAAGGCTGATGCCGCCAGAGCATCATCCACGCCGCCGGCGGCATCACCATACCGCCAGCGACATCGTTCATACCGCCGGCGATATCGCCATGCCGCCGGCGGCATGACCCGAAATGGGTCCCTTCACAGACAGCCTTTCGACCACTTTCGGCAGAATTATTAAAAAAGGCCCCAAAAAGTACCCCATTTCACCTATAAAAGCACACCTTGAGCTGCATTTTAGGAAGGGGAAGTGAAGGTTACGATTTTAAGGTGGGAATAGATTTTAGTGAGATAAGAATTAGATAAAACAGAAAAAAAGGGATTCCGACCCATTTTTCCTGGTTTTTCTTCTTTGAACTCTCTGATTGTGAGTTGAAATCAATAAGCCTTTAAGTTAAAATCAGCTTAATTAAACTTAGAAACCAAAAAGCACTTAAAATTATCGTTAAATCGTCGTAACAAGCTCCCCGGAGGTATTTTATTCGGTTTACGAAGAGGTGGATTCCCGACCTCAAGGTAAAACTCTTGAGTCTCATAGCTCTTTGGCATTAATACTACTGACTTGTGTTAATTTTTGTCAATTTATATTCATTTTTGGGTTTTCGGTCAGTCTTACTGTCACCGCTGCTGCCCACCAGCTGATACCGTCGGTGACGTAATTGATGTCGCCGGCGGCAACACCCATGTCGCCAGTGACATCAGGCATGTCACCGGCGGCATCAGTCATACCGTCCGTGATATGACCTTCCTGACAGCAGTTTTATTTTTCATTTATAATCCGGTTAAAATAATAATTGAGCCTAAAAATTACTTAAAAATGGAATTTTCTTGAAAAAAAACCGTTTAACTCCCATTTTAGCCATCTGACCGGGCTTTATAATACTGTAAATAAAGTATGCTATACCTGGGCTAACAATCTTCTGCAGGCGGACGTATATTGGATACTCAGGTACTTTATTTATTGCATAGAAAAAAAACGTATAAGACTTGAAAACCTTGTAATAATTTTATTTTCCGCACTTATTTTTTTTATGGTTGTAAATATCTTATTCATTGCTTCAATTGCATGATAAATACGGAAATAATAAAATAACTAAAAAATACAAATAAATAGGATGGATTAAACTGATTAAGAGAGAATGGAATATCTCAACTTGGCCTAATGAAAAATAGATAACATCATCCGAACTCGGAATCTCTACTTAAGGTATGGTCCAACCACCCGGTGGGGAAATCGTACCAAAATTTTTTCAATTGAGCTGAACCGGGTGGCGACTCTATTTTAAGTACGGGATTTCGATCTCGTATCTTTTAAGCATTAAAATATGCAAAAATCATTTTTCAAACACGTCACGCTCATCTCCCCGACACTCAAATGGGCCGGCCCGAACGGGCTCGGCCCCGCTGCCGTCACGCGAAACATCGTTCGCTCACAGTGGTGACTCTGCTGGGGACTTTCTTTAAACTTGAATCTTCTTTCATAGTTTGAAAGATTTTGATGATGTATTGAAATCATTGGCCAAATTAAAACTTCATTCTTTTTTTATGACGTCTTATCCTCACGCGTGTAGATAGTTTGGTAATTTTTGGTGCCCTATTTCATCCGAGAAGCTCACAAAGTATCACTCATGCCCTGTTGGAATTAAGGATGCCTAGTGGGTGGATCACTCATTTTAACCAACACGTAAACTTCTACGATCGCACCTATTTAGGTAATGGTTGAGTAACGTGGAATCAAGGTAAACGAGAACCTTCTACATCAACAACCCTATACCAAAGCCGCGCTAGAAAAAGCCTTAGCACATCATTCCCCTTAGGATTAACCAAAACAAATAAAACAATTGGGATGCGCTTCTTTCGCCATCACCGGTGAAGAGGCCAAACTCCATCCTTCCAAAGAGGCGTTACGCGGGAGTCATAAGGTTGGAAGAGGGACGATTCGCGTGCTATGTGCTCTATGATCATGCACCCCCATGCATCGACTTTAAGAGCCGACAATGAATTCGCTTACCCTTACCACTTCCACCCGTGGAAGGTTTAGCAACATATGTAGGACTTCTCTTGTCGTTGCGTCACCACATATCGCTATATATGACGTGAAGTACAAACGTCCCACGTATGTTAGAGGGATAAGCCATCACGTCATCTCTAACCATATCTACGTGCAGCCATGCGCATTACACATCATTCCCAAGGCACGAAAGGCATGCATACCATGCATACCATTCACCAATCCATTCATGGTCTGATCCGCTGCCTACCATTTCAGATAGGTGGAGGTGCACTGACCGTCGCATCCCAGCTTGGAAAAGAATAGAGCAACACCTGATACGTCATCCTCTGACCCCGGTTGCCACCACGGAAGTTGAAGGAATTCCCCACACCGATTCCAGCGAGGAATCAGATTCAGAATAAGTTCAGTTGAGCCAAAGTCCCTCTTGACCAACCATGTCTTTCCCAAGAAATGAAGGGACCCCTCCTCCAGAAGAGCCCTTTGGTCCCACTTCCAGCTCAGGAATAGGATCCCAACCACCCCCTGGTTTCAACTTCACCAGTGCTATGATGCAATTCTTAAACTCAGATGCTTTCTAAGCCTCTATCCAAACTACAGTTCAGGCAGTAGTTAAGCGAGCTCTAGAAGACAGGAATTCCGATTGAGTATCGGCATCTGACATCCAGGCCCCGAACGGTTCAATATAAATATTGACTAGTTTAGTAGAGGCGAGACCCGTCACACCTATGTTTCAATCAAACCAACCCTTGACGAGTCCATTCCAGTTTGGGCAGACTTTAGCTCTCTTGTCAGCTTCAACCACTCCACCAGTTGTGCCTTTTAACCCGAGACCCTTCGCCCAAAGCTCCACTCCTCTGACATTCAATCACCAAAGCCCAGTATCTCGGCCACTACCCTCCTTCACACCTCCGCAGTTTGTTGTAACTCCTAAAGGCACCACCTACCCCCAAAATCCATTTGTCAGCCATCTGACTATTTGCCCTACACTGCCACCGACATTCAACGACCAGGCCATGCAACCTCCGGGCGTGACACCTGAGGTAGCCGCTTTTGTTCGGTAAATGGTAGCTTCTCAAACCGTCAATGACCAAGTGCGACACCTGAAGCCCCAACCGTCTCTCGCGAACCGGTCAGCGACCAGGTCATACAACCTCCG
The DNA here is from genome assembly GCA_947683365.1 of Euphorbia pulcherrima. NCBI lineage: Eukaryota > Viridiplantae > Streptophyta > Magnoliopsida > Malpighiales > Euphorbiaceae > Euphorbia > Euphorbia pulcherrima. The sequence goes on from CANTUS010000008.1 coordinate 5,830,448, forward strand.
GGCGTGACACCAGAGATCCAAGCTTACATCAGCCGCCTCATCATTAATAAAAAAACTGAGAGGGATGAGGATTGGGTCCCCGATAATTTTACTATGCCAAACATGGCTCATTATGATGGCTCAGGAGCACCTGCCTCTCACATCATAATGTACGAAAGGGTGATACACGTAAAGAAGCTAAGTGATAAGGTGCTGGCTGAGATGTTTCCTTGTTCCCTTCGGGGACCTGCACTCGAGTGGTACCACAATTTGCCGCAGCATATTGCCGCCGACTGGACTCTCTTATTTGAGGCATTGAAAGTACATTATGGTTTCAATACTATAATGGAGACCTCCAACATCTTGAGAGGGTCCATCAAATGCCCAACAAAACCTTTAAGCAGCACTTTAATAGGTGGATGTCGACTCAGGTCTTGATGAAGTCCAAACTTAGCCTTGAGAAAATAATCGTCAAACTCCTCGAAGGATCTCTCCCCCTGTTCCACAAGGAAATGGCTACAGATTCCTTTCTTTCTTACAAGGCTGTATTTGAGAAAGCTGAGAAAATTGAGCGTGAGGCAGAATGTGAAAAGGCCGAGAGGGCGGGGAAACCATGGTTCAGGAAGAACGAAGCTTAACCCTCGGCCCTAGCGCCGGCTAAGCCAAAAACACCGACTGCTATACAAGCCATTTCTAATGCCCCCGCTATGCCACTTACAACCAATCCGGCTCCATCAACGATTGCCACAGTCCAGCCTCCTCGCCCCCCTTTTGTTTTGACCAACCCCTATAAATTGCCCCTGCGGGTCATCTTCCAACGCTTGAGGGAAGCAGGTTTTATATAGTCCCCTTAAGAATACAAGCCACCCAGAGCTGAAGATAAGAATAACTTTTATAATTATCACGTTCAGGTGGGGCACCAAACCAACAACTGCGAGGCCCTGCTCTCAGCTATTCAGCGGTTGGTTAGCGATGCAAAGATTGTTGAACCAGATAAAGCCCCGAGCACCATGAATAACCCTTTACCAAACTTCAGAAGTAAGGTCAGAATGGTCCAATCTGGTTTACCCAAAGCCACAGTCCTCGATCTCCTTGCTCGGGGGCTGGGCAGTAGTAACTCTATCCTGGTCATCGGTTCAGGTCTACCGTCTTGCTCAGTTTTTGACCTTATCAATCAGGCCAACCTAGGAGTCAACTCTATTCAGGGAATGAAAAATTGATCCAAGCTAACCAAAGCAAGAGAGTCACAGGCCTAAACCATTTGTGGCAAAGAGAAAGAAAGTTGAGGGAAAGGCACTATTTAGCGTAGATTCTTTTGTTTCAAAGGAGAACTATTCTGATGAGGATGGGGAAATGGCTCGGGAATCCAAGGCCATAAGTACCAACTTGTTCAAGGTTGACCACCATGACCTTTTTAGTGTGGATAAATATGAACTACAAGACCCGAATTCGGACTTCGAAGAGCAACAGTACCTATTTAAGATGTGAGCCACCAAGAGTGTCTTACTCGATAATGTCCTCAATATTACCCGGAGTGGTCGCATATATCAGCTAGAAGACCGATATCTTTGTCTAAACAAAGACCCGATTCCTGGTAGAGTTGGAACTACTGCAAGACCCCCTTCTCCACCTCCGCCTGTCCCTACCAGTCTTGAGGTTGACCCCCTTATTAACCAGTTGAAAAATGCCTAAGCCCAATACAGCATCTGGCAACTGGTAATTGACTCTGTAAGGCATTGCAAGGGTTTGATCAAATGGCTCCTTGATCTGGAAGCTAATCCGACCACCTCGGTCATTGAGATGTGCGCCACAATAGGAGAAGGCATTCCCTCGAGAAAAGGGCCTCAGATTGTGTTTGATAATTTTGATCTTACACTTGAAGGAAGGGATCACAATAGGGCCTTGTTCATCCAGATTCAAATTCTTGATTAGGTCATCCCGTGCGTCATGGTGGATGATGGCTCCACCCTAAACCTATACCCTCTAAAGATCCTTCCTCATCTGGGACTGTCAGAGGACATGTTTGAAAGGTCCAGCACGATTATTAAAGCTTAGGATGATTCAAAGCGCAATGTAATCGAGACCTTTAAGGCAGGAGTCACTGTCGAAGGTGTCACAAGCAATGTACGCTTCACCGTCCTTGACATTCCTGTTACCTATTCTCTATTGCTTGGCCGACCATGGATCCATGCTTTAGGTGCAATACCCTCCACACTACACTAAAAAATCAAGCTAATCCATGGCGACAGAATGGTGACTATAGAGGCCGATCCTGCTTCCTTCATGGCCGTTATGGAAGCCGAAGCTAATCTAGAAAAGGGCCTCCAGATTGCCATGATTAGTAAAGCTCAAAAACCTCCTCCCTTTGGCACAACTACCTTCACGCGGGTATGGGAAAACTAATGAAGAAGTCTGGTTACAGGCCTGGCAGAGGTGGAGGAATACACGAACAGGGAATTATTGAGGCGTTAGAACTAAAAATCCTCATCCATGGAGTTAGACTGGGATATAAGCCTACAAAAGCCTATCGCCGAGTCCCTTACAACTATTGTCGTATGGTCACTGCTTGTGAAATCTAAGGAAAGAGGTCTTATAAAGGGGAGCCTGAACCAATCGAGTATGGCAGGAAAATGTGGCCCGGCTTTGAGGTCTTTAAAGATGTCTATGACTTTGAGGCTGGTCACATGATAGTTTCAGCTGAACCCGAGCCTACTGAGCCAGATGCGCCTGTCAATATGAGTTCTGATAAGGCTAAGGGGAAAGACAAGATGTATCCCAAGGATGGGCCTATTGATCTAGAAATTGAGGATGTCATGGCCACCGTGATAAAAGCTATGGCACTACTGATGAAGAAAGGCTGGAAGGGTAACGGGAAAGAAGATGCCATGATGGTCGTAGTAGAAAAGCTCGCCAGGGCTCTAACTAAGAAGGCTGACCTGTCTGAAGAGCCGTCGCTCACTTTGGAGCACAACCTAAGCACCACCCTGGCAGATGATACAGAGAACACCTCTCCCACTGACACTACCACTGAAGCCCCTCCGCCTGAGGAGGAGGATATGGATGATGTAATTTTTAATATTGCTGATGTTTTTGATACAAACAATACCGCTTATGAGGCTTTTACGTAATGAATAACTCCCATTCTGCTTACTTGTTTGATGTCTTTCCCGATGGGTCCATGCATTCACATAACAATACGCACGACGTTTTTGGCATTAGTGATACACTATTAAGTGAAATAAACCTAAGTACGGATGATAATCCCAAAATGGTAACCATTTCCAAAGATTTAACTCCCGAGGAAAGTGAGATCATAAAAGTGCTTAAAAATCATGTTAACGCTTTCGCCTGGTCGTACGAAGACATGCCTGGGGTCGACCGATAAATCGCTGAACACAAGATCCCAACTGATCCTAAATTCCGACCTGTCAAACAGAAGCTCCGCTGGTTGAGACCTGAATGGGCAGAATAAGTTAAGATAGAGGTTTCAAGGTTGATCGAAGCTCAATTCATAGAAGTAGTAGAATACCCGACTTGGTTGTCCAACATTGTCCGGGTACCAAAGAAGGATGGTAGGGTCCGAGTCTGCGTGGACTTCCGAGACCTCAATAAAGCCTCGCTGAAGGACGACTTCCCTCTCTCGCACATCGATGTCCTAATTGACAGCACCGCTAGGGCGGCTATATATTCATTCATGGATGGGTTCTCAGGTTATAATCAGATTCTAGTTAATATTACCGATAAAGTCAAAATAGCATTCATCACTGAGTAGGGGGTGTATTGCTACAAGGTAATGCCATTCGGGTTGAAAAATGCCGGGGCCACTTATCAACGAGCTGTAACCGCCCTTCTACACGACATGATCCATAAAGAAGTGGAAGTGTATGTGGACGACATAATTGTGAAATCCGCCACTCGAGAGGAACACCCTGCTGTTCTTGACAAGTTCATGACTCGCATTAAAAAGTATAATCTTCTTCTAAATCCAAAGAAATGTATATTTAGAGTTACCTCCGGCAAGCTGTTAGGACATGTGGTTAGCCAGAAAGGGATTGAAATGGATCCAGACAAAGCCAAAGCCATCAGGGACATGCCTTCCCCTAAGACAGAGAAGGAGGTCCGATCATTTTTAGGGTCCTTGTAGTATGTTAGTCGATTCATTGCTCGCCTCACTACCGTCTGCGAACCGATCTTTAAACTGTTAAATAAACAGCAACCCGTGGTATGGAACGATCACTGCCAAGTAGCATTCGACAGAATCAAGGCATACCTTGTCGATCCACCCGTCTTGACACCCCCCATCCTAGGGAAACCACTCATCCTTTATCTACCCATTGAAGAAACGTCCGTCGGAGCCATGCTTGTCCAAGAACATGACGATAAGCGCGAACATGCCATCTACTACCTGAGCAAGAAGCTGTTAGATTATGAAACCCGATATTCGATTGTAGAGAAGACCTGTGCTACCATGGTTTGGCTCACTAAGAAGTTGCGATATTATTTCCAATCATATCGCGTCCAAGCCGTAGCCAAAATTGATCCAATGAAGTTTCTTTGTCAATCCCCTACTCTAGCCGACAAATTATCCCGATGGCTACTTCTTCTATCTGAGTTTGACATTGAATATGTAACTCGAAAGGTCATTAAGGGGCAGGCTGTAGCTGAATTCTTGGCTAATCAACCCCTCAGCTCCGACTATAAGGAAAATTTAGAGTTCCCTGATGAACAGCTCGCCTCTGTTACAACCCTTGACGATAATTGGATAATGTACTTTGACGGCGCTGTGAACCGCCGGGGAACAGGTCTCGGGGTCATCAATGTAACACCAGATAATGAGATAATCCCATTGTCTAAATGTTTAGAATTCGACGTCACCAACAACGACGCTGAATACGAAGCTTGCCTATTCGGCCTCGAGGCTCTCCTTCAAGTTCAGGCCCGCCATATATCTGTTATTAGAGATTGAACTCTGGTTGTTCGTCAGGTCATTGGAGATTAGGAAGTTAAAGAAGAATCCCTCCGTCCTTATGTTGAGGCTATCCGCGAATTATCTGAGAAATTTACCTCATGCTTGTACCGCCATGTCCCTCGAGATGAGAATCAAATGGCAGATGCTCTCGCCACTCTCGCGTCCTTAGGGGAAGGACCCCAACAGCAACCTATCCGTCCCTTGGTTTTGCTATCCACCAAGATGCCATATCATATTCAATCGACTCCTCTAGTTCTCGCCATTTCATCTGAACCTTGTTGGTATTCTAACATAGTCCTATTTCTTCAGACCGGCCAATACCGCACAGATTCTTCCGACTCGGACCATACCACCCTACAGCGACTTGCTACCCAATTTTGTATTATAGATAATGACCTATTCAAGCACACCAGCGACGACCTACTTCTCCGTTGCCTCACTGATTTCGAGGCTCAGAACATAATGATCCAGGTCTATACCGGCGACTGTGGCCCTCATATGAACGGTCTTGCCCTGGCAAAGAAGGTCCAACGACTAGGGTATTTTTGGCTCACTCTCACGGCCGATTGTATCACCCAGGTCAAACGATGCCGCTAATGCCAGGTTTACGGAGATATGCGGCATCTGCCACTGACCGAGCTCCATCACTTATCCATCCCTTGGCCATTCTCGGCATGGGGTATAGATATAATTGGTGAAATTCGTCCCTCCTCAACAAATGGCCACAAATTCATTGTGGCGGCAGTAGATTACTTTTTAAAATGGGTGAAAGCCAAATCCTTCACCAATGTCACTGCCAGGCAGATGGCCAAGTTCATGGAAAAGCACATCTTTACTCGGTATGGGCTCCCACATCATATAGTCTCAGACGACGGAGTACAGCTTCAAGGAGCAACTGCTTCACTGATTGAGAAGTATGGAATCGAGCACCATAGGTCTTCTCTATACAGACCACAAGCCAATGGAGCTGTTGAGGCAGCTAATACATCAGTGAAGACGATTCTTTCTAAGATGATAGCCGGTTACAAAGATTGGGTGGATAAGCTGTATTTTACTATCTGGGGATATCGCACCAGCATATGCACCCTGACAGGCTAAACTCCATTTTCCCTGGTCTACGGGATGGAAGTAGTCTTGCTAGTTGAAACTCAGGTGACCTCATTAAGGGTTGCTCTAGAGGCTAAGTTAGAAGAATCTGAATGGACTCGGGTAAGATTTGAACAGTTGAACATGATGGATGAACAAAGGTTGAAGGCCCTCGATAACCTCCAGATGTACCAACAATGTATGGCTCGGGCATATAACAGTCGGGTAAGACATCAAAAGTTCCCCCTAAAGGCCGGTGATCTGGTCCTCAAGCAGTTGAAACACTCCACCACTGATGCGAGGGGTAAATTCAGGCCAAACTGGGAAGGACCATATGTGATAAAGAAGTTGCTTAGCAAAGGGGCAGCTAAACTTATGGACATGGATGGGAACAAATTCGTAAATCCCGTAAACCAAGACAGGCTTAAGCGTTATCATGTTTAATTCAAAAGAAACAAACCAGAAAAGCAGCACACCAAAAAAAATATATACGTGATAATCACTCGCCTTTCAGTCTTTTACTAATCGGGCAAAAATTAGGGTGATGCCCGACGATTGGTATTCTGTGAACCAACTATGCAAAAACTAGAGGATAAGACGAACCCGCTAGATCAAAAACCCGAGAAGGGCAATCTAGGCAAAAGTTAGGGTATGTGAGCAAAGAGCGAGTGCCTTCTAGAAAATTGATCTCGGCTAGTCGGCATCGGGAGTTAAATCAATGGGAATGTCAACCAAACATTATGTACTTTATTTTATCTCAATTAATAAAAGTTCTCTTTTGTTAAAATCTAAATGCTTATGCTTATGTGAATCCTGCATTCATAAGTTTAAGACAACTTCGACAAGCTTTGAACAGGGTTTATTTTGTTCCATTTTAGAGTATTTAAATAAAATAAAATACAAAAAAAAGAGACCTGATGGTTCCGACAAAAGCAAGACTCAAAACGAACTTCCCGCATCATCATCACGGTACCTAGAGATCCGCCTCAGTGTGCTAGTAGAAGAGGGATCTTCCCCCCGCTCCGCACATTCCCCCTTAAAATGGGCCCATAACCGCTTCCGATGGGTCGGTAAACCTCTTGTCTCAGCAAGCCATCCTCTGTAGTGTGTGTCAGTTTCAGTGGTTTCTAGTTGATCGTAATCCAGAATCTCAAACACAGCCTCCCTAGACCACTTCTCCTGAATATGGTTGACCCACCTAGCTTTGTAAACTCTGATATGATTGTGGGGCAATTTGATCTGGACTCTCTGCCTTTTACCATACTGACGACATAGCCGGTAGGGGGTATAAAATGAAGATTTCACTAGACCTATCAATTGAATACATGCTCTCCAAGATTCTACGACCACATCCGTAATTCTCCACCATGGACTAACCCACTGAACCTGCGCGTCAGTATACCCCCTCAAGATAGGCACCTAATCGTCATATGCCAACTCATCGAAATTGGCCCGCATAAGCCCTCTCTCCCTCAGATGGACAGGAAGATACTTTTTCGGATTCCCTCGGGGTGCCTCCCTCAACTTTAGCTTCTCCATCAGCCAGACCTATAATGCAAAACTCGGGTAAGGATGGGGGAAAGAAATGTTTGGATCAGAAAGAACAAAAGATACCTGTAATAATACGAATTGATCCCCAATGAGTGACAAGTCAACAGAAGCAGCATCCACGTTTAACAAAACATCGGCCAACCCTACAGCCATGGGGAAAGCCCCTGTTGACATAGGACCGATAAGGGAAATCAGCCTGAGCAGAGCAATCAGGCTCACTCCACACATAAACTCCGCCATGAGTAATAATGCCACCATGAATGGCCAAGCAAGATGGGATCGGGGCACCCCACGACACCACTCTAGAACTGCTTCGAGCTGAAACCCAGGTTTGTCAGGCAACTAAGACAGAAATGGGTCGACTGAATCTAAATTCCATAGCCCCCATGGAATTCCATCTATGCTAAAATGAAAGTCCGGCAACGCCAGCGAAACACGTTTAGGACACGGGCAAGGGGCAAAGCTCGAACGATGAAAATTGGAACCCGTAGTCCATTGGATCCCAAAAAGACAGTGCTACTCGAAGGAATTCGTGGCTTACGGGCCACGCCGAGACATATCGGAACCCCCAAAGCCTGAATTTTTTGAACCTCTTCCAGTCTGCATTCCCCAGACTCTGTAGAAAATCCCATAGTTTTTTTATTATGGGTCGCCATGACAGAAATGGACAGAATGGTTGAAACCAAATTGCTGGAAACTTGATGCCGCCGACGATATGGGTGGTGCCGCCAGTGATATGAGTGAAGCCGCTGGCGATGTAATTGATGCCGCCGGCGATATAGGGTCAATTTGGGCGATATTAGATGATGCCGCCGGTGATATGGACTTTCAGACAGCCCTGTATATATTAATTTGGGCCGATCAATTTGGACGATATGGACCATGCCGCCGGCGACATGGAGTGAATTTTCCGACGGCATTAGAAGCATTTCTTCCATTTCAGACCTGTACAAAGCCTGTAAACAATCCTATGCTATATTTCCAATGCCTTATCAAATAGCAATTCATTTTTTCATTCAAAATAAAAGCCCGGAGGTGTAAATCACTCAAAATATCCCAAAACCAAACCCCAATGTATCGAGGGTACAAACAAAGAGCTAAAAAAGGTAAAATAAAGTAAAACTAAAAATGCCTGCCACTGCCGGTCGGGCAGGTTGAAATGTCATCGTGGCCTGTAAACCAGTCGTCAACATCATCCTCGTCTTTCTCCCTTCCCTCTATCATAGGAACACTATTGGACTCCTCAGCTGCGGTAAACGCGCGCCCCCCGGCGGACATCTTAATCCCCCTACGACTGGTGCCTCCAGGATGCGCACGGTCCAAGTTTTACTTACTTCTCCATTCCTGAGCGGTGGCTACTAGCTGACCCTCAAGATCACTCACGCGATGCTGTAAGACCGTAGTCTCCTCGCCATACCGCCGTCGGGCTGCGTTAGCATCAGATAAAGAAAGGGCCAAGAAATTCTGTAAATCGGAGAAAATATCAGCAGTGCATGTCATGCATAACATCCATACATACATCCCATCTTAACATGTACATAAAATACCTGAACGAGGAGCGACTGTCCAATAAGGTTATCCCGGAGGACAAAATTGTTCTCTGTATATTGCTCCACGTGACTCCGCGCCACCTGGAAAATCTAAAAGGCAAATCCTCAGACAACTGCATCCAGGGCTTGAAAAAGAAAATAATTATTAGGCCTTACGTAAGTAGTATTTTTAGGCATAAAAATCGGAGCTTGCCGACTCGAGCCAACATTGCTATGGGAGAATTCGCCTCGGGAGTTCATCAACAGGAAGGTGGTTTCCAATGGATTGACCAATCGCCCCTCCACGAAGTTTATGCCCTCTGGCACACCATAGTGTCGGGTCCCACTTTAGTTATCTCGAGCCCTCTTTCTCGTGGGTTCCTGCAAAACATGAAAGCCACACGTCAACAACGTCCCTAAACAACTTTAAAATCATACACACAAGCACGATCACACCTCAAAAGAACGCTGCTCCCCTTAGGACATTAGCACGCTTCCGCCAGCTACGTCCGCACCCATCTCATCCTCTCCCTCAGGGTCGACCGCAACATCCCCTTCAAGCACCTCATCCTCGTAATCCTCCTCCCCATCAACGTCCACAACGCCTTTGAGGTACCTCTTCTCATCCTCCAACCGTTGCTCATTGTGATACTCGATCATATCATTTCCATGGATGCGAGGACACACAGGGAGTAGACATTGCAGAAGCTGCTTGTAGAGGCCAGGAACACTAGGGATCACTCGGCCGTTCCCTTTAATATAATTAGCTTTGTCAGCCTCGGAAGAGATTACCGAATGAGGCCACTATAAGCCCTTGGGAGGATCGGCAGGCACCGGTCTAGCAGCTAGTGGGACAGACCTCAGCCCCAGATGCGCTCGCCTAGATACCACTGCTAGGACAAAGGGCACTCAATCACGAACTGACGGTCATCCACCTCCCTTCGAACCCTTGCGACCTCGGCCAAGTTTTCCACTACATCGAATGGCTCCAAGACGAGCTACATCAAAACAACCAATATAAGTCCATAAGTGATTTTTTGTTTTATCTAAATGAAAAAAGACTAAATCAAAAAAAAAAAAATTTGCGTACCGAGCTCAACCGCACGCTCCTTAGGACCTCCCCATACTTCGTAGGGTACTTGGCCTTCCCACTGATGCCCCCGTACCAACGAGCGAGGAAATGAGAGCCCGGTGGCACATCCTTCTTAAACTCCACCAGCGAGAGGATCTGATGCTCGAAGGCCCAGGCCTTCACAAATGACGACCGATCAATTCAAAAAATGTCATGCAATAAATGAGAACACATACTATCAAGAGAAATACTTCCAAAAAGTTATACCTGGAGTAGCAGGTGGTAAAGGCAAAGGGCTTCCTCCTTCTTCCGGGCTCCCACATCCAGCCCGTGTTACAACTAGGCCAAGATGGCCCTCGGCCAATTCTTCCTCCTGATTCCCTGCACATCTTCCACTACGGTTATAAGCACGTAGTTGATCTTACTCCCCGAGATTGGGAAGAATAGCACAGTGAGTAGAGAAATCATGAAGGAACAGACACAAGCCTCCCTCTCCTCAGGCACTACGTTCACCCGGGCCCAGCGATGGTACAACTCACCATAGGACAGCCGCCTAGAAATGGGCTTCAGACCAAACAACTCCTTTACCTACCTTACCACGGGCCTCTCAACATGGTACTTGTCCATGTAAGCATCAAAATGTATGACCTCATCCATCCAAGGGAGGCCAGTCATGGCTACTACATTAGAGGGGGTAATTGTAGCTTCCCCAAAGGAGAAATGGAAGGTATGGGTGGTCTCGGACCACCTTTCAGTCAGGGTTGTTACTGAAGAATGAGGAAGCTTATGCATCAGCATAGGCATTATCCGCACTAAATCCCCAAACCCTGTCTCGTTAATTGCAAGCACGAGCTTGGGGTCGTTCTCCGAGATATGGTGCCATTATTCACCGATGGTGCCCATTCCCCCTGTGAAAGTCAGTTCATATGGCTACAAAATTGGAAACAAAAGTCTTGCTTATTTTTTATCAGAAAAGCTGCTGATGTCACCTCTGTTGAAAGCGATGTCGCCGGTGGCATCAACCGATACCGCCAGCGGCATAGTTCATACCGCCGGCGACATCACCTTAAATAGAAGTGACATCAGACTCTTATGAGCCCTTTTACAAGGACTAATGCCGCAATCGACATCACTCATGTCACCGGCGACATCACTACGTGCGGATAGAACCAGTTTTCTCCCAAAATCGCACCCATCGTGCCAAAATCACAAAAATCGCAATCAATCGAATAATAAGCCCAAAAATGGTAAAAATCGATCCTAAAGCATGCAATATGACTAATCTATTTCACATTTAAACCCCTATTATGGCATGATTTCAAATCTAAAGCCAAATCAAATCGAACCCAAAAAGAAGAGATTCGGGTTTTTGTGAGATTACTTGGATATAACAGAGGTGTTTCTCCTTCTCTGGAGTCAGATTGGTGATAGGAGAGTTAATTCCATAGCCATACATTTTGGCCATCTCCTTCAAGCCATATGCAGTAGGAATGGAGAGGATTTTCAATCCCTCAACGGAAGAATCGAGCAGGCTCTCCCTAGCCTTGGATTTGCCCCTGAAAGCCTTGGTGATTCTCTTCATGATTTCAAAAACAAAGGAAGAAATCAAAAAGTTTTGGAGAAGAAGAAGAGAGGAGCATTCGGCTTCTGAATAATAAGGAAGAAGGGAAGTTCCATTCCCTTTTAAACTACCGCGCGGAATTCAAGGAGTTTTAATTTATCTGAAACTGTCTGTTCATACCGCCGGCGGCATCAATCCATGTCGCCGGTCGCCGGCGATATAGCCTCTCCTCTTTTAGTTCAAATTTTGAAATTATCTGACCAGTTAGAGCTGCCACGGGGCACTCATACCACCGGCGGTATCAATCCATGCTGCCAGCGATATAAGTCATGCCGCCAGAGACATCGCTTCTCCAAATCAGATTTTTACACAAGTCCGACCAAGGGACAATTTTCGCAAAGCGCAAGTCCAAACAAGGGGCAAACAATCTCCATAAAATAAGGAACCCGACCAAGGGACAATCTCTACAAAGCTTAAGTCCGACTAAGGGACAATTTCCGCAAAGCGCAAGTCCAACCAAGGGGCAAACAATCTCTATAAAATAAGAAACCCGACCAAGGGGCAATCTCTACAAACCTCAAGTCCGACTAAGGGACAATCTCTATAAAGCTCAAGTCCGACCAAAGGACAATTTCCTCAAAGCATAAGTCCGACCAAGGGACAGTCTCTCCACAAAGCACAAATCCGACCAAGGGGCTATCTCTACAAAGCATAAACCCGACCAAGGGGCAATCCCTACAAAGCTCAAGTCCGACCAAGGGACAATCTCTACAAAGCTCAAGGGATAATTTCCATAAAGCGCAAAGTCCGACCAAGGGGCAACCAATCTCCACAAAGCGTAAGTCCGACCAAGGGGCGACCAACCAATCTCCACAAAGCATAAGTCCAACCAAGGGGCAACCAACCAATCTATAAAGCGTAAGTCCGACCAAGGGGCAACCAATCCATAAAGCATAAGTCCGACCAAGGGACAAACCGATCACCCATCAGGTATCATTCCTATCCCTTGCTCTTTCGTGTGATCATACTGACCTGTGGCAGCCGTGATCCCCCGAGGGGCAGCATGTGAGCACGGGATTTTACAGTCCCTCTCGCGAGACGATGATGGCATGTACCCGATTTTAATGCCTTAAATTAAAAATTCTCCTTGGAATTTTTATTACCAAAATAATATTCCTCGCGAATTTTTATTTTGTAGACTACAGTTCGGCGTGGCCGATAACTCTTCCGGTGGGAGCTTGAACCGATGATTGGCATCCAAATAGTAAATACCCTTTAAAATATTGTTAAAAGTCAAAAAGATGCCTTTTTACCCACTATTAAACCACTTTTCCTGACTTTTTTGGCTTTTTGACCCATTAGCTGTCGGTATGCTGAAGGCTGACGCCGCCAGAGGCATCATCCATGCCGCTGGCGGCATCACCATACCACCGGCGACATCGTTCATACCCCCGGTGACATCGCTATGCCGCCGGGGGCACGACCCGAAACGGGTCCCTTCATAGACAGCCTTTCGGCCACTTTCCGTGGAATTATTAAAAAAAGGCCCCAAAAAGCACCCCATTTCACCTATAAAAGCACACCTTGAGCTGCATATTAGGAACGGGAAGTAAAGGTTAAGATTTTAAGGTGGGAATAGATTTTAGTGAGATAAGAATTAGATAAAATAGAAAAAAAGGGATTCCGACCCATTTTTCCTGGTTTTTCTTCTTTGAACTCTCTGATTGTGAGTTGAAATCAATAAGCCTTTTAAGATAAAATCGGCTTAATTAAACTTAAAAACCAAAAAGGACTTAAAATTATCGTTAAATCGTCGTAACAAGCTCCCTGGAGGTGTTTTATTCGGTTCACGAAGAGGTGGATTCCCGACCTCGAGGTAAAAATCCTGAGTCTTATAGCTCTTTGGCATTAATACTACTGAAGTGTGTTAATTTTTGTCAATTTATATTCGTTTTTGGGTTTTCGGTCAGTCTTACTGCCATCGCTGCTGCCCACAAGCTGATACCGCCGGTGACGTAATTGATGTCGCCGGCGGCATCACCCATGTTACCAGCGACATCAGGCATGTCGCCGACGGCATCAATCATACCGTCGGCGATATGACCTTCCGGACAGCAGTTTTATTTTTCATTTATAATCTAGTTAAAATAATGATTGAGCCTAAAAATTACTTAAAAATGGAATGTTCTTGAAAAAAAAACTGTTCAACTCCCATTTTAGCCATCTGACCGGGCTTTATAATACTGTAAATAAAGTATGCTATACCTGTGCTAACAATCTTCTGCAGGCGGACGTATATTGGATACTCAGGTACTTTATTTATTGCATAGAAAAAAAAACGTATAGGACTTGAAAACCTTGTAATAATTTTATTTTCCGCACTTATTTTTTTATGGTTGTAAATATCTTATTCATTGCTTCAATTGCTTGATAAATACGGAAATAACAAAATAACTAAAAAATACAAATAAATAGGATGGATTAAACCGATTAAGAGAGAATGAAATATCTCAACTTGGCCTAATGAAAAATAGATAACATCATCCGAACTCGGAATCTCTACTTAAGGTATGGTCCAACCACCCGGTGGGAAAATCGTACCAAAAATTTCCCGATTGAGCTGAACCGGGTGGCGACTCTATTTTAAGTACGGGATTTCGATCTCGCATCTTTTAAGCATTAAAATATGCAAAAATCATTTTTTAAACACGTCACACTCATCTCCCCGACACTCAAATGGGCCAGCCCGAAAGGGCTCCGTCCCACTGCCGTCGCGCGAAACGTCGTCCGCTCACACACATTTTTCCTGCAAATTTAAACTTTCAAAGATTTTCATGTAAATATCATATATTTTTGTTGTAAACAATATCAATCAATAACATGTTAAATTTTTCTTGCACTGAAAAATTAATATAGGAGAAGTCATACCTCAACCACATAATAATGTCTAAACAAAATATAATTATAAAAATACAACAAATACTAATATTGGAAAAATATATTGACAAAATAAATAGTATGAAATTTACTACTACTTGAACTGTATCTAAAATTTCATTTTGTGAATCACTTTTGGTTTGACGTTTCTCAAACATTCTATAGTTTAGGATCCATAGTCACATTCTCTTGCTTGTTGCCATATATATGGGCAAAATATGAAATACAACAATTTTATCTATACTCCATCTTTTTCAGTACTAATATAATTTATTACAGTTTCTTCATTTTCAGCACTTCAAGTGTTTATACTTCAGGTGTTCGCACTTCGAGTGCTCGTACTTCTACAAGTGGTGTATTTACATTAGTACACTTATACTCAATGAGATTATATATATTGTCGATAGTTTTCATTTTCAAATATTTTTATCATTTAATTCAATTGGTCATTCACGCTTCAAGCGTGTTGTAGCGCTATTTTTATTTATTTTTCACGGATTTCAATATGAATTGACTTAGGATCCATATAACTTAAAGATGAAGCATTCGATAAATTTTTCTTTTCCAAAATTGTCTTTTGACTTTCTTCCCCTATTTTTGGAAAAATGCTTTCATCAAAATTATAATATGCAAATCTTATAGTAGTCATATCATTAAAACTGACCAATAAAATTCCATAATCTCCTTTAAGGACTCATTTTGGTCAGTTTTAATGAAGCCAATAACTGATTGGTCATATAAAAATAATTGCTTGCAATGTTACATATCTCCACACTTATATTGAAATTTGTTAAATGGTTTTACCCTACCATTTTGAGTATGAACATGTACTACATGATGTTCAACTTTAATCTTAATTTACATACAAAAACATATATGTGACCATTTAGTTAAAACATTAATTTCCGGTTTTTGTACTTCTTTAGGAAGTGACTACAATGTATGCTTTTGAAGCTGGGGTTTCCTTTACATTTAAGTAATGTAATCATGCACTCAATCAACTCTATCACCTATAAGCTAATTGTTGGTCCCTATACGTACACTCAATGAGTCAGAGGGGAGGTGAATGACTCGCTCTAATAAAACAGTAACTTTTTGCGATATGATGAACTCCGCTGAGTAGGTGAGCTCGCTGAGTAGAAAACTGGAAAAACTTCAAAGTAAAGAACACGGAGATTTTATACTAGTTCGACAATGTTGGTCCTTGTGAAAGTCTAAGTTTGGTCAGAGGGGTGAATGGTCCTCTTTGCGGAATTAATAGACTTTAAAAAGTCTTTAGTATAGCGTGTTTGATTATAATCCGGGGGATAGATCCAGATGATGCAAATGTATATAAATAATTATGCAATTAAATAATGAGTAAGAAAATCAAACAAAAGTATTTTATCCTGGTTTGGCCCCGCTTACTCCAGTCCCTGGAGTTTCCTTCCTCCGAGCTTTTCCACTAGTGGATTCCTTTTCAACTGGCAGGAATCAAGCCTTATAGCTTATCTCCGGATGGTACCCCTTCCGGATGTAGGATATACCACTAGAAATCCCAATTCCTAGCTGAGTCCTTTTGTCTTTAGTAGGATATACTAGTTAGATTTCTACCCAAACCTAAGTTGAGTCCTATAGGGAGATCCCACTCAAAGCTCCTACTTCAAGCTATATCCCAATCTCACTACTCACCTAAGTATGAGATTCTTTACACTTTTTTTCTCAAAGATTTTGATTTTGGACTTCCTCAAGTTTATAATTTCACTTGGGAATCCTTACAACTAATTTGGAAATGTTTGATTCTTGGAGGGATGTATTTTCTTATTGCTTTGGCGAATTCTCTTGTTAATTGCTTTCTTAAATCAACCAGCACCTTCTCAACATGTGAAGCTTCCCTTTTATAGGCTTCCATCATAAATGTAGCCGTTGTGGGTTGTTGAACTTGCATTTAATCTTCTCCGTTGATCAGGTAATATGTGGCACTTCCGAAGCCGTTGACCAATCCATTAAATAGTGATTTTAAGCCGTTTGAATCCTTGGGATTGAGGCTGAAAAGTTGTCAGTGGTCGTTTTCCTTGTACTTTAGTGACTCACTAACTTTTACGCTAATGAATTTTTGGTGTGAGCCCCACGCGCCTTCTTATTGGTCTAGGTGAAAAAGGTTGTTACCTTTTTTCTGCCCTCTGTCAGTCCTTCTGTCCTTTTCTGAAAAGTGATAGCTGTCTTCTTTTATCTTGCTTTTAGGAAAAGGATCTTTGACTTGATAGACTAAAAGAATAAAGGGAATGGAATTTTTAAATTATTCCCTTTGTCTCAGATAGTTAAGTCTTCCGGATGTCTCAGACTTAATATCTCTAGATTTGTCTTCTTCCGGATGCTTTATGCAATCAGTTCTTTTGGATGCTGATTTGGGCGGTTTAAAGTTTATTTCCTTTTCAAACTTTAATCGAATGCTTCCATATATGCTTAGGTCACTTGTCTTAGACTTTGGATGTCTTGGATATATGTCCTGATGCAATGACTTAGGACTTTTTATACTTAGGTATTTTGTTTACTTTAAACCTAATCCGGATTATTTATTGTTCCGGATCATTGCTTCCAACAGGCAACCTGTGCTTACATCCAGTACCAAGAGAGTGTCTAGCTTTAATTCACTAATCTCAACTCCTTTACCCTGGGTGGAGAAGCTTTTTACAATTTTTCCCAATTACAGAAAGTACCCTCCAAACTGTAATCGCTCACCCGCTGAGTAGAATACCCTCTTCTACTAGCAACTCAACTAAGTCTAAATAAGAGCTAGAATTAACTTATAAGAACGTTGATCTAGTTACAGATAATCATATAATACAAGTCTATTAATCTATTCTATTCTCTCTTGTTGTAAAGCTGATTTTCGCTGAGTAGCTGCTTTCTTGATTGAACTTCTTTATTGCCTTCTTGCTCTTTTTATACTAGAAATCAAGAATGTATTCGTTGAACTTGCTTTAGCATCTTTTGAAATTGACAGCTCATCTATTCACCCGTTGCTTCTTCAAATCAATCTGTTAGGAGATAGAATCACACTGTTGTGAGATAGAAAACAATCCGTTAAAGACAGATTGAGATTCGAGCTTCAATTTAAATTCTTTGTCGTTTGATGCCAGTCTTCCGTTAGAGAGAGCTCGTGTTGACTTGCTACGTGTCATCTTTCCATACCTTCTGGTAATCTGATAGTTTGTAGAGCGCATGGTACTATGTTGTTGATCTACAGAGTTTCTCAATTTGGTAAATGACTTTTTGTAGCTTAATTCTAGAAGACTTTGTCCTTTTCTTCATAAACCGGAGTCTTATCAAGGCATTAATTCTTTTTGTCTTTGTCTCATTAATGTTCAGTAAAAAGCAACACTAAAAGCAAAGATTCCATTTTTCCTTAAATGGAAAAGTCAGTGCCATTGAGTAAGAGAAAGTAACTCAGCGAAATAATAGAAAAATATACACAGCTGCAACAAAATCTAAATATCAAGAGGTTAGTAAACAGTTACTAGTCAGCGACTAAGTAAATAGCTCAACTCAAAAACAACTCAGAGTTATAACTAAATAACTAGGTCAACGGAGAATTGACATTCTACCCTCGAATTCAATAACTCACACATAACCATAGATTATTTATTTTAACCTCATTATTAATTTAATTAACTCCAACTTAACTTAATTGTTATGATCAAAACTTAAGTACTACTGAGTCATCCACTGAGTCAGTCCGAACTTGTGTTGGGTTCAACAATCTCACCTATTTTGATTAATGGCAAGTAATTGAGCGAGAAATTAAATCAATAAGATATTTAGATCAGAGTTACCTCAAAAAAATATTTGATATATCATTGTTCACCATCTTTAATTCTCTTAGAGTATATACTAACTCCCTCATAATTCTTGATTCCTCTTAGGTCAGCATTCCTCAACACTTCT
This sequence comes from Euphorbia pulcherrima, assembly GCA_947683365.1. NCBI lineage: Eukaryota > Viridiplantae > Streptophyta > Magnoliopsida > Malpighiales > Euphorbiaceae > Euphorbia > Euphorbia pulcherrima. The sequence goes on from CANTUS010000008.1 coordinate 5,849,059, forward strand.
CATAAATTTCTGCAAGATTAGCAACATATATATATATATATATATATATATATATATATAGTAGAAAATATAAGAAGTTAAGAGGATCTTAACTTAGAACAGAACTAGTAATCTTTATATATATTTATAACTGAGTACAAATCAACAGAAAGTTAACATATACTAAGTTTACATTAGGCGCTAAAGATTACAAGAAATTCTATTCTATTTTGGCATAGGTGGTCCTCCGAGATTCACTCTTCTTTCCTTAAACGCTTGTTGATCCCACCTTAACTTCTTCTCTTTTGGAGGTATAATCTCCTTTCCTTTCCTCTTGAGTCTCAATATATTGCTTTTCAATGCACTTTAGATCCTTAAACAGCTCATACTAGAATTCAACTACCCTTCGATCTCTCTCTTTCTCCTCCTGCTCACGCTTCTCGTGATCCTTCTCCTCTATTGCCATTGAATCCAAAATGGCCTAAGCTTGATGATCAAACGAGCTCAGAGAGGCCTCAAAACTCTTGAGATCGCCATAAATGTTAGAAGAAAAATTCTAAACTAGCGACTCATAGATCTCTTGGAAAAGGAAGTCATGTTCCCTGAGAAAGCAGATGAGTGCTACCATGGCGTGAGATTGAGACTAATTGACCCGGTGCTAAGCACTCAGCCTTTACTTGGAAATCTGGGTGAGACTGGCCAGAGCCTTGGGTTGATTATTCTCTCTTAAGATCTGCTCCAACATAGGAGTGCTTCTGATGTGTGAGGACACTTGCTTATGAATCTAATCAATGGCTTGACATCATTAAAGGCTTCAACATGAACATACTTGATTTTATCACGAATGTGACCAAGCTTCTGGTGCAGAGATGGTTCTTATTCATCGTCTAACATAATGATGTCGCTACTCAGATCGTCAGATATATTCAATCTCTTCAAGGCCTTCAACACTTCTTCCTCTAAGGCCTTAACTCCCTTCAAAATATCTTCCTTTATGTTCTTCATCTCATTAAAGTTGCCTTAATTTCTATTAACAACAGTGATCAATGCATTGATATCATCAATCACAGCATCCAACCTAGCTGTATTGGTGACATTTCCGTTGCTCAAAATGATGTATCCACTGAGCACAACTTGCATACTCTGAATGATTGGATTAAACCTATCAATCAGAGAGTTCCTGAAGTCTCTCTCTTCCTTCACAACTCTGTTGGTAGTTTTATAGATTTGGTCCATCCTCTTCTTCAGTTTAGACACCTTCATCTTTAAGTAATCAGCTTTCCTACTAGCAATATTTAGAATGGGCAAAGTATGGAAAACTATTACCTTGGTCAGCGAGAATGCAGTAGGGACAGCCTTTGTAATTCTCCTCAGTACTTGCTTAGACAATAATGACTTAAAAATTACAACATCAATCTCCTCATCTGTCCTCAGTCCTAGATATCTTTCTCTTCCAAACCTCCTTATATCTCCCAAAAGAGCAGCTTGGGTGTTGAATTGGGCTTGAGGTTGTGGTTGTTGTGGTGGTTATTGATCATTTGGAATCTCCTCAAAAGTAGGAGGACCTCTGATGACCGGTCCTTCTATCATTAATGGTTTATGAGCTGGAGATCCAACGGGTGAAAGCATAGAGAGCTGATTGGTCCTTCTATCATTAATGGTTCATGAGGAAGTCATGTTCCCTTCTATCATTCTAGTTTTTCCTCAAGATTATATTTGAGATGGCTATTTGGTCAGAGTTTGTGGTTTGGTCAAAGGTCAAAGTGGATAGTGTTTAGTTTTTAGAATCAGGTAAAGGTTGCATAAAGATTGGTGTAGGTGAAAGTGGTGTTTCAGTTGATAGGTTAGGGAATAGGAATGTTTCTTCTTGGTTCACTTCATCCTTCTCCTTCTCAACACCTTCAACAACTTACTCACTAACCTGAGCTAAAGGCAAATGCTCAGTCAGCTGAGCTTGTTGTTCAATAACAATCTCTCCTTCCTCCTTATCCTCCAGGTCTCCTTCATCCTCATCAAAGATAACATTTATCTTTTTAAAGATCCTCCTCTTCCTTTCTCTTTTCTCCTCCTTAGCCTCCTCAACAGACACAACAATAATCCGCTGGCCTTCTTCTTCATCATTCATATCAAAATTTATTGAATTAACTTTCTCACTTCCTTCATCGTCGTCATGCTCTTCTTCACTCTCAATCCCTTCCAAATAACCTATCATTTCATTAATAGCCTCAGAGATTGACTTCTCAGAATAGCTTACAGTTGCCTTCTCACAGTCCTTCTTAACTTTAAGTTTATTCTGAGGAATATCTCTTCTTCCCTTCTTCTAATCTTTTCCTTTAAATCCTCCTACTTCTTCTTTAGTCTAGCAGCTTTAGCTGGCTTTATCTTCTCATCTTCCTCAACATTCTGGACTACACCAGTTAGCTTTTTCACCATTAACTTCTTCTCTGGTTGACCTACTTGAGGCACAGGAACTAATGTAGCTTCCTGTCCTACAACCTTCTCACTATCAAGTTGAGTATATTCACTTTTCCTCTTTTTTAATCTTTTCATAGGCATCTCCTCTCTCCGCTGTTCCTCGGCCTTCTTCTCTTCTTCTTTCTCCTTGGCAGTCAACTCTCTATACTTGTCATCCTTGGTTCCCTTAGAAAATTTGTACTTCCTAGGGATATGGGTAACCACTAGATTTGAGCTAGCTGAGCTTGCCTTCTTCATGGCCTTCTTGGAATCTCTTTTGACCTCCATCTTCTTATCACTCTCTTCTCCTTTTTTAGCTCTCATCTTGGTTATCCTCTCAAGCTCCTGAGCCACAAATGCATCACGAGTCTAGTCTTCATCTTCTGGCCTAATAGGCTTCATAGTCATTATAGCTTTTGGGTCCTTTACTCTGACCTCTCCTTTCTTTAGCTTAATGTACTTAGTATTCTTGGGCTTTTCCTCACATCTCAAGCCATAAAAATAAGCATTACTAAGTATTCTTGACTCAATAACTCTGAGTGCAATTCCACTTCTCTAAGCCCATCCTTCTAGATCTAGCTCATTGCATATCTCCATTACAAGATGCCCATAAACCATGTGTTTGGACACCTTTAAAAATCTGTGTAGAATGACCAATGGCTAATTGATACTCATTCCTTCAGTGAGTGTGTAGACAAACACTCTCTTAAATTTGGAGCAGCTACCAGTAGATCCAGTTTTTGGTGACAACACCTTTATTACCAACTCGTGAGCTTGCTTCCCCTTCTTAAAAAACATGGAGGCTGTAAGTTCACTAGCCTTATGGTCAGTAGGAACTTCAGACTGTATTGGGATGTCCATATGTTCTTCATCCTTCACTGCTCCCATTCTCAGCCCTCTTTCTCTCATTCCAATAGATTAGCAATCAGCTTGGGAGTCACATATACCTTGAATCCTTCAACCATGTCGATCATTGTGGTGACAAACATGTCCTTGAATCCTTTAACCATGTGGATACCATGGAAGAATCTCTTCACAATTTGCTTATAGCAGCCACTTGTTATCTCAAAGAACCCTCTTAGACGGTGTTGGCGCATCCACTTTCCAAAGCGCTCATTGCTATAAAAACTGAGCATATTAACAAAGATGGGGTCTTCTACTTCAGCTCCTTCTTTAAACCACCACTCAGTGGATGTATACGCAGTTCCTGCGAGAATGAATAGATCTTCCCTCTTGCTAATTCCCACCACTACTTGCGCCAAATGATTAGCGATAGTAACCTAACATGAATCATCTTCATTCCTTACAAAAAAGATTTCTCAGAATTGGGTTCAGATGGTCTTCCTAAAGAACTCGCCATTAGAATCACTTTGAAAGAAATTAGAGAGCTTGGGGATTTAGGAAGAAGATTGCAGAAAAGGAATTTGGTAAAGTAACCTTTCCTTCTTCTGTATCTCTCCTTAAATAGCCAAAGACCCTTTGCCTAAGCTTGCAAAGCTTACATGTATGACTCACAATCCATGGTCATAATTCAACAATAAGATTGATCAATGGTTACAGTGAGATTAATGATTACAAAATACACAAATTTAAAGCGTCTGAATGTGGATTGTTCTTAAACTTGCTACCGTTTCTATCAATTTTGAATTTGAAAAGAAACCAGTGACAGTTTTAATGATGTGTCTAAAATTCAAGCGCGAAGACAAAATACTTAACCTAATTCACAGAAGCTTAGAGTAGAAGATAGGTCAGCTTCAGAATAGGTCACCGAGGAAAATATTTCTTCAAATTGGATTAGACATTCCCATTAGTTCTCTCAAGATATTGAATTGATCCTTTCCAATAGGCTTTGTGAAAATGTCAGCTTGCTTTTCTTTAGTGGGAATGTATGTGAGCTTGACTTCTCCTTTTAGCACATGATCCCTTATAAAGTGATGTCTAATGTTGACATGCTTCATACTGCTATGTTGAATTGGATTCTTAGATAGGTCAATGACACTCTTGTTTTCACACAAGACTTCAAGGCACTTAGACTTTATACCATAATCCTCTAATTGCTACTTGATCCATAGCAGTTGTGCTACACAACTTCATGCAGCCATGTACTCAACCTCAACAGTACTCAAAGCCATAAAAGTTTTCTTTTTGCTATACCATATGACTAGACAATCACCAAGGAAATGACATCCTCCAGTGGTGCTTTTCCTTTCTAATTTATCTCTTCCATAGTCAGCATCTGTGTATCCTCTCAGAGTGAAATCTGCAATACTTAGATACCATAAACCAGCATCAATAGAGCCTAGCAAATACCTAAGAATTATCTTAACAGCAGCTAAGTGAGATTCTCTGAGGTCAGCTTGATAACTTGCACAATAATATACAGCATATTGAATGTTAGGCCTACTAGCAGTTAAGTAGAGTAGAGCACCAATAGTACCTCTGTAGAGCTTACTCTCTATAGGTTTACCTTCCTCATCTTCACTCAGAATTGTATCAGTGGCCATGGTTGTTAAAATTGGCTTGGCTTTATCCATGTCAAACTTTTTGAGTACTTCCTTGGTATACTTAGCTTGGGTAATGAAGATCCCATCATCACTTTTCTTGATTTGCAAACTAAGAAAGAATTTAAGCTCTCTCATCATTGACATACTTAGCTTGGCTGATGAAGATCCCATCATCATCTTGTTGAACTCTTTCCAAAGCTTCTCATTAGTTGTTCCAAAAATGATATCATTAACACAGATTTGGACAAGCCATATATCTTGATGCTTCCTCTTGATGAACAGAGTTATATCTGCTTTTCCTCTGAAATAACCTTGGCTGAGTAAAAAGTTAGTCAGTCTCTCACAGTAAGCTCTTGGAGCTTGCTTCAATCCATAGAGAGCCTTCTTCAACTTGAAGACATGATCTGGAAACTTAGGGTCTTCAAAGCGTGAGGGTTGTCTAAGGTACACTTCCTCTTGAATATAACCATTAAAAATGCACTCTTAAGATCCATTTGAAACAATTTAAATTTCATATGAGATACAAACGCATAGAGAATTCTTATGGCTTCAAGTCTTGCTATTGGTGCAAAGGTTTCTCCATAGTCAATGCCTTCTTGTTGATTGTAGCCTTGAGCAACTAGTCTGGCCTTATTTTTGACAACATTACCAGCTTCATCTAGCTTATTCTTGAAAACCCATTTGGTGCCAATGATTGACTTGCCTCTGGGTTTCTCCACCAAATCCCAAACTTCATTTCTTCTAAATTGGTCTAGCTCCTCTTGCGTTGCAATCATCCAGTTATCATCGAACTCAGTATCTTCAAACTTCTTAGGTTCAATCATTGAGACAAATGTTGAATGACTCATCATTCTATTCAGTTGGCCTCTGGTCAGCACTGGATTTTGCACACTATCAAGGATCTTCTCAACTAGGTGATCTCTTCTTGCTCTAACTTCTTTTGGTAGATCAGAATCAGCTCGCTGAGCTAATGTTATGGGTTGAGCATCATTATCATCACCAAAGTTATTGATTTGGTCCAAGTCAACTTCATAATCTTCTTTTTCTGGAATTGGATTAGGAATAACAATGGGCTGACTGACTGATCCGCTGACTTATTCCTTTTCCTTTTCATCATCACTGGCTTCTCTACTTGCATTGTTAGTTTCATCAAAATCTACATGCACTGACTCCTCTAATGTACCAGTCCTCTTGACATACACTCTGTATGCCCTACTGTGTGTTGAGTAACCCAAAAAGATTCCTTCATCAGCCTTGGGGTTAAATTTAATCAATTGGTCTTTAGTGTTTAATATAAAGCATTTACAACCAAAGGCCTTGAGATGACCAACCTTGGGCTTGTGCCCCTTCCAAAGTTCATAAGGAGTTTTGTTTAAAACTGGGAAAATTAAAACCCTATTTAGGATGTAACAAGGTGTGTTAACAGCTTCTCCCTAAAAATAATTTAGTAGGTTGTTATCACTCGGTATAGAACGACCCATCTCTGCAATAGTGTGATTCTTTCTCTCAACAACCCTATTCTGCTGAGGTGTATGAGGGGTAGAAAAATATTGGTCAATACCATGCTTAGAACAGAATTCCTCAAACTGCCTATTTTTGAATTCTCTTCCATGGTCACTGCAGATTCTATTAATTTTAAGGTCTCTTTCATTCATGATCCGGGTAGCCAACCTAGAGAATGATACAAATGTTTCATCTTTACTTGCAAGCAAGACAATCTAAGTGAACCTGGTCAGATCATCTACAACCACAAGGGTGTATTTCATTCCACCTAGACTTATTGGCAACACTAGCCCAAACAAATCCATGTGTAGAAGATCAAGGGGATGAGAAGAAGATATATCAGCTAAGGATTTAAAGGTCTTCCTAAATTGTTTCCCAAGTTGGCATGCTGAGCAGAGTCTATTTTTTCAAAGGCTAGATTGGGTAATCCCTCAAAAAGTTCATTTCTGGCAAATTTGCATAGATTGGTCATATTGATATGTCTTAACCTTCTGTGTCATTGCCATGAATTTTTCTCCTTAGAAACTAAGTATATATCATTGTAGCCAGTGGATAATTCAATCATATAAACATTATTAATTCTAGGAGCATAAAGATTAGTTTGGTCAGAGTTACCATCAATGACTGAGCAGCCTGTTGAGTCAAAGATTACTTTCCTACCTTTGTCACATAGCTGAGCAATGCTTAGCAAATTGAACTTCATGCCTTTCACAAGAGACACATTTTCAATTGAAGGCTTGACTCCCACAGTGCCATTACCAACAATCTTTCCTTTTTGGTTATCTCCAGAACTAACACTTCCATTCCTCTTTTGCTCCAATATGATGAATTGCTTTTCATCACCAGTCATATACCTCGAGCATCCACTATCCAAATACCACATTCTTTTATCATAAGTGGATCCCAGGCTCACCTGCAAAACAATTAAGTTTTCTTAGGTACCCATGCCTTTTTTTGGCTGGGTCCTTTTTTGTTAGTGGTGGTCATCCTTAACCAGTCATACTCATCATAGTAACCATTTTTGTGTCTACACATGACTGTAGCATGTCCTGAGTTTCCATAAAAATTACATACGGCCTTAGGATTGGGCCTGCTCACTTTTACTCTTTTGATAAACCTTCTTAGAGTGGTGAGTGCGGTTACTCTGAGTATTCCTGCTAGGTTGAGGAGGGACCCACACCTTTTTCAACGCTATTAATTCGGCAGCTAACTCATCTATTTTCTTAGTGATCTTGCTATTATATCCATCATGGTACTCAGCTTTTTCCATAAGGTATAAGATGTCAAGTGAGGTAGAAGAATTGACATCTTCTAGATCATCAAACCTTCTCTGGAGTACTTTGATGTATTTAGCTGACTTCTTAATCACATTAATAACATCATTAAGTACTGCAGCAAGTTTATTTGAAGATAAAGAGGGTTCAGAATTTACTTCAGTCCACTTTCCTTTGTCTCTACTCTGGTCAGTTGATTGATTAGCAGTGGAAGTAGATTGTTAGTCAGCTGACTCTGAGTTAGGTTGATCATCCTTTGCCATGAGATACACATTTGTAAAATCTTATGCCTCTTCATTTGATGATGATGACTCTTATTCAGAATCACTCCAGGTAGCAGCAAGAGCCTTCTTATCCCTTTTCTTCTTGAATTTGTCCTTCTCAGCTTTAGGATAGATAGACTGGATATGCCCTTTCTCACCACATTCAAAGCATTTGATATCTTTTTTGTTGAATTCCTTCCGTGGTCTATGATATGCTCCTTTCTTGTACTTGTTGGGCCATCTAAATCTTTGAAAGTTCTTATCTTTCTTCAAGAACCTATTGAAGTTCTTGGTCATCAGTGGTATCTCTTCCTTTCTGTCCTTTAGATATTCTTCTTCAGAGGAATCTTCTTCATCAGCCTTAAGAACGATAGCTCTGCTAGAGCTTTCTCTTTTCTTGTGCTTGAGCTTCTTGGACTCATCTTCATATTGCTTCAAGGACATCTCATGAATCAGCAAGGTTCCAATTAGCTCATTAAACTTATAGGTTTTTAAATCATGAGCTTCTTCTATAACAATTTTCTTTGCATCACATTCCTATGTCAAACTTCTCAAAATCTTCTTGATAGTCTCTTCTTCTATGAAGTTCTTTCCAAGTCTTTTTAGTTCATTGACAATATTCATGAACATGGTGTTCATGTTAGAAATATCTATCTTGGGTTGCATATGAAACCATTCATAATCCCTTATGAGGGTGTTGATCATGGACTCTTTGACCTTGTTAGTACCTTCATAAGTTACTTATAACTTTTTCCATATCTCTCGAACAGTTTCACAACCTGAAACACGATTGAACTCATTTGCATCAAGAGCATAATAAAGATAGTTAATAGCAACTGCATTTTCCTTCAATCTGGCCAAGTCTTGATTATCCCACTTATCAGAGTACCTATCAACGCGCACTCTATTCTTCACAATTGTAGGGACATATGGCCCTTCAACTATAGCCATTCAAGCATGCATACTCTGAGACTAGATGAAATTCTTTATCTTGATCTTCCAATAAGTCTAATGCTCACCATTAAACATGGGAGGATTGGTGACTGACATGCCTTCTAGTAAAATATAGGCTTGAGCCCTTCTACTGGATTCTCCTCCTTTGTACGCCATGGTCTTTATCTCAAGATTGTGAAATCTTTATAAAGAGAACTAGCTTTGATACCACTTGTTGGTCCCTATGCGTACACTCAAAGAGTCAGAGGGGTGAATGACTCGCTCTAATAAAATAGTGACTTTTTTGTGATATGATGAACTTCGCTGAGTAGGTCAGCTGGCTGAGTAGAAATCTGGAAAAAATTTAAAGTAAAGAACACAGAGATTTTATACTGATTTGGCAACCTGTACTTACATCCAGTCTTAAGAGAGTGTCTTGGCTTTAATTCACTAATCTCAATTCTTTTACCCTAGGCGGAGAAGCCTTTCACAAATTTCCCCAATTACAGAAAGTACCCTCCAAACTGTAATCGCTCACCCCCTGAGTAGAATACCCTCTTCTACTAGCAACTCAACTAAGTCTCAATAAGAGCTAGAATCAACTTATAAGAATGTTGATCTAGTTGCAGATAATCAGATAATACAAGTCTATTGATCTACTCTATTCTCTCTTGTTGTAAAGCTGATTCTCGCTGAGTGGTTGCTTTCTTGATTGAACTTCTTTAAAGCTTGTAAAATGGCAGAATTTTTCTTCCTAGAAATTTAGGTGTAATCACCAAGTTCTAACCATTGTCTTCTTGCTCCTTTTATACTAGAAATCAATAATGTACTCGTTGAACTTGCTTTGGCATCTTCTGAAATTGGTAGCTCATCTATTCACCCGTTGCTTCTTTAAATCAATCCGTTAGGAGATAGAATCACATCGTTGTGAGATAAAAAAAATAATCCATTAGAGACAGATTGAGATTCGAGCTTCATTTTGAATTCTTTGTCATTTGATGCCAATCTTCCATTAGAGAGAGCTCGCGCTAACTTGCTATATATCATCTTTCCATACCTTATAGTAATCTGACAATTTGCAGAGCGCGCGATACTATGTTGTTGATCTGCAGAATTTCCCAATTTGGCATATGACTTTTTGCAGATTGATTTTGGAAGACTTTGTCTTTTTCTTTATAAATTGGAGTCTTGTCAAGGCATTAATTCTTTTTGGCTTTGTCTCATTAATGTTCTATAAAAAGCAACACTAAAAGCAAATGGAAAAGTCAGTGCCATTGACTAAGAGAAAGTAACTCAGCGAAATGATAGAAAAATATACACAGATGAAACAAAATCTAAATATCAAGGGCTGAGTAAATAGTTACTAGTCAGCGACTAAGTAAACAGCTCAACTTAAAAACAACTCAAAGTTAAAACTAAATAATTAGGTCAACGGAGAATTGACATTCTACCCTCGAATTCAATAACTCACACATAACCATAGATTATTTATTTTAACCTCATTATTGATTTAATTGATTCCAACTTAACTTAATTGTTATGATCAAAACTTAAGCACTACTGAGTCATCCACTGAGTCAGTCTAAACTTGTGCTGGGTTCAACACTAATGCACAGTGAAGGAAATTTTACCGAGTTCTAGCCTCAGCGGGGTCTTCGTCAAGGCGACCCTTTATCGCCTTTTTTGTTTCTAATTTGTGCTGAAGGTCTTTCTACAATAATCGAAGATTGTGTCATGAGGGGATCTTTGCACGATTGCAAACTTACTCTGGCTTCCTCGATGATTTTGCACTTGTTATTCGCCGACGATAGTCTTTTCTTCTTCAGACCAAAAGAGGAGGAAGCAGCCATGCTTAAATATTGTTTCTTGTTGTACAAGTAGGCTTCAGGACAACATATCAATCTTCAAATATCATCAGTAATGTTCAGCCCCAATGTTAACAACATAGATAGAAGTGCAATAACTAATTGCTTGGGTGTAAGGGAATTCAAAGACCATGGAACCTATCTAGGCTTACCCTCCATGATTGGTGGCTCAAAGAAAGAAATATTTGATTACATCATTGTGAAAGCTCACAAGAAGGTACAAGGTTGGAATAAAAGACACCCTCTCCAGGGGGAAAAGAAGTCATTCTCAAATCCGTAGACCAAGCTTTACCGACATATGCAATGCAGGTCTTCAAATTACCATCTCATGTGATTGCAAATCTAGAGAAAATTTTCTCAAATTTTTAGTGGGGCAACTCTATTCATTAGATGTGTTGCGAAAGATTGTGCCAATCGAAGGAGAAAGGAGGTCTTAACTTTCGTTGCCTTCGCTCATTTAACACAGCAATGTTAGAAAAGCAAGCTTGGCAATTTATTTCTCAACCCGATGCCTTAGTCAATCAAATCTTTAAACTAAGGTACTTTCCGAATTGCAACTTCACTTAAGCTTCTATTCGCTCTAATGCTAGTTTCGTGTGGCGGAGTTTTTTCTCTACAAAAGACATTATTGCTCATGGTCTAGGATTTAGAGTTGGAGATAGACTAAGTACTTCAATTTGGCGTGACCAGTGGCTCCCCTCCTTGACATATCCAACTATTCAATCCCCTCTATTTCCTAGATATGAAGAAGCTCTAGTTAATTTTATAATTACTCATGATAATAGAAGCCGGAATGAGGAACTACTTGGGTTATTTTTTTCACAATACGAATAACGAATCATTCAACAAATACATTTGCCATGGTCTTCTGCTGCAGATAGTCCATTTTGGAGGCTAGAACAGAATGGATTTTTCAGTGTTAAATCATGTTACCATGCTTTAGTAAACATGTCTACCCTCGCATCCTTACCGAGCAATTATCAAGCACCTATTTATCACTGAATATGGTGATTGCACCTACCACCGAGAGTACTAATATTTTTATGGAAAGTTGCAACAAATTGCCTCCTAACTTTAATTAGGCTACAACAACGCCATGTTCAGGTATGCAATTTATGTCCATGTTGTGGTGATAGTACTGAGGACTCCTACTATGCTTTAATAACTTGTGCATTTGCTACTCCAATTTGGTCTGAATTATTTGGAGAGGGATGGTCTACTCATATTCATAATATGGACAAATGGTGGGAATGGCTTTGGTCAAACAACATTGAGGTCGTGGAAAAAGCAAGTAGCCTAATGTGGGCTATTTGGGCAAGACGTAACCATTTTGTATGGAATGATAAATTCAGACCTGCAACACAAGTTTTTCGACAAGGTTTGGGTTTTTTAAGCGAATGGAAGTCGGCTAACCTGAATCCTTCAAGCTCTTCATTACAACCTGCATCTTCCAGTTGGCATAAACCTCCTCGGGATGGCTCAAGTGCAATGTTGATGCTAGTGTTTTTTAAGCCAGTGACAGATTAGGACGTGGCTGCATAATTCGAGATGCTCATGGGAAATTTATCATAGCAAGATCTTTATTACTTCAAGGAGGCGGAGACCCATTTATAGCGGAAGCCCTAAGTTGCAGAGAAGCTCTTAGCTAGTTGAAAGATCATCATTTCGACCATATCATAATGGCGTTGGACACTTTAAACGTTGTCACGGCCCTAAATAGCAAATCTTCTTTTAATTCTCCTGTTGGTTCTATTTTATTTTATTCTTGCGAGCTTATTAAATCTTTTGAGCATTTTTGTTTAGTTTACACCCGTCGTTCTGTGAATCAAGCTGTTCATTTGTTAGCTAGGAGAGCTGATTCTTCGACATGCAGGGGGACATGGTTTGAAACTTGTCCACCTTCGATTAGAGCTGTATTTGCTTCTGATTAATACATGGACTACTCTTCGGTCAAAAAAAAATGTTAGACATTTAATTCAGACCTTACTTCTAAAAGGTTTTTATTATCGAATTTCCTTGCATACAAGCAACACAAAATAAGTCAATATTACATTGAACTTCTGGTTCTTAATTTAATTGATGCCCATATACATTTTTATAAAAATTTTCATCATTATCAAACTAAAATTACATAGTCGATCGTGTCAAATACTAAAAGTATCTCAGTATATAAACTTTAGGTTTATAATCAGATTAACCTGTAAATATATTTGTACCATCAACTCTAATGTCTTCACTCACAATTTTAATATAATATTTATTTCGCGAATATTTTTAACTTTTAATAATCTTTTGTTAGAATTTGAAAGAAATAATGAATTATTTATAGTTATCTTTCTACCCTTTGAAATACTCGTATTGGCTCTTCCGGGCCATTTAACTTTATTTCCCTTAATGGATTATTAATACTAGCTCATTTAGAGCATTTAACAATTTTTCTGCCCTAATATATTATGTTGACTCTTCTAGAATTTTTAAAATTTATTTCCCCTTACTATATTAGTATTGGCTCTTCTAGAGTATTCAACAATTTTAATATTTACCCAATATCATGGTAACATTTTTTCATTCATTTTCATATCTAAATTTATTTCATTATCCTTAACATCAATCAACACCGATAAGATTCATTTCCTTTGATTTTCCACTTCTAGTGGATATTATTATTATCAATTTAATTTTTCACTTCTAGTGGTTAATTATTATTCATCAAATTTTAGTTTTCCATTTTGGAAGTTATTCATCGATTTTTTTTTTCACATCCAGTGGAAAACTTTTGAACATTCATATTAATATAGAATTATATTATATATTTCCTTTGAAACAATTACAACATCTTTGATAATCAAATATTTTATTTTGTAAATTAAATATAATCATATAAACAATAAGTAAATGTGTATAACGTAAACAATAAACAAACAATTAAATAGATAAAAACAAATAAACACACAAACAATTATCCACTTCAAGTGGTTAATTTTGTCCAATTGATTTTCCACTTCATGTGATTTTATATTTATATTCACGAGCACAAATATTTTTACTATAGTACCCGAGATCAATAAAATTGACATAATGATATGATTGCATCCACTTCAAGGAATATATATTTGATCCAACGTGACATGTTTATATAGTCTTCCACAAAAGTTCTTACTTTGCTCAATAATATGTAATATATTTTATCGTTATATTTTTGTGATGATTTTTTTATCTATAGTGCTACTACATGAGCACGTGCTGGTACATGAGCACATTTTATGCACAAGAGTTAGAGAAAATTGTATCAAATATCTCATTACTAACTTTCTTTTCACAAAAAGTGAGCTTCTGGAAAATATATATAATTTTAAAGCGGTCATACTTCTTTTTAAAGATCTACAGGATCTTATAATGTTAAATGTTTCAATGACTGCGAAGATAAGCATTGCCTGTCGTTTTGTTGTAGCATCATTATTCAAATATTTGCAGGATCTTGATATATTTTGTATTTTTCAATACCGATGAAAACTAATTCTTTCTTGTAACATCAGAACCACAAACACAATATTTTCAATGATTTTCATATCTACAATATTAAAAAATCTATAAGAACAAAGATAAATATAAAACGCAAAATTAAAAATTACTAATATGTTCCCCAATAATTTAAATCCTGAAATTACTCTGAAATTCTCATCGACGATCCAACAGTTAAAACTTCGAAACTGCTCGATGATTTAAGACGGGTAAATTCTAAAAAATATAAATCAAGATATCAAAATTTAATTAATCCAATATTTATCAATTTCATTTCTCCACTTCCGGTGAAAATTATTTATAAATTTATTTTTTTTCATTTCTAGTGAAAATATACTTATTTTTCCACTTCTAATAAAAATTATTTATAAATTTATTTTTCACCAAATTTTTCCACTTTTAGTGAAAAATTAATTATTCCACTTCTGATGAAAATTATATATCAATTTATTATTTTTTCACTTCTAGTGAAAATAAACTTATTTTTCCACTTATGGTGAAAAATATTTATAAATTTATTTTTCCACTAAATTTTTCCACTTTTAGTGAAAAACTAATTATTTTACTTCTGGTGAAAATCAATTTATTTTTCTACTTCTAGTAAAAACTATTTATCAATTTAATTTGTCCACTTCAATTTATTCATTATTAACTTTCCACTTCGGGTGGAATTTATTCATGAACTTTACTTTTCAACTTCGGGTGAAAATAATTCATAAATTTTATTTTTCCACTTCGGGTGAAAATAAATTATCAATTTTAATTTTTCACTCTTGATGAAATTTTTTTTCAATTTTCATGTTTTTTTTACTTCTGGTAAAATTATTCATCAATTTTAATTTTTTACTTCATGTGAAAGTTGCTAGCAAATGATAATATACTTCCTTTAAACATTAAAAAAAATCTAGAAGATCTTTAATAGTCAACTATTACAATTTTAATAATCTTATGAGCAATAATATTATTTTAATAAAGTATCATCCAAAAGTACCAATCTATATATGTTTGTATGGATATATAAATTACAATATTCTATCTTTCAGGGATATAAGTGTATATATATTCTTCAAGAATATACAAATTAAATTTATTCATTATCCTTCAGGGATATAATTTTATAAATATTCTTAGGAATATAAAACTTAAAATTATTTTATGTATCCTTCATGGATATAATCACATATATATTCTTTGAGAATATAAAAATTACTATGATAAAAAATAATAGAATATAAAAGAAAAGAAAAACAGATGATAGAACTAAAAAAATAAATTATACTCATCGCCAAAACATTTTTAAATATTTGATGAAACTGACTAGGTAGATTGCAAATCGTTGTTGAATGAATCATCATTCCTCATATGTATAAATTCTATCAACAAAATCATCGGAAGAATGAATATATAAAATTACATAAAAAATAATAATAATAATAAAACTGAGACAAAGCAAAACTTCCTCATTCATCGAATTCTAGGCGTTTTTGTGAAATATTCTTCATCATATAACTAAATGATACTGAAGAGCAAACTCGTACTGATAACGTTTTGTAAATAATATGAAAATATAAGAATATAATATAAAAGTAGAGTGTAAATATATGGAGAGGAAACCAGTAACATATATTCTCTTATTCATTTTAGCACTTGTATAACTTACAATAACCTATATCTATAAGTAAAAACTTAAACTTGTTACATAACATAATGGTGAGAGTTATGGACAATTAGTCATCCGATTAATATATATTTATAACAGTTTTTATGTTTTTTTACAACAACAATTTTATTAAGATAAAAATTAAACGAGTGGTTACTTTTTCATTTAAATAATTAAAATACATAACGTTTTGATTTATTATTGAAATGGTATTAATAACTTATTAATTTTAAATAGGCTTAATATATATCTAGCTATTTGAATTTATCTCAAAAAATTTACTATCTATCTAAACTTTTAAAGTGATCCCGTAGCTCCATCAACTTTCAAAAAGTGTACCACTTTGCTCCTAAATGACACGTGTCAGCTTCTGATAGGTTTAACTTTTCAAATATGTCATTTTCTGATTTTTGTCTCTCTAATGAAAATCTGACACGTGGCATTCAGGGAGTAAAGTGGAGCACTTTTTGAAAGTTGAGGGAGCTACGGGGTCACTTTAAAAGTTTAGGGGGGCAATAGATTTTTGGGGACAAGTTCAGGTAGCTAGATATGCATTAAGCCTTTTAAGTAACATATTATGCATTTTTGTATGAGACTCTTACAAAAAAACACCCCTCTTCATAAAATAATTTGGACCAAAACACAAAAATTTTCCAAATACGCGTTCCCCTTCACTGCTACTGTTCATGAGTTTTTTTTAATTTATTTACTTTCTTTTACATTTATCTTTTAAACCGTTCATTTTTTCGACATGCCGCTGTAGAGTTTTTTGTTCGTCTCTTTTTTATCTTCAAAATGGGATCCACAGTGACTTTTTCGAAGTTTTTCAACTGATAGACATGTGGTAGATGTCTAGTAGATATGTTATAGAAGTCTGATAGACACGTGGTAGATGTGTGGAATCTATTTTATTCATTAGCCTTTTTTCTCTTTTTATCTATACACTGTACTTTCTCTGTATTAGATATGTTCTTGCGTTCTTTTCTTGATCTGGGCATCGTATCTTGATTCTCTTTTCTTCTTATTATTTATTTGATTTTCGCCACTAATTTATCATTGTTTAGCTAGTGGTTTGATTTCAAGATTTGCACAAACTAAAATAACGATCCCATAAAAAAATATCAAAAACTAATATCTACCATATGTCCACCAGACTTCTATCACATGTCTATTGGACACCTATCAGATGTCTACTGGTTCAAAAAATTCAAAAATGTCACAATGGATGTCATTTCGAAGATAAAAATTAGATGAACAAAAAATTCTAAATCGGCATGTCGAAAAAATAAACGGTTGAGAGATAAATGAAAAATAAGAAAAAAAATCAAAAGAAAAAGGGAATAAACAAGTGGATGGCATGGTATGTAAATAGAATTGAAGGAAATGTGTATTTGTAAATAGTTTGACTTGATAGTGAATTTGTAAATAGTTTACAAAGTATGACTATTATTGATAGTTTGTCTTTTTGTATATAATCAGACGCGCACTTGACTTAAGCATTGTTCTCTTGGACTACAATTCAATTCAGTTCAGGCCGTTTTAGTTTAGTTCACTTCGGTTCATTTAAGCTATGCGTAGTTATAAATTTACACTAAAATAAGTTTAACTCAATTCATCTCAC
The DNA here is from genome assembly GCA_947683365.1 of Euphorbia pulcherrima. Classification (NCBI taxonomy): domain Eukaryota; kingdom Viridiplantae; phylum Streptophyta; class Magnoliopsida; order Malpighiales; family Euphorbiaceae; genus Euphorbia; species Euphorbia pulcherrima. Next base: position 5,866,637 of record CANTUS010000008.1, read on the forward strand.
TTCTGTTCAATTCATTAAATTACAGTCCAAAAGAATAAAGGCCTTATACTTTATTTTCTAGACAATATCGTAGTTCAAGTCGTTATATATTTAGACCTTTATGTTTGTTCGGAAACAATCACTTTGTGTACAGGCCCGACCCTGACATTTTTGAGGGCTAGGCAAAATAATATATGAAAAAAATAAATTGGGCCCTTTTGATTTTAAAAAGGTCCAATTGTATTTTTTTATAAAAAAATTGAGAGATAATTATTTTTATAATTTTGAATCATTATAATTAAGGCATGTTTTTATCTCATGGTATAACGATTAGTTAAACTAATTATTATACCATTAGAAAAAATACTCTTGAAATCTAATTATGAAATATAATAAATATATTTTGATAACAAACTAAAATAAAAATTAATTATATCCAATTGTTTTGAGAAAAATGAAATTAAATAATCAAATGAATAAAATAATTTAAACACTAAATTTAATTTATATTATTATATTATGGTCTATTGAAAAGATAATTAGAGTTTTTTTTATTAAAAATAGCAACACAATTTATTTATTTTTTATATACATAAAATATTTTTTAAAAAATAAAAAATATTGAGCCTCTTTCAGTTATGAGCTCGGAACAGTGACACTCATTGCACCACCCCATAACCGACCCTATTTATATATGTAAAAAGATTTAAAATAAACAGTATTCTTTGAAAAATAATGTTTTCAAACATAGGATTACGATATTTTGTTTTTGAAATTAAGGGTAACGAATTTAGACAGTCTTGAGCCTAAAACTAGTGCACATTTAACCCATGAAAAATGGTCTAGAATGTGTTGGATGGGACATTCTATAGTTATTTTACATTTTTCAGTGTGAGAAAATTTGATAATAGTAGTTAATAGCAAATTATTCAATCATAGCATATACTAAAATTTTAATTTTATTACCACGTTTTTTGGTTTTTAGTTGCATTTTTCGTAAATAACTGAGTATAGTTAATTATTATTTTAATTTATTATTTTTTAAATTAAAGGTTGAGCACGGTAAAAAATCGGTTCCATTTAGTAAAAAGAAAAGAAAAAGCAACACCCTATAAAAAGAAAAATAAAAACATCCGTAGGATATAATAAAACTAATTGCAGTCTAATTTGTTATTCAATTATATACTTTTTGTTGTTAACACAATACATTTTATTCAGGGTAAACTTAAAAAATATGCCCTATGGTTTGACTGTTTTGCAAAAAGATTCTTGTGAAATTTTTTCTTCCAAATGGGAGCATGTGATTTCAAAAGTTAGCAAAAAAAGTATTTTCAAAATTTTGAAACCACATTTGGAAGGGTAATCTTGTCAATTTTGAAGTGAAATTTTATAGCTTTGTTTAGAAAAATACAATACACATTTGTGACAAATTTTAGAATTTTTTAGGAAATACAAATATTTATATTAATTAAAAATTGATGATAACTTAAAAAAAATCATAACAAAATAATTTTTTTTGAAAATTACTCAAATCTTGATAAATAATTCACAAATAATATGGTCAAAATATAGGAATGTTGAATTTATTGAAATAACTGGTGTAGCATTAACAAAAAGTTAATTTTCAAAAACATACCATATGGTTAGCCTACTTTTACTAACTTTTGAAACCACAAACACTCATTTGAGAGAAAAATTTCATAAGAACCTTTTTACAAGAGGTTCAAACCATTTTTTAAATTTACTCTTTTATAACATGAGCAATATATTATTTCACATACAGGGCTCCAAAATGTGGACCTGTTTATAATATCAATTGGTTATGAATTGCATCGACTTTCAATACAACCGTTACATAACCAGTTTTCTGCTTTTATTCAAACATTAGGGTTGTTATTTTTTCCCTTATTGTTAAGACAAACGTCTGTAAAAATTGAGCATACAACTTGATGCATGGTTGAAAAAGAAGGAACACCATAATGTTTAAAAGTAACTGTGAACGGGCTCGTGGATTTCTGGGTTTCCTTGTACACGGGCTCCAGTAATGAGGACAAATGTTTATCTTGACATTATAAGAGAAAATGTGATTTTGTTACCAAAATTGCTCATAAAAAATCTATAAATCGAATAAAATAGAGTTTGGAGCCCTATTTTATAATAATAAGAGTCGCCACCCCGGTTCAGCGTCATCGGGAATTGTGGTATACTGATTCGGTTGAGGATTCTTATACCTATGAATACAGATTCGGAGTTCATACCAATAGTTACTAATCATGCTTTTGTTTTGAGGACAAAAATACAATCTCATGGTCACATCATGAGAAATAAAATGAGTACTTAATAGATTGACATAATCTTGCTTGAACCTGCAAACTTGAACACAACACTGGTTAGCAAGACTTTTTTGGAGACAAAAATAAATAAATAAATAAATGAGAATGTATGTGAATGAATTATGTAAAAGATGATTTTAGAAGCTACATTACTCGCAGTTAAATTTTCGCTTGTCCAGGATGACGTGAGAGCCGGTTGAGAACCGTATTAACCTAAAGAGGTTAATCCAATATTGAGACACTAGATATTGAATTTTGGATAGAGTTTTGACAGGATTTAGTTCGTGGAATCTAAATTGTCGGAGTTGAGTTTGAGCGGAGTGTCGGGGTAGCTTGTAAAGATTTATACCGAGTACAAACAAAGTATAGAAAGATTTTTGGCTCGAAGGCTCGGGAATTTTTGGAACACTCAAAGCTCACTCAAAAGGGCTCTCCAAATGTGATATTCTGGTATAAAGAACTCTTGAAAGTAATGTTTTTGGCTGATTTATGTTGCTGCTGGAAATGAGGAGGCAATTGTTTCCTTTTATAGTAAGTGCAAACTATTCGCGCAGGTAGTTTACAAGGTAAACTGTTCGTACGGACAGTTTGCGAATTTCATTGTTTGAAAATCTACCCGTAGATTTGAGCAGATCATGCAAAGTATATGTGTGGATATTTTACAAGGTAAATTGTCCTCGCGTGTATTTAGCGGATCTGACATTCATGAATGATGGTCTAAAACATGCCTAGGCAGGAAGTGTACGCGCGGGTAGTTTACAGGATGAACTGTCCATGCGTATAGTTTGTAATTTTGCTACGTGGCAAGGTGTAAACTGTCCGTGCGAACAATTTGCAAGTTTGACCCAACTTTGACTTTTGAATTTCAATCCAATTTAATGATCGAAGTATTTTGCGAAATGTGAATTTTAAGGTTTCGAGGTCTGAGCCTTGAGATAAGAAGATAATACGGTTCCAACACAACTCTTGACTTTTTTTCCTTGTCACGAGAAAGATTTATACTATCATCAGATGGAGCAAACCGTACTAACAGTAACAATAAATTTAATTACCAAATTAAATTTAATGTGAGTTATTGGGCGGCAATAAAAAGCTTAAGCTTGATAATTATTGCACATGTTTAGTCATAAAATTTAAAAATCAGGAATGGCGAATCATTATTAGATCTTTCCGTCCGCATTTTGAAAACTAGAACATTCATTTTGTTCAAAATTTCCAATTACGGTAATGGAAATAAATTGTTTCCACCCCATCCCCCTTTGTAACACCCTACTTTTAGATTTCAATTTTACCATAATTATCAACCGCATCACTTGCGCCCTACGCTTCAATTTAATCTTCTTTATATGTATTAGGCTCACACAGAGTCTAACCATTCATTTTTTAAATTTTATTTTATGAAATTTATAATATTTTTGTTCCAACTATTCTTCTTATTTTCATTTCATATATTGCATTTTTCTAAAAATAATAATATTTTATTATTATTATATTAATACTTTTACATCTCTTTTGTTTTAATCGATCAATAAAATAATTAAAAGAAATAAAAAGTAAAAATAAATAATATATAATTCCGTATATATAGGGAACCCTATTTTAATGATATATCATATAGGGAATGGTTGGATTCAACCATTCTCTATATACATTCCTTATTTTAGAGATTACTCTAAAATAAAAAATGGTTGGATTTGCTCTAAGACTAAAGAACCAAGCTCAAAATTTATAAAAAAAAAAAAAGAAACAAGCAAATGATAAAGAAAAATAAAAACGAAAGTAAACAATTAAATTTTATAGTTTAACATCTATGATTTATATGTCATATTTACATTTTTTTTATGTCACTACAGTATAATTATTGTGATGTCATTGGAGTGCCTCATTAGTAAGGTGGCATGCCAAGTTTATGATAAACTTTGTTATTAATTTTTGTCTATTATATTTGTGCCCCCTTAATTTTTAAAAGGTTCTATTATCTCCCTAAATTTAGTAATTATATCTCTTTGTCGCCCAATAATTACATGGCAGCTATGGTGGCATACATTAAACTATTGAGCGTGTTGAATGGTTTTGTTAAGCAGAAAATGGAGAAAAATTCATCTCAAAAAATCCATTTCAGCACATCGGCAATGGTGATCGTCGCCAGCGGTATTCAATAGCAAAGGAGAAGTGGTGGTGGTCGAAACTTATTATAAAAAAGAATCTATAAGTAATCAAGAAATATCAATGGCTCAAGTAATGGAACTCGAAGATGAATATGGAGATAACGCCAAAACGGAGCGAAAGAAACTCCGCGATGAATCTGAACATTGAAGTAGTGGAAAGCAGATCTCCTCGGTGAATTTGAATCAGAACCTGAACAGGAGGTGTAAAGGAAACGACAATTTTGGAAACGGAGCTCTCAGAACAACAAGTGAAAAGGGAGCGATAATAATAATAAATGAAAACCTTATACAACCATGTGTTGGGGAATTTCGGTAGAATGAGGCCTGGATAATTCTGAAGTCGCGACGAACACTTTCAGATTGAATCTTATTTGGCGGTTCTACCAAATAGATCAATCGGATAAAATCAGAATTGACAAGAACTTAGAATGAATTTCTTATTGTGAAAAAGTGACCAGATTGCAACCAGATTACTAAAAATGTTACCAATGCCAGTTATTTATAAGCCTGATATGAACAGTTGCAACTCTTCAGAACATAAGTGTTGCGAAAAGACATGTCTATTCGAGCAGCTGCAACAGTTCATAATAGAAGTGTTGCAAAAGGTAGCTCCTGGACCCTCGTAAGCTAAGTATCGTAATAGAACTTGAACAAGCGTGCACTCCGCACTCTCCTAACTTGTTCAATGAAATATTACGACTGCATTGGTCAACTAGTTGATCCAATTACACTAAAATACCAACAATCCTCCCCCATTTTAGTGTAATCCATGATTAACTAAACAAAATCACAACAAATAACAAACTTATGCATAAATGAAATATCATGACGATTGAATTTCATCTTAGTATATTACACATTCCAAATATTCGAATACCAAAGGTGTCACTATAGATTGAACCTTGGCTATCCATCTTGAATACTCGAAGATAATATACACATAAGTCAACATTCTAACATGTTCTTACTTGACACTATCTTTTACTAGCCTTGTGTCCCTATCCTTCATAAGCATATCAAAGCCAAGTCCAAGCTTCTTGTAGCGGCTAAACTTCATGCTTATCTAGGTAGCCTTTTTACTCTTGCACTTGCGTATGCAATTTTTCAAAAAGGCTATTAAGAAGTTAAACTTCAACCTCCTTTACTTGCAGGTCTGAACACACACCTTGGGATGTTTTAATTAGTGTGTTCCAATCTCTAGATGTTAAGTTTTCCTCATTGAATTCTGCACATAACGTCATATTAGGTGGGAATTGGGTATCTTAACATGAGAGATTTCAAATGGACTTTAATTTCATCCCCATAGCTGACTTTTGCACAAGATCTTTCCTTAACCCTTTGGTTATATGTTCGGCTAAATTATGCTCAGTTTTTACAAACTCAGATTCCATTGTTGAATCACTCACACAAGTTTGTTTCTTAGACACCCAAGAAGTAGCACCTCCCCCAAGAAGTAGCACCTCCCCTAAGAAGAAACACTCATCCACTTGCGGAAGAACTATACTCCTCATAAGAAAAATAACTTGTATCCGACTAACCTTCCAAAACTGAAGGAAGCCAATAGAAACGCGCCATGTGGCATTATGTTGACCTGTCAACTTTGACTTTTGACTGACACGTGTCAGTCAACCATTGACATGTCAACTCCAAAAGTTTAAACCAATGCCACATTAGATGACAGTTAAAGTTAAATTAAGGTCAAGTTTTTGGCAACACTTAATTTTACTAAAGTGTTGCCAAAACTGCTTCACTTACATTCTTTCTTGCGACACATAAAAAAAATTCTGGCAACACTCTGAAAATCGTTACCATATCAACCAGTAGCCTTGTTTCTGCAACACTTTTAAAAGCGTCGCAATAGATCACAAAAGCGTTGCAAACACTGCTACATGAAGCATCAGTACAGATCATGAACCGTCACCAACGGTTGTCACAAAAACTAACCACCTTGACCTTTCATTTTGCGACGGAGTTTCTGACGGAATCAGAATCCCTCACAAACCGTCACAATGAACCATGAACTGCCGCGAAAAACAGTTGTCGCAATTGAACCATCGCAACTTTTCATTCTACAACGAATTTTGCAACGGATTCAGAATCCCTTGCAAACTGCAGAAAAACGAATTCAGCTTTTAAATCATTTCAAAATCAATTCCGGTCGAATTCAGATTTTATAAACAGTCAAGGCTTCAAAAAAAAATTCTGGCAACACTCTGAAAATCGTTACCATATCAACTAGTAGCCTTGTTTCTGCAACACTTTCAAAAGCGTCGCAATAGATCACAAAAGCGTTGCAAAAACTGCTACATGAAGCATCACTACAGATCATGAACCGTCACCAACGGTTATCACAAAAACTAACCACCTTGACCTTTCATTTTGCGACGGTATTTCTGACGGAATCAGAATCCCTCACAAACAGTCACAATGAACCATGAACTGCCGCGAAAAACAGTTGTCGCAACTGAACCATCGCAACTTTTCATTCTGCAACGAATTTTGCAACGGATTCAGAATCCCTTGCAAACTGCAGAAAAACGAATTCAGATTTTAAATCATTTCAAAATCAATTCCGGCCACCGACAAAACCCCTCCTTAGGTTTTTCGACATCCCGAGTCCAATGAAGCTGTTCTTTTTACGAAAAAATGAACCTAAACACGTCGTTTATACAAAACGACTTGACAATCAAGATTTTTTCCGAGAAAAAGAACGTTTATACCGCCATAAACAACCAAAAATGAAAATGGTCATCAAACATTATTCAACATAACTTCAATAATTAAGAAATTTAAATCCTAAATTTTAAAGTATCAAACTTCAATTAAAACACAATAAAATCAACATTCATATTTTTCAGAATTTTCCAGATTTCATGACCTGACTTCCCCTGCATTTTTCTCCATTAAAACATCATCGAATCAAAATATTTTCTTCTAAACATAATTAGCCACATGTCTCAGCTTTCCAGATCCATCAGAATCACAGAAATCCAAATTGTATAACCAAAGTTATGATCAAAACACTAAACAGTGTACAAAGCTGAGATTTTCCAAAAACAGATTTCACGACTCAACTTCAAACGAAAATTTCACATTAAAAACGAATGAAATTAAACAAGGTTTCTTCTGAACATATATTCCTTAGATTCTGTAGATATCAATAGAATCAAGAATCATTCAAATTGGAATTATATAACAAGAGAAAATATCAAAACAAAACAGGGGCAGAATCTGGAAGTTTTCTGAAAAATACAGAAATCGAAATTAGAGACAAACAATCATCGCAAGAGAACGGATCGAATTCGTACCTTAATAAAAAAAATTCTTAATTCATCAAGACATAAGATTCAATCTTTGTTGGGGAATTCCGGTAGAATGAAGCCTGGATAATTCTGAAGTCGTGACGAACACTTTAAGATTGAATCTTATTTTCACTTGAAGCCTGAGTTATTCATACGACCCAACAAAGATTGAAATTCTGAAAATGACGAACAGAGAGTCTACAAAGATTGAAAATTAATTTCTTGATGAATTAAGAATTTTTTATTAAGGTACGCTTCCGTTTCAGTTTTTTTTCTCAATGAATCAACATGAATCGATTCTGGCTTCTTCGGTTTCAGAAATTTTCTTTCAATTGGTATGGCGACTCATGTGTGATTCATCGAGAAGTAATGATTTGGTTATATTCTAGATAAAGAATTTTGCGATTTTTTTTTTGTTATGTGATCGCAATTCCTTATGAACAATGGATAAAAGATTGGACAATAATTTTATTGTCATTAACGAATTTATGAACCATGTATTCTAGGCATGGTTTGCAGAAATCAAGTAATAATCTATTCCATTGTTCAGTTTTATTCTAATCCAAAGATATACAAAGCACCATGGATTCTAATTGGTGTGCATATCCATTATGCAGAATTGAATCATTGTGATGGTATATGGCCATGTTCTTTTTTTTTAATTTTTTTTTTGGCATATAGAAAAATATGGATTTTTAGTGATTTAATTGCAAACCATCTCCGTATATATTGATAATTAAAAAAGGCAGCACTTCGGTTTCGTTTCTTTATCAATATCATAATAATTTTTAATCATCAATTTATGGTTTGTCATGAAATATTTCTGATGATTATTGATCTGATTCGTGGAAACCATTTTTTCGTGTATTGCAAATTTGTTTTGTGATTTGTATGTGATTTCTCGTTCTTCAAATTCTGGAAATTTTGAATTTTTTGTTCGAGAACGATTTTCGGTGAATTTTTTATCGAATTTACGGTCAAAGAATTATCCGTGCATCATTTTATCACATTTCTTCAACAAAGATTGAGAGACGTTTTTTTTATAAACATTCAAGGCTTCATTCTACCGGAATTCCCCAACACCATGTCCGAGTGTGGACTCAAACCTGCAACCTGAATCACAGCTTCAAGGCTCAACCACTAGACCAAGCCTTGATAGTGTTGTATTTTTCCTCTTTTGGAAGGAAAAGATTGAACACTAAGGTGGCGTTTGGTTCGCGAAAATTCTATTCCGTATGAGAGAAATAGAAATGAATGGAAAGATGTCAAATATAGTAGAGTATATATGTCTAGAATCCGTCAACTCACGGAAAAGTTTTTCCTAGTTTATATACATCGCATGGAAAACCAATTGGGTGTAGCTCAATTGGTACACCACTCTATAAAAGTGGTGGGAGATACTAGGTTCAATACCTAGCCTCTTTAAAATTCCATTAATTTCAAAAAAATACATCACATGGAAAAACTATTCTTTTTATAAAAAAAGAATAGTTTTTCCGTGAGATGTATATAAACTAAGATAAGTTTTCCATGCGTCGACGGATTTTTGATGAATAGTGTATCACATTTGACATATTTCCATATATTTCTATTTCTATTTCACGGAATAGGATTTTCGCAAACCAAACGCCACCTAAATTGGTTTGAGTTTTCAATTTTTCATGTTTGAAACTGAATAATTTAACAATTTCATTAATTTTGTTCAAATTGTTGTTTGTTTTGGATTCTGGAATGAGAGTTGTATATTTCTTAAGAGAGCTAACTTGGATTTGTATTGAAAATGGATTTGAGTTGGATTGAAAACTTAGAGATTGAATTTGTTTTCAGTTTCAGAGAAAAAATCGTTGGTTGCTGGGGTTTTCTTTGGGGAAGAAGATAAAATATATCCAATGAGCCTTATATTTTATAGAATTTTTTAAAACTTTACAAGTTTTGCCACGTGGCGACATCAAATTGGGTTGACCTTTACATGCTGTGAGTGGTATACACTCTTCGCAAATGTGACCAATTTTATTACATTTAAGGGGTAAATAGATGTATAATTGTTAAGTTTAGAAATGTAATAGGACCTCTTAGAAGTTGAAGGAGACAATAAACTATTTAAACTAAATATAAGATATATTTAGCCTTTATTTTTCTTAGTTTATATTCGAATCTTAATTGAATTTTCCTAATGTATACATTGTTGTGGAGCCACTATTTCAAATATGGTGGAACACACTTGTAATTTTTGTAAAAAAATCTGTAGATCACTGACCAACATCTGAATCTCATGTAAGTCGTCCCACCCTCCTCGATCACTGTCCAAACACATGAAATAATTCTCCAAACTTAATGTGCCTGCTGGTTATGTGTTTAGGCATAACATCCTAAACTTAGTTTTGGATTAAATATTTTACAAACATAAGAAAAAAAAATATTTTTATGAATGTAAACAATAAACGATTCAATTAAGATTTGAGTTAGTTAAAGAAATAGAAAGGACTGAAAAAGTCAGCTGAACCAGAGAATATAAACGCAAGTAATAGCATCCTTCCTCGTGTTAATATAATTATTATTAATACAGTGTTTTTGATTTGAAAGATATGGGAAAAGAAACAGACCAACATCTCAGTTTTGGAGTAAATAAATGTAATAACTAATAACATGCTTACGTCCCACTTGGAGTAAAAATCTCATGCTTCTTCGCTCTCAATTAACAATTATAACTTGTATTTTACCATTCTGTCCTTCTTAATAATCATTCAAGTAATCAACATAATTATTGTTTTTTGTTTATTATTTTACATATACCCCCTCCTATCCAAACTAATATAATAGTTTTGTATTTTGGTTTTTCTCAAATTATCCATTTTCATCTTAAAAACAATTTTTTAAAATTTTTAGAATAGAGTTTAATGAGAAGAATAAGCTTTTTTATACAAACGTTCAAAAAATGACGTAGAGAAATCAATTCATATTTAATATATTTCTAAATTTTTAATTGGGGAGTAATATAATTAGATTGAAACTCATATCATCATGAACATATATTATAATACCAATAAATTAACTAAGTCCTAAATTTCACGCTAAATAAAGGTCATGTTTCCTTCGATTATAATTTAATGCAGTTTAGTTCAGTTCAGTTCAGCTATGCGTAATTATAAATTTATACTAAAATAAGTTTAGTTTAATTCAGTTTAATTTAATTCAATTTAGTCCAATTCAATTCAGTTCAACTTTCAAAAATAAAAAAAAAAGACCAAAATCATCTATAAACATATATTATGATAAATAAATAAAAATTTCTTGTAATATTTTAAAAAAAGTTTACAAGCTACACTTATATTAATAATAAAGAAAAATATTCAATTGCTACCACACCAATGAAATATATCAATACATTGATAAAATTATACATTTCAATTAATTTTAACTATTTATTTAATTTTAATAATTAAAATTTAAATATACAGTAAAACTTATAAATATTTAAAATTAAATATAAACTATTATTAAAATACATAACTCTATCATTTTTAAACTTTAACTCCCGGACAACATCTCAATTATTTGTTTTGTCATTGATATTCTTTTTACCAATGGTAGAGAAAAAAAACATGGAAAAAGGATAGGTAAGAATCAATAATGAAACCATCTATCTCTGTACTTTTGACTAGCCCCTTGTCATCCCCTCCCAAGAAAAGGGAAAAAAATGGCTCACCAACCAAGAAAAGAAGAAAAAAGGGGGGCCTTTCTGACATTTCATTGCAAAATCAAAATACAATCATAACAAAACAAAATACGCCATTGATAATGGCCACTACACTACACAGTAGTGTACTCACTGACTCTCTGAACAGTCACATTGACACACAATCGAGGAGAAAACAACAAACAGGAAAAAGAGAGCTCTTTTTTATAAAACGACAGTTGAATCAGCCCCTGTAATGACCAAACCAAACCAAATACCTTTTACGTCCTCAAAGTTCCATTCTTTCTCTTTCTCCCTCCCCATTCCTACCTTTTTCTCTCTGTATCACTGTTATAACCAAGCAAGAAAGACAGGGGCTTTCCTTGTTTCTTGGTTCGGTTAGTCTGTGTCCCAATAAACCCATTTCATTTTCCTGCCATACCTCTGTGTCAGGTAAGAAACCCTTCTCTCTCTCTCCTTTTTTCTATTTATATTTGTCCTCTTTACTTATTTTCATTCATAATCACAAGTAGCAAGCAAGCAATTTCTGAGTCCTGGTCAATGACCCACAAACAATCGTGCCACTAATGGAAACGGGTTCAGGCTCTTTCAGTGACTCAGGTAACTCCAATGCCTCTCCCGAGTCTTTAAATGGGTTGAAATTTGGACGAAAGATCTATTTTGAGAATGCAGGGGCTGGGGCTCCGCCCAAGGCTGCATCCCGGTCTGGGCCTCCGGCAAGGAAGGTTCACGGTGGTGGACAGCAGCAACCACCGAGGTGTCAGGTTGAAGGGTGTAGAGTGGATCTGAGTGATGCCAAGGCTTACTATTCTAGGCACAAAGTCTGTCCGATGCACTCCAAGTGTTCCACTGTTATTGTTGCTGGTTTGCAGCAAAGATTCTGCCAACAGTGCAGTAGGTCAGTTTATGCTGTCTATTCTTTTTTTGGTTCTTGATTTTGGGTGTTATTTACTGTTTTGGTTTGAATTAAAGCAAGGATTTTGGAAATGGGTTTTTTGGTTGCATTTCTTTGCCATTATAGATGGTACTTGGTGAGTTTGTCGCTGCCTCTTTTGGTAGTATTTTTTGTAACTTTTTCATCATGTCCTTTTTTAGTGCTGATAAATGGGGTTTATGGAGTTATTAATGCTAGATAATTAGGCCAAAATGTTTTTACAGAGGATTAGAGTAGATTGTCAGGGTTCTATAGCATTTATGCTTTATCGTTTTTGTGAAAGTTGCTGCTAGAGTCCACTTCAGTGTTTGTGTTTCACATGCCAAAGTGCGCCTTAAATATATGCTCATGATTGTAAATTTGTGTTTATAGTGCTAAATTTAAAGACAACCCAGACATCAGTCCCTTCCATAACCTTTTGGATCCTATTCTTACGAAAAATCATTAAGATACCCCCTATAAATTTGTAAATTTTCTTGGATAAAGTAAGTTCTCACATTAATATAGCTATAGTATCATTTAGATAACTCATGATTCATGGCGAAAAATTTTCTTTGTGTATGAAGAGTCAATTGGCTCCTGGGTTGTACATATGACTCTTAACCTGAAAGTTGGGACATCTCACTATCATGACTAAAGTTTTAAACTTTAATCATTTGTGTCTCTAGAAGTTTGTGATGAACATCCACAGTGTAGAATGCCTTCTATTTTTACCAACGAAAGAAACTTTGTATTAAGAAGAAAAGGTTTTTTTTTATCATACGATTTGCTACAAACATTTGGGATACTTCGTTACTTCTATGCTTCTTTTTGTTGGTCTGTATAATTAAAGAAAAAAAATTGAACTCTCCTATTCTTGTGCTCAGTATATTGTTTGTTCAGTTTGAGGCAGGAAAAAAGAGAATTATCAGTGCACACATATCTGATAGGTTATATTTGTACTTGTGGCATATGTAAATCACCCAATCACATATAAATACAAAATTTTTTGCCATTATTCTGGGATAAGTATACTGTATGTTAAATGATTATAATGGCAAACATCTTTGGATAAAACGCCAACCTTGACAATTTTGGACGATGTATGATGTGTGGGACCTTGTATTCTCAGGTGGTTCTGTGAGGTGGTCCATGATTTGCAAATTGCACCCAAGTAGTCATCCTGTCATAATGCCTTATGCTTTGGCCTTTTCTTTGATAACTCTGATTTTTTTGTGATGCTTCATCACTCGATACTAATTGCAATGATGATCCCTTTTGCTGGTTTGTGCTTTTAATCCACATGGACATGAACACCTAATTATCCCAACTGCTCTTTTTGCTAATACCTTATTGGCCTCGAAAGCCACATCAAGAACTTCACTGAGGGTTCTTATGTTTAGCCCGGAACTTTCAAAAATAAGGTATAGTAAGAGAGTTTGTGGATGACCTGTTTTGGTTGGATATGCTACTTCACCTAGACTTCTAAAGATGTATTGACAACTTTCGACACTCTTCTTGGTTGTGATTTTATCACTAATTGTGGCTTACTTATTTATCGATTTAGAATTTTGAGTTTGGGATATCATGGTTGGAAATTGCAGTTTTTGGCCTATGTTAATGTGGTTTGAATTTTAATTGCACCAACCAAGTCGGCATGGAAAAATGGCTCTAGCTATATAACAGTGTAAATTTGTAACTGTAGTTGACCTATTAGCTTCTGCTAGACTAAGAGACATTGATGCTAATATAAGGGATATAGTTATCTTATTGTATTAACAAGTTCTGCTAATCTTTTGGGATTATCAAAGTTTACAAATTTAAACCAGTTCTTGGTGGTATGTTGTTGTCTCGTGATTAACTTGATCATTTCAACTGTCTACTAACAGTTTCTTGGTCTACAATCAGGTTTCATCAACTTCCTGAATTTGACCAAGAAAAGCGAAGTTGCCGCAGACGCCTAGCTGGCCACAACGAGCGAAGGAGGAAGCCACCGCAAGGAATGTTGTCATCTCGCTATAGCCGAATCTCTTCAACAATCTTCGGTGAGGCTGTACTATATGAAACATTTTTAAAGAAAACGGTCGATTTTGTTTTCAATTATCTGATTGGCCCATTTAATGACAGACAACAGCAGTAGAACCGGAGGCTTCCTGGTGGACTTCAGTGCTTACTCGAGGTATAATGGGAGAGATGCATGGCAAGCTTTAAGATCGTCAGCCGATAATCAAAGGTCTTTGGCTAATCCTAGTCCATGGCTGAGTAGCGCGCAGAATCCACCATCCAACCTTTACCACCTGCAAGGTTCCGAAATTCCTTCTGGAGAATGCTTCACGGGGGTCAGCGTTGCTGACTCATCGTGTGCTCTCTCTCTTCTGTCAAACCAACCATGGGGATCGAGAAACCAACCATCAGGGTTTGGGGTTAGGGACTTGGCTAATGCACAAGGACTACCTATGGTTCAGTCAACCGCTCATGTTGCTGCTGATGGGAGCCAATATCCGAACCATAACTGGGGATTCAAGAGCAGTAATGAAGGTAGTAGCATGTTGCATGAGATGAGCCCTAATCTAGGCCTGGGTCAAATTGCACAGCCTCTGAATGATAGTTTCTCTAGTGAGGTAGAGTTGTCTCAACAAAATGCGAGGCAGTATATGGCACTTGATCACTCCAGGGCATATGACTCTTCTTCTACTCTGAATGTGCACTGGTCTCAATGACCAGTCTTATGTTGTATTGTCTGGTTATGCAAGTTTTCAGGTAGCTGTTTGAATAATAATTGAACCGTCCATGCGAGGCATGTAATCCTATTGCCTCAGACCCATTTGACTCTTTTGGAACTTCGTTTATTTTGTTGCGACTTTAGGGGTAACCCCTGAACAAGAAGTTATTTGCTGGCTGCTGCTGTTGAACTGTCTAAAATGTTTTGTGCGATTGCCTCAAAACCTGTTTAAGTTGGGCATGCAAGATTTTAGCCCTGGGACTTGGGTTTTGGTTCGGTTTTTATAATGTTATAACAAACTACGTTGAAGTGATTTGAAAACCGAACCATTTGGATAACTATTGATGTAATGTCCAATGTTAACTGTAATGAAATTTCATTTCATATTAGGCAATAGGTTGACATTTTGGTTGAATTTGCATTTTAAGAACAATGGTTCACAGATGCACACTATAACAGAAATGAGCCTTATATTAATTGTACGACACGGCAACTTCCATTTTACCCTGCTAAAAGTATCTTGTGCATATGGCCTAATGAGCAAATTCTTCTCCAATTTTCTTTTATATCTCTGCTGAATTAGACTATTGAAATTAAAGGAAAGAGGACTATTGTTAAGAACAAAACTAGAAAGAAATTAAAGACTGCATTTATGAGCTTAATGGAGTACTAGAACAATAAGAACATAACATTATAAATTCTTGCTATCAAGTAACAAGTCAAAATCTTTGATAAGAAAATAGGGATATCATGCCTTGACAACTGACATTAGCTTTGGGATTCAGTAAAAACTAAACGGAAATAAATGATCATAGTGTATAATTAACTAACTAGTGTCTAAGTAATTATACAAACAGATCAACTGCAGCTCCCTGTCTGTGAGTATGAAAGAGCACTAAATAAATGATTATGAGGTTTACAAAAACTCATGACAACCGAATAGATGTGAATGACTCATCACCTATCTTCTCTTATATGAATGTTCTCTCCACAAAGCACAATCTAAAAGCAGAGCAGTTGCAAAAACGAAGGGGAAGTGGTACCAAAGTTTATCTACAACACTTCAGAAAGCCATCTAGCTCTCAAATCTTGTAATTTTTTTGAATCGACTTCGTCTTCTATTGACAGTAGACTATAGTTTAGTGGTCATCTTCATCAATTCCAGGGCAGTTGGATAAAAGTGATGCCATAGTTTCATACTGAAACAAGTAAGCAAGTCTCGTGTTATTCACCAATTTTTCCAATTTGCAATTTATGGCAAGGGTGCGCACATTAAATTATATGTGCATTTATATACGAAAAAATTGACTGTCAAATTCAACAATAGTGTTGGGTGTTTGACTTACCTGAAATCCACAAAAGAGACAATATCTATGTTCATCTCTCAGTTTCATCAATATTTCTTGCAAATCCTGCATTCATAAGTTAAGTGTCCGTTAGATTCTAAAAAGGTGAATTTCCCACTGCACCTAATCAAGGCAAGTTGAAACTAATATGAATCAATGTGCATAAACATAATACAACTATAACAGAGTTACTTTGTGTATTCAATAATCTCAAAACCATATTGTATGTATTCACTGAAAAGTTTTCATGACATAATGAACAAAGATTGAAACAAACATATAGATTAACCTTCCTACTTTGATATTGTATGTGTTCACTGAAAAGTTTTCATGACACAACGAACAAAGATTGAAACAAACAAATAAATTCACCTTCCTACTTTGAGAGCACATTCACAAATCGCCCATATAATGTGGCAAAAAATTCATCAATAGGCCCTTGAACTATTAGTGTTTGTTTTATTAACAAGTACCAATAACTTTTCTTGATTAAGTATGTAGAGAAATAACACGTTTGACACACTTACAAAGCTAACAATACCATAGCTAATAAATAGGGCATGTAAAGAAGTTTCTCCAAGAACTAAAAAGAAAATGCAAGTCAACAGATAGAAAAACTAGTGGAGCAATGTGATATTTTTTAAGCAATCATATCTCTCTCTGTCTCTCCATTTCAATTTCAGATCCTTATCTTAGAAAGAAAGGCAAAAGGCAATCACTTACCTAAACCAAGTTATTGCTTCTCATTGTCAATCAACAATTACAGAAACACACAATTCCTCCAAACCCCCATCCCCTTCCCCCCCCCCCCCCCCCCCCCCCCGCCCCAATTACAATAAGGTTCAGAAAGAAAAATATCAGGTAACAGTGATAGCAAAAAAATGATTCATGATTGCTATCATCATTAATAAAGCAAAAAATAAAACCCCAATAAAACAAGACTCAACATTGTTTGTTGCATCAAACTATTCCACACTATACCTTCACTCTTCAGTTCACTGAATTTTTATTTACAATATGATGAATTTACTTCCATATAGTATATATGTATATGTGCATAACAAAACAATTCTAATATTGGATATTTCACAAAATCTAATAAATATTTTTTTTCATCAGAATAATGTATATGTTAAATCTAACAATTATTTTGAAGAGTTCTTTAATCATAATAATGTATATGTTAGGTGTAGTAATATAATAGTGATAGCCATAGCCCATAGGTTTATATTCTTATATATTTCTTCAACTGGGTGAGTTTTTGGATGTCTTTCATGCAATTGCTGTCAAAGAGAAGAAGAAAGCATGTAGAATTAAGATATTTCAAAAGATTTTTTATGACATAAGTGAAACCGCTATAATGTATAAGTGAAACCGCTATAATGTGCCCTTCAGCTTTTTGATTCCTAAAAAGGAGAATAAGGGAGCACATTTAAGCAAGTAAAAAGGATAACTAAAAAAAGGTAATGAAATGGGAGTGAATGGTTTTTAAGCCGGTTTAAGGGAAGAATAATCAGTTTTTTATTAACTGTCAATTCAACAGCCTGTATGGCTCAACATTGATCAGGAACTTGAAGCCTATCAACAGAATAAGTGTAACATTAAAAGAGGCAAACAACTACTCCACAAACACTGAAATGCCAATCAAACCTAACTACCCAGCTCAACTGCTCAAGGTCATAGAAACAGTCCATCTAAATAGAAGTTTAGCACCATTCCACTGCAATTTGATATTATAGAACCATGCAGACCGCTAAAATTAGCAACTAAAACTAGGATGTTAACACTAAGTCATCTCACGTGTGAATAACCAAACTGCAAATAATCTTTGCAAGAACAACAATATGAACACGCACTTCAATGAATTTCGATTCCATGCACTGTATAATGAAAACAAGCAGCCATCCAACAACTTCTAAAATGCAAGAAGAAATAATTCGGAGAACATACCTTTTCTGTGATCACTTCTTCCTCTTCATCCTCTTCACTCTCCTCCTCCTCATTCTTTTCCGTCTCCACAACTTCTCTGTTCTCCAATTGGTCAAGAGCTGCTTTTGCTTTTCTGAAATTTACCACAACCCTCTTACTCCGCCATTGTGACTTTTGCCTAGACCCAAAGTCCTCCATCAAAGCCTCTTCATTCCTTCTCATTATTTCAGCTTCAAGTTCCTCTCTCTTCCTCTTCTCCTTGTGTGGATCTTCCCTTCCAACACCAACTCGAGTCCGACGAATCTGAATGCCCACTGGCTCAGACCTCCCAGAACCCTCCTTACCAAGAGCTGAACCAGGGGTGTAACCCATTTGCTTTAACAGCTTAAACCCGATGTTAGATTGTGGAATTGGAGCCTCTATATTTGTTAAAGTTCTTTCATCCTCTTCTTGTTGTTTTCTCTCTCTTTCAAGTCTGCGCTGCTCTTGCCAACTGATACTTTTAAACTTCTTCTTGGATGGTTGAACGGCTGAATTTATGTTGTTGGAAATCTGCACAAACGATGATGATCACTCTCTGCCTCAATAGCTAAAAAAAACAGGTAATATAAAAATTAGTTATAGGAGTCCCTTTGTCCACTCTAAACCAGACCCTCCCCATCCCTAAAAAAATACAAATCCGACTTTGCTTAACATATTAACATCTAAATTAATTATACGGTACAAGTCTAGACTACAATTCTGTTCCGTTAATTTCCTAAATAGCTGAAGCGTCCACTAGCAAGAATGAAAATCAATTATTTTATTAGGGTTTTGTTTTGTCACTGAAGGAAAAAATGCATACAAAAAATGTTCACATCTGATTTACATCATAAACATGCACTATTTACTTTAGTTTTTCTAGTAGAGAACAAACCATAAAGACGTAAAAAGCGCCATAATCCTGTAGTAGAATAAAGTTGAGAGGAGTTCTGAGCACATACTGACCTTTTTGCCGGCAGAGGATTTAGAAGGATTAGAGATTTCTGAAGGAAGAAATTTAGAAAGGTCTCCCATGTAATCATCGTCTCCGTTTCCTTCATTTCCTGTTTGGTTGTCTCTTGATTCCGCCATTACTGAAAACTGAGACAGTGCGAAAGAGAGCAGAGGACTCAAGGTAGCAGTAACTGGGCCCATTTTGGGCCAATTACGAGCTGAGCCCAAACCAAGTCCATTAGAGCGCCCCTAATGTGATTTAACGACTATAACGGTTTTCTGCTGACGTGGAAGCCACCTGATGCGGTTATATAAACCACGTAATCGCCGTCAACATCAGTCTCTCTCTCCTCTCTCTCTCACTCTCTCTCAGTCCATGAACAGAAATTGAGTGTCCATAAGGTACTGTAAACCTTGCATTTCCTTTCACTCTCTCTTTTCTTGTTTGTTTTCCGAGAAAACGGAGGAAAATGGAATAAAATTTCTGCTTCTGAAACCTCTACTAGCTCCAATATAATTTTGGCACATTATTTGATATTGCTTCAACAGAACTGTACCGCTATCGATTTTCTTTGTATTTCTTTTCTTCTTGGCAGCCAAACAGGGAAGTTCTTGAGGTAAGCGGTATACTATCTTTTTATATCTTTGGCTTGATCGTTTTAATCGTACAGTGTATACTCTTCTTTTGCTAGGAAAAAGGGACCTGGAATTTGGTTCTGGAAGTTACTGATGGCCAAACAGATACTAGATCGGTACATTGTAATCATAGTCTCAGTGATTCTGTTGATGCAGGCTTCGGCGTTAACTGATCTTTATGATGGTAACTAAAATCGTTTCTCTTCTTCGGTCCTGTTTTCTCATGATTGTGAATTTCTTGCTTAATTTCTTGATGGCGATGATAATTCTTAAATATTAATCTATTTAGGATCCTGAGTCAGTTTGGTTTGATACTAGAATAAAGAAGATAACAAATCCAGATTCAGATTCAATTTTCTTTTCTACATTTCCTAAACAGCCAAACAGGAGGCCGATATGCCTAGATTTTTCTTTTTGTTCTTTAGTCCTCTTGTATGCACAAGCGGTAAATGGCAAATGATGAAATGGCGGGAATATAAAGCGGGAATAATCTTGCAAATGATGTGTTACTCAGGCGTATTTGCAGTCTGTACGTTCAATTAGAAATGTAAAATATGTGGACTCTTGGATATCAGATTCTGACATTAAATTGTGTAGTACTCGTTCTGAAAACCGTTTAAGTTCAGCCTTCTTTAATACTATTTGCATACTTGCTACATTTCTAACTGGATGTAATTTTTTTTATTAAAATCAGAAAGTTTCAATGAATTGATTGTCCTTCAATTGATGCAGTAATGGCCCTGGAGAATATGTTCATAGCCCTGAATAAGACCCCACAGCTTAAAGGGTGGAGATCTGGAGGAGATCCATGCGAGGAGTTGTGGACTGGAGTCTCATGTTCTGGACCATCTATAATATACCTGTACTTCACACACTCCATTCTCAGTTACTTTCATTTTTAATACACCTTCACGGCTAACAATGATGTTTTTTCTCTTTTTGTGTTTGGTACTGAACAGTAAGCTTCAGGGACTCAATCTCAGCGGGTCCCTTGGAACCCAGCTCCATTATCTCCATAATCTGAAGCATCTGTAATTAATTTTTTGTCTTACGCTACATTATTAAACCACTGCCTCTGTGAATTTATTTAATATATTCTTTTTTTTCTTTCACACAGGGATATTAGCTCCAACAATATCGATGGTGAAATTCCATATGGCCTACCCCCTAATGCCACTCACATGTACGTCGATTCAATTTTAAGCTGTGGTCATATATATGATAAATTATATCCTATCATTTCTAGTTCATGGGTCCTTTTGTCTTACTATTCGTTAATGCAGCAACTTAGCTTGCAATAAGTTCAGCCTGAACATACCCCATTCTCTATCAAGCATAAGAGCTATCCGCCATTTGTATGTTTCCCTCTGCTTCCTTTTTAATTGTTTCAAGAAATGCTTTTAGCTGAGTGGGTACTTCTTGATTGTTCTTCTTCAGGAATCTAAGCCACAATCTGTTGTCCGGACCTATTGGCAATGTCTTCACCGGCTTAAACAATCTAAAAGAGATGTATGTTTCTTCACTTTTTTGGGTTTTATGCAAAAAACAGACATGAGCTGTAAGGCTAAGAGGTGCCTTTATATCCCTAGATGGGTTGTTCTGTCAATACAAACTTGAAATATAGTATTTTTGATAATCGGATTGCTTTTTAATCAAAATGCTGCATTTTAGTGATACAACAACAGGGTGTAACCTTCGGGAGGTCAAGTTTCACATATTCATTAGAGACTTGGGATTTGGTTATTGGTACTTTTGTTTGTTTCTTAATGCAGAACTCACTATGCTCTTGCAGGGATCTGTCATACAACAAATTCACTGGAGATCTTCCACCTTCTTTCGACACGCTGAAAAATCTTTCTAGACTGTGAGCTTAATGCAACTTCCACTAAAAGGGTCATTATAATGTGTTTCTCATTTCATAAGCTAAATGACTCATATTGATTCTGTCACATCTGCAGGTTCTTGCAGAACAACCAATTCACTGGTTCTGTTGTTTACCTTTCTAAATTGTCCTTGATTGACCTGTAGGTTTCTCCATGTTTCTTCTGTTTTCTGTTCCTTTGTTTGGTAATATTACTTTCTGATCCTTTTCTCAATATTTCTGTTCCCAGGAACATCCAGTCTAATCATTTCAGTGGTGTTATTCCAACTCAATTTCAGTCAATTCCAAACTTGTGGTAGGTAGCCAAGAAGTTTAACTGCTGCCAGTTCTTACGCAGGAATAACTAATAATTGTTGATTTCCTTGTTAACCCCTACACTAGGATTGATGGGAATAACTTCCATATAGCAGCCAACTATCCACCCTGGAATTTCCCACTGCAGAATGTTTCCACTGCCAAAAACTTTACTGGTCCCCCAGCGGCAGAATCAAGTGCCATTGGGAAATATCCTAAACCTAAAGCAGTTGCCAAAGAGAAGAAAAAGTTAGGCCCTGGAGGAATAGCTTGTACTGTAGGGGCAGTAACTCTTGCAGTGACTTGTGCAGCAATTTTTATTGTGATGCGTGTGAAGCGTGTGAAGCGACAGCGTGACTATCTGGGCACTAGAACCGTAGGTGAGAATCCTTAATGCAAACTCAAGCATCAGAATAACTAAATGTCACAATTTCCATTCTGATATCCATGATCAATCTCTATATCTCATTAGTAATTTTAACGTTGTACTTGTTAGTTCAATAATGTTCTGTCCTCGACTCTGAACTATTCAACTGCTTTGCTTTATGTAGCACCGTATTTATTACCTTAATTAGATATGTTTTTGCAGACTTCGATTTCCTTTAGCATCTGTATGGTGTATTTTTCAACTGAAAACTTCATTTGATAATATTTGAAATTGCAAATCATGAATTAAGTTTTCTGTTTCTGCAAAATCTATTCACAAGTTTATAGTTTTTATTCTTTTTCATACCATTTGACAACTTATTGCCTTCATGTCTTGACAGAAAATTCTTCAGCTATATTTGATTCAAGCCCACAGCTGTTGCCAATCAAATCTTCACCTATTCTTGGTGTAAGCCATACACCTTTTGCTCACAACAAAAGAACCGAGAAGATGTCCAGAAGAAAAAGCTTTGTCAGAAAATACCAAGCTCCAGCAAGTGCAAAAATTTACACAGTGGCAGAGCTACGATCAGCGACAAACAGTTTCAGTCCAGAAAATCTCCTTGGGAAGGGATCGCTTGGTTCTGTTTACAAAGCTGAGTTCCCTGACGGTCAAGTATACTCGCATTTGAACTTTCTGATTGCTTTTTTAGCTTTAAATATAAATAATGTCACATAATTTCTCTCTCTTCATTTCTGATCCAGGTATCAGCTGTGAGAAACATCAGCATGGTGGCACTTTCGTTCCAGGAAGAAGAACAATTCTTGGATGTGATCTGGACTGCTTCTCGGTTGAGGCACCCGAACATTGTGACACTTCTTGGCTACTGTGTGGAACGTGGACAGCATCTCCTTGTTTATGAGTATATCCAAAGTTGCACGCTTGACGAAGTTCTGCATGGTGAACCACCCAGACCATTACCATGGACAACACGTCTCAATATTGCGCTAGGCATTGCTCGGGCCTTGGAGTAAGTACTTAACAATGTCAAGCAACTATACATGGATTCTTTTTTTCTATAATTAATTCCAAAGGCAAGCGTTTATTTTTCAGCTACCTACATTCCACTTTCTCTCCACCTATTACTCATGGAAACATAAAGGCTGCTAACATCTTACTTGACGAAGATTTTAAGCCTCGTCTCTGTGACTGTGGGATTGCAATTTTGAGGCCACTGACAAGCAACAGTATTAAGCTAACGGTAACTACTGAATTGATTAATAACCACACATCTAGTTTAATGCAAATGTTGGATGGATAAAGACTCATGGAATTTTGATCGTTGTTACAAAAAAGGCATCTGAAATTGCTATAGACGATACCGGCTACATTGCACCTGAACATGGGGAACCAGGAACGAACACAAAAATCGATATATATGCTTTTGGGGTATTGCTTTTGGAGCTATTAACAGGAAGGAGACCTTTCGATAGGTAAGTTTAGTGCTTTATAGTTTCTCATCTTGTTTCCATCATATATACCATAATTTTTATTACTTAAAACATCTGTCCCTTATCACAGTACACGATCCAGAGAAGAGCAATCACTGGTGAAATGGGCATCATCTCGTCTACATGATAGTGCATATTTGTCACAGATGGTTGATCCAGCCATTAGAAGAACACTTTCCCCTAAATTTCTCTCTCGATATGCAGATGTGGTCTCGCTCTGCATCCAGGTATTGCCACATCTATACAAACACAATACAAATAATCTGAATTATGTTAGATCGACTCTCAACTTTTACTTGTCTTAATATGAGCAGCCTGATATGTTATTCCGACCACCAATGTCTGAAATTATAGAATCCTTGTCGCTGCTGCTGCAAAAACTCAGCTGTGTTAAAACCAGTAGTGCAGATATTGTTGAAGCTGAACCCACTGACAAGTCTTACCACACAACTCCGTCTTGCATGATAAGCTCTCCGAGTTTAAGCTTTAAGTCCACATGAGATTGGAACTGATAGATTCGTGTCTCTACAATTCTGTTCATGTAATACAATGAATCCGAGAAGTATAAATCTCTAGACTGGCCAGAAGAGTAGCATCTATTAGCTGATAATGTGGCAACTTAGGAGAATCTCAAGTCCTCTGTACTTGTACTTCAAAATATTGTGTTAATGTTGAAATTTTTAACGGCTATGCTATTTTTCCTACTGAATTGTAACGGAAACACCATTTTTTTCTTAGTTAAATTCTCCAATATATAGCAATTTGCATATTAATGTTGCTTGATTGCAGGAACTTCAAAAACTGATTGGGCAATAAGGCCAAACATTTAAACGGAAGAAACACCATTAGAAGAAGCTCTATTTATGTTCATGTAACTGCATGCTCTGCTATTTATTATATTCTGGGTTATAGCAAACAAGATGGCAAACAATAAAAGTTTTGTCTGAGTCGTCTGCCTGAAAACTGATTCCTTCCATTATTTGATCTATTTAACAAGTTTCTGCTACATCCACTGAAATAAAAACATACAGAACAAAATTAAGGAAAGGTACTTCAGGGAGATCACAAGTAAAAATAGTGCCAAAACAGGCAAACTTTATGTTATAAAGTTACGGTACCAAACTAAGCTTTTTATCCTCCGATACGGACTTTAGAGTACAGCAATGGTGTAAGAAACTGGTAAGATGTTTCAAATAAATCCACCTACCATATCCCACCTGGGACTAGAAAAACGTTTGAGAAGTCTAAGCGCCAAGACCACTGTTTAATAAGGTATTTATTTCACCAATTATATTAACTGGCCTTCCATTGAACATGGATGAGAGAGTACTCTCGCAGAGACTCTTCAGCTCTCTGGTTTTCCGAAGTGCTACCTCCTGCATTTGGAACAGCCATTTCTTATAATTTCTTCTTGAAGTTCAACATCATAACATAAAAAGATACGTATAAATGAAATATAGAAGCAGCGCAATTCACAATGCATTGTTATGACTTTAAGCCCAATTTGACAAAAACAAAAGAATTAGATGAAAAAATTAATCTAGGAAATGTCTCTTTATTCAGCAACTTAAATCACAACATCACAAAGGAGAGTTCTTTTTCCAGTCATAGAATTACGGAAAGTAGACATCAGCATGTATCAGAAGTGCATAAATATAAAGAAAACTCACCTGCTTTGGCCATGATGACGATAATGAATTGTGAAGCTCCATGCGTTTACATACCAAGTCCTTTAGCCCTTCTTCTAACTTCATTTCATGGTTTTTCTTTTCCTCCAATGACTTAACCAGCCTATCTAGGAATCTGGAGATCATGCACACAAAGATGAAGTTAGTCATGAAATTTGATCACAATTGCACGTACAAAAAACAATACATCAAAAGAGATAACAAGTCATACGAGTTGCAGTCCATATAGTTCGAATTTTTCCGAAATTGAAACAAAATCACACATGGACTACCTCGAGATACTTGCATTCTAACCACATTTACAGAAACTCATATTTTGGAAATTTTATGGTAGGTAAACCATGTAAAATAGCAATAGATAAAAAAAATGTAAATTGAACATAAAAACCTCTTGGAGTTAAGAATCATGATCAAGTCACGGATTTTCCGATTTGTCAGCAGAGAAATGGCCGAGGAAACATCAGACAACATTTTCTCAATGGCATCAGGAGTGTGCTGTTGTAAAATCAACGGAGCAACTGACTGAATTTGATGCTGCAAGGACAAAGTCTCCCCATTTCTCAACTCAGCCAAGCGTTGGCAAAGAAATGCTTTGATCTAATACAAACATTCAAATTACAACAAACGAATTGAGTAAGGAAAATAATAAAAGCAATAGTTTATAAATCCACCAGGTATTGAAAAAAAATAAACAAGGCTATACCTCATATAAGTCATCAAGAAGTTTGTTCCGGTACTCGGTATCCAAAAGTTGGCTCCTGCCTTCCTTCACTTCCTGGAGGGGAGTTGAGGTGTCTGGAACAAATGTCTTATTTTCAAGGCCAATATTGGGCAGATTATCGTCAATTACGTCAACTTGAGGAGTTTCAACGCTGATATCCCAAGATATTTCTGATATGGACATTTCTGGATTTAAATTATCTTCTCCTTTATTTGGTGGCTTTACGGCTTCATTTTGTGACATGTCCGGTATGATGTCAGTGGCATCCACCATTTCATAAGGACCCAATCCATTTCCACTGTCATCTGTTTCTTCGACAACACCAATGTCCCAGTCGATCTGAGCGTTATCAACAGATATATCCCAGTCAATATTATCAGCAGAAACATCCATGTCCACCCTTGATGTATCATCAAGACTCAGTTGAGCATTTTCAGCATCAGCACCAGCATAAACATTCAAAGAGGGTGGATTTTTACGGATCTCTTTCAAAGTCAGCAACACGGTATGGAGAGATTTCTGCAATTGGAGTTACACACGGAGTTAATATGCGAAAAAGATGTGTAAATTCAAATTTCGTGTACGTTATATGGGATAACTCCATACTTTTTCTAACTCTTTAGGTTTTCCATAATGTTGTTCTAAAAATTAATTTATTGCAACTCATTTATTAACTCTTGGTCTATTAACGCTAAATGACATATTGAACAAAACATCTATAGTGTATGTGTTGTTGTGAAGTTATAAAAAAGATAAAATCAATGCCGCACCAATCAAGGAATTTGTTACCAGTTAATAAAAATACAATGACATGTTAAGTAGGGACAATAATAAACAATAAAGCATAATACATTCAAAATTGAAATAAAATCTGAAATAAATTTCAACAATGATGTGAGTGCAAAAGCCCTGTATGGCTGTATGCAAAATCAATAAATAAATAACAAAAAATTTAGATGGCAAGCTTTATAGAGAACTCAGTCCAGTTTCCCGATGACTAAAAGGCCAGGATTCACTAATACCCATCAATTAAAGCATTGACTGTACAAAGTTCATTTCCAGGGATCACATCAATAACAATTATAAAGTCTGTATGAAAAAATCTGAATTCGTGCCATCTAGAACAAACAAAATGTGTACTGAGTCTGAGTACTCCAACAGAATGTGTATTTTAATACTTGAGAAGAATTAGGGAAGAAAAGATATGCATCCATCTTACCTCCTTATCTGTGTGAACATCTTTAACAAAATTGGAATAGTAATCTATTGCTTGCAACATAGAATCACTATTTATAACTTCTAGAATCTGGCTGAACATGCTAGGAAGCGATTTTGCAGTGTCTAAAAGTTCAGACCTAACATTGTTTCCCTGCAGAAACAGATAGGAATTAGCAACTTTCCTATCATATTATCATATAGATGGACCAGCTTAACAACTTCCAGAATCATGACCAGCTAACCTGCAACCCAAGTTCTTGGCAAGCCTCAATATATTTCGCCATTGAAAGCGATGCACTTCTTTTTACATCAGCTTCTTTACGCTCTAGTTCAGCTAATTGTTGCTGAATCTTTTGCACATGCTTTTTCTGATATGGTCTTCGTCATTTGAAAGAAAATTTGTCAAGAATAATAATTGACATAGCAAAAAAGTATTATGTTATCTTGATAGAGACATTTAGGCAACTAAAAAAGGAGCACTTACATTTCATAATTTACATTCTGTACTATTATTTGTGCAGCCTCGCCTAGATATATGTAGTCTTTCTCAAAAGATTGCACAATTGCCTCCCAAGCACCCTGCAAAATAATAAGGATATTTAAACAGCCACCAAGTATTATAAATAACTGGAGCATAGAGAGAGATGAAAGTCTTACAGCAGAACCTGATAGCCGGCCAAATATATTCCGACTTTCAGGAGTTTTTTTCATCAGAATATCATAAAACTTCTTAGCCTCTAGGTAGCTGATTTCTGAAAATTGTATATAATTGATCAAACACCATAAAAAATCTCAGAAAAAATATGCAATTCTTTGTTCTTCAGTGGAACTTAAATTTGTAAAGTTTGAAACGACAATCCTGTGTTCCAGACTCAATTCCAGTTGATTTCAAAGATATCAAAAGCCCATCTTACAATCAGATAAAAAGTATGTCTTTGCCATGAGCTACAAAAACAAAATCGGATGTATGCTATGCAATATGCTCCTAATGCATAAATCATCTCAATCCATCACACCACCATTGCTTGAGTTGCAAACAGAAAAAAAAGAAAATCGGTACTTCAAATAGTGAATCTAAACGAACATGTATCAGAATACACTAATGGTCAATTTTTTTTGAGATTAAGAATGGAGAGAGACACAAGTTAACCTATTTTCAATAGTGTAAAATGATGTACAATTCCTTTTGTCCATCAAATTACAAAAAAATATTTCCCATATGTCATATCATATGCATGTGCACCTAAGCACCTGTACTTGTTTTGTGTGGGGGAATGGGTATAGAAGGGGGCGAATATGGAGCTTGAGATCATATATTCAGACATAAAAGTTGAATTCTCCAAAAATAAAGAAAAAGGAAATCACCCAATCCGGTCATATGGAGAGGTTCAACAGTTTTCTTGTAGAGTATAGTATAATCTATTCATCCCTTTTGATTTTTGTTCACTCAAACATTCTGCATTCCGAACTTCACAAAAAAGTATCTAATATGTATGAAAAAAAAACTAATCGAAAGTAAGACTACAAAAGGCCCAATCTAAGAACTGAAGATTCCAATGATATAGTTTCATGCGAGGGTTATATGTTCAACATCCAACCTTTACCCTTAATGTAAATTTAAGTTACAGTTGTTGCATAGCCAACCAGAAAAATCTGAGGATTAGTCTGATAACTCAATCTTTCTCAACAGAGACAGAGGCAAAAAGACTAAACAATACACAAACAAGAAAACATTGCAATCACTACCAGTTTTTCACATGGAAACAACCCTACCAGTAAAAACATAGTACAAGTTTCGATGATCCCAAATGAACAGGCAGCTAAAAGGGAAAAGGACAAGTGGATGATAAAAGAATAAGAAAGGAACCTTCAGGGTCAAGGGTTTGAAAGAAGGGATCGATATCCTTAGGCAAAGAAGAAAATTCCTTGGAAATTCGAGCTCTTATGGCGGCAAATCGCTTCCTCCAATCAGTGGGTATGCGCTTCCGATCAACGAGCCATTCTTCCAAATCCAATAAAAAAAACAAAGTAAGAAAAGCAACGAGAATGAAAATTGAAGGAGTGAGAGCTGAAAAAACCTCCAAGCCGGGAGAATGTGATGTCAATGGGGAGATTGCGAACATCCTCCTCACTCTGCATTTTTCTTCACCTCAGAGACACGAGAGAGAGAGAGACAGAGAGCAACTTTTTGTGATTTGTCAAATTCGTTTCTCTCTTTTATGTTTGGCTTCTAAAGCAATTATATACGTTGGATTCTTATATCAAAGTGACCAAAAACCCATGTAATATAGTATAAAAAGGGACTAAAAAATAACTTAATCCTAAAATTTCAACATGTTTTATAATTAATCTAGGGGCTTTTTTTTAAAATACAAGATTAGAATGATAAATTTAGTGTAATACAAGCATTATTATACTCATTATTTGTAAGAATCTTTGAAAAAAATAATTCATATTTCTAATTTTACTCTTTTTTTATAACTTTTATTATACCGTTTTATGATTTTGGTATAATTTTATTATATTATTTTTTTAAATGTGGTGTTTTTTGTATAAAATATTTAAACATATTCTATGATTACTTTATTTAATCATTATTTTGTCTTTTTCACCATTAGATTAAGATAACCACCACTCATCCAATTATGAAAAAGTGTAAAGTAATAAATACTTTATACAAAATAAAGTAGCATAGAATGCACCAAATATTTATATCAATTTTATATTCGTATGCATGTGTTAATTTATATGAATTTTATATAATTATATCAAATATCGAAGGTATAAAGATTATTATATCAGGTATAATATGAAAATGGTATAAGATCAATTATACCAAAGCTAAATAATAATATCATTATAAAATGTAAAATAAATAGGTATAATATCAAAATCAAACAACATCAAAACCATTACAAATAACAAAATCAACATATATAATACATATTATATCAAATATAAAAATATATGATACATATTATAGCAAATATATAAAATGGTATAATGTCTATTATAAAAAAAAGAACGTATTTTATAAAACTAAAATTTAAAATCACGATGTATACTTAGAAAGAAATGCTGCTCAGGACATTTTCATAAAAAAAAATCTAAAAATCTTGCATTTATTTTACGATTTCCCTTAATTTACTTCAGTAAATTTTCATTATTACATAATTATAATTTTTTTTAGTAATATGGGTATTTTGCCAAATTTATTGATGGTTGAGTTTAAACCCACAAGCGTATACTTGTTAATTTTTTCAAATAAAGTGATGGTAGCTATTAGATGAAAGCCTAGTGATTACATAATTATAATTTTAGAGTAAGATAAGTTCTGCTACCTGCCCCTATTTGGAGAAATTATAATACGGGAAAATGGTTGGAAATCACTATAAATTTGTAAAATAGCGTTTAAAAAATGAAAAATGAGAAAATGATTGGACTTACCCTTGTACTATATCATCTTAGACTTATTCATGGGTTAGGATATACACCCGATCTGGTTCGAGCCCACTCAAATAAGCTTGGGTTGTACACTAATTTTGTTTGTAAAGCCAATCCTGAGCTTGAGCCTGTTAAAGCCCTAAATTTTATGATCGAATTTAATTTTTATATAAATATTAAAGTTCGACTAGAGATCAGTCTGACAAATAATACTTTTATGTATTAAATATTTATATATTATATATAATGTTTGTTTAAGATTTTGAAATTTGTGTCTATTGAAATTTTATAATATATCTTACTTGTTATTAAAATATCTAAGTAAAAACTTGTAATTATATGAAGAATTTAGATATATTTGTATAAAATTTATATTTTTTACTCTTTTAAATTTATTCAAAAATTTAAAAGAAAATCTATTTACGTCCGTTGGTACGGCAGAAAATGTTCTACAGTAACGGTGTATCCTTGATCAGTTTGGGTGAAAGACCAAAATTCATTCCTCTCGCTGCTAGTTTTCCTTCTAGCTTCAACGGACGTAATCCGGATTCCCAGGTGACTTCCCTCACTAATTTCACTTCATTTTCTGCATTTGTATTCAATTAATTTCGTTCTCAATCTCATATTTTGTGTTTATGCTTCATATGTTCATCTAGGGTTTAAATTCAATCTTGCCTTTCATGTGGCTGAAATTTTCATCATTCTGCGTGATCCGTCTGCTAAATCATGTAATCAGTCTCAAATATTTTATAATTTTTTCGTTGGAAGCAAATTTGACCCTTCGACCTTTCTTTCTTTTTTTTTTTTTGGATTTTGGGCCTCCAATTTTATTAGGCATATATCATCGTTGTTGGTACTATCTTCCATACGGGCATTTTGATTGCAAAGATGTTTGTGTTGCTTGTTTGACATGACCATTACTTTGTTATATATAATGCAAAAAAATTGTTTCAATTCTATGCTTTAGGTATATGCTATTGTTAATATTTCAAGGTACATCTTGGCAATGCCTTATATTTCGAATTCAAGCACTAGCTTGTTAACTTTATTATTTTGATTATTTTCTGTGTCAATTTCCAGGCTATAAGTCAGTATGGATCCTTCGGAGCTCAGGTATTTGGAGGATGATGATACACCTGCAATGAAGACATTTAAGGGTGCAACTATGGGTTTAGCTGCTGGCACTTTATGGGGGACTATAGTAGCCACTTGGCAGGATGTGCCTCGGGTTGAGAAACATGTCGCGCTTCCAGGTCTAATAAGGACCTTAAAAATGATGGGTAACCATGGCTTGACTTTTGCTGCTATTGGAGGAGTTTACATTGGTGTTGAGCAGCTGGTAGAGAATGCTAGGATGAAGAGAGATTTTGTTAATGGAGCTGCTGGTGGCTTTGTTGCTGGGGCTGCTGTTCTAGGCTTCAAAGGTAAGATTTCATGTTAAGTTGACACGTATTTCTAGTGAGTTCTGATGGAATTTGTAATATTTTAATGTGTTATGTTATTTGTGTCCTTGGATCTTCATGGCACCAGATGATCCATGTAGCCGATCCCATGCTATTGTTGTTGTTGTCGTGTTCTGTCATTTGTGTTCTCACAGAATATGGGGCTGGGACAATGTAGTGTTTTCTAGATATATTTGATTCTCATATTGATGGGTGTGATAACCTTTTATAGTCTACCAGTATTTTGTGACAACTATATTATTAGTTTAATTGAGGCGTTTGTATGTCGTACAAAAAATGTTCCATGCATAAGACTGAAGGCTCAGTTAAAAATTTGAGATGGGGTAATCTGTAGAACAAAAGCTTATAATTGAAGTGAATGCAAAAAGTAACTAGTCCTGTTTAGTTTATTTTCCAGCTTAAGGTATTAAATGCTGCTAATTTATTGAAATAACGGGTAGCTTAGGTACTCATTGGGTAATTTAATTCGCTATTTGGTACAGAGATGAGCTGTGATGTTATTGAGATTTGAGAATTGCATAGACTAATATAAGGGTTGTTCTTTATTGGAGGATGTAAGGGTTGTTCTTTATTGGAGGATGCACGTCAGCCTAGTTTCTTAAGTAGAGTGGGCTTGTGATAGTGTTGAATTTTTCTGATTTATTAGGTAAATATTTTGAAGTGTATAGTTGTATTTATCATTATGTTATTGTTATTCATTTCAAATAAAGCTGTCCAATTGGTGACTGAATTTCAGTGTATTCCCTTAGAGCAAGTCAAAGTGGCTGCAAATGATTGAAGCCATAATCTTTGACTATCATATCCTTTTCGTAGCATTTCCAAATCTTGTCGTACAAATCCTTCACAACCTACAATCATATAACTTGTGATTAACTATCCAAACTACATACTTAAAAGTCACAACGAAATTACTGGAAATTATTTTCTTTAAAATCAATGTTGTTCTTCATATTGTTTAGTATACTAAGGCTGTGTGAACTGAACTTGTTTCAATGCAAATTTATAACTATGCAGAACTGGACTGAACTAATCTGAATTATTTTCAAGTCCAAGACCTAATACTTTATTTTGCTTAATTTACAAAAGCAACCCGGCGAATCTTTGATAATAGTCTAACCTATTTTATATTTGAAATGTGATGCATGGTAGTTGTAAGGTTAATGCATATAGGTGAGTTTGCTTGCTTGCTAACCCTCACTATCTGGAAGAGAGAAGGGGGGTGGGGAAGATCATACTTGTATATATGTATTTCACTTCGATTCGCCCCATGGATTTGAATCTATTTTGGGTGAATCGTTGTGAATTGTACCATTTTGATAACAATGGTTGAAATGGAAACATTGATTTAACTCAGTTTGAACCAGTAAAGATAGGTGTGAATTTTTAATGATTAAAGAGCATCAATGGTTGCAAGGTCATAGCTGAAGGAAAAAGGCTATTATTGGTTTACGGGAGGACTGGTGTACATCTGAGAAATTAAAATTTTCAGTTACAGAGATTCATCAACCAGCAAAACTTGCTTCTGGCATATTTTTGGTGATCATGTAGTGTGCTGTAGACTGCATGCAACTAGTGTAGTTGTCTCGAAACTCTAATATATGTTGTTGGCTTGTTATGCAGGAAGGAGCATTCAAACCGCACTTCAAGCTGGTGCAGCCTTAGCAGTGACTTCTGCAGTGATTGATGCTGGCGGTCAGACAATAAGAGTAGACACTGGTAAGGAGTACTATCCTTACACCACCAAGAAGAGATCAGCTGTTGAGACTTAGATGCTAAGACTCCATTGCTGAAAATTGGAACTGCCAAGTCCATGGGAAGATGGCATTTTGTTTTGTAGAGATGTATTTGTACATCTCTTTTATCTTAGAATTCACCGCCTAATGCCTTAATGAATTGATGGTGTTTAGAAGATCTGTTAGATCTTAGATGTTTATTTTTGGTTCTGAGACAGCTTTCTGATTTGTGATAAAGCTAAATCCAAATGGGGATGAAAAAAAATAAAGTTCATTTTACTTTTGGGGGTGAGATACACAGAATTGAACTGTTTTATCATTGTTTACCTTTTGTTTTGCTTGGAATCTTTCATGACAATATAGACATGAAATGGATTTCTGCCGTTCAATTGAATTTTATTTTGTTTATACCAAATCTCCTATTTAAATGAAATAAATTAGATGCTGGAGATGTAAAACAAGGCAAACTATTGTGTCAATTGGCAGAAACTCGCTTCTTTTGTTCTGAGTTTACTGAAAGATGTCACAAGCTAGTATTTTATGTAAAATCTGTAATTTACTATCGTTTTTATCATTAAATATCATAATAACACTACTCTTTGGTAACACATGTCTACTTCAACTAAAACTATTTTGGAAAAAGCATAATTGCCAAGTACATGAAGCTAAATGATTACACTAATTCTTACCAAAAAAAATGATTACACTAATTAAGCGAAATGAGATATAAAACAAAATACTACCAAAAAAAAAGAGAAATCACACCCAAGTCCAAATCCAAATACTGGTTTGAAGTTAAAACAGCAGCAGTCAACTTGCCAGTTTAAGTTATCCACATACACAAATAGCTAAAAAAGTAAGAGAGACAAAATCCAATAAATAAGTAAGATTGAAAGGTGCCACATGGCAGCAACCCATTGCCCGTTCCAAATTTCATGGGCCAATTTGGTATTAATTAAGCAAAATGTGATCTTTTCTGTAGAGGAAACCAAGAGAGGGTGCTACAATGGCAGGGCTGGCCACTTCTTCTCTAACCATCTCTTCCACATGGTAATTAATACCCCTCATTGCTCTTTAATTTCATCCTAGTTATGCTCTTACACTGCAATTCCATGGGTTTTTCTTCAACTTTAACTACTTATGCCTCACTTTTACACTTGAAATTAAACACAGACTTTTCTTTCCATTTGTAAGCAAACCTTTCCTGCCAACAAGGGTAATGTGAAAGACGAGGTCGTCTTAATTTGACTTAATTTCCCCAATTTGAATGTTTTGCCTTCTCTTTGCTGTCATGTGCATATGAGCAACATTTTGAGAAACTTTTGGATGTTCATAGCATATTTTTGTGCCTTTGTTTTTCATTCTTTAGTTGATCTTTGTCATATTGTTGATTTGTGAAAGTGGGAGTAAGGGATTTAAGGATGTTGTTTCAGCAAGTTCCAGACATGTTTGTTGCGAATTGGGAGAAACAACAACTCAAGGAGACCAAATATTTGGAGAAAGTTTGGGATTAGAGCTGAAGTAAACTATGTAAATGCAGATGAAGCTAAGAAACTTGTAGCAGATGAAGGATATGCAGTGATCGATGTTCGTGACAAGACTCAGTATGATCGAGCTCATATAAAATCGTGCTATCACGTTCCTCTTTTCATTTTAAATGAAGATAATGACTTAGGTTATGATCCTGCTCCTCAATTATCCATGCTTAATTGTTCTTGGTTTTGTTTTAGCATTACCATCTTATATATTGATGATTATTTGATCTTGTACAGGCACTATTGTAAAGAGGACTGTGCACAACAATTTTTCAGGTCTCTTCTTTGGGTTGCCTTTTACTAAGCCCAACCCTGAATTTGTGGAAACTGTAAAGAGCCTGTTTTCACCTGAAAGTAAAGTCTTACTTGTATGCCAAGAAGGGTTGAGGTAGTCAGTTATCTTCACCCCTAATAATTTTGATAATGTCTGCAAAATCTTTTAGAATTAATAAACACATATAGCAATTATTTATAAAAAATGAGAAGGAAATAGAATTGAGGACTACTTTAAGAGTGACTATGTGTTGTTAATGTCAAGGTCTACAGCTGCAGCTAACAAATTAGAGCAAGCTGGCTTCAAGAATATAGCTTGCATAACATCAGGCCTTCAATCTGTAAAACCAGGTTCGTTTCTTTTCTTGCCCCAAAACTTTGCCCTTTCACAAATTGGTTCTAAGTGAAGCAATTTATGCAGGAAGTTTTGAATCGGAAGGGGCAACTGAATTACAAAATGCTGGGAAAGCTGGTTTGATCACAATTCAAGGGAAAATCTCAGCTGTTCTTGGCACTGCACTCATCTGTATGTCCTGTCCTGGGATTCTTCTTAAATTAATTGTACTGTAATTGAATTTATAAATATGATTTCTAATGGATGTAGGTGCGTATTTATTCATCACCTTCTTTCCAGACCAAGCAGAGAAGCTATTTCAACTGGTCCCAGCTGGCTAAATTTCAGGCGTATGTTCCTTACTAGCTGAGGGAATGTAGAAAAGAATGAGAGGATTTTGTAGAGCAGATTCCAATTGTTCACTAAAGTATTCATGATTCACAATAGAGCTTTTACAGAATGCACTTAGATATCTCACCTCCAATATCCTATCTTACAGAAAAGCAGCATATTCCCACTTTAATTCAAAGAAACTCATGCCAGAGAATGACATGGAATATTAACAACCAAG
The DNA here is from genome assembly GCA_947683365.1 of Euphorbia pulcherrima. Lineage (NCBI taxonomy): Eukaryota > Viridiplantae > Streptophyta > Magnoliopsida > Malpighiales > Euphorbiaceae > Euphorbia > Euphorbia pulcherrima. The sequence goes on from CANTUS010000008.1 coordinate 5,903,671, forward strand.
GATAACAGAAGCATAAAAAATGAACTAAATGCAAATATACTTCTATTGCACCTTCTACTGTACTCAGCTGTACAAGTTAATGTACTTTTTAATCCAATTCCAGCCGGCCAACCAACTAAGCCTTAACTCCTACTCTAGGTGGAGTCGGCTATATGGATCTTCTGACGCCATGGGGCTATATTAAAAGCCAAACTTTCATCCATATCTAGCAAACGCATATCCTTCGAAATAGGTTCTCTCCAAGTAATCTGAGGTCTACCTCTCACTCTACCGTTACTCTCTGTCCTTAAGTTCTCACATTTTCTAACTGAAGCATCTATTGGTCTATGTAGCACATGTCCATACCACCTTAGTTGTCATTTTCTCAGTTTATCCTCAATATGTGCTACACCAGTCTTTTAGCAGATGCATGCATTTCTAATTCGATCCATTCTTATATGCCCACTCATCCATTTAAGCATCCTCATTTCCGTCACATTCATTCTCATTTCTTTGAATACGTTGCGTCTTAATAGCACAACATTCACTCCCATATGCCATGGCTGGCCTAACCACAATTATGTAGAATTTGCCTTTCACTTCCAGAAGTATCTTTTTGTCACATAAGACTCTGATATCACTTATTAATTTCATCCATTCTACGTTAATTTTATAAATTACATCATCTTAATTCAACCCCTCCCCCTCATGAAAGTTAAAGCCAATAATGTAACTAAATTTATTCGATAAATTTGTTCCTAAGAAAAAAAAGGATATTAAAACTTGATGACTATTTTTGAAGGATAAAATTTCATTTATTGTGATCACATACATAGTAGTTGAAAGGTGAACGCGGTGATGACTTTATTTTTAATAAAATAAAAGATACTTTGCCCTCCATCATTATTGGATTAGTGGAATAAAGTCCAATGGTGATAGTGATAAAGGAAAAAACAAAGTCACTATAAAAATATTCCAGTTGAAAACGCATTTTAAAATACAAACCAGATAACTATTTCACTTTTAATCAATATTATCAATACCGGACCGAAACTCATACCAGCGAGGCCAATGGTATGCGATATTACCGGTTTAATTGGTGATTTTACCCGTTTTTTTTAATTTTTAAAGAATATATATTATTTATGGCTTTCAGTGGATATTATAACGCTTTTAGGGTCTTTTGCAAGACTTCTGCGTGTTGACAGAGGAGTTTTCGAAAGAAATATATATTATTTAGAGTTTCTAGTGATTATTGCAACTCTTTTCTGGATCTTTGGCTACGCTTTTGTGTCTTTAGCAACCAACTTGAGTCTTTACCAATCCTTTTGAGTCTTTAGCAACACGTATATGTATCATTAGCAACTGTTGCAGGTATTTAGCAACGCTTTTCTTTATTTTAGAAACACTTTTACTTGTTGCCAGAAGGATTTTGAGAAAACCGAATTTAAACCAGTATGCCGGTTTACCAGTTTTTCCAGTTAAGTATTGATAACATTGCTTTTAATCGAATTCAGTTCTTGCCGCCATCTTTTATAAGTAGAATCTCAGCGTAGGTTAACAATGTAAATTGAAAGGCGATTGTAATTGTAAACAAAATTGACTTGACCTTAAGCAACCAAATTGTTCAAGAGATGAGAAGCTGGCGATAAGAGAACACAAACAGACACAATGTACTTCCTCCCATTCATGCACTATCCAAATCATAAAAGAAAAGGAAACCCAAGAACACCTTTATTCTCTACCAATTTAATCATTTTTTTTTTATGCTTGAAGCCTTGCAATCTCCGACCCATTAATGGAATTAGTTAGCTAGTGTAAGGAATCTTATTCCACTTCTTAGAACCTCCTCTTTGTTACTCTGTAAATGCATGAATTTAGACAGTGACGATTTCAAGCAAGAAACAACCAAGTCTCCAAATTGAAAGTTATCGGCCTTACTTAATTAGCCTAGGTTAACGAATACTAGAAGATTTTTCCTTTCCAAAAAATATTACAATGAGATTAGCGTGACCAATGTATTCTATGCACCCCTATAATGGGACAATACATTCGATTCCAAAAGTACATGGTGGATGAATTTCAGCTGTCTCTAGTGCCTACCAAAATGGAGCTGCAATTTAAATATCACCAGAAAGCTTACTTTTCTCTCCTGCATTCAATCATTAATCGCCTTGTAGACAGTAAAGCTGACGGATATTCCCTGAAGCTGTACCAAATCAAGCAATAAGCAATCGAACACCATACAAATAACTAAATAAAACCAAGAACCAACTTTCCATGCACAAATGCAGCTATGACTTGTGCTCAAGTGAGATTAAGAAAATTACCATACAACCAGTCCTTGAATAATAGATGAAGTGCACTTGAGAATTCCCGCTTCCGATTTTCTTCCAGATGAGTTTCCTTCAATAATTCTTTCATCTCCCCCAAGTTCTTTTGCTGCCACATGGAAAATAACCCAATATAACCACATTACACCACATCAATATAGTATATAGCTACAATTCTCAATTTTAGTCAGGATGGCAGGCATACATTGCTTTGCTGAGCTAACAGGTACGCTTCTGGTAAGGGGAATGGGTTGTCTTTTGTCTTTCCAGCTGATTCACCACTAAACCAGTTTGGTATCTGTGCACCAGAAATACAAAAGGGAAGTTATTCCAATATATTCAAGTCCAAAAGAAATCATATAACCACACATACACACACTAAAATATGGAGGAAAAAAACAAGTAGCAGGAATGAGTTCAAACTCATTTCACCGCAAACAGCAAAACTGAGAAAGGACGGCCACACAGCCAACAGTAACTCTCAGGAAAATGGGGTAAGTAAATAACAACAACAACAACAACAACAACAACAACATTACCCCAATGGCTCCCGCACAAACGGGGTAAGGGGGGGTCGGGTGTACGCAACCTTACCCCTGTAATTACAGAGAGGTTGTTTCCAATTGACCCTGAAGTAGAGTTGCAAACAGCTATCCGTGACATCACAATAAAAAGAAGCTCAGACAGTTTAATGAATCATTTTGCTTTAGTCCATACTAGAAAATTTGTAAACTGATCAGGGTCCAGGCGTGAAGCTGACTCAGCTTGAACATCAGAGACGCCTGCAGGATGTGATAATGAATCATGTGGGTCAACCACTCCCAAGGCTAGGGGATCATCCCATCTGTTGATACTCCCATCAACCCCCACTTCAGCCATGTGTTCTTCCAGCTCTAGGTAATATGTATTATAAGGTGCCACCTGATTGGAAAAGGAGATATTACATACAATGCATAATAGGTAACGTTTATGAAGCAGATATTGTATTACAAGAAGTAATGGTACATTTGATGGCTCGGTGACAATAACAATAACTACATAAAAGGAATCAAATAGAAACATTTTTCCTTCTAACATTGCACGGTATCAAATAACTCGCATTCATTGATTGGCAAGTTTTCACTAAACTTAGCAACATATTATGAGCATATTGGTATTCCAAATACTTCGTATTTCCACGAAGTCTCCAGTTGACAGTGGCATCAGCAATCAACATAGAATTGAATTACACGGAGAGTTAAATAAGTGTAATTGATAATTTGTGTAATAAATTTGCAATGTCACTTAACTATAGTTAAAAGGCAAAAATAAAATGTCGACTAACTCACCTGCAGCTTATGGTTATCACCAACCATGAGTGGTCTCTGGTTAACCCCCAGAAAGAACATACACTCACGACAATTGGCAATGCAGACTCGTTTAGCCGCTGTAATCACATGAACTCGTTCACAATGTTCAATCCTAACTGCCTGCGAAATTAATTTTTTATAAAAAGAAAGAAAAAACATATGAGCAATGTTGTGCCATCAATTTCTATTTGGATAAAAACATATAAGGAAATAATTAAAAGGAGATTCAACATTTTCACCTCCAAACAGCAAAATCATTAAATGATTGAGACAGACAAACAAAGTTCAAAACTGTTACTACATGTGGCAACACTAATTTGAAGAAGCAAAAAATGTTAGAACCAAAATGACAAATAATTACCAATACCCAATTTCCCTATTAACAGAAGCATGAATAGAAAATTAATTAAACAGAGATCACAGATAGTTATTTGTCAGGTCATGCATAACTCATTCTAAACAACCGATAAAAATGACAAAACTTTAAACAACTTTCATAGTTATCAAATAGAAAGCGTGCCACCATTTTTACATTGTTTTCAGCAGTTTTTTAGGAAAAATGTTCATTGTTTGATTGCTTCAGAAGCACATCTAACAATATTGACCACATGAGGGAATCAAGATGAGATAGTATTTGTGCTTTTTTCTACATTATACAAGCATTTGTGTCTTACACGAGAAACATTCTAGAAATATGTGAGATGACAAATTCTTCCATGAAGAATATAAAGATGCCATAAAACACAATGTTAGAACTAACAGGTTGACAAGACAGCTAAGCCAGACTCATGCATTAAGCAGCAACTTTCCTTCCGCTCACCATAAGTTATATATAGTGTCATCACCGTCATTCAAAAGGAAAAATGGATAGCAGTTCATTAGTCCCTTTAAGTATGAAATGGCATTATATTTGCATACAGAAGAGGACAGCAATCTATTTCAGGATTCTATCAATTTTACCAGAGAAGGTTTCAACTTTGAAGCATATATGCAAGCTATGCATCATTTAAATACACAGTACTAATTGGATGACACACCGACAAATGGTTCAACAAAAAAAGCTATTACCTTGCCAACAGCTCCAAGAATTATAGTCGTATCAGAGGATCCATAAACAGTAGCATATCTCAAGGGTGCCAAGATGTAAATGACAGAATCATGGCAATTCAAAATCTGCAACACAACACGTTGTCAAAGTAAAGAATGAAACTTTTGAAAGAATACAACATATCAATACAAAATTGCCCTAACATACCCAACTGTTCTATTCAATCAACCAATCAACCAAGCCTTAAATCCCATGCTGGGTGGGGTCGGCTCCCACTGTTCTATTCTTCTTTCAAAATTATTGAAGCGAGAAAACAATATGTTTATGGAATCCATGATAAAATTGGTTATTGACTGATTTGACAAGATATGAGTATATGTCAACACCCAAGGTCTATAGATATGTAAACTCTCAAAAATGAATCCCACCATAATTTAAGATATCTAATTTTAGACAGAAATGTACCCGTGGCTCCCAAGCACTTTCTTTCCCCATAATTCAATGCCCACCTTAAACTACAACCATGAGGCATAAATCTTTTTCAACAGCAAGACCATTCCGCATGAAACAATTTCATTGAAAATCAAAGATATATCCTGTTCTAATAAATTGAAAGCTTAACGTGGCTTCAAATCCTAGAGTTCTCAACGATCAGAAACCAAAAGTACATAAGCCATAAGTTTCTCACCATTTAATTATTTTAATAACTTGAGCTGGTTCTAAGAGCTTTACACCATCATCAATTTTCAGTTAAGCATGCTTTAAGAACCCGAAAAATCAAAGGGCAAATCAGTGAACTTATCAAATGATTCCCCTTAATTTGATAATCCCCATTGGTTTTTGTGAAAGAAAGATAAACTGAATATTTAAGAAAGGAATAATGCAAATGCAACATCCTTGGGTCTTGGAAGTCGGCACACATTATTTTAGTAATATTAATGCCTATCAATAGGCTTACAAGATAAATAAGATCAAGAACTAGCAGATAATTACTTAAATACAAATAACTCAATTTAAATTTAACAAACTAACTAATCCTTTAAGATAATTTACAGATTTCGTAATCAATTTCCTACAATCCCAATGCAGTAACTGTAGACTTAGTCCAAATTCAGGCATGTCAAGAACTAAAGGTGTCATATTGAATACAGTCACACACACAAAACTGAGGAAATTAGTAAATCATACTTGCACATCATTCATGCAAGAAATGGTGAATACAACCACGTTCAGATATCAAATCTACAATTTTTAGTGCTGCAACAATGCTCTTGCACTTTCAGGTCTCTTGCAGTATTGACCCATCTCTTGTACGTAGAAGATCTATGAAAAACAAACATAAAAAAATACGATTTCGACATGATAATAACAGCCCATAACTGCAGGTTGAATCTATCTTCTGGATTTGAAAGTTGCACCGAACAGCTTTAATAGTTCAAGAAATCATCCATATAAATACAAAAATGCATTGGTTTCACAAATACTGTAATTAAATAATAATAACTAAATTACAAAAACAATAAAAATCTTAGGCTTCATGGACAAAAAATATATTTTTTTTCAAAACTCACCTTTACGGAGGAGCCTTTCAGATCTGATGCTTGCTTTACAAATGAAGATTTAGAGATCCCTTCAATAATAGAAGAACCCCTAGCACTTGGCGAGGATTTAATTGAACTTGTACAGGCATCAGGCATGGCAACATCCTGATCAGATGCACTGGACGGTCCATTTTCTTTTGCAGAAATTCTTTCAGTGATATGTTCTAAAGCAGAGGCTATATTTTGTGAAATCCAATCATGGACTTGTGTAGCAGAAACAGGAACTGCAGGCATGTCAGGATCTGAATTGGCAAAAAATGGAGCCGCTTGACTTAATGGAACTCCTTCAGTTGCCTTGTCACCAAATTGAATCAGAAGTCCAAGGTGTTCAAATCCTTCCACCGACAAAACCTAAAACAGTCCAATTAGCCTTATAGTTAGGACCGTGGTGAAGAAAGTGCCAACAACCATAAAAAAAAAATCAAGAAACGACAAGTTATAGTTATTTATTGTTTGTGGAATGAACCTTCAGGGTGCACATACAAAAAATTTTAAGAAACACAATATTTAATGTTGATAAGAAGTTTGTTCTTTTAAAAAATAGCTCATATCAGTTCAAAATGTACAATGATTAAATGATATTGCACTGTGCACAAGGAATAGAGGGAAAAAAATGCTATAGTCTAATGCATCTACAATCTTTGTTATCAAAACCAAAAAAGAAATAGCTTTAATGGACTGCAAACCCAAAATCATTAACTTTCTTGAGAAAGAAAATAATTGAATAAAAAATGTACCTCACTTTCCAAGAAAAAAATCTCTAAAGGTGCAGACCAGTCCTTTGCAAAAATAGTAAACAACAAAGTTTATGCTCCAGTGACTCCACTCAGTTTCCATTGTGTTTTCAGGTAACTTAAGAGGAATTCGAATAAGTACATATATACATATATATATAACCCCTTTCTGCCAAGCTTTGAGCGATAATCCATCGAATATATGCCAATACTCAGTAAGTTTTGATCAAGTTTTTGTTTCAGTTTTATGAACAATACATTTTTATGCCACACAACTAAGAAAATAACGCTAAAAAGTTGAGGAAGTTCCTATCAAGACAACTAGTATCTTTTCTGCTAACACCAACTCCCAGTATTAACAGGGTTAATGATACCCATTTTTAAAAGAATGTAGAGCAAGAGTATTCATAAGTAGTAGTAGCTTCATACTGAAGATCTAAAGAGATTTTTTTAGCTTGCTTATAATTTCAGGTAAAGAATATTCATAATTCTGGAGAAAGAACAAGCAAAGCAAGAAAAAGAAGAAAGATGTATTACAGTTACTTTCATAGCTATAGTTGTTTTTATTTTCCAAGGAAAACTAGCATGGATACCTAAAACTAAAAGTAGAGAGAGATTAAGTAATTGCACAAACCAGTGACTCTTCGCCTTCTCCTTCCACTGGCTCAGCCAAAAGAGAAAGAATATTAGCCATGTGCTTTTGCAAATAGGATAACTGATGGGCCTCTTCATCAGCAAGGGATGGCATAAATCGACGGCTATTGCTACGTACAAGCTGAAAGACAACAGATCACTAAGATTCAGTAACATTTCAGTCAATTCACCTATGACAAACATTAACAGAACAAACAAGAAATGATATGTTATGTTATGTCAATGCCACAAATTTGCTGAAATAAATCACAGTATAAAACATCTTATAACACAAACAGGACAAACAAGATCTTAAAAGTTCAAATCCGCCAAATCTACTTGAGCTGCATCACGAAGAACTGAAGGAGAACTACTGAATGGAAATTACAAATACAATCATCATCAAAATTTAACTACATGACACAACCTGAGAGGTGACCATAGGATGACCCTCGCATACCACTGGAATGGAATCAAACAAATGACCGCACCTACTGTCAAAAAAGTAGAAATAAAAATTCTAACTTCTTTCGTAATGACAGAAACGTAAGAAAGATGGTGCATGGAAGTTTTTTAACTTTCTCGATAACCAATGCTTACTCATAAATACTAGTTACATGGCAATACCTGTCACAAACATTTAACTCATTGTTTATTAACTACTGTTCTATGCCATCAAGACACAACATTAGAATTATTAATAAAGAGATTAGGAAATATAAAGTTCCCTAACTTCAACACTCATAGGTATATCAAGGTAAAGACTGCAGTAGAAAATAAACTTAATATTCTATTCAGGATTAGAGGAAAGAAGCGATATAAACTTAAAGTATTCACTTTTATAACCAGCATAACTAAAACATAAAGTCAACAGTCAGATACCCTAAAGTTCATGAATATTCTCAAACACACGATTTGAGAATACTCCTTAACTTTTAAGTAATTTCTAAGTTTACATTCATATGTTGATGATTAATTCATTGATGATGTGCCTATTTCTTTGACGTATAAAATTGTTCACAGTATGTTTCACAAACTAGCTGCAAGGTTTTAAAAAGCGCTAGGCCCTAGTCGGGCGGTCGGGGTTTCGAACGCCTGGACGGGGCCTGGGCGGGGCCTAGACAGCGCCTAGGCGGATTTGTAAATTTTTTTATTTTTTATAATTATTAATAGATAAAAGTATAAATTCAACAAAAAAATTAATTATAATACAATAATATTTTACAAAAAACATAGTTTAGCATATGAAAATATAAGTCTTAGTTAATTTTTACATAAAAACACATCAACATTAAAATAAATTCCTTAAAAACAAATATCCTCACTAATTTTTTGTGGTTTATAGCGTACTATTTCTCGGTTTGAGATTCAAAATGAAAATTGTATGGTGAGAATATTTTGTTGTACATTAGTTAAACCAACCATGCTACCTTTTTGAATTGAAAATATTGAACTATAATTATTATAGGTATCAATATCTTAAAAATTAGGGGGAAAATCGGACTAGGCGGTACCTAGGCGGAAAAAATCGGACTAGGCGGTGCCTAGGTGGCAATAAGTCGGTCCAGCACCTGAGGGATGAAAAGTAGGGCGGCGAGCTTCAAAATAGCGCCTAGGCAGGCCTAAGCGGAGCTAGCCGGGGAGTTTTAAAACACTGGCTTAAAGAACTCAGATAATCATCCAGCAACGAGCCAACTACAAAATCAACCCCTCTAGAATTTCGATTTTATAAAAATTGCACAAAATTCACTTCTTAGGTGCAAACGGAACTATGCATATTTGGAAACCTGAATTTCCGATTCCAGGCACTGTAACGAAATGCCACAATGGCTAACATCTGCGCCATAGAGGATAAAACAGAAACAATGCGATGATCAACTACTTAAATCTTGAATTTATCATACATTCAACACATCACAGCATGGAATGGCAACAACAAAATTGAATAACCGGCACAATCCCAATTAGAACCGTTTCAAATCTGAACAAAACATAATTCAATTTTCAATTAAGCAACGATCAAAATAAGAACCAAAATTTGAAACACCCAACATTTACACAGTTCAGCCAATTTAGAGCCCCATAACAAAAAATTAACCTGAAGAGGCGATAAAGCCGACAAGTAGCCATCGAAAGCTGAGGTAGAGGGCCAGACATCGGCCACAGAAGCAGAATCCTTATGCGTCCTCGGCAACAACCTCTTATAAGATTGAATATACAAAAACAGTATCAGATCATGCAAATCGGCTCCCACGGAATCAATCTCTCCAGGCGGAGCCTTAACAAGCGGATCGGAATCTGAGTGGAGAACGGAGGCAAGGGTGTCAATAACGAGCCTAGCATGGTCGGTGGAGATCTGAAGCGAGTCGGCGAGGATGGCAGAGTTAACCCGAGGGTGAGAAGCGAGTTTCTGCCTGAGCTGAGTAAGTGTTTGCGTTGGGTCAGGAAAGATGAGCTTGGGGATTGGGAGGAGACCGTGCTCAAAAGGCTCACGGCGAGGATGGATTAGGGAGTTGGGATTGGGATTGTAATGAGGACTAGAATCGCCGGCCGACGTGGTCGGCGGTTCAACGGAGTCCGTCATGGCTTAGAAGAAAGAGAAAAAAGCGGTTGTGAATAGAGAAATGGAACAGCTTTCTATTTTTGTGCAGATCTTTGAGTGAGATGGAGAATGGCGTTTTGGGAGAGACGGAAGGGGAGTGAGGAGTTATTATTCGGTGCGGGTAGGTACATGGAACTAGTAATGTGGTAGATAATTATTGGTTAGTATCCTTTATTTAACTCGTGTTAAGGTAGTTGAGATAAAATATAGGGAAGTTGTCAATGACCTATTTGTATAAAATAATTTTCGCCAAACTTTAGACAATTTATCTAAACAAATAATTAATATACGATTTCACTAATCTTTGCACTTTCTCAATTACTTTCAAACGCCCCCACATTCTAAGCAGAGGATTAAATTCGTACTCTTAGATTTACTTTCATTAACACTATATTTTTCTCTCCATAAAAATCTCATTCAAACTCATTTTTTAATCAGATTTCATCACATATCTTCATTTTTATTAATATTTCTGATTCCTTCGTTTTGTATATTAAAATTCAAGCTCGAAGTTGTTTCCTTCAAGCTAGCTTTTTATTTTGAAGTTGTTTCGTTAATCCATGAAATTCTTAAAACAATACATCTAATATCATTCTTAGCTCTTGTGTATCACGATGTGTGAAATATTTGGCTAATTAACAAGTGATATATATGTGATACAAATCTGTATATATATATATATATATATATATATATATATATATATATATATATATATATATATATATATATATATATGTGTGTGTGAGAGATAAAAATTTGATATATATGTGATAAAAATTTGATATATATGTGATACAATTGCAGAAAAAAGCAAGAGAGAACTCATAAAATGGCTATAACCATCATTATAAAACTATAGCCATAGCTAAAACCTCTAAAACTATAACTTACTTGAGATGAGTAATGGCTATAACCATAACTATAACTAACTCTATAATTAATCATAGTTTCAATATATTATATTTGTAACAGATATATAGTAGACTTGTAATAGATCAATGACTTATAGATTATGTCAAACACTTTAGTAATAATCAGAATATAACACAAAACTGATATAAATCTATTATGTTTTCATTAAACACTTGTAATAGATATGTAATAGCCATTTAATTGATTTTTAACTAATATATATTAGACATTTATTAGGCCTATAACAGATATATAACAAATTTGTAGTAGATATATAATAGAAGTGTGACAGTTTTGTAGTAGATATATAACAGATTTGTAGTAGATATATAATAGATGTATAACATATACAAAAGAACATCCAAATTAGTGTTGAAACAAAAAAATGCAGCAAAATTCTTTTAACGCATGTTTCGAATTTGAACAATCAATAGAGAGAAAAAAACGCAGATTACAAATTATATTAAGATTCTTTACGTAGAAGATAGATCACATAATGAAATCGATATTGAATAATGGATTTTGAGATGAAAGAATGCAAGAAAGAATCAAGATTTAAGAATGGAGATTTTTCTCCTGAGAAAACCAGAGTGAATTCGGAAGAGATAAGTTGTAAATTTCATGTTTAACCGAATTCGAAAGAGGTGAGCAATTTCTTGTTTATATACAATGTATTTCGGTTAGTTATATTTTGAAAATTTTCAATTAGGAGAAAAGCTTTTTTAGGTTATTTTTGTAATTATTTTGCATATTTTGGTGCAATCAGGTACTTTTCCCTAAAATATATACCATAGTCTCAATTAACCATTGATTATTAGTTTTTTTAGATGTTTTAATCTTTTACACACACATATATATGTGTGTGTATATATATTGCAATGTGGTAATTTCACGGCTAAATACATAAACAAATCCTTTAAGTTGGTATGTAAGCAATATCTCCTAAATTTGAAAAGTGTCATCGTAGCTCCTTTGATTTGGCAAAAAAATGCATCAGTTAGCCCTCTAAATGTCATGTATCAACTTCTGATTGGAGAGAAATAAATCAGAAAAAAGACATCTTTGAAAAATCAAACTAACTATAAGCTCACAAGTGACGTTAAGGGGTTAATCTGGTGCAATTTTTGAAAGTTGAGGGAGCTACGATGATCTTTTCATAGTTAGACGACGATAGGTGGAACGTGTTAACTTAAAGGAGTTGCTGATGTATTTTGCCTAATTTCATTGATGAATTGATTAACATGTGCATATATTCAGGCAGAATGAATATTAGTATAAGTTTTTAGATAAGTATGGGTAACATTATATGTTTCAAATTAATTAAATTAAGAGATATTCAATGGTTACTTGAGTAAATTTTACTTTGCTTCCATTATCATTGGATGAGCGGATGACATTTTGATCCAATGGTGATAAGAGGCAAAGTATGTGTACTTTGTAAAAAACAAAGCACCATAGCCTACACCTTAGATCAAATACATATGTTTCTCCAAACTTGACCATAAACTTTTAAGTGTGACACTTTACCCTAAAATTGGCAACTTTGTACAACATAAACCTCTGAAGCTGACTTGCTTAATCTCATGCTGGAGAGTGTAACATACTTGAGCTGACATGGCGATAACATGCAAAAATTTAAAAAAGTCAAACCAATTGACACTTGACATTTGGGAAGTCAAACCAATTAATTTTTGACACGTGGCTTTATTTTCAAAATTAAAAATTACTAATAAACACAAAATCTTTGCTTAATTGTGTTATGAATATAATATAAATATATTATTAAATGGATGACTATTATGATAGGTAACATCCCTCTTCAATTGTATTTATATCATATAACTTGTGTCTTTACAAGTTCATGTTCTTTACCTATAAATATATGCTCATTCTGTATGCAATACACATATACTAACAGACATATTACTTTCTCTCATATTACTTTCTCTTCATCTTTCTTATACTCTACTTTTCTATTTGTTCTTATATATTCTTGTTATTCTTATTATTTTATAACATGTTATCACCATGAGTTCGCTCTTCGGTATTATTCAGTTGATATGATGAAGAATATTTCATAAAGACGCCTATAATTCGATCAATGAGGAAGTTTTACTTTGTCTCAATTTTGTTATTATTATTATCTTTTATGTAATTATTGTTAGATATGATGTATGCACTTAAGATAATTAGGGTGCTATATCTTAATTATGTAATGGTACGAATAATTCATTTTATTAATAGACATTTATTCTTTTGTTTATATCGATGTGTTCATATATATTGTGACTGGTTAAAATATATTCATTGATATCTTTGTAGAAAAGTCCTTGACATAAACATAGCATGAAGTGAGAGAAATCCTATGATTAGTGAGATATGATTCATGTTCAATTATGATTATGTCTAAACTATCCCTAGTCATAGTTTCATCAAGAAAGGATATTGATGGAACGGTAAGACTAGCATGTGGTCAACTTTCTTGGAAAGGGTCCAAGCAGTTAACCTCCTAAAGACTGAAGGTGGTGCCTTAAGTTTGACACATGGATATATCTGGAATATATATTGGAGACTGCAGTAAGATAACCACTTGGTATATACATCAATGTATTGGTGTTTATCTTCATGCAGTAGCTTTGCGAATATCCTCATACTTGAGATGCTAGTTACCTTGTGTGGTACTGTCGCTATACATTGGGTCATACCTATTCACTCATTAATTTAGGGTTGCACGGGTGATTACGGGTATAGTGATGACAACACGTTAGTAAACTATGTAGTCGGAAAAAATCCATCGCTCTGGATGTATTAAGGAGTTGTACCTAACCGCTTGTTGAAGTGATGATTACTATAAACCTCTGATCAAAGTATGTGATTGATAGAAATAGTTTCTAGTCAAAACACATTATAGTAAAAAAGTAATATACATCGGTAATAAGTAAATAACTAGGATAGCTTGGAGCAACCTTGCTATTGGTGGGTTAACACTTTAATTAAACCCAATAAACTAGATGGTACTAATATTAAAGAATGGAAGGAGTTCATCGCATTGGATAACTATTGCATAAACTGGGATTAAGTCATAAGCACAAATGACGTTCCAAGTAATAGGGGATGGTGGACCCTTGCTAGAGGCGTACTACAGTCATTTAAGGTAATCAAGTTCTATTAACGGTCTAGAACCTCGAGCCAATAGTTCATATAGAACAAGGATTGGTTAAGCCTTAACAGCTCAATACTTCGGGATCCTATTAGGTCACACACATTGGACTTTCATCGGATTGAGTAAAGAATTAATAGACTTGATCTATTACAAAAATATTAAGTTTTGAATGGTTAAACCATTACCTGGTTAGACCAGAGATTTTATTTATTGACTGGTAACTAATTTATTAGGGTCATAAACAAAAAAATTATTTGAATTAGAGAGAGAGCTAAAAAATATCGGACTGCCTAAGAATGAGGGTTGGACCCTTCGCGAATAGGCCCCGCAAGCTTAAAGGGCTTGCGGGACCTGCGCGAGCCCATATGAGTGCCAATAGCACTCATGGGGTGCGGGCAGTGTTGGATATGATGTATGCCCTTAAGGAAATTAGGGCGATATATCTTAATTATGTAATAGTATGAATAATTTATTTAATCAATAAAGGCATTTGTTCTTTTGTTTATATCAATGTGTTTCTATACATATATATTATAGCTGGTTAAAATATATTCATTGATGTATGTATATAAAAGTCCTTGACATATCATAGCATGAAGTCAGAGAAATTATAGTTGGACTATATTTGGTGGAACCTACTTCATGTGCAATTATGATTATGTCTAAACTGTCCCTAGTCACAGTGTCATCAAGAAAGGATATTTATGAAACGGAAAGACTAGCATGTGGTCAACTTTCTTGGAAAAGGTCCAAGCAGTTAATCTCCTAAAGACTGAAGGTGGTGCCTTAAGCTTGACACATGGATATATCTGGGAGATATATTGGAGACCGCAGCAAGATAAACACTTGGTATAAATATCAATGTGTTAGTGTTTATCTTCATGCAAAAAGCTTTGCGAATGTCCTCATACTTGAGATGCTAGTTGCCTTGTATGGTACTATTGCTATACTTTGGGTCATTGCTACGCACTCATTAATTTAGGGTGCTACGGGTGATTACGGGTATAGTGATGACAGCACGTTGGTAGGCTGAGTAGTCGGAAAGAATCCATCACTCCGGATATATTAAGGAGTTGTACCTGGCCACTTGTTGAAGTGATGATTGCCATAAACCTCTGATCAGAGTATGTGTTTGATAGAAATGGTTTCTAGTCAAACACACTATGGTAAAAGGCAATATACTTCGGTAACAAGTAAATAACTGGGATAGCTTGGAGCAACCTTGCTATTAGTGGGTTAACACTTTAACCGAACCCAATAAACCAGATGGTACTAATATTAAAGAATGGAAGGAATTTATCGCACTGGATAATTATTGCATTAACCGGGATTAAGTCATAAGCATAAATGACGTTCCGAGTAATGGGGGATGGTAGACCCTTGCTAGAGGCGTACTACAGTCGTTTAAGGTAATCAAGTTCTATTCACGGTCTAGAACATCGAGCCAATGGTTCCATTAGAACACGGGTTGGTTAAGCCTTAACAGCTCAATACTTCGAGATCCTATAAGGTCACACACATTGGACCTTCATCGGACTAAGTAAAGAACTAATAGATTTATTCTATTACAAAATATATAACATGAATAATAATTGGATTACTGTTTAATTGGTTAAAATTGATTAGATCAATTTTGGATAGACCAAGGAATTTATTTTGACCGATAACTAATTAATTAGAGTCATAAATAAATTATAATTGATTAGATCAATTTTGGTTGGACCAAATTATTTATTTTGACTGGTAACTAATTTATTAGAGTCAAAAATAAAAATTTATTTGAAAGGATTTATAAGGAATTTTGCATTGGTAAGTTGGAACCGAAAAGTATAAAATATTTTGTACAAAGTCCGGTTGCCGAAAAATGCGCAACCCTTATTCATGGGCTGCACAAAGGCAGCCCATGAAAAGTGGCGGTGTGGGATGTGAATTAACATATATATATATATGTTAATTAATCCCACATCGATGAAAGGGGAGCATTTTTGCTCCCCCAAAGCCTATATATAGGCTATTTCCTTTCCTTTCAAATTGTACCAAGCTCAAAGCATAAATTCTAAGCGAGATAATTAATCTCTCGGGTACTTGAGCAAGTTATTTTTGTGGAGCCTGAATTTATTCGGGCACCGCTAGTTTATATTTTTGGGTGAGGCTTCTAGAGTGGTCTAGCAACTACTCGAGGCTTCTTAGTTCTTCCTCCTGGGGAGGTTTTGGTTGGTGGGGTTCGTGTGGATACTGATAGAGGCTATCCTACGACTGGAGGCTTGTGCAAGAAGGTCCTGCAAAAGCACGCTTCAACTGGTGAGTTCTTTTTCTTTCTCTTTTAATTATTAAGTTTTTTTCTTTAAGTGTTTTTAGACTTAATAATTATGCTTAGGTTATTTTTGCATGCTTAGTTTATTTTATGCTTAGGTTATAACTTAGAGTTATAACATGCTTAGTATAAAATAAATATGCTAGGATATAATTTGGAATTATGGTATGCCTAGTCCTTTAGCATGCTAACCTAGGTAGAGAATTATTTAGTTAAGGCTTTATTTAATTTATATGCAACTAATAGGAGTTCCTGGGACATGGACAAAATTTTGAATTTCCGTCATGCCTCTTATGCATGTTCAATTTGACTGTCAGTTCCTAACAGTGGTATCAGAGCCTGCCTATTTAGTGCATAATTAAGTTAGAAGCAAACTAAATATTATTTTCTAAATGAAATGATTTGTTTATTTAATTGTTTGGAACAATATATATAAACTTCTGTCTTTCATTTCAATGTTAGAAATTAGTTATGAATAATTTTGAATAAGCTTGCTCAACTTACTCAAATTATACAAGTGTCAATAATTTATTTAAATTACATGGGTTATAGATGCTCCCAATTTACATGAATTGGAAGAACGAAATTTATTAGTTCAAGAGAATCCATTGGTCTTCAAGTTTGTGCCCGTATTTGTTCTGGCTAAGGATTGGACTTGGTGTCTACTCCTTATAGGGCACCTCTCCTACCTGGGAACCTATATCGGTGCAATTTGAATTGACCAATCGGGGGATTAATATGAACTAATTTATTTCTAGTATATAAGATGGTGCTTATATGTGTTTCTATAATAAAGTAAAAAATTAAAATTATTGAATAAAAGCTTAAAGGAAATGCAATATAAATATAACAAATTAAAGCGTTAATTATTTTGCATATAATCTAGGTTGATGGAATAATTATAATAAAGAGCTGAACCCACCTAAGGTTAGACCTTATAAATTAATTCTAAAATTCCCTGAATTAATACAAGTAATTATAATTTTGTCCATCTGATAAAATCCTAGATTGGGTGAGACGTTTAACACCAATAAAATCCCAAAGTAAATATATTAAGGCAAGTTATAGTCTTCCTTAAATTTATAATACGGTCTTTTTGGGTTATCAAAGTGCTACGCAAAGTGTTCCTTCTAGTCCACATTGATTGGTTGTAAAGTTTGAGATAGGGTCTGCCTTAACAGAGCTGGGGTAGTCCACCATAAAATTGGGGGCTAGGCCCAGATCTGAGACATATTCAAGGAGATGCTAATATAAGAGCACACGTCCCTTGGGATTAGGGAACTTGAATGAATTAGCAATTGCATGCGATGCAAATGGAATTGGATTCCAACTATGACTGACTATTATGACTTGACTCATAAAATTGGGGGTTGTAATAGACTAGTTATAGATGCTACCTACTAGGAAATTTAGCTGGGCTAAAATTCACGAATTCAATAGAATGGGCTATTGTAAATTTCGAAGAAAATAGTAGGAAAATGTATTTAATTAAAAGTCCTCATATTAAATACATGTACTTAAACTAATATCTAAACACTTTTCTTTTCTTATGTCTTAGGTTGAAAATGGCTTCCAATTTTAATCTCCGTATGTTACTTGACACCAAATTGAATGGCTCGAACTTTTCTGATTGGTTCCGAGCAGTGAGAATAGTTCTCAGATCTGAGGGAATTGCCTATGTCCTAAGTGAAATTTTCCCTGTAGAACCTGATGTTGAGGATCATGTGGAACATGATGCTTGGTTGAAGCACAGGAAAGATCGTGAGACTGCCATGTGTATTATATTGGGGTCCATGAATTCTGAGCTTCAGAAACAACATGAGAACATGCCCTTGGAGGATATGGTTCTCCATCTTGAAGAACTCTTTTCGGAGAGGGAGAGGACAGAGAGGTATGAGACCTCTAAGCTCCTTTTCGGGACCAAGATGCAGGCTGGCACCTCTACCTCTCAGCATGTACTAAAACTCTTGGGATACCTTGAGAAGCTGAATCGATTGGGATTCGAGATGAATCATGACTTGAGCATTGACCTTGTGTTGATGTCCTTGACAGATAGTTACTCAGGCTTCGTAACTAACTATTACATGAATAGGATTAATTTAACTATCCCTGAATTAATTAACATGCTGAAAACAGTAGAACCTCAGATCAAGAAAGATCAAAAACCTCTACTGTTGGTTGAAAAAGGCAAGGCTTCTAAGAAGAAGAAGCAGGCACTGGGTGCCAAGAAAAGAATCAGTAAGAAGAAGAATGAAAAGAAGGCATCTAAGTATGTCTGCTTCCAATGTGGGAAACCGGGACATTGGAAGAGGGATTGCAAAGCTCCTGCTTCTGAGCATTTGAAGAAGAAGCCTACAGAGGCATCTACTTCAGGTATATTTGTAATTGAAAACTTTGCTACTTTTCCGCAAGAATCCACTTGGGTATTAGATACTAGTTGTGGTTCTCATATCTGTACTTCTGTGCAGGGACTAAGGAACTGTAGAAAACTTGCAAAAGGGGAGATGGACCTACGCGTGGGAAATGGAGCCAGAGTTGCTGCATTAGCCATAGGGAGCTTTAGTCTTGTTTTGCCAAGTGGACTTGTTTTAGTTTTGAATAATTGTTATTACATTCCAAGTGTTACTAAGAATATTGTATCTGTTGCGTGTTTAGCAACAGAGGGATTTGAAATTTTATTTTCGAATAATAATTGTCAGATTCGTTTGAATAATATTCTTTATGGTTATGGAATGTTGAAAGGTGGCATTTATATTCTTGATACTAAAACAGAAGTTTTCAATATAAATAATGTGAAGAAAGTTAAATTAGGTAATGAGAATTCCTTCTACTTATGGCATTACCGTTTAGGCCACATAAATAAAGATCGCTTAACCAAGTTGCATAAGCATGGAGACTTAGGCCCAATAGACTTGGAGTCTTATGGTGATTGCGAACCTTGTTTAAAAGGAAAAATGACAAAGTTACCCTTTAAAGGAAAGGGTGAACGAGCCACGAGTACATTGGAACTTATACACACTGATGTGTGTGGTCCAATGAGTGTTCAGGCACTAGGAGGATACTCCTACTTCATAACCTTTATTGATGATTACTCACGATACGGTTATTTGTACTTGATGAAGCACAAGTCTGAAAGTTTTGAAAAATTCCAACTATTTAGAGCTGAAGTAGAGAAACAGCTTGAGAAAAGTATTAAAACACTTTGATCGGATCGAGGTGGAGAATGCTTAAGTCAGGAGTTTCAGGATTATCTAAAGGAAAATGGGATAGTTCCCCAGTGGACCCCTCCTTATACACCCCAACACAATGGAGTGTCAGAAAGGAGGAATCGGACTTTATTAGATATGGTCAGGTCCATGATGAGCCATGCAGTTCTTAGTAAAACCTTTTGGGGATATGCACTTGAGAGCGCGGTTTATGTCTTAAACAGAGTGCCCTCTAAATTAGTTGATTTTACACCTTATGAAAGATGGTGTAATAAAAAGCCATCTCTAAATCACTTAAGAGTATGGGGTTGTCCTTCTATGGTGAAGAGGATAGCGTCAGATAAGCTAAATGCCAAGGCTGACAAATGTCTGTTCATTGGATATCCAAAGGAAACAATTGGATATCTGTTTTACCAACCCGAAGCACAAAAGGTATTTGTGTCTCGGAATGCTCACTTTTTGGAAAAGGAACACTTACTTGAAAAGGCAGTGGGAGCAATATTGAACTGGAAGTTCAAGAGGAAGAAATAGACGATCAACTGATTGACCCCGTTCTAGATACATAAGAGAGTGTGATCCAAGAACAAACTGTCGAAACACAATCATTGCGAAGATCAAGTCGTGTTCATAAGGGTCCCGATAGATATGGGTTTATTATCACTAATGATAAGGAACTATATCTTGTGGAGGATGATGAACCAAGGACATATGATGAGGCAATAAAAGGCTCAGATTCTGATAAATGGCAAAAGGCCATGAAATCAGAAATGGATTCCATGTACGAGAACCAAGTTTGGAATATGGTTGATGCACCGCAAGAGGTTAGACCAATTGGGTGCAAATGGGTCTTCAAGAAGAAGACAGACATGGATGGTAATGTAATTACCTATAAAGCAAGGTTGGTTGTGAAAGGTTATAGTTAACGGGAAGGTATTGACTATGATGAAACCTTCTCACCGGTAGCCATGCTCAAATCCATAAGGATACTCCTCGCCATTGCTGCTCATTACGATTAAGAGATCTGGCAGATGGATGTAAAAACAGCATTCCTCAATGGGGATTTAGACCGGGATGTGTATATGACACAACCTGAGGGTTTTACATCTCAGAATGGCTCGAAGGTATGCAAGCTACAAAGATCCATTTATGGACTTAAGCAGGCATCCAGGAGTTGGAATATAAGGTTTGATCAGACAATCCGGGAACTAGATTTCTGCCCAAATGCAAATGAGCCTTGTGTTTACAAGAAGGTTAGTGGGAGTGCAATCGTTTTTCTAGTATTGTATGTTGATGACATTCTGCAAATAGGAAATGACATTTCTCTTCTTCAAAATGTTAAAGTATGGTTATCAAGAAAGTTCTCCATGAAAGACCTTGGTGAAGCAGCATTTATACTAGGTATAAAGATCTACAAGGATAGATCCAAGAGGCTGTTAGGTCTTTCTTAAAGTACATATATAGACAAGGTGTTAAATAGGTTCAACCTTGAGCATTCTAAGAAAGGTTATCTCCTAATGACAAAGGGGATTAACCTATCTAAAGCTGAGTGTCCGAAGACAGCTCAAGAGAGAATGCGCATGAAGGATATACCCTATGCATCCGCGATAGGATCCATCATGTATGCTATGATATGTACTAGGCCGGATGTCTCTTAGGCTTTGAGCTTTACAAGCAGATATCAGTCAGATCCAGGTGAAAAACACTGGATGGCCGTCAAGGCAATCCTTAAGTACTTGAGAAGGACTAAGGATGAGTTCTTGATTTATGGAGAAGGTGATCTCACTACTGACGCAAGCTTTCAATCTGACAAGGATGACTTTAAGTCTCAGTCAGGTTTTGTGTATGTGTTAAATGGAGGGGCAGTATACTAGAAGAGTTCCAAGCAAGAAACTACTGCTGATTCAACCACGGAATCTGAATACATTGCTGCATGCGAAGCAGCAAAAGAAGCTGTCTGGTTAAAGGGATTTATTGGTGATCTCGGTGTGGTGCCTGAGGCTATTGATCCAATTACTTTATATTGTGATAACAATGGTGCCATATCTCAGGCAAAGGAACCACGGTCTCATCAGAAAAACAGACATGTATCCAGAAAGTATCATATAATCAGGGAGATTGTTGATGCTAAGATAATAAGATTAGAATATGTACCCACTGATCAGAACCTCGCGGATGGTCTGACAAAGCCATTGACTCAAGTCAAACATGACCAGCATGTCAAAGCATATGGATTAAAACATATGGCTAATTGGCCTTAGTGCAAGTGGGAGTTTGTTGGATATGATGTATGCCCTTAAGGCAATTAGGGCGATATATCTTAATTATGTAATAGTACGAATAATTTATTTAATCAATAAAGGCATTTGTTCTTTTGTTTATATCAATGTGTTTCTATACATATATATTATAGCTGGTTAAAATATATTCATTGATGTATGTATACAAAAGTCCTTGACATATCATAGCATGAAGTCAGAGAAATTATAGTTGGACTATATTTGGTGGAACCTACTTCATGTGCAATTATGATTATGTCTAAACTGTCCCTAGTCATAGTGTCATCAAGAAAGGATATTGATGAAACGGAAAGACTAGCATGTGGTCAACTTTCTTGGAAAGGGTCCAATCAGTTAATCTCCTAAAGACTGAAGGTGGTGCCTTAAGCTTGACACATGGATATATATGGGAGATATATTGGAGACCGCAGCAAGATAAACACTTGGTATAAATATCAATGTGTTAGTGTTTATCTTCATGCAAAAAGCTTTGCGAATGTCCTCATACTTGAGATGCTAGTTGCCTTGTATGGTACTATTGCTATACTTTGGGTCATTGCTACGTACTCATTAATTTAGGGTGCTACGGGTGATTACGGGTATAGTGATGACAGCACGTTGGTAGGCTGAGTAGTCGGAAAGAATCCATCACTCCGGATATATTAAGGAGTTGTACCTGGCCACTTGTTGAAGTGATGATTGCCATAAACCTCTGATCAGAGTATGTGTTTGATAGAAATGGTTTCTAGTCAAACACACTATGGTAAAAGGCAATATACTTCGGTAACAAGTAAATAACTGGGATAGCTTGGAGCAACCTTGCTATTAGTGGGTTAACACTTTAACCGAACCCAATAAACCAGATGGTACTAATATTAAAGAATGGAAGGAATTTATCGCACTGGATAATTATTGCATTAACCGGGATTAAGTCATAAGCATAAATGACGTTCCGAGTAATGGGGGATGGTAGACCCTTGCTAGAGGCGTACTACAGTCGTTTAAGGTAATCAAGTTCTATTCACGGTCTAGAACATCGAGCCAATGGTTCCATTAGAACACGGGTTGGTTAAGCCTTAACAGCTCAATACTTCGGGATCCTATAAGGTCACACATATTGGACCTTCATCGGACTAAGTAAAGAACTAATAGATTTATTCTATTACAAAATATATAACATGAATAATAATTGGATTATTGTTTAATTGGTTAAAAGTGATTAGATCAATTTTGGATAGACCAAGGAATTTATTTTGACCGATAACTAATTAATTAGAGTCATAAATAAATTATAATTGATTAGATCAATTTTGGTTGGACCAAATTATTTATTTTGACTGGTAACTAATTTATTAGAGTCAAAAATAAAAATTTATTTGAAAGGATTTATAAGGAATTTTGCATTGGTAAGTTGGAACTGAAAAGTATAAAATATTTTGTACAAAGTTCAGTTGCCGAAAAATGCGCAACCCTTATTCATGGGCTACACAAAGGCAGTCCATGAATATATATATATATATATATATATATATATGTTAATTAATCCCACATCGATGAAAGGGGGAGCATTTTTGCTCCCCCAAGCCTATATATAGGCTATTTCCTTTCCTTTCAAATTGTACCAATCTCAAAGCATAAATCCTAAGCGAGATAATTAATCTCTCGGGTACTTGAGCAAGTTATTTTTGTGGAGCCTGAATTTATTCGGGCACCGCTAGTTTATATTTTTGGGTGAGGCTTCTAGAGTGGTCTAGCAACTACTCGAGGCTTCTAAGTTCTTCCTCCTGGGGAGGTTTTGGTTGGTGGGGTTCGTGTGGATACTGATAGAGGCTATCCTACGACTGGAGGCTTGTGCAAGAAGGTCCTGCAAAAGCACGCTTCAACTGGTAAGTTCTTTTTCTTTCTCTTTTAATTATTAAGTCTTTT
Organism: Euphorbia pulcherrima; assembly: GCA_947683365.1. Taxonomy (NCBI): domain Eukaryota; kingdom Viridiplantae; phylum Streptophyta; class Magnoliopsida; order Malpighiales; family Euphorbiaceae; genus Euphorbia; species Euphorbia pulcherrima. The sequence continues at coordinate 5,927,750 of CANTUS010000008.1, forward strand.
TCTTTAAGTGTTTTTAGACTTAATAATTAGACTTAGGTTATTTTTGCATGCTTAGTTTATTTTATGCTTAGGTTATAACTTAGAGTTATAACATGCTTAGTATAAAATAAATATGCTAGGATATAATTTGGAATTATGGTATGCCTAGTCCTTTAGCATGCTAACCTAGGTAGAGAATTATTTAGTTAAGGCTTTATTTAATTTATATGCAACTAATAGGAGTTCCTGGGACAAGGACAAAATTTTGAATTTCCATCATGCCTCTTATGCATGTTCAATTTGACTGTCAGTTCCTAACAGGCAGCACAAGTTGAGCTTCCGCTGGCCTGCACAAAGGACATCCGTGAGCTAGGCTTGCAGGAAGTCCCGCGAGGCCCAGCACGCGGGAAAAGGCAGGCTCACAAGAACCTACCTTTTGAAGGCCTTACCATTCCCGAGCTGGGCTCGCGGGAGAGCCCACGAGGCCTACCCTGCGGGATAAGGCAGGCTCGCAAGAGCCTGCCTTGTGTGGTGGCAACTCGGCTTACGGGGCAAGCCAGGTTGGCTTTGGTAGTACATGGATCCATTGGGATCCACGTGTTTATCTAAGGGCGGGATGGGGTTTTCCCCATCCCGCTTTAAATATGGGGAGCTTTTGCTCCCCTATAAATAGGGCTCTCATTTCTCTTTTCAAATCGCACGACAAGCTCAATCGAGTCTTGATTTGAGATTCCAACGCGATATCTCTCAAATCAACTCAAGAGCAAATACTTTTAATTTCGGGTGGGTTTTTGGAGTGGTCTAGCAGCTACTCAAAACTCTGCGGTTATTCCTCGAGGGAGGTTTCAGTTGGTGGGGTTCGTATGGATACTCATAGAGGCTATCCTATACTTGGAGGCTTGTGTAAGAAGGTTCTGCTAAAGCACGCTTCAACTGGTAAGTCTTCTAATTCTCTTTTAATTATAAAGTCCTTTTCTTTAAGTGTTTTAAGACTTTATAATTATTATGCTTAGGTTATATTGCATGCTAGTTTATTTTATACTTAAACTATAACTTAGAGTTATAACATGTTTAAAATAAAATATTTTTATGCTAGGATATAGTTTAGAATCATGGTAAGCCTAGCCTATGCATGCTAACCTAAGTAGAGAATTAATTTAGTTAAGGCTTTAATTAATTTATATGCAACTAATAAGAGTTCCTAGGGGACAATGGACAAAATTTTGAATTTCCGCCGTGCCTATTATGCATATTCAAATTGACTATCAGTTCTCAATAGTGGTATCAGAGCCTGCTTATTTAGTGCATAATTAATTTAAAAGCAAACTACATATTATTTTTTATATGAAATGATTTAAAGTTTATTAAATTGTTTAGAACAATAGATGAACTTCGGCTTTCATTTCAAGTTTAGAAAATGGATACAGATAATTTCGAATACGCCAACTCAACTTACTGAAAATTACCAAAGACTCAATAAATTACATAAATTACATGGGTTATAGATGTTAGATATGATGTATGCCCTTAAGGCAATTAGGGCAATGTATCTTAATTATGTATTGGTATGAATAATTTATTTAATTAATAAAGACATTTATTCTTTTATTTATATCGATGTGTTCATATATATTGTGACTGGTTAAAATATATTCATTGATATCTTTGTACAAAAGTCCTTGACATAAACATAGCATGAAGTGAGAGATATCATAGTGGGACTATGATTAGTAAGACCTGCTTCATGCGCAATTATGATTATGTCTAAACTATCCCTAGTCATAGTTTCATCAAGAAAGGATAATGATGGAATGGTAAGACTAGCATGTGGACAATTTTCTTCGAAAAGGTCCAAGCAGTTAACCTCCTAAAGACTGAAGGTGGTGCCCTGAGTTTGACACATGGATATATCTAGAAGATATATTGGAGACCAGAGTAAGATAAATACCTGGCATATATATCAATGTGTTGGTTTTATCTTCATGCAGTAGCTTTGCGAATATCCTCATACTTGAGATACTAGTTACCTTGTGTGGTACTATCGCTATACTTTGGGTCATACCTATTCACTCATAAATTTAGAGTGCCACGGGTGATTACGGGCATAGTGATGACAACACATTGGTCAACTATATAGTCGAAAAGAATCCATCGCTCCAGATTTATTAAAGAGTTGTACTTGGTCGCTTATTGAAGTGATGGTTACTATAAACCTCTCATCAAAGTATATGATGGATAGAAATAGTTTATAGTCAAAACACATTATGATAAAAAGTAATATCCTTCGCTAACAAGTAAATAACTAGGATAGCTTGGAGCAACCTCGCTTTTGGTGCTTTAACACTTTAACCAAACCCAATAAACCAGATGGTACTAATATTAAAGAATGGAAGGAGTTCATCGCATTAGACAACTATTGCATAAACCGGGATTAAGTCATAAGCACAAATGATGTTTCGAGTAATGGGGGATGGTGGACCCTTGATAGAGGCGTACTACTGTCGTTTAAGGTAATCGAGTTCTATTCACAGTCTAGAACCTCAAGCCAATAGTTTATATAGAACAAGGGTTGGTTAAGCCTTAACATCTCAATACTTTGGGATCCTATAAGGTTACACACATTGGACCTTCATCTGTCTGAGTAAAGAATTAGTAGATTCATTCTATTATGAAAATATAACATAATAATTGGATTATTATTTGGTTAGACCAAGAATTTATTTTGACTGGTAATTAATTTTATTAGGGTCACAAATAAATTAAAGTGTTGATTAAAATGATTAGATCATTTTTCGGTTAAGCCAGAAATTTATTTTGACCGGTAACTAATTTTATTAGGGTCATAAAATAAATTAAAATGTTGATTAAAATAATTAGATCATTTTTTTGGCTAAGCCAGGAATTTGTTTTGACCGGTGACTAATTTTATTAGGGTCATGAATAAATTAAAAGAAAGGAGAATTAAAAGATATATATATATATATATATATAAAAGGAATTTCCCCCATCCCACATTGGAAAAATGGAGAAGCTTTTTGCTTCCGAAAGCCTATAAATAGGCTTCTCTATGCTCCTTTTTAATTCGCACCACAAGCTCCTTTGTAAGTCTTGACTTAAGATTCCAATGTATATCTCTTGAGTTGACTTTTGAGTAAGTTATTTTTAAGGAGCCTCGAATATTTTGAGGAACCTATAGTTTATATTTTCGGGTGGTTTTGGAGTGGTTTAGCAGCTACTCAGAGCTCTGTGGATCTTCCTTATTGGGAGATTTCGGTTGGTGGGGTTCGTGTGGATACTCATTGAGGCTATCCTACTCTTGGAGGCTTGTGCAAGGAAGTTCTGTTAAAGCACGCTTCAACTGGTAAGTTTCTTTTTTTTCTCTTTTAATTATTAGGTCTTTTTCTTTAAGCGTTGTTAGGTTATTTTGCATGCTTAGTTTATTTTATGCTTAGGTTATAGCTTAGAGTTATAAAATGCTTAGTATAACATATTTGTGCTACGATATAATTTAGAATTATGGTATGCCTAGCCTATGCAAGCTAACCTAGGTAGAGAATTTATTTAGTTGAGGCTTAATTTAATTTATATGTATCTAACAGGAGTTCCTTGGGACAAGGGACAAAATTTTGAAATTTCTGCCATGCTTGTATTTAGTACATAATTAAGTTAAAAGCAAACGGAATTTTATTTTCTATATGAAATGATTTAAAGTTTATTAAATTATTTGGAACAATAGATGAACTTAGGCTTTCATTTCAAGGTTAGAAAATGGATATAGATAATTTCGAATAAGCCTGCTCAACTTAATCAAAATTATCAAAGACTCAATAAATTATATAAGTTACAAGGGTTTACATGGATTGAAAGAATAAAATTTATTAGTCCAAGAGAATCCATGTTTTTTCAAGCTTGTGCTCGTATATGTTCTAGAAAGGATTGGACTTGGTGTCAACTCCTCATAGGACACCTCTCCTACATCGGAATATTTGTCGGTGCAGCTTGAGTTAACAAAGAGGGGATTAAATATGGACTGATTTATTTCTAGTATATAAGATGGTTCTTATATATGTTTCTATAACAAAGTAAATATTAAATTATTGAATAAAAACTTAAAGGAAATGCAATATAAATATAACTAATAAAAATGTTAATTATTTTACATATAATCTAGGTTGATGGAATAATTATAATAAAGAGCTTGAACCCACCTAAGGTTAGACCTTGTAAATTAATTCTAAAAGTCCATGAATTAATATAAATTATTAAAAATATGTCCATCTAACAAATCCTAGATTAGGTGAGACGTCTAACACCAATGAAATCCCAAAGTAAATATAATAAGGCAAGTTGTAGTCTTCCTTACTCAAATTTATAATACGGTCTTTTTCGGCCATAAAAGTGTTGCTCAAAGTGTTCCTTTTCGTCTACATCGACCAGTTATAAAAATTGAGATAGGGTTTGCCTTAACAGGACTGAGTAGTCTACCATAAAATTGGGGGCTAGCTGCAGAACTGAGACACGTTCAAGGAGATGCTAATATAAGAGCACACATCCATTGGAATTAGGGAACTTGAACAAATCAGCAATTGCATGCAATGTAAATGGAATGGGATTCCAATTACAACTTACTAATATGGCTTGACTCATAAAATTGGGGGTCATATTAGACCAGTTGTAGATGCTGACTACTTGGAAATTTAGCTAGGCTAGACTTCCCGAATTCAATAGAATGAACTATTGTAAATTTCAAAAAATGATAGGACATATGTATTTAATTAAAAGTCCTTATATTTAATACATGTACTATATACTAAAATCTAAATAATAATTCTTTTCTTATATCTTGGTTGGAATCTTTATTTAAATACAACATTCGTATTGATGACTAATTTTGATTGGCTCTAGCTACAAGGGTTTGTTTAGAAATGTGAGGATCTTTCTCAAAGCATAAGGCTTGGCCCATACACTGTATGATCCCAACACTAAACAACATAATGCAACCACTTCTACTTTATGTAAGAATGTTGGTAATGCTTGAAGGAAACTAGGATACAACACCTAGGAGGTTGTTAACATCCCTATTACCTTATGTAAGTAGCTGTCAGGAGATAAGGATAAACATCAAGTCGGATATTAGGATCCATGTTACCTTAGCTACAAGGGCATCATAAAATCATGGACTTGAAAGTCTATGTCTTTACATCTTAGAGAAAGGATTTTCCGTGGTGGAAAATTTGAACCAAAATATTTTGATAGAAATTGATAGGACCAATTACTCAGAATTTTAAATGGTTCATATCTTAAAGAAGTAAAGGGACACATGGTGTCTTGTTTTGAAGCAGGATAGAGTAGAGTGAAGAGAAAAGTGAAAGGAACACTGAGAATTTTGTCTAGGAGACAAAATGATTGTTTTTAATATGAAATATTAGAAATAAGATATTCATTTTAATATGGAATATTGGAAATAAGATCAAAATGGCTAAAGTCTTATAGCATGAGAAGAGGAGGCCTGAAGCTTCCACTTTAAGATGTTTGATATTGAGAATTTCTATATCTCAAAGGAATTCTAAATTGGTATGGAATACCTAATTAGAATCATATATCCATGCGAAGGTATAGATATTGTTGAGAAGTAGAGGTTTGGAAAAGGAGAGTTGTACCTACGGAAATCATTAGGGTTTGCTGGCTACTGATGATGTAGGAACTTGAAATCTCCATTTGACTAAATTTGTAAAAGGACGAAATTCAATTGTCATTATAAAATATTATTTCCTGCTTCACAGCAGATGGGGTTTTATTCCCATTTGATAAAAGGTGTTATCAAAGTTATGAATGATATTTCATTGTAATATGACAAATGATATTTTGTAATTACAAAAATCATATTCTCAATATAAACGATGCTAAGAGAAAATTAGATAATGAGAAATCTTTCTACTTATGGCACTGTCGTTTAGGCCATATAAACAAAATCTCTTAACTAAGTTATACAAGAGTGGAGACTTAGGCCCAATATACGTGGAGTCTTATGGTGATTGCGAACCTTGTTTAAATGGAAAAATGATAAAGTTACCCTTTAAAGGTAAGGGTGAACGAGCCACGAGTACATTGGAGATTATACATACTGATGTATGTGGTCCAATGAGTGTTCAGGCACTAGGAGGATACTCCTACTTCATAACTTTTATTGATGATCATTCACAATATGGTTATCTGTACTTGATGAAGCACAAGTCTAAAAGTTTTGATAAGTTCAAAATATTTAGAAGTGAAGTAGAGAAACAACTTGAGAAAAGTATTAAAGCACTTTGATCTGCTCGAGATGTAGAATACTTAAGTCAAGAGTTTCAGTTTTATCTAAAAGAAAACTGGATAGTTCTCTAGTGGACCCCCCCTTATACGCCCCAACACAATGGAGTGTCTGAAAGGAGAAATCAAACTTATTAGATATGGTTCAGTCCATGATGAGCCTATTGGGAACAGACAGTCACTTTGAACATGTATAATAAGCATGACGGAAATTCAAAATTTTATCCATTGTCCCTAAAAACTCCTATTAGTAGCATATTAATTAATTAAAGCCTTAACTAAATTAATTCTGTACTTAAGTTAGCATGCATAGACTAGGCGTACCATAATTCTAAACTATTTCCTAGCATAAAAATATTTTATTTTAAACATGTTATAACTCTAAGTTATAGTCAAGGTATAAAATAAACTAAGCATGCAAAACCTAAGCATAATAATTATTAAGTCTTAAAACACTTAATAAAAGGACTTAATAATTAAAAGAGAATTAGATGACTTACTAGTTGAAGTGTGCTTTAGCAGAACCTTCTTACACAAGCCTCCAAGTATAGGATAACCTATATGAGTATCCACATGAACCCCACCAACCGAAACTTCCCAATGAGGAAGAACTGCAGAGTTTTGAGTAGCTGTTAGACGACTCCAAAACCACCTGAAATATTAACCAAAGGGACTCCTTAATTTTATCTTTTAAGTTGACATTAAGAAAACGTGTTAGAATCTCAAGTCAGAGCTCATCGAAAGATATGGTGCAAGAAATGAAGAAGATGGACTAGCTTTTTATAGGGGAAGTAAAGACTCCCCGAAATTAATGCGGATTTAATGTAGGGTTAAATGCGGATTTAATGCTAGATTAAATGCGAGATTATATGCGAATTTAAATATGAGATTAAATTTAATCATCATTTCTTTTAATTAATTTTATGATCCTAATAAAATTAGTTACCGGTCAAAATAAATTCTTGGCTTAACCATAAAATGATTTAATCATTTTAATCAACACTTTAATTTATTTATGACCCTAATAAAATTAGTTATTAGTCAAAATAAATTCCTGGCTTAACCATAAAATGATCTAATCATTTTAATCAACACTTTAATTTATTTATGACCTTATTAAAATTAGTTACTGGTCAAAATAAATTCATGGCTTAACCATAAAATGATCTAATCATTGTAATCAATATTTTAATTTATTTTTGACCATAATAAAATTAGTTACCAGTTAATAAATAAAATCTTTGGTCTAATCAGGTTATAGTTTAGCCATCCCTTTAATATTTTCGTAATAGATCAAGTCTATTAATTCTTTATTTAGTCTGATGAAAGTTTAATGTGTGTGACCTTATAGGATTCCGTAGTATTGAGCTGTTAGAATTTGACCAATCTTTGTTCTATAGGAACTATTTGCTCAAGGTTCTAGATCATGAATAGAACTCGATTACCTTAAACGACTGCAGTACGCCTCTAGTAAGGGTCCACCATCCCCCATTACTCAGAACGTCATTTGTGCTTATGACATAATCCTGGTTAATGCAATAGTTGCCAAATGCGATGAACTCCTTCCATTGTCTAATATCAGTACCATCTGCTTTGTTGGGTTTGATTAAAGTGTTAACCCACCAATAGCGAAGTTGCTCCAAGCTATCCTAGTTATTTGCTTGTTACCGAAATATATTACTTTTTACCATAATGTGTTTGACTGGAAACTATTTCTATCAATCACATACTCTAATCAGAGGTTTATAGTAATCATCACTTCAACAAGCGGCCAGGTAAAAACTCCTTAATATATCCGAAGCGATGGATTCTTTCTGACTACATAGCTTACAACGTGCTGTCATCACTATACCTATAATCACCCATGGCACCCTAAACTAATGAGTGAATAGGTATGACCCAAAGTATAGCAATAGTACCACACAAGGTAACTAATATCTCAAGTATGAGGATATTCGCAAAGCTACTGCATGAATATAAACACTAACATGTTGATATATATACCAAGTGTTTATCTTACTGCGGTCTCCAATATATCTTCCAGATATATCCATATATCAAACTCAAGGCACCACCTTCAGTCTTAGGAGGTTTACTGCTTGGACCATTTTCAAGAGAGTTGACCACATGCTAGTCTTACTGCACCATCAATATCCTTTCTTGATAAAACTATGACTAGGGATAGTTTAGACATAATCATAATTGCACATGAAACAGGTCTCACTACACATAGTCCCACTATAATATCTCTCACTTCATACTATGTATTATGTCAAGGACCTTTGTACAAAGATATCAATGAATATATTTTAACCAATCACAATATATATGAGCACATCGATATAAACAAAAGTTTAAATGCCTTTATTAATTAAACAAATTGTTCATACCAATATATAATTAAGATATATCGCCCTAATTGCCTTAAGGGCATACATCATATCTAACAGAGCCAAGTAGATCTCAGTAAATCCTTTTAGGGATATGCACTAGAGAGTGTAGTTTATGTATTAAATAGAGTGCCCTCTAAATCAGTTGATTTTACATCTTATGAAAGATGGTATAATAAAAGGCCATCTCTGAGTCATCTAAGAGTATAGGGCTATCCTGGTATGGTAAAAAGGATAGCATCAGATAAGCTGGAAGCTAAATCTGACAAATGTCTGTTCATAGGGTATCCAAAAGAAACTATTGGATATTTATTTTACCAGCCTAAGGTACATAAAGTATTTGTATCTCAGAGTGTTCACTTTTTAGAAAAAGGAACACTTACTTGAAAAAGTTAGTGGAAGCAGTCTTGAATTGAAAGTTTAAAAGGAAGAAACAAATAATGAACTGATTGACCCCGTTCTAGATATATAAGAGGGTATGATCCAAGAACAACTTGTAGAAACACAATCATTGCAAAGAGCAGGTTGTATTTATAAAGGTCCCGAGAGATATGGTTTCATCATCATCGATGATGGGGAACTGTATCTCATGGAGGATGATGGATCAAGAACCCATGATGAAGCAATAAAAGGATTAGATTCTGATAAATGGCTTAAGGCCATGAAATCAGAAATGGATTCTATGTACGATATTAGAGTTTGGAATTTGGTCGATGCACAAGAAGAGGTTAGACCTATCGGGTGCAAATGGGTCTTCAATAAGAAGACTAACATGGATGGTAATGTGATTACCTATAAAGCAAGGTTAGTTGTGAAAGGTTATAGTCAACGTGAAGGTATTGACTATGATGAAACCTTCTCACCGGTAGCCATGCTTAAATCCATAAGAATACTCCTCGCCATTGCTGCTCATTATGATTATGAGATCTGGCAGATGGATGTTAAAACAACATTCCTGAATGGGGATTTAGACTGGGATGTGTATATGATACAACCTGAGGGTTTTACATCTCAGAATGACTTGAAGGTATGCAAACTGCAAAGTTCTATTTATGGACTTAAGCAAGCATCCAGGAGTTGGAATATTAGGTTTGATCAGACAATCTGTGAACTGGATTTCTGTCCAAACATTAATGAGCCTTGTGTTTACAAGAAGGTTAGTGGGAGTGTAGTCATTTTCTTAGTATTATATGTCGATGACATTCTACTAATAGGAAACAATATTTCTCTTCTTCAAAGTATTAAAATATGGTTGTCAAGAAAGTTCCCCATGAAAGACCTTGGAAAAGTAGAATTTATACTAGGTATAAAGATCTATAGAGATAGATCCAAGAGGCTGTTAGGCCTTTCTCAAAGCACATATATAGATAAGGTACTAAATAGGTTCAACCTTGAGCATTTGAAGAAAGGATATCTCCCAATGGCAAAGGGAGTAAACCTGTCTAAAACTGAGTATCCGAAGACAGCTAAGGAAAGAATGCACATGAAGGATATACCCTATGCATCCGCGATAGGATCCATCATGTATGCTATGATGTGTATTAGGCCAGATGTCTCTCAAGATCTGAGCTTTACGAGCAAATATCAATCAGATCCACGTGAAAAGCATTGGATGGCCATCAAAGCAATTCTTAAGTACTTGAGAAGGACTAAAGATGAGTTCTTGATATATGGAGAGAGTGACCTCATAATTAGAGGTTACACTGATGCGAGTTTCCAATCTGACAAGGAGGATTTTAAGCCTCAGTCAAGTTTTATATTTGTTTGTAATGGAGGGGCAATATGCTGGAAAAGTTCCAAGTAAGAAACTACTGCTGATTCAATCACTGAGTCTGAGTATATTGCTGCTTGTGAAGTAGCAAAAGGAGCTATCAGGTTAAAGGTATTTATTAGTGACCTCGGTGTGGTGCCTGCGATTGTTGATCCAATTACTTTTATTGTGATAACAACAGTACTATAGCTCAAGCAAAGTAACCACGGTCTCACCAAAAAAATAGACATGTACTTAGAAAGTATCACATAATCAGGGAGATTGTTGACACTAAAATGATAAGATTAGAATATATCCCCACTGATTGAAACCTCACAGATGGTCTGACAAAGCCATTGACGCAAGTCAAATATGACCAGCATGTGAAAGCATATGGATTAAGACATATGGCTAATTGGCCTTAGTGCAAGTGGGAGTTTGTTAGATATGATGTATGCCCTTAAAGCAATTATGGCGATGTATCTTAATTATATATTGGTATGAATAATTTATTTAATTAATAAAGGCATTTATTCTTTTGTTTATATCGATGTGTTTAGATATATTGTGACTTGTTATAATTATTCATTGATATCTTTATACAAAAGTCCTTGACAAAAACATAGCATAAAGTGAAAGATATCATAGTGGGACTGTGATTAGTGAGACATACTTCATGTGCAATTATGATTATCTCTAAACTATCCCTAGTAATAGTTTTATCAAGAAAGGATATTGATGGAACGGTAAGATTAGCATGCGGTCAACTTTCTTGGAAAGGGTCCAAGTAGTTAACCTCCTAAAGACTAAAGGTGGTGCCTTGAGTTTGACACATAGATATATCTGGAAGATATATTGGCAACCTTAATAAGATAAACACTTGGTATATATATCATTATGTTGGTGGTTATCTTCATGCAACAGCTTTGCAAATATCCTCATACTTGAGATACTGGTTACCTTGTGTGGTACTATCACTATACTTTAGGTCATACCTATTCACTCATTAATTTACGGGTATAGTGATGACATCACATTTGTAAGCTATGTAGTCGAAAAGAATCCATCGCTCCAGATATATTAAGGAGTTATACCTGGCCGCTTGTTGAAGTGATGATTACTATAAACATATGATCAAAGTATGTGATTGATAGAAATTGTTTCTAGTAAAAACACAATATGGTAAAAAGTAATATACTTTGGTAACAAGTAAATAGCTAGGATAGCTTAGGGCAACCTCGCTATTGGTGGGTTAACACTTTAACCAAACCTAATAAACCAGATGGTACTAATATTAAAGAATGGAAGGAGTTCATCACATTGGACAACTATTGCTTAAACCAGGATTAAGTCATAAACACAAATGACGTTCCTAGTAATGGGGGATGGTGGACCCTTGCTAGAGGCGTACTATAGTCATTTAAGGTAATCGAGTTCTATTCACGGTCTAGAACCTTAAGCTAATAGTTCATATAGAACAAGGGTTGGTTAAGCCTTAACAGCTCAATACTTGGGGATCTTATAAGGTCACTCACATTGGACCCTCATCGGACCGAGTAAAGAATTAATAGATTCGTTCTATTACGAAAATATAACATAATAATTGGATTATTATTTGGTTAGACCAAGAATTTATTTTGACCGGTAACTAATTTTATAAGGGTCACAAATAAATTAAAGTGTTGATTAAAATGACTAGATCATTTTTCGGTTAAGCCAGGAATTTATTTTGACCGATAACTAATTTTATTAGGGTCATAAAATAAATTAAAATGTTGATTAAAATGATTAGATCATTTTTCAGGAATTTATTTTGACCGGTAACTAATTTTATTAGAGTCATGAATAAATTAAAAGAAAGGAGAATTAAAAGAAATATATATATATATATATTGAAAGGGATATTTCCTATCCCACATTAGAAAAATGAGGAAGCATTTTACTTCCCCAAACCTATAAATAGGCTTCTCCATGCTCCTTTTTAATTCGCACCACAAGCACCTTTGTAAGTTTTGACTTGAGATTCCAATGTGCTATCTCTCGAGTTGACTTTTGAGCAAATTATTTTTGAGGAACCCTAGAATATTTTGAGGCACCTCTAGTTTATATCTTCGGGTGGATTTTGGAGTTGTCTAGCAGCTACTCGAAGCTCTGCGGTTCTTCCTCATTGGGAGATTTCAGTTGATGAGGTTCGTGTGGATACTCATAGAGGCTATCCTACTCTTAGAGGCTTGTGCAAGGAGATTCTACTAAAGCATGCTTCAACTGGTAAGTTTCCTTTCTTTCTCTTTTAATTATTAGGTCTTTTTCTTTAAGCATTTTTAGACTTAATAATTATGCTTAGGTTGTTTTCCATGCTTAGTTTATTTTATGCTTAGGTTATAGCTTAGAGTTATGACATGCTTAGTATAAAATATTTGTGCTAGGATATAATTAGAATTATGGTTTGCTTAGCCTATGCATGCTAAACTAGGCAGAGAATATATTTAGTTGAGGCTTTATTTAATTTATATGTATCTAATAGGAGTTCTTAGGGACAAGGGACAAAATTTTGAATTTCCACCATGCCTGTTATGCATGTTCAAAGTGACTGTCACTTCCCAACAATAGATGCTTTCAATTTACATGAACTGAAATAACGGAATTTAGTAGTCCAAGAGAATCCATGTTTCTTCAAGTTTGTGACCATATATGTTCTAGCAAGGATTGGACAAGGTGTCTACTTCTCATCGGGCAACTCTCCTACCTGGGAATATATATCCGTGCAGCTTGAGTTAACAAAAAGTGGATTAATTATGGACTGATTTATTTCTAGTATATAAGATGGTCTTTATATATGTTTCTATAACAAAGTAAGTATTAAATTATTGAATAAAAGCTTAAAGGAAATGCAATATAAATATAACAAATAAAGTGTTAATTGTTTTGCATGTAATCTAGGTTGATGGAATAATTATAATAAAGAGCTAGAATCCACCTAAGGTTAGACCTTATAAATTAATTCTAAAATTCTCTGAATTAATATAAATTATTAAAAATATGTCCATCTAATAAATCCCAGATTGGGTGAGATGTCTAACACCAATAAAATCCCAAAGTAAATATAATAAGGTAAGTTATAGTCTTCTTTACTCAAATTTATAATACGGTCTTTTTTGGCCATAAAAGTGTTGCAAGCATTTCTTTTCGTCTACATCGACCGGTTATAAAAATTGGGATAGGGTCTGCATTAACAGAAATGGGTAGTCTACCATAAAATTGGGGGCTAGCCACAGGACTGAGACGCATTCAAGGAGATGCTAATATAAGAGCACACGTCCCTTGGAGTCATGGAACTTGAATAAATTTGCGATTGCATACGATGCAAATGGAATAGAGTTCTAACTACAACTTACTAAATATGGCTTGACTTATAAAATTGAGGGTTGTATTAGACTAGTTGTAAATGCTACCTACTTGGAAATTTAGCTAAGCTAGACTTCCCGAATTCAATAGAATGGGCTATTGTAAATTTCAAAAAATGGTAGGATAAATGTATTTAATTTGAAGTCCTTATATTAAATACATGTACTATATACTAAAGTCTGAACAAAATTTTCTTTTCTTATATCTTGGTTGAAATTATTATTTAAATACAACATTCGAGTTGATGGCTAATTTTGATTAGCTATAGCTTCAAGAGTTTGTTTAGAAATGTGAGGATCTTTCTCAAAGCATAAGGCTTGGCCCATACATTGTATGAGCCCAACACTAAACAACCTGATGCAACCACTCCTACTTTATGTAAATGTTGGTAATGATTGAAGGAAACTAGGAAACAACACCTTGGAGATTGTTAACATCCCTATTACCTTATGTAAGTAGCTAGCAGGAGACAAGGATAAACATCAAGTCGGATGTTAGGATCCATGTTACCTTAGCTACAAGGGAATCATAAAATCATGGACTTGAAAGTCTATATCTTTACATCTTAGAGAAAGGATTTCCTATGAAAATTTTAACCAAAATATTTTTTGGAAAATTAGAGGATCAATTAGTCAAAAATTTAAATGGTTCATATCTCAAAGAAGTAAAGGGACACATGGTTTCTAATTTTGATGCAGGTTAAAGCAGAGTGAAGAGAAAAGTAAAAAAAAGAATACTGAGAATTTTTTCTAGGAGACAAGATGATTGTTTTCAATATGAAATATTGGAAACAAGATCTTCATTTCAATATAAATTATTAGAAATAAGATCAAAATGGCTAAAGTCTCATAGCATGAGAAGAGGAGGCTTGGAGCTTCCACTTCAAGATGTTTAATATTGAGAATTTATACATCTCAAGGGAATTCTTAATTGATATGAATACCTCATGAGAATCACATATCCATATGAAGGTATAGATATAAATGAGAAGTATAGGTTTGGAAAAAGGAGAGTTGTACCTACGAAAAATTATTCGAGCTTGGTGGCTACTAATGATGTGGGAACTTAAAATCTCCATTGGCTAAATTTGTAATAAAGACAAAGTGATGATCAAGTTTCATTGTAAAATATCATTTCCTACTTCACAGCAGATGTAATTTTATTCCAATTTGGTAAAATGTATTATCAAAGTTATGAATGATATTTTCTTGTAATATGACAAATGATATTTTGTAATTACAAAATCATATTCTCAAATATAAACATTGCTAAGAGAAAATTAGATAATGAGAAATCTTTCTACTTATGGCATTGTCATTTTGGCCATATAAACAAAGATCGCTTAACCAAGTTGCATAAGCGTGGAGACTTGGGCCCAATAGACTTAGAGTCTTATGGTGATTGCGAACCTTGTTTAAAAGGAAAAATGACAAGTTACCCTTTCAGGGAAAGGGTGAACAAGCCACGAGCATATTGGAACTTATACACACTAATTTGTGTGGTCCAATGAGTGTTCAGGCACTAGGAGGATACTCCTACTTCATAACATTTATTGATGATTATTCACGATATGGTTATCCGTACTTAATGAAGCACAAGTCTAAAAGTTTTGAGAAGTTCAAAATATTCAGAAATGAAGTAGAGAAACAGCTTTAGAAAAGTATTAAAGCACTTCGATCTAATTGAGGTGGAGAATACTTAAGTTAAGAGTTTTAAGATTATCTAAAGGAAAATGAGATAGTTTCCCAATGAATCCCTCCTTATACACCCCAACATAATGGAGTATCTGAAAGGAGGAATCGGACTTTATTAGATATGGTTCGGTCCATGATGAGCCAAGCATATCTTAGTAAATCCTTTTAGGGATATGCACTAGAGAACGCAGTTTATGTATTAAACACAGTGCCCTCTAAATCAATTGACTTTATGCTTTATGAAAGGTGCTGTAATAAAAGACCATCTTTGAGTCATGTAAGAGTATGGGGCTGTCCTGCTATGGTAAAGAGGATAGCATCACATAAGCTGGATGTTAAATCTGACAAGTGTCTGTTCATTAGATATCCAAAGGAAACTATTAGATATTTATTTTACCGACCCGAAGCATAGAAGGTATTTGTGTCTCAGAGTGCTCACTTTTTGGAAAAGGAACACTTACTTGCCAAAGTCAGTGGGAGCAATATTAAACTGGAAGTTCAAGAGGAAGAAATAGAAAATCAACTGATTAACCCCATTCTAGATACACAAGAAGGTGTGATCCAAGAACAACCTGTCAAAATACAATCATTGTGAAGATCAGGTCGTGTTCATAAAGGTAGTGAAAGATATGGTTTTATCATCACGGATGATAGGGAACCATATCTCATGGAAGATGATGAACCAAGAACCTTTGATGAAGCAATGAAAAACTTAGATTCTAATAAGTGGCTTGAAGCCATGATATTAAAAATGGATTCTATGTATGAAAACCAAGTTTGGAAATCGGCCGATGCACCAAAAGAGGTTAAACCCATCGGGTGCAAATGGGCCTTCAAGAAGAAGACTGACATGGACGGTAATGTAATCACCTATAAGGCAAGGTCGGTTGTGAAAGGTTATAGTCAACGTGAAGGGATTGACTATGATAAAACTTTCTCACCGGTAGCCATGCTTAAATCTATCAGAATACTCCTTGCCATTGCTACTCATCATGATTATGAGATCTAGCAGATGGATGTTAAAACAACATTCCTGAATGGGGATTTGGACTGGGATGTGTATATGACACAGCTTGAGGGTTTTTCATCTTAGAATGGCTCCAAGGTATGCAGACTATAAAGGTCCATTTATGGACTTAAGCAAGCATCCAGGAGTTGGAATATTAGGTTTGATCAGACAATCCGTGAACTGGATTTCTGTCCAAACATTAATGAGCCTTGTGTTTATAAGAAGGTTAGTGGGAGTGCAGTTGTTTTCTTATTATTGTATGTTGATGACCATCTGCTGATAGGGAATGATATTTCTCTTCTTCAAAGTATTAAAATATGGTTGTCAAGAAAGTTCTCCATGAAAGACCTTGGAGAAGTAGCATTTATACTAGGTATAAAGATCTATAGAGATAGATCCAAAAGGCTATTAGGTTTTTCTCAAAGTACATATAATATACAAGGTACTGAATAGGTTCAGCCTTGAGCATTTGAAGAAAGGTTATCTCCCGATGACAAGGGGAATAAACCTATCTAAGACTGAGTGTCCGAAGACAGCTCAGGAAAGAATGAGCATCAAGTATAACCCTATGCATCCATGATAGGATCCATCATATATGCTATGGCAGGTACTAAGTCAGATGTCTCTCAATCCATGAGCTTTACGAGCAGATATCAATTAGATCCAGGTGAAAAGCATTGGATGGCCATCAGGGCAATTCTTAAGTACTTGAGAAGGACTAAAGATGAGTTCTCGATATATAGAGATGGTGACCTCACAATTAGAGGTTACACTGATCCGAGTTTTCAATCAGACAAGGATGACTTTAAGTCTCAGTCAGGTTTTATATATGTGTTTAATTGAGGGACAGTATGCTAAAAATTTTTTGGGAACTAACAGTCACTTTGAACATGTATAACAAGCATGGCGAAAATTCAAAATTTTGTCCCTGTCCCCAGAAACTTCTATCAGTTGCATATAAATTAAATAAAGCCTTAACGAAACAATTCTCTACCTAGGTTAGCAAGCAGAGGCTAGGCATACCCTAATTCTAAATTATATCCTAGCACAAATATTTTATACTAAGTATGTTATAACTCTAAGCTATAACCTAAGCATAAAATAAACTTAGCATGCAAAACAACCTAAGCATAATTATTAAGTCTAAAAACGCATAAATAAAAAGACCTAATAATTAAAAGAGAAAGAAAGGAAACTTACCAGTTGAAGCGTGCTTTAGCAGAACCTCCTTACACAAGCCTCCAAGCCTAGGATAGCCTCTATGAGAATCCACACGAACCCCACTAACCGAAACCTTCCAATAAGGAAGAACTATAGAGCCTTGAGTAGTTGCTAGACCACTCCAAAAGCCCACCCAAATATATTAACTAGAGGTGCTCGAATAAATTCATGCTCTTAAAAAAGAAGTTGCTCAAGTGAACCGGGAGATTTTAGTTTAGGAATCTCAACTTAGGATTTATGCTTTGAGCTTGGTGCATTTGAAAAGGGGGGATGGAGAAGCCTATTTATAGGCTTGGAGGTGCAAAATTGCTCCCCTATTTATGATGTGGGATGTGCAAAATGAAAATCCCACAATTGGCTTTAACCCGCGGATCCAATTGGATCCGCGGGTTATTGCAAGCTTGGGCTTGTGGGCTTCTCGTAAGCCCAGCTTACGGTGGAGCTCGCGTTGGCCTCTCCAGCGCGAGCTCTTTCGAGCCCACATTACGAGTTCTTGCATATGCTGCCTAGCAGCGTGCCATGAGCCCACAGTCCCCTTTTACGATCTGGTCCTTGGAAAAATCCCCGGGTAATTTTTAACTAGGTCCAACCTATTTGGAAAAAATTCTTTTCAATCCCTTTCAAACAAATATTTATTTTATAACCCTAATGAATTAGCTACCTCTCAAAATAATCATTTAGCTTAACCAGAAAATGATCCAATCATTTCAACCAATACTTTAATTTATTTATGACTATAATATAATTAGTTATCAGTCAAATAAATTTCCTATTCTAATTAAATAATAATCCAATTATTATTATGTTATATTTTTGTAATAGAATAAATCTATTAATTCTTTACTCAGTTCGATGAAGGCCCAATGTCTATGACCTTATAGGATCCCAAAGTATTGAGTTGTTAAGGCTTAACCAATCCTTGTTCTTTAGGAACTATTGGCTTGAGGTTCTAGGCCGTGAATAGAACTCGATTACCTTAAACGAGTGTAGTACGCCTCTAGCAAAGGTCTACCATCCTCCGTTACTCAGAACGTCATTTGTGCCTATGACTAAATCCTGGTTAACCCAATAGTTGCCCAATGTGATGAACTCCTTCCATTCTTTAATATTAGTACCATCTGGTTTATAGGTTTCGGTTAAAGTGTTAACCCACTAACAGCGACGTTGCTCCAAGCTATCCCAGTTGTTTACATGTTTACCGAACTATATTACTTTTACAATAATGTATTTGACTAGAAACTATTTCTATCAAACACATACTCTGATCAGAGGTTTATAACAATCATCACTTCAACAAATGTCCAGGTACAACTCCTTAATATATCCGGAGAAATGGATTCTTTCTGACTACATAGCTCACCAACGTGCTGTCATCACTATACTCGTAATCACTTACGACACCCTAAATTAATGAGTGTAGAGGACTGACCCAAAGTATAGCGATAGTACCATATAAGGTAACTAGTATCTTAAGTATGAGGATATTCGCAAAGTTATGGCATAAAGATAAACACTAACACCTTGATATATATACCAAGTGTTTATCTTATTGCGGTCTCCAATACATCCACCAGATATATCCTTGTGTCAATCTTAAGGCACCACCTTCAGCTATAGGAGATTAACTCCTTGGACCTATTCCAAGAAAGTTGACCACATGCTAGTCTTATTGCTTCATCAATATCTTTCTTGATGAAACTATGACTAGGGATAGTTTAGACATAATCATAATTATAGATGAAGCATATCTCTCTAAGTATAGTCCAACTGTAATTTCCTAGACTTCATACTAGGATATGTCAAGGACTTTTGTATACATATATCAATGAATATATTTTAACCGGTCATAATATATTTATAAACACATTGATATAAATAAAAGATTAAATGCCTTTATTAATTAAACAAATTATTCGTACTATTATATAATTAAGATATATTGCCCTAATTGCCTTAAGGGCATACATCATATCTAACAAACTCCCACTTGCATTAAGGCCAATTAGCCATATGTCTTAATCCATATGCTTTAACATGCTAGTCATGTTTGACTTGGGTTAATGGCTTTATCAGACCATCCCCGAGGTTCTGATCAGTGGGTACATATTCTAGTCTTATTATCTTAGTATCAATAATCTCCCTGATTATATGATACTTTCTGGATACATGTCTGTTTTTCTGGTGAGACCGTGGTTCCTTTGCCTGAGCTATAACACCATTGTTATCATAATACAAAGTAATTGGATCAACAATTTCAAGTACCACACTAAGATCACCAATAAATCCCTTTAACCAGACAACTTCTTATGCTGCTTTGCATGCAGCAATGTATTCAGATTTCGTGGTTAAATCAGTAGTAGTTTCTTGCTTAGAACTTTTCCGACATACCGCCCCTCCATTTAACAGATACACAAAACCTGATTAAGACTTAAAGTCATCCTTATCAGATTGAAAACTCGTGTCAGTGTAACCTCTAATTGCGAGGTCACCATGTCCATATGTCAAGAACTCATCTTTAGTCCTTCTCAAGTACTTAAGAATTGCCTTGACGACCATCTAATGCTTTTCACTTGGATCCGATTGATATCTACTCGTAAAGCTCAAAGTCTGAGAGACATCTGGCCTAGTACATATCATAGCATACATGGTGGATCCTATCATGGATGCATAGGGTATATCTTTCTTGCACATTCTTTCTTGAGCTGTCTTCACTCAGCCTTAGATAGGTTAATCCCCTTTGTCATCCGGAGATAACCTTTCTTCGAATGCTCAAGGTTGAATCTATTCAATACCTTGCCTACATATGTACTTTGAGAAACTCCTAATAGCCTCTTGGATCTATCCCTATAGATCTTTATACCTAGTATAAATGCTGCTTCACTAAGGTCTTTCATGGAGAACTTTCTTGACAACCATAGTTTAATATTTTGAAGGAGAGAAATGTCATTTCCTATTAGTAGAATGTCATTGACATATAATACTAAGAAAACAACTGCACTCCCACTAACCTTCTTGTAAACACAAGGCTCATTAATGTTTGGACAGAAATCTAATTCACGGATTGTCTAGTCAAACCTTAAATTCCAACTCCTGGATGCTTACTTAAGTCCATAAATAGACATTTACAATTTGCACACCTTCGAGCCATTCTGAGATTTAAAACCCTTAGGCTGCATCATATACACATCCCAATCCAAATCCCCATTCAGGAATACTATTTTAACATCCATCTGCCAGATCTCATAAAAGTAATGAGCAACAATGGCAAGGAGTATCCTTATGGATTTAAGCATGGCTACTGGTGAGAAAGTTTCATCATAGTCAATACCTTCACATTGACTACAACCTTTCGCAACCAACCTTACTTTATAGGTAATCACATTACCATCCATGTCAGTCTTCTTGAAGACCCATTTGCACCCGATAGGTCTAACCTCTTATGGTGTATCGACCAAATTCTAAACTTTGTTCTCATACATGAAATCCATTTTTGATTTCATAGCTTTAAGCCATTTATCAGAATCTGAGCTTTTCATTGCTTCATCATAAGTTCTTGGTTCATTATCCTCCATGAGATATAGTTCCTTATCATCAGTGATGACAAAACCATATCTTTCAAGACCTTTATGAACATGACCTGATCTTTACAATGTGCGTGTTTCGACAGGCTATTCTTGGATACTTTCCTGTGTATCCAAAATGGGGTCAATTAGCTGATTGTCTATTTCTTCCTCTTGAACTTCTAGTTTAAAATTGCTCCCATTGACTTTTACAAGTGTTCCTTTTCAAGAAAATGAGCACTCTAAGATACAAATACCTTTTGCATCTGGGGTTGGTAAAATAGATACCCAATAGTTTCCTTTGGATATCAACGAATAGACACTTGTTAGATTTAGTGCTTAGCTTATCTGATGCTATCCTTTTTACCATAGCAGGATAGCCCCATACTCTAAGGTGACTTAGAGATGGCCTTTTATTACACCATCTTTTATAAGGTGTAAAATCAACTGATTTAGAGGGCACTCTATTTAATACATAAATTGTGCTCTCTAGTGCATATCCCTAAAAGGATTTATTGAGATCTACTTGGCTCATCAGGGACCGAACCATATCTAATAAAGACTGATTCCTCCTTTCAGATACTCCATTGTGTTGGGCCGTATAAGGAGGGGTCCACTAGGGAACTATCCCATTTTCTTTTAGATAATCCTGAAACTCCTGACTTAAGTATTCTCCACCTCGATTAGATCGAAGTGCTTTAATACTTTTCTCAAGCTGTTTCTCTACTTCATTCCTGAATACTTTGAACTTTTCAAACTTTTAGATTTATGCTTCATTAAGTAAAGATAACCGTATCGTGAATAATCATCAATAAAGGTTATGAAGCAGGAGTATCCCCCTAGTGCCTAAACACTCATTGGACCACGCACATTAGTATGTATAAGTTCTAATGTACTCGTGGCTTGTTCACCCTTTCCTTTAAAGGGTAACTTCATCATTTTTGCTTTTAAATAAGGTTCGCAATCACCATAAGACTCTAAGTCTGTTAGGCCTAAGTCACCACGCTTATATAGCTTGGTTAAGTGATCTTTGTTTATGTGGCCTAAATGATAATGCCATAAGCAGAAAGAATTCTCATTATCTAATTAAAGTTTCTTTACGTTGTTTATATTAAAAGCTCCTGTGTTAGTATCAAGACTATAAATACCACCATTCAACATCTCATAACCATAAAGAACATTATTCAAGCAAATTTGACAATTATTATTCAAAAATAAAATTTCAAATCCCTCTGCTGCTAAACACGCAATAGATACAATGTTCTTAGTAACACTCGGAATGTAGTAACAATTATTTAAAACTAAAACTAAGCCACTTGGCAAAATAAGATTAAAGCTTCCTATGGCTAATGTAGTAACTCGGGCTCCATTTCCCATACGTAGGTCCATCTCCCCTTTTGTAAGCCTTCTATTGTTCCTTAGTCCCTGTACAGAAGTACATATATGAGAACCACAACCAGTATCTAATACCCAAGTGGATTCATGAGGAAAAGTAGCATAGTTTTCAATTATAAACATAGTTTTCAATTATAAACATAGTTTTCAATTATAAACATAGTTTTCAATTATAAACATAGTTTTTAATTATAAACATACCTGAAGTAGATGCCTCGATAGGCTTCTTCTTCAAATATTCAGAAGTGGGAGCTTTGCAATCCGTCTTCCAATGTCCTAGTTTCCCACACTGGAAGCAGACATATTTAGATGTCTTCTTTTCTTTCTTCTTCTTACTGATTCTTTTCTTAGCCCCCCTAATGCCTTCTTCTTTTTATTAGAAGTCTTTCTCTTCTCGAGCAATAGTAGTGTCTTCTGATCTTTCTTGATCTGAGGTTCTACTAATTTTAGCATGTTGATCAATTCTAGAATTATAGAATTAATCTTGTTCATGTCATAGTTAGTCACAAAGTTTGAGTAACTATCTATTAAGGACATCAATACAAGGTCGATACTTAACTCATGATTCATCTTGAATCCTAATCAATTCAGCTTCCCAATGTATCCCAAGAGTTTCAGTACATGCTAAGATGCAGAGGTGCCACCCTGCATCTTGGTTCTAAAAAGGAGTCTGGAGGTCTCATACCTCTCTGTCCTTTCCTGCTCAGCAAAGATCTCCTCAAGATGGAGAACCATGTCCTCTAAATTTATGTTCTCATGTTGTTTCTGAACCTCAGGATTCATGGACCCCAACATTATGCATGTCGCAGTCTCACGATCTTTCTTGTGCTTCAACCAGGAATCATGTTCCATATGATCCTTAACATCAAGTTCAATGAGGAAAATTTCATGTAGAACATAGACAATTCCCTCGAATCTAAGAATTATTCTCACAGCTTGGAACCAATCAGAAAAGTTCGTGCCATTCAGTTTGGTGTCAAGTAACGGACGGAGATTAATGTTGGAAGTCATTTTCAACCTAAGATATAAGAAAAGAAAATTTGTTTAGATATTAGTATTTAGTACATGTATTTAATATAAGGTCTTTTAATTAAATACATTTTTCCTACCATTTTTTGAAATTTACAATAGCCCGTTTTATTGATTTCGAGAAGTTTAGCCTAGCTAAATTTTGAAGTAGGTAACATCTATAACTAGTCTATTACAACCCCCAATTTTATGAGTCAAGTCATATTAGTAAGTTATAGTTGGAATCCCATTTGCATCATATGCAATTGCTAATTCATTCAAGTTCCCTCATACCAAGGGACGTATGCTATATTAGCATCTCCTTGAATATGTCTTAGTTTTGTGGCTGGCCCCCAATTTTATGGTGGACTACCCCAGTCCCGTTAAGGCAGACCCTATCTCAATTTTCATAACCAATCAGTATGGACGAAAAAGGAACACTTTGCACAACACTTTTGTAGCCCAAAGAGACCGTATTATAAATTTGGGTAAGGAAGACAATAACTTGCCTTAATATCTTTCTTTGGGATTTTATTGGTGTTAAACGTCTCACCCAATCTAGGACTTTACCAGATGGACATATTTATAATAATTTATATTAATTCGGGGAATTTTAGAATTAATTTATAAGGTCCAACCTTAGGTGGGTTCAAGCTCTTTATTATAATTATTCCGTCAACCTAGATTGTATGCAAAATAATTACCATTTTATTTGTTATATACATATTGCATTTCCTTTAAGCTTTTATTCAATAAATTTAATTTCTTACTTTGTTATAGTAACATATATAAGAACCATCTTCTATACTAGAAATAAATTAGTCCATTTTAATCCCCTCTTGGTCAATTCAAGTTTCACCGATATAGGTTCCCAGGTAGGAGAGGTGCCCTAGGAGAAGTAGACACCAAGTCCAATCCTTAGCCAGAACAAATACAGGCACAAACTCGAAGACCATGGACCCTCTTAAACCAATAAATTTCGTTCTTAGAATTCATGTAAATTGAAAGCATCTATAATCCATGTAGCTTATACAATTTATTGAGTCTTTGATAAATTTTGAGTAAGTTAAGCAGACTTATTCAAAATTATCTATAACCATTTTCTAACCTTGAAATGAAAACCTAAGTTCATGTATTATTCCAAACAATTAATAAACTTTAAATCATTTCATATAGAAAATACAATTTAGTTTGCTTTTAACTTAATTATGCACCAAATAGGCATGCTCTGATACCACGGCTGAGAACTGACAGTCACTTTGAACATGTATAACAACCATGGAGGAAATTCAAATTTTTTCCCTTGTCTCTAGGAACTCCTATTAGATACATATAAATTAAATAAAGCCTTAATTAAACAATTCTCTACCTAGGTTAGCATGCATAGGCTAGGCATACCATAATTCTAAATTTTATCCTAGCACAAATATTTTATACTAAGCATGTTATAACTCTAAGCTATAACCTAAGCATAAAATAAACTAAGCATGCAAAACAACCTAAGCATAATTATTAAGTCTAAAAACGCTTAAAGAAAAAGGCCTAATAATTAAAAGAGAAAGAAAGGAAACTTACTAATTGAAGCGTGCTTTAGTAGAACCTCCTTGTATAAGCCTCTAAGCCTAGGATAGCCTATATGAGTATCCATACGAACCCCACCAATCGAAACCTTCCAATAAAGAAGAACTACTAAGCCTTGAGTAGTTGCTAGACCATTCTAAAAGCCCACCCAAAAATATTAACTAGAGGTGCTCGAATAAATTCAAGCTCCTCAAAAAGAACTTGCTCAAGCGACCCGAGAGATTTTACTTTAGAAATCTCAACTTAGGATTCATGCTTTAAGCTTGGTGCATTTGAAAATGAGGCATGGAGAAGCCTATTTATAGGCTTGGGGGAGCAAAATTACTCCCCCATTTCTGATGTGGGATGTACAAAATGCACATCCCATAATCGGATTTAACCCGCGGATCCAATTAGATCTGCAGGTTACCGCAAGCTTGGGCTTGCAGGCTTCTCAAAAGCCCAGCTTACGGTGGAGCTAGCATTGGGCTCTCCAACGCGAGCTCTTCCGAGCACTCACTACGGGTTCTTGTGCACTCTGCCTAGTAGCGTATTATGACCCCGCGGTCCCATTTTACGATCTGGTCCTTGGAAAAATCCCCGGGTAATTTTTAACTAGGTCCAACCTATTTGGAAAAAATTCTTTTCAATCCCTTTCAAATAAATATTTATTTTATGACCCTAATGAATTAGTTACCGGTCAAAACAATTATTTAGCTTAACCAGAAAATGATCCAATCATTTCAACCAGTACTTTAATTTATTTATGACCCTAATATAATTAGTTATCGGTCAAAATAAATTCTATTTCTAATTAAATAATAATCCAATTATTATTATGTTATATTTTCTTAATAGAACAAATATATTAATTCTTTACTCAGTTCGATGAATGCCCAATGTGTGTGACCTTATAGGATCCCGAAGTATTGAGTTGTTAAGGTTTAACCAATCCTTGTTCTGTAGGAGCTATTGGCTCGAGGTTCTAGACCGTAAATAGAACTCAATTACCTTAAACGACTGTAGTACACCTCTAGCAAGAGTCTACTATCCCCCATTACTCGGAACGTCATTTGTGCCTATGACTAAATCCTGGTTAATGCAATAGTTGCCCAATGTGATAAACTCCTTCCATTCTTTAATATTAGTACCATATGGTTTATAGGGTTCGATTAAAGTGTTAACCCACTAACAATGAGGTTGCTCCAAGCTATCCCAGTTATTTACTTATTTACCGAAGTATTGCTTTTACCATAATATGTTTGACTAGAAATTATTTCTATCAAACACATACTCTGATCAGAGGTTTATAGCAATCATCAATTCAACAAGTGGCCAAGTACAACTCCTTAATATATCTGGAGCGATGGATTCTTTCCGACTAGATAGCTCACCAATGTGCTATCATCACTATACCCAAAATCACTCGTGACACCCTAAATTAATGAGTGTATAGGAATGCCACAAAGTATAGCGATAGTATTACACAAGGTAACTAGTATCTTAAATTTTAGGATATTCACAAAGCTACTACATAAAGATAAACACTAACACCTTGATATATATACCAAGTGTTTATCTTATTACGGTCTCCAATATATCTAGCAGATATATCCATGTGTCAATCTTAAGGCACCACCTTCAGGTATAGGAGATTAACTACTTGGACCTATTCCAAGAAAGTTGACCACATGCTAGTCTTACTGCTTTGTCAATATCCTTTCTTGATGAAACTATGACTAGGGTTAGTTTAGACATAATCATAATTGCACATGAAGTAGATCTCTTTAAGTATATTCCAACTTTAATTTCTCTGACTTCATGTTATGATATGTCAAGGACTTTCATATACATATATCAATGAATATATTTTAACCAGTCATAATATATTTATAAACACATCGATATAAACAAAAGATTAAATGCCTTTATTAATTAAACAAATTATTCGTACCATTACATAATTAAGATATATCGCCCTAATTGCCTTAAGGGCATACATCATATATAACAAAAAGTTCCAAGTAGGAAACTACTGCTGATTCAACCACGGAGTCTGAGTACATTGCTGCCTTTGAAGTAGCAAAAGAAGCTATCTGGTTAAAGGGATTTATTGGTGATATTGGTGTGGTGCCTGAGATTGTTGATTTAATCACTTTGTATTGTGATAACAATGGTTCTATAGCTTAGGCAAAGGAACCATAGTCTCACCAGAAAAATAGATATGTACTTATAAAGTATCATATAATTAGGGAGATTGTTGATACTAAGATGATAAGATTAGAATAAGTCCCCACTGATCAGAACCTCACGGATGGTCTGACAAAGCCATTAACGCATGTCAAACATGACCAGCATGTGAAAGCATATAGAGTAAGAGAAATGGCTAATTGGCCTTAGTGCAAGTGGGAGTTTATTAGATATGATGTATGCCCTTAAGGCAATTAGGGTGATATATCTTAATTATGTAATGGTACGAAGAATTCATTTCATTAAAAAAGACATTTATTCTTTTATTTATATCAATGTGTTCATATATATTGTGACTGGTTTAAATATATTCATTGATATCTTTGTATAGAAGTCCTTGACATAAACATAGTATGAAGTGAGAGAAATCATAGTGGGACTATGATTAGTGAGACCTGCTTCATGTGCAATTATAATTATGTCTAAACTATCCTTAGTCATAGTTTCATCAAAAAAGGATATGGATGGAACGATAAGAGTAGCATGTGGTCAACTTTCTTAGAAAGGGTCCAAGCAGTTAACCTACTAAAGACTTAAGGTGGTGCCTTGAGTTTGACACATGGATATATCTGGAAGATATATTGGAGACTACAGTAAGATAAACACTTGATACATATATAAATGTGTTGGTGTTTATCTTCATGCATTAGTTTTGCTAATACCCTCATACTTGAGATGCTAGTTACCTTGTGTGGTACTGTCGCTGTACTTTGGGTCATACCTGTTCACTCATTAATTTAGGTTACCACGGTATAGTGATGACGACACGTTGGTAAGCTATATAGTCAGAAAGAATCCATCGCTCCGGATATATTAAGGAGTTATACCTGGCCGCTTTTTGAAGTGATGATTACTATTAACCTCTGATCAGAATCTGTGATTGATAGAAATAGTTTCTAATTAAAACACATTATGGTTAAAAAGTAATATACTTCGGTAATAAGTAAATAATTGGGATAGCTTGGAGCAACCTGGCTATTGGTGGGTTAACACTTTAATCAAACCCAATAAACTAGATGGTAGTAATATTAAAGAATGGAAGGAGTTCATTGCATTGGATAACTATTGCATAAACCGGGATTTAGTCATAAGCACACATGACATTTCGAGTAATGGGGGATGGTGGACCCTTGCTAAAGGCGTACTACAGTCGTTTAAGGTAATCAATATCTATTCACAGTCTAGAACCTCGAGCCAATAGCTCATATAGAACAAGGATTGGTTAAGCCTTAATAGCTTAGTACTTTGGGATCCTATAAGGTCACCCACTTTGGACTTTCATTGGACTGAGTAAAGAATTAATAGACTTGATCTATTATGAAAATATTAAGTAATGAATGGTTGGACCATTACCTGGTTAGACCAGAGATTTTATTTCTTAACCGGTAACTAATTTATTAGGGTCATAAAACAAAATATTTATTTGAATTGGAGAGAGAGCTAAAAAAATCGGACTGCTTAAAATTGAGGGTTGGACCCTTCACGAATAGTCCCCATAAGCCCAAAGGACTTGTGGGACCTACGCGAGCCCACATGAGTGCCTATGGCACTCGTGGAGTGTAGGCAACGCAAGCTGGGCTTGCACTGGCGTGCATTAAGGCCGAGCTAGGCTTGTAGGAGAGCCTATGAGGCCCAGCATGCGAGATAAGGCAGGCTCGCGAGAGATTGTCTTGTATGGCGGTAACTCAAGCTGGGTTGGCTTGGGCAGCATGCGAATCCATTAGGATCTACTTGTTTGTCTAAGGGCCCCATCCCGCATTAAATACGGGTAGCATTTGATCCCCCTATAAATAGGGCTCTCATTTCTCTTTTCAAATTGCACCACAAGCTCATTCGAGTCTTGATTTGAAATTCCAATGCGATATCTCTCAAATCAACTGAAGAGCAAATACTTTTAATTTTGGGTGGGTTTTTGGAGTGGTCTAGCAGCTACTTAAAACTCTGCATTTTTTCTCGAGGGAGGTTTTGGTTGGTGGGGTTCGTGTGGGTACTCATAGAGGCTATCCTATACTTGGAGGTTTGAGCAAGAAGGTTATGCTAAAGCATGCTTAAACTGGTAACTCTTCTAATTCTCTTTTAATTATTAAGTCATTTTCTTTAAGCTTTTTAAGACTTAATAATTATTATGCTTAGGTTATTTTGCATGCTAGTTTATTTTATACTTAAACTATAACTTAGAGTTATAACATGTTTAAAATAAAATATTTTTATGCTAGGATATAATTTAAAATTATGGTACGCCTAGCCTATGCATGCTAACCTAAGTAGAGAATTAATTTAGTTAAGGCTTTAATTAATTTATATGCAACTAATAGGAGTTTCTAGGGACAAGTGACACAATTTTGAATTTCCTTGCCTGCTATGCATGTTCAAATTGACTGTGAGTTCCCAACAATTATAAATTCATTCTTTCGATGATTTTGTTGACATAATTTATACATATGACGAATGGTGATTCATTCAACGACGATTTGCAAATTTGCCTATTCGGTTTCATCAAATATTTAAAAATATTTTGGTGATGAGTATATTTTTTTTTTAGTTCTATCATTTGTTTTTCTTTCCTTTTATATTATGTTATTTTTTTATCATGATAATTGTTATATATGTAGTTATATGTAATTATATCCTTGAAGGATATATAAAATAATTTTAAGTTTTATATTCCTGAAGAATATTTATGAAATTATACAACTGAAGGATATAATGATTAATTTTAATTTTTATATTCTTGAAGAATATATATACACTTATATCCTTGAGGGATATATCATTGTCGTTTACATATTCATACAAAAACATGGACTTTTGAATGATACTTTGTTAAAATAATATTATTGCTTATAAGATTATAAAAATCTTAATAGTTGACTATAAAAAATCATGCAAATATTTTGTATGAACTTTGAAGAAAATACATCTTACAATTCGGAATATATATGAACATGCTAATAGTTTCCACCTGAAGTGGAATAAAATTGATAAATTATTTTCACTCGAAGTAGAAAAGTAAAATTGATTTGAATAATATTTTCTACCCAAGGTAGAAAAATTAAATTGATAATTGATAACACCTAAAGTGAAAAAAAATCAAATTGATAAATTATTTTCACCCGAAGTGGAAAAATCAAAGTGATGAATTATTTTCAACCAAAGTTGAAAACTAAAATTCATGAATAAATTCCCCTCGAAGTGGAAAAATTGAATCAATGAATAAATTGCACTCAAAGTGGACAAATTAAACTGATGAATAATTTTCACTAAAAGTGGAAAAATAAATTGATTTTTACTAAAAGTTGAATAATTAAATTTTCACCAGAAGTGGAAAAATAAATTTATGAATTATTTTCACCATAAGTGAAAAAAATTACTTTGCACTAGAAGTGAAAAAAATAAATTGATAAATAATTCTCTTCTGAATTGGAGAAACGAAGTTGATAAATGTTGGATTAATTGAATTAAAATATTGATATCTTGATTTATATATTTTTTTAGAATCTACCCATCTTAAATCATCAAGAAATTTCGAAGTTTGATTGTTGGATCGTCAGTGGAAATTTAAGAGTAATTTCATGATTTAAATTTTACTATATTGGGGAACATATTGGTAATTTTTTTTATTTGTGTTGTCTTGTTTATCTTCGTTCTAATAAATTTTCGATATTATAAATATGACAATTATTGAATATTTGGATAATGATGTACAATATAAACGAAAGGCAAATGCCATTCTTATCTTCGCAGTTATCATAACAGTTGACTTTATAAGATCCTGTAGATCTTCGGAAAATATGACAACTTGAAAATTATATATTTTCCAAAAGCTTACTTTATGTGGAAAGAAAGTTAGTAATGTGAATTTATGCATAAAATGTTAATTTATTATTATTTAAAAAAAATGTGAATTTATTTGATAAAACTTTCTCTAACTTTTATGCATAAAATGTGCTCTTATACCAACATGTGCTCATGTTGTAGCACTATAGATAAAAAAATCATTACAAAAATATAATGAAAAAATTTGTTACATATTATTGAGCAAAGTAAGAACTTTTGTTGAATGCTATAAACATGCCTCGTTGGATCAAATCTATTGCTTGAAGTGAATGGAATCATATCATTATGTCAATTATATTAATTGTGGGTATTATTAATGAATAATTTCCAAAGTGGAAAACTAAAATTTGATGAATAATAACTACTAGAAGTGGAAAATCAAATTGCTGATAATAATATCCCCTAGAAGTGGAAAATCAAAGGAAATGAATCTTGCCGGTGTTGATTGAGGTCAAGGATAATGAAATAAATTCAGATATGAAAATAAATGAAAAATGTTACCATAATATTGGGTAAACATGAAAATTGTTGAATGCTCCCGAAGAGTCAATACTAACGTAATAAGGGGAAATAAATTTTAAATACTCGAGAAGAGCTAACATAATGTATTAAGGGAGAAAAATTGTTGAATGCTCTAAATGAGCTAGTACTAATAATTTATTAAGGGAAAAAAAAGTTGAATGGGCTAGAAGAGCCGGTATGAGTATTTCAAAGGAGAGAAAAATAATTATATATAATGCATTGTTTCTCCCAAATCTTCGCAGAAGATTATGAAAAATTAAAAATATTATCAGAAATGAATATTTATATTGAAACTGTGAGTAAAAATATTAAAGAATGTCTTTATGGTACAAATATATTTCAAACCAATTTAACTAAACTTGAAGTTTATATATTGTGATACTTATAACATTGGGGACAATGGACTAGACTATATTTTTGAGATTGATGAGAAAAATTGAAATTGCACATGGGAATCAAGTAAAGAACCATAAGTTTCTTTAAAATGATGAATTATTTTGTATTGTTTGTTCGCAAGAAAAATTTGGTAATAAAACTTTGTGGGAGTAAGGTTGGGAATTGGATCTCTATTATTTTAAAAAGAACATATTGTGCGATATATGTGGACCAATTCATCCACAATATAAATACTCTTCCGAAGAGGCGCAATCACTTGAAGTTGATGCTTTAACGAAATGGTCACATGTATGTTTTTATATGTCAATTGAGATAAAAGGTTGAATATTCTTAGCATATATGCATACTCACAATGGTCCGGCAGAATCATTTGTTAAACGTCTGCAATTAATTGCATGACTATTGATTATGCCAACATATATTTGTGCATTCATATAAGGGTATGTAATAGTGCATATAGAAACTTGTATATTTTTTTAAGACAGAAGCTACAATCTTGATTATTTAATTTCCCCAACAATTAGCTTTGATTATGAGCCCAATATTTCTCATCTAAGAATTTTCAGCTATGCAATTTATGTGCCAATAGATAATGGGCCAAAATGGGTCCTCAACGGAGATTATGAATTTTTACTGGATATGAATCTCCACGAATAATTAAGTATCTGGAGCCTTTAAAAAGCAATACGTTTACTGCAAGATTTGCAGATTGTATATCTGATCAAAATATTTTTCCAAAATTAGGGGAATAAAGTAGAAAAATAATTTTGGAACAGAAAATTTTAGGAAATGCTCCATCTTTAAATTTTATGGATCCTAAGTCAATTTTTATAGAAATTTTTGAAGAATAAATAAAAATAGCATTATAACAAGCCTGAAGCGTAGACGACCAATTTGTTCAAAGTATAACAACATTACCGACAATAACGATAATCTATTGACGATAAGTGTACTAATAAAAAAAACTTCTTGTAGAAGTACTAGCACCCGAAGTGTGAGCACTCGAAGTTGTTAAAAATGAGGAAACTGAAATAAATTGTATTAGTACATGTAAAAGATGGAATAACGATAAAATAGTTGTATACCATATTTTGCCTATATATGTGGCAAAAAATATTGAGAATGTGACTATTGATCATAAACTATAAAATGTTCGAGAAATGTCAAAAGTGACTGACGAATTGAAAATTAAGATGCAATTCAAGTAGAAGAACATTTCACAATACTTATTTAGTCAATATCTTTTTCCTATACTTACATTTGTTTATTTTTATATTTATATTATGTTGAGACATTATTCTATAGTGGAGGTAAATTTTTTTATATCTTATTAATTTTTTAGTGTACATTTGATTGATGTTGTTGCAGCGAACATATATAGTTCACATAATAATGATATTTACATGAAAATTTTGAAATTTTAAAATTGCAGGAAAAATATGGCAAATTAGAAGTTTATGTACAGGTCAAAAAGTCTATGCATGGATTAATATGATTTGGACGCAAGTGGTAAATCAATAATCGAAGAAGGTCCAATGATAATTTATGAAGAAAATGCCACTCGTATCGCTTAACTGAAGGAATTTTACATTGAAGGTGATAGACCAAGAATATATATTTTACTCAAATTTTTTCATGCTCATGATGTCATGAAGATTGGTCAAGTTCACATTTGCAAAGCTTGATCACGTGACAATATAGTGGATATTTTCACTAAGTTATTACCTTCTTTGATTTTCAAATGGTAAGTGCATAATATTGAAATGCGTCAATTCAATGATATATCTTGACTATTGTATTTTTTAGGGGAAAT
The DNA here is from genome assembly GCA_947683365.1 of Euphorbia pulcherrima. Taxonomy (NCBI): domain Eukaryota; kingdom Viridiplantae; phylum Streptophyta; class Magnoliopsida; order Malpighiales; family Euphorbiaceae; genus Euphorbia; species Euphorbia pulcherrima. The sequence goes on from CANTUS010000008.1 coordinate 5,961,848, forward strand.
AATATTACATATGAATATTGTACTCTTTTTTCCTTCGCTAAGTTTTGTCCCACTGGATTTTTCTTAACAAGGTTTTAACGAGACATATTCATATTGCATTGTCATTCAAAGGGGAAGTGTTATAAATATAATATAAATATATTATTAATTGGATGACTATTATGATATGAAACATCCCTCTTCAATTGTATTTATATCATATAACTTATGTCATTACAAGTTCATGTTCTTTACCTATAAATATAAGCTCATTCTATATGCAATACATATATACTAATAGACATATTACTTTCTCTTCATCTCTATTATACTCCACTTTTCTATTTGTTCTAATATATTCTTGTTATTCTTATTATTTTTTAACAAATTCATCACCCTTTATCTTTTCAACTTATTTCAACTTACTTTTCATCTACCAATTTTCTTCATATAAAAATCCTAAACCTATCTATGCAATTCCATTAAATTTCCATACATATTCTCTTCCATAATGTTTCCACAGCTGAATGAGACACGGTGTATTTAGCGAATTCAAAAAGTTTCATGTTTGACGGAAAAAAGAACGCAATATAAAATTTTAACAAAAAAAAATGATTGGAGGAGGAAGATTTGATGTTGTTTACAAATGGTGGATGTTGGAAAATAATGATCCGGAAGAACAATCAAGAAACTATCCGGATTTAGTTTGAAGAAAACAAAAACTTGTAAATCCAAATGGGAGCATCTGGTCCAAATCAAGTTATCAGGACATCCATTGAAGACTACAAATACCTAAGCATATGATGGAAGTATCCAGTTAAAGTTTGGAAAGTAAACAAACTTTGAACCGCCCAAAATAGCATCCGGAAGAACTAGTTGAATAGTATCCGGATATCAAGACTAAAAGTCATCCGAAAGACACAGTTATAAAGACAATAACTTTTCCCTCCACCTTTTTTGTTCTTCAAGTCAAAGATCCTTTCCCCATAAGCAAGACAAAAATGACAGCTAGCATTTTTCAGAAAAAAGGACAAAGGACTAACACAGGAAAGAGAAAAGGTAACAACCTTTTGTACCTAGACCAATAAGAAAGGTATGTGGCAGACACACACCGGACTACTAGCGTAAAAGTTGGTGAATCACTAAAATACAAGGAAAACAATCACTGATAACTTTTCAGCCTCAATCCCAAGGATCAAACGGGACATTTACACTGTCTAACGGATTGATCAATGGCTCCAGAAGTGCCACATTTTACCTGATCAACGGTGAAGATTTGATTCAAGTTTAATAACTCGCAATGGCTACATTTATGATGCAAGCCTATGAAAGGGAAGCTTCACAAGTTGAGAAGGTGCTAATTGATTTAAGAAAGAATTAACAAGAGAATTCGCTATTGCAATCAATAAACACATCCCTCCAAGAATTAAATAATTCCAAATCTGTTTGTAAGGATTCCCAAGTAAGTTATAAACATGAGGAACTCCAAAACCAAAACCTTTGAGAAAACCAAAGTGTAAAAGATCTCTTACTTATGTGAGTAGTGAGATTGGGATATAGCTTAAAGTTGGTGCTTTGAGTAGGATCTCCCTATAGGACTCAACTTAGATTTAGGGTAGAAATCTAAGTGGTATATCTTGCTAAAGACAAGAGGACTCAGCTAAGAGTTGGTGCTTCTAGCAGTATATCCTACATCCAGAAGGGGTTACCATCCGGAGACAAATTGTAAGGCTTGATTCCTACCAGTTTGGAAAGGAATCCATTAGTGGAAACACTCGGAGGAAGGAAACTCAGGGGACTAGAGTAGGCAGGGTCGAACTAGGATAAAACTCTGTGTTTGATTTTCTTACTCTTTACTTATTTGCATTATAATTCATATTTGCATCATCCGGATCCATCTTATCCGTAACATAATCAAACACGCCACACTAAGACTTTTTAAAGTCTATTAATTCCGCAAAAAAGGGTCATTCACTCCTCTTTGACCTTATCTAGACTCTCATAGGGACCGACAAGCAGTACAAGACCAAGTCCTCAAAACTAGAGATCTAACAATCTCGAGCTAAAGGTCTAAATTTTGATCCAAGAATCAAAATGAGTTTCCAAAACTCACAACTCCTTCTCGAGGGTATGCCTATTTCCCATCCTCCACTCTTCACCCGTGAACACTATACATTCGGGTAGAATCGGATGAAGAACTTCATTCAAGAACAAAGCATGTTAGCATGGATGGCTATTAAAGATGGCCCATATAAGCCTACTCATGAAGTAGAGGGTATAACTACTTGCAAGCCCTCAAGTTTATGGGATGAGAATGATTGTAAAAAATTGCGTGAAAATGCAAATGCTATTAATATGCTTCATTGTACTCTTAGTACAACTGAGTTCAATAGAATATCCGGATGCGAGACTGCACAGGAGATCTGGCAGAAGCTGGAAGTGACCTATAAAGGAAGAAATAAGGTCAAAGAAGCCAAAATTGATCTACTACAACAAAAGCTAGAATCCTTCAAGATGGAGCCTAAAGAATCCATCAGCAACATGAATACTAGATACACTAATCTAGTAAATGAGCTGATGAGGCTTGGGAAGGAGATCTCAGAAGTAGATATGGTCAAGAAAATACTCCGGAGCCTCACCAAGGAATGGGACAACAAAAAGACTGCAATTGAGGAAGCTCATGACTTAAAATTCTACAGTTATGATGAACTCATTGGTAATCTCCTAACTCAAGAGTTATCCTTAGAAAGATATAGCCAACAGGAGAAAAAGCCTGAGGAAAAAAAGAAGGCTACTGTACTCAAGGTAGATTCAGCTGGATCAGCCTCTTCTGGATCAGACAAGCTACCAAAGGAATCTAATTACAGCAAAGAAGATATGGCTATGCTGGCTAGGTATTTTGATAGATTCCTAAAGAAGAAGGATAGGAGAAGATCCAAGAGATATGAATAAAAAAGATATAGGCCAAGAAAGGCTCTGGAAGAAAAAAAGGATCTGGAAAAACAAGTTGCATATTTCAAATGTGGAGAAAAAGGCCACTTCAAAACTAAATGCCCTAAGCTTAAAAAGGATAAGAAACACAAGAAGAAGGCAATGGTGGCCACTTAGAGCAATAGTGAAGAAAGCAATTGCTCATCTTCAACAGAAGAAGAAGAAACTGCCAAATGTGCATTCATGGCACTGACTGATTTGGAAGCAGAATAATCCAGAAGAAATCCATCTAAGTAAGATATTGTGCAAATTGAAGAATCTGAATCAGAGACATACAGTACTGAGGTAAAATCTCACTCTAATTTTGTTTCTAACTTTGAACTTGCTAGAGCTTTAGGGATTGTGATCAAGAATGTGTGGAAGAACACAAAAGCTATAAAATCCCTATGAAGACAAGTAATAGAGCTTGCAGAAGATGGTGAAGCATTGGCATAAGATGTCAATTTGATGAGAGCCACTACACACATTGATGTGGTTGAAGAAAACTTCCTGAGAAATCAAGTACATAGCTTAAGTGCTAACTTGATTGGGTTAGATAGGGAGCTAACTCTGAAGAAGGAAGCATCCAGAAGGAAACCATGTGCTTCTCAACAAAGAAAGAATCTAGGACCATCAAATCAAAAAAAGAGGAAACCTCAGAGGCAGCCTCAAGCACAAAGATTCATAGCTACTAAAAAGGGAAAAGCTAAGGCTGTATCAAATGAGCAACCTGCCAAGCAAAGAAAGAATTACAAAGCAGAAGTTACACCTCCAACCAGCTTCTGGATACACTCTAGACGGACAAGTATACAAGAAGCTGGATATGTTGGAAACTATAGAAAGGAGGATCTTCAGAAGATCTAGAAGAAGCATGAGCAAAGCAGACCCATCTCAGGGTGTAGGTTTTGTGGGAAAAATATTCATATTACTAAATTATATAGACTAAAAAATGGTTATTATGATGTTTATCATTGGCCTAAAATGGTTGATAACCCAAGAGGACCCAAATCTAATTGGGTACCCAAACCTACTTGATCTATTTTGCAGGTATGCCTTAGATCCACATTAGATCAATACACATGGTACATTGATAGTGGATGCTCAAGGAACATGACTGGTGATGAGAAAGCCTTCATCACTTTAATCCAGAAGAAAGGTGGAAAAATAAGCTTTGGAGATAACCAAAAAGGATAGATCATTGGACATGGAACCATTAGATTTGAAATAAACATAGAAGATGTCTCATTAGTTGATGGACTAAAGTTCAACTTGCTTAGTATAGCATAACTCTATGAGAAAGGAAGAAAAGTCACCTTTGATTCCGGAGGATGCTCAATCTATGATAGTAAGTTAAATCAACTCATTCTTTATGCACCTAGAGTTAATAATGTTTATTGTGTTAACATTAAAAATGAGAGAAAAAATATATGCTTGGTGTCTAAAGAAGAAGAATTATGGCTATGGCACCGGAGGTTGGGACACGTAAGCATGAACCTCCTGTTCAAATTAGCCAAAAAGGAATTATTTGTGGGTTTGCCTAAGGTAGCTTTTGATAAGGATCACTTAGGCACTACATGCCAATTAGGTAAACATCATAAGAAAAGCTTCCCTTCCATCTCATACATACCTTTCAAGAGAGTTCTTGAACTCTTGCATATTGATCTCTTTGGTCCTATCAAACCATTGAGTCTAGGTAGAAGAGAATATACCATGATCATTATGGATGACTATTCTCGCTATACCTGGGTTGCTTTGCTAGCTAGCAAAGATAAAGCCTTTGACTAATTCTCAAAAACATTCATCTGAATAAAAGTAGAACATGGCATAAGCAGTGCACACATTCGGGGTGATAATGGTGGTGAGTTAAAAAATTAGCACTTTGTTGAATTTTGTGACTCTAAAGGCATTGAGCATAACTTTTCTGCTCCTCATATACCTTAAAAAAATAGGGTTGTTGAAAGGAAAAATAGAACCTTAGTTGAAATGGCTTGGACAATGCTAAGTGAGAACAATCTGCCTAGATATTTTTAGGGTGAGGCCGTAAACACAACATGCTACATCATAAATAGAGCTCTTATTAGAAAGACCTCAGAAAAGACCCCATATGAAATCTGGAAGGGAAAGAAACCCAAAATTGGGTATTTCAAAGCCTTTAGATGTAAATGATACATCCTGAATGATAGAGAGAAATTAGGAAAATTGATCCCAAGTCTGATGAAGCAATTTTCCTTGGCTACTCAACATATAGCAAAGCTTATAGAGTCTATAACAAATGAACCTAAACTGTGGTAGAGTCAATACATGTAGATTTTGATGAGATTAACCATTCAGGAAGAAGAAGCTCAATCCAAAAGATTTAATTCTGGAAGCTAAAAATATTAGAGAAAAGGAATAAGTGCAGATTCTAGATTCCTTCCAAATCAAGAAATATACGGAAGAAGATGAAGGAATTAATCTCAACTCAGAAGTTCCACAAAGTTATCATAATCACCATGAGATAAACTTTATGGATAATCAATAAGAGGTTATAGTAGTTGAGGAACAAGCTCCAGACCAGCATGCAGATCTTCAAAGGGAAATCAGAACTCATAGAAATCATCCTATAGAAGCCATTTTGGATGATGCCCAAAATACCGTGAGAACCAGAGGACAACTCAACCAGATGATGAGCCATACTGCTTTTGTCTCTCTCATTAAGCCAAATAAATTCCAAGATGCAGAAGAAGATGAAAGCTGGATGATGGCCATGCAAGAAGAACTAGATTAATTCACCAGGAATGATGTGTAGGATCTAGTGGCACCACTAAAAGGAAAGTCAATCATTGGCACCAAGTGGGTATTCTGAAATAAGCTAGATGAATCCGGAGTGGTAGTAAGAAATAAGGCAAGATTATTTGCCCAAGGCTACAATCAACAGAAAGGCATTGACTTTGAAGAATCCTTTGCCCCTGTAGCAAGATTAGGGGCAATCCGGATTCTATATGCTTTCGCATCATTCATGGGATTCACATTGTTCCAAATGGATGTCAAAAGTGCATTCCTAAATGGAGTCATTCAAGAAGAAGTCTATGTCAAACATCCACCTAGGTTTGAAGACTCAAAGCATCCGGATCATGTATACAAGCTGAAGAAAGCCCTCTATAGATTAAAGCAAGCATCCAGAGCTTGGTATGAGAGGCTCACTACATTTCTCATATCTAAGAGGTACATCCAAGGTAGGGCAGATACAACTCTTTTCATCAAGAAGAAGAAGGATGATCTAATTCTAGTTCAAATTTATATTGATGATATCATTTTTAGAGCAACAGATGAAAAGATATGTGAAGAATTTAGCACTTAAATGCAGAAGGAATTTGAGATGTCAATGATAGGAGAACTCAATTTCTTCCGGGGTTTGTAAATCAAGCAAAGTCCGGATGGAATTTTCATCAATCAATCTAAGTATACCAAGGAGATTCTAAAGAAGTTTGAAATGGACAAGAGCAAACCAATGTCCACTCCCATGGGATCAGATACAGTCCTATCAAAGGATTGTGAATGAGAAGAAGTAGATCAGAAGCTTTATAGAGGAATGATTGAATCACTGTTGTACTTGACAGCTAGCAGACCTAACATACACTATGTAGTTTTCTACTGTTCAAGATATCAATCCAATCCTAAGGATTCACATCTCAAAGTAGTAAAGAGAATCCTTAGATATCTCCCAGGAACCATTAAAGTTGGGTTATGGTATCCTAGTAATGGGAATTTCACATCTAAGGCTTCACTGATGTAGATTATGGCAAAGACATTCTTGAGAGGAAGAGTACATTTGGAGGTTGTCACTTTCTTAGAGATTGTTTAGTATCATGGAATAGCAAGAAGCAAACTTCAGTTGCTTTACCAACCACAGAAGGAGAATATATGGCAGCAGGAAGTTGTGTAGCTCAACTCCTATGGATCAAGCAATAATTAGAAGATTATGGAGTTCAATCCGGATGTGATGAAGTAATGTGTGACAACAAAAGTGCCATTGATGTGTCAAATAATCCAGTGCTCTGTAGCAGGATGAAGGATGTGAACATTAGGCATAACTTCATCCGGGATCATGTGATGAAGAAGGAAGTTGCATTGGCCTACATTCCAACCAATGAACAAAGAGCATACATCTTTACTAAACCATTAAGTAAAGATCAATTCAATAAGCTAAGGGAGTCAATTGGAATGTCCAATCCAATTTAAAGGGAAATCCGGAAGACAATCTGGGGTTAGTTTGTAGTTCTATGAGTTAAGGAATTTTGAAGTTCTATGAGTTAAGGAATCAGGAAGAGAAGAAGAAATTATGTTGACTCTGGAACCGGAGAAAAGACCGTTAGCTCAGCAGACAAGAGTGACATATGGCAGTAAAAGCGCGTAAAGGTAACTGTCCACTTTTTGAATTTCAAAAGTTTATTGGGCATTACACGTGTGACAAAAAGAACTAGTTATTTTGGAAAATAAACTGTTCCAATTCTCCATTTAAACGCCATTTACCACTCTCCTAAAGTTTCACCTGACACATCATCCATCCAATCAAAATTAACGGCATCTGGATTACCATTATATACTCACTTTGGGAATTTTATAAAAACCCCCCAAAATCGTTCTCCTTCTTCACACAAGCAAGTTCTTACTGTTGCTCTGCAAATTTCAAAACTCAGAACCCTAAATTCGCAAACATCCTTCAGTCTCTCAAACGGCACCCACAAAGTCTCAAACCAAAATCATCCTTACCTAAAGAAACATTTTCAATATAGAAGACCTTAATGATTCTGATTTCATTTCGGTTAAGAAAACTGCCTCTGACACCGTTGTTCCGTCAGATTACCTAGGAGATAACTATTTATTCTCAACTGACCCATTCAACCAGCTTCTCAGAGATTAGGGATTGGAAACCTTCCTTACCATGCATAACCTCACCTATCCAGTGTTTGTGAAGAAATTCTATGACAACCTCAAGGCGCATAACTACTATGACGCCCTCCTGACCACTATAGATGGCAAGGTGATTACCTTGGCTTTAGAATTCTTCGTTACTCATCTCAACATGAAGAATGATGAAGTAATTTTGAGATAAGATAGAGATGAATAGAAGGTGAAGTATGAATCATTAAAGTGGCCACCCTAAAGATATTTTGGAGATAAATTCTCCACTTACTGGCCAGAAGTTCCTAAATTCCTGCAATTTATATTAGCAAAATCTGTGCTCATCTGGAAGGGCTCCCATACTACTGTCTTCTCACTCAAAAATTGTGTTATACAACATTGGACAAATAGCATTACAGTTAACATGCCACTGCTTCTAATCCACTTAAACAGTACAAATATAGTCATGGAGGCCTCATCACCAAAATCTTGGTTGAAAATGGCATTGATGTTACAAAGGAAGAATCTATAGATAGGAAGGCCATCTTGGAGTAAAACTTCAAGAATTTATACTTTGGCAAAACGTGGGATGAAGAAAAGGCTATTAAACAGAGGGATGAAAAGAAGAAAAAGAACAAGGCTAGGAAGGCCATAGTGGAGATCGCACCGAAAGCTAAGAAACCCAGAGCCACTAAGCCAGAAGCTCAAAGAAAACTTAATGTTAAGGCAACAGTTGAGAAGCAAGATGAGGACACTCTGTCCTTGACCCAATTGATGGCTAAATGTCCTGCTAAGAAGCCAAGAGGAAGGCTAATTAAAGCTGATGACAAAATAGAAAGGCCAGTCTATGACCTGGAAGTAAAAGAAGACATTACAGTAGCTACTACTACAATCAGGGAAGATTATAAGAAGGGGAAAAAAGAAGTATAGAATAAATCCTAACAGAGGAGAATGAGTCTGACAACGAGGAAACTAGAGAAGGGGAACCCGCACCCAAAAGGAAACTCCGGAAGAGGGGATTAACCTTCCGTGAGGCATTAAAGGCAGAGAGAGTAAAGCTTCAAATTAAAAAGCCATATATAGGAATCTAAATCCACAAACCATCTCCCAAAGCAGCCACACCAGTCGACCTGAGCAAGGGAAAAGAGCTGGTGGTATTCACTGAGAAGCCAATTCCTCAGGATAATATTTTCCCGGAAGATCCTCATAGGAAATGATGTCTGCAGTCCAGGATAATCTTAAAACCAATAGACTAACAAAGGAAGGACCCGGAGGCTCATCCGGAGCAGCAGCCATAGAAAGCCCACCTATCCTCTGAGGTCTTAAAGATCTTGCTCTTCTTAAGGAAGCTAATTATCAGGATGAGGATTTATTCAACTTTCAGGTAAGATCAGGGCTTCTTTTGAAGAACTTATCGAGTGTAGAATTAGAAGTGGTAGAGCTGGAAAGTCTTAAAAAGGCATTTAGAGGGAATGGTGAGGATAATACCACCATTTTAGGAAATGAGATGATAATAGTAGTTAGTCCTATCCAGGCAACAGAAGGGAACAATGAGGAAAATGCCATCATTCCAGATACAAAAGAGGGAGTGGGAAGTCCTATAAAGGCAAAGGATGGGGAGATTGAGGATAGTTCCAGTCTTTCGGATGTTGGGAGAGAAAACCAAAATGAAGTAGAACAAGCAAAAATTCAACGATATAATCAGGTAATTTCTCTCCTAAATAGTTCCACTACTGATGAAACTCCAGCTGATGATGCCATTGAGGTTGAGGATAACTTAGGTACAAACACCCAAACTGTGCCTAAGAACAACCAGTCCATCCCGGAACATAATGTTCCAAAGGAGGGAACTAGTCTGGGACCTAATGAGAACACTTCCAAAGTGGGCTCTATAGGCAAGGCCATTCCTGAGGAAAGGGAGGAAGAAAGAGGTATTATGCCAAGGGCTAAAGAGAAGAGAGATGATGTAGAGCCATCTAGATCATCTAGCAACAGTTCAAGCTCTGAAGAAACTTTATCCTCCTCTTCTGGTGAACTGACAAAGCCCAGAACTGTAAATCCCAAGCCAACTAGGAGCGAAGAACTGAGAATGACTCTTAGACTGATAGAAGAAGCTACTATTGAGGGACACATGGAAGACAATATTTCCAAAGCTCTTTGGGAAGTTATCACTACTCTTAAATCCATAGAGAAATTAATAACTGATTAATCACTATCTCTGGATTTACAATCAGATGTTGAGGAAATAAAAGGCATTGTGCAGAGAATAGAGAAGAAAGTAGAGGATTTCCCAACTACTGAATTGGTGGCAGAAGTCTCGCTTGCCAAGATTACTCCAATATTGGAGCAGATGAACTTAAATATTGCAAGAGCAAGTCGCTCAGAGATAATGAATGAGCTAAAAGAGCATCTGGATCATAAGTTTAAAAGCTTGGAAAAATTCATTTCGGGAGTAGTTGCAGAGGGTGGAAAGAGTATAGTATCCGGATTGACTTTGCTTAATGAGGAACATCAAGCCATATAAGAAATGCTCATAAGATTTCTTGATGAAGTCCTCCCTAAATTGTTAAAGAAGCAACTGGATGAATTCAGTGATCACTGTGGCAGCCATGTGTCTGGAATAAATGACATGATTAAAAATCTCCAAGAGGCTTTCCACAAGGATCTCACTATGCTCAACACCAGTATCCATAATGTTTGGAGAGGTATATGCCAAGATATTGAATCTATAAAGTCAGGTTAGGCTAATCTATCCATCTCTGGATCCTTATCTCTTACTACAGACAGCCTTCTCATACCAGTGGTTAATGGCCTAGTCAAACATATAGGCGACACTAGATTTTTTGGGTACAAATGCGGTCTGACTCTGCTCAAGTCTATGTTTCCATATTTTGATAAGGATGATTAAGCCCATGCGCTAAGAATGATTCCAGAAATGACAAGATCCTATAAGGAGCTTCGAACCCTAGTAAGGCCATTTCAACTCCTTCCTGCCATAATTGAAACAATCTTTGAAAAGCACTCCCAAGAAAATATAGACTATTCTGTTTACTCAAAGGCATGGCAGAAAAGCTGGGATAAGCACACATATATGGTGATAGACCCATAATCAGATGAAAATAATAAGGGGGAGAAGAGCACAACCAGCAAGGGGTATGATGATATGGAAGTAGATAGGTAAATGTTCAGTTAGCTATTGTTATCATGTAAAAATCTTGTAATAGCTAGCTTTGAAAATTTTCACTTATATGTTCTTTATATCTGTAATCCAGAACTTCATTGATGTTAACCATTGTTAACAGCAGAAGTATATATAGTGAAAAAAATTTACATAAAAATGCTTCTAAGTACAATCTATAATTGTACTTAAAAAATATAGAAGCCAAAGATGCAAAAATATCGAGAGAGTTAGGATGCTTAATTATGGTGGAGTAAATCTTGTAAATGACTAAGTATCAAGAATCATACTTAGATCATATCCCCTTATACTTATTTGTGCTTAGTTTTTGTTTCCATTAAATTGGGGAAATTGTTGAAAAATAATGATTCGGAAGAACAGTTAAGAAACTATCCGGATCTAGTTTGAAGAAAACAAAAACTTGTAAATCCAAATGGGAGCATCCAGTCCAAATTAAGTTATCAGGACATCCATTGAAGACTACAAGTACCTAAGCACACAATGGAAGCATCCAGTTAAAGTTTAGAAAGGAAACAAACTTTGAACCTCCTAAAACAGCATTCAAAAGAACTGATTGAATAGCATCTGGATATCAAGACTAAAATTCATCCAAAAGACACAATTATAAAGACAAAGGGAAAAGTTTCGAAAATAACTTTTCCCTCCACCTTTTTTGGTCTTCAAGTCAAAGATCCTTTCCCCATAAGCAAGATAAAAATGACAGCTAGCATTTTTTCAAAAAAAGGACAAAGGACTTACACAGGATAGAGAAAAGGTAACAACCTTTTGTACCTAAACCAATAAGAAAGGCGCGTGGCACACACACACACACACACACTAGAATACTAGCGTAAAAGTTGGTGAATCACTAAAATACAAGGAAAATGATCACTGATAACTTTTCAGGCTCAATCCCAAGGGTTCAAATGGGACATTTACACTGTCTAACGGATTGATCAATGCCTCAAGAAGTGCCACATTTTACCTGATCAACAGTGAAGATTTGATTTAAGTTTAACAACTCACAACGGCAACATTTATGATGCAAGCCTATAAAAGGGAAGCTTCACAAGTTGAGAAGGTGCTGATTGATTCAAGAAAGCATTAATAAGAGAATTTGCTATTGTAATGAGTAAACACATCCCTCCAAGAATAAAACAATCCAGATCTATTTGTAAGGATTCCCAAGTAAGTTATAAACTTGAGGAACTCTAAAACCAAAACCTTTGAGAAAACCAAAGTGTAAAAGATCTCTTACTTGGTTGAGTAGTGAGATTGAGATATAGCTTAAAGTTGGTGCTTTAAGTAGGATCTCCTTGTAGGACTTAGCTTAGATTTGGGGTAGAAATCCAAGTGGTATATCCTGCCAAAAACAAGAGGACTCAGCTAGGAGTTGGTGGTTCTAGTGGTATATCCTACATCCGGTAGGGGTTACCATCCAGAGACAATTTGTAAGGCTTGATTCCTGTTAGTTGGAAAGGAATCCACTAGTGGAAAAGCTCAGAGGAAGGAAACTCCGGGGACTTGAGTAGGTGGGGCTAAACCAGGATAAAACTTTGTGTTTTATTTTCTTAGTCTTTACTTATTTGCATTATAATTCATATTTGCATCATCCGGATCCATCTTATCCGGAACATAATCAAACATGCTACACTATGTCTTTTTTTAAGTCTATTAATTGCATGAAAAAGGGTCATTCACCCCTCTCTGATCTTATCTAGACAGGGACCAACAGTGGATCCATGAAAAATTTGTTAGTATTCTTGCTAGAGGGAGGAAAAAGAAAAAAAATATTTTAAATATTTTTTTGTATACAATTTAGAATAGAAATAAGATTTACGAAATTAAAAAAGTTATGACTTTTTTGTGTATATAAATAGTTCTTCAATAGTGGATTGAGAAGAAGAAGAAGAACACGCATGAGGGAGATATTTTTTATTTAATTTCTATTTGATTTTTAATCAAATTACAGAATCCACTCTCTTTATAAACTAAAGTTCGCCACATCATCTGTCACATTGGCTTCGAGGGGTTATGTTATACAAATTTACCAGTTTTAGGGAGGAAAGTGATGCACTTGGAAGTTTGGGGGTGTATAAGGGCAGTTAGTGCCAACATATATAATTTTCCTATTGATTGATATGTGTATATGTTTAAGATGTTGGGAACTGATAGTCAAGTTAAAAATGTGTGAGCGGACGACGTTTCGTGAGGCGATAGCAAGGCTGGGCCAGTGGGCCGGCCTCTTTAAATAAATGGGGGATGAGAGTGATGTGATTGGAAAATGGTTTTGCATATTTTAATGCTCAAAAGATACGAGAACAAAATCCCATACTTAAAATAGAGTCGCCACTCGGTTCAGCTCAATCGGGAAGTTTTTGGTATGACTTTCCCACCGGGTGGTTAGACCATACCTTAAGTAGAGATTCCGAGCTCGGATGATGTTATCTATTTTTCATTAGGCCAAGTTAAGATACTTCATTCTTTCTTAATCGGTTTAATCCATCCTATTTATTTATGTTATCAGTTATTCTGTTATTTTTGCGTTCATCAAGCAATTGAAATGATGAATAGAATATTTACAACCATTCAAAAATAAGCGCGAAAAATAAAATTATTACCAAGCTTTCAAACCCTGTACATTTCTCTATACGATAAATAAAGTACCTGAATGTCCGATTTATATCTACGTACAGAACATGGTTGGCACAGATATGACATATTTTATTTCCCATATTATAAAGCCCGATTGGATGGCTAAAATGAGGTTCAAATGGTTTTTGTGGGAAATTTCATTTTTTAACCAAATTTTAGATTTCATCCTGGCTTTAATAGGATTATAAGTGAGAAATGCCACACATTATGGGGTGGGATCTATTTCCGGAAGGTTTTGGACCTCCCTCGTTACACTATACATCCTAGTTTTGGACAATAACTAATCTGAGAACATATGAAAATAAAACTACTATCCAGAAAGTCATGCCACCGACGATGCAAGTGATGCCGCCGGTGATAAGGTTGATGTCGCTGGCGGCATGGATGATGCCGCCGGCAAGATTAATGATATCGGTGGTGACATCAGTATACATGCAGGTTGCATGGCTTTCTAAGTACCATAAAGAAAGGGTCCCACAAGAAAATGAAGTTTCTGGGGAATGTGATGCCACCGGCAGTATTAGTGATGTCTCTGGTTATATGGCTGATACTGCCGGCGACATCACATGTCTCCGGTGACTTCAATTTCTTGCAGTAGTAGGGATAGCAGTAAAAAATGATCGAAAACCTAAAAAAAAGAATATAAATTAATAAAAATTAACACAAATCAGTAATATTAATGTCAAAGAGCTATGAGACTCAGGATTTATACCTCGAGGCCGTGAATCCACCTCTTTATGAACTAGAAAGAAATGCCTCCAGGGAGCTTGTTACGATGATTTAGTAGTAAATTTACGTAATTCGGGTTTCTAAATCCAATTAAGTTCATTTTAACTACATGATTTACCGATTTTAAGCTCACAATCAGAGAATTCAAAGATGAAAAAACAAGGAAAAATGGACTGGAATCCTTTTTTCTATCTTATCTAATTCTTATCTCACTAAAATCTATTTTCTCATTCTAACCTTAAACTTCTAACATTTGATGGTTCCTCTTCTTCAAATTGCAGCTCAAGGTGTGCTTTTATAGGTGAAATGGGGTGGTTTTCAAGACTTTTTTTTGACCAATTCCTCTAAAAGTGGCTGAAAGGCTGTCTGTCTAGGGACCCTCTTTAGATCATACCACCGGCAACATGGCGATGCCACCGGTGGTATGAATGATGCCACCGACAACATGGTGATATCGCCGATGGTATGGCTGATGCCGCTGGTGGCATCAGCCTTCAGTATGCCGACAGGCAGTGGGCCTAAGAGCCTAAAAAATAACTAAAAGTGGTTTAATAGTGGGTGAAAAGGCATCTTTTTGATTTTTAATGGTATTTTAATGGGTATTTTTTAATTTAGGTTTAAATTATCAGTTCAAGCTCCTGCCGGACGTGTTATCGGCCACGTCGAACTGGATTCTACCAAGTATAAAATTTACGAGGAATGTTATTTTGGTAATAAAAATTCTAAAGAGAACTTTTATTTTGAGGCATTAAAATTGAGTACACGTCATCATCGTCTCGTGAGAGGGACTGTAAAATCCGGTGATCACAGGCTGCCCCTCGGGGGATCACTGCTGCCACAGGTCAGTATGATCACATGAAAGAGCAAGGGATAGGAATGATACCTGATGGGTGACTGGTTTGCCCCTTGGTCGGACTTGTGCTTTGTGGAAAGGATGCCCCTTGGTCGGAGTTATGCTTTGTGGAGAGTTTATCCTTTGGTCGGACTTATACTTTGTAGATTGGTTGCCCCTTGGTCAGACTTATGCTTTGTAGATTGGATTCCCCTTGGTCAGACTTATGCTTTATGGATTGGTTGCCCCTTGGTCGGACTTACGCTTTGTGGAGAGTTTATCCTTTGGTCGGACTTATGCCTTGTGGATTGGTTATCCCTTGGTCGGACTTATGCTTTGTGAGGAGATTGCCCTTTGGTCGGACTTATGCTTTATGGAGTGATTGCCCCTTAGTTGGGCTTACACTTTATGGAGAGATTTCCCTTCGGTCGGGCTTATGCTTTGTGGATTAGTTGTCCTTTGGTCGGACTCGTGCTTTATGGAGTGATTGTCCCTTGGTCAGACTTTGTGCTTTGTAGAGAGGTTGCCCCTTGGTCGGGCTTATGCTTCGCGGAGAAATTGCCCCTTGGTTGGGCTTGAGCTTTGTAGAGTGATTGCCCCTTGGTTGGGCTTATGCTTTGTGGAGTGATTGCCCCTTGGTCGGGCTTTCACTTTGTGAAGAGATTGCCCTTCGGTCGAGCTTATATTTTGTGGAGTGATTGCCACTTGGTCGGGCATTCACTTTGTGAAGAGATTGCCCTTCGGTCGGGCTTTTTGTTTTGTGGATAGATTGTCCTTTGGTCGGACTTAGGCTTTGTGGAGGGATTGCTCTTCGGCCGGGCTTATGTTTTATGGAGTGATTGCCCCTTGGTCGGGCTTGTGCTTTGAGGAGAGTTTGTCCCTTGGTCGGACTTTTTTATTTTATAGATTGGTTACCCCTTGATCGGGCTTGCGCTTTATGGATAGGCTATCCTTTGGTCGGACTTGTGTTTTGTGGATAGGTTGTCCTTTGGTCGGACTTGCTTAAAATTTGAATTGGAGGGGCGATGTCGCCGGTGGCATGAATGATGTCGCTGGCGGTATGGAGCGATGCCACCGGCGGCGTGAGGGCCAAGTGGTAGCTTTGACTGGTCAAGCAATTTCAAAATTTGAATTGAAGGGCGCGATGTTGCTGGCGGTATAGAGTGATGCTGCTGGCGGTATAGATTGGCAGTTTTAGATAAATTAAAACTCCTCGAATTCCACGCGGTAGTTTAAAAGGAAGTAAAACTCCCTTCTTCCTCATATACAGAAACCGTACCCCCCTTCTCCTATTCTCCAAATTTTCCAATTTCCTTTTTGTCATTCTAATCATGAAGAGAATCGCCAAGGCTTTCAGGGGTAAATCTGCTAAGGTTGAAAATTCTCTCCATTCCTGCAGCTTATGGCCTAAAGGAGATGGCCAAGATGTATGGCTATGGGATCAATTCTCCCATCACCAATCTGACCCTAGAGAAGGAGAAGCACCTCTGTTATATTCAGGTAATCCCGCAAAATCCGAATCTCCTCTTTTTGGGTTGGGTTTTGATTTGGTCTTAAGCTTGAAATCATGCCATGATAGGAGTCATAAGTGTGAAATAGACTGATTATAAACTGATATTGCATGCTTTAGGTTCGATTTCAAGCTTATGGTTTGATTGATTGCGATTTTTGTGGTTTTGCCACGATGGGTGCGATTTTAGGGAAAACAAGTTCTGCCCACACGTAGTGATGTCGCCGGTGATATGAGTGATGTCACTAGCGGCATTAGTCCTTGTAAAAAGGCCTAAGGAAGTCTGATGTCGCTTCTGTTTGAAGCGATGTTACCGGCGATATCATTCCATACCTCGATATCACTTCTAGTAGAAGTGACATCAGCAGCTTTCTATCAGGTTCCAGCGATGAGAAAATAAGTAGGACTTATCTATTTTGTTTTCGATTTTGCAGCCATATAAACTGACTTATACCGGGGGGATGGGCACCATCGACGAGTGGTGGCACCATATTTCAGAGAAGGACCCCGAGCTTGCGTTCGCCATTAATGAGACGGGATTCAGGGACCTAGCTCGGATAATGCCAATGTTGATGCCCAAGCTCTCTCATTCAGCCGTGATAGCCCTTACCGTGATATGGTCTGAGACTACCCACACTTTTCACTTCTCTTTTAGGGAAGTGACAATTACACCCTTCGATGTCATAGCTATGACCAGGCTTCCTTAGACAGATGAGGTCATTCACTTCGATGCTTACATAAATAAATACCATGTTGAGAGGCCCGTAGTGAGGCAGGTAAAGGAGCTGTTCGATTTGAAGCCCATCTCAGGGCGGCTATCTTTTGGTGAGTTGCACCAACAGTGGACCATGTAGATGTGGTGCCTGAGGATGAAAGAGATGCTTGTGTTCGATCTTTCATGATTTCTTTGCTCACCGTGCTATTCTTCCCAATCTCGGGGAGCAAGATCAATTATGTGCTGATAACTGCTGTAGAGGACGTGGTGGGCATTAGGAGGAAGAATTGGCCGAGGGCCATCTTGGCTTAGCTATACAATGGGCTGGACATGGGAGCCCGGAAGAAGGTGAAAGCCCTTCACCTCTGCCATCTGTTACTCCAGGTACGTCTTCTTGGAAGCATTTATCTTGGCTGTGCGCTTTTCATTCATTGTGGATGCATTTTTGAACTGATTTATTATTATTTGTGCAGGCTTAGGATTTTGAGCATCAGATCCTCCTGCCGGTCGAGTTCAAGAAGACTGTACTGCCGGGCTCCCACTTTCTCGTCCGCTGGTGTGGGGGTGTTGGCAGGAAGGCCAAGTATCCTACCAAATACAGGGAGGTCCTTAGGAGCATGCAGTTGAGCTCGGTATGCAATTTTTAATTTAGTCCTTTTTTACACTCAGAACAACACAAAAAGCATTTATGAACTTATATTGGTTGTTTTGGTTGATTATTGGTGTAGCTTATCCTAGATCCATTCGATGGAGTGGAGAACCTAATAGAGGTTGCGAGGGTTAGGAGGGAGGTGGACGACCGTCAGTTTGTCATGAACTATCCTTTGTCCTAGCAGTGGTATCTAGGTGAGCGCGTCCGAGGCTGGAGGTCCGTCCCGACTGCCGATAGATCGGTGCTTGCTGATCCTCCCAGGGGCTTATAGTTCCCCCATTTGGTGATCACCTCCGAGATCGATAAGGCTAATTATATCAAGGGGAACGACCGAGTGATCCCTAGCATCCTCGGACTCTACGAGCAGCACCAGCAGCGTCTACTCCCTTTGTGTCTCCATATTTATAGGAATGATACGATTGAGTATCATAATGAACAATGGTTGGAGGAGGAGAAAAGGTGCCTCAAAGTTATTATGGATGTCGAGGAGGAAGAGGACGAGGAAGATGAGGAGCTTGAAGGTGATGTTAGAATCGAGCCCGAGGGGGAGGATGAGGCAGGTGCAGATGTAGGCGGTGGGAGTGTGCTAATGTCCCAACGGGGGCAACATTCTTTTGAGGTATGATTGTGTTTATGTGCATGATTTTGAAATTGTTTAGGAACGTTGCAGATGTGTATCTTTCATGTTTTCAGGAACCCGCTAGGAAGAGAGGCCGCGGGATAACCAGAGTGGGACTCGGTACTATGGTGTACTGGAGGGTATAAATTTCATGGAGGGGCGTCTGGTAAACTCGATGGAAACCACATTCCAACAAATGAATTCTCTAAGAGAGTTCCTCCCTAGGAATATAGGCTTGAGCCGGCATGCTCCAATCTTCATGCTAGAAGACACCACTTACGTAAGGCCTGATAATTGTTTTCTCGTTTACCCTCGCATGTGTGTGTCTAATGATTTGCCTTTTGGATTTTTCAGGTGGCATGGAGCCATGTGGAGCAGCTTGCAGAGAACAATTTTGCTCTTCGAGATATGCTTATCGAGCAATCACTCCTTGTTCAGGTACATTCCTCATTTATGCCTATGCTAAAATAAGATAAGATGCATGTATGGATGCTATGTATGATATGCATTTATTGATGTTTTTCCTTAGCTTGCAGGATTTCTTGGCCCTTTCTTTGTCAGACGCTGATGCAGCCCAGCGGAGGTACAAGGAGGAGACTAAAGGACTCCAGCATTGTGTGAGCGACCTTGAGGGTCAACTAGTGGCTACCATTCAGGAACGGAGGAGCAAACAAAATCTGAATCGCACCCACCCCGGTGGTACCAATCATAGGGGAGTGAAGATGTCCATCGATCGATGCCCATTTATTGCAGCTGAGGAGTCTAGCAGTGTCCCGATGACCAAGGGAAGAGAAGAGGATAATGTTGATGATTGGCTTGTGAGCCCCAAAGACATTTCATCTCGTCCGGCCGGCAGTGGAGGGCATGCCTAGTTTTTCTTTTTCATTTTACTTTTTGTTTCAGATTTTAGCTCATACCCTTGATACATTGGGGTTTGAATTATTTGGTTTTGTTATTTGGTCTTGCTTTGGTAGGCTAGATACTCAGAATTTTTGAATGGTTTGTGCCTTTGGGTTTTTTTACTTCAAATAAAATGGATTGCATTTGGTCAGGTATTGGAAATGGGTTATAAGATTGTTTACAGGTTTTGTACAAGTCTGTAATGAGAAAAATGCTTCTGATGTCGCCGGAAAATTAATTCCATGCCGCCGGCGGCATGACCCATATCGCCCAAACTCAACCAGCTAAAATAATATATACAGGGCTGTCTTAAAGCTCATATTATCGGCGGCATCAGTTGATACCGCCCAGTTTAATCCATATCGCCGGTGGCATTACTCACATCGCCGGCGGCATCACTCACATCACCTGCGACATCACTTCTCCAGCAATATGATTTTGACCATTCTATCAATTTCTATCATGGCAACCTATAATTAAAACCTACGGGGTTTTCTACAAAGTCTGGGAAATGCGGACTGGAAGAAGCTTGAAAAATTCAGGCTTTAGGGGTTTTGATATGTCGCGACGTGGCCCGAAAGCCACGAGTTCCTTAGAGCGACGCTGTCTTTTTGGGATCCAATGGACCACATCTTCCAATTTTCATCTTTCAAGCTATGCCCCTTACTTGAAGAGTTCCACGCTATTTTGGGGGTACCGTGTCCCAAATGCGTGACCCTAGCACTGCCGGAGTTTCATTTTGGTGCGGATGGAATCCCTCGAAGGTTATGGAACTTGGATTCTATAGACCCATTTCTCTCCGAATTATCTGACAAACCTGGGTATCAGCTTGGAGCAGTCTTAGAGTGGTGTCGTGGGGCGCCCCGATCCCATCTTGCCTGGCCATCTATGGTGGCATTATTACTTCTGGCGGAGTTTATGTGTGGAGTGAGCCTGATTGCTCTACTCAGGCTAATTTCACTTATCAGCCCCATGTCGATAGGAGCTTCTCCCATGGCTATAGGGTTGGCTGATGTTTTACTAAACATGGATGTTGCTTTTGTTGACCCGTCGCTTATTGGAGACAAGCTCATATTATTACAGGTACCTTTTGTTCTTTTCGATTCCACACATTTCTTTCCCTAATCCTTACCTGAGTTTGAATTATAGGTATGGCTAATAGAGAAATTGAGGTTGAGGGAGGTGCCACGAGGGAATCCGAAAAAGTATCTTCTCGTCCATCTGAGGGAGAGAGGGCTTATGCGGGCTGATTTCGATGAGCTGACATATGATGATTGGGTGCCTATTTTGAGGGGGTATCCTGATGCACAGGTTTAGTGGGTTAGTCTATAGTGGAGAATTCAAGATGTGGTTATAGAATCCTGGGGAGCTTGTGTTCAATTGATAGGTCTGGAGAAATCTTCATTTTACACCCCTTACCGGCTGTGCCGTCAGTATGGCAAGAGATAAAGAATCCCAATCAAACTGCCCCATAACCAGATCAGAGTTTCCAATGCTAGGTGGAACAACCACATCTGGGAGAAGTGGTCTAGGGAAGCTGTATTTGAGATTCTGCATCATGATCATGTGGAGAGCATCGAGACCAACACACATTACAGAGGATGGCTTGCTGAGATAAGACGCATGCCGACCCGTCGAAAATGGTCATGGGTTTGCTTTGAGGGGGAGCGGGCGGAGTAGGGGGAGGAGCCCCTTTCTACTACCATATCGAGACAGATCTCTATGTACAGTGATGATGATGTGGAAGTTTGCTTTGAGCCGCGCTTTTGTCTGACCTATCGACCCTTCTTTTTTTTTCTTTTTTTTATGCATTTGTTATAAAATGAAATGAACTCTGTCCTAAGCTTGCTGGAGTTGTCTTAATCTTATGAATACATGATTCACACATAACCATAAGCATTTAGGTTTCAACAGAAGAGATAATTTCATTAATTGAGATAAAATAAAGTACATGATGTTTGGTTGACATTCCCATTGATTTAACTCCCGTTGCCAACAAGCCTAGATTGATTTTCTAGAAGGCACTCACTCTTTGCTCATATACCCTAACTTTTGCCCAGATCACCCTTTTCGGGTTTTCAATCTAGCAGGTTTGTCTCATCCCCTAATTTTTGCACGGCTGGTTTGTAGGATACTAATCGTTAGACGTCACCCTAATTTTTGCCCGATCAGTAAAAGACCGAAAGGCGAGTAATTATGACATATATATTTTTTGGTGTCCTGCTTTTCCAATTTGTTTCTTTTGAATTAGACATGATAACGCTTAAGCCTGTCTTGGTTCACGGGATTCACAAACTCGTTCCCATCCATGTCCATAAGCTTAACTTCCCCTTTGCTAAGTAGCTTCTTTATTACATATGGTCCTTCCCAGTTTGGCTTGAATTTACCCCTCGTATCAGTGGTAGAATGTTTCAGCTATTTAAGGACCAGATCACCGGGCTTTAGGGGGAATTTCTGACGTCTTACCGACTGTTATTTGCTCGAGCCATACGTTACCGGTACATCTAAAGGTTGTCAAGGGCCTTTAACCTCTGCTCATCCATCATGTTCAACTATTGAAATCTTGCCTAGGTCCATTCAAATTATTTTAATTTAGCCTCTAGAGTGACTCTTAAGGAGGTCACCTGAGTTTCAACTAGCAAGACCGCCTCCATCCCGTAGACCAGGGAGAACGGAGTTTGGCCTGTCGGGGTGCGTATGCTGGTGCGATATCCCTAGATAGCGAAATATAGCTTATTTGCCCAATCCCTATAACCGACTATCATCTTGGAAAGAATCATCTTTACCGATTTATTAGCTGCCTCAACAGCTCTATTGGCTTGTGGTCTGTATGGAGAATATCTATGGTACTCGATCCCATATTCCTCGATTAGAGAAGTAGTTGCTCCTTGAAATTGTACTCCATTGTCTGAGACTATATGATGTGGGAGTCCATACCGGGCAAAGATGTGCCTCTCCATGAATTTGGCCATCTGCTTGGTGGGGACATTGATGAAGGATTCAGCTTCTACCCATTTTGAGAAGTAAT
The DNA here is from genome assembly GCA_947683365.1 of Euphorbia pulcherrima. Lineage (NCBI taxonomy): Eukaryota > Viridiplantae > Streptophyta > Magnoliopsida > Malpighiales > Euphorbiaceae > Euphorbia > Euphorbia pulcherrima. The sequence goes on from CANTUS010000008.1 coordinate 5,984,499, forward strand.
CTACTGCTACCATAATGAATCTGTGGCCGTTTGTTGAAGAAGGACGGATTTCACCAATTATATCTATCCCCCACGCCGAGAATGGCTAAGGGGTGGATAAGTGGTGGAGTTTGGTGGGCGGCAGATGATGCATATCCCTGTAAACCTGGCATTGGTGGCATAGTTTGACCTAGGCAATGCAATTGGCTGTGAGAGTGAGCTAAAAATACCCCAGCCGTTCATATGAGGGCCACAATCACCAGCATGGACCTGGGTTATTATGTTCTGACCCTCGGAGTCAGTGAGGCAACGAAGAAGTAGGCCATCGCTGGTGCGCTTGAATAGATCATTATCCACAATACGAAACTTGACAGCGAGCCACCGTAGGGTGGTACGATCCGAGTCAGAAGAATCCATAGGGTATTGCCTGGTCTGAAGGAATAGGATGATGTTAGAATACCAGCAAGGTTCGGATGAAATGGCAAGGATTGGAAGAGTCGATTGAACATGATATGGGATCTTAGTAGACAAAAAAATTAAAGGGCAGATAGGCTGCTGCTGGGGTCCTTCCCATATGGACGCGAGAGTGGCGAGAGCATCTGCCATTTGATTCTCATCCCGAGGGACATGGCGGTACAAACACGAGGTAAATTTCTTAGATAATTCGTGGACAGCCTCAATATAAGGACGGAGAGATTCTTCTTTAATTTCCTAATCTCTGATAACCTGATGGACAACCAGAGCTGAATCTCCGATGATGGAAATGTGGCGGGCCCAAAGTCAAAGAAGAGCCTCAAGGCCGAACAGACAAGCTTTATACTCAGCGCCGTTGTTGGTGATAGCAAATTCTAAGCGTTTGGATAATGGGATTATCTCATTATCTGGCGTGACGATGATGACCCCGAGACCTACTCCTCGGCGGTTCACAGGTCCGTCAAAGTACATTGTCTAAACATCATCAAAGGATGTAACAGAGGCAAGCTTTTCATCAGGAAACTCCAAATTTTCCTTATAGTCAGAGCTAAGGGGTTGATTAGCTAGGAATTTGGCTATAGTCTGCCCTTTAATGACCTTTCGAGTTACATATTTGATGTCAAACTCAGACAGGAGAAGTAACCATCGGGATAATTTACCGGCTAGAGTAGGGGATTGACAAAGAAACTTCATTGGATCAATCTTGGCCACAGCTTGGACGCGATAAGATTGGAAATAATGTCGCAACTTCTTAGTGAGCCAAACCATGGTAGTGCAGGTCTTTTCTACAATCAAATACCGGGTTTTATAATCTAATAACTTCTTGCTCAAGTAGTAGATGGCATGTTCATGCTTATTATCATGTTCCTGGATAAGCATGGCCCCGACAGTAGTTTCTTCGGTATCCAGATAAAGGATGAGTGGTTTCCCAGGGATGGGGGGTGTCAAGATGGGTGGATCAACAAGATATGCCTTGATTCCGTCAAATGCTACCTGGCAGTGATCGTTCCATACCATAGGTTACTATTTTCTTAATAGCTTAAAGATAGGTTCGTAAATAGTAGTAAGGCGAGCAATGAACCGACTAACATACTGTGAGGACCCTAAAAATGATCAAATCTCCTTCTCTATCTTAGGTGGAGGCATGTCCCTGATGGCTTTAGCTTTGTCTGGATCCATTTCAATCCCTTTCTGGCTAACCATGTGTCCCAACAGCTTGTCGGAGGTAACTCTAAACAAGCACTTCTTTGGATTCAGGCGGAGGTCATACTTTTCAATAAGAGTCATAAGCCTGTCAAGAATAGCAGGGTGCTCCTCTCGAGTAGCGGACTTCACAATCATATCATCCACATACACTTCTACTTCTTTATGGATCATATCATGTAAGAGGGCGGTCACGATGCACTAATAAGTGGCCCCGACATTTTTCAACCCAAATGACATTACCTTGTAGTAATACACCCCCCACTCAATGATGAACACGATTTTGACTTTATCGACAATATTAACCAGCATCTGATTATACCCCGAGAATCCGTCCATGAATGAACACATAGCTACCCTAGCAGTGCTATCAATCAAGACATCAATGTATGGGAGTGGGAGGTCATCTTTCGGCAAGGCTTTATTGAGATCTCAAAAATCTACATGGACCCGGACCCTACCATCCTTCTTCAGAACTGGGACGATGTTGGATAACCAAGTTGGGTTTTCCACCACTTCAACGAATCAAGCTTCAATTAACCTTGAAACCTCTGTCTTAACCTATTCTGCCCATTTCGGTCTCAACCGGCAGAGTTTCTACTTGAGAGGTCAAAATTTAGGATTAGTTGGGATTCTGTGTTCGGCGATTTATCAGTCAACCCCAGGCATGTCTTCGTACGACCAGGCAAAATCGTTAACATGATTTTTGAGCACTTTTATGATCTCACTTCCTTCCTCGAGAGTTAAATCTTTGGAAATGGTCACCATTTTGGGATTGTCATCTTTACTCAGGTTTATTTCACTTAACAATGTATCACTAATGCCAAAAACATTATGCGTATTATTATGTGAATGCATGGATCCATCAGGAAAGACATCAAACAAGTAAGAAGAATAGGAGTTATTCATTGTATTAAAAGCCTCGTAAGTAGCATTGTTACATCAAACACATCAGAGATATTAAGAATTACATCGTCCATATCCTCCTCCACAGGCGGAGGGGCTTCAGTAGCAACATCAATAGAAGGAGCATCCTCTGTATTATCTATCAAAATGGCACTCAGGTAGTGCTCTAGAGTGGTCTTTTGGGAATTGGTGAGTGATGGCCCCTCAGACAGGTTGGCCTTTTCAGCAAGAGCCCTGTCAAGTTTCCCTACTATTGCTATCTTCTTCCCTGGTTGTCTCACCCTTCTAGCCTTTCTTCATCAGCAGTGCCATAGCTTCTGTCACGGTTGCCATAACATTCTCAATTTCTGGATCGATAGACTCTTCATTATCTCCCTCAGGCTCATCCTCGAGATGCATCTTACCTTTTCCATTAGCCTTATTAGAAATAACATTGATAGGTGTATCAAGCTCAGTAGGCTTGGGTTTAGCTGAAACTATCGTATGACCGGTCTTAAAGTCATAGACATCTTTAAAGATTTTAAAGCCGGGCCATATTTTTCCACTATACTCGATTGGCTCAGGCTCTCCCTTATAAGGCCTCTTACCTTGGATCTCACAAATAGTGATCATGCAACAGTAGCAAGAGGGGACACGGCGATAGGCTTTTCTAGGCTTATATCCCAATCTAGCTCGATGGGTAAGGAGTTTTTGCTCCAATGCCTCAATAATTCCCTATTCGTGCATTCCTCCACCTCTACCAAGCTTGTAACTAGATTTCTTCATTAGTTTACCCATACCCGCATGACAGTAGCTGTGCCAAAGGGGAGGAGACTTTTGATCTTTGGTAATCATGGCAATCTAAAGGTCCTTTTCTAAACTAGCTTCAGCTTCCATAACAGCCATAATAGAAGCAGGATCAGCCTCTATAGTCACCATTCTGTCTTCATGAATTAGCTTGATTTTCTGATGTAGTGTGGAGGGAACAGTGCCCAAAGCATAAAGCCATGGTCGGCCAAGCAGTAGAGAATAGGTAATAGGGATGTCAAGTATAGGGAAACGCACATTGCTTGTCATGCCTTCTATAGTAACTTCTGCCTCAAAGGTCCTAATTACATTGCGCTTTGAATCATCATACGCTTTAATAACTGTGCTAGATTTTTCAAGCATCTCCTCTGATAGTCCTAGATGAGGAAGGATCTTTAGAGGGCATAGATTTAGAGCAGAGCCATGGTCCACCAGGACACACGGGATAACCTTATCGAGGACCTGGATTCGGATGAATAAGGCCCTGTTGTGATTCTTGCCTTTGAGTGTAAGATCAAAATGGTCGAACATAATCTGAGGCCCTTTTCTTGGGGGAATGCCTTCCCTAACTATGGCACATATCTCAATGACCGAGGTGGCTGGATTAGCTTCTAAATCGAGGAGTCATTTAATCAAGCCCTTATGATGCACTTCGGAGTTAATTACCAGCTGCCAAATACTATATCGGGCTTAGGTGTTTTTTATCTGGATAATGAGAGGGTCAACCTCGAGACTGGTTGGGATAGGTGGAGGTGGAGATGGGGGTCTTGTGGTGGTTCTGACCCTACCAGGAACCGGGTCTCGGCTTAAGCGGAGATATTGGTCTTCAGGCTGATATACGCAGCCACTTCAAAGTAATGTTAAGGACATCACTGAGCAAGACACTCTTAGTGGCTTGTGTTTCAAATAGATACTGTTGTTCCTCAGAGTCCGAATCTGGGTTTTGAAGTTCATACTTATCCATGCTAAAAAGGTCATTTTGATCAACCTTGAACAATTCGGTGCTTACAGCCCTGGTCTCTCTAACCGATTCCTCATCACCATCAGAGTGGTCCTTCTTTGAAATACAGGAATCCACACTAAATAGTGGTTTTGTCATTCTTCTTACCACAAATGGTTTAGACCTACGACTCTCTTGCTTCTTCTAGTTTGGATCAACTTCCATCTTCTAGGCAGAATTGACCCCCGGGTTGGCTTGGTTGATTAGATCAAAGATCGAATAAGACGGGAGACCCAAACTAATGACCAAGATAGAGTTATTATGGTTCAACCTCCGAGAAAGGAGATTGAGGATTGTAGCTTTAGATAAACCAGACTGGACCATGCCAACCTTGTCCCTAAAATTTGGCAAAGGATTATTTATAGTGCTCGGAGCTCTGTCCGGTTCAGCAATCTTTGCTTCGCTAACCAAGCATTGAATTGCTGAGAGCAGGGCTTTACAATTATTGGTTTGGTGTCCTACCTGAACATGATAGTTATAAAAATTGTTTTTATCCTCAGGTCTAGGTGGCTTGTATTCCTGAAGGGACTGTATAAAACCCGCTACCTCAAACGTTGGAAGATGACCCATAAGGGCAGCTTATAATGGTTAGCTAAAATAAAGGAGGGGCGAGGAAGCTGACTTGTGGTAATTGTCGGTGGAGCTGAGGTGATTGCAAGGGGTATAGCAGGGGTTTGAGAAATAACTTGGACTACAGTTGGTGCTTTAGGCTTAGCCGGTGCCAAGGCTGAGGGTTGGGCTTCATTCTTTCTGAACTACGGTTTCCCCGCTCTCTCGGCCTTTTCACGCTCTGCCTCATGCTTGATTTTCTCGGCTTTCTCAAATATAGCCTTATCGGACAGAAAAGAATTAGTAGCCATTTCTCTACAGAATAGGGGGAGAGACCCTTCGAGGAGTTTGACAATCATTTCCTCAAGGCTAAGCTTGGATTTTATTAAGACCTGAGTCGACATCCACTGATTGAAGTATTGCTTGAAAGTTTCGTTGGGCATTTGACGGACCCTCTTAAGATGCTGAAGGGTTGTTTCCATTATAGTATTAAAACCATAATGCACTTTCAGTGCCTCGGATAAGAGATTCCAGTCGGTGACAATATGTTGCGGCAATGTGTGATACCATTTGAGGGCAGGACCCCGAAGGGAGCAGGGAAACATTTCAGCAAGCACCTTATCACTTAACTTCTTCACGCGCATTATTCTTTCATACATTATAATATGAGAGGCAGGTGCTCTAGAACCATCATAATGAGCAGTATTTGATATAGTGAAATTATCGGGGACCTAGTCTTCGTCTCTTTCAGATTTCTTGGTGGTGATGAGGTGGTTGATGTAAGCTTGGATCTCGGGTGTCATGCCTGGAGGTTGCAAGACTTGGTCACTGATCGGTTTATGAGGGATAGCCAGAGCTTCAAGTGTCATGCCCAGAGAATATGCTACCTAGTTGTTGATAGTTTGAGAAGCTATCATTTGTCTAACAAAAGCGGCTACCTCGATTATCACAACCGACGGTTGCATAACCTGGTCGTTGAGTATCACAGGTAGCAGAGGGCAAATAGCCAATTAGCTAGCAAAAGGATTTTGGAGGTAGGTGGTGGCTTTGGGAGTTATAATGAACTGTGAGGGGTGTGAAAGAGGGTAGTGCTAGAGAAGCTGGGCACTGGTTAGTAAATACCGGGGGAATAGAGCTTTGAGTGAAGGGTATGGAATTAAAAGGCACAACTGATGGGATGGTTGAAGTTGATAAGAAAGCCGAAGTTTGTCCAAACTAGAATGGGTTTGCTATAGGCTGGGTTGATTGAAAAACTGGTGCAACATCTGTGCCGAACTGTTCTGGGCCTGAATATCAGATGCCGATACTTGATCAAAATTTCTATCTTCGAGAGCTCGCTTAACGGCTGCCTGAATGGTAGTTTGGATAGAAACTTGGAAAGCGTCCGAGTTCAAGAATTGTGCCATAGCACTGGCAAAGTCAAAACCAGGCGATGGTTGGGATCCTATTCTTTAGCTGAAAGTAGGGCCAAAAGGCTCTTCGAAAGGAGGGGTCCCTTTATTTCTTGGAAAAGACATGGCTAGTTGGGAAGGACTCTGGCATAACTAAACTTGTTCTGAATCTAACTCCCCACTGGAATCGGTGTATGGAATTCCTTTGACTTTCGTGGTGATAATCGGGGTGAGAGAATGACGTATCAAGTGATGTTCTATCCTTTTCTAAATCGGGGTGCGTCGATCAACATAGCTAAAATGGTAGGCAGTGGATCAGATCATGAATGGGTTTGTGAATGGTATGGATGGTATGCATGCCTTTTGTTCCTTGGGAGCAATGTGTGATACATATGGCTGCACGTAGATGTGGTTAGAGATGATGCGATGGCTTATCCCACCAACATATGTAGGACATTTATATCTCACGTCATATACCGTGATATGTGGTGACGTAATGGAGGCATAAGAGAAGTTCTATGTGTGCTGTTAAACTTCTTCTATGGGCAGGAGTAGTAAGGGTAAGTTGATTCAATTCTGGCTCTTGAAGCTAATGCACGGGGGTGCATGATCATAGAGCACACAATACACAAATCGTCCCTCTTCCAACCTTATAACTCCCGCATAACGCCTCTTTGGAAGGATGGGGTTTTGGATTCTTCACTGGTAATGGCAAAAGAAGCACATCTTAATCATTTTATTTGTTCTAGTGACCCTAAAGGAATGATGTGCTAAGGCTTTTTCTAACGCGGCTTAGGTATAGGGTTATTGATGTAGAAGGTTCTCGTTTACCTTGATTCCACGTTACTCAACCACATCCCAAATAGGTGTGATCGTAGGATTTTACATGTTGGTTAAAATGAGTGATCCACCCACTAGGCATCCTTAATTCTAACAGGGTATGAGTGATACTTCATGAGCTTCTCGGGTAAAATGGGGCACCTAAAAATTACCGAACTATCTACACGCGTAAGGATAAAACGTCTTAAGAAAAGGATCGAAATTTAAATTTGGCCAATGATTTCAATACATCATCAAAATCCTTTAAACTTTATGAAAAGCAAGTTCAAGTTTAAAGAGAGGTCCCTAGCAGAGTTGCCACCGTGAGCGGACGACGTTTTGCACGGCGGCTGCTCGGCTGGGCCGATGGGCTGGCCTCTTTAAATAAACGGGGGATGAGAGTGATGTGATTGGAAAATGGTTTTGCATATTTTAATGCTCAAAAGATACGAGATCGAAATCCCGTACTTATAATAGAGTCGCCACCCGGTTCAGCTCAACCAGGAAATTTTTGGTACAACTTTCCCATCGGGTGGTTGGACCGTACCTTAAGTAGAGATTCCGAGCTCGGATGATGTTATCTATTTTTCATTAGGCCAAGTTAAGATACTTCATTCTTTCTTAATTAGTTTAATCCAGCCTATTTATTTAAGTTTTCAGTTATTCTATTATTTTTGTATTTATCAAGCAATTGAAATGATGAATAGAATATTTACAGCCATTCAAAAATAAGCGTGGAAAATAAAATTATTACCAAGCTTTCAAACCCTGTAGATTTCACTATATGATAAATAAAGTATCTGAATGTCCGATTTACATCTACCTGCAGAAGATGGTTGGCACGAATATGACATATTTTATTTACCATATTATAAAGCCCGATTGGATGGCTAAAATGAGGTTCGAACGGTGTTTATGGGAAATTTCATTTTTTTTAACTGAATTTTAGATTTGATCTTGGCTTTAATAGGATTATAAGTGGAAAATGCCACACATTATGGGGAGGGGTCTACTTTCGGAAGGTTTTGGTCCTCCCTCATTACACTGTACATCCTAGTTCTGGACAATAACTAATTTGAGAACAAATGAAAATAAAACTGCTATCCAGAAAGTCATGTCGTCGACGACACAAGTGATACCGCCGGCGATATGGTTGATGTCGCTGGCGGCATGGATGATTCCACCGACGACATCAATGATATCGATGGTGATATCAGTATACAGGCAGGTTACATGGCTTTCTGAGTACCATAAAGAAAGGGTTCCACAAGAAAATGAAGTTTCTGGGGAATGTGTTGCCACCAGCGGTATCAGTGATGTCTTTGGCGATATTGCTGATACCACCGGTGATATCACATATCTCCGACGACTTCAATTTCTTGCAGCAGCAGGGATAACAGTAAAAAATGATCGAAAACCTAAAAAAAAGAATATAAATTAACAAAAATTAACACAAATCAGTAATATTAATGTTAAAGAGCTATGAGACTTAGGATTTTTACCTCGAAGCTCTGAATCCACCTCTTTATGAACCAAAAAGAAACGCCTCCGGGGAGCTTGCTACGATGATTTAGTAGTAAATTTATGTGTTTCGGGTTTCTAAATCCAATTAAGTTGATTTTAACTACAAGATTTACTGATTTTAAGCTCACAATCAGAGAATTCAAAGAAGAAAAAACCAGAAAAAATGGATTAGAATCCTTTTTTTCTGTCTTATCTATTTCTTATCTCACTAAAATCTATTTTCTCATTCTAGCCTTAAACTTCTAACATTTGATGGTTCCTCTTCTTCAAATTACAACTCAAGGTGTGCTTTTATAGGTGAAATGGGGTGGTTTTTAAGACTTTTTTTTGACTAATTCCGCCGAAAGTGGCCGAAAGGCTGTCTATCCAGCGACCTGCTTTAGATCATGCTGCCGGCGACATAGCAATGCCGCCGACGGTCTGAATGAGTCGCCGGCGATATGGTGATATCATCGGCGGCATGGCTGATGCCGCTTGTGGCATCAGCCTCTAGCATGCCGACAGGCAGCAGGCCTAGGAGCCTAAAAAATCACCAAAAGTGGTTTAATAGTGGGTGAAAAGGCATCTTTTTGATTTTTAATGATATTTTAATGGGTATCTTTTAATTTAGGTGTAAATCATTGGTTTAAGCTCCTACCGAACGCGTTTTCGGCCACGCTGAACTGGATTCTACCAAGTATAAAATTTGCGAGGAATATTATTTTGGTAATAAAAATTCTAAAGAGAGCTTTTATTTTGAGGCATTAAAATTGGGTACACGTCATCATCATCTCACGAGAGGGACTGCAAAATCCCATGCTCACAACATGCAAAACAGATATGGTAGAAATTCAAAATTTTATCCATTGTCCCATTGAAACTCCTATTTATCACGTGATTAACTAAAGCCCTAGCTAAAAAATATCCATATCTAGGTTATTATGCATAATTATATTGTACTAAGCAAACCATAACATTTAAATTATATCTTAGTATAACTATAACATGCATATCCTAGCTAATGAACAATTATCTAGGTCTAAAAATGCTTAAAGAAAAAGACCTAATATTAAAAGGAAACATACCAGTGATGCGTGCTTAATCTTAGGAAGAATGACCCCTTCGGCACGAGCCTCCAAGTGTAAATTAGCCTCTATAAATATCCACACGAACCCGACCGACCAAATCCTCCTCGTAGAGAAAGAACTGCAGAGTAATGGGTAGCTGCTAGACAACCTCGAAACTCACCCCAAAATCTTTTACTAGAGGTTCCCGAAAATTCATGCTCCGTGAAGAAATTCTCTCTAAATTAATTCTAGAAAACAATTGTAGAATCTCAAATCAAAGCTAGAGAGAGAAGAGAGAAAATATATGGTTGTGAGCACGGAATTTTGCAGTCCCTCTTGTGAGATAATGATGATGTATATTTGTACTTTTAATCCTCGTTAAAAATTACTTTCAAATTTTTATTATAGAAAAATCTAGTTTGGCTTGTCCGACTACGCATTCGGTGGAAGCTTGAACCGATGATTTGCACTTAAATACCCTAAAAAATTCAAAATAACCTGATTATATTAAAAATCCCGTTTAAAGCACTTTTTGGGCAGATTTGACCCCTAATCACCTTTATAGGCTAGGCCATGCCTCTTTTTTAGAGTTGGCAGAGCGTGAAGCCGCCACCGATATCATCCATTCCGCCGACGGTCTGACTTTTGCAGGCAGACAGCTTTTTGCCATGCCTTTGCTCAATACCCTCTAGATAATCAAGAAAAGTTAGCTCTTTCGAATTTTAGCCTATAAAAGGACCCTTTCCAGATGAAATAAGGGGTTAGCAACTCTAAACTTAAATTAGAGAGAAATTTTAGTGAGATAGAGTGATTTTTAGTGAGATTAGGTGAAGAAAAGAGGAATTACTCCATCTTTTCTTGGTTTTTCTTTGTTGATTCTCTTAAAAATTAACTTAAAATCAGTAGAACTTAGGTTTAAAATCAATCTAATTGGATTTAGAGACTTAAATCTTTAGTTCACTACCCAAATAATCATTTTCAAGCTCCCCAAAGGTGTCATTTGGATCACGAAGAGGTGGATTCACGTCCCTGAGGTAAAATCCTGAGTCTCAGAGCTCTTTGACATTTATTCTTGCTATTTGGTATGATTCATTGGTGTTTTGTGTTTGGTTTTGGGTTTTCAATTTTAATGGTTAACCGCTACTGCTGTAAGAAAGTGAAACCGCCGGTGACAAATGAAGACGCCGGCGGTATCATTCATGTCACCACCGACATCAATGATACCGCTAGGGACTTCCTTTGTTACCAACGACTTTGTTTTCTTATGGGACCCTTACTTTATGGTACCCATAATGTCAGCCTGTGAGCCAGTGTAAGTGAAACCGCCAGTGGCATCAATTATGTCGCCGACAACTTCACTCATACCGCTGATGGTATGACATTTTAGACAATAGATTTATTTTCCTTTTCATTCCAACCTAGTTTAATTTCCAAAGATAGGATGAATAGTACAATGATGTGTGTCCAAATTACCCCGAAATCAGTCCTCACCCCATAACATGCGGCATTTTTACTAATAAATCGGTTAAAATAACAATTGAGTCTAAATGAAAAATGAGGTATCTCCACAACACCGTTCAAGAATCATTTTGAGCCACCCAACCAGGCTCCATAATTTATGCCATGATCACGCTAACCCGATCTTGTTTTGTCCACTAACTATGCATGCTATATGTGATAAATCCCGTATACGTGCCGTATTTGTGCTAACCTTTACGTGTAGGTAGATTTAGGATAGATGCTTGTTAGGCCTTCGGGTATTTTATTTCACGTTTAGACAAATGTATAGGATTTGTAAAGCCATGTAATTATTCTTTTAATTTCTGCACTTATTTGGGACGACTGTAATATTTTATTTATTGGTTTGAATGCTTGCTATAATGCGCGAACATAAATATAAATCAAAAATAATAAAATAGGGATGATTAAAACCGAATACGAAAGAATGATACTTTTAAATTCGCCAATGTAGTATAGATAGCATCATCCGAACTCGGAATCTCTATTTAAGGTATGGTCTACCGCTCAGTGGGAAAATCGTACCTAAATTTCCGGTTGAGCTGAACTTGGTGACAACTCTATGTTAAATATGGGATTTTGATCTCTTATATTTTGAGCATTAAAATATGCAAAACCCATTTTTACCATTACTCCACGCTTATTACTTTTCGAGATCGATCTGCTGGCCCACTTCACAGCCGTCCGAAATGTCATTCGCTTACAGTGGTGACTCTATTGGGGACCAATCGCTTTAAACTTGAAATGTAAAATTTTCAATAAGTTCAAAAGATTTAGATGTATTGAAATCATTGTATAGATTTAAACTTAATTCTTTCTTACAACGTTTCGTCCTTACGTGTGTAGATTAGATTATAAGGTTAGGGTTCCCCATTTACCCGAGAAGCTCACGAAAGTATCACTCATGCCCTATTTGGAATTGAGGATGCCTAGTCGGTGGATCACTCATTTCAACCAATATGTGAACTCCTGCAATAGCACTCATTTAAGGATAGGTTGAGTAGCGTGGAATCAAGGTAAATGAGAACCTTCTACATCAACAACCCTATACCAAGCCGTGCTAGTGAAGCCATCATAGTTGTTTTCCCTTAGAAATAAAAACATGTAAAAAAAATAAAGGGACACACTTCTTTGCCATTTATTGGCGTTGAAGTTAACCTGTTGGTCCCTGTGAGGGTGGATATAAAGTCAGAGGGGGGTGAATAACCCTTTTTGCAGACTTCAAAAAGTCTTATGTAGCATGTTTGATATGGTCCGGATGTAATGGATCAGGATGATGCTTATGTAAAATAATGTGCAGTAAAGTAAAAGGGTTAAGAGAATCAAACATAATAATTTTATTCTGGTTTGACCTTGCCTACTTTAGTCCCCAGATTTTCCTTCTTTTAAGCTTTTTCCACTAGTGTAATTCCTTTCCAACTGGCAGGAATCAAGCCATACAATTATCTCCGGAGATTTATTCTCCTTTGGATGTAGGATATACCACTAGAAGCAACAACTCCTAGCTGAGTCCTTTTTCTTTGGTAAGATATACCACTTAGATTCTACCCAAACCAAAGCTGAGTCCTACAAGGAGATTCTACTTAAAGCACCAACTCTAAGCTAGATCCTAATCTCAATACTTACCCAAGTATGAGATCTTACAACTGAATTTTCAAAGGATTGGTTTTTGAATTCCTCTAGTTTATAACTCACTTGAGAATTATTACAAAAATAGATTTAGAATCTTTCTAGTTCTTGGAGGGATTTTTGTTCACTAATTGAATTAGCTTGAGTTCTCTTTTGTAATAGCTTCTTATGAAATCAACCAGCACCTTCTTAATGTGTGAAGATCTCCTTTTATAGGCTTTGTTCATAAATGTAGCTGTTGTGTACCATAGAGGTAGATCTTGAATCTTCACCTTGATCAGGTATGATGTGGCACATTCGGAGCCATTGATCAATCCGTTAGACTGAATAAATGTCCTGTTTGAATTTTTGGGATTGAGGCTAAAAGGTTGTTAGTGATCATTTGTTTGGATTTTAGCAATTTGCTAAATTTTATGCCATTTGTTTTTAGTGTGAGCTCCACGCACCATTCCCATTGGTCTTCGTTGAAAAGGGTTGTTACCTTTTTCTCTTTCCTATGTCAGACCTTTTGTCCTTTTCTGAAATGCATGCTCGTTGTCTCTTTTTTCATTCTTCAAGGTAAAAGGATCTTTGACTTTAGACCAAATATGAAGGGAAAAGGTGAATTTTGAACTTTTCCCTTTGTCTTGATAATTAAGTCTTTGAGATGTTATCAGACTTAACACATCCGAATGCTTCTTCAATCAGTCTTTTCTTTCAGATGCTGCTTTTGGGCCGTTTAAAGTTTTTTTCCTTTCCAAACTTTAACCGGATGCTTACCTTATGTACTTAGGTGTTTGGAGTGTTCAGTATGTGTTCGAATGACTTGACTTAGACTTGAGATTTTGTTTTCTATATAGACTTAGAAGATTATGTTTTTGTTTTCTTCTAACTTGATCCGAATATATTCTTGAATTGGTTCTTCCAGATAATTGTTTTCCAACAATCTCCCCCATTTGATGCAAACAAAAAAAACTAAGTACATTTAAGCATTATGATAGGAGGTTTATGAGTATGATTCTTGATACTTAGTCATTTACAGTTTTACATCCCTATAATTCTAGTATCCTAACCCCCCCCCCCCACCAAATTATTTTTGCATTCTAGCTTCTAAGTTTTTGAAGTATAATTATTGATTGTACTTAGAAGCAATTTTTTATAAATCTTTTTCACTATATATACTTCTACTGTTAACAATAGTTAACATCAATGAAGTTCCAGATTAAAAGATGAAAAATTATATAAGTGAAAGAAAATTTTACATAGCTATTACAAGATACTACATGTAAAGAATAAATAGCTATTATGAGGTGTCGATGACTTGTGGGTCTCCCTTGGCGCCTGTGTGAGAGTCGGAGCCCATTGGGGGTTGGTTGGATTTAGGCGTGATGAAACCTTTTTACTTCAAGTTTGCACAATTAGCCAATTTTAATGAATAAAAGAATTGAGACCCAAATCTCGATATAAATGATAGAGTCGCCACCCAAGTTGTCTACTTAAGAAAGAATTTTGGTACGGTTCCCATTGGGTGAGAGACTCATACCTTTTGGATCAGAGATTCAGGTATCAGATTAGTCACTTATTTCTCATTTAGTTAATTTAAAATAACATTCGCCGCGTAAAACTGTTTATTTTCATCATTTGGGGAATTATTATAGAAATCCTATTTTTCTACACTCTTTCACACTCGTTACATCCATTTAGAGATTACAATAAAGCACATGATATAAATGGGGGAATAAGAATTACAACTGGGGGAAAATGAGGGAATTGTAAGAGAACCTATACATTTGTTCTAAGTTATAAAATAAAAATAAAAATAAATTCCCATGTATCCACTAAGATTAGCACAGTTTATAGCATCTCATAAGTCATCATTTTATTAGGAAAAATGTGATTATATTAGCGTAGTGGTTTTGCGATCGATAGTGCCCGGATGGCTTCTAGGATTGGAGAGAAATAATGATTCTTCAACGCATTTTGTTATAAAAACACATTTTAACTTTTGTGGGTTGATTTATTGGATTATTAGTGAAAACGATCGCATGACAAATGATGAGTTGGATTAATTTTTAACCGATTAAAAAGAGAATTATGGGTTCTACCTGGGGACTGGTACCCGTATGGGTGGGTGGGACCCATACGGCTACCAGGGAGGACTGGTATGGGTATGGGGGACCCATACTGATCCTATCTGGTCCCGGGCAGAAACTTAGTTCAATTAGTGAGCAGATTAATGGAGAAAAAATGAAATAAAAATAGGAATTCCTTCCGTATGAGTGTGGCGCACCAGCTTAATATCCCTAAGGACATAAGGTGCCAACAAGGCTCATACAGGTTAGGACTAAAACCAAAATAGGAATAAAAGCACATATATAATATAATATGCAGAGAATAATGATAAAATAACTGAGATCTGAGTCTCTTTGAAACTCAGGAGCGTTACTTTTACAGCGTGAATCCACTTTGAGGTGATCCCTTTACTGTGAGAGAGTCTGCCCAAAGTAGATGATGAAATGGACTGTTTGGGTGATTATTTTTGTGGACAGAATCTCCCCCCAAACGAAGCTAGGAATGAATAAAATGTGGACAAAACCTCAAGGGATGGGTTTTCTCCCTATTTTATACCTCCTATACCTCAACTATACCTTTTCTATACCTATAGAAACTGCTAGAATTTGTATATAATATGTGTTGTATGTGTTGTTTTCTCGATGTTGAAAAGGTGAGGAAAGGCCCCCATTTATAGGGTGAAAGGAGGTCCGAACGCAATAAATCGCTTTCATGACCTATCTTTTCTCGAAATAGGTAAGGATCTCCTTCCGTAAAGCCTAATTAGGCAACAAGAGGACCCGTACGGATGGGGCCCCACTCGTACGGGGTCTAAGAGGACCCGTATAGGTCCTCTCTAGGTGTACTGAAGGAAATGACCCGTACGGGTTTGCTAGTGGATCCGTACCACCAAGCAGCACCCGTATGGGTCCCTTAGGGCAGGCGAGGTCTCTAAACTCTGGCCAAGCTCTACTCTACAGTAGTAGGAACACCTTTGATGGATAATACCTCTAAGAGAATGCATCATATAGCTCTCATCATATTTTATAAGAAGGATCGTTAAAATCCAGTGCTCACAAACTGACCCTCGTGGGATCACTGCAGATACGGATCTGTATGTTCTCACGATGTAAGTGAGTTTAGAAATCATACCTAAGGTGATAACATGGGTGAGTTCCTTTCTTGAGGTAAACTTCTTTCTTGGATGTCCCTTTCTTAAGGCGGATGGCTTTCCTTGCCAATGCGTATCCCTTTCTTGAGGCAGATAACTTTCCTTGCCAATGCGTATCCCTTTCTTAAGGCAGATGACTTTCCTTGCCAATGCCTATCCATTTCTTGAGGCGGATGACTTTCCCTGCCGATACGTATCCCTTTCTTGAGGCGGATGGCTTTCCTTGCTAATACATATCCCTTTCTTAAGGCGGATGACTTTCCTTGCCGATGTGTCTCCCTTTCTTAAGGCGGATGACTTTCCTTGCCAATGCATATCCCTTTCTTGAGGTGAATGACTTCCCTTTGCCAATGCATATCCCTTTCTTGAGGTAGATGACTTTCCTTTGCTATTGTGCATCCCTAGTGACTCTGTTGGGGAAGGTACATGTATCCCTTTCTTAAGGCAGATCGACTTTCCTGACTGATGGTGTATCCCTTTCCTAAGGTGGATGACTCTCCTATTGCTAGTGTATCCCTTTCCTAGGATGGATCGACTTTCCTGGTTGATGTATCCCTTTCCTAACATGAATGACTTTGCTGGCTGATGGTGTATCCTTTTCCTAAGGCGGATGACTTTCCTAGATGATGTATCCCTTTCCTAAGGCAGATGACTTTCCTGGCTGATGGTGTATCCCTTTCCTAAGGTGGATGACTTTCCTAGCTGATGTATCCCTTTCCTAAGGCGGATGACTCTCTTGCTGGGGATATTGAATGACTTGTAAAGACACAATAATCAAACATGAGTTCGTCATTGTCTAGACAGACACATCTTTATTCTTGATTGACTTTGTAATGAACAAAATTTTTCCCCCTTTAATTAAGAATAAAGATGTATGGATGGGGATTAGCCCCTGAATAAATTATAAACGAAGTGTGAGAAATGTTAGGTTTGGCCAGATCACTTTGGAATGGAATGCCCCTTGGAAGGGTGCCCCTCAAAGAATGCCCCTTAGAAAGCTTGATAATGGGGGGATGCCCCTAGATTGGCTAATTTCATAGTTGGGGAATGGGGGGATGCCCCTAAATTGATGGGGGGATGCCGCTAGATTGGTAGGGGGGATGCCCCTGGATCGGTGGGGGGATGCCCCCAGATTGGTAGGGGGATACCCCTAGATTGGTGGGGGGATGCCCCTTGGTTGATTCTGCTATTGGGGAGTAGAGTAATGCTCTTTAGTGAAACCTTTTCTGCTGGGGAAGTTTCTCCTTATAAGATTTGCTTACTGGGCAAAAAATTCTTACACTAGGACGGACCTTTACACAAAAATTATCCTTGTTAGTAATCAATTCAAAAATGGCTTACCTTGATTCTTGATTGACTTTTGCGAAGACAAAATTTTTTGCCCCTTGAATTAAGAATCAAGGTGAGCTAGGGAGTCTTTCCCCTAATATAACTAAAGTATAGAGTTTAGGAGAAGCGGGGTTGGCCCCGAGTTCGAACTAGATGCATCTTTGGTGCTTTTATGAAGTACTAGCTCAAAATCTATACCTGGATAGCAAAAGAAGACCCATATAGGTGGGTCAAGACCCACACAGGGTGCAAAGCTCGAATAAGGGACCCGTACGGGTGGGGAGGGACCCGTACTAGTCATAGGCAAGGGGGTTGAAAAATAGATCAGACACCTCATATCCCACCTTACAAAAGATTTTCCCATATTGCAAACTTCGGCAGTTTTTCTCCCTAAAGCTGATCAAGGTGTATAAAAAGATCCCAAAGACTAGCCGTTTCTCCGTTAGGGATGAGGATTTGCCCTGGGTGGATGATTCAGAGCTTTGGGAATGCCCGATTTTAGTCGGGTATGCTTTTTGCGAGGGGGACTCATTTCTAGGGCTCACTCCCACTTCTGAAGTGCCTTTGATCCATTCTCCTAATACTCATGCTTTGAAACTCCAGGTATTTTCCGTAATTCTCCATTTTTCCATTTTTGAGTTTCTGGGAATTTCTCGATATTTGGCATGATTTAGGGTGTTTTAGACCTTGAAATAGAGCCTAATGCATGTAACTTCATCCTAGGATGCTTTTAAGATAGTTTTGGATGAGCTTTGGTTAAATTTAGATGATTTTGGATTTTTAGGAGGTTATTTTGCAATGTCACTATTTATAAGGACCCGTACAGGTGAGAGGGGACCCGTACAAGTCCTATATTTAGTACGGGAGCCTTATGGGGACTCATATGGGTGGAGCTTACCCATACGGGTCCTGTCCTCAGGGATAGAATGCTGACTTCCTTGCTTTTTACAATTCTTTTTCGATTTCTAATTTTTCTGCTGTATCCTAACCCTGTTGAACTGTAATAAGACTGTAGGAGCCCTGAGCTTCTAGAGGAAATGGTACGAGAAGATCCATACCATGGGGGATATCGAGCTACTAACCCATATTGATTCTTTTGAGTTCAGTGACATTATTAGGGCCATCCCTTAGGCTTCGAAGACTTTAGCCCCGGGTGTTATTTTAGCTCTTATGGGGAGGTGGTCGGAGATGACCCATACATTCCATCTACCGATCAGGGAGGTCACCATTACTCCCTCAGACATGTGCACCTTGACAGTACTAGGCTAGAGAGGGGACATCATCCATTTTAATGTCTATGCTGATCGATGGCATTCTCGGCCTAAGGTGAAGGCCTATATAGCGAGATTACATGGGCTTCGTCCTGGGGGACGGATAAGCTCAAGTTTGGGGACTTGCATGATTATTGTATTGGGTAGGTATGCCCCGTTGCTACAGAGAGTAGGGATCAGTATGCCCGATCTTTCTTGCTGACTATCCTTACTACTATCTTCTTCCCTGTTTACTCGAGCAACCTCAACTGTAGTTTACTCTCTACTATAGAGGATATTGCCATCATGACAGGCAAGAATTGGTGCCGGGCCATCCTAGCACAATTGTACTATAGGCTAGATGTTGGGGTTCAGTGCCAGCAGTCTGACCTCAAGATCTGCCATCTTATCCTACTAGTAATTCTTGAACTGATCTTTTTTGCTTTAACCTTTTATTCGAATTGTACTGCAACTAATCTTTACTTTATCTTATAGATTTAGGCCTTTGAGAATCGATTTATCCCCAGGCCGGGCTTGCCTATGTAGCCTGAGACACCGTATATTATATGCAAGTGGATGGGGCCTTAGCAGGGCCTGGCCTTTACCACAATGTAGTACAGGGAGGTTTTTCGCCAGCTGCATTTTGATTGGGTAAACTTCTTTCATGCTAATCCGCGTCTTACATTTCAACAAACCTTTAGTAGAAACTGTATTTACGAGGTTTCGATACTTATAGTTCATTTGTTTTATGCAGGTCATCCGAGACCCATAGGATAGGTTGGATACCTATAGAGATATTAAGAGGATGCGGGCTAGTGTGGATGACCACCACTTTGTCCTAGAGTCACCACTCTCCTTCGAGTGGTATTTCGGTGAGCGGGTCCGAGGGTGGAGGATCAGTGCTATCATAGAGAGGTCGATCCCTCCCTCGATCCTAGTGGGTGTTTTCTGGCTACTCCTGATGCCTGGGACTGACCAGGGGCTGTACCTACTAGGCGAGGGAGCTTGAGTGCTATCGGTAGAGGGCTCCTATGCTGAGTTTATTGATTCCTCGCTGCTTCCCCCTTATGAGAGGATCCATTATAGAGATGACCCTTTCGAGTTCCACTAAAGCCACAACGATGGTGATGATGATGATGATGATGAGGGTGGACTGATGGCCGACCACGGAGGTTCAGCCATAGTTCGGAGCGCCGAGGGCCCAGCTAGGTCCGCTACCCCTTCTTCTAAGATATCCTCCAACTTAGCCCTTATGAGTACCTTGTTATTCCTTAAAATTGATTGTGATCCTGAGTGCAATCATTTTATTATTACAACTTCCCACTTCCACGTGGAAGAGGCATGTTGCTACTGCTACTCTTGAGAAGCCGATAGAGCGGTCTCGCGCTTCGGAGATATTGAGAGAGGGAGTCATCCGAGTAGAGCTAGATACCTTCTTTTGACTTCTCGATCATTCAGTGAAGCGACTTGTTAAGGAGCTTAAGGAGTCGGTCCAGCTCATTGGTTTCACTCCTTCCAACTCTACCCATGTAAGGAATTTCCCTCTTTAATCTTATCTTTCTTAGTGACTACTTAGAATATACCATCCTGATGTGATTTTCTCTTTTAGGTGACCATTTCTGAGGCTGAGAGGATTGCTAGGGGCTACTTCTCTATTTTCGATATGCTATTAGCCTAGGATGCTCTAACTTCGGTGAGTTTCTTTTACCTGCAAAATTTAACAAACTACGCATGATGCATGCCATGACATTTATGCATGTGTATTGATCTTATGATTTCTATTGCAGACTCTACTAGCCACGAAGCACAATAAGTTCTCTTAGGACTTGGATGCTTCTGAGGAGAGAGCCAGGTTCTTGGAGGAGCAGCTACGGGTAACCACTGCTGAGGTTGACCATCCTAGGGAGGAGACTGCTCGGGCGAGGGACGAGATAGAGATGTTGTAGGGCCAGCAAGCGAGGATGACAGAGGATAAACATATGCCAGATCTATCTGATTTTGAGTCTGAGGATGATCTTATTGCCTATCGAGTGGCACCGGCAGTGACTCAGAGGGACGAAGCTGAGTAGGAGGTGGATTAGCATGCTAGGGGAGCTGATGCTGCTGTCGAGGATGTTGCAGGGGTGGAGGACCATGTGATGATCAACATGGATGATCTATTGGTAGATATGCAAGACCAGGATCTAAAGGATTGCCAGGGACAGGATCCCCCAGTAGCTTAGATTGACATTCACTTTTATTTTCTGAACATTTGATACTTTTGGGCCCTATGTAGCTTATCTTGGTGTAAACTTGGATTGGTACTTTTGACACTTATCTTTTATTTATTTTTCTGAACTGAGACCATTGAATATTGCTGCTTGTGGACCCGTACCACTTCTTGGTATGGCTGAGAATGAGATTAGGTCTGGCTAGTTTGAAATTAACACTCTCGGGGATACATGCCATCAAGGGATTCCATAGTGAGGGGAATAAGTGATGTTCTAACTTTTGCATAGGCCACTCGATGTGAGATGGCCTATCGAACATTTATTTTCATTTCTTTTTGTCCTAATTTTTTCCTTAACTGTCATTGACAGCTCAGTCCAACAAACTTTCTTTTTAGCTTTATCTTCTGTCTAGACCGCCCTTTAAGGTTTTCAATCTAGCAAGCTTTTTCTTTATTTTTTTGCCTTAAATTTTGCCTGGACCGCCCTTTCGGGTTTTCAATCTAGCATGCTTTTTCTTTCTTTTTCTTTGCCTTAATTTTTGCCGGGACTGCCCTTTCAGGTTTTCAATCATGCATGTTTTTCTTTCTTTTTCTTTCATCTTAACTTTTTCCTGGACCTCCCTTTCGAGTTTTTAATCCAGCAAACTGTCTTAATTTTTGCATGAATTGTCATTGGCGGCTCAATCCAGTAGACTTTTTTATGAACTTTGCATATGCCTGATTTCTTTTGTGACTTATCGGTACTTTTATCTCTCATTGGATAACATGTACAGTGAAAAGGATAACAATGATGGATAACATATGGAGAAAAATTGATGTTAACACACCTGCAATTATTTCACCTAAAGACATGTATGCATTCATAAGACAAAAATTCTTAGCAAAATCATAACATGTTCATTGATGAAATTAATTTGAGTACATAGGCAATGGTAACAATTTCCAATGGTTAACTCCTATTGCCTACTGGTCTTTTATAGATTTTCTAGAAAGCAACTGACATTTTTCTCTCAATGCCCAAACTTTTGCCTAAGCCTCCCTTTTTGGGTTTTCAGATTAGCAGGCTTTATTTGCATTGGATTACCCTAATTTTTGCCTGACCAGTTTGCGGAATATCGATCAGTGGGTTGCATCCTAATTTTTGCCCGAGCCGTAGAGGACCACTCATCGGGTGATTTATTCTTTATTTCTTTTTTATTCTACGTGCTGCTTTTTCATGATTAAATTCTTTTGACCTAGACATGATAACACTTAAGCCTATCTTGATTCACTAAATTCATGAACTCATTTCCATCCATATTAGGTTTGTTTGTAATTGAAAACTTTGCTACTTTTCCTCGTGAATCCACTTGGGTGTTAGATACTAGTTGTGGTTCTCATGTTTATACTTTTGTGCAGTAGAAAACTTGCAAAAGGGGAGATGGACCTACTTGTAGGAAATGGAGCCAGAGTTGCTGCATTAGCCGTAGGAAGCTTTAATCTTGTTTTGCCTAGTGGACATGTTTTAGCTTTGAATAATTGTTACTACATTCCAAGTGTTACTAAGAATATTGTGTCTGTTGAGTGTTTAGCAGCAGAAGGATTTGAGATTTTATTTTTGAATAATAATTATCAGATTCGTTTGAATAATGTTCTTTATGGTTATGGGATGTTGAATGGTGGCATTTATGTTCTTAATACTAAAACATAAGTTTTTAATATAAACAATATAAAGAAAGTTAAATTAGATAATGAGAATTCCTTCTACTTATGGCATTGTCGTTTAGGCTACATAAACAAGGATCGCTTAACCAAGTTGCATAAGCATGGAGACTTGGGCCCAATAGACTTGGAGTATTATGGTGATTGCAAACCTTGTTTAAGAGGTAAAATGACAAAGTTACCCTTTTAAGGAAAGGGTGAACGTGCCACGGGTACATTGGAACTTATACATACTGATGTGTTGGATACTCCTACTTCATGACCTTTATTGATGATTACTCACGATACGGTGATTTGTACTTGATGAAGCACTAGTCTAAAAGTTTTGAAAAGTTCAAACTAGTTAGAGCTAAAGTAGAGAAACAGCTTGAGAAAAGTATTAAAACACCTCGTTCAGATCGAGGTGGAGAATACTTAAGTTAGGAGTTTCAGGATTATCTAAAGGAAAAAGGGATAGTTCCCTAGTGGAACCCTCCTTATACACCCCAACACAATAGAGTGTCAGAAAGGAGGAATCAAACTTTACAGACATTATCCGATTCATGATGAGCCATGTAGATCTTAGTAATTCCTTTTGGGGATATGCACTGGAGAGCGCAGTTTATGTATTAAATAGAGTGCCCTCTAAATCAGTTGATTTTACACCTTACAAAAGATGGTGTAATAAGAAGCCATCTCTAAGTCACTTAATAGTTTGGGGCTGTCCTGCTATGGTAAAGAGGATAGCGTCAGATAAGCTAAACACTAAATTTGAGAAGTATCTGTTCATTGGATATCCAAAGGAAACTATTGGATATCTATTTTACTAACCCGAAGCACAAAAGGTATTTGTGTCTCGGAATGCTCACTTTTTGGAAAAGAAACACTTACTTGCAAAAGTCAGGGGGAGAAATATTGAACTAGAGGTTCAAGAGGAAGAAACAGACAATCAACTAATTGACCTTGTTCTAGATACATAAGAAAATGTGATCCATGAATAACCTGTCAAAACACAATCACTACGAAGATTAGGTCATGTTCATAAGGGTCCAGATAGATATAGTTTATCATCACTGACGATAAGGAACTACATCTCATGGAGGATGATGAACCAAGGACATATGATGAGGCAATGAAAAGCATAGATTCTGAAAAATGGTTAAAAATCATGAAATCAGAAATGGATTTCATGTATGAGAACCAAGTTTAGAATTTAGTTGATGCACCACAAGAGGTTAGATCGATTGGGTGCAAATGGGTCTTTAAGAAGAAGACTAACATGGATGGTAATGTAATTACCTATAAAGCAAGGTTGGTTGCAAAAGGTTATCGTCAATGTGAAGGTATTGACTATGATGAAACTTTCTTACCCGTAGCCATGCTTAAATCTATAAGGATACTCCTCGCCATTGCTGCTCATTACGATTATGAGATCTAGCAGATGAATGTTAAAATAGCATTCTTGAATAGGGATTTAGACCGGGATGTGTATATGACACAACTTGAGGGTTTTACATCTCAGAATGGGTTGAAGGTATGCAAGTTGCAAAGATCCATTTATGGACTTAAGTAGGCATGCAGGAGTTGGAATATTAGGTTTGACCAGACAATCCGTGAACTGGATTTCTGTCCAATGTTAATGACCCTTGTATTTACAAGAAGGTTAGAGGAAGTGTAGTTGTTTTCTCAGTATTGTATGTCGATGACATTCTACTAATAGGAAATGATATTTCTCTTCTTCAAAATGTTAAAGTATGTTTGTCAAGAAAGTTCTCCATGAAAGACCTTGGTGAAGCAGCATTTATACTAGGTATGAAGATCTATAGGGATAGATCAAAGAAGCTATTAGGTCTTTCTCAAAGTACATATATAGACAAGGTATTGGATAGGTTCAACCTTGAGCATTCTAAGAAAGGTTATCTCCTAATGACAAAGGGGATTAATCTATCTAAGGTTGAGTGTCCGAAGATAGCTTAGGAGAGAATGCGCATGAAGGATATACCCTACATCCGTGATAGGATCCATCATGTATGCTATGATATATACTAGGCCAGATGTCTCTCAAGCTTTAAGCTTTACAAGTAGATATCAGTCAGATCCAGGTGAAAAGCACTAGATGGCTGTCAAGGCAATTCTTAAGTACTTGAGAAGGACTAAGGACGAGTTCTTGATTTATGGAGAAGGTGACCTCACAATCAGAGGTTACCCTAACGCGAGTTTTCAATCTGATAGGGATGACTTTAAGTCTTAGTCAGGTTTTATGTATGTGTTAAATGGAGGGGCAGTACGCTAGAAGAGTTCCAAGCAAGAAACTACTGCTGATTCAACCACTGAATCTGAATACATTGGTGCACGCAAAGTGGCAAAAGAAGCTATCTAGTTAAAGGGATTTATTGGTGATCTCAGTGTGGTGCTTGAGGCTTTTGATCCAATTACTTTGTATTATGATAACAATGGTGCTATAGCTCAGGCAAAGGAATCACGGTCTCATCAGAAAAATAGACATGTATCCAAAAAGTATCATATAATCAGGGAGATTATTGATGCTAAGATAATAAGACTAAAATATGTACCCACTGATCAGAACCTCGCGGATGGTCTGATAAAGCCATTGGCTCAAGTCAAACATGACCAGCATGTTAAAGCATATGGATTAAGACATATGGCTAATTAGCCTTAGTGCAAGTGGGAGTTTGTTGGATATGATGTATGCCCTTAAGGCAATTAGAGCGATATATCTTTATTATGTAATAGTATAAATATTCTCTTTAATTAATAAAGGCATTTAATCTTTTGTTTATATCAATGTGTTTATAAATATATTATGATTGGTTAAATATATTCATTGATGTATGTTTACAAAAGTCATTGACGTATCGTAGCATGAAGTTAGAGAAATTATAGTTGGACTATATTTGGTGGAACCTGCTTCATGTGTAATTATGATTATGTCTAAACTAACCCGAGTCATAGTTTCATCAAGAAAGGATATTGATGAAGCAGAAAGACTAGCATGTGGTCAACTTTCTTAGAAAGGGTCCAAGCAGTTAATCTCCTAAGGACTGAAGGTGGTGCCTTAAGTTTGACACTTGGATATATCTAGGAGATATATTGGAGACCGCAGTAATATAACACTTGGTATGTATCAATGTGTTAGTGTTTATCTTCATGCAATAAGCTTTGCGAATATCCTCATACTTGAGATACTAGTTGCCTTGTGTGGTACTATTGCTATACTTTGGGTCATTCCTATACACTCATTAATTTTGGGTGTTACGGGTGATTACGGGTATAGTGATGACAACTCATTGGTAAGCTGAGTAGTCGAAAAGAATCCATTGCTCCGGATATATTAAGGAGTTATACCTGGCCACTTATTGAAGTTATGATTGCTATAAACCTCTGATCAGAGTATGTGTTTGATAGAAATGGTTTCAAGTCAAGCACACTATGGTAAAAGGCAATATACTTTGGTAACA
This sequence comes from Euphorbia pulcherrima, assembly GCA_947683365.1. Classification (NCBI taxonomy): domain Eukaryota; kingdom Viridiplantae; phylum Streptophyta; class Magnoliopsida; order Malpighiales; family Euphorbiaceae; genus Euphorbia; species Euphorbia pulcherrima. The sequence continues at coordinate 6,010,472 of CANTUS010000008.1, forward strand.
AGTTAATAACTAGGATAGCTTGGAGCAACCTTGCTATTAGTGGGTTAACACTTTAACCAAACCCTATAAACCAGATAGTACTAATATTAAAGAATGGAAGGAGTTCATCACATAGGACAACTATTGCATTAACTGGGATTAAGTCATAAGCATAAATGACGTTCCGAGTAATGGGGGATGGTAGACCCTTGCTAGAGGCATACTACAGTCATTTAAGGTAATCAAGTTCTATTCACGGTTTAGAACCTCGGGCCAATGGTTCCATTAGAACAAGGGTTGGTTAAGCCTTAACAACTCAATACTTCGGGATCCTATAAAGTGACACACATTGGACCTTCATCGGACTTACTAAAGAACTAATAGATTTATTCTATTACAAAAATATAACATGATAATATTTAGATTATTATTTGGTTGGACCAAGGATTTATTTTTAATAGGTAACTAATTAATTAGGGTCATAAATAAATTGGCTAAATTGATTATATCTATTTTATAAGCCAAGGAATTTCTCTTTGACCCGTAACTAATTTATTAGGGTCAAAAAATAAATATTTATTTAAAAAAGGATTAAAAGGGGAATTTTTCCAGGGCAAGTTAAATTAGACCGATAGTACAAAAGTATTTTTGTACAGGCTTGGGTGTGCGGGAGTGCACCGAAAGGTGCGCGAGTAATGCTGGGCGTTGCTCTGCACATGCGCGGCCTATAAGGGTGCACCGTGAGGCCCTGCTCGCGTGCAAGGCAAGCCCGCAAGGGCACACTGTATGGGCAGGCTATGCCCCCGCGCCACGGTGACCCACGGGCATAACCCACAAGTGGGGGAGCAATTTCGCTCCCCCAAGCCTATAAATAGGGTCCTATGCTCCCCCTTTTCAAATGCACCAAGTTCAAAAGTAATTCCTACGATAAAGGTTATTTGAACAAGTTATATTTTGAGGAGTTTGATTTTATTCGAGCACCTCTAGTTTATATTTTCAAGTGAGGCTTCTAGAGTGGTCTAGCAACTACTCGAGGCTTCTTAGCTCTTTCTGTCGGGGCAGATTTTGGTTGGTGGGGTTTGTGTGGATACTCATAGAGGCTATCCTAAGCTTGGAGGCTTGTGCAAGAAGAATCTGCTAAAGCAACTGGTTAGTTTTCTTTCTTTCTCTTTTAATTATTAGTTCCTCTTCTTTAAGCATTTTTAGACTTTATAATTATGCTTAGGTTGATTTGCATGCTTAGTTTATTTTATGCCTAGGATATAGCTTAGAGTTATAACGTGCTTAGGTTATAGCTTAGAGTTATAACATGCTTAGGTTATAGCTTAGAGCTATAACATGCTTAGTATAAAATATATGTGCTAGGATATAATTTAGAATTATGGTATGCCTAGCCTATGCATGCTAGCCTAGGTAGAGAATTATTTAGTTAAGACTTTATTTAATTTATATGCATCTATTAGGAGTTCCTAGGGGAGGGACAAAATTTTGAATTTCCGCCATGCCTATTATGCATGTTCAATTTGACTGTCAGTTCCTAACATACACTGCTGGTACATCTATAGGTGGTTAAGTGCTTTGAGTCACTTTTCATGTATTGCATTCAACTGCACATACCTAGCCCTTGCCCAATCTGACTCTTTTAATTGGGCTTCCAGTGCACTCTTAGAGATCTTACTTCTGTTTCAACTGGTAACACAACTTCCGTTCCATATACCAAGGAGAAATGAGTCTAATCAGTCGGGATTCTTATGCTTGTTCTATACCTCCAAATCACAAGTGGAAGTTTATCAGCCCAATCCCTGTAAGTGGCGACTGTCTTTGACAAGATTTTCTTGATTGCCTAGCATTAATGATCAGCTTCCTTTTAGAGTTTTTGAAGGGTTTGGGTAACTTTTTATGACCTAAGATGTTCTTTCCATTTTTCCTAACTAGAGCCAGCCTGTTGTTGATGTTCTCATGAGTCTTCTGGTCTTCTTTCTTGACGACGTGTACCCTTGTACCTTTTTCCCCTTCATGAAGAAAGATGGACTGAGACTTATTGTTATCATCTTTGCTAAGAACTTTTATTATCTCTCTTTTATTTGGTGATAGGTTTTAACCATTGGATATTTATACCATTGCGATATATTCAAAGTCTACTTCATTAATGAATATGATGATATTTTACGAATGTTGTTGTTATGAGTGCATGATGTCACTAAAATGGAATACTTGAGTGAAATGTGAATTAGAGATGCATCAATTTATTCATGACATGCTTTAAAAAGTACTGATGTTACAACTCATCCATGATATGCCTTATAAGTGACATTGTTAGCATAAAAAATATTTGCAACATTAAAAATTACATCATTAGAATCATCCTCCACAAGCGGAGGGTCTTGTTGATCAACTTTGGTAATATTGGTAGCTGAACTGGTAGCTCTGGCGTGCAGGTTTGCATGCATTTCTTTGGCCACTGCTCTTGCTAAGTTTTTAGCAGCCTTGCTGATGGGATTTCCTTTCTCGATACCCTTCCAAATCTTTCTCATAAGTACCGCTAAGTCCTTAGTGATGGACTCAATGGCTTCACTCATTTTAATATTCTTCAGCGTTCCCTCATACTTCCACAGAAACTGAGGTTTCAATCATGCAGCCTTTCTTAAAATCATATACATCATTGAAGATCTCAAAACTGGGTACCTTCTTGGCCCTCACTTTGACAGGTTCTTCCTCACCCGTGAAAATCTTTTGATTGACCTCAGCCCCTATCATGAGGCAAGACTGAGGTCTAGACTTCTTAGCACCTGGGCGCTTCCCCAAACCAAGTCTGAATGGCCATGGAAGAGGAAAAATGGGTTCTAGCATACCCTGAAGATTCTTTTCGAGCCCCTTTCCATTCATATAACCCTGCTTCATCATAATATTTTCAATTTTAAGTGATATGTATCCCTTAACTGAAAACTTTATACCCTAGTGAGCTACAACCACCCTAGATTGCTTTTCTTCGGCTTCCATAGCTGCTATAACAGATTGCTCATTAGCTTCAATGGTCACTAGCTTACCATTATAAATGAGCTTAACTTTCTGATGGACTATAGAAGGGATGGCCCCTAATGCATGGAGCTAAGGTCGACCCAACAATAATGAATAAGTGACAAGAATATCAAAGACGGTGAATAAGACTTTAGACTTTACTCCCACAACTATAACCTCAGCTTCAAAGACCCCAATGACACTCCTCTTCGTATCATCATACACCCTTATAATAGTATTGGATTTTTCTAACATGGACTTATCTAGCCCTAAATAAGGAAGGATCTTAGCAGGGCAAAGATTAAGGGTGGAACCATCATCCACCATAACACAGGGGATAGAACGATCAAAGATTTGCACTTTATTGAAAAGTGCCTTATTATGCTTGTTTCCTTTGACTGGGAGGTTTGACGGATAAAACATATTAGGTTCAACTTGACTGAGAGAAGGTCCCCAAATAACTGGAAATACTTCAACCATGGTGGTGGAAGGTGTAACCTATATGCATAATAACTTTTCCATCAGAACCCTACGATGATCTTCAGAGTCAATGACAAGTTGCCAAATGTTATACTTGGCAGGGGTAACTTGCAATTGCTGGATAAGAGGGGTGACTTTTAAATCATTCTTTTCAGTACCAATTGGGGTTTGATTATCACTAGCAGGTGTAAAGGTTGGACCCTGATTGACATTTGGGATGACATGAATAGCCATATCTCTACCTCTTCTTCTTTTTAGAAGATGATTAGGAGGAACCCTTCCACTTTAAATAAGATGTAACACCCTATTTTTCATATAACTTCTCCCCTTAGAAGTTTCTACCAACAAGGTTGGCCCTTTGAGTTTATCATTCTCCAACACATAAGCATCTATATCAATTGGTTCTAGTTGAACCAACATAGCCTCCTCATTATAAGTTCCTTCTAAATCATATGCATCGATGTCAATGGGAACTAATTCATTAGGTAAAGCCACTACTAAGTGAACCATAGGATTAGCTTGCGAGATCATATTGAAGACATGATAGGAGGGAAACCCTGACTTGACGACCGCAACCTATTTCTCAAAATTTGGCAGGGGGTTATTCATGGTGCTAGGTTAAAGCTCGGGCTCTCGGATCTTCTTTTCCCTAATCATACCATGAATAGCCTCAAGTAGATCTCTACAAGCACTAGTGCGATGACCCTTATTGATGTGATAAGCACAGAACTGATCCCTATCTTTAGGTTTGGGTAGGACATAGGGCTTGATGCTTTGAAGAAGACCAAAAGCTCTCAACTTACTAAAGATTGCAGGCAATGGTGCTGTCCATGAGGAAATACTATCCTTAATGGTGCAAACTATGGCCACTTCTTCTTGTACTACCGCTGCTTTGGGGATCAGAGCTAGACCTTGGTTTAAAAGCCTAGGCTGGGGCTAAAGAGTCATTCTTTTTGAACCAAGGTTTGGCTTGCACACTCACCTTCTCTAATTCCTCGATCCTTTCCCATTTCTCAGCCTTCTCAAAGACCTCAATGTAGGTAGAGAATTTATCGATACCAAGAACCTTATGATAAATGGGTAGGGCACCATCCATCGACTTTACGATCATCTCAAGAAGACTTAGACTATCTTTTAATAAAACTTGAGTGGCCATCCACCTTTCAAAATAGTGCTTGAATTTATCATTGGGGGCCTGCTTGATCACCTCCAGATTTTGTATGGTAGTCTTAATAGTGGCATTAAAACCATACTACTCAATGAAAGCCTCAGATAAAGCTTTCTAGTTTCTAATCACCTCATCTGACAAAGTATTGTACCATTCGATAGTAGGACCTTTCAAGGTGTAAGGTAACATCTCGACGAGGACTTCATCACTTAGCTTTCTTATTCTCATAACCCATTGATAGGTGGTGATGTGAGATTAAGGTCGACCAGTTCCCTTGTACTTCGCTATGCTAGGCATACTAAAGTTTTTAGGGACCTAATACTCCTCCCTAGCAATTTGAACTGACATTGACCAGGGCTGAATGCTAGGATTGGCAACAAGCAATTTCTAAAGTAGATTACGCAATTCCATGGATAAAGGTGATCCCTCCGACTGAGTAACCGCACCTAAGGGTAAACCTATTGATTGAGGGAAGGTCATCCCCTTAGGTGAAATTATAAAATTAGGGGTTGGACCGGATGCCCCAAACTAAAATAGGGGTGGTATAAACCCCTGACTAGGCTGAGCAAACTAACTGACGGCTGGTGGAACCACTGTACCCACTGACTACAATGGCTAGCTAACTGAACTAAATGGACCAACTAAACCCAGCTGATCTAACTGGCTGGAGGACTCTCCACAACAGATGGTAACTAAAACTGAGTGAATGGATTATGAGTAACTCTTGAAAGGGGTAACTGCGCACTAATCACTGCATTCACAACTGGAGCACTAATAGGTATGCCATGGGAAGCATTGACCATTCTCTCTTCGACTAAGATTGCCCTGATGGAAGTTAGCATCTTATCATTCATTCATTCCTAGAACTGATCACTTCCCAAGTACTGCCAGCTGACATTTGCAATCTTCGACCTAACCTCAGCCCTTAATGCATTTCCCTCCTCACCAGTAGCAACATTCTCAACCTCAATATCAATCAGGCCCTCTAGAGTCAGGATGCAAGATATTTACTCGGGACGATAGGCAGCACTAAGATCAATTAGACCAAACTGACTACTAGAGGAAATACCCATAGATGGAAGTGGAGCAACCCTTAACTAAGCTGGAGGAGGGCGAGGTGGAGCTGGAATTTAAGTTCAAATGGACCTGAGAACATCGCCAAGTTTTAACCCTTCGACCTTGGCTGAGGTAGTAACCAAAATATCAGTACATGTATGAGGGGGGATATGAATGAATGATTCATAACAATGCATGGTAGTGTTAATTACAAGGGAATGTAACACAACACATGAGAAGCGATCAATTTCATCCTTATTTCTCCTACCAGTTCTATGGGTATTCTTCCTTTGTCTAATCTTACATAGAAATGGGTACCTAAAAGGTAAAATTCTAAGGTTTTTGATAAGAATGGCGGAGGGATATATCAAAAGTTTGATGTAGAAGGTTCCCATCACATCAAGCCTCTTTTGGAGGGAGATGGCAATGAGTGCTACACCTACTAGAGTGTCCGCAATTCCTAGCTGGTATGGGTGACACTTTCATAAGCATCGCAAAAAAATAGGAAACCCTAACCTTGCACTAGAAGAAGAGTGCATCTAGCTAACGAGAGAAGGAGTTGAGAATATAGAGTGTAATAATTTTCCCAGATGATGAAGAAAATGGGTTGAATTAAGTAAATGATTTTCGGTGCTCATCTTAATCTTTTAAGCTTGTAAAACAAACAAAAAATTTGCAAATTAAAAGATTATACTCCCCAGCAAAGTTGCCACTCTGAGGTGTCGATGACTTGTGGGTCTCCCTTGGCGCTTTGGTGAGAGTCGGGACCTACTGGGGGTTAGTTGGATTTAGGCATGATGAAACATTTTTAGTTCAAGTTTGCACAATTAGCCAACTTTAATGAATAAAAGAATCGAGACCCAAATCTTGATACAAATGATAGAGTCACCACCTAATTTGTCTACTTGGGAAAGTTTTTTGGTACGGTTCCCATTGGGTGAGAGACTCATACCTTTTGGATCAGAGATTCAGGTACTAGATGAGTCACTTATTTCTCATTTAGTTAATTCAAAATTACATTCGCTGCATAAAACTGTTTTGTTTTCATCATTTGGGGAATTATCATAGAAAGCCTATTTTTCTATAGTCTTTCACACTCATTACATGCATTTACAGGTATAATAAAGCACATGCTGCCTATCTTTCTCTTCAAAGAATGGGAATAATGCTTTCAAAAGTGTTAGATTGCGTTTATACCCAAAGAATCTTGTATTCCTGATTTGCTGGATAAGGTCTTGAAGGATTGAGAGGAGAAGGCTTTTCGAAATCATAGAGGAGTATCCGGATGAGGAAGAAGGAGTTAGGGATAATTGGGCCATACTAGTTTAGGGTTTTTCAATGTCCTTGATTATGTCCCTTCGGCAGTTGTGAAGACTAGTATTGAGATTGTTGAGCTCTTTATTGAATTGGTCCTTTGTATTATTGATAAGCATTTTTGTTCCGGAGAGATGGCATTGAAAATCTTAGCTCACATCCTCCATATGTTTTGCCAGGAGCTTTAGAAGGTCTTTATCCAAGAAGTGACAGAGCATCTCCTAGGATGCTTGGTGTTCTTCATTTAGCAGTGTTAGTACGAACGCAACATCCTTTGAGGATTCAGTGAGGGCAGTAGGAATGAATTTTTCCAAGCTTTTAAACTTGAGATCAATATGCTCTTTCAGGTTTGCTTTCAAATCTGTTGAGGAGGATGTTATGACCCATAATGGTAGTATAATTATTATCAGATCTAGTGATAGCCTGAGTTGTAGAGCGACTTGCTCCTACAATGTTGGTAGTTAACTGATTCAACAATAGAGTGATCTTGGAGAGGGAAGTTTCTACTACTAGCTCTGTTGAAGGGAATAAATCCACTTTTTTTTCAATGCTCTTGACTAATCCCTTGATTTCTCCTAATTCTGCCTTAAGATCCAGAGTTATTGATTTTTCAATTGTAAGACTCTCCATGAATTTGAGTTGTGTACATATACCCCAGAGCGTTCGCCTGATCTCATCTTCTCTCTGCCCTTCAACAATGGCCTAATCCAACAAACTTAGGGCCATACAAATTTTTTCATCTCTGATAGGCTTTAAATTTATGGTTGGATTTTTCAGCGATCTTTCAGGATTGGATTCTTCTCCTGATCCAGAGCTACTTCAGGTTTCATCTTCTAATCTGGAGGAGTCTTCGTCCTCATCACTTTCTTCATTCTTTTCTTGCTCCTCTTGCCTTTCTTCCGACCTTTCCTCCGGAGTGGCTAGTCTATTTTAGAAGTGTGCTTAGTGGGTCTCAGACCATCTCCCTCCTTTGGAGCATTTTGCTTTGGGATAGACTCATCTACCTTAGATGCATCTAGAAGGTTTGCATCCAAGTTGTCCTGAATTTTAGTGGCATCACCAAGCATATCAATAGCAATATCAGAGTTAGAGATAGGGATTACCTCTGTGCTCTATAGATCTAAGTGCTCTTCTTCAGTCTACTCTACCTTATCTTTCCCACTATCAGCTTCTGGAGGATTGGGATTATCCTCAATCCCCCGTTAATTGCCATTTCAGAACTTTCCACCTCAATTACTTCAACTAGTGGATTCAAGAGGTTTTCTAGGAGCGGTTCATCACATGTCTTAAACACATAAAGATCCTCCTCAAGATATTTACTCTCCTTGAGAAGTTCCAAATCTTGGGTTGTGATGATGATGGAGGGACTGATGTTAGTTGTAGTTCCGGAAGAGCCTCTAGGACCCTCCTTGGTGAGATAATTGGCCTTTAAGTTATCTCTCACTGCATTCATCATCTCAACATACTGAGGATCTTCCGGATCAAGATTGTCTGGAATAAAAGCTTGGTAAAGACCATGATTTCCTTCCTTTTACTGATGTATGCTAAATTTGAAGCCTCTGGGATTGGTTCTTGGATTTTAGTTCTAGCAATAGGCTTTTAAATGGCTAATTTAGCCCTCTTAGCCTCAAGAGCTTTATTAAAAGTTGAGCCTTTCCGGATGAGAGATCTTTTTGGAATGAGCTCCTCTTCTTCTATGGCACTACTGGGCACACTTGCATTATCCATGATCTCCTTTAGAGATTGCTTGGCTCCTTGTGCTTTTTCGGCCTTAATAGCAGTAATAGAAATTGCAAAGACTTCACTGTCTTCAAGACTGACGGTCTTTTTCTTCTTAGCTGTAGCCTTAATGAGCCTACCCCTCTTAGGCTTGTCTGGAGTGCCTTTCATCAATTGGGTGAGGGTGAGAGTATCTTCATTCTGCTCTTCCACCATAGACTTGAGATTGATTTTTCTTTGAGCCTTAGCTCTAGTTGTTCTTGCTCTCTTTGCCTCCAGAGCAATTTCAATTGGCCCTCTGGCCTTTCAGACCTTACTCTTTTCCTTATGTTCTTCTCTCTGCCTTATGGCCTTCTCATCATCCCAAGTTTCATTAAAGGTCAGTTTCTTGAAGTTGTTTTCTAGAATCGCTTTCCCATTAACAAATTCTTCTTTAGAAAGATCTATTCCATTTTCAATATGGATTCTTGTAATAAGACCTCCATGGGAGTTCTTAGCGGCCGGATGTAGTGAATGAGGAGCACTGGCATGTTGATGACTCTACTTTGGACCCAATGTTGTAGGACACCATGTTGGAATAATGACACTGTGTTTAGAGATCCCCTCTAGATCAGGATAAATTTTGCCAGAATAAACTGCATAGTCTTAGTGTCTCGGGCTAGTGAGTGGAGCACTTATCTCCAAAACATCTTTCCAGAAGCCATAGTGTTGGATCATACTTTACTTTCTACTCATCTCCATCTGTACAAAAAATCACTCTATCATTCTTCATTTTTAGATAAGTAACAAAGAAATATGGAGTCAGAGTGATTACTTTCCTATCTACAGTGGTCCAAAGCGCGTCATAGTAGGTGTGGGGTTTTGAGATTCTCATCAAATTATTTTACAAAGATAGGGCAGGTAGGTTTGTGCATTTTAAGGAATTATTCTAGGCTTTGATCTTTTAGGAGCTGGGCATATGGTTCAATGGAAAATAAGAAGTTATTGCCAAGAAAATTAGATGGGATTATGGTGTCTGCGGCGCTACACTTGACTGGAATGAAATAATAATCATGAAGATCTTCCATTGTAAAGATGTTTGGTGAAGTTGTTTTGGTTTGAGGGTTGGTGTTTTCCATTTTAGAAATTTGGAAGAAGAGAATTTGGGATATAGGGTTCTGAAAGAAAAATTGCAAAGTAATAGTAGATGAATTACTTTGCGTGAAGAAGATAAGAGAATTTGGGGGCTTCTATAGAATTGTCAAAGTGAGGGTAGTTTGGTAATCCGGATGTAGTTAAAGTTAACTGGATAATTGATGTGGTAGTTAAAATGTTGGAGAGAGGTAAATGGCATTTAAACCGGCGAATTAGAACGGTTTAATTTGTAAAGTAGTTGTTACTTTTGCCGCGCGTGAACTACCTAATAAACGTTTGAAATTCAAACTGTGTACAATCACCTTTTTATTGTTTTACTTCCATGTGTCATTGTTGTCTCCTGAGCTGGCAATATTCTTTATGGATCCATCACTGAATCTTCTACTTTTGATTTCCTTGAGTTGCTACAGAGCTTAATAACTCTAGATTGTCTTTCGGGTTCTACTTCAAAATGGATTTGACCTTCCAATTGCTTCTCTTATCTTGTTGTACCGATCTTTACTCAATGGCTAAGTAAAGATGTTTGCCCTTCGCTTATTTGTAGGAATGTAGATCAAGATAACATCCTTTTTCATTACATGATCCCGGAGGAAATGGTGACTGATATTCACATGTTTTATCCTGCTATGTAGCAATGGATTCTTTGACATATCAATTGCACTTTTATTGTCACACATCATTTCTACATATCCTGCATGTACACCATAATCTTCCAATTGTTGCTTGATCCATAAAAGTTAAGCAACACAACTTCCTGCTACTATGTATTCAGCTTCTATGGTTGATAAGGCTACTGAAGTATGCTTTTTGCTATACTAGGATACTAAGCAATCTCTAAGAAAATGACAGCCACCGGGTGTGCTTTTTCTCTCAAGTGTGCCTCTTCCACAATCTGCATCAGTTTATCCTTTCAAAGTAAAGTTACCATTGCTAGGATACCATAGTCCAACTTTAGTTGTTCCCAGCAAATACCTGAGCACCATTTTTATAGCCTTGAGATGAGAATCTTTTGGACTTGCTTAATACCTTGCACAGTAGCAAACTGCATAGTGTATGTCAGGTCTACTATATGTCAAGTACAGCAGTGATCCAATCATCCCTCTGTAAAGCTTCTGATCTACATCTTCACCATCATAATCCTTTGAAAGGACTGTATCTAATTCCATAGGAAAGGACATAGGCTTGATCTTGTCCATTTCAAACTTCTTCAAAAACTCCTTGGTGTATTTAGATTGGTTGATGAAAATTCCATCCAGACTCTGCTTGATTTGTAAACCAAGGAAGAAATTGAGTTCTCCCATCATTGACATCTCAAATTCTTGCTGCATTTAAGTGCTAAATTCTTCACACATCTTTTCATTTATTGCTCCAAAGATTACGTAATCTACATAAATTTGAAGAAGAATGACATCACCCTTCTTCTTTTTAATGAAAAGTGTTGTATCTACCTTGCCTCGGATGAATCCTTTAGATATGAGGAATGAAGTGAGTCTCACATACCAAGCTCTTGGTGCTTCCTTCAATCCATAGAGGGCTTTTTTTAGCTTGTACACATGGTCCAGATGCTTTGAGTCTTCAAATCTAGGTGGTTGCTTTACATAGACTTCTTCCTGAATAACTAAATTTAAAAATGCACTTTTGACATCCATTTGGAACAATGTGAATCTCTTGAATGATGCAAAACCAAATAGAATTCGAATTGCCTCTAATCTTGCTACAGGAGCAAAGGTTTCCTAAAAGTCAATGCCTTCTTGTTGGTTATAGCCTTGGGCAACCAATCTTGCCTTATTTCTCACTACAATGACAGATTCATCTAGCTTATTCCGGAATACCCATTTGGTGCCAATGATTGATTTTCCCTCAGGTAGTGGTACAAGATCCCAGACATCATTTTTGGTGAACTGATCTAGTTCTTGCATTGCCATCATCTAGCTTTCATCCCCGTCTACATCTTAAAACTGTTAGATATGATGTATGCCCTTATGGCAATTAGGGCGATATATCTTAATTATGTAATGGTATGAATAATTTGTTTAATTAATAAAGGCGTTCAATCTTTTGTTTATATCAATGTGCTTGTAAATATATTATGGCTGGTTAAAATATATTCATTCTCGTATGTATACATGAGTCCTTGACATATCATAGCATGAAGTCAGAGAAATTATAGTTCGACTATATTTAGCGAGACCTACTTTTATAATTATGTCTAAACTATCCCTAGTCATAGTTTCATCAAGAAAGGATATTGATGAAGCGGATAGACTAGCATGCGGTCAGCTTTCTTAGAAAGGGTCCAACCACTCAATCTCCTAAGGACTGAAGGTGGTGCCTTAAGTTTGACACATGGATATATCTGGGAGATATTAGAGACCAAAGTAAGGTAAGCAATTGGTGTAAATATCAATGTGTTAATGTTTATTTTCATGCAATAAGCTTTGTGAATATCCTCATACTTGAGATACTAGTTACCTTGCATGGCACCATCACTAAACTTTGGGTCATTCCTATACGCTCACTAATTTATGGTGTCATGGGTCGTTATAGGTATAGTGATGACAACACATTGGTGAGCTATGTTGTCGGAAAGAATCCATTTCTCCAAATATATTAAGGAGTTGTACCTGGCCGCTTGTTGAAGTGATGATTGCTATAAACCTATGATCAGATTATGTGATTGATAGAAATAGTTTCTAGTCAAACACACTATGGTAAAAGGTAATATACTTCAGTAATAAGTTAATAACCAGGATAGCTTGGAGTAACCTTGCTATTAGTGGGTTAACACTTTAACCAAAACCTATAAACCTGATGTTACTAATATTAAAGAATGGAAGGAGTTCATCGCATTGGGTAACTATTGCATTAACCGGGATTGAGTCATAAGCACAAATGACGTTATGAGTAATGGGGGATGCTAGACCCTTGCTATAGGCATACTACAGTCGTTTAAGGTAATTAAGTTCTATTCACAGTCTAGAACCTCGAGCCAATGGTTCCAATAGAACAAGGGTTGGTTAATCCTTAACAGCTCAATACTTCGGGATCCTATAAGGTCACACACATTGGACCTTCATTGGACTAAGTAAAGAACTAATACATTTATTCTATTACGAAAATATAATGTGATAATAATTGGATTATTATTTATTTAGTTAAAAATGATTAAATCATTTTTGGATAACCCAAGGAATTTATTTTTTGACCAGTAACTAATTTATTAGGGTGGTAAAATAAATTAATTATTTAAAGAAGGGATTAAAAGGGAATTTTCTGAATAGGTTGGACCCAATAAGAATGTTAGACATTTATTACTAACAAGAGGGGCTTCGGGATTCGCGACACATTCGGTGCGCGAAATCCTGCACCTTGGGCTCACAAGTGCCGCAATGCCGCACTTGCGAGAGCCCATAAGGCCGGGCTTGCCAACGCTACCTTGGCAATGCTCGGCTAAGCCTAGCATGGGATTCCTCGCAAGCTGGCTTGCGAGAAATCCACGCAGGCTAACCTGCAGGGCTGCAAGCCCTGCGGGTCAAACCCACTTATGGTATGTGCAATTCGCACATCCCACATCGGATAAAGGGGGAGCAATTTTGCTCTCCTAAGCCTATAAATAGGCACATCCTTCTCCCATTTCAAGTGCACCAAGTTCAAGAATAATTCCTATGATAAAGGGTTAACTTGAACAAGTTATTTTTGAGGAGCTTGCTTGGAACTCTTCCAGCATACCGCCCCTCCATTTAACACATACACAAAACCCGACTGAGACTAAGAGTCATCCTTGTCAGATTGAAAACTCAGGTTAGGGTAACCTCTAGTTGAGTGGTCACCATCTCCATATATCAAGAACTCATCTTTAGTCATTCACAAGTACTTAAGAATTGCCTTGACGACCATCCAATGCTTTTCACTTGGATCTGACTGATATCTGCTCCTAAAGATCAAAGCCTGAGAGACATCTGGCCTAGTGCATATCATAGCATACATGATGGATCCTATCATGGATGTATAGGGAATATCCTTTATGTGCATTCTTTCTTGATCTATCTTCAGACACTCAGTCTTAGATAAGTTATTCCCGTTTGTCATTGGGAGATAACCTTTCTTCGAATGCTCAAGGTTAAACCTATTCATTACCTTGTCTATATATGTACTTTGAGAAAGACCTAATAGCCTCTTGGATCTATCCCTATAGATCTTTATACCTAGTATAAATGCTGCTTCACTAAGGTCTTTCATGAAGAACTTTCTTGACAGCCATACTTTAACATTTTGAAGAAGAGAAATATCATTTCCTATTAGTAGAATGTCATCGACATATAATACTAAGAAAATGACTGCACTTCCCCTAACCTTCTTATAAACACAAGGCTGATTAATGTTTGGATAGAAATCTAGTTCACGAATTGTCCAATCAAACCTTATATTCCAACTCCTGGATGCCTGCTTAAGTCCATAAATGGACCATTGCAGCTTGCATACCTTCGAGCCATTCTGAGATGTAAACCCTTAGGCTATGTCATATACATATCCCAGTCTAAATCCCTATTTAGGAATGTTGTTTTAACATCCATCTGTCAGATCTCATAATCATAATAAGCAGCAATGGCGAGGAGTATCCTTATAGATTTAAGCATGGCCAGCAGTGAGAAAGTTTCATCATAGTCAATACTTCACGTTGACTATAACCTCTTACAACTAACCTTGCCTTATAGGTAATCACATTACCATCCATGTTAGTCTTCTTCTTAAAGATCCATTTGCACTCGATCGGTCTAACTCTTGTGGTACATCAAACAAATTCCAAACTTGGTTCTCATACATGGAATCTATTTATGACTTCATGGCTTTAAGCGATTTATCAAAATCTGAGTTTTTTGTTACTTCATCATAAGTTCTTAGTTCTTCATCCTCTATGAGATATAGTTCCTTATCATCAATGATGACAAAACCATATCTGTCGGGACCATTATAAATACGACCTGATCTTCACAATGCTTATATTTTAAAAGGTTATTCTTGGATCACACTTTCTTGTGTATCTAGAACAGGGTCAATTAGCTGATTATCTGTTTGTTCATCTTGAACCTCTAGTTCAATATTGCTCCCATTGACTTTTGCAACTAAGTGTTCCTTTTCTAAAAAGTGAGCACTCTGAGACACAAATACCTTCTGTGCTTCGGGTTGGTAAAATAAATATCCAATAGCTTCCTTTGGATATCCAATGAACAGACACTTATCAGATTTGGTGCTTAGCTTATTTGATGCTATCCTCTTTACCATGGGAGGACAACCTCATACTCTAAGGTGACTTAAAGATGGCCTTTTATTACACCATCTTTCGTAAGGTGTAAAATCAACTGATTTAGAGGGCACTCTGTTAAATACATAAATCGTGCTCTCTAGTGCATATCCCTAAAAGGAATTACTGAGATATGCTTGGCTCATCATGGACCGAACCATATCTAATAAAGTTTGATTCCTCCTTTCAGACACTCCATTGTGTTGGGGCATATAAAGAGGGGTCCACTGGGGAACTATCCCATTTTCCTTTAGATAATCTTAAAACTCCTGACTTAAGTATTCTCCACCTTGATCAGATCGAAGTGCTTTAATACTTTTCTCAAGCTATTTCTCTACTTCAATTTTGATTATATTTTTATTTTTTATAAACTTTCAGATTTGTGCTTTATTAAGTATCGATAACCGTATCGTGAATAATCATCAATAAAGGTTATGAAGTAGGAGTATCCTCTTAGTACCTGAACACTCATTGGACCACACACATCAGTATGTATAAGTTCCAATGTACTCATGGCTTGTTCACCCTTTCCTTTAAAGGTTAACTTTGTCATTTTTCCTTTTAAACAAGGTTCGCAATCACCATAAGACTCCAAGTCTATTAGGTCCAAGTCACCACGCTTATTCAGCTTGGTTAAGCAATCTTTGTTTATGTGGCCTAAATGACAATGCCACAAGTAGAAGAATTTCTCATTATCTAATTTTCTCTTAACAATGTTTATAGTTGAGGATATGATTTTGTAATTACGAAATATCATTTTTCATATTATAATAAAATATCATTCATAACTTTGATAATACCCTTTATCAAATTTAAATAAAATTCCATCCGCTGTGAAGCAAGAAACACAATTTTATAATGATAATTGAATTTTGTCCTTAAACAAATTTTAGCAAAATGGAAGTTTCAAGTTCCTACATCAAGAGCAGCCATCAATCTCTAATGATTTTCCATAGGTACAACTCTTCTTTTGCTAAAACTCTACTTCTTAACAATATCTATACTATCGTATGGATATAAAAATCTAATTAGGTATTCCATACCAATTTAGAATTTCCTTAAGATGTAGAAATTCTCAACATTAAACATCTTGAAGTGGAAGCTCTAAGCCTCCTCTTCTCATGCTATGAGACTTTGGCCATTTTGATCTTATTTTCAATATCCCATATTTAAATGAAGATCTTGTTTCCGATATTCCATATTGAAAAAAATCATTTTGTCTCCTAGACAAAATTCTTAGTATTCCTTTTACTCTTCTCTTCACTCTACTTTATCCTGCTTCAAAACTAGACACCATGTGTGTCCCTTTAATTCTTTGAGATACGAACCATTTAAATTTCGGACTAATTGGTCCTACAAATTTCTATCAAAATATTTTGGTTCAAAGTTTCCACTATGGAAAATCATTTCTGTAAGATGTAAATACATAGACTTCCAAGTCCATGATTTTATGATGCCCTTATAGCTAAGGTAACATGGATCCTAACATCTGACTTGATATTTAACCTTGTCTCCTGCCAGCTACTTACATAAGGTAACAGGGATGTCAACAACCTCCAAGGTGTTGTATCCTAGTTTCCTTCACGTATTTCATGCATATCTATTTCAAGCAGAATTGCTTGCATCACGTTGTTTAGATTCGAGCTTATACAATGTACATGCCAAGCCTAAGGTATTAGGACTATCCTCTCTTTTCTAAATAAACCCTTTGAAGCTAGAGCCAATCAAAATTAGTTATTAATGCGAATGTTTGTGTTAAAATAAAGATTTCAACCAAGATGTAAGAAAAAGAATTATTGTTCAGATATTAGTTTTAGTACATGCACTTAATATAAGGTCTTTTAATTAAATACATTTGTCCTACTATTTTCTTAGAAATTTACAATAACCAATTCTATTGAATTCGGAAAGTTTAGCCTAGCTAAATTTCCTAGTAGGTAGCATCTATAGCTAGTCTATTATGACTCCCAATTTTATGAGTCAAGTCATATTAATAAGTTATAGTTGGAATCCCATTCCATTTGCATCGTATGCAATTGCTAATTCATTCAAGTTCCCTAATCCTAAGGGACATGTGCTCTTATTTTAGCATCTCCTTGAATATGTCTCAGTCTTGTGGCTAGCCCCTAATTTTATGGTGGACTACCCAGTTCTATTAAGGCAGACCCTATCTCAATTTTCATAACCGATCAATATGGACGAAAAGGAACGCTTTGCGCAACACTTTTGAAGCCCAAAGAGAACATATTATAAATTTGGGCAAGGAAGACTATAACTTGCCTTAATATATACACTTTGGGATTTTATTGGTGTTAAAAGAGATCGTATTATAAATTTGGGCAAGGAAGACTATAACTTGCCTTAATATATATACTTTGGGATTTTATTGGTGTTGAACGTCTCATCCAATCTAGGATTTTATTAGATGGACATATTTATAATAATTTACATTAATTTAAAGAATTTTAGAATTAATTTATAAGGTCCAACCTTAGGTTGGTTCAAGCACTTTATTATAATTATTCCATCGACCTAGGTCATATGCAAAATAATTAGCACTTTTATTTGTTATATTTATATTGCATTTCGTTTAAGCTTTTATTCAATAAATTTAATTTTTACTTTGTTATAGAAACATATATAAGCACCATCTTATATACTAGAAATAAATTAGTCCATTTTAATATCCCAAGTCAATTCAAGTTGCACCGATATAGGTTCCTAGGTAGGAGAGGTACCCTTGAAGTGAGTAGACACCAAGTCCAATCCTTAGCCAGAACAAATACGGGCACAAACTCGAAGACCAATGTATCCTTTTAAACTAATAAATTTCGTTCTTTCAATTCATGTAAACTGGAAACATCTATAACCCATGTAACTTATATAATTTATTGAGTCTTATACAATTTGAGTAAGTTGAGTATGCTTATTCAAAATTATTCATAACCATTTTTTAACCTTGAAATGAAAGCATAAGTTCATCTATTATTCCAAAAAATTAATAAAACTTAAAATATTTCATATAGAAAATAAAATTCAGTTCACTTCTAACTTAATTATGCACTAAATGTGCAGGCTCTAATACGACTCTTGGGAACTGGCAGTCACATTGAACATGCATAACAGGCATGACAAAATTCAAAATTTTGTCCCTGTCCCCAGGAACTCCTATTAGTTGCATATGAATTAAATAAAGCCTTAACTAAACAATCCTCTACCTAGGTTCGCATGCATAGGCTAGGCATACCATAATTCTAAATTATATCCTAACATAAATATTTTATATTAAACATATTATAACTCTAAGTCATAATTTAAATATAAAATAAATTGAGCATGCGTTATAACCTAAGCATAATTATCAAGTCTAAAAACGTTTAGAAAAGGACTTAATAATTTAAAGAGAAAACAAGAAGACTTACCAGTTGAATCGTGCTTTAGCAGAACCTCCTTGCAAAAGCCTCCAACTGTAGGATAGCCTCTTTGAGTATCCACATGAACCCCACCAACCAAAACCTCCAAATAAGAAAGAACCGAATAACCTTGAGTAGCTCTAGGCCACCCTAAAATCCCACGCAAAAATATATTGTTCAAGTTTACCTTACTCATAGGATTCACAACTTGAATTTTGGTGCAATATAGAAAGGAGAAACGGAGCTCTATTTATAGGGGAAGCAAAGGCTCCCCGGATTTAATGCAGAATTAATGCTGATTTAATGCGAGATTAAATGCGTGATTAAATGCTAATTTAAACACAAGATTTAATTGCTGAATTAAATCCAATTTAAATACACGATTTAATTGCTGCATTATATCCAATTTAAATACATGTATTAAATCCAATTCAAATATATAATTTAATTACTGCATTATATCTAATTTAAATATATATATTAAATCCAATTTAAATACATAATTTAACTGCTGCATTATATCCAATTTAAATATATGTATTAAATCCAATTTAAATACATAATTTAATTGCTGCATTATATCCAATTTAAATATATGTATTAAATCCAACATAAATACATAATTTAATTGATTCTCCTCTCTTTTAATTTATTTTATGACCCTAATAAAATTAGTTACCGGTCAAAATAAAATCTTGGATTAACCACAATAATAATCTAATTATTATCATGTTATATTTTTATAATTGAATAAATCTATTAATTCTTTACTCATCCTGATGAAGGTCCAATTTATGTGACCTTATAGGATTCCGAAGTATTGAGCTGTTAAGGCTTAACCAACCCTTGTTCAAATGGAACCATTGGCTTGAAGTTCTAGACCATGAATAGAACTAGATTACCTTAAACGACTGTGGTACACCTCTAGCAAGAGTCTACCATTCCTCATTACTCGAAACAGCATTTGTGCTTATGACTTAATTCCGATTAATGCAATAGTTTTCCAATGCGATGAACTCCTTCCATTCTTTAATATTAATACCATCTGGTTTATTCGGTTCGGTCAAAGTGTTAACCCACTAATAGTGAGGTTGCTCCAAGCTATCCCAGTGATTTACTTGTTACTGAAGTATATTGCCTTTTACTATAATGTGTTTGACTAGAAACTATTTCTATTAAACACGTACTCTGATTAGAGGTTTATAGCAATCATTACTTCAACAAGTGGACAAGTATAACTCCTTAATATATCCAGAGCGATAGATTCTTTCCGACTACATAGCTTACCAATGTGCTGTCATTACTATACCCGTAATAACCCGTAATGCCCTAAATTAATGAGTGTGTGAGAATGACCCAAAGTATAGCGATAGTACCACACAAGGTAACTAGTATCTCAAGTATGAGGATATTCGCAAAACTTATTACATGAAGATAAACACTAAGAAATTGATATATTTACCAAGTGCTTACCTTACTGCGGTCTCCAATATATCTCTCAGATATATCCATGTGTCAAACTTAAGGCACCAACTTCAGTCCTTAGGAGATTGACTGCTTGGACCCTTTCTAAGAAAATTGACTACATGTTAGTCTTTCCGCTTCATCAATATCTTTTCTTGATGAAACTATGACTAGGGATAGTTTAGACATAATCGTAATTGCATAAGAAGCTGGTCTCTCTAAATATAGTCCAACTATAATTTCTCTGACTCCATGCTATGATACGTCAAGGAACTTTGTATACATACATCTATGAATATATTTTAACCAGTCATAGTATATTTATAAACACACGGATATAAACAAAAGATCAAATGCCTTTATTAATTAAATAAATTATTCGTATTATTACATAATTAAGATATATCTCCCTAATTGACTTAAGGGCATACATCATATCTAACAGATTTAACTACAAAATTTGAATACATTATAGTGTGTGAAGTAGCAAAAGAAGCTATCTAGTTAAAGGGATTTATTGGTGATCTCGATGTGGTGCCTGAGACTGTTGATCTAATTACTTTGTATTGTGATAACAATGGTGCTATAGCTCAGCCAAAGGAACCACGATCCCACCAAAAAAATAGACATCTATCCAGAAAGTATCATATAATCAGGGAGATTGTTGATGCAAAGATAATAAGACTAGAATATGTATCTACTGATCAGAACCTCGTGGATGGTCTGACAAAGCCATGGACTCAAGTCAAACATGACCAGCATGTTAAAGCATATGGATTAAGATATATGGCTAATTGGCCTTAGTGCAAGTGGGAGTTTGTTAAATATGATGCTTGCCCTTAAGGCAATTAAGGCGATATATCTTAATTATGTAATGGTATGAATAGTTTGTTTAATTAATAAAGGAGTTTAATATTTTGTTTATATTGATGTGCTTGTAAATATATTATGGCTGGTTAAAATATATTCATTGATGTATATGAACAAAAGTCCTTAACGTATCATAATATGAAGTCAGAGAAATTATAGTTGGGCCATATTTAGTGAGAACTCCTTCTTGTGCAGTTATGATTATGTCTAAACTATCCCTAGTCATTATTTCATCAAGAAAGGATATTGGTGAAGCAGATAGACTAGCATGTGGTCAACTTTCTTGGAAAGGGTCCAAGCAGTCAATCTCCTAAGGACTGAAGGTGGTGCCTTAAGTTTGACACATGGATATATCTCGGAGATATATTGGAGACCGCAGTAACGTAAAAACTTAGTGTATATATCAATGTGTTAGTGTTTATCTTCATGTAATAAGCTCTACGAATATCCTCACACTTGAGATACTAGTTACCTTGTATTGTACTATCACTAGACTTTGGGTCATTCCTATACACTTACTAATTTAGGGTGTCGTGGGTGATTACGGGTATAATGATGAGAACACGTTGGTAAGCTATGTTGTCAGAAAGAATTCATCGCTCTAGATATATTAAGGAGTTGTACCTGGCAGCTTGTTGAAGTGATTATTACTATTAACCTCTTATCAGAGTATGTGTTTGATAGAAATAGTTTCTAGTCAAACACACTATGGTAAAAGGAAATATACTTCGGTAAGATGTTAATAATTGGGATAGCTTGGAGCAACCTTGCTATTAGTGGGTTAACAGTTTAATCAAACCTTATAAACTAGATGGTACTAATATTAAAGAATTGAAGGAGTTCATCGCATTGGGTAACTATTGCATTAACCAGGACTAAGTCATATGCACAAATGAAGTTCTGAGTAATGTGAGATGGTTGACCCTTGCAAGAGGCATACTACAGTCATTTAAGGTAATCGAGTTCTATTCACGGTCTAGAACCTCAAGCCAATGGTTCTAATAGAACAAGGGTTGGTTAAGCCTTAATAGCTCAATACTTTGGGATCCTATAAGGTCACACATATTGGACCTTCATTGGACTAAATAGATTAATTCTATTACAAAAATATAACATGATAATAATCAGATTATTATTTATTTGGTTAAAAATGATTAGATCATTTTTGGATAAACCTAGGAATTTATTTTTTGACCAGTAACCAATTTATTAGGGTTGTAAAATAAATTAATTATTTGAAGAAGGGATTAAAAGGGAATTTTCTGAATGGGTTGGACCCAGTAAGAATATTAGACATGTTTTACTAACAAGAGGGGCTACAGGATTCACGACACATTCAGTGGATGAAATCCTGCACTGTTGGCTCACAAGTGCTGTAATGCAGCACTTGTGAGAGCCTACAAGGCTAGGCTAAGCCCAGCGCATGATTCCTCTCAAGCCAGGCTTACAAGAAATCTTACAAGCCCAACTAGCGAGATGCACAGTGTGCGGAGCATTCTATGCACGCAGCCCCATGGGGTCAAACTAGCTTGTGGGATGTGTAATTCGCACATCCCACATAGGAAAAATAGGGAGCAAAAAGCCTATAAATAGGCACCTCCTTCTCCCATTTCAAGTGCACCGAGTTCAAGAATAATTCCTACAATAAAGGTTAAATTGAACAAGTTATTTTTGAGGACCTTGATTTTATTCGAGCACCTATAGTTTATATTTTCGGGTAGGGCTTTTGGAGTGGTCTAGCTGCTACTCAAGGCTCCTTAGTTCTTCCTCTCAGGGAGGTTTTGGTTGGTGGGGTTTGTGTGGATACTCATAGAGGCTATTCTGTTGGGAACTGACAGTCAAATTGAACATGCATAAGAGGCATGACGGAAATTCAAAATTTTGTCCCTGTCCCAGGAACTCCTATTAGTTGCATATAAATTAAATAAAGCCTTAACTAAATAATTCTCTACCTAGGTTAGCATGCTAAAGGACTAGGCATACCATAATTCCAAATTATATCCTAGCATATTTATTTTATACTAAGCATGTTATAACTCTAAGTTATAACCTAAGCATAAAATAAACTAAGCATGCAAAAATAACCTAAGCATAATTATTAAGTCTAAAAACATATAAAGAAAAAGACTTAATAATTAAAAGAGAAAGAAAAAGAACTTACCAGTTGAAGCGTGCTTTTGCAGGACCTTCTTGCACAAGCCTCCAGTCGTAGGATAGCCTCTATCTGTATCCACACAAACCCCACCAACCAAAACCTCCCCAGGAGGAAGAACTAAGAAGCCTCGAGTAGTTGCTAGACCGCTCTAGAAGCCTCACCCAAAAATATAAACTAGCGGTGCCCGAATAAATTCAGGCTCCACAAAAATAACTTGCTCAAGTACCCGAGAGATTAATTATCCCACGTAGGATTTATGCTTCGGGCTTGGTACAATTTAAAAGGAAAGGCAAAAGCCTATATATAGGCTTGGGGGAGCATTTTGCTCCCCCTTATAAGCAATGTGGGATGGGAGTAATTACTCCCATCCCATATGCACAGTGTGTCACACGCAGTGCATTGGCAAGGCAAAGCCCTTGTGGGCTTTGCCTTGCTTTTGGGCTGCGCATGTGCAGCCCATTTTTATGGGCTGCCGCGAGCAATGCCCAGCATTGCTTGCACACCTTTCGGTGTACTCCCGCGTACTTGAGTCTGTAAAAAATATTTTTATACTCTCGGTACAAGGCAACTAGCATCTCAAGTATGAGGACATTCGCAAAGCTTATTGCATGAAGATAAACACTAACACATTGATATTTATACTAAGTGTTTATCTTGCTACGGTCTCCAATATATCTCCCAGATATATCCATGTGTCAAGCTTAAGGCACCACCTTCAGTCCTTAGGAGATTGACTGCTTGGACCCTTTCCAAGAAAGCTGACCACATGCTAGTCTTTCCGTTTCATCAATATCCTTTCTTGATGAAACTATGACTAGGGATAGTTTAGACATAATCATAATTTCACATGAAGCAGTTTCCACCATATATAGTCCAACTATAATTTCTCTAACTTCATGCTATGATATGTCAAGGACTTTTGTATACATACATCAATGAATATATTTTAACCAGCTATAATATATATGTATAGAAACACATTGATATAAACAAAAGAACAAATGCCTTTATTGATTAAATAAATTATTCGTACTATTACATAATTAAGATATATCGCCCTAATTGCCTTAAGGGCATACATCATATCCAACAAACTCCCACTTGCACTATGCCCAATTAGCCATATGTTTTAATCCATATGCTTTAACATGCTGGTCATGTTTGACTTGAGTCAATGGCTTTGTCAGACCATCCGCGAGGTTCTGATCAGTGGGTACATATTCTAATCTTATTATCTTAGCATCAACAATCTCCCTGATTATATGGTACTTTCTGCATACATGTCTGTTTTTCTGATGAGACCATGGTTCCTTTGCCTGAGCTATGGCACCATTGTTATCACAATATAATGTAATTGGATCAATAGCCTCAGGCACCACACCAATATCACCAATAAATCCCTTTAACCAGACAGCTTCTTTTGCTGCTTCGCATGCAACAATGTATTCAGATTCCGTGGTTGAATCAGCAGTAGTTTCTTGCTTGGAACTCTTCCAGCATACTGCCCCTCCATTTAACACATACACAAAACCTGACTGAGACTCAAAGTCATCCTTGTTAGATTGAAAGCTTGCGTTAGTGTAACCTTTGATAGTGAGATCACCTTCTCCATAAATTAAGAACTCATCCTTAGTCCTTCTCAAGTACTTAAGGATTGCCTTGACGGCCATCCAGTGCTTTTCACCTGGATCTGACAGATATCTGCTCATAAAGCTCAAAGCCTGAGAGACATCCGGCCTAGTATATATCATAGCATACATGATGGATCCTATTGTGGATGCATAGGGTATATCTTTCATGTGCATTCTCTCTTGAGCTGTCTTCGGACACTCAGCTTTAGATAGGTTAATCCCCTTTGTCATCGGGAGATAACCTTTCTTAGAATGCTCAAGGTTGAACCTATTCAACACCTTGTCTATATATGTACTTTGAGAAAGACCTAACAACCTTTTGGATCTATCCCTGTAGATCTTTATACCTAGTATAAATGCTGCCTCACCAAGGTCTTTCATAGAGAACTTTCTTGACAACCATACTTTAATATTTTGAAGAAGAGAAATGTCATTTCCTATTAGCAGAATGTCATCAACATACAATACTAGAAAAATGACTGCACTCCTACTAACCTTCTTGTAAACACAAGGCTCATTTCCATTTGGGCAGAAAACCAGTTCCTGGATTGTCTGATCAAACCTTATATTCCAACTCCTGGATGCCTGCTTAAGTCCATAAATGGATCTTTGTAGCTTGCATACCTTCGAGCCATTCTGAGATGTAAAACCCTCAGGTTGTGTCATATATACATACCGGTCTAAATCCCCATTCAAGAATGCTGTTTTTACATCCATCTGCCAGATCTCATAATCGTAAAGAGCAGTAATGGCGAGGAGTATTCTTATGGATTTGAGCATGGCTACTGGTGAGAAGGTTTCATCATAGTCAATACCTTCCTGTTGACTATAACCTTTCGCAACCAACCTTGCTTTATAGGTAATTATATTACCGTCCATGTCTATCTTCTTCTTGAAGACCCATTTGCACCCAATTGGTCTAACCTCTTGCGGTGCATGAACCAAATTCCTAACTTGGTTCTCGTACATGGAATCCATTTCTAATTTCATGGCCTTTTGCCATTTATCAGAATCTGAGCTTTTCATTGCCTCATCATGTGTCCTTGGTTCATCATCCTCCACAAGATATAGTTCCTTATCATTAGTGATGATAAACCCATATCTATCGGGACCCTTATGAACACGACCTGATCTTCACAATGATTGTGTTTCGACAGTTTGTTCTTGGATCACACTCTCTTGTGTATCTAGAACAGGGTCAATTAGTTGATCGTCTGTTTCTTCCTCTTGAACTTCCAGTTCAATATTGCTCCCACTGACCTTTTCAAGTAAGTGTTCCTTTTCCAAAAAGTGAGCATTGCGAGACACAAATACCTTTTATGCTTCGGGTTGGTAAAACAGATATCCAATTGTTTCCTTTAGATATCCAATGAACAGACATTTGTCAAGCTTGGCATTTAGCTTATATGACACTATCCTCTTTACCATAGCAGGACAACCCCATACTCTTAAGTGATTTAGAGATGGCTTTTTGTTACACCATCTTTCATAAGGTGTAAAATCAACTGATTTAGAGGGCACTCTATTTAAGACATAAACCGCTCTCTCAAGTGCATATCCCCAAAAGGATTTACTAAGAACTGCATGGCTCATCATGGACCTGACCATATCTAATAAAGTCCGATTCCTCCTTTCTGACACTCCATTATGTTGGGGTGTATAAGGAGGGGTCCACTGGGGAACTATCCCATTTTCCTTTAGATAATCCTGAAACGCCTGACTTAAGTATTCTCCACCTCGATCCGATCGAAGTATTTTAATACTTTTCTCAAGCTGTTTCTCTACTTTAGCTCTAAATACTTTGAATTTTTCAAAACTTTCAGACTTGTGCTTCATCAAGTACAAATAACCGTATCGTGCGTAATCATCAATAAAGGTTATAAAGTAGGAGTATCCTCCTAGTGCCTGAACACTCATTGGACAACACACATCAGTGTGTATAAGTTTCGATTTACTCGTGGCTCGTTCACCCTTTCCTTTAAAGGGTAACTTTGTCATTTTTCCTTTTAAACAAGGTTCGCAATCACCATAAGAATCCAAGTCTATTGGGCCCAAGCCTCCACGCTTATGCAACTTGGTTAAGCGATCTTTGTTTATGTGGCCTAAATGGCAATGCCATAAGTAGAAGGAATTCTCATTACCTAATTTAACTTTCTTCACATTATTTATATTGAAAACTTCTGTTTTAGTATCAAGAATATAAATGCCACCTTTCAACATTCCATAACCATAAAGAATATTATTCAAACAAATTTGACAATTATTATTCGAAAATAAAATTTCAAATCCCTCTATTGCTAAACACGCAACAGATACAATATTCTTAGTAACACTTGGAATGTAATAACAATTATTCAAAACTAAAACAAGTCCACTTAGCAAAACAAGACTAAAGCTCCCTACGGCTAATGCAGCAACTCTGGCTCCATTACCCACACGTAGGTCCATCTCCCCTTTTGTAAGTTTTCTACAGTTCCTTAGTCCCTGCACAAAAGTACAGATATGAGAACCACAACCAGTATCTAATACCCAAGTGGATTCTTGTGAAAAGTAGCAAAGTTTTCAATTACAAATATACCTGAAGTAGATGCCTCTGTAGGCTTCTTCTTCAAATGCTCAGAAGCAGGAGCTTTCCAATCCCTCTTCCAATGTCCCAGTTTTCCACATTGGAATCAGACATACTTAGATGCCTTCTTTTCATTCTTCTTCTTACTGATTCTTTTCTTGGCACCCAGTGCCTGCTTCTTCTTCTTAGAAGCCTTGCCTTTTTCAACCAACAGTAGAGGTTTCTGATCTTTCTTGATCTGAGGTTCTACTATTTTTAGCATGTTAATTAATTCAGGGATAGTTGAATTAATCCTGTTCATATAATAGTTAGTTACGAAGCCTGAGTAACTATCTGTCAAGGACATCAACACAAGGTCAATGCTTAAGTCATGATTCATCTGAAATCCCAATCAATTCAGCTTCTCAAGGTATCCCAAGAGTTTCAGTACATGCTGAGAGGCAGAGGTGCCAGCCTGCATCTTGGTCCCGAAAAGGAGTTTGGAGGTCTCATACCTCTCTGTCCTCTCCCTCTCCGAAAAAAGTTCTTCAAGATGGAGAACCATATCCTCCAAGGCATGTTCTCATGTTGTTTCTGAAGCTCAGGATTCAAGGACCCCAACAAAATACACATGGCAGTCTCACGATCTTTCCTGTGCTTCAACCAGGCATCATATTCCACATGATCCTCAACATCAGGTTCTACAGGGAAAATTTAACTTAGGACATAGGCAATTCCCTCAGATTTGAGAACTATTCTCACTGCTCAGAACCAATCAGAAAAGTTTGAGCCATTCAATTTGGTGTCAAGTAACATACGGAGATTAAAATTGGAAGCCATTTTCAACCTAAGACATAAGAAAAGAAAAGTGTTTAGATATTAGTTTAAGTACATGTATTTAATATGAGGACTTTTAATTAAATACATTTTCCTACTATTTTCTTCGAAATTTACAATAGCCCATTCTATTGAATTCGTGAATTTTAGCCCAGCTAAATTTCCTAGTAGGTAGCATCTATAACTAGTCTATTACAACCCCCAATTTTATGAGTCAAGTCATAATAGTCAGTCATAGTTGGAATCCAATTCCATTTGCATCGCATGCAATTGCTAATTCATTCAAGTTCCCTAATCCCAAGGGACGTGTGCTCTTATATTAGCATCTCCTTGAATATGTCTCAGATATGGGCCTAGCCCCCAATTTTATGGTGGACTACCCCAGCTCTGTTAAGGCAGACCCTATCTCAAACTTTACAACCAATCAATGTGGACAAGAAGGAACGCTTTGCGTAGCACTTTGATAGCCCCAAAAGACTGTATTATAAATTTGAGTAAGGAAGACTATAACTTGCCTTAATATATTTACTTTGGGATTTTGTTGGTGTTAAATGTCTCACCCAATCTAGGATTTTATCAGATGAACAAAATTATAATGACTTGTATTAATTCAGGGAATTTTAGAATTAATTTATAAGGTCTAACCTTAGGTGGGTTCAGCTCTTTATTATAATTATTCCATCAACCTAGATTATATGCAAAATAATTAACGCTTTAATTTGTTATATTTATATTGCATTTCCTTTAAGCTTTTATTCAATAATTTTAATTTTTTACTTTGTTATAGAAACATATATAAGCACCATCTTATATACTAGAAATAAATTAGTTCATATTAATCCCCCGATTGGTCAATTCAAATTGCACCGATATAGGTTCCCAGGTAGGAGAGGTGCCCTGTGAGGAGTAGACACCAAGTCCAATCCTTAGCCAGAACAAATACGGGCACAAACTTGTAGACCAATGGATTCTCTTAAACTAATAAATTTCATTCTTCCAATTCATGTAAATTGGGAGCATCTATAACCCATGTAATTTAAATAAATTATTGACACTTGTATAATTTGAGTAAGTTGAGCAAGCTTATTCAAAATTATTCACAACTAATTTCCAACCTTGAAATGAAAGGCAGAAATTTATATATATTGTTCCAAACAATTAAATAAACAAATCACTTTATTTAGAAAATAATATTTAGTTTGCTTCTAACTTAATTATGCACTAAATAGGCAGGCTCTGATACCACTGTTGGGAACTGACAGTCAAATTGAACATGCATAAGAGGCATGACGGAAATTCAAAATTTTGTCCCTGTCCCAGGAACTCCTATTAGTTGCACATAAATTAAATAAAGCCTTAACTAAATAATTCTCTACCTAGGTTAGCATGCTAAAGGACTAGGCATACCATAATTCCAAATTATATCCTAGCATATTTATTTTATACTAAGCATGTTATAACTCTAAGTTATAACCTAAGCATAAAATAAACTAAGCAAGCAAAAATAACCTAAGCACAATTATTAAGTCTAAAAACACTTAAAGAAAAAGACTTAATAATTAAAAGAGAAAGAAAAAGAACTTACCAGTTGAAGCGTGCTTTTGCAGGACCTTCTTGCACAAGCCTCCAGTCGTAGGATACCCTCTATCAGTATCCACACGAACCCCACCAACCAAAACCTCCCCAGGAGGAAGAACTAAGAAGCCTCGAATAGTTGCTAGACCACTCTAGAAGCCTCACCCAAAAATATAAACTAGCGGTGCCCGAATAAATTCAGGCTCCACAAAAATAACTTGCTCATGTACCCGAGAGATTAATTATCTCACTTAGGATTTATGCTTTGAGCTTGGTACAATTTAAAAGGAAAGGGGAAAGCCTATATATAGGCTTGGGGGAGCATTTTGCTCCCCCTTATAAGCAATGTGGGATGGGAGTAAGTACTCCCATCCCACATGCACAGCGTGTCACACGCTGTGCATTGGCAAGGCAAAGCCCTTGTGGGCTTTGCCTTGCTTTTGGGCTGCGCATGTGCAGCCCATTTTTATGGGCTGCCGCGAGCAATGCCTAGCATTGCTTGCACACCTTTCGGTGTACTCCCGCGTACTTGAGTCTGTACAAAATATTTTTATACTCTCGGTCCAATTAAACTCGTCAATGCAAAATTCCCCTTTTTAATCCTTTTTCAATTATTTATTTTCTGACCCTAATAAATTAGTCATCATTCAAAATAAATTTCTTGGTCCAACCAAAATTGATCTAATCAATTATAATTTATTTATGACTATAATTAATTAGTTACCGGTCAAAATAAATTCCTTGGTCTATCTAAAATTGATCTAATCAATTTTAACCAATCAAATAATAATCCAATTATTATTTATGTTATATTTTGTAATAGAATAAATCTATTAGTTCTTTACTTAGTCCGATGAAGGTCCAATGTGTATGACCTTATAGGATCCCGAAGTATTGAGCTGTTAAGGCTTAACCAACCCTTGTTCTAATGGAACCATTGGCTCGATGTTCTAGGCCGTGAATAGAACTTGATTACCTTAAACGACTGTAGTACGCCTCTAGCAAGGGTCTACCATCCCCCATTACTCGGAACGTCATTTATGCTTATGACTTAATCCCGGTTAATGCAATAGTTATCCAGTGCGATAAATTCCTTCCATTCTATAATATTAGTGCCATCTGGCTTACTGGGTTTGGTTAAAGTGTTAACCCACTAATAGCAAGGTTGCTCTAAGCTATCCCAGTTATTTACTTGTTACCGAAGTATATTGCCTTTTACCATAGTGTGTTTGACAAGAAACCATTTCTTTCAAACACATACTCTGATCAGAGGTTTATGGCAATCATCACTTTAACAAGTGGCCAGGTACAACTCCTTAATATATCCGGAGCGATGGATTCTTTCTGACTACTTAGCCTACCAACGTGCTGTAATCACTATACCCATAATCACCCGTAGCACCCTAAATTAATGAGTGCATAGCAATGACCCAAAGTATAGCAATAGTACCGTACAAGGCAACTAGCATCCCAAGTATGAGGACATTCGCAAAGCTTATTGCATGAAGATAAACACTAACACATTGATATTTATACCAAGTGTTTATCTTGCTGCGGTCTCCAATATATCTCCTAGATATATCCATGTGTCAAGCTTAAGGCACCACCTTCAGTCCTTAGGAGATTGACTGCTTGGACCCTTTCCAAGAAAGTTGACCACATGCTAGTCTTTCCGTTTCATCAATATCCTTTCTTGATGAAACTATGACTAGGGATAGTTTAGACATAATCATAATTTCACATGAAGCAGGTTCTACCAAATATAGTCCAACTATAATTTCTCTGACTTCATGCTATGATATGTCAAGGACTTTTGTATACATACATCAATGAATATATTTTAACCAGCTATAATATATATGTATAGAAACACATTGATATAAACAAAAGAACAAATGCCTTTATTGATTAAATAAATTATTCGTACTATTACATAATTAAGATATATCGCCCTAATTGCCTTAAGGGCATACATCATATCCAACATATTCTACACTTGGAGGCTTGTTTAAAGAGGTTATGCTAAAGCATGCTTCAACTGGTAAGTTTTTTTTCTTTCTTTTTTAATTATTAGGTCTTTTTCTTTAAGAATTTTTAGACTTAATAACTATGCTTAGGTTGTTTTGCATGCTTAATTTATTTCATGCTTGGGTTATAGCTTAGCGTTATAACTTGCTTAGGTTATAGCTTAGAGTTATAACATGCTTAGGTTATAGCTTAGAGTTATAACATGCTTAGTATAAAGTATTTATGCTAGGATATAATTTATAATTATGGTATGCCTAGCCTATGCATGCCAACCTAAGTAGAGAATTGTTTAGTTAAGGCTTTATTTAATATGCATCTATTAGGATTTCCTGGGGACAGGTACAAAATTTTGAATTTCTGTAGTGCCTGTTATGCATGTTCAAATTGACTATCAGCGCCCAATAGAAAATTCTTTGGCCTAATGAGAGACACTAAAGCAGCATGACTCATCATCCTATTGAGTTATCCTCTGATTTTGACTGGATTTTGAACATTGTCCAAAATGGCTTCAACCGGATGATCCTTGTGAGTCCCGATCTCTCTTTCAAGATCTGTATGCTATACTAGAGTTTGTTCCTCTTCAGCTCCTTCTTCTTGATCATCAATGAAGTTTATCTCATGATGATTGAGACATCCTTGTGGTGCTTCTGAGATGAGGTTGATTCCTTCATCTTCTTCTTTATACTTCTTGATTTGAATAGAATCCATAATTTGCACTTCTTCCTTTTCTTTATCATTCTCAGCTTCTAGAGTTGAGTCTTCTGGAGTGGGACTTCTTTTCCCTACATGGTTAGTCTCATCGAAATCTACTTGTATAGACTCTACCATAGTTTAGGTTTGTTTGTTATAGACTCCGCAAGCTTTGCTATGTGTTGAGTAGCGAAAGAAAATTGCTTCATCAGATTTTGGATCAAATTTTCCTTGTTGATCTCTATCATTTAGGATGTAGCATTTACATCCAAAGGCTTAGAGCCACCCAACTTTGGGTTTCCTTCCCTTCTAGATTTCATAGGGGGTTTTGTCTATAGTCTTTCTAATGAGAGCTCTATTTAAGATGTAGCATGTTGTGTTTATGGCCTCGCCCCAAAAGTATTTAGGCAATCTATTTTCATTTAGCATTGTTCGAGCCATTTCAACTATTGTTTTATTTTTCCTTTCAACAACCCCATTCCGTTGAGGTGTATAAGGAGCAGAATGCCTTTGGATTCACAGAATTCAGCAAAATGCTTATTTTTGAACTCTCCTCCATTATCACTCCGAATGCGTGTAATGCTTATGCCCTGTTCTACTTCTATCCCGATGAATATTTTTGAGAAATGGTGTAAGGCTTCATCTTTTCTAGTTAGCAATGCAACCCAGGTATAGCGAGAATAATCATCCACTATAACCATTGTGTATTCTCTTCTACCTAAATTCATTAGTTTGATTGGACCAAAGAGATCAATGTGCAAGAGTTCTAGAACTCTCTTAGAGGGTATATAGGAGATGGAAGGGAAACTTTTTCTATGTTGTTTACCTAATTGACATGCAGTGCATATCTGTTCCTTATCAAAAGCTACCTTAGACAAACCCACAACCAATTCCTTTTTGGCTAATTTGGATAGGAGGTTCATGCTTACATGTACCAACCTCTAGTGCCAAAGCCATAAGCATATATTCTTTTTCTCATTTTTCATGTTAACAGAATAGACATTGTTTACTCTAGGAGCATAAAGAATGAGTTGATTTGACTTACTATCAGTGATTGTATAGCCTCTACAGTCAAAGGTGACTTTCCTCCCTTTATCACAGAGTTATGCAACACTTAGCAGGTTGAACTTTAGTCCATCAACTAGTGAGACATCTTCTATTTTTAATTCAGATCCAATGATTCCATGCCCAATGATCTGTCAAATTTGATTATCTCCAAAGCTTACTTTTCCACCTTTCTTTCGGATTAAAGTGATGAAGGCTTTCTCATCACTAGTCATGTGCCTTGAGCATCCACCATCAATGTACCATGTTTGTTGATCTTCTGTAGATCTAAGGCATACTTGTAAAATAGATCAAGTGTATTTGGGTACCCAATAAGATTTGGGTCCTCTCGGGTTAAAAACTATTTCAAGCCAAGGATAAATATCATAATAACCATTTTTAAATCTACACATTTTAGTTATATGGTTATTTGCTCCATAAAACCTGTACCCATCGACTTTTTTGTTCTACTTAAGCTTCTCCTCAATCTTTTGGAGATCCTTCTTCCCATAATCTCTAGAATATCCTACTTTGGCAAGATCCGGATTAGCTTGTTCGGTTTGAATCCGATAGTTGGCTGGGGGGGGGGGAGGGGTAAACTTCTGTTATATAGTTTTTCTTTTGCTTAGTGAGTTGCTCATCATAGACCACTTTAGCCTTCCCCTTTTGAGCAGCTGTGTATCTTTGAGGTTGATTCCTTTGTCTTGGTGGAGCATTGTGTTTTTGAGTTTGAGGCTTCTTCCAAGTTTTCTTTTTTTATAGGTTCTGGATTCCTTCTGCGATTTGAGGATTCTGGTTTCCTTCCGGATGCCTCCTTCATTAAAGCTAGTCTAGCCCGGTCATATTTGCACTCAATATTTATAATTGATTATGTTGGAAGTTTTCTTCAACCACATCAATATGCTTTATGGTTCTGATTGAGTTGATATCTTGTGCCATTTCTTCAGCATCTTTAGTAAGTTCCATTACTTGTCTTTCGAGGGATTTGATGGCCTTTGTGTTCTTCCTCACATTGTTCATTACGATCCCTAAAGCTCTAGCAAGATCAAAGTTAGATACATAATTAGATTAAGAGTTTACCTCAGTACTTGCTGTCTCAGATTCTGACTCTTGAATCTGCTCAGTGACTTGCTTTGATGAATTTCTTCTAGATTGCTCTGCTTCTGGATCAGACAGTGCCATAAATGCACAATTTATAGTTTCTTCTTCTTCTTCTTCGGTTGAAGATGAGCTACTGCTTTCTTAACTATTGGTCCATGTGGCCACCATGCCTTCTACTTATATCTCTTGTCCCTTTTAAGTTTAGAACATTTGGTTCTGAAATGGCCTTTCTCTCCACATTCAAAGCAGGCTGATTCTTTTTCTGGACCTTTCTTGTCTTTTGGAGAACTTCTTATCTTATCTCTTTTGGAGGTGCCTTCCTTCATTCTTTTGGAATCATTCTTTCTAGAGCTCCCTCTTTCTTTCCTTCTTAGGAATCTACCAAACTGCTTGGCTAACATAGCCATTTCTTCTTTGTTGTAGTGAGGTTCCTTTAACTTCTATTCTATTCCGGAAGAGACTAATCTGGATGAGTCTACTTTAAGTGCAATGGCTTTTTTCTTTTCTTTTAGCTTCTTCTCTTGTTGACTATATCTCTCCAAGGATAGTTCTTAAGTCAACAGATTACCAATGAGTTAATTATAACTATAAAAGTTTAATTCATGAGCCTCCTCAATGGCAGTCTTTTTATTATCCCATTACTTGGTGAGACTTAGGAGAACCTTCTTCATCATGTCTACTTCAAAGATTTCCTTTCCAAACCTCTTCATTTCATTGACTAGATTGGTGTATCTGGTATTCATCCTATTCATGGATTCCTTTGGTTCCATCTTGAAGGTTTCAAGCTTTTATTGAAGAAGTTCTATTTTTGCTTCCTTGACTTTGTTGGTACCATCATAAGTCACTTCAAGTTTTTGCCATATCTCCTGTACAGTTTCACATTCAAAAATCCTATTAAATTCAGCTATACTAAGAGCACAATGAAGCATGTTAATAGCATTTATATTTTCACGCCGCTTCTTATAATCATTTTCACCCCATAAATTTAAGGGCTTCCGGATAGTTAAACCCTCTACTTCATAAGTAGGAAATTTATGGGCCATCTTTAATGGCCATCCATGCCAACATACTTTAAGCCTGAATGAAATTATTCATCCGATTTTTCTAGAACATGTAGTGTTCATCGGTGAAGAGTGGAGGATGGGTAATGGACATACCCTCTGAAAGAAGTTATGAGTTGTTAAAACTCATTTTTATTCTTGGATCAAAATATGGACCTTTAGCTCGAGATTGTTAGATCTCTAGTTTTGAGCACTTACTCTAATTCCACTTGTTGGTCCCTGTGAGGGTTTATATAAGGTCAGAGGGGGGTGAATGACCCTTTTTGTAGAATTTATAGACTTTAAAAAGTCTTATGTAACATGTTTGATATGGTCCGGATGCAATGGATCCAGATGATGCAAATGTAAAATAATGTGCAGTAAAGTAAAAGGGTTAAGAGAATTAAACATAATAATTTTATCCTGGTTTTTCCCTGCCTATTCTAGTCCCTAGAGTTTCCTTCCTCTGAGCTTTGTCCACTAGTGTAATTCCTTTCCAAATGGCAGGAATCAAGCCTTATAATTGTCTTTAGAGATTTATTCTCCTCCAGATGTAGGATATACCACCAGAAGCACCAACTTCTAGCTAAGTCCTTTTTCTTTAGTAGGTTATACCACTTAGATTCTACATAAACCTATGCTAAGTCCTACAGGGAGATTCAACTTAAAGCACAACTCTAAGCTAGATCCCAATCTCAATACTTACCTAAGTATGAGATCTTACAACTGAATTTTCAAAGGATTGGTTTTTGAATTCCTCAAGTTTATAACTCACTTGAGAATTCTTACAAAAACAGATTTGGATTCTTTCTAGTTCTTGGTGGGATTTTTATTCACTGATTGAAATAGCTTGAGTTCTCTTGTAATAGCTTCTTATGAAATCAGCCAGCACCTTCTTAATGTGTGAATATCTCCTTTTATAGGCTTTGATCATAAATGTAGCCATTGTGTACTGTTGAGGTAGATCTTGAATCTTCACCATTGATCAGGTATGATGTAGCATATCCGGAGCCATTGATCAATCCTTTAGACTGAATAAATGTCCCGTTTGAATTTTTAGGATTGAGGCTAAAACGTTGCCAGTGATCATTTGTTTGGATTTTAGAAATTTGCCAACTTTTATGCCATTTGTTTTTAGTGTGAGCTCCACGCGCCATTCCTATTAGTCTATGTTGAAAAGGGTTGTAACCTTTTTCTCTTTCCTTTATCAGACCTTTTGTCCTTTCCTAAAATGCTTGCTAGCTATCTCTTTTTCAATCTTCAAGGCAAAAGGATCTTTGACTTAAGACCAAATGTGGAGGGAAAAGGTGAATTTTAAACTTTTCCCATTATCTTGATAATTGAGTCTTCTGGATGTTATCAGACCTAACACATCCAGATGCTTCTTCAATCAGTCTTTTCTTCTAGATGTTGCTTTTAAGCCGTTTAAAGTTTGTTTCCTTTACAAACTTTAATCGGATGATTTCCTTGTGTACTTAGGTGTTTGGAGTCTTCAGTATGTGTCCGAATGACTTGACTTGGACTTGAGATTTTGTTTTCTTTATGGGCTTAGGAGATAATGTTATTCATTTTCTTTAAACTTGATCTAGATAGTTTCTTGAATTGGTTCTTCCAGATAATTTTTTTCCAACATAAACTCCATCCAATTTTGAACGGCGTTACATGAGATTCATAAGGTCAGAAGAGGGACATTTTATATGCTATGTGCTACGTGGTCATTCATCACCCATGCATAGGCTTCAAGTGCTGTCCTAATCAACTTACCATTACCAATCTCCACTTGTGGAAGAGTTTTAGCAACATCTGTAAGACTTCTTTTGCATTTCCGTTGAGTCACAACAAATCGCCATATGTGATGAGAGGTACAAACGTCCTCCGTATGTTGGAGGTACAAGCCTTCGCAACATCGCTAACCATATTTACATGCAACCACATGAGTAAGCATGTCACACATCGATTAATTAGATAAAAATCATTCAAACCATCCATGGCATTAGATAATCCATACATAACCTAATTTGCTACCCGCAATTTCAGCTAGAAGGAGGCGTAGCTATCATTGCACCCTAGTTTGGAGAAGGCCTGAACGCCATTTGATCCATCATTCCTTTACCCTAGCAGTCACCATAGAGATTGAAGGAATTCTGCTCACCAATTCCAGTGGGGAGTCAGATTTAGAGTAGATTCAGTTGGGTCAAAATTCCTCTTACCTAG
This sequence comes from Euphorbia pulcherrima, assembly GCA_947683365.1. Classification (NCBI taxonomy): domain Eukaryota; kingdom Viridiplantae; phylum Streptophyta; class Magnoliopsida; order Malpighiales; family Euphorbiaceae; genus Euphorbia; species Euphorbia pulcherrima. The sequence goes on from CANTUS010000008.1 coordinate 6,048,249, forward strand.
CCATGTCTTTCCTGAATAATGAAGAGAACATCCCACCATTGGAGGAACATTCCCCACTCCCACTTCGGGAGCAGGATCTCAGCCACCCCTTGGTTTCTATTTTAGTAGCACCATGGCTTAATTCCTTTGATCGGACTAATTCTGCAACACTATCCAAGATCAAGTCTAGGCATCTATCAGGCAGGCCCTAGAAGATAAGAACTCTGATCGGGTTTTCTGAATCAAATATGCAAGCTCAGAATGGCTCAGCTCAGAACCCTTTGGGCCCTATTAGGGTAAGGCATGTTGAGCCAATCTTCCAAGCAGCCTCATCAGCTACTGCTCAAACACTACCAGACCCATTCTAATTCAGCTAGGCCTCCGCTTTCCTTCAAACTTCAGTGCCTTTGCCAATTATCCCCCTTATGCCCCAAAATCCGACGCCCTTGGCTTAGAGCTTAGTTCCATTTGTGTTTACTAATTGATATTTGGCTTCCTCCAGCAGATTATCCCAAACTTCACAACCTTTTAACCTTCCCCAATTCGTCGTAATACCCAGGGGAATGATTAACCCCCAGAATGCTTTCAGTAGCCAGCTAATCACCCGTCCTCACTTGAACATGCCTCCACCATCTCCACCTGTCCAAAATCACGACCAGGTCAGGAAACCTCCAAGCATGACACTCAAAGCAGCTGCCTTTGTGTGTCAGATGATGGCCTCCTAAACCAATGACTAGGTCACACAATCTTCGAGCGTGACACCCGAGGCCAAAGGTCTTACCCACCAGCCAATCAATGACTAGGTCATGTAACCTTCGAGCGAGACACCTAAGATTCAAGCCTATATCTATCAAGTGCTGAATACTAACTCAAGCCAGGGCAAGGAACCCATGCGAGGCAAAGATTGGATCCCCGACAACTTCACTATACCCAGTATGGCACATTATGATGGGTTAGGTGCCCTGCCTCTCACATCATTATGTATAACCATGTAATGCAAGTAAAGAAGTTGAGTGATAAAATACTTGCCAAGATGTTCCCGTACTCACTTTGGAGTCCCGCTCTTGAATGGTATCATACCTTGCCTTATCATATAGTTACCAATTGGAAACTTCTCTCAAAAGCTCTAAATAAGCATTATAGCTTCAACACCATGATGGAAACCACCGTCTAACACCTTGAAGGAGTTTGCCAGTTGCCTAGTGAGACCTTCAAGCAGTATTTCAACTGATGGATGACAACTCAAGTTTTGATGAAGTCTAAGCTCAGCTTTGAGTAGCTGATCGTCAAGCTCTTAGAAGGGGCACTCTCTATTTTCCGAAAGGAGATGGCAACCAACTCCTTCCTATCCTATGAGGATGTTTATGAAAAGGCTGATAAAAATGAGCATGAAATTGAGTGCGAGCGGGCCGAAGAGGCAGGGAAACCCTAGTACAGAAAGAACAATGATGCTCCAGATGTAGCCCCGACTCCTACTAAACCCAAAGCCCCGACTATGTTTAAAGTAGTCTTTCAGGCCCCTCATGAAGTTTTGGCTGTCACTCTAACCCTACTGGCTATTACTGCAGTCCAACCCCCTCATCCTCCTTTTGTCTTGGCCAATCCATACAAGCTGCCACTCTGGGTTATCTTTAATTGCTTAAGGGAAGCCGCTTATATCCAATCCCTCCATGAATATAAACTGCCTAAACCTGAGGATAAGAACAATTTTTTGTAATTATCATGTTCAAGTAGGTCATCAAACCAACAACTGTAAAACCCTACTTTCGACCATCTAGCATTTGGTAAGTGAAGGGAAGATTGCCGAACCAGAAAAGGCTCCAACCACTATGACCAATCCCCTGCCAAATTTTAGGAAACAAGTAGCGTGATCAATTCTAGCATACCTGAAGATGTAATCTTTGAGATAATCACCCAAGGGTAAGGAAAAGGTGATTCAATTCTCATTATCGATTCTAGTATCTCGGCTAGCTTAGTCCTTGACCTAATTACCTAAGTCACAGGGGTTAACTCAGTTCAGAGCATGGAAGTAGACCAAGCTTTGCCTAAAAAAGAAAGCCTCTGAGCTTAACCTATCGTGGTCAAAAGAATGAAAACCATAAAGGAACCACTCTTCAGTGTCGATACCTTTGTTCCAAAGGGAGATTAGTTTGATGAGAAGGATGAAATGATTGAGGAGGCTAAGGCGATGGACGTCAAATTGTTTAAGGTGGATGCACCTATAGTCAAGAAACCAACTAAACTATTTAAGGTCGATCAGGATGAGCCTTTCAGTGTGGATAAGTATGTGCTGCAAGACCCAGCTTCAGATTTTGATGAACCCCCTATCCCTTTGAGACATGAGCTACTCATAGCGTCCTACTCAATAACATCCTCAATACCACTAGGAGTGGCCACATGTACCAGCTTGAGGACCATTATCTCTGCTTGAATAAGGACCCAATCCCTAAGAGGGTAGGCACCTCCACAGGCCTCCTTATCCTCCTCCGCTTGTTCTAACAAGCCTTAAAGTTGATCCCCTTATCACCCAACTCAAGAACACCTAAGCCCACTATAGCATCTAGCAGCTGGTCATTGATTCAAATGGACACCACATGGGTCTAATTAAGCGACTGCTTGACATAAAAGCCACTCCAACCACCTCTATTATTAAAATTTGTTCCAAGGTTGGGGAGCTATTCCTCCAAAGAAGGGACCATATATTGTATTCGATCAATGTAATCTTCCAGTTGATGGTAAGGACCACAATAGAGCTCTATTTATCCAAATCTAGTGCTTGATAAGACCACACCCTGCATCATGGTGAATGATGGCTCTGCCTTGAATCTCTATCCCCTGAAAGTCCTTCCTAACTTGGGCCTATCAGAGGACATGCTAGAGAAATCTAACACTATAATCCATGCTTATGATGACTCAAAGAATAGTGTGATTGGGGTCTTTGAAGCAAAATATACTATCAGAGGGGTTACAAGTAAAGTACAGTTGATCATTCTTGACATTCTGATTACATACTCACTATTGCTTGGTCGACCTTGGCTCCACGTCCTAGGGGCAGTGCCTTCCACCCTCCACCAGAGGATTAAGTTCATACACGAGAATAGGGTTGTGACAATAGAGGCTAACATTGCTTCTTTTGTAGCTATTATGGAAGCCAAGGATAAGTTGGATGAAGGCCTCCACGTTGCTGTAATTCGCAAAACCGAAAGATCAACCCCAATTGTGAATGACTATCTCCACCCTACCGCTAGGAAAATGATGAAGTGAGTTAGGTTTAAGATTGGAAAGGGCTGTGGAATGTATGAATAGAGGATTATTGAAGCCCTGGATGTTAGACATGATGTATGCCCTAGAGGTAATTAAGGCGATATATCTTAGTTAGTTTTATTTGTACGAATAAAATTATATTAATAAAGGCATTCTTTTGTTATATCAATGACTATGAAAATATATTATTACTGGTTTAGAATATACTTATTGATGTGTTTGCAAAAGTCCACGACATAAACATAGCATGTATTATAAGGGCATAGTGAGACCATGTTGGTGAGAACTGGTTCGTGTGCAATTATGATTTGTCTAACTATCCCTAGTCGTAGTATCATGAAGACTGGACATTGATGAATATGGATAGACTAGAATGTATTGTCATACCTCTTGCATATGATTCAGAGTAGCATATCTTCAGTGCTAGAGGGTGGTACCTTGGGTTAACACATGAATGTATTCAGGGAAATACATTAGAGACCGCTATGAGATAACACTCGGTAATCTATATTATGTGTTGGTGTTTTAATCGTCTCATTGCAATAACAATACACATATCCTTAGACCTGAGATACTAGTTACCTTGTTCAGATGTTGCTATACTTTGGATTATACCTATACATTCTATGAGATTGGATGTCACGGATAATTATGGGTATAGTTGATGTCTGTCCGTTGGTAAGCTGAGTAGCCAAGATGGGATCTATCACTCCATTATAGCAATTTAAGGGAGATGTACCTTGGCCACCTGTTAGAAGTGACACACTCATAATCCTCTAATCAGAGTATGAGTTGATAGGATGGGATCATGATCAACACATTAAATGGTTGAGTAGTGTACTTTGGCAGCAAGACTAAACTACTGGGGTAGCTATTAAAGCTACAAGTGGACTAACACTTAAACCGAGTCCTAGAAACTAGATGGTACTTAACAATTGATATAAGTAGTGAATTGTATTGATACTATTGTAGAACCAGGATTAAGTCACATGCACATGACGTTCCAAATATTGAGGGGACATATGAATTTGCTAGAGGCCACTTAGGCTGATTAAAATAATTGGAGTCCATAATAGTCTGGAGCTCCAAGCCAGTCAATTCTTAAAAGGGATTGAGCCGTGTTAAACTTTTGGCAGCTTGATATTATGGGATCCTATAAGGTCACACACTTTGAGTTACGACTGAGCTAAGTAAAGAATTGTTAGAGTAGGTCTAATCTAGACGAGCAAGAAAATATGGTTAGACCATAACATATTGGTTAGACTAATATTCATTGGTTGGACCAATGAGACTGATAAATAATACGGATGATAAAATAAACAAAGGGATTAAGAACCAAAAGACAGCACAGTTAAAGAATACTAGTTATTGCTTGAACTGGTGCAAGTGGATCGGTGAGAAAATTACTAGATAATTTTAGACTCTATCTGTGTGTGGGCCAAGGCAGTGTTATGTGTAAACAACACTGCTTAACGCCTGCATTGGGGCCTTGGGGATAGTAGGCTACAATGTGCAACCTACTATGCACTAGAGCACGGCTAACTGGGCTACACTAGAGCGCGACCCAGCAGGTGTACTGCACCATGCGCAGCCTATTAGGCTGCGCAGGTGCGTGGCCCAACAGGCCAGTGCACAACATTGGGCAGTAGAGCTCACAACAGCTATGTTGCTGTGGACTATGGTGCGCAGTCCTAGCCTGAACTGCTAGCCTTTCGTCCAGTAGTCGTGGATGAGGATAGAGAGTTTGTTCCCAAGGAAAACTCCCCATTAGAGTTTGGTTCTGACTCTATTAGGTTTATTAAATACCTAATTTCCCTTTTTATTTTTATTTCTAATTGGTTGAGATTAGGGGCTTCATTGTCCTTTGAATAATTCCTAACCACTATAAATAAAGGCCTCCTTCATTATTTTTTGTCCTGAATATTATAATCCCTCTCTTGCTTCTCTTAGTTGTTCTGATTCCCAAAAGTAATCCGTCGAAAGATGTATTTACTTAGAATAGAAAACTAAGGGAATTTCTTCTAGAATAAATTAGTAGGGAAAAGCTAGCCATTCTGCGCTCTTTTATTGGTTCTTTCTTTCTAGAAGGTTTTGGTCGGTGGTGATTGGGTGGAGTATTTATACAGGGCTTCTACTTTGGAGCCTGTGCACATAGCTGAGGGGCCATTCTGCCGATATTGGGATTCACGCTTTAACTGGTAAGTGGTTAAATGATTATTATGTCCTTTTAATAAGTGTTTATGACCTAGAATAATTTAAGACTAGCACTATTATCAATCATGCTATGCTTAAGAGATCCACTGAACTAGATTAAAATTTTAAACTTCTGCTACACCTGTTTTACTTGCTAAAACCTTAATTTAGACCAACAGTGGTACCGGAGCTTGCCTAATGCGATTGTATGATTGACTAGAAATATGCTAGGTCTGATTTTCTATGAAATATTTTCAAGTATGCTATGCCATTCGTAGGAATTTATTTCTTGCAATAGAAAATGTTGGGATAACTAGATTAAGTGTAGCTCAAACTTAGTCAAGGTAGTTATATAGAAATTAACAATGTTTTACTTGAAATTGTCAATGCTTTAAAGTTTGAATTATTCGGAATAATTCTTAAATTAGAAAGGAATGAAATCTTTAATTTAATTAGTCTATGGTTAACTGAGTTAGCAGGGCCTGTGTTTATTCTGGCAAGGATTGGACTTGGCCGCTCATTCACTTCAAGGGGGCTTCTCCTACCTGGGAATTCTCATCGGTTCTAGATTCTAATTACCAAAGGGACTTTTTGAATTAGTTGATTATAGTATAATGAATTGGATTCATTATATGGTTTTACAAATGAAAGTTTAAATTGTTAAAGTAGAACTTGTATACATAGGTGTAAGAACTTGAACAATGAACCCCCTTGTTTGTTTTGCATTCTATGTGGAGTCTTAGCATGATGGAATAATTATGAATTACCAGTTGAGCATGACCCCTAGGTTGGACCTACTAATTCCTTTTAGCTTGGAATTCGTTATAGTTTTATAATCATATCCATGTATAAGTCCAAGATTAGGCGAGATCGGTTGCACCAATAAATCCCTATTAAAATATTAAGACAAAATTAGACTTCTTAAATAATCAAATATGTGCTTCTGGGCCTTTTCATTGAATTAATTGCTCACGCACAACATGCCTTTTTCTTTAACATTGTCTGTTCACATGATTCAAATTAGGGTTAAGTCTTACATGGACTGGGTTAGTTGTCCATAATATCAGAGCTAATTCCGGGCTGGAGGCATCATTTGAGGAGTCATATATGGTTATGCATGTCCATTGGTTGGAACTCAAATGGACTAGCAATTGCATTAGATGCAAATGGACTAGATCCTCCTTTAGCTATTTAAGTTAGCTTCACTCGTGATAGCGGGGGTTAGCTTAAATGAGTTATAGATGTTCCCTACTAAGGAAAATGGTAGGACCATGTTTCTCGAAAGACAATAGAAGGGGCTATTATGTTTTTGAATTGAACCTTGATAAAATAGTAAGAATATGTATTTAATTAAAAGACCTTAAATTAAATGCATGTACAAGAACTAAGTCTAAAGTAATAATTCTTTTCTTATATCTAGGTTGAATATGTCTTCTGACATTGCTAAACGGATGAGATAAATACAAAAATTAACCAGTCCAAATTTCAGTGATTGGTTCTGATCCGTTAAGATAATACTTACGGAGGAACAACTATCATATGTGTTAGACAAGCTAATTGCTGAATAACCTGGCACTGATGCTCCTGCAGAATTGCATGTAGCATGGGTAAAGTATATGACAGATTCAGTGGAAGTGACTCATTTATTGCTAGACACAGTTTATTGTACATTACGTTCATAGTGTGTGGGCATGGGTTAGAGACCACGTTGCTCCATCTTGTTGGAATATCTAATGAGATAAGTTCGAAGAGATTCTAACTTCCTAAAGAGTACTTGAATCCAAGATGCAGGAAGGAACATCAGTTGTGGAATATGTTAATGAGCTCAGTGGATTAATGGATGAACTTGATGAACTAGGTTCACTGACGAAATTATACATGAAGTGTGATTTAATTCTACAATCTTTACCAAAGAGTTATTCACACTTTGTGAATGAGTTCTGTTCTAAAGATATTGATTGTCCTATCCCTGAACTGATTAAAATGTTAAAAGATTATGACAACAGTGCTAAAAGAACTGTTGTCACCACAATTGATCCTCTCATAAGAAAGAGGAATCATATGACAAAGGCACAAAAGAAGATAATTGCTGAGAATGTCTATTTTTAATGCAGTGGGACCGATCATTGGAAGAAAGACTATATGGATGCATTTTCTGAGCATGAGAAGACAAAGCTGAAAGATGAATATACTTCAGGTATGTTCATGATTGAAAATCTCACTATAGTTCCGTATGAGTCTACATGGGTATTAGATACTGGATGTGGTACTCATATCTGTACTTCTATGTAGGGGTTGAGGAACTGTAGAAGGCTTGCTAAAGGAGAGATTGACCTACAAGTTGGAAATGGAGCACGAGTTACTGCATCAGCTGGAGGAACAAATTATCTCAAATTGCCAAGTGGCCTAGTTTTAGAATTAAATAAATGCTATTATATTCCGGTTGTTACTAAGAATATTATTTCTGTTGCGGTTTAGTGGCAGAAGGATTTAAAGTTCTATTTAATAATAAATATTGTCAAATTCATAAAAATAGTGTTCTTTATGGTAATGGAGTTTTGATTGATTGTTTATATGTTTTAAATACTAAAACTGAATTTTTTAATATGAATAATGCTAAAAGATTGAAATTAGATAAAGATAAATCATCCTACTTATGACATTGGCGTTTGGGCCAGATAAACGAAGCCCGCTTAACTAAGTTACACAAATGAGGTGACTTGGGCCCAATAGACTGGGAGTCTTCTGAGGCATGCTTACCTTATTTATTAGGCAAAATGACAAACAAACCCTTTAAAGGAAACGGAGAACATGCCACAAGTACATTGGAAATAATACACATAGATGTATGTAGTCTAATAAATTTATCTACACATGGAGGATTCGTCTACTTCATATCTTTTATCGATGATTACTCACGATATGGGTATTTGTACCTGATGAGACATAAATCAGATAGTTTTGAAAAGTTCAAAGACTACAAGAATGAAGTTGAGAAACAACTTGGAAAGAATATCAAGGCATTACGGTCAGACCGGGGTCGAAAATATTTAAGCCAAGAGTTTCAAGATTATCTAAGCGATAATGGAATATTACCCCAATGAACCCCTCCTTATACTCCTCAGCACAATGGTGTGTTTGATAAGGGATGTTGAGGGGTTGCATAGAGATGGGTTTTGGTGATAAGGGTGTTTGAGTTGATGAAGTAGGAAATCGAAAGGTTTCTTCTGGCTGCTCCTTAGCCTCCTTCTCATTACCTTCAACAGTTTACTCATTAGACTGAGCTATAGTAACTTACTCATCTGAGTGAGCTCCCTACTCAACTTAACCTTCAATAGCCTCCTCTTCATTATCCTCCAAGTCTCCTTCTTCCTTATCTACTACAACCTTCATCCTCTTGAAGATTCTTCTCTTCTTTTCTCTTCTCTCCTCCTTAGCTTCCTCAATAGTTATCTCTACGACCTATTGTCTTAATCTTCCTACACATTAATAGCAAAACGACTGAGTTAATAGTCCCTTCTTCCACATTCTTCTTAGGAGCAGATGACATTTCGGATGGCTGCAAAGTGGGCTGGAGGACCAACCTCAAAAAATATTAATAAGTGATGGTGATAGAAAATGGGTTTTAGCATGTTTTAATGCTCAAAAGATATGAGACTAAAATCTTGTATTTAAGATGGAGTCGCCACTCGGTTCAGTTTAACTGGGAAATTTAGGTACGACTTTTCCACCAGATGGTCGACCATACCTTAAATAAAGATTCCAAGCTCGGATGATGCTATCTATTCTACATTGGCCAAGTTAAAGTTATAAATCTATCTTATTCGGTTTTAGTCCATCCTATTTAGTGTTTTCGATTTATATATTGTGTTAGCGCGTTATTTAGCAAGCATTCAAAAAGAGGTAAATAAATAAATTATTACAATCATCCAAAATAAATGAGGAAATTAAAATTATTACAAGGCTTTCAAATCCTATAAATTTGTCTAAAAATGAAAAATAAAATACCCGAAGGTCTAAACATACAACTAACATAAATCTACCTACATTGAAAGGTTAGCACAGATACAACATGTATACGAGATATATCACACATAGTGGCGCCCTCAGCAGTGGGGTCCAAGGGGCGGTAACCCTTCACGGGGTTCAAGGGATAGCGGCCCTTGCGGGGTCTAGGGGTAGTGCCCCCGGTGAGGTCGAGGGGCGGTAGCCCCTTATGGGGTTTGGGGGCAGCGCCCTAGGCTGGGGTTGAGCTATAAGTTTGGAACAAATTTTAGTTAAAAGTCCATTTTAGACTTGATTATTATTTTAACAAAATTATTAGTGAAAATGCCGTATGTTGTGGGGTTGGGACCATTTTCAAGGAGTTCTAAATTCTCATCATGGTATTGTCCATTGAACATGCAAAAAATAAGAAACCTAGGTCGAAGGGCAGTAAGCGGGGCTGATGCCCGAAACCTTATGCGAACGGCGGCTTGAGTGAGGCCGCTGATGGCTTCACATTGGTGGCGGTTTTAATAAAGCCGCCGATGATTTGATGAAATCGCCGACGGTTTTGAAATTTGTAAAAATAGTTGAAAATCAGGCAAAAATTCTAGAAAACTAAAAAAACCCGAAACACCAAATAACACAACAAACAGCAAGAAATAATGCCAAAGAGCTCTTGAGACTCGGGAATTTACCTTGGGGCCTTGAATCCACCTCTTCGTGATCCAATGACACCTCCGGAAAGCTCGAAATGATGATTTGAATATTAAACATTGTTTGTCTCTAAAACTCCTATTAGATTGATTTTAACCTAGGTTTTCTATAGATTTTAAGTTTAATCTAAGAAATTTAGCAAAGAAAAACCAAGAAGAGATGAACTAGAGTCCTTTTTCTTCCCTTTTCTCCACTTTCTCTCACTAAAAAAGCCCACTTTCTCACTCCTAAAACTCTCTCAATATTTTCCAGATGTTCACCCCCTCCCCTTAAAACCCTAAATCTCGTCTTTTATAGAGCCAAAATCTGATCTAGGTGAGTTGGATGAAGTTTTCACCGAAATGGAAAAACTCAATCAATAGGGGAAAAGTGCAGATTTCCCATAGGGGCTCATGCCGCCTGCGGCTTGGGTTAGGTCGCCGGCGACATGAGTGAAGTCCTCAGTTGCATGGTGATACCACTGGCGGCTTCAACCCTTTGTTGGCACTCTGCCAACAGGGGCCTACTAGCCTAAATAGTTGAAAAAGGGGCTAAAATAAGTCAGAAGTAGATTTTTTAATTTTTGAAGATAATTTAAGGTGTTTTAGGGTATTTTGAGATATTTAGACATATTTTCGGTGAGAAACAACGATTCGATCTTCCACCGGATACAAAGTCAGACACGTTATACTGAATTCAAATGTTTATAAATATTCGAAATGAATTTTTAATGGGGATTAAAATTTAATATACATCATCATCGCCTTGCAAGAGGGACTGCAAAATCCCAACCTCACACTCCTCCTGTTCTTCTTCACTCTCTATTCCTTCCGAGGCGTATATCATCTCATCAACCATTTTGGAATAGATTTCTTAGGCAAACTTGCCTTAGCTTTTTATATGGCTGCCTCCATATCAGCCTTGGCTTTAGCAGCTGTTTTTTCGGCACTTCTTATGATCTTAACCTCTTGCTCTTATTTCTTCTTTCTTATCCTCTCAACTTCCACAGCTTTCACTGCCTTAGCTTACTTAAGGTCCTCTATAACCCTAGAAAGTTTCTTAGTGTGAGCACTGGATTTTAATGATCCTTCTTATAAAATGATGATGAGAGCTATATGATGCAATATCTTGTAGGTGTTGTCCATCAGAGGTGTTCCTACTGCTGCAGAGTTGAATTTGGCCAAAGTCCGGAGACCTAGTCTGAGCTTAAGTACCCGTATGAGTTCTATCTAGTGGTACGAATCCACTGTCGGACCCGTATTGGTGATTACCTTCTGTAGTTATGGAGGGCACCTATACGGGGTCCCCTTGTACCTGTATGGGTCCTCTAATTGCCTAATCAGCCTCTTTCAGAAGTAATCTCTTACCTTTTTTAGGAAAAGGCAGGTCTTGAATGTTGTTTAATGCATTCAGACCTGACTCTCACCCTATAAATAGTGCCTTTTCCCCTCATTTCATTACACACATTCATATGAAAAAGAAACTGTAGAAAAATTGTAGTTAAAGTTCTAGCAATTTCTATAGGTATAGAATAGGTATAGTGAAGGTATATAATAGGGAGAAAACCCATTCCTTGAGGTTTTGTCCACATTTTATTCATTCCTAACTTTGTTTATTAGGATTTAGGGGAGGTTTTTTCCACAAAAATACTCACTTAAATAGTCTTATTTAAGCATCTACTTTGGTTGGACTCTCTCAACAGCAAAGGGATCACCTCAAAGTGGATTCATCCCGTAAAGGTAACGCTCCTGAATTTCAAAGAGACTCACATTTCAGTTATTTCGTTGTTATTATTCTCTTCCTCCTCCATCATTTTTGCTCTTTTTATTTCATGTTTCGGGTCTGGTCCTAACCTGTATGAGCCTTACTAGCACCTTGTATCATGAGACATTACATTGCTGCGCCATACTCACACAGAATGAAATCCCTTTTTATTTTATTTTTTTGCCATTAATCTATTAATCTGCAAGTTAAACTAAACAAAGTTTCTACCTGGATAAGACAGGACCCGTATGAGTACACCATACCCGTATCGATCCTCCCTGGTAGCTGTATAGGTCCTACCCACCCATACGGGTACCAGCCCCAAGTAGGATCCAAAACTCATTTTAATTCGGTTAAAAATCAATCCAACTTACCATTTGCCATGCAATCACTTTCACTAATAATTTCGTAAATCAACCCACAATAGTTAAAATGTGTTTTAATAACAAAATACATTGAAGAAGTTATTTCTCTCCGATCCTAGAAGCCGCTCGGGTACTATCAATCGTAAAACTGCCACACTAACATAATCTCATTTTCCTAATGAAATGCTGACTTATGATGTGCTATAAATTTTGCTAATCTTTGTGGATGCAGGGGAATTTATTTTTATTTGGTTTTATAACTTAAAACAAATGTATAGGTTCTCTTGTAGTTCCCCTATTTTTCTCTAGTTGTAATTTTTATCCCCCCTATTTATTGCTTGTGCTTTATTGTAATATATAAACGCATTCCCCAAATGATGAAAATGAAAACAGTTTTACACGGTGAATGTAATTTTGAATCAACTAAATGAGAAATAAGTGACTCATCCAATACCCGAATCTCTGATCCAATCGGTATGAGTCTCCCACCCAGAGGGAACCATACCAAAAACTCTTTCCCAATTAGACAACTTAGGTGGCGACTCTATCATTTGTGTCGAGATTTGGGTCTCGATTCTTTTATTCATTAAAATTGGCTTATTGTGCAAACATTAACTAAAAATGTTTTGTCACGCCTAAATCCAACCAAGCCCCAATGGGCCCTACCTCTCACACAAGCGCTAAGAATCTGCTTTGATATAATCTTTTAACTTGCAAAATTTTGGTTTGTTTTAAAAGCTTTAAAGATTAAGATGAACACTGAAAATCATTTACTTGATTCAACCTTGTTTCTTTTTTTGTCATTTGGGGAAATTATCACACTTTATATTCTCATCTCCTTCTCTCTTTAGTTAGATGCGCTCTTTTTCTAGCACTAGCTTAAGTTGTCCTATTATTTCCACAACACTCACAAAAGTGTTTCCCATGCCCTTTAGGAATTGGGGACACTCTAGTGGGTGGATCACTCATTGCTATCTCCCTCCAAAAGAGGCTTGATACGATGGGAACCTTCTACATCAAACTTTCGATATGTCCCTACACCATTCTTATTGAAAGCCTAAGAATTTTACCTTCTAGGTACCATGATTCTGTGTGAGATTAGACTAAGGAAGAATACCCTCAAACTCGGTGGCAGAAATAAGGACGGAATCGATCACTTCACATGTGTTGTGTTATATTCCCCTGTAATTAACCCAATCATGCATCATTGTAATTTGTTCATGCATAACACATTCCATTCATGTACTGATCTTTTGGTTATCACCTCAGCCAAATCTCAAAGGGTTAAAACTTAGCGCTTTCTCAGGTCCGTTTGATTCGAATTCCGGCTCCTCCTCCTCTTCTAGCTTAGTTAAGGGTTGCCCCACCTCTATGTACCGGTATTTCATCTAGCAATCAGTTTAGTTTAGTTGATCTTTTCATCTACCATCCTGAGGAAATGTCTTGTATCCTAACTCCAAAGGGCCAGATTGATGTTAAGGTTAAGAATGTTACTACTGGTGAGGAGGAAAATGCATCAAGGGCCGAGGTTAGGTCGAAGATTGCAAATGCCATCTCACAGTACTTGGGAAGTGAGTTTCTTGGATCGAATAAATGATAAGATGTTGGCTTCCATCAGGGCAATCATGGCTGAGGAGAGAATGGCCAATGCTCCTCATAGCACACCTATCAGTGCTCCAGTAGTGAATGTAGTGATTAGTGAGCAAGTATTGGGAGTTACTCATAATCCATTCACTCAGTTTCGATTGCCACCTATGCTGACTAGCTGGTGTTCTTCCAATCAGTTTGGTCACTTAGGTTTTGTGGGTCCATTCGGTTCAGTTAGCCAGTCATTCTAATTAGTGGGTACAATGGTTCCACCAGCCATTAGTCTATTTGCTCAACCTAGTTAGGGGTTTGTATCGCATCCATTTTAGTTTGGCGTATCTGGCCTAACTCCTAATTTTATGGTCACACCTATAGGGACAACATTTCCTCAATCAGTAGATTTACCCATGGGTGAGGTTACTTAATTAGAGGGGTCATCCTTGTCCGTGGAATTGCGTGACCTTCTTCAGAAATTACTAGTTGCCAATCCTAGCTCTCGACCATCATCACTATCAGTTCAAACCGCTATAGAGGAGGATTGAGTCCCTGAAAACTTTAGTATGCCTAGCATAGCGAAGCACAAGGGAACTGGTCTACCTCAATCTCATATCACCACCTATTAGAGGGTTATGAGAATCAGAAAGTTAAGTGTTAAAGTCCTAGTTGAAATGTTCCCTTACACCCTAGAAGGTCCTGCTATCGAATGGTACAATACTCTATTAGATTAGGTGACTGAAAATTGGTAAGCTTTATCTGAAGCTTTTATTGAGTCCAATGAGAAATTCAAGTCCAATTTCAAAAGATGGATGGCCACTCAGGTTCTGTTGAAAGATAGGCTAAGTTTTCTTGAGATGATCGTGAAGCTGATGGATGGTGCCCTACCTGCTTATTGTAAGGTTCTTGGTATGGATAAATTCTCTAGCTATGTCGAGGTCTTTAAGAAAGCTGAGGAATGGGAAAGAATTAAGGAATTAAAGAAGACGACTGTGCCAGCCAAACCTTGGTTCAAAAAGAATGACCCTTTAGCCCCAACCCAAGCTTCTAAATCAAAGTCTAGATCTGATCCTAAAGCATCAGTAGTGTAAGAAGAAGTGGCTGCAGTCCATACCATCAAAGATGACATTTTACCTCGGAAAGCATCTCTGCCCACCATCTTCACTAAGTTGAGGGCACTTGGCCTTCTTTAAAGTATCAAGCCTTATATCCCACCTAAACGTGAGGATAAGGATCAATTTTGTACTTATCACATCAATAAGGGGCATCACACTGGTGCCTGTAGAGATCTACTTGAGGCAATTTATGGTTTGATTAGGGACAAGAAGATACAAGAACCTAAGCTTAAGCCTAGCACCATGAATAATCCACTACCAAATTTTGAGAAACAAGTTGCAGCTGTCGAGTCAAGGTTACCCTCCTACCATGTCTTCAATATGATCTCGCAAGCTAATCCTATAGTTCATTAAGTAGTGGCTGTACCTGATGAACCGGTCCCCATTAACATTGATGCATTCAAATTAGAAGGTATTCACGATGAGGAAGCCATGTTGGTTTAACTAGAGCCAATTAATATCAATGCTTATGTATTGGAGAGTGATGAGCTCAAAGGACCCGCCTTGTTAGTGGAAACTTCCAAAGGGAGAAGTTGTATAAAAAATAGGGTGTTGCATGTTACCCGAAGTGGGAGGATTCCTCCTGATCCTCTCCCAAAAAGAAGAAAGGGTAGAGATGTGGATATCTAGGTCATTATAAACATCTATCAGGGCCCAATCTTTATGCCTGCTATTAGGACTCAAACCTCGATCGGTACTGAAAAGAAAGTCACCCCTCTCATCTAGTAGTTGCAAGTTACCCCTGCTAAATACAACATTTGGTAGCTTCTCATTGACTCTGAAGATCAACGCAAGGGTCTAATAGAAAAGTTATTAAGCATGGATGCTACACCATCCACCACTCTAGTTAAAGTGTTTTTAGTTATTAGGGGATCTTCTCCCGATCAAGTTGAACCTATTAAGTTTTATCCATCAGACCTTTCGGCTGAAGGGAACAAGGATAACAAGGCGCTTTTCATTAAGGTGCAAATCTTTAATCATTCTATCCCATATGTTATGGTGGATGATGGTTTCGCCCTCAATCTCTGCCCTACGAAGATCCTTCCTCACTTAGGGCTGGATGAATCCATGTTGGAAAAATCCAATACTGTTATAAGGGCATATGATGACACAAAGAGGAGTGTCATTGGGGTGTGTGAAGCTGAAGTTACAGTTGGGGAAGTGAAATCCACAGTCTTATTCACTATCCTTGACATTCCTGTTACCTACTAATTACTGTCGGGGTTAACCTTGGCTCCATGCATTAGGAGTCGTCCCTTCCACGATCCATCAGAAAGCTAAGCTTATCCACAATAGCAATCTAGTAACCATTAAGGCTGACAAACCATCTATTATAGCAGCTATGGAGGCCAAAGAAAAAGAATCTAGTGTGGCTGTAACTCACCAAGATATAAATTTTTTGATTAGAAGGTACATATCGCTTAAAATCGATAAGATCATGATGAAACAAGTATATGTGGAAGGTAAGGGGCTCGAAAAGAATCTACAGGGCATGTTCGAACCCATTTTACCACTTCTATGGCTGTTCAAGCTCGGTTTGAGGAATCACCCAGGTGCTAAGCAATCTTAAACCCTGTCCTACCTCCTGATAGGGACTGAGGTCAAGCAAAAGATATTCACAGGGGAGGAAGAGCCTATTGAGGTATGGGGCAAAAGGCTCCTTGGTTTTGAGATCTTCAAAGATGTATATGATTTCAGGAAAGGCTGCATGATTGAAACCTCAGTTTCTGTGGAAGTATGTGGAAATGATGAAGAAGATGAAATGAAGGAAGCAATAGATTCCATCACCAAGGCACTAGTAGTACTTGTAAGGAAGAATTGGAAGGGAAGTGAGAAGGGAAATCCCATCAGCAAGGATGTCAACAATTTAGCAAGAGTAGTAGTCAAAGAAGTGCATGCAAACCTGCATGCTAGAACTACTAGTTCAGCTGTCAGTATTGCCAAAGCTGGTCAATAAGGCCCACCCCGTGTGATGGATGACTCAAATGATGTAATTTGTAATGTTGCAAATATTTCTGATGCAAACAATGCCGCTTATAAGGCATATCATGGATAAGTTGTAACATCAGTACTTTTAAGCATGTCATGAATAAATTGATGAATTTCTCATTCACTTTTCACTCGAGTATTTCATTCTGATTACACCATGCACTCATAACAGCAACATTCGTAAAGAAATCATCGTATTCATTAATGAGGTTGACTTTGAGTATATCACAATGGTATAAATATTCAATGCTTAAAACCTATCACCAAGTAAATGAGAGATAATAAATGTGCTTAGCAAATATGATAACAATAAGTCTTAGTTCATCTTTCTTCACGAAGGGGGAGAAGGGTAAAAAGGTACATTTCGCTAAGAAAGAAGGCCCAGAAGACTCATGAGAGCATCAATAGTAGGCTGGCTCCAATTATGAAAAAAAATTAGAAAGCACATATTAGGTCACAAAAGATGCTTAAAATCCTTTAAAAGCTCTAAAAGGAAGCTGATCATTAATCAATCAAGAGAATCTTGTCAAAGAAAGTGGCTACCTATAGGGACTGCGCTGATAGACTTCCATTTGCAGTTTGGAGGTATAAAACCAGTATAAGAACTCCCACCAATCAAATACTATTCTCCTTGGTATATGGAATTGAAGTTGTGCTACCAGTAGAAATATAAGTAAGATCTCTAAGAGTGGCACTCGAAGCTCAATTAAAAGAATCAAATTAGGCAAGGGCCAGGTATGAATAGTTGAACACAATAAATGAAAAGTGACTCAATGCACTTGACCACTTATAGATGTATCAGCAATGTATGGCTGGAGCTTACAACAATAGAGTCAGATACCCGAAAAAACCTCTTAAAGCAGGTGATCTAGTTCTCAAGCAGCTATGCTAGGTCAACACTGACACTACAGATAATTTCAGGCCTAATTAGGAAGGACCATTCGTAATAAATAAAGTCCTGGGAAAATGGGGAATCCAGCTTAAGGATATGGATGGAAATGAGTTCGTGAATCTAGTAAATCAAGATAGGCTTAAGCGTTATCATGTCTAGGTTAAAAGAATTAAACCATAAAAAGCAGCATAAAGAATAAAAGAAATAAATAATAAATCACCCAATGAGTGGTCCTGTACTGCTCGACAAAAATTAGGGTACAGCTCGCTGATCGATATTCTATAAATCAGTCAGGCAAAAGTTAGGGAACTCCAACGCAATAAAGCCCGCTAAGCTAAAAATCCGAAAAGGGCGGCTTAGGTAAAAGTTAGGGCATCGAGAGAAAAATGTCAGTTGCTTTTTGGAAAATCTATAAAAGACCAGTGGGCAGTAGGGGTTAACCATTGGAAATTGTTACCATTGCCTATATACTCAAATTAATCTCATCTATGAACATGTTATGATTTTGCTGAGAATCTTGGTCTTACGAATGCATGCATGTCTTTAGGTGAAATAATCACAGGTGTGTGAACATTAATTTTTCTCTACATGTTGAACATCATTGTTATTTCTTTTATTATACATGTAATCCAACAGAAATAAAAGTTCCAAAGAAATCAAGCATATGTAAATTCAGAAAAGTCTGCTGGATTGGGTCGCTAAGGACAATTCAGGCAAAAATTAAGGTAATTTGCTAGATTGAAAACCCGAAAGGGCAGTCTAGGCAAAAGTTAAGACAGAATAAAAAGAAAAGCCTACGGGATTGAAAACCTCAAAGGGTAGTCTCAACAAAAATTAAGGCAAAATAGTAAAGAAAAAGCTTGCTAGGTTGAAAACCCGAAAGGGAGGTCTAGGCAAAAGTTAAAGCTAAAAAGAAAAGTCTGTTGGACAGAGCTGCCAAGGACAGTTCAGGTAAAAATTAGGACAAAAAGAAATGAAAATAAATGTTCGATAGGTCATCTCACATTAAATGGCCTATGCAAAAGTTAGAACATCACTCGGTCCCCTCACTACAAAATCACTAGATAAATACGGGTTTACAAAGTAACAATACTCAATGGTCTCAATTCAAGAAAAAATCCACATGCATGAAAGTTAAATCTCAAAAGTATCAATCCAAAGTTTACATCCAAAACAAGCCACGCAGGGCCCAAAAGGTACCAACAGTTCAGAAAATAGTCATAATCTACCTATCGGGGGATCCTAGCCCTCGTGACCCTCTCTCACCTGATCCTGAGTATCTCCCAATAGATAATCCATGTCTATGGTCATGATTCTTACTCTCATCAGTATCAGTAGCTGGTTGAGCCGGGGCCCTTGTCTCTAAGGTCCCTGTAGTGGCCCTAGTAGCATCATCCTGCTCAATAGACTGATCTCCACCCCTCTAAGTCATTAGGTATACAGAAAGATCATCCTCAGACTCATCATCAGAAGTAGCTGGTGTCTGCCTATCCTCAGTCATCCTAGCCAGCTAGCCCCTCAACATCTAAATCTCAACCCTTGCTAAGCAGTCTCGGCCCTAGCCTAGTCAGCCTCAGTGGTAGCTGCACATACCTGCTCCTCTAAGAACCTGGCTCTCTCCTCTAAAGCATCCAAGTCCCGAGCAGACTTGCTGCGCTCTATAGCTAGCAGGGCCTACAATAGAAATCATAAGATCAGTGCACATATATAAACGTCGTAGCATGCATGCATAGTTTGTTAAATTTTATAGGAAAAAGAAACTTACTGAAGCTAGGGCATCTTGGGCCAATAGCAGATCCTGCACAGAAAAGTGGCCCCTAGCAATCCTCTCATCCTCAGAGATTTTCACCAAAAAGTAAAAGGTCACATTAGGATGGGACATTCTAAGCAATCACAGTAATGGATAACGATTACGGCAAGGGATTCCTTACATGAGTAGAGCTAGAAGGAGCGAAACCAATAGGCTGGACTGACTCCTCGAGCTCCTTGATAGCTCACTGCCCTGAATGATCGAGGAGCTGAAAGAAAGTATCTAGCTCAGCTCGGAGAATCCCCTCTCTCATAGATCTAGAAGTGTGAGACCGCTTTACTGGCAGCTCAGGGGCAGCAGCAGCAGCAGTGACATGTCTCTTCTATGTGGAAGCGAAAGGCTATAGCAATAAAGAATTAGACTCGAGAACACTATCAATTTTAGGAAATAGCAAGGTATTGACAAAGGCCAAGTTAAAAAATACCTAAAAAGAAGGGTAAGTAGACCTAGCTGCACCTCTAGCACCCCGGACTACAGATGGCCCATCGCGATTTCCCCTCGATCCACCTTCCTTATCGTCATCATCATCATCATCACCCTCACTGTCACTCTAGTGGAACTTAAGGGGCTCGTCCTCATGGTGAATCCTCTCACAAGAAGGAAGAAGTGAGGAATCAACAAACTCAGTATAAGAGCCCCCTATAGACATCACGCGAGCCCCCTTACCCAATAATTAAAGCCCTTGATCAGTCCCTAGCATAAGATAAATCCAGAAGATGCCCACTGGGATTGGGGGAGGGATCAGTCTCTCCACCATGGAACTGGTCCTCCACCCTCAGACCTGCTCGCCGGAATGCAACTCGTAGGAGAGTGGTGACTCTAAGTCAAAGCGGCAGTCATCTATGCCAGCTCGCCGTACCTCAATAATCCCGTACAGATCCAGTCTCTCCCATGGGTCTTGAATGAACTGCATAGAAAAAATGCACTGTAAGTATCACAGCCTCGTAAATATAGTTTCAACTAATGGTTTGTTGAAACGGAAAATGCAGGTTTAGTAGGGAATAAGTTTATCTGATCTAAGCGTAGCTGGCATAGGAACTCTCTGTACTGCACTATAGTTAAAGGCTGACCCTGCAAAAGCCCCATCAATCTGGATATGATATGCAGCATCTCAGGCTGCATGGGCAAGCCCTGCCTAGGGATGAACCGATGCTTAAAGGCCTAGATCTCTGAAGCAAAATAGAGATTAGTCACAGCACAATCTAAGTGAAAAGTAAAAGCACAAAAGATTAGTTTGGGGTTTATAATTAGTATCAGATGGCAGATCTTGAGCTCAAACTGCCCACCTCAGACTCCGATGTCCAGCCTATAGTATAGCTGTGATAGAATGGCCCGTCACCAATTCTTTCCTAACACAGTGGCAAGGTTCTCCACATCAGATAGTAAGCAATAGTTGAGGTTGCTCGAGTAGACTGGGAAAAAGACCGTAATAAGGAACGTCAGCAGGAAAGACCAGGCATTCTAGTCCCTCCTATCAGTCGCCACAGGACTTAGCTGCCTAATCTAGTAAGCATGCAGGTCCCCATACTTGAGCTTGTTTGTCCTATCTGGATGAAGCCCAAGTAGTCTAGCAATGTAGGCCTTCACCTCAGGCTGGGATTGCCATCAGTCGGCATAAACATCGAAGTGGACAATATCGCCACTCCACTCTAATCCAATCACAGCGCACACATCAGAGGGAGTAATGGTAACCTCCCCAATCAGCAGATGGAAGGTATGGGAAGTCTCCGACCATCTCTCTACTAAGGCTAAAATGTCCCCTAGGGCTAGCGTCTTTGGAGCCTGAGGGATGGCCCCAATAATGTCACTAAAGCCAAAGGCGTTGATGCAGCCCAATAGCTCGGTATCCCTTATGATACAGATCTTCTTGTACCATTTCCCACAGTCTTGTATTGAAACTATAAAGACAGAATTATAGTTTAGCAGGGTTAAAATACAATAGACAAGTTAGAAATTAGAAAAGGATTGTAGAAATAAAAGTAACCAGGATTCTATCCATGAGGATAGGACCCATACGGGCACCAGCACGGGTCCACAAGTGGCGCCCGTACAAAAAAGGGACCCGTACAGGTCCCCCCTCACCTGCATGGGTCCCCTGTAAACATTCCCTCTACGGACAAATCTCCTAAAAATCCAAATTGATCCAATCTCAACCAACGCTTATCCAAAACTATACTAAAAGCATCCTAGGCCAAAGGTACATGCATCAAGCTCTATTCCAAGGTCTAAAACACCCTAATTCAAGCTAAAATTCGAGAAATTTTCAAAGGTTCAAAAATGGAAAATAGAGAATCAAGCAAAATTACCAGGAGTTTTAAAGTGTGGGTCTCAGGAGAAGGGATTAGGGGCACTTCGGAGATAGGAGTGAGCACCGGAGATGAGTCTCCCTAGCAAAAGGCATACCCAATGGAAATCAGGCAATCTCAGAGCCCTAAATAACCCACTGGGGGGTAAATCCTCGAGTCTAAGGGAGATGCGGCTGGTCTTTGGGATCTTTTTATAAATTTTTTTGTTGATTTTAGGAACAAAATTCTTGAAGTTGCAAAATGGGAAGATTTTTGTGTAAGGCAGGATATGATGGCACTGATCAGACTTTTGAAACCCCCATTTGGGACCGGTACGGGTCCCACCCTACCCGTTTGGGTCCCAATTTTGGAGCACCCCATCCGTACGTGTCCTGGCCCACCTTTATTGCTCTCTCTTGCCATCCAAAGGCAGATTTTAACCTAGTATTTTAGAAAGGCACCAGAAATTCATCCAATCCGAGTTCAAGGCCAACCCCACTCCTCCTCAACCCTATATTTCAGTTATGTTTGGGGCAAGCCCTATGCTCACCTGGATCCTTGATTCAAGGGGAAAAAACATTTTATTTTGACAAAAGTCAATCAGGAATCAAGGTAAGCCATTTTTAAAGTGATCACTAATCAGGAAAATTTTTATGTATAGGACCATCCTAGCACATGAATTCCTCCCTAAATCTTATTTAGAAGGACTTCCCCAGCAGAAGAAGTTTTACCAAAAGATATTATACACCCCAATAGTGGAATCAGCCAATCAAGGGGCATCCCTCCATTCCCCAGCAGTGGAAACAGTCAAGGGCATACCTCTTATTCCTAATGGAATCACTCAAGGGACATACCCCCTATATCCCAACACTGGAATTAATCAAGGGGCATCCCCCTACCAACCCAAGGGCATTCCCCCTATCTCCCAATAGTGGAATTAGTTAAGAGGCATTCCTCCCCAACCGAGGGGCATCCTCCCCATCCTCCAGCGGTAGAATCGGTCAAGGGGCACACCCCCATAATCAAAAACCCTTGAGGCACCCACCCTAGAGGCATTCCGTAGCAGTGGAACCAGCAACAATTAGGTCAAACCCAACATTTCTTGTACTTAGTTTTTCGTTTATTTTAAGGGCTAACCCCTATCTAGACATCTTTATTCCTAATTGAAGGGGCAAAAATATTTTTGTTTCACAAAAGTCAATTTAAGAATAAAGACTTATCTGCT
This sequence comes from Euphorbia pulcherrima, assembly GCA_947683365.1. NCBI lineage: Eukaryota > Viridiplantae > Streptophyta > Magnoliopsida > Malpighiales > Euphorbiaceae > Euphorbia > Euphorbia pulcherrima. The sequence goes on from CANTUS010000008.1 coordinate 6,071,391, forward strand.
TGCACAATGACTAACTTGGTGTTTGATTATTGTCTCTTTTCAGGTTATTCAAATCCCCCAGCAGGAGAGTCATTCGCACTAGGAAAGGGATACACCACCAGCAAGAAAAGTTGATCTACCTCAAGAAAGGGATACATCAGTAGGAGAGTCATTCGCCTTAGGAAAGGTATATATCACCAGTCAGGAAAGTTGTTCCGCCTGAAGAAAGGGATACATCAGCCAGGAGAGTCATCAGCCTTAGGAAAGGGATACATCAGTCAGGAAAGTTGATCCACCTTAGGAAAGGGATACACCATTAGCCAGGAGAGTCAATCTGCCTTAAGAAAGGGATACACACACCTTCCCCAGTAGAGTCACTAGGGATGTACAGTAGCAAAGAAAAGTCATCCACCTTAAGACAAGGATATACAGTAGTAAAGGAGAGTAATCCACCTTAAGAAATGGATACACATTGGCAAAGGAAAGTCATTTGCCTTAAGAAAAGGATATGCATTGGCAAAGGAAAGTAATCCGCCTTAGGAAAGGGATATGCATCAGCAAAGGAAAGTCATCCACCTAAAGAAAGGGACCCCTGGGAAAGTAGTTCACCTCAAGAAAGTAACTTGCCTATGTCATCACCATAGGTGAAATTTCTAAACCCTCGCTTACATCATGAGATCATACAGATCTGTATCTATAGTGATCCCTTAAGGGGCAGTCTGTGAGCACTAGATTTTAACGATCCTTCAATATTTTATAGGGGTTGTCTATTAGAGGTATTCCTACTGCTGTAGAGTTGAGTTTGGCCGAAGTTCGGAGACCTAGTCTGACCTTAGGAACCCGTATGGGTTATGTCTAATGGTACGGATCCACTATTAGACCCGTATGGGTGATTACCTTCTGAATATGTAGAGGGGATGGGTCCCCTCTACATGCCCACCCATACGGGTCCTCTGATTGCCTAATCAACCGTTTTTAGAAGTAATCTCTTTCCTTTTTTGGGAAAAGGCAGGTCTTGAATGCGGTTTATTGCATTCAGACCTGACTCTCACCCTATAGATAGGGTTGTTTCCCTTCATTTCATAACACACATTCATATGAAAAAGAAACTATAGAAAAATTATAGTAAAAGTTGTAGCAATTTCTATAGGTATAAAATAGGTATAGTGAAAGTATATAAGGTATAAAATACATTCCTTGAGGTTTCGTCCACATTTTATTCATTCCTAACTTTGTTTAATAGGATTTAGAGGAGGTTTTGTCAACACAAGTACTCACCTAAATAGTCCTATATCACCATCTACTTTGGTTGGACTCTCAATAGTAAAGAGATCACCTCAAAGTGGATTCGGGCCTCAAAGGTAGCGCTCTTGAGTTTCAAAGAGACACACATTTTAGTCATTTCATTATTATTATTCTATGCCTCCTCCATCATTTTTTCTCTTTTTATTTCCTATTTAGGGTCTGTTCCTAACCCGTATGAGCCTTGCTGGCTCTTTGTATCATCGAGATATTAGATGGGTGCGCCATACTCACACGGAGGGAAATCCCTTTTTATTTTATTTTTCTGCCATTAATCTGTTAATCTGCGAGTTAAACTGGACAAAGTTTCTACCTAGACTAGACAGACCCGTATGGGTACACCATACTAGTCTCATTTTAATTCGATTAAAAATCAATCCAACTCACCATTTGCCATGCGATCACTTTCACTAATAATCTGATAAATCCACCCACAATAGTTAAAATGTGTTTTCATAATAAAAATACACTAAAGACCAATTATTTATCTCCGATCCTAGAAGTCACCCTGGTACTATCAATCGTAAAATTGCCACGCTAAGATAATCACATTTTTCCTAATGAAATGTGGACTTATGATGTGCTATAAGCTGTGCTAATCTTTGTGGATGTAGAGGAATTTATTTTTTTTTGTTTTATAACTTAGAACAAATGTGTAGGTTCTCTTGCAATTCCCCCACTTTTCCCCGGTTGTAATTTTTCCCCCCATTTATTGCTTGTGCTTTATTAAAATATATAAACACATGTAACGAGTGTGAAATAGTGTAGAAATAGGATTTCTATGATAATTCCCTGAATGATGAAAATGAAACAGTTGTAAGCGGTGAATGTAATTTTGAATCAACTAAATGAGAAATAAATGACTCATCTGATACCCGAATCTCTGATCCAATAAGTATGAGTCTCTCGCCCAGAGGGAAGCATACCAAAACTTTTTCCCAAGTAGACAACTTGGGTGGCGACTCTATTATTTGTATTGAGATTTGGGTCTTGATTCTTTTATTCATTAAAATTGGCTTTTTATGCAAACTTTAACTAAAAATGTTTTGTCACGCCTAAATCAAACCAAACCCAAGTGGGCTACGCCTCTCACACAGGTGCCAAGGGAGACCCACATGTCATTGACACCTCACACTTAGCATCAAAATTTTTCCTAGGCTGAACAATAGCATGTATAGATACTGATGTAGCTATCTGTACTTCAGCCTTTTCTCCCTCCAAACCAGCTTCATCAGCTTTCCACTTTCTGTACATGACAAGAGGAACATCCTCTTTCATCTCAAAAAGAGCAGCATTTTCTTCTTCAGCTTCCTTGAGAGCAAGCTGACCTGCATTTCCAGATTGAGCCTCCTTATAAAGTCTAGATCTTTTTGGGACAAAGACATCAGTTGGGTGAGAGCTAACTTGCTTCACCTTCTTCCCTTCTTTCTTGGAGTATTTCCTAACCTCCTTCTTTCCTTCCTTCTTTCAATCCTTCCTTGGCTCAGACTTTCCTTCTTTCTTCTCTCTTTTTTGAGTGAGTCTGGCTAACTCCTTTGCTATAAATTCTTCCAGGTATGATCCTCATCTCTAGGATCAGTATACTTCAACTAAAAATGCACCTTGAGACCTTGAACCCTCACCTTTCCTTGCTTTAGCCTAATATACTTTCTATGCTTGGACTTGTCTTCACAATAAAGATTGTGAAAGTAAACATTGCTAAGAACCCTAGATTCAATCATCTTGTACTCAATATTATGCTGAATACCATATCCTTCCAAGTCTAGTTCATAAGCCCTTTAAATCTCCAAGTTGAGATGCCTATATACCATGTGCTCTAAGAATTTTAGAAACCTATGAAGAATAGCCAGATGCCAATTGATACACATGCCCTCAGTAATGGAGTAGATAAACACCCTCTCAAACTTAGAACAACTACCTGTAGAAGTAGTTTTTGGTAGCAAAACTTTAGTAACAAGCTCATGAGCCTGCTTACCCTTTTAGGAGAACATTGATGTTGTAAGCTCTCTTACTTAGTAGTTAGCTAGAACTTCACATTCCAGGGGAATCTTTACGTACTCTTCATCTCTAATAGCTCTTATTTTTAGTCATCTTAGATTCATTCCCAATAGATTTGGAATTAGTTTGGGAGTCCCATACACCTTTCTTCCTAGCATCATAGTGACGAAGACATCATCGAATCCTTTTACGAGATGAATACCTCCAGAAAATCTTCTCACTATCTGCTTATAACATCCATTGGAAGTTTAAAAAATCCCCTTAGATTATGCTAGCGTGTCCACTTCCCAAACCTATAATCACTTGTAAAGCTCAGCAGATCAATAGTGATTAGCTTATCAGCCAATATGCCTTTAGTAGACATCCACTTGATTGGTTTATAGACTATTCCTTCAAGATTGAATACTTCTTCACTCTCCTTAAAACTGTACATAAACTTCCCCAAATGGTCTCTAGTTGTATACCAGGATTTGTCTTCCTCATTTTGGACAAATAATTTCACTTGAGTCTCCTCCTCTTGCTGTTTCTAGATTTGGCTTGAAGAACTTGCCATTAGAATAACTTTGAGAAAATTGAGAATTAGGGATTTTAAGTGGGAAGTTGCACAAGAATTTTTAGAAAGTGTAGAGCTTCCTTTCATCTTTGCTTCTTCTTAAATAGCAAAAACTCTACAAATTGTACCTATAAAGCTATATGGAGGACTCATAAACAGTGATTGGAATTCAATGGTGAGATCTATCAACGGTTACCGTAAAATTAATGATGGCCAAAATTATAGAGTGTAAATGATTGAATGTTGAACCTTTTACAATTTGCTACCAATTCTATCGAGTTTAAATTTAAAAAGAAATCGGTGACAGTTCTAATGACGTGTCCAAAATTTAAGCCAAAGAAGAAACACTTAACCTAATTCGTGGCGCGTAGAGTCGATAGTAGGTCAGTGAGGACTTGAACTTCAAATTAGATTGGACTCTGCAAGTAATTCTCTCAGAGTATCGAATTGATCCTTTCCAATAGGCTTTGCGAATATGACATCTCGTTGTTCTTTAGTGGGGATGTAGGTTAGCTCGACTTCTCACTTTTGCACATGATCCGTTATGAAGTGATGTCTAATATTGACATTCTTCATCCGGCTATGTTGAATTGGATTTTTGGATAGGTCAATTTCACTCTTGTTATCATACATGACTTCAAGATAATTAGACTTTATACCATAATCTTCAATTGCTGCTTAATCCATTGCATTTGTGCTCCATAACTTCCCACAGTCATGTATTCAGGCTTAGCTATACTTAGCACCGTAGAAGTTTGCTTCTTGCTATACCAAGTTACAAGGTAATCACTGAGGAAATGACATCCACCAGTTGTACATTTCTACTCTAGCTCGTCTCTTCCATAGTCAGCATTAGTGTATCCTTTTAGAGTGAATCTACATTACTTGGATACCATAAATGTTCATCAATAGAGCTTAGAAAATACCAGAGAATTCTCTTAACATCAGCTAAGTGAGATTCTCTAGGGTTAGCTTGGTATCTTACATAAAAAAATGCAGCATATTGAATGTCAGGCCTATTGGCAGTTAAGTAAAGTAGAGAACTAATGATACCTCTATAGCCTCTATAGGTTTACTTTCTTATCTTTACTTATAATTGTGTAAGTGGCCATGGGTGTTGACATTGGCATGGCTTTATCCATGTCAAACTTCTTGAGTACTTCCATGGCATACTTGACTTGGCTGATAAAGATCCCATCATCACCTTACTTGATTTGTAGACCAAGAAAGAAGTTAAGATCTCCCATCAGTGACATTTAAAATTCTTTCTTCATTTACAAGCAGAACTCCTTGCATAGCTTCTTATTAGTTGCTCAAAAGATGATGTCATCAATATAGATTTGGACTAGAAACAAATCTTGATGCTTTCTCTTGATGAAAAGGGTAGTGTCCGCCTTTCCGCTAACATGACCATTGTTGAGTAAAAAGTTAGTCAGTCTCTTATAACAAGCTCTTGGAGCATTGCTTCAATCCATAAAGAGCCTTCTTCAACTTGAAGAAATGATCTGGAAATTCTGGATCTTCAAAGCCTAGGGGCTATCTGACATAAACTTCCTCTTGAATATAACCATTAATAAACACACTTTTAACATCCATTTGAAGTTCATATAAGATGCAAAGAATAGGGGATTCTTGTGGCTTCAAGTCTTGCTACTGGTGTAAAAGTCTCACCATAGTCAATGCCTACTTATTAGTTGTAGGCTTGAGCAACAAGTCTGGCCTTGTTCCTGACATCATTCTAGCTTCATCTAGCTTGTTCTTGACTATTGGATATGATGTATACCCTTAAGGCAATTAGGGCGATATATCTTAATTATGTAATAGTATGAATAATTTGTTTAATCAATAAAGGCATTTAATCTTTTGTTTATATCGATGTATTTGTATATATATTAGCATGAAGTCAGATAAATTATAGTTGGACTATATTTGGTGGAACCGACTTCATGTCCAATTATGATTATGTCTAAACTATACCTAGTAAATAGTTTCATCAAGAAAGGATATTGATGAAGTGGAAAGACTAGCATGTGGTCAACTTTCTTGAAAAGGGTCCAACCAGTTAATCTCCTAAGGACTGAAAGTCGTGCCTTAAGTTTGACACATGGACATATCTAGGAGATATATTGGAGACTGCAGTATGATAAACACTTGGTATATATATCAATTTGTTAATGTTTATCTTCATGCAGCAAGCTTTGCGAATATCCTCATACTTGAGATACTAGTTACCTTATGTGGTACTATTGCTATACTTTGGGTCATTACTACACACTCATTAATTTAGGGTGTGACAGGTGATTACGGGTATAGTGATGACAGCACGTTGGTAATCTGAGTAATCAAAAAGAATCCATCGCTTTGGATATATTAAGGAGTTGTACCTGATTGCCATAAACCTTTGATCAGACTATGTGTTTGATAGAAATAGTTTCTAGTCAAACACACTATGGTAAAAGGCAATATACTTCGATAACAAGTTAATAATTGGGATAGCTTAAAGCAACCTTGCTATTAGTGGGTTAACACTTCAACCAAACCCTATAAACTAGATGCTACTAATATCAAAGAATGGAAGGAGTTCATCGCATTGGATAACTATTCCATTAACCAGGATTAAGTCATAATCATAAATGACGTTCTGAGTAATGGGGGATGGTAGACCCTTGCTAGAGGCGTACTACAGTCGTTTAAGGTAATCGAGTTTTATTCACGGTCTAGAGCATCGAGCCAACGGTTATATTAGAACAAGGGTTGGTTAAGCCTTAACAGCTCAATACTTCGGGATCCTATAAGGTCACACACATTGGACCTTTATAGGACTGAGTAAAGAACCAATAGATTTATTTTATTATGAAAATATAACATGATGATAATTAGATTATTATTTGGTTGGACCAAGGATTTATTTTGGACAGGTAACTAATTAATTATGGTCATGAATAAATTGACTAAATTGATTATATCAATTTTATAAGCCAAGGAATTTATCTTTGATTGATAACTAAGTTATTAGGGTCGAAAAATAAATATTATTTGAAAAGGATTAGAAAGGGAATTTTTCCAGGGCAAGTTGAATTGGACCGAGAGTACAAAAGTATTTTGTACATGCTCGGGTGCGCGAGCAATGCTAGGTATTGCTTGTGGCAGCCCATAAAAATAGGCTATACATGCGCATCCTATAAGGGTGCACCGTGCGGCCCAGCTTGCACGCAAGGTAAAGCCTGCAAGGGCTTTGCCTTGCAGAACACAGAGTGCGCAGTACGCTATGTGCGCGGGTCAACACGTGGATCCCTTGGATCTGCATGTGTGATCCGCGTGGGATGGGGGTTTATCACCCATCCCACATATTTTGCTCCCCAAGCCTATATATAGGCTTTGCCTCTCCTCTTTTCATATTCCACCAAGCTCAAAAGCTAAATCCTAAGTTGAGATTCACAAATATTAATCTCTCAGGTAATTGAGCAAGTTCTTATTGAAGAGCCTGAATTTATTTGGGCACCTCTAGTTTATATTTTCGGGTGGGGCTTCTGGAGTGGTCTAGCAACTACTAGAGGCTCCTTAGTTCTTCCTCGGGGAGGTTTTGGTCGGTTCGGTTCTTGTGGATACTCATAGAGGGTATCCTACGCTTGGAGGCTTGTGCAAGATGGTTCTGCTAAAGCACGCTTCAACTGGTAAGTTTTCTTTCTTTCTCTTTTATTATTAGGTCTTTTTCTTTAAGCATTTTCAGACTTAATAATATGCTTAGGTTGTTTTGCATGCTTAGTTTATTTTATGCTTAGGTTATAGCTTAGAGTTATAACATGCTTAATATAAAATAAATGTGCTAGGATATAATTTAGAACTATGGTATGCCTAGCCCTTTGCATGCTAACCTAGGTAGAGAATTATTTAGTTAAGGCTTTATTTAATTTATATGCAACTAATAGGAGTTCCTGGGGACAGGATAAAAATTTTGAATTTCCACCATCCCCGATATACTTGTTCAATCTGACTGTCAGTTCCCAACAGTGGTATCAGAGCTTGCCTATTTAGTGCATAATTAAGTTAGAAGCAAACTGAATATTATTTTCTATATGAAATGATTTGGTTATTTAATTGTTTAGAACAATATATATGAACTTGTGCCTTTCATTTGAAGGTTAGAAAATGGGTATGAATAATTTTGGATAAGCTTGCTCAACTTACTCAAATTATACAAGTTTCAATAATTTATTTAAATTACATGGGTTATAGATGCTTCCAATTAACATGAATTGGAAGAACGAAATTTATTAGTTCAAGAGAATCCATTTGTCTTCAAGTTTGTGCCCGTGTTTGTTCTGGCTAAGGATTGTACTTGGTGTCTAATCACTTCAAGGGCAACTCTCCTACCTGGGAACCTATATCGGTGCAATTTGAATTGACCAATCGGGGGATTAATATGGACTAATTTATTTCTAGTATATAAGATGGTGCTTATATATATTTCTATAACAAAGTAAAAATTAAATTCATTGAATAAAAGCTTAAAGGAAATGCAATATAAATTTAACAAATAAAAGTGTTAATTATTTTGCATATAATCTAGGTTGATGGATTAATTAAAATAATGAGCTGAACCCACCTAAGGTTAGACCTTATAAAAATTAATTCTAAAATTCTCTGAATTAATATAAGTTATTATAAATATGTTCATCTGATAAAATCATAGATTGGGTGAGACGTTTAAACACTAATAAAATCCCAAAATAAAAAATATTAAGGCAAGTTGTAGTCTTACTTACTCAAATTTATAATACGGTCTCTTTGGGCTATCAAAGTGTTGCTCAAACTGTTCCTTCTAGTATACATTGATTGGTTGTAAAGTTTGGGATAGGGTGTGTCTTAACAAAACTGGGGTAGTCCACCATAAAATTAGAGGTTAGGCCCAGATCTGAGACATGTTCAAGGAGATGCTAATATAAGAGCACACGTCCCTTGGGATTAGGGAACTTGAATGTTTTGGCAATTGCATGTGATGCAAATGGAATGGGAATCCAACTATAACTTACTAATACAACTTGACTCATAAAATTGTGGGTTGTAATAGACTAGTTATAGATGCTACCTACTAGGAAATTTAGCTGGCTAAAATTCCTGAATTCAATAGAATGGACTATTGTAAATTTTGAAGAAAATAGTAGGACAAATGTGTTTAATTAAAAGACCTTATATTAAATGCATGTACTTAAACTAATATCTAAACTCTTTTTCTTATCTTATATCTTAAGTTAAAATAGACTTCCAATGTTAATCTCCGTATGTTACTTGACACCAAACTGAATGGCTCAAACTTTTCTTACTGGTTCCGAGCTATGAGAATTCTCAGATCCGAGGGAATTGCCTATATTCTAAGTGAATTTTTCCCTGTTGAACCTGATATTGAGGATCATATGGAGCATGAGGCCTGGTTGAAGCACAGGAAAGATCGTGAGACTGCCATGTATATTATGTTGGGGTCCATGAATCCTGAGATTCAGAAACAACATGAGAACATGACCTTGGAGGACATAGCTCTCCATCTTGAAGAGCTCTTTTTGGAGTGGGAAAGGAGAGAGAGGTATGAGACCTCCAAGCTCCTTTTTGGAACCAAGATGCAGACTGACACCTCTGCCTCTCAGCATGTACTGAAACTCTTGGGATACGTTGAGAAGCTGAATCGATTAGGATTCAAGATGAATCATGACTTGACCGTTGACCTAGTGTTGATGTCCTTGACAAATAGTTACTCAGGCTTCGTGACTAACTATTACACGAACAAGATTAATTCTACTATCCCTGATTTAAGCAACATGCTGAAAATTGTAGAACCTCAGATCAAGAAGGATAAGAAACCTCTACTGTTTATAGAAAAAGCCAAGGCTTCTAAGAAGAAGAAGTAGGCACTGGGTGCCAAAAAAACAATCAGTAAAAAGAAGAAAGAAAAGAAGGCATTTAAGTATGTCTGCTTCCAATGTGGGAAACCGAGACATTGGAAGAGGGATTGCAAAGCTCCAGCTTCTGAGCATTTGAAGAAGAAGCCTGCAGAGGCATCTACTTCAAGTATGTTTGTAATTGAAAATTTTGCTACTTTTCTACATGAATCCACTTGGGTATTAGATACTGGTTGTGGTTCTCATATTTGTACTCCTTTGCAGGGACTAAGGAGCAGTAGAAGACTTACAAAAGGGGAGATGAACCTACGCGTAGGAAATCGAGCCAGAGTTACTGCATTAGCCGTAGGAAGCTTTAATCTTATTTTGCTAAGTGGACTTGTTTTAGTTTTGAATAATTGTTACTACATTCCAAGTGTTACTAAGAATATTGTATCTGTTGCGTGTTTAGCAGTAGAAGGATTTGAGATTTCATTTTTGAATAATAATTATCAGATTCATTTGAATAATGTTCTTTATGGTTATGGAATGTTGAAAGGTGGCATTTATATTCTTTATACTAAAACAGAAGTTTTCAATATAAACAATGTGAAGAAAGTTAAATTAGATAATGAGAATTCCTTCTACTTATGACATTGTCATTTAGGCTACATAAACAAAGATTGCTTAACCAAGTTGCATAAGCGTAGAGACTTGGGGCCAACAGACTTGGAGTCTTACGGTGATTGCGAACCTTGTTTAAGTGGAAAAATGACAAAGTTACCCTTTCAAGGAAAGGGTGAACGGGCCACGAGTACATTGGAACTTATATATACTAATGTGTGTGGTCTAATGAGTGTACAGGCACTAGGAGGATACTCCTACTTCATAACCTTTATTGATGATCATTCACAATATGGTTATTTGTACTTAATGAAGCACAAGTCAGAAAGTTTTGAAAAGTCCAAACTATTCAGAGCTAAAGTAGAGAAAGAGCTTCAGAAAAGTGTTAAAAAACTTTGATTGAATCGAGGATGAGAATACTTAAGTCAGGAGTTTCAAGATTATCTAAAGGAAAATGGGATAGTTCCCCAATGGATGCCTCCTTGTACACCCTATCACAACGTAGTGTCAGAAAGGAGGAATCAGACTTTTTTGGATATGGTTCAATCCATGATGAGCCACGCAGATCTCAGTAAATCCTTTTGGGGATATGCACTAGTTGGCACGGTTTATATTTTAAATAGAGTGCCCTTTAAATCAGTTGATTTTACACCTTACGAAAGATAAAGTAATAAAAGGCCATCTGTAAGTCATTTAAGTGTATGGGGCTTTCCTGCTATGGTTGAGAGGATAAAGTCAGATAAGTTGAACGCCAAGTCTGACAAATGTCTGTTCATTGGATATCCAAAGGAATCAAGCGAATATCTATTTTTCCAACCCAAAGCACAAAAGGTATTTGTGTCTCGGAATTCTCTTTTTTTGGAAAAGGAACACTTACTTACAAAAGTCACTGGGAGCAATATTGAACTGGAGGTTCAAGAGGAAGAAAAAGACAATCAACTGATTGACCCCATTCTAGATACACAAGAAAGTGTGATCCACGAACAACCTGTCAAAACACAATCATTATGAAGATCAGGTCATGTTTATAAAGGCCCTAATAGATATGGTTTTATCATCATTGATGACAAGGAACTATATCTTATGGAGGATGATGAACTAAGGACATATGATGAGGCAATGAAAAGCTCAAATTTTGATAAATAGCGAAAAGCTATGAAATTAGAAATGGATTCCATGTATGAAAACCAAGTGTGTAATTCAGTTGATGCACTGCAAGAGGTTGGACCAATTAGTTGTAAGTGGGTCTCAAAGAAGAAGACTGACATGGACGGTAATGTAATTACCTATAAAGCAAGGTTGGTTGCGAAAGGTTATAGTCAACATGAAGGTATTAAATATGATGAAACTTTCTCACCGGTAGCCATGCTTAAATCTATAAGGATATTCCTCGCCATTGTTGCTCATTAGGATTATGAGATCTGGCAGATGGATGTAAAAATAGCATTCCTGAATGGAGATTTAGATCGGGATGTGTATATGACACAACCTGAGGGTTTTACATCTCAGAATGGCTAGAAAGTATGCTAGCTACAAAGATCTATTTATAGACTTAAGCAGGCATCTAGAAGTTGGAATATAAGGTTTGATCAAACAATTTGTGAACTGGATTTCTGTCCAAACGTTAATGAGCCTTGTGTTTATAAGAAGGTTAGTGGGAGTGTAGTCGTTTTCTTCGTATTGTATGTCAATGACATTCTACTAATAGGAAATGATTTTTCTCTTCTTCAAAATGTTAAAGTATGGTTGTCAAGAAAGTTCTCCATGAAAGACCTTGGTGAAGCAGCATTTAAAGAAGCTATTAGGTCTTTCTAAAAGTACATATATAGACAAGGTATTGAATAGTTTCAACCTTGAGCATTCCAAGAAAGGTTATCTCCCGATGACAAAGGGGATTAACCTATCTAGGGTTGAATGTCCAAAGATAGCTCAGGAGAGAATGCAAATAAAGGATATACCCTATGCATCTGTGATAGGATCCATCATGTATGCTATGATATGTACTAGGCCAGATGTCTCTCAACCTTTGAGCTTGGTGAGCCGATATCAATCAGATCTAGGTGAAAAGCACTGGATGGCCGTTAAGGAAATTCTTAAGTACTTGAGAAGGACTAAGGATGAGTTCTTGATCTATGGCGAAGGTGACCTCACAATCAAAGGTTACACTAACGCGAGTTTTCAATCTGACAAGGATGACTTTAAGTCTTAGTCGGGTTTTGTGTATGTGTTAAATGGAGGGGCGGTATACTAGAAGAGTTCCAAGCAAGAAACTACTATTGATTCAACCACAGAATCTGAATAGATTGCTGCATGCAAAGTAGCAAAAGAAGCTATCTAGTTAAAGGAATTTATTAGTGATCTCGGTGTGGTGCCTGAAGTTAACAGACATGTATCCAGAAAGTATCATATAATCAGGGAGATTGTTGATGCTAAGATAACAAGACTAGTATATGTACCCACTAATCAGAACCTCGTGGATGGTCTAACGAAGCCATTGACTCAAGTCAAACATGACCAGCATGCTAAAGCATATGGATTAAGACATATGGCCGATTGGCCTTAGTGCAAGTGGGAGTTTGTTGGGTATGATTTATGCCATTAAGGCAATTAGGGCGATATATCTTAATTATGTAATAGTATGAACAATTTGTTTAATGAATAAAGGCATTTAATCTTTTATTTATATCGATGTGTTTGTACATATATTATAGCTAGTTAAATATATTCATTGATGTATGTTTACAAAAGCCCTTGATGTATCATAGCATGAAGTTAGAGAAATTATAGTTGGACTATATTTGGTGGAACCTGCTTCATGTGCAATTATGATTATGTCTAAACTATCCCTAGCTATAGTTTCATCAAGAAAGGATATTGATGAAGCGGAAAGACTAGCATGTGGTCAACTTTCTTGGAAAGGGTCCACGTAGTTAATCTCCTAAGGACCGAAGGTGGTGCCTTAAGTTTGACACATGGATATATCTGGGAGATATGTTGGAGACCACAGTAAGATAAACACTTGGTATATATATCAATGTGTTAGTGTTTATCTTCATGCAACAAGCTTTGCAAATATCCTCATACTTGAGATACTAGTTACCTTGCGTGGTACTATTGCTATACTTTGGTTCATTACTAAACACTTATTAATTTAGGGTGTTATGGGTGATTACTGGTATGGTGATGACAACACATTGGTAAGCTGAGTAGTCGGAAAGAATCCATCACTCTAGATATATTAAGGAGTTGTACCTAGCCACTTGTTGAAGTGATGGTTGCCATAAACCTCTGATGAAAGCATGTGTTTGATAGAAATGGTTTCTAGTCAAACGCACTATGGTAAAAGGCAATATACTTCGATAACAAGTTAATAACTAGGATAGCTTGAAGCAACCTTGCTATTAGTGGATTAACACTTTAACCTAACCATATAAACTAGATGGTACTAATATTAAAAAATGGAAGGAGTTCATCGCATTGGATAACTATTGCATTAACTGGGATTAAGTCATAAGCATAAATGACATTCCGAGTAATAGGGGATGGTAGACCCTTTCTAGATGTGTACTACAGTCGTTTAAGGTAATCAAGTTCTATTCATGGTCTAGAACATCGAGCGAATGGTTCCATTAGAACAAGGGTTGGTTAAGCCTTAACAGCTCAATACTTCGGGATCCTATAAGGTCACACACATTGGACCTTCATCAGACTGAGTAAAGAACTAATAGATTATTCTATTATGAAAATATAACATAATGATAATTAGATTATTATTTAGTTGGGCCAAGGATTTATTTTTGACAGGTAACTAATTACTTAGGGTTATAAATAAATTGGCTAAATTGATTATATCAATTTTATAAGCCAAGGAATTTATCTTTGACCGATAACTAATTTATTAGATTCAAAAAATCAATATTTATTTGAAAAGGATTAAAAGGGGAATTTGGCTAGGGGGAGTTAAATTGGACCGAGAGTACAAACGTATTTTGTACAGGCTTGGGTTTGCGAGAGTGCACCAAAAGGTGTGCAAGCAATGTTGGGCATTGATCGCGGCAGCCCATGAAAATGGACTTCAAATGCACAGTTCATAAGGGCACGCCGTGAGTTGGGCTCACGACATGCGTCGCAAGGCCCAGCTCGCATGCAGCATGCTGTGTTTGAGGGTTAACACGCGGATCCCTTGGATCCGCGTGTGTAACCCACGTGGGATGGGGGTTTTTTCTCCCATCCCACATTGCTTTTTGGGGAGCAATATTTTGCTCCCCAAGCCTATATATAGGCTTCCCCTCTCCTCTTTTCAAATTACACCAAGCTCAAAAGCTAAATCTTAAGTTGAGATTCGCAAAGATTAATCTCTCAGGTAATTAAGCAAGTTCTTTTTGAGAAGCCTGAATTTATTCGGGCACCTCTAGTTTATATTTTTAGGTGGAGCTTCTGGGGTGGTCTGGCAACTACTCGAGGCTCATTAATTCTTCCTCTCGGGGAGGTTTTGGTTGGTAGGGTTCGTGTGGATACTCATAGAGGCTATTCTACACTTGAAGGCTTGTGCAAGAAGGTTCTGCTAAAACACGCTTCAACTGGTAAGTTTTCTTTCTTTCTCTTTTTATTATTAGGTCTTTTTCTTTAAGCATTTTTAGATTTAATAATATGCTTAGGTTGTTTTGCATGCTTAGTTTATTTTATGCTTAGGTTATAGCTTAGAGTTATAATATGCTTAGTATAAAATAAATGTGCTAGGATATAATTTAGAATTATGGTATGCCTAGCCCTTTGGATGCTAACCTAGGTAGAGAATTATTTAGTTAAGGCTTTATTTAATTTATATACAACTAATAGGAGTTCCTGGGGACAGGGACAAAATTTTGAATTTCTGTGATGCCTGTTATGCAAGTTCAATCTGACTGTCAGTTCCCAACATTAATAACCCATTTAGTGCCAATCATTGACTTTCCTTTGGGTTTTTCTACCAAATCTCAAACTTCATTTCTTCTAAATTGGTCTAGCTCTTCTTGCATTGCGTCATCCAGTTGTCATCAAACTCAGCATCTTCAAACTTCTTGGGCTCAATTAATGAGACAAATGTTGAATGACTCATCATTCTGTTTAGCTGACCTCTGGTCAACACTGGATTTTGCACGTTATCAAGAATCTTGTCAATTGGGTGATCTTTCCTTGCTTTGAATTTGTTAAACCCATAACAATATTAGACTGACACAATGGATGACTCAGTGGTGCCTAAAGTTTTGATCATACTAATTAATCTTAGTTTGGGTTAATTAAATCAATAGTGATGTTAAAATAGATAGTGTGTGGTTTAATGTAAGTAACTAAATTCGAGATTAGAATTTCAAGTCTCCACTAACCTAGCTATTTAGTTTCAACTCTGAGTTATTTTGGGTTGAGCTATGTAGTTAGTTCACTGACTAAGTACTATTTAATCAATGCTCGATATTTAGATTGTATTTCAGCTGAGTTTATTGTTTATTCATTTTCCCGAGTTACTTTCGTTTCCAATTATGCTAACCATTCCATTTAAGGAAAAATAAAATCTTGCTTTTTAAATTACAACTTTTACAGACATTAATGAAAGACATCATACAAAAGATAAATTGAATTAATGAAGCGCCAAAAACAAAATCCCAGCGTAGATAAAAGACAAAGTTTGTTTGGAGAAAAGCTACGAGTAGACAAAGTCAATTTGGATTGAAGCAGCTCGTATCTCCTACAAATGCTCGACTCTGCAAGTTTGTTAGACTACCAGAAGGAATAGCAAGATGACACATAGCAAGTCAGTGCACGTTCTCTCTAATAGATTTTCAGCATCAAAAGTTAAAGGATTCAAATTTGAAGCTCTGATTCAGCCTGTTTCTTAACGAATTGATTTCTATCTCACAATGGTATGATTCTATCTCCCAACGGATCAATTTAAAGAAGCAACAGGTGGATAGCTGAGTTGTCAACTTGCAGAAGATGCCAAAGCAAGTTCAACGGCTACATTCTTGAATTTAGTTATAAAAGGAGCAAGAAGGCAAGCTAGAACTTGGTGAATATACCTGAATTTCAAAGAAGCTAAAACTCTATCAATTTCCTAGCTTTAAAGAAATTCAATCAAGAAAGTAACTACTCAGCCAGATTTGACTTTCCAACAAGAGAGATTAGAATAGATCAATTAAAATATAATACTTGATTATTGTAACCGAATCATCATTTTTATAAGTTGAATCCAGCTCTTGTTTAAACTTTGTTGAGTTATTGGTAGAAGAGGGTATTCTACTCAATGGGTGAGTGATTATAGTGAGGAGGGTACTCAATTCTAGTACTGACACTTTGTGAAAGGCTTCTCCACCTAGGGTTAAGGAGTTGAGATTAGTGGATTAAAGCCAAGACACTCTCTTGGGACTCGATGTAAGGACAAGTTGCTGAACTAGTATAAAATCTCTGTGTTCTTTACTTTGTGGTAAAGTTTTTCTCAGTTTCTACTCATCCCACTGACCTACTCAGCGAGGATTCCTTAATCGCGAAAACGTTTCATGTTTTAATCTAGAGATTCATTCACCCCCCTCTCACTCCCTGAGTGTACGCATAGGGGCCAACAAGTGGTATTAGAGTGAGTTCTCACTCTAAAGATCTTATAATCTTGTGATAAATACCATGGCGTACAAAGGTGGAGAATCCAGTGGAAAAGATTAGGCATATATCCATCCTAAAGGAATGTCTGTAACTAGGCCTCCCATGTTAAATAGAGAATATTACACTTTCTAGAAGATTATGATGAAGAACTTCATCCAGTCTCAAAGCATGTTTGCCTGGTTGGCCATTGTTGAAGGGCCATTTATCCCATCTATTGTGAAGAATGGAGTGAGAGTTAAGAAGTACTCTGATGAATGGAACAGTCAAGACTTGATAAGACTCGAGGAAAATGCATTTGCTATTAACTATCTTCGCTATGCTCTTAATGCAATTAAGTTTAATTGAGTATCAGGATGTGAAACTGCTAAAGAGATATGGAAGAAGTTATAAGTAACCTATGAAGGAATAGATAAAGTCAAGGAGTCGAAGATCAACATCCTCATAACGGATTATGATATGTTTCATATGCAACCTAAGGAGGATATTTCTAACATGAACACTAGATTCATGAATATTGTAAATAAGTTGAAGAGACTTGGCAAGAACTTTACTAAAGAGGAGACTATCAAAAAGATCTTGAGGAGTCTTACACAAGAGTAGGATGCCAAGAAGAGTGCTATTGAAGAAGCTCATGATCTCAAGACCTACAAGTTTGATGAGATGATGGGAACTTTGCTGACTCATGAAATTTCACTCAAACAATATGAGGATGAGTCTAAGAAATTAAAGCACAAGGAGAGAGAAAGCTCCCTTATAGTTGTTGTTCTAAAATCTGATGACTCTTCAAATGAAGAATATTTATAGGAAAGGAAAGAAGCGATAGCATTGATTACCAAGAACTTTAGAAGATTCCCAAAGAAAGATGGAAACTATTAGAAGTTCAAAAAGCCCAGCTAGTATAAGAAAGGTGTTGATGAAAGGCCATGCAAAGAACATAGCAAGGATATCAAGTGCTTTGAATGTAGTGAAAAGGGGCACATCTAGTCTAGTTATCCTAAAGCTAAGAAGGACGGGCTCAAGAAGAAGAGAGATAAGAAGGCACTAGTAGCTACATGGAGTGACTCTAAGTATGAGTCATCTTCTTCTAATGAGGAGCCATAAGACTCAGTAAATGTGTGTCTTATAGACATTAATGATCAGCCTGCTGAAAATGCAGTACCACTTGACAAACCAATAACTTCCGCTGCTAACCAATCAGCTGATAGGAGGAAAGACAAAGGAAAGCACACTAAGGTAAATTCTGAACCCCCTTTATCATTAGATCAACTTGCTACAGTACTTAATGATGTTATAAATATGACTAAGAAGTCAGCCAAGTACATCAATGTACTCTAGAGGAGGTGTGATGTTCTGGAGAGCTATAATTCCTCCACCTCACTTGATATCTTATACGTTATGAAAAAATTTGATTACAATGATGGATATAACAACAAGCACATTAAGCAAATGAATGAGTTCGTTGTCAAATTAATAGCTTTAAAAAAGGTATGGGTCCCTCCTCAACCATACAGGATACTCAAAGTAACTACACTTGCCACTCTGAGTAGGTTTCTAAAAAGAGTAAAGCGAGTAGGCCTAATCCTAAGGCAACATGTAGATTTTGTGGTAAATTAGGACATGCAACAGTCATGTACAGACATAAAAATGGTTATTATGATAAGTATGACTAGTCTAGGAGGGCCACTACTAACAGGGGAGGACCTAGCCAACGAAAGGCATGGGTACCTAATAAAACCTAATTATTTTACAGGTGAGCCTGAGATCCACTGATGACAATAGAATGTGTATTCGGATAGTGGATGCTCGATGCATATGACAGGTGATGAAAGCCAATTCATCACATTGGAGCGGAAAAGGAATGGGAGTGTTAGTTTTGGAGACAACTAAAAGGGAAAGATTGTTTGAAATGGCACTGTGGGAGTCAAGCCTTCAATTGAGAATGTCTCTCTAGTGAAGCTCAACTTGCTCAGCATTGCTCAATTGTTTGACAAAGGTAGGAAAGTTATTTTTGACTCAGCGGGCTGCTCAGTCATTGATGGTAACTCTGACCAAACTATTTTTTATGCTTCTAGAATTAATAATATTTATATGATTAATTTATCCCCTAGCTCTAATGATATTTGCTTAGTTTCTAAGGAGGAAAACTCATGTCTATGGGATAGAAGGTTAGGACATCTATCCAAATTATCCAAAAATGAACTTATTGACGATTTATCCAATCTAGCCTTTGAAAAATATAGACTCTTCCCATCATGCCAACTTGGGAAACAATTTAGGAAGTCCTTTAAATCCTTAGCTGATATATCTTCCTCTCATCCCCTTGATCTTCTACACATGGATTTGTTTAGGCCTATATTGCCAACAAGTCTATATGGAATGAAATGCACCCTTGTGACTGTAGATGATCCGACTAGGTTCACTTAGATTGTCTTGCTAGCAAGCAAAGATGAAAAATTTGAATCATTCTCTAGGTTGGCTACCCAGATCATAAATAAAAAGAACCTTAAAATTAATAGAATTCGTATTGACCATGAAAGGAAAATTGAAAATAGGCAGTTTGAGGAATTCTGCTCTAAGTGTAGTATTGACTTATTTTTATGCTCCTTACACACCTCAACAAATTGGGGTTCTTGAGAGAAAGAATCGCACTATTGTATAGATAGGTCTTTCTATGCTAAGTGATAACAACCTACCAAAGTATTTTTGGGGAGAAGTTGTTAACACATCTTGTTATATTCTAAGCAGGGTTTTAATTTGCCCAGTTTTGAACAAAAATCCTTATGAACTTTGGAAGGGGCGCAAGCCTAAGGTTGTTCATCTCAAGGGCTTTGGTTGTAAATGCTTCATGTTAAACACAAAAGACCAATTGGCTAAATTTGATCCCAAGGCTGATGAAGGAATCTTTCTAGGTTACTCAACACACAGTAGAGCATACAGAGTGTATGTCAAGAGAACTAGCACCTTAGAGGAGTCCATGCATTTAGATTTTGATGAAACTAACAATGTAGGTAAAGAAGCCAGTGATGATGAAAGGGAACATGATCCAGTCAACAGATCAGTCAGGCCATTGTAATTCCCGATCCAATTCTAGAGAAAGAAGATTATAAAGTTGACCTGGACCAATCCATATACTTTGGTGATGATGATAATACTCAACCAATATCAGTAGCTTAGTGAGACGATCCTGATCTACCAAAGGAAGTCAGAGTAAGAAGAGATCACCCAATTGAGAAGATCCATAATAATGTGTAAAATCCAGTGCTGACCAGAGGTCAGGTGAATAGAATGTTGAGCCATTCAACATTTGTTTCATTTATTGAACCTAAGAAGTTTGAAGATGTCGAGTTCGATGATAACTGGATGATTGCACTACAAGAAGAGTTGAAGCAATTCAAAAGAAATGAAGTTTGGGATTTAGTGGAGAAACCAAGAGGCAAGTCAATCATTAGCACCAGGTTGGTTTTCAAGAACAAGCTAGATGAAGCTGGTAATGTTGTGAGAAATAAAGCCAAGCTAGTTTCTCAAGGCTACAATCAACTAGAAGGCATTAACTATGGCAAAACCTTTGCACCAGTAGCAAGACTTGAAGCCATAAGAATTCTCTACGCCTTTGCATCTTATATGAGCTTCAAGTTGTTTTAAATGGATGTCAAGGGTGCATTTCTTAATGGTTACATTCAAGAGGAAGTCTATGTCAGACAACCCCCATGATTTGAAGATTCAGAGTATCCAGATAATGTCTTTAAGTTGAAGAAAGCTCTTTATGGATTGAAACAAGCTCTAAGAGCTTGGTATGAAAAAATGACTAACTTTCTACTCAGCAAAGATTATGTTAGAGGAAAGGCATATACAACCCTTTTCATCAAGAGAAACCATCAAGATGTGTTACTAGTCTAAATCTATATTGATAACATCATTTTTGGAGCAACTGATGAGAAGCTAAGCAAAGAGTACAACCAGCAGATGAAGAAAGAATTTGAAATGTCTATGATGGGAGAGCTTAATTTCTTTCTTGGTCTACAAATTAAGGAAGGTGATGATGGAATCTTTATCAGCCAAGCAAAGTATGAAAAGGAAGTACTCAAGAAGTTTGACATGGATAAAGCAAAACTAATGTCAGCACCCATGGTCACTGATATTATTCTGAGTAAAGATGAGGAAGATAAACATATAGAGAGTCAGTTCTATAGAGGTATCATTGGCTCTCTACTTTACTTAACTTCTAGTAGGCCTGACATTCAATATGTTGTGTGTTATTGTGTGAGATATCAAGCTAACCCCATGGAATCTCACTTAGTTATTATTAAGAGAATTCTTAGGTATTTGCTAGGTTCTATTGATGGAGGTATATGGTATCCATGTAATACAGACTTCACTCTAAGAGGATACACTAATGCTAACTATAGAAAAGATAAGTTAGAAAGGAAAAGCACCACTGGAGGATGTCATTTTCTTGGTAATCGTCTAGTCACATGCTATAGAAAGAAATAAACTTCTGTGGTGTTGAGTATAGCTGAGGCTGAGTACATGGCTGCTGGAAGTTGTATAGCACAACTGCTATGGATTAAACTGCAATTGGAGGATTTTGGTATAAAGTATAAGTGCCTTGAAGTCATATGTGACAACAAGAGTGCAATTGACCTATCCAAGAATCCAATTCAACATAGCAGGATGAAGCATGTCAATATTAGGCATAACTTCATAAGGGATCATGTGCTTAAGGGAGAAGTCAAGTTGACTTACATTCCAACTAAAGAACATCGAGCTGAAATATTCACAAAGCCCATTGGAAAGGATCAATTTAACATTTTACGTGAATTAATTGGAATGTCTAATCCAATTTGAAGAAATAAGTTTCCCCGCTAACCTATTTTGGAGCTAACCTATCTTCCATTATAAGCTCTTACGAATTAGGTTAAGTGTTTCTTCTTTGTGCTTGAATTTTAGGCACATCATTAAAGCTGTCACCTATTTCTTTTCAAAATTAAACTTGATAGAAACGGTAAAAAGTTTAAAAACGATCCACATTCAATCATTCATACTCTCTAATTTATATCATCATTAATATTATGGTAACCATTGATCATTCTCACCATTCAAATATGATCATTGTGTGTGAGTCATACACGTAAGCTTTGCCGGCTTTTTCGAAGAGTTTTTGGTATTTATGAAGAGACAAAGAAGATAGAAAGTTTTACTTTTACCAATTTCTTTTGTAATCTACTTCTCAAATCCTAATTCTCTAATCTTTATTCAAAGCTACTGTAATGGCGAGTTCTTTAGGAAGAATGCTTGAACCAGAAACACTAGAACCCTTTTTTAAGAAGAACAAGAAGGATAATACCTACTAAAAGCCATATAGCCAAGGTTATGGTAAGTTATAAGGAATTTAAGGGACATTGTATTCCAGAAGGGACTATTTACAAACCCATAAAATGGGTATTTTTGGTGGATGCTGAAGTAGATGAACCTATCACTATAGATTTCTTGAGTTTTGCTAGTGATGATAGGTTTGGAAAGTGGATGCACCAACACTATATGAGAGGATTCTTTGAAATTTCAAGTGGGTGTTATGAGCAGATTGTGTAGAGTTTCTTCAGAGGAATCCATCTTGTGACTAGATTTGATGACAACCTTATCACATCTCTGCTAGGAGAGAGGGTGTATGTTACTCCTAAATTCCATTCTAATCTTCTAGGAATGATACTAAGAGGGCTCAAGATGAGAGCGGTGGGAGATGAGGAGTATGTTGATATTCCTGTTGATTATGAAGTTCCTACTAACTATAAAGTTGGAGAACTCATAGCTTCCCTATTTTCAAAGAAAGGCAAGCAGGCTCATGAACTTGTCACCAAAGTTCTTCTTCCTTAAACAGGCTCAATTGGAAGTTACTCCAAGTTTGAAAGAGTTTTTATCTATGCCATCACTAAAGGAATGGCTATCAACTAGCCCCTTGCCATCCTTCACAGGTTCTTAAAGGTATCAAAACATTAGGTTTATGACCATCTTGTGATGGAAATTTGTAGGGCTTATGAGATGGACATAAAAGAATATGGAATTCAACACAATATTGAATTCAAGCTGATAGAATCCAAGATTTTGAGCAATGCACATTTCCACAATCTTCGCTGTGAAGACATCTCTAAACCAAGGAAGTATAGAAAGCTAAAGAAATGCTAAGTGAGAGTTAAGGATCCCAAGGCTAAAATATCACTGAAGCTCATTGATCCAAGAGATCAAGATCAGACTCTTGAAGCGTTTATGGATAAAGAACTGGAGAGAATCACAAAGCTTCGAGAGAACCAAGGAGGGAAGTCTGAGCCAAAAAGGGAGGAAAGAAAGAGGTTAGGAGTGACTCCAAGAAGGAAGGAAAAAGAGCAAGCGCAGCTAGCTCTTACTCAGTTGATGTTCTTATTCCCAAGAAGTCCAAATTCTCTAAGGGAACAAAAAAATGAGAGTTCTAACCAGCTAACTGCCGGGGAAATGGAAGAGGAGAAAGCTATTGAAGCTAAAATGAAAGAAGATGTTCCTTTGGCAAAATATAGGAAAAGAAAAGTTGATGATCAAGGTCTTGACAAAGAGAAGGCTGAAGGACAGGTAGCTTCATCAGTGCATGTGCCGGTTGTAGGTCAGCCTAAGAAAAAGTTTGTGGAAAAAAACTTATCGGGTGTTGTCTAGAATCTAGTTGAAGCTGAGAAAATGAAAGCTACTGAGGCAAAAAGGATCAGAAAGATGCAAGCAGATCTTGAAGAGGAGATAAGTAAAAGGGCTGAGGATTCAAGTGCTAAGGCCAAAGTGGACCTGGATGCAGTATATGATAAGGCAACAACTACTTTTCATGAAAAGACTATTCCAGAGGCTATAGATGAGATGATATGACCCTCGGTGGGAATTGAAAGTGGAGAAGATGAACAAGAAGATGCAACCGCTAACTTAGTGGAATTTGCAGTTGGGGATCAAGAAGAAAAAGATCAGTAGGTTGTTGATCTGCCTGCTGAGGAGGCTAAGGAGGAAAGGAGAGAGATGAAGCGAATAATTTTGAAAATGATGAAGGTAGTGATAGATGAGGATGAGGGTTATCTAGAGGATAAAGAAGAAGATGCAGGTCTTGACAAAGAGAAGGTTGAAGGACAGGTAGCTTCATCAGTGCATGTGCCTGTTGTAGGTCAGCCTAAGAAAAAGTCTATGGAAAATAACTTATCTGGTGTTATCCTGAATCTAGTTAAAGTTGAGAAAATGAAAGCTGTTGAGGCAGAAAGGATCAGAAAGAGCCAAGCAGAGCTTGAAGAGGAGATAAGGAAAAGGGCTGAGGATTCAAGTGCTAAGACCAAAGTTTACCTAGAAGCAGCATATGAGAAGGCAATAACTACTTTTCATGAAAAGACTATTCTAGAGGCTATGTATGAGATGATAGGAGCCTCAGAGGGAATTGAGAGTGGAAAAGATGAACAAGAAGATGCAACCGCTAACTTAGTGGAATTTGCTATTGTGGATCAAGAAAAAGAAGACCAGTAGGTTGTTGATCTGACTACTGAGGAGGCTAAGGATGAAACAAGAGAGATGAAGAGAATAATTTTCAAAAAGATGAAGGTAGTGATAGATGAGGATGAGGGTTATCTGGAGGATAAGGAAGAAGATACAGTAGCATTTGAGCAAGGAGCTCAGTTGGCTAAGTAGTAATTTATAGCTTAGGCTAGTGAGCAAATTGTTGAAGAGAATGAGGCGGAGAAGTAGCCTGAAGAATCATTCTCTTTCCCGAACCTTTCTACTCAAAGACCCTCTCACCAACACCCATTTCTAAGCAAATTCTTCCCATTCCCATTCCTGAAATTTAATCACCATCCATCTCACATTCTGACCAACTAGACACCTCCACCTCTAGCCAAACATCAAATCCAGAAATAATCCACATTTTTTCCCCAGTTGGGTATCAAGTGCTTGGACCATTTCTCTTGGAAGGACCAACTCCTAAGGGTCCAACAATCGAGGAGATCCATACTGATCAACCACATTCACAACCCCAACAACCTCAACCTCAATTCAATCCAATTGTTAAAGTACTTGAAGAGATAAGGAGGATTAGAAGGGAAAAATTTCTAACACTTAGGATATAGGAAGAACTAGATACTGAAATAGCCAAATCATTATTGTCTGAGGAGGTGTTGTGGAGACTTGAAAGGGCTGGTGAGCTAGTGCAAGGGTTTATGAAGGCTGTGGAGGATATGAAAGAGCAAATGAAGTCTATACCTATTGCATTTTCACTGACTAAGGCCATTATATCACATGTTGTGCCTTTTCTTAATATTAAAGGTAGGAAGGATGATTACTTGAAGATGCAAGTCTTTGAGCTCAAGGAAAGTATGCAAAAGATCCATGAGAGCCATGACAAAGTTATCAATGATGAAAGAGACTTCAAAAACTCCTTGATTGATAAATTCAATCCAGTGTTGCAGGAATTACAAGTTGTGCTCAATGGATACAATATGTTGAGCAACGAGAATGATGGGAATACAAACAAGCTAGATATTCTAATCAACTTGGTTGACACATTGATCACTACTTTTAGGCAAAATCAAGGCAACAATAATGAGCTTAAGTAGGTGGAAAATGAGATATTGAAGGGAGTTAAGGCCTCTGAAGGAAGCATAATGGTTGCGCTAAAAAGATTAAACATATTTGATGCTCTTAACAGTGAGATTGTTATGTCAGAGGCTGAGCAAGAACCTTCGCTACATTAGAAACTTGGTCACATTCTTGATCAAATCAATTATGTTCATGCTAATGTCTATAACAAAGGGCAAGCTCTCAATTATATTCACATGTAGGTATCCTCTAACATTCAGAGTTTATCAATGTTTGAGAGAATGCTGCTTGAGAATAGCTAGGCCAAAGGATTTTCCAGTCTATCCCATATTTCCAAGGAAGGGCTAAACGCACAATTTTGAGTCAATCAGTCATAATCTCGTGCCCTTATGGCACTCTTCTCATGTCTTAGAGAATAGGACTTCATTTTGCAAATGGTCTATGAGTCGTTGGTCCAGAATTTTACAACTACTATCTATGGTGATCTTAGTTCTTTTGAGTAATCTCTGGATTCGTTTGATCTTCAAGCCCAGGCCATTTTAGACTCAATGGAAATGAGGGAGAAGAATTACAAGAATCATGAGCAAGAGGAGAAGGACAGTGAGGAAAGGATTGTTGAATTCAACTATCAATTGTCCAAGGATCTGGAGTGCCTAGAAAGAGACTATCTTAAGATAAGGAAGACGAAGGGCAAGGATCCTACGGCATCAAAGTAGAAGAAGAAAAGATAGTGTGACTGAGTGAACAACATTTTCGAGCGTTGGTGGAGCGTTTGCTTTATAGGGTCAATTAGGGTCAACCGAGGCAACTTTCCTTTTCAAGACAATCGAGACATTAGTTATAGGCAACCGAGGCAACTTGATAACTCGATTAAGGGTTTTAATATACAGAATTGGTAGAAGATAATATAAAATAGTTTATAAAATAATGTCAAAAATATTCATGGAGCTAAATCCATAATTTAAAATATAGAGTTGCCACCAGGATCAACTCTTCTAGGAAATTCTGGTATAGCACTGTCCCAAGAACAAAACTATACCTTAATTTAGAGATTCGGGTTCGAACGAATTACTTATTCGATTTGTTTAGCCAATTTAAATTGAAATACCAAAATTATTTATTAAATGTCAAACATATTACCTAGATTCATTTTAAGAAGTGAGATGAGAAGAAGAGCTATTCTAATCAAAACACACTAACTCAATGTGGTCATTGCATCATGTTATGGCAGTTACTGCATCCTTATAACATATAATACAAAACAAATTGATTCTGGGCAATTATCCTGCAAATGAAAGGTTAAAACAAGAATATTATATTTTGACCCGGACTAAATAGCGAAAATATAATTAATGAAATTTGCAAGTAATGGAAATAGCGAGAAAGGAAAATGATGTGTGATTAAGAATGAAGCATTGAATAAATAAAAGTGGAATATGAACTAATTATGACATAAAAGAATTAAGCATGAATTAATTGCATAATTGAAAATGGAAATGGAGTAAAATGGGAAATGAAACATAACATAACTATGATTGGAAATGAAGTATAGATTATTTACATTTTTGGAATGTAATTAATTATGTTATAGAAACCAAATATAATTAATCTATATTATGGAAATGAAATATAGACGGTTTATATTATGGAAATGAATTATAAATCATTTATATTATAAAATATAAGTAATTTATAATTTATAATATATAATATAAACAATTTATACAATGGAAATGAAATATAAGTAATTTCTATTATGAGTTAATTAGATTATTGTTGGTGATGGAACGTGAGATGAAGATGAGACGTAAATGAAGTGGATTGATTTATAGTCAAGTTCAATCGTAACAAGTTTAATTCAATTAATGTAGCATAAATTGAAACTTAATAAATTGAAGCAAGAAATAAATTAAAATGATTATTTTAGTCTCAGATTGTCTACCTTTTCATTGTGAATCCATTGTTGGATCTGAAATGATAAGAGAATAGCCTTGTGGAGAGTGATTGGATTGGAAGAGGAGAGTTGAAGGTCGGTAAAGAATAACTAGGCGGAAATAAATTCCCCTCTTTATTCTAAGCTTGCGAAAAACTCGGAAATAACTTGGACAGATATTTGATAAGAACTTTCCTAGAGCTAATTTTGCAAAATAGATTTGATAGATGATAATTGTATATGAAAAACTGATTTTAAGCCTCTATTTATAGTGAAAAATGAGAGGTAAAATTAGGTAAAATAATTAATTCTCCAACTGAATGGGAAAATTGAATTAGTTCAGATTTATTTTCTGCCAAAAAAGTCAATATCGATACCCTTTTTAGGGATGTTGGTATCGGTTTTGGTTGATTTCAAAGAGGAATTTTTGAATTGAGTCAGTTAAAACTAACAAGGAAATAAAGATAGTGGTATTGTTACAAGGTATAACAGTACCGATGTCTACTAAAGACGGTACCGGTATTAAGTGACAGGGCACACCTCATGATTATTTTTAGGGTTTATGACAGGGGTATGAGGAACTGAATGTATTTTCTCAAGGCCAATTCCCATAAATTAATTTTAGACTTAATATATTAGGATATGACAAAGTATAGAGCTAATCTTTCATTATTGACTAGGGATGTGAGAAAATTTCATGCACATAAACAGCCCCTCATAAGGTATAATAGATCGGAGTCTTTATGATCATGCAAAAGAGTATACAGAATAAGGTAAGAGATTATACCTGAGATGCCTCTGAAGGAGATAATATTTGATTGACTCTGCTTTAGAGTGAAAGTTCGTGTCTCAATGCAAGGCGAGAATCTGCTGGGAACAAACCACTCTGGTGGGGAAAAGAAATGATAAATATGTTAGATATAATGTATGCCCTTAAGGCAATTAGGGAGATATATCTTAATTATGTAATGGTACCAATAATTTGTATAATTGATAAAGGCATTTAATCTTTTGTTTATATCGATGTGCTTGTAAATATATTATGATAGGTTAAAATATATTCATTGATGTATGTATACAAAAGTGCTTGACATATCATAGCATGAAGTCAGAGAAATTATAGTTGGACTATATTTAGTGAGACCTGCTTCATGTGCAATTATGATTATGTCTAAACCATCCCTAGTTATAGTTTCATCAAGAAATGATATTGATGAAGCGGATAGACTAGCATGTGGTCAACTTTCTTGGAAAGGGTCCAAGTAGTCAATCTCCTAAGGACTGAAGGTTGTGCCTTAAGGTTGACACTTGGATATATCTGAGAGATATATTGGAGACCATAGTAAGGTAAACACATTATGTATATATCAATGTGTTAGTGTTTATATTCATGCAATAAGCTTTGTGAATATACTTATACTTGAGATACTAGTTACCTTATATGGTACCGTCACTAAACTTTGGGTAATTCCTATACACTCACTAATTTAGGGTGTCACGGGTGTTACGGGTATAGTGACGACATTACGTTGGTAAGCTATGCATTCGAAAAGAATCCATCACTTTGGATATATTAAGGAGTTGTACCTGGCTGCTTGTTGAAGGGATGTTTGCTATAAACCTCTGATCGGTATGTGTTTGATAGAAATAGTTTCTAGTCAAACAAACTATGGTAAAAGGCAATATACGTTAGTAACAAGTCAATAACGGGGATAGCTTGGAGCAACCTTGCTATTCATGGGTTAACACTTTAACCAAACCCTATAAACTAGCTGGTACTAATATTAAAGAATGGAAGGAGTTCATCACATTGGGTAACTATTACATTAACTGGGATTAAGTCATAAGCACAAATGACGTTCTGAGTAATAGGGGATAGTAGACCCTTGCTAGAGCACACTATAGTCGTAAAGGTAATCGAGTTCTATTCACGGTTTAGAACCTCGAGTCAATGGTTCCAATAGAACAAGGGTTGGTTAAGCCTTTACAGCTCAATACTTAGGGATCCTATGAGGTCACACACATTAGACCTTCAATGGATTAAATAAAGAACTAATACATTTATTCTATTACAAAAATATAACGTGATAATAATTGGATTATTATTTATTTGGTTAAAAATGATTAGATCCTTTTTGGATAAACCAACGAATTCATTTTTTGATGGGTAACTAATTTATAAGGGTCGTAAAATATATTAATTATTTGAAGAAGGCATTAAAAGGGAACTTTCAAAATGGGTTGGACCCAATGAGAATGTTAGACATTTTTTACTAATAAGAGGGGCTGTGGGATTTACGACACATTCGGTCTGCGAAATCCCGCACCGTGGGCTCACAAGTGCCACAATACGACAATTGCGAGAGCCTATAAGGCTGGGCTTACAGCACTAGGTCACAACCTAGGCTTGTGAGAAATCTTGCAAGCCTAGCTTGCAAGATGCACATCGTGCTGGCTAACCCGCAGGGCTGTAAGCCCCACGAGTCAAACCCGCTTGTGGGATATGCAACATCTAAAAAAGTCGGAGCAATTTTGCTCCCCCAAGCCTATAAATAGGCACCTCCTTCTCCCATTTCAAGTTCACTAAGTTCAAGAATAATTCCTATGATAAAGGTTAACTTGAACAAGTTATTTTTTAGGAGCTTGATTTTATTCAAGCACCTCTAGTTTATATTTTCGGGTAGGGCTTTTAGAGTGGTCTATCAACTACTCAAGGCTCCTTAGTTCTTCCTCTCAAGGAGGTTTTGGTTGGTGGGGTTCGGGTGGATACTCATAGAGGCTATCCTACAGTTGGAAGCTTGTGCAGGGAGGTTCGGCTAAAGCACGCTTCAATTGGTAAGTGTTCTTTCTTTCTCTTTTAATTATTAGGTCTTTTTCTTTAAGCAATTTTAGACTTAATAATTATGCTTAAGTTATTTTGCATGCTTAGTTTATTCTATGCTTAGGTTATAGCTTAAAGTTATAACATGCTTAGGTTATAGCTTAGAGTTATAACTTATTTAGGTTATAGCTTAGAGCTATAACATGCTTAGTACAAAATATATATGCTAGGATATAATTTAGAATTATGGTATGTCTAGCCTATGGATGCTAACCTAGGTAGAGAGTTGTTTAGTTAAGGCTTTATTTAATATACATCTAGTAGGAGTTCCTGGGGACAGGGACAAAATTTTGAATTTCCACCGTGCATGTTATGCATGTTCAAATTGACTGTCAGTTCCCAACAGTGGTATCAGAGTCTGCCTTTTTAGTGCATAATTAAGTTAGAAAGCGAAGTGAATTTTATTTTTTATATGAAATGTTTTAAAGTTTATTAAATTGTTTGGAACAATAGATGAACTTGTGTTTTCATTTCTACGTTAGAAAATGCTTATAGATTTTTTTTTGAATAAGCCCGCTCAACTTACTCAAAATTATGAAAGACTCAATAATGTATATACGTTACATGGGTTATAGATGCTTCCAATTTACATGAATTGAAAGAACGAAATTTATTAGTTCAAGAGGATCCATTGGTCTTCGAGTTTGTGCCCGTATTTGTTCTGTCTAAGGATTGGACTTCGTGTCTACTTCTCCTAGGGCACCTCTCCTACCTAGGAACCTATATCGGTGCAGCTTGAATTAACCAAAGAGGGGATTAAATATGGACTAGTTTATTTCTAGTATATAACCAAAGAGGGGATTAAATATGGACTAATTTATATCTAGTATATAAGATGGTTCTTATATATGTTTCTATAACAAAGTAAAAGTTAAATTTATTGAATAAAAGCTTAAAGGAAATGCAATATAATTATAACAAATAAAAATGTTAATTATTTTGCATGTAATCTGGGTTGATGAAATATTTATAATAAAGAGCTTGAACCCACCTAGGGTTGGACCGTATATATTCATTTTAAAATTCCCTAAATTAATATAAATTATTATAAATATGTACATCTGACAAAATCCTAGATTGGGTGAAACGTTTAACACTAATAGAATCCCAAAGTAAATATATTAAGGCAAGTTAGAGTCTTCCTTACCTAAATTTATAATACGATCTCTTTGGGCTACAAAAGTGTTGCGCAAAGAGTTCCTTTTTCGTCCACATTGATCGGTTATAAAAATTGAGATAGGGTCTGCCTTAAAAGAACTGGGTAGTCCTCCACAAAATTGGGGGCTAGCCGCAGGACTGAGACATATTCAAGGAGATGCTAAAATAAGAGTACACATCCCTTGGGATTAGGGAACTTGAATGAATTAGCAATTGCATGCGATGCAAATGGAATGAGATTCCAACTATAACTTACTAATATGACTTGACTCATAAATTTGGGGGCCATAGTAGACTAGTTATAGATGCTACCTACTAGGAAATTTAGCGGGGCTAAAATTCTTGAATTCAATAGAATGGGCTATTGTAAATTTTGAAGAAAATAGTTGGACAAATGTATTTAATTAAAAGACCTTATATTAAATACATGTACTAAAACTAATATCTGAACAATAATTCTTTTCTTATATCTCGGTTAAAATCTTTATTTAAATACAAACGTTAGAATTGATAACTAATTTTGATTGGCTTTAGCTTCAAAGGGTTTGTTTAGAAATGTGAGGATAGTCCTCAAAGCCTTGGGCTTGGCATGTACATTGTATAAGCTCGAATCTAAAAAACATGATGCAAGCAATTCTGCTTAAAACAGATATGCATGAAATATATGAAGGAAACTAGGATACAACATCTTGGAGGTTGTTAACATCCCTGTTACCATATGTAAGTAGCTAGCAAGAGATAAGGTTAAACATCAAGATGGAAGTTAGGATCCACGTTACCTTAGCTACAAGGGCATCATAAAATCATGGACTTGAAAGTCTATGTCTTTACATCATAGAGAAAGGATTTTCGATAGTGGAAAATTTGAACCAAAATATTTTGATAGAAATTGGTAGGACCAATTAGTCAGAAATTTAAATGGTTTATATCTCAAAGAAGTAAAGGGACACACATGGTGTCTAGTTTTAAAGCAGGATAGAGCAGAGTAAAGAGAAAAGTAAAAAGGAATACTGAGAATTTTGTCTTGGAGACAAAATGATTGTTTTCAATATGAAACATTGGAAACAAGATCTTCATTTCACTATGGGATATTGGAAATAAGATCAAAATGGCTAAAGTCTCATAGCATGAGAAGAGGGGGCTTAGAGCTTCCACTTCAAGATGTTTAATATTAAGAATTTCTACATCTCAATGAAATTCTAAATTGGTATGGAATACCTAATTAGAATCATATATCTATATGATAGTATACATATTGTTGAGAAGTAAAGTTTTGGTAAAAAGGAGAATTGTACCAATGGAAAATCATTAAAGCTTGTTAGCTAATATTGATGTAGGAACTTGAAATTTCCATTTTGCTAAAATTTGTGAAAGGACGAAATTCAATTGTCATTATAAAATGTTGTTCACTACTTCATAGCAGATGGAATTTTATTCTGATAAAAGCTATTATCAAAGTTATGAAAGATATTTTATTGTAATATGACAAAAAATATTATTTTATAATTACAAAATCATATTCTTAAATATAAACATTGCTAAGAGAAAATTAGATAATGAGAAATCTTTCGACTTAAAGCATTGTCGTTTAGGCCATATAAACAAAGATCACTTAACCAAGTTGCATAAGCATGGTGACTTGGACCCAATAGACTTAGAGTCATATGTTGATTGAAAACCTTGTTTAAAAGGAGAAATGACAAAGTTAGCCTTTAAGGGAAAGGGTGACCGAGCCACAAGTACATTGGAACTAATACATACAGATGTATGTGATCCAATGAGTGTTAAGGCACTAGGAAGATACTCCTACTTCATAACCACTATTGATGATTATTCACGATACGGTTATTTGTACTTAATGAAGCACAAGTCTAAAAGTTTTGAAAAGTTTAAAATATTCAGAAATAAAGTAGAGAAACAACTTGAAAAAGGTATTAAAGCACTTCTATCTGATCAAGGTGGAGAATACTTAAGTCAGGAGTTTCAGGATTATCTAAAGGAAAATGGGATAGTTCCCCAATGGACCCCTCCTTATGCATTAGATATGGTTCGGTCCATGATCAACCAAGTAGATCTCAATAAATCCTTTTGGGGTTATGCACTAGAGAGTATAGTTTATGTATTAAACAGAGTGCCCTCTAAATCAGTTGATTTTACACCTTACAAAAGATGGTGTAATAAAAGGTCTTCTCTAAGTCACCTAAGAGTATCGGCTATCCTGCCATGGTAAAGAGGATAGCATCAAATAAGCTAAAAATATGACAAGTTTCTATTCATTGGATATTCGAAGGAAACTATTGGATATTTATTTTACCAACCCAAAGCACAGAAGGTATTTGTGTCTCAGAGTGCTCAATTTATGGAAAAGGAACACTTACTTGCAAAAGTAAGTGGGAGCAATATTGAATTTGAGGTTCAAGAGGAAGAAATAGATAATCAGTTGATTTACCCCATTCTAGATACATAAGAAAGTGTGATAAGAGATCAACCTATTGAAACACAAGCATTACAAAGATCAGGTCATGTTCATTAAGGTCCCAATAGATATGGTTTTATTATCACTAATGATAAGGAACTATATCTCATGGAGGATGATGAACCAAGAACCTATGATGAAGTAATGAAAAGCCCAGATTCTGCTAAATGGCTAAAGGCTATGAAATCAGAAATGGATTCCATGTATGAGAACCAAGTTTGGAATTTAGTTGATGCACCACAAGAGGTCAGAGTAATCGAGTGGAAATGGGTCTTCAAGAAGAAGACTGACATGAAAGATAATGTGATTACCTATAAGTAAAGGTTAGTTGCAAAAGGTTATAGTCAACGTGAAGGCATTGACTATGATGAAACTTTCTCACCGGTGGCCATGCTTAAATTTGTAAGGATACTCCTCGCCATTGATGCTCATTACGATTATGAGATGGGGCAGATGGATGTTAAAATAACATTCCTAAAAGGAGATTTAGACAAGGATATGTATATGACATAGCCTGAGGGTTTTACATCTCAGAATGGCTCGAAGGTATGCAAGTTGCAAAGGTCTATTTGTGGACTTAAGCAGGCATCCAGGTTGGAATATAAGGTTTCATCAGATAATTAATGAACTGGATTTCTGTCCAAACATTAATGAGCCTTGTGTTTACAAGAAGGTTAGTGGGAGTGCAATTGTTTTCTTAGTATTATATGTTGATGACATTCGACTAATAGGAAATGATATTTCTCTTCTTCAAAATGTTAAAGTCTGTTTGTCAAGAAAATTCTCCATGAAAGACCTTGGTGAAGCAGCATTTATACTAGGTTTAAAGATCTATGGGGATAGATCCAAGAGGTTGTTAAGTCTTTCTCAAAGTACATATATAGCTAAGGTATTGAATAGGTTCAACCTTGAGCATTCGAAGAAAGGTTATCTCCTGATGACAAAGGGGATTAACCTATCTAAGGCTGAGTTTCTGAAGATAGCTCAGGAGAGAATGCGCATAAAGGAAATTCCCTATGCATCCATGATAAGATCCATCATGTATGCTACGATATGTACTAGGCCGGATGTCTCTCAGGCTTTGAGCTTTATGAGCAAATATTAGTCAGATCTAGGTGAAAAGCACTGGATGGCCGTCAAAGCAATTCTTAAGTACTTGAGAAGGACTAAAGATGAGTTCTTGATATACGGAGATGGTGACCTCACAATTAGAGGTTACACTGATGCAAGTTTTCAATCTATCAAGGATGACGTTAAGTCTCAGTTGGGGTTTGTATATGTGTTACATGGAGGGGCAGTATGCTGGAAGAGTTCCAAGCAAGAAACTACTCCTGATTCAACCACATAATCTGAATACACTGCTTTGTGCAAAGTAGCAAAAGAAGCTATATTGTTAAAGGGATTTATTAGTGATCTCAATGTGGTCCCTGAGACTGTTGATCCAATTACGTTGTATTACGATAACAATGGTGCTATAGCTCAGGTAAAGGAACCACACACTCACCAGAAAAATATACATGTATCTAGAAAGTATCATACAATTAGGGAGATTATTGATGCCAAGATAATAAGACTAGAATATGTACCCACTGATTAGAACCTCGCGGATGGTCTTACAAAGCCATTGACTCAAGTCAAATATGAGCAGCATGTTAAAGCATATGGATTAAGACATATGGCTACTTGGCCTTAGTGCAAGTGGGAGTTTGTTAGATATGATGTATGCCCTTAAGGCAATTAGGGCGATATATCTTAATTATGTAATGGTTCGAATAATTTGTTTACTTAATAAAGGTGTTTAATCTTTTATTTATATCGATGTACTTGTAAATATATTACGGCTGGTTAAAATATATTCATTGATGTATGATAGCATGAAGTCAGAGAAATTATAGTTGGACTACATATAGTAAGACCTGCTTCATGTGCAATTATGATTATGTCAAAACTATCCCTAATTATAGTTTCATTTAAAAAGGATATTGATGAAGTGGATAGACTAACATGTGGTCAACTTTCTTAGAAAGGGTCAAACCAGTCAATCTCCTAAGGACTGAAGGTGGTGCCTTAAGTTTGACACATGGATATATCCAGGAGATATATTAGAGACCGTAGTATGGTAAACACTTTTTGTATATATGAATGTTTTAGTGTTTATCTTCATGCAATAAGCTTCGTGAATATCCTCATACTTCATATATTAGTTACCTTGTGGGGTACCATTACTAGAATTTGGGTCATTCCTATACACTCACTAATTTAGGGTGTCACAAGTGGTTACGGGGATAGTGATGATAGCACATTAGTAAGCTATGTAGTCGGAAAGAATCTATCGCTATGGATATATTAAGAAGTTGTACCTGGCCACTTGTTGAAGTGTTGATTGCTATAAACCTCTGATTAGAGTATACGTTTGATAGAAATAGTTTCTAGTCAAACACACTATGGTAAAAGGCAATATACTTTGATAACAAGTTAATAACTAGGGTAGCTTGGAGCAAGCTTGTTATTAGTGGGTTAACACTTTAATCGAATCCTATAAAACAGATGGCTCTAATATTAAAGAATGGAAGGACTTCATTGCATTGGTTAACTATTGCATTAACCGGGATTAAGTCATAAGCACAAATGATGTTCTGAGTAATGGGGGATGGTAGACGCTTGCTAGAGACATACTACAGTAGTTTAAGGTAATTGAATTCTATTCACGGTCTAGAACCTCGAGCCAATGGCTTTAATATAACAAGGGTTTGTTAATCCTTAATAGCTTAATACTTCGGGATCCTATAAGTCACACACATTGGACCTTCATTCGACTAAGCAAAGAACTAATAGATTTATTCTATTATGAAAATACAACGTGATAATAATTGGATTATTATTTATTTGGTTACAAATGATTAGATCATTTTTGGATAAAACAAGGAATTTATTTTTTGATCGATAACTATTTTATTAGGGTCGTAAAATAAATTAATTATTTTAAGAAGGGATTAAAAGGGAATTTTCCAAATGGGTTGGACCCCATAAGAATGTTAGACATTTTTTACTAACAATAGGGGCTGCGGGATTCACGACACCTTCGGTGGGCGAAATCCCACACCATGGGCTTACAAGTGGCACAATGTTGGACTTGCCATCGCGGGATTCCTCACAAGCCCAGCTTGCAAGATGCACAACTTGCAGAGCACGTTGTGCACATGAGCTAACCTACATGTGGGATGTGCAATTCGCACATCCCACATTGGAAAAAGGGGGACGAATTTTGCTCCCCCAGGCCTATGAATTGGCACCTCCTTCTCCCATGTCAAGTGAACCATATTTAAGAATAATTCCTATGATAAAGGTTAACTTGAACAAGTTATTTTTTAGGAGCTCGATTTTATTCGAGCACCTCTAGTTTATATTTTTTTTGTGGGGCTTTTGAAGTGGTCTAGCATCTACTCAAGGCTTCTTAGTTCTTCCTCTCGGGGAGGTTTTTATTGGTGGGGTTCCTGTGGATATTCATAGAGGCTATCCTACACTTGGAGGCTTGTGCATGGAGGTTCTACTAAAGCACGGTTCAACAGGTAAGTCTTTTTTCTTTCTCTTTTAATTATTAGGTCTTTTTCTTTAAGCATTTTTAGACTTAATAATTATGCTTAGGTTGCTTTGCATGCTTAGTTTATTTTTTGTTTAGGTTATATCTTAGAGTTATAAAATGCTTAGGTTATAGCTTTGAGTTATAACATGCTTAGGTTATAACTTAGAGTTATAACATGCTTAGTATAAAATATTTATGCTAGGATATAATTTAGAATTATGGTATGCCTAGCCTATGCATGCTAACCTAGGTAGAGAATCGAATAGTTAAGGCTTTATTTAATATGCATCTAGTAGGAGTTCCTGGGGACAGGGATAGAATTTTAAATTTTCGCCGTGCCTATTATGCATGTTCAAATTGACTGTCAGTTCCCAATAAAATATCCCTGCAGGGGAGAAAGAGAATAACTCTGCCGGGAGTAAGATGTTAGTGTTGCAACAAAATATCAGTGCATCAATAGGAATTGGCTTTATGGTTAGGGACCAAGCCATTAGAAATTTGTTAGAGCTATGATTTCTACAACAATAATAATAGTTTCCTGTATGGTCAGGGACCAAGCCAGTGGAAATTTATCGGAGCTATAATTTCCATAAAAGGTAAAATTGGCTGTATGGTTAGGGACCAAGCCAGTAGAAATTTGCCGGAGCTATGATTTCTATAATAATAATAATAATAATTGCCTGTATGGTCAGGGACCTAGCCAGTGGAAATTTGCAGGAGCTATGATTCCCACAAATGGTAAAATTAGTTGTATGGTCAGGGGCCAAACTAGTAGAAATTTGCTGGAGCTATGATTTCTACAACAACAATAGTAATTGGCTGTAT
Organism: Euphorbia pulcherrima; assembly: GCA_947683365.1. NCBI lineage: Eukaryota > Viridiplantae > Streptophyta > Magnoliopsida > Malpighiales > Euphorbiaceae > Euphorbia > Euphorbia pulcherrima. Next base: position 6,109,792 of record CANTUS010000008.1, read on the forward strand.
GGTCGAGGACCAAGCCAGCGAAAATTTGTCTGAGCTATGATTTGTACAAAAGGTAAAATTGGCTATATGGTCAGGGGCCAAGCTAGTAGAAATTTGTCAAAGCTATGATTTTTACAAGAATAATAGTAATTGGATGTATGGTCAGGGACCAAGCTAGTGGAAATTTGCCAGAGCTATGATTTCCAAAAAAGGTAAAATTGGTTGTTGTTAGATATGGTATATGCCTTAGAGCAATTAGGGCGATATATCTTAGCTAGTTAAATTTGTACAAACAAATATACAAAGGCATTTCTGTTGTAACATCAATGACTGCAAAAATGTATTATCACTGGTTAAGAATACATTCATTGATGTGTTTGCAAAAGTCCTTGACAAAATCATAGCACGTATTGCAAGGGCATAGTGGGACTATATTGGTGAGAACTGGTTCTTGTGTAATTATGATTTGTCTAAATATCCCTAGTCATAGTATCATCAAGACTGGACATTGATGATTATGGAAAGACTAGCATGTGTCATCAGACCTCTTGAATTTGATTCAAAGTAGCATATCTCTAATGCTAGAGGGCGGTACCTTGGGATAACACATGAATGTATTCAGGGAAATACATTAGAGACCGCTATGAGACAATACTCGGTAATCTATATTATATGTTGGTGTTTAATCATCTCATTGCAATAGCGATATAAACATCCTTAAACTTGAGATACTAGTTACCTTGTTTAGATGTTGCTATACTTTGGGTCATAACTAAGCATTCTATAGATGGGTGATGCTAATGATTATGGGTATAGTTTATGTCTATCTATTGGTAAGCTGAGTAGTCAAGATGGAATATATCATTCCATTATAGCAATATAAGGGAGTTGTACCTTGACCACTTGTTAGAAGTGACACACTCGTAAACCTCTGCAGAGTATGGGTTAATAGGATGGAATCCTAGTCAACACATTAATATGGTTGAGTAGTGTACTTTGGTAGCAAGACTAAATTAATAGGGTAGCCTCTAAGGCCACTAGTGGACTAACACTTAAACCGAGTCGAAGAAACTAGATGGTACTTAACAGTTGATAGAAGGAGTGAATTGTATTGATAATATTGTAGAACCAGGATTAAGTCACATGCACGTGACATTCTGAATATTGAGGGGTCATATGCCCTTTGCTAGAGAGCCACTATGACCGATCAAAGTCATCGGAGTCCACAATTATCTAGAGCTCCGAGCTAGTCAAATTCTTAAAATGGAATTTAAGCTAGGTCAAACTTTGACGGATCGATATTATGGGATCCTATAAGGTCACACACTTTGAGTTATGATCAAGCTATGTGAAAAACTTTTAGACTAGGTCTAATCAAGAAGAGAAATATATGGTTAGACCGTTTTAATTGGTTGGACCAGTATATTGGGAAATAAATGGTTAGACCATTTTATTGGTTGTACCAATTTTTGCTAGTTGGACCAGTGTACCAAAAATAATGAGAAGGCATAACAGAAATAGAAACCGAGTAGTGGGGTCCTTGATAAAGTACCGTATGGACTCACACAAGTGGGCCTACACAATTGCTATCCAGCGGGCCTGCGCGTGGGCCTTGCCAATGCTTAGAGCATTGCACAAGCCCTATAGGCCAAGCGCAGAGTGTGCTGCTTAGAGCAGCCTGCAGTAGGCCCAGCGCGTAGGCAAAAGCCTGCACGCTATGTGGCAGGCACAACCCGTAAGGTATGTGCGCGATTAATGCGCAGGCCCATGCCCGGGCAGCAAGCCCTCGCAACACTACTGGTTTCGGCTAGTAATGTCACACTTGGACACAGAGTCGAACTTCTGTTCTGTTACTAATTGTTTAGTATTTACTAATTAAGTTTTTAATTATTCTTTAATTAATTAATCAGTTGTTAAGTTAATTGATTAGTTATTAATTAGTTGAATAATTATTTAATAAGAGTTGTAATTAAAGTCTAACTTTATTTTCTATGAAATAGGAATTTTTTATTCTATTAATTAATTAATTAAATTAATTAATTGAATAGAATAATAATAAAGGAAGATGAATTTGATTTTAACTCTTTCTTATTTAGTAAATTACTAAAAGGTTATATTTATTTAATTTCTAATTACAAGCCTTGGATTAAATGGTCTTTTTTATCCACCCCTTATGCCTATAAATAGAGAACTCCTCTCTCTCTTTCTCTCAATTCTCTTAGTTGTTCTAGTTCCTAAAAGTAATTTGTCGAAAGACGTATTTACTTAGAATAGAAAACCAAGGGAATTTCTTCCAAAATAAATTAGTAGGGAAGATCTAGCTGTCTTCCACTTATTTATCGGTACTCCCTTTCTAGAAGGTTTTGGTCGGTGGTGCTCGTGTGGACTATTTATAGAGGGCTTCTACTTTGGAGTCTGTGCACGCAGCCGATGGGGTCATTCTACCGACATTGGGATTCACGCTTCAACAAGTACGGGGTTAAATTATTATGAGGTCCTTTTAATAAGTGTTTATGTCCTAAATAATAATAGACTAGTTTATGTTGTCAATCATGCCATGATTAGGAGGTCTTGGACTTTAGATTAAATTTTAAATTTTCGATGCGCCTGTTTTACTTATTAAAACCCTTAATCTAGACCAACAGTGGTATCAAAGCCTACCTAATGCAATTGTATGATTGACTAAAAATATGTTAGGTCTAATTTTCTATGAAATATTTTCGAGTATGCTATGTCATGTCTAGGAATTTATTTCTTGCAATAGAAAATGTTGTGATAACTAGATTAAGTGTTGCTATACTTAGTGAAGGTAGGTATCTAAGAATTAACAATGTTCTACTTGAGATTGTAAATGCTTTGATTTTGAAGTAAGTGGAATATTAGAAAAGAATGAAATCTTTAATTTAATTAGTATATGGTTAACTGAGTCAGAAGGGCTCGTGTTAGTTCTCGCAAGGATTAGACTTGGCTGCTCATTTGCTTCAAGACGGCCTCCATTACTTAGATATTTTCATCGGTTCAAGATTCTAATTACCAAAGGGACTATTTTTAATTAGTTGATTTCTAGTATAATGAATTGGATTCATTATATGGTTTTACAATGAAAGTTTAAATTGTTAATTTAAAACTTACAGACATGGGTGCAAGAACTTGAACAATGAACCCCCTTGTTTGTTTTGTATGTTATGTGAAGTCTTGGGATGATGGAATGATTACGAATTACCAGTTGAGCATGACCCCTAGGTTTGACCTACTAATTCCTTATAGCCCGGAATTAGTTATTGTTTCATAATCATCTCCATGTATAAGTCCTAGATTAAGCAAGACCTGTTGCACTAATAAATTCCCATTAAAATATTAAGACAAAATTAGCTTTCCTAAAAATCGAAGTGTGATTTTAGGCCTTTTACTAAATGAATTGCTCATGCACAGCATGCTTTCTTCTTTTAATGTCGTCTTTTCACATGATTCAAATCAAGGTTAAGTCTTAACCGGACTAGGTTAATTGTCTATAATGTTAGAGCTAATACCGGGCTAGAGGCGTCATTTAAGGAGTCATATAATTAGTTATGCACGTCCATTGGTTGGAACTCAAATGGATTAGCAATTGCATTAGATGCAAATAGACTAGATCCAACTATAGCTATTTAAGTTAGCTTGACTAGTGATAGCGGGGGTTAGCTTAAATGAGTTATAGATGCTACCTACTAAGGAGAATGGTTAGACCATGTTTCCCGAAAGACAATGGAAGGGGCTATTAAGTTTTCAAATAAATCCTAATAAAATAGTAGGAAAATGTATTTAATTTAAAGACCTTGAAAATTAAGTGCATGTACAAAACTAAGTATAAGCATTTATTCTATTTATTATATCTCGACTTGAATCTTTACTTCTTACATAAATTTCACATGTATTGATAATTGATTTGACTTACTCTAGCTTCAAAGGTTTTATTTAGAATTGTGAGGATTGTCCTCAAAGCCTAGGGCTTGGCCCATATACGATATAAGCCCAATACTAAACAACATGATGTAAGTATTTCTACCGTGAGTAGAAATGCTGAAATTACATGAAGGAGACAAGGATACAACACCTTAGAGGTAGTTAAGATCCATGTTACCTTATGTAAGTAGCATGAGGAAATGAGGATACAACACGTTGGAGGTTGTTATGATCCATGTTACCTTACGTGAGTAGCTTGAAGGAAACAATGATAAACATCAAGTTACATGTTAGGATCTATGTTACCTTAAGCATTGGAAGCATTATGAAGTCGTGTACTTGGTAGTCTATGTCTTTACGTCTTAGAAAGGATTTTTCAAGGAGGGAGAAATAATTCAAGGGTATTCTAAGGGTGTAAAGGGACACAGGTTGTCTAGTATAGAAGTAGAAAAGAGCAAAGTTATAAGAAAAATGAAAGGATCTTGAGAGCTTTGTTTTAGAAATAAAGTAATTGTTTCAATATGGGATATTGGAAACACAATCTTCATTTAAATATGAGATTGATAGGCTTTTGTCTCATAGTATGAGGAGAAGAGGTTTTGGAAACTTCCACTTCAAGGTGTTATAATTGAGAATGTTCTACATCTCTTAGGGATTCAACATAGATATGGGATATCAAGTGTGTGAATCACTTAGCTATACAAAAGTATAGGTATTGAAGAGAAGTAGAGGATTAGCAAAAGGAGAGATGTACCTATGGGATATCATTAGAGCTTGGTAGCTACTATTGATGTAGGAACTTAAAATCTCCATTTGGCTATTTTGTAATAAGGACAAAATTATTGTTATACTTCTATGAATATTGTTTCCTGCTTAACAGCAGATGGAATTTATTCCAGTCTGATAATAGACGTTATCAAAGATTATGAAAAATATTCTAGATAGAAATGTAATGAAAGATATTTTGTAATTACAAAAGTATATTCTCAATATTTACCATGCTACAAGAAATTAGATAACGACAAGTCATCTTACATATGGCATTGTCGTTTAGGCCATATAAACAAAACCCGCTTAACTAAGTTACACAAAGGTGATAACTTGAGCCTAATATAATGTGAGTCTTACAGGGCTTGCGAACCTTGTTTGAAAGGTAAAATGACAAAGAAGCCCTTTTAAGGAAAAAGGTGAACATGCCACGAGTATATTGGAAATAATACACTCAGATGTAAGTGGTCCAATGAATGTCTAAACACATAGATGATTTGTTTACTTCTTCACTTTTATCGATGATTACTCACAATATGGATGGGTATTTGTACCTTATGAGGCATAAATTAGATAGTTTTGAAAAGTTCAAAGACTATAGGAATGAAGTTGAGAAATAACTTAGAAAGAATATTAAGGCACTACGATTAGACCGAGGTGGAAAATATTTAAGCCAAAGAGTTTCAAGATAATCTAAGGGATAATAGAATATTGTCCTAGTGGACCCCTACATACTCCTCAGCACAATGGTGTGTCCGAGAGGAGGAATTGAACTTTGTTAAACATGATTCGGTCCATGATGAGCCAAGAAAGTCTTAATAAATCCTTTTGGAGATATCACTTGAGAGTAAAGTTTATATCCTAAACTGTGTGCCCTCAAAATCAGTTGATACCACACCATACAAAAGGTGGTACGGTAAGAACCCACTCTTTCTCACTTGAGAGTTCGGGGTTGTCTTGCATATGTTAAAAGGACAATGTTAGATAAGCTTGGAGCTAGATCTGACAAGTGCTTGTTCATTGGTTACCCTAAAGAGACAATAGGATATACCTTTTGTGATCCTGAGGAACAAAAGGTATTTGTTTTTAGGACAGCTCAATTCCTTGAGAAGGAACACTTTCTTGCAAAAGCTAGTGGGAGCGACCTTGAACTTGGAGTTCAGGTAGGTAAACAAGATGATCAACTGATGATTCCTATGCCTGATACATAAGAAAGTGTGATCGAAGAACAACCTGTTATACAATAGTCATTGCATAGATCTGATAGGGTTCCAAATGCTCTTGAAAGTTACGGATTTTTCATCACGGATGATAAACAAATCTTTCTAATGGAGGATGATGAACCTAAGACCTACAGGGAAGCAATGGAGATCTTAAACTCTGATAAATGGTTAAAAGCCATGAAATTAGAAATGGATTCCATGTATAAAAACCAAGTATAGGAATTGGTCGATGCACTTAATGAGGTTAGACCCATAGGTTGCAAATGGGTTTTCAAGAAGAAAATTAACATGGATTGTAATGTAATTGCCTATATGGCAAGGTTGATTGCAAAAGGTAATAGTCAATCAGAAGGTATAGACTATGATAAAACCTTTTCACCAGTAGCCATGCTTAAATCTATAAGAATACTCTTGGCCTTTACTACTCATTATGACTATGAGAACTAGCGGATGGATGTAAAGACCATTTTCCTCAAAGGAAACTTGGATCAGGATGTACATATGGTACAACTTGAGGGTTTTACATCTTAGAATGGCTCGAAGGTATGCAAGCTGAAAAGATCCATTTATGGACTTAAGCAGGCATCCATGAGTTGGAATATAAGGTTCGATTATATGATCAAGGAGTTAGATTTTATATCAAACTCTTATGAGCCTTGTGTATACAAGAAGGTTAGTGGAAGTGTAGTCATTTTCCTTGTGTTGTATGTTGATGACATACTGCTGATAGGAAATGACATATCTCTTCTTCAAATAGTTAAAACATGATTATTCAAGAAAGTTCTCCATGAAGGAACTTGGAAAAGCAGCATTTATACTAGGTATAAAGATCTATAGAGATAGATCTTAGAGGCTGTTAGGTATTTCTCAAGATACGTACATAGACATGGTATTGACTAGGTTCAACCTTGAGCAATCAAGAAAGGGTTATCTTCCAATGTCTCATAGAATGAACCTTTCTAAATCTGAATGTCCGGAGACACAAGAGGAGAGATTGTACATGAATAGAATTCCCTATGCATTCATAATAGGATTTATCATGTATGCTATGGTATGTACACGGCCAGATGTTTCACACGTGTTAAACATCACAACCAGATTTCAATCTGACCCAGGTGAGAAGCACTAGATGGCCATTAAGAAAAACCTTAAGTACTTAAGAAGCACTAAGGAAATGTTCCGGTATACGGAGAAGGTGATCTCTTAGTAAAGGGATACACTGATGTGAATTTTCCAATCTAACAAAGATGATTGCGAATTATAGTTAGGTTACTTGTTTATGTTAAATGGAGTGGCAGTTGTTTTGGAAGAGTTTCAAACATGATATAACTGCTGATTTAACCATTGAATATGAGTACGTTACTGCTTTAGAAGTAGCAAAACAAGCTATCTAGATAATGAGATTTATTAGTGATCTGAATGTCGTGTCTAATAGTGAAGATCTAATAGTAACGACATTGTGATAACACTGGGGTTGTTGCTCAGGGATAAGAAACACGGTCTCGTCAGAGAAATGAACATATACATAGAAAATATCATATAAGATATGATAAGGGATAAGGATGTAATAATGGAATACATTCCTACAAATCAGAACTTGGAGGAAGTTCTGATAAAGCCATTAATCTAGATTAAGCATGACCAGCATGTTAATAGTTATGGCATAAATGCACATGGCTAATTGGCACTAGTGTAAGTGGGAGATTGTTAGATATGGTAGATGCCCTAGTGCAATTATGGCGATATATCTTAGATAGTTAAATTTGTATGAATAAATATATAAGCGCATTTCTTTTGTTACATCAATGACTACAAAAATATATTATAACTGGTTAAGAATATATTCATTGATGTGTTTGCAAAAGTCCTTAACAAAATCGTAGCACGTATTACAAGGGCATAATTAGGCTATGCTAGTGAGAACTGGTTCGTGTGCAATTATGATTTATCTAATTATCCCTAGTCATAGTATCATCAAGACTAGACATTGATGATTACGGAAAGACTAGCATGTGTCATCATACCTTTTGAATTTGATTTAGAGTAGCATATCTCTAGTGCTAGAGGGTGGTACCTTGGGTTAACATATGAATGTATTTAGGGAAATACATTCGAGACGCTATGAGACAACACTTGGTAATCTATATCATGTGTTGGTGTTTAATCATCTCATTACAATAGCAATACGAATATCCTTAGACCTGAGATACTAGTTACCTTGTTTAGATGTTGCTATACCTTAGGTTATACCTAACCATTCTATAGATGGGTGATGCGGATGATTATGGGTATAGTTTATGTCTATCTGTTTACAAGCTGAGTAGTCAAGATGGAATCTATCACTCCATTATAGCAATTTAAGGGAATTGTACCTTGGCCACTTGTTAGAAGTGACACACTCATAAACCTCTGCAGAGTATAGATTGATAGGATACAAACCTAGCCAACACATTAATATGGTTGAGTAGTGTACTTTGGTAGCAGTACTAACTTATCAGGGTAGCCTCTAGGGCTACTGGTGGACTAACACTTAAACTGAGTCCAAGAAACCAGATGGTACTTAACATTTGATAGAAGGAGTGAATTGTATTGATACGATTGCAGAACTCGGATTAAGACACATGCACATTACATTCCGAATATTGAGGGGTCATATGCTCTTTGCTAGAGATCCACTATGACCGATCAAAGTCATCGGAGTCCACAGCGGTCTAGAGCTTCGAGCCAGTCAAATTCCTCAAATGGAATTTGAGCTAGGTCAAACTTTGACGACTCGATATTATGGGATCCTATAAGGTCACATACTTTGAGTTATGATCGAGCCATGTAAAGAACTATTAGACTAGGTCTAATCTAGAAGAGAAATAAATGATTAGACCATTTTAATTGGTCGGACCAATTTTTGCTGGTTGGACTAGTATACCAAGAAATAAATGGTTAGACCATTTTATTAGTTGGACCAATTTTAGCTAGTTAGACCAGTGTACTGAAAATAATGAGAAGTCATAAGAGAAATAAGAACCATGTAGTGGGGTCCATAGTAAATTACTATATGGACTCGCACAAGTGGGCCTATGCATGTGCTATAGGCCTGCGCGTGGGCCATGGCAATGATTAGTGCATTGCACAAGGCCAACAGGCCATGCGCATAGTAGGCTTCCTAGAGCAGCCCGCAGCAGGCCAAGCGCGTAGGTAAAAGCCTGCGCACTATATGGCGCACATAGCCCGCAAGGGCTGTGCGCCATGTGGGCTGGTCTTGCGCGTTGGCGCAAGCCCATTCGTAGGTAGCAAGCCCGAGCAACACTACTGGTTTCGGCGAGCAATGTCCCACTTAGACAAAGAGTCCAACTTATTTTTTATTTCTAATTATTTAGTATATATTAATTAAGTTTTTAATTATTCTTCAATTAATTAATCAGTTATTAAATTAATTGATTGGTTATTAATTAGTTGAATAATTATTTAATAAGAGTTGTAATTCAAGTCTAATTTTGCTTCCTATTAAATAAAAATTATTTATTCCATTAATTAATTAATAGAAATAATTAATTAAATAGAATAATAATAAAGAAAGATGAATTTCACTCGAACTCTTTCTTATTTAGTAAATTATTCAGAGGTTATGTTTATTTAATTTCTAACTGGGCAAGCCTTGGATTAAATCGCCTTTTTGATCCACCTCTTATGCCTATAAATAGAGAGCTCCTCTCTCATTATTTTCCATCTCAATTTCGAAAGCCCTCTCTCTCTTTCTCTCTATTCTCTTAGTTGTTCTAGTTCCTAAAAGTAATCCATCGAAAGACATATTTACTTAGAATATAAAACTAAGGGAATTTCTTCCAGAATAAATTAGTAGGGAAGATTTAGCTTTCTTCCACTTATTTATCGGTACTCCCTTTCTAGAAGGTTTTTGTCGATGGTGCTCGTGTGGACTATATATAGAGGGCTTCTACTTTGGAGTATGTGCACGCAGCTGATGGGGTCATTCTGCCGACATTGGGATTCATGCTTCAACAAGTACATGGTTAAATTATTATTAGGTCTTTTCAATAAGTGTTTATGGCCTAAATAATAATAGACTAGTTTATGTTGTCAATCATGTCATGCTTACTTTAGATTAAATTTTAAATTTCTGCTGCGCCTATTTTACTTGTTAAAACCCTTAATCTAGACTAACAGTTGTATGGTCAGGGACTAAGCCAATAGAAATTTGCAAGAGCTATGATTTCTTCAACAATAATAATAATTAGCTATATGGTCAGGGACCAAGCCAGTGGAAATTCGCTGGAGCTATGATTTCCACAAAAGGTAAAATTAGCTATATGGTAAGGGACCAAGCTAGTAGAAATTTGCTAGAGCTATGATTTCTACAACAATAATAATAATTTGTTGTATGGTTAAGGACCAAGCTAGTGGAAATTTGCAGGAGCTATGAATTACACAAAAGGTAAAATTAGTTGTATGGTTAGGGACCAAGTCAGTAGAATTTGCCGGAGCTTTGATTTCTACAATAATAATAATTGGCTGTATGGTCAGGGACCAAGCCAATGGAAATTTGCCAGACCTATGATTTCCACAAAAGGTAAAATTGGATGTATGGTCAGGGACCAAGTAGTAAAAATTTGCCGAGATATGATTTCTACAACAATAATAATAATTGGTTGCATGGTCAGGGACCAAGCTAGTGGAAATCTGCCGAAGCTATGATTTCCACAAAAGGTTGAGGTTTGTTCTATTTAGAAATGTCATACCTGGGAAATGAGGTGATTCCTCATAGAAGATATTTTCATTACCTGTGTTGAAAAAGGTTCTGGTTTAGAAAGTTGAAATAATCTTTTATGAACATTAATATCGGTACCGTTATTATTGATGTCGGTACTGCTATTATGCCACATTGGTATCATTATAGACAGATTCAAAACCTATAAATAACACCATTTGCCCCAAACAACAGTTCATTCATCCTTTCGCTCTCTATTCAAATTTTCAACCTATTTTCCTCAATTTTGCACCGATTTTCATCCCGGTTGTCATGATGTTTCATAAGGTGGGTTCCAAGAATGTTAGGACTATTCCTCAGACTTCTTTAGCCACTATTCTAGACTCATAGCTTCGAGTTATGTCTGTTGCTTAGGTGTATTGTCTCAAAGATGACGAGAAGCACTTAGGGTTTGATCGGGGATTCATGCCTCCTATTGATTATGACCACAGATCACATGCCTCTCGTAGACCGGTTAGTAGATCAATTTCATGAATTATAACTCACAAATTTCAAAATTCAAAGCTTTAGGTTTGAAACTTTGAAATAAATGTGAATTATGCATTCTTGGTAAGATTCTAGGATTGATTAGGATTCTCGAGTAGCTAAAGAACCTTAAATAATGAAATTCTAGGCCTCGGGAAGTCGATTTGATTAATTTTTTGCATTTTTGGATTTTTCTTGCAGAAAGGAACCTATTTGTCTCCAACCCCTGTCGATAGCGGTACCGTTATCATGGGATTACGATATCAATATCAATGAGACTCATACTAGTACAAACAAGAGCCGTACCGGTATTGATGCCATAATTTGGTTTCTTTGACTTATATTGTCTAAAATGCATTCTAAGTGGAATAAGGCCTCATGTAAACATGTATAAGTGCATGAAACTGATAAATAAAGATACTTATCAAGATTTTATTGTGCAGGAGCATCCGAGAGAGGGTTTAGGATCCTTGTCCTTTACCCAAAAGTGGTGGGACAAGATTACTGATGTTGAGGTACGTTAGGGGGTAGTTGATGCTAGATTTAGGGAGCTAGTGGAGAGCCTTCAATCGAAGGGGACCCACACTTCTATTGCTACTTTGACGGTGCTTGTAGAGAGATGGTCAGATATTACCCATTCCTTCCATCTATTGGTCGGGGAGATGACAATTACTCCCTATGATATGGCGATAATGATTGGGTTACCGAGGTGACATAGTTCACTTCGATGTCTATACTGATAGGTTCCATCTGAAGGAGCCAGTTTTGGATTATATTGAGGGGTTATTGGGCATGAGACCCACCTCTAGTCGCTTAGAGTATACCAAGCTTCATGATCACTAGTTGGCGCAGCGAGAGTTGACATTTGATTTAAGGAGGAAATACATTAGGACTTTTCTCATTGGCTTGCTTACTATTGTGCTCTTCCCATGGGGATCGAGTCATGTGCATTATGGGCTTCTTTTAGCTTTGGTAGATCTGAATCAGGTTCCCAAGCTCAACTGGTGTCAAGCAGCGCTTGATCAGCTCTACTTGGGTCTCGATTCTAGTGCTCGAGGGGACCTGACAGAGCTGAAGTGTGGCTATCTGTTCCTTTCGGTATATCCCTAAACTTGAGCTTTATAATTTTTACTTCTTCAGTTATTCATGTGATATTGAAATGCTTTAATCTTTTGTAGATTTAGGCCTTTAAGTACAAGGTCCTTCCTCCGTCTGAGTTAGAGGGGAAGGTTCCCCTGGGGCGACTATTCTCTTTTCCTGGACCCAATCCTAGAAGAAGGTGCCAAGGGATACAGCTGCTCTTTGGGCCTATCTATGGGGTCTTACCCTTGACATGGTATCTACAAAAGTTAAATTTATAATTAGTAGAAATTGTATTGACACAAAGTTTTTAGAATCGTTTACTCTAACTTTTGAGGATCTTGTAGCTTCATCGAGAGCCATGGGAGGGCTCTAGCCGTATGGATTTGGTAACTGCCACTCATGAGCTGTATGATGATCAAAATTTTGTGTTAGAGTGCTCCATGTCCTTGGATTGGTATTTGGGAGAGAGAGTGAGGGGCTTTCGGACTATAGCTTCTGTTACTGAGAGGGTGGTTCTGACTGATCCACTAGTTGACTTATTTTACCCATATCTAGTGGGCGAGGAGGATGAAGCCACTTTGTGGGATGGTATAGGATACCGAGCTGATACTATTGAGGGAGCTTACACTAATTTCATAGCGAGGTTGATCCCCTTTCCCACCACTCTTCTGGCTCCTCAGGTATAAGCTTTGTGATTTTATAAACCTATTTCTTTTGCTTTCTTCTATTTTGTTTAATATTATGCTCTGATAGGTTCCCCCATCCAAGAGGGGAATGACCTCAAGTAGTAGCGGGACTCTCCTTGCAGCTCAACTGGCTCCTTCTATTGATCAGGTGCCAGTGGTTCCCCCTGCTGGCTAGGCACGGGTAGTTGAGGGTCGCATCTAGACGACCCTAAATACTGCTTTTAGTATAATGATGGGAGTCAATAGACAGGTGACCTGGGAACTCTCTCCTTCGGCTCATCAACTGGAGTTCACACCAGTCAACACTACTCATGTAAGATTCTGACCTTCCAGAGGATTTGTTATCTTTGATATTGATTTTCTTTTGGACTTTGAGCTTGGTTTTGATTTATAGGTGTCTTGGGCTACGGTGGAGTAGTTGGCTAGGAGGTACCAGTCTCTTAGGGATCTCCTTTCTACTCAGTGACACCTTATGGAGGTGAAGTACCTAAATCTATTGAAATAATTTATGTATAATGTATGATTACTTGCATAATGAGTGATGCATGATTAGTTTAAATTTGTAGTCAACTTTGGAGGATATGCCCGAGAGAATGGCCAGAGCTGAGGAGGAAGCCAGGAGTGCCACTTCTAGAGCTGAGGCTTCTGAGGCAAAGACTGAGCGCCTGAGGAACCTTCACTTAAAGTGGGTCAGTGATTCAGCTGTGCGAGGAGGTGTAGAGGAGCCTGAGGGACCTGAGGGATCAGACTCTAGTGATTCTTTCTCTATAGATGGTTCAGAGTAGATTTAGACCTTTTCTGTATTTAAACTTCTTTTTAGAACTTTTGACGTATCATTACTGTATAGAAATTTTGCTTTAATGAATAGAAGTCAATTTTTGCAAACTATTTATCAATTTTCTTAATTTTGTTTGAAAAAATCCACTGATCTGCCTTAAAATCCTGGTACCCCTGTTGCAAATGATTACGATTGAATAGTATAGATAATGGTAGAGGCTAGGCAACGACGGTACCACTTTCATGAATGTACCAATATTTATTTCAACATGTTGCAATTTTGTCTATTTCTCGAAATTAGCTCGAATAATGGGTTTTACAACATAGAGCAGAGGCAATTTCTGAAACATTTGAGTGAGCAGGACTGGAAGAAGCTACAATCATTCGGATTGTGGAATATCAGGTACTATAATGATGATTCCATTCTAGACTTCTTGGAGCAGTTTGCGCATTATGGGATCCGATCGACTGGGTATTTCGTTCGGGCAGCATAGAAATATGCCCAATGTTTGAAGAATTCAGTGCTATCTTAAATATCCCTTTACCTCAATGAGTAAAGATAGCAATTCCTGAACCTGCCTTCAGTTCAGGGAAGGATTTAGATCAAATTTTTTGGATCAAATTTTTTAGGGATTTCTTATCTCATGCCCCAAACTTGGATTGGTTCTAGATTTGCTCGGTATTTGAATGGTGCCAGAATGTTCGAAGGGTTCACCCAGCTTGGCCTTCCCTAGTTTTCATATTGAAACTGAGTGAATACATATATGGGTGAGGAGAGACTATGGCAGCTTTTCTATTGATTTCCTTGATATCATAGATGGCTAGTAAGGCCTCTCCGGGCGCCTTTGCCTATGCCGAGACCCTCATTCATTTAGATGCTGCTTCTAGGGACCAAAGACTAATAGAGGAGCACTTCATACTATTATAGGTAACTTATCACAATGAGTTTGCTATTCTCCAAATTTGTAGCTATTGACAAATGTTTTCTCGTAGGTATAGATCTTGGAGAAATGTGATTTGAAGGAACCGCTGCAGGGAAACATCAGAAAGTATAACCCATCTAATTTCTCAAAGTACGCTTTTGCTACCTTGGGCCACTAAATGCTGTCATTGGCCGAGTGGGCACCCATTCTATGGGCTTATGCTGAATCTCAGATTTGATGGGTTTGCCCTTGGTGGAAAATTTCAGATCTCTTTTTGGAGATGTTGCCGGACAGAGTATAGTTGCTTGGATTACATATGGTTATATCATATTCTCCAGCTAGATTGTGCAAGAAATATGGGCAAGTTCAAAAGATTTCAAAATTGAATTCTGCAATACTGTGCTAGTTGAATATCCTTATACTTAGCCGAAACTCTTTGCTGAGAGATGGGAAAAATGTACTAAATACGCCCAATTGAAAATGAAGCTGAGAGGATTGTAACGATTGATGAGATGTATATTGGTTGGATAGCTAAAATTCAAACTCTGCCTACTGGGAAAAATGACTGGCAGCAATCATTGATTGGTATTACTATACGAGAGGTGACAGACCTACTCTTCCGGAGGCGAAGAAAAGATGTGTAGTCTGACATTTGATGTGATCATGTTAGACTTTTGACACAATAATTCCATTTTCAGTTCTAAGTTTTTTCATAGGGATTTTATATTGTATCCTCGACCTATCAAACTACATATGTCCTAACTTTTGCCTAGGCTGCCCTTTTCGAGTTTTCAATCCAGTGGACTGATTTGCTAGATTTTGCATAGACCTTGCTCTTTTTTTAGTCTATCGGATTTTTTTGCATTTTTGAAAATGTTATTATTTTTCCTTTCTATTATTTTGTTACTGAGTCTAATCATGGAACGAGAGATAAAGCATGAGTAGAAATATGAAACATACGCAAACTTGCGAATCCATCACTTTTACGTCAAATACATTTATTATCCCATTCAAACGTGAATTTAGGCAGGAATGACACTTTTATTGAATGAGCTCAAATTGGTTACAAATGTTGGTAACAATTTCAAATAACATGTCTGCCATTGCTAACTATCCATTTACAGTTTTATAGATAGCGACTCTCAACTGTTTAGTCCTAATTTTTGCTTGAACCCCTCATGAAGGTCCAACGGACTTTATTGGCCTTAACTTTTGCATGACCCTCCATTTTTGGGTTTTTGAATCATTAGGCTGCCCTAATTATTGCCCAATTTGCCCTTTTTGGGTTTTCAAATTAGCAGCCTTATTCTTTATTTTGTCATTTTTTTACACGTGATAGTGCTTGAGTTTGTCTTGGTTCATAGGACTCACGAACTTGTTGTCATCTATATCTATGATCTTGACTGCACCTTTACCAAGGACCTTTTTGATGACATATGGACCTTCCCAATTAGGATGAAATTTGCCCCTAATATCGGTTTTGACTTTTCTCAACTGTTTGAGGACCAGGTCTCCTACTTTGAGTAGTTCTTTCAGCTGTCTGACTCAATTATTGTAAGTTCTAGCCATACGTTGTTAGTACATATACAGGTGATCTAAATCTTTTAGTCATGCCTCATCTAACCGTTTAAATCTAGCGCTGACCCAATCCATTTCTTTCAACTGTGGCTCTAAGGTAACCCTCAGTGACTTTACTTCCATTTCAATGGGTAGAACCGCTTTCATTCTATGTACCAAAGAGAACGGGGTTTGGTTTGTCGATGTATGCACACTCGTTCTATGTCCTCAAACTGCAAAAGGAAGTTTGTCGGCCCAAACGCGGTATGAGAGAACCATTTTGGATAGGATTTTCTTGATTGCCTTATTAGCTGCTTCAACTACTCCATTGGCCTGTGGTCGGTAAGGGGATGATCTATGATGCTCTATCCCATATTTCTCAATCAAATCTGCCATTTCTGATTAGAACTGAACCCTATTATTAGAAACAATATGGCAAGGAATTTCATATTGAGCAAAAATTTATCATTAGTGAACGTGGCCATCTTCTTGGCGATAATGTTGGTGTAGGATTCGGCCTCAACCTACTTTGAGAAGTAATCGATCGCCACTACTATGTATTGGTGACCATTTGTAGAGGATGGTCGAATCTCGCCAAATATATCTATCCCCCACACTGAGAATGGCTAAGGAGTGGATAAATTTTGGAGTTCAGTAGGCAGTAAATGCAAGATATCTCCATGAATTTGACATTCGTGACATTTATTGACTTCAGATACACAATCGGCCATCATAGTAGTCCAATAGTAACACTAATGTTGTATCTTCTTCTCTAAGGCCACTCCATTCATGTACGGCCCACAGTCACCTGAATACGTGTTCCTTATGACGCGAGTAACTTCTTCACTGGTTAAACACTTAAGAAGTAACCCATTACCGGCTCTTTTGAATAAAACACTATCAACTATACTAAATTAGACTGCCAATTTCCTTAATGTCGTACGATCTGACTGAGATACGGCTTCAGGGTAATGGCCATCTCTCAAGAACTGGACTATGTCGAAATACCACGAATCTCCTTCAATTTGCCCTACTATCAATATTGATCAGTCTAAGAAAGGTGTCTTGGAGGATTGCACAACCAATGGTCTGATTGGCCTTTCCTCAAGATTTTCCCACATGGAAGCCAATGTTGCTAATTAATCTACCATCTGATTTTCCTCCCTCAATACATGCTGGTACAAACATTGTTTGAACTTTGCCGTAAACTACTTCAATATAAGGGCAAAGTGACTCTTCTTTGATTTCCCAATCTCCTATAACTTGGCGAATTACTAGAGCTGAATCACCCACTATAGATACATCGGTTGCCCTAACTAAGAGGAGCGCTTCGAACCTAAAAAGACAGGCTTTATATTCTACTCCATTATTGGTGACCGAGAATTCTAGGCTTTTGGACAATGGGATTATCTTATTATGGGGAGTGACGATGATAACACAAATTCTATCTCCTCGTTTGGTGACTGCACCATCAAAATACATGGTCCATGAGGGTTTTGCTTCTTCCTCCATAGGTAATTATTCATCGGGAAATTCCAAGTTCTCAACATAATCAGAATCGGTTGGCTGACCAGCCAAGAATTCTGCCAAAGTGCATCCTTTGATGACCTTCTTTGTGACATATTCAATATATAATTCTGACAATAATAGCAACCATCTTGACAAGTTCCTAGCCAAAGTAGGAGATTCACACAAATACTTTATGGGGTCAATCTTTGCGTTAGCCTGAATCTGGTAAGACTAAAAGTAGTGTCTCAGCTTATTGGTTAGCCACACCTTATTAGCACAGGTTTTTTCTACTATAGTGTAGTAACTTTCATACACTAACAGCTTTTTGATGAGGTATTAGATTGCATGCTCTCTCTTATCCTCATGTTCTTGGAGTAACATTGCTCCTACTGACATTTCCTTAATAGTAAAATATAAGGTCAAAGGTTTCCCTTGTATCAGAGGTTGAAGGACCAGTGGATTCACAAAGTAAGCTTTGACTCTATCGAAGGCGATCTGACATTAATCATTCCATACCACTGGCTGTTGCTTTCTTAACAATTTGAATATGGGCTCACGAACTGTAGTAAGTCGAGATATGAATCTACTAATATACTATAAAGAACCTAGGAACGATCGGACTTCTTTCTTGGTTTTTGGTGTAGGTAGTTCACGAATAGCCTTGATTTTATCGGGATCCATTTCAATACCTCGTTGACTGAAAATGTGCCCCAGAAATTTCCCAGATGTATCTCTGAACACACAATTCTTTGAATTCATTCGGATATTGTATTTCTCGATTCTACTTAAGAATCTGTCCAAGATAGTCGAATGCTCTTCTCGTGTTGATGACTTTAATAACATGTCGTCGATATAGACTTCAACTTCTTTATGGATCATGGCATGTAACAAGGTATTAGCGGTCTCTAGTATGTTGCCCCAGCATTTTTTAACCTTAGCAGCATAACTCAGAACTAGTAAACTCCCCACTCAATGATGCAAGCCATCTTGACCTTGTCGTAAATATCCATGAGAATTTGATTGTAACCCGAATACCCATCCATAAAAGAATATATAGCGGCCCTGGCTGTACTGTCAACCAAAACATCTATGTGTGGCAATAGGAAATCATCTTTAGGTGTGGCTTTATTGAGATCATGATAATTGACACAAACCCAGACTCTTCCATCTTTCTTTGCTACTGGAACCGTATTCACTACCCAAGTTGGATATTCGACCACTCCCAAGAACTTGGCTTTAAACTATTTGGATATGTTGGCTTTAACCTTTTCAGCCCTTTCAGGTCTCAAGCGACGGAGTTTCTAGTTAAACTGGTTTAATCTTAGGATCGGTTGGAATCATATGCTTGGCTATTTCTGACACCCAGCATGTTGTTATAGGACCAAGCAAATGCTAACACTTTCTTTTTTAAGACTTCTGTTATTTCATTTTTCTCTATGGCAGACATATCATTTGCAATATATACCAATTTAGGATTATCATTTGTACCCAAGTTAAGTTCATGGATAGAAGTATCATGTATGCTAAACACATTATATGAATGTTCAAATAAATGCACAGTGCCGGTAGGCGAGACATCAAACAAGTAAGCAAAATTTGCATTGATAAATTAGCCTCATAGGCTTTACTGTTCACATCAAAGACATCAGAAATAGAAACAAGAAAATTTTCCTCCTCTTCCTTAGTAGCATCCTCGCAGACTAGACTAGCCATTTTTTCCCCAAGCTCTTTTACATTGGCTGTCAAAGACTCAGAAGCCTTGTCAAGCAAGCAGCACTTACTAAAGTCGAACACATCATTAAAGATCTTAAAACCAGGAATTAGTTCACCTTTTATTTCTACAGGCTCTGACTGACCATGGTAGGGTTCTTCTTTGGCCCTTGGATAAATGAAAACTATGTTGACCAGGTACCAGTTACTTTTCTCCATCTTTTTGTTGACAAGACCTAAACCTTCCTTCCCTTTCTGAGAGCAAATTTTTAGGAAATACCTTGAAGGTCATGTCCCAAACCTCTTCCATGTTTACAGCCTTTCCTTGCCATATATCTAACAACCTAAGGAACATAGTGCTTGGTCAGGATGTCATCAGGCTCCTCCTTTAAGATGGCTACTCCCATATCTTCACTAGCCACTGCGGCAGTGACCGATTCTTCATCTGCTTCTAAAGTAACCAGCTTTCCTATACATATCAGTTCAATCTTTTGATGGAGAGTGGATGGAACAGCCCCTATTGAATGGAGCCAAGGATAAAACAAGAGTAATGAAAATGTGACCGGAATATCGATAACTGTGAAGGTCATAAGAACTGTAACTTCCCCTACAGTAACTTTAGCTTTGAATGTTCCTATAACCTCCCTCTCAGAGTCGTCATAGGCTTTGATTATGTTGCTTGATTTCTTTAACATTTCTGCAAAGAGACCAATATGGGAGAGAACTTTGAGAGGACATAAATTTAGAGCAGACCTATCATCTACAATGGCACATGGAATAATCTTATCGAATAAACTTGCTTTGACAAAGAGAGCTTTATTATGTTCAGGTCCCTCAGGAGGGTAATCAAAGGAGGAGAAAGTGATTGATCCTGGAGGAGCGCTTCCCCCAATCAGGTTACACATCTCAATGGGAGAGGTTGTGGGGATGACATTCATTTCTATCAACTTTTCTACCAAAGCAGCCCAATGTTTCTTAGATACTCGTAACAACTGCCAGATATTGAACTTGGACTGAACTTGTTTAAACTATCTGATCAACGAATCATCTTCTCCTTCTTCTTTTGCAGGAGGTGGAAGGGGTTGTTGTTGGCTCTTTGTGAGCACTTGATTTTAACGGTCCTTCTCATGAAATGATGATAAGAGCTATATGATGCATTTATCTACAGGTGTTATCTACTCGGAGTGGTTTCAATGCAGTTTGGTCAAGCTTGATCAAACCTAAAACTTAGAATACCGATGCCTAGGTCCCTAAAAAAGTCTGTTTTGATCAAAATAGGTCAAAATCGGCCATTTTTGATCAAAATTGGTCAATTCGGTCAGAACAGTCCGTACGGGTCCAACCCACATGTACCTGTCAAAACCACATATAATTGTCCAAACTGATCCCATCGAGACCCGTACGGGTTCTCTTGATGCCCAAATAGTTTGTTTAGGTGCATAAAATTAGCTATAAAAGCATTAAATCAGTCATAAATGTATAAAATTAATAATAAATATCATTTAATGCGTTCACACAAGATTTTCACTTATAAAATGGGTATTTTGCTTCATTTCAAGGGGAGAACAATTGAAGAGAAAAATATTAGAAAGAAATATC
The DNA here is from genome assembly GCA_947683365.1 of Euphorbia pulcherrima. Taxonomy (NCBI): domain Eukaryota; kingdom Viridiplantae; phylum Streptophyta; class Magnoliopsida; order Malpighiales; family Euphorbiaceae; genus Euphorbia; species Euphorbia pulcherrima. The sequence goes on from CANTUS010000008.1 coordinate 6,130,793, forward strand.
CTTTACGAAAATCATTTCCAACAAGTTTTTGAGGTTATAGTATGGGTATAGTTATGGTATAGAAGGAATGAAATAGGGAGAAAACCTTTGTACAAGGATTTTGTCCACGTTTTATTTTTATCTAGCTTCATTTTAGGATTGAGGGGAGGTTCTTCCTACATAAACACTCACCTAAAATAGTTCTAAATCCTTCATTCATCTCTCTACTTTGACGAAACTTCCATTTGGTATTGGGATCGCTCCATAGTGGATTCACTACGGAAAGGTATGCTCCTGAGTTTCAAAGAGACTCACATCTTATTTATTTGACTATCATTTTCCATTTCTTCTACTCCATCTGTTCTCTTAATTTTGTTTTGGGTCTGGTCTTAACCCATATGGGCCTTGTTGGTACCGTTCTATCCTTAGGGATATTAAATCAGTATGCCATACCCATATGGAAGGAATTCCCAATTTTATTTTATTCTTCCTCTATAAAATCTATGATTTTGAACTGAGGTTCTGCTTGGGACCAGACAGTACCCATACGGGTCCCCACATCTATACGGATCCTCCCTAATAGCCGTAGGGTGCCACCTCACTCGTACGGGCACTGGCCCTCAGGCAGAATCAAAAGTTCCCCTTTTAATCAGTAAAATAAATCAATATCACTATTTCCCATGTGATCAGTTTCACTAATAATTCGATAAATCAACCTACGAAAAGTTAAAATGTGTTTTCATAACAAAATGAGTTGAAGACCCATTATTTCTATCTGATGCTAGAAGCCGCCTGGGCACTATTGATCGCAAAACCGCCATGCTAACGTAATCACATTTTTTTCTACCAAAATGCTGACTTATGGTGTGCCATAGACTGTGCTAATCTTTGTGGATACAGGCGAATTTATTTATTTTGTTTTATAACTTAGAACAAATGTATAGATTCCTTTGCCATTTCCCCATTTTCCCCCAGTTGTAATTTTTATTCCCCATTTCATGGCTTGTGCTTTATTGTAAATTGTAAACACATGAATCGAGTGTTAAAGAGTGTAGAAAAATAGGATTTCCTTAATAATTCCCCAAATGATGAAAATAAAATGGTTTTACTTGGTGAATCTAATTTTGAATTAACTAAATGAGAAATAAGTGACTCATCCAATTCCTAAATCTCTAATCCAAAAGGTATGAGTCTCCCACTCAATGGGAACCGTACCAAAACTCTTTCCCAAGTGGACAACTTGGGTGGCGACTCTATCATTTTTGTCGAGATTTAGGTCATTATTCTTGTATTCATTAAAATTTGTTAAAATATGCAAACTTGAACTAAATGGTTCTATCACGCCTAAATTAACCAACCCCTAGTGGACCCCATCGCAAGGCACCAAGGAAGATCCACATATCCTCGTCACGTCACAGTGACAACTCTGCTAGAGAAATAATCTGTTAACTTGTAAAATTTTTATTTGTTTTTTAAAAGCTTAAAAGATTAAGATGAGCACCGAAAATCATTTACTTAATTCAACCCATTTTCCACTTCATCATTTGGGAGAATTATTACACTCTATCTTCTCACCTCCATCTCTCTAAAATTAAATGTGCACTTCTTCTAGTGCTAGGTTAGGGTGCCCAATTGTGAGCATTGGATTTTAACAATTTGTAAGCTAGCGAGCCATTTCCCCACTCGCGAGGTTCGCGTGAGATGCATTTGGCAGGGGACGGAAAAACAGCAAGCGTTGTGAAGCTTGCTAAGGCATAATCCTTATTTTAGGCGTGATGAAAATGATAATGGTAAATGATGTTGATGTTGACTTTAAGTCCAATTTTAGGTGTTAAAGGATACGAGACTTAAAATCTCATATTTTAAGATAGATTCGCCACCCAGTTAAGCTCCACCAGGAATTTAGGTACGATATTCCCACCAGATGGTTGGACCGTACCTTAAAATAGAGATTCTAAGTCCGGATGATGTTATTACTTTTCAATTTTAAAATCAAGCCATTTATGTTTTAATAAATGCGACTTCGGTTCTTACGCGATTTAACTTCGATTATAGTTTGGAGTTTTTGATTTATATGCCATACATCACACGAAAAGTGGTAAGTAAAGCAAATAAAATAATTATTACAAGGCTTTATAAATACCTACACATTTTTTAATGCGAGAAAATAAATAAAGTGATAAATAAATAATTGGGTGAGACCGGGTTTTAACCGAGCTTACCGACTCTGACCCGGCTCCAAACGAGGCAAAAGATATATGCTAATACTAATATACAAAGCATAAATAAATAAATGGCGGAAAATAAACACACAATACGAGGAAAGCATATTTTTGGATTTTTCGGGATCAAAACACAATTTTTGAGCATTTAAATAAGCATCTAAACAACCTAAAAATTATTTAAATAAACTAAACAACCTAAAAATATGTGAAGAAAATTCCAGAAAATATTTTGGGATTTTTAATTAGTGGAAAAGGATTTATTAGGCATTTATTTAGTAAAAATGTCATTTTTAAGCCATTAAATAATCATTTAACCCATTTAATAATAAATAAAATAATTCCAGCAACAGAGAAATTGATTTAACTAATTTCAAATGACTTGTGATTTGGAGATTTTTTCGGGTGAAAATCGGGGTTGAAAACGCATTAAAAAGACAAAATAGGGCCAAAAACACAAAATAAAACAAACAGGGACCATCTGGACATTTTTTACTAGTAGGTCAACTTAGTGAGGTGGTAGGCCGACTCAGCGAGGTGTCCTAGAAGACACTCAATCGACCTTCACCTCACTGAACTGGCCTGCCAGAAAAAAGTGTCCAAATAAGCCAGAATCGACATTTTTGTGCCTGAAAACCTAAGATTGCTGACAATTTAAGTTGTTTCCCACGCTATTACAGTAGAATCGGGCTCAAAATGTTAAAATGACTTTGGACAAACGACAGGCCATGAATCCGGCGACGATGTTGGCGAAAGACTCGGCTTTCCCTATGTTGAGAAGTAACTTGCCCCTACGGTGATGAAGCAGTTTTATTTGTTGATGAAGGCTGAATCTTGTCGATCATGTGTCCCCCTTACCAAGAATGGCCAACGAGGAGAGAAATAGTGAAGGCATGGGAATTGGAAGGGATAGGATATGAGTAAGAATCAATGGTGTATCATGGGTGGGAAATTTGAGAATGGGTGGGCGAAAAAAGGGAATCCTTGAATTTGTCGAAGGTAATCTGGTGATGCTCCTTTTCCATTATAGGCTGACACTTCTTTGGTAGTTTGAAAATGGGCTTGCACATAGACGTGAGGCTGGCGATGAACCGATTGACATGTTGAACCTATCCAAGGAAGAATTGAGATGCTTGACAATCTGGCAATGAACCTTGAGTGTGTTGGGCACGACCAGGCGAAAGCGTAATCATGATTTTAAAGCACTCTTTAATCTCTCTTTTTCTTTCAGAGGTTAGGTCATTAGAAATGGTTACCATTTTAGGTTATCATCTGTACTCAAATTTATTTTAGTTAAAGAATCGTCCTGAATACTAATCACATTATGCTTATGATAAAATGAATGCATGGACCCATCGGGCGAAACATCAAACAGATAAGAAAAAAGAAAGTCTTCATTGAATTAAAGTTCCTTAAAGGATGAATTGTTGACATCAAAATACCAGAAAAGAAAATTACTTAAATAGATAGATAGTCATCCTCCAAAGGTGGAGGGTCTTGATTGGTGGCGCTGGTAGATTAAGCATCCTCGGTAGCTTTCATTAGTGCATCGTGTAGGACAAGATATAGAATATTCACTTGCTCAACTAATAACGTGTATCCTTCATCCACTAGAGACCTTGCGGGATTCTTGTCGGTGATAGAATTGGCTTCCATAATGGTGTCAGCTGAACTGGATAAGATCGTGGCCAACATAAATTCTTCAGGCGGACTAGAGATGATTGCCCCTATCTCATCATTCGAAGTCGATAACAGTTTCCCTTTAGTAACATTTCTCCTAGCTAGCTCTTTAATCTTCCCTTCCTTAGCCATTCTAGTGATGACAGAAGCTAGAGTCTAGCACTAATCAGTTGAATGCCCCTTCTGAATATGATACTTGCAAAAGCTTCCCTTCTCTTCGGTACTAGGAGGTCTGTACTCATGCATAGGGTTAAGCTGGCATATCTCTCTCAGCTTGGCAAAAATGACACTGAGGAGTAATTTCTATGGAGATACAAAATCCCTTTACGAGGAGCAACCTAGGTGGTTGAAGCATTCTCTCGGGTAATGGTTTGGGCTGCGGAGACATTCCCCTCCCCAATTGTTGTTCTTATTAAACCAGGGTTTACCGCCACTCGACTTGTTGGCCCTTTCCTTCTCCTCTCGGTGCTCGATCTTCTAGGCTTCTCAAAGACCTCTTAATAAGATTCAAATTGATTTAGTTTCCATCTCTTTTCGGAGCATCGGGAGAGCCCCATCTAATAACTTTAGAACCATTTTCTTTAGGTTGAGATTTTGTTTCAACAAAACTTGGGTCGCCATCCACCAGTGGAAGTATGCCTTAAAGGGCTTGCTTGGCTTCTGCTTGACTTCCTCAAGGTGCTGAATAGTTGTTTCCATTGTGGAATTAAATCCATAATGGGCAATCAAAGCTTTTAATAGGAGTTTCTAATCTAGGATTGTGGACTCTGGGAGAGTATTGTACCACTTAAGAGTAGGTCCTGAAAAGGTACACGGGAATAACTTAGCCAGCACTTTATCCCAAATCTTTTGGACATGCATAATCTGCTCATACATCACTATGTAGGACTTGGGAGGTCCCTCTCCTGAATAAGCTTCCATCCGGGGCATTGAAAAATTCTTGGGCTCCCAATCATCATCTCTCACTTCTTCCCTATCCTTGCCCCTATTCAGAAATTGCCTAAAGAAGGCCACCATTTTGGGTGTCATGCCCAGAGGCTGCATGACCTGGCCGCATGGTGTCACACCCAGAGGCTGCGTGACCTGGTCATTGAGTGCGAAAGATGATCCAAAATGAAATGGCGACGGAGCTGGGGTCTTAATCTAAGGGTGAGAAAAAGGATTCCGGGGGTGAGTAGTTCCGTACAGGGTGACTACAAAATTGGGTGGAGATGGCACAAACAGTGTTGGAACCATCGAGTAGATGATAAAATTGCTGAAGGGAACAACCATTTGCAGGGTAAAACCCCCTGAGAAAGCCAAGAATATAGGAGCTTTGCTAATGGGCCTTGAAGGTACAGTGGGAGGAAAAGTAAAGGTTGGTGGAGCAAATGACAAGGGTTGCTGAGAGGAACTCTAAGCAAATTAAAATTGGCTCTACTGGATAGGATGAACAGAGGGAAGCAGTGAGACTGGAAACTAATTTTAAACTGGTAGAGACTAAACTATATCTTACGGAGCTTGAAATACAGGCCCTACTGGCCTCTGAGACTCTCTTTCTTCCCTAAGAGCCGATCTTACTTGCTCTTGAATAATGGCCCGAAACAAATTTGATTGCAGAAATATAGCCATAGCATTAGCCAATTCAGAACCCAACTGAGATTGCCCTTGACCTTAACTCTGATGAGGAGGAGAGGGAGAAGGGGAAGGAGTGCTCTCATGAGGTGCATCATTCAAATACATATCAGACATGGTTGAAAGAGCATATTCTGACACTGAACTTACTGGCCGGCGGATTGAATGACAATCTAGATGCAACTAGAGAGGACTATGATGATGGGGACGTCTGGATCTAACTAAGAAATCAAAAGATGATCAGCCCAAATCGAACCATGGATGAAATGAATGATTACATAATATTTTGAGTGATGAATGCCAAATACACGGGGGTGGTTTAGAGGGGTAGAGAGCAGAAGAGCTTATGATGCAAAGGTTAACCTCAAAATACAAGAGATGTATGAATTCCTCACTATAACTAGCGAACTAGGTATGGGTCGTCTGGACTCAAATGATCTCGGGTATTTTGTTAAATTCCCCCTTCAAACGAGGGAAGAGTAGAGGTAAGCAAAAATTGAAAATAAAGGTTGGCCACAGGAGGCTTATGCATAGAGTGTGTATGCATGAGCACAACACAAGTAGCACACGAAAGTAAATAAACCTCTTCCAACCTTATGACTCCCACATAACTCCAATTTATACTCTGGGGTTAACTCTAGCGCTAGAAAACAGCAAGATAGTATGCAACCTAAATCTACATTGTTTCGATGAGCCTAAAGGGAAGTTGCTATGGCTAGTTTTATCACGGTTTATAGTCTTAAACTGCTAGTGTTATGGAATGACACTATAGAAGGGTCTTGTTTACCTTGATTCTGTGTAACTCAACCACTCCTCAAATGAGTGTGATCGCGGGAATTACATGTTGGTTGAAACGAGTGTTCCACCTATAAATGTCCCCAATTCCTGGTGGGCATGAGGTATACAAGTGAGCTTCACGGGGGTGAAATAATGGCACCTTAAAACTTAAAATCTAACTAAGCGATGGATTCAAAAGATATAAGAAATTAAGCGATGGTATAAAAATGAGTTAGGCACATCATCAAAATCCTTTAACCAAAGTTTGAAAATGAGAGCGATGTTTCAAATTTTAAGTTGAAAGGAAATCCCCAGTGAAGACGCCACTAAGAGCTAGTGACCCATTTCCCCACCTGCAAAGTTCGCGTGAGATGCGTTTGGCGGGGGTCGAAAAAACAATGAGCGCTGTAAAGCGTGCTAAGGGATAATCCTTATTTTAGGCGTGATGAAAACGATAATGAAAAATGATGTTGATGTCGAATTTAAGTCCAATTTTAGGTGTTAAAGGATACGAGACTTAAAATCCCGTATTTTAAGATAGAGTCGCCACCAAGTTAAGCTCCACCGGGAATTTGGGTACGATATTCCCACCGGATGGTTGGATCGTACCTTAAAACAGCGATTCTAAGTCCAGATGATGTTGCTTACTTTTCAATTTTTAAATCAAGCCATTTGTGTTATAATAAATGCAACTTCGGTTCTCATGTGATTTAAATCCGATTATAGTTTAGAGTTTTCGATTTATATGTCATACATAACACGAAAAGCGGTAAATAAAGCAAATAAAATAATTATTACAAGGCTTTCCAAATACCTATACATTTTTCTAATGCGAGAAAATAAATAAACCGATAAATAAATAAATGGGCGAGACCAAGTTTTAACCGAGCTTACCGACTCGGACCCGGCTCAAAATGAGGTAAAAGATATATGCGAATAATAATAGACAAAACACAAAAAAATAAATGGCGGAAAATAAACACACAATACGAGGAAAGCATATTTTTGAATTTTTTAGGATCAAAACATAATTTTCGGGCATTTGAATTAGTATCTAGACAACCTAAAAGTTAATTAAATAAACTAAACAACCTAAAATTATGTGAAGAAAATTCCAGAAAATATTTTGGGATTTTTAATTCTTGGAAAAGGATTTATTAGGCATTTATTTAGTAAAAAGGTCATTTTCAATTAATCCATTTAATAATAAATAAAATAATTCAAGCAACAAAAAAATTGATTTAACTAATTTCAGTTTATTTGTGATTCTTGGAGATTTGTTTGGGTGAAAACCGGGGTTGAAAATGCATTAAAACAACAAAATAGGGCCAAAAACACAAATAAAAAAAACATGGACCATCTAGACATTTTTTACCAGTAGGCCGACTCAGTAAGGTGGTAGGCCGACTCAGTGACATGGTAAGCTGACTCAACTAGGTGGCCTAGATGACTCTCAGTTGGCCTTCGCCTCACTGAAGTGGTATGCCACAAAAAAAGTGTCCAAACAAGCCAGAATCGACATTTTTGTGCCTGAAAACCCAAGATTACTGACACTTCAAGTCGTTTCCCACACTATTATAGTATATTCGGGCTTAAAATGTTAAAATAACTTTGGCTTTTTAGTTTGGGGGAAAAGAACCCAGAAAATCTGGTAAAACATTAATTGGCCACTTGAATGACACGTAGGCCAACTGAATGAAGTGGTAGGCCGACTCGCCGAGTCGGCCAGCCACGTTGCTCAGGCGGCCTGATGTTCGTCGGAACAATCAGCTGGAGTTTTGCTAGAAAATAAAAAAAAGACGAAAATAAGGGCCAAATGCCCGGAAAACCAACCAAAACACAGCAAAAGACAATAAATAGCTAAATGAATCAGATTGGAACTCAGAAAGTTACCTAAAGGCTGTGAATCCACCCTCGAGACTCAAACCGGATATTTGGCAAGCTTTGTGACAGATTTATGATGAAACCCAACAAAACAGTGACCAATTTAGGAAGGGATTTAGTGATTTGTAAGGAAAAAGTCCCTAAACACTATTTAAATCAATTTTACCTAAGGTTTCTAATTGAATTTTAGTTGATTTAGCTAAAGAATCAAGCCTAATGAAGCTTAGGAAATTAAAATGATTGGATTTTCACCACTTTATAAACCATATTCCTCCTAAATTTGCTTAATCTCTAAAACCAGAATTTTTCTTAATTTCAGCCAAAAGTCATCAAACCAAAATTTAATGGGTTTTTATAGACTCTCTCAAGTGCAAAATCCCACAATTAACCCTCCAAATGTTTGAATTTGATGGAAAAATCAGAAAAACCTGACTTAGGAGCCAAGAAAAACCCAAAAATTGTAGGAATAGGAGCTCCTCATGTGAAGGCCGCGTCGGTGACGCGGCAGGGCTCAGGCAGCGTCATACGACGCAGCCTGGCCTAGGCAGCTTCACTTGATGCAGCCCAATCTAGGCCACATCATGGTCCATAATGCCCAGCACTTGGACCATGCAGCTCCGCATTCCAGTGATGGCACCAGCCGCTGTCGCTGGAGCGGGAGCACCGATGGGGAGAGGGAAAGGGGCCCTGCTAGGGCCAAACCTAAAATGCTCATAACTTTCACCACGGTTATTCAAATAAGGTGATCCTTAACATTTTAGAAAGCTTGGAGAGTCAAGAATCCAACGATATAAATGAGCCTCGCTGAAAATGTTCGGATTTTATGGAAAATAATGAAATAAATTGCTACACGTGAGGAGGGGAAACGGTTAATCTAAACGAGAGTTAATTATTTTTAATTGGGGACAAAGGCACAAATACGTCAGCAAAGAACTTGCTAAATGAGATTCAATTCTAAAAGAATGGAACAATGAGACCGTAAAAGGTTGGAGCAAAAAGTCATCATCATTCCGACGGTCACCGAAAAGCCCGTGTCCACTTGATCCTTCTCACGAAACAATGATGAGAGTTATATTATGCATCCTTCTACAAGTGTGTTATCTACTTGGAGTGATTTCAACTCAGTTTGGTCAAGCTTTGTAAAACCTAAACCTCATAAAACTAGCGTCTAAACCCTAAAAGGTCTAAAATGGTAAAACCGATCAAAACCAATCAAAACCGGTTAGTTTCAGGTCATTTTGGCCCGTTTTGGGAAGTTTCAGGCAAAATTGGTTGGATCAGTCTGTACCGGTCCATACAGATCCATATGGGTCAATCTAGATCTGTACCGACTAGTACGGATCCATACGAGTTGACCCAAATCCGTACGGGTGGGCCGGTTGGGCCCCGTATAGGTCCATCCCCTCCTTACCTATCTGAAAACTTCCCTAATTACTCAATTTGGTACCAACGAGACCCTTATAAGTCCAGGCCACCCGTGCTGGTTCGCTAGTCTCCCAAACAGTCGGTTTTAATGCCCAAATCTGTCGTAAATGAATATATTCTGCTATAAAAGAAAATAATTTGATTTAGTAAATATAATTTTCCATATAGTAAATATAATTTGCCATAAGTGAATATATTCTGTCATAAAAGAATATAATTTGATATAGTAAATAGAATTTGTCATATAGCAAATATAATTTTCCATAAAAGAATATAATTTAAAATAGTAAATATAATTTGTCATAAAGCAAACTTAATTTGTCATAAGCGAATATATTCTGCCATAAAAAATATAATTCGATATAGTATATATAATTTGCTATATAGTAAATATAATTTGACATAAAAGAATATAATTTGACATAAACGGACAAATTTGCCATTTAATGTGTTCAGACTTATTCTTCCCCTATAACTAGAGGCCATTCCGCACCTATTCAATACACAACATACACAATGTTGTGTGTTGAATAAGTGAAATCATAATAGAAAGCAAATACTACTATAGGGAAATTATTCCAGCAAAGTTCTTGAGGTTATAGCAAGGGCATAGAAGAGGTATAGAAGTTAGAAAATAGGGGGGAAACCATTCCACATTGGTTTTGCCCACATTTTATTCCTTTCTAACTTCATATTTAGAGTTTGGGGAGATTCTGTCCGCACAAATACTCACATAAACAATTCTAAATCCTTCATTTCATCATCTACTTTGACAAAGTTTCCATTCAGTATTGGAATCGCTCTAAAGTGGATTCACCGCATAAAGATACACTCCTGAGTTTCAAAGAGACTCACATCTCTATTATTTTATTATTATTCTCTGTCTCTTCTAGTCTGCCTATTCTTTTATTCCAATTTTGGGTCTATACCTAACCTGTATGAGCCTTGTTGGCACCCTATGTCCTTAAGGATATTTAACTAGTGCGCCATAATCATGTGGAGGGAAATCCCATTTTTATCTCATTTCTCCTCATTAATTTTCTTATTAAATCGAACTGAGTTTCTACCCCAGACCTGACAGGACCCATATGGGTCCCCCATACCTGTACCGATCATCCCAGTAGCTGTACGGGTCCTACCACCCATACAGGTACCGGCCCCAAGGCAGAACCCATAATTCTCTTTTAAACTTGTTAAAATCAATCAAGTCACCATTTTCCATATGATCATTTTCAATAATAATCTAGTAAATCAACCCATTGAAGCTAAAACGTGTTTTCATAACAAAATACGCTAAAGACCAGTTATTCCTCTCTGATCCTAGTAGCCGTCCGAGTACTATCAATCATAAAACCACCACACTAATATAATCACATTTTTCCTAAACAAAATGCTGACTTATAAGATGCTATAAACTGCGCTAAGCTTTGTGGATGCAAGGGAATTTATTTTATTTTATTTTATAACTTAGAACAATTGTATAGGTTCTCTTGCAATTCCCACATTTTTCCCCTATTGTAATTTTTATTCCCCCATTTATTGCTTGTGCTTTATTGCAATCTGTAAACGCATGTAACGAGTGTGAAAGAGTGTAGAAAATAGGATTTCTATGATAATTCCCCAAATGATGAAAACAAAAATGGTTTTATGCGGTGAACGTAATTTTGAATCAACTAAATGATAAAATAAGTGACTAATCTGATACCCGAATTTCTAATCCAATAGGTATGAGTCTCCCACCCAATGGAAACTATACCAAAACTCTTTCCCAAGTAGACAGCTTGGGTGGTGACTCTATCATTTGTATCGAGATTTGGGTCTTAATTCTTTTATTCGTTAAAATTGGCTATTTGTGCAAACTTGAACTAAAAATGTTTTGTCACGCCTAAATCCAACCAACCCCAGTGGGCCCCGCCTCTCACACAGGTACTAAGGGGAGACCCACTCATCATCAACACATCATAGTGGCGACTCTGCTAGGGAATTGCTCTTTTAACTTGCAAAATTTTGGTTTGTTTTAAAAGCTTAAAAGATTAAGATGAGCACCAAAAATCATTTACTTGATTCAACCTATTTTCTTTTTCATCATTTGGGAAAATTGTCACACTATATCTTCTTAGCTCCTTTTCTCTTTAGTTAGATGCACTCTTCTTCTAGCACTAGGTTAAGGTGCCCTATTATTTCCGTAACACTCACGAAAGTGTCACCCATGGCCGCCAGGAATTGAGGACACTCTAGTGGGCGGAGCACTCATTGCTATCTCCCTCTAAATGAGGCTTGATGCAATGGGAACCTTCTATATCAAACTTTTGATATGCCCTATGCCATTCTTATCGAAAGCCTTAGAATTTTACCTTTTATATACCCATTTCTTTGTGAGATTAGACTAAGGAAGAATACCCTCAGAACTGGAGGGAGAAATAAGGACGGGATTGATTGCTTCGCATGTGTTGTGTTACATTCCCCAATAATTAACTCAGCCATGCATCATTGCAATTTATGCATACAAAACCCATCCCATCCATATATTGATCACTTGGTTCTCAACTAAGAAAGAATCAAAGTTTGGTAACCATCTCAAGTTCATTTGGTCTGCATTCGAGTTTCTACTCAACAAAATTTATTTCAGTTAAGGGATGAATCTCTGCCTCTGTAACCTAGTAATCCATCGTCCAGTCAGTTTAGAAAGTTGGGTTCAGTTGGTCCATATGATTTAGGGGGTACAGTAGTTCTGCTAGCTGTCAGTCTGTCTATTTAGCCTAGCCAAGGATTTGTGTCGCTAGTGTTTTAGTTTGGGGGATCTAGCCAAGGTCCCAACTGCGTAGCCACACCTAAGGGGAAGACCTTCCATCATCCAACAGGTCTACCCTTTGGTGTGACTATAGATGCTTAACAACTTTCACCTCTTATCTAACCACAAGAGGGGAAGATTGGATCCCTGAAAATTGGGAAATATTTGATGAATTGGAGTACGTTGATGAAATAGAAAGAGTACTAGTGCGAATACAAGTAAAAGCTCAGCATTAAGAGACTACCGATTCACCGATGGATCCTACGGAGATTAAAGATGAAGACCCTCCACATCAACAGGATGATTTCAAGCATGAGGTAACCTTTTAATGTTGCTGGTATTTTGATGCAAACAACGCCAGTTATAAAGCAATTCATAAATTAATTGATGCATTCACATTATGTTTGAGCATTTCATTCTTAAAGATATCGTGCACTCATAAAATCAATATTCTTAAAAATTTCATCATGTTTATTAAAGAAATTGAATTTGAGTGCATCATAATAGAATAGGGTTCCAATGGTTAAAACTTATCACAAAATAGAGAGATGAAAAGTGCTTGGAAAGCATGATAGCCTTGGGTCTTAGCTCATCTTTTTTCTATAAGGGGGCGGAAGATACATATCACTAAGAAAGAAAGCCAAAAAAGGGGGGAATAGAGGAATATATGCTCCACATCAAAAGTACCGTTGATGGAAAAGATCTTACAGCAAAAGTCTAAAATCAATGCAAGCTTAAATCCAATGCTCTTCCAAAACTTTCAAAAGGGTAAACCATCACATCTAACAAATGGGCATTTCTTATCAATGTAGGTACCTCCCTTGGACCTATATTCCCATCAAAATATCCCTCCAAAAATGCTTTCTCCATCAGTTTAAAAGAAAGAAGACCCCCCATCCTACATAATGATCCTAAGCCTCCATAATAACATGACCTCTTTCTTTCACAAAAGAGAGGAACCTGTTCATTCCAACACTAAGTGGCCCAAGCTAACAACAATAGAGTCAAATACCCAAAGCAACCCATTAAGGTGGGTGATATGGTTCTTAAATAGCTATGCTGAATCAACGCTGATACTAGGGGCAAGTTCATGCCAAATTGGGAAGGGTCGTTCGTGGTTGGGAAAATCTTGTGTAAGGGAGGAATTAAGCTCACTGGTATAAATGGAAATGAGTTTGTGAATCTAGTGAATCAAGAAAGGCTTAAGTGCCTATCATGTCTAGGTTAAAAGAACTAAATCACGAAATAGAAGCATAAAAAATATAAAAATAAATGAAGAATAAATCACCCGGCGAGTGGTCCTCTACTGCTCGGACAAAAATTAGGGTACAACCTGCTGATCGGTATTTCGCAAACCAGTCAGGCAAAAGTTAGGGTACTCCAACACAAAAATAAATCCCGCTAAGTTGAAAACCCGAAACGGGCGCCTTAGGCAAAAGTTAGGGCATCGAGAGAAAAAAGGTCAGTTGCTTTCTGGAAAATCTGTAAAAAGACTAGAAAGAGGGTAAGGGTTAACCATTGGAAACTATTACCACTGCCTATGCACTTAAATTTAATTTCATTAATGAACATGTCATGATTTGCTAAGAATCCTAGTCTTATAAATGCACGCATGTCTTTAGGTGAAATGTCTCAAGTATGTGAACATCAGTTTTCTCTACATTTGTGCTCTTTGTTATTATCTATACTACGCGTATCATTCAACATAAGACAAAATACCGATAAGCTACCAAAAAAATAAAAAAATAAGGCTTATGCAAAAGTCAAAAGAAGTCTCCTGAACTAAGCCGCTAAGGATAGTTCAGGCAAAAGTTAAGATAAGAAAGAGAAAGTTCGTTGAGTTAAGTCGTAAAGGACAATTCAGACAATAATTTGGACAAGAAAAATACAAAATCAGTTCGATAGATCACATCACACCAAGTAGTCTATCCAAAAGTTAGAACTCAATTAAAAATTGCTAGTATTTTGCACTTACTTTTGTTCTTCAAGCATCATTTGTAATAGCATTGTTCATAGTTAGGATCCCTCAAGTTTAGTTTTCCCACTATGAAGCTACTCAATAGCACACATCATCTGAAGCGCCAAGTGCTTCCACTAGCAACAACCTGCTTTCACTGTGTTACAATTTAGACACCTAAAAAAAATAATCCCCTAGTGTGCAAAGTGTGAATCTCAACTAATGAATCTCGGTAGTGCTCGCCGGTCTGAATTGGGCCAGTCTTTCAAAAATCTAGAGCTTCAAAAGTTTCGTTACTAGTCAATTCACCAGTAATTTAAGCCTTTTTCAAAGAAGGACAAGACAACAATATCCTCGAGGCAAAGATTCAATCAAGGACCTAGACAAGTAAGAAAAGCACAACCCAATATAAGCTTCTGGGTGGTTCTGTCCCTGGTGCTCATCTTGAGACTGGTCCTGTGCATCCGCCAGTAGGTCATCCTTGTCTATCATCACATGATCCTCTGCCCCACCAGCATTCGTAGCGGGTAGATCAGGAACCCTGGTCTTCGAAGCTCCTACTATACTCCCAACGGCAATACTGATCTCCTCATCCTCCTGATAGGCTCCCACCACCTGGGTGGCCAACGGTGGCACCCGACAAGCTGAACTATCCTCCTCCAAAGAAAGAAAAAAGCTTGCTAGATTGAAAACCCAAAAGGGCAGTCCAAGTAAAAATTAAGGCAAAGAAAAATAAAAGTAAAAGCTTGCTGGATTAAAAACCCGAAAGGGCAGTCCAGGCAAAAGTTAAAGGAAAGAAAAAAAAAGAAAAAGTCCGCTAAACTGAGCCGTCAAGGACAATTCAGGAAAAAATTAGGACAAAAAGAAATGAAAATAAATGTTCGATAGATCATCTCACATCAAAAGGCCTATGCAAAAGTTAGAACATCAATCAATCCCCTCACTACGAAATCACTTGATGGCACATATCCCCAAGAGTGTTAATTTCAAAACAGCCAGATATGGTCGCATTGTTAGCTATACCAAGGAGTAATACGGGTCTTCAAACGGCAATATTCATTGATATCAGTTCGGGAAAAGAAAAATCAGCATGCGTAAAAAGTTAAATGTCGAAAGCACCAATCCAAGTTTACAACTAAGTAAGCCACATAGGGCCGACAAATATCAAACGTTTAGAAAGTAAAAGTACATCTCAATCTAAGCTACTGAGGGATCATGTCCCCGATGATCCTCTGAAGTCCAGTCCAGTGTATCTACCAACAGGTCATCCATGTTAATCACCACATGGTCCTCAGTCCCTATGGCACCCTAAGCAATAGCATCGGCTCCCCCAATATGCTGGTCTACCTCCTACTCAGCTCCGCCCCTCTAAGTCACTGTCAGCGCCACTTGGTAGGCAAAAAGATCATCCTTGGACATAGAATCAGATGGCCCCAATGTCTATCTGTCCTCAATCATCCGGACTAGTTCACCTTGCAACACCTCAAAGTCATCCCTCACCCAAGCAATCTCCACTCTAGACCTCTCCAACTCCTCCTCCAATGGCCTAACCCGATCAGCCTAAATAGTGGCTACTTATAGGTACTCCTCCAGGAACCTAGGTCACTCCTTAGGGACATCCAAATCCTGAGCGGACTTACCACGCTCCACAGCCAACAAAGTTTCCAACGAAAACCATTGGATTGGTACACATATGTAAAATTTCATACATCATGCATCATGCATAGTTTAGTCTTGAGTTTTGCAGGTTTGAAATTACCACGAGGGTATCCTGAACCAACATCAGATCCAACACCAAGGGGAAACATAAGTCTCATTTGGGCATACACTGCCCATCCATACCTGTTCGAGTTCATAAATGGCATACGAGTCCTCTTTTCAGATTCAATACAAAGTTCTCACAAGGGTGAAGCCCAACAATCTCATAAATGTAATTATAGGGGCACACTAGTAAAACTCAGGTTCCACTTAAACCCATCCTAAGCTATATGGGTCCCTAGTAGATGCATACATCCTATTCAATAGCTTCTTTAGCCATAAGGGTCAGCATCAGACATACGGCTCCTACCTAGCCATACGGAGCCTCCCTTCTATTTCATAATAGTTTTCCAAGCAAAACCATAATGCCTCAGTTGTAAGGATACATCAGATCTAAATTGGGGCAAACGCCACTTCTCAAACCCCATTCTTTCAGCTAATTAAGGGTTAAACCCCTAGCTCACCTTGATCCTTGATTGAAGGGACAAAAATCTTGTTTACACAAAGTCAATCAAGAATCAAGGTAAGCCATGTCCAAACAACTGCTAATGTGAATACTTTTCATATACAGGTTCATTCAAAAGGAGAATCCTCAAGCGATCAAAAAATCAAGGGGTAACAATTATTCTAAAAGAAAGCCCCAGTAGAAAAAATCATCTAGGAAGACACCTTCCCAGCAGAGAGGTCAATTGGGGGGCATCCCTTTGTTCCCCAGTAGTGGATACCATCAAGGGGCAGCCCCCCATCATGTAACCTAGGGGCACCCACCCTAGAGGCACTCCCCAAAGTGACACAATCGAGGGGTATGCCCCCATCATTAACCACCCTAGGGGCACTCCTCAATAGTGCCAGCCAATAGAAGGAGCACACAAGGGGCACCCAATTCAAATTAGGACCAACCCAACATCATTAAACTCAATCTTTTCTCTTAATTGGGGAAAGTTCTGACCCGTGTATCTCTAAGTTTTACTAATCAGTTCCATTATCATGTGCAGGAACCTAAGGAGCGGTATCTATAGGAAAAGAAGGAATTCCCCTAGCCACACTGCCAGCTAAGGGGCATCATTCAAAGGATATACTGCCATCCGAAGGGCACCAGCCTAGAGGCATCTTCCCAAGAAGGATTCCTAGCAACTAGACCATTGGAGGGATCATTTCTCAAACAAGAAAACCATCAGAGGGGCACCCCCCCAACCGGTCAAGACACCCAAGGCAATTTCAAGGGGCACCCCCCAGCAGCTAAGTTTCTCTTTCAAGGGCCCCCCCTAGCAATTCAAGTCATCTAGGAGACTTGCTCCCAAGCAGTTAAGCCACTCATACTATTTCACCCCCGGTAGTCAAGCCACTCTAAGGGCATACCAAAGTAGAATTGGGACCAACCCAACATCTCTTCACTCACTCTTTACAGTTAATTTAGGGGCATAACCCCAGTACATCTTAATACTTGATTGAAGGAGCAAAAATTTTTTGGTCACAAAGTTAATCAAGAATTAAGATGTACCATTTCAGGTCATATTCTGATAAAACTTGTTTTTCCCCTGCAGGACAGACAAAATGAAACCTAAATGCCAACTAAAGGGGCACCCTTTTCTCCAACAAAGCATTCGCATCAGGATAGTTCATTACCCAATAAATGAAACATTCAAGGGGCATTCCCTTTATCCCCACAAGAAGCCAATCTCTATCCTCGATGACCAAATGATAAAAGGAACCATTCCCTCGCTCAGAATAGTATCCAAGGGGCACCCCCCAACTAGTCAGGCTTTCTCGAGATGATTTCCAAGGATACTCCCCAGCAGCTAGGATGTCCTAGGAACACCTTCCTCTAAACAACTGAAATTGCTCTTGTGCAGTTTCCCCCAGCATTCCAAATAGACTAGCCATTCAAAAGCAATCTCCTCAGTCAGCTCCCCAGGGGCATCCTGATTCATGTTGGGCCAAACCCAACAATTCTAAACATAATTTACAGTTTATTCAGGGGCCAATCCTAATCCACACATCTTTATTCTTGATTAAAGGGGAAAAATTGTTTGTTTACCATAAAGTTAATCAAGAATAAAGATGTATCATTTCAGACAGAAACTAACACAACATTTTTACTGTCTTTTTGGTAGGTAGCTCAACATCAGTATCAGGAGAGTCATCCACCTTAGGAAAGGGATACACTAGCAGCAGGAGAATCATCCGCCTTAAGAAAGGGATGCAATATCAACTAGGAGAGTCATTCGCCTTATGAAAGGGATACATCAGCAACAAGAGAATCATCCGCCTTAAGAAAGGGATGCAATACCAACTAGGAGAGTCATCCACCTTAGGGAAAGGATACATCAGCATTAAGAGAGTTATCCACCTTAGGAAAGAGATACATCAGCAACTGGAGAATCATCCACCTTAGGAAAGGGATGCAATATCAACTAGGAAAGTCGATCCGCCTTAAGAAAGGGATATGAGGAGAAGTCATCCGCCTTAAGAAAGGGATACACCAGCACCTGTTAAAGGAAAGTCATCCGCTTTAAGAAAGGGATATGCACAGTAAAGGAGAGATATTTGCCTTAGAAAAGAACACCAAGGAAAGGAGTTTGCCTCAAGAAAGGAACCCACCCGTATCATAACATCATAAAGACCTTTAAAGGGGCAAACTAGTCAGGCTTAGGCTCAACTATAGCCCATCCCCACTAAGCGTACAGGCGCTCACTTCCATTTTCAAAGTAGGATTTCTTACCAAGAGGGAGTGATAGCCAGTAGAAGGGGCACGCTAAGTGCACACCAAATCAAGTTGGGACCAATCTAACATCTCTTCACTCAATCAATACAGTTATATTTGGGGCAAGCCCCCTAGCTCACCTTGATCCTTGATTGAAGGGGCAAAATTATTTTTGTTTTTATAAAAGTCAATCAAGAATCAAGGTAAGCCATTTTTGAATTGGTCACTAACAAGGATGATTTTTGGGTACAGGTCCATCCCGAGCATAGGAAATTCTCGCTAGCAAACAAATCTTACAAGAAGTGATTCCCCCAGTATAAAATAATTCACCAAAAGAGCATTAATATACTTTCCAGTCGTAGAGCCAATCTAGGGGTATCCCCCCATTTCCCAGTAGCGGAATTATTCAAACAAGCGGCTCCCCTACATTTCCCAGCATTGGAGTCAAATCTCAGGGGCATTCACCTCTTTCCTCAGCAGAGGAACCAGTCAATCTAGTGGTATCCCCCCATCATCGAGCCCTCCAAAGGGCATTCTTTGAGAGGCGCCCTTCCAAGGGGCATTTCATTCCAAAGTGATCGGGCCAAACCTGACATTTCTCGCACTTAGTTTTCAGTTTATTTTAGGGGCTAACCCCCATCCATACGTCTTTATTCTTAATTGAAGGGGAAATAATATTTTTTTCCCAAAAGTTAATCAAGAATAAAGATGTGTCTGCTTGGACAATGACTAACTCGGTGTTTAATAATTGTCTCTTTTCAGGTTATTTGAACTCCTCAACAGGAGAGCCATCCGCCTTAGGAAAGGGATACAGCAGTCAGGAGAGCCATCCAGCTTAGGAAAGGGATGCATCATCACCCAGGAGAGTCGATCTGCCTTAAGAAAGTGATACACACACCTTCCTCTATTGAGTCACTAGGGATGTACAGTAGCAAAGGAAAGTCATCCACCTTAAGAAAGGGATACACATCAGCAAAGGAAAAGTCATCTACCATAAGAAAGGGATATGCATTGGCAAGGAAAGTCATCTGCCTCTGGAAAGGGATACGCATTGGCAAGGAAAGTCATCCGCACCAGGAAAGGGATATGCATTGGAAAGGAAAGTCATATGCCTTAAGAAAGGGATATGCATTGTCAAGGAAAGTCATCCACCTTAAGAAAGGGATACGCATCAGCAAAGGAAAGTCATCCGCCTCAGAAAAGAGATACGCATCGGCAAGGATAGTCATCCGCCTTAGGAAATGGATATGCATCAGCAACGGAAAGTCATCCGCCTTAAGAAAGGGATGCCCATCAGCAAAGGAAAGTCATCCGCAGCAAGAAAGGGATACGCATTGGCAAAGGAAAGTCGCTCGCCTCATGAAAGGGATCCTTGAGAAAGGAGTTACCTCAAGAAAGGAACTCGCCCATGTCACTACCTCAAGTATAATCTCTAAACCCTTGCCCACATCGAGAGATCATATAGATACGTATCTGCAGTGAACCCATAAAGGGCAGTCTGTAAGCATAGGATTTTAACAATTCTTCTCACAAAATGATGATGGGAGCTATATTATGCATCCTTCTACAGGTGTTATCTACTAGGAGTGATTTTAACGTAGTTTGGTCAAGATTTGTCCAACCTAAACCTCAAAAAACTAGCGCCTAAACCCTAAAAGGTCTCAATTGGTCTAAAATGGTCAAAATCAGTCAGTTTCGGGAGATTTTAGGTAGTTTTGACAAGTTTCAGGCAAAACTGGTTGGATTGGTCTGTATAGATCCATACAGGTTGACTCAGATGTTGGATATGATGTATGCCCTTAAGGCAATTAGGGCGTTATATCTTAATTATGTAATAGTACGAATAATTTATTTAATCAATAAAGGCTCTTTTGTTTATATCAATGTGTTTCTATACATATATATTATAGCTGGTTAAATTATATTCATTGATGTATGTATACAAAAGTCCTTGACATATCATAGCATGAAGTCAGAGAAATTATAGTTGGACTATATTTGGTGGAACCTACTTCATGTGCAATTATGATTATGTCTAAACTGTCCCTAGTCATAGTGTCATCAAGAAAGGATATTGATGAAACGGAAAGACTAGCATGTGGTCAACTTTCTTGGAAAGGGTCCAAGCAGTTAATCTCCTAAAGACTGAAGGTGGTGCCTTAAGCTTGACACATGGATATATCTGGGAGATATATTGGAGACCGCAGCAAGATAAACACTTGGTATAAATATCAATGTGTTATTGTTTATCTTCATGCAAAAAGCTTTGCGAATGTCCTCATACTTGAGATGCTAGTTGCCTTGTGTGGTACTATTCCTATACTTTGGGTCATTGCTACATCGATGAAAGGGGGAGCATTTTTGCTCCCCCAAGCCTATATATAGGCTATTTTCTTTCCTTTCAAATTGTACCAAGCTCAAAGCATAAATCCTAAGCGAGATAATTAATCTCTCGGGTACTTGAGCAAGTTATTTTTGTGGAGCCTGAATTTATTCGGGCACCGCTAGTTTATATTTTTGGGTGAGGCTTCTAGAGTGGTCTAGCTACTACTCGAGGCTTCTTAGTTCTTCCTCCTGGGGAGGTTTTGGTTGGTGGGGTTCGTGTGGATACTGATAGAGGCTATCCTACGACTGGTGGTTTGTGCAAGAAGGTCCTGCAAAAGCACGCTTCAACTGGTAAGTTCTTTTTCTTTCTCTTTTAATTATTAAGTCTTTTTCTTTAAGTGTTTTTAGACTTAATAATTATGCTTAGGTTGTTTTTGCATGCTTAGTTTATTTTATGCTTAGGTTATAACTTAGAGTTATAACATGCTTAGTATAAAATAAATATGCTAGAATATAATTTGGAATTATGGTATGCCTAGTCCTTTAGCATGCTAACCTAGGTAGAGAATTATTCAGTTAAGGCTTTATTTAATTTATATGCAACTAATAGGAGTTCCTGGGACAGGGACAAAATTTTGAATTTCCGTCATGCCTCTTATGCATGTTCAATTTGACTGTCAGTTCCCAACAGTGGTATCAGAGCAAGGTTATTTACTGCATAATTAAGTTAGAAGCAAACTAAATATTAATTTCTAAATGAAATGATTTGTTTATTTAATTGTTTGGAACAATATATATAAACTTCTGTCTTCATTTCAAGGTTAGAAATTAGTTATGAATAATTTTGAATAAGCTTGCTCAACTTACTCAAATTATACAAGTGTCAATAATTTATTTAAATTACATGGGTTATAGATGCTCCCAATTTACATGAATTGGAAGAACGAAATTTATTAGTTCAAGAGAATCCATTGGTCTTCAAGTTTGTGCCCGTATTTGTTCTGGCTAAGGATTGGACTTGGTGTCTACTCCTCATAGGGCACCTCTCCTACCTGGGAACCTATATCGGTGCAATTTGAATTGACCAATCGGGGGATTAATATGAACTAATTTATTTCTAGTATATAAGATGGTGTTTATATGTGTTTCTTTAACAAAGTAAAAAATTAAAATTATTGAATAAAAGCTTAAAGGAAATGCAATATAAATATAACATATTAAAGCGTTAATTATTTTGCATATAATCTAGGTTGATGGAATAATTATAATAAAGAGCTGTACCCACCTAAGGTTAGACCTTATAAATTAATTCTAAAATTCCCTGAATTAATACAAGTAATTATAATTTTATCCATCTGATAAAATCCTAGATTGGGTGAGACGTTTAACACCAATAAAATCCCAAAGTAAATATATTAAGGCAAGTTATAGTCTTCCTTACTCAAATTTATAATACGGTCTTTTTGGGCTATCAAAGTGCTACGCAAAGCGTTCCTTCTAGTCCACATTGATTGGTTGTAAAGTTTGAGATAGGGTCTGCCTTAATAGAGCTGGGGTAGTCCACCATAAAATTGGGGGCTAGGCCCAGATCTGAGACATATTCAAGGAGATGCTAATATAAGAGCACACGTCCCTTGGGATTAGGGAACTTAAATGAATTAGCAATTGCATCCGATGCAAATGGAATTGGATTACAACTATGACTGACTATTATGACTTGACTCATAAAATTGGGGGTTGTAATAGACTAGTTATAGATGCTACCTACTAGGAAATTTAGCTGGGCTAAAATTCACGAATTCAATAGAATGGGCTATTGTAAATTTCGAAGAAAATAGTAGGAAAATGTATTTAATTAAAAGTCCTCATATTAAATACATGTACTTAAACTAATATCTAAACACTTTTCTTTTCTTATGTCTTAGGTTGAAAATGGCTTCCAATTTTAATCTCAGTATGTTACTTGACACCAAATTGAATGGCTCGAACTTTTCTGATTGGTTCCGAGTAGTGAGAATAGTTCTCAGATCTGAGGGAATTGCCTATGTCCTAAGTGAAATTTTCCCTGTAGAACCTGATGTTGAGGATCATGTGGAACATGATGCCTAGTTGAAGCACAGGAAAGATCGTGAGACTGCCATGTGAATTATATTGGGGTCCATGAATTCTGAGCTTCAGAAACAACATGAGAACATGCCCTTGGAGGATATGGTTCTCCATCTTGAAGAACTCTTTTCGGAGAGGGGGAGGACAGAGAGGTATCAGACCTCTAAGCTCCTTTTCGGGACCAAGATGCAGGCTGGCACCTCTGCCTCTCAGCATGTACTGAAACTCTTGGGATACCTTGAGAAGCTGAATTGATTGGGATTCGAGATGAATCATGACTTGAGCATTGACCTTATGTTGATGTCCTTGACAGATAGTTACTCAAGCTTCGTAACTAACTATTACATGAACAGGATTAATTCAACTATCCCTGAATTAATTAACATGCTGAAAATAGTGGAACCTCAGATAAAGAAAGATCAGAAACCTCTACTGTTGGTTGAAAAAGGCAAGGCTTCTAAGAAGAAGAAGCAGGCATTGGGTGCTAAGAAAAGAATCAGTAAGAAGAAGAATGAAAAGAAGGCATCTAAGTATGTCTGCTTCCAATGTGGGAAACCGGGACATTGGAAGAGGGATTGCAAAGCTCCTGCTTCTGAGCATTTGAAGAAGAAGCCTACAGAGGCATCTACTTCAGGTATATTTGTAATTGAAAACTTTGCTACTTTTCCGCAAGAATCCACTTGGGTATTAGATACTGGTTGTGGTTCTCATATCTGTACTTCTGTGCAGGGACTAAGGAACTGTAGAAAACTTGCAAAAGGGGAGATGGACCTACGCGTGGGAAATGGAGCCAGAGTTGCTGCATTAGCCGTAGGGAGCTTTAGTCTTGTTTTGCCAAGTGGACTTGTTTTAGTTTTGAATAATTGTTATTACATTCCAAGTGTTACTAAGAATATTATATCTATTGCGTGTTTAGCAACAGAGGGATTTAAAATTTTATTTTCGAATAATAATTGTCAGATTCGTTTGAATAATATTCTTTATGGTTATGGAATGTTGAAAGGTGGCATTTATATTCTTGATACTAAAACAGAAGTTTTCAATATAAACAATGTGAAGAAAGTTAAATTAGATAATGAGAATTCCTTTTACTTATGGCATTGCCGTTTAGGCCACATAAACAAAGATCTCTTAACCAAGTTGCATAAGCGTGGAGACTTGGGCTCAATAGACTTAGAGTCTTATGGTGATTGCGAACCTTGTTTAAAAGGAAAAATGAAAAGTTACCCTTTAAAGGGAAGGGTGAATGAGCCACGAGTACATTGGAACTTATACACACTGATGTGTGTGGTCCAATGAGTGTTCAGGCACTAGGAGGATACTCCTACTTCATAACCTTTATTAATGATTACTCACGATACGGTTATTTGTACTTGATGAAGCACAAGTCTGAAAGTTTGGAAAAATTCAAGCTATTCAAGCTGAAGTAGAGAAACAGCTTGAGAAAAGTATTAAAACACTTTGATCGGATTGATGTGGAGAATACTTAAGTCAGGAGTTTCAGGATTATCTAAAGGAGAATGGGATAGTTCCCCAATGGACCCCTCCTTATACACCCCAACATAATGGAGTGTTAGAAAGGAGGAATTGGACTTTATTAGATATGGTCAGGTCCATGATGAGTCATGCAGTTCTTAGTAAATCCTTTTGGGGATATGCACTTGAGAGCGCGGTTTATGTCTTAAATAGAGTGCCCTCTAAATCAGTTGATTTTACACCTTATGAAAGATGGTGTAACAAAAAGCCACCTCTAAATCACTTAAGAGTATGGGGTTGTCCTGCTATGGTGAAGAGGATAGCGTCAGATAAGCTAAATGCCAAGGCTGACAAATGTCTGTTCATTGGATATCCAACGGAAACAATTGGATATCTATTTTACCAACCTGAAGCACAAAAGGTATTTGTGTCTTGGAATGCTCACTTTTTAGAAAAGGAACACTTACTTGAAAAGGTCAGTGGGAGCAATATTGAACTGGAAGTTCAAGAGGAAGAAATAGACGATCAACTGATTAACCCCTTTCTAGATACACAAGAGAGTGTGATCCAAGAACAAACTGTCGAAACACAATCATTGCGAAGATCAGGTCATGTTCATAAGGGTCCCGATAGATATGGGTTTATTATCACTAATGATAAGGAACTATATCTTATGGAGGATGATGAACCAAGGACATATAATGAGGCAATGAAAAGCTCAGATTCTGATAAATGGCAAAGGGCCATGAAATCCGAAATGGATTCCATGTACGAGAACCAAGTTTGGAATTTAGTTGATGCACCGCAAGAGGTTAGACTAATTGGGTGCAAATGGGTCTTCAAGAAGAAGACAGACATGGACGGTAATGTAATTACCTATAAAGCAAGGTTGGTTGCGAAAGGTTATAGTCAACGGGAAGGTATTGACTATGATGAAACCTTCTCACCGGTAGCCATGCTCAAATCCATAAGGATACTCCTCGCCATTGCTGCTCATTACGATTATGAGATCTGGCAGATGGATGTAAAAACAGCATTCCTGAATGGGGATTTAGACCGAGATATGTATATGACACAACCTGAGGGTTTTACATCTCAGAATGGCTCGAAGGTATGCAAGCTACAAAGATCTATTTATTGACTTAAGCAGGCATCCAGGAGTTGGAATATAAGGTTTGATCAGACAATCTGGGAACTGGATTTCTGCCCGAATGCAAATGAGCCTTGTGTTTACAAGAAGGTTAGTGGGAGTGCAGTCGTTTTTCTAGTATTGTATGTTGATGATATTCTGCTAATAGGAAATGACATTTCTCTTCTTCAAAATGTTAAAGTATGGTTGTCAAGAAAGTTCTCCATGAAAGACCTTGGTGAAGCAGCATTTATACTAGGTATAAAGATCTACAGGGATAGATCCAAGAGGCTGTTAGGTCTTTCTCAAAGTACATATATAGACAAGGTGTTAAATAGGTTCAACCTTGAGCATTCTAAGAAAGGTCATCTCCCAATGACAAAGGGGATTAACCTACCTAAAGCTGAGTGTCCGAAGATAGCTCAAGAGAGAATGCGCATGAACGATATACCCTATGCATCCGCGATAGGATCCATCATGTATGCTATGATATATACTAGGCCGGATGTCTCTCAGGCTTTGAGCTTTACGAGCAGATATCAGTCAGATCCAGGTGAAAAACACTGGATGGCCGTTAAGGCAATCCTTAAGTACTTGAGAAGGACTAAGGATGAGTTCTTGATTTATGGAGAAGGTGATCTCACTATCAAAGGTTACACTGACGAAAGCTTTCAATCTGACAAGGATGACTTTAAGTCTCAGTCAGGTTTTGTGTATGTGTTAAATGGAGGGGCAGTATGCTGGAAAAGTTCCAAGCAAGAAACTACTGCTGATTCAACCACGGAATCTGAATACATTGCTGCATGCAAAGCAGCAAAAGAAGCTGTCTGGTTAAAGGGATTTATTGGTGATCTCGGTGTGGTGCCTGAGGCTATTGATCCAATTACTTTATATTGTGATAACAATGGTGCCATAGCTCAGGCAAAGGAACCACGGTCTCATCAGAAAAACAGACATGTATCTAGAAAGTATCATATAATCAGGGAGATTGTTGATGCTAAGATAATAAGATTAGAATATGTACCCACTGATCAGAACCTCGCGGATGGTCTGACAAAGCCATTGACTCAAGTCAAACATGACCAGCATGTTAAAGCATATGGATTAAAACATATGGCTAATTGGCCTTAGTGCAAGTGGGAGTTTGTTGGATATGATGTATGCCCTTAAGGCAATTAGGGCGTTATATCTTAATTATGTAATAGTACGAATAATTTATTTAATCAATAAAGGCATTTGTTCTTTTGTTTATATCAATGTGTTTCTATACATATATATTATAGCTGGTTAAAATATATTCATTGATGTATGTATACAAAAGTCCTTGACATATCATAGCATGAAGTCAGAGAAATTATAGTTGGACTATATTTGGTGGAACCTACTTCATGTGCAATTACAATTATATCTAAACTGTCCCTAGTCACAGTGTCATCAAGAAAGGATATTGATGAAACGGAAAGACTAGCATGTGGTCAACTTTCTTGGAAAGGGTCCAAGCAGTTAATCTCCTAAAGACTGAAAGTGGTGCCTTAAGCTTGATACATGGATATATCTGGGAGATATATTGGAGACCGCAGCAAGATAAACACTTGGTATAAATATCAATGTGTTAGTGTTTATCTTCATGCAAAAAGCTTTGCGAATGTCCTCATACTTGAGATGCTAGTTGCCTTGTGTGGTACTATTGCTATACTTTGGGTCATTGCTATGCACTCATTAATTTAGGGTGCTACGGGTGATTACGGGTATAGTGATGACAGCACGTTGGTAGGCTGAGTAGTCGGAAAGAATCCATTGCTCCGGATATATTAAGGAGTTGTACCTGGCCACTTGTTGAAGTGATGATTGCCATAAACCTCTGATCAGAGTATGTGTTTGATAGAAATGGTTTCTAGTCAAACACACTATGGTAAAAGGCAATATACTTCGGTCATAAGTAAATAACTGGGATAGCTTGGAGCAACCTTGCTATTAGTGGGTTAACACTTTAACCGAACCCAATAAACCAGATGGTACTAATATTAAAGAATGGAAGGAATTTATCGCACTGGATAATTATTGCATTAACCGGGATTAAGTCATAAGCATAAATGACGTTCCGAGTAATGGGGGATGGTAGACCCTTGCTAGAGGCGTACTACAGTCGTTTAAGGTAATCAAGTTCTATTCACGGTCTAGAACATCGAGCCAATGGTTTCATTAGAACACGGGTTGGTTAAGCCTTAACAGCTCAATACTTCGGGATCCTATAAGGTCACACACATTAGACCTTCATTGGACTAAGTAAAGAACTAATAGATTTATTCTATTACAAAATATATAACATGAATAATAATTGGATTATTGTTTAATTGGTTAAAATTGATTAGATCAATTTTGGATAGACCAAGGGATTTATTTTGACCGATAACTAATTAATTAGAGTCATAAATAAATTATAATTGATTAGATCAATTTTGGTTGAACCAAATTATTTATTTTGACTCGTAACTAATTTATTAGAGTCAAAAATAAAAATTTATTTGAAAGGATTTATAAGGAATTTTGCATTGGTAAGTTGGAACCGAAAAGTACAAAATATTTTGTACAAAGTTCGGTTGCCGAAAAATGCGCAACCCTTATTCATGGGCTGCACAAAGGCAGCCCATGAAAAGTGGCGGTGTGTGATGTGAATTAACATATATATATATATATATATATATATATATATATATATATATATATGTTAATTAATCCCACATCGATGAAAGGGGGAGCATTTTTGCTCCCCCAAGCCTATATATAGGCTATTTTCTTTCCTTTCAAATTGTACCAAGCTCAAAGCATAAATCCTAAGCGAGATAATTAATCTCTCGGGTACTTGAGCAAGTTATTTTTGTGGAGCCTGAATTTATTCGGGCACCGCTAGTTTATATTTTTGGGTGAGGCTTCTAGAGTGGTCTAGCTACTACTCGAGGCTTCTTAGTTCTTTCTCCTGGGGAGGTTTTGGTTGGTGGGGTTCGTGTGGATACTGATAGAGGCTATCCTACGACTGGAGGCTTGTGCAAGAAGGTCCTGCAAAAGCACGCTTCAACTGGTAAGTTCTTTTTCTTTCTCTTTTAATTATTAAGTCTTTTTTTACGTGTTTTTCGACTTAATAATTATGCTTAGGTTATTTTTGCATGCTTAGTTTATTTTATGCTTAGGTTATAACTTAGAGTTATAACATGCTTAGTATAAAATAAATATGCTAGGATATAATTTGGAATTATGGTATGCCTAGTCCTTTAGCATGCTAACCTAGGTAGAGAATTATTTAGTTAAGGCTTTATTTAATTTATATGCAACAAATAGGAGTTCCTGGGATAGGGACAAAATTTTGAATTTCCGTCATGCCTCTTATGCATGTTCAATTTGACTGTCAGTTTCCAACATCAGATCCATACGGGTGGACCCGTTAGACCCGTACGAGCCCACCCCATTCGTACTTATTCAAAAACTTCCTGAATTGCCCAATTTCGAACCAATAGGACCCATACGAGTCATGACCACCCGTACCAATCCCCTAGACGCCCAAACAGTCAGTTTTAATGCCCAAATATGCCATAAATGAATATATTCTACCATAACAGAATACAATTTGTTATAGTAAATATAATTTGCCGTATAGCAAATATAATTTGTCATAAGCGAATATATTTTGTCATGAAAGAATATAATTCGATATAGTAAATGTAATTTGTCATACAGCAAATATAATTTACCATAAGCAAATATAATTTTCTATAAGCGAATATATTCTGCCATAAACGAATATAATTCGATATAGTAAACATAATTTGTCATATAGCAAATATGATTTTCCATAAGCGAATATATTATGCTATAAAAGAATATAATTCGATATAGTAAACATAATTTGCCATATAGCAAATATAATTTGACATAAAAGAATATAATTTGCCGTAAACGCATAAATCGGCCATTTAATGCTTTCAGACCTGTTTTTCCCTTATAAATAGAGGTCATTCCTCACCTATTCAACACACAACATACACAACTGAGAAATCATAATAGAAAGAAAATACTACTCTATGGAAACTATTCTAGAAAAGTTCTTGAGGTTATAGGAAGGGCATAGTAGAGGTATAGAAGTTATAAAATGGGGGGAAAACCATTCTACATTGGTTTTGCCAACATTTTATTCCTTTCTAACTTCATATTTAGGATTAGAGGGAGATTATGTCCACGCAAATACTCACATAAACAATTCTAAATCCATCATTTCATCATCTACTTTGATAAATTTTCCATTCGGCATTGGAATCGCTCTAAAATGGATTCACTGCGTAAATTGGTGCGTTACTGAGTTTCAAAGAGACATGCATCTTAGTTATTCGATTCTTATTCTCTATCTCTTCTTTTCTGCATATTCTTTTATTCCGGTTTTGGGTCTGGTCCAAACCCATATGAGCCTTGTTGGCACTCTCTATCCTTAAGGATATTAAACTGGCGCGCTATACTCGTACTGAGGGAAATCCCATTTTTATCTCATTTCTCCTCCATTAATTTTCTTATTAAATTTAACTAAGTTTTTGCCCAGGACCTGATAGGACCCTGTACGGGTCCCCCATACCCGTATCGGTACTCCCCGATAGCTGTACAGGTCCCACCCACCCTTACAGGTATCGGGCCCCAAGCAGAACCCATAATTCTCTTTTAAACTTGTTAAAATCAATCAACTCACAATTTGCCATGCGATCATTTTCACTAATAATCTAGTAAATTAACCCACTGAAGCTAAAACGTGTTTTCATAACAAAATACGCTAAAGACCAGTTATTTCTCTTCGATCCTAGAAGCCATCCGAGTATTATTGATCGTAAAACTGCCACACTAACATAATCACATTTTTCCTAAACAAAATGCTGACTTATGAGATGCTATAAACTACACTAATCTTTGTGGATGTAGGGGAATTTATTTTTATTTTATTTTATAACTTACAACAAATGTATAAGTTCTCTTGTGATTTCCCCATTTTTCCCCCGGTTGTAATTTTTCCCCCATTTATTGCTTGTGCTTTATTGTAATCTGTAAACGCTTGTAACGAGTGTGAAAGATTGTAGAAAAATAGAATTTCTGTGATAATTCCCCAAATGATGAAAACAAAAACAGTTTTACACGGTGAATGTAACTTTGAATCAACTAAATAGGAAATAAGTGACTCATCCGATACCCAAATCTCTGTTCTAATAGGTATGAGTCTCCCACCCAATAGGAACCATACCAAAACTCTTTCCCAAGTACACAACTTGGGTGGCTACTCTATCTTTTGTATTGAGATTTGGGTCTCAATTCTTGTATTCATTAAATTTATGCAAACTTGAACTAACAATGTTTTATGACGCCTAAATCCAACAAAGCCCCAGTGGGCCCTGCCTCTCACACAGGCACCAAGGGAGACCCATACATCATCGACACCTCACACCTATTTTTCTATGAAACTCACGAAAGTGTCACTCATGCCCGGCAGGAATTAGGGACACTCTAGTGGGTGGAGCACTCGTTGTCATCTCCCTCCAAAAGAGGCTTGATACGATAAGAACCTTTTGCATCAACTTTTGATATGTCCCTACACCATTCTTATCGAAAGCCATAGAATTTTGTCCTCCAGGTACCTTTTCTAGTGAGATTAGATTAGATCATCCTTTGCTATCCTCATGGGAATCGAAGGAAAATACCTTCACAATCGACGGGAGGGATAAGGTTAGAAGATATACTTCGCATGTGTTGTATTGTATTTTCCTTTGTAATTAACCTCACCATGCATTGTTGTATATTGCTCAT
This sequence comes from Euphorbia pulcherrima, assembly GCA_947683365.1. Lineage (NCBI taxonomy): Eukaryota > Viridiplantae > Streptophyta > Magnoliopsida > Malpighiales > Euphorbiaceae > Euphorbia > Euphorbia pulcherrima. The sequence goes on from CANTUS010000008.1 coordinate 6,162,452, forward strand.
GCATAACTAAACCCATGCATGTACTAATATTTGGGTTCCTACTCCGATAAGAGAGAGTCAAAGCTTAGCAACATTCTCAAGTCCATTTGGTCCAAATTCCAACGCTCCCTCCACCTTCTCCATTTTAGTTAAGGGTAGAGATCCCATCTCAGAGCGGTTCAGATAGCAGTTAGTTTGGTCAGTTTGATCCTGATACTACTCCTCAGCTTGAGGAGATGTCTTGTATTTTGACCCGTGATAGACTCATAGGTGTTGAGGTTGAGGATGCTAGTTTTAAGGAGGAGGCAAATGCATCGAGGGCCGATGTCAGGTCGGAGATTACAAATGCCATCTTATAGTTCTTGGGAAGTGATGAGTTTCTCAACCTAGTGAATGACAAGATGTTGGCTTTGATAAGGACATTCTTGGCCAAGGAGAGGGAGCCAATACTTCTTAAGTGGTGACTACTCTGGTTCCATCAGTTCAAGCAGTGGTTAGTGGGCAGCCTACCCCATCTAGGGTTGCTCATAACCCATTGTTCTAAGCTTAGTTCACTTAGTCTCACTTATGCCTGTTTAGTCAGTTTGGTCAGTTGGGTTCAGTTGGTCCATTTAGTCAGTTCAGCCAGCTGTTTCATTAAGTGGGTTTGAGACTTCCACCAGCCGATGGTCAGTTTGGTCAACCTAACCAAGGATTTATGCCGCCAGTATTTTAATTTGAGGGATCTAGCCAAGGTCCCAATTTTGTAGCCATACCTAAGGGGACGACCTTGGCTCAATCAACAAGTTTACACTTCAGTACGGCTGCCCACCAAGGAATGTCATCTTGGTCCTTAGAATTGCAAGAGTTGCTTCCCTAGTTGCTTGCTGCCATCATGATTGCTCAATAACCTTCCCATCCCATTTAAAGGAAGTGGGTTGGGTCCCCAATGACTTTAGTATGCCTAGCATAGAGAAGTATAAGTGAACCGTTCCTCCTTAATCACATATACCAATTATCAAAGGGCTGAAAAGTGCGAATTGGAAGACCTTGATGAAGCACAAAGAGGAATAGTGCGAATATAAGTAGAACCTTAAGATTGGGAGACTATCGACTCATCGATGGATCCTACTGAGATTAAAGATAAAGACCCTCCACATATGGAGGATGATTTCGAGGATGAGGTAACATTTCAATGTTGCTAGTGTTTTGATGCAAACAATGCCAATTATAAAGCATATCACAAATAAATTGATGCATTCACATCATATTTGAGTATTTCATTCTTAAAGATATCATGCACTCATAAATTCAACATTCTTAAAGATTTCATCATGTTTATTAAAAAAATTGAATTTGGGTACATCGCAATGGCATAAGGTAATGATGGTTAAAACTTACTGTGAGCACGGGCTTTTCGGTAACCCTTAGAACGATGATGACTTATTGCTCTAGCCTCGTACGGTCTAGTTATTCTATTCTTGGAAGGTTAAATCACGTTTGGCAAGCACTTTTTTGATGATTTCAGACCTTTGGCGGCACTTAAACATCTTTTGCACGTATTTCGGATTAGCCGTTTCCTTTCGCTCATGCGCAGTAAATTGTTTTGCAATTTGCTATAAGATCCGAACACTTTAAGTGAGTCTAATTATAAAGTTAGATTTTTGACTCTTCGAGCTTTCCAAAATGTCAAGAATCTCCTTAATCAGACAACTGTAGTGAAAGATATAGGCATTGGAAGTCAAAGTCCTAAAAAAACCCTAATTAATTAGCCAAAACCCTAATTAATTACCCAAAACCCTAATTAATCAACCTAAAGCCTAATCAATCAACCTAAACCCTAATTAATTAACCCTAAACCTAATTAGCCTAAACCCTAGCCCCCTAGCCATTTTGGCTGCCACCACCGCCGGCGGCAACGGCAGTGGCAGTGGTAGCCTGCCCTCCGGAAACGGTGGCCGCCACACTGGTGGCAGTCACCGCCGCCTTGGTGGCGTTCACCGCCACCCTTTTATGGCGGTGAATACTACCGGGGTGGCCACCCACGCCATTTATGGCAGCAGCCACTGCCACTATTGTGGCGGTGGAAGCTGCTGTCACGGAAGTGACCATTGCCCCTATGGCGGTCACCGCTGTGACGGTGGCGGTTGGATTGGCACGGCTTTATTTCAGGCTGTACCACCTCATTTTCTCTCCCCTCTTGCGATTTAGCCACATATTTTTCCCGAAAATTTACCTAATGGATTTTTGTGTGTGAGGATATTTAAACCAATTCAAGAGGGAGACAAGGACTTTTCTCCAGATTTATAATTTAGAAATCATTTTAGAGAGAAAATCAAGGACAAGAGAGAGAAAGGGAAAGATTTAGAGAGAGAAAGCTTAAGAAAAGCTAGAATTCGGGTTTAATCCTCTCTAATCTTGATTCTTAGTTGTTCTTAGGCTTGACCTCATAGCTTAAACACTAAAATCTATTAGAAATCCTAGGTTAAATGGATTAAATAGGGTTTTAGAGACTTTTCCTAAATACCACCCAAACAATCTGTCACTATTTCTGTTGCTATTTTCATCATTGTTTCCGTCGGAAAATCATCAAAAGCTTGCCAAACGTCCGATTTGAGTCTCCCGAGTTATATTCACGGCCTATAGGTAACAAAACTGAGTTCCCTTGATCTTTTATTTCATTTATTGTCTATTGTTGCTGTTCTTGCTGCCTTTGGTGTTGTTTCTTGTTCTTTCCTTTGTTGTTCTCGGAAAACCGTCGGAAAATAATCCGACCTCTATAGGGATAGCCTTCACCTGTATCCCTATAGCCTTTGGCCGCCACTGTTATAGCGGTGAAGGCTATAGCTATGGAGGTGAACTCCCCCCCTACAGAGGTCCTGTTATTTCTCGGGATTTTTGGGTATTTTCTTACCCAAATCCAAAAAATCAACGTTATTTGAGTATTTTAAGTTTAGATCTATTGATATATAGTTTATTACGACTTAAAACTTCAATCATTTCGAGTTTATGGATGCAAAAACACCATTTTCCCCCCTAAAAATGGTTTGGCGTGGCAAAGGCTATAGTGACAGCCTTGACCGCCACTGCTATAGCCTTCACCGCTGCCACTATAGCGGCCAAGGCTATAGCAATGGCGGTTAAGGTTGTCACCAAAGCCTTTTGTCACCAAAAGCTGTTTTTAGCCCTTTTTCGCCTTTTTCTTTCATTTTCGACCCCGATTTCAACCCGAAAAATTTTCTAAAAGTTATGTATAATCTGAAACTATTTTTTATTTATTTTATTCTTTTTTTAGATTTTATTTAAATTTTTATTTGATTTAATATGCAATTTTACGGCTTAAAAATAGTGTCTTTGCTAAATAAATCTAAATAAATTGTTTTCTACCAACTAAAAATCCCAAAAATATTTTGAATATATTAAATTGATTTTAGGATGTTTAGTTAATTTATTTCACCCTTTTTAGGTTGTTAGATAATTAATTAATGCCCAAAAGTTACGTTTTTGTTCCGAAAAATACAAAAATATCGTTTTCTTCATGCTTTGTGTTTATTTTCCGCATTTATTTATTCAGGCTTTATTTATGATTATTCTCATATATCTATTGCCTCATTTAGAGCCGGGTCCGAGTCGGTAAGCTCGGTTAAAACCCGGTTTCGCCCGTTTATTTATTTATCGCTTTATTTATTTTCTTGCATTAGAAAAATGTATAGGTATTCGTAAAGCCATGCAATAATTTTATTTTCTTGCTTTGTTTATTTATCGCTTTCCGTGTGATGTATGGCATATAAACCAAAAACACCAAATTATAATGGATTAAATCGCATAAGAACTAAGGTCACGTTTATTAAAACATAATCGGCTTGATTTAAAAATTGAAAAGTAAGCAACATCATCCGAACCTAGAATCCCTGTTTTAAGGTACGGTCCAACCACCCGGTGGGAATATCGTACCCAAATTCCCGGTGGAGCTTAACCGGGTGGCGACTCTATCTTAAAATACGGGATTCTAAGTCTCGTATCCATTATCCATTTTCATCACGCTAAAATAAGGATCATCCCTTAGCACGCTTCACAGCGCTCGTTGTTTCTCCGCCCCACGTGAAGAGCATTAAAGCTTATCTTGCAGGCGGGGGGATCCGGGGGGTCATCGGCTCACAGTGGCGACTCTGCTGAGGACCTTCTTTTAACTTAAAACTTACAAATCGCTCTCGTTTTCCCCTTTGGTTAAAGGATTTTGTTGATGTGCCTAAATCATTTTTAAATCAATGCTTTATTTCTTACTCCTTTTGATCCACCACTTTAGTTAGATTCTAAGTTTTACAGTGCCATTTTTATCACCCCCGTGAAGCTCACTTGTATACCTCATGCCCGCTAGGAATTGGGGATATTTGTGGGTGGAACACTCATTTCAACCAATGTGTAATTCCCGCGGTCACACACATTTGAGGAGTGGTTGAGTTACACAGAATCAAGGTAAATGAGACCCTTCTATAGTGTCATTCACAACTCCAGCAGTTTGAGACTACAAACCACGATAAATCTAGCCATGGCAACTTCCCTTTAGGTTCACCAAAATAATATAGATTTAGGTCGCATTCTCTGTTGCCATTTCCTAGCGCTAGAGTTACCCCATACTACAAATTGGCATTATGCAGGAGTCATAAGGTTGGAAGAGGTTTATTTGCTTTCGTGCGCTACTTCTGTTATGCTCATGCATACGCACCTCACGCATAGGTCGCCTATGGCCGATCTTTATTTTTGGTTTTTTGCTTACCCCTATTCTTCCCTCGCTTGAAGGGGGAATTTAACAAGATGCCTGAGATCATTTGAATCCTGACGGCCTGTACCTAGTTCGCTAGGAATAGCGAGGAGTTTGATGTCTCACATATTTTGGGGTTAAGCTTCGCATCGTAAGCTCTTCTACTCTCTACCTCTCTAAACCACCCGTATATATAGCATTCATCACTCGAATATTTATGTTATCATCCATCTCATTCATGATTCAATTCGGGCTGATCGTCTTTCGGTTTTTCAGTTAGACTATGGCACCGCTCTCATCAGATTTGATCATTATCTAGTTCAGTTTCAAGCTCAGTTTCGGAATCTATTTCTTTTCGCTATGTCTGATTTGTCGCCAGTGGATACGATTCCATTTGAGGGTTCTTCTTATCCTCCTTTCCTTCCGTATGATCAGGGTCACTCTCCTTTGAGTTTCGAGATTGCAAATGCTTTGTCAGCATTTCTCTGATCCGATCAATTCTGAGATGCAATCCAAGGGTAGATCCAAGATTTGGTCTGCGCAGTTTTGGAAGAGAAAAGAAGTGTCCAAAGGATTTCAATGATTGGTATTCAAGCTCAGGGATAACCAGAGATCGCTCAAAGTAGGTTAGTTCAGATTCCGCCATTCCAGGCTTAGTCTTCTATTCAACCAATTCAACCGATTCAATGTGTGCAGCAGCCTACTTAACCTTTGCCTATCCCATTTCAGTTTGGTCAGGATATCATGCAATCTCTATCGCCCATATTTGCTTATCCAACCCAAACTCCATACCATACCTTCAAACCTAGTTTTCATGCCAGTACGAGCCAGCTTCTGTTAACCCTAATAACCCTAGATCAGTTCCAGCCCCCTAGGTCAATGTCTCCTGTCCAGCCCTGATCCGGTCTGTTCCAACTAGATCAGAATTTAGCTTAACCTCAAATGCCACTAAAGTCCTCTCTTTCTGCTCCTCTGCAGTTTATTGTTGCTCCGAGAGGGGCTGCTTACCCGCAAAACCCCTTCAAAACCAATCTGCAAGTTAACTCTCCAGTCGAACCCTCATCTATTGCTTCACCATTCTAGTTTAGTACACCCCATCCCTCTAGCGACCAACTCATGCAACCTCCAAGCATGACACCTGAAATTAAAGTTCTCACGCATCTGTTAGCGCCCCACTCATCTAGTGACTAGGTCATTCAATCCCCAAGCATGACGCTTGAAATGGAGGCTCTGCTGCATAAGTTCCTACTCTTTAGTTCTGAAGAGAGTCAAAACGTAAAGCTCAAAGAGTGTGAAGGACCTCGTGTTGTCCAATCGCGGGCCGAGGTGAAGGAAAAGCTTTCGTGAGCCAGTAAATTGAATCTCGGATCATCCCCTCAGGATCGGTTGATTGTTTAGGCACCAATTGTAGTAGCTCCCAAGGATAACCCAGAGAATGTTGCAAACCCATGGAAATTATCCCTCAGTGCAATCTTAGCCACCTTAAGGAAGCGCGGCCTCCTCAGAACCCTTCGCAAGCATAGGCCCCCTCAAGAGGAGGAGAAGCATAACTTTTATGGGTATCATGTCAAAAGAGGCAACCGCACCGATGAATGTTAGAGATTGATTCAAGACGTCTGTCGTTTAGTAAGGGAAGGAAAGATAGTTGAGCCAAAAAAAGCACTTAATCATCATGGTTCACCTCTGCTTTTTGGCTCACCAAAGAGAGTTAGGGGTCCGCAAGATATCATTAAAGCCATCTTTTCCAAAGGCAAGAATCCCGCAAGGTCTCTAGTAGATGAAGGAGACAAGTGATCAGCCGAGCAAGCAAAGGTTCTAGACTTCGACCTGGACGACGCACCAATGAAACCTACCAAGGGTGTGTAATCTACCAGTACCACAACTCAAGACCCTCCGCCTGTGGAGGATGCCTATCTATCTATTATGTAATTTTCTTTTTCTAATATCTAGATGTGAACAATTATGCCTTTAAAGCACTTTAATTTAATGAAAGACTCTCTCCTTTTGCTTATTTGTTTGATGTTTCGCTCGATGGGTCCATGCATTCATTTCATCACAAGCATAATGTGTTCAGTATTCATGACGTTTCTTTAACTGAAATAAGTTTGAGTACAGATGATAATCTAAAATGGTAACCACTTTCTAATGACCTAACCTTTGGAAGAAAATGAGAGATAATGAGTGCTTAAAGATCATGATAACGCTTTTGCCTAGTCATCCTAGACACCCAGGGTTCGTCTCGGATTCCCAAGCATCTCATCTCCATGCCTGAACTAGCAAAAGAAGCGCAGTCCTTCCTTGGATAGATCCGATATGTCAATTGGTCCATTATTAGACCCATAGCTATATGCAAACTACCAAAGAAGTTTTAGCCGATTATAGATCAAGAGCATCGTTGGATCATCTTCGACAGAGTTATGGCTTATCTTTTCTTCACCCACCCATTCTAAAATTTCCCACCCCCATGCAACATTGCCTTTTCCTCATACTCTATCTCTTCAACCTTCCCTGTTTCTCTCCTCCTTGGCCATTCTCGGCGAGGGGGACACATATGATTGGGAAGATTTGACCCTCATCAGCATGGGGGGAAGCCGACCCTTTTCACCGACATTATCGCCGAGAAGATGGCCAAGTTCATCGAGAAACACATCTTCCCTCGATACAGCCTACCTCATCATATCATTTTAAGCAATAGATTTCAATCCCAAGGAGCAACCATTGATCGATCAAGAAATTTGGGTCCGAGGTTCGCAGATCTTCACTACACTGCCCACGAGCTAGTGGGTCAATTGAAACCAAGAGTCGTATTTAACCCAGGTTCAAAGAGACCGCCATAGACTAAGGCGTAGCCTGAGCAGCTTGAACAGTCTTCAGAAATATCAATAGTGCATAGCGAGGCTGAACAACAATCGTGTCAAGCATCAAAGTATCCGTCAAAGGCTAGCAATCCTTTTCCAAAGAAGGCAAATCCCACCAACACGGACCCAAAGGGGGAAATCCTGTCAGATTGGGTAAGACTTTGCATATTCAGAAAAGCACCCAATTCTAGGGGCATGAAGATTTTGGATGGTATCGAGTTCGAAAACCTTATCAATCAAAGCAAGTCAAAGCATTATCATATGTAAATCAAAAGAACCAAATCCAGAAAAGCAGCATATAAAAAGCATATGTAAATCAATCACCCGACGAGTGGTCCTCTACTGCTCGGGCAAATATTAGAGTATATCCTGCTGATCAATATTCTACAAATCGGTCTGGCAAAAGTTAGGGTGCAAGAATAACCCGCTAGACTAAAAACCTGAAAAGGGTGGTCTAGGCAAAAGTTCAGGTTAAGTGAGCTACGAGAGTGTGTTGGCTAGAAAACCTTCATAGGCTAGTCAACACTAAAGTTTGGGTTAATAGAAATTATTATCATCATCATGTACTCAAACTTAATTAAACTAATGGAAATGTCACTTTTACTGAATCCTTTATGTTTGTGCTTGAATGAATATACTGGGCCCAAAAGGCGAAATGTTACAAGTAAGTCGAACGTGGGGTTCCGTGCAGTCAACTCAATTCCTTTAAAAGAAACAAAAGAAAAGATAAAAGGCAAAAATCCTGATAGACTGAAAAGAATCCAGGTCTATGCAAAAGCTAGGATAGTTTGCTGGATTGGAAACCCGAAAAGGGCAGTCCAGGCAAAAATTAGAACTTAAAAGCAAAATATGAACAAGTCTGATAGGCCTAACACAATGTTCGGGTCTATTCAAAAATTAAGACAACCAAACCAAAGATGAATGACTGCCATTGATCATATTGAGATATCTGCATCATCGCCATCAGCATCAAAATGCATGGATATGTTCACCGGTCTAATAGATTCGAAGGACTTAAATTTGTCCTCCGCCAGTGTCCGCTCAATTCTTGACCGCAACCGAGCATCTTGACTCTACAATATCCTAATCTTCTGAAGTCATCCTTAGCAGAAATCATTGGTAGTGATAGCGCCCGATCGTTCGTTATCCAGAATCTTGAGCTCTGCTTTGTACCCCCTATCTTCATCATGCCTGATCCAGCAATCAATTTGCAGTCAATTCACCGCGGCTTCCCTAGTTCTCCACCAGGGGCACTCTCACCCAATCTGCACAATATCCCTAATCATCCTCCAGGAGCATTCTTGTCTTGTCCATATCACAAAGCAATTCTATGTGTCCTCCCTTTTCGAACAAGTCAACCTTTCCCCAAATTGAGCAAAGTCGATCAAGCAAGTTAATTTGTCTGCTTGAAGATGACCAGTCCGAGTATCTCGTGCATTCATACATTCATGCATAATGTTCATGTCTATTATTCTATGCTAAATTCTATAAGAAATAAAGTAAGGAAAAATATCCTTGGGTTATTCGCTCAACCCCCAAGTAAGACCCTATATCAAAGGGCATCTCAGAATTGTCTTCTGTCCTGCATTCAAAGATAGAATTTCTCCTAGAGGCACATCAGCTAGCCTCAATGCTCAACATTGGCAGTTTCTCCGTCTCCCGGATAATCTGAACTCTTATTTATTTTCTTCCATTTTTATTGCTTAATTGAAGGGGTAAAATATTTTTGTTCCATAAAATCAGTTAAGCAATAAAAATGCGATTTATATCGCTTACTAATGCTTTAAAGCCTTCTTGACAAGCACACCATGGGGCAATTCAGAAGGACGACCAACCCGATGGATCCTAAAATCAGAACTCAGAAGTTTCCCCCAGGGGCACCTCAATACTAATACCTAGGGGCATATCAGCCAGACTCAGCGCTCGGCTTTGAAAATCTCTCCGGACTCCAGGAAATCTAAACTTTATTTCGATTTCATTCTTCCGTTGTTGTTGCTTAATTGAAGGGGCGAAAATTTTTATCTCGGCAAAATCAATTAAGCCACAAAAGCGCGGCTTATGTCTCTCTCTAATATCTCAAAATTTTTATGGCAGGCACTATGCGTTCAGTCCAACGGTCTCATCAGGCAATTTCTAATAAATCCCAGTCTGACCTTGTTATAAGTCCTCGGCACCTTCCTATTAAGTTCTTAGTATGCATTCCAGTCCATGGATCTCATTTGATATTCCTGGCATGCGATTTAAGTGAAGCAAATCCCAGCCCGGTCTCGTGAGAAGTTCTCGGCATCCCTTGAAAGCCCAGGCTCATGCTTGGCAAAACCCTCAAAAGCCCAAGCCCGTGCTTGGCAAAATCCTAAAAAGCCCAAGCCCGTGCTTGGCAAAGCCCTAAAAAGCCTAAGCCCGTGCTTGGCAAACCCTCAAAAGCCCAAGCTCATGCTTGGCAAAGCCCTAAAAATCCCAAGCTCGTGCTTGGTAAACCCTCAAAAGCCCAAGCTCATACTTGGCAATCCCTCAAAAGCCCAAGCTCAAGCTTGGCAAACTCTTAAAAGCCCAAGCCCATGCTTGGCAATCTATCAAAAACCCAAGCTCACGTTTGGCAAACCTCAAAAGCCCAAGCTCATGCTTGGCAATCCGTCAAAAGCCTAAGCTCATGTTTGGCAAACCTCAAAAGCCCAAGCCCGTGCTTGGTAATCCATTAAAAGCCCAAGCCCATGCTTAGCAATCCATCAAAACCCCAAGCTCGTGCTTGGCAAACCTCAAAAGCCCAAGTTCATGCTTGGTAAATCACAAAAGCCCAAGCCCATGCTTGGCAATTCGTTAAAAGCCCAAGCCCGTGCTTGGCAAACCTCAAAAGCCCAATCTTATGCTTGGTAAACCTTGAAAGCCTAAGCCTATGCTTGGCAATCCATCAAAAGCCCAATCCCATGCTTGGCGAACCTCAAAAGCCCAAGCTCATGCTTAGCAAACCTCAAAAGCGTTAGCCCATACTTGGTAAGGGATTAGAAGCCCAAGACCGTGCTTGGCAATCCGTCAAAAACCCAAGCCCATGCTTGGCAAGGCATCTGAAGCCCAAGCCCATGCTTGGCAAAGCATCAGAAGTCCAAGCCCGTGCTTGGCAATTCGTTAAAAGCTAAAGCCCATGCTTGGCAAACCTCAAGTCTCTCTTAACAGGTACACCGAATCAACATCCAAGTTAGAATTTTATTCTTGATAGGTCTGTTTATAGCAATCGCTAGTAGACAACTAGTTCAAGAATCTGCGCCTTAGGTGTAACCCTCTATCCCTTGCTCTTTCATGAGATCACACTTGGCCCGCTAAGTGGTAATCTCAAAAGGGGCAGCCTATGAGCACGGGTTTTTTGGTGACCCTTGGAACGATGATGACTTATTGCTTTGACCTCATACGGTCTAGTTGTTCTATTCTTGGAAGGTTGAATCACATTTAGCAAGTACTTTTTTGATGATTTTAGACCTTTGGCGGCACTTAAATATCTTTTGCATGCATTTAGGATTAGCCATTTCCTTTTGCTCGAGTATAGTAATTTGTTTTGCAATTTTCTATAATATCTGAACACTTTTAGCAAGTCTCATTTACACCGTTGGATTCTTGACTCTTCGAGATTTCCGGAATGTCAAGAATCGCCTTAATCGGATAACCATAGTTAAAGATATAGGCGTTGGAAGTCAAAGCCCTATAAAACCCTAATTAATTAGCCAAAACCCTAATTAATTACCCAAAACCCTAATTAATCAACCTAAACCCTAATTAATTAACCCTAAACCTAATTAGCCTACACCCTAGCCCCCTAGCCCCTTTTGGCTGCCACCACCGCCGGCGACGATGGTAGTGGTAGCCTGCCCTTAGGAGACCGCCGCCACGGTAGCGTTCATCGCCACCCTTTATGGCGGTGAATGCCATCAGGGTGGCCACCCCTGCCGTTTATGGCAGAAGCCACCGCCACTATTATGGCGATGGAAGCTGCTGCCATGGCGGTGACAACGGTGACCACCGCCCCTACGGCGATCTCCACCGTGATGGTGGCGGTTGGATTGGCACGGCCTGTTTCAGGCCGTGTCACCTCGATTTCTCTCCTCTCTTGCGATTTGGCCACGTATTTTTCCCAAAAATTCATCTAAGTCGGTGGATTTTTGTATGTGAGGGTATTTAAACTAATTTAAGAGAGAGAGAGAAGGACTTTTCTCTAGATTTATAATTTAGAAATCATTTTAGAGAGAAAAATCGAGAATAAGAGAGAGAAAGGGGAAGAATTAGAGAGAGAAAGCTTAAGAAAAGCTAGAATTCGGGTTTAATCCTCTCTATTCTCGATTCTTAGTTGTTCTTAGGCTTGATCTCGTAGCTTAAACTCTAAAATCTATTAGAAATCCTAGGTTAAAATGGATTAAATAGGGTTTTGAAGACTTTTCCTAAATACCACCCAAACAATATGTCACTATTTCTGTTGCTATTTTCATCACTGTTTCCGTCGAAAAATCATTAAAAGCTTGCCTAATGTCCGATTCAAGTCTCCCGAGTTAGATTCACGGCCTATAGGTAACAAAATTGAGTTCCCTTGATCTTTTATTTCATTTATTGTCTATTGTTGCTGTTCTTGCTGCCTTTGATGTTGTTTCTTGTTCTTTCCTTTACTGTTCTTGGAAAACTGTCAAAAATAATCTAACCTCTATAGGGATAGCTCTCACCTCTATCACTATAGCCTTGGCCGCCACTGGTATAGCGGTGAAGGCTATAGCTATGGAGGTGAACTCCACCCCCGTAGAGGTCCCGTTATTTCTCGCGATTTTTGGGTATTTTCTTACCCAAATTCATAAAATCAACATTATTTGAGTGTTTTAAGTCTACATCTATTGATATATAGTTGATTACGACTTAAAACTTCAATGATTTTGAGTTTATGGATGCAAAAACACCGGTTTTCCCCCCTAAAAATGGTTTGGCGCGGCAAAGGCTATAGTGATAGCCTTGACCGCCACCGCTATAGCCTTCACCGCTGCCACTATAGCAGCCAAGGCTATAGGAGTGGCGGTTAAGGTTGTCGCCAAAGCCTTTTGTCGCCAAAAGCTGCTTTTAGCCCTTTTTCGCCTCTTTCTTTCGTTTTCGACCCCGATTTCAACCCAAAAAATTTCCTAAAAATGATCTATAATCTGAAACTGTTTTTATTTATTTTATTCTGTTTTTAGATTTTATTTAAATTTTTTAATATGCATTTTTATGGCTTAAAAATAGTGTTTTTGCTAAATAAATCTAAATAAATTGTTTTCTACCAACTAAAAATCCCAAAAATATTCTAAATTTATTAAATTGATTTTAGGATGTTTAGTTAATTTATTTTACCCTTTTTATGTTGTTAGATAATTAATTAATGCCCGAAAGTTACGTTTTTGTCCTAAAAAATCCAAAAATATCGTTTTTTCAGGCTTGTGTTTATTTTCCACATTTATTTATTCAGGCTTTATTTATGATTATTCTCATATATCTATTGCTTCATTTGGAGCCGGGTCCAAGTCGGTAAGCTCAATTAAAACCCGATTTCGTCCGTTTATTTATTTATCACTTTATTTATTTTCTTGCATTAGAAAAATGTGTAGGTATTCGTAAAGCCTTGTAATAATTTTATTTTCTTGCTTTGTTTATTTATCGCTTTCCATGTGATGTATGGCATATAAACCGAAAACACCAAACAATAATTGGATTAAATCGCATAAGAACTAAGATCACGTTTATTAAAATATAATCGGCTTGATTTAAAAATTGAAAAGTAAGCAACATCATCCAAACCTAGAATCTCTGTTTTAAGGTACGGTCCAACCACCCGGTGGGAATATCGTACCCAAATTCTGAGTGGAGCTTAACTGGGTGGCGACTCTATCTTAAAATACGGGATTCTAAGTCTCATATCCCTTAACACATTAATCGGACTAAATTTCAACTTCAACATTGCTTCCATTATCCATTCTCATCACGCTAAAATAAGGATCATCCCTTAACACGCTGCACAGCGCTAGTTGTCCCCCCCCCCACGTGAAGAGCATTAAAGCTTACCTTGCGGGTGGGGGGATCCGGGGGGTCTTCAAGTCACACTTACCATAAAAAAATAGGAGAGATGCAAAGTGCTTAGCAAACATGATAGCCTTAGGTCTTTGCTCATCTTTTCCAATAAGGGGGAGGAAGATACACATCACTACGAAAGAAAGCCAAGAGCCCAAGAGAAAAATAAGGAAGACATACTCCACATCAAAAGCACCATTGAAGGAAAAGATCTTACAACACAAATCTAAAATCAATACGAGCTTAAATCCAATGCTCTTCCAAAACCTTCAAAAGGATAAACCATCACATCCAACAAATGGACATTTCTTATCAATGTAAGTATCGCCCCTAGACCTATATTCCCATCAAAATATCCATTAAAAAATGCTTTCTTCATTTGTACAAAAGAAAGAAGACCCCTCACCCTGTATAATGATCCCGAGCCTCCCTAATAACATGATCTCCTTCTTTCATAAGAAGGAGAACCTTCCCCACAACAACATGACCTCCTTCTTTCATAAAAGAGAAGAACATGTTCATTCCAACACTAAATAGCCTAAGCTTACCCAAAGCAACCCCTCAAGGTGGGTGATCTAGTTCTCGAATAGCTACGCTAAGTAAACACCGATACTAGGGGAAGGTTCAAGCCTAATTAGGAAGAACCATTCATGGTTAAGAAAGTCTTTAGCAAGGGAGGAATTAAGCTCATAGACACGTATGGAAATGAGTTCATGAATCCAGTGACAAGATAGGCTTAAGCGCTATCATGTCTAGCTTAAAAAATAAATCACAAAAAAGCAGCATGCCATAAAAGAAATAAAAAATAAATCACCCGACGAGTGGTCTTCTATTGCTCGGGCAAAAATTAGGGTTCATACAATTGATCAGTATTGTACAAACTAGTTAAGCAAAAATTAGGGTACACCAATGCAAAAATAAAGCCTGCTAAGTTGAAAACCCGAAAAGGGCAGCTTTAGCAAAAGTTAGGGCATTGAGAGAAAAACATCAATTGCTTTATAGAAAATCTGTAAAAGGACCAGAAAATAGGTAAGGGTTAACCATTACAAACTATTACCATTGCCTATGCACTCAAATTTAATTTCATCGATGAACATGTTATGATTTGCTAAGAATCCTAGACTTATGAATGCATGCATATCTTTAGATGAAATGATCGCAAGTATGTGAACATTAGTTTTTCTACATTTTGTGCTCTTTGTGTTATTTTTACTATGCATGTATTATTCAACAAAGGACAAAAAAAGCACAGATAAGCCAAAAAGAAAAGAGGTTTAAGCAAAAGTCAAAAAGCGTCTGCTGGGTTGAAAACCTAAAAATGCAATCCAGGAAAAAATTAAGACAAAAGAAAAGAAAGAAAGTCTGTTGAATTGAGCCGATAAGGACAGTTCGGGCAAAAATTAAGACAAAAGAAAGAAAGTCTGCTGAACTGAGCCGCCAAGGACAGTTCAAGCGAAAATTAAGATAAAAGAAAAGAAAGAAAACATGTTGAATTGAGCCGCAAAGGATACTTTAGGCAAGAGTGAAGACAAAAAAAGAGAAGAAGAAAGAAAGGAAATGCAGAAATCAGTCTGATAGATCATATCACATCAAGCGGTCTATTCAAAACTTAGAACTCAAGTTAAAAGCGTAAAGTGCTTCCACTAGCATCATCCAGCTTACACCATGTTACAGTTTGGACACCTCAAAGATGCTCTCCCCTAGTGTGAAAAGTATGAATCTTAGCTAACAAATCTCGATAGTACTCATCGGTCTAAGTTGGGCCAGTCTTTCAGTTAATCTAGAGCTTCGAAAGTTTGGTTATTAGTCAATCTACCAGCAATTCAAGTTTTTATCCCAACTAAAGATGGAAAAGGCAACAATGTGAATATCCTTGAGGCAAAGGGTACCAAGTAGACTATGGAATCCTTTGAATGTGGGGCATAAGTCAAAGGAGAGTCATACGAGTCTAGAGAGACAATACAGGTCAAGAAGAACAATACAAATGAACCTTAGCAGTACGACAGGTCTTTAAGGAACTGCTTCTGTATAAGAGATGTTAAGGTGTTGGCCATATTTAAGAATGGGCAACATCTCAAAGAAATGGACTTACTTCTTTAGGAACGCGTCTAAATCACAGTTCAATCACTCCCGCTCTATGGTGAACAGATTCCAAAAATGGGGCCAAATATTAGTACAAACACTAAATTTTCATACATCATGCATCATGTATAGTTTAAGTTTTAAATTTTTTAGGTTTGAACTTACCACGAGAGTACCATGCACCAATATCAGATCCAACATAAAAAAGAAGCATAGGTCTCCTTTAGGCAGACATTGTCCCTCCATACTTGTACGAGTCCACGAAAGGCGTACATGTCCTCTTTCCAGATCTAAGACAAGGTTCTCACAAAGGTAAGCATAACAACATTATAAAGGCCATTACAGGGGCACACTAGTCTAACTCGGGTTCCACTTAAACCCATCATCAGCCATACGGGTCCCTAGCAGGCGGATGCATCCCATCCAATAGCAACCTCAGCCATACGGGTTAGCATCTGGCATACAATTCCTACCTAGGCATACGGATCCTCCCTCCTATTTTAGAACTGTTTTCTAAGCAAAACCATAACTCCTCAGTAGCAAGGGCATGTCAGATCCAAATTAGGGAAAACTCCACTTCTCAAACCCCTTTCTTTCAGCTAATTAGGGCCTAAACCCCTTGCTCCCCTTGATCCTTGGTTGAAGGAGCAAAAAATTTTATTTACATAAAGTCAAACAAGAATTGAGGTAAGCCATGTCAAAATAATTGCTAACATGAATACTTTTCATGTGTAGGTTCATTCAAGGGGAGGATCCCCAAGTGGTCAAAACATCAAGGGGCAACTAGTATCGTAGAAGAAATCCCCAGTAGAAAAATCTTCTTGGAAGACACCTTCCCCGTAAAGAAGTCAATCGAGGGGCATCCCCCATCATCAAACACCCTAGGGGCACCCACCCTAGGGGCACAACCAAAGCGGCACCATCGAGGGGCATCCCCTCATCATCAAAACTGTCGGGGCAACCACCCTAGGGGCACTCCCTAAAGGGGCACCATTGAGGGGTGTTAGCACAGTCTGCTATACCCGATGAGGAATAATACCAACTTTGTTCAGTGATCAGACAAAAGAGATAAAAAGGACCATCGAATTATCATCCAAAATCCAAAGTTCAAAAATCTACATTCCAAAGAAGCTTCGATTAAGCATTTTCTACTGAAAAATCAAAAAGTCAAAATTTGGTCAAACATAGGTAATCATCCCGCCGCCTAATTACCTATCTACAGTAAAAAAAAAAATCAAATCTCACCGAGATTTGGCCAGGATTTACGAGACTTAAAGCAAAATCATGTTAGATAGGTAACTAGCCCGCCAGCTAATTACCACTACTCTATAAATAATGGCTTGCCCCCCTCATTTCTCAACAGACGGGGAAAGTGAAAGAAAATCATTTCGCCCCTTTTGTTCCGGGAGTCCCAAAAGCCCCGAAACTCTGCCAAAACACTTCCAAATCCGAGCTTTATCACCGACATTCGGTATAAACTCATTTTCTATCTTTTTAGATCCAGATATCACTGTGATCTTTGGTCTAAAAATGACTCAATCTCTCAAAAATCTGGCATTTTCTATAGAAATAATCCGAGATTATAGCCATAACTTGGGTTAAATCTACTTTCCAACCAAATCATAATACAACTTCTGTCTTGCACCGGTTCTCAAGTCATCCTGGATAGATGAAAAGGTAACTGAGGGTAATTGGCTCTAAGCCCAACTTTAAAACTCATTTAAATCCATTTTTATTATTTTATTATTGCACATTGTATTTTTATTTATCTAGTTAAGAGAGCCACTGGTGCCACTTAAACTATAATATGTGTAAATAAACTCGCAAGTACATATAGAATATCCAGAATGTAAGGAAACTCTATCCGAGTTTTTGGGCCAAAACCCAAGTACTGCCGTTCTCTGCCAAAATTTCGGTAGAAAATATTAATTTATTATTTCGTTATAATGCCCGTTTTATTTCTCAAATTTATTCCTTAAATAAAGCCGTTGTAATGCAGAAATTACCATAAATTCCAAAATTCTAAAATTAATCCAAACAATTTGAACAATATGAGTAATTATTATGTCTGAACTCAGAATCTCATTTTCTTTTCGGTATAAAAGTCCTTATTTGGATTAGTATACTACAATTTCCGGTGGAGCTGACCGAGTGACGACCCTATTTTATTTTTAAAAAAAGTAAAAATTGTTTATTTTAAAAATATTCTTTCTTAATAAACTATATAGATATACTTCTCAATATATTAACATTTTTTGCTTATAAAAAGCCACATTTTTTCACACTCAATAAGTTTATTGACTTTCTCTTTAATATGACCAAATGTTTTATTAAAAAGAACGACATTGTGATTTCCTCAAACTACAACAAATAGAACGCGCCCCGCGCACCACACCTGCGTGCTAACTCGTTAAAATTTTGCCCGCTCATAGTGGCGACTCTGCTGGGGAGTAATTATTTTTATAAAACCCGATTTTTACAAAAATTCTTTCTTAACAAAATAATTAAAATATTGTTCAAATTAAATTTTGGAATTATTGAATATGTGGTAATTTCAGCATTACATAAGTTTTAGGGTTGCATAGCATCTGCATTCTTTACCCCTAAACCAATTTAGGAGTCATTTGAAGAAGTATCTCCAAATTCGCTTAGGGCTTGAGGGGTATGGATCTGATCACACCCCTCGCGCAACGTACAAGGGCCTTGCTCACTTAAGAGCAAGACTACCCAGGTATATTATATGTGGAAAAGTTTCCTTTGGTTCACTTAGGGCCACTGGGACTCAACACACAAAGGCGCAGGGTACCCAATCGCACCTAATCCTGAGACTGAAACCCACATATAAATGAACCATAGACACTTCCCCATAGGTTTACCTAAAAACCAAGAGAGTACACGAGCATACTTTGCTAAGTCCCCCGCTGACTTTAAAGCCAAGTAACCAAATAGAGTTAAAACGGCAGTAGGCGCGATCTGACCGTTTGCTACTTGTGCAGGTTTATTAAATATAAATAAACCTAAAAACATCGTGAACATCACGATTGTGTGAAAACCAACCACATCTTTGTGCAACCATGACATTGATGTCTAACATACCATTTTGTTTCCTTAAGCCATATAAACCTAAGATAATCGAGACTAGTGAGTCCACCTAGGCTTAACCCATGAGCCGATGTAGCCTAAGACTAGTAAGTCCACCTAGGCTTAACCCATGAGCCAGAATAACTGAGACTAGTGAGTCCACCCTAGGCTCAACCCATGAGCCAAAATAATTGAGACCAATGGGTCCACCTGGCTCAACCCATGAGCCGAAATAGCCTAAGACTAGTGAGTCCACCTAGGCTCAACTCGTGAGCTGAAATAAATGGATAGACCAGTGAGTCCACCTAGGCTTAACTTGTGAGCTAAAATAAATCGAGACCAGTGAGTCCACCTAGGCTCAACCCATGAGCTGAAATAAACCAAGACCTGTGAGTCTACCTACGCTTAACCCGTAAGCCAAAATAAATAGAGACTAGTGAGTCCACCAAGGCTCAACCCATGAGCTAAAATAAATCGAGGCAAATGAGTCCAACTAGGCTCAACCTATGAGCCGGAATAAACCAAGACTAGTGAGTCTACCTAGGCTCAACCTATAAGCCAAAATAAACCGAGACTAGTGAGTCTTCCTTGGTTCAACCCATGAGCCGAAACAGCCTAAGACTAGTGAGTCCACTTAGGCCCAATCGATAAGCCGAAATAATTAAGAATAGTGAGTCCACCTAGGCTCCACCCATGAGCCAAAACAATCGAGACCAATAAGCCCACCTAGGTTCAACCCATGAGCCAAAATACGCAACCCTTGAGTGACCAGCAAATCAACTCACCTGTGACCAACGAGTCAACTCACCTTCAACCACTGAGTCAACCCTTCGAGTGACCAATGAGTCAATTCACCTTTGACTATAGAGCCACCCCTCGAGTGACAATGGAGTCAACTCACCTTTCACCATAGAGTCAGCCTTCGAGTGACCATCGAGTCAACTCACCCTTAACCACCGAGTCAACCCTTCAAGTGGCCAGCAAGTCATCTCATCTCCAACCGATGAGTCAACCCTTCAAGTGACCAGCGAGTCATCTCACCTTTGACCACTGAGTCAACTATCAAGTGATCAACGAGTTAACTCACCTTTGACCATAGAGTCACCCTTTGAGTGACCATGAGTCAACTCACCTTTGATTATAGAGTCAGCCTTTGAGTGACCATCGAGTCAACTCACCCTTATACACCGAGTCAACCCTTTGAGTGACCATCAAGTCATCTAACCTTAGACCAACGAGTCAACCATCGAGTGGCCATCGAGTTATCTCACCTTGGACTAATGGGTCAACCATCGAGTGGCCATCGAGTGATCTGACCTTGGACCAATGAGTCAACCTTCGAGTGACCATCGAGTCAACTCACCTTTGAGCAACAAGTCAACCCTTTGAGTGACCATTGAGTCAAGTCACCCCTGACCAGTGAGTCACCTAACTATTAAGCCATTCTAAAACCTGACTAGTGAGTCACTGGACTGTTAAAGTCATTCTAAAACCTAACCATTTAATCACCCGACTATTGGAGTCATCTCAAAAACTTGACCAGTGAGCACCTGACTATTAAAACCATTTAAAAACCTGACCAGCGAGTCACCTGACTATTAAAGTCATTCTAAAACCTATCATGTGAATCATCCAATTATTAAAGTCATCTCTATCTAATGAGTCACCTAACTACTAAAGTCACCCCCGACTAGTGAGTCACCTGACTATCTAAGTCATCATCGACCAATAAGTCAATTCGACTAGTAAGTCACCCGACTAATAAAGTCGACTTCAACCCCTGAGTCAATTCTAACTCGACCAATGAGTTGATAAAAATTTAACTGATAATTCATCAAGCCTCGACTAGCGAGTCATCTATTCCTGACTAGTGAATCATCTGATCCCCGACCATCGAGTGATCTTAAACCCGACCGCGAGGCCCAAACCTTTTGGCATTCTCCGAATGGCCAAAACCAAGGCAACTCCATAATTGCTGAATTAAATCCCACGGGCTTCTTTGGCTTTCCCAGAGTGATCAAAACATTTCTAAGAATTAAGGCGATATAGTGATTACCAAATTAATGTCCAACGAGACACAATAGCTAAGCCATACCTACAATGACTTAGATAAAAATACCTAGGGGCATTCTGTATGACCCTGACTTTTATGCGTTCCTAGAATGACATAATTTTGAGTTATGCTTTCCATGAAAGAAAACTCAATCAAACCTTAACACTTAAAGTGATCGTTTGACCAAACTTGATATTCCACAAGTATCAAAGACTTACCCCTTTTGTTACACATTTCTCGAATGCTTAACTTTTATCAAATATTCCACGAATATTTGACCCCTATGTAACTTAGTGATTGCTAAATGATACCCATCGAGGTATAACCCTTTTTGGAATTCCACGAATGACCAAATCTTACCCAAACTAAGGCGACATAGTGATTTTTGAATCAATGTCCAGTGTGATACAATCTTTTTGGCATTCCTTGGATGACTGAAACAAGTCCTACCCTAGGGGCATCCTAGATGATCCCAATCTTAGTGCATTCCTTAAATGACACTTCCATGAGTTATACTTTCCCTGAAAGACACTCGAATTTGCGCATTCCATGAATGTGGCAAATAACCCAATTAAACCCCATCACTATATATGATCACCCGATCTCATTTGAAATTCCTTGAATATCTAGCTTCATAACCCTTTTCGGTGTCCCCAAATACCCAACCTTTGTCAAATATTTCCTGAATGTTTGACCAAAACCTATTCAATGTTCCATGAATATTGAATTTTATACATATACATTCATTAATGTATGTACTTATCATTTATACATTTATAACATCCATTCATTCAATCATTAGAAAAACCATTTGGATCCTTCTAATATGGGAAGCCCTAATTTTATTTTTATGGAAAGGTTGGAAATGAGAAAGAAGCAAGCCGATACATATCTCAAGCACTCCAAAGGTTAGACCCCTGTCACCAGTTGAGTCACTCACCAGATTTTTCTCCATTTCTGAACCTGAGAAGAAGATGGTAGATGATGATGCTATTATATGCTCCCTCAAGAAAATCTTTGATACTCCAGAATTTTGCAATATCTTAGAGAACTTGAACTCTCAAAACTTGCAAGAATAAGAGGCCGAATTGGCAGCATTGAAGGTAAAGATAAGTGTTCTGGAGAACTCTTCCTTGAAGATAAGGAAATTCACTATTTCCTCTATCGAGCAATATGTGTATATTGATAAGTTCACACCTACCAAGTCCGAAGCACTCCCAGCTAACTGTGTGATGCCATACATAGCTCCATACAATGGTATAGGATCCCTACATGCATATGTCTAGGGATATCTCTGAATCATGACCAGTACTGTGATCCGCAAAGTTCACATCGTCAATATATTCCAAGCCACTCTCTGTGGTCCAACTTCTAAATGGTATATGAGGATGCCGATAGATGTAAAGTTTGATTGGCAGAAGTTATATTCTGCCTTCATAGAGAACTGTGCCTTCAATATGAAGGTAAAGACCACTCTACAGGACCTAGAAAGGATAAAGCAATGTCTGAACGAGTCCTTTGAGGATTACTATTTTAGATGGATGGCAGTCCGAGTGCTAGTAAGTGGGGCACCTGACCAGGAAGCCTTGATTATGAAACTAGTGGAGGCTTTAAATCGAAGGTACGAAGATGAGATCAAGATGGAAAGGTTCAGCACCTTCAATGATGTGGTAGATTATACCAAGAAGCTAAAGAAGTATGATGAAGAAGATCAGCTAAAAGAAGATGAGATCCTTGGGATGATGCGAAATGAAAAACCAAATTATGAATAACTTGATCTTAAGGACCCAGAGTTCGAATATCATTCAGATGAAGAAACTCTAGAAGACCAAAATGAAAGCCTAAATTAGGAATAGTATGGGCAATAGCAGCTACTCAAAAGAAGTGGGATCTACATTAAATAATAAAGATTGCTCTTTTGCTTTTATCTCTAGTGCTTTTGAACTAAAATAATTTAATAGATAATATTATGAATAACTCTGCTTACATATGCAATGTTTCTGATAATGATTCCATGTATACATTTGACATACATTTGACATATTCAACATTCATGATGCTCCAATTAAAGAAATAAATTTAGGCACATTTGACAAATCCAGAAATGGTATCTATTTCAAATAACTTGACTCCTATAAAAAAAAGAGAGAAAATGGTTGTCTTTGCCTAATTCAATCAAGCATGTCCAATTAATAAAATGTCCTTACTACTCGTAGGGGAAAATGAAGAAAAGATCATCACAGAATCTGCTTAAGTCAACAGATAAGTCACCAGACAAGTTATAAAGAGAAGAATCACTAGAACCATGCCTTAAAGAAATCTAGATGAAATCTACTATGTGCCATATGAGAAAGAATTAGATGGTTGATTCCCAAACAACTCTGGTAAGATGTCGAGAGGACCTTATCAGCAACACATTTATAGTGAAAACTAAAACAACAAATTTGACAAGACTAATCTCTAAAGATTTGCTTTTCCCGATGGCATGCTACTCAAATAAGAAGCATGAAGGTTAATAAGGATCTTGTAGAACACATACGAATAAAGTCAAATCAACCAAAAATACCTAGTAAATGGAATATCTCCGAACAAATGTATGAAAATGTCTTAACCTGAGGCATGAAAGCATTCAAACAACATATCCTTCCATTACCAAAGAGAATCAACATGAACCAAACAAATAGGTTAAAGTCGAGTCTCGCAAAGGTGTGTGAATAAAGGACGACTAAGTTAATAAAAATAACTAACAAAGTCAAAATTAAGGGAATTGATCCTAAAGCAAATGGTAGTAGTGCATGTAAATGCTAGGGGCAAATTCCACCCAAGAGACCCAACATGGTGAAACAGATTCTCATCAAAGGAATGCTACACATTAGGACATCATAGGAAACAAGTTCATAAACCCCTCGAACAAGAATAGGCTCAGGCAATACCACATCAACTAAAAAAATGTGTTTGCTAAAAGATAGTGAGGGCTTTTAGGCAAAAATAAAGACGAAAGAAAGAGAGGAATCAACCGGTAAAACTTGAAAAGGATCGTTGATAACAGGAGAAAAAGTTCTTGGGAATAGATACCAAATTTTTGTGCCTAAAAATACTTCTTTGACTGATGTGTTATTTTGTTGAATTATTAAATGTCTGCACTTAATGAATACACATAATCATTAAAAGAAACATTCATGTAAAAGCTCTTGTTCATAATAGTGCATTCATAAAAAAAATTCAAAAAATAGCCTGCTGGATTGAAAACCCAATAGGGCGGTCCAGGCAGAAGTTAAGGCCACCCGATAAATCAAAAACCCAAAAAGGAGGTTTATGCAAAAATCAAGGTTAAAAACAAGCGAAGAGAAAAGCCTATTATGCTTTGCTTTAGACAAAAATTAAGGTATAACCTCTGCATGCAAGTACGCTCAAGTCACTCATCATGATAACTCACCAAATGACAACAAGCATAGTCACTCAATCAAAAGCCTTCGCAAAGGAGCAATATTATTCATCAACACAAGCGTATGATCTCCCACATCTCTAAAATGTGGGAAGATAATCTTCTTGCACTCAACTACACAGAGATTCTGGGAATTGCTGATGCATGCCATACTATCTGCATGATTGGATAAAAGAATAAAAGCTAATATTCGTTAGTCCAAGCAACTAGAGTTTACCTGCTGAGGCTCATGTTATATGCCACCAGAGGCAAAACTTTTTCAACTCGAGAATTCATTGGAGCTAAGAAGGACCCGAAAGCTTATCTTGTTCAAATAATCAAGTGCATGGCCAGCCCAACAATCAGAGTGTAATGGACGCAAAGCGCACACAACTATAATGAAAACGACAAGCTCATCCTTTGAAGCTATAAAGCCTACATCTACAGCTCTAACCCAAAATTAAATTTTCATCATCACTGACAATAACAAAAACTAAGAAGCCAATAGTACAGAATAATACTAAACCAAGCAAGGACACGCCATCTAGCAGCTACATAATTTTATCTTGCAAGAATAAACTGCATTGCATAAATTATACATTACATGCATATTACAATTTTACAAGTGCAAAGGCTGCAAGTCGTACGCAGACATTGTCAGTCACCAAAAAATGCCAACTTAATGCATCATGCACTTGCACAACTCATCGTACATCAATAAGGTGTACTACATCACATGCATCATTAAACATGAATAAAACTCTTCCAAAAGACTAAGCTTCATCATACTGATCCAAAATTAAACTATAGGACACAAAAACCTTAGATCTAGTGAGATCTGTACCCCAGCACATCATAGCCAAACCTTAGATCCAGTGAGATCTTTACCCTGGCACATCATAGCTAAACCTTAGATCCAGTGAGATCTTCACCCCGGCACATCATAGCCAAACCTTTGATCGAGTGAGATCTTTACCCTGGCACATCATAGTCAAACCTTTAATCTAGTGAGATCTTTACCCCAACACATCATAGCTAAAACTTAGATCTAATGGAATCTTTACCCTAGCATATCATAGCCGAACCTTAAATCCAGTGAGATCTATACCTAGGCATATCATAGTTGAATCTTAGATCCAGTGGGATCTTTAACCCGGCATATGATAGCCAAACCTTAGATCCAGTAAGATCTTCGCAATTTACATTATAGCTAGACCTTATATCCATAACATGTTGGTATTTTAGTGTAATTGGATCAACTAGTTGACCAATGCAGTCATAATATTTCATCGAACAAGTTAGGAGAGTGCGGAGTGCACGCTTGTTCGAGTTCTATTACGATACTTAGCTTACGAGGGTCCAGGAGCTACCTTTCGCAACACTTCTATTATGAATTATTGCAGCTGCTCGAATGGACATGTCTTTCCGCAACATTTCTATTCTGAAGAGTTGCAACTGTTTATATCAGGTCTATAAAAGATGGCATTGGCAATACTTACAAGTAGAAGTTTTTGCAATGAATTCTGCAATTTTTGGTTCACTTTTCTTCACAACAAAAATTCATTCTAAGTTCTTGTCGTTTCTGATTTTATACGATTGATCTATTTGGTAGAACCGCCAAATAAGATTCAATCTGAAAGTGTTCTTCATGACTTCAGAATTATCCATGCATCATTTTATTAGATTTCTTCAACAAAGATTGAGAGACGGTTTTTACAGACATTCAAGGCTTCATTCTACCGAACTTCCCCAACAAAGATTGAATCTTAGTTATTCACTTGAAGCCTGAGTTTTTCACCGAAAAGGTACAAATTTGATCTGTACTCTTGCGATGATTATTTGTGTCTCTTACTTCGATTTCTCGTTTTTTCAGAAAACTTCCGGATTTTGCCCCTCTTTCCTTTTTACATTTATTCTCCAACGGATTTTTTTTTAAAGATTTTCATCAGCATTCTTAATCGAAGGGGCAAAAATTTTTATTTCTCAAAATTATCGATTAAGAAATGTTAATTCTTTCTGAAAAGTTTTCATGTCCTTAACACACAAGAACACTGATTTTGACAGTCGCTCTTTCATCTACGTACATTAAATTTTACCTCCACGGTAAAAAGTTAATATGCGAGGGGAAAACTGTTAGCACGTTACGCTCAGCCAGATGAGGAATAATGCTAATTTTGTTCAGTGATCATACAATAGAGCCAAAAAGGACCGAATTGTCATCCAAAATCCAAAATTCAAAAATCCACATTCTAACGAAGCTTCGATTTAGCATTTTCTACTGAAAAATCAAAAAGTCAAAATGGTCAAACATAGGTAATCATCCCGCTGGCTAATCACCTATCTACAGCAAAAAAAACAAATATTACCGAGATCTGGTCAGGATTTACGGGATTTAAAGTAAAATCCTCTCAGATAGGTAATTAGTCCGCCGGCTAATTACCACTCTATAAATAAGGGTTCACCCCCCTCATTTCTCAACAAACGGAGAAAGTGAAAGAAAATATATTCATCCCTTTTGTTTTAAGAGTTGAAGAGCCCCGAAACTATACCAAAACACTTCCAAATCCGAGCTTTATCATCTACATTCGGAATAAACTAATTTTCTATCTTTTTAGATCCAGATCTCACAGTGATCTTCGATCTAAAAATCAATCATTCTCTCAAATATCTCGCATTTTCTGTAGAAATAATCCAAGACTATAGCCATAACTTGGGTAAAATCTATTTTCCAACCAAATCACAATACAACTTCGGTCTTGCAGCGGCTCTGAAGTCATCCTGGAGAGATGAAAAGCTAACTGAGGATAATTGGCTCTAAGCCCAACTTTAAAACTCATTGAAATCCGTTTTATTATTTTATTATTGCACATTGTATTTTCATTTATCAGGTTAAGTGAGCCACTGGTGCCACTTAAACTATAATTGTGTAAATAAGCTCGTTGGTACAGATAGAATATCTAGAATGTAAGGAAACTCTATCCGAGTTTCCGGGCTAAAACCTAAGTACTGCCATTACTCTGCCGATATTTCGGTAGAAAATGTCAACTTATTATGCCGTTATAATGCCCGTTTTATTTCTCAAATTTATTTCTTAAATAAAGCCGTCGTAATGCAGAAATTACCACAAATTCTAAAATTCCAACAATATGAGTAACTATTATATCCGAACTCAAAATCTCATTTTCTTTTCGTTGTAAAAGTCCCGATCTTGATCAATATACCACAATTCTCGGTGGAACTGAACCGGGTGGCTACTCTATTTTATTATAAAAAAAGTAAAAATGCTTTCTTTTAAAAATATCTTTTCTTAATAAAACGTGTAGTTATACTTCTCAATATAATCACATTTTTGGCTTATATAAAGCCATGTTTTTCATCCTCAAACTGCATCAAATCGAATTCGCCCGGTGCACCGCACCCTCGTGCTAATCCATTAAGATTTTGCCTGCACACAAGGGGCATCCCCCTATCATCAAACACCCTAAGGACACTCCACAACAGTTCAAGCCGGTAGAAGGGGCATACCAGGGGTACCCCAGTTTGAGTTGGGACTAACCCAACATCACTAAACTCAGTCTTTTGTTTTAATTGGGGCAAGTCCCGACCTGCGTATTTTAAAGTTTTACTGACTAGTTTTTTATCATGTGTAGGAACCCAAGGAGAGGTATCCATGGGAATAGAAGGAATTCCCCCAGACACACTGCCACCCAAGGAGCATCATTCAAAGG
Source organism: Euphorbia pulcherrima (assembly GCA_947683365.1). NCBI lineage: Eukaryota > Viridiplantae > Streptophyta > Magnoliopsida > Malpighiales > Euphorbiaceae > Euphorbia > Euphorbia pulcherrima. Next base: position 6,190,464 of record CANTUS010000008.1, read on the forward strand.
GTATACCTAACAAAGGTGCCATCTAAGGGGCACCAGCCGAGGGGCATCTTCCTAAGAAGCATTCCCAGCAACTAGACCTCTAGAGGGAACATTTCCCAAGTAAGTGAACCATCCGAGGGGGATCCCCCTAACTGGTCTAACCACCCAACGCAATCTTTAGGGGCACCCCCGGCAGCTAATTCTCTTTCCAATGGGCACCCCCTAGCAACCCAAGTCATCTAAAAGACTTGCTCCCAAGCAATTAAGCCACTTATTGGCTATTTTCCCCCAATAGTCAAGCCACTCCAAGGGTAAGATAAGACAAAACCTGAATGCTAACTAAAGGGGCAACTTTTCTCCAGCAGAGCAACCACATCATAATAGTTCATTCCCCAGGAAATGAAACATTCAAGGGTCATTCCCCTTATCCCCACGAGGAGTTAATCCCTATCCCCGATGACCAGATGGTTAAAGAACCATTCCCCCAGTTAAAGTAGTATCTAGGGGGCACCCTCCAACCAGTCAAGCTTTCTCAAGATGGTTTCCAAGGATACTCCCCAGCAACTAGGATGTCCCAGAAAAACCTTCCTCTAAACAAGTGAAATTGCCCCTGAGTAGTTTCTCCCTAGTGATCCAAATGGACTAGCCATTCAATGGCTATCTCCTCAGTAGTCAGCTCCCTTAGGGGCACCAACCAAGGAGCATTCCAGCTCAAAATAGTTGGGCCAAACCCAACATATCTAAACTCAGTTTGCATTTCATTAGGGACCAATCTAGATCCATACATCTTCATTCTTGATTGAAAGGGCAAAAATTTTTGTTCACCATATAAAGTCAATCAAGATGTGTCATCTCAGGCGGTAACTAACTCAACGTTTTTTATTATCTCTTAATAAGTTATTTAGGTTCCCTAGTAGGAGAGTCGTCCGCCTTAGGAAAGGGATACGAGGAAAGTCGTCCACCTTTAGAAAGAGATACAGCATCAGCAGGAGAATCATCCGCCTTAGGAAAGGGATGCACTATTAGTAGGAGAATCATCCACCTTAGGAAAGGGATGCAATATCAATGAGGAAAGTCATCTGCCTTAGGAAAGGGATACACCATCAACAGGAGAATCATCCGCCTTAGGAAAGGGATGCACTATTAGTAGGACAATCATCCACCTTAGGAAAGGGATGCAATATTAATGAGGAAAGTCATCTGCCTTAGGAAAGGGATACACCATCAGCAGGAGAATCATCCGCCTTGGGAAAGGGATGCACCATCAGTAGGAGAATCATCCACCTCAGGAAATGGATGCAAGATCAACCAAGAAAATCGATCCACCCTAAGAAAGGGATACAAGGAGAAGTCATCCACCTTAGGAAAGGGATACACCATCAGCAGGAGAATCATCTGCCTTAGGAAAGGGATGTAATATCAACTAGGAAAGTCGATCCACCTTAAGAAAGGGATACAAGGAGTAGTTATCCATCTTAAGAAAGGGATACACCATTAGTAGGAGAATCATCTGCCTTAGGAAAGGGATACAATATCAACCAAGAAAGTCAATCTGCCTTAAGAAAGGGATACGATGAGAAGTCATCCCCCTTTGGAAAGGGATACACCAGTATCAGTTAAAGGAAAGTCATCTGCCTTAAGAAAGAGATACGCAAAGCGAAGGAGAGATGTTCGCCTTAAGAAAAGAACACTAAGAAAAGGAGTTCGCCTCAAGAAAGGAATCCACCCGTATAACAACATTATAAAGGCCTTTACAGGGGAAAACTAGTCAGACTCAGGCTCATCTCAAGCCCATCCTCAGTAAGCGTACGAGCCCTCACTTCCATTTTCAAGCTAGATTTCTTACCAAGAGGGATTGCCAGCCAGAATAAGGGGCACGCTAGGGGCACTCCAAGTCAAGTTGGGACCAACCCAATATCTCTTCACTCAATCATTATAGTTAATTAAGGGGCGAACCCCCACCAGCGCACCTTAATCCTTGATTGAAGGGGAAAAAATTTTCACCACAAATCAATCAAGAATTTAAGATAGTTAACTAACATAACTACTTAACATGAGTAGGCTTATCAAGAAAGAGAGTGTACGTGATAACAATACCATTCTGGGGGCATTACTTCAAGAAGTATCCCCAGAAGCCTAATCAAATAAAGGAACATTTTCCCCAGTAGTCAAATCATCCAAGGGGCATCCCCCATCAAGTCAAGCATCTCAAGAGCAATTTCAAGGAGCATCCCCCCACAAGTCAAGCCACTCAAGGGCAACTTCAAGGGGCATCCCCCCACCAGTTGAGCCACTCAAAAGAAGTCAACCGAGGAGCATTGCCCTATTCCCTAATAGTGGAATTAGTCAAGGGGCATACCATCATCATCAAAAACCCTAGGGGCACTCACCCTAAAGGCAACCTCAGTAGTAGAACTAATCAAGGGGAATTCCCCCGAGAGGCACCCTCTAAGGGGCATTCCATTCCTAAAGCAATCAGGCCAAACCCAACATTTCTTACACTAAGTTTATAGCTTTTTTAGGGGCCAACCCCCATCCACACATCTTTATTCTTGATTGAAGGGGCAAAAATTTTTGTTTTCCACAAAGTTAATCAAGAATTAAGACGTGTCATCTCAGGTAGTAACTAACTCAACATTTTTATTGTCTCTTAATAGGTTATTCAAAACCCCCAACAAGAAAGTCATCTGCCTTAAGAAAGGGATACAAGGAGAGTCATCTACCTTAGGAAAGGGATACACCATCATCGGTCATGAAAGTCAATCTGCCTTAAAAAATGGATACACATACACCTTCCCCAGTAAAGTCACCAAATGGGTAAATGCTTGACGATACAAGGGTTTAGGTGAGATGTTAACAGAACATCTCTAAGGGCGATAATGATTTAAGCGAGGCCTCGATATGGTGCCTTTAAAATGATGATTGGGAGATGCATGTAACTTGCTCATGGGTAAGTATTGAATGAGACATACATGGGATATCTCTAGAAAAAGGGCAATAACATGCGAAAGTAAAATAGATAGTCGAGATATCAAGGTGACACCTCTTAAAATAGACAACGTAACAACTTATCATGGATACAGGACTAAAAGGCAATATTGGTGGGATATCATCTTTAAAGGGGTTTGCCTGAATCTAGCGACCGCTATATGAAACACCTCATGAAAAGACTTAGGGGAAATGAATAAAGCACATGAGATAGACTTGACATATTATAGTGAATGACCTGGAAGTGTTTATTATGGCAACATTTAGCATGACAACATTTAGCATGGCAATATTTATAGCACAACAATGGGGGTTAGTTGACACATAGGTGGCAATCATTCCTCCAGCCTTGTACATCCCATCTCCTTATTACTCCACGCGAAGGGTAAAGCTTTTAAATCTAGTCTTGGCTTTAAGAATTTTAAAATCCATATGAAATAACCAAGCGCGACCTAAACTATTAAATGTCATAGGGTAGTCATAAGGGAAAGTTGCTAGGCTACTACATGCAAGCTTATAGTCGGGTTACTGATGAAGAAGGTTCCCATGACATTGCAGCACCCCAATTCTCGTGAAGAATATTGGCAATACTATCATGAGTGGTTACCCGATAGGCGACCCTAAGTCCCGTGAAGAATCAAAGGTGAAGCTTTGCTAAAGTAACGCAGTCAATAATAGGGGTGATCCTATTGCAAAGTACAAAAAATCTAACTACTGTAATAAACATGATGCATAAAATAAACTGTATCGGGTTAATCTGGCTAAACAAATTTTTCAGTATTTGTCAAATCTCTTAAACGGTTTTTAAAGAAAAGATCCCTAACAGAGTCGCCACTATGAGCAGACGACGTTTTCGAGCGCAGACAGACCGTATTTTCTTTATAGGGTCAATTAGGGTAAGCCGAGGCAACTTTCCTTTTTGGGACAATCAAGGCATTAATTATAGGCAACTGAGGCAACTGAGGCAACTTGATAACTCGATTGGGGGTTTAATAAATAGAATTGGTAGAAGAGAATATAAAATAGTTTATAAAATAATGTCAAAAAGATTCATGGAGCTAAATCCATAATTTAAAATGTAGAGTCGCCACCTCGATTAGCTCTTCTAAGAAATTCTTATATAGCACTGTCCCAAGAACAAAACTATACCTTAATTTAGAGATTTGGGTCCGGATGAATTACTTATTCTATTTGTTTAGCCAATTTAAAATTGAAATACCAAAATTATTCATTAAATGTCAAACATATTACCTACATTCATTTTAAGAAGTGAGATGAGAAGAAGAGCTATTCTAATCAAAACACACCACCTCAATGTGGTCATGGAATCATTTTATGCAGTTACCGCATGCTTATCACACATAATACAAAATAAATTAATTCTGAGCAATTATCATGCAAATGAAATGTTAAAACAAGAATATTGTATTTTGACCCGGACTAAGTAGCAATGTTGATGTCAAAGATCATGGTGTCGTTCTTCCAACATAACGGCGCCCATGAGCACGGGATTTTAACGATCCTTCTCACGAAATGATGATGAGAGCTATATTATGCATCCTTCTATAGGTGTTATCTACTTGGAGTGATTTCATTGCAGTTTGGTCAAGCTTTGTCAAATCTAAACCTCAGAAAACTAGCACCTAATCCCTAAAAGATCTAAAATGGTCAAAACCGGTCAAAACTAGTCAAAACCGGTCAGTTTCAGGCAATTTTGGGCTGTTTTGAGAAGTTTCAGGCAAAATCGATCGAACTGATCCATACGGGTCGACTTGGATCCGTACCATTCCGTACGGATCCGTACATGTCAACCCAGATGCGTACGGGTGGATCGGTTAGACCCATATGGATCCATCCCATCCGTACCAGTCCAAAAACTTCCTAAATTGGCCAATTTGGTACTAACGGTACCCGTACGGGTCCAGGCAACCCTTACTGGTCCTCCAGATGCCCAAATAATTGGTTTTAATACCCAAATCAGCCATGAACAAATATAATTTGCCATATGCAAATATAATTTGCCATAAGTGAATATAATTTGCCATATGCAAATATAATTTGCCATAAGAGAATATATTCTGCCATAAGCATATATAACTTGACATAAAAGAATATGATTTACCATAAAAGCATAAAATCAACCATTTAATGAGTTCAGACCTATTTTTTCCCTGATAAATAGAGGACATTCCTCACCTATTCAACACACAACATACACAACTAAGAAATCATAATAGAAAGCAAACACTACTATAGGGAAATTATTCTAGCAAAGTTCTTGAGGTTATAGCATGGGCATAGAAGAGGTATAAAAGTTATAAAATAGGGGGAAAATCATTCCACATTGGTTTTGCCCACATTTTATTCCTTTCTAACTTCATAATTAGGATTGGAGGAGATTTTGTCCATACAAATACTCACCTAAACAATTCTAAATCCATCATTTCATCATCTACTTTGACGAAGTTTCCATTCGGCATTGGAATCGCTCTAAAATGGATTCACAATGTAAAGGTAACGCTCCTAAGTTTCAAAGAGACTCACATATCAATTATTTATTTATCGTTCTCTATCTATTCAATTCCATTTGTTCTTTCATTCTTGTTTTAGGTCTGGTACTAACCCATATGAGCTATGTTGGCACCTTATGTCCTTAGGGATATTAAACTGGTGCGCCATACTCATACGAAAGGAAATCCCATTTTTATTTCATTTGTTCTCCATTAATCTACTCATTAAATCAAATTAAGTTTCTACTACGGACTAGTCAGGACCCCTACGGGGTCCCCCATACCCATACCGGTCCTCCCCTATAGCTGTATGGGTCCCACCCAACCGTACGGGTACTGGCCCCCAAGCAGAACCCAGAATTCCATTTTAACTGGTTAAAATAATTCCAGCTCACAATTTCCAAGCTATCATTTGCACTAATAATCCGGTAAATCAATCCACAAAAGTTAAAATGTGTTTTTATAACAAAATATGTTAAAGACCAGTTATTTCTCTCCGATCCTAGAAGTCATCCGGGCACTATCAATTGTAAAACCGCCACGCTAACATAATCACATTTTTCCCAATAAAATGTCGACTTATAATATGCTATAAATTGTTCTAATCTTCGTGGATGCAGGGGAATTTATTTTTATTTTGTTTTATAATTTAGAACAAATGTATAGGTTCTCTCGCACTCCCCCATTTTCCCCCGGTTGTAATTTTTATTCGCCCATTTACTACTTGTGCTTTATTATAAACTGTTGCGTGCATGAAAGAGTGTATAAAAATAGATTTATGTGATAATTCCCTAAATGATGAAAATAAAACGATTTTTCGCGGTGAATGTAATTTGACTTAACCAAATGAGAAATAAGTGACTCATCTGATGCCCAAATCTCTGATCTAATAGGTATGAGTCTCTCGCCCAATGGGAACCATACCAAAACTCTAGTGGTGACTCTATCATTTGTATCGAGATTTGGGTCTCGATTGTTTTATTCATTAAAATTTGCTATTTGTGTAAACTTAAACTAAAAAAGTTTTATCACACCTAAATCCAACCAACCCCCAAGTGGGCCCCCTGCCTTTCACATTGGCGCCAAGGGAAACCTACACGTCATCGACACCTCACAGTGGCGACTCCGTCGTGGATATAATTTTTAAATTGCAAAATTTTGGTTTGTTTTTTAAAAGCTCAAAAGATTAAGATGAGCACCAAAAATCATTCAGTTAATTCAACCCGATTTATTTTTCATCATTTAGGAAAATTATTACACTCTATCTTAGATGCACTCTATCTTTATATATTAACTGAACCATGCATCATTGTGCATGCCTCATGCATAATCAAGCCCATGCATGTATGGATCATATGGTCCCTACCTGAGTAAGAATCAAAGCTTGGCAACCATCTCAAGTTCATTTGGTCCGCATTTAAGTTTCTACTCAACTGAATTTAGTTCAATTATGGGTTTAATCTCCTCCTCCATCTCCTATTAATCCATCATCTAGTTAGTTTGGATAGTTGGGTTCAGTTTATCCATATGGTTTAAGAGGAATGACAGATCTACCAGCCGTTAGTAGATCTATTTAGCTTAGCCAAGGATTTATGCTATTAGTGTTTCAGTTTGGGGGATCTAGCTAAGGTCCCAACTGCGTAGGCACACCGAAGGGGATAGCCTTCCATCCTCCAACAGGTCTACCCTTTGGTGTGACTACAAATTCTCAACAACCTTCACCTACGGTCTAAGCCACAAGAGGGAAAGATTGGACCCCAAAAAGGCTGAAACATGGGAAATATTTGAAGAATTGCAGTACATTGATGAAGTAGAAAGAGGACTAGTGCCAATACAAATAGAGGCTCATTATTAAGAGACTACCGATTCATCGATGGATCCTACCGAGATTAAAGATGAAGACCCTCCACATCGGGAGGATGATTCCAAGGATGAGGTAACCTTTTAATGTTGTTAGTATTTTGATTCAAACAATGCCACTTATAAAGCATATCATAAATAAATTGATGCATTCACATTATGTTTGAGCATTTCATTCTTAAAGATATCAAGCACTCATACAATCAATATTCTTAAAATTTTCATCATGTTTATTAAAGAAGTTGAATTTGAGTAGATAGTAAATGTATAAGATTCCAATGGTTAAAACTTACCACAAAAAAAGAGAGAGATAAAAAGTCCTTAGTAAACATGATAGCCTTGGGTCTTAGCTCATCTTTTTTCAAAAGGGGGGAGGAAGATACACATCACTAAGAAAGAAAGCCAAAAAAAAGAGGAAGAAAATAGAGGAAGAAATACTTCACATCAAAAGCACCATTGAAGGAAATGATGTTACAATATAAATCCAAAATCAAGGCAAGCTTAAATCTAATGCTCTTCCAAAACCATCAAAAGGGTAAGCCATCACATCCAACAAATGGGCATTTCTTATCAATGTGGGTACCTCCCTTGGACCTATATTCCCATCAAAATATCCCTCTAAAAAATGCTTTCTCCGTTTGTTCAATCCCTCACTCTATATAACGATCCCTAAACCTTCCCAAAAGAGAAAACAATGTCCATTCTAACACTAAATTGCCCAAGCTTACAATGATAGAATCGGATACCCAAAGCAACCCCTCAAGGCAGGTGATTTAGTTCATAAACAATTATGCCTAGTCAACACTGATACTAGAAGCAAGTTCAGGCCTAATTGGGAAGGGTCGTTGGTGGTTGAGGAAATCCTGGGTAAGGGAGGAATTAAGCTCACGGATAGAAATGAGTTTGTGAATCCAGTGAATCAAGAAAGTCTTAAGCGCTATCACGTCTAGGTTAAAAGAAATAAATCACAAAAAACCAGCGCATCACAAAAAGGAATAAAGAATAAATCACCCAGAGAGGGGTCCTCTACTACTCGGGCAAAAATTAGGGTGCAACTCGCTGATCGGTATTCAATAAATCGGTCATGCAAAAGTTAGGGTCCTCCAATAAGAATAAAGCCCACTAAGTTGAAAACCCAAAAAGGGTGGCTTAGGCAAAAGGTAGGGCATCGAGAGAAAAAACGCCAGTTGCTTTTTGGAAAATCTGTAAAAGGACAAAAAATGGGTAAGGGTTAACCATTGGAAACTATTACCATTGCCTATGTACTCAAATTTAATTTCATTGATGAACATGTTATGATTTGCTAAGAATCCTGGTCTTATGAATGCATGCATGTCTTTAGGTGAAATAATCGCAGGTATGTGAACAGCAGTTTCTTGTCTACATTTTGCGCTCTTTATTATTATCTGTACTACACTTATCATTCAATAAAAGACAAAAATACCGATAGGTCACAAAAAAAAATAATGCCTATGTAAAAGTCGGAAAAATTCTGCTGAACTGAGCCGCCAAGGATAGTGCAGGCAAAAGTTAAGACAAAAGAAAAGAAAGAGAAAGTCCACTGGGTTGAGCGGCCAAGGACAATTCAGGCAAAAATTAGGACAAGAAAATTATAAAATCAGTTCGATAGATCGTAACACATCAATCGGTCTACGCAAAAGTTAGAACTCAATTCAAAAATGCTAGTATTTTGCACTTACTTTTGTTCTTCAAGCATCATTTGTAATAGCAATGTTTCACAGTTGGGATCCCTCAAGTTTAGTTTTCCCACTGTGAAGCTACTTGATAGCACATATATCATCTGAAGTGCCAAGTGCTTCCACTAGCATCAACCAGCTTGCACCATGTTATAGTTTGGACCCTAAAAAAACACACCCCTAGTGCGCAAAGTGTGAATCTAAACTAACAAATCTCGGTAGTGCTTATTGGTCTAAGTCAGGCCAGTCTTTTAGTAATCTAGAGCTTTGAAAGTTTGGTTACTAGTCAATTCATCAGCAATTTGAGCCTTTACCAAAGAAGGACAAGACATCAATATCCTTGAGGCAAGGGAACAATCAAGGACCCAAACAAGTAAGAAAAGCATAGCCTAATCTAAGCTATTGGGGGGTCTTGTCCCTGGTACTCATCCTGAGTCTGATCCTGTGCATCCACTAGCAAGTCATCCCTATCTATCATCACATGATACACTGCCCCACTAGCATCTGTAGCAGGCAGATCAGGAACCCTAGTTTCCAAAGCTCCTAATATACTCCCAGCAGTAATATTGATATCCTCTACATGCTGCTCTACCTCATGGTTAGCTCTCACCACCTGAGTGGCCACCGGCGCACCTAATAAGCCAAACTATCCTCCTCTAAAGAAAGAAAAAGCCTGCTAGATCAAAAACTCGAAAGGGCAGTCCCGGCAAAAATTAAGGCAAAGAAAAATAAAAGAAAAAGCCTGCTAGATTGAAAACTCGAAAGGATGGTCCAAGCAAAAGTTAAAGCAAAGAAAATAGAAACGGTCCGCTGAACTGAGCTGTCAAGGAAAGTCCAGGTAAAAATTAGGATGAAAAGAAATGAAAATAAATGTTCAATTGGTCATCTCACATCGAATGGCCTATGCAAAAGTTAGAACATCAGTTAGTCCCCTCACTACGAAATCACTTGATGGCACGTATCCCCAAGAGTGTTAATTTCAAACAAGCCAAACTTGGTCTCATTGTTAGCTATACCAAGTGCTACGGGTCTACAAGCGGTAAGATTCAATGATCTCAGTTCGGGAAAAAAAATTAGCATGCATAAAAAATTAAATTTGGAAAGTACCTATCCAAGTTTACACCAAAGTAAGCCACGCAGGGCTGAAAAGTATCAAGCGTTGAGAAAGTTAAAGTACATCTTAATCTAAGCTATGGGGGATCTTGTCCCTGGTGATCCTCTGAATTCTGGTCATGTGTATTCGCCAACAGGTCATCCATGTTAATCATAACATAGTCCTCAGTCACTATAGCACCCTCAGCAATAGCATCGGCTCCCCTAGCATGATGGTCTACCTCCTGCTTAGCTCCGCCCCTTTGAATCACTATTGGTTCCACTCGGTAGGAACAAAGGTCATCGTTGGACACAAAATTATATGGCTCCCGTGTCTGTCTGTTCTTAGTCATCCAAACCAGTTGGCCCCCCAACACCTCAAACTCAGCCCTTGCCTGAGCAGCCTCCGCTCTAGCCCTCTCCAACTCCTCCTCTAGTTGCCTAACGCAGTCGGCCTTAGTAGTGGCTACTAGCAATTGCTCCTCAGCTCGCTCCTCAGAGGCATCCAAATCTTGAGCGGACTTACCACGCTCCATAGCCAACAGAGTCTGTAATGAAAAACCAGAGGATCAGTACACATATATAAATGTTCATACATCATGCATCATGCATTGTTTAGCTTTAAGTTTTTTAGGTTTGAACTTACCACGAGGGTATCCTAAACCAATGTCTGATCCAACACCGGGAAGAAGGATAAGTCTCATTTGGACATACACTGTCCATCCATACTTGTGCGAGTTCACAAAAAGCGTATGAGTCCTCTTTTCAGATTCAAGTCAAGGTTCTCACAATGGTGAAGCATAACAATGTCACAAATGCCATTACAAAGGCATGCTGGTCAAACTCGGGTTCCACTTAAACCCATTCTCAGCCATACAGGTCCCCAGTAGGTGTATGCATCTCATCTAATAGCTTTCTCACGAGTCAACATCAGGCGTATATGTCCCTTCCCATCAGATTTACCACCCGTACAGGTCCTCTCTAGTGGATCGCTTGTCATACGAGTCCCAACTCTAGGATAGAACAGTTTTCCAAGTAAAACTAGCAGGGACACACCATATCCAAATTGGGGCAAACCCCACTTCTCAAACCCTATTATTTTAGCTAATTAAGGGCAAAACCCCTAGCTCACCTTGATCCTTGATTGAAAGGGCAAGAGTTTTTGTCTACACAAAGTCAATCAAGAATCAAGGTAAGTCATGTCAAAGCAATTGCTAACGTGAATACCTTTTCATGTACAGGTTCAATCAAGGTGAGGATCCCCAAGCTATCAAACATCAAAGGGCAATGATCCCTACAAGATAAGAGATTTTGGCCCAAACCAAGGAAGTGTTAACCTAGAAGAAATCCTCAGCAAAAAAATCATCTAGGAAGACACCTCCCCAGCAAAGAAGTCAATTGGGGGGTGTCCCTCCATTCTCCAGTAGTGGATACCATCTAGTGGCTTCCCCCCATCATCTAACACCTTAGGGGTAGCTACCCTAGGGGAAATCCCCAAAGGGACACCATCGAGTGGTATCCCTCTATCATCAAACACCCTAGGGGAACCCACCCTAGGGGCACCATCGAGGGGCATCCCCTATCATCAAACACCCTAGGGGAACCCACCCTATGGGCACTCCCTAATGAGGAACCATCAAGGGGAATCCCCCCCTCATCAAAACACCCTAGGGAAACTCCTTAATAGTGCCAGTGAGGGGAAGGGGCATAGCAAGGGCATCCCGGTTTGAGTTGGGGCCAACCCATCATCACTAAAGTCAATCTTTTCTTTTAATTAGGGTAAGTCCTGACCCAAATATATCAAATTTTTACTGACCAGTTCCATTATCATGTACAGGAACCCAAGGAAAGGTATCTGTAGGAAAAGAAAGAATTCCCCCAGCCACACTGCCACCTAAAGGGCATCATTCAAAGGACATATCCAACAAACATGCCGTTTATGGGGCACCAGCTAAGGGAAATCTTCCTAAGAAGCATTCCCAGCAACTAGACCATTGGAGGGATCATTTCCCCCAACAAGTGAACCATCTGAGGGGCATCCCCCCAATCGGTCAAGCCACCTAAGATAATTTCCAGGGCCCCCTCGGTAGCTGAATTTCTTTTTCTAAGGGACAACCCCTAGTAATCCAAGTCATCTAGGAGACTTGCTCCCAAGCAGTTAAGCCACCCATATGCTATTTCCCCTCGATAGTCATGCCACTCTAGGGGCATACCAAAGCAGAATTGAGACCAACCTAACATTTCTTCACTCACTCTTTACAGTTAATTAGGGGCAGAACCATAGTATATCTTAGGTCAAATTCTGATAAAACTTGATTTTCCTCAGTAGGTCAGATAAGTCAAAACCTAAATGCCAACCAAAGAGGCACCTTTTCTCCAGCAGAGCATCCACATCAGGATATCTCATTCCCCAGTAGATGGAACATTCAAGGGGCATTCATCCAATCCCCACAAAGAATCAATCCTTGTCCCTAAAGGCTGGGCGGTTAGAGAAACAATTCACCCAGTCAGAAGATTACTTGATGAACATCAACCCCAAAGCCCCCTAAGGGCAAATTTCTAGAGGCGCCCCCTAACTAGTCAGGCTTTCTCGACATGGTTTCCAAGGATACTCCCCAGGAGCTAGGATTTCCCAGGAACACCTTCCTTTAAATAATTGAAATTTCCCTTATGCAGTATCCCTCCAGCAATCCATATAGACTAGTCATTCAAAAGCTATCTCTATAGTAGTCAGCTCACTAGGGTCACCCTGATTCGTGTTGGGAGAAACCTAACATTTCTAAACATAGTTTATAGTTTATTCAGCGGCTAACCCCCATCCATACATCTTCATTCTTGACTGAAGTGGAAAAAAAATTTTACCACAAAGTCAATCAAGAATTAAGATGTATCATTTCAGACAATAACTAACGTAATGTTTTTATTATCTTTTTGGCAGGTAGCTCAACACCATTAGCAGGGGAGTCATCCACCTTAGGAAAGGGATACACTAGTAGTACTAGAATCATTCACCTTAATAAAGGGATGCAATATTACCTAGGATAGCCATCCACCTTAGGAAAGGGATACATCAGCATCAGGAGAGTCATTCGCCTTAGGAAAGGGATACATCATCAATAGGAGAATCATCAGCCTTAGGAAAGGCCTGCAATATCAACCAGGAAAGTCGATCTACCTTAAGAAAGGGAAACGAGGAGAAGTCATCCCCTTAGGAAAGGGATACACCAGCATCAGTTAAAGGAAAGTCATCCGGCTTAAGAAAGGGATATGCACAGCAAAGGAGAGATGTTTGCCTTAAGAAAAGAATACCAAGGAAAGGAGTTTGCCTCAAGAAAGGAACCAACCCATATTATAACATTATAAAGACCTCTATAAAGGCAAACTAGTTAGACTTAGGCCCAATTCAAGCCCATCCCCAGTACGTGTACAGGCCCTCACTTCCATTTTCTAACTAGATTTATTACCAAGAGGGATTGCCAGCCAGTAGAAGGGGCACAAAAAGTCAAGTTGGGACCAATCCAGCATCTCTTCACTCAATCATTATAGTTAAATTTGGGGCGAGCCCCCTAGCTCACCTTGATCCTTGATTGAAGGGGAAAAAATATTTTGTTTTCATAAAAGTCAATCAAGAATCAAGGTAAGCCATTTTTTAATTGATCACTAACAAGGATGGTTTTTGTGTACAGGTCCATCTCGAGCACAGGAAATTCTCTCTACCAAAAAAATCTTACAAGAAGAGATTTCCCCTGGAGAAAAGAATTTGCCAAAAGAGTGTTACTATACTCCCCCATCGTGGAGCCAATCTAGGGGCATCCCCCCATTTTCCAGTAGTGGAATCATTTAGTCAAAGGGCATTCCCCCCATTCCCCAGCTGTGGAACCAGTCAATCTGGGGGTATTCCCCCATTGTCAAGCCCTTCAAGGGGCATTCTTTGAGAGGCGCCCTTCCAAGGGGCATTTCATTCCAAAGCGATCGGGACAAACTCAATAGTTCTTACACTTAGTATTCAGTTTATTTTAGGGGCTAACCCACATCCACACATCTTTATTCTTAATTGAAGAGGCAAAAATATTTTTTTTTCACCAAAGTCAATCAAGAATAAAGATGTGTCTGCTTAGACAATGACTAACATGGCGTTTGATTATTGTCTTTTTATAGGTCATTCAAAATCACCAGTTAGGAAAGTCGATTGGCCTTAGGAAAAGGATACATCAGTTAAGATAGTCGATCCACCTTAAGAAAGGGATACAACATCAATCAGGAAAGTCGATCCACCTTAAGAAAGGGTTACACCATCAATCAAGAAAGCCGATCTGCCCTAGGAAAGGGATTCACCAGCCAGGAAAGTCGATCCACCTGAAGAAAGGGACTTAGACACTTTCCCTAATAGAGCCACTAGGGATACACAGTAGCAAAGGAAAGTCAACCATCTCAAGAAAGGGATACGCATCGGCAAAGGAAAGCCATCCGCCTCAAGAAAGGGATACGCATCGGTAAAGGAAAGTCATTCGCCTCAAGAAAGGGATACACATTAGCAAAGGAAAGTCATCTGCCTCAAGAAAGGGATACGCATTAGTAAAGGAAAGTCATCCACCTCAAGAAAGGGATACGCATTGGCAAAGGAAAGTCATCCACCTTAAGAAAGGGATACGCATCAGCGAAGGAAAGTCATCCGCCTCAAGAAATGGATACGCATCGGCAAGGAAAGTCATCCACCTCAAGAAAGGATACATATCAGCAAAGGAAAGTCATCCGCCTTAAGAAAGGGAAACATATTAGCAATGAAAGTCATTCGCCTTAAGAAAGGGACACTCAGAAAAGAAGTTCGCCTCAAAAAAGAACTCACCCATGTCATCACCTTAGGTATGATTTCTAAACCCTCGCTCACATCGTGAGATCATACAGATCCGTATCTGTAGTGATCCCACAAGGGGCAGTCTGTGAGCACTGGATTTTAATGATCCTTCTCATGAAATGATGATGAGAGCTAAATTATGCATCCTTCTACAAGTGTTATCTAATTGGAGTGATTTCAATGCAGTTTGATCAATCTTTGTCAAATCTAAACCTCAGAAAACTAGCGCCTAAGCCCTAAAAGGTCTAAAATGGTCAAAACTGGTCAGTTTCAGTTGATTTCAGGAAGTTTTAGGAAGTTTCGGGCAAAACTGGTTGGATCGGTCCATACCGATCCATACTAGTCGCACGGGTCGACCTGGATCCATACCGATCTATACGAATTTGTATAGGTGGATCGGTTGGACCCGTATGGGTTTAACCCATCCATATCGGTCCGAAAACTTCCTGAATTGCCCAATTTGGTACAAACGGGACCTGTACGGGTCTAGGCCACTCGTACCAATCCCCCAAATGCCCAAACAATTGGTTTTAATACCCAAATCAGCCATATACAAATATAATTTACCATATACAAATATAATTTGCCATAAAAGAATGTATTCTGCCATAAACAAATATAATTTGACATAAAAGAATATGGTTTACCATAAATGCATAAAATCAGCCATTTAATGCGTTCAGACCTATTTTTCTCCCCATAAATAGAGGCCATTCCTCACCTATTCAACACACAACATACTCAACTGATAAATCATAATAGAAAGCAAATACTACTATAGGGAAATTATGCTAGCAAAGTTCTTAAGGTTATAGCAAGGGCATAGAAGAGGAATAGAATTTATAAAATAAGGGGAAAACCATTCCACATTGGTTTTGCCCACATTTTATTCCTTTCTAACTTCATATTTAGGATTGGGGGAGATTTTGTCCACACAAATACTCACCTAAATAATTTTAAATCCATCATTTCATCATCTACTTTGACAAAGTTTCCATTTGGCATTGGAATCGCTCTAAAGTGGATTCACAACGTAAAGGTAACACTTTTGAGTTTCAAAGAAGGTCACATCTCAATTACTTATTTATCGCTCTCTATCTATTCAATTTTATCTATTCTTTCATTCTTTTTTTGGGTCTAGTCCTAACACATTCGAGCCTTATTGGCACCTTATGTCCTTAGGGATATTAAATTGGTGTGCCATACTCATACAGAAGGAAATCCCAATTTTATTTCATTTCTTCTCCCTTAATCAGCTCATTAAATCAAACCAAGTTTCTTCTTGAGACCAAACATGACCCGTACTGGTCCCTCATACCCATATCAGTCTTCTCTAGTAGCCATACGGGTCCCACCCACACGTGCGAGTACTGAGTCCCAGGCAGTTTCCAAATTTCCATGTCAACAAGTTAAAATTAATCCAACTCACCATTTTCCATGCAATCATTTTCACTAATAATCCAGTAAATCAACCCACAAAAGTTAAAATGTGTTTTTATAACAAAATACATTGAAAACCAGTTATTCCTCTCTGATCTTAGAAGACGTCAGGGCACTATTGATCGTAAAACCGCCACGCTAGCATAATCACATTTTTTCTAATAAAATGTCGACTTATGATATGCTATAAACTGTGCTAATCTTTGTGGATGTAGGGGAATTTATTTTTATTTTGTTTTATAAGTTAGAACAAATTTATAGGTTCTCTCGCATTTCCCCATTTTCCCCCAATTGTAATTTTTATTCCCCCATTCACTGCTTGTGCTTTATTATAAATTGTTGCATACATGAAAGAGTGTATAAAAATAGATTTCTGTGATAATTTCCCAAATGATGAAAATAAAATAGTTTTTCGCGGTGAATGTAATTTGAATTAATGAAATGAGAAATAAGTGACTCATCCGATACTCGAATCTCTAAACCAATAGGTATAAGTCTCCCGCCCAATTGGAACCTTACCAAAACTCTTTCCTAAGTAGATAACTTGGGTGGCGACTCTATCATTTGTATCAAGATTTGGGTCTCCATTCTTTTATTCATTAAAATTTGCTATTTTTGCAAATTTGAACTAAAAAGGTTTTGTCACGTCTAAATCCAACCTACCCCCCAGTGGAGCCCCGTCTCTCACACTGGCGCCAAGGGAGACCCACACATCATCGACACCTCATAGCGCCGTGACAAAATTAGTAATTCAAAGAATTAAGGAGATGATAGGATGGCAAATATGGCAGGCAATTTCAAAAATCAAGGAGAAATGGAAAGAGATGTATAGAAAAGTGTACTAGGGGTCGCAAGCTAATCCCTCGAACAAAATTACCACAAAGAGCTCTTACCCGCTCAAATATTATTAATAAAATTGGCAAGTAATGGAAATATCAAGAAAGGAAAATGATGTATGATTAAGAATGAAGCATGGAATAGATAAAAGTGGAATATGAATTAACTATGACATAAAAGAATTAAGCATGAATTAATTGCATAATTGAAAATGAAAATGGAGTAAAATGGGAAATGAAACATAACATAATTATAATTGGAAATGAAGTATAGATTATTTACATTTTTGGAATGTGAATTAATTATGTTATGGAAACCAAATATAATTAATCTATATTTTGGAACTAAAATATAGACGTTTTATATTATGGAAACGAATTATAAACAATTTATAATATGGAATATAAATAATTTATAACATATAATATAAACAACTTATACTATGGAAATGAAATATAAGTAATTTTTATTATGAGTTCATTAGATTATCATTGGTGATGGAGCGTGAGATGAAGATGAGACGTAAATAAAGTGGATTGGTTTATAGTCAAGTTCAATTGTAACAAGTTTAATTCAATTAATGTAGCATAAATTGAAACTTAATAAATTGAAGCAAGAAATAAATTAAAATGATTATTTTAGTCTCAGATTGTATACCATTTCATTGTAAAATCGGTTGTTGGATCTAAAATTATACGAGAATAGCCTTGTGGAGAGTGATTAGACTGGAAGAGGAGAGTTAAAGGTCGATAAAAAAAACTAGGCAAAAATAAATTCCCCTCTTTATTCTAAACTTGCTAAAAACTCGGAAATATCTTGAACTGAATTTTGATAACAACTTTCCTAGAGTAAATTTCGTAGAATAGATTTGATAGATGATAATTGTATATGAAAAAATAATTTTAGACCTCTATTTATAGTGAAAATGAGAGGTTAAATCGAGTAAAATAATTAATTCTCTAACTGAATGGGAAAATTGAATTATTTTAGATTTATTTTTTGCCTAAAAATTAATACCGGTACCATTTTTAGTGATGTCGGTACCGGTTTTGGTGGATCTAAAATTGGAATTTTTTAATTGAGTCGATTAAAACTAAACAGGAATTAATAGATAGCGGTACCATTATAAAGTATAACAGTATCTGTGTCTACTAAAGATGGTACCGGTGTCAAACGACAGGGTACACCTCATGACTATTTTTAGGGTTTTTGACAAGGGTACGAGGGACGGAATGTATTTTCTCAAGGTCAATTCCCATCAATTAATTTCAGACTTAACATTCTGTCCCTTATTATACAATAAGCACAAGGGTACATGTGTCTACTAAAGATGGTACCGGTGTCAAATGACAGGGTACACCTCATAACATTCCCATCAAGAAGTTATCTATTATGATAGAGCCAATCTTTCATCATTGACTAGCGGCGTGAGAAAATTGTGTGCTCACAGGATGAAGATGAGTACCAAAAGAGAGCTTCTTCATTGCAAGGACCACTTTTGTCTGAAAAATTTTGAATAGAATAGACTCTGATGTAATCTTTTGTGCTTATTGTAAACTTAGTATAGGTTACCCAAATGTTGATCTATACTTAAGTTATCTATAAAAAAAAGTGATTATCAGTTCTGTTTTAAGTTAAGATCTTCTTAATGTTGGGAAACAATGATCAGGAAGAAGTCAACTCAAACCAACCATTTGGACAATATGTTTGAAGAAAACAAAATGCCGAAGTCCAAGAAAGGATCCAGACAAAATATTGAAACCACAAATCCCTAAGTCCAAGAAGAAAGCATTCGATTAAAGTTTGGAAAGGAAACAAACTTCTAACCCCTTGAAGATAGCATCCGGAATAGATCATCATTGAATAGCAACTGGAATAAGATTGAGTCTGAAGTCATCCGGAAGACTCAATTCCCAAGACAAAAGGAATTTTCAAATATTCAAATTCCCACCAACATTGGTCTGAAGTCAACATTTCCTTGGAAAGAGAGAAAGCGATAGCTTGCACGCAAATTATAAAAGGATAAAAGGATTGAAATAGAGAGAGAAAAAGGCAACAACCTTTTTAACCTAGACCAATTATATGGCGTGTGGAGCTCAAACAACTAACAAAGATACCTAAAATTTTGCAGTACACAAAATGCCAAATAAATGACGACTGACACCTTTGTCTCGTCAATCCCAATAATTCAAATGGGCCAATCAATGAGACTAATAGACAAATCAATGGCTCCACAAGTGCTAACTCATATCTAATCAATGGTGAAGATCCAACACTATTCCAATGGTACACAACGGCTACATTTATAATCAAAGCCTATAAAAGGGAAGCTTCACAAGTTGAGAAGATGTTGGTGGATTTCACACAAGCTATTACATTAAGAATTCAAGCTATTCAATCAGTAACCTTAATCCCTCCAAGAACCAATCACTCAAATATGTTTGTAAGGATTCTCAAGTGACATTATAAACTTGAAGAATCCAAATCCCCAAACCTTTGATAAAACAAAGTGTAAAAGATCTCCTACTTAGGTGAGTAGTGAGATTGGGACTCATCTTGAACTAGAGATTTTGAGCGGTATATCTCTATAGGACTCAGCTTAGACTTAGGTAGTTTAAGTGGTATATCTTGCTGAAGAGAGAGGACTCATCCAGAAGTTGGTGCTTTTGGTGGTATATCCTACTTCCGGAAGAAAGGTCATCTTTCGAAGACAACGCGAAAGGACTCAGCTAAAGATCGGTGTCTTTAGTGGTATATCCTACATCCAAAGGAGAATAAATCTCTGGAGACAATTGTAAAGGCTTGAATTTCTACCCCTAAAAGGAATTCCACTAGTGGACTTAAGCTTAGAGGAGGATACTCCGAGGACTGGACGTAGGCGGGGCCGAACCATTATGAAACCCTTATGTTTGATTTTCTTTAACCTTTTTACTTTATTACATTATATTTCATATCTGCATCATCTAAATCCATTAACTCTAGACTAAAATCAAACACGCTACAGAAGACTTTTTAAAGTTTAAATATTCCGTAAAAAGGGTCATTCATCCCTTTTACCTTAAATATATACACATAGGGACCAACAAGTGGTATCAGAGAAAGTGCTCAAAACTAGAGACTTAAAAATCTTGAGTGAAAGATCAAACTTGATATTTAAATCAAGATGAGTTTCAACAACTCACAGCTTGTTCCGGAGGGTATGTCTATTACCCGACCTCCACTCTTTACCGATGAACACTACACATACTGGAAAAACCAGATGAAGAATTTCATTCAGGCCTAAAGCACGCTTGCATGGATGGCCATTAAAGATGGCCCTTATGTCCCTACCTATGAAGTTGAGGGTATCACCACCACAAAACCCTCTAATAAATGGGATGAGAATGATTATAAGAAAATGCATGAAAATCCAAATGCTATTAACATGCTTTACTATTCTCTTAGTGCAGTAGAATTCAACAAGATATCAGGCTGTGAAACTACACAAGAAATCTGGCAAAAGCTTAAAGTGACCTATGAAGGAACCAACAAGGTCAAGGAAGTAAGGATTGATCTCCTACAACAAAAACTTAATACTTTCAAGATTGAACCAAAGGAGTCAATCAATAGCATGAATACCAGATACACCAATCTAGTCAATAAAATGAAAAGGCTGGGAAAGGAGACCACTGAAGAGGAAATGGTGAAGAAGATCCTCCGGAGTCTCACCAAGGAATGGGATAACAAGAAGACTGCCATTGAGGAAGCTCATGACTTAAAATTTTATAGTTATGATGAGATCATTGCTAATCTCTTAACACAAGAGCTATCTTTGGAGAGATATAACTAACAAGAGAAGAGGCCTGAGGAATAGAAGAAAGCAATTGCACTAAAGGCAGATTCATCTGGAACAGAGTCCTCCGAATCAAAAAAAACAATCAAAGTCTTCTTATTGTAAAAATGATGACATGGTCATGCTGGGCAGAAGATTTGATAAATTCCTTAGAAAGTAAGAAAGGAGGTTAAGAAGAAGGTTCAGAAAGCCTAACTATAGAAAATGGAACGAAAGCAGCTCCAAGAAGGATAAGTACAAAAAGGGTCCGGAAGAAAAGAAAGACCAAGAAAAAGAGATTGGCGGCTTCGAATGTGGAGAAAAAGGATACTTCAAAGTAAAATTTTCTAAGCTCAAAAAGGAGAGGAGACACAAAAAGAAGGCAATGGTGGCCACATGGAGCAATAGCTAAAATAGCAGTAGCTCATCTTCTTCAAAAGGAGAGGAAACTGCTAATTGTGCATTCATGGCACTAACAGAGCCAGAAGCATAACCATTCAAAAGAGGAATAACTGAGAAGATTACTGAGCAAACATGTGAATCAGAGTGAGAGTCAGGCAATACTAAGGTATGCCTTAGATCCACAGAAGATCAACAAACATGGTACATTGATAGTGGATACTCAAGGCACATGGCTAGTGATGAAAAAGCCATCATCACTTTAACCCAGAGGAGAGGTGGAAAAGTAAGCTTTGGAGAAGGGATAGATCATTGGGCATGGAACTATTAGATCTCAATTAAAGATAGAATATGTTGCATTAGTTGATGGACTGAAGTTCAACCTGCTCAGTGTTGCACAACTCTGTGACAAAGGGAAAAAATTCACCTTTGACTCCGGAGGCTACTCAATCATTGATACTAAGTCAAATCAACTCATTCTTTATGCACCTAAAGTAAACAATGTCTATTCTGTAAAAATTAAAAATCAGGAAAAGAATATATGCTTGGTGTCTAAAGAAGAAGAATCATGGCTATGGCACTAGAGGTTGGGACATGTTAGCATGAACCTTCTATCCCAACTAGCCAAAAAGGAATTGGTTGTGGGTTTGCCTAAGGTTGCTTTTGATAAGGATCACATTTGCACAACATGTCAATTAGGTAAACTACTAGAAAAAGTTTCACTTCCATCTCCAATATACCTTCCAAGAGAGTTCTTGAACTCTTGCACATTGATCTTTTTGGCCCAATGAAGCTAAAGAGTTTAGGTAGAAGAGAATACACTATGGTTATAGTGTATGATTATTCTCACTATACCTAGGTTGCTTTTCTAGCTAGCAAAGATGAAGCCTTTGACCATTTCTCAAAAATATTTATTCGGATAGAAGTAGAACATGGCATAAGCATTGCACGCATCTGGAGTGATAATGGAGGAGAATTCAAAAATAAGCATTTTGCTAAATTCTATGAATCCAAGGGCATTGAGCACAATTTCTCTGCTCCTTATACACCTCAACAAAATGGGATTGTAGAAAGGAAAAATAGAAAAATAGTTGAAATGGCTTGAACAATGCTAAATGAGAATAGATTGTCTAAATACTTTCAGGGTGAGGCCGTAAACACTACATGCTATATTTTAAATAGAGCTCTCATTATAAAAACCATAGACAAAACCCCATATGAAATCTGGAAAGGAAGGAAACCCAAAATTGGGTACTTTAGAGCCTTTGGATGTAAATGCTACATCCTAAATGATAGAGAGTAACTAGGAAAATTCAATCCTAAGTCTGATGAAGCAATTTTCCTTAGCTACTCAGTACAAAGCAAAGCTTACAGAGTATATAACAAAAGAACTCAAACTGTGGTAGAGTCAATACTTGTAGATTTCAATGAGACTAACCATGCAGGAAAGAAAAGTCAAGATCAGGATGATACAATTCTGGATGAAGTAGAACAAGCAAAGGCTTAAGATCCTTTTCAAATAAAGAAGTACAGAGAAGAGGATTATCAACTCAACTTCGACTAAGATCTACCAAAATATGATCTCCATGTTGAAGAGATTAACTTTAATCATGGACAAGAACCAGAAGAAGGAGTGGATGTAAATGAAGATTAGGTTCCACAACCTCACGAAGAACCTCAAAGAGAGATCCAGACTTGCAAGGATTATCCGATTGAAGCCATTTTGGACAATGTCCAAATTCCAATTAGAACCAGAGGACAACTCAATAGAATGATGATTCATATTGTCTTTGTCTCTCTCATTGAGCCAAATAAATTCCAAGATATATCGAAGGAAGTTGTGCTTAGCCCATAGAAAAATGCTTTGAAAAAAGGAGATGGTCTGGGATCCAATGAGCACACTACTATAGTGGACTTAAAGGGCGAGGCCACTCCAGAGACTAGGGTGGACCATCAAGGGGAGAAAAAGGATAGTGGGAGAAATGACTCTCCAATTCTGAGGAAACCGGAAGTAGCTCTGGATCTAAAGAAGAGACTTCAACAGACAGTGAGGCGACGAGGAAAATCACCAAAGAGAAGATTCCACCAAACTTCTTTACCACCACAACTAAAAAGTGTGCATGCCACTGAATCTATTGGAGTAAGATACTCTTGAAGGGTAGAAAGATGATGAATTCAAGCCCATACTCCAAGACATATTCACAAAACTGATTTTAGTAGAGAAATTAATGAAAGACAAATCCATAGGACTAGACCTAAAGGCTGAGTTGTAGGGTATAAAGACCACAGTGAAGAACATTTAAAAGAGGGTGAATCAATTCCCAAATGCTGATCAAGTTACAAAAACCTCCCTCTAAAAAATCACTCTGGTTACAAATTAGCTCACTTCCAAGATAACAGAGGCAAACAGGTCTGCTACTCAAGCTGTTGCCGGAGAAGAAAATCAATGTGCAAATATCTTGGGACATATTACCTCTACCAACACTGAACTTAAAATAGAGATGAAGGAGTATATGGATATCAAGTTTGAAAACTTGCAAAAAATTTATCCCCACTACTCTTACTGAATTGTGAGCACGGGATTTTACAGTCCCTCTTGCAAGACGATGATGATGTATATTCGATTTTAATCCTCAATATAAGAATTCTTTTCAAATTTTTATTACCAATAAAAAATTCTTTACGAATTTTATTTTCAAAAAATTCAGTTCGGCGTGTCCGATAACGCATTCGGTGGGAGCTCGAACCGATGATTTGCACCCAAAAATTAATTTAGTCCTAAATACCTTTAAAATTCAAAAATAACCATAATTATTCAAAAAAAATTCCTGCTTAATCACTTTTTGGGTGGATATGACACCTTTTTCACCTTTTTAGGCTAGGTCATGCCTTGCTTTTCGGACCTAGCAAAGGTTGAAGTCGCCAGCGGCTTCAGCGATACTGCCGGTGGTATCATCCATGCCGCCGCTGGCCTAACTTCTGCAGGTAGACAGCTTTTGCCATGCTTACTCGATACCCATCGGTTAATCAAAAAAAGTCAGCTCTACCCGGATTTTAGCCTATATAAGGCCTCTTTCCAGCCATTTAAAGTGGTGGTCAACGTTAAGCTTGATAGTTTAGAGATTTTTAGGAAGAGATAGTTAGTTTTAGTGTGATAAGGTGAAGAAAAGGTAAGAAAAGAGGAATTACTCCATATTTTCTTAGTTTTTCTTCATTGAACTCTCTGATATTTAGCTTGAGATCAGTAGACTTTAGGTTAAAAGTCATCATAATAGGATTTAGAGACTTAAATCCCCCATTCACTACCCAAATCATCATTTTGATCTCCCCAGTGGTGTCATTTGGATCACGAAGAGGTGGATTCACAGTTGTAAGGTACAAATTCTGAGTCTCACAACTCTTCAGCTTTCATTTTAGTTATTTGTTGTGTTAATTTTCTATTTTGTGCTTAGTTTTGGGTTTTTGGTTGTTTTTCGACCGTTAACTGTTGTTACTGCAAGAAACTGAAGCCGCCGGTGACAAGCGAAGCCGCCGGCGGTATCACTCATGTCGCCAGCGACATTAGTGATACCACTAGAGGCTTCCTTTGTCAACAACGGCTCTATTTTCTTGTGTGACCCTTTCTTTATGGTACCCATAATGTTATCTCGTAGGCATGTGTAAGTGAAATTGCCAGTGGCATCATTGATGCCACCGACAGTATGACATTCTGGACAACAGGTTTATTTTCCTTCTATTTTTGACCTAGTTTCATTTCTAAAGCTAGCATGTACAGTACCTCGATGGGAATCCAGAATTCCCTGAAAATGGTCCAAACCCCTTAACATGTGGCATTTTCATTAATAAATTGGTTAAAATAATATTTTTGTCTAAAATGGACTTTTCCCTTAAATTCGTTTAGAAAATGAATTTTTCAAAGGGAACCTTTATTCCAAAATCAAAAATTTTTTAGCTAACCTGGTAGCTCTACCCCCGGACCCCGTCCAGGGCGCTGTCCCGGAACTTTGCGAGGGGGTACCGCCCCTCGACCCTCTCAGGGGCGCTGCCCCTAGGACCCAGCGAGGGGCTGCTTCCCCTCAGACCCCGCTATCAGGGGCACCGCTTTGTGTGATATACCTTGTATACGTGTCATATCTGTGCTGACCCTTTCACACAGGTAGATTTAGGATAGATGTATGTTAGGCCTTCGAGTATTTTATTTACTGTTTAAATAAATGTATATGATTTGAAAGCCTTGTAATAATTTTAATTTCCGCATTTTTATTTGCTAGATGACTGTAATAATTTATTTATCGCTTTGAATGCTTGCTAAAATGCGCTAACACAACATAATCAAAAACATAATAAATAGGGTGAATTAAAACTGATAAAAAAAAGAATGAAACTTTTAACTTGGTCAATGTAGAATAGATAGCATCATTCAAACACGGAATCTCTATTTAAGGTATGGTCTACCACCCGATGGGAAAATCATACCAAAATTTCCCGATTGAGCTGAACCAGGTGGCAACTTTGTCTTAAATACGGGATTTTGATCTCATGTCTTTTAAGCATTAAACATCACAATCACCATTATTTTCAAGGGATCGATCCTTCGGCCCGACTTCACAGCCCATCTAAAATGTCGTTCGCTCACATGAATCCTTCAAGGACATCTCCTCTGGTATAACCTCCCACACCAATGAGAAGAAAGCATTCAAGGATCAGCTCATGGGGTTTCTATAAAAGGAATTGCCAAAATATCCTTGAAAAAGCTATGGATTATATGAGCAGCGATTGCCAAACCCTACTCACCTCTGTTTCTGAGCTAATTGGCACTAGGAAGCAAACTTTCAATATTGAGCTCTAGCATATCAACTCCAGCATCCACAATGGAACTAAAACTTTCACGGATGAAATTAAATACTCAACACTGGTATGATTAAATTGAGTCTCACTGCTCGTTATACCTCTACTTCTACTCCTCCTCCGGTCATACTAGAAAGTCAACTTCTTCCCCTCTTTCAATAACTTGTCCAGAACATTGGGGACACAGGCTTTAACGATTATAAATGCTCACTTACTTTGCTTCGGGGGTTATTTTCATTCTTTGAAAAAGAGGATCAGGAATATGCCTTTTCCATACATCCTAACCTAACCAAGTCCTATGATTAGCTCGGGAAACTCATCAAACCAATCCACCTTGCACCTGCTATAGTTGATAAAATTATTGAGCAATGCTTGGCTCAAAATGAGGATTATACCATTCTATCCGGAGGCTGGGAGAACAAATGGAACAAAAGGACCTATATGGTAACTGACCCCCCGAAAGATGCAAACAAAAAGGGGGAGAAGGAAGTCAACGAGAAGGAAGTCATAGAGCAAGAGGATATGGAGACAGATAAAAGCTAGTTTAATTTTGAAAACACATGTAATAGCTACCTACTATATTTTTCACTTATAATTTATGTATCCTGTAATCTTGCACTTCATTGATGTTAACCATTGTTAACAACAGAAGTTATATAGTGAAAAATGTCTCATTCAAAAATCACTTCTAAGTACAACCATCAATTGTACTAGAAAAACTTAGAAGCAATAAAGCAAAAATATTGGGGGAGTTAGGATGTTGGATTATAGGGGAGTTAATCTGTAAATGACCAAGTATTAAAATCATACTTAGCTCATATTCCCTAGTTTATGCTCATTGTACTTAGGTTTTTGTTTCCATCAAATGGGGGAAATTGTTGGGAAACAATGATCTGGAAGAAGTCAACTCAGACCAACCATCCATACAATATGCTTGAAGAAAACAAAATGCATAAGTCCAAGAAAGGATCCGGATAAAATATTGAAGACAACAAATCCCTTGTTGGTCTAGATTAAGGGTTTTAGCAAGTAAAACATGTGCAGAGGAAATTCAAAAATTTAATCTAGTGTCCAAGATCTCTTAAACATGGCAAGATTGATAATAGTGCTAGTCTTTAATTATTCTAGGTCATAAACACTTATTAAAAGGACCTAATAATAATTTAATCACTTACCAGTTAAAGCATGAATTCGGTAGTTGGTAGAAAGACCCCTCAGCTACATCTACAGACTCTAAAGTAGAAGCCCTCTATAAATAGTCTACACGAGCACCACTGACCAAAACCTTCTAGAAAGGAGTACCGATAAATAAGTGGAAGATAGCTAGATCTTCCCTACTAATTTATTCTATAAAAAATTCCGTTAGTTATCTATTCTAAGTAAACACATCTTTCAACGGATTACTTTTAGGAACCAGAATAACTAAGAGAATAAGAGAGCAAGAGAAGGAGTATGGAATCAAGGACGAAAAATAATAAAGGAGGAGGCCTCTATTTATAGTGGTTAGGTTTTATTCAAAGGACAATAAAGTCCATAACCTTAACCAATCAAAAATAAAATAAAAGGGGAAAAAAGGTTAATTAATTAACCATGGCAGAGTTAGAAAACAACTCAAACACTGGGAGCTTGCTTAGGGAGCAAGCTCCCAGTTGGACTGGGAGACTGCTGGCCATTCAGCCAGTAGTCCTTTATGGGCTTGCACAGGAGCGCAAGCCCACAAGTCTTGTGCCATGCGCGTAGGCCTGCACACCATGCACAAGCCCGCATGTAGCACAGCCCATAATGGGCTGCACTTTATGCTGCGCGTGCCCATAAGGGTTGCATGCCTGCGCAGCGTCCAAGCGGGCTGTATCTTGCAGCCCACTTTCGCGTGCCATATGGGCCACGCACAACACCATACTAAATAGTGTTGTCGTATGGCCTATACACAGGCCCTATATTTATACTGTCCCATAGTTTATTTATAGGCCCACTCGTGCAGATTTATTCAACATCTAATATTAATAAATCTCGCTAAGTTCCAGTTCCAATTTACCCTTTATTTATTTTATCCTCCTTATTATTTAACAGGTTCATTGGTCTAACCAATATTATGGTCTAACCATATACTATGGTCTAACCATATTTCCTTGCTCTTTTAGATTAGACCTAGTCTAACAGTTCTTTACATAGCTCGGTTGTAACTCAAAGTGTGTGACCTTATAGGATCCCGTAATATCGAGCCATCAAAAGGTTAACCTAGCTCAATTCCTTTTAGGAATTGACTACCTTAGAGCTCCAGACCATTGCGGACTGTAATTACTTTGATCGGTCATACTAGCTCTCTAGTAAAGGACATATGACCCCCCAATATTTAGAACGTAATGTGCATTGTGACTTAATCCCAGTTCTGTAATAGTATTAATACAATTCACTCCTTCTACCACCTATTAAGTACCATCGTGTTTCTAGGACTCGGTTTAAGTGTTAGTCCACTAGTAGCTTTAATAGCTACCCCAGTATTTAGTCTTGCTGCAAAAGTACACTACTCAGCCATTTAATATGTTGATTAGGATCTCATCCTATTAACTCATACTCTGATCACAGGTTTACGAGTGTGTCACTTCTAACAAGTGGCCAAGGTACATCTCCCTTATATTGCTATAATGGAGTGATAGATTCCTTCTTGACTACTCAGCTTACCAACGTATAGACATCAACTATACCCATAATCATCTGCATCACCTAGTCTACAGAATGCTTAGGTATGACCCAAAGTATAGCAACATCTGAATAAGGTAACTAGTATCTCAGGTCTAAGGATATTCGTATTGCTATTGTAATGAGATGAATAAACACCAACACATAATATAGATTACCAAGTGCTATCTCATAGTGGTCTCCAATGTATCTCTCTGAATACATTCATGTTTTAACCCAAGGTACCACCCTCTAGCACTGGAGATATGCTACTCGAAATCAAATTCAAGAGGTATGACAACACATGCTAGCCTATTTGTATCATCAATGAGTAGGGATATTTAGACAAATCATAATTGCACACGAACCAGTACTCACCAACATAGTCTCACTATGCCCTTGCAATACGTGCTACGATTATGTCATGGACTTTTGCAAACACATCAATGAATATATTCTAAACCAGTCATAATATATTTTCACAGTCATTGATATAACAAAAGAATGCCCTTTATTAATATAACTTTGTTCGTACAAATAAAACTAACTAAGATATATTGCCCTAATTGCCTCTAGGGCATACATCATATCTAACGATCTCCCACTTGCACTAGAGCCAATTAGCTATGTGCCGTAAGCCATAACTATTAACATGCTGGTCATGCTTAATTTGTGTCAAAGGCTTGGACAGACCATCCGTCAGGTTCTGATCTATGGGTACATATTCTATCTATATATCCTTATTCCTTATCATATCTTGAACTATATGATATTTTCTGTGTACATGCCTATTTCTTTGACGAGACCATGGTTCTTTTGCCAGAGCAATAGCCCTAGTGTTATCGCAATATAGTACTATTAGATCCTCACTGCTAGACACTACGTCGAGATCACCAATAAATCTCTTTATCCAGACAGCTTGTTTTGCTGCTTTTAAAGTAGTGATGTATTCAGATTCAGTGGTTGAATCGGCAGTTGTATCCTATTTAGAACTTTTCCATACAACCGCCCCTCCAATTAACATAAACAGGTAACCTGACTGTGACTTGTAGTCATCTTTGTCAGATTGAAAACTCGCATCCACGAATCCCTTTATTGTGAGATCACCTCCTCCATATACCAAGAACATTTCCTTAGTCCTTCTCAAGTAGTTAAGGATTTTCTTAACAACCTTCTAGTGGTTCTCACCTGGATCAGATTGAAATCTGCCTGTGATGCTTATCGCGTGTCAGACATCTGGCCGTATACATACCATAGCATACATGATAGATCCTACTACTGATGCATATGGAATTCTATTCATGCACAGTCTCTCCTCTTTTATCCCCCGACACTCAGATTTAGAAATGTTAATTCAATGAGACAGTGGAAGATAACCCTTTCTTGATTCCTCAAGATTAAACCTAGTTAATACCTTGTCTATGTATGTATCTTGTGAAAGACCTAGCAGCCTCTTGGATCTATCTCTATAGATCTTTATACCTAGTATAAATGCTGCTTCTCCAAGATCGTTCATGGAGAACTTTCTTGACAACCACGACTTAACCATTTGAAGAGAAATGTCATTTCCTATTAGCAGTATGTCATCAACATATAGCATAAGAAAAATGACTACACTCCTACTAAATTTCTTGTACACAAAAGGCTCATAAGCGTTTGATATAAAATCTAACTCTTTGATCGTATCATCAAACCTTATATTCCAACTCTTGGATACCTGCTTAAGTCCATAAATGGATCTTTGTAGCTTGCATACCTTCGAGCCATTCTGAGATGTAAAACCCTTAGGTTGTATGTATACATCCCAATCCAAGTTTCCATTCAGGAAAGCAGTTTTCACATCCATCTGCCAGATCTCATAATCATAATGAGCAGCAATGACCAAGAGTATCGTTATGGATTTAAGCATGACTATCAGTGAAAAGGTTTCGTCATAATCAATACCTTCTCTTTGACTATAACCCTTTTGCCACTAACCTTTCCTTATAGTTAATCACATTACCATCCATGACGGTTTTCTTCTTGATACCCATTTGCAACCTATGGGTCTAACCTCATTAGGTGCATTGACCAATTCCTATACTTGGTTTTTATACATGGAATCCATTTTTTATTTCGTGGCATTTAACCATTTATC
Organism: Euphorbia pulcherrima; assembly: GCA_947683365.1. Lineage (NCBI taxonomy): Eukaryota > Viridiplantae > Streptophyta > Magnoliopsida > Malpighiales > Euphorbiaceae > Euphorbia > Euphorbia pulcherrima. Next base: position 6,221,596 of record CANTUS010000008.1, read on the forward strand.
AGACTCTGAGCACTCCATTGCTTCCTTGTAGGTCTTAGGTTCATCATCCTCCATTAGAAAGATTTATTTATCATTCCTGATGAAAAATCCATATCTTTCAGCAGCGTTGGGAACCCTGCTAGATCTACGCAATGGTTGTTGTATAATAGGTTGTTCCTCGATCACACTCTGTTGTGTATCAGGCGTAGGAATTATCAGTTGATCATCTTGTTTGCCTACTTGAACCTCAAGTTCAAGGTCTCTCCCACTTGATTTTGCAAGTAAGTGTTACTTCTCAAGAAACTGAGTGGTCTTAGAAACAAACACCTTTTGTTCATTAGGATCATAAAAGGTATATCCTACTATCTCTTTAGGATAACCTATGAACAAGCATTTGTCAGCCCTAGCTCCTAACTTGTCTGACATCGTCCTTTTAACATAGGCAGGTCATCCCCAAACTCTCAGGTGAGAAAGAGATTGTTTATTACCATATCACCTTTCGTATGGTGTTGTATCAATTGATTTTTAGGGTACATAGTTTAGTATATAAACTGCGCTATCAAGTGCGTATACCCAAAAGGATTTACTGAGACTTGCTTGGCTCATCATGGACTGAACCATGTTTAATAAGGTTTTATTCCTCCTTTAGACACACCATCGTGCTGAGGAGTATAAGGAGGGGTCCATTGGGGTAATATTCCATTATCCCTTAGATAATCTTAAAACTCTTGGCTTAAATATTCTCCACCTCAGTCTGACCATAGTGCCTTAATATTCTTTCCAAGTTGTTTCTCAACTTCATTCTTATAGTCTTTGAATCTTTTAAAACTATCTGATTTGTGCCTCATAAGGTACAAATACCCATATCGTGAGTAATCATCGATAAAAGATATGAAGTGGAAAAATCCTCCATGTGCTTCCACATTTATTGGACCACATACATTTGTGTGTATTATTTCCAATGTACTTATGGCACGTTGCCCTTTACCTTTAAAGGTTTTCTTTTTCATTTTTCCTAATAAACAAGGTTCGCATGCCCCATAAGACTCCCACTCTATTGGGCCCAAGTCACCACCTTTATGTAACTTAGTTAAGCGAGTTTCGTTAATATGGGCTAAACTACAATTCCATAAGTATGATGATTTGTCTTTATCTAATTCCAATCTCTTAGCATCATTCATATTAAAAATTCTAGCTTTAGTATTTAAAACATATATGCCATCAATCAAAATTTCATCGCCATAATGAGCACTATTTTTACGAATTTGACATTCTTTTTTTTGAATGAAAATGCCCCGGAAAATTCCATTGACAATCTTTATTATTAAATAAAACTTCAAATCCTTCTGCTTTTAAACATGCAACAGTAATAATATTCTTAGTAACAACCGGAATATAATAGCATTTATTTAGTTATAAAACTAGGCCACTTGGCAACTTGAGACTATATGTTCCTATAGCTAATGCAGCAACCCGTGCTCCATTTCCAACTCGTAGGTCCAACTCTCCTTTAGCCAGCCTTCTACGGTTCCGCAACCCCTACACAGAGATATGAGTACCACATCCAGTATCTAATACCCATGTAGACTCATAAGGAACTGTAGTGAAATTTTCAATCATGAACATACCTAAAGTATAAGGATATTTTAGCTTTGTCTTCTCATGCTCAGAAAATGCAGCCACACAGTCTTTCTTCCAATGGCCGATCCCACCATATTGAAAATAGACATTCTTAGTAATTATTTTCTCTCTTCTGATTTTTCTTTTGACACTTTTCTTATTGACTTTTACATTCCTTTAATCCTATTAGGACTTTTGGAATTCTTGGCTAGATGTTCTCTTTCAAAATTTCTAAGTTTACTTACAAACTCTGAAGTTTTAAGAGACTTTCTGGACATTCGATAGTCATTCACAAAAGGCGAATACTTCTCTGTAGTTGATCTATCATAAAATTGATTTCCAATACAGAGCCCTCCTTGACTCCTATCTGAACCATATGTCTAGAATAATCCGGGTAATTTACGCAATATTCAGATGCCAAGTTGTCATCATCTGATTCATCAGCAGTTACAAAGAATTTTGTAATCCGAGCTATCTCAAGCTTAATGCTTTCTCTGTATGCTTTGAGATAAATCAACATAGACTCTAAGTCCATGTCCAAATGTTGCTTTCTAAGTTTGGAAGACATGGTTTCAAGTATCACTAAAGATCCTTTTGTTCATTGGATGCATCAATATTTGGCTTAATTGGTTTGGGATGATCCGGAATATAGTCTAGATCATTTTTATTTAATTCTTCTTTGACAGCCTCGAACCATGTGTCAAAATTACATCCATTTAATTTCTTGTCAAGAATAGGGCAAGGTTTATGTTTGTAGTCATATTTAACCTAGATATAAGAAAAGAATTATTGCTTTAGACTTAGTTCTTGTACATGCATTTAATTTAAGGTCTTTTAATTAAATACATATTCATACTATTTTATTAAGATTTATTCGAAAACATAATAGCCCCTTCTATTATCTTTCGGGAAACATGGTCTAACCATTCTTCTTAGTAGGTAGCATCTATAAATCATTTAAGCTAACTCCCTCTATCACGAGTCAAGCTAACTTAAACAGATATAGGAGGATCTAGTCCATTTGCATCTAATGCAATTCCTAATCATTTGAGTTCAAACCAATAGATGTGCATAACCAATTATATGACTCCTCAAATGATGCCTCCAGCCCGGCATTAGCTCCAATATTACAGATAACTTACCCAGTCCGGTTAAGACGTAACCCTAATTTAAATCACGTGAATAGACGATGTTAAAGAAGGCACACTATGCGTGAGAAATTCATTCAATGAAAAGTCCTAGAATTACACTTTGATTTTTAGGAAGGCTAATTTTGTCTTAATATTTTAATGGGGATTTATTGGTGCAACAGGTCTCGCCTAATCTAGGACTTATACATAGACATGATTATTAAACTATAACTAATTTCCGGGCTAAAAGGAATTAGTAGGTCTAACCTAGGGTCATGCTCAATTGGAAATTCATAATTATTCCATCATGCCAAGACTCCATATAGCATGCAAAACAAACAAGGGGGTTCCTTGTTTAAGTTCTTGCACCTATGTCTATAAGTTTTAATTTAACAATATAAACTTTCATTTATAAAACCATATAATGAATCCAATTCATTATACTAGAAATCAACTAATTCAAAAAGTCCCTTTGGCAATTAGAATCTAGAACCGATGAAAATTCCCAGGTAGGAGAGGCCCCTTTGAAGTGAATGAACAGCCTTGTCCAATCCTTACCAAAATAAACATGGGCCCTTCTGACTCGGTTAGCTATAGACTAATTAAATTAAAGATTTTGTTCTTTTCTAATTTAAGAATTGTTCCATATAATTCAAAAATTAAAGCATTTATAATTTCAAGTAAGACATTGTTAATTCTTTGATAACTACCCTAACTAAGTTTGAGCAACACTTAGTCTAGTTATCACAGCATTTTCTATTACAAGAAATAAATTCCTAGGCATGGCATAGCATGCTTGAAAATATTTCATAGAAAATCAGACCTAGCATATTTTTAGTCAATCATACAATCCCATTAGGTAGGCTCTGATACCACTGTTGGTCTAGATTAAGGGTTTTAGCAAGTAAAACATGCACAGTGAAAACTCAAAAATTTAATCTAGTGTCCAAGATCTCCTAAGCATGGCATGATTGATAATAGTGCTAGTCTGAAATTATTCTAGATCATAAACACTTATTAAAAGGACCTTGTGAGCATTGGATTTTAATGAGCCTTCTCACGAAACGATGATGAGAGCTATATAATGCATTCTTCTGCAGGTGTTATCTGCTTAGAGTGGTTTCAATGTAGTTTGGTCAAGCTTTGTCAAACCTAAACCTCAGAAAACTAGTATCTAAGCCCTAAAAGGTCTAAAATGGTCAAAACCACTGAAAACAGTCGATTTTGGGTAGTTTTGGGAAGTTTCGGGCAAAAACAGTCGGACCGATCTGTACAGATCCATATGGGTCGACCCGATCATACCCGTACAGGTCCAATCAATCTGTACCGGTCCGAAAACTTCTAGAATTGCCCAATTTGGTCCTAACAGGACCCGTACGGGTCTAGGCCACCCGTACCAGTCCCCCAGATGCCTAAATAGTCAGCTTTAATGCCCTAAATCATCCATAAATGAATAAAATCTGCTATAAATGAATAAAATTAGCCATAAACGCATGAAATCAAATAATAAATGACATTTAATGCATTTAGACCTAATTTCCCTATAAATATAGGTCTTTCTGCCATTTCAGAGGGAGAACAATTGAAGAGAAAAATATTAGAATAAAATACCAATATAAGAATATGGTTCTAGCAAGTTTTTGAGGGTATAGAAAGTGTATAGAAGAGGTATAGAAGTTAGAAAATAGTGGGAAAACCATTCCACATTGGTTTTGCCCACATTTTATTCTTTGCTAACTTCATATTTAGGATTGGGAGAGGTTCTGTCCACATAAACACTCACCAAAATAGTCCTTAATCCATCATTTCACCATCTACTTTGACAAGTTCCATTCGGCATTGGAATTGCTCTAAAGTGGATTCACAGCGTAAAGGTAACGCTCATGAGTTTTAAAGAGACTCACATCTCATTTATTTTATTCTCATTTTCCATTTCTTCTACTCTATCTGGTCTTTTATTCCTATTTTAGGTCTGGTCCTAACCCATATGAGTCTTGTTGGCACCTTATGTCCTTAGGGATATTAAACTAGTGCGCCATACATGTTAGGAAGCATGTTTTTGCGAACATTTAAAACCACAAGCACCCTTTTACAACAAAAAATTCCTCACAAACCTTTTTACAAAATGGTCAAACCACATGACATATTTTTTTTGTTTAGCCTAATAGATTTTAACCTAAAACTGTCAATTTGCTAACGTGGCAATAGATAATATGGTAAAATGCCCCCACCTTCTTCCTCTTCTCTCCATCTCTATAACTTCAAATTGAACTCCCAAATAGACCATAAAATTTCTAAACAAAATAGTCCATATTTTTCAAACACTCGTCATTGTGCGACTAAATAATCTAACCATATTCAACAGCACCGATGCATTCTTGTATCCCCTAACTTTTACTTCTACCAAAACCGAGTCCGGGAAGAAATTGGGTACCTGTTGTTCCACTATTTATTAAGATCGATACATCACATCTCTGTTTTTCAATTATCAACCAAATTTTTCATTTATTTAGGAAATCGTACAATCATATACTAATTTATTATCCTAATTCATATACTAATTTCATTTAATTAGGAAATTGTACAATTATAAACCATATTTAAAAAATTGTGCAGCTTGTTCAACAGCGCTGCTACCTACAAAAATGATCTATCATTCAGATCAAAATTCCTAAGCGGAGGCTGTATCGACGAAGATGAAGATGCATGAGATGGGTTGCGATGGCCATTTCAAGGGCAAAATAGCCGCCCCTTCATTCTCAGAGTTGATTGTGTAACATCGTTTTCATTGCTAATTCAATTCGAATTGAGATTGGGCTTCTCTGATCTTCTTAGACCAACTTCCAGTGAGGACGCCCCAGATTAAAGTATAGATGAGAGTGATATAGGAGATTTGTGAGTTTTTAATTGATGAATTGGTGTTAGGGTTTGATAAGAGCAAGAATTAGAGTCTGAATTTCCAAAACTATCCCTTGCCACATCATTACGTTAGGAAAAAATTCCTTAATTGCTATGTCGTAAAACACGGATACTCTTTTGAAAAAAAATTCACATGCCCCGTCATGGTACTTTTTTTAAATTTACCCTTTTTTTTAAATATGATAACCCACCCTCTTACTAAGTTAAAGCCCATCATATCAACTGCCATTTTAATTTTATTAGGTTATGTTACATAGATTTTCCAACTTTAGGAGGTAGGGTGTCACACTTGAATATTTGAGGTGACAAAAGACACTTAGTGTAAAGTCAAGAGGGCGTGATGTGTATTTGGCCTTGATAGTTGTGGGATTCCATCTCACACTCTTTTGGGCTACTTGTAGTGGCTTAAGCTGATATCGCAAGTTATCTTTGTAGAATGAATTAATCGAATATATTATATATTCAAGTTTCAAAAGGTTACAGGTTTGAACTTATAGCCTTCAAAGGTCGTAGTTTCATCACATTATTGGGGAAATCCGATAGAATGAAGCTTGGATAATTATAAAGTCGTGATTAACACTTTCAGATTGAAACTTATTTGGCGGTTCTACCAAATAATTCAATCGAATAAAATAAAAAATCAACAAGAACTTAGAATGATTGTTTGCTGTGAAAATCTGAACCTTCTATGTCTGTGAAAAACGTCTTTTTCCATGCCAATGCCCCGTTCTCTCTATATAGAAAACTAAAATAACCGCTCGAAGTTAACTGTTTTTGCAGTTATTTTCATCCTTGCCCAACGTGTTGGGACCGTAACTACTAGTGTCATGATCATGGCTTGTAATGCCAAAACCTTCTGTTTGTCAAAAGAAACAATCACGAGCGCGAGTTTCCTGTTGTGATCGGCACATGGTCCAAACATAAAAATTCTTGAATTTTTACAAGGGAACTATATTCAAAAAAAAAATTTCTTGAATTAACCTGTTAGCTCGACCCTAGCCTAGGGCGCTGCCCCTTGGATAGCGAGGGGCTGTCACCCCTCGGACCCCGCTACCAAGGCGCTGCCCTTGAAACTCAAACATTGTGATAGAACTCAAACAAAGCGTGCACTCCGTACTCTCCCGACTTGTTCGATGAAATATCACGATAACATTAGTTAACTAGTCAATCCAATTACACTAACATACTAACACACATTTAGGGTAGGGAAATATAAGGGAATACGATATTTGAAGGACTTATTTCCTATTTCACACATTTTCCCATTTTTTTCCTGTTTCTCACTTTTATGATTTCATATTTCCTCAATACGGTTTATATTAATTTCAATTGCTCTCAACTTCTAACTGCTCTCCTCCTCTCTCCGTTATTCCTTATTTGTTTCTCTCTTCTTCAATTTCAATTCCCATGTTTTTCGATCCTGATTCATATCTTTTCTTGTTTACGTTCTCTTTTGTTAGGTTTTTTTGATTTAGTTTTGTTCTTTTCCGGCAATACTCTTTTCCGATTTCGTTTATTTTTCTTGATCTCCGATTTGTTGCTTCTGTTCTTCCTTTCTTTTGTTATTTTCATATTTTCATCCATCTTTTTTGACTTTGTGTTTTGAATATTGTGGATCTTACTATCTATTTAAGAGATTTCTTTTAATTCTTCTAATCATGATGGAGGAAAATCCTGTTCTGGTTCAGTATGGTGGATTTTGGAGTGATGATTTTAGGTTTTTAGACTTTGAAGCTTATGGTGTGATGGTTTCTAACTCTTTAAGCTTTACTGATTTTAAGCAATTAGTAGTTGACAATATTAAGATAAAGACGAATGCTGATAATTCAAGCTTTAAGTTTCAGTTTGAAATTTCATCATCTTATCGTTCGATTGAAGTCTGTGATGATATGTCGCTTTGTTTTTTCTTCCACACAAGGACTGCTTCTAAGAGTCTCGTTGATTGTCCTATTTGTGTTACTTCTCTCGTGAATCCTCCTAAGATTAATGAAGGTATTGTTCTTTGATTTTGTTATAGTTTATTTTTTAAGTGATGTTTACTTTATTATACCTGGTATAAGAGTTCTTTATTATGTTTTTATTTATGTTTCATTGTAATTGTGGCCTTAAACAATTTTTATACCTGGTATAAATTGTATTTATATTTCTGTCTTGTATATATTTATTGTTTAATATATTTTGTAATAATCTTATACTTTGTATAGAGAAATTCCTTATATGATTTTGTGTTTTGTTTAATTTCTAATGTTTCAGATGAAGGTTTGAATATTGATAATAATGAGATTCTTCTTGTTAATGAAGTTCAGTAACCTAATGTAGTTATGGATTATGATGATGATCATGCTGTTTATTTGAGAAACATCAGGTTTAGGGTATTAGAAGGATTTAATCACTATAATGATAATGTTGTAGATGAAGTTAGGATGGATGAAGTTGTAAGAAATGAATATGTTATTCATTCTATTTTTGTTGGGAAACTTTTCTGTAATAAAGCTGCTTTGAAGGATGCTCTTAGCTTTTTTACAATTAAGAACAATTTTCAATTCAAGTGTGCGAAGTCTTGTCCAAAGGAGTTCTATGTTTATTATGTTGCTGAGAATTGTTTGTGGCTTTTCAAGTCATCGATTACAAGAAAAAAGTGGATGTTTTGTTGTTAGGAGTTATAATGGTAAGTATACATGTACAATTGATGATCGTAATGGTGATAAGAGGCAGGCATCTAAGTTTATTGTTGCTAAGGTGATGAAGAACTAATTATTAAGAGAGAAGAGGGTTGTTACACCAGGCGATATAATTTTTGATGTCTTGCATATACTAGGTGATGGTATTAATTATCAGAAAGCTTGGCAATAGAAGGAAGAAGCTTTGAAAATGATTAGGGGTTCTCCATTTGAATCTTTCAATATGCTTCCAAGCTACCTTTATATGCTTCAATATACAAATCTGGGGTTAGTTGTCAAACTTGAGAAGTCTAGGGATAAATTTAAGTTTCTTTTTTTTGCAATTCATGCTTCTATCCAAGGGTGGGATCACTGCCACCTGATTGTTGTTATTGATGCTACATATTTGAAATCTTGCTATGGAGGCACATTGATTTGCGCTAGCACACCCGATGCTGCATGTATTTTTGTTGTTTTTAAAATATTGTTTGTATATGTATATTTGCCATTATAGAAATTATTCTAGTTTTTTGTCTTTCTTTTTTACTGTTATAGAATTCTTATACTTGGTTTAAGACATTTTTATTTTGAAATTTGTTTAGAAAATGTTTTTTCATTAAGTTTAATTTGATATTGTCTATTTTGTTTTTTCTGTTGTAGGCTTGGTTTTTCCATTAGATTTTGCAGTTGATGATAGCGAGAACGATAATTCATGGGGCTTTTTCATTAGTCGGTTTACTGAAGTTTATAGGACTAGAGGAGGGATGGTAATTATTTCAAATAGGAATCAAAGCATTGCGAATGCTTGTGAGAAATTTCTTCCAGGTGTACCTCATTTTATATGCGCATATCATCTTTTGTAGAATTTGAAAGTTAAGTTCAAAACAAAGAATAAAAATTTGTCCAAGTTCTTCACTAATGCTCATCACGCATATACTATTAGATCTTTTGATGAGAATATGAATCTTTTGGCAAATATTAATAAAAATATTCCTCATTATCTTAGAGAAGTTGGTTTTGAGAGGTGGAGTTGGTTTCACTCTTGGAGGAAAAGGTTTAGTACATTGACATCGAACATGGCAGAAACTCTTAATGCAATGATAAGTGTTGGAAAACCTTTGCCAATCAGTTCTTTAATTGAGTATTTGAGAGGGATGTTGCAAGAACTATTTTTTTAAAATAGAAACCTTGCAATTAATACAATGACAACCTTGGCACAAAAGCATGAAGAGCTTTTAGAAGATCAATACATTCTGGCATCTACACTAGAGGTAGCAAGATTTTTATTTTTCTAATTTATTTCTTTTTTTCAATATTTGTTATCTATCATAAGTGATTGTGTGATAGCTTTATACCTGGTATAATAATTGTATTGTGCTTACTTTTTATGTTATGTTTCTTGTTTTTGGTTTTTTATTTTTGTAGGTTACCCCTTCTGCTGGTCGTCTTGTTTCTGTTTCTGAGGGTGGCAGTGTTCATGTGGTGGACATCGCTACAAGGACATGCAATTGCAATAGGTATCAGTTTGATGGGATCCCGTGTGCCCATGCTCTCGCTTATATAAAGAAGATGAATTTCAGTTGTTACGATTACTGCTCTGTTAATTTTATAAAGCAGGAGTATCTGGCAACTTATCAAGGAATTGTTTTTTCAGTCCCGTCAAAGGAAATATGGATTATACCTGATGAAGTATGTGAGCAAGTCATCTTGCCTCCTGAAGTGAAGGCTAAGGCTGGTAGACCAAGGAAACATAGGCTGAAGTTAGTTTTGGAAAAGAAGGTCAAGTTCAATGTAACACCCCCATTATTCGAAGTGTCACAATAATGATAACCTCCGATATCTTATTTACTAATTCAATAAGTTTCACATTAATACTTAAACAAATTCACTCTCAATACTTATATATGTCAATTCCAAAATGTTAACATTCATAAATACACACCAGAAGTTATAACTCCAAATATCAACAATATACAATTCACACTTCTCACACTATCTATTACATGTCATTATTCTACAAATCATAATATTACATTAAAATATGAATCCGCCTCGAGTCTTTCCTTATATGCTTTTCAAGCTAATTCACTTATACCACTTTGATCTAAACTATCTACAAATCTCCACAAAACCTACATGTAGAAAAACAACTACACGCTAAGCAATTTGCTTAGTGGTGTACATAAAATAAATACAACAATTTTGAACATTTTTAACACTTTAAAATAGAAACAAAGTATGTTCATAAGCCAAAAATAAATTAAACAACTTTATAAAACCAAAACACAAAACTTATATTATAAACCTTTCAAAGTACAATCAAATTTATACCCAATTTTCCAAACACATTAACCATATGTTGCCCAAAGTAAACTAGCAAAGAATAACGGTAGTGGATACGGGAGCGGACAAGCCCGAAGCCGAAGCTTCAATATCATTATATTCTCATTTATCGGTCAAGCTCAAAGCCAAAGCTCCAATATTAGATCACAGAATATTGGCCAAACCCCGAAGCCGAAGCTCCTGTATTTATAACAGAATATATTTCAGAATTATAATACCGGCGGAAGCCCCCAAGCCAAAGCTCCAATTATTTGTGCAGTACTGCACCCCCCTTTATTGGTGCCAATCCACCCTGGCATGTATTCTACTTGTTTACTAAGGGAAATACACATATTGAATTCATTTAAAACAATAGCTAATAATATGATCGGAACCATACTTCAAGTATAATAAATAAATTCCCAGAAATTAGATTTGTAGTCTCACTTTAACTGAATTTTTGAAATAGAAAATAGAGGAATCTATAAACTTTCCTCTAATTATAACTAGATATTTGTTTTATCTTTCCAAAGCCACAAAAATCATATAAATCTGATATATATATATAACTCAAGTTATGTCAAAAATACTTAGATATGCGCAAAATGTGAATTCACAGAAAACAGTTTTCTTTGCACAACTTCAATCAAATTTTCGAACTCTAAAACAAAGGAATTTAACAAAACCTTGTTCATATAAAATCTTCATCTATGTCTTTTCAAATCACAGAAACAAGATTTACATAATTCCAATTCCTAAATCAAGAGAAAACACCCAAATAATGAAGCATGTACAAATCTGGAAATTTCAGCAAAACAGAACACTTTCCTCAACTTCAAATGAAAAGTTCACATAGAAAACAAACAAATCTTAATAAAGTTGCTTCTAAATATATGTTTCTCAATTTCTATAGATATGCATAGAATCAAGAATTATTCAAATCAGAGTTATATACCAAGAGAAAACATCAAAACAAAACAGGGATACAAATCTGGAAATTTTCCGAAAAATAGAGAAATCAAAATTAGAGACACAAACCTTTTCTAAGCTCTTTCTAGTTCCCTTCCACATCTGCCCCTTTTTCCTTTACTAGTATCAGCTTCCTCTACAATAGCCCTATATAATCCTATCAAGATAATGCATAGATAAGCTTCCTAATACCTTAAATACGCTTATCTACCATGAATTCTACTAATTAAGCTTCAATTTCACCAAAAATCACTTACCTCATATTCGAGTTACTATTCGTCCAAACCCTAGAAACTGAAATCCTCTTCTTCTAGTCTTGATTCACTAAAATTGATGATGATAGAGGGTTAAAAGATCAATTTCTAACAAGAATTTGAAGTTAATCAAAGAAATCAGAAGGTTTTAAATTAGAGAAATTTTGATAAAGGATAACGGAGAATGAAGAAGAACTTGAAGATGAAGGAGAGAAGGAGAGAATGATACGTATAGGATTAGGATTAGGATTATAAGGTATAGATTTTTTTATTCCCTTTTTCCAATAATGCCCTTAAACAAATAATTAATTGCCTAAATCATCCCTTCTTAATTAAATTACTTCCTCATGTCTCATATCCAATAATAATAATAATAATAATAATAATAATAATAATTACAAAAATAATTATAAAAATAATTTCCATGATATTTTAATATCATAATAATTTATTATAAGTAAATTTTAAAATTTCAGGTCGTTACAATTCTCCCCCTCTTATGACTTTTCGTCCTCAAAAATTACCTGAAAATAATTGCAGTTATTGAGTTCTTATTACTCCCTACGACTCCCAAGTTTTCTCTTCTATCTTGTGATTCCTTAAAAGCACTTTCACTAATGAATTGACTTTTTTCTCAGTTACTTAACTTTTCCTCATGGTCCACCCAAAGACATTATACTCTCAAAATTATCTTCCTTATTTCCCTTAGATTAATAGCCATAGCCTATTCCTTAAAGTTGGACCAAAGTGGGTCAACAACTAACTCACCACATTATATCCTGAATGGCATGTACATTCTAGTCCTAGAATCGCCTAAACCTCACTTTGATACCAATAAATGTAACACCCCCTCAATAACAGTTATTAAGGAAGTGCTACAATAATAAATAAATACCTATTTTTGATAATTAGCTCATTATTTTGTATAGAAATAAAATATTTAGAATATATAAACATAAATAAACTTTTAATCAAAACCTTAATTTACATAACATATTCATAACTCCAAAATATTAATCTTAGATTCTCGAAATACATACTACTTTATACATGCCATTATATACAAACCGCAAAATAAAACAAAATTTAGACAACCTCAAAAGTTCTCTTGACTTACACTTATCTACCAGAACTACTCCACTTTGGTCCGACTATCTACAATCTTCAGTACCTACGTGTAGCAAAATAAACTACACGCTAAGCAATACACTTAGTGGTGTACTCTTATTTTATTTCATATAATAAAATACCACAAAATATAATACTTAAGAAATATATCACATAAAATTTAAAATACTTATAAATACCAAAACCGAACTAACGACTTTATAGAATTAAAACGTAAAACTTTTTAATGAAACTTCATCAAACAACAATCAAATTATATTCAATTATCTTAAACACAATAATCAAATATTGCTCAAAGTAAACTAGCAAAAGAATAACGGTAATTGGATATGGGAGCGGACAAGCCCGAAGCCGAAGCTTTAATATCAATATATCGGTCAATATCAATATATTTTTATCAGAATACCGGCCGTAGCCTAAAGTCGAAGCTTCTATATCATATCACATAATACCGGCCAAAGCCCGAAGTCAAAACTTCAATTGTTTGTACAGTACTATACCCCCTTTATTGGCTCCAATCTACCCTGACTCGTTTTCCCCACCCGTTTACTATGGGCAATGTAAAATTTCATTTCAAATAAACCAGTAGATGATTAAGTAAAATCAGAATTTCATTCAACTACAAATCAAGTAAAATAAGCCTTACAAAAAAAATAACATATGACAACTTAAAATTTATCTTCCATTACTCAATAGTAAACCTATTAATAGACTAAAAATCTCAATAATATATCTTCAATTACTTTCTTATTCATCAAATCCGTAGAAAATTCAATCCAAGCCAATATATAACTATATTAACCCATGTAAGCACTTCAAACTAAACAAAGTTATCTCCAGAAAATAAAACAGATTTATCACTCAACTTTAACTACAAAAACAAACCAGAAAATAGAGAAATCTATCAAAACTTTCTTAAATCATATATAGATATTTGTTTCTTCTTTCCAATGCCATAAAAATCATATAATTCCGATATATATAACCCAAGTTATGTCAAAAATACTCAACCATGTGGAATCTGGAAATTTACAGAAAACGGATTTTTCTTTGCACAACTTCAATCAAATTTTTGAACTCCAAAAGCTTAACAAAACTTTCTTCTTATAAAACTTTCATTTATGTCTTATAAAATCACAGGAATAAGAATCACCCAAATCCAGTTTATAAATCAAGAGAAAACGTCCAAACAATAAAGAGTGTATAATCTGGAAATTTAAACCAAAAACTGTCAAATGAAAAATTCACATAGAAAACGAATGAATCTTAATAAAGTTGCTTCTAAACATATATTTCTCATATTCTATAGATATCCATAGAATCAAGAATTATTCAAATTGGAGTTATATACCAAGAGAAAACATCAAAACAAAATAGGGATACAAATTTGGAAATTTTCCGAAAAATAGAGAAATCGATATTAGAGACACAGACCTTTTCTAAGCTCTTTCTAGTTCTCTTCCACCTCTTCCCCTTTTTCCTTTACTAGTATCAGTTTCCTTTACAGTAGCCCTATATAATCCTATCAAGATAATGCATAGATAAGCTTCCTAATACCTTAAATATGCTTATCTACCATGAATTCTACTAATTAAGCTTTAATTTCACCAAAAATCACTTGCCTCATATTCAAGTTACTATTCATCTGAACCCTAGAAACTGAAATCCTCTTCTTTTAGTCTTGATTCACTAAAATTGATGATGATAGAGGGTTTAAAGATCGATTTCTAATAAGAATTCGAAGTTGAATCGAAGAAATCAAAATATTTTAGATTAGAGAAATTTTGATAAAGGATATAGGAGAATGAAGAAGAACTTGAAGATGAAGGAGAGAAGGAGAGAATGATACGTATAGGATTAGGATTAGGATTAGATTTTTTTTATTCCCTTTTTCTAATAATGCCCTTCAACATATAATTAATTGCCTAAATCATCCCTTCTTAATTAAATTACTTCCTCATGTCTCATATCCAATAATAATAATAATAATAATAATAATAATAATAATAATAATAATAATAATTATAAAAATAAAAATAATTTCCATGATATTTTAATACCATAACAATTTATTATAAGTAAATTTTAAAATTTCAGGTCGTTACATTCAAAGTTAAGTGTAGTGTTTGTGGTAAGATTGGTCATAATAGAAGATCATGTGGTGCAGCTAAGAGAGGTTAACATTTTCTTCTGTAGGAACAATTTTTCTATGTTCATTCATTACAGACAACTATTTTTTGTGTTTGAACTAATAGTGACTTACGTCTTTTGAGAAATATTATTGATCAAATTGTTTTAGACATCCATATATGAAGCTGTTATATTACTATTATATCTTCTTGCATTATTTTTTTTGAGTTTGTTTTTGTTTAATATCATACTACTTTTTTTCATGTATTGTAATTTTGTCTCGGAAGGGATCTTAAACTACTTTTATACCAAGTATAAGAGGTTTTTTAGTTGCTTGTTAGAAGTCCTTTTATACTAATCTTATACAAATTATAAGAATGGTTGTTATACTTGTATTATACCTGGTATAGTTGTTATATAATTACTATTATATCTTCTTGCATTATTTTTTTGTAAGTTTGTTTTTATTTAATATCATACTATTGTTTTTCATGTATTGTAATTTTATCTCAGAAGGGATCTTATACTACTCTTATACTAAGTATAAGAGTTATTTTAGTTGCTTGTCAGAAGTCCTTTTATACTAATCTTATACAAATTATAAGAATTCGTTTAGGTGCTTCTAAGAATGACTGTTATACTAGTACTATACCTGGTATAGTTGTTATGTAATTAATATTTAATTTTTATGTTTTTGTTATCATTTTTTTTGCATAAGAGTTGCTAATTAGTCTTATACATGTATGTTTTTATACATTTGTACTTGCTAAAAATGAACATATTTTTTTATAACAACGTTGTCTTTTTCAAAGCTATTATAACATTATATTTTTATATAATTTTGTTCATTTTTTAACTTCAAATTCCATGTGTTCACTTTGAAACAAGTCATTGTATTCACAAAATTTATCAAAACACCATCTATATATTGAGTTTCTCCATTCATTTCAAACTATATAATCCTAACATTCATAGTTTCTGAAATTCAATAATAATCCAAACATGTATCTCCAAATAAGATTGATAAAAAAATCCAGTCAAACCTAAACAACTCAAAATAATAGAATCCAGATATTCAATTCAACACAGCTGAACTATGTTTACCGGTAAGACATATTATCCTTGTCAGTCAAGTATTCGTCTTCACTTTTAATGCCATTTTCTACTTTTTGCACCCCATGTTTGTACAAGCTAAAAGCTAGCCTTGTTCTATGTTCTTGTACATCAAAATGTTTCGGAAATGGTTTTTCCTCGATCATATACTCGACAAAAATCAGCGCGAAAATTTCGCAGTCACTGGTCAAGAAAAATAAAAACGTCACCAAATCAATTGTTATGTGTTTATAATTTTTAATTTATAAATTATTTTTATGATGTTGGTTTTTTTATTCAAGTATAAAAATGTTAATTTTAGTAAGGAAACGTACCAGTGAGTTTGTTGTGGAACATCCTCTACTACTTCCAACTCTAATGGCCTCAGGGGGTCACCTTTTGCATATTTCTCCAATTTCATGAGCTCTTCTTTTTCATGAAAAATGTTGAAGGTATGGAGAAAATATGGAATTACGGTAGTATAGCGCTCGGCAGCCCTTGATGTGACTGAATGATTCTTTCTGCCTAGGAGAGAGTCGTAGGCATAAAATTTGCGCTCCTTAATTGCAAACCTTCCGACTATTCAATGCTTCCTATTTACATTAATTGGGAAAAAGACATGGTCCACATCAGACCATTTTCTTCTGTACCTTAATGATTTCCCCTTCATCTTTGTAGTTACTATGTCATTAACTCATAGGATATTTGTTAGTTTTTCATCCCCTTTTAGATTACTGATCTTAGCATACAAGCTTTCCACTCTTCCGTCAAAACTAAAGTCGGCTGTTGTGAAGTTATACTTCATCCTGTTGGAGTGTTTCCATTTTTTTCTGATGTAGTACAACACCACATCTATGTGTTGTAAATTGAGATATTTAGGTAATAAGTTTTTCTAATTTTTTTGTTAGTTATTAACTGGTATGATAACTTATATACCCGATATAAGAGTTATTATACAGGATATAACATCTCTTATACCAAGTATAATAGTCATTATACATGTTATTGTAGAAGAATTTAATGTAGGAAGTGTTAAGTTTGATACAAATTAGCTCATCTCCAAGGAACTCATCAATTTTGACCAATTGAACAAAGAAGGTCTTCTTTGTTACTTCCAAAATTTTGAAGTTCAATGGTTGTTCCATAATATCATTCTTCTCATGGAACATTCATTTTTTTCTGCATTTTTTATGTTTCCAATAAGTAATTGAAATCATTTGTTTTATTAAAACTTATACTATTAAATTAATATAAGTTTTAGTAAACTTCTTTCGCTTGTATCTCCCTTTTGTCACCAGCTCATTAAATGATTTCAGTAGTTCTGTATTTGTAATTCGAGCTCCCAATTCAGCCTAGTCATCCAGAACGTACTTCCCTCTGACTTCTCTCTTCTTGCTCCCATCTTTTGCTTGTGATCCAAAATTCGTTGTATAAGGTGAAATCAGCCTCTTTGCTTTTGTTTTTTTTCTTTGCATTTTTGGAGGCAATTGCTCCTATGTTATTAATGCTACATCCGCTTCACCTTTTTCCTGTTTCATGAAGAAAAAGTAGGTTTGTGACTTTTAAATTAGTAAAAGATTGGTATAAAAAAAATTTATATGTACTTTATACCATATAATTTTTATTGTAATGTTTATTACTTTTCTTTTCTATATTACACAGGTTGTATGTATAATATGCATATTGTAAAGATTTTTTGCGCTATCATAATAGTGATCTTTAAGTGCATCAAATACTTCCAGATCAGCAGAATTACAAGGAGTACTTGTTTGTTCCTGATGTAAATTATATTTCATTATCAATTTAATAAAGTAAAATCAATGATATTTTTTGTCATCAAGAAAAGCAAATTATTTAATAGATTTGAGTTCAATGTTGTTACCATTTTATTCAGACTTTCTTGTGCATGTTGCTCATTTTCTTTCATCACTTCTGCTTGACCATTGTCTCCAGCTTCATCTTTTTTATTACCATCCAGATTCATCTGTTCTATTCTTTCTTCACCGTCTATCTCATCTTTTTCTTCAGTCCCTTCTGATTCTGTCTCTGTTTCTTTCTCTTTCTGCCCTTCTTTATTTTTTGTTGTCTGTTCAGTTTCATTCCCCTCATTTGCTAGGCTTTGGTCCAAGTATGCACCTTCATCTTCAAATTCAGGTAAGAGGATGAAACTGGAATATCAAATGCTGGTGGAGGTTTGTTTATTCTTGTGTTTTCATTCTTCTTGTTGTCTATCTCAAGACTGAGTGTTGGTTGCCCATCATTTAGTCTTTGCTCCTCATTTCCTACTGTTTTAGTTCTCGGCTTCTTCATTTCATGATTTTCCTCTTCTATGTTCCATTTTCTCTTCTTTTGCTTTTCTCATTTTTCTTTGTTTGTCTTCCCCTGTGACAATATTTTTAGTCTGAATTCGTTTATGTGTTATTTTCTAATTTATTAATTCATGTTAGATCTTTTTATGGAACTGTTATACTAGGTATAATACTTTATGAAATAATCTTTTACAAGTATAATAGTTTTCTGCAATACCATTTATACTCGGTATAAGTGATTTATTACTACTTTCTTTCAATTGTGAAACATGTTTATACAATTCCTAAACATTCTAATATATTAATATAGAACTAGTTAGCTTATTTTACCTTCCCAGTGAGTCTTTTCAGCTTTTTTTCTATTCTTTTGAGGCGGCTGTTTGTTTCTTTCATCATGTCTTCCATGTTCTTGAATCCTTGGTCCATTTTATCTCCAGCTAACTGAATTTGATCTCCCAAGTCAATTATTGCACTCAAAATAGTGTTGTTTGCTTCTTGTTTTTTACTGTTGTCATCTTGGCTATTTGTTCCTCTTTTCTCTTGCTAGGTCTCCTTTTCTTAGGTCTCTGTTGGTGGGCTCTGTGTGTACTGGGTCTCTATTGTTGCCTGTATCTCATTTTCTTGTGTAGAGTATTGCAGTTCTATGTTGTATGGATCATGCAAAGTATTGAATGAGTCAAGTCCCAACTGTTGTATCTCATCCTCATTAGTATCAATCTTCCTAAAGTTTAACTGTAATTTCAATTTCAATAACAAGTTTTTTAGTCATGTTAGTTTTGGTAGAATTATAAGGGTTCATAATAATTTTTAAATATGAAGCGATTTTAAATTTACCTCTCTTGCATCTCTGTTGAAGATGTTTTCTTCCAAAAATTCCTGCGAAATAATCATATTGTATGTTCTCCAATTGAATAATCTTGGTCGGTATACATCAGGTGTTTCTGTGGTCCTGTCGTATATTACACCTCGGCATACTCCACATACCTCATAGAACTATAACTGGAATATAATGGGGCATCCTTCGACTATGTATGAACTTGGTCTCTTCTTCTCCACTCCACACTGTCTCAGCGTACTTATTGTTTTCATGTAGCACTCATCCCCCTATTCAATCTGGCTATACTCTCCATTAAGTACACAGTCAAAGTATTTCCTTAGAATTTTACTCTACTCTGGCAAGCCCATTATGTAGTATGTTATAAAGTAAACAAGAGCTATAGGCAAGTGATCTTCTTCCAGGTTTATCCTTTTCTTCATAACTTTCTCTATATGCTTCTTTAGGATCGCCTTGTTCTCTTATTTGAAATACCTTTCTATGAATTCATCGGCCTTGTCTAACTCATTGAATACTGGTAGATTATCTCCAGGTGGCTTTAGTCCAGAAATTAGGAGAAATTGTTCCAATCCAAAGTGGAGTGTTCTTCCTTCCACCTTTATGTACATGGAGTTCTCCTCATTTACCCAGCTCCCTCATTATCAATGAATGTATAAGCTGCTTTGATACTTTGAGTTTTGCAGCCTCAAAGAAGTACCCGAAAATAGTTTGTTTCAATATTCTGAAGACATTCTCCGGCAAAGAATTTTGTAGCGTCTGAATGGCTTTATAGTCTGGTGTTATCAACACCTTGCTTGTCCAATATTGTTTAGGTGTAAATATTGGTTTGAGCTCCTGTGAAAAGACACAAACAAATACATGTCTTAACACTTATGTACAAATACCTTCACTCTTCTATATGTACAAATCATGTAAATTTTAAAGAACTAAATCATGAAAACAAGTATATAATTGACATTAATATCCACTGACCATGTGAGGACTGAAATTTTATAGTCATGTTAACTAAATGTTTATAAATTAGCTAATGATAAAAACTGCATATGAAATGTGAAACATAAATGTTTTACATTATAGCAAAAGGTATAGAATCAAAATTCAAAAGTGGTTTATGAAAAGGAACAAAATTAACACCCAAGGGAAAACAAAATTTGAGTTTTAACTGATTTTAATTAAGTTGAAGAAGTTGAATTCACAACAATGTTTTTCATTTTGATTGTAATATTATATAACTATTTTTTATTTTATCACAGTATGAAATAAAATTTTTACCCATAATTTGTTTGTGGGAGATTTGTCTTGCTCCTGTTCTTCACTATCGAATTCCTCTTGCAATCTTCTCTTCAAATCCTCAATCTGTTTCAAACACTTGATTACAATTTTGCTACATGTGACGAAATGAAGGAGTTAGCCTACTGTTTATTGTAATCCGTGTCCCACATCATGTCCCCCTTTCAATTTTTTACATGTGGCCACACAAATCCTAGTCGGCTAACTCCTCACATAACATTAACTTTAACCACCTAACATTCAGTTTCTTCTTCCAACCAGCAACATCAAGTGCAGTTTATGCTCTAGTTTCTTCTTCGGTTTTTTCTTCTCAACCAGAACAACTGATTCTCTCCCTTCAATCTTGTAATCAAGAATTTTATTTGAAGCATTTATGAAAATTTTGGGATTTAAATTAATTTTCGGCTGTATTAGTTTGGCCTTTCTTTATTTTCTAGTTTCAATCGTAAAAGTAAAAGGGTAATTTTGAAAAGAACGGATAGTTGTTTTAGATAGATTCATAAATAGTTTTGTCAACGATATGTGCAATGGAATGAATTGAAATTAAATCA
This sequence comes from Euphorbia pulcherrima, assembly GCA_947683365.1. NCBI lineage: Eukaryota > Viridiplantae > Streptophyta > Magnoliopsida > Malpighiales > Euphorbiaceae > Euphorbia > Euphorbia pulcherrima. The sequence goes on from CANTUS010000008.1 coordinate 6,242,784, forward strand.
ACTTTACTTTTATAAAATAAAAATTTACAGATACTGAATTTGAAACATATTGAATGCTAAAATAATGCATTTGAAATCTGAAAGTGTATTTAAATTGCTCAAAATATGAGTTTGCCTCAGTTTTTTTCCCAATCGGATTCATGTCTAGATCTCAATTTTGAGTCTTGTTTCTTCTTAATTAGTTTCCTTTTCTCTTTTATATACAGTATGTCAAGTTTATTAAGAGTCCTGCACAATAGTATTTTAAGATTTGTGTTTTAGTGAAGAATAAAAAATTGTGGTTCATGTAGACTAGAGGTGTTTTGAATTGTTGTGAATTTGTAACCTCGAGCTAAATTAGAGAATGCACAATTTTTCTTGTTTGTGTTTTTTACATGATTTTTATTTTTTGTTTGTTTCCCTTTGCACAAGTAAAATAGCTTTTATGCTCCTAACACGAATAGCTGGTGGAGAAGAAGAAATCGAAATCATGAGTTGTTGCCTGTTGAGAAGAAGAAATTGGGAAAGAAAGTGGTTCAGAACTGGTTGAGAAACAAACGGAATTAAAATAGGAACAATTGAAAAAGTAACTGAGCTGTGCGGCCACACGTAGAAAATTGAAAGGGGACAAGATTTGACTTGGGGGCTTTTACACTGTGGACCGAAATCTTTTAAGACTAAATAATTTAAAGGCTAATATTTGATGCAGACTTAATTAAATTATTTTTTTTAATTAAATACCTTTCTATTAATTCTCAAACCTTAATTATAAAAGAACCTAAAAGAGTCCGGTGTACCATATTATTTCCCGAGCTTGCGACAGGCAATTTTAATCTCAATTAAAGGAGCTTTCATTTATATTATGTTCTCTTGTGCGTAACTTCAACGGTGATGGTGCTTGGATGCGGTCCAACAATATAAACTCTAATTATGTTAAATTCAAAACAATGTTTTTTGGTAAATAAATTAAAAACAATGTTTGATAGTTCACGAATAAAAAAACCGTGTAAATCCGAATACGTGTATTAGTAGTGATTAGTGAACTTGATATCATAATTCACCAAACAAACTATATACAATACGGAATTGAATCCAATGTGTTCTGTTTACCGAACAAATTATTTACAAAATAAAGACTTGTTGATATTATTTGTTTCTTCATGCCACGTTTTTATTAAATTTGTACAAAACAAGGGTATGAATAACAAGAAACAAGGAAAAATATTCCAAATTCAACTAAAGTTGCAAGACATTAATGTAGAGTGGAAAAATGGAGCCCTCATTTAAGTAGTTTGAATTATTATCTTCTTTCATTTTTTCTTCTAAAGTTGTTTGCTTTTACTAATTAATATTTTAATTACTCATTCTCCGTACTAATTTATCCGTAAGGTTTAACGCATCCACACAACCTTGTGTTATCACTTTAGCTAAAATGGTATAGTTTGTCACATTTATGACACGTATCAGTTTTTGATTGATTTAATTTTTTAAAAATGTCATTTTTTTAATTTTTCTCTTTCCAATCAAAAGTAAACTGTACTAATTTTGCTAATTTTAGGGGGTAAAGTGATAACACTAAACGTTAGAGGTGACATGTGATAGAATGTGACAAGTTTGGAGAAGCCCCGGATACATTAGGCCTAAAATTAATAAAGGGGGCTATTACAAAAAAAATAACCCTCACCACACAAAGTAATTTCATAAATAGAGGAAATAATTTACATATATACGACTTCCCCTCTAACATGTGATTGATCATGTTTTTTTAATTTTTTTGTCTTATTTTGCATTAATCTCTCAAACGTTCATTTTTTCGACCTTTCACTCTAGAATATTTCGTTTGTCTCTTTTTTATCTTTGAAATGATATCCATTGTGACATTTTCAAACATTTTGACCCAGTAGACGTGTATTAGAAGTCCAGTAGACATTTGGTAGACGTTTGAAATCTATTTTTCTCATTTAGTGATCATTGATTTTGATTCACATATTGATTTTGATTTTGAAATTGAAGTTCTTATTGTTGTTTAATAATGGAAGAAATTGATGTATTGCTTCATTATAATTGAATTTAGGTTGCTAAACATGATTTTATTGCTTATAGTGTAGCTAGTGGCTTGATTCCTAGGTTTGCACAAACTAACATGACGATTCTATAAAAAAAACTATAAAAACTTCACATCTACCAGATGTTTATTGGATATCTACCATATGTCTACCAGTTCAAAAAGTTCGAAAAAATTACAGTTGATATAATTTCAAAAATAAAAATAAGATAAACAAAAAACTCTAAAGCGACATGTCGAAAAAATAAACAGTTTGAGAAACAAATGAAAAATAAGAAAGAAAATAAAAAAATGAGAGAAACAAATGGATGACATATATGTGAATAAAATTTAAGAAAAAATATATTTAAGATTAGTTTGACTTGATCATAAATTTATAAATATTTTACCAACTATGACTATTCTCGATAAATAACTTTAATAAAGCCTAAGCTTTAGAGCCTAATTGATATCCACCGGAGTTAGACCAGTAATTCCCAACCCAATAACCATCTCTACATAGCGAGACTGAAGATTTTAAATCCTCAAATTTTTAATATTAAATGAAGTCGGTGATAAGAAATAAGGTGTAGATCAGTTGATAATATAGGTTGAGTAAGTTAGAGGAGAACATGGTTTAAATTCTACTATATACACTTATTGGGAGGGGTGAGGAGTCTTAACTATGATTAAATCCCGAACAAGGTTATCTCAATGAAGATACTTGTAAATATTTAAAAAAAATGGTGTCGGTGATAACTCTCAATCTCAATGTATTAGACCTTGAAATATACAATTTAGTTAGTAACAAAAGATGCCAGCAACGTGTCGAAAAAAAACAGTTATAGAGATAAATGAAAAATAAGAAAGAAAAGTAAAAGAATAGGAGAAAAACAAGTGAATGACATATATGTAAATAGAATGGAAGGAAATGTATACTTAAAATTAGTTTAATTAGATGATAAAATTATAAATATTTATGACTAGTTGATAAATATCCTTAATAAATCCTAAGCTTTAGAGCCTAATTAATATTTACAGCGGTCGAATGAGTAATTCCCAACCCAGTAGCCATCTTTACATAGAGAGAAATAAGATTTTACATCATCAAATTCTTAATATAAATGATGTCTTTGATAACTCTCAATCTCAATGTATTAGAACTTGAAATTTACAATTTAGTTGGTAACAAAAGATGTCAATTAATATTATAAAATTTAGTCTTAATACATTATTTTCTTTCTAAAATTGGCATAAAAAATCAGATGCCATACCTGAACTTTTTAAAGTTTTAACTTATCCCCTGAATTTTACAAAAATGAACTAGTTTGCCCCATAAACTTGGTAAAAGTGCATCAGTTTGTCCTTCATGCCGTGTATCAGCTTTCGATCAAAGAAAAAAAATAAAAAAAAATAACATCTTTAAAAAGTCAAACCAATCAAAACCCAACACATGACATTAAGGGGGAAAATTAGTTTACTTTTACCGAGTTCAGGAGGTAAATTAAAACTTTTGAAAGTTCAGGATCACATCTAACTTTTAGTACGAAGGTTAGGGGCAAATGATGTATAATGAAAGGTAAAAACATAAAATTTATAATTTATTATCTTTTGTATCATTATCAAATTTCAACATTGCAATAAATTAATGTTTAACATTATCTAAATTCTTTTTATAATTATAAGTAAATCAAGGTTAGTTATAAAGATTCATTCATTTAGTTAGTTATTTAGGGCAAGTACATTGCTACTTTATTTATAGAGTATTTGCCATCTTTGGAGTAGAGTTTTTAGGTCATGTTCAATTTATTATTCTGCATCCTATATTCTAAACTCCATTTTGCAGTATTTACTTTATTTATACATTTGTTGGAGTCAATGCACTCCAACCCATTACTTCATTTTTCTACTCTAAATAAAGAATCTTTACATTCAATAATATTTTATTATCATTGTACAGTTTTTTAAACTTTTCATCAAATAAATTCTTATAATTAATAAGAAAGAGTAAAAAGTAACATTAAAATAATCAACCCCAAATATGGAATAGGTATGAGTTACTCCAAATTTAGAGTAACTCATACCCTACTCTAAATAGGGCATTTACCCCATTCATAGAGTACCAACAGACTTACCCTTCGTACTCCACATTTAGAGTAGGGTATTGGTAACTTCATATTTGGAGTAACTCATAGTCTACTCTATTTTTGTAAATGTATATTTTACTATTATTTTGATTTCATAAACTAACTAATTAAGATATAGTTTTATTACCTATAAATTCTTTGATAATTTGTATGTGTTTTATAATTATTAAATCTATTTAATATATTTATATTTTATAATAATGATTTTTTTTAATTTAAATACTAAATTATGATTAATATAAATTAAATTCAAATATAACCAATCATTATTTAGAAATTAAATATAATATTTAATTAAAATTCTACAAATAAATTTAAACATGACGCAATTAAAGAATACAAAATAAAAAAAAAGTAAACACTAAGAAAAGAAAAAAGCTACCACAAAATAGTGCATCAAAACAAACATATAGTGTTGAACCTAGCTCATAAGAAGGATTCTCAAATGCTAAGGTATCAAGATCAGTAAGTTTTGATGATAATAAAAAAACAAAGATTGCGCTACTTGCTCTGAAGATATTTTTAGCTTTACAAAGCAGCAGTTCAGAATCATCCCAGAGAGAAAAAGAATAAAGAATATAAAACATCTCTAATGACAACGGAAGTTGAAATCTTCTCAGAACTATATAAAGGACATCTCAAATTTGCTTCTTCAAAAGATAAATCAACTGCATCACCCCAAAGGTAGAAGATGAATTCTCGAAAAATGAGAAAGTTGGATTAATGATAAAATGCTCAAAAGAACAAAGCGTTTATAAATTGATTTCGTATAAAGTTAGATTCAGAAGAAGGGTTGTCAAGCAGCATCTTCCAGAAGATTCTTAGCTCACAAGATCAATCAATCTTCTATCCACAACACCAGTATCTAATAAAAGGATAATCAAGCTAGATTCGTAAGAACCCATTATTCCATAAGTCAAGATTGCAATTCGGTTAACAGAAGTTAGAAGCATGAATAAATACTTCAAAATTAAGATCATCAAACATCTTAACCTTTGAAGTATCACATCAAGGATGTATCCCAAGGACAAAGAAGATCCCACTTAAAATCCTTCAGAAAAGGAATTCTCAGAAGAAGCGTCAAAGATTGACTCCAAAGAGAAACAAGAATCTCTTGGAGCCAATATGCCAGAAGGAGTAATAATCAACATATATAGTGTCTCAAAGGCTATCTCTCACAATCCAAGAGTAGCCAAGCTAAGAAAGATATCACTCTAAGACTAAGAATGGTTAAAGCATCAAGATTCTCAGAAGCAATAACTAACTCTGAGAACTTAAGGATCCCTAGGCAACTCACATGATTTCATTTTTCTAAGAATAACTGTCTCGATCTCTGCAATCCTAAAAAGTTGGATATCTGACTTTCACTAAAAGAGATGAAACGTTATCAAGAAAATGGGTTGACCAGTGAAGCAAAAGAGTTACTTTCAGCTACTTGACACCTGACACGCATAAAGCAAAAAGCACCAAAAAGGTGTAACCACTGAAAGTCAACAACAAAAGATAGAGCAGGCCAGTTTTGGATTCATCTCACGAGAAGATCATTTACTATCTTGCAACAAATCTAACAGCCATGAAGAATTAGAGCTGTTAAGAAACCACGACCAAGGATTTCTTAGAATAGAGCCAATTTGAGAAATGTACTTACAGCAACGATCATAAAGGAAACTCTCTCACAAGGCACGCAACAATGATAATCTTCAAGTCAAGAGAGTATAAATGATACTTTATCTACAACAAGCAAATATGAAAAGGACTCATACAAGTTATCACAAAGTGTAATAAAAAAAGCTAACAAATCACTTTAAAATTAGTTTGTAATAGAAAAGCTCGCAAAAATAAAAATTCACATTTGTTGTAAAAAATGTATCTTGAGATAAATAGATCCAAGAAAACTAACCTCTTTTATATCCACTAAAAGGTCATCAAGATTGGGCAAGAGGTACTTGGTGAGGTCTTCGATTCGCAAACAAGACTAGGCATGGGTGCTGAGGTCTTCGATCCTAAGCACAACTTGGAAGAAGTTGTGGTTTAGAAGAATCTAAGAGGAGTTTACTCTTAGATTGAAGAATCGAAAGCAGCAAGAGAAGGGTACTCTATGCGGAAAAATGATTCTCAATTGTAAAGGCTTCTCCACCTCAAAAGGAGTGATTTATAATGGATTAAATCTCGGAGAAGGAAACTCTAAGGACTGGATGTAGGTAGGGTTCGAACTAGTATAAAATCATTGTGTTTTATTTTCTTACTTATTCTTTATTTACTTTAATGTTTTAACATTTCAAATTATTTGCTAAGTAAATAATCACCTTAAATTAAACAAGACTCATTAATAGACTCTGAATCAACCATCTCACTGAAACACAATTGATCAAAAGTCTATTATTTCATATCTAGAGAAAAGGAGTCAATCACCCCCCCCTCTGACTTCTATATCACCCCTTCATTGGGACCAATAAGTGGTATCAGAGCTGCGCTCGCTAAATTTCAAGACTTAATTGTAATATTATTTGTTATAATCTATGTGGTCCACATGCATAAATAAATGGTTCAATTAAGCATATATGATGGTGTCGCATGATGGATTGCTAACGAAGGTTGTTTAAATCGATAAGGGTTGGTGACCCTTTTTCTACTATCAAATAAGATAATATAAAAGGGTGATTTTAACTTTTCACTAAGAGAAATAATGGAAGTAATTATTTGTTCTAATTAACATTAAAGTTTATGTCATAATCGGTAATTAAAATTGTAGTTTTAGTTATAAATAGCATTATTATATATGTTATTTATAGGAAATTGAAAACTGCCATTTTAGTTTTAATTAACATAAAGTTATTTTTTTTATGAAGCATAAAGTTAATTAAAACATCAGTTTTTACTATTAAATAACGTTAAAGGCACACGTTAATGATAGAGAATAGGAACTGCTTCTTCTTCTTCTTTATTTTCTCTAAAAAAACATTACAGATGAAGATTTAATCATCACTTGATCCATCCAAGCTATTGTCATCAAAGATAGTAGGGAATCAAATCACTTCTCTCTAAGACAACGTCAACGGAACAAGAGGCCGATTGAGAATAGTAGAGGAGATGAATGTTCGATCTATTTGTTACAGTTTATTACATGTATTAAGGTATGCTTCCGCCTAATAGTTTATGTTTATCAATCAATTCTAGACAAGTTGATCTTGGAGTTTTATCCCGATTAAATTTTACGGCTTACAGTTGATACAGATTTCTTTATCGAAATCGTTACGGGATTCTAAAATTGCTTACAATTGGTATCCAAGCCATCTTGTCATAGGATTGTTTGTATGAAAGTTTGATTGAATTATGGTTGATGAGAAAATTTTAGAGATTTCAAAGTTGTATAGATACTCATGAAATTAAAGTTGTTTTTACCATATGATTGAATTATGGTTATTGTATCAAATGATTTCGCAAGATTTTTTGAGTTTTCCTAATTAATGATTAATTAAATTATTTTCTATATTAGTCATATTTCTTCTGCTCTAATTAGGAAGAGTAAAAGAAAGATGATTTATTCCTTTATGAATAAATATAAAAGCATACATATGTTTCCTTAAATAATGTTATTATTATTTTTATTTTTATTCAATGAAAAGTTAATTGAACAAAATGAAAGAATATGAAAATAAAGGAACAGAATAGATATCAAAATAAAAGAAAAATGAAGAAATATAAATGAAAGTTTTACACAGAAAATATGAAATTTTTTTTTGAAGAATTATTTTGAAGAGGCTGGGTATTGAATCCAACACCTTCCACCTCCACTTTGAGAGGTTTACCAATTGAGCTACACCCAATTGGTACAAAAAAAATGAAAGTAAAGAATCCATTTAAAAATTTTCTCGTGAAAATAAAGACGTGCACAAGTATAAATTTCAAATTTTAGGGATATGATGGTTAAATGTATATTTAATGTGATCAAGGTTCAATTCAAATAAAAAAAGCAAAGGATTGTTTTTTTTATGATATTATGGCATTTTGATATAAAAGATTAACTCTAATTGTATTGTTGAAATTGTATATTTTATTTGTGTATAAATTACAGTTTAGATGACTATAATTATTATATTTGCTATTATAGTTATCAATAAAAGATTAAAGATTACAGATTAAAGGATAATTTATGGAGTGGTTAATTGAAAAATTGTTAATTAATTAAAGTTATAGTTTAATTGGCATTTATGAATTTCTTTTAATTAACCAATTCTAATAACGGTCATATATTTTTATATATGAAATCAAATCATATAAAAGGTTTCTAATGTAAAGGGTAGTTAATTACATTTAATTGAACAATAATTTACCCTCTTATAAAACATCTTTTTATATACTAATTATGTATATATGTGGTTAATTATAATTGCAAACATACATAATATGTAATTGTCCTTGAAATAATTAATCCATATATATATGGCAAATAAATGAAAGATATTATTTGTTTCAAAGAACTAATTGATTATAATGATTAATTTCCATTAGTTGTAATTGACAATAATGGTTTTGTCAATTAATAACCGTTATATATATAATGTCATTTATATAAATTAAAGGAATGAAATTAATAGTTTGAGAATAATGAATAAAGGAATATAATAAGGCAGTTTACTATTTGATTAATTAGTAATAATTGTGTTTTGCTAATTAACTATTATATATTAAAAAGGGGAAATCTACAATTTGATATAATAAAAGTGAAAAGAAACAAAAAAAGAGAAAATTAAAGAAATTATATATGATGTATATTCCTTTAATTAAAAGGCATTGTTTTCTTTTTTTTGTCAATTAAGTTCATAAATTGAATATATAGTAGTAAAAGAAAACATAAAAGTAAATGGGTTTCTATTTCCTTAATTAAAGATAACAGTTTTCTTTATTTTCGGTTATAATTGTTCTAATTCTTTAATATGAATAATGATGTAATATATTACATGATATAAAGGAAATTACATGTATAATGGAATAAATTACATGATGGAATAATATATCATTAAATAAATTAAAGATTAAGAATCAAGGAATGATCATTAAGTTAATTATTCATATTAAATGTCAATTAAGGTTTTATGATTACCATAATAGTATAATTGAAGAATTATGGTTATCATTTAAAGATTAAAAAATTAATTTGTAACTGTTATTTCTATTGATTTGGCAATAACGGTGGTTTATTATTTAATAACAATAATATATAGGAGCCAAATTGAAAAGAGAAATGAATGACAATAAAAAAGCAGTGAACAAATAATAAAGGAATGAGACAGAAAGAAAGAGAAAAGTTTTTCTTAATTAATATTGTTTTGCTATTTTTTAATTAAAAAGAGAATAAAATAGAAAACATAAAAGTTAGTAAATAGAAAGGTAAAATTAGAAGGAGACTCTTAATAATTGAAATTGGTCTATATCGATTAATGTCAAATGGCAATTAATTTATGACAAGTTAGAAATGAATTTACATGAATGATGAAATAAATTAAAGTGTCAAATAAAGATAAATAGCAATGAAAGTATTTGAGATTACTATTTATCTAATAAAAGTTTTGTTTCATAAATAAAATGTTTATTGTATGGAAAGCATTTTAGTCACTAAAATGATATTACTTAATTTATTTAAATATTTATTTATGCATATAAATAGTCATATATAAAAGACTAAAATTAAGGTTATATGATAGTAAAAGATTCAAATTATAAATGTTAAATATATGGAAAGCATGTTAGTCACCAAAATGGTCTTGCCTTATTTGATTAAACATTTTATAAGGGTTGTATATATTTAAACATTTATTGAACAGAGAACATGTTAGTCACCAAAGTGACTTAATCACAACATTAGGAGATGACCCAAAGGTAGATCATTGCTTGTGGTTAATGACATTAATGGATATTATTGATATATTTATGGTTAACATATATATCTGCCCAAAGGTGTTATGTGTGTTAATCAAAACATATTTAATAAAATCTATTAAATGGTTAAAGTTATAGCATCAATGACAGTTTAAGGTTATGTATTTAATTTTCTGCCCAAATGTGATGTTAAATACATAAATCAAAGAATTAAAGAAAGTATTTATGTATATAAATTAAAGAGGTCGAAATATGGACTGAAACGAACTTCCTATCGATGGTATTTAATTTTAACAATAACATTATTTATTACTATTATGGATATATATGAAGGTCAATGGGAGTTTGTTCTATATTTTGATAACATACTTCTTGTCACTTATGATATGTGATGCAAAGAATTTACTATCCAAGAAAAGATACTGGAGTGGAATGATAGAAAAGTAAGTTGTCATTGCTACTTCCACTAGGAATGTTGAAATTGTGGCGTGCTTTGAGACCATGATTCTTTGATTGTGGTTGTGGAGCTTAATCTCAAGTACAGGAATAGTCGATATCATAGTAAACTATTGAGATTGTATTGTAATAATTCCACGACGGTCTTCTTTTGACAGAATGACAAGTATTGTGAGGGTGTGAAACACATGAATGTAAAGTACTTGACATAAAAGAAGAAGTGCAAAAACGCAAAGTGTTTATTGAGCATATCAAAATAGAATCGACTATATAGAATCGCTAAAGAAAGGTTATTGGTTAAAAAGATTATTAGCCATGTACGGAATATGAACATTATAGAAAAGTTATTGATAGCATAATGAGTTATATATACAATAAAAGTTTTAGCTCAATTTGATCGTAACAGTGGGAATTCAATAAAAGTTATTTTTTACATATATAATTGTTATCCACATTAGAGATGCACATTAAAGTTTATTTGAGTGTGATAACATTATAGCTATATATTTAGTAACAATAAAATATTTGTTACATTAAAGTGAGCGATCATGTAATTGTTGGTCCCTATGCGTACACTCACTGAGTCAGAGGGGGGTGAATGACTCACTCAAGAACTAATGAAACTTTTTCGCGATATTGGCTTACTCCACTGAGTGAGGTCAGCTCGCTGAGTGAAAACTAGAAAATGCGGTAAAGTAAAGAATACTGAGATTTTTATACTACTTTGGCAACCTGTGCTTACATCTAGTCCCGAGAGAGTGTCTCGGCTCTAATCCACTAATCTCAACTCCTTTACCCTAGGCGGAGAAGCCTTTCATAAATTTCCCAATTACAGTAAGTACCCTTCAAACTGCAATCGCTCGCCCGCTGACTAAAATACCCTCTTCTATCAGCAACTCACAAGGAGTCTAAACAAGAGCTGGACTCAACTTATAAAATGTTGATCCAGTTTCAAATGATCTAATATTACAATTGATTGATCTATTACTATTCTCTCTTGTTCTAAAGCAGATTCTAGTTGAGTTGTGCCTTCTTGCTCGAACATCTTTTAAAGGTTGGATTTTAATAGAGTTTAGATTCTTGAGAAATTCAGGTGTAATCACCAAGTTCTAACGCTTGCCTTCTTGCTACTTTTATAGATGGATTGAGAAAGTAGCCGTTGAACTTATGTTGGCATATTCTGAAGTTGACAGCTCAGTAATTCACTCATTGCTTCTTCAAATCAATCCATTAAGAGATAGAATTGCACCATTGTGAAATACATTTCAATCCGTTAGATTGAAATTCGAGCTCCAATTTGAATTCTTTGTCGTTTGATGCTAGTATTCTGTTAGAGAGAACTAGCGCTGACTTGCCACGTATCTTAATCTCATTTCCTCTAGTATTCTGACATGTTGCAGAGTACGCGATACAAGGTGGTAGATCTGCAGAATTGCCCAAATTGGCAAAATACTTTTTGCAGCTTTGCTTTGGAAGACTTTGTCATTTTCTTCATGATTCTGAGTCTTGTCAAGTCATTAATTCTTTTTTTCTTTGTCTCATTAATGTTCCTGCAAAAAGTAACACTAAAAGCAAAGATACCTTTTTACCTTAAATGGTAAAGTCAGCAGTGTTGACAGACTAAAAGCAACTCAACGGAAATGATAAAGCTTAAACCACACAGCTAAAACAAAAATCTAAATATCAAGCACTGAGTGAATATTACTAAGTCAACAACTAAGTAGATACTCAGCCCAGAAATAGCTCAGAGTTAAACTAAATAGCTAGGCCAATGGAGACTTGAAATTCTACCCTTGAATTTACTAACTCCTTTACAATCATAGACTATTTATTTTAACATCATTATTGATTTAATTATCCTATTCTTAACTTAATTGTGATGATCAAAACTTATGCATTACTGAGTCATCCATTGAGTTAGTCTAACTCGTGCTTGGTTCAACAATCTCCCCCATTTTTATCAATGGCAATTAACTAAGTGAGAATTAAATCAATAAAATATTTAGATTAGATTTACCTTATACTTATACTTGATATGTCTTTGTTCAGCATCATCAATCTGCTCAGGGTGAATGCTAACTCCCCCATAATTCTTTAATATTCTGAGTTCAGCATCCCTCAATACTTCTCATATATTTCTACATAGGATTAGAGCATATATATATATATAGTAGAAAATACATGAAGTTAAGAAGATCTTAACTTAGAACAGAATATGTAATCTTTCATTAATTAATAACTTGAGTACAGATAAGAAAGTGTTAATCTATACTAAGTTTTACATTGAGCTCTAACGATTATATAGATATTCTATTCTAATCTTTTTGCATAGGCGGAGCTCCCAACTTTGCTCTCCTTTCTTCATACGCTTGCTGATCCCATCTGGTCTTCTTTTCTTTAGGAAACGCAATCTCCTTGCCTTTCCTTTTTCTTGTCTCATGATATTCTCTTTGTAAGCGCTCGAGATCCTTTGACAGATTATAAGAAAATTCAGCAATCCTTTGCTCTCTCTCCTTTTCCTTCTTCTCATGCTTCTCACGATCCTTCTCCCCCATTCCCATCGCATCCAAAATGGCTTAGGCTCGATGATCAAATGAGCTCAGAGACTTCTCAAATGTCTCAAGCTGTCCATAAACATTGGATGAAAAGTTTTGCAACAACAGCTCATAGATTTCTTGAGATATCACATCTTGTTCTCTGAGAAAGGCGAATATGCCTACCAAAATGGGGGACTAAGAGAGATTGACTTGATATTGAGCGCTTAGTCCTTCCTTCAATATCTGGGTGAGATTGGCCGGAGCCTTGGTCTGATTATTTTCTCTAAGAATTTACTCCAGCATGGGAGTGCTCCTGATATGAGTAGTGACTTCATCATAGATCTTATCAATTGCTTCCCCATCGTTAATGACATTTGCTTGAACTTGCTTGATTTAATCTCTGATATGACCAAGTTTCTGGTGAAGAGTAGGCTATAGTTCATCATCTGCAATAACAAAGTCACTACTCAGAGCATCAGAAATATTCAGCCTCTTTAAGGCATTAAGCACAACTCCCTCTGAGTCTCTTACTTCTTTTAGCATTTCATCCTTCATAGTCTTTAGCTTAGTAGATAAACCATGCTGCATGGTTACTACTATGATCAGAGCATTAAGACGATCAACTACAATATTTAAAAAAGCTATATTGTTCTCATTTTCCTTGTTGAGTATGCTATATCCATCAAGTACCTACAACATTACTTCTAACAGAGGGTTGAATTTTTCAATCATAGAATTCCTGAAGTCCCTCTCATCATTAAGCACCTTGCAATTGCTCTCATAGATCTTTGCCATCTGCTTCTTGAGCTCTGCAACCTCTAACTTCAATCCTCCAGCCTGCCTACCTGCAATAGATAATAAAGGCAACACATGGGAAAATATTGCCTTTACCAAGGAGAATTGAGTAGGAATAGACTTGAAGTGTTCTTTCATCTCCTCAACAACATCCATAAACCCTTGCACTGGCTATACAGCCTTTGCAATCCTCCTCAAGACTTCCTCAAATAATAATGATTTTGATATTTTAGTATCAATCTCAGTAGCAGTCCTCAGTCCTGGAAACATCACTCTCCCCATTCTCCTTATGTCTCCCAATAACTCAACTTATGGGTTAAACTGGGGTTGTGGTTGTGGTTGTTGAGGTGGTTGTTGTTATTTTGGTTATTTAGGGATATTTCAATAATTGGAGCCCTCTGACAATTAGGGGTCCTTCCAAAAGTAATGGTTCATGTACTGGAGATCCTATTGGGGAAAGATATGGTATGATGGTTGTTTGGTCAGAGTCTGGGCTAAGTGTTTGGTCAGAGGTTTGGTTGTTTTGATTTGAGTTGGATGGGGATGGTGTTTGGCATTTTGGTAGGGGTAAGGTAGAAATTCGTGTAGGTGAGAGTGGTGATTTAGTGGACGTGTTTGGAAAAGTAAAAGGTTCTACAGGTTCTTCCTCCTTCTCTTCCATAACACCTTTAACAGCGGACTCGCTGACCTGAGTTAGAGAATCCTCAGTCAGCTGAGCTCCATGCTCAACTATAGCATCTTCTTCCTCCTTATCTTCCGGGTCTCCCTCATTCTCATCTATCATAACCTTCATCTTTTTAAATAGCCTCCTCTTCTTTTCCTTCTTTTCTTCCTTAGCTTCCTCAACAGTTAGAGTGACTTGCTAGTTAGAGTTCAGTACATTACATTCCACCGCTTCCATTTCCACAACATCATCTTCTTCTTCTTCTTGCTCTTTGTGATTCTCAATACCCTTAAGATCTCCTATCATCTTATCAACTACCTCAGGCACTTCCTTCTTAGATAGGCTAGCAACAGCAAATTGTAAGATTTTCTAAGTATCAGTCTTAACTCTGGCTGCTGCTTCCTCAGCCTTCCATCTAATAGTAGCCTCAATTTCCTCCTACTTCTTCCTTATCCTTTCTTCTTCAGCAGCTTTCACTCTCTTAATTTCTTCAAGATCTTGGACTACTCCATCCCTCTCTTCACCATCAGCTTCTTCTTCGACTGACCTACTTGGGGAATAGGATCTGATGTAGCTTCCTTTCCCTTTGTAGTCACCTCATCCAGCTGAGCAACATCTACCTTCCTCTTCTTCTTCTTCAAGAGCATCTCTTCCCTTAACTCTTCTTCAGCTACCTTTTCTTCTTCAATTTCCTTCTGAGTCAGCTCATGAGATTTCTCTTCTTTAGTTCCCTTTGATGATCTTGTTTTCCTGGGAACAACTGCTGGAACTGAGCTTGATGAACTTACTTTCTTAGCTTCCTTCTTGGAGTCTCTCCTGACCTCCTTCTTTACAGCTTGCTTCTCAGACATATCCTCTCCTTTCTCAGCTTTAAGCTTGGTAATCCTCTCAAGCTCTTTAGCCATAAAAGCATCCAAGGTCAGGTCCTCCTCATGAGGCTGGATTGGCTTCATTTCCATGATATCCTTGGGATCCTTCATTCTTACTTCTCTTGGCTTCCCTTGATGTACTTAGTGTTGGAAGGCCTCCCATTAGCTCTAAGTCCATAAAAATGAGCATTTCTCAGGATTCTAGACTTAATTACTTTCATCTGAATGTTGCTCTTGGCAGCCCATCCTTCCATATCGATCTCATATGCCCTGCAGATCTCCATAACCAATTACCCATACACCATGTGCTTGGTAACTTTAAGAAATCTATGCAGAATAGCTATGGGCCAATTATGGTCATGCCATGGTTCAGTGCATAGACGAATACCCTTTTAAACTTAGAGCAGCTCCCTGTAGATCCAGTCTTGGCCAACAAAACTTTAGTAACAAGGCCATGTGCTTGCTTCCCTTATTTGGTGAACATAGAGGCAATGAGTTCACCAGCCTTGTGATCCTCTGAAACCTCGTAATCAATAAGAATATCAACATGGTCTTCATCATTTATGACTCTTAGCCTGATTTCTCTCTCGGGCATCCCTAATAATCCTGCTATCAGCTTGGGAGTAACATAGACCTTCCTCCCCATCATCGTGGTCATGAAAAGATCCCTCTGGCCTTCTACCATGTGGATTCCATGGTAGAATCTCTCAACAATCTCCTCATAGCAGCCATTTAGAAGCTAAAAGAACCCTCTCAAGTGGTGATGTTGTGTCCACTTTCCAAATCTATCATCGCTCGAGAAATTGAGCATGTCTACCGTGGTTGGCTTTACCACTTCCGTTTTCTCCATGAAGCACCATTCCGTTGGAATGTACTTAGTTCCTGCTAGAATTTTAAGTTCTTCAATTTTGTCCATACTTATTGCCATCTAAGCGATATAATCTCTTATGGTTAGCCAATGAGTGTCTTTCTTGTTTCTCATAAAAAGATCAGTTTTCCTTCGTGAAGTGCTCGCCATTGCAAATTGCTTTGTTAAAGATTAAAGGTTTTAGAGATTTAGGAAGAAAATTGCAGAGAAAGGAATTTTGGTAAAGTAACCTTTCCTCTTTCTGAATTTCTCCTTAAATAGCCAAAGTCTCTTTGCTTAAACCTGCAAAGCTAACGACTCACAATTCATGGTCTTAAGATTCAACGGTTAGATTACATACGTATACCGTAGGCTTAATGAACATGATAAACACGGGATAACTGCTCTGAATATGGATCATTTCATTACTTGCTACCGTTTCTATCAAGATTTAATTTGAAAGATAACCAGTGATAATTAATGACATGTCCAAAATTCAAGCTGTAAAAGAAATACTTAACCTAATTCGCTGAAGCTCAAAGTGTGCCCTAGTTTGGTCAGCTCCAGAATAGGTTAGATTAGAATGTGTTTCTTCAAATTGGATTGGACATTCCGATCAGCTATCTGAGCATGTTGAATTGATCCTTTCCAATAGGCTTTGTGAATATGTCAGCTCGCTATTCTTCAGTAGGAATGTAGGTGAGCTTGACTTCTCCTTTTAGCACATGATCCCTTATAAAGTGATGTCTAATATTGACATGCTTTATCCTGCCATATTGAACTGGGTTCTTAGATAGGTCAATTGCACTCTTGTTGTCACACATGACTTCAAGATAGTTTACTTTATACCATAATCCTCCAGTTGGTGCTTGATCCATAGCAGTTATGCTACATAGCTTCTTCAGCTATGTACTCAGCCTCAGCTGTACTCAGAGCCACAGACGCTTGCTTCTTGCTATACCATGTTACTAGACAATCACTAAGGAAATGACATCCTCCTATGGTGTTTTTTCTTTTAAGTTTGTCTCTTCCATATTCAGCATCTGTGTATCCTCTCAGAGTGAAATCTGCATTACTTGGATACTATAATCCTGCATCAATAGAGCTTAGCAAATACCTGAGAATTCTCTTAACAGTAGATAAGTGAGATTCTCTGGGGTCAGCTTTATATCTTGCACAATAATGTACAGCATATTGAATGTCAGGCCTACTAGTAGTTAAGTAAAGTAGAGAATCAATAATACCTCTATAGAGCTTACTCTCAACAAGTTTACCTTCCTCATCTTTACTCAGAATAGTATCAGTGGCCATGGTTGTTGACATTGCCTTGGCTTTATCCATGTCAAACTTCTTGAGTACTTCCTTAGCATACTTGGCTTGGCTGATGAAGATTCCATCTTTGCCTTGCTTGATTTGCAAACCAAGAAAGAAATTAAGCTCTCCCATCATTGACATTTCAAATTCCTTCTTCATCTGCTGACTCAATTCTTTGCATAGCTTTTCATCAGTTGTACCAAATATGATATCATCAACATATATTTGGACTAGCAACACATCTTGATGCTTCTTCTTGATGAATAGAGTTGTATCTGCTTTTCTTCTGACATAACCTTTGTTGATTAAAATGTTAGTTAGTCTCATACCAAGCTCTGGGAGCCTGTTTCAGCCCTTATAGGGTTTTCTTCAGCTTGAAGACATGATCTGGATTTTTGGGGTCTTCAAAACCTGGTGGTTGTCTGACATAGACTTCCTGTTGAATATAACCATTAAGAAATGCACTCTTAACATCCATCTAAAACAACTTGAAGTTCATATGGCATGCAAAATCATAAATAGTTCTTATGGCTTCAAGTC
The DNA here is from genome assembly GCA_947683365.1 of Euphorbia pulcherrima. Taxonomy (NCBI): domain Eukaryota; kingdom Viridiplantae; phylum Streptophyta; class Magnoliopsida; order Malpighiales; family Euphorbiaceae; genus Euphorbia; species Euphorbia pulcherrima. The sequence goes on from CANTUS010000008.1 coordinate 6,260,856, forward strand.
TTGCTACTGGAGCAAATGTTTCTCTATAGTCAATGCCTTCGTGTTGATTGTAGCCTTGAGCAACTAGTTTGGCCTTATTTCTGACAACATTTTTAGCTTCATCTAACTTGTTCTTGAGAACCCATTTGGTGCCTATGATTGACTTTCCTTTGGGTTTCTCCACCAAATCCCAAACTTCATTTCTTCTAAATTGGTCTAGCTCTTCTTGCATTATAATCATCCAGTTGTCATCAAACTCAGCATCTTCAAACTTCTTTGGTTCAATTAATGAAACAAATGCTGAATGGATCATCATCCTATTCAGCTGATCTCTAGTCAGCACTAGATTTTACACACTATCAAGAATCTTCTCAACTGGGTGATCTCTTCTTGCTCTGACTTCTTTTGGTAGATCAGGATCAACTCACTGAGCTACTATCATAGGTTGAGCATCTACATCATCACCAAAGTTGATTGATTGGTCCAAGTTAACTTCTTCATCTTCTTTTTCTAGTAATGGATCAGGAATAATAATGGGCTGGATGACTGATCCGCTGACTTGTTCCTTTTCTCTTTCATCATCACTGGTTTCTCTACCTGCATTGTTAGTTTTATCAAAATATACATGCATGGACTCCTCTAAGATGCCAGTCCTCTTGATATACACTCTGTATTCCCTACTGTATGTTGAGTAACCCAGAAAGATTCCTTCATCAGCCTTAGAATCAAATTTAGCCAATTGGTCTTTAGTGTTTAATATGAAGCATTTACAACCAAAGGCCTTGAGACGACCAACCATAGGCTTGCACCCCTTCCAAAGTTCATAAGGAGTTCTATTCAAAACTAGGCGAATTAAAACCCTGTTTAGAATATAACAAGCTATGTTAACAGCCTCTCCCCAGAAATGCTTTGGCAGATTGTTATCACTCAGTATAGAATGACTTATCTCCGCAATAGTGTGATTTTTTCTCTCAAAAGCCCCATTCTGCTGAGGTGTATGAGGGGCAGAAAAATTGTGGTCAATACCATGCTTAGAATAAAATTCCTCAAACTGCCTGTTTTCGAATTCTCTTCCATGCTCACTACGGATTCTATTAATTTTAAGGTCTTTTTCATTCATGATCCGGGTAGCCAACCTAGAGAATGATTCAAATGTCTTATCTTTATTTGCTAGTAAGACAATCTAAGTGAACCTAGTCAGATCATCTACAACCACAAGGGTGTATTTTATTTCACTTAGACTTGTTGGCACAACAGGCTCAAACAAATCCATGTGTAAAAGATCAAGAGGATGAGAAGAAGATATATCAGCTAATGATTTAAAGGTCTTCCTAAATTGTTTCTTAAGTTGGCATGCTAAGTAGAGTCTATCTTTTTCAAAGGCTAGATTGGGTAATCCCTCAACAAGTTCATTTCTGGCTAATGTGGATAGATTGGTCATATTGATATGTCCTAACCTTTTGTGCCATAGCTATGAGTTTTCCTCTGTAGAAACTAAGCATATATCATTAGAGCCGGGAGATAAATCAAACATATAAACATTATTAATTCTAGGAGCATAAAGAATAGTTTGGTCAGAGTTACCATCAACGACTGAGCAGCCCGCTGAGTCAAATTTCACTTTCTTCCCTTTGCCACACAGCTGAGCAACATTTAGCAAGTTGAACTTTAGGCCTTTCACCAGAGACACATTATCAATTGAAGACTTAACTCCCACTGTGCCATTGCCAACAATCTTTCCCTTTTTGTTGTCTCCAAAACTGACACTTCCATTTCTTCTTCATTCTAATGTGATGAATAGCTTTTCATCACCTGTCATATGCCTCGAGCATCCACTCTCCAAATACCACATTCTTCTGTCATCAGTGGATCTCAGGCTCACCTATAAAATAGTTAAGTTTTCTTAGGTACCCATGCCTTTTTTTGGCTAGGTCCTCCCTTGTTAGTGGTGGTTATCCTTGACCAGTCATACTAATCATAGTAACCATTCTTATGCCTACACATGACTGTTGCATGACCTGGCTTACCATAAAAAGTACACGCGGTCTTAGGATTAGGCCTGCTTACTTTACTTTTTTGAGAAACCTTCTTAGAGTGGTGAGTGCGGTTACTCTGAGTATTTCTGCTAGGTTGAGGAGGGACCCACACCTTTTTCAAAGCTGTTAATTCAGCAGCTAGCTCATCCAATCTCTTAGTGAGTTTGTTGTTATATCCATTTTGGTACTCAACTTTTTCCATCAGGTATAGGATATCAAGTAAGGTAGAAGAATTAACATCTTCTAGATCATCACACCTCCTCTGAAGTACTTTAATGTATTTGGTTGACTTCTTAGTCACATTAATAACATCATTAAGTACTACGTCAAGCTCATCTTAAGATAAAGGGGGTTCAGAATTTACCTCAGAGTAATTTCCTTTGTCTCTGCTTTGGTTAGCTGATTGTTTGGTAGCGAAAGTAGTTGGTTGGTCAGCTGACTCTGAGTGAACTAGATCATCCTTAGCCATGAGACACACATTGGTAGAATCTTATGCCTCTTTATCTGAGGATGATGACTCTTGTTCATATTCACTCCAGGTAGCAGCAAGGGCTTTCTTACTCTTCTTCTTTTTAAATTTGTCCTTCTTGGCCTTAGGACAGCTTGACTGAATATGTCCCTTCTCACCACATTCAAAGCATTTGATATACTTGTTATGCTCTTATACTTGCCTGTCTTCCTGAACTTTTGAAAGTTCTTATCTTTTCCTAAGTATCTTCTGAAATTCTTGGTCATTAGAGCTATCTCTTCTTTTTTGTCTTCTGGATATCCTTCCTTAGAGGTATCTTCTTCTTTATCATCATCAGCTCTCAGAACAGTACCTCTACTAGATCTCTCTTTTTCTTTAGACCTATGCTTCTTAGACTCGTCTTCATATTGCCTCAAAGACATCTCATGAGTCAGCAGAGTTCCAATCAGCTCATCAAACTTACAAATCTTCAAATCATGAGCCTCTTCAATAGCACTCTTCTTAGCTTCCTAATCTTGAGTCAAGCTTCTAAGGATCTTCTTGACAGTCTCTTCTTCTGTGAATGCCTTGCCAACTCTTTTTAGCTCATTGACTATATTCATGAACCTGGTGTTTATGTTAGAAATATCCTCCTTGGGCTTCATGTGAAACCATTCATAATCCCTCATAAGGATATTGATCTTGGACTCTTTCACTTTATCAGTACCTTCATAAGTTACTTCTAACTTCTTCCACATCTCTTTGGCTTTCTCGCATCTTAAAATGTGATTGAACTCAGTAGCATCAAGAGCACAATAAAGATAGTTGATAGCCACTGCATTTTCTTTTAGTCTAGCTAAGTCCTGATTATCCCATTCAGTAGAGTATTTGTCAACTCGCACTCCATTCTTCATATGTGATGGAACATATAGCACGTCTACAATAGCCATCCAAGCATGCATACTCTAGGACTGAATGAAATTAGTCATTCTATTCTTCCAGTAAGTATAATGCTCTCTATTGAACATTAGAGACCTGGTGACTGACATGCCTTCAGGCAGAGTATAGGCCTGAGCCCTTCCACTAGATTCTCCTTTATACGCCATGGTCTTTGTCTTAAAGATTGTGAATCAGTGAAATGAGAACTACTCTGATACCACTTGTTAGTCCCTATGCGTACACTCATTGAGTCAGAGGGTGGGGTGAATGACTCACTCAAGAAATAATGGAACTTTTTTGCGATATTGGCTTGCTCCACTAAGTGAGGTCAGCTCGCTGAGTGAAAACTAGAAAATACGGTAAAGTATAGAACACTGAGATTTTTATACTGGTTCAGCAACCTATCCTTACATCCAGTCCCGAGGGAGTGTCTCGGCTTTAATAAACTAATTTCAACCCCTTTACCCTAGGCGGAGAAGCCTTTCATAAATTTCCCAACTAAGTAAGTACCCTCCAAACTGCAATCGCTCACCCCCTAACTAGAATACCCTCTTCTATCAGTAACTCACAAGGAGTCTAAACAAGAGCTGGACTCGACTTACAAAACATTGATCTAGTTACAAATGATCTAATATTACAATTGATTGATCTATTACTATTCTCTCTTGTTCTAAAGCAGATTCTAGCAGAGTTATGCTTTCTTGCTTGAACTTCTTTTAAAGCTTGGATTTTGATAGAGTTTATCTTCTTTAGAAATTCAGGTTTAATCACCAAGTTCTAACACTTGCCTTCTTGCTACTTTTATAGATGGATTGAGAAAGTAGCCGTTGAACTTATCTTGGCATCCTCTGAAGTTGACAGCTCAGTAATTCACTCGTTGCTTCTTCAAATCAATCCGTTAAGAGATAGAATTGCACTATTGTGAAATACATTTCAATTCATTAGATTGAAATTCTAGCTCCAATTTGAATTCTTTGTCATTTGATGCCAGTCTTCCGTTAGAGAGAACTCGCGCTGACTTGCCATGTGTCTTTATCCCATTCCCTCTGGTATTCTGACATGTTGCAGAGTGCGCGATACAAGGTTGGTAGATGTGCAAAATTGCCCAAATTGGCAAAATACTTTTTGCAGCTTTGCTTTGAAAGACTTTGTCATTTTCTTCATAATTTTGAGTCTTTTCAAGGCTTAATGTTCCTGTAAAAAGCAACACTAAAAGCAAAGATACCTTTTTACCTTAAATGGTAAAGTCCGCAGCGTTGATAGAATAAAAGCAACTCAGCAAAAATGATAAAGCTTAAACGACACAGCTGAAACAAAATCTAAATATCAAGCATTGAGTGAATATTACTAAGTCAACGACTAAGTAGATACTCAGCCCAGAAATAGCTCAGAGTTAAACTAAATAGCTAGGTCAGCGGAGACTTGAAATTCTACCCTTGAATTTACTAACTCCCTTACAACCATAGACTATTTATTTTAACATCATTATTGATTTAATTATTCCATTCTTAACTTAATTGTTATGATCCAAACTTAAGCACTACTGAGTCATCAACTGAGTTAGTCAAACTCGTGCTTAATTCAAAAATGTTTATTGCATAATAGTATAATTGGGAGTTAAAATCATTTATAGTACATGAAAGGGAACAGGATGACATAAGTGGCCTATAACCGCCATGACTCAGTTGTTTTAAATCTTGTAAAGGTTATATACGTGTGTTAGGTTTTGCAAATTAAGGATGACTCGTATATACATATTTGCTTCCACATGGGTATATTTATGCATAAAGACCAAGTGGGAGAATGTAAGATTGTTTTTATAATCTATATGTTCCACATGCATAAATAAATGGTCCGATTAAACATATATGATGGTGTGGCATGATGGATTGCTAACCGAAGGTTGTTTAAATCGGTAAGGGTCGGTGACCCTTTTCCCGATATCAAATAAGACAATATAAAAGGTTGATTTTATCTTTTCACTAAGAGAAATAATGGAAGTAATTATTTGTTCTAATTAACATTAAAGTTTATGTTATAATCAGTAATTAAAATTGCAGTTTTAGTAATAATTAGCATTATTATATATGTTATTTATAGGAAATTGAAAACTGACATTTTAGTTTAAATTAACATAAAATTAATTAAAACATTAGTTTTTACTATTAATTAATGTTAAAGGCACACGTTAATGATAGAGAATAGGAACTGCTTCTTCTTCTTTATTTTCTCTATAAAAGAAACATTACAGATGAAGATTTAATCATCACTTGCTCCATCTAAGCTATTGTCATCAAAGATAGTAGGGAATCAAATCACTTTGAATCAAATCACTTCCCTCTAAGACAACGTCAATGGAATAAGAGGCCGATTGTGAATAGTAGAGGAGATAGAACATTTGATCTATTTGTTATAGTTTATTACATGTATTAAGGTATGCTTCCACCTAATAGTTTATGTTTGTCAATCAATTCTAGACAAGTTGATCTTGGGGTTTTATCCTGATTAAATTTTATGGCTTACAGTTGATACGGATTTCATTATCAAAATTGTTACGAGATACTAATTGCTTACATTAATAGTATTAAGTTTAAAGATTGCAGTGGGTGATAGATGTGAAAGACACCTACCTAGAGTAATGAATCAATTTACTCAAGTCCTACCATATGGATTGAGTATTAATAAGCCTCCTCTATTCTCTTTCCAGAACTATGCCTTTTGGAAAAGCCATATGATACATTTTATACAATCAAAAGACATTTATGTATGGTTAGCAATTGCTAGCAGGCTATATAGAGCAACTATAGTTAAAAAGAGGAGAACGCTTCCTAAGCCTAAAAATCAATGGAACGAAAAGTATATCAAAATATATCAAAGTAATGGGGTTGCTATTAACATCCTAAATTATGCTTTAAATGCTGCAGAATTCAATAAGATTTCAGTTTGCAAAACGGGTCAAGAGATCGAAGGAACTGGAAGTCACCTACGAAGGAAATGACAATGTAATCCAGAATTAATAAGAAGTTAAGGGACTATAAGCTGTTTGAGATGGAGGATGGTGAATCAATATCTAACATGAACTCAAGATTCACAAATATTATTAATGAATTAAAGAGGCTGGGGAAAGGATTCATAGAGGAAGAGATGGCGAAAAAGATTCTCAGAAGTCTCACCAGATCATGGGAGACAAAGAAGACAACTATCGAGGAAACTCAAGATCTTTCCAGGTTAAGCTATGATGCTAATGGGATCCTTGATCACACATGAGATTTCTCTACAATCTTATGAAGTGAAAAAGATACCCAAAATAAAATAAAAGGAGATAATCACTCTCCATAGAGAATCCTCAGTAGAAGACTCAGATGATGAGGAAATGAGAAATCTCATCCAGGTCTTCAAAAGAAAAATGTTAGGAAATGAAGAAACCTCAAAGGGAATCACCTCCAGAAGAACAAAGTCAAATAAAGATCGATTCAAAAAGGAGTTTTACAATAAGATGAAATCATCCTTTATCTGGAGTGATGAAGATGACTCAGAAGATAAAGCTTGTGTGTGTGCCTTTTGGCTAAGGAGGTTAGATATGATGTATTCCCTAGAGCAATTAGGGCGATATACCTTAGTTAGTTAAATTTGTACGAACAAATATAAAGGCATTTCTTTTGTTACTTCGATGACTGCAAAAATATTTTATGACTGGTTAAGAATATATTCATTAACGTGTTTGCAAAAGTCCTTGACAAAATCATAGCATGGATAGCAAGGGCATAATGGGACCAAATAGGGTGAGGACTGGTTCGTGTGCAATTATGATTTGTCTAAATATCCCTAGTCATAGTATCATTAAGACTGGACATTGATGTATACAGTTAGACTATATTGTGTCATCATACCTCTTGAATCTGATTCAAGTAGCATATCTCTAGTGTTAGAGGGTGGTACCTTGGGTTAACACATGAATGTATTTAGAGAAACACATTAGAGACCGCTATAAGATAACACTCAATAATCTATATTATATATTGGTGTTCTGTCTTATTGTAATAGCAATACGAATATCCTCAAACCTGAGATACTAGTTACCTTGTTTAGGTGTCACTATATTTTGGATCAAACCTAAGCATCCTATAAACTGGGTGATACGGATGATTACAAGTATACTTGATGTCTGTCCGTTCGTAAGCTGAGTAGTTAAGGTGGAATCTATCACTCCATTATAGCAATATAAGGGAGTTGCACCTTAGCCACTTGTTAGAAGTGACACACTTGAAAACCTCTGCAAAGTATGCGTTGATAGGGTGGGAGGATCCTAGTCAACATATTAAAATGGTTGAGTAGTGTACTTTGGTAGCAAGACTAAACTATTGGGGTAGCCTCTAAGGCTACTAGTGGACTAACACTTAAACTGGGTGTAAGAAACCAGATGGTACTTAATTGTTGATAGAAGGAGTGAATTTTATTAATACTATTGCAGAACTGAAATTAAGTCACATGCACGTGACATTTCAAATATTTGGGGGTCATATGAGCTATGCTAGAGGGCCACTATGACTGATCAAAGTCATTGGAGTCCACAACGGTCTGTAGCTCCGAGCTAGTCAAATTCCTGAAAAGGAATTTGAGATAGGTTAAAATTCAACGGCTCGATATTACATGATCCTATAAGGTCACACACTTTGAGTCATGACCGAGCCATGTAAAGAATTGTTAGACTAAGTCTAATCTAGAAGAGAAATAAACGATTAGACCATTTTAATTGGTCGGACCAATTTTTACTAGTAAGACCAGTATACCGAAAATAAATGATTAAACCATTTTATTGGTTAGGCTAATTTTACTGGTTGGACTAGTGTGCTGAAAATAATGAAAGGGGCATAAGAGGAAACATAAACCATATAGTATGGTCTATAGTAATTTACTGTGTGGACTCGTACAAGTGGGTCTGCGCAAATGCTGTGGAACATCACTCGCGGCAGGCTTATGAGTGGACCTTGGCATTGCTAGGAGCATTGCGCAAGGCCCACAAGCCTTGCGCATAGCGGGCTGCTTAGAGCAACTCGGAGAAGGCCCAACGCGCAGGCAAAGGCCTGCGCGCTATGTGACGCGCACAGCCCGCAAGGGCTGTGCGCTATGTGGGCTGGACCTTCACCAATACGGGCAGCAGGCTCACGCTCTCTACTGGTCGAAAAGCCAGTAGTGTCCCAGTCGGACTTAGAGTCCAATTTAGGTCTGTTTTTATATTTTAGTATTTATTAAATAAGTTTTAATATTCCTTTAATTAATTAATTAATTGGTCATTAATTAGTTAGATGATTATTAAATAAGAGTTAGAATTCGAATGAGAATCTGTTTATTATATAAGAATTATTTATTCTATTAATTAATTAGTTAGATTAGTTAATTGAATTGAATAATAATAAAGGAAGTTGAATTTAATTTTAACTCCTTCTTATTTAGTAAATGATTAAAAAGTTATGTTTATTTTTTTTTTTAATTGGACAAGGCTTGGATTAAATTATCTTTTTAATCCACCCCTTATGCCTATAATTAGAGAGCTCCTCTCCTCATTATTTTTACACCTGATTTTTGAAATCTCTCTCCCCCACTCTTCTTCTCTTAGTTGTTTAGTTCTTATAAGTAATCCGTTGAAAAACGTATTTACTGTGAATAGAAAACTAAGGGAATTTCTTCTAGAATTAATTTATTGAGAAGATCTAGCTATCTTCCAATTTATTTTCGGTTCTCCCTCTCTAGAAGGTTTTGGTCGGTGGTTTTCATGTTCATCAATTATAGAGGACTTCTACTTTGGAGTCAGTGCAAGCAGCTGAGGAGTCATTCTGCCGACTTTGGGACTCACGCTTCAACTGGGACATGGTTAAAATATTATTAGGTCCTTTTATAAGTGTTTATGGTCTAAAATATTAATAGACTAGTTTACGTTGTCAATCATGCCATGCTTAGGAGATCCTTGGACTTAGATTAAATTTAGAAATATTTTCGAGTATGCTATGCCATGCCTAGGAATTTATTTCTCGCAATAGAAAATGTTGTGATAACTAGATTAAGTATTGCTCAAACTTAGTCAGGGTATTAAAAAGGGATTAACAATATTTTACTTGAGATTATAAATGCTTTGATTTTTTAATTAAGCGGAATAATTCTTAAATTAGAAAAGATCGAAATCTTTGATTTAAATAGTCTATGGTTAACTGAGTCAGAAGGGCCCGTGATTGTTCTGGCAAGGATTGGGCTTGGCTGCTCATTCACTTCAAGGGGGCGTCTCCTACCTGGGAATTTCCATCGTTCTAGACTCTAAGTACCAAAGGGACTATTATAAATTAGTTGATTTCTAGTATAATGAATTGGATTCATTATATGGTTTTACAATGAAAGTTTAAATGGGTAAATTAAAACTTATAGACATAGGTGCAAGAACTTGAAATAATGAACACCTTTGTTTGTTTTGCATGCTATGTGGAGTCTTGGCATGATGGAATGATTATGAATTACTAGTTGAGCATGACCCCTAGGTTGGACCTACAAATTCCTTATAGCCCGGAATTGGTTATAGTTTCATAATCATGTCCATGTATAAGTCCTAGATTAGGCGAGACCTGTTGAACCAATAAATCCCCATTAAATATTAAGATAGAACTAGTCTTCCTAAATAATTGAATATGTGCTTTTGGGCCTTTTCATCGAATGAATTGCTCACGCACCGCGTACCTTGTTCTTTAACATCGTCTGTTCACATGATTTGAATTAGGGTTAATTCTTAACGGACTGGGATAGTTATCCGTAATATCGGAGCTAATGCTGAGCTGGAGGCATAATTTGAGGAGTCATATAATTGGTTATGCACGTCCATTGGTTGGAACTCAAATGGATTAGCAATTGCGTTGGATGCAAATGGACATGATCCAACCATAACTATTTAAGTTAGCTTGACTCGTGCTAGCGGGGGTTAGCTTAAATGAGTTATGGATGTTACCTACTAAGGAGAATGGTTAGACCATATTTCCCGAAAGACAGTAGAAGGGGCTATTATGTTTTCGAATAAACCATAATAAAATAGTAGGAAAATTTATTCAATTTAAAGACCTTAAAAATTAAATTCATGTACAAAACTAAGTCTAAGTAATGATTCTATATATTATATCTCGGTTTGAACATGTGCTTCTTACATAAATTTGCAGGTATTGATAACTGTATTTGACTGGCTCTAGCTTCAAGAGTTTTGTTTAGAAATGTGAGGATAGTCCTCAAAGCCTAGGGCTTGGCCCATTTACAATATGAGCCCAATACTAAATAGCATGATGCAAGTATTTCTTCCTCGAGTAGAAATGCGAAAATTACATAAAGGAAACGAGGATACAACACCTTGGAGGTAGTTAAGATCCATGTTACCTTATGTAAGTGGCTTGAAGGAAACAAGGTTAAACATTAAGTTAGATGTTAGGATCTATGTTACCTTAAGCAATGGAAGCATCATGAAATCGTGGACTTGGAAGTCTATGTCCTTACATCTTAGAAAGGATTTTTCCAAGGAAGGAAAAATGATACAAGGATATTCTAAGGATGTAAAGGGACACGGGTTGTCCAGTATAGAAGCAGAAAGAGCGAAGTTAAGAGAAAATGAAAGAATCTTAAGAAATTTATTGTGGAAACTAAGTAACTATTTCAATATAGGATACTGGAAACACAATCTTCATTTAATATGAGATTGACAGGCTTTTGTCTCATAGCATGAGTGTTGGTCTAGATTAAGGTTTTAGCAAGTAAAACAGGTGCTGCGGAAATTTAAAATTTAAATCTAGTTCCCTAGATCTCCTAAACATGGCATGATTGATAATAGTGCTAGTCTTAAATTATTCTAGGTCATAAACACTTATTAAAAGGACCTAATAATAATTTAACCACTTACCAGTTGAAGCATGAATCCCGTAGTCGGTAGAAAGACCCCTCAGCTATGTGTATAGACTCCAAAGTAGAAGCCCTCTATAAATAGTCTACACGAGCACCACCGACCAAAACCTTCTAGAAAGGAAGAACCGATAAATAAGCGAAGAATAACTAGATCCTCCCTACTAATTTATTTTAGAAGAAATTCCCTTAGTTTTCTGTTCTAAGTAAATACGTCTTTCAACGGACTACTTTTAGGAATCAGAACAACTAAGAGAATAAGAGAGCAAGAGAGGGACTATAACATTCAGGATGAAAAATAATGAAGGAGAAGTCTTCTATTTGTAGTGGTTAGGAATTATTCAAAGGACAATAAAGTCCCTAACCTCAACCAATTAGAAATAAAGTAAAAAGAGCAATTAGGTATTTTAATTAACCTAATAGAGTTAGAACCAAAATCTAATGGGGAGTTTGCTTGGGGAGCAAACTCCCCATCCATATCTACTATTGTTGGCCAAATGAGCAGCAGTGAAGGCTGAGCTTGCACAGGCGCATTGGCACACAGCCCACAGCAGCACAGCCCTTGCAGGCTGTGCTGCACAGCGCCATGCACTGGCCTGTTGGGTCGCACACCTGCGTAGCTCAACAGGTTGTGCATGGCGCAGCACACCTGTTGGGCTGTGCACCAGCGTACCCTAGCAGGTTGCGCATTCCAGAAGGCCTAGCTCTTATGTGTAGTGGGATGTGCATTACAACCCACTGTCCCTAAGGCCCCAATGTGGGCCTTGAGCAGTGTTGTTCACACATAACACTGCCTTGGCCCGCATGTAGATCAAATCTAAAATTGTCTAGCAATTTTCTCACCGATCCACTTGCACTAGTTCAAGCAATACCCAATATTCTTTAACTGTGCTGTCTTTTGGTTCTCAATCCCTTTATTTATTTTATCCTCTTTATTATTTAACAAGTTCATTGGTCCAACCAATGAATATTGGTCTAACCAACATATTATGGTCTAACCATATTTCCGTACTCTTCTAGATTAGACCTAGTCTAACGATTCTTTACATAGTTCGGTCGTAACTCAAAGTGTGTGACCTTATAGGACCCCGTAATATCGAGCCGCCAAAAGTTTAACCTGACTCAATCCCTTTTGGGAATTGACCGGCTCAGAGCTCCAAACCGTTACGGACTCCAATTACTTTGATCGGTCATAGTGGCACTCTAGCAAAGGCATATAACCCCTCAAAATTTAGAACGTCACGTGCACTGTGACTTAATCCTGGTTTTGTAATAGTATCAATACGATTCACTCCTTCTACCAACTGTTAAGTACCATCTGGTTTCAAGGTCTCAGTTTAAGTGTTAGTCCACTAGTAGCTATAATAGCTACCCCAGTAGTTTAGTCTCTTTGCCAAAGTACACTACTCAACCATTTAATGTGTTGATCAGGATCCCATCCTATCAACTCATACTCTGATCAGAGGTTTATGAGTGTGTCACTTCTAACAAGTGGCCAAGGTACATATCCCTTATATTGATATAGTGGAGTGATAGATCCCATCTTGACTACTCAACTTACCAATGGAGAGACATCAACTATACCTGTGATTATCAGTGTCATTCAATCTCATAGAATGTATAGGTATAATCCAAAGTATGGCAACATCAGAATAAGGTAACTAGTATATCAGGTCTAAGGATATTTGTATTGTTGTTGCAATGAGACAATTAAAACACCAACACATAATAGAGATTACCGAGCGTTGTCTCATAGCGGTCTCCAATGTATCTCCCTGAATACATTCATGTGTTAACCCAAGGTAACACCCTCTAGCACTGGAGATATGCTACTCTGAATCATATTCAAGAGGTATGACGACACATACTAGTCTATCTGTATTCATCAATTTCCAGTACGACTAGGGATATTTAGATAAATTATAATTGCACACGAACCAGTACTCACCAACATAGTCTCACTATGCCCTTGCAATACGTGCTACGATTATGTCATGGACTTTTGCAAACACATCAATGAATATATTCTAAACCAGTCATAATATATTTTCACAGTCATTGATATAACAAAAGAATGCCCTTTATTAATATAACTTTGTTCGTACAAATAAAACTAACTAAGATATATTGCCCTAATTGCCTCTAGGGCATACATCATATCTAACAATCTCCCACTTGCACTAGAGCCAATTAGCTACTTGCCATAAGCCATAACTATTAACATGCTGGTCATGCTTAATCTGTGTCAAAGGCTTGGTTAGACCATCCGCCAGGTTCTGATCTGTGGGTATATATTCCATCCGTATATCCTTATCCCTTATCATATCTTGAACTATATGATATTTTCTGTGTACATGTCCTTTTCTCTGATGAGACCGTGGTTCTTTTACCTGAGCAATAGCCCTAGTGTTATCACAATATATTACCAAGCCGAGATCACCAATAAATCTCTTTATCCAGACAGCTTGTTTTGCTGCTTCTGAAGCAGCAATGTACTCAGATTCAGTGGTTGAATCGACAGTCATATCCTATTTAGAACTCTTCCAAACAACCGCCCCTCTATTTAACATAAACAGGTAACCTAACTGTGACTTGTAGTCATCTCTGTCAGATTTAAAACTCGCATCAGTGAATCCCTTTACTATGAGATCACCTCCTCCGTATACTAAGAATATTTCCTTAGTCCTTCTCAAGTACTTAAGGATATTCTTAACGGCCTTTCAGTGCTTCTCACCTGGATCAGATTGAAATCTGCTTGTGATGCTCAACGCGTGTGAGACATTAGGTCGTGTATATACCATAACATACATGATAGATCCTATTGCGGATGCATGGGGTATTTCATTCATGCGCAATCTCTCCTCTTGTTTTCCCGGCCACTCAGATTTAGAATGGTTAATTCCATGAGACATTGGAAGATATACCTTTCTTGATTGCTCAAGGTTGAACCTAGTCAATGCCTTGTCTATGTATGTATCTTGTGAAAGACCTAGCAGCCTCTTGGATCTATCTCTATAGATCTTTACGCCTAGTATAAATGTTGTTTCTCCAAGGTCCTTCATGGAGAACTTTCTTGACAACCACGACTTAACCATTTGAAGAAGAGAAATGTCATTTCCAATTAGTAGTATGCCATCAACATATAGCATAAGGAAAATGACTGCACTCCCACTAACTTTCTTGTATACACAAAGCTCATAAGCGTTTGATATAAAATCTAACTCTTTAATCGTATCATCAAACCTTATATTCCAACTCTTGGATGCTTGCCTAAGTCCATAAATGGATCTTTGCAGCTTGCATACCTTCGAGCCATTCTGAGATGTAAAACCCTCAGGTTGTATCATATATACATCCCGATCCATGTTTCCATTTAGGAAAGCGGTTTTCACATCCATCTGCCAGATCTCATAATCATAATGAGCAGTAACGGCTAAGAGTATCCTTATGGATTTAAGCATGGCTACTGTGAAAAGGTTTCGTCATAGTCAATTTCTTCTTTTTGACTGTAACCCTATGCCACTAAACTTGCCTTATAGGTAATTACATTACCATCCATGTCGGTTTTCTTCTTGAAAAACCCATTTACAACCTATGGGTCTAACCTCATCAGGTGCATCGACCAATTCCCATACTTGGTTTTCATACATGGAATGATTTCATGGCTTCTAACCATTTATCAGAGTCTGAGCACTCCATTTCTTCCTTGTAGGTCTTAGGTTCATCATCCTCTATTAGAAAGATTTGTTTATCATCCGTGATGAAAATTTCATATCTTTCAGGAGCATTGGAAATCCTACTAGATCTACGCAATGGTTGTTGTGTAACAGGTTATTCCTTAATCACACTCTGTTGTGTATCAGAGTAGGAATTATCAGTTGATTATCTTGTTCGCCTACTTGAACCTCAAATTCAAGGTCACTCCCACTAGCTTTTGCAAGCATGTGTTCCTTCTCAAGGAACTGAGCGGTCCAAGAAATAAACACCTTTTGTTCCTTAGGATCATAAAAGGTATCCTACTGTCTCTTTTGGATAACCTATGAACAAGCATTTGTCAGTCCTAGATCCCAACTTGTCTGACATTGTCCTTTTAACATAGGCAGGACATCCCCAAACTCTTAGGTGAGAAAGAGAGGGTTTCTTACCATACCACCTTGCATATGGTGTTGTATCAACTGATTTTGAGGGCACATAGTATATAAACTGCGCGCTCAAGTGCGTATCCCCAAAAGGATTTGTTGAGACTCGCTTGGCTCATCATGGACCGAACCATGTCTAACAAAGTTCTGTTCATCCTCTCAGACACGCCATTGTGCTGAGGAGTATAAGGAGGGGTCCATTGGGGTAATATTCTATTATCCCTTAGATAATCTTGAAACTCTTGGCTTAAATATTCTCCACCTCGGTCTGACCGTAGTGGCTTAATATTCTTTCCAAGTTGTTTCTCAACTTCATTCTTATAGTCTTTGAACTTTCAAAACTATCTAATTTGTGCCTCATAAGGTACAAATACCTGTATCGTGAGTAATCAATGATAAAAGATACGAAGTAGACGAATCCTCCATGTGTAGACACATTTATTGGACCACATGCATCCTTGTGTATTATTTCTAATGTACTTGTGGCACATTCCCCTTTACCTTTAAAGGGTTTCTTTGTCATTTTACCTAATGAACAAGGTTCGCATGCCCCATAAGACTCCCAATCTATTGGGCCCAAGTCACCTCCTTTGTGTAACTTAGTTAAGCGGTCTTCGTTTATGTGGCCCAAACGACAATACCATAAGTAGGATGATTTGTCTTTATCTAATTTCAATCTCTGAGCATCGTTCATATTAAAAATTTCAGCTTTAGTATTTAAAACATATATGCCATCAATCAAAACTCTATTGCCATAAAGAACACTACTTTTACGAATTTGACAATCTTTATTATTAAATAAAACTTCAAATCCTTCTGCTGCTAAACACGCAACAGAAATAATATTCTTAGTAACAATCGGAATATAACAGCATTTATTTAATTCTAAAACTAGGCCACTTGGCAATTTAAGACTATATGTTCCTAGAGCTGATACAACAACTCGTGCTCTATTTCCAACTCGTAGGTCCAATTCTTCTTTGGCCAGCCTTGTACGATTCCACAACCCTACTCAGAAGTATAGGTACGGGTGATGTAGATGCAGGGTATGTTTTGTATATTGTCCCATTCTGCATACCAAACTTAACAACAGCCCCTTTATGTTTCTCCTTTGTGGTTGGGTTAACCAACGGCCTATAGCTCAAGAAGAAGGCATAATGAATGATTTACATTTTTCTAGTATGAATATACTATTATACATTATTATTTAATATAGTAGATGAAAAGGAATCAAGAAAATTTTGTATAATCCACTTAGGCGTGTTGGATGATGATTTGGCATGAGAAGGCTTCAGTTACATTGACAGCCATGAGTTAAATTAACGTTTTTATCTCGTAAATTTTAGTACATTTGCTTTAGCAATGCTTGTGATATCGCTTCTTCTCCTGTAGTGACATTTGGTCAACTCTGGTCTTTTATCCCTTCAACTTATTGATCAATAGCTCTAACTTCACTAGTGTAAAAAGATGCTTGATGAATCAATTTAATTTGAGAACTCAAAAAAAAAAAAAAAGGAATCTCTGAAGACTTGAAGATTGGGGAGCTCACAGTGAATGGAAGAACGTGTAAAATAGGTCAAAACCAAAATGGATTAAGGAATTGTTGAAGATTCATATTGCTGAATCTGATTATTAGCTATTCCCACAATATGATCAATTCTATAATTGATTCAACATTTTGGCCATGTTTTGCTGCAACAACCTATCAATGCATTAGCAGCCATATAATCCCAATAATAGGTTTGAATGTATAATGGGCAAGTTCAATTCTAGAATGAGACCAACATTTTGGTATTGTTTCTACGAATCCTTTATTAGAGAGAAAAGATGAAGAAAATTATGTGCAGGAGTACAACTTTCATTATCAAAGCAGTAATATCTTCCATTAGAGAAAAGATAATGAACAACAAATCTCAAAATCAAAGGAATGAGCTAAAAATGAAATAAAAAAAACCGCGAACAACTTCAATTAAGGATTCGAAGAACAAAACCACAAACGCAAAAGCCAAAAATAACGATCAACAATGGCAGAAATAAAAAAGAAAGAGAACAAGATGATAATCGCACTCAATCACATATCAATAGAAGAAGAATAAGAAGTTAACATCGAGAAAACGTAGAGATATGAGAGGAGAAAAAAATCATTAATGCTAAAATAGAACCTTATATAGAGCGCAATCTTGTAGAATAAATTTAAAAAAATAAAAATATAAAATATTTAACTTTCATAACTTATTTATAAATATTAAAAAAAAGTGCCAGACCATAACAAACTTTTAATAAAATATTATTTGATGAAGGAGATTTTTTTGAGTTGGAAAAAGGGAGTAATGAGGTGGATTTGATTTAGATAGCAATAAATAGAGTAAATAGAATAAAGATAGAGTTTAAAGTAAAAAATCTTATTGGATGAGTTACTTCAATGGTAAATGAATTTTTCTTTTTTACTGAGTTCTAAGGGTAGAGGATCGTATCTCGAAATCTGAAGGATAACAACTAGAGATATGGAGTACGTTTTTTACCCAAAAAAAATTTACTGGACGAACATGATGAAGTTTCCTCTTTTAGTAGTGACCACAAAAAAAATGCAAATAAATCCAAAGTGATTGAGAGCAGAAAAAAGCCGGATGGAAGTTAATTACGTATTAAGCAATGCAATAAACAGAAAAAGGGATGGAAAGCACAGTTCAGCTGATATATCATTATCACAAAAGTTGAAGCGCCAAGTGCGATGATACTGCCTGGAATCCAATGAATCCCTATTTTTTTTTCTCTCTCATCAGCGGTTTCAGGGACTGAGTATACACTACACCGCCTCCGCCGCTTCACCACGGTGTCCGCACGTGCCACACACGACCACAGCCACTCTACACGCTTCACTCCCCCTGGTCCCACGAAGCTCTGAGACAACAAAAAAAAGAGAAAATTTAAAAAAGGTGGAGAGAGAAAGGTTCTGTGTCATTCTTTCAGATTCATCAGTGCAAATAAATTAATTTAACAAAGGCAAAAGCACAGACATACTATTGCTGCCATTCTCTCTTATTGTTTTTACTTTTTTTTCTTCTTTCTCTCTCTGCAATGGCTTTCTTTCTCGAAGAAATCTGAGAGAGAATAAAGAGTGCCTGTGTGAGTGCTTTGTTTGGTGTAAATGGAACTAGGGTTCTTTCAGTTTCTGTAAAACTCAGTTTTGGATCTTCACTCTTCTTCTTCTTCGTCTTCTTCCGCCTGCTATCTTGCTTTTTTTTATTTATCAGGTAATGGATTTTTTTGTATCTCTTTTAACGGTTTTTGTTTAGTGTGTCTTCATTCTGTTCATATGGTTGGTTTTTGCTTGTAAAGCTGATGTGGCTGTTTTTGGTTATATATGTTTGTTTTTCAAAAGTTTGGTATTCTGTTTGGTTCTCAAGGTAATTTAAAGCAGAGAAAACAACGGACACTGTGAGGGAAGTTTTTGAAATCTCAACTCTGTTTTTCTTGTGTTTGTTATGGTAATGAATGAGCCTTTGGCTGCTAGGAAATTAATAATTGAACGAATGATTTTTATTTTGTTTTTCTGGTACATTCCTGCATTTTAAGTTCATGATGCTCCGTCTATGATTGATTCCGTATTTGGATCTAATTCATTTTATGGTATTTTCGTGGGATCGCCCGTTCATACTTGTTTGCTATCCTTTTGCAGGTTCAAATATTCCAGATCTGAGGATTTGAAGATATCACTGCAAGTATGTATTGTGAATCCTTCATCTTTTATGTTTGGTAGTATGGAAGTATACTGTAGGGATAGCTTTGTATTTCCTGTACAATCGCCAGTGTCGGTCGTAAAAAGTTGTCCGTTGAGGGAAGTTTTGTTTATTGAATATTTGGATTTTGTTCCTAATTTTAAGCTTTGTTAAAGTGTCGGTTTCTTCACGTTCTATTTTGTAACAGCTAATGAGAATTTTGTTTCCATCTTTTCAGAGTTTCTGAAATCCTACAAATTCAAACTCGGTTCTGTTATATCTTTAGGGATTTGAGATATCTCTCATTTGAACAACCTGACCACAAGATGCAGAGGCCACCGCCAGAGGAATTTGTATTAAAGGAGACCAATCCTCATCTTGGAGGGGGAAAGATCACCGGTGATAAACTCACTAGCACCTATGACTTAGTTGAACAGATGCAATACCTCTATGTCCGGGTTGTTAAGGCGAAGGACTTGCCTGGCAAAGATGTCACTGGCAGCTGTGATCCTTATGTTGAGGTTAAACTTGGAAACTACAAGGGTACCACTCGGCATTTTGAGAAAAAGTCCAATCCAGAGTGGAACCAGGTGTTTGCATTCTCCAAGGATAGAATTCAGTCATCAGTGCTCGAGGTAACAGTAAAAGATAAGGATTTTGTGAAGGATGATTTCATGGGTCGAGTCCTTTTTGACTTGAATGAGATACCGAAACGTGTACCCCCTGATAGTCCCTTGGCACCACAGTGGTATAGATTGGAGGACAGAAAAGGAGATAAAGTGAAGGGTGAATTGATGTTGGCCGTATGGATGGGAACCCAGGCTGATGAAGCTTTTCCTGAAGCTTGGCATTCTGATGCAGCTTCTGTCAGTGGCATGGACAGTCTTGCTAATATCCGATCAAAGGTTTATCTCTCCCCTAAACTGTGGTATTTGAGGGTCAATGTCATTGAAGCTCAAGATTTGCAGCCAACTGATAAAGGTCGATATCCAGAAGTGTTTGTGAAGGCTATCTTGGGAAATCAAGCCTTGAGAACAAGGATTTCTCCGAGCAGAAGTATTAATCCAATGTGGAATGAGGACCTTATGTTTGTGGCTGCAGAACCATTTGAGGAGCATTTGATCTTGAGCGTGGAAGATAGAGTTGCACCCAACAAGGATGAAGTATTGGGGCGATGTGCAATTCATTTGCAGCATGTTGATAGAAGGCTCGATCACAGACCTGTTAATACGAGGTGGTTTAATCTGGAGAAACATGTTATTGTAGATGGGGAGAAAAAGAAGGAAACTAAATTTGCAAGCAGGATTCACATGAGAATCTGCTTGGAGGGTGGTTACCATGTTTTGGATGAATCTACTCACTACAGCAGTGATCTTCGTCCTACAGCCAAACAGCTTTGGAAGCAGAGCATAGGGGTTCTTGAATTAGGTATTCTCAATGCACAGGGATTGATGCCCATGAAGACAAAGGATGGTCGGGGAACAACTGATGCATACTGTGTGGCGAAGTACGGTCAAAAGTGGATTCGTACACGAACTATTATTGACAGTTTCACTCCCAAATGGAATGAGCAATATACTTGGGAAGTTTTTGATCCCTGTACCGTCATAACCATTGGGGTGTATGATAATTGTCATTTACATGGAGGGGATAAAGCTGCAGCTGCAAAAGATGCAAGGATTGGGAAGGTTAGAATTCGACTTTCCACTCTTGAAACTGATCGGGTTTACACTCATTCGTATCCTCTCCTGGTCCTGCATCCTAATGGTGTCAAGAAGATGGGAGAAATTCATTTGGCAGTCCGTTTCAATTGCTCTTCATTACTTAACATGATGCACATGTACTCACAACCTTTGCTGCCAAAGATGCACTACCTTCATCCACTTACTGTCAGCCAGCTTGATAGTTTAAGGCATCAGGCAACTCAGATTGTGTCAATGAGGATGAGCCGAGCAGAGCCACCATTAAGAAAGGAGGTGGTCGAGTATATGCTTGATGTGGGGTCTCACATGTGGAGTATGAGAAGGAGCAAAGCTAACTTCTTTAGAATTATGGGGGTTTTGAGTGGGCTTATTGCAGTTGGGAAATGGTTTGATCAGATTTGCAATTGGAAGAACCCCATAACGACAGTGCTGATTCACATTTTGTTTATAATACTAGTGCTGTATCCGGAGCTTATATTGCCCACAATTTTCTTGTATCTTTTCCTGATCGGCGTTTGGTATTATAGATGGAGGCCAAGACATCCTCCTCACATGGACACGCGATTGTCGCATGCAGAGTCTGCTCATCCTGATGAACTTGATGAAGAGTTTGATACATTCCCAACTTCACGGCCTTCAGATATAGTAAGGATGAGGTATGATCGGTTGAGAAGTATTGCTGGGAGGATTCAGACAGTAGTTGGGGATTTAGCCACTCAAGGGGAAAGGCTGCAATCTTTGCTGAGCTGGCGAGACCCAAGGGCTACTGCTCTGTTTGTTATATTCTGTTTGGTAGCTGCCATTGTGCTGTATGTTACTCCTTTCCAAGTGGTGGCACTTCTCACTGGATTTTATGTGTTAAGACATCCCAGGTTTCGTCACAGGCTTCCTTCAGTTCCTCTCAACTTTTTCCGACGGTTGCCTGCAAGAACTGATTGCATGCTGTAAACAAAATCGAGGGTTCTCGTTCTGATTATGTGTGCCATTTCATTTGCTTATGGCTCAAGTAGGCAAACAAGACGCAGAAGGTAATGAAGCTTGTTTTCGTTGTCTTTCTATGTTTAGGTTGTTGGGTATGTATGATGTGGAACCTTTCTCTGAAGGTAGTAGATTTTGTGATTTTCAAGTCATTTTAAGTTATTTAATTGAGTTATGTTCTAAGTTTTTGAGTTTCATGGTACATTCAGTTGTAATTTTGTAGGTTGTGATTGGAATTTTCAATTTGCTGATCCTTGCATAAGTTAATCTAACGTGGATATAACCCTGTTCAACATGAGGTCCGCTTATGAAATTTTAGTTAAAGAGGAAAGAGAACCTAGCTTGATTACATGAACTATAAATTGCTTTTGGCTGAACTTGTAGATTATGCAACATTCTTTGGTCAGATTTTCTTTATTATGTAGGTTATAGTTTATGGTAGTCCTAGTGAATTGTTGGATCTGTAATCTGCTAGTGAAGTGCAGATTTGAGTGTCTTTGATATTCTGTCTCTCTGTTATATGTATCAAATGTTGATGATTCATTCAGTGAAAAATAACTTGGTTGAATTTGCATAAATTGGGGTAAAAACAAGGACTTCGAAGAGGGAGGGGGTAATAATAAGTGAATGGTAGGCAGTGAAAAAGGATTTTCAATTAAAGTTGGCTTGTATAGTAGAGCTTTGTCTGGTATTCAACAGCAGAATTGGACTGTACAGGTAAAGTTAAAAGGAAAATGAAAACGTTCATTGATACTTTGAAAATTGTGGCAATTTGTGTGCTCTAGGTTTGTGGGGGGACCTTATCTTCTTCCTATATCCCAAATTTTCTTTTCCTTTCCAGCCTGTAAACAAAGCTTTCTTACTGTTTTTTTTTTGTCTGTTGCTCATTCTCTGGCATCCATGAAAAACAGAGGAAGGTAGTGATACAGGTGGCATCATAGCAATTTTATCAGTCATGTGTGGCTTATTCTGGATTGGGTTTTTGCATTGAGTTTAGAATTTAATATTATATTTAAAGTTGTTTGTCATAATAAACTAGAAGACAATTTGGTAGTGCTTTGTTGCTTATATGATGACTTGGCTAAATCATCATAAACTTTTCTATCATCAATAATTGTCTTTGTATCATTCATTTTATAATACAAGATTCCATTATCATCTGATACCAATAATACAACCTAAAGGCAGAAATAGATCCTATTACGGAAGATATTCCCATCTCAATGTTTTGTGTGTTAGACATTTTTAGTGAAAAAAAGCTTGGTTTTGCATTAATTGGGGTAAAAGCAGGGACTCTGAAGAGGGAGGAGGGTGATAAAAGTAAAAAGTAGGCAGTGAAAGAGGATTTTAGAGTTGGCTTGTATAGCGGAGCTTTGTCTTGTAGAATTTGACTGTGTGAAACCGAAAACGTTCGTTGATACTTGGAAAATTGTGGCAGTTTCTGTATTCTAGGTTTGTGGGTGGGGGACCTTATCATCCTCTTCCTATTTCCCAATTTTTTTCATTTACAGCCTGTAAACAAATGTTTCTTACAGTTTTTTTGTTTCTCTGGCAATCCATGAAAAACAGAGGAAGGTTGGAATACACATGGCATTATAGCAATTTTATCAGTCTTTGGTGGCTTTTGCATTGAGTTTATAATTTAATATTACATTGAAGTTGTCTGTTATATTTAATTAGATGAGCAGACAATTTTGGAGTGCTTTGTTTGCTTATATGATGACTTGGATAAATCATCATTAACTTATCTGTCATCAATAATTGTCATATTATAGTCATATCCTTGAATTTTTTTTCCCTTTTTCATTTTCCATATTACTGCACTGCCAATTTATCATCTAATACCAATAATACAGCCTAAATGCAGAAAATAGATCCTTTATTTGCCCCAATAATTCTAGGATAACAAATAGCCGGTGTTGTGGAATGAGGAGGAGGAATAATTTAACGATGTAAAATAAATGTGTAACTAAAATATGAACGAAAATTGAGTTACAAGAAAGCAACGTGACAAAATCCCAGAAAGGATTACAAGAAGATTTTTTCTTTTGAGGATATGTTGGTGGGACCAATTCGCAACTTTAATTCAAGTGACTATTTAATGAAGGGAAAGGTGGGGACTTTGGGATATTTATCATATACTATGGTGATATGGATTGGTAATATAAATGTGAGACAATGATTGAAGCATAGGACCCTTAGAGAGATTCATTTGTATGAATTGAAGTTGGTTGTTGTGATATTATTACTTGAGACTCCCGTGACTACCCCAGAACCAGAAAGAAAAGGAAAGATCGACCATTATAATAGTTCTACCTTGTTTTGCATATTAGTGGGTGTTTTACAATTTCAAAAAAACAAATAATCTTCTAAGCGGCTGTTTCTCTAAAAAGTTTTATTTTTAAACTTTTTTTAAAGCTGTAGATTTAATTTTGAAAAAAATAAATCAGACATTTCTTAATTAATTAGTATGAAAGATCAAAATGTATTGTTCAAACTCAAAATATGTAATTCTATTAAAAGTTTGTGAGAGCAACTTATTTTGAAAGTAGCTTAAAAAGCAATACCAAACTAGCCATGAGTGTTTGGTTACTATTGTTAAGCAGATGTTTTCAACTATTTTAGAAATAAATTAAATTGTTAGTAACAACAAACTGTAACAACAACATTAGTTCTACAGATGTATCAACTGCATATTCATCATATCAAGCTATTCCTCGTAAAAGTTAATTGTAAAAAATTGAATAGGCGGAAATTATTTTAACTGGTAACCGAAAAATTATGATCTTTCAATAAATATTATAAGTTACAACAATCCATGGAGCATATGCATATTTTGTTTGTAACCTCCTTTATTAACTATAGATGATCATAATCAATGAACAAAGCTATTAATTTAATGTAAGCTTTGGTTTTTAATTGTAATGAATTTATTGATATTTTCTAAAGTTGGATCCATAATAAAGTTTTAATCTCAATCTCAGCTTTCAAACCAACTTTAGAAAATCAAAATCTATAATGACTAATGAAACTCCATATTGATAATATTGGGAAAAATAGAGCCAAATTAATGAATGATTAAAATATTCTCCCAGGACGGTTCTTGGTATCCAAGCTCTTAAAAGGTACTATTATCCCAGATTACAAAAAAAAGAGTATCATCCCAAAAATGGTCCTCTCATAAGTTTTACTGGGTGCATAGGCTTTTAGGAGACTAATTATAACCCCTAACATGCTAAATTAAAGTCAATCCTTGATGAACAGCTTAATTGACACTTACTTGGTAACGTTAGTTACAGAATGTCAGGGGAATTTTTCTGACTCCATTGTCTTTTGCTTTTTATTTTTCTCTTGAATTTTCTTGGTTAGGTGGTTCTTTTTCTATTTTTTTTCCTTTCTTTTTTTTGATAACTTCTATTTTTTTTAAAATTAGAATCATTTTTCCAAATGCGTAGATTGTGGAATGGAACCTATAACACCAACACACTTCTTAAAAAATTTGTCTAAGGAGGTGGTTTTTCTTTTATGTTTAATTATTGTTGTAGGGTACTATTAATTTAAAGTTGGCTAACTCTTCTCCCATAGTGGGTCTTCTTCTTTAGTTTGACCCAGCTATGCGAATCATTGTATACTGGGCCTGCCATTTAAGTCTGACCCAAGGCAAATTTCTTTTATTTATTTTTCTTATTGGTTGTATAAATTTGTATGGTACTTGCTATGTGTTCAAGTTCAACGTTGAAATGGTTTTTTCCAGCATTACTTACATCTAGGGTACGCTAAAAAACGCTTTACTGATAAATATTTGCTACTGATACTTTTGTTTTAAAATGTCTAGCATAGTATAATAATTTTTACTTTTTTTTTAATGTTTAATGCAAGCGCACTTACGTAAATTTAAAAAATATTTATTTAATAATATTTATCAAATATTTAGAATGAAAAAAATGAATATAGTTAAATAATTGTCATAAAAAAACCGTGTAGTTGTACTTTTATTGTTTTTTTTATAGGGTTAACTATAAAAATTCCCCCGTTGTTTCGCTCATTTTCAAAAAAGCCTTTATATTATTTTTTAGGGTAACTTAGCTGGATACAGGAAAATGGGCCTATGTAATTTTATATAGTAACCCCTGTTTTTCTAAAGCTCACATTTCAACTTCTAAATTAGTTAAATATCAAATATCAACCTGAAGTTTATTCTCTTTGATACGAAACCGCCTCTCGAACTCTCGTTCCTCTTCACGATTTCAACCCATTGCACTCCTCCCGCACTCTTCCTTCCTCATCTCCGACTCCGATCTTTGGTCCTACTCCACGGCTAGTGTCTCTGTACTCGACCTATGTCCACGCCGTCATCATCACTGATGTCGCCTTCTCCTAAATATGCTGTGATTTTTCGTTGCCATTCAAGAACACAACAAGAAATAGGTATTTCTGAATTTTTTTCTAGTGTGATAATTGCAACATGGGATTTCGAATCGGATTTTTATTTTGATTTTTCAATGCAAATTGCAAATTGATTTTGGTTTGATTTTAAGCCAATATGCCTGTAGCTTTAAGGTTTTGAAACAGTTGTAATGAATTTTATCTTACTTTTCTTACTCATATTTTCAATGATTTTATCAAATTAAATTCAAGTTGAAATAATAATATTTGATAATATTGGTGTAGAGTGTTGTGACTGATTGTTTGCTTTTTGGATTTTGTGATTTGGAATTCCATGATTGATGATTGTGTGAATGCACATTAGTTATTTGTTGAAATGCCTAAGAGAATGAATTTTTGAGGAAAATGCCTCTTTTAGTGAAAGTTGGTGAGAGATGTGGAATATGACACTTTTAGACATATGCTTTTGAGTAGTTTTATTGATAGTCATGAGATGACTATGGAAACTAAAAGGTGGTTTTTAAAACGGGTAAAAGAGGTCTTATACCGTGTATAAGAATTGTAAAATAGCTATTATATCAATAATTTAAAACAAATTTGTTTAACTAAAGTTAAATAGTGGTAAAGATCTATTATGCAAGCAATTTGTAAAAAATTATTTAATTAGATGTATAAGAGTTGTAGAATAGAAGCTTGCTCGATAATTACGTCATGGAAGCTTACTCAACTTTTTTGTGATTACAATAACAATTCATAATTATCCTTTATTATTTGATTTTTGTATTGTTGTTGTTGAACTTATGTAGAGATTGTATATAAAGGAGAAAGAAGAAGACTATTGAGTATTTTTCTATTAAGAAAAGGCATGCCCGAGGATGGAGATGCAAATATTGTTGATATCAAACGTGTTTGGATACTAACATATATGGTTTGATATTGTTAGAATCGACAATTATGAATGACAATGATAATGCCTTCGTTGGGTTGTTGAAAGAGGCAATTGTTGCTCTTTTAAATTATTATTATTATTCGAGGAATGATTATTCTATTATGGATTCTATTATAGTTTAGTTGTTTTCATATGAATGGAATAAGTGATTTTAGTTACCCTTATTTATTGTTGTTTGATTTTGCTGTTAGTTTTAAAGTTTAATATTACTTGTAGCTTTGAGACACTCTTATACCTAGTATAATAACTCTTATACCATGTATTAGACTATAATATGACTTTTGCTGGCATTTTATACTTTATTCTAAAAAATAAATGAAAAATTGGCGGTTTGCATGTCATATACCACTCTTATACTATATATAAGGCCTTCATACCATGCATAAGAGTGGTTGAAGAGTTGTTGTGCTTGCCAATTAACCATGTATAAAAAGGAGATAAAAGAAGTTGAATAAAAGCTCTTATACCAAGTATAAGAGTGGTATATGAGCTTTTATATCAACCATTTAAACAAAAAAAATCATTCAATAACTCTTATATCAGGTACAAAAACTCTTATACTTGCCGCTTAAACCACATTAACCACTATAGAGGAAAAGTATACAACCAAAAATCACAAAGCACAATGGATTATAGAAAAAGTCACAAAGTAAGCACACAATTATACAAATGAAAATCACAAAGTACGAACTATTAGCTAAGGATTATATATACAACAACAGAAGAGAAATACAACCAAGAGAAAAAGAACCACTGTTATTGAATGAATAACAAATTCATATGTTACAACTCCATCCATCCTAGCTTCATCTAAAACATCGTCATGATAGTTATTGAATCCTTCTAATACCCTAGACATGATATTTCTCAAATAAACAGCATGGTCATCCTCATAATCCACTACTACTACAGGATGCTGAACTTCGGGAACGAGTTGAATCTCATTATTATCAATATTCATACCTTCATCTAAAATATTATAAAATAAATAAAACACAATTCAGACAAAAAAAACAATTTCTTTATACAAGGTATAAGATTCTTACAAACTATGTTAAATAATAAATATAGACAAAACAGATGTATAATACAATTTATACCATGTATAATTATAGTATAAGACCTTAAGTACAATACCACGTATTATTATAGTATAAGACCTTAAGTACAATAAAACATGAAAAAAACATAAGAAAAAACTCTTATACCAAGTATAAGAAGGTATAAGAGCCCTTACAAAAGCAAAAACTAAACAAAATCAAAGAACAATACCTTTGTTACTCTCAATAGCTTTCTCAAAGTAGTAACACAAGACACTCAATAAAACTCTTAGAAGCAGTCCTTGTATGGAAAAAAAACGAAACGACATATCATCGTATACTTCAATCGGAAGATAAGATGACATTTGAAACTGAAACTTAAAGCTTACATTATTAGCATTCATCTTCATCTTAAAATTGTCTACTATTTGTTTAAAATCACTAAAACCGAAAGAGTTAGACACCATCACACCATAAGTTTCAAAGTCTAAAAACCTAAAATCATCACTCTGAACTCCACCGTAATGAACCAAAACAGAAATTTCCTCCATCACGATTAGAAGTTTAGAAGAGATCTCGGAAACAAAACTTGTAAGATCCACAAAATTCGAAACTTAACGAAAATATGGACAAAAATTGAAAAGAAAGGAAGAACAAAATCAAAAG
Organism: Euphorbia pulcherrima; assembly: GCA_947683365.1. NCBI lineage: Eukaryota > Viridiplantae > Streptophyta > Magnoliopsida > Malpighiales > Euphorbiaceae > Euphorbia > Euphorbia pulcherrima. The sequence continues at coordinate 6,289,758 of CANTUS010000008.1, forward strand.
ATTGCAGGTTGAGAATTAACGAAATCGGGAAAGAAGCTCGCCAGAAAAAAATAAAACAATAAAAAAATCTAGCAGAGGAGAAAGAGAACAAGAAATCAAGATGGATTAGAGTTGAAACACCTTGAAATCAAAATAGAAGAGGCAAAAAAGAAATAAAACAAGAAGAACAGAGAAGGAGTAATAGGTTGAGCGCAAAGTCGTAAACAGGAGATGTGAATTCAAAAAAGTGGGAAACAAAAAAAGGGAAAATAAAGTTAGTTAAATAGGAAAAAATTTTGATAAATACTGTATTTCTTTATATTTCTCTATTTTTTATTCAAAATGGTCCTTATGGTATCAAATGTTAGCAATTATCAGTTTTTTTATAACAAAGTTAGCTATGCTGAGTTGGCAAGGTGAATTATCATATTTTTTTCTTCAAATTTGCAAAATTTGGGGTTTTTCAAAAATACTCTTTACCAACTTAGCACAACTAACTTTATTGAGAGAAAATCTATTTTTTTTACTAATGTTTGATATTACAAGGGCCCTTTTAAAAAAATAACATAAAAACCTTTTTGAAAATAAATGAAACCACGTAGGTTTTTAAAGTTAACCGCATAAGTGCACGTGATATTATATAATATGGTTTTAGCTTTAACCTGCACTTCCAATTTAAATCTTTCTCGGAATAAAAGAAATTTTTATTAGGAAACTCATTAATCACAGTAGGTGCATGATTTAGATCGAATCTAAATATAATCAGAGTAAAACTTCAATGAATCAAACAGACAATAAAAAAAACTGTCTAGAAATAAGCCAATTTCCCTTATTAGGATAAAAATCCAAAATTTCTTGAATTACTAAAAAATCACAAAATTTACAAATTATATTCCTTAAAATTCTGAATCGCAAATTGTCAATTTTTAGCTTATTTATAAAAATTTTCAACATCTGTTTACTTAATGTATTTTTATAATTGAATTTTTGTTGATATTTTTTAAAACTGTTAGGTATGAAAACGACATTTCATGAGTAATCTATCTACAAAAACGACAACATTCAATTCAAATTTTGAAAATGATACAGAGATAGGATGATGAGTCCCACTCCAATTATAAATACGTACGTCTCACATTAGAATATCTATAAATTTATTATATTTATTAAATATATAAATTATTTATATTTATTGTGTTTTTCTTTTTTTCTAATTTTTTTTTATTTTTCATTCATTTCTCATATTATTTATTTTTTTATATGACGCTTTAAAATTTTTTATTCGTTTTATCTTTATCTTTGAAATGATATCTATGGTGACATTTTTGAAATTTGATATCTAGTAGGTATTCAGTATATCACTGTTAGATAAATAGTAGATATCTAGTATATCTTAATTATAATAGTTTTTTTATGAAATCTAATGACATCAAACATATATTTAATAGATATATAACAGATGTCTATATGATGATTTCATAAATTATAAATAGATATATATCTTTTTACGATGATTATTTTATAAATATAATATCTAGTAAATATTTAGCAATCACTATTGGATATCTAGTATATCTTAATATTAACAGTTCTTTTGTGAAATCTGATGACATCTAACATATGTTTCATACATCTAGTATATATGTATTAAATATCTAGTAGATCTTGATTTTAATAGTTTTTATGAAATATTTTATAAAATATAACATCTAATAGATATATAGTAGACATCTAATAGATATTCATCCTCTTAAAAAATCTATTTGAATATTTATAAATTATGTTAGAAATTTATTTAAAGTTATAATTTACTAGATAACTATTAGATAATTACTAGGTAATTATCAGATAATTAATAGATAATTACTAGATATGTGAGAGTTCAATTTTTTTAAAAAAAAATATATCACAATGGATGTTGTTTCGAAGATAAAAAGAGACAAATAAAAAACTCTAAAATGAAATGTAAAAATATGAACGGTTTGAGAGATAAATACAAAATAAGGCAAAATAAATTATAATTAAACATGGACAAGTGTGAGTGAGGGATGTGTTGAGATTTTATGTGTATATTGTATTCCTGTAATAAATTTTCCCTATTTTTGCTTTTTTATAGATTATTTATAGTATGATAAATTATTTTAAATTTTATGACAATTATGTAAGAAGCCCATATAATGAGCGGCAAAACCCATCTAGAGCGGCCATAACATTTTTATAGGAATGTTTTCGGCACCAAACTATTGGTTGGTGGTTATTTGAGCCAGGTTCTAGTTTTGTGCAATTCTAAATTTTTAAGGAGCTCTCGTTGGTTTAAAGCGAGCCAATCCCAACTTGCTTCAGAGCAAATTTAGCCGAGTTTCTATATTTTTCATTATATTTTAACGAATTTACGACGAGGAAGTTGGTTTGAACTTAAAATTATTGTTTAACTTTGGTCATTTAAAATCATTTATCAGCTCGTTATCAATGAACTGAATGTTTATTTCCGGGAAAATTGTTGATTTTTTTGAACCGGCTTGTTTATTCAATTTGTGAACAAACCAATAACATTAAATTTTATATAAATTAAGATATATAAATAATATGAAATTTAGTAATTAAATAATATAGTATTAATTTTACAAACAAAAATTTTTGTTCACTAAGTTAAAAATTCCAATCAACTGACTTCAAATTGAATAGATAAGTAAATAAATTAGTCCTTGTTCTCTTGGATTATAATCAGTTTAATTTATTTAGATCACTTTAATTTAGTTCAGTTATACGTAGTTATAAATTTATACTAAAATAAATTCAGTTTAATTCAACTTGCTTCAGTTCAATTCAATCAACTTTAATTCAGTTAAATTCAGTTCAACTTATAAAAACCAAAAACAACATATGATAAATAATCCACATATAACAAATATCATTTATTATCAAATAACAAAAAAAATACCATTTAGTTATTATCAAAATTATATATTTATGGTAAATAATAAATAGTGGAGCTAAAGTATGAGCTGTTGTGGTTGTCGATCAAATTCATAAAACTCATGGCCACTTTGGTATTATTTATTAAACTGCTGTCAAAATAAGTTGCTCTTACAAACTTTGAATTGAACTATGTATTTTAGCTTTGAACAACACATTTTGGTCATTCATATTAATTAATTAGGAACCGCCTGACTTATTTTTTCCAAATTCAAATTTGTTGCTTATAAAAAAAAGCTTGAAAATAGAGCTTTCAAAATAAGCAGCTTGGAAAATCAATCGCAAACTATCCTTATTCGCAAGCTTTACAAGCGAGCATTAATTTGATCAAACTTAGTGGCCTTTCGAAATAGTGTTGGAAATATGGCATAAGTGATAATGATATGCATTATCAACTTTAGGCTTAATTATAATATGGAAAATCTATGTTTTGAATAATATGAAATATGTCATTGTATTCTACGGTTTAAGTGATTTCCAACGATATATTATACGCCAAAAATGGATTAATGGTGAATGAGAAATTGTAGTTTAAATTTTGAACATCTGTCAAACTTAGATGCGCTAAATCGGTGATTTGGTACTGAAAAAATATTGTCTCGTCATATTTTTTTCTCACCATATTTTTATTACGGATTGATGGGTGATAAATCCCTTAATCAATAATATTTTTCATAACATTCACCATTACTTTGTGGTTACAAAAGTTAATGTCTTTTAAACCTCATTAAGCCATGTTAATGCCATATACCCTATAAATATCCTACTCTTGTATGTCTTCCACTTACACAACTTTTCCTTTACTCTTTTACTCTTGAAAAAATCCAGCTGTTATTTGCGTGTGTTTACTTTGTGCTTTATTTTCTATTTTCATACTAAAAATACCTCTCAAAATTTTCATTTCTTTTACAAGAAGGCTACTTAGTACTATGTTCTTGTGAATTGCTCTTTACACGGTTAGAGTTCGCCTACAATTGCGGTTGTATCCTGGGAGACAAATTCACCGGTAACGGACGAATAATTGTCTTAAGGAAACTGAGTTTCATGCCTCTTCAATAAACGTCATTTCGGTAAAAGGTTTGAGAGTATGTTATTATTCTCATTGTATTTTTCTATTTCTTTCTCCATTGTAATTTGTAATTCATACTTAATAAAAAAAAATATAGTATTATTCTTTTATTTTAATATCGCTGCTAACAATCTTAAGACAATTATGTCTATATAATTTTTAAGATTTAAGTGCAGGTTATATTGGATTTCTTGAAGACTGTTTTTAGAACAAAACGTTGTTCATATAAAAAAAGTAAATTATTTTTCATAAAAAAATTCTCTTTCTTCTTTTTCTTGGTTTTTCTCATTTACAAGTTTCTGACTTACTCTGTAGTATTTCAGATTGTTAATTGAGAATATTATGAACATTATTTTACCGATTGGAGGTAATGGTTCTGAAACGGTTCCAGGCCAGAATTGCCAAAATGGATAAATTAGTCCTATTGGTGTTGGACCTAATGAAAATAAACTTTCGAGTTTAACGATTGTTATGCATAATGATCATGAGATTGCTTTGGGATTATATCTTATTTCAACTCTTAAAAGATCAGAGAAATTTTGTGGATCAAATTTTGAAGTTTGGCAATATAAAATATTTTTCTATCTGAGAAACATGAGACACCATAATATATTGAAAGATAACCCTCATGTTGGAGTGGTTAATGGTTCTTTACAATTATTTATGAATGGTTGGAATCATATGGATTTTCTTTGCAAAAATCATATCTTGAATGACTTAGTCATTGTCGACCTATATAAGGTATGTAATATTAAACGTATTGCAAAAGAATTGTGGGATTCCTTAAATAAAAATTTTCTATTGCTAATCAAGTTTTGGCGAAAGCTAACATGGTGGAGGTCATTAGAGACTCCAAAAAGGGCAAACAACATGTTAAACGCAAGTTCAAAATTGGACAAAACATAAGCATTTTCAAGAGACAAATGTTAAATGGAAAATGCTTAAATTACAAAAAGATGAGACAAAAATCATTTGTTTGTAAATTGACAAAAATGATCAATAACATTGAGGTACACGTTATGAAAGAAATTACAAAAGATGTATATGACATCAACGTATGTGTAATTTCTGAGGTCAATATGACTGACTCAAACTTAACGGAGTGGTGGCTTGACACTGGTGCTACTCGTCACATATGTTGTGACAAAGAGTCTTTTGTTAAACTGACTTTTATTGAAAATGGGGAGAAGCTCTTCATGAGCAATTCTGCTACTTCTAAAGTTAAAGGACATGGAACGGTGATTTTGAAAATGACTTCCGATAAAGAAGTAAAACTGCAAAATGTCTTGTATGTACCTGACATGAAGAAGAATCTGGTTTCTGGGAGCCTATTGAGTGCACACTGCTTCAAGATGGTATTTGAATCTCAGAAATTTATTTTTTATAAGGGAGACATGTAAATGGGAAAGGGATATGAATGTAATGGAATGTTCAAATTTAATTGTATCCCTTACTAGCAAAATCTTATTAATGAGAATAACGTTGTTGCTTATATGATTGAGTCTTCTAATTTATGGCATAGTAGAGTTGGACACGTTAATTTTGATACATTACCACGTTTAATTAACTTGAATCATATGCCCACATTTTATATCAATAAATCACATAAATGTGAAACGTGTGTTGAGACAAAATTAACAAGATCTTCATTTCAATCCATTGAAAGAAATTCAGAATTACTCGGTCTAATACATACTAATATTTATGACTTGAAATACGTTCAATCAAGAGGAGGCAATAAATATTTTATTACCTTCATAGATGATATCACAAAATATTGTTATGTGTATTTTCTTAAAAGCAAAGATGAAGCTTTAGAGAGATTTGTACTCTACAAGCATAGAAAACCAACTTAAAAAGGAAAATTAAGAAGGTTAGAAGTGATCATGGTAGTGAATACATTGCACCATTTGGCGAGTTTTCCTCTCAAAATGGAATTATTCAAGAAGTAACACCACCTTACTCTCCACAATTAAACGGTGTAGCGGAACGCAAAAATTGTACTCTAAAAGAGATGATGAATGCAATGTTAATCAGTTCTGGTTTACCACAAAACATGTGGGGTGATGTTATTTTGTCAGTAAATTATCTTTTGAACAAGATACCATGTAAGAAACAAGATAAAATTCCTTATGAATTATGGAAGGGTAGAAAACCTTCTTATAATTACTTGAAAGTGTGGGGGTGTCTTGCAAAGGTAATTGCACCATTACCTAAACGTTTGAAAATAGGTCCAAAAACGGTGGATTGTATTTTTATTAGCTATGCTAGTAATAGCAACACATATCGATTTCTTGTGCATGAATCTAAAAACCCAGATATACACAAGAACACTTTGATTGAGTCAAAGGACGCTTCATTTTTTGAAGGTGTGTTTCCATGTAAGGAAAAAGGTGAAGGGTCGGGAACTAAAAGGTCTCGTGAATTATTGAAAGTGACGGTCAAGTTGATCAACAAGTTATTGATAATAATGACAACCTTCAATCAATAATTGAAGAAGATGATCAAAATTCTCAAGAAGATAATAAATTGAATCACGAGGTGGAACCTAGAAGAAGTAAAAGGACAAGGGTTGAAAAATCATTTGGTCTAGATTTCTTTACGTATATGGTTGAGGCGGAACCTCAAACGTATAAAGAAGCTATAAGCTCAATTAAAAGTCCTTTATGGAAAGAAGCCATAAGGAGTGAAATTGATTTCATCTTGCAAAATCATACGTGGGAATTAGTGGACCTTCCTCCCGGAACTAAGCCACTAAGTTCTAAATGGATTTTCAAACGTAGGCTAAAAGCTGATTGAACAATTGATAAGTACAAGGCTCGTTTAGTCATAAGAGGTTATAGCCAAAAAGAAGGCCTTGAATACTTTGATACGTATTCTCCAGTGTCAAGAATAACATCCATTAGGATGATACTTGCAATTACCGCTTTTGTGGAATCTTGAAGTACATCAAATGGATGTGAAAACTGCTTTTCTAAACACAGAGCTTGAATAAGAAATTTACATGGAACAACCCCAAGGGTTATGTAGCTTCAGGTGAAGAAAGAAAAGTATGCAAACTGGTGAAGTCTTTATATGGGTTAAAGCAAGCACCAAAATGATGGCATAAGAAATTTGATGATGCCATGATGGCAAGTGGCTATAATGTAAACGAGTGTGACAAATATATATATGTCAAAACTACAAATGAAGGGTATGTTATTCTATATTTGTATGTTGATGACATACTCATTGTTAGAAGCAATGAGAGAATGGTAAAGAGTACCAAGAATATGTCAAATTCTAAATTTGACATGAAAGATATAGGACTAGCTAATGTAATTTTAGGCATCAAAGTTCAACGTTCACCTAACGATCTCATATTGATGCAGTCACACTATATGGATAAGATACTTGACAAGTTTAACAAAGGTGATATTGGTATAGCCAAAACACATTTAGATGTTAGTCTACATTTATCTAAAAACAAAGGTGAATGCATAGACCAAGTGGAATATACAAGGGTTATAGGCAGTCTGATGTACCTTACAAGTTGTACAAGGCCTGATATTGCTTATACTGTAAGTAGTTTAAGTAGATTTACGAGTAATCAAGGTAAAAGCCATTGGAAAAAGATCGTAAGAATACTAAGGTATTTACGATATACTCGTAATTATGGACTTCACTATACAAGAGAACCTGCTATACTAGAAGCATATTCTGATGCTAATTGGATAGCTGACATCAAGAATTCTAAAGGTACAAGTGGGTACGTGTTCACTTTAGGAGGAAGAGCAGTGTCTTGGAAATCCTCAAGGAAAACGATTATAACTCGTTCCACAATAGAAGCTGAGTTTGTAGCCTTAGATAAAATCAGAGAAGAAGCTGAATGGCTACCTAACTTCTTAGAGGGTATTCCAGAATGGCCTAAGCCTGTGCCCACAATTTGTGTACATTACGATAATCAAGCAGCGATTAAAAGAGCACAACATGTTATGTATAACGGTTGAGCAAAAGAGATCACCTATGTGAGAGTGAAGTGGGATCGCTTCAAATGATACTATTGGGGCATAGTAATCTAAAACTCTTGCAGAACCAGGTGCTGTTTATGACCATAACGAACATAGCCATGAGAACCAAAAAATCGTGATGTGTTGATATTTGTGTGGGGTATATCATCGTTTACACAAACGGCAGAATAGTTCAAGGACATCGCATCTACTAGTCAGCCAGTAATGTAAATATACTTTCACACGGGAAGGTTCAAAGGTTGTAGCCTACCTATCCTATGCAAATATTGGCCGAAGAGCATTTTCACCCTTCAAATTTTAGAAAATGTCTGTATCATTTTCAATTTTCATTCACGTGGGGGATTGTGTAGGGTTTTAAACCCATATTTTTTATAGAATCTAAAATAAAAGATGAACAGAATCAAGAATAGGAAGAACTCATTCTTTGCAACAAATCAAACAGAAACTTTTATTTATGAATAGATCCTGATTACAAGCCTTGAAATAAATCCAGTACTAAAAATAAAAATGCATAACAATCTTCTATGCATAAAGAACTCTCAAAGACTAGTACTACAGTTTTAACAAAGACTTTTACGAAAGCCCCTAACACTATTTCTCTCAAATCGCAGATACATCACTTTGAAGATTTACCTCTATATATATCGGTTTTGAGGCAGCTACAACGGTCATTAATTTTCCCGTTAGTAACTGAGATAGTAACTATTGGAAATTATAGAGAGAAGCAGTAAACCACCGAAAAACATAGAGGAAGAAAGTGAAGAGAAATATTTGCAGCAGGGAGAAAAATAGAAGGGTAATATAACCCTAAAACCAATAAATGAGCCTTTATATATCAGTAGGCTTGCTTCACTGGGCTTGTGGCTTCTTGTATTTGAAATGGAACTAAAGCCAACTTTGAAAAATCTCCACCTTTGGCTTGGACCATATTCACCAACAACAGCTCTTACTTAGACTAGTTGCATAAAATACATTCACCAAGATGCAAGTCCATTACATCCTGAAAACTATTTAACCAAAACCTATACATTTGCAAGCTAGAAACAAAATAAACAAAAACAGCTGCAAATAAAAGGGAAAACAGCATCACTTGTACAACAGTAGAATATCTTCAAGTCATTTTTTTGCCTGGAAACTATACAACTTGCAGCTATTTCAAAGCATCCTGAAATTTAACAACAGAAATGGTTTTAGTTAACATATCAACAGGAAACACATACAGAACCAGAAGTTATGACATCTCTCACAAAATGTAACCTAATGTCTATGTGTTTTGTCCTTTCATGATACACAACATTTTTACACAAGTGAATAGTAGATTGAGAGTCACAATGCACTTTAACAACATCTTGCTTAAGACCTAACTCAGACACAATTCCCTTTAACCACAACGACTCTTTAACAGCTTCAGTTAATGCTATATACTCAGCTTTAGTTGTGGATAAAGCAACTATGTGTTGAAGACTAGACTTCCAACTAATCAAGTTATTCCCTAAAGTAAAACAAAAACCAGTTACAAAACTTCCTTTATCAAGGTCAGCAGCAAAATCAGAGTCACAATACCCTTCAATACAGACATTATCACCAGAAATCCTTTTATAACACAAACAAGTAGAAACAGAACCTTTCAAATACCTAGCAAGCCATTTTACAGCTAATCAATTCATTTTATAAGGTTTACTCATGTATCTACTCACTACACTAACACCATATGCAAGATCAGACCTATTACATACCATGGCATACACGAGAGATCCAGCTATGTTCTGATATGGAATTTTACTCATAAAATTAGACTCTTCTTTGTCTAAAGGTAATGTACTAGCTTTTAATTTAAAGTGTGATCCTATAGGTGTAGTAACTTCTTTAACACCATTTAACCCAAAAACAGATAACACTTTCTCAATATAATCATTTTGAGTTAAATACAGGATTCCTTTAGATCTATCCCTAACAATGTTTATCCCTAAAATTCTTTTAGCTTCTCCTAGGTCTTTCATTTTAAATTCAGAATTCAACTTAAGTTTCAGTTTATTAATCTCATGTTTATGTTTACAAGCTATGAGCATGTCATCAACATAGAGAAGCAAGTAAATATAAGACCCATCACTTAATTTCAAGTAATACACACATGAATCATATTCAGTTCTGTTAAAATTCAATTTTAACATAAACTGATCAAATCTTATGTACCATTGCCTAGGGGATTGTTTCAAGCCATACAAAGATTTTTTCAAGGAATAAACATAAGTCTCTTTGCCTTTAACTAGAAAGCCATCAGGTTGAGACATATAAATCTCTTCCTCTAAATTACCATGTAAAATGCAGTTTTGACATCTAACTGCTCTAGTTCAAGATCAAAGAGGGTAGTGATAGATAAAACAAGTCTTATTAAAACATGTTTAACTACTGGGGAAAAAAATATCATGAAAGTCTATACCATCTACTTGACTATAGCCTTTAGCTACAACCCTAACCTTGAATCTTTCTTTCTCAACAACTGGAATTTCTGGTTTCCTTTTAAATACCCACTTACAACCTATGACTCTTTTATTCTTGGGTTTAGGAACCAGAATCCAAGTTTCATTTTTGTTGAGAGATTCAATCTCATCCTTCATGGTAGCTTGCCCCTTAGGCCAGTCCTTAGACTTTAGGGCTTCTAAATAGGTTCTAGGCTCACTAGACTCAATACAATCAGCAATACAAGCAGCAAACTCTACAAACTCAGAACAATTACAATCATAGATGTTTCTATTCAAATATATGAAAGGCCTAATTTCTCTCCTAGACCTGTCCCTAACCAAAACATAATCTCCAGAACTAGAACTAGAACTAGCCTGATTTTCATATTGAGTTTGATTATCAATGTTACCATCATGATTAGAATTATCCTGATTGATAGCGGGTTTATTGGGTTCATTATCATTAACATTTTGTTCTAACCTATCTAACTCCACCTCAAACCAAGTGTTCTGCTTAACTAACTGGGATTTTTCTTTGTTTAAACTAGGAAATTCTTTTTCATTAAATGTAACATTCCTAGAAATTATGACTTTATCTTCAGTTAGACTCCAGACTTTATATCCTTTAATTCTAGAAGGATAGCCTAAGAAAATTCCTTTCATAGCCCTAGGATCAAACTTGGGATCTTTGGTATGAACATAGGCAGATTCTAAGGTGATCATAGCTAATAGCCTATTTATACCAAATTTCATTAGGACATTTAAAGTCTATTATAGAGCTAGGAGACCTATTTATCAAATAACAAGCAATATGGGCTACTTCGGCCCAGAAATTAGAACTTAACCCTGATTCAAACAAAATAAATCCTACCTTATTCAAGAGAGTTCTATTATACCTCTCAGCAACACCATTCTGCTGAGGGGTATATGAACATGTCCTATGTCTAACAATTCCATTTTCTAGGCATTGTTGGTTAAACTAAGTATTAGCAAACTCAAGACCATTGTCAGTCCTAAGAATTTTCAATTTAGTGTTTTGTTGATTTTCCACTAGAGTTTTCAACTCAAGAAATTTATCAAACACATCAAATTTGTTCTTAAGAAAATAAATCCACACTTTCCTAGAAAAATTATCAATAGAGGACACAAGGTATTGTGCCCCAGATAAGGAAACAGGTACATAAGTTGATCCCCATAGATCACTATGTACATAATCAAGACAGGCTTTAGATGTATTAGAAGCACTGCTGAAACTTTGTTTAACAGTTTTTCCCTTGACAAAAGTTTCACAGCTATCAATTTTATTATTTTTAGGAATATCCAGGGTTCCAGTTTTCTGTAACAGACTAAGGCCTTTATTGCCAATGTGCCCTAATCTCTTATGCCATAAATCAACCTTTTCAAATTGTTTTATGACATAACTAGATCCAGTCAAGGTGGTACTAGCAAAGTAATAGAGCCCATTTACAAGATTTCCATTTAAAAGACACTTATTTCCTTTAACTATCTTAAGGACTCCACCTTAAGCCACATAGCTCAAACCATTGCTATCTAGGTAACTAAGAGATATTAGATTTCTTTTTAAACCAGGGATATGTCTAAAATCATTTAACAAAATTCTTTCACCAGTTTCCCTAATTAACTCCACTGTTCCAATTCCTAGAATTTCACAAGTAGAATTGTTTCCCATTAAAACCTTTCCACCATTAATGTTGTCATAGTTTTTAAACCATTCAATCCTAGGTGTCATATAAAAAGTATAACCAGAGTCAAGAATCCAAGATTCTTGATCCCTATGTTGTCCAACAGTCAAGGCTTCTATATCTCCTAGTTCAGCTGTATTATATACAACTCCACCTTCGATGTTATTACCATTATTATTGCCATTTTGTTGACTTATCCTAAGTCTACAAAATTTCCTAATATGACCCTTCTTCTTACAATAGTAATAGGTTAGATCCCTATGTGATTTAGGCTTATTTTCATCCTGATTACTATTCTGGTCATTACTATGTTTAGGATTATTTTGTTTGTTAGTCCATTTACCCTTTTTAGTCCCTTTAGAATTGTTACCTTTCTTACCTTTAACTGTAAGAGCGTCACTAGATTGAGATTTAGATTTAGTGTCCCCTTTGAGTTCGAGTTCTCTCAATTTTAAAGCCTTTGTTATATCTTCTACTTTTAGTTTTTCTCTTCCATATTTTGAGGCATCTTTTACATCTCTGTAATTATCAAGAATAGAATTTAAAAGCAGAATAGTTCGATTTTCATCAGAGAATTTCTCATCAACAGACTCAAGTCCCATTATTAATCTCTGAAACTCATCAAGGTTTTCATCAATTGACTTAGCTGGATTCATTTTATAACTAGAAAGTTTTCTTTCATTAGCGACATCTTTAGTGATATAAAGGGACTCAAGTTTAGACCAGAGTGTAGGGACTTCATCACAGTCCCTAACTCTTCATAGAACGGAATCTGTGAGATTCAAGATTATAGTGGAATATACCAATTCCATCACATCTTGTTTCTCTTCTGGACTAAGATCAGCAGGAAGTGTATCAATGCCATTTAAGGCCCTATGGCACTTCTGCTGGACTAACACAGCTTTGATTTTTCTTTTCCATAAAGAAAAATCCATCTTTCCATCAAACTTTTCTAGCTTAACTGTAGCTGCTGACATTATCTTGAATTGATTTAAATGATTAAGAAAAGCTAGAAGAAAACTAATAGAACTATAGAAAGATGTAACAGATTTGATAATCCTAGTAATAACTATCCCTAAAGAAGGACAAAGAGACAAAAGAATCCTTAAATGACTTAAAGAGAGACAATTCCTATTAAAACAATGAGGATTAACAGAGAAAGAATTATCAATCAGCCCTAGTCTATATTAAGAATCAATATTATCAAGTAACTGTATCAAGAAATTCTTCAAAGAAACATCAAACATCAAATTCAGAATAAATTCATATACAGAAATTATCCTCATGCAAATTATTCAAGGAAATTAAACAAGAATCATGTAATATTTCACACAAATCCTAGAGCAAAGTCTGCTCATCTACCACAATGTCATAACCAAACATGCAAGGTACAAGAAAAACAGGAGAAAATGAGAAATTCTTACAGTGATTCCAGAATTTCCTTTAGCAGCAAATAATTACAGAATTAAAAGAAAGATTGAAAGCTAGAATTGTTACCTCTGGGTCTTTATTTAAACAAGAAAAATGACTGATTCTCTACCAATTTCTTTTCAATTGCTTTACCAATTTCTTTTTGACCTCCCTTTTGTTATGACGGCTCGTTCAGAACATGTCTTTAAACAAAAAGAAAAAATTAACCAAGGTCAGGAAAGGAAAAAAATTCAGAATATAAAGATTCAGAGACAAACAATCGAAAACTAGTAATAATTTGGAAAAACCATTACTAAAAATAGAGAAGAACAATCCTTTTAAAACATGCTAAGCCAGAAAACCCTAATTTAAGCCAAATTAGATTTCTAAATCAATTTTAATCACATGCAATACAAAAGAAGGACTCCCCTAACACATGTAATGACCTGAGAGTCTAGAAACATACGATTACAGGCTCTGATACCAGATTGTAGGGTTTTAAACCCAGATTTTTGTAGAATCTAAAATAATAGATGAATAGAATCAAGAATAGGAAGAACTCAGCCTTTGCAACAAATCAAACAGAAGCTTTTATTGCTTAATAGATCCTGATAACAAACCTTCAAACAAATTCAGTACTAAAAAGAAACATGCATAACAATCTTCTATGCATAAAGAACTCTCAAAGACTAGTACTACAGATTTAACAAAGACTTTTACGAAAGCCCCTAAAACTATTTATCTCAAATCGCAGATACATCACTTTGAAGATTTACCTCTATATATATCGATTTTAAGGCGGCTACAACGGTCATAAATTTTCCGATAGTTACTATCTCAGTTACTAGCGGGAAAGTTTATGACCGTTGTAGCCGCCTCAAAACCTATATATATAGAGGTAAATCTTCAAAGTGATGTATCTGCGATTTGAGAGAAATAGTTTTAGGGGCTTTTATAAAAGTCTTTGTTAAATCTGTAGTACTAGTCTTTGAGAGTTCTTTATGCATAGAAGATTGTTATGCATGTTTCTTTTTAGTACTGGATTTGTTTGAAGGCTTGTAATCAAGATCTATTCATCAATAAAAGCTTCTGTTTCATTTGTTGCAAAGGCTAAGTTCTTCCTATTATTGATTTTGTTCATCTTTTATTTTAGATTCTACAAAAATCTGGGCTTAAACAGATTGTTGGAAATATGGCATAAGTGATAATAATGTGCATTATCAACTTTAGGCTAAATTATAATATGGGAAAGCTATGATTTGAATAATATGAAATATGTGATTGTATTCTACGCTTCGAGAGCTTTTCAACGATATATTATATGCCTAAAACGGATTAACAGTGAATGAGAAAATGTAGTTTAAAGTTTGAACATCTGTCAAACTTAGACGCGCTAAATCGGTGATTCGGTACTGAAAAAATATTGTCTCGTCATTTTTTTTCACCAGATTTTTATTATGGATTCATATTTTTTTATAACATTCACCATTAATTTGTAGTTACAAAAGTTAATATCTTTTAAACCTCATTAAGCCATGTTAATGTCATATATCCTATAAATACACTACTCTTGTATGCCTTCTATTTACACAACTTTTCCTTCACTCTTTTACTCTTGAAAAAATCCAGCTGGTATTTGTGTGTGTTATTTTGTGATTTATTTTCTGTTTTCATACTAAAAATATCTCTCAAAGTTTTCATTCCTTTTACAAGAAGGCTACTTAGTATTAGGTTCTTGTGAATTGCTCTTCACACGAGTTCGCCTACGATTACAGTTGCATCCTAGGAGACAAATTCATCAATAACGGACGAATAATTATCTTAAGTAAACTAAATTTCCAGCCTCTACAATAAATATCATTTCGATAAAAAAAATTGAGATAAAAGATTTTTTTCCAAATCTAGTCCCGTTGAATTGAACTTTTGTCCAACTTAACATCAAAAGTAGCAGCTTGGCTCATGGACGTTCCTAGCTACATGTCTTCTCATTCTGATCCAAAGCCACCTTTGTCAATTGTCATCCAATCAGACGCACACCACCAGACCGCTAAAACAAATCAAACGGCTAAGAATTAATCAATCCGAAAATACCATTTTTTATTTTTTGAAAACTTAAAACAGTACTTTTAATGGTTTTCTTTTACTTAAATAACTACACACAGTCCAATACAGGATTATAATTAAGTCGAGCGGTTTTCGAGTAGTTTGAGATTAGTTTGGTTATAGTTTGGTTTGATAAGATTCGACTCAAATTTAAGATCGGTTCGAAATATTAATAATTTAAATTGAATTTTTTAAAATTTAACTTAAAAGCTTGCGAACAAATTCATTTAATTTTTAACTACTTTATAATATTATTTAATAATTTATATATCCGTAAAAATATGATAGATTAATTTTAATTTTAAATATTATAATTAAAAAAAGTTATATATCGTATTCTTAATTAATTTTAGATATTTTAAAATAAGTTGTATCACTCCTATTTTAATTTTATCACTCCTATAAAAACCTTAACATAATCATCTAATATAAAATATATATTTAAATTTTCATTTGATAAAAAATATATATTTAAAAATAATAAATAAAAAATTTATTAAATAAATAAAATTCGTAATCTTACAAACTCAAATTAAATTTATCTATAAATTTAAATCGAACTAAAATATTTAAGACCGAAAGAGTTACGAATTAAATCAAGCTCAATATTTTTTCTCAAGACAGATCCAACTTAAATAAATTCCATCTCGATTCGGCTTATTTGGAGCCGGCGTGAAACCAACCAAAGATAAAATACCCACGTAATATCTTTTATTTACATAACTAATCAATTTTGCATGGCAGTTGGTAATTTTATACATCACCAATGGGCAATTTCGTAATGCAACATTTTTTCGATAAACCCAAAAAAAATTCAGAATCTGGATCATCCAATGGGTCCGACCGCCATTAAGTTCGCCAGGTTGTAATCCACTTTCCCCTTTCTCTGTACAGTTCTTGCCGCCAAGATCCACATCTACGGTAGACCCACCAGATCTCAGCCCAGCCGCACACGGTGGTGAAATTGTTGGAAAATATATATCACATCAGATCTGGAAAGTAGCAGCTACCTAGTCTCCGATAGGGTTATCACGGTAATGCTGAGAGCCACCGCGGTAGGCGGAGGGGAAGCGGAATAGTGGTCCCCACCGTTAATTTAAACCATAAAGACAAACTTGTCCTTCCCCTTCCCTCCCGTTTTACCTAATCTTTATCCATTTTGTTTCTCTCTCTACATCATTACTTTTTTCTGTCTTCACAAAACAAAATTAAGGAAAAAAAATAAGAAAAACCTACTTTCTCTCTCTTCTCCTTGTTCTCATCTTTCTTTCACTCTCTAATCATGGACCCACATCAACCCCAGCTGCAACCACCGTTCTTTCCATTTCCGACCTCCACCGCCGCCGCCGCCGCCGCCGTTTATAACGCTGCTCCGGCTATAACTTCTGCTCAAATCTACCCGGAAGCTCCTCAGAACCATTTAGCTACTAACACGGCTCCCTCGCCGGCGCAAGCTTTGAACCATCCTTCTTATACTGATGTAAGTTGAAAATAATTCCGGTTCTGGAAAATAGGTTCTGGTTGTTGACTTTTGTGTTGTTTGGCAGATGATCTATGCGGCGATTACGGCGTTGAAGGAGCGGGATGGTTCGAGTAAGAGAGCGATAGCCAAGTATATTGAGGGAGCTTACACCGGTTTACCGCCGACTCACTCGGCCTTGTTGACTCACAATCTGAAGCGGTTGAAGGACGCTGGTCTTTTGGTTATGGTGAAGAAATCTTACATGCTGCCTGGATCTGATTCAACCATCGGAAATACTGCTGCTCCTCCAACGAATCCTCATCCTGATGCTCCGGCGGTCTCAGCCTCTTCTCCGACTGGGCCGAAAAGGGGCCGGGGCAGGCCTCCAAAGCCGAAACCTAATTCTACTCAATCTGACTTAATTTCATCTGCTCAGTCAGTTATGGTTACTGTTGGACTATCTACTTCTACTCAACCCAATCTTGCTCCTCCTGATGCCACTCCTTTCACTGACCCTGCAATTTCCGCTCCTACGGCCGAGAATAATGTCCCTAACTCATCTCCCGCTTCTCAGGTTCAGGTGTTGGGTAAGCGGCGCCCAGGCCGTCCCAAGAAGGCTCCTGGCCAACCTGGTGCGCTGCCTGTGGTGAATTCTTCAGGTAAGAGAAGAGGAAGGCCGCCGAAGAGTGCCTCTTTGGGGGTTAGGAAGAGCCCGGGTAGATCTAGGAAGCCTAAGCGTTTGCCTAAGTCTGTTGTTGTTCCTTATGCTACCGGTGGAGCTGCTCTTAATGTGCCGAGACCTAGAGGCCGTCCGAGGAAGGGTGAGGTCTTGCCTGCTCCAGCTGCAGGGGCTCTTGTGGTCCCGGCTAAGAGGCCAGGGCGGCCGTCCAAGGTGGGTGCTAGGCCTGTTGGTCGTCCTAGGAAGGTATGCCTGTTGCCTGCTGGTTATAGTATATACTAGTCCTTTCAATTTTTTTAATTGAAAAGATTAGTGGCCATTTTTGTTTTGAAGCTTTGAGATGAAATACTTGTTGATAAGATAAATAATTGTTGATTATCTGGAATTGCCTTTATAGTAATGTTATTCCCATAAAACATGGGGAAAATGGGGATTGTGGTGTATTTTAAAAGGAAGAATCGAAGTGGATAGGTTTGCATCAATGTGCATTAATGCTTGTTATTAGTTTTCAATTTATACATGTCTGTACTTTTTTTTCTTTTAAAGAATATTTATTCGTATATCGTAGATAGAATTATGCTATAACAGGAAAATGATATGCAAAATGGCAACTTTCATTCTCCATATTAGGGGATTAATGGTTTGAACTGTGGAAGAAAATAAAATGTTTTATGATTATAGTTAACTTAATGAGACAAAGATAGGGATATTTTGCAGCCAAAAGCTATTTAGGGTAGTTTTATAAAAAGTCTGCAATTTCTGTTTTCAATTATGATTAGTTTTAAGTCAAAAGTTATTAATTTATTTATATCTATGAACCCAATTCTTGTAATTACGTAAGTGTTTTGTATACTAATGTTTCTAATTTGATGGCATTGGAATATGGTTTCGCAAGTTTTGTGCCTGTTCTTTTTTTTTTTTTAAAGTTGCGTGGGATTTAGCCATCTTGAAATAATTCTTTATATGATGATTTTACTATTTTGGGAAAATAGAATGCGAATGTGTCGTGGTCTCAGTCTCAAACTCAAGCTGATGTGTATGGCGATCTGAAGAGGAAATTTGAAATCTTTGTAAGTCTTAGAATTTCCTCTTTGAATTTTCCAAACTTTGCAATCATCTTTTGTTTATCACAAAACTATGGTTACTTGTTGTAGCAATCAAGAGTGAAGGAAGCAGCCAGCTTGTTGAAACCGACGCTACACAGAGAATCCCCAATCACTGCAATAGCTGCAATACAAGATTTAGAAGAAATTGCTTCGCTGGATCTTAATGCACCGATTAGAGAGGAAGCTCCCCTACAACATCAACCACAACCACTGTCACAGTGAAGTGGATGTAGTTTGTGAGATATGAAGGGATTGTAAGAAGTTGTCTAACCATTTAGATGAGCAAAAAACGAAAACTTTGTGAGGAGAATCAAGGATGACTAATTGTTGTGGATGTGAAGAAGATGTGGTTTGTTATTTAAGCGACAGTCGGTGGATAAGCATGTTTTCTGTTTTTAATTTTATCTGTACTAAATTCAATGTTTTTTTAACATTCCAGAACATGTTAGCAAACCTTTGAATATCTTGAACGTTAGTAGCAGCTTATGTAATCATCAATTAAATTTGGATCAGCCGAGAACTGGTAAGTCTGATATCTTTTTTTGTAGTTGCAGAAGAAAGCAAGCTAATTGTAAGATTGAAATTTAGTTCAGAATTGAAATTGCTATTCTGAAATTAAAGTTTGGTATTGTTAATTGAACCAATTGAAGCTCAAGGATTGAATTAGGAACCCGAGAGAAGAGAATTGGTAAAGGAAATAGGGTTCTTTACATAACAAAAATATTCGGGCAAAATATACCAATATCAGGGTTCTCATCAACTTTCATACGTTCCACTCATATTCCACCACTTCTTTACATCCCAGCATTTCAAATGTTTATCTCTCTCTCCAAACAATGATTTCTAAAGGCGTTCATATCAGTTTTAAACCATAAAAAATCGTAAATAACTACAAGTTTTGGTCATAAAACTTACGAGAAAAGCACAAATTGCATTCGAAGTCACAGATCACTGCACAATTCAGATTTGAAACTCACAACAAAGCAGAAACCTGATTTGAAGTCTATAATCGACAATTCAAAGGTATGTAATTGACAAACAAAATTGTAGATATTGTAATTGAATTCCAGATCTAAACTGATTCACATTCTTGAAAATATGAAGGAAATGACACCAAATAGAAAAAGAAACAATAATGCATCACAAACAACAAAGAGAAAAACTATCACAAGCCAAAAAGTCACGACAAGAAGACAGTGGAGAAGAAACAAATGTTTCACAACCGAGAGAGGTATAAACTACAACTGAATAGCTTTTATTGATTCAAATTTCAGTCATGCTGGTATGATACTGATATAAAATAAATTTGATTTGATTTCTATCATAAAACAAAAGGTAAAGGTTTATTTGATTCACAATTGGTATAAGGCTTGTAAAATGCTGGTATGAAAGTAATTTTGCTTGATTTCATTCATAGAATAAATGTTTAATTTTTGTTTTATAAGACCTGATAAAATGCTGGTATAATGCTGGTATGAAGCTTTTTTGTGTGATTTCTTTCATGAAATAGATGTTTACGATTATGTTTAATAAGACATGGTATGTTTCTGGTAAAATGCTAGTACAATGTGACTTTTATTTGGATTATACCATAAACTTAATGTTTAATGTTTTGTTTTACCACACCTTGTGTACTTCTGGTATACTACTGGTAATATGCCGGTATAAAGCTGTGTTGGTTTGATTTCATTCATAAAATAGATGTTTAATGCTATGTTTAATCACTGCTGGTATAATGCTGGTAATGTACTGGTATAAAGCTGTTTTTGTGCGATTTCTGTCATAAAATGGATGCTTAAGGTTCTGGTTCTTCACAACTGATAAATGCTGGTATTAATGTAGTTTTAGGGCCTATTTGGCACAGCTGTTAGCAATTGCGATTAGCTGTTGCTGTTAGCAGCTACTGTTAGCTGTTGCGGTTGTAGTTTACTGATTTATAATTTAGTGTTTGGTAAAAGTATAATACGTTATTGCAGACAAAATGTGAAATGACAAATTTAGACATGGTTTGTAGACCATCTAAAGTTGGTACCAATGCCAAAATTTGTCACTAGTCACGTCCTTAGAGACATTCAAGTGATGTGTCATGATATTGGGTACTAGTAGCAACAACTTCTTGGAAATCTACTACCCCATAACAAATCAAAGGCTCCAATTGCCTTAAAATATGACTATTAGAATCTCACTGTTACCGAACTAATCAACTCAGTGCCAAAGAAACGCAATAATAATTCTAAATAATTAAAATATGCATATATCGGCATCTTTCCACAACTTCAAGTCTTCAACAACTCAGCTCCCAAATTAATAAAAGTAAAAGAAATCCCAAAATAATCAACATAGCCAAAACACCATTAAATTCAAGAGGGTAAATAAAGTCATAAATATTTTCAGCCTTCTAACTATTAACAATAGAAGCTGAAAAGCATCATATTGTCGATGTTCAAACTTCAACAGTTGAGGTATCCATCTGCAGTAGATGGCTTGTAGTAGATTTTTACCAAACAATATTTTACAACTGTTAGAATTCTATTTGTTGTATATCTACTAACTCGAGTAGATGAGATGGAAAACAAACACCTCCTTAGTTTGATTTCTTTCATGAAATAAGAGCATAAATGTTATGTTTAATCACACCTTGTAAAAATCTGGTAAAATATTGGTAAAAATTATGGTACACGGCTGTTTTTGTTTGATTTTCATCCATGAAACAGATGTTTAATGATTTATTTGATAACACCTTGTATAAATCTGATATAATGCTGTTATGAAGCTGTTTTTGTTTGATTTGTTTCGTAAAATAAATGCTTAATGTTATGTCTGATCACATCTAGTATTTTGCTGGTAAAATGCTGGTTCAATGTAGTTTTTATTGAGTTTCTTTCATAAAATAAATATTTAATATTTTATTTAATCACACCTTGTATATAGTCTGGTTAAATCCTTCTAAAATGCTGTTACATGTTTGTGTTTGATTTTCATCCATGAAATAAATGTTTAATGCTTTGTTTGATCACACCAGGTATAAATCTGGTATAATGTTGGTATGAATCTGTTTTTGTTTGATTTCTTTCTTAAAATAGATGTCTAATGTTATGTTTGATCACATATGGTATATTGCTAGTAAAATGATGGTATTATTTAATTTTTGTTGATTTTCTTTCATAAAATAAAATTTTAATGTTTTGTTTTATCACACCTTGTATAAGGCTGGTAAAATTCTGGTATAAAGTAGTTTTTCTAAGGTTTCTTTCATAAAAAAGATGGTTGAGATTTTTTTTATTAATCACACCTTGTACAAATTTGGTATAATGCTCGTATAAACTGTGTTTTCTTTGTTTTCCTTCATAGAATAGATGATTATGCTTTCAAACGATTAACAGAATTGGTACAAACCTGATATCCAGGTATTTTTAGATGATCTTTTCTTTACAACTTGCTTAATACCAATACAGCTATACAAGCCCATATACCCAAAAGACGTAAACTGGGCTACTAGTGTTCACATGACATCAAACTACATTGTAATCACATTCCTGCAACAGAATGCAGAATGTTCCTGCAAACGTGATGAAAAGACTGGAGGAATCAATTTTCGGTGAATTCTTTAAGAGTACGACAATAAGGGCCTAACGAAATGTCATCCACAACCTGCTGATGAGAGAAATTTATCAGCCAAATAAAAGTGAAATAAGGATAGGTGTTAGGGGGAAAACTCTGTCATTTGGTCTACAAGAATTCTTGCTAATATCTGGCTTGAGAGGAAATCCGATCGACGGATATGAATTATTGGATACTGAAGGATCCAGACAATTACTCGAGAAACACTTTGGATAAAACCTAGACAACATCAACCATGAACATTTATATGAACTAATCGAGACTAAAGAGAATCAAAAGGAGAGAGAAAGAGAAAGCAAAGGTAAGAAGAAACTGGAGGAAAAAATAATTGAGATCGACAGTGATGACGACTACCTCACCATAGCAATGGTGTACTTCATTGTCTACTATATCATAGGCCTCAATCTAACAACCTAGATTGAAATACTTTGACACTATGGTGACGGGAAACTACCCAAAAGCATCGTGGGGAGAATTGTCATTCGCAGAGACAATACAAGGACTCAAAAACAACGGAGACAGAATTGCAACACCGAAATCGTATAGACTTAAAGGATGCCCTCTAGTATTCCAGATCTGGTTCTATGATGTGTGTGGCTTGAGTGAAAGAACATTATGCACCAAAGATTCAAGCCTATATTCTTCAATTGGCAGCTGTACGACAGAGATTTCAAGACATCAGAATTGAAAAAGGCAATTTTCAACAAGCCAGAGAAGATGGCAAGTGGACCGAAACTAGAAAAACACATTGATTTCACTAATTTGTTTACAAAATCGAGCTAAAAAATTTTGATACTTACGATCTTTATTTGCATTGAAATACAGCTAAAAAAAAATATTGAGCCAACGGAGGAGGAGATTAGACATCTGCAACTAGAACAATCCAATCTCTCCACCGAACCGACTGATGCCTAGCCATAGATGAGCAGTCAGACCACACTGTTAGCCAAGATGAACAGACTAAGAGTGACAATGGAAGAAGGTTTTAGAGAAATAAGAGGCAGGCTAGAGGTGGTGGAAAAGGAAAATAAGGAAATGAAAGAGCAAATCAAAGAGATGCAACAGATTCTATGGGATAACAACCTGGAAAATAAAGATGAAGATGTCATGGGATTGAGTGATGAAGAAGAAAGCAATGATAAAAGTCAACTCACTCAAGCATTCCGGAAGTTTCAGCATCTAGAGAAGAAGAAGAGAGTAGTGAGGATGATGAAGAGAGAAATGATGATGGAGAAGGGCAACAAAAAGAAAATGCAGAAAAGGAGGATATGGATTATGTAGAAATGGTTTTAGAAACAGACGAGACATTGGAGATCCCAAACACAGATGTAAACAAGGGTGACAAAGTTGACATTGAGGAAGATGAGTTTGTTAAAGACATTGGAGATACAATAGAGATTCAAACCATTGACGTGATGACAAGAGCAGATGTAAGTATAAAAATGCAACTATATTAAACATTTCAAAATACAAAAATTGAAGCATGTGTATATAAGTCTTACATTCTAATCAACAACCAAAAACTAATAAAACTAAATATTATGCAAATAGGACGCATAAACGCGAAAGACATAAGTGTAGCAATGGTGCAAACAAAGGAAGAGATAGACGAGACACCAAAAGCACAAGAGGTATGAAACAAATGCATAAGGTCTTTATCCTTTGATGAAAAAAATACTTGGTATAATGCATGTATAAAGCTAGTATAGAATGGTTTTATGTTATCTTTTTTTTCTTAAAATATATGATTATGATTATGATTCTTGACATGTAGTATAATGATGGTATAATGCTCGTATAAAGTAGTTATTGCATGATTCTCTTAATAAAAAAGATAATTACAGTTTTAATTCTTCATACCTAGTAAAATGCTGGTAACAAGTTGTTTTTATTTGATTTCTTTCTTAAAAGGGATGCTTATGGTTTTGGTCCTTCAAACATGGTACAATGGTATAATGCTGGTATATATATAGATTTAGATTTATGACATAGATTTTTGTGTTTTTTCGGACACATGATAAAATGCCAGTATAATGCTGATATAAATAAATATTTATACTAGATTTCTTTAATAAATAGAATAATTGTAGTTTCATCTTTCTTTCCTAGAATATATGATTATGGTTTTGAATCTAGACATGTGGTATAATGCCGGTATAAAGTAGTTTTTGCATGATTTGTTTAATAAAATGGACGATTGTTATTCCATTGCTTCACACATGGTACAATGCTGGTATAATGCCAGTATAAAGTTGTTTTTGATTGATTTCTTTCATAAAATGGATATTTATGGTTTTGGTTCTTCGCACATGGCACAATTCTGGTATAATGCTGGTATATGTCTGTAGTTTTAGTTTTATAACATAGATAAGTTTTGTTTTCCAGACACTTGGTATAATGCTGGTATAAATAAGTTTTTGTGTGAATTCTTTTCATATAATGGATGGATGTGGTTTCATTTCTACACTTGCTATAATGCTGGTATTATGCATAATTTTTGTTTTCTAGACCTGGTATAATGCTTGTTAGACCTTTAATAATGTCCTTAATATATAAATTTCTAGTGATATAACATGAAACAAATCATTTTTCTTAGGAATATTAGTAAAACAATGAAGAACAGTAGAGCAAACAAGGAGAATATGAGATTATTGCGATAATGCCTTTAGGAGATGATGAGCAGGTAATAGTGGAGAGCAATCAACAATAAGAGGAACCGTTGCAAAATTTGGATGAACAGACTGATGCAAATGCAATTCAAAGCGAGTGACAAACCGATGGTGCTCCAGAACAAAGTAAAGACACTAGAAATGACAAGGAAGCAACTGGTGAAACAGAAATAATTGCAAGCGAGGAACAAAAGGATGGTGTTGGAGTACGGAATAAAGAGAGTGGAAACGATAAAGAAGATGGGGCTGATATCGAGGAAGAAGCCAATGTTTATCCTGCCCAAACTAAACCAGAACAAAGTGAAAGGATAGAAGTAATCAGAAGTGAGAAAGGAGATATTGCTAAAATGCAAAAATAAGGGGAAAAAAGATGAAAATACTGCTCTAATGGAACAAAAGTGCTGGAAATTGAGAAAGAACAAGCAATAGCACCCATAAGTTTGGAGACTCAAATAGAAGGTGGTGCTGAAATGCAAGAACAAGGGTAAAAAGATGAAAATGTTGTTCCACTGGAAATAAAAATGTTGGTAACTGAGAAAGAACATGCAATAGCATCCATAAGTTCAGAGGCTCAAGGAGAAGGTGGTGCTGACACACAAAAGGAAGATGGGAAAAATGAGAGCACTGATGATCCAATGCAAGAAAAAGTGTCAGAAACTTAAAAGGAACTAACAAATGCACTATTAAGCTCAAAGGTTTAGGAACAAGTAGAGGAAAAGGTCATTAAAAAACCAATTAGCTCGAACTAAGGTCATTTTGAAATGATAGCCCGAATTGCATCAAAAGTAGAAGCAGACATAAGCCTACAAAAAGAGATAGAACAAGCAGACGAAGGGCCCAATTTGAAAAGAACATACACACAAAAGATAAGATAAAAAAACAATAACAAAGAGGGTAATGAGACAGAACAATCAGAGTGAGGATGATGGAACAAAAGGACATGATGCTCCTAAACAAGTAGATGAGGAGAAGGGGAAATGGAAACTAATAGAAACACAAGACCAGAGCAAAACAAAGGTACAAAT
Source organism: Euphorbia pulcherrima (assembly GCA_947683365.1). Lineage (NCBI taxonomy): Eukaryota > Viridiplantae > Streptophyta > Magnoliopsida > Malpighiales > Euphorbiaceae > Euphorbia > Euphorbia pulcherrima. The sequence goes on from CANTUS010000008.1 coordinate 6,316,032, forward strand.
TCTAAACCAAACCAAATATCACTTAAATAATATTAGAAATAATCTGACAACTGTCAGTTCGGTAACTTGATTAGATTGCATCTCCTGAATTTTTAGAATCTATTAAACCCACTGATATTGATAAAATAGAGGCCGAATATTACGATAAAAATGCCAGTAAACAAGAACAAGAATAAGTGTGTACATTATTATTATTATTATTATTATTATTATTATTATTATTATTATTATTATTATGTCCAGATCTTCAAATATATGGAAAAACTAGAATAAAAAAAAAGAAAAACTAAATGATTTTTTATTATTTCTATTTTGATGCAAAAAGAAGGGAATTAAAGAGGATGCAAAAAGGCAGCGAGTTAGGACGATGAATAGACCATAAATTGTACAGGAAGATGCACATAACGACAAAAGGATCCGGAAACCATCACACAAATTGCTTCCGCTCTACACGGATAAGTTTGGATCAGCGGTAAAAAGAGAGAAATAAAAGTTAATTATATTTTGGATAACTTTGGACCTATTGGAGAGAAGCTCAATGATCAGGCAGCAGTTCGAGAAATGATGGCATTCGTGATGAAAGACAAACAAAAAAAGGAGTAAGAAACAACTGTTCTTACCAATATTAAGTTCTTTTAATTCAAAAAAAATACATGATCAAAGTATGCTTCCCACTAAAAATCTTTGACAGGAATGACAAGAGGTATTAAAATGTTGTAGCGATCAAAAGCAAGAAATTTTTTGCCAATCTGTTCCTTTCCGGCGAATACCTTCACAATAAGGTAAACATATATAATAACTCTAATAAATACTTGTGGTTTTAGTGAATAGGACCTGGTATAATGTTGGTAAAATACTGGTTCATGTGATTTTTGTTTGATTTATTTGGTAAAATGGATTAAAATATTTTTGGTCAGTCGTACCTGGTATACTGCTATTGAAATGATACTATAAAGTGGTCTTCGATTTGATAATTGCATAAAACACATGCTTATGGGTTCCATAACAATCCTTAGAAAACAGTGGTGTAAATTAACATTAACATGAATTCATTCATAACATCTGGTATGTCCTGGTAAAATGCTGGTATAAAGTGCACTTTGCTTCATTACTTACATAAAACAGATACTTATGGATTTGTTTCATCACACATGGTATAATGCTTGTAAAATGACTGTATAAAATATTTTTAACTTGGATAATTTTATGAAATAGTTAATCGCAATTTTCGTCCATAACATATGGTATCTTGCTGGTAAAATGCTGATATAAAGTAGACTTTGCTTTATTACTTACATAAAACACATGATTGTGTTTTATCTCATCACCCATGGTATAATGCTTGGATAAAGCTGGTATAAACTAGTTTTAACTTGAAATCTTTAACAAAATAAATTGCAGTTTTCATTCATAACAACTGGTATAATGCTAGTAAAATGGTGGTAGAAAGTAGAATTTGCTCTATTACTTACATAAAACACATACCTATGGATTTATTTCATCACACCTGATATAATGCTTGTATTATAAAATAGTTTTAACTTGAATTCCTTAACAAAATATATAATTGCAGTTTTCATTAATAACATCTGGCATAATGCTGGTAAAGTGCTGGTATGAAATGAATTTTTTCTTGTTTGTTTAATAAAATAAATTATAAAAGTTAGTTTTAGTTCTACAACCTAATATAATGCTGGTACAAAATGACTTTTACATGGTTTCTAACAAAAATAGATGTTTAAATGTTTGTTTCTGCACATCTAGTATAATGCTTGTATAATGCAGGTATAAAATATTAAAATGCATCAGATGTATCGAAAGTTCTGACATATTTCAAAATGTAATTGTGGTTGCATTGTATTAACATAATACTGTACTACTTGAGGAAGAAAGGAAAGTACTGCAGGAAACTTACGTACAGCTTCATGATGAATGATCTCAATTTTGATGGATTTATCAAAGATGAACTGCTGGAAGCAAGTTTGGATGATAAGAAAATGCATATCGTAGCTTCTCAGATGTTTGGAAAGTGGATCTACTGCACAAAGCCATGGTCTAAGGTTGATCATGTGTATCTACCGATGATGACACCAAGTCAACACTAAATTATGGGAAGATTTGATGTAAAGAAAAGAGAGTTGCACATGTACGGCACTTATAACCAAAGGCCAAGCAAAAAAGAAACTGTAATGGTAGCGGAAAGATATGCATATGTCATGCCTTACTACCTATATAAATTCAACGTGTTCAATGACTCCTCGGAAATCCTCCAATCTCCAGCATATAAAGGAAAAGCCCCACAAAGCAAGCTAGATAAAAAAATGGTACCAAACCTACCACAAAAAAAAAGTATGCTCGTAAACAAAAAACTGTCGCACACACATAGAAACTATCTCTCGATCTTTTATTTACATAAGATATAAATAAAATGCTAACACAAACTTCATTGATTATTTTGTAGCGACTGTGGTGTATACATATTGACCTATATGGAATATAAGATCAAGGAGAAGAAAATACCGAAGGAAATCAACATTAACAGACAGAGAAAATGGCTAAGTCTCGTCTTACACCAATAAGGCAGGTACAAAGAAGAAAAAAATATCAAAAGCGACGAAGAAAGTATATTCTAGATTTAGAATTGTGTATTTGGAACTCATTTTACATGTTTTAGACGGAGTTTTGTTTCATTGACATGAAAATACACATGACATACAAAGCATTGATTTATATTTGATTTTGATTCAATTCTTTGATAAAAATGTAAAGCAAAGTTTCTATTTCATCATATCTGGTATAATGCTTGTAAAATTTAGTATTTGTTTGAATTTTTTTCAAAAATTAGTTGGAAGTTTAGATCCTTCAGATCTGGTAAGTTGCTGGTATAAACCTGGTATGAAGCCTTTATTTGATCAAACCTGGTAAAATAGAAATTTAATGCTATGTTTGATAACTACTGGTATAATGCTGGTATAAAGCTTGTATAAAGCTATTTTTGTATAGTTTCCTTGGTAAAATAGATGTTTAATGTGAGTTTAATCACACATAGTATAATGCTAGTATAAAGTGGTTTAAGTTTGGTTTTTTTAATAAAATAAAAGTTAAATGTCAAGTTTGACCACACCTGGTATAATGTTGGTAAAATGCTTGTATAAAGTGGTTTTCATTTGATTTCATTCACAAAATAAATGTTTATGTTTGATTTTGTTTTTGTCACACCTGATAAAATGATCGTAAAATGCTGGTATAAAGATGTTTTTGTGTGAATTCCATCATAAAATAAAATTTTAATGTCAAGTTTAAAAACACTTGTAAAAAGGTGGTCAAATGCTGGTAAAAAGTGGTTTTTATTTGATTTCATTCACAAAATAGATGCTTAAGTTTGATTTTGTTTTACACACCTAGCAAAATGCTGGTATAAGTTTGTTTTTGTGTTAATTCAATCATAAAATAAATGTTTAATGTTTTGTTTGATCATACATGGTAAATGGTGGTAAAAAGTGGTTTTGGTTTGATTTCATTCACAAAATAGATGCTTAAGTTTGATTTTATATTTCACACCTGGTAAAATGCTAGTATAAGGTTGTTTTTATGCGAATTCTATCATAAAATAGATGTTTAATGTTTTGTTTGATCACACCTGGTAAGATGGTGGTAAAATGCTGGTAAAAAGTGGTTTTTGTTTGATTTCATTCACAAAATAGATACTTATGTTTAATTTTGTATTAGACACCTAGTAACATAATGGTAAAATGCTGGTATAAAGCTGTTTTTGTGTGAATTTTATCATAAAAAATTGTTTTTGTTTGATTTCTTTCATAAAATGAATGCTTATGGTTTTCTTCTGCACAACTGATACATACCTAGTATAAACATGGTATGAACCTAGTATAAAACCAAATATCAAGTGCAAAAATAGAAAGAAATAACATCTGGCATAAAGCTGGTATAAACCTGGTATAAAAGAAAAAATAAGCACTGAATTGTCTAAAATGTCAACAAAATCACAAACAAATTGAAATTTAACATCATACATATTGAAAATGTAAACTATGCAATAAAATAAAATGGTTTCTAAATCCGTAAAAGGAAAAAGACGAAAAAAGTTGTGAATTATCGTGGTAAAAAATATGTGGATTTCCCTTGGCACCTTGTGGTGGGGTCCACTAGGGGTTTGTTTGGTTTAAGTGTGACGGAACCATTTAGTTCAAGTTTGCACATTTTAACCAATTTTAAAGAATAAAAGAATCGAGACCCAAATCTCGTTACAAATGATAGAGTCGCCACCCAAGTTGTCTACTTGGGAAAGAGTTTTGGTACGGTTCCCATTGGGCGGGAGACTCATACCTTTTGGATCAGAGATTCGGGTATCAGATGAGTCACTTATGAGCGCCGGATTTTACAGTCCTTCTCGCGAGACGATGATGACGTATTCCCGATTTTATTCCTTACAATAAAAATTCTTTGGAGTTTTATTACCGATATAAAATTCCCCGCGAATTTTATTTCTCATAAGAATTTAGTTTGACGTGTCCAATAAAGCGTCCGGTAGGAGCTTGAACCGATGATTTGCACCAAAAATAAAATTAATCTCTAAATACCCATTAAAATATTATTAAAATTCAAAAAGGTGCCCTTTGACCTGTTTTTGACCCCTTTTGACAGCTTTTTGGGCTTGTAGGCCCGCTGGCTGTCAGCCTATAGGAAGCCGATGCCGCTGGCAACATCGCCCATACCACCGGCGGATCACCATGTCACTGGCGGCATGGCCCAAAATAGGCTTATGCACAGATAGCTTCTTCTTCTTCCTTTGACCAACTCTTTTTTGCCATTTTGGTGAAACTAGTCAAAAGGTCTCGAAGACCCCCCATTTTTTCCTATATAAACATGCATTAGGGTTCCAAAACACAACACAACACATCTAAATTTTACTTGAGAGGTTTTAGAGTGAGAAAATCAATTCTAGAGAGATAAGAAGTAGAAAAGGTAAGAAAAGGGATTCCAATCCATTTTTCTTGGTTTTTCTTCTTTGAACTCTCTTAATTAAAGCTTAAAATCAGTAGTCTTAAGGTTAAAATAAAATTAATAGGAATTTAGAGACATAAATCCTTACATTTACTACCCAAAGCATCTTTGCAAGCTCCCAAGAGGTGTTCCTTAGATCACGAGAGGTGGATTCACGGCACCGAGGTAAAATTTGGAGTCTCGTAGCTCTTTGGCTTCATTCTTACTCATTTGTGCTATTGTGTGCTGTTTTGTGCTTGTTTTCAAGTTTTTGGTCATTTTTTGACCGATAGTTACTGCTGCTGCAAGAAGCTGAAGCCGCCGGAGGCAAGTGAAGTCACCGTCGGTATCAAACATGCTGCCAGCGACATCATTGATACTGCCAGCGACATCACTTGCCCCTAGAGGCCTCATTTTATTATAGGACCCTTTATTTATAGTGTCCAGAAAGTCACGTAGCCTGCCTGTGTGACTGATACCGCTAGCGACATCACTGATGCCACCGGTGGTATCAACCATGCCGCCGGCAACATGAACTTCTAGACAACTATTTTATTTCGCTTATTTCTGACCTAGTTAAATTTCCAAAGCTAGGGTGTACAGTGCAATGATGAAGGTCCAAAACCTTCTAAAAATAGATCCCTCCCCATACCATTTGGCATTTTCACTAATAATCTCGTTAAAACAACAATCAAGTCTAAAATTTGGTCAAAATGAAATTTTCCCGCAAACGTCGTTCAAATCTCATTTTTAGCCATTCAACCGGGCTTCATAACATTGTAAATGAATATGCCATGTTCACGCTAACTCGAGTCTTGTTTTGTCCACTAACTATGCATGTTAAGTGATGCACCTCGTACAATATGCCGTATCTGAGCTAACTATTTCTGTAGGTAGATCTAGGTTAGATGTATGTTAGGCCTTCGGGTATTTTATTTATCGCATAGAAAATGTATAGGATTCAAAAGCCTTGTAATAATTTTAATTTTTGCATTTATTTTTGGATGGCTGTAATAATTTATTTATCGCTTTGATTGCTTGATGAGCGCAAAAATAACATATAAACCAAAAACACAATATATAGGGTGGATTAAACCGATTATGAAAGAATGGAATATTTTAACTTGGCCTAATGAAAAATAGATAACATCATCCAAACTCGAAATCTCTACTTAAGGTATGGTCTACCACCTAGTGGGAAATCGTACCAAAATTTCCCAATTGAGCTGAACCGGGTGGCGACTCTATTTTAAGTATGGGATTTTGATCTCGTATCCTTTAACACCTAAATTGGACTTAAATTCAACATCAACTTTAATGTTTCTATTACACTAAAATGAGGATCAATCCCTCAGCTTGCTTCACGGTGCCTTGTTATTTTTCGACCCCCGTGCTATGTATCTCACGCGGTCCCTATAGTCGGGAAAAAGGTCGTCCACTCACAGTGGCTACTCTGCTGGGGACTGATCTCTTTAAACCTGTGCTTAAACTTTTTTATAAGTTCAAAGGATTTTGATGATGTATTGAAATCATTGGCCAAATTAAAACTTCATTCTTTTTTATAACATTTTATCCTTAAACACGCATGTAGATAGTTTGGTAATATTAGGTGCCCCATTATACCCGAGAAGCTCATGAAAGTATCACTCATGCCCTGTTTGGAATTGAGGTTACCTAGCTGGTGGATCACTTGTTTTAACCAAGACGTAAACTCCTGCTATCGCACCTATTTGGGGAGTGGTTGAGTAACGTGGAATCAAGGTAAACGAGAACCTTCTACATTAACAACCCTATACCAAAGCCGCGTTAGAAAAAGCCTTAGCACTTCATTCCTTTAGGGATACCAGAATAAATAAAACATTTGGAATGCGTTTTTCGCCCAATTACCAGTGAAGAAGCCAAAACTCCATCCTTCCAAAAAAGGGGCGTCACGCTGGAGTCATAAGGTTAGAAGAGGGGCATATTGCATGCTACGTGCTATGTGCTCATGCATCACCTATGTACCGGCTTCAAGAGCCAAAATGAACCAACTTACCTTTACTACTTCCTCTTATAAAAGAAGTTTAACAACATGCATAGGACTTCTCTTGTACCTTCGTTGCATCACCATATATTACTATATGTAGCATGAGGCACAAACATCCCACGTATATTGGAGGGATAAGCCCTCACATCATTGTTAACCACATCTACGTGAAGCCATACACGCCATACATCGGTTATTGCATAATACCATTTACCCATCCATGGCATCATACAACCCATGCATGGTCTGATCCGCTACCTACCATTTCAGCTAGGAGGAGGTGGAATTATCGTTGCACCCCAGTTTAGAAAAGGCCAGAGCACAGTCTGATTCATCGTTCTCTCACCCCGGTTGTCACCACAGAAGTCGAGGGGGTTCTGTATACCGATTCTAGTGGGGTGTCAGATTCAGAACAAGTTCAGTTGGGTCAGAATTCCTCTCAGCCAGCCATGTCTTTTCCAAGTAACCAAGGGACCCCTCTTCCTAAGGAACCAGTCGACCCTACTCCCACCTTAGGGGCAGGATCCCGACTACCTTCTAGCTTTGACTTTGCTAGTGCTCTAGCATAATTTCTAAAGTCGGACGCTTTTCAGGCTTCTATCCAGACACTATTCAGGCAGCTGTTAAGCAAACTCTTGAGGATAGAAATTTTGACCGAGTATCAGAGTCTGATATGCAAGCCCAGAATGGTTAAGCATAGATGTTGGCCGGTTCGGAAGGGATAAGGCCCGTTGCACCTATCTTGCATAGCCCATTCCAGTTTGGGCAAACTTTGGCTTTTCTGTCAACTTCGACTACTCTATTGATTATACCTTTCAATCCAAGACCTTTTGCTCAACGCTTGGTTCCTCCGGTATTTACTCATCAGTGCCCAGCTTCTCAGCCACTGCCTTCTTTTACTCCTCCACAGTTCATTGTAACTCCCAAGGGCACCACTTACCCCTAGAATCCTTTTACTAGCCAACTGGCCATTCATCCTCTGCCATCTCCGTTAGTCAACGACCAGGTCACGTAACCGCCTAGCGTGACACCTGAAGTAGCCACTTTTGTCTAACAGATGATGGCTTCTCAGACTATCAATGACTAGGTCGTACATTCTTTGGGAGCGACACCTGAAGCCCTAGCTCTTTCTCACAAATTGATCAACGACCAGGTCATGCAGCCTTCGGGCATGACACTCGAGATCTAAGCCTACATCAAGTGCCTCATCATCGCTAAAGAACCCAAAAGAGATAAAGACTGGGTCCCTGTCAATTTCACCATGCCAAATATGGCTCATTATGATGGTTTTGGAGCACTTGCCTCTCACATTATAATGTATGAAAGAATTATGTGCATAAAGAAATTAAGTGATAAAGTGCTTATTGAAATGTTTCCTTGCTCCCTTCGGGGTCATGCTCTTGAATGGTATCACACTTTGCCACAACATATTGTCACTGATTGGAAACTTCTCTCTAAAGGACTGAAAGTGCATTATGGTATTAATACTATGATGGAGAAAACCCTCCAACATCTTGAGGGAGTCCGCCAAATGCCCAATGAAACCTTCAAGCAGTAGTTTAATTGGTTGATGTCGACCCAGGTCTTGATGAAATCTAAATTAAGCCTCGAGGAGATGATTGTCAAACTCCTTTTCCTTTATGCCGTAATGAAATGGCTACTAATTCTTTTCTTTATTACAAGGCTGTATTCGAGAAAGCTGAGAAAATCGATTGGGAGGCAGAGCATGAAAAGGCTTAAAAAGCAGAAAAGCAATGGTTCAGAAAGAATAATGAAGCTCAGCCCTCGGCTTTGGCACCGGCTAAGCCTAAAGCTCCGGCCGTAGTTCAAGCCATTTCTCAAGCCCCTGCTACACCCCTAGCAATCGGTCTGGCTCCATTGGCAGTTGCCACAATCCAACCTCCTAGCCCCCCTTTTATTTTGGCTAATCCTTACAACTTGCCTCTACGGGTCATCTTTAAGCATTTGAGGGAAGCAGGTTTCATCCAGTCCCTTCAGGAATACAAACCACCTAAACCTGAGGATTAGAATAGCTTCTGTAACTACCATGTTTAGGTAGGACACCAAACCAACAATTGTAAAGCCCCGCTCTCGGCAATTCAGCATCTGGTCAGTGAAGTAAAGATTGCTGAACCTGATAAAATTCCTAGCAGTATGAGTAATCCTTTGCCAAATTTTAGGAACAAGGTGGGCACAATCCAATCTGGCTTATCTGAAGCCATAACCTTTGATCTCCTTGCTTAAGGGTCGAAAAATGGTAACTCTATTCTGGTCATCAGTTTGGGTCTCCCGTCTAACTCGATTTTTGATCTAATCACTCAAGCTAACCTGGGGGTCAAATTGATCCAGGGGATGGAAGTTGATCCGAATCCGCCAAAGCAAGAAAGCCATAGGTCTCAGCCATTCATGGCAGAATGAATGAAAGTTGAGAAAAAGCTGCTGTTCAGCGTAGATAACTTTGTTTTGAAGGATGACTACTCCAACGATGATGAGGGAGTAGCCCAAGAGGCCATTGCTATAAGCACCGAGTTATTCAAGGTCGATTCACCTACCAATGAGAAACCAAGTGGATTGTTCAAGGTTGATCAGAATGAACTTTTTAGCATAGACGGGTATGAGTTACAGAACCCAGATTTAGACTTTGAGGAACAATAGTATCTTTTTGAAATATGAGCCACTAAGAGTGTCTTGCTCGATTATGTTCTTAACATTACTCAGAGTGGTCATGTGTATCAGCCTGAAGACTGATATCTTCGCTTGAACAAAGACCCAGTTCCTCACAGGGTTGGAACTACCACGAGACCCCCTTTTCCACCTCCGGCTGCTCCAACTAGTCTTGAGGTTGACCCTCTCAATACTCAGCTAAAAAACACCCAAGCCCAATACAATATATGGCAGCTGGTAATTGACTCTGAAGGGCATTACAATGGGTTGATTAAGAGACTACTCAATTTGGAAGCTAATCCGACCACTTCGGTTGTTGAGATGTGCGCTGGACCTCAGATTATGTTTGACTGTTTTAATATTCCACTCAAAGGTAAGGATCATAATAGGGCCTTGTTCATTTGAATCCAGATCCTCCATAAGGTTATCCCCTGTGTCATGGTGGATGATGGCTCTACTCTTAATCTGTGCCCTCTGAAAGTCCTTCCTCATCTGGGACTATCAGAGGAAATGCTTGAAAAATCTAGCACTATTATTAGAGCTTATGATGATTCAAAGCGTAGTGTAGTTGGGACATTTGAGGCAGAAGTCATTGTGGATGGTGTTACGAGGAATGTGCACTTCATTATACTTGACATTCCTGTTACTTATTCTCTGTTGCTTGGCAGACCATGGCTCCACACCTTAGGCGCAGTTCCCTCCACTCTACACCAGAAAATCAAGCTTATTCATAAAGATAAACTGGTAACAATCAAGGCTGACCCTGCTTCCGTCGTGGCCGTTATGGAAGCCGAAGCTAGTTTAGAAGTAGGTCTTTAGATTGCTGTGGTTAGTAAGGCTCGGAAGTCTCATCCCCTTTGGCATAGTTATCTCCACGCCAGTATGGGTAAATTGATGAAGAAATCTGGTTACAAGCCTGGTAGAGGTGGCGGGATATATGAACAAGGAATTGTTGAAGCCTTAGAGCTAAAAATACTAGCCCACCGAGCTGGATTGGGGTATAAGCCTATAAAAGCCTATCACCATGCTCCCTCCTGCTACTACCGCATGGTCACTGTTTGTGAAATCCAGGGTAAGAGGCCCTACAAGTTAGAATCTAAGCTGATCAAGCATAAGGGAAAAATGTGTCCCGGCTTTGAGGTGTTTAAGGATGTCTATGACTTCGAGGCCGGTTGCATGATGGTTTCTGCTGAACCCAAAACCACTGAGCCTGTTATGCCTATCAATATTGTTTCTGATAAGGCTAAGGGAAAGGGTAAGATGTATCCCGAGGATGTGTCTAGGGGAAGTAGTGAGGAATTTGTCGATCTAGAGATTGAAGATGCTGTGGCAACCATGACTGAAGCTATGACACTGCTGATGAAGAAAGGCTAGAAGCGTGAGAGAATCAGGGAAGAAGGTGCTATAATAGAGATAGTAAGGAAGCTCGCCAGGGCCATCATCGAGAAAGACAACCTGTCCGAGGAGCTGTCGCTCACCACTGCCTAGAAAGCCGCTTTGGAGCATGACCTGGATGCCATTCTGATAGACACTACAGAGGATGCTCCTCCTATTGCTATTGCTACTGAAGCCCATTCGCCTATGGAGTAGGATATGGATGATGTAATTTTTAACATTTATGATGTATTTGATGCGAACGATGTTGCCTACAAGGCTTCTAATGCAATGAATGACTCTCGTTTTGCTTACTTATTTGATGTCTTTCTTGATGGATCCATGCATTCACATAATAATACACGTAATGTTTTTAGCATTAGTGATACATCTTTAAGTGAAATAAACCTGAGTACAGATGATAATCCTAAAGTGGTAACCATTTCCAAAGAGTTAACTCCCGAGGAAAAATGTGAGATCATTAAAGTGCTTAAAGATCATGTTAGTGCTTTTGCCGAGTCATATGAAGACATTCTTGAGGTTGATCGACAAATTTTAGAGCACAGAATACCCACCGATCCTAAATTCTAGCCCGTCAAATAGAAGCTCTGCCATTTAAGACTAGAATGGGTAGATCAGGTTAAGGCCAAGGTTTTGAGGTTGATTAAAGCCCGATTCATTGAAGTTGTGGAGTATCCTACTTGGTTGTCCAATATAGTTCTAGTTCCGAAGAAAGATGGTAGGGTCCAGGTTTGTGTAGACTTCCGAGATCTCAATAAATCTTTGCCGAAAGATGATTTCCCACTTTCGCACATCGATGTCCTAATTGATAGTGCCGCCAAGGTAGCTATGTACTCATTCATGGATGGATTCTCGGGTTATAATCAGATTATGGTCAATATTATTGACAAAGTTAAAATAGCGTGCATTACTGAATGAGGGATGTATTGTTTCAAAGTAATGCCATTTGGGTTAAAGAATGCCAGAGCCACTTATAAGCGCCCCATAAGCGCCCTCTTACACGACATGATCCATAAAGAAGTGGAGGTGTATGTGGACGATATGATTATGAAGTCTACTACTCGAGAAGAGCACCCTGCTATTCTTGACAGGTTCATGACTCATATTGAAAAGTATAACCTCCGCCTGGATTTAAAGAAGTGCATGTTTGGGGTTACTTCAGGCAAATTGTTGGGGCACGTGGTTAGTTAGAAAGGAATCAAAATGGATCCAGACAAAGCCAAAGCAATCAGGGACATGCCTCCACCCAAGGCAGAGAAAGAAGTTCAATCATTTCTAGGGTCCTTGCAGTATGTTAGTGGGTTCATTGCCTATCTCACTACCATATACGAACCCATCTTTAAGCTGTTGAGAAAGCAACAACTTGTAGTATGGAATGATCAGTGCCAAATGGTGTTTGACAGAATTAAGGCATATCTTGTTGACCCACCCGTTTTGAAACCCCCCATCCCAAGGAAACTGCTGATCCTTTACCTGGCTATTGAAGAGTCTTCCATAGGGGCAATGCTTGTCTAAGAGAATGATGATAAATGAGAACACACTATCTGCTACTTGAGTACGAAGTTGTTAGATTACAAAACCCGGTATTCGATTGTGGAGAAGACATGCACCACCATGGTTTGGCTTACTAAAAAGTTGCGCTATTATTTCCAATCTTACTGAGTCCAAGCCGTGGCTAAGATTGCCCAATGAAGTATCTTTGTTAATGCCCCACTCTAGCTGGTAAATTGTCCTAATGGTTGCTTCTCCTATCCAAGTTTGACATTGAGTATGTGACCCGAAAGGTCATCAAGTGGCGGGTAGTAGCTAAATTCCTGGCTAATCAACCCCTTGACTCTGATTATGTAGAAAACTTGGAGTTTCCTGATGAGCAGCTCACCTCCATTACAATCCTCGAGCATGTCTGAACTATGTACTTTGACGGTTCTATGAACCGATGGGGAACAGGCCTCGAAGTCCTTATAGTGACACCGGATAACAAAATAATCCTGTTGTCCAAATGCTTGGAATTCACTATCACCAATAATGGTGCTGAGTATGAAGCTTGTCTGTTTGGTCTTGAGGCTCTTCTCCAGGTTAGGGCTTGTCAAGCATATGTCATCAGGGATTCGGCTCTTGTCATCTATCAGGTTATCGGAGATTGGGAAATTAAAGAAGAATCTCTCCGTCCTTATGTCGCGGCTGTCCGTGAGTTATTTGAGAAGTTCACCTCGTGCTTATACCGCCATGTCCCTCAGGATGAGAACCAAATGGCTGACGCTCTCACCACTCTTATATCCTTATAGGAAGGACCTCAGTAGCAGCCTATCTATACTTTGGTTTTGTTGTCCACCAAGACTTCCTACCATGCTTAATCGGTTCATCTGGTCCTCGCCATCTCATTCGAACCTTGTTGGTATTTTGACATTATCCTCTTTCTCCAAACTGGCCAATATCCCGCAGATTCCTCTGACTCAGACCGTACAACCCTAAGGCGGCTCGCTATCCAGTTCTGTATTTTGGATAACCATCTCTTCAAGCGAAGCAGTGATGGTCTACTCCTCCGTTGCTTAACTAAATCTGAGGCTCAGAAAGTAATGGACCAAGTCCATGCGGGTGATTGTGGCCCTCATATGAATGGTCTTACTCTCGCAAATAAAATTCAGCGATTAGGATATTTTTGGTTCACACTCATGGTCGATTCCATAGCCTAAGTCAAAAGGTGCCACCAATGCCAGGTTATGGCGATATGCAACATCCACCTCCCACTGAACTCCATCATTTATCTACTCCTAAGCCATTCTCGGCGTGGGGGATACACATAATTGGTGAAATTCGTCCTTCTTCAATAAATTGGTATAGATTCATTATGGTAGTAGTAGATTACTTCTCGAAATAGGTGGAGGCCGAATCCTACACCAATGTCACTGCGAAGAAGATAGCCAAGTTCATAGAGATGCATATTTTTGCTCGGTATGGACTTCTATACCATATAGTCTCAGACAATGGGGTATAGTTTCAGGGAGCAACCGCCGATCTAATTGAGAAGTATGGGATTGAGCACCATAGATCTTCTCTGTACAGACCGCAAGCTAATGGAGGTATTGAGGCAGCTAATAAATCGATAAAGAAGATTCTTTCTAAGATGATAGCCGATTACAGGGATTGGGCGGATAAGCTACCTTTTGCTATTTGGGGATATCGTACTAGCATTTGTACCCCGATCGGCCAAACTCCGTTCTCCCTGGCCTATGGAATGGAAGCGGTTTTGCTAGTTAAAACTAAAGTGTCCTCTCTAAGAGTTGCCCTGGACGCTAAGTTAAAAGAATCTGAATCGACTCAGGTGAGGTTTGAATAGCTGAACATGATGGATGAATAGAGGTTAAGGGCTCTTGACAACCTCCAGATGTACTAGCAATGTATGGCTCGAGCATATAACGGTCGAGTAAGACACCCAAAGTTTCCTCTAAAAGCTGGTGATCTGGTCCTCAAATAGCTAAAACCTTCTACCACTGATGCGAGGGGCAAATTAAGGCCAAACTGGGAAGGACCCTATGTAATAAAGAAGATGCTTAGTAAAGGGGTGGTTAAGCTTATGCACATAGATGGGAATGAGTTTGTGAACCCATAAACCAAGACATGCTTAATCGTTATCATATCTAATTCAGAAGAAATAAAGCAAGAAAAGCAGCACACAAAAAATAGACAAAATAAATCACCCGCCTTTCGGTCTTTTACTGATCAGGACAAAATTTAGGGTGACACCCAACGGTCGGTATTCTGTAAACTGACCGTGCAAAAATTAGGAGATGAGTCAAACTCGCTAGATCAAAAACCCAAAAAGGGCGATCTGGGTAAAAATTAGGGTATATGAGCAATGAGAGAGTGCCTTCTAGAAAACCGATCTGGGCTGGTTGGCACCGGGAGTTAAATCAATAGGAATGTTAACCAAACATCATGTACTTTGTTTTACTTCAATTAATGAAAATATCTCTTTTGTTGAATCCGAAATGTTTATGCTTATGTGAATTTTGTATCCATATGGTCAAGACAACTCAAGCAAGCCCAATGTAGAGTTCATGTAATCAAATGCGCAATAAATAAAATAATTCTAATAGACTGAAAAGAGCGAGGTCTATGCAAAAGTCAGAATAAGTCTGCTGGATTGAAAACCCAAAAAGGGTAGTTTAAGCAAAAATTAAGACAAGGTTTGATAGATTGAAAACCCCACGGAGCAGTCTATGCAAAAGTTAGAACCAAATAAAAGACATAAAATAAGATAAAGTTTGATAGGTCCATCACCCTGACTAGCCTATACAAAAGATAGAACTCAAGGGAAGCGCATTTCAACCCGAAATCCCCATATCACCATCGGAATATCGAGAAATCCGCCTCAAGGTGGTAGTGGAAGAGGGGTCATGCCCCTGCTCCGCTTGCTCTCCCTTAAAGCGGGCCCATGATTGCTCGGATTGAGTTGTCATGCACCTAATATCGGCGGGCCATCCTCAATAGTGTATATCTGTCTCAAGGGTCTCCACGTGGTCGTAGTCTAGAGTCTCGAATATGGCCTCCCTCACCCACTTCTCCTAGATATGGTTCACCCATCTAGCCTCATAGACTCCAATTTGGTTATGAGGTAGCTTGATCAGAACACTATATCATTTATCGTACTGACAGTGCAATCGATAGGGGGTATAGAATGGAGATCTCTCCAGACCTATCAGTTGAACGCAGAATCCCCAGGACTTCATAACCACATCTCGGATCCTCCACCATGGGCTAACCCACTGAATCTATGCATCAGTGTATCCCCTCAGAATGGGCATCTAGATATCAAATGTCAGCTGATCAAAATTAGCTCGCATAAGCCCCCCCTCTCTTAGATGGATAGGTAAGTACTTCTTCGGGTTCCCTCGTGGGGCCTCTCTCAGCTTCAGCTTCTACATCAGCCATACCTATAAACCAATTCCAGATGAGGGCAGAAAGAAATGTATAAGGTGCAGGCCTGTGGGAAAATGAATACCTGTAGTAGTATGAGGTGGTCACTGATAAGGGTCGGATCGGTAGAAGCAACACTTGTATTTAACAAGACTTCGACTAGTCCCACAACTATGGGAGAAGCCCCTGTTGACATGGACCTGATAAGTGAGACCAGCCTGAGCTGAGCAACTGGACCCACTCCGCACATGAACTCTGCTATAAGTAGTAGTACCACCATAGATGGCCAAGTAAGATGGGATCTGGGCGCCCCTCGGCACCACTCCAGAACTGCGCTAAGCTGAAAGCTGGGTTTGTCGGGTAGTCGGGACAGAAACAGATCTATGGAATCCAAATTCCACATTCCTTAGGGAATGCCGTCCATGCCGAAATAGAACTCTGGGAGTGCCAAGGGCATACACTTAGGACATAGCACCCCCAATATAGCATGGAATTCTTCGAGCAAGGGGCATAGCTCGAATAATGAGAATTGGAACACATGGTCCATATGATCCTAAAAAGATAATGCCGCGTGAAGGAACTCAGGGCTACAGGCCATGCCAAAACATACCGAAACCCCCAAAGACTGAATTTTTCTAGCTTCTTCTAGTCTGCGTTTCCAAGGCTTTGTAGAAAACCCTGTAGTTGCTGGTTGTAGCTTGCCATGTCGGAATTTGGCAGAATGGCTGAAATTGGATTTCTAGGCAAGCGATGTCACCGATGATGTTGCTAATGCAGCCGGCGATATGGGATAAAATAGGGTGATATCGCTTGATGCCGCCGGCGGTATGGATTGTAGGCGACTTTATCTATATCGTTTAATAGGATGAAGTGGAACGATATCAGTGATGTCGCCGACGGCATGGGATTATTTCTCGGCAGCATCAGAACCATTTTCATCAGTTCGACCTGTGTAAAAACCTATAAACAAGCCCCATAATCTGTTTCCAAAACCTGTTCGATCACAAATCCACATTTTAATCAAAATAAAAGCCTGAAGGCACAACCATCAAAATTTTCCAAACACTAAGCTAAATAAAACCAAAATCACATCTAAAATCTAAAATTATTCAAACCCAATGTATCGAGGGCATACAAACAAAAGCAAAGATTCATAAAAAGGAAAAAAACTACCAAAAACATCCTGTCACCACTAGAAGGGTGAGAGGAGACGTTCGGGTCATCCACGAGCCAACGGTTAGCCACATCTTTATCTTCTTCCCTATCCTCCATCACCAAAACACTGCTTGACTCCACCAGTGCGACATGTGGAAGTCGGCTGGCTGCCATCTTCACTCCCCTTAGGCTTGTATCACCAGGGTATGCACGATCCATATTTTGCTTTCTACTCCTCTCGTGAACAGTAGTATCCAATTGGTTCTCTAGATCGCTCATACGGTGCCGAAGGAATGCATTCTCTTCCTCGTACCTCCGCCGGGCCACATTGGCATCCGATAGGGAAAGGGCTAGGAAATCCTACAAACAAGGAGAACAACAATAATTCATATCATTCATAGCATCCATACATGCATCTTATCTTATTTTAACATGTCGTAGCAGGGAATATACCTAAACAAGCAAGGATTGACCAATGAGAGTGTCCCTGAGAGCGAAGGCATTCTCGACTAACCACTCTTGCTCGCTCCGAGCAACCTAAAAAATCCAAAGGGGTAATTAGAAGAAGTCCACCAAAGGGTTATCGCAGGAATATGTTCAGAATTGGGGAGAGCTTACATAGGTAGTGTTCTCTGGTATGAAGTTCAATGGGTGGCGGCTCGAGCCTATATCTCTTGGCCAAAAATCACCCCTTTAATTCATCAGCAGGAATTGGGTCTCTAGAGGATTTGACAGGCGCCCTTCCATGAACTCGACACCCTCAGGCATGCCATAGTACGTGTCCCTCTCTTCTTAGGGGGTTCCTGAAAAGCATAAAAAGCAAATATAACCAGCCATTTTTAACCCGTACAATTGCCATACATGTACAAAAAAACAATCATACCTCAAAAGAGCGGTGCTCCCTGTGAGATATCGGTATGCTCTCGCCCGCCGCTCCTTCACCTACCTCACCCTCTCCCATGGGTTCGCCCTCCTCTTCTTCACCTTCTTCCTCCTCAACATCGCCCACTATGCCCTTTAGCCGCCTACCCTCCTCCTCACTTAGCTTTTCATTATGATACTCTATCGTGTCATCCTTCTTGATGCGGGGGCAAATGGGAAGTAGGCACTGCTGGTGCAACTCGTACAAACCCGGCACACTTGGAATGACCAAACCATTCCCCTCCAAGTAGTCGGCCTTATCCACCACATAAGTGATCAATAAGTGAGGCCACTATAAGCCTATAGGAGGGTATGCAGGCACTAGTCTCGCAGAGGTAGCAATGAACCTCCAATCTTGAATGCACTCCCCCAGGTACCACTCCAGAGATAGGGTGCATTCCATCACAAACCGACGATCGTCCACCTCCTTGCGGACACTAGCCACCTCCACCAGGTTCTCCACCCCGTCAAAAGGGTCACGGTTAATCTGAACAAACAACCAAGTAAACAATCAATGTAAGAGCAATGTAAATTCATAAATGCATTTATCTACTAATGTTTTGTTTAAGTGTGAAACAGGAATCAAGGTCAAAAGTTAGCTTACCAAGCTCAATCGCACGCTCCTCAAAGACGCCCGATAGCTCATAGGGTACTTGCTTTTCCCCCCAATACCACCACACCACCAGGCAAGGAAGTGAGAACCCAACGGCACAGTGACTTTAAACTTGACTGGCAGGAGGATTTGATGTTTAAACGCCTAGGCCTATGAAAGTGAACAATTAATCAGTCCAAGACATCCAAAATAAGGAAAACCATACGAATCAAGTAAAAAGAATCAGTTAAATATTTTTAAGAAAGGTGTACCTATAGGAGAAAATGGCTAAGCCGGAGGGCTTTCCTTGTCTTCCCGGCACCCGCATCCAATCCATGGTAAAGCTGTGCCAAGATGGCCCTAGACCAGTTCTTCTTGCTCATGCTGGCCACATCCTCAATAGTAGATATTAGCCTATAATTAATTTTGCTATCCGAGACTGGGAAGAATAGCATGGCGAGCAAAGAAATCATAACAGAATGGACTTAAGCATTATGATCCTCCTCGGGAACCACACTAACTCCTACCCAATGCTTGTGCAGCTCTCCATATCATAATCGCCTCGAGATGGGGTTCAAGCTGAATAACTCCTTCACCCGCCTCACCATAGGCTTCTTAGTGTGGTACTTGTCCATATACACATCAAAATGGATGACCTCGTTCTTCCATGGGAGCCCGATCATAGCCACCACATTGGAAGGTGTAACGGTCACCTCCCCAAATAAGAAGTGAAAGGTGTGAGTGGCTTCGGACCACTTTTTTGTTAAAGCCATCACCACCGAATGGGAGAGCTTTAGCATCAGAAGGGGCATAATGCGGGCTAGATCACCGAAACCCATCTCTTTAATGGCCACCGCGAGCTCCGGATCCTCCTTTAAAATATGGTACCACCACTTGCAAATCATACCTATACCCCTAGTATAGGTCAGTCCATGCAGCTGCCAAAATCAAAAGCAAAATGGATAAGCCCCGATTTATTTTCTCATCTCTGAAATCTGTTGGAAGGCTACTGATGTTGCTTTTACTAGAAGCGACATCACTGGCGATATCATCCATACCGTATCATCCATACCGCTAGCTGTATGGATGATATCGCTGGCTGCATCGCCATAAGTAGAAACGGCATCATATCTTCCTAGGCCTTTTTACAAGGCCTGATGCCACTAGGGTCATCATTCATGTCACCGATGACATCATAACCTGTGGGCAGAACTCAGTTTTGCCCCAAAAATCAAACCCATCACTCCAAAACCATAAATATTGCAATTAATTGAATCTAAAGCCTAAAAATAGTAAAAATCAAGCCTAAAGCATGCAATATCAGTTTCTATTCAATCAATTTCATGTTTATAACCCCTATCATGGAAAAATTTCAAGCTTAAGGCCAAAATCAAAACTTAACCTTAGCAAAGAAATTTGAGTTTGTAGGTTTACCTGGACGTAGCAGAGATGTTTCTCATGATTCAAGGTCAAGTCGGTGATAGTAGAATCGATTCTATAGCCATACATCTTGTCCGTTGCCTTCAAACCATACCAAGTGGGAACCGAGCAAAGTTTTAGCCCTTCAATGGAGGAGTTAGGCAAGCCTTTCCTAACGACCAATTTTCCTTTGAGATCCCTTGAAACCCTCTTCATGGTTGAGATTGAAGAAAGGTGAAAAATTTGGCTTCTTAGAGAGAAATTAGAGAGAAGGGGGGAGGGCTGTTTCGGTTTCTATATGCTAAAGAGGAAGAGTTTTACTCTTTTAAAACCCCGCATGGAATTTGAGGAGTTTTAATTTATCTGAAACTATCCGTCCATACCACCAGCGGCAATA
Source organism: Euphorbia pulcherrima (assembly GCA_947683365.1). Classification (NCBI taxonomy): domain Eukaryota; kingdom Viridiplantae; phylum Streptophyta; class Magnoliopsida; order Malpighiales; family Euphorbiaceae; genus Euphorbia; species Euphorbia pulcherrima. The sequence goes on from CANTUS010000008.1 coordinate 6,336,522, forward strand.
ATTCATACCACCAGTGACATCAGTCATTTCACCGGCGACACCACCTTCCTCAGTTTGAATTTCAAATTCTTTTGACCCATCAAAGATGCCACGTGGTATCCATACCGCCAGCGGTATCAATTTATATCACCGGCGGCATCAGCCAAGTTGCCAATGACATCAAGGCATCCCTCAATAAATATAGTGGAATCCCAGTTCCAGTCCCGACATCCCAGGACTTTTGATACCCATGTACTTTTTATTATTACGTTTTTACTAGTTGATCGAAGGGGCAAAAATATTTTTGTTTCACAAAATCGATCAAGCAGTAAAAACATCATCTAAAAATCCATCTAATCTTGTTCTCATTCGACTCTTTGTAGGTACAACCACAGTCACAAACCTAATATACTCGTTCACTATACCAACCGGAGATTACGGCATGACCCTGTACATACCAATCTTCGGATTCATCCCCTGGAACATCATTGGAGATTATGGAATGACCCTGTAGATTTTAGTCTTCAAGTTCACCCCTGGAACGCCAACTGAAGGTCTCGGCATGACCCCATACATGTTGCCTTTGGGTTCACCCCTCCGAGATCGTAGCGTGACCCTGTACACGGCGCTTTTAGTTTCAACCATCGACCTATCATCTAAGACTTCTAAAACCCTTGTACTTTTTATTGTTACATTTTTACTTTTGATTGAAGGGGAAAAAATATTTTTTGTTTCACAAAATCGATCAAGCAGTAAAAATGTCATTTAAGAATCGGTCTAATCTTTTACTTATCGCTTGTTACAGGAACTACACTCCACTAAATCTACAAAGCATAAGTCTGACCAAGGGGCAATCTCTCCACGAAGCTCAAGGCCGACCAAGGGGCAACCAATCCACAAAGCACAAGTCCGACCAAGGGGCAACCAATCCACAAAGCGTAAGTTCGACTAAGGGGCAACCAATCCACAAAGCATAAGTCCGACCAAGGGGCAATCTCTTCGCAAAGCTCAAGTCCAACCAAAGGGCAACCAATCCACAAAGCACAAGTCCGACCAAGGGGTAACCAATCCACAAAGCATAAGTTCGACCAAGGGGCAACCTCTCCGGAAAGCATAAGTCTGACCAAGGGGCAACCTCTCCACAGAGCATAAGTTCGACCAAGGGGCAACTAATCCACAAAGCACAAGTCTGACCAAGGGGCAACCAATCCGTAAAGCTCAAGTCCGACCAAGGGGCAAACCAATCATCCATCAGGTATCATTCCTATCCCTTGCTCTTTCGTGTGATCATACTGACATATGGCAGTAATGATCCTTCAAGGGGCAACCTGTGAGCATGGGATTTTGCAGTCCCTCTCGCGAGACGAGGATGACTTATTCTAGATTTTATTCCTCATAATAAAAATTCTTTGGAGTTTTATTACCGATATAAAATTCCCCGCAAATTTTATTTCTCATAAGAATTCAGTTCAACATGTTCGATAACACGTCTGATAGGAGCTTAAACCGATGATGTGCACCCAAAATAAAATTAATCTCTAAATACCCATTAAAATATCATTAAAATTCAAAAGGTGCCCTTTGACCCGATTTTGACCCCTTTTGGCAGCTTTTTGGGCTTGTGGGTCTGCTAGTTGTCAGCCTGCAGGAAGCTGATACTACTAGGAGCATTGCCCATACCACTGGCGGTATCACCATGTCGCCGGCGGCATGGCATAAAATGGGCTTCTACACAGACAACTTCTGCTTCTTCCTTTGATCAGCTCTTTTTTGCCATTTCGGTGAAACTGGCCAAAAGGTCTCAAAGACCCGCCATTTTTGCCTATATAAACATGCATTAGGGTTCCAAAATGTAACACAACACAACTGAATTTTACTTGAGAGGTTTTAGAGGGAGAAAATCAATTCTAGTGAGATAAGAAGTAGAAAAGGTAAAAAAAGGGATTCCAATCCATTTTTCTTAATTTTTCTTCTTTGAACACTCTTAGTTAAAGCTTAAAATCAGTAGACTTTAGGTTAAAATCAAATTAATAGGAATTTAGAGTCATAAATCCTTAAATTTACTACCTAAATCATCTTTGCAAGCTCCCCGAAGGTGCTCCTTGGATCACGAAGAGGTGGATTCACGGGCCCGAGGTAAAATTCTGAGTCTCATTGCTCTTTGGCTTAATTCTTACTCGTTTGTGCTATTGTGTGCTATTTTGTGCTTGTTTTCGAGTTTTCAGTCATTCTTTGACCGTTACCTGCTGCTACTACAAGAAGCTAAAGACGCCGGAGGCAAGTGAAGCTGCCAGCAGTATCAACCATGTCGCCAGCGACATGGTTGATATCGCTAATGACATCACTTACCCCCAGAGGCCTCATTTTATTGCAGGGCCCTTTCTATATGGTATCCAGAGCCTGCCTATGTAATTGATACCGCTAGTGACATCACTGATGTCGCCCGCGACATGAACTTCTGGACATCTGTTTTATTTCGCTTATTTCCGACCTAGTTAAATTTCCAAAGCTAGGGTGTACAGTGCAATGATGAAGGTCTAAAACCTTATGAAAATAGAACCCACCCCATACCATGTGGCATTTTCATTAATAACCCGGTGAAAACAACAATCAAGCCTAAAAGTTGGTCAAAACAGAATTTTCCCTCAAATGTCGTTCAAATCTCATTTTTAGCCATTCAACCGGGCTTCATAACATTGTAAATGAATATGCCATGTTCACGCTAACTCGAGTCTTGTTTTGTCCACCGACTATGCATGTTAAGTGATACACCTCATACAATGTGCCGTATCTGTGCTAACTATTTTCTGCAGGTAGATCTAGGTTAGATGTATGTTAGGTGTTCCAGTATTTTATTTATCGCATAGAAAATGTATAGGATTTGAAATCCTTGTAATAATTTTAATTTCTGCATTTATTTTTGGATGAATGTAATAATTTATTTATCGCTTTGATTGCTTGATGAGCGCGAAAACAACATATAAACCGAAAACACAATAAATAGGGTAGATTAAATTGATTACAAAAGAATGGAATATTTTAACTTGGCCTAATGAAAAATAGATAACATCATCCGAACTCAGAATCTCTACTTAAGGTATGGTCTACCGCCTGGTGGGAAATCGTACCAAAATTTCTCGATTGAGCTGAATGAGGTGGCGACTTTATTTTAAGTATGGGATTTCGATCTCGTATCCTTTAACACCTAAATTGGAGTTAAATTCAACATCAACTTTAATGTTTCCATCATACTAAAATGAGGATCAATCCCTAGGCTCACTTCATAGTGCCTCGTTATTTTTCTACCCCCTGTGCTACGCATCTAACGCGGTCCCCTTGGGCAGGAAAAAGGTCGTTTGCTCACATCAATTATTTCTTATTTAGTTAATTCAAAATTACATTCGCTGCATAAAACTGTTTTCTTTTCATCATTTCGGGAATTACTATAGAAATTCCATTTTTCTACACTATTTCACACTCGATTCATGAGATTACAATTTACAATAAAGTGCAAACAATAAAAAGGGGAATAAAAATTACAATCGAGGGAAAATGGGGGAATTGCGAGGGAACCTATACATTTGTTCTAAACTATAAATAAAATAAATAAATACGCATGCATACAAAAATATTAGCATAGTTTACTACACATTATAAGTCATCATTTTGTTAGGAAAAAATGTGATTATGTTAGCGTGGTGGTTTTGCGATTGATAGTGCCCGGGCGGCTTCTAGGATCGAAAAGAAATAACGAGTCTTCAACGTATTTTGTTATGAAAACACATTATAACTTTTTATAGGTTGATTCACCAAATTATTAATGAAATTGATCGCATGGCAAATGGTGGAGTTAGGTTCATTTTTACAGGTTATTGAAGAAGAGGGGATTCTGCCTGGGGTCCAGTACCCGTACGGGTGGGGAGTAACCGTATGGCTACTGGGTAGACCCATACAGGTCATGTGTGGATCCAACCAGAACTTCATTTCAAATTTGAATAAAACAGGTTTTTGGAGATAGAACGGAATAAAAAAGGGATTTCCTCCCATATGGGTATGGCGCACCGATTCAATATCCCTAGGGATATAGTGGTTTCAACAGGGCCCATATGGGTCAGTGTTGGTCTAGATTAAGAGTTTTAGCAAGTAAAACATATGCAACAGAAATTAAAAAATTTAATCTAGTTCCCTAGATCTCCCAAACATGGCATGATTGATAATAGTGCTAGTCTTAAATTATTCTAGGTCATAAACAATTATTAAAAAGACCTAATAATAATTTAACCACTTACCAGTTGAAGCGTGAATCCCATAGTTGGTAGAAAGACCCCTCAGCTATGTGCACAGACTCTAAAGTAGAAGCCCTCTAAAAATAATCCACATGAGCACCATCGACCAAAACCTTTTAGAAACGAAGAACCTATAAAAGAGCAGAAGATATCTAGATATTCCCTACTAATTTCTTCTAGAAGAAATTCCCTTAGTTTTCTATTCTAAGTAAATACGTCTTTTGACTTAGTTTTCTATTCTAAGTAAATACGTCTTTTGACTGATTACTTTTAAAAATCGGAATAACTAAGAGAATAATAGAGCAAGAGAGGGATTATAAAATTCAGGATGAAAAATAATCAAGGAGGAGGGTTCTATTTATAGTGGTTAGGAATTATTCATAGGACAATAAAGTCCCTAACCTCAACCAATCATAAATAAAATAAAGAGGGCAAACTTGTATTTAATTAAACCTTGGAAGAGTTGGAAACCAACTCAAAAACTGGGAGCTTGCTTAGGGAGCAAGCTCCCAATCTGACTGGAAGATTGCTGGCCATTCGGCCAGCTGTCCCTTGTGGGCTTGCACAGGAACTCAAGCCTACAAGGATTGCACAGCTGCACATAGGCTTGCAAAGGCCCACGGGCAGTGCAACCCACCATGGGATTCACTCTATGGAGCGCGCTGCAGCCCATAACACAAGCCTATAAGGGCTGCGTACCTGCGTAGCCCTTTAGGCTTCCACAATGCCCAAGCGGGTTGCTTCTTACAACCCACTTCTGCGTGCCCCCATGGGCCACATGCAACACTATTCTAAATAGTGCTTCCATGTGGCCCATGTGCAGATCTTTTATGTACTATCCAACAGTACATTTTTCGACCCACTTGCGCAGATTTATTATACATCCAATATTAATAAAATCCCGCTAAGTTCAGTCCAATCTTCCCTTTATTTATTTTATCCTCCTTATTATTTATCAGGCTCATTGGTCCAACCAATGAATATTGGTCTAACTAATATGTTATGGTCTAACCATATTTCCTTGCTCTTCTAGATTAGACCCTGTCTAACGGTTCTTTACATAGCTTGGTCATAACTCAAAGTGTGTGACCTTATAGGATACCATAATATCGAGCCACTAAAGTTTAACCTATCTCAACCCCTTTTAGGAATTGACCGTCTCGAAGCTCCAAACCATTTATGGACTCCAATTACTTTGATCGGTCATAGTGGAACTCTATCAAAGGCATATGACCCCTTAATATTCGGAACGTTACGTGCATTATGACTTAATCCCGGTTCTACAATAGTTTCAATACAATTGACTCCTTCTATCAACTGTTAAGTACCATCTAGTTTCTAGGACTCGATTTAAGTGTTATTCCACTAGTAGCTATAATAGCTACCCTAATAGTTTAGTCTTACTGCCAAAGTACACTCCTCAACTATTTAATGTGTTAATCAAGATCCCATCCTATCAACTCATACTCTGATCAGAGGTTTACGAGTGTGTCACTTCTAACAAGTGACAAGGTACATCTCCCTTATATTGCTATAGTGGAGTGATAGATTCCATCTTGACTACTCAGCTTACCAACGGACAGACATCAACTATACCCGTAATTATCCATATCATCCAATCTATAGAATGTATAGGTATAATCTAAAGTATAGCAACATCTGAACAAGGTAACTAGTATCTTAGGTCTAAGGATATTTGTATTGCTATTGCAATGAGATGATGAAAACACCAACACAATATAGATTACCGAGTGTTGTCTTATAGCGGTCTCCAATGTATCTCCTTGATTACATTCATGTGCTAACCCAAGGTACCACCCTTTAGCACTGGAGATATGCTACTATGAATCAAATTTAAGAGGTATGATGACACATGCTAGTATATCCGCATTCATTAATGTCCAGTCTTGATGATACTATAACTAGGGATATTTAGACAAATCATAATTGCACACGAACCAGTTGTCACCAACATAGTCTCACTATGCCCTTGCAATTCATGCTATGATTATGTCATGGACTTTTGTAAACACATCAATGAATATATTCTAAACCAGTCATAATATTTTTTCACAGTCATTGATATAACAAAAGAATGCCTTTATTGATATCACTTTGTTCGTACAAATAAAACTAACTAAGATATATCACCCTAATTGCCTCTAGTGCATACATCATATCTAACAATCTCCCACTTGCACTAGAGCCAATTAGCTACATCCCATAAGCCATAACTATTAACATGCTGGTCATGCTTAATCTATGTCAAAGGCTTGGTCAGATCATCTGCCAGGTTTTAATATGTGGGTACATATTCCATCTGTATATCCTTATCTCTTATCATATCTTGAACTATATGATATTGTCTGTGTACATGTCCATTTCTCTTACGAGACCATGGTTCTTTTGCCTGAGCAATAGCCCCAGTGTTATCACAATATATTACTATTAGATCCTTACCGTTAGACACCAAGCCGAGATCACCAATAAATATCTTTATCCAGATAGCTTGTTTTGCTGCTTTTAAAGCAGCAATGTACTCAGATTCAGTGGTTGAATTGACTGTCGTATCCTATTTGGAACTCTTCCAAACAACCAGCCATCCATTTAACATATGAAGGTTACCTAATTGTGACTTTTAGTCATCTCTGTCAGATTGAAAACTCGCATCAATGAATCCCTTTATTGTGAGATCACCTCCTCCAAATACTAAGAACATTTCCTTAGTCCTTTTCAAGTACTTAAGGATATTCTTAACGAGCTTCCAGTGCTTCTCACTTATATCAGATTGAAATATGCTTTTGATGCTTAATACGTGTGAGACATCAGGCCGTGTACATACCATAGCATACATGGTAGATCCTATTGCGGATGCATAGGGTATTTCATTCATGCACAATCTCTCCTCTTGTATCCCCGAACACTCAGATTTAGAAAGGTTAATTCCATGAGAGATTGGAAGATAACCCTTTCTTGATTGCTCAAGGTCGAACCTAGTTAATACCTTGTCTATGTATGTATCTTATGAAAGACCTAGCAGCCTCTTGGATCTATCCCTATAGATCTTTATACCTAGTATAAATGCTGCTTCTCTAAGGTCTTTCATGGAGAACTTTCTTGAAAACCATGACTTAACCATTTGAAGAGGAGAAATGTAATTTCCTATTAGCAGTATGTCATCAACATATAACACAAGGAAAATGACTGCACTATCACTAACTATCTTGTATACATAAGGCTCATAAGCATTTGATATAAAGTCCAACTCTTTGATTGTATCATCAAGCCTTATATTCCAACTCCTAGATGCTTGCTTAAGTCCATAAATGGATCTTTGCAGCTTGCACACTTTTGAGCCATTCTGAGATGTAAAACCCTCAGGTTATATCATATACACATCCCGATCCAAGTTTCTGTTTAGGAAAGCAGTTTTCACATCCATCTGCCAGATCTCATAATCATAATGAGCAACAATGGCCAAGAGTATCCTTATAGATTTAAGCATGGCTACCGGTGAAAAGGTTTCATCACAATCAATTCCTTCTTTTTTACTATAGCCCTTTGCCACCAACCTCGCCTTATAGGTAATCACATTACCATCCATGTCGGGTTTCTTCTTGAAAATCCATTTGCAACCTATGGGCCTAACCTCATCAGGTGCATCAACCAATTCCCATGCTTAGTTTTCATATATGGAATCCATTTCTGATTTCATGGCTTTTAACCATTTATCAGAGTCTGAGCACTCCATTGCTTCCTTGTAGGTCTTAGGTTCATCATCCTCCATTAGAACGATTTGTTTATCATGCGTGATGAAAAATCCATATCTTTCAGTAGCGTTGGGAACCCTACCAGATCTACGCAATGGTTGTTGTGTAACAGGTTGTTCCTCGATCACACTCTGTTGTGTATCAAGTGTAGGAATTATCAGTTGATCATCTTGTTCACCTACTTGAACCGTAAATTCAAGGTCGCTCCCACTAGCTTTTGCAAGCATGTGTTCCTTCTCAAGGAACTGAGCGGTCCTAGAAACAAACACCTTTTGTTCCTTAGGATCATAAAAGGTATATCATACTATCTCTTTAGGATGACCTATTATTAGCACGGTTCGCTCGACCTAATGAGGATTTGTACCTATTTGAATCAGCAATTAGACAAGGGAGCCAATAAGGAGCGAATTATTATAAAAAAAATCTAAAAATCCCAAAAATTCCCATTCGTCATAATATTCCAAGTTCCAACCTTGAAATGCTTGAAATCCATTTCCGAATAATCAAAACAATCAAATTGTCGAACAGTAAAACTGTCCTGAAAACACAAAAAAACCATTTTGAGGGCTTAAACGATCGAATTTGGCTAAAATAAGGTGGGGCTAGTGGCCAAAGGGCCCTAGTTTTGCTCATTGGACTGTTTCAGTCAAAAGATGGTCAAATAGGTAATTAGCCTGCCGACTAATTACCTATGAATAGTAAAAAAATCAAATCTTACTGAGATTCGCCGGGATTTGCGGAGTTTTTTTACAAGATTTTGTCAAATAGGCTAATTATATACCTTCTATAAATAAGGAACTACCCCTCTCGTTTTTCACAGATCTGAAATGAAAGAAAAACCCATTTCATGTAAAATCATTTCGTGAGTCCTAAAAGCCCCAAAACTCTATCAAAACACTTCCAAATCCGAGCTTTATCATCGATATTCGGTATAAACTCATTTTCTGGTCTTTTTAGATCTAAATTTTATAGTGATCTTTGGTCTAAAAATGACCCAATTCTAAAAAATCCCCGCATTTCCTTTAGAAATAATCCAAGATTATAGCTATAACTTGGGTTAAATCTATTTTCCAACCAAACCACATTTTTCTCTCAACAACTTCGGTCTCGCACCGGCTCCTAAGTCATCCTGAACAGATGAAAATGTAACTGAGGGTACAGATAAAATATCTAGAATGTGAGGAAACTCTGTTCGAGTTTCCGGGCAAAACCCCAAGTACTGCCATTACTCTGCCAAAATTTTGGTAGAAAATATCTATTTATTTATGTCATTATAATGCTCGTTTTATTTCTTGAATTTATTTCTTAAATAAAGCTGTTGTAATGCCAAAATTACCACATAAAACAAAATTCCAAAATTAATCCAAACAATTAGAACAATATGAGTAACTATTATGTCCGAACTCAGAATCTCATTTTCTTTTCGGTATAAAAATCCCATTTCGGATCAGTATACCACTATTCCCGATGGAGCTAAATCGGGTGGCGACTCTATTTCTATTTTTAAATATAATAAAAATGCTTTATTTTAAAAATATCTTTTCTAAATAAAATGTGTAAATATATTTCTGAATATAATCACATTTTCGGCTTATAAAAAGCCATGTTTTTCACATTCAATAAGTTTACGTGAAAAATAATAAAACAATTTTCTCTTTAATAAAATCTAGCATTTCATTTCAAAAGAGGCACACGTATTTAAGCAAACCAGATTTTCTCAAACCAAACGAGACGCTCCCCGCGCACCGTACCCTGCGTGCAATCCCATAAATAAAACCTCGCCCACTCACAGTGTCGACTCTGCTGGGGACAAAATTATTTTTATAAAAACTCGATTTTTATAAAAGTTCTTTTTTTTGACACGATAATTAAAATATTTTTAAATTTTGGATCGGAATATGTGGTAATTTCAACATTACACAAATTTTAGGATTACATAGCATCTGCATTCTTTACCCTTGAACCAATTTATTTGTCTTTCAGTGAAGTATCTCCAAGTTCGCTTAGGGCTTGAGTGCTATGAATCTGATCACACCCCTTGCGTAACGTACGGGGGCCTTGCTCGCTTTATGGCAAGACTACCCGAGAATATTATATGTGGAAAAGCTTCCTTAGGTTTACTTGCGGCCATTAGGACTCGCTACACAAAGGCGTAGGGTACCCCAATCGCACCCAATCCTGAGACCGAAACCCGCATATAGATGGACCATAGACACTTTCCCATAGGTTTACCTAAAAACCCGGAGTGCACACGAGCAGACTTCGCTAAGTCCCCCATTGACTTTAAAGCAAAGTAACTCATCGGAGATAAAAGGACGGTAGGCACGATCTAACCGTTTGCTACGTGTGCAGGTTTATTAAATATAAATAAACTAAAAATGGACATCATAAGCATCATGGTTGTGTGAAAACTAACCACATCTTTGTGTAGCCATGACATTGATGTGTGACATACCATTTTGTGTCCTTAGTTATAGGAACCTAAAAATAATCGAGACCAGTGAGTCTACCTAGGCTCTACCTATGAGCCAAAATAATCGAGACCAATGAGTCTACCTAGGCTCTACCCATAAGCTAAAATAATTGAGACTAGTAAATCTACCTAGGCTCAGCACATGAGCCAAAATATGCAGACCCTCGAGTGACTAGCGAGTCAACTCACCGTCGACCATTGAGTCAACCCCTCGAGTGACCATCGAGTCAACTCACCTTTGACCATTGAGTCAACCCCTCGAGTGACCAGTGAGTCAACTCGCCTTCGACCACCTAGTCAACCCTTCGAGTGACCAGTGAGTTAACTCACCTTTGACCACTAAGTCAACCTTTGAGTGGCCAGTGAGTCAACTGACCTTTGACCACTGAGTTAGCCTTTCAGTGACCAGCGAGTCAACTCACCTTTGACCACTGAGTCAACCTTCGAGTGACCAGTGAGTCAACTCACCTTCGACCAACGAGTCAACCCCTGAGTGACCGCCAAGTCAACTCACCCTTGACTAGCGAGTCAACCCATGAGTGACCAGCGAGTCAACTCACCTTTGACCATAGTGTCAGCCTTCGAGTGACCATCAAGTCAACTCGCCCTTAACACCGAGTTAACCCTTGAGTGACTAGCGAGTCAACTCGCCTTCAACCAGCTAGTTAACCCTTCTAGTGACCAGCGAGTAAACTCACCTTTGACCACCGAGTCAACCTTTGAGTGACCATCGAGTCAACTCACCTTTGACCATCGAGTTAGACTTCGAGTGACTAGCGAGTCAACTCAGCTTTGACCACCGAGTCAACTTTCGAGAGACTAGCGTGTCAACTCACCCTCGACCATAGAGTCAACCTTCGAGTGACCATCGAGTCAACTCACCCATGACTACAGAGTCAACCTTTGAGTGACCATCGAGTCAACTCACCTTTGACCACTAAGTCAACCCACCTTTGACCACTAAGTCAACCTTTGAGTGATCAACGAGTCAACTAACCTTTGACTATAAAGTCAGCCTTTGAGTGACCAGGGAGTTAACTCACCCTCGACCATAGAGTCAACCAATGAATCACTTGACTATTAAAGTCATTCTAAAACCTGACCAGTGAGTCACCTGACTATTAAAGTCATTGTAAAACCTGACCAATGAGTCACCTGACTATTAAAGTCATTCTAAAACCTGACCAGTGAGTCACCCATTATTAAAGTCATTCCAAAACCTGAGCAGCGAGTCACCCGATTATTAAAGTCATTTTAAAACCTGACCAGCGAGTCACCCGACTATTAAAGTCATTCCAATGCCTGACCAACGAGTCACCGGACTATCAAGTCATTCTAAAACCTGACCAATCGAGTCAATTCGACCAGTGAGTCACCTGACTAATAAAGTCACCTTGAATCCCTAAGTCAATTAGAACTCAACCAACGAGTTACCAAAAATTTGACTTGTAAGTCATCAAGCCCTGACTATTAAGTCAAAAATTTGAGTCACTTAATTCCGACTGCTAATTCATATAATCCTGACCGTTGAGTAGTCTTAAACCCGACTGTGAGGCCCAAACCTTTTGGGATTCCCTAAATATATAAAACCAAGGGAACCCCATGATTACCAACTTAATGTCCACGAGACATAGTAGGTAAACCATTCCTATAATGACTTGGCCGAAATACCTAGGGGCATTCTACATGACCTTGACTTTTGTGCGTTCGTAGAATGACACACTTTTGAGTTATGCTTTCCAAGAAAGAAAACTCAACCAAAACTTAACACTTAAAGTGATCGCTTGACCAAGCTTGATATTCCACGAGTATCAAAGACTTACCCCTTTTGTTACGCATTCCTCGAATGCTTAACATGTATCAAATATTCCACGAACATTTGAACCCTAGGTAACCTAGTGATTGCTAAAATGTTACCTATCAAGGTATAACCCTTGTTAGCATTCCCAAAATGACCAAATCTTATCCAGATTCAAGGCAACATTGCAACTGCCGAATCAATGTCTAGTGACACACAACCTTTTTAGCATTCCCCGAATGACCACAACTTTTCAACTGTAAGGTAACATAGCGATTGCTGAATCAATGTCCCGTAAGACATAACCTTTTGGCATTTATTAAATGGCCAAAACAAGTCCTACCCTAGGGGCATCCTAGATCTTAGCGCATTCCTTAAATGACACTTCCATGAGTTGTACTTTTCCTGAAAGATACTCGAATTTTTGAACTGAACAATGTAATAAATAATATTATGAATAAATAAGCTTACATATGCAATGTATCTGATAATGATACCATGTATTCATTCCAGCACACATTTCACATATTCAACATTCATGATGCTCCAATTATAGAAATAAATTTAGGTACATTTGACAAACCCAGAAATGGTATCTATTTCAAATAACTTGACCCTTGAAAAACAGAGAGAAAAAAAAAGATAAAAAGAACATGTGGATGCCTTTGCCTAGTTCAATCAAGCATGTCCAACATATAAAATGTCCTTACTACTCATAAGGGTAGCGAAGAAAAATCATTAGAGAATCTACTCAAGTCAACAGATAAGTCAATAAATAGAATTGAAAAAAATCACTCGAATCATGCCTCAAAGCAATCCAGATGAAATCTACTATGTGCCACACGAGAAAGAATCAGATGGCAGACTCCCAAGGACCTCATCGACAACATCATCATAGTGAAAACCAAACCAAAAAATTCGATGAGACTAATCTCCAAAGATTTGCTTTTCCTTATAGCATGCTACTCGATAAGAAGCATGAAGGTCGATAAGGATCTTGTAGAACACACACAAATAAAGTCAAATCAGCCAAAAATATCTAGCAAATGGAATATCTCCAAACAAATGTATGAAAGTGTCTCAACCTAAGGCATGACATCATTGAAATGACATATCCTTCCATTATCAAAGGGAACTAACATGAACCAAACAAATCGGTCAAAGTCGAGCCTTGCAAAGGTGCATGAACAAAGGACGGTCAGGATAAAAAAATAACCGACAAAGTCAAAATCAAGGGAGTTGATCCTAAAGCAAATGAAAGTAGTGCATGCTAATGCTAGGGGGAAATTCCACCCAAGAGATCCAACATGGTAAAACATATTCTCATCAAGGGAATGCTACACATCAGGGACATCAAAGGAAATAAGTTTATAAATCCCTCGAACAAGAACAAGCTCAGGCAATACCATACAATTTAAATAAAATATGTGTCTGCTAGTGAGGGCTTCTAGGCAAAAATAAAGACAAAAGAAAGAGAAAAATCAACCAGTAAAACCTAAAAAGGACCCCATTGGTAATAGGAGAAAAGGTTCTTGGGAATAGATACCAAACTTTTGTGCCTAAAAATATTTCTTTGACTGATAAGTCATTTTGCTGAATCATTAAATGTTTGCACTTAATGAATACACATAATTGTTAAAAGAAACATTCATGTAAGCCCTCTTGTTCATACAGTGCATGCACACATAAAAAAATTCAGAAAAAAAGAGCCTGCTCGATTGAAAACCCAAAAGGGCGGTCCAGGAAAAAGTTAAGGCAACCTGATAAACTGAAAACCTGAAAAGGCAGTTTATGCAAAAATTAGAGTTAAAAACAAAGAGAAAAAAATCCCGCTGTGCTTCAGTTTAGGGAAAAATTAGGGCATAACCTCTGCATGAAAGCATAATCAAAGTCACTCATCATGATGACTCATCAAATGACAATAAGCACATCATCAAACCAAAGCCTTCGTAAAGGAGCAGTATTGTTCATTAGCACTAGCATACAAATCTCCCACATCTCAAAAATGTGAGAGGCCAATCTTCTTGCACTTAGCTACATAAGAATTCTAAGAATTGCTGATGCGTGCTATACTATCTGCACAATCGGTCAAAAGAATAAAAGCTAATCTTTATTAGTTCAAGCAACTGGGGTTTACCTGCTCAGGCTCATGCCATGTGCCACTAGGGGCAAAAGTTTTACAACTTGGGAATTCATTGGATCTGAGAAGGACCTGAAAGCTTCCCTTGTTCAAATAGTCAAGTATAGAGAAAATGTACGACCAACCCAACAATCAAAATGTAACACATGCAAGGCGCACACAACTACAATAAAAAATGATGAGCTCATCCCTTAAAGCTATGAAGCCTACATCTAGGACACCAATCAAAAATCAAATTTTCATCGTCACTGAGAATGATAGAAATTGAGAAGCCGATAATTCAAGAGAATTCTGCTAAGAACAAAGCAAGCTGGCCTCAACTTACAACTAGATAATTCCATCTTATGATAATTAAATGCATTGGATAAACATCACATTTCATGCATTATGCATCACATTCATATTTATAGGTACAAAGGCAAAAAAGTTGCCAAGCAGACATTGTTAGTCACTAACAAATGCAACACAATGCAAAATCAGCTCCGATACTGTCTAAGATCAAGAGGCATATGAGAAAATGCTTCAACAATCAAAACACAGTAGTACTAGACTCCAAAGTCATCAAAATATTGGCTACCCAATGACATAGACACCAAATCAACCATTCAAGACAAATCTGATAGTTCTCAAAAGAGAGAATTAATTACTAAATTTGACAGTTCTCCTCCCAATAGAGAGAACTGATCACCAAATTCAACAGTTCTCCTCCCAATAGAGAGAACTGATCATCAAATTCAACAGTTCTCCGCCCAGTAGAGAGAACTGACCACCAAATTCAACTGTTCTCCTCCCAATAGAGAGAACTGATCACCAAATTCAACAGTTCTCCTCCCAATAGAGAGAACTGATCACTAAATTCAATAGTCCTCCTCCCAGTAGAGAAAATTGATCACCCGATTTGATGGTTCTTCTATTAGTAGAAAGAACTGATCACCATATTCGACATTTCCTCATCAGGGAAAAGCTACTGAGTGATGCATCCTCCTAATTTGACTAGGGGCAAATGCTAACTTAATGCATCATGCACTTGCACAACTTATCATACATCAATAAATGTACTATATCACATGCATAAAACTCTTGCAAAAGACTAAGCTACATCATCTTGATCCAAAATTGAACTACAGACATCATAGCCAAACCTTTGATCTAGAGAGGTCTTTACCTCGACACTTCATAGCCGAACCTTAGATCCAGTGAGATCTTTACCCTATCACATCATAGCTAAAAATTTGATCCAATGAGATCTTTCCCCCAACAGATCATAGCCAAACCTTTGATCCAATGAGATCTTTACCCCGACACTTTATAGCCAAACCTTAGATCTAGTGAGGTCTTTACCCTAACACATCATAGCCAAACCTTAGATCTAGTGAGATCTTTACCCGACACATCATAGCTGAACCTTAGATCCAGTGATATCTTTACCCCGGTACATCATAGTTGAACCTTTAGTCTAGTGAGATCTTTACCTCGGTACATTATAATCGAACCTTAGATCAAGTGAGATCTGTACCCCAACATATCATAGCCAAACTTTAGGTCCAACAAGATCTTTACCACAACCCATCTATGGCATGCAGTGTCATGTCTGGTTTTATTAATAAAATGTAGTTTTATATCGAGTTATTCTAATAACATGCAGTGTCATGACGAGTCATTTCAATAACATGCAGCGCCATGTCAAGTTAAGTGAATTAAGTTTTATAGTGTCATGTATTGTACTAGCAACATTCAGTGCCATGTTAGGTTCTATTTTACAGAAAATCTCAATTACAAGTCCATGGTGGCAGACAATGCCTAACTCACTGGTGAGATAAACTGATCAATGTTGGCAGATAGTGCCCAACTCCTTAGTGAGACAAACTGATCAATGGTGGTAGACAGTGCCTAACTCCTTAGTGAGGTAAACTGATTATGGTGGCAGACAATGCCCAACTCCTTGGTGAGATAAACTGATCAATGGTGCCAGACAGTGCCTAATTCTTGATGAGATAAACTAGTCAATGGTGGCAGACAGTGCCCAACTCCTTGATGAGGCAAACTAGTCAATGGTGGCAGATAGTGCCCAATTCCTTGATGAGGCAAACTAGTCAATGATGGCAGACAATGCCCAACTCCTTGATGAGGAAAACTGGTCAATGATGGCAGACAGTGCCTAACTCCATAATGAGTGAAACTAGTCATTGGTGGAAGATAGTGCCCAACTCCTTGATGAGACAAATAGGTCAACGGTGGCTGACAGTGCCACACTCCCTAAGGAGGAAACTGCTCGATGATATCTGACAATACTCCACCCAGATGAGAGATTAATCGCCAAATCTGACAATACTTCCTCCATATGAGAAGGCTGATTACCATATTTGACATTTCCTCAATAGAGAAAATTGATCAAGATGTGGCTCATAGTGCCATACTCCTCGATGAGAAAACTAATAAAACATGGCTGACAGTGCCATCCTCACTGATGAGAAAACTGATCAATGGATGCAACACCACAAGTGAGTATGACCCTTCACTTATCTGATACATCATGCAAAACCATGTTTTAAAATGGGTGGACCAAAATTTTTTATGCACTGCTAAGGACATGAAATTTTTCCAACCTGCATTTTCTTTTATCCCTAACATATTTTCTTTTTATGTTTACTCCTCAATGGTTTTTTGTATAAAGATTTTCATCGAAATTCTTAATCGAAGGGCAAAAATTTATGTTTTTCAAAATTATCAATTAAGAAATGTTGATTCTTTCTAAAAGGTTTTCATGTCCTTATAACACAAGAAAACTGATTTTGACAGTCGCTCTTTCATCCGCCTACGTGCAATTTTACCTTAAATTTTGTACGCGAGGGGAAAACTGTTAACACTTCCCGCTTGGCCCGTTTAGGATTTATACTTATTTCAATCAACGATTAGACAAGGGAGCCAAGAAGGACCAAATTGTTATAAAAAAATCCAAAAATCCCAAAAATTCCCATTCGTCATAATATTCCAAGTTTCATCCTTGAAATGCTTGAAATCCATTTCCGGATAATCAAAGTAGTCAAACTGTTGAATAGTAAAACTGTCCTGAAAAAAAAAAAAACGCAATTTTGAGGGCTTAAACAATCGAATTTGGCCAAAATAAGGTGGGGCAAGAGGCCAACAGCCACTAGGTTTGCTCATTGGGCCGTTTTAGTCAAAAGATGGTCAAATAGGTAATTAGCCAGCCGTCTAATTACCTATGAACAATAAAAAGTTAAATCTTACCGAGATTCACCGGGATTTGTGAAGATTTTGATAAGATTTTGTCAGATAGGTAATTAGCTCGCCAGCTAATTTCCTACCTCCTATAAATAAGGGACCTCCCCTTTCATTTTTCACAGATATAAAATGCAAGAAAAACCCATTTTGTGCCAAAATCATTTTGGGAGTCCTAAAAGTCCCGAAACTCTGTCAAAACACTTCCAAATCCGAGCTTTATCACCGATATTTGGTATAAACTCATTTTTTGGTCTTTTTAGATCTGGATCTCATAGTGATCTTTGGTCTAAAAATGACCCAATTCTAAAAAATCCCCGCATTTCCTTTAGATATAATCCAAGATTATAGCTATAACTTGGGTTAAATCTATTTTCCAACCAAACCACATTTTTCTCTCGACAACTACGGTCCTGCACCGGCCCTCAAGTCATCCTGAATAGATGAAAATGTAACTGAGGGTATAGATAAAATATCCAGAATGTGAGGAAACTCTATTTGAGTTTCCGGGCCAAACCCCAAGTACTGCCTTTACTCTGCCGAAATTTCGGTAGAAAATATCTATTTATTTATCCCGTTATAATGCCTGTTTTATTTCTTGAATTTATTTCTTAAATAAAGCAGTTGTAATGCCAAAATTACCACATAAAACAAAATTCCAAAATTAATCCAAACAATTTGAACAATATGAGTAACTATTTTGTCCGAACTCAAAATCTCATTTTCTTTTCGATATAAAAATCCCATTTCGAATCAATATACCACATTTTCCAGTGGAGCTGAACCAGGTGGCGAATCTATTTCTTTTTTTAAATAAAGTAAAAATACTTTATTTTAAAAATATCTTTTCTAAGTAAAATGTGTAAATATATTTCTCAATATAATCACATTTTTGGCTTATAAAAAGCCATGTTTTTCACATTCAATAAGTTTACGTGAAAAATAATAAAATAATTTTCTCTTTAATAAAATCCAGCATTTTATTACAAAAGAGGCACACACATTTAAGCAAACCGGATTTTCTAAAACCAAACCAGACGTGCCCCGCGCATCACACCTGCGTGTAATTCCATAAATAAAACCTCGCCCACTCACACCCATGAACAAGCATTTGTCAACCCTAGCTCCCAGCTTTTCTGACATTGTCCTTTTAACATGGGCAGGACATCCCCAAACTCTTAGGTGAGAAAGAGAGGGTTTCTTACCACACCACCTTTGGTATGGTGTTGTATCAACTAATTTTGAGGGCATACAGTTTAGTATATAGACAACGCTCTCAAGTGCGTATCCCTAAAAGGATTTGCTGAGACTTGCTTAGCTCATCATGGATCGAACCATGTCTAACAAAGTTCTATTCCTCCTCTCAGACACATCATTGTACTAAGGAGTATAAGGAGGGGTCCATTAGGGTAATATTCCATTATCCCTTAGATAATCTTGAAACTCTTGGCTTAAATATCCTCTACCTCGGTCTGACCATAGTGCCTTAATATTCTTTCCAAGTTGTTTCCCAACTTCATTCTTATAGTCTTTGAATGTTTCAAAACTATCTGATTTATGCCTCATAAGGTACAAATATCCATATCGTGAGTAATCATCGATAAAAGATATGAAGTAGACGAATCCTCCATGTGCTTGCACATTTATTGGACCACATACATCCATGTGTATTATTTCCAATGTACTTATGGCACATTGCCCTTTACCTTCAAAAGGTTTCTTTGTCATTTTGCCTAATAAACAAGGTTTGCATGCCCCATAAGACTCCCAGTCTATTGGGCCCAAGCCACCTCCTTCGTGTAACTTAGTTAAGCGGGCTTCGTTTACATGGCCTAAATGACAATGCCATAAGTAGGATATTTGTCTTTATCTAATCTCAATCTCTTAGTATGATTCATATTAAAAATTTTAGCTTTAGTATTTAAAACATATATGCCATCAATTGAAACTCCATTGCCATAAAGAACACTATGTTTTCGAAGTTGACAATCTTTATTATTAAATAAAACTTCAAATCCTTCTACTGCTAAACAGGAAATAGAAATAATATTCTTAGTAACAATCGAAATATAATAGCATTTATTTAATTCTAAAACTAGGCCACTTGGTAATTTGAGACTACATGTTCCTACAGCTGATGCAGCAACCCGTGCTCCATTTCTAACTCATAGGTCCAACTCTCCTTTAGCCAGCCTTCTACGGTTCCGCAGCCCCTGCATAGAAGTATGGATATAAGTATCACATCTAGTATCCCATACCTATGTAGACTCATAAGGAACTGTAGTGAAATTTTCAATCATGAACATACCTGAAGTATAAGCATCTTTCAGCTTTTTCTTCTCATGCTTAGAAAATGCAGCCAGACAGTCTTTCTTCCAATGATCAATCCCACCGCATTGAAAATAGGCATTCTCAACAATCTTTTTCTTTTGTCCCTTTATCATGTAATTCCTCTTCCTTGTGAGAGGATCAATTATGGTGACGACAGTTACCTTAACACTGTTGTCATAATCTTATAACATTTTAATCAGTTCAGGGATAGGACAATCAACATCTTTAGAATAGAATTCATTCACAAAGTGTGAATAACTCTTTGGCAAAGATTACATAATGAAATCAGACTTTATGTGTAATTTCATAGGTGAACCTAGTTCACCAAGTTCGTCCATCAATCCACTAAGCTCATTAACATGTTCCACAACTGATGTTCCTTCCTGCATCTTAGATTCAAATACTCTTTTAGAATTTAACAATCTCTTTGACCTTATCTCATTAGATATGTCAACAAGATGGAGCAAAATGGTCTCTAATCCTATGCCCTTGCACTTTGAATGTAATGTAAGAGAAAGTGTGTCTAGTAACAAAAGTGTCACTTCCATTGAATCTCTCATGTACTTCATCCATGCTACATGCATTTTTGCACGAGCATCAGTGCCAGGTTATTCAACAATTGACTTGTCTAACACAAATGCCAATTGTTCCTCCGCAAGTATTATCTTAACTGTTCTGAACCAATCACTGAAATTTAGACCGGTCAACTTTTATATTTGTCTCATGCGTTTAATAATGTCAGAAGATATATTCAACCTAGATATAAGAAAAGAATTATTGCTTAGACTTAGTTCTTGTACATGCATTTAATTTAAGGTCTTTTAATTAAGTACACATTCCTACTATTTATTCAAGGTTCAATTCAAAAACATAATAGCCCCTTCTATTGTCTTTTAGGAAACATGGTCTAACCATTTTCCTTAATAGGTGGCATCTATAACCCATTTAAGTTTACCCTCGCTATCATGAGTCAATCTAACTTAAATAGCTGTAGGAGGATCTAGTCCATTTGCATCTAATGCAAGTGCTAATCTATTTGAGTTCCAACCAATGGATGTGCATAACCAATTATATGACTGCTCAAATGATGCCTCTAGCCTAGCATCAGCTCTGATTTTATAGACAACTAACCTAGTCCGGTTAAGATTTAACCCTAACTCAAATCATGTGAATAGATGATGTTAAAGAAGAAGGCACGCTTTGTGTGAGCAATTCATTCAATGAAAAGGCCTAGAATCACACTTCAATTTTTAGGAAGGCTAATTTTGTCTTAATAATTTAATGCGGATTTATTGGTGCAACTAGTCTCACCTAATCTAGGACGTATACATGGACATGATTATAAAACTATAACTAATTCCGGGCTAAAAAGAATTGTTAGGTCCAACCTAGGGGTCATGCTCAACTGGTAATTCATAATCATTCCATCATGCCAAGACTCTACATAGCATGCAAAATAAACAAGGGGGTTCATTCAAGTTCTTGCACCTATGTTTATAAGTTTTAATTTAATAATTTAAACTTTCATTCGCAAAACCATGTAATGAATCCAATTCATTTTACTAGAAATCAACTAATTAAAAAATCCCTTTGGTAATTAGGATTTAGAACCGATGAAAATTCCCAGGTAGGAGAGGCCCCCTTGAAGTGAATGAGCAGCCAAGTCCAATTCTTACCAGAATAAACACCCGTCTGACTCAGTTAACCATAGACTAATTAAATTAAAGATTTCGTTCTTTTCTAAATTAAGAATTATTCTAAATAATTCAAAAATTAAAGCATTTACAATTTCAAGTAAAACATTATTAATTTTAGATAACTACCCTGACTAAGTTTGGGCAACACTTAATCTAGTTATCACAGCATTCTCTATTGCAAGAAATAAATTCCTACGCATGGCATAGCATATTCGAAAATATTTTATAGAAAATCAGACCTAGAATATTTCTAGTTAATTACATAATTGCCTTAGGCATGCTCTGATACCACTGTTAGTCTAGATTAAGGGTTTTAGCAAGTAAAACAGGTGCAATAGAAATTAAAAAATTTAATCTAGTTCCCTGGATCTCCTAAGCATGGCATGATTGACAATAGTTCTAGTCTTAAATTATTCTAGGTCATAAACACTTATTGGAAAGACCTAATAATAATTTAACCACTTACTAGTTGAAGCGTGAATCCCGTAGTCCGTAGAAAGACCCCTCAGCTATGTGCATAGACTCCAAAGTAGAAGCCCTCTATAAATAGTCCACACGAGCACTGTTGGTCCCTGTTAGAGTATTTATAAGGGCAGAGGGAGGTGAATGGCCCTTTTTCGTGAATTTTATAAACTTAGAAAAATTCTATGTGTAGCGTGTTTGATTATGATCCGACTGATGGGTCCGGATGATAAATGTGATCCAGAAGATGGATCCAGATGATGCAATATGAATGTAATATAGTAAAAGTAAACAGAAATCAAACACAAGTATTTTATACTGGTTCGACCCTGCCTACGTCCAGTCCCCAGAATTTCCTTCTTCCGAGCTTGTCCACTAGTGGATTCCTTTTCAACGGGCAGGAATCAAGCCTTACAGATTTGTCTCCGGATGATGACTTCTTCTGGAAGTTGGATATACCACTAGAAGCACCAACTCCTAGCTGAGTCCTCTCATCTTTAGTAAGATATACCACTTAACCTTCTACCTCGAATCTAAGCTGAGTCTTACATGGAGATCTCACTTAAAGCACCTACTTCAAGTACTATCCCAATCTCCTAACTCACCCAAGTTGGAGTTTATTACACTTTTGGTTTGCAACAAAAGGTTGGTTTTAGAGTTCCTCAAGTTTATAGTTTCACTTGGGAATCCTTACAAATAGATTTTGAATTAGGAGTTTCTTGGAGGGATTTTCTCAACTAATTGAATGTATTTCTTTGTTACTTGCTTTTGTAAGTCAATCAGTTACCTTCTCATTTCGTGAAGATTTCCTTTTATAGGTTTTGATCATAAATGTAGCCATTTGTGGTTGGTGAGTGTACATTTAATCTTCACCATTGATCAGGTTTTGAGGTGGAGCTTTTAGATCCGTTGATTAGTCCGTTAGACCTTATTCTTGGGATTGGTGCTGAAAGTTGTTAGTGATCATTTTTCTTGTCATTTTGTGATACACTAACTTTTATACCAATTGTCATATGGTGTGAGCTCCATGCGCGCCTTTATTGGTCAAGTCTAAAAGTAGTTTAGACTTTCTGTCCTTTGTCTGCTCCTTTTGACTTTTCTTTAAACTTTGCTAGCTATCTTCTATTTACAAAAGGTTCTTTGACTATTGTAGACCAAGGAGGGACAAGGAAAGCTGTGTTTTATTCTTTCCTTAGTTATTGGATATAGGTCTTCTGGATGTGTCTTCTGAATATCTTTTGGACCTATATGTTCCGGATCTTCCTTCTGGAGATGGCTTTAATCAGTTCTTCTGGTTTCAAGTCTTGAGGATGGAAGATTGTTTTCTATTTAAACTTTTTCCGGATGATTTTCCTCCATTGCTTAGGTTTCTGATTTTGTTCAATAAGCGATCTTAGCTTTGTCCGGATGCTTTCATTTGGATTTTAAGAGAGTTCATTTTTGTTTCTTTCAAACTTGTTTCGGATGTAAATAGATTTATTTATCCGGATCATCGTTTTTCCAATAAGCATCACCGACCAAAACCTTATAGAAAGGAAGAACTGGTAAAAGAACAAAAGATAGCTAGATCTTCCCTACTAATTTATTCTAGAAGAAATTCCCTTAGTTTTCTATTCTAAGTAAATACGTCTTTTGACGGAATCACTTTGAGGAGTTAGAACAACTAAGAGAATAAGAGAGCAAGAGAGGGATTATATAATTCAGAATGAAAAATAATGAAGGAGGAGGCTTCTATTTATAGTGGTTAGGAATTATTCATAGGACGATAAAGTCCCTAACCTCAACCAATCAGAAATAAAATAAAAGGGCAAACTTGTATTTAATTAAACCCTAGAAGAGTTGGAAACCAACTCAAATATTAGGAGCTTGCTTAGGGAGAAAGCTCCCAGTCTGACTGGGAAACTGCTAGCCATTCGGTCAGCAGTCCGTTGTTGGCTTGCGCAGGAGCAAAAGCCCACAAGGATTTCGCAGCTACACATGGGCCTGCACTAATGCATAGGCTCATGGGCGGCGTAGCCCACCATGGGCTGCACTGCACGCAGCGCGCAATCCATTGTGCGCTGCAGCCCACAGTGCAAGCCCGTAAGGGCTGCATGCCTGCACAGCCCTTTGGGCTTGCATAATGCACAAGTGGGCTGCTTCTTACAGCCTGCTTGTATGTGCCCCCATGGGCCTTCCGCAACACTATTCTAAACAGTGCTACCATATGGCCCATGCACAGGTCTTTTATGTACTGTCCCACAGTACATTTTTAGATCCACTTGCATAAATTTATTCAACATCCAATATCAATAAATCCCGCTAAGTTCAGTCCAGTCTTCCCTTTATTTATCTTATCCTCCTTATTATTTATTAGGCTCATTGGTCCAACCAATGAATTTTGGTCTAACCAATATGTTATGGTCTAACTATATTTCCTTCCTCTTCTAGATTAGACCCAGTCTAACGGTTCTTTATATAGCTCGGTCGTAACTCAAAGTATGTGACCTTATAGGATCCCATAATATCGAGCCGCTAAAAGTTTAACTTGGATCAACCCCCTTTTAGGAATCGACTGGCTCAGAGCTCCTGACTGTTTATAGACTCTAATTACTTTGATCAGTCATAGTGGCACTCCACCAAAGGCATATGACCCCTTAACATTCGGAACGTCACATGCATTGTGACTTTATCCTGGTTCTGCAATAGTTTTAATATAATTATCTCCTTCTATCAACTGTTAAGTACCATCTGTTTTGTAGGACTTGGTTTAAGTGTTAGTCCACTAGTAGCTATAATAGCTACCCCAGTAGTTTAGTCTTGCTGCCAAAGTACACTACTCAACCATTTAATGGGTTGATCAGGATCCCATCCTATCAATTCATACTCTGATCAGAGGTTTATGAGTGTGTCACTTCTAACAAGTGGCCAAGGTATATCTCCCTTATATTGCTTTAGTGGAGTGATAGATTCCATCTTGACTATTCAGCTTACCAATGGATAGACATCAACTATACGAGTAATTATCCATATCATCCAATCTATAGAATGTATAGGTTTAATCCAAAGTATAACAACATCTACACAAGGTAACTAGTATCTTATGTCTAAGGATATTTGCATTGCTATTGCACTAAGATGATTAAAACACCAACACATAATATAGATTATCAAGTTTTGCCTCATAGCGGTCTCCAATGTATCTCCCTGAATACATTCATGTATTAACCCAAGGTACCACCCTCTAGCACTAGAGATATGCTACTCTGAATCAAATTTAAGAGGTATGATAAGACATGCTAGTCTATCTGTATTCATCAATCTCCAGTCTTGATGATACTACGACTTGGGATATTTAGACAAATCATAATTACACACGAACTAGTTTCACCAAAATAGTCTCACTATGTCCTAGCAATTAATGCTATAATTATGTCATGGACTTTTGTAAACACATCAATGAATATATTCTAAACTAATCATAATATATTTTCATAGTCATTCATATAACAAAAGAATGTCTTTATTAATATCACTTTGTTCGTACAAATAAAACTAACTAAGATATATTGCCCTGATTGCCTCTTGGGCATACATCATATCTAACAGTCAGGACTAGACCCAAAATAGATCAAGAGATAGATTGAGATAAATAACTGAAAATGATAAGATAATAAATAGAAAGTGAGTCTCTTTAAAACTTAGGAGCGTACCTTTACGCCGTGAATCCACTTTAAAGCGATCCCAATGCCGAGAGAGAGTATAGCCAAATTAGATGAGGAAATGGTGATTTTATGACTATTTTGGTGAGTGTTTGTGTGTACAGAACCCCCCAAATCCTAAATATGAAGCTAGAAAGGAATAAAATATGAGCAAAACCAATGTAGAATGGTTTCCCCCTATTTTATAACTTCTATACCTCTTCTATACCCTTTCTATACCTATAAAAATAGCTAGAAAATAACCAAGCATAGTGTATGTGATATTCCTAATTTTGCTCCCCTTGAAAGTGAGGCACAATGCCTCTACTTATAAGAGAAAATTGAGTCTAAACATAATAAATCACATTTATGATTGATTTTCTCCAAAAATGGTATGATTGCAATCAAATCTATCTAATTACTCGTGAGAGGGACACATATAGTTGAGGAGGACTTATACGGGTCCCTCCCAGGCATGTGGGGAATAGGGACTGTATGGGTTAACTTGTCGATCTGTACCCCTAGGTGTTACCCCGTACGGGTCCCTAAAGGTAGTCTAGGTCTCTAAACTCTAGCTAAACTCATCTCTGTTGTAGTAGGAACACCTCTGATGGATAACACCTATAAAGGATTGCGTTATCTAGCTCTCATCATCATTTCGTGAGAAGGAACATGAGAATCCAGTGCTCACAGACTACCCCTCGTGGGATCACTTCAAATGCGAATCTGTATAATCTCACGATATAAGCGAGGGTTTAGAATTCATACTTCAAGTGATGATATGGGTGAGTTCATTTCTTGAGGTGAAATCCTTTCCTTGGTGTCCCTTTCTTGAGGCGGACAATTCTCCTTCGCTGTGTGTATCCCTTTCCTAAGGCGGATGACTTCTCCTTGAATCCCCTTTTTTTAAGGCGGATGGCTCTTTTTTTGCTGGTGTATCCCTTCTTAAGGAAGATGACTCTCCTACTGATGGTGTATCCCTTTTCTAAGGTGGATGACTCTCCTGCTAATGGTGTATCCGTTTCTTAAGGTTGATGACTCTCTTACTGATGGTGTATCCCTTTCTTAAGGCGGATGACTTTCCTGCTGCTGGTGCATCCCTTTCTTAAGGCAGATGACTTTTCTGCTAATGGTGGATCCCTTTCCTAAGTCGGATGACTCTCCTACTGATGGTGTATCCCTTTCCCAAGGCGGATGACTTTCCCGTAGATGCTGGGGATTCAGAGTTATTTTTAAAAAGACAATAAAAAATGTTACATTAGTTACGACTTGAAGTGACACGTCTTAATTGTTGATTGACTTTATGGTGAATAAATTGCCCCTTCAATCAAAAATGAAGAAGTGTGAATGGGGGTTGGCCCCCGATTGTAAACTTGGTTGAGAAATATCGGGTTTAGCCCGACTATTTTAGGCTGGAATGCCCCTCGATGGGATAGTGGGGGAATGCCCCTTGACTGATTCCGTTGCTAGGGAATGGGGTAATGCCCTTTAGTAGAGTTTTTTGCTGGGGAAGTATCTCCTTGAAGGACTTGTCTGGTGGGGAAATTTCCCACGCTCAGGTGACCCTACACACAAAAATTACCCATGTTAGTAACTAATATGAAATAGCTTACCTTGATTCTTGATTGCCTTTATGTAAACAAAAATTTTTGCCCCTTCAATTAGGGATTAAGGTGAGCTGGGGGTTTTGCCCCTGATTTAACTGAAATACTGAGTTTGAGAGAAGTGGGGTTGGCCCTAAATATTGAATTTTGATATGCCCTTCATTGCTGGAGGGTTGATTTCTTTGAAAACCTATTTTGCCTCTAAAATTTAGGACCCGTACCGGTGGGTAGGACCCTGTACGGGTTGGTTGTGAAATTTAGGGGACCCGTACGGGTGGTAGGGACCCGTACGTGTGCGTTGGGGAAGTTTCAAAAAGCCAAATAGTCCCGTCATTCCCACTTCTTTTAAAAAAAAACTTCCTAATATCAAATTCTAAAAAATTTCTTTCAAAAACTCCCTCAAGATGTATAAAAAGATTCCTGATGCTGTCCGCTTCAACCTCAATCGTGAGGAATTACCTCGAGTAGGCAAATCGAAGCTTCGGTGATGTCTGGTGGCCATGGGATGTGCTTTTTAGGAAAGTGATGGTTTTTTATGCTTCTCTCCTTCTTCTGAATTTCCTTTGGTGCCATCTCTGACTACTCACCCCTCCAAACTCCAAGTAAGTAGATTCTAATTCCCATTTTGGATTTTTCACCATTTTTTAATTTCTTTGATTTGACATGACTTTAGGGTGTTTTAGGGATTGAAATAGAGCCTAATGCATGTAACTTTAGGCTATGGGATCTTTTAGAATTGGTTAGCTTAAGGTTTAGTTGCATTTGGATGAATTTTGGCTATTCGAGAATTTTAGCGAGATGGCCTATTTATAGGGGACTTGTGTGGGTGGGGAGGACCCGTACGAGTCTCATTTTTTATACGAGTGTAAATGTTGCACCCGTACGGGTCTGAGGAACCCATACGGGTACTATTTCACCAAACAGAAAGTCCATAACCCCTATTTCTACAACTCTTTTTTAATTTTTGACTTGTCCACTATATTCTAAGCCTATTGTACTACAATTTTGTCATTGTAGTTTCCCTTCAAGACCATCGAAGCTTTGAGCTTTTACTGAAAGTGGTATTAGGAGATCCGTACTACTGGGGATGCTGAGTTGCTAACTCAGATTGATACCTTAGGCTTTTCTGATATCATTCGAGCCATCCTTCAGGCTCTGAAGACTCTTGCCCCCGCTGCCATTTCTGTCCTAACCGAGCGATAGTCAGAGACAACCCATGCATTCCATTTTGTGATCGGGGAGGTTACCGTCAGCCCTTCAAACATGTGTGCACTGACGGGGCTAGCATAGGAGGGAGAAATCATCCACTTCAACTTTTATGTCGACCAATGGTATTCTCTGGCTGAGGTGAAGGATTATGTGGAGCAACTTCTTGGGCTTCTTCCTAATGGGAAGGACAAGCTCAAGTATAGGGAGCTTCATACATACTAAAGGGTGCAATCAAGACCGATTATTGAGGATAGGAGGGACCAGTATGCTAGGTCTTTTCTTCTTGTAGCCTATTATTGACTGCCTTCTTCCCGTCTTATTCGAGCATCATCAACTATGGGTTGCTCTTTGTTGTAGAGGATCTTACCAACGTGCCTTGAAAGAACTGGTGCTAGGCTATCTTGGCTCAATTGTACTATAGCTTGGACATCGATATCCGGGGTCAGCAGGCTGAGTTGAAGATGAACCATTTACTCCTTTTGGTAAGTCCTCACTACTCTTTGTGTTTTCGCTTTGATCCTAACTATCTGGTAACTAACTTTGATATTTTTTACAGATGTGGGCATTCGAGCACCACTTCATCCCATGGCCGAGATTGTCTAGTCAGTCTGAGACACCCCATATCATTGTGAAGTGGATGGGACCATAGCAACAGAAGGCTGAGACTATAGCTGAGTACTGGGAGTATATCTGCTAGTTGTGCTCCGACTGGGGTAAAATTTTAAACTTGAACATGTACTTTTAGTTTAACAAACTATTAATAGCTGTATTTACAAAGCATGAGGTTCTTATAATGTGTTTAGCTATGGTCGCGATCCATTGACCCACTTGGTCATCCACAAGGAGATTGAGGAGATACGACAGGGCGTGGATGATTGCTGGTTTGTACTGGAGTTGCCACTCTTATTCGAGTGGTATTTTGGTGAGCGAGTTCATGATTGGCGGACTAGTTTGGTAGTAGAGATGCCCATCCCTCCATCTGTCCCTATAGGAGTCTACTGGCCGCACCTGATGCCAAGGATGGATGAGCGGCTTTATCTTCTGGGACAGAGGGCCCATGTGCTATTGGTTGAGGGCCTATACCCGGATTTCATTCGCACTTTACTTCTCTTATCGTGCCTAAGGGTCCACCTGGATGACACACCCCTTAAGTTCCACTATAGAGGTGATGATTATGATGATGATGAGGCTCGGGGTGACCACAGGGGTCCTTTTTCTGATTTGCAGGACTAAAGGGATTTCCAGGCCTACTACTTCTTCCACTTAGGTAAACTTTTCAACTCAACCTTGTAAATTTTCATGCGCTTTTACACTTGCTTGTATGAACTGAGGACCTGACAATTTATGAATTAAAATGCAGTCCTCTACCCCCAAGCTGAAGAACACCACTACTACTGCTACCCCTGCCGAGCTAGCTGATCCAAAGCCGCTAATAAAGTGGGCTAGGGCTACTAGGGATTTTAGGGAGGGAGTCCTTTAGACTGATTTAGAATTCCTCCTTCCAGCTTCTCGATCATTCGTGGAAGCTTGCTGTATGCGGGCTCGAGGAGTCAGTCCATACTATCCACTTCACTCCTCCCAGTGCGACCCATGTAAGGCTTCCTTCCTTTAACTTTGAACCCATATCCTTGTCTTGATTGTCTTTTGAACTGATTTGGTTGATCTTTTCAGGAATCTGTGGCTGAGGCGGAGAGGATTGCTCGGGGATTCTTCTTGATCCAGGATCTGATGCTGGCATAGGATGCCCTTGCCACGGTAAACTTTATTTTTCTAAAATTTTTTAACATACTATGCATGATGCATGCTATGATATTTACATAATGTACTGATCTTCTGATTTTCTTGCAGACTATTCTGGCCATGTGTGAGCACGTTCCACTCGGCCTGATGATGATTAATACCTCTTCACGTAGGTGTCCGAATGTCAAAAGTGCTACAAATAAAATGACTCTTTCCTTGTCCAAAATCTCTTGAATAATCCCTTGATATATCCAAAAGGAAAGAACCTTAAATGAGCGATAACCTGTCCAAACTTCTCCCTTTGACATAATTTTCTCCAAAACTTTAAATACAATTTCCAATGGTGAAAAGTTAGTCATAGATGTTAGGAATCATTTGGAAAATTTTTAGAAAAATCCAACGGTTGGATATGCATTGATCGATGCTCATTCTTACTAACACATGTTGAGTCTAGCAATGACTCAACAATCCTACAGATGTGTCAAACAACGGTCATCACATACATCAATCGATGGTTCTTGGACATGTGTCAAGTCTAGAAATGACTCAACAAAGCTACAACTACTGTAGATACATCGATCGACGCTCCCAAGATGTGTCGATCGATGGTGCAAAAATTCCTATAAAAAGAACACGATCCCTACTCATTTTAAACAACTTCCAACAATGAAGAACATCAATCAATCGGAATTCAAAAAACTAACAAAATCAAGCCTTCCCCTCTCTAAAAATCACTCATAGTATCGAGCCTATACCATAATTCCCTTCCTTTATCCCAAAACTATACTCAGGTATAGAACCCTTCCCTCAACAAGTTTTAGCTATAAATTGGCCTAGCCTTATTCCCTAAACACCATCCCAATACTATAGTTCAATATCATCGACGGGTTTTAGCTATAAACCTTCCTCATATTGTTCTTAAAACACCAACTATACTTAGGTATCATCCGTTATCCTTGACAGGATTTAGTTATAAACCGCCTCCGCAGATCCCAAGGTTCACAACCCTAATCTTTTAATCATTCGATTCTAGCACGTACCGGCCTTCAGGACACTTGAAAGGTAACTGAGGGTAATTGGATTTTATTCCACTTTTATTGCATTCATCTTTATTTCATAAGCATTTATATTTATTAAATTTTCTGGAGCATCCAAGGCAGGTGAATCCATCACCTAGGTATAAACACTTATCCCTTCATTTTTAATTATTATTTATTCCTGAGTTTTACAAACAAAATGACACAGTAAAATTATTTTAATAAACTAATTAAAAAAATATCTCGAATAAAATATATAAGTAATTATTTTAATCAACTCAGAATTTCTGCTTTATAGGTATAGGAATCCTACCAGGATTGACTATAGCATTATTTCCCGGTAGAGCTAAATCGGGTGGCAACTCTTATAGTTAATAAAATAGGGGTTTTGACTCTATTTTAATTTACAAATTTTCATCAAAAATAATTCTCTATAGGCCAATCAGTAGAGGGGTCACATGATCCCCATGTAAAAACCCGAGAGCCCTCCCGCCTGTCGCTGAAAAGTCTGCCCGCTCTCTATGGCGACTCTGCTAGGGAATGGTCTTACCAGAATTGGTTTTTTATAAAATTTTTAAACCAATTTTAGATAAAATAATGAAAATATATTTGATTTAAGAATTAATGTTTAAAATGTTTATTTACAAAATTTAATTTGGATTTACTACATTGCATTTGCATCTGTCCCACCCAGAACCCCGGTGTTCTCGATGACGTTTCACTAGAACTTGACTCAAGTTCGTATACGGGCATGAAGTCAGGACACCAGCTATGCATAGTATGATATAATCTAGCTGGCTTGACTAAGGCCACTATGTTCGAGTTTATTGAGTGTGGAAAATGGGCTCCTGAACTCGACTAGGGTTCTAGAGCTTAAGTACATAATGCACGGTTACCATCAATCACGACCCTATCAGACTTAGCCCAACATATAGCAATATAACCCTAGAAACTATCCCTAGGGGCACCCCTAGTTTTTTAAAAATAGTGTACGTCCTCACCTACCCTCGGATGGTAATAGAAGAAAATCTCCCACATAGGAAAGAGACTCACCTCGATGGAGTAATAAGGTTGGAAGAGAGAGATTAAAAAAAGTACATGTTCTAATGATATTCTTGTTTAAATGCACATGGACCATGCATTGCTAACCACATCTTCTGTAACTATGACATTTTTAACCAAGAATACATCTTCTGCAGCCATGACATTTTAACCAAGAATACAATGTAGACACACCATATGTTTTATGACTATGTCGTGATCACATCATGATAACCATAAAAATATTCATGTGTAAATGTCATGTTGTAATGTGTCAATCCATGTGTACACCATGATGATATTGTATGCTCATACAACATATACCATGCCTAAGACAATAAGCCTTGCTTATTTCTAATGCCCCATTATATGTTTCACATGTATAATATGACATGTTGTGCAATGTCATACCATATAATTGCCATGCCAGTTACATGAGTGTAAGATGATATGCCATGCGATGCTATTTTATACCATATCTTATGTGAATGATACATATTCTATACCATGCTCTATGACAAGTTTCATTTGTATAACATGATATGCCATGCGATATTATGTTTATCCCATGTATTTCCATGTTTACAACATGCAGTGCCATGTATTACTATGCCTATAAAATGTAGCACCGTGTATTACCATGCTTGCAACATGTAGTACCATGTATTTCCATTCTTATAGCATGCAATGCCATGCAATTCCTTACAATATCATTCTTGTAACATGCAATGCCATGTAATTTCATTCTTTAATACCATGTAAATGACATACAATGCAACGCTCCAACATGTAGTGCCATGTCACGCTATATTTTTATGATGACATGCTGCGTTATGTCAGGTTGTGGGTGCAAACATTTAAATGACATTATGCAAAAAAGATAGCAGAGAGACTACTGGAAAGTTTTCCTTGCAACATGCAGCATCATGTCATTTTGTGTTTTCCTTGCAACATGTAGCATCATGTCATTCTATGTTGTACTTTTACGACATGTAGAGTCATGTTATATTATGTTATGCTTATGACATATAGCATCATGTCATCCTATGTTATGCTTATATGACATGCAGCATCATGTAATATTATGTTATGCTTATTAGGATGCTAACCCCGATCCTGTAGGATCTTGAAATACACACAACGTTAGCATCTCTAGGATGTTAACCATAATCTTATGTTTACCCTTATTGGGATTGGCTAAAAAAAAGAGGGAGGGAGAGAGAGACCACCCTCGAATATCTTACTTCTCTTTAATTCACCACACGCAGATGCATGCATGTATTACATTCATTCATCGAAATTTAACTAGTGTAAATTCATTCATCATATCTTACTAGTCGCTTCACCTCATAATATAAATACTTCCCCCTCACATTATTAATCTTATATCAATGAACATGTAAAGATGGTTCATGTCATCAGTTAAATCATCTCGTATCATATGAGGCTGATATTTGACATGCATCATTCTAAAAATATTTATAATGAAAGGCCGCTCCACAAATGTCTAAAGACAGTTAGCTAAAACACTTTGTTTTGGGCATTGCAGCATTGGGTTTTGTGGTTCACAAGGTATCAACGTCGATCAACTTCAATGCAAAGAACAATCCAATTGATCGATGCTTTCTTTATGAACAGAATGGATAATCATAACCAAGAAGAGATCATGGCAATAGCAGTATCCAAAACCATGACAAAAATTTTAAAATCAGTTGCATTCTCAGAAATGATTGATGATATGATACCAAAAAGACTTTATGCAATACCGCTATCTAATTGAAGCTAAAACAAAAATGATATGCCTATTGGGATGATGTTCCAAAAATAATTGAAGCTGTACCTAATCAACCAGTCATACGTAGCATATCCCCATGGAAAGAATCATTGTTGATGTTATTTTCTAAGTATAGAGCTGCTGGTCTACTTCAAAGCTTGAAGCCTTACAGAAGGCCAAATGAAATATAAAAGGATTACTTCTACACCTACCATGTTGTAAGAGGGCATCGAACTAATGAATGCACCTCCCTAGTGCATGACATA
Source organism: Euphorbia pulcherrima (assembly GCA_947683365.1). Classification (NCBI taxonomy): domain Eukaryota; kingdom Viridiplantae; phylum Streptophyta; class Magnoliopsida; order Malpighiales; family Euphorbiaceae; genus Euphorbia; species Euphorbia pulcherrima. Next base: position 6,371,049 of record CANTUS010000008.1, read on the forward strand.
AGACAATTAATAGGTGAAGGAAAGAGGAAGAACCTTGTAGACTCAACTCTTTATCTCATCCATGACAAGCTTCGCTTTCAAAAAGACACTCTATGAAAGGGAGGTCTTTAACTAAGGGAAAACCAATTCAAACCTTGACTCAAGTACCATAACCTGATCCAATCAAGATTAATGATCAAGAGATGGAAGATATTTTATTGCTCCAGAGTCAAAAGGAGAGTGTACCCAAGGACTGCGATATCTAGAAAGAACTGCAAGAGGAACATGAAGCAATTGAGAAACTGATGTTTGTATTCTAAGTTCAACATTTTAACTTGTGAATCATATGCATCTTTGATATTGTGAACAATCATGTCATAGTTGGCTTTGAATAAGTAAACTTATTTTGTTTGTTTTCCACATGAATGTGCACACACATTTAAGCATTCATCAAATGAGTTTAAAATACAAACTATTTCATAACTTGGAATTAACTTCGAAATAACTTGAAAGAGAAGCTATCTAAAGTGACACCACTCCTATAGAAAAAGAGAGAATTAAAATACACTTGATGACATTTGTCGATTCCTATACACAAATGATCATGCAAAAGCTTTGAAGCCTAGCTAGCTTGTGAAATGTTACTTCATGAGAACATTGGAAACATTGGGAAAGCCAGAAAAATAAAGCCAACACCTTTCCAGTCTTTCCAATATAAAAAGCAAGTACCATCAATATTGATGATGAATTCCTCCAAAACAAAAGAGGGAAAAATCTGAATCCTCAGCCAATGTTATCCCAAAGAAATAATTGATCCTGAAGCATTACAAAGCTCAAATGAAATCCAATCCGTATCTAGAGGCCAAATACAAGGGGCATGATTGTTCTAAAAAGCCTTAATGCTGGGACAATAGCAAAATCTTGAACTCCCTGAAGATTTACACAGGAATAATGCATTGAATAAGCTCTGAAGCAGACATTGGGAACAAATCCAACCCTAGACTTAACCTAAGTCATTTATGTCAAAGAAAGTCTCAAGTCAACTAGATGGAAAACTAAAGCCATCATGGTCTGCTAAGTCGAAAACTAAAATGATGACTTAGGATTGTGAGCATACGACATTTCGAACGGGCTGCGAAGTCGGGCCGGTGGATCGGTTTCCTGAAAAATAATGAGTGTTATGGTGATTGTGAAAATGGTTTTACGTATTTTAAATATTCAAAAGATACGATATTGAAATCTTGTACTTAAAGTAGAGTCGCCACCTGGTTAAGCTTAATTGGGAAATTTTGGTACGATTTTCCCACCGGGTGGTAGACCATACCTTAAGTAGAGATTTTGAGTTTGAATGATATTATGTATTTTACATTGGCCAGGCTAAAAGATTTCATTCTTTCTTAATTAGTTTTAATCCACCCTATTTATTGTATTTTCAGTTTATATTGTTAGCGCGTTGTCAAGCATTCAAAGCATTAAAATAAAAAAATTATTACAATCATCCCAAATAAAATGCAAAAATTAAAGAATAATTACAAGGCTTTCTAAATCCTATACATTTGTCTATACAATAAGTAAAATACCCGAAGGCCTAACATACTTCTATCCTAAATTTACCTACACAAAAATGGTTAGCACAAATACGACATGCTATGCAATGTATATCATGTAACATGCATAGTTAGTAGAACAAACAAGACCCGAGTTAGCGTGAACATGGCATATTTATTTTATGATTTATGGAGGCCGATTGGATGGCCAAAAATGTATTTGAACGCGTTTGTGGGAAAATTCTGTTTTGTCTATATTTTAGACTTGATTGTTATTTTAACCGGATTATTAGTGAAAATGCCTCATGTTATAGGGCGAGGTCTATTTTTAGGAGGTTCTTGACCCCCGTCGTTACACTGTACATCCTAGCTTCAGAAATTAAACTAGGTCAGAAATAAAAACTAAAATAAATAAGCTATCTAGAACGCTATACCGCCGACGGTATGAATGAAGCCGCCGGCGACATCACTGATGCCGCTGGCGGTTTCATTTATATAGGCATGCTGAATGATATTCTGAGAACCATAAAGAAAGGGTCATGCAAGCAAATAGAGCCGTTGGGGATAAATAAAGCCCCTAGAGGTATCACTGATGCCGCTAGCAACGTGAGTGATACCGCCGCCAGCTTTATCTATCTCCAACAGCTTCACTTTCTTACAGCTGCAGCAGTTAACCATCGAAAAGTGATCGAAAACCCAAAACTAACCACAAAATAGTGAGTAATCACAATAAAAGACTAAAATAAAAGCCAAAGAGCTATGAGACTCATAATTTTTACCTCAGGGCCGTGAATCCACCTCTTTGTGATCCCAATGACACCTCCGGGGAGCTCAAGTGATGATTTGGTTGGTAAATGGGGGATTTAAGTCTCTAAATCCTATTTTTGGTGATTCTAAACCTAAAAATCTACTTAAATATCAGGGATTTTAGTTAAGAAAAACCAAGAAAAATGGATTGAATCCTCTTTTCTTACCTTTTCTATACTTTATCCCACTAGAACTAGCTAAAATTACTTAAAATCTCTATTAGATTTCATGTATGAAATTTGGAACCCTTATTTCAGCTAAAATAGCTGCTTATATAGGATAAAATTTGATGGAAATTGACTTTGATTAATTATCCAGTGGGTATCGAGCTAATTTGTGTAAAAAGGTTTCTGCCTGCAGAAATTAGGCTGGTAGTTGCACAGATGATACTGCTGGCGGTATCACTGATGCCGATGGGCGGCATCAACCTCTGCCAGGTTTGAAAAGTAAGCATGGCCTAGCCTAAAAAGGTGAAAAGGTGGGTTAAATCCACCTAAAAATGTGTTTTAACGGAATTAATTTGAATAATTAGGGTTTATTTAACTTTTTATGGGTAGTTAGGACAAACAATTTTTCGGTGCATATCATCAGTTTGATCTACCATCGGACGCGTTATCGGACACGTCGAGCTGAAATTTTCCAAAAATAAAATTCATAGAGAATTTTTATCGGTAAAAAAAATTCTAAAATGAATTTTTATCATGAGGAATAAAATCAAGTATACCTCATCATCGTCTCACAAGAGGGACTGTAAAATCTCGTGGTCACAGGCTGCCACTCTGGGGATCAACTGCCATATATTAGTATGATCGTATGAAAATAGCAAGGGCTTAGAAATTGTACCTGATGGATGGTGGTCTGGACTTGGAGGACAACAAGATTTCGATTCCGTTAGTACCTCCATTAGGCGCTTGGTAGGCTGGACTCGAAGGGTGACTGGATTCTGGCTCTATCAAGACCTTCATTTGAGGATTGCTTTGCCCCTTGGTTGGGATTGGGCTTTGAATTTTACCAAGACTGGGCTTAGGATTTCAGGTTTACCAAGCGGGCCTTGGGCTTTCAGGTGTGCCAAGAGGGGGTTGGGCATTCAGGTTTGCCAAGCGGGGCTTGGGCTTTCAGGTGTACCATGCAGGGCTTGGGCTTTTAGGTTTGCCAAGTTAGGCTTGGGCTTTCAGGTTTACCATGCGAGGCTTGGGCTTTTAGGTGTACCAAGCGGGGTTTGGGCTTTCAGGTTTGCCAAGCGGGGCTTGGGCTTTCAGGTTTGCCAAGTGGGGCTTGGGTTTTCAGGTTTGCCAAGTAATGCTTAGGATTTCAGGTGTGCCAAGCGGGGCTTGGGCTTTTAGGTTATATCTGCAAAGAGTGATAAGTGAAACAAGATTAGATAGGCTTTTAAATAACATTCTTACTGCTTGATCACTTTTGTGAAACAAAAATATTTTTATCCCTTCGATCAATAGTAAAAATGTGATAATTAAAAATACTATGGTTTTAGAAATCATGAAATGCCAAGGGTTTGAGTCAAGATTTCATCGAGTTATTGAAAAGTTGTCTAAAACAGCCCTGAAGAATTTGATGCCGCTGGCAACTTGGGGTGATGCCATTGGCGGTTTAATTGATACCATTGGTAGTATGAGGTGCCATGTGGCATCTTTGATGAGCTAAAGAAATTCAAAATTGCCTCTAGTGAGAGTGAGGCCACTGACGGCTTGGTTGATGTTGCCGGCAACATGAGTTGATACTACCGGTGACATGAAGTGGCAGTTTCTGACTCCTCAAATTTTATGCTTGTGATTAATACGAATTGAAACACTCTTTTTTACTATTTTGACAATAGTAGTTCCAAATCAGTTTCTCCTATCCCTCAAAATCTTCAAACTCCCCTATATCTCCTCCCCTTCACTCTCAATCATGTTGAAGAAAGTATGTGGAAGAAAATACACAAGTATGAGGCCCAAAAATCTACCTGATTCTTCTGTCAAGGGGTTGAAAGTTTGCCCAGTTCACGTTGCTTACGGTTTAATTGAAAGTTTGCCCAGTTCACGTTGCTTACAGTTTAAAGAAAATCGATGAGATGTACGGCTACAAGATTACTTCACCCATAATAAATTTGACCCCTAAGAAGAAGAAGCACCTCTGCTACGTCTAGGTAATCCTATTCTTTGTTTTTGTTAAGTTTTGATTTTGGCCTTGGGCTCAAAATTTTGCCACGATAGGGGTTATAAGCATGAAATGGAAAGTATAGAAATTGATATTGCATGCCATAGGTTCAATTTTTACTGTTTTTGTGCTTTGGGTTTGATTCATTGCATTTTTTGTGAGTTTGGTGCGATTTTGGGTAAAATTGGATTCTGTCTATGAAAATTGAAGCCACCAGTGGCTTCACTCATACCGCCAGCAGCTTGAGGCCTTACAGAAAGGCCTAAAATCCTTCCATATCGCTGCTGGAATAAAGCAATATCGTCGATGACATCATTCATACTGCTAGCTGTATGGTAGATATCACTGGTAGTATCACTGCTCCAGCAGTGATATCAGCCAGGTCCAGCAGTAGTAGAAAAGAAAATAAACTATCGTAAACTTATTAGTTTATTTCTTTCTATTTTTACAGCCACACGAGCTTGCTTGCATATGGGTCATGGGGACCATAGATGAATGGTGGCAACATATTAAGGATAAAGACCCTAAGCTTACGGCCGCCATTGATGATGCTGGTTTTGGAGATATAGCCCGTGCTATGCCCATACTAGTGCCAAAACTTTCCCATTTGGCCCTAACTGCTTTGACTAAGAAATGGTCCGAGACTGCCCATACCTTCCATTTCACTTTTGATGAGGTGTCCATCACTCCTTCGGACGTGGTAGAGATGATCAGGCTCCCACGGATGGATCACATCATCCATTTTGACGTGTATATAGAGAAGTACTATCTTAAAAAGCCTGCGACAAAGGGGGTGACATCTCTCTTTAGTTTAAAACCCCTATCGGGGAGGTTGTCATATGGAGAGCTCCAAAAGCAATAGATGGTAGTTAGGGTAGTCCCTAAGATGAAGCGGGATGCCTGTGTCTGCTCCTTCATTATTTCATTGCTGACCGTGCTATTCTTCCCGATCACTAGTAGCAAGATCAACTATGGGTTGATCTCCGTGGTTAAGGATGTTAAGACCATCAAGGCGAAGAACTGGCCTAGGGCCATTCTGGCAGAGATTTACCATGGGCTGGACGCTGGTGCAAGGAAGAAGGGCAAGGTCCTTCGGCTTAGTCATTTGCTTGTATAGGTATACCTTTTCCAAAAGCATTTTATTATCCTCTTTTATGCCTTATTCATTTATCTACTTTTCTTCTTTTGGATGTTTTAGATAGATTAATTGGTACTTGTGCAGGTTTGGACCTTCGAGCACCAGATTCTCCCACCGGTCAAGTTCAAGACTACTGTGTTGGCTGGTTCTTACTTCCTTGCTCATTGGTGCGGGGTTCTTGAGGGACTTGGCAAGTACCCCACTAGCTACATGGAGTCATTAAGGGGCCTACAGGTGAGCTTGGTATGCAATCTTTTTAATCCTTGCCCCTGTTTTACACTTAAATAAAACATTAGTAGACAAAATGTGTTTATAAATTTACATTGTGCTTACATTGATTGTTTGTATTATTTGGTCAGGTTATCCGCGATCCATTTAATGCAGTGTCTAACCTCATGGATGTAGCTGCTATCTGCAAGGATATGGATGATCAGCGGTTTATGACAGAGTGCCCTATATTCCTTGAGTGGTACTTACGAGAGCGGGTAGGAAGCTGGAGAGATGTCCCTCCCCTCTGCTAGGCCGGTGCTTTTGGCACCTCTCACTGGTCTATAGTGGCCTCACTTGTTATCACTGCCAAGGCTGACAAAGCCACCTATTTAGAGGGTAACGATCGAGTTACGAAGAGCATCCTTGGTTCTTATGAAAATCACCAGCAACGCCTACTTCCCATGTGCCTGCGCATCCACCGAAATGATACGATCAAGTATCATTTGGAGAAGAAGAAGGAGGAGCAGAAATAACAAATTAAGGGTATTGTGAGTAGCGATGAGGAAGAGGAGGAGTAAGAGGTCGCCAGTAAGGATGATCTCGAGAGGGAGGATGAGGTTGGCGAGGATGCGCCGGCAGTTCATGAGGAGCACCACTCTCCTGATGTAAGACTATGTCTGATTACATAAATATGTCAATTATTGGTCCAAACTGGTTGCTAATGCTTGGCCTTATGATGTTTTTGTTTATTTTGCAGCCACCTCCGAGGAAGAGGAACCGGTACAAGAGCAGCGGAGTATGAGGTCGGAGTAGGCCAGAGGATATTGGTATAGTACCAGGCCACTTCTCGACTACTTTGGAGGAGTCCTTCCTCCTCATGGGCCCGAATGGCGAGTTCAACATACGACATATAACCGCGAGTGCTCACTCCATGGATTTTATACCTCCAAACACTACTCATGTAAGCTTAGCAAAAATTTGATTCTGATCCTTTATGTGATTTATCCTTTAGGACTGACCTTTGATTGCCCCTTTTTTTTGGATTTTTCATGTTACGCGCAGGGAGGTATAGAGAATAGCCGGGAATGCCTTCGCACTTCGGGATACTTTAGTTTCCCAGGCCCTTCTCGCCAAGGTAAATGCATGTTTAAATGATTTTATAATTATTAAAAATGCATGGACAGATGTTATGAATGATGTGTATTAGTTTTGTGGTTTTGTAGGGATTCATGACCATGACACTCTCCAATGCCCAATTGATTGAGACCTCAAACCAGGAGCTTAGGCGATGGGTTAGTGAGCTATAGCAGCTGCTGGATGCTACTATGCACTAGAGGAGAAGCAAGCAAAACATGGACCGTGCAACCTCAGCTGAGCCCAGTTATAGAGGGAGGAAGGTGACAGCTGGTTAGCATCCTGGTGCTACGCCTGCTAAATCCAGTAGTATCCCGATGTCAGAGGATAGAGAGGAGGGTGGGGATTTTATTAACCGCTTTCTGGTGGATGAGCTAGAGTATTCATCACACCCGAGGGATGGTGGTGGGATGCTTTAGCCTTATTTTATTTTGCTTTTTCTGCGTTAACTACTTGTACCTATATTACATTAGGTAGGTTTGAATAATTAGGGTTTGATTTTGGATTTTGGATTTTTGGATGATTTTGGTTAGGATTAGGATTTGGATGTTTTGGAATATTTACACCTTTGGGCCTTTGCCTTAAATAAGATTTGAATTTTATGCTTGAATATGTTCTGGAAATGGATTACAGGGTTTTTATAGGTTATAGACAAGTTTTGTTTGGCTAAAATAGGCCTGTAATTTTCTAGAAATAACTTCATACCACCGGCGGCATGGCTGATATTGCCATCTATATGAAAATCCAATCTGCTAAATAATATAGACAAAGTTGCCTACAACCCATACTACCGGCGGCTTGACTCCATACCGCCCAACACTCAATTTATACCACCGGCGACATTGGCAAAATCGCCGGCGGCATTATAAACCCAGAAACTCAGATTCAACGATTTTCTCAAATTCAAGCATGGCAAACTAAAATCAGCACCTACAGGGTTTCTAGGAAAGCCTGGGAAATGCATATTGGAAGAAGCTATAAAAATTTGGGCTATAGGGCTTTTGATACGTTGCGGTGTGGCCCGCTAGTCCTGAATTCCTTCGCGCGACATTGACTTTCTGGGATCTGATGGTTCATGTATTCTAATTTTCCTCATTCGAGCTATGCCCCCTATTTGAGGAGTTCCATACCATATTGCGGGTCCCATGCCCTAAGCGCTTGTCCCTGGCAATCCTGGAGTATTGCTTTGGTATGGATGGCGTGTTAAGAGCATGTTGGAATCTAGACTCCGTGGACCCATTTTTATCCTGATTATTTGACTAGCCCAGATTTCAGCTTAGTGTTATGTTAGAGTGGTGTCGAGGGGCCCCTAAATCTCATGTTGCTTGGCCTTCTATGGTTGCGCTATTGTTTATGTGAGAGTTTATGTACGGAGTGGGCCCGACCACCCCATTCAAGCTGATTTCACTTATCGGACCTATGTCAGTAGGGGCTTCCCCTATAGCCTTAGTTTAGCAAAGACGCTGCTAAACATAGAATACGCTTCTGCCAACCTGACTCTCATCGGTGACAATCTTACATTGCTGCAGGTATTATTTCCCCCCCATTTTATAAATTGTTTACTTCTTCCTGCCCTTGTCTGAAATCAGTTTATACGTATGGTTGATAGATAAGCTGAAGCTAAAGGAGGCACCGTAGGGGAACCCAAAGAAGTACTTACCTATCCATTTGAGGGAAAGGGGGCTTATGCGATCAGATTTCGATCAATTGACATTTGACAAATGGATGCCTATTTTGAGGGGGTATACAGATTCAAAGATACAGTGGGTTAGCCCATGGTGGAGGATTTGAGATGTAGTTGTGGAGTCTTGGGGATCCTGTGTTCAGTTGTTAGGCCTATAGAGGATTACGTGCTATGCCCCATATAGGTTGTGCAGTCAGTACGGCAAGTGATAGGGAGTTTCGATGAAGCTACCTGAGAACCATAGCTGGGTGTACAAGGCTAGGTGGGTAGACCAAATTCGAAATAAGTGGGCTAGGGTGGCCATATTTGAGACTCTAGATTATGCACATGTGGAGACCATTAAGGCTGATATACATTACAAAGGATGGCTCGCTGAGATTAGATGCCTAATAACTCAATCCGAGTGATCATGGGCCCGCTTTGAGGGTGAGCAAGCTGAGCAGGGACACGGCCCCTTTCCACTACCACCTTACGGAGGATTTCTAGATATTATGATAATGATGCAGGGAGTTCGGCTTGAGCGGTGCCTTTATTAGTTCTATCTTTTGCATATGCTAGTCATGGTGACAGACCTATCAAAATTTATTTCATTACATGTCTTTTCATTTGGTTCTAATTTTTGCATAGACCACCCCTAGGGGTTTTCAATCTATCGAACCTATTCTTAATTTTTGCCTGGACCACCCTTTTTGGTTTTTCAGTCTAGTAGACTTTTTCTAACTTTTGCATAGACCTTGCTCTTTTCAGTCTATCAGAATTATTTTTATTTATTGGGCGTTGATTTAGAATAATGTGAACTCTCCATTCTGTTTACTTGAGCTATTTTGACCATATGGATACAAAATTCACATAAACATAAGCATTCAAAATTCAGCAAATAGATACTTTCATTAAGTAAAGCAAAACAAAGTACCTGATGTTCGGTAAACATTCCCATTAATTTAACTCCCGGTGCCAACTAGCCTAGATCGATTTTCTAGAAATCACCCTCTCTTTGCTCACTTACCCTAATTTTTTCCTAGATCATCCTTTTTGAGTTTTCAATCTACTGGGTTCATCAAATCCCCTAATTTTTGCACGATTAGTTTTCAGAATACCGATCGTCAGGCGTTACCCTAATTTTTGCCTGATCAGTAAAGGATCCAAAGGCGGGGGATTTTTATATCTATCTTTTTGTGTTGTTTTTTTTATGATTTATTTCTTTTGGATTAGATGTGATAGCGCTTAAGCCTGTCCTGGTTCATAGGGTTCACAAATTCATTCCCATCCATATCTATGAGCTTAGCTGCCCTTTACTAAGTATTTTCTTGATCACATACGATCCTTCCCAGTTAGGCCTGAATTTGCCCCTTGCATCCGTAGTGGAAGGTTTCAGATGCTTATGGACCAGGTCTCCAGCTTTCAGGGGAAACTTCTAGTGCCTAACCCTGCTATTATAAGCTCAAGCCATACACTACTTATTCATTTAGAGATTATCTAGGGCTCTCAGTCTCTGCTCGTCCATCATGTTCAGCTGCTCAAACCTTGTTTAGGTCCATTCAGATTCTTTCAATTTAGAGTGAGCTTACTTGAGTTTCAATTGGCAAAACGCTTCCATTCTATAGACCAGGGAGGATAGAGTTTGATCCATTGGGGTGCGAACACTTGTGCGATATCCCCAAATGGAAAAAGGTAGCTTGTCTGCCCAATCCCTGTAACCTGCTACCATCTTAGAAAGGATCTTCTTTATCAATTTATTAGCTACCTCAACAGCACCATTAGCTTGTGGTCTATACGGAAAAGATCTTTAGTGCTTAATCCCGTATTTCTCAATCAGATCGGCGGTTGCTCCTTGAAATTGTATCCCATTATCTAAGACTATATGGTGCGGAAGTCCATTCCGGGCAAAAATATGATTCTCTATGAACTTGGCCATCTTCTTGGCGGTGACATTGGTTAGGTTTTAGCCTACCCATTTCGAGCAATAGTCAACTACTACCATGATGAATCTGTGCTCGTTTGTTGATGGAGGATGAATGTCATCGATTATGTCTGTACCCCACACTGAGAATGGCCAAGGAGTAGATAAATGATGGAGTTTGGTGGGTGGCAGATGTTGCATATCCCTATAAATCTGGCATTGGTAGCACCGTTTGACTTGAGTGATGCAATCAGCCATTAAAGTGAGCTAGAAATATTCCAAACACTTAATCTTCTTTGTCAGAGCGAGACCATACATATGAGGACCACAATCACCGATATGGACTTGATCAATCACAGTCTGAGCCTTTGATTCGGTTAAGCAATGAAGTAGTAAACTATCACTAGTGCACTTGAATAGATAGTTATCAATGATTCAGACCTAAACGATGAGCCGTTGTAGAGTGAAACAGTCTGAGTCAGAGGAATCCAGAGGATATTATGTAATTTGGAGAAATAGGATGATGTCAGAGTACCAACAGGGTTGGGTTGAGATGGTGAGGGCCTGTGGAACCTGCTGAGCATGGTAGGTGGTCTTAGTAGACAATAGAACCAACGGACGGATAGGCTACTATTAGGGTCCTTCCCATAAAGAGGATAAGGTAGCAAGAGAGTCAGCCATTTGGTTCTCATCCCGAGGTACATGGCGATACAAATAGGAAGTGAACTTCTCAGATAAACCTCGAATCGCCTCGATATAAGGACGAAGAGTGTCTTCCTTAATTTACCAATCCCTAAAAACCTGGCGGATTACAAGAGCCGAGTCCCCGATAATAGATACTATATGGGCCCCGACTTGGAGGAGAGCTTCAAGACTGAACATACATGCTTCATATTTAGCGCCATTGTTGGTAATGGAAAACTCTAAGCATTTGGACAATGGGAGGATTTCATTATCCGGTGTGACTATGATAATTCCAAGGCCTGCTCCCCCTCGGTTTACAACACCATTAAAATACATAGTCCACACACACTCGAGGATGATAACGATTGTGAGCTGTTCATCGGGAAAGTCCAAGTTCTCCATATAATCGAAGTCAAGAGCTTGATTAGCCAAGAATTCTGCCACGGCCCACCCCTTAGTAACTTTCTTCATCATATAATAAATGTCGAACTCGGAGAGAAGTATCAACCATCAGGAGATTTTGCCAGCCAACGTAGGGGACTGACAGAGATACTTCATTGGGTCAATCTTGGCCACAGCTTAGACTCTATAGGAATTGAAATAGTGTACAATTTCTTAGTGAGCTAAACCATGGTGGTGCAAGTTTTCTCCATAATTGAGTATTGGGTTTCATAATCCAACAACTTCTTACTTAAGTAGTAGATGGCATGCTCCCATTTATCATCATGTTCCTGGACAAGCATTGCCCCTACAGAAGACTCTTTGATAGCTAGGTATAGGATTAAAGGTTTCCCAGGGATGGGGGGTTTTAGAATGGGTGGGTCAACAAGATAAGCTTTGATTTTTTCAAACACCACTTGGAACTGATCATTCCATACCACTAGTTGTTGCTTTCTTAATAGTTTAAAGATAGGTTCGTACACGGTAGTGAGGAGAATGATGAACCGACTGACATACTGTAAGGACCCCAAAAATGATTGGACTTCTTTTTCTTTTTTTGGTGGAGGCATATCTCTGATGGCTTTAGCCTTATCGGGATCCATTTTGATTCCTTTCTGACTAACCACATGTCCCAGTAATTTACCTGAAGTAACCCCAAACACACATTTCTTTGGATTTAGGCAAAGATTATACTTCTCGATATGAGTCATGAATTTGTCAAGAATAGCAGGGTGTTCTTCTCGGGTAGAAGATTTCACAATCATATCATCCATATATACCTCCACTTCTTTATGGATCATGTCATGCAAGAGGGTAGTTACGGCGCACTTATAAGTGGCCCCAACATTCTATAACCTAAAAAACATTACTTTGTAGAAATAAACTGCCCATACTGTAATAAACGCCATGTTAACCTTATCGATGATATCCCCTAAAATGTGATTGTAACCCAAGAATCTATCCATAAAGGAGTATATGGCTACCCTAGTGGCACTGTCAACCAGATCATCAAAGTGAGGAAGTGGGAAGTCCTCTTTAGGTAAAGCTTAATTGAGATCCCATAAGTCAACACAAACTCGAACCCTACCATCTTTCTATAGAACCAGAATGTTGTTGGACAACCAAGTTGGGTATTCCACAACTTTGACAAAGCGAGCCTCAATTAATCTTGAAACATCTACCTTAACCTGATCTACCCATTCTAGTCTTAATCGATAGAGCTTCTGCTTGACAGGTCTGAACTTAGGATCGGTTCGAATTCTATGCTCGGCGATGTGATGATCAACCCAAGGCATATCTTTATATGACCAGGCAAAAGCGTTAACATGTCTTTTAAGCAATTTTATTATCGCACTTTTTTCTTCGGGAGTTAAGTCGGTTGAAATGGTTACCATCTTAGGGTCGTCATCAATAATTAGGTTGATTTCATTTAGAGAAGTATCACTAATCCTGAAAACATTATGTGTATGGTTATGTGAATGCATGGATCCATTAGGAAAAATATCAAACAAGTAAGCAAAACGAGAGTCATTCATTCAATTAAAAGCCTTATAGGCGACATTGTTTGCATTAAATACATAAAAAATTTTGAAAATTAAATCATCCATAGTTTCCTCCTCCATAGTCGGAGGGGCTTCAGTGGCGATGTCAGCTGCAGGTGGAGCATCCTCTGTAGTCTTCATCAGAATGGCATCCAAGTCACGTTCTAGAGCCATCTTCTGATCGACAGTGAGTGGTGGTTCCTAGGATAGGTCAGCTTTCTTGGTTAGGGCCCATGCGAGCTTCTTCAAGATCTCGGTCACGGAATCCTCTTACCTAATTCTCTCACCCTTTAAACCCTTCTCCATCAGAAGTGCCATAGCCTTGGTCTTGGTAGCCATAACGTCTTCAACTTCGGGATCGATGGGCTCTTCATCACTTCCCCCGGACTCATTCGTTGTATGCATCTTTCCCTTTCCTTTGACCTTATCAGAAATGATGTTGATAGGCATAACAGGTTCAGTGGGTTGAAGTTCAGCATAAATAACCATGAAGCCGACTTTAAAGTCATAAACAACCTTGAAGACCTCAAAACTAGGCCACATCTTCCTATTATACTCGACACGTTCAACTTCTCCCTTATAAGGCCTTTTGCCTAGAATTTTGCAGACAGTCACCATGCGATAGTAGCCCATAGGAACACGACGATAGGTCTTTCTAGGCTTATACCCTAATCCTGCACTACGAACAAGTACCTTTAATTATAAAGCCTCGATACTTCCTTGCTTATATATTCTACAGCCACCCTTTCTAGACTTAAAACTAGCACGCTTTATCAGTTTCCCTATACTAGAGTGGTGATAACTGTGCCAAATAGGAGGCAGTTTCTCAGTCTTACAAATCATAGCAACATGAAGACCTTCCTCCAATTTAGCTTCGACTTCCATAACAGCCACGACAGAAGTGGGGTCAGCCTTGATAGTTACCAACCTATTCTCATGAATGAATTTGATTTTCTAATGGTGAGTGGAGAGAACTGCACCCAAGGCATGGAGCCAAGGTCAACCCAATAATAAAGAGTGGGTAATACGAATGTCAAGCATGGTGAACCGCACTTTGCTCGTAACACCTCCAACAATGACTTCTGCTTCAAAGGCCCCAATCACACTATGTTTTGAATCATTATAAGCACGAATAACGGTGTTGGATTTCCCAAGAATTTCTTCTAATAGGCCCAAGTGAGGAAGGAATTTTAGGGGACAGAGATTCAGGGTGGAGCTATCATCTACCATGACATAGGGTATGGTCTTATCGAGGATTTTGATTTGGATGAACAAGGCCCTATTATGATACCTAGCCTCAAGTGGGAGATCAAAATGGTCAAATACAATATGCGGTCCCTTCTTTGGAGAAATAGCTTATTCGATCCTAGCACACATCCCAACTATAGAAGTGGTCGGAGTGGCTTCGAGATAGAGCAGTCACTTAATCAAACCTCTACGATGCCCATCAGAATCAATAACCAATTGCGAGATGCTATAATGAGCTTGGGTGTTCTTGAGTTGAGTAATGAGAGGATTAACCTCGAGGCTGGTCAGAATAGGAGGAGGTGGAGAAAGAGGCCTTGCAGTGGTGCCTACACTCCTAGGGACTGGGTCCTTATCCAGATGGAGACAACAATCCTCCGGTTGATAGACGCGACCACTCCGAGTAATGTTGATAATATTATCAAGCAGGATACTTTAAATGGCTCATGTTTCAAAAAGATAGGGCGGTTCATATGGGTTCGAATTCAGGTCAAGAAATTCATACCCATCCATAATAAAAAGCTCATTCTGGTCAACCCTGAATAGTTCATTTGACTTTTCATTGGCAGGTGAATCAACCTTAAATAGTTAAACGCTCGCCGCATTGGATACTTTGACTACTCCATCATCTTCATCGGAATAGTCTTCCTTTAAAACAAAGGAATCAACACTAAACAATGATTTTTTCTTAATTTTCATCCTTTTATCAACAAAAGGCTGAGTTTGACGGTTTTCTTTCTTAGGTGAAGTCAGGTCAACTTCCGTACCTAAACCTAATTAACCCCTAGATTAGCTTGGCTAATTAGATCAAAGACTTAATTGGATGGGAGACCAGAACCGCTAACCAGAACTGAGTTACCGCTCCTTGGCCCATGATTAAGGAGATAAAAAACTGTGGCTTTAGGTAAGCTGGAATGGATCATTCCCACTTTATTCCCAAAAGTTGACTAAGGGTTATTCATGGTGCTCGAGGCTTTATCAGGTTCAATAATCTTTCCTTCACTAACAAGACGCTGGATAGCTGAGAGCATGGCCTTGCATTTGTTAGTTTGATGACCCACCTGAACGTAGTAATTACAAAAAAATTTCTTATCCTCGAGTTTGGGTGGTTTGTACTCTTGAAGGGAGTGGATATATCTTGCTTCCCTCAAATGGTTAAAAATAACCTAGAGAGGGAGCTTGTATGGATTGGCCAAAAAGGAGGATGAGGATGCTAGACTACGATAACCACCGACAGAGCTTGAGTGATGCCAAAGGTGCAGTAGGGGCTTGAGAAACTACCTGAACAGCAGCCGGGGCTTTGCGTTTAGCAGGTGCTAGAGCTGCGGGCTGAGTATCAGTGTTCGTTCTAAACCAGGGCTTTCATGTCTTTTATGCTTTTTTACGCTCTACCTCACGCTCAATTTTTTTAGCTTTCTCAAACACAACCTTTTAAGAGAGGAATGAATCAGTAGCCATTTCTTTGTGGAAAAGAGGAAGGGAGCCCTCTAGGAGCTTAACAATCATCTTCTCATGGCTTAGCTTAGATTTCATCAGAAATTAAGTTGACATCCACCAGTTAAAGTATTGCTTAAAGGTTTCAGAAGGTAGTTGGCGGACCCCATCAAGGCGTTGGAGGGTTGTTTCCATCATGGTGTTAAAACTATAGTGCACTTTCAAAGCCTCATAAAGAAGTTTCCAATCAGTGACAATGTGCTGCGGTGAAGTATAATACCATTCAAGAGCAGGGCCCCAAAGGGAACAAGGAAACATTTCAGCAAGTACTTTATCACTTAATTTCTTTACGTGAATCACTCTTTTATACTTGATAATATGAGAAGTAGGGGCACCAGACCCATCATAATGCGCCATATTCGGTATAGTGAAATTATAGGGGACCCAATCCTCTCCTCTCTCCGGTTCCTTAGCAACTATCAAATGGTTGATATAAGCCTGAATATCTGGTGTCACACCCTATTTTTGAGTGACCTGGTCACTGATCAGGTGGTGAGTGAAAGCTACGGCCTCAGTGGTCATGCCTAGAGGCTGCGTGACCTGGTCTTGGTTGGTTTGAGAGGCCATCATCTGGAGAACAAAACAGCTACTTTAGGTGTCATGCCTGAAGGCTGCAAGACCTGGTCAAGGTTCAGGATTAGTGGAGATGGTGGTGGAATGTCAAAGCGAGGACGAGCAATTAGTTGGCTACTGAAAGGATTCTAGGGGTAGCTAGTGCCTATGGGGTTATAACAAATTAAGGGGGAGTAAAATATGGTAGAGGTTGGATTAGTCAGCTGGAAGAAGTTGAAAACTCATGAGTGAATACAGGCGGAACCGAGCTCTGAGCTAAAGGTCTCGGATTATAAGGAACAATCGACAGGGTTGTTGAGGTTTGTAAAAAGGCAGACATTTTCCCAAACTGAAATGGGCTTGCTATAGGTAGAGTTGAGAGTGTTGGGTGAAAATAGGTGCAACGGGTCTTGTCCCTACCGAACCGGCCAACATCTGTACTAAACTGTTCGGGGCTTGCATATCAGACTTAGAGACTTGGTTAGAGTTCTTATCCTTAAGGGCTTGCTTGCTGGCTACCTGGACAGTGGTTTGTATAGAGGCTTAGAATACATCTGAATTTAGAAATTGAGCCATAGCACCGGTGAAGTCAAAATTGGGAGGTGGTTGAGGTCTTGCTCCCGAGGTTGGAGTAGGGCCTACTTGCTCCCCAAGTGGAGGAGGGTTTCCATTATTGTTTGGGAAAGACATGGTTGGCTAAGAGGAATTCTAACCTGCCCGAATATTCTCTGAATTTGACTCTCCACTGGAATTAATAAATGGAACCCCTTCGACTTCCGTGGTGACTACCGTGGTGAGAGAATGATAAATCAGACGGTGCTCAGGCCTTTTCCAAACTAGGGTGCGACGATAGCTTTGCCTCCTACTAGCTGAAACTATAGGCAGCGAATCAGATCATGCAAGGATTATGTGATGCCATGGATGGGGTGAATGACCTTTATCTAATAATCGATGCATGTTATGTATGGCTGCATGTAAACATGGTTAGCGATGATGTAGTGGCTTATCCTTCCAACATACGTAGGACGTTCGCACCCCTCGTCATGCATAGTGATATGCCATGACTCAATGGGGGTACAAAAGAAGTCCTACGGATGTTGCTAAACATCTTTCATGAATAGAGATTGGTAAGGGTAAGTTGATTGATGTTAGGCTCTTGAAGCCAATGCATGGGCAATGCATGAGCACGTAGCACATAGCATACAAAACTTCCCACATCCGACCTTATGACTCCCGCACAATGCCTCTTTGAAAAGGGTGGAGGTTAGCTTCTTCATCGAAAATGGTGAAGAAGTGAGTCCCAATTATTTTTTTAATTATTTTGGTAGTCCTAAGGGAATGAAGTGCTAAGGTTTTTTTTCTAGCGCAGCTTTCGTATAGGGTTGTTGATGTAGAAGGTTCTCGTTTACCTTTATTCCATGTTACTCAACCACTCCATAAATAGGTGTGATCATAGGAGTTCACATGTTGGTTGAAATGAGTGATCCATCCATTAGGCATCCTTAATTCCAAACAGGGCATAAGTGATACTTTTGTGAGCTTCTCGGGTTAAAGGGGCATCCTAATATTACCGAACTATCTACACGCTTAAGGATAAATTATTATAAAAAATGGAGTTTTAACTTGGCCAATGATTTCAATACATCATCTAAATCTTTTAAACTTACTGAAAATTTTAAGTTTCAAGTTTAAAAAGATTGGTCCCCAACAGAGTCGCCACTGTAAGCGGATGACATTTTGGACGGGCTGCGAAGCCGGGATGATGGACCAGTCTCCTAAAAAATAATGGATGCGATGATGATTGTGAAAATGGTTTTATGTATTTTAATATTCAAAAGATACGAGATCGAAATCCCATACTTAAATAGAGTCGCCACCCGGTTCAGCTCAACCAGGAAATTTTGGTATGATTTTCCCACCAGGTGGTAGACCATACCTTAAGTAGAGATTTTGAGTTCGAATAATGTTATCTTTTTTACATTGGCCAAGTTAAAAGATTTCATTCTTTCTTAATCGGTTTTAATCTGCCCTATTTATTGTGTTTTCAGTTTATATTGTTAGCACATTATCAATCATTCAAAGTGGTAAAATAAATAAATTATTACACTAATCCCAAATAAAATGCGGAAATTAAAGAATAATTACAAGGCTTTCCAAATCCTATACATGTGTCTATACAATAAGTGAGATAGCCGAAGGCCTAACATATAAATCTACATGCACAAAAATAGTTAGCACAAATACGGCACATTGTATGATGTATATCACGTAACATGCATAGTTAGTAGACCAAAAAAGACCCTAGTTATCGTGAACATGGCAAATTTATTTTACGACTTATGAAGCCCGGTTGGATGGCTAAATATGGTATTTGAACGGCGTTTGCAGGAAAATTTTTGTTTTATCTATACATTAGACTCGATTGTTATTTTAACCGAATTATTAGTGAAAATCCCACATGTTATGGGTTGAGGTCTATTTTTAGGAAGTTCAGGACCCCGGTTGTTACACTGTACATCCTAGCTTTGGAAATTAAACCAGGTCAGAAATAAAAATGAAAATAAACAAGCTGTCCAGAACCCGATACCGCCGGCGTTATGAAGCCGTCAGAGGCATCACTAATGCCACTGGCAATTTCATTTATGCAGGTAGGCTGTATGACATTTTGAGTACCATAAAGAAAGGGTCCTACAAGAAATAGAGCCGTTGTGGATAAATGAAGCCCCTAGTGATATCACTGATGTAGCTGGCGATATGAGAGATATCGCCAATGGCTTGAACTGTCTCTGGTGGCTTCAGTTTCTTACAGCAGCAATATTTAACGGTAAAAAATGATCAAAAAGCCAAAACTAAGCACAAAATAGCAAGTAATCACAACAAATGACTAAAATAAAAGCCAAAGAGCTATGAGACTCAGAATTTTTACCTCGGGCCCGTGAATCCACCTCTTCGTGGTTCCAATGACACCTTCGGGGAGCTCAAGTGATGATTTGGTTAGTAAATAGGGGATTTAAGTCTCTAAATCATAGTTTTGGGGATTCTAAACCTAAAAATCTACTTAAATATCAGGGAGTTCAGTTAAGAAAAACTAAGAAAAGTTGGATTTAATCCTCTTTTCTTACCTTTTCTATACTTTATCGCACTAGAACTAGCTAAAATTACTTAAAATCTCTGTTTGATTTCAAGTATGAACTGTGGAACCCTTAATTCAGCTGAAATGGCTGCTTATATAGGCTAAAATCCAGTGGAAATTGACTTTGATCAATTATCCGGCGGGTATCAAGCTAATTTCTACAAAAAGTTATCTACCTATGGAAATCAGGCCGGCGGCGGCATAGATGATACCTCCGGCAGTATCGCTGATGCTGGTAGCAGCATCAACCTCTGCTAGGTTTGAAAAGTAAGCATGGCATTGCCTAAAAAGGTGAAAAGGTGGGTCAAATCTGCCTAACAAGGTGTTTTAGCGAGTTTAATTTGAATAATTAGGGTTTATTGGACTTTTTATGGGTATTTAGGACTAAAATAATTTTTGGGTGCAAATCGTCGGATTGAGCTACCACCGAATGCATTATCGGACACGTCAAACTAAATTTTTTGAAAATAAAATTCGTAGAGAATTTTTTATCGGTAATAAAAATTCCAAAAAATAATTTTATTATGAGGAATAAAATTGGGTATATGTTATCATCGTCTCGTGAGAGGGACTATAAAAAGTTAAGGCCGTTAGGCGAGAGATATCAGCTAGAAAACCTATCACGACTAGTTGATAACATGAGTGAATCACTGGAGATAATTATCGTTCCTCGACTGTTTCCACTTTAAATTTCATTAGTGAAATGTTTGCATGTTGAACAATTTCATAAATACTCAAATGCATGTGCGAATTCATTTTGTAAAATGGCTAAATAAGCAAAACATTCAAACCACCATATGCATGAATCATCACAGTAATGTCCAATGCATAGCTAAGACAACAAAGTAGAATCAAAGAAATCAAGCTTTCAAATAGACAAATAGATCCAAAGTATTTCATCTTCTCTTATAAACTAGAGCAAGGTGAGAAAGGTGGAAGTCAACACCAAGTCTCCATCCAAAAGGAAAGAAAAAAAATGACGAGAGAAAGAAGAAGCCTATTGGATTGAAAACCTGAAAGGGCGATCTAGTAATTAAGGCGATTAGGTAGATCAAAAACCTGAAAGGGCGGTCTATGCAAAAGTTAGGATCAAGCAAACAAATCGCTCAATCTACATCAAATATCCAAACACTATTAATACTATATAGCATAATGCGGACCCGACCGGCCATAACCAAATGCTTCTTGAAGTACAACTCAAAACAAAGAAACTACAAGAAAGGCTCAGACAAGCATATCCAGTAAAGGGTGCATTCCCTTTGATTGGACAAAGGGGAAAATGCTAACTTAATGGATCATGCACTTGAAAAACTCATCTGATAGCAATAGCAATAAATGTTTAAAGTCATATGGTTATAAAAATACCAAATTCTACCTTCCCGACCCGGGATTAAACTATAGGACACAAAAACCTTAGATCCAACGAGATCTTCACCTCGGCACGTCATATTCAAACCTTAGATCCATCGAGATCTTTGCCTAGGCACATCATAGCCAAACCTTAGATCTAGTGAGATCTTCACCTAGGAACGTCATAGCCAAATCTTAGATCCAAAGACATATTCACAATACATACAATTAGACTTTAGAGCCAGTGAGATCTTTACCACAACCCGTCCAAGATATGAAGTGTTGTATCAATATATGCTAATGACATCATGTCTAGTTACGTTGATAACATGCAGTGTCATGTTTGGTTTTGTTGATGATGTGTAGTTTCATGTCAAGCTACTCTAATAACATGCAGTGTCATATAGTGCCATATCACATCATGTTTATGACATGTAGTGCCATGTCAGGATGTATATAGGAAATCATAATAGCAGTTCAATAGTGGCCGACAGTGCCACACTCCCAGATGAGACAACTAGTCAACAGTGGCTGACGGTGCCACACTCTCTAACGGGAAAACTGGTCAATGATGGCTGACAGTACCACACTCCCTAATGAGAAAACTAATCAATGGTGGCTGATAGTGCCACACTCCCTAATGAGAAAATGGATCGACAGTGGCAGAACCTGCCCAGCTCCTCATTGAGACAAACTGCTCAATGGTGGCAGACAGTACCTAACTCCTTAGTGAGACAAATTGCTCAATGGTGGCTGACAGTGCCACACTACCCATTGAGAAAATGGGTCAACAGTAGCTAATAATGCCTCCTCAAAGAGAAGGATAATTAGCAACATATGCAACGTCCTGGCTTTGACCAACACTAGAAGCAGGTATATTCTCTACTTACTCTTTGCATCATCTCAAAACCGTTTTAAAATTAGTGGACCAAATTTTGTAAAACTATAACACAAGTCACTAGGGGCACAAAAACTTTTGAAATTCTCTTAATTTTCATTTTCCATAGCGATTTTTTTCCTTTCATTACCTTATTTGATTTTCATTTTCATCCCCAGTAGGATTTTAACTTAAAAAGATTTGCGTCAACATTCTTGACCGAAAGGGCAAAAATTTTTGTTTTTGAAATTATCGATCAAGTAATGTCAACTCTTTGAAAAACCCTTGTATCCCTGTGACTTACCATACATGAAAGCACCTATTTTTTTCATCGCGCTCACTTCGTGTATGCAAAATTTCCCATACAATCGAAAGTTTTGAAACATGAGGGATAAAATATGAGCACAGTTCACCCGGCCTGATGATGATTAATACCTATTCGCATAGGTGTCTGAATGTCGAAAGTACTACGAATCGAATGACTCTTTCCTTGTCCAAAATCCCGTGAATAATCCCTAAAAATATCCAAAAGGAAAGAACCTCAAACAAGCAACAACCTGTCCAAACTTCTGCCTTCGACATAATTTTTTCCAGAACTCTAAATAAAATTTCCATTTGTCAAAAGTTAACTATAGCTGTTAGGAACCATCTGGCAAAATTTCAAAAAAAAATCTAACTATTGGATATCGATTGTTCTCATATGCGTCGTGACGTTCATTGCTGCTGACACATGTCGAGTCTAGCAATGACTTAGCAATCCGACAGACGTGTCAATCGACGGTCATCACATGCATCAATTGACGATTTTTAGACATGTGTTGAATCTAGCAGTTACTCAGCAAAGATACAACCACCCTAGATACGTCGATCAATGCTCCCAAGATGTGTCGATCGGCGTTGCCAAAATTCCTATAAAAAGAACGCAATCCCTACTCATTTTCAACAACTTCCAATGGTGAAGAATAAAAATTAATCGATTTTAAAAAACATACAAATGCAAGCCTTCCCCTCCTTAAAAATTCTTATAGTATCGAGCTTATACCCAAATTCCCTTCCTTTATCCCAAAACTATACTCAGGTATAAAACCCTTCCCTCGATAAGTTTCAGCTATAAACTGGCCTAGCCTTATTCCCTAAACACCATCCCAATAGTATAGTTCAATATCATCAATGAATTTTAGCTATAAACCTTCCTCATATTATCCTTTAAACACCAACTATACCTAGGTATAGTCCATTATCCTTGACGGGCTTTAGTTATAAACTCTCTCCGCAGATCCCAAGGTTCTCAACCCTAATATTTCAATCATTCGGTTCTAGTTCATATTAGCCTTCAGGACACTCGAAAGGTAACTGAGTGTAATTAGACTATATCCCACTTTTATTGCATTCATATTTATTTCATAAGCATTCATATTTATTAAATTGTCTGGAGCATCCAAGGCAGGGGAATCCATCACCCAGGTATAAACACTTATCCCTTCATTTTTAATTATTATTTATTCCTGAGTTTTACAAACAAAATTACATAGGAAAATTATTTGAATAAACTAATTAAACAAAAATATCTCAAATCAATTTTGTATGTAACTCCTAGAATGGCTGTACCATTATTTCCCGAAAGAGCTAAACTGGGTGGCGACTCTTATACTTTATAAAATAGGGCTTTTGACTCTATCTTAATTTACAAGTTTTCATGAAAAACAATTATCTATATGCTAGTCACTTGTGGGGTCCCACGATCCCTATAGCCAGGCATATAAAAAATGTAAAGGAGCCCCGCACTCGAACCACAGCGGCTCCCTGCATAAAAACTCGGGAGCCCATGCGCCCGTCACTGAAAAGTCTGCCTGCTCACACCATGGACAGTGACAAGTTTACCCGAGACTTAGAGACTACCAAGGATCAGGCTAACTTCATGGAGGAGCAGTTGCGGGTGGCTATTACAGAGCTAGATAAGATCCCATGACTAGATGTAGACTTGGAGAGGGTTAAGGGGAGATGGCTCTGGCTAGGGCTGAGGCAGAGGTGCTGTGGGCGCAGCTGGCCCGTATGACTGAGAGCAGGTGGACACCTAAGCCATCTTCTACATTGGAGGAGCCCACAGGTTATCAAATTGAGCCAGTAGTGACCCAAGCAGCTGGCATTAAGAAGGAGTTAGAATAGTAGGTTAAGATGACCGGTGCTCCTGTTAGGGGTGTTGTGGGAGGCTCAGGGATTGAAAAGCCTGGCTCTCTTACCGTAGAAACCGACAGGGTTGAGGACCACATGATGATTGATATGGCTGACTTGTGTGTAGACACTCAGGACTAGACTCAGAGTGTACCCTAAGGATAAGATTCTTCAGCAGCTTAGACTAGGATTGGTTTGACTTTCTTTTTGGACATTTGCTTTTTTAGCCCTGTGTGGCTTATTTTGATGTAAACCTGGATGTTATTTACATTGATACTTTCATTGCTTTATTTTGATACATGTTGAACTTTCCCTTTTTGAACTAAAACCACTGAATACTGTTGCTTGTAGACCTATCCTGCCCTTTAACATAACCAACAATAAAGACTGCTTCGAGTACACTTTGAGCAAGTGAGTTAACCATCGAACACTCGAAGTTCCTAATCACGATGAACTAACCCAATTTAGACTGACAAGTACTACCAAGGTTGGTTGATTTGAGATTAGCACTTCACATGGCACATACTATCGTGCAACCACACAGTGGTGGAACTAAGTTGGAGGAATCCCAACTGTGTAGCGCATAATGCAAATGATGTTTGAAAGTAAAAGAACAAGTGCAAAATATTGGCATTTTTAAAATTGAGTTCTGATTTTTGCATGGGCCATTCAGTGTGAGATAACCAATCAAACATTTTCTCTTCTTCATTTCTTTTTGTCCTAATTTTTCCTAAATTGTCCTTCGCGGCTCAATCCAACAAACTTTTTCTTTCCTTTTCTTTTGTCTTAATTTTTGCTTGGTTTGTCTTTAGCGGCTCAATCCATCGGACTTTTTCTATCTTTTTATTTTTTCATAATTTTTGCCCAAGTTGCCTTTCCAGGTTTTCCACCCGGTAGTCATTTTCCGACGTTTGCATAAACCTCATTTCTTTTATATCTTATTGGTATCTTTGTATTTTGTTGAATGATATACGTACAGTAAAGATAACAACAAAGAACACAAACTGAATAAAAAAACTGATGTTCACATACTTGCAATTATTTCACCTATAGATATACATGTATTTATAAGACCAAGATTCTTAGTAAATCATAAAATGCTCATTGATGAGATTAATTTGAGTACATAGGTAATGGTAATAGTTTTTAATGATTAACCCCTACTGCCTAATAGTCCTTTTATAGATTTTTTAGAAAGCAACTGGCATTTTTCTCTCAATGCCCTAACTTTGCCTACGTCGCCCTCTTTGGATTTTTAACTTAGCATGCTTATTTTTACGTTGGGGTGCCCTAATTTTTGCTTGATTAGTTTGTAGAGCACTAATCAGCGGGATGCACCCTAGTTTTTTCTCGAGTAGTAGAAGACCACTCACATGATTTATTTCTTTTATCCATTGTACTGCTTTTCTATGATTTATTTCTTTTGACCTAGATATGATAACGCTTAAGCCTGTCTTGATTCACTAGATTCATGAACTCATTTCCATTCTGTGAGCTTGAATCCTCCCTTGCCAAGGACTTTCTTGATCACAAATGGTCCTTCCCAATTAGGCCTTAACTTGCCCCTAGGATCGATGTTGACTTGGAGTAGCTGCTTGAGAACCAAACCTCTCATCTTAAGAGGGTGCTTCAGGTACCTGACTCTATTATTGTAAACTCGAGCCATAAGCTGCTGGTACATCTGTAGGTGGTCAAGTGCTTTGCGTCGCTTCTCTTAACTTTGATATGAAAGGAACATGTTCTTCTCTTCTATGAAAGAATAGATCATGTTATTATAGGGAACGTCGAGAGGGTCTTCTTCCTTTGGAACAAATGGAGAAAGAATTTCTGGAGGAATATTTGGGTAGAAATATAGGTTAAAGAAGGTTAAAGGTACCTATACTGATAAGAAATGCCCATTTGCTAGAAGGATGTATGTTTCTTATTTTTGAAAGAGGGAGACCATGTTTATGGAAGAAATGCCCATTCACCAGAAGGCGAACATTCCTTTTGAAGGTTTTGGAAGAGCATTGGGGCCTTCCTCACTTTGAAGGTTTTTTAAAAGCATTGGGGCTTCCTCTTGCTTTGATTTTAGATTGGTGCGAGCTTTAATCTTCTTCTCCAAAGGTGGTATGTTTCCCTTTGAGTTCTTGGTCTTCTTTTCTTGATGATGTGCGCCCTTCCCCTCTTATAAAGAAAGATGAACCCCGATCGAAGGCTATCGTGTTTGCTAAGCACTTTTTATCATCTCTCTTTTTGGTGGTAAGGTTTAACCATTGGAACTTTATACCATTGCAATGTACTCAATTCTTAGTTATTCAATAAATATGATGATATTTTTAAGAATGTTGATTTTATGAGTGCATGGTGTCTTTAAGAATGAAATACTCAAACAAGATGTGAATGGAAAATGCATCAATTTATCGTGCTATGACTTATTAAAAAATGTTTACAACATAAAAAATTGCACCATTTAAACCATCCTCCACAGGCGGAGGGTCTTCTTAATAAACCTTGGCAACATTGGTAGTTGAACTGGTAGTCTCAACTTGACCAAGAGGTTCTCATTTTCTGATGGGCCGTCCTCCTTTTCCTTCTTCTATTTCATAAGGTCAATCCCATGGACGTATGCTCCCTATGCTGGGCCGAATACATTAAGTATCTCTTCCCAAAGTTAGTTGTAACTTGAGAAGCCACTCATGAAAGAGTACCCTGATCCTTGAGTAGTTAAGTCGATAAATACTTCGATTTTAGGTTCTGAGGAGTCATCTTCTTCATCAAGCCATGCTACGACTGCGTAGGCTATAGGGTTAGCTTGTGAGATTAAGTTGAAGACTTAATCAGGGGAGAGTCTTGATATGGTATATACAGGCAAAGGTTAGCTACCTAGCTGAGCAGTCATACCTAAGGGTAAACCTGACGATTGAGGAAAGATTATCCCGTTAGGCGTAGCTATAAAATTAGGGGTAGGGGTAGACACCCAAAACTAAAATACCGGTGGAACAAACCCTTGGCTAGGCTGAACAAACTGATAGACAGCTGGCGGAACTGTAGTACTCATTGACTGAAATGGCTAAGTGGGTGAACCAAATGGACTAACCGAACCCAATTGACCAAACTGGCTAGAAGACCCTCCTTAAGACTGAAGTGGCAGTAACTAGGACTGAGTGAATAATGGATTATAAGCAACCCTCGAAGGAGAGGCTGCTCACTAACCACTACTCAAATTGTTGGAGGTCTGATAGGTGTATCTCGAGAAATGTTGGCCATCCTTTCCTCATCCAAGATCGCCCTAATAGAAGCCATCATCTTATCATTCACATGGTCGAGGAACTGATCACTCCCTAAATATTGCAATTTAACATTTGTAATCTCTGGCCTAATATCAATCCTCGACAAATTTGCCTCCTCATCGAGACTGACATTATTAACCTCAACATCTACTAGGCCATCATGAGTCAAAATGTGAGACATCTCTTCAAGCTAGTGACTGGTATCGGGATCAAACGGACCAAACTGACTACTAGATGAATTGCTCGAAGACGGCGATAAAGTTTCAACCCTTAACTAAATTGGACGAGGTGGAGGTAAAACTGGAATGCAAACCAAACGGACTTGAGATCGTTGCCAAGCTTTGACTCTAGTTGAGGTAGTAACTAAAAGATTAGTACATGCATGGATTTAGGTTATGCATGAGTGATATACAAAAATGGATGGTGAGGTTAATTACAAGGGAATACAATAAAACACATGCAAAGCATTTCTTCTAAACTTATTCCTCCCGCCAATTCTGTAGGTATTTTCCTTTGATTACCATGAGGATAAGAAAGGGTGTCCTAATCTAATCTCACTGGAAAAAGGTATCAAGAGGGTAAAATTCTAAGGCTTTTGATAAGAAGGGTGTAGCAGAAGTTGATGTAGTAGGTTCCCATGGCACCAAGCCTCTATAGAGGGAGGTGATAATGAGTGCTCCACCCACTAGGGTGTCCCTAATTCCTGGCGGGCATGAGTGAGAACTTCGTAAGTTTTGCAGAAAATTTAGGGCACCCTAACCTAGCACTAGAAAAAGAGCGCATTTAATTCTTGAGAGAAAGAGGCGAGAAGATAGAGTTTAATAATTTTCCTAAATGATGAAAAACAAAGCCGGTTGAATTAACTAAATGATTTTTGGTGCTCATCTTAATCTTTTAAGCTTTTAAAAAATAAACCAAAAATTTTCAAACTAAAAGACTATTCCCTAGTGAAGTCGCCACTGTGAACGACTGTGGTTGAAAATATGTGGATTTCCCTTGGCGCTTTGTGGCGGGGTCCATTGGGGGTTTGTTTGATTTAAGCGTGATGCAACCATTTAGTTCAAGTTTGCACATTTTAACCAATTTTAATGAATAAAATAATAGAGACCCAAATCTCAATGCAAATGATATGGTCGCTACCCAAGTTGTCTACTTGGGAAAGAGTTTTGGTACCGTTCCCATTGGGCCGGAGACTCATACCTTTTGGATCAGAGATTCGGGTATCGAATGAGTCACTTATTTCTCATTTAGTTAATTCAAAATTACATTTGCCGCGTAAAACCGTTTTCTTTTCATCATTGGGGGAATTACTACGGAAATCCTATTTTTCTACACTCTTTCACTCTCGATTCGTGTGATTACAATTTACAATAAAGTGCAAACAATAAAAAGGGGAATAAAAATTACAACCAGGGAAAATGGGGGAGTTGCGAGGGAACCTATACATTTGTTCTAAGTTATAAAATAAAACAATTAAATTCACCTGAATCCACAAAGATTAGCACAGTTTGCAGTACATAATAAGTCAGCATTTTGTTAGGAAAAATGTGATTATGCTAGCGTGGTGATTTTGTGATAGATAATGCCTAGGCGGCTTCTAGGATCGAAAAGAAATAACGAGTCTTGAACGTATTTTTTTGTGAAAACAAATTTAACTTTTTGTGGGTTGATCTACCAAATTATTAATGAAACTGATGGCATGGCAAATGGTGGGGTTGGTTCATTTTCACAGGTTAATGGAGAAAAGAGGATTCTACATAGGGGCTAGCACCCATACGGGTGGAGAGCACCCGTATGGCTACTGGGGAGACCTATGTGTGAATGGGGGACCCGTATGGGTCTTGTGTGGACCCAAAAAGAGCCTTATTTCATATTTAAACAAAATAGGTTTATGGAGATAGAACTAAATAAAAATGAGATTTCCTTCCATATGGGTATGGTGCACCGATTCAATATCCCTAGGGATATAGGGGTCCCAACAAGGCCCATATAGGTCTCGACTAGACCCTAAATAGATCAAGAGATAGATTAAGATAAAATAACTGAAAATGACAATAAAATAAATAGAAAGTGGGTCTCTTTAAAAATCAAGAGTGTACCTTTTTACGGTGAATCAACGTTAAAGTGATCCCAATGCTGAGAGGGAGTCCAGCCAAAGTAGATTAGGAAATGGTGATTTTATGACTGTTTTGGTGAGTGTTTGTGCGGACAGAACCCCCCTCAAATCCTAAATATGAACCTATAAAGGAATAAAATGTGGGCAAAGCCAATGTAGACTGGTTTTCCCCTATTTTATAACTTATATGCCTCTTCTATACCCTTCTATACCTATGGAAATAGCTGGAAAATAACCAAGTATAGGAGAAAATTGAGTCTAAGGCAATAAAGCACATTTATGACTAATTTTCTCCAAAAATGGTATGATTGTAATCAAATCTGCCTGATTGCTCGAGAGAGGGACCCGTATGGGTGGGGAGGACCTGTACGGGTCCCTCTCAAGCGTGTGGGGAATAGGGGCTGTACGGGACAACATATGGACCCGTACCCCTAGGTGTGACCCGTACGGGTCCCTAAATGCAGTCTAGGTCTCCAAACTTCTGCTAAACTCATCTCTACTATAGTAGGATCACCTCTGATGGATAACACCTATAAAGCATTGCATTATCTTGCTCTTATCATCATTTCATGAGAAGGACCATAAAAATCCAGTGATCACAAAAGTAAAAATCCATTTCCCAAAAACTTATATGTTTGAAACAAGACAAACATGGAAAAATCACTTTGCTTCGGTGCTTGTTTTCCTGTTATGTCCAAAATTCGAACAAACGCTGCAACGTACTTTCAACTTCTTCCTGTTCAACTCTAAAAGAGACTCGAGTCTGTGTTTTCTTGGCCTCCCAACTTTATTAATAGATTCTCGCAGATGCACAGCCAAATCCGAAACATCCTGAGGTATAACCCAAAAATATTTTGAAGGAACGAGGTTTATCGTTTCTCCATAAGTTGCAAGCATCTTCTCCTTTGTGAAATAGGGTGAGCATTAATAAATTAACTTTAATTTAAATTTCCTTACACACGTGAGGGCAAGAGCACAAGGTATCTCATCGATCTAAAACCTGTGACATGTGCATTTCCTCCCTTTCATATTGACAACATAATTGACACCATGATACGCCACAATAGCTAAATGATTTGTTGAGAGAACCACCTAAAAAAATGAAAAAACAAACAAAAAGGTAGCTCCACACCTCAAAAATAAAACATAAGCAGTAAAAAACACGTCAACATTACACAAAAGCAGCAGCAAAAAACCAAAACTAACCTTCATTCTTGAAGCCATGTCATACTGCTTTAATACTTTTTCGTGATACTTCTTCATTAAATTAGTAAGAGTATTAACAGTAATGTTTTTTATTATTACAAAACCTAGATTACAACAAATTTTGCAAGTACTTGACTAGTATTGAAATAGGAAGGATTTTTACTGCCTTAGTCATCGAGTTTAGTGCCTCTATATTGTTTGATGTCATTGTGGAGTATCTAATACGGGTTGAATGTGCTCAG
Organism: Euphorbia pulcherrima; assembly: GCA_947683365.1. Classification (NCBI taxonomy): domain Eukaryota; kingdom Viridiplantae; phylum Streptophyta; class Magnoliopsida; order Malpighiales; family Euphorbiaceae; genus Euphorbia; species Euphorbia pulcherrima. Next base: position 6,401,930 of record CANTUS010000008.1, read on the forward strand.
CTCCATTTATTCAAACTGGCACAAATCAAAGCATCTGGAATGCCAGCATTATTGCTTGCAAGATGAGACTTGTTTGTTTCAAAATTTTGAATTATACATACATAGCAAGCACGCCGAAAGTACTTTAACATCACAGGAATGTCGTCCCTGTATTTCTACATAAGATTTTAAAGGAAATGATAAGTGGAAATACCATGCATCGCATCAGGGAACACATTCGAACATCCTTTTTCTATACTAGGATGGCGATCAATAACCACAACCAAGTTATATCTAACCCCAAAAGCAGCCTTAAATTCACGGAAGAACCATTGCCAAGACTGGTCGTTCTTGCCATTAACAACAGTAAAAGAAAGTGGATAGAGAATTTTTACTAACAATTAAACCAAACACACATAATAAACAAAAGTATTCATGGAACACATGCTTATAATTATGAATAATAGACCTGGTACAATGCTGGTATAATGCTTGTATTGTGGGGTCTTTGTTTGGTTTTTAACATAAAATAGTTGTTAATTACTTTTTACTCCTCAGACATGGTATAACCCTTGTAAAACCTGGTAAAATGCTGGTCTAGTGTGGTTATTGTTTGAATACTTGAAACAAGAACAACCACATACCTTAAAAACTGAAACATGAAAAACTTTTATGCTAGCAAAATACCAGCATTATACCAAATGAACATAAACAAAACCCTAAACAACTAACTTACAAAAAAATCAATCAAAAAGTCAATCATACAAGCATTATACCAGTATTATACCAGATGAGCATAAAGAAAACATTAAATAACTTATGAAAAATCAATCATAAATTGCTTTCATGCCAGGATTGTACCAACATTGTACTAAATGAGCATAAACAAAACACTAAATAGCTAACTTATGAAAAATAAATCACAACTTGCAGTCATACCAGCATTGTACCAGATGACCATAAATAAACCATTAAATAACTAATGAAAAAAAATTTGCATTCATACCAACATTATACTAGCAATGTAACAGATGACCATTAACAAAACATTAAATAACTAAATAAAGAAAAAATCAATCTCAAATTGCATTTATATCAGCATTATACTAGCATTGTACCAGATGACCGTAAACAAAACATTAACTATAACTTATGAACAAATCAATCAAAAATTACATTCATACCAGCATAGTACCATATGACCATAAATAAAATATTAAATAACTAACCCACGAAAAAATTAATCAAAAATTGCATTCATACCAGCATTATACCAGAAATTTGCAATTAGACCAGTATCATACAAGCATTCTACCAAGTGTGATTAAAAAATGAAACAGAAAAACCAAAAAACCAAAAATAATGAATATGGTACCTGCTGTATCATATCCACAAGCACATAACAGTGTGCCGTTGTAACAAGTCTTTAGGTATGTACCATCAACCACAATAATAGGCTTGCATTGTTTCCAACCTTGAATGCAAGCATGCAATGCCATGAATAGATACTTAAACCTATTTCCTTCCATCTTGAGATTTAAAATAGAGCCAGGATTTGTTTCCCCGATTATATACAAGATTTTTGGAAGCACAATGTAAGAATCAGATGGAGTTCCTTGAATAATCTTTAATGCCTCTTCTTTTGCACGCCATGCTTTTTGGAAGTTTATATCCGCTCCAAAAGCTTCCTTCATATTAACAGCAATATCTAGAGGATTATATATCTTCTTCACCCTCAAGAACGAATTCTTAATAAAATGAGCAACTACATTTTTCGTCGCTTGCCTCTTCTCAACGTTTCTCATATCGATATCACAAGTGTGATTAGGATAATAATTACTGACGATAAAAGATCCACCAAACTTTCTCCTTGAGGATCTAAAGAACGAAGAATAGTTTTTGTCTATGAATTATAAGTAGAACTACTTCAAATAGGACTTCTGAACCTTGAAATTGAAGTTCTTCTTTATAATGTACAAGCTCATTGCGCGCTTTAATGTGTTTTTGTCCTTGAAAACTTGGCCAACTTTAACGTAATCAATCCTAGGATCAGAAATCTCATTGTCTTCCAATCCATCATCAATCGAAAGTTGATAAATAAAAATATTTATTTCATCCATCATAATGTTCGTAATATTTTGAATATAAGTGAAATGATCATCCACCGAATCTTGTAGACAAATCGAATCTGAAAGATCAAGTGGTAGATGAACCCGCGAGTCAGTCTTCTCAGCATTTACAAAAGGATTATCAAGTTGTTCATCCCTTGCTGAATCTGAATAAAACAAAACAAAATTACAAAAAACAATTTTTACGATATGCACTTATCATAAAAAATAATTAAAGTACCTATTGAAGATCAAATCAATAAAAAAACCACTTATACAAGCATTATACCACATATATACTAGATGTGATATAACAGAACAATAAGTTAAATTATTAAAAAAATCAATCAACATAACATATATACCAGCAAAATAAAAGGATTACATCAGAAATAATTAAACAAATCTATAATTATCAATCTAGCCAGAGAAATCAAGTTAAAACCACTACATACAAACATTTTACCAGCGATATACCAGGTATGAAGCTCAAAAACTATTGTAATCTATTTTACCAAACAAAACAAACAAAAATGCACTAATTCGTAAAAAGAAATACAAACAAAGCATCCAAACAAACCATAATACCAACAAAATACAAGGATTACATAAAAATTAATTAAGCAAATCTATAACTATCAATCTATCAATCAAGTTAAAAACATATTATACCAGCATTTTACCAGCAATGTACCGGGTGTGTTTGAACAAAACCATAAAGCATGTTTTTTATGTAATTAATCAACAAAAAACACTTCATACCAGCAATGTACAAGGTGTGAAGCTAAAAAATAGTTGAAATCTATTTTACCAAACAAATCAAACCAAAATGCACTAATTTGTAAAAAGAAATAAAAAATAAAGCATGCAAACAAAACATAATACCAACAAAATACAACGATTACATCAGAAATAATTAAACAAATATATAACTATCAATCTAGCAAAAGAAATCAAGCTAAAAACACATTATAACAGCATTTTACCAGCAATGTAACATGTATGATTGAACAAAACCATAAACATGTGTTTTATGTAATTAATCAACAAAAAACTACTTCATACCAGCATTTTTTCAGCAATTTACCAGGTTTGAAGCTTAAAAACTATAGGAATCTATTTTACCAAACAAAACAAACAACAAATGCACTGATTTGTAAAAAGAAAAAAAACATTGAAACAAACCATAATACTAGCAACATACCAGCATTATAATAGAAAAAGATAAAAGAAACTAGACATGTCTATTTTTTGAAAGAAATCAAACAACAGAGTTTTTATACAACCATTATTCCAGTAATGTACCAAATTTCTATCATATCAGAAGAAATTAAAATTCAAAATTCGAAAAACCAAACAAGAACCAGTGATTACCTTGATCAATGATAGGAACCAGAGGAAATTAAGTAACACACAGAGGCTACTGTTTGTCCATCATATTGTAAAATTTTACTGACATGAAATATCTCAAGAACGTGTCGCAATTGATATCCATTGTTGGATCTCTGGGAGTAACCTAGAATTGAATGACCACATCTTGAAGCTTCTTGTCTATCTTCAAATACTCCATCAAAATCCGCTTACAATCTAAAAAACTCATAAAATCAGACATCATAACTCCAGCCACCTTATAACCTACATATTTGAAACCTCATTCCATGACCTATTGTAATGAACCAAAATAGGAATGTCTTCCATTGATCTCACTTAAAAATCACAGATGAAATCACAAAACCAAAAGACAAATGAAAATAGAGAGAAAGAATAGATCAACAAAGACAAAATTAAATTTATTAGAATCGCAAAATCAAAGCAAAAAAAGAAGCAAAACCAACTAAGAAGAACAAAATCAAGTTGATTTCAATCACTAGAAGAAGTTTGAATTGAAGAAGCAAACAAAAAAGGAACCAAGCAAGAAAAAAGGGAGGAACCTATGAATTGGAAAAGAAAAGTTTAAAAACTAACAAAAAAAATTATTTAAAAAAGTAGGGGGTAAAGAGGTATATATTTATGGCTAAAGTTTCCCAAAATATTTGGCCTAAAAAATAACATATACCAAATATAAAGAAAACATGGGGAAATAATACCATATATACATTATAGTGAAAAAGAAATCCCAACAAGCTCTTCGACTTCCTCTTCCTCTCGTTTGTTTTAAAATGAAAATCAAATTCAAAAACCACTTCCCATTCAACAACTCTTCAAAAACTGCTTGAATCATCTACAATGCCAGTTGGATCAACTTCAGATAGAAGAGAAACTCTTCCTTGCTCGATTTACTTGCTTGATTTTTGCATTCATAACCAAAGGAGAAGAACATGTAAGAAAAACCAAAAACCTAACTTTGTTCTTACAATTTTTTTGTTCTTACAATTTACAATGTCTTAAATTTTTGATAAATCTTTATGTTGTTAAATTGTGATTTTCTTTCTTTTCTCTTCAATGTTTTTTTGAAATAGTAGGAGTTTTTACAAGAGCCAGGAATTGATCCCTGGTCATCCAAACCCACAACTTATGGATCTACCAATTATACCAAGGCCAATTGGTTTCCTAATTGTACCCTAGTCATCCTTGTTTAGGTCTTCTAATTTTTATCTGAGTTTGCTCAATTCGATCCTGAATATGAGTAGATATTTCAATGAATTTCTTCCTATATATGAATATTGCATTATTTTATTTATTATGAAGAATATGAAGTGATTGATTTTATTCATTGTTTATATAGAGCTGTTGTTGAGCGAAATAATTGTTTCACCCCAATTATATTCTAAATTATCTCTTGCAATTGTGCAAATGAAGTGTTTATAAAAATGTGTAAATGAAGTTTGATTAATGAGTATTTGATTTATATTGGATGTCTATAAGATTTATATTGGATTTCTGTTGGATTACTATTGGTTCTTCATATTATTAATTCCTTGTCAGGTTTTTATAGTCGAGGAAAGTTTGAATTGTTTTGTTCTTTTTGTTGAATAGGTGGAATAGTCTTTTCTCCTTCTTTGGTCTCTAGCATGCAATGGAGACCTAGAAGTCCACTCTAATACCAAATGAGCCGGTATCTTATTTATCTCATGCATATGCTTTTTTTGTCTAGTGCTTAGGGTTGATACAATTGGTAATTGGAGAAATTTTAGTGTAAGGAAAAATAGACTCCATCAAATCATAATAAGGTTATACAGTAGCATGACACTACAAGCCACTATCTTAGTATCTTGAAGCTTATATTTGTCCAATTCATCAATATACCTACCATCAAATGTCAATATTTGATCTATTCAATCTCAAATGACACTAACTATTAAGTCCTTTATGTAAAATTGAAGTTTGATTAATGAGTATTTGATTTATATTAGATATAGGATTTAAATTGGATGTCTGTTGGATTTCTATTGGTTCTTACATATTATTAATTCATTGCCAGGTTCTATAGTTGAGAGAAGTGTGAATTTTATTGTTCTTTTTATTGAATAGGAATGTGAGAACATGTAAATTGTATTGTCAATGGTACAATTTATTTAATTAATGAGTAATTATGTGGAAGCACATCGTAACTTGTTCTTAAGTCTTTTATAATTATAATTAAAGTAGTATTTGGATAGATTTATTACATCTTCTTCATCAAAATATCTTATTATAATACTGATATTCTGTTTCACAATAAATTCAACTATTGCGGTAGCTTTATGCTGAGCTCTTTGGAGCACATGATTGAGCAGAAAACCAATACCAGATCAGTTTGATCTCCAAATCCATAGAACACAGTTGGCTAGCTTTGAGCTTATACAAGAATGGAAGGGAATATTTAGAAACCAAACTTGAGAGCCATGAGCAGTATATCGACATAATAGATAGTCCATATAGATAGTTTTGATGATCAATTATGTTTGAATTCTAGAAATCTTGTGTAGTTAGAAATCTAAGTAGTTGGAATTAATATTTGTTTGAATTTACTTGAATTTTAATAGTATGATATTGTGTTTATCAATAAAATTTTTTTATGTTTTATCATAATATATTATCTATTTTATAATTCAATTGGAGAGCTATGACACTTATAGTAGTTATTAGGCATATTCTACATAACGACAATCAAAAACTAAACAAGCAACAACTGATATTGTATGTATTAATCAGACATCTAACATTTTATCAATAGACATTTAATAGAAATCCAATAGAAATCCAATAAACAACTGATGAAACATCTAGAATAAATAATAAAATACTATAGACAACCAATGTATATCACTTATTCCAACGAAAAAAGAAACAATAACTGATAAGGATCAATATTTAATATATAAAATATCAGATAACAATCAATTAGAAACCTATTGAAATGCCAATTGAAAACACACAAGTCAATATGTACTTGTTCAAATGTCTAATATCAACTTCAAAACAAGTGACAATTGAAATTCAAAATATACTAGTACATATTTCTAGTATCAGTTTCAAAATAGATTTTCTAATAAAAGTCTAGTAGATGTTTTGTAGATGTCCAATAGATATCCAATAGATGTATGGTAGACATCCAATAGATGTCTAGTAGATGTCCATTGAATACTCCAAAAATTTCTTTTGAGCTAACTCGATGATGCTAACCACTGCCTGAAAAGTCCATCCTAGAATACCAACAATCGATGTTGTTCCTAGTGACTCAAACATTACTGTAAATAAAATTGATTCATGTCATATATCAGCAATAATGAATGAATTACAAATTACATTGTTGGTTTCTAAGATTCAAGCCTAGTTGAAAAATAGTAACTAATTCACTATAGAAATAAATACTAAAACTAATAGCAAATCTTTGCAATCAATCACCAAAACTATTTATGATATAATTGAATGTCATATCATATTTATTGAGACTCAAATAGAACTGTAGTGTTCTTCCATTTAAGTCAGAAGCATACCATTAACAAGCACTAATTAAGGGATTCTTCGTTTAAAACCAAAATTAGACTGAAGTTCAATAATATGAAAAAATGATATTCAACAACATGATAGATATCCAATAGACATACAACAGAAACATGGTAGATAACTAGTATACATCTAATGGACACATGCTAACAACTACAAAGAAGACAACCATGATCTAGTAGATACATAGTAAATAACTGATAGATATCTAATAGAAGTCTAATACAAATACCACATAAAAAATCAATGAAATGTAAAGCACTGAACAAAAGCAAAAACTAAGCATAAAAACTGATTACCTTCAATATCACCAAAAATAACAGACAGTGTTGTCACACAAAAAAATACTCAGTTTCGAGCAACAAATAGAGCAAAATCCCATACCTAAAACTCAAAGCAGCAATATCAAGTCAAAAGAAACAACAACACGAACTAACATAACAATTCCATAAAAAAACTGCCAAAACTAATATATATATATCACCAATCTATTGGATATCTATCAAATGTCTATTGGATATCTATTAGATGTCTAACAGATTTAAAGTCAATATGATTATAATTTAGGTCACTAACAACAACGATCTCAACCTTAATTTAAAATACAAGCACACCTTTCAACAATAAAATAGCTTGCTCCACCAGTAGCCTAATTAAATTGGTTAGTAATAACAAAACAAGTACCTTAGAATTTCATCAAATAAATAGTGTGCACTTCAATTTCAACAAAATAGAAAAAATTGTTTTTCAGTTTCATGTCATCTAAACAATACCAAAACTAAAATTAATATGCAGTTAAAAAATCATATCCATCAATAAGAGAAAAACTAAAAAATGTTGTCTCGAAATCAAAATAAAAATCCAGAAAACGAAATCAAACAAATAGCAAAACAACTTCAATTAACAAATCGATGAACAAAAGAAAAAACAAACCTGGAAAAACTGAGTAACGATGAATCAAATGCAGGAAAACGAAAAGGAAGGAGAAGAAAGAAATAGATCGAAAATAAGAAGAAGATGATGACTATGGCAAACCTGTTTGAGAGAAAATGCAAGAATAAAGGAAGGGGAAATATTAATGCCAAAATAGGGTCTTATATACAACGTATTAATGTAGAATAAATGTTAGAAATAACAAAAAACAAATATTCAGCTGCTATGGTATTAATGTAAATAATTTAAAAAAAGTGAACAATCTTGACAAATACCTAAAGAGATAGCTTGGATAGCATAAAGGAATCGTAAAAGAGAGGAAAGAGGGGAAAGAGCAAGACTTGTACACGGGCCTAGGTACCCGTTTTCCCTAAGCTCAAATGGATCGAGCTTGTGTTGGTCCCTATGTGAGTATTGACTAGGGTCATAGGGGGGTGAATGTCCCTTTTAGCGGAATTTCAGACTTTCAAAAGTCGATGTGTAGCGTGCTTGAAATGAATCGGAGTTATTAGATCCAGATGATGCATATATAAAGTAAAGTGCACTAAAATAAACGATAAGATTAAGGAAAGTAAAAAACAATCGTTTTATACTGGTTCGGCCCTGCCTATGCCCAGTCCCCGAAGTTTCCTCCTCAGAGCTTAAATCCACTAGTGATGGTGATTTCTTTCATGAGCAGAAATGAAGCCTTTAAAAGTTATCTCCGGAGGTTCCTTCTCTTTCGAATGCAGGATATACCACCAAAGCAAACACCTAGCTTGGCTAAGTCCTTCACAATGTAGGATATACCACCAAAGCTAATCACCTAGCTTGGCTAAGTCCTTTTCTCTCAGGAATATACCACTCAAACTCTTCCGAGTTTAAGCTAAATCTCCAATCTCAATACTTACCCCAAGTATGAGATTTTACAACTTTAATCTTATGAAAGATTGGTTTTTGAATTCTTCAATTTATTAACTTGACTTGAGAATTTTTACAAACTAATTTTAAGTATTTAGTTCTTGGAGGGATTTTGATCACTGATTGTAGAGCAGATTTCACAAGGTATTAGCTTTCTCAATTAACCATCATCCACTCAACACATGAAGCTTCCCTTTTATAGGCTCAAATCATAAATGTAGCCATTGGGTGATCTTGAATATCCACCGTTGATCAGATAAGTGTTGGCGCAACTGGAGCCTTTGATCTTTTGATTAGACCCAATAAATGTCCGATTTGAATTTGTTGGGATTGGAGCGACAAAGATGGCAGACGTAGTTTCTTTGGCTTTTTGTGCTCTCCAAACTTTTGTACAAAGTTTGTCTCTTTTTGGGGTCCACGCGCCATGTTATTGGTCAAGGTTAAACATGTAGTTGCCTTTTTCTCTTTCCGTGTCAGTCCTTTTTGTCCTTCACTGAAATTGTGCAAGCTGCGCGTTTTACTTTATCCAAGGAAAAAAAGGCTAGTTTGACTTTTGACCAGTTTGGAGGGAAAATTGATATTTTTAATGTTCCCTTTTATCTAATGAATTGTGTCTTCCGGATGACTTTAGGTCTTAACTTTGCTGGATCCTCTTCCGATGTAATCTTTTCCCGATGTTGTCTTCTTGGACTTATGAAGTTGTTTTCTTCTGAAACTTTATCCGGATGCTATCTTCTTGGACTTTGGATTTTAATTTCTTCAATACCTTGTCCGAACGTATTCTACTTGGAATTGGGATTTTGTTTTCTTCAAAACTTTATCCGGATGCTTGAGTTGTGCTATCTTACGAATCAATGTTTTCCAACATTTTGGGCACTCATTTTTCTGTAAATCCTGACCCAAGTCTGTTAAAACCCGATATTTTATGAGTTGGGTTGGTTTAGATTTCATATAAATGTTCAAGACCGGTTCGATGAATAATAATCGTGTTTATTAAATATTTATATATTATATATAATAATTATTTTGAAAATTAATATTTTAATTTATTGAACTCTTTCAACATGTCTTTCTATTCATTAAATAATTCAAGTAAAAAACGTAATTTTATGTAGGATTTTTTAACCCTCATCAGGTTTACAATAATAACAAATAAAAACCGCATCAAACCCTACCCGGATGTGGACTCGAACCCGTGACCTCTAGGATTACAACTTCCGTACTAGGATTTATACATTTGTAGAAAAATTATCAATTTTACCCTTTTTGGTTTATCCAACAATTAAAAAGAAAAAACTATTAATGGACTTTGGGTCGGGTTTGAAAATGACTTCTTAAGTCCAGTCTGAATCCAAAATTTTAAACTGTAGGCCAAACTTGACTTGAATTAATTCTTCTAGTCAAAAGCCCAATGAGTCCGACGCGAACCTGACAGCTCCCACAAGTAGGTTGAGAGGGAACAAACAACACAAGATGGCATGACAGAGTTAAAAAATGTGAAATGAAAATGATTTGGTTATATTTGTTGAATGTTTGTTTGTTGGTTATATAGTCTTTTTTTTTTAAAAAAAAAACTTCTCTGGGTTTATTTATTCTATCTTTTAACTTATAAATGTTTACGATAGGATTATATGCGGTCTTATAAATTTTGGAGCACAGGTGAAAGTATATATTTTAATAATTTTGTAAGTTCATTATGAAATAAAAATATAAAAATTAAATCCAAAATTACTTTACTTTTTAGTCTAATGCTATTTATTATCTTCAAATACTATTATTTAATTTTTTTTTTGTGCTTACATTAATTGAGAGAAAAATCTCCACCCACCCAAAATATAGTTTGAACTTGAAACCTCTACGAAGTCACACGTTCAGTCTTAACCATAGGCTAAAACCTTCACCACAAATGCTATTAACTAACTAAATTTACTAACATTTATATTATAAACCAGCTCAAGAATTCAGACCTTCTTTGCCTCTAATAGTAATAAACAAAATCATAAGACATACAAAAATCATTTCTATGCCATTCAATTGACATAAATCTAAATGCCAAACAATAAATCACTTGTGCTTTGAGATGACCCACATTATTTGGGATAATTAGTCTTGCTGTTAAAAACGAACAATTGCAAGCATAGGTCTTTCGATCCCATCTAGGGTTCTATTTGCCCGCAATGTTCTGCGGTCTCTGAAATGAATATGTTTTTATCATATCTTATTGGTGTGAATTGGCCTCCAAAATCAACTTTCAATCTGAACCATTTTTTTCTTCCTCTTTTTCATTGGCAAGTACTGCGATCACGTCTCTGTTGGGAACTGATAGTCACTTTTAACATGCATAACAGGTATGGCGAAAATTCAAAAATTTTTCCCCTGTCCCTAAGAACTCCTATTAGTTGCACATAATTAATTAAAGCTTTAACTAAATAAATTCTCTACGTAGGTTATCATGATATGGTAGGCATACCATAACTCTAAATTATATCCTAGCATAAATATTCTACACCTGGCATGTTATAACTCGAAGCTATAACCTAAGCATAAAATAAACTAAGCATGCAAATAATAACCTAAGCACAATTATTAAGTCTAAAAACTCTTAAAGAAAAAGATCTAATAATTAAAAGAGAAACCTACGAGTTGAAGCGTGCTCTAGCAGAGCCTCCTTGCAAAAGCCTCTAAGTGTAAGATAGCCTCTATGAGTATCCAGACGAACACCACCAACCGAAATATCCCATGAGGAAGAACTACAGAGTTTTGAGTAGCTGCAAGGTGTTGGAAACAATGATCCGGAACAACAAATAATCTAGATCAGGTTTAAAGTAAACAAAAAGACCTAAGTCACTATATCCGGGCATATAACCAAAACATCCAAAGTATTAAAGTAAATAAAATTTCCTAAGCATGAAAGGAAAGCATCCGGTTAGAGTTTGAAAAGCAAATAAACTGCTAACTCCTTGTACAACAGCATCTAGAGGAAGACTAATTGAATAGCATCCGGATATCAAGACTAAAAGTCATCTGGAAGACACAGTTATAAAGACAAAGGGAAAAGTTTTGAAAATAACTTTTCCCTCCATCCTTTTGGTCTACTAGTCAAAGATCCTTTCCCCATATGCAAGGCAAAAGACACCTAGCATACTTTTCAGAAAAGGACTGAAGGACTGAATAGGAAAGAGAAAAAGGTAACAACCTTTTTCACATAGACCAATAAGAAAGGCGCGTGATACACACATTCCGGACTACTGGCGTAAAAGTTGGTGAATCACTAAAATACAAGGAAAACGATCATTCACAACTTTTCAGCCTCAATCCTATGGATTCAAATAGGTCAAAATCTCTCTCTAACGGATTGATCAACGGCTTCGGAAGTGCCACATTTTTCGTGATCAATGGTGAAGATTAAATTTAGTTTCATCAACCCACAACGACTACATTTATGATAGAAGCCTATAAAAGGGAAGCTTCACAAGTTGAGAAGGTGCTGGTTGTTCTAAGAAAAGAATACCAAGAGAATTTGCTAAAGGAATCAGTTACTTAATCCCTCCAAGAATCAAACAATTTTAACTCTGTTTGTAAGGAAGTGAGTTATAAACTTAAGGAACTCCAAAACTAAAACCTTTGAGAAAACCAAAGTGTAAAAGATCTCCTACTTGGGTGAGTAGTGAGATTGGAATATTGCTTGAAGTTGGTGCTTTGAGTGGGATCTCCCTGTAGGACTTAGCTTGGATTTGGGGTAGAAATCTAAGTGGTATATAATACTAAAGACAAAAGGACTCAGCTAGGAGTTGGTGCTTCTAATGCTATATCATACATCCGAAAGGGGGTACCATCCGGAGACAAATTGTAAGGCTTGATTCCTGCCAGTTGGAAAGGAATACACTAGTGGAAAAGCTCGGAGGAAGGAAACTTCGGGGACTAGAGTAGGTGGGGCTGAATTAGGATAAAACTCTGTGTTTGATTTTCTTAACCTTTACTTATTTGCATTTTACTTCATATTTGTATCATCTAGATCCATTATCCAGAACATAATCAAACACGCTACACTAAGACTTCTTAAAGTCTATTAATTTTGCGAAAAAGGGTCATTCACCCTCATCTGACCTTATTTAGACCCTTATAGGGACTAAAAAGTGGTATCAGAGCAAGTGCTCAAAACTAGAGATCTAACGATCTCGAGCTAAAGGTCCAAATTTTGATTCAAGAATCAAAATGAGTTTTCAAACTCACAACTTCTTCTCGAGGGCATGTCTATTACATGTCCTCCACTATTCACCCATGAACACTACACATTCTAAAAAAATTGGATGAAGAACTTCATACAAGCACAAAGCATGATGGTATGGATGGCCATTAAAGATTGCCCATATGAACTTGTTCATGAAGTAGAGGGTATGACTACCCAAAAACCCTCAAGTGCATGGGATGATAATGATTATAAAAGATTGCATGAAAATACAAATGCTATTAATATGAAGGAACAAACAAGGTCAAAGAAGTCAAAATTAACCTGCTACAACAAAAGCTAGAATCCTTCAAAATGGAGCCTAAGGAATCAATCAGCAGCTTGAATACTAGATACACCAATCTAGTAAATGAAATGAAGATGCTAGGGAAGGAGATCTCAGAAGTAGATATAGTCAAGAAAGTGCTCCGGAGTCTGACCAAGCAATGGGACAACAAAAAGACTGTCATTGAGGAAACTCATGACTTAAAATTTTATAGTTATAATAAACTCATTGGCAATCTCCTAAATCAAGAGTTATCCTTGGAAAGATATAGCCAATAGGAGAAAAACTCGAGGAAAGAAAGAAGGCTATTGCACTCGTGGCAGATTCAGTCGGATCAACCTCCTCCGGATCAGATAAGCTACCAAAGGAATCAAAGTATAGTGAAGAAAATATGGCTATGCTGGCCAAGTATTTTTGATAAATTCCTAATGAAAAAGGATAGAGGCGGTCCAAAAGATTTGAATCAAGAAAACCTAAGGAAGGCACCTCAAGAAGGGATAAGCCTGGAAAGGCTTCGAAAGATAAGAAAGATCCGAAAAAAGCAGCTGCCTGTTTTGAAAGTGGAGAAAAGGGGCACTTCAGAACCAAATGCCCTAAGCTAAAAAGGGAAAGTAAATATAAGAAGAAAGCTATGGTGGCCACATGGAGCAATAGTGAAGAGAGTAGTAGTTCATCTTCAACAAAAGAAGAAGAGGCCGCTCGTTGCGCGTTCATGGCACTAACTAATCTTTAAGTAGAGCAACTGGGAAAATCCATCCAAACACGATACAAAGCACATTGAGGATTCAGAATCAGAGATAGCCAATAGTGAGGTAAACTCTCACTCTAAATTTGTTTCTAACCTTGATCTTGCTAGAGCCTTAAAGGTGGTAATCCACAATGTGAGAAAGAACTCCAAAGCCATTAAATCCATACAACGACAAATTCTAGAGCTAGCTGAAGCAATGTCATAAGATATCAACCTGATGAGAACCATAAAGCATATGGATGAGGTGGAAGAGAATTTCCTGAGGAGTCAAGTTCAAATCTTAAGTGCTAACTAGGCATCAGGAATGAAATCAAAGTCTCCATAAAGAAGGAGAAATATAGGGCAATTTGCACTAAGAAATCCTAATCAAACGAATCTGGTGCTCCAAAATCTAAAGGAAAGAAAAGTGAGAAAGCAACCTCAAGCACAGAGATTCACAGCTGCTCAAAAGGGAAAAGCTAAGGCTGTATCAAATGAGCAACCTGCCAAGCAAAGAGAGAATTATAAAGCAGCAGTTGCACCTCTAACCAGCTTTCGGACACACTCTAGACAGACAAGTATACAAGAAACTAGATATGTTGGAAACTATAGAAAGGAGGATCTCAAGAAGATCCAGAAGAAGCTTGAGCAGAACAGACCCATCTCAGGGTGCAGATTTTATGGGAAAAACAATCATATTACTGAATTGTATAGATTAAAAAATGGTTATTATGATTTTTATCTTTAGCCTAAAATGGTTGATAACCCGAGAGGACCCAAATCTGATTCGGTACCCAAACCCACTTGATCTGTTTTGCAAGTATTCCTTAGATCCATAGTGATTAACATACATGGTACATTGGTATTGGATGCTCAAGGCACATGATTGGTGATGAGAAAGCCTTCATCACTTTAATCCAGAAGAAAGATTGAAAAGTAAGCTTTAGAGATAATCAAAGAGGACAGATCATTATGCATGGAACCATTGGATTTGAAAAAAAGATAAAAGATGTCTCTCTAGTTGATGGACTAAAGGTTAACCTACTTAGTGTAGCAAAACTCTATAATAAAGGAAGAAAAGTCACCTTTAATTCCGAGGATGCTCAATCTATGAAAGTAAGTCAAATTAATTCATTCTTTATACACCCAGAGTTAATAATGCTTATTGTGTTAACATTAAAAATGAGAAAAAGAATAGATGCTTGGTGTCTATAAAATAAGAATCATGGTTGTGGCACAGGAGGTTGAGACATGTAAGCATGAACCACCTATCTAAATTAGATAAAAGGGAATTGGTTGTGGGTTTGCCTAAGGTAGCTTTTGATAAGGATCACACATGCACTGCATGTCAATTAGGTAAATAGCATAGAAAAAGCTTCCCTTCCATCTCATACACACCTTCTAAAAGAGTTCTTGTACTCTTGCACATTGATCTCTTTGGTCCAATCAAACCATTGAGTTTAGGTAGAAGAGAATACACCATGGTCATTGTGGATGATTATTCTCACTATATCTGGATGGCTTTGCTATCTAGCAAAGATGAAGCCTTTGACCAATTATCAAAAATATTCATGCAGATAGAAGTAGAACAGGGCAGAAGCATTACATGCATCTGGAGTGATAATGGAGGAGAATTCAAAAATAGGCACTTTGCTAAATTCTACGAATCCAAGGGCATTGAACATAACTTCTCTTCCCCTCATACTCCTTAATAAAATGGAGTTGTTGAGAGGAAAAATAGAACCATAGTTGAGATGGCTAGAACAATGCTAAGTGAGAATTATTTGCCAAGATATTTCTGGGGTGAGCCTGTAAACATAACATGCTACATTTTAAATAGAGCTGTCATTAGAAAGACCTTAGAAAAGACCCCTTATAAAATCTAGAAGGGAAGGAAACCCAAATTTGGGTATTTTAAAGCCTTTAGATGTAAATGCTACATCCTGAATGATAGAGAGAAATTAAGAAAATTTGATCATAAATTTGATAAAGCAATTTTCCTAGGCTACTCAACACATAGGAAAGCTTACAGAGTCTATAACATACGGACCCACACTGTGGTAGAGTCGATACATGTAGATTTTGATGAGACTAACCATACAGGAAGAAGAAATTCAAATCTGGAAGATCTAACTCCGAAAGCAGAAAACTCTGGAGAAAAAGACCAAGTACATATTCCAGATTCCTTCCGGATCAAGAAATATAAAGAAGAAGATGAAGGAATTAATCTTAACTCAAAAGTTCCATAAAGTTATCTCAATCACCGTGAGATAAACTTTATGGATAATCAAAAAGAGGCTATAGCAGTTGAGAAATAAGCTCCAGACCAGTATGCAGATCTTCAAAGAGAAATCCGAACTCACAAAAATCATCCGATAGAAGCCATTTTGGATGATGTCTAAAATCCAGTAAGAACTAAAGGACAATTCAACCGGATGATGAGCCATGCTGCTTTTATCTCTCTTAGTAAGCCAAAGAAATTCCAAGATGTATAAGGAGATGAAAGCTGGATGTTGGCCATGCAAGAAGAACTAGATCAATTCACTAGAAATAATGTGTGAGACCTAGTAGCACCACCAAAGGGAAAGTCAATCGTTGGCACCAAGTGGGTGTTTCGGAATAAGCTAGATGAGTCTGGAGTGGTGGTAAGAAACAAAGCAAGGCCGATTGCCCAAGGATACAATCCGTAGAAAGGAATAGACTTTGAAGAAACTTTTGCTCCAATAGCAAGATTGGAGGTAATTTGAATTCTATGTGCTTTTTCATCATTCATGGGATTTACACTATTCTAAATGGATGTAAAAAGCGCATTTTTAAATGGAGTCATTCAAGAAGAACTCTATGTAAAACAACCACCTGGATCTGAAGACTCAAAGTATCTGGGTCATGTATATAAGCTGAAGAAAGCCCTTTATGGATTGAAGCAAGCACAAGGAGCATGGTATGAGAGACTTACCACATTTCTCATATCCAAGGGGTACATACCACATTTCTCATATCCAAGGGGTACATCCGGGGCAAGGCAGATACCACTCTTTTCATCAAAGAATAAGAAGGATGATATGATTTTTATCTAAATCTATGTTGATGACATAATCTTTGGAGCTACAGATGAAAAGATATATGAAGAATTTATCACTTAAATGTAGAAGGAGTTTGAGATGTCGATGATAGGGGAACTCAATTTCTTCCTTGGATTACAGATGAAATAAAGTCCGGATGGAATTTTCATCAATCAATCAAAGTATACCAAGGAAATTTTGAAGAAGTTTTAAATGGACAAAAGCAAGCCAATGTCCACTCCCATAGGATCAGATATAGTCCTATCAAAGGATTGTGAAGGAGAAGAAGTAGATCAGAAGCTCTACAGAGGAATGATTGGATCACTGTTATACTTGACAGCTAGTAGACCTGACAAACACTATATAGTTTACTACCGTGCAAGATATCAATCCAATCCTAAGGATTTACATCTCAAAGCAGTAAAGAGAATCCTTAGATATCTCCTAGGAACCACTAAAGTTAGGTTATGGTATCCTAGTAATGGGAATTTCTCACTCCAAGGATTCACTGATGCAGATTATGATAGAGATACTCCTGAGAGGAAGAGTACATCCGAAGGCTGTCACTTTCTTGGAGATTGCATGGTATCATGGTATCTCAAGAAGCAAACTTTAGTTACTTTATCAACCATAGAAGTAGAACATATGGTAACAAGAAGTTGTGTAGCTCAACTCCTTTGGATCAAGCAATAATTAGAGGATTATGGAATTCAATCCAGATGTGTTGAAGTAATGTATGACAACAAAAGTGCGATTTATGTGTCAAAAAATCCAGTGCTTCATAGCAGGATGAAGCATGTAAACATCAGGCATCATTTCATTTGGGATCATGTAATGAAGAAGTATATTGCATTGGTGTACATCCCAACCAATGAGCAAAGAGGA
Organism: Euphorbia pulcherrima; assembly: GCA_947683365.1. Classification (NCBI taxonomy): domain Eukaryota; kingdom Viridiplantae; phylum Streptophyta; class Magnoliopsida; order Malpighiales; family Euphorbiaceae; genus Euphorbia; species Euphorbia pulcherrima. The sequence goes on from CANTUS010000008.1 coordinate 6,419,967, forward strand.
GATATCTTTACTAAGCCATTAAGTAAAGATCAATTCAACAAGCTAAGGGAGTCAATTGGAATGTCCAATCCAATTTAAAGGCAAATTCAGAAGACAATTTGGGGTTAGCTTGATGCTTTGAGTCAAGGAATTAGGAAAAGTAGAAGAAATTATATTAACTCTGGATCTGGAACAAAGACTGCCAGCTCACCAGACAGAAAGGATAAAGGGAAGTAAAAGTACTGAAAAGTAATTGTACAGGTTTTCAATTTCAAACGTTTATTAAACTAAATGGCTGTTTTAAAAACAAATCATTCCTATTCTTCCGTTGAACGCCATTTACCTCTCTCTAAAATAGTTAACTGCCACATCATCAATCCAGTTAAACTTATCGGAATGCGGATTACCATTATACCCTCACTTTGGAAATCCTATATAAGCCCCCCAAATTTCCCCTTCTTCTTCTTCATGCGAGCAACTTACTACTGTTACTCTGCAAGTTTCTATTTTCAAACCCTAATTCTTCAAACTTTCAAAAATGGGAGCCATATTGACAAACAACCAAATCCAAACCCTTCGTCCACAAAACATCTTTGTAGAGTCTGGTCTCAAAGAAAAAGATTTCATACTCGTAAACCTCAAAACCACTGACTCAGTAGTTTTGATATCATCCTTTAATATGGCTCCCTGCTAGGTACTTTGGAGAGAAGTTCTCCATCTTTTGGCCACAAGGTCCAAGGATCTTGTAATATGTTCTTGCCAAATTAGTCCTCATCTGGAAGGGATACTTAACCACAATGTCTTCCTTCTAACACTGTGTGTTACAACACTAGGCAGAGTGTAGAGAGGTGAACATGTCGGTGTTGATCATCCACTTCGTTAGATAGCACAGGAACTCCCACGGTGCCCTGATCACTAGAATCTTATTGGCAAACAAAGTAAGTTTCTCTGGATTTGAGTCAGTCCAAGGGAAGGAGATTCTAGAGAAAAATTTCAAGACATTGAGCTATGGAGAAAAGTGGGATAAAGTAAAGGACATTAAATAGAGGGATTAGAAAAAGAGCAAGGCTGGGACGACAACGAATCCAATTGAAGAAGCCCCTGCTCCCAAGAAGGCTTGAACCACCAAGCCTAAAGCACCAAAATAGCTGGCTCTAGTTCCAGTTAAGAAAGATGATGAGGATGCCCAAACCCTTACTTAACTGATGAATAAAAGTCTTGAGAAGCCTAAGCAAAGGGGGAGCTGATAAAGGCAGCAACTAAGAAGGGGAGGAATGTGGAAACCCCAAGGGTGATCCTCTGTATGAAGTCATAAAGGGAGTAATGAAAGACAATTACTGGATAAATAAGCTTACAGCAGAAGGACCCAAAGGCTCTTCTGGTGCCCAAACCATTCTTATTGCTCCAACAAACATAGAAACTCTTGTCTAGAATCTAGAGGTAGACCTGTTTATCTTTAAGCCCAGAACTAGACCACTTTCAGAAAATCTACTCAATCCAGAAGTTGAGATCATCAATGTAGAAAGTCCTAAAAGGGCATGTGAAGAGGGTGTTGAGGAAACTACTAATACGCTTGGGAAAGTGGTTAAAAGTCCTGAAAAGGCATCTAAAGGGAAGACTGAGGACATTTCCAGTCTTTCAAGGGTTATGCAGGTGGATGAAGGAGTGAAAGAAGCAGGAATCCCAAACATACTAGCTATTGAGGTACTTCCTACTCATCATTCTGAACATATTAATGATGTGTTATTTGAGGAAACAACTGTGCCTAAGGACAACTTAGATACAGATGCTCAAGATGTATTTAAGGAACTAGCGTCCAACCCAAAACAAATCATTTTGGGGGAGGGACTAGGTATGGGATCCAATGAAAATGCCTCTAAAGTGGATTCAAAGGGAGAGGTCAGCCCGAGGGAAAGGTTGGATGAAGTGGAAGAAGAAGAAAAGTAAGAAGCTGAGGATAAGGAGGAATCCTCTAACCGTAAACAATGCAGGAATAGTTCAAGTACCAAAGAAACCGCACCCTCCTCTTTTGGTGATCTGTAAAAACCCAGAACTATAAATCCCCAGCCAACTAGACGTGAAAAATTGAGAGTAGCTCTAAGGCTTATAGAAGAAGCCATAGTTAAAGGGAATAGGGAAGATAACATCTCCAAGGCACTTCGGGAAGTGATTAGAACACTAAAATCTATAGGAAAAATCTCATTCTCCGGATTTACAGTTAGATGTTAGGGAAATAAAAGGCTGTGTGCAGAGAATAGATCAGAAAGTAAAAGATTTTCCAACTGCATAACTGGTGGCAGATATATCCCTGGCCAAGATCACTCTAGTTCTAAAGTAGATGAACTCAAACATTGTAGGAGCAAGTCACTCTATAGATCAGGCTAACACAGGAGCAAATAACAATTGTGTTACTATGAGTCGATGACCCCTAATTCCCCTACTCGCATAGTAAGCTTTAATGCTCTTAAGCGTGGGGCGGAGAAACAACGAGCGCTGTGAAGCGTGCTAAGGGATGATCCTTATTTTAGCGTGATGAAAATGGATAATGAAAGCTATGTTGAAGTTGAAATTTAGTTGGATTCATGTGTTAAGGGATACGAGACTTAGAATCCTATATTTTAAGATAGAGTCACCACCCGGTTAAGCTCCACCGGGAATTTGGGTATGATATTTCCACCGAGTGGTTGGACCGTACCTTAAAATAAAGATTCTAGGTTCAGATGATGTTGCTTACTTTTCAACTTTTAAATCAAGCCGATTAAGTTTTAATAAACATGACCTTAGATCTTATGCGATTTGATCCAATTATTGTTTGGTGTTTTCAGTTTAATATGCCATACATCACACGGAAAGCGATAAATAAACAAAGAAATAAAGTAAAATTATTACAAGGCTTTACGAATACCTATACATTTTTCTAATGCGAGAAAATAAATAAAGCAATAAATAAATAAACGGGCGAAATTGGGTTTTAACCGAGCTTATCGACTTGGACTCTACTCCAAATGATGCAATTGATATACAGGAATAATCACAAATAAAGCAAGAATAAATAAATGCGGAAAATAAACCCATAGCATGAAGAAAACGTATTTTTGGATTTTTTGGGACAAAAACATGATTTTTGGGCATTAATTAATTATGTGACAACCTAAAAAGGTGAAATAAATTAACTAAGCATCCTAAAAAAAGATTTAATATATGTTCAGAATATTTTTGGGATTTTTAGTTGGTGGAAAACAATTTATTTAGATTTATTTAGTTAAAAACACAATTTTTAAGCCCTTCAAATGCATATTAAATCAAATAAAAATAAAAATAAAATCTAAAAACAGAATAAAATAAATAAAAGTAGTTTCAAATTATTTGTGAATTTTTTGGAAATTTTTTGGGTAAAAAAAGGGGTTGAAAACACATTGAAATGATCAAAACCGGGTCAAAAACGACAAAAACGGGCCAAAAACCACATAATAAAGCAAATAGGGGCCATTTGGACATTTTTGTTAGTAGGATGACTCAGTGAAGTGGTAGGCTGACTCAGCAACATGGTAGGCTGACTCAGCAACATGGTAGGCCGACTCAACGAGGTGGCCTAGATGACGCTCAGTCGGCCTTTGTCCCACTGAAGTGGCCTGCCGGAAAAAGTGTCTAAACAAGCCAGAATCGACCTTTTTATGCCTGAAAACCCAAGATTACTAAAATTTCAAGTCGTTTCCTACACTGTTACAGTAGATTCAGACTTCAAATGCTTAAATAACTTTGGTTTTTTAGTTTGGAGGGGACAGAACCCAGAATATCCGATAAAACAGCGATTGGCAGCTTGAACGACCCGTAGGCCAACTAAATGAAGTGGTAGGGTGACTCAGTGAGGCGGCCTAAGTGATGTTCAGTGGGCCTGACATTCGCTGGAACGGTCAGCCAGAGTTTTGGCAGTAAATCACAAAAAGGATGAAGAAAAGGGGCAAATACCCGGAAAAATAACCAAAAACACAGCAATAGAAATAAATGACAAAAGAAGTAGATTGGAGACCCGAACCGGATGTTTGGCAAGCTTTGTGATGGATTTGAGATGAAAACCTAACGAAACAACGATTTAGCAAGGGATTTAGTGGTTTGTGATGAAAAAGTCCCTAAATCCTATTCAAACCAATTTTTACCTAAGATTTAGAACTCTGAGATTAAGCCTAGTAAGATTTAGAAATCAAGAACCAAGTATATTGGATTAGATTTTCTCAATATTATTAAACTTTTTCTCGCTAAAACCTTAGAATTCTAAGAATTTTATTCCCTTGAAAATCAGCCAAAAGAATCCCTTAAATCTGATTTTTCATGGGTATTTATAGACTTCCCAAGTGTAAAATCCCAGAATTAATCCTCCAAATGTAAATCTTTGATGAAAAAACCCCAAAACTTGACTTGTTGGCTAAGAAAAATCCAGAAAAACTCCAGACAGAGAAACCCCGCGCGAAGGCCATGTCAGTGACGCGGTAGGCGGAGTCACGTGATGTGGCCAAGCCCAAGCCGCATCACATGATGTGGCTAGATCTAGGCCGCATCATGCATTGTGGCCTGGAAGGCCGCGTGAGCCACGTGAGCAACTGCGTTGCTCATGTGGCCTAGCCTCCCCACGGCAGCGCCGGCTACCGCCGGATCAGGGGCACCCAGGTAATAAAGGCAAAGGGGCCTGGCGAGCTGGGCCTAAAATGTGAACAAACTATACCATGGGCATATGAACGGTACGATACTTGACATTTTGAAAAGCTCGAGGAGCCAAGGATCCAACGATGCAAACGAGAATTGCTGAAAATGTTCGAATTTTTAAGGAAAAAAATCATGAAACAAATTACTTCGTGCGAGGGGAAAGGAAGCGGTTAACAAATTAAAAGTGATCCAATTATTATTTTTAATCAAGGTTAAAGATCTTAAAATCGTCAACAAAGAACTTACCAAACGCGATTTGATTCTAAAATAATGGAACAACTAGACCGTAAAAGGTTAGAGCAAAAAGTCATCATCGTTCTGAGGGTCACCAAAAAGCCCGTGCTCACAGGCTGCCCCTCGTGAGATTATCATTTGACGGGTCAAGTGTGATTTCACGAAAGAGTGAGGGATAGGAAGATATACTTGACTCGCAGATTCTTGAACCAGTTGTGTTCTGGGATTGCCATAACAGACCTATCAAGAATAAAATTGACTTAGAGATTGATTCGATATTGCCTTCACTGCCCTAAATAGTTTTGGGATTGATTGGTTGGTTGCTTCGAGAAAAATGGGAGTAGGGACTTCTTGTGGCGGTTGTCTTTAGATGGTCAAGGGATGCATCATCAATAGACCTATTAGAGGGGGGAGGTTGAATCGGGCATGTTGGAGACAAAGGGAGTATCGAGAACGCCGAGGGCTTCACTGAGAAATGTTGAGAACTTCTAACGAGATTTGACTAGGATTCACTTGGCTTGAATCGCATGCCAGGAATATCAAACGAGATCCTTGGACTAAAATGCATACCAAGAACTTAACTGGAAGGTGTCAAGCACTTCTAACGAGGTCAGACTGGGATATGCTTTGCTTGAATCGCATGCCGAGAATATCAAATGAGACCCCTGGACTGGAATGCATACCAAGAACTTAACTGGAAGGTGCCGAGCATTTCTAATGAGGTCGGACTGGGATATGCTTGGCTTGAATCGCATGCAGGGAATATCAAACGAGATCCCTGGAGTAGAACACATACCAAGAACTTAACTGAAAGGCGTCAAGCACTTCTAACGAGGTCAGACTAGGATATGCTTGGCTAGAATCGCATACCGAGAATATCAAACAAGACCCCTAGACTAGAATGCATACCAAGAACTTAACTAGAAGGTGCCGAGCACTTCTATCGAGGTCAGACTGGGATATGCTTGGCTTGAATCGCATGTTGAGAATATCAAATAAGACCCCTGGACTGGAAGGCATACCAAGAACTTAACTGAAAGGTGCTGAGCATTTCTAACCAGGTCAGACTAGGATATGCTTGGCTTGAATCGTATGCTGGAAATATCGAAAGAGACCCCTAGACTGGAATGCAAACCGAGAACTTAACTAGAAGGTGCCGAGCCATTCTAACGAGGTTGGACTGGGATATGCTTGGCTTGAATCGCGTGTCAAGAATATCAAAAGAAATCCCTGGACTAGAATGCATACCAAGAACTTAACTAGAAGGTGCCGAGCATTTTTAACGAGGTCAGACTGGGACATGCTTGGCTTGAATCGCATGCTGGGAATATCAAAAGAAATCCCTGGACTAGAACGCATACCAAGAACTTAACTGAAAGGTACCGAGCACTTCTAACGAGGTCGGACTGGGATTTGCTGAAAAGTGCTTGAGGAGACCGTTGGACTAAATGCATTGTGCTTGCCACAGAAATTTTGAGATATTAAAGAGAGACATGAGCTGCGCTTTTATTGCTTAACTGATTTTGCCGAGATAAAAAATTTTGCCCCTTCAATTGAGCAACAAAAATGAAAGAATGAAACTGAAATAAAGTTGAGATTTCTGGGAGTCTGGAGAGATTGTCAAAGCCGAGCATCGAGTCTGGCTGATATGCCCCTGGGTGTTTACATTAAGGTGCCCCTAGGTATTTGCATTAAGGTGCCCCTGGGTATTTGCATTGAGGTGCCCCTAGATTGAAGTGCCCTTGGGTATTCGCATTAAGGTACCCCTAGGAGAAACTTCTGAGTTCTGATTTTAGGATTTATCGGGTTGGTCATCCTTTTGAATTGCCCCATGGTGTGCCTATCAAGAAGGCTTTAAAGCATTAGTAAGCCATATAAATCACGTTTTTATTATTTAATTGATTTTATGGAACAAAAATTTTTGCCCCTTCAATTAAGCAATAGAAACGGGAGAAAAAGATATAAATGGAGTTAGGATTTTTGGGAGGCCGGAGAAACTACCATTATTGAGCATTGAGACTAGCTTATGTGCTCTTGGGAGAAATTCTGTCTTTGAATGTAGGATAGAAGATAATTCTAAGATGCCCTTGATACAGGCTCTTTCTTGGAGGTCGAGCGTATAACCCGAGGATATTTTTCCTTACTTTATTTACTGTAGGATTCAGCATAGAATAATAGACATGAAAATTATGCATGAATGTATGAATGCATGAGATACTTGGACTAGTTATCTTCAAGCTGACAGATTAACTTGCTTGATTGACTTTACTCAATTTGGGGAAAGATCGACTTGTTTGCAAAAGGAGGATACATGGAATTTCCTTGTGATGCAGACTAGACAAGAATACCTCTGAAGGAGGACTAGGGATGTTGAAAAGATTAGGTGAGAATGCCCCTAGTAGAGAACTACAAAAGCCGCGGTGATTTGACTGTGAATTGATTGCTGGATCAGGCATGACGGAGACAAGGAGGGCATGAAGCGAAGCTCAAGATTCTAGATAACGAACGACCGGGGACTATCACTACCAATGAATTCTACCAAGGATGGCTTCGGGAGATTAGGATGTTATAGACTCGAGATGCTCGATCATGGTCAAGAATTGAGTAGACACGGGCAAAGGATGAATTTGAGTCCTTCGAATCTATTAGACCGGCGAACATATTCTTGCATTCTGATGTTGATGGCGATGATGCAGATATCTCGATGTGATCGATGGTAGTCATTCATCTTTGGTTTTCTTGTCTTAATTTTTGCATGGACCTAGACATTGTGTTGGGTCCATCAGACTTGTTTATTTTTTTGCTTTTTTGTTCTAATTTTTGCCTGGACCGCCCTTTTCGGGTTTTCAATCCAGCGAACTATCCCGGCTTTTGCATAGACCTCAATTCTTTTTAGTCTATCTGGATTTTTTCCTTTTATCTTTGTTTTTCTTTTCTTTTGAGGTATTATGTCGCCTGCACAGAACCCTATGTTTGACTTATTTGAAACATTTTGCCGTTAGGGCCCAATATGTTTATTTAAGCACAAACATAAAGAATTTAGTAGAATGACATTTCTATTAAATGAAGTAAGTTTGAGTACATGATGATGATAATCATTTCTATTGACCCAAACTCTAGTACTGACTAGCCTATGAAGGTCTTCCAGCCAACATCCTCTCATAGCTCACTTTACCCTAACTTTTGCCTAGACTGCCCTTTCTTGGATTTTCAGTCTAGCGGGTTATTCTTGCACCCTAACTTTTGCCTGACCGGTTTGCAGAATACCGAACAATGGGATACACCCTAATTTTTGCTCAAGTAGTAGAGGACCACTCATCGGGTGATTGATTTATATATGCTTTTTATGTGCTGCTTTTCTGGATTTGATTCTTTTTGGATAGATATGATAACGCTTTGACCTATTTTGATTGATAGGGTTTACGAACTCAGTACCATTCAAAATCTTCATGCCCCTGGAACCGGGTATCTTTTTGATTACATAAGGTCTTTCCCAGTTTAGTCAGAACTTCCCCCTTGGGTCAATGTTAGTGGGCTTTACCTGCTTTGGAATTGGATTGTTGGCCTTTGACAGATACTCGATGCTTGACGTGGTTGTTGTTCAGCCTCGCCATGCTCTTTTGATATATCTGAAAACTGCTTAAGCTGCTTAGGCTGCGCCTTAGCCCTTGCTGGTCTCTTTGACACTGGGTTCAATACGACTCTCAATTTTAGTTGTCCTACTAGCTCGTGGGCAATGCGTAAAGGTCTGTGGAGCTCGAACCCAAATTTCTTGATCGATCAAGGGTTCCCCCTTGGGATGGAAATCCGTCATTCAAAATGATGTGATAAGGTAGGCTGTACCAAGGCAAGATGTGTTTCTTAATGAACTAGACCATCTTCTCGGCGGTAATGTCGGTGAAAAGGGATGACTCCCCCCTATGCTGATGAGGGTTAAATCTTGTAGATCATATGCATCCCTCCCCGCTGAGAATGGCCAAGGAGGAGAGAAATAGGGAAGGTTTGAGGGTGTAAGGGAATGGATAGGGGGAAAAGACAATGTTGTATTGGGGGTGGGAATGTTAAGAATGGGTGGCTGAAGAAAGGATAAGCCACAACTCTGTCAAAGATGATCCAGCGATGCTCTTCCTCCATAATCGATTGACACTTCTTTGATAGTTTGCATACAGCTGTAAGGCCAGTGATGGACCGATTGACAAATTAGATCTATGTTAGGAAGGCTGAGCTTCTTTTGCTATTTCAGGCATGGAGATGAGATGCTCGGGAATCTGATGATGAACCCTGGGTGCCTAGGTATGACTAGGCAAAAGCGTTATCAAGATCTTTAAGCACTCATTAGCTCTCATTTTCTTTCAAAGGTTAGGTCAATTGAAAGTGGTTACCATTTTAGATAATCATCTATATTCAAACTTATTTTTGTTAAAGCAATGTCATGAATACTGAACACATTATGCTTTGACACAAAAATGAATTCATGGACCCATCGGGCGAAACATCAAATAGATAAGCAAAAAAAGAGAGTCTTTCATTGAATTAGAGTGCCTTAAAGGCAGAATTATTCACATTAAAATACTAGAAATAGAAAGAAAGAAAATTACATCATAGAAAAAAAATCCTCCATAGGCGGAGGGTCTTGATTTACAGCGCTGGTAGATTAAGCACCCTCGGCGCTGGTAGATTAAGCACCCTCAGTAGCTTTTATTGGTGCGTCATCCAGGATGAAGTCCAAAACCTTTGCTTGCTTAGCTGATAAATTGTCTTCTTCATCTGCTAGAGACCTCGCGGGATTCTTATCAGAGTCGGTGGCAGAATTGGCTTCCATATGAGAGTTGGGTGAATCAAAAAAGACCATTGCCAACATAAAACCCTCAAGGAGACCGGAATTGATGGCGCTCACTTCATCATCAAAGCTCGGCAATGGCTTTTGCTCAGCATCGGTCTTCCTCATAGGGGCATCCATTTTTCTTCCTCTTATCAAATGCTAAATAGCTATACCTAAAGGCTTACATTGATCTGTTTTGTGTCCTTTTTGAACGTCATAGCGACAAAAGTTCCCTTTCTCTTCAGGCGTAGGAGAATGGTACTCAGGAAGAGGGCTAAGCAGGCCTTTCTCTGACAATTTAGCAAATATGATATGAAGAGTGAGCTTCCATGGAGACACGAATGCCTTCTGACTAGGGACCCGAGCAGGTGTGGCTTGCACTGCAGAAACACTCTCTTGATCGAAAACTTGAACTGCGGGTCTTCTCCCCTGTTGGGGCTGGAGTGACCTTAAAGGATTGAGAGTTATTGCTCTTGAACCAGGGTTTGCCCCTTGGCTTGCTAGCCCTTTCCTTCTCTTCCCGGTGCTCGATCCTCTTAACCTTTTCAAAAACTGTTTGATAGAACTCGAAAGAGTCGGTCTCCATCTCTTTCCGAAGGAGTGGGAGAGCCCTGCTAAGCAATTTCAGGATCATTTCTTTAAGGCTAAGCTTTTGTTTCAAGATAACTAGAAATCCGCTAGATAGAGGAATGTCAGACATGGCAGGAGTAACCGATTCTGACACTGAGCGACGAACTAACCAGCGGTCGAGTCGCAACTAAAGAGGACTTCAGCGACGAGGTTGTCTTGACCTAACTAATTAAACTGGAAGATGATCAGCCCAAATCGAACCATGAATGTGATGGATGATAACATAAGTATTCAAGTGTTGAATGCCATATATATGGGTGGTTTAGAGAGGTAAAGAGCAGTAGAGCTTATGATGCGAAGCTTAACCCAAAAATACGTGAGGTATCAAATTCCTTGCTATTCCTAGAGAACTAGGTACAGGTTGTTGGGACTCAAACGATCTCAGGCATTTTGTTAAATTCCCCCTTCAAATGAGGGGAGAATAGGGGTAAGCAAAAACCGAAAATAAAGGTCGGCCATAGGCAGCCTATGCATGAGGTGCGTATACATGAGCACGACATAAGTAGCACACGAAACAAATAAACCTCTTCCAACCTTATGACTCCTGTGTAATGCCAATTTGTAGTCTAGGGGTAACTCTAGCGCCAGGAAACGGCAAGAGAGTATGCGTCCTAAATCTAGATTATTTCGGTGAGCCTAAAGGGAAGTTGCTATAGCTAGTTTTATCGTGGTTCATAGTCTCAAACTACTGGTATCATGAACGACACTATAGAAGGGTCTCATTTACCTTGATTCCATGTAACTCAACCACTCGTTAAATGAGTGTGACCGCATGAATTATATGTTGGTTGAAACAAGTGTTCAACCCACAAATATCCCCAATTCCTGGCGGGCATGAGGTATATAAGTGAGCTTCACAGGGGTGATAAAGATGGCCCCGTAAAGCTTAGAATCTAACTAAAGTGATGGATTTAAAAGGCATAAGAAATAAAGCGTTGATTTAAAAATGATTTAGGCACATCATCAAAATCCGTTAACCAAAGGTGAAAATGAGAGCGATTTTCAAGTTTTAAGTTAACAAAAAGTCCCCAGCAGAGTTGCCACTACGAGCTGATGATCCCAGAACCCCTCGCCCGTACGGTAAGCTTTATCGCTCTTCAGCATGGGGCAGAGAAACAACGAGCACTGTGAAGCGTGCCAAAGGATGATCCTTATTTTAGTGTGATGAAAATGGATAATGAAAGCGATGTTAAAGTATAAATTTAGTCCGATTAATGTGTTAAGGGATATGAGACTTAGAATCCCATATTTTAAGATAGAGTCGCCACCCGGTTAAGCTCCATCGGGAATTTGGGTACGATATTCCCACGAGGTGGTTGGACTGTACCTTAAAATAGAGATTCTAGGTTCGGATGATGTTGCTTACTTTTCAATTTTTCAAGCAATAAATAGATAAGCAGGTGAAACCGGGTTTTAACCAAGCTTACCAACTCGGACCCGGCTCCAAATGAGGCAATAGATATACGGGAATAATCACAAATAAAGCAAGAATAAATAAATGTGGGAAATAAACACATAACATGAAGAAAACGTATTTTTGGATTTTTGGGGACGAAAACATGATTTTCGGGCGTTAATTAATTATCTAACAACTGATAAATGTGAAATAAATTAACTAAGCACTCTAAAATCAGATTTAATATATGTTCAGAATATTTTTGGGATTTTTAGTTGCTGAAAAAAAATTTTATTTAGTTAAAAACACAATTTTTGAGCCATTAAGATGCATATCAAATCAAATAAAATAAAAATAAAATCTAAAACCAGAAAAAAATAAAGAAAAACAGTTTTAGATTTTTTGTGAATTTTTTGGGTAAAAAAATGGGGTTGAAAAAACTTTAAAATGATCAAAACCAGGTCAAAAACAACAGAAACGGGCCAAAAACCACAGAATAAAGCAAATAGGGGCCATTTGGACAATTTTGCCAGTAGGCCAACTCAATGAGGTGGTAGGCCGACTTAGCGACATGGTAAGCCGACTCAATGAGGTGGCCTAGATGACGCTCAGTCGGCCTTCGTTCCACTGAAGTGGCTTGTTGGAAAAAAGTGTCTAAATAAGCCGGAATCGACCTTTTTGTGCCTGAAAACCTAAGATTACTGAAATTTCAAGTCATTTCCTACACTGTTATAGTAGATTCAGACTTAAAATACCTAAATAACTTTGGTTTTTTAGTTTGGGGGGGAAAGAACCCAGAAAATCTGACAAAATAACGATTGGCCGCTTGAATTACCCGTAGGCCAACAGAACGAAGTGGTAGGCCGACTCTGTGAGGCGGCCTAGGTGACGTTCAATTGGCCTGACGTTCGCTAGAATGGTCAGCCAGATTTTTGATAGAAAATCACATAAAGGATGAAGAAAAGGGGCAAACGCTAAATAACAAAGAAGTAGATTGGAACTCAAAAAGTTTCCTAAAGGCCGTGAATCCACTCCCGAGACCCAAATCAGATGTTTGGCAAGCTTTGTGAGGGATTTAAGATGAAAACCCGATGAAACAATGATTTAGCAGGGGATTTAGTGGTTTGTGACGAAAAAGTCCCTAAATCCTATTTAAACCAATTTTTACCTAAGATTTCTAATAGATTTTAATTATTTAACCTAAGAGATTAAGTCTAATAAGATTTAAAAATCAAGAACCAAGTATATTGGCTTAGATTTTCCCAATATTATTAAACTTTTTCTCCCTAAAACCTTAGAATTCTAAGAATTTGATTCCCTAGAAAATCAGCCAAAAGAATCCCCTAAATCAGATTTTTCATGGGTATTTATAGACTTCCCTAGTGTAAAATCACATAATTAATCCTCCAAATGTAAATCTTTGATGGAAAAACCCCAAAACCCGACTTGTTGGCCAAGAAAAACCCATAAAAACTCGAGATAGAGAAACCTCATGCGAAGGCTGCATCACATGATGCGGCCCAGTCAAGGACGCATCACATGACGCGGGCAGATCTAGGCCACGATATGCGACGTGGCCTGGACCACGAGGATTAGCCTCACGGTGGCGGCGCCTGCCATCTTTGCCAAATTGGGGGCACCTAGGGAAAAAAGGCAAAGGGGCCCAGTGAGCCGGGCCTAAACGGCGAACAAACTAAACCATAGGCATATGAACGGGGTGATACTTGACATTCCAGAAAGATCGGGGAGCTAAGAATCCAATGATGCAAACGAGACTTGCTGAAAATGTCCGGATTTTTAAGGCAAAAAAATGGCGAAACAATTTACTTCGTATAAGGGGAAAAGGAAGTGGTGGACAAATTAAAAGCGATCCAATTATTATTTTTAATCAGGGTCAAAGATCTTAAAATAATCAACAAAGAACTTGCCAAACGTGATTCGATTCTAAAATAATGGAACAACTAGACCATAAAAGGTTAGAGCAAAAAGTCATCATCGTTTTGAGGGTCACCGAAATGGCCATGCTCACAGTTACCCTCATGGATAAAATCACCTCCTCCTCCTCCAAATTGACAACAGAAATCAAGGAGTATTTGGATTCCAATTTTGAAAACTTGTCAAAATTCATGGCTGAGAAGGATGTAGATTCCAACATCACAAGCCTCCATGAAAAGCAACAAGCTACACTAGACAAATTAATCAAGTTTATTGATGAAGGGATGCCCAAACTCCTTTCCAAACACTTGAAAGATTTTAGAATTGAGTTCGCAGGCCAAATGAATGGATAGGACATAGTCATCAATAATCTAAAGGATGCATTTCACAAAGATCTCACAACTATCAACACAAGGATTCATAACTGCCGCCGAGATATGGGCATTGAATCTGAGAAAGTGCAATTTAGCTTGTCCAACTTATCCATCTTTAGATCTTCTTCCACACCTTTAATTACAGAAAACCAACTACTCCTAGTACTTCAGGATCTTGTCCAACATATTGGGGACACAGGCTTCTTTGGATATAAAGGGATAGCTACACTCCTGAAGGCACTTTCCCCCTACTTAGATGAAAAGGATTGCAAACACATTCTAACCATGCATCTTTACCTCACAAAGTCATATACCCAACTCTGGCAAGTCTTTTAACCCCTACATCTAACTCCAGCCACAGTTAACACTATCATTGAGCATAGAAGATATTGAAATTGGGATTATTCCATATACTCAAAGGCATGGCAGGAGAGCTGGGATAGCAAGACCTATATGGTTATAGACCCCCAAGCTGATGCAAACAAAAAGGAGGAGAGTAAAAAGGGGGAGGATAAAGCTGAAAATGAAAAGGGGGAGAGGAGCAAATGTAAGTAGAAGAAAGGAGAAGCATCCGGAAAGAAATAAGTTGTAATAGAAATAGCTATGTAATAATTGTAATAGCTAGAGTTATTTTTCACTTATATAGTTCTGTAACATGTAATCCAAACCTTCATTGATGTTAACTATTGTTAACAATAGAAGCATATATAGTGAAAAATTACTATAAAAAATTGCCTCTAAAGTACAATATGAAATTATACTACAAATACCTTAAAAGCTAGAATTGAAAAATGTTGGGGGAGTTAGGGATGCTAAAATTATGAGGGAGTAAAAGTTGTAAATGACTAAGTATCAAGAATCATACTTAGATCCAAGAACCCCTTTCCTTATGCTTAGATGACTCAGGTTTTTATTTTCATAAAATGGGCGAGATTGTTGGAAACAATGATCCAGAATAAATAATTCGGAGCAGGTTTGAAGTAAACAAAAAGACCAAAGTCACTATATTCGGACATATAACCAAAACATCCAAAGTCCAAGACAATTATTAAAGTAAAGACAATTTCCTAAGCATGAATGGAAAGCATCCGATTAGAGTTTGAAAAGGAAACAAACTACTAACTCCTTGTACAACAACATCCGGAGGAAGACTAATTGAATAGCATCCAGTTATCAAGACTAAAAGTCATCCGAAAGACACAGTTATAAAGATAAAGGGAAAAGTTTCAAAAATAACTTTTACCTCTATCTTTTTGGTCTACTAGTCAAATATCCTTTCCTTATATGTAAGACAAAAGATAGCTAGCATAAGGACTGACACAGGAAAGAGAAAAAGGTAACAACCTTTTTCATATAGACCAATAAGAAAGGCGCGTGATACACGCATTTTGGACTCCAGGTGTAAAAGTTGGTGAATCACTAAAATACAAGAAAAATAATCAGTGGCAACTTTTCAGCCTCAATCCCAAGGATTTAAACGGGTCAAAATCTCTATCCAATGGATTGATCAACGGCTTCAGAAGCTCCACATTTTACCTGATCAACGGTGAAGATTAAATTCAGTTTTAGCAACCCACAACGGCTACATTTATAATAGAATCCTATAAAAGGGAAGCTTCACAAGTTGAGAAGGTGTTGGTTGTTCTAAGAAAAGCATACCCAAGAGAATTCAGTAAAGCAATCAATTACTTAATCCCTCCAAGAATCAAACAATTCCAAATCTATTTGTAAGGATTCTTAAGTGCGTTATAAACTTAAGGAACTCCAAAACCAAAACCTTTGAGAAAACTAAAATCTAAAAGATCTCCTAGTTGGGTAAGTAGTGAGATTGGGATATAGCTTGAATTTGGTGCTTCGAGTAGGATCTCCCTGTAGGACTCAGGTTAGATTTGGGCTAGAAATCTAAGTGGTATATCCTGCTAAAGACAAAAGGACTCAGCTAGGAGTTCGTGCTTCTAGTGGTATATCCTACATCCGGAAAGGGATACATCCGAAGATAAATTGTAAGGCTTGATTCTAGCCAGTTAGACCGAAATCCACTAGTGTAAAAGCTTAGAGGAAGAAAACTCTGGGGACTGGAGTAGGCAGGGCAGAACTAGGATAAACCTCTGTGTTTGATTTTCTTAACGCTATTTGCATTTTACTTTATATTTGCATCATCCAGATCCATTATCTAGAACATAATCAAACACACTACACTAAGACTTCTTAAAGTCTGTTAATTGGGCGAAAAAGTGTCATTCACCCCCCTATGACCTTATTTAGACCCTTACAGGGACCAACACTAGGCCACTCTAAAAACCCACCTAAAAATATTAACTAGAGGTGCCTCAATAAATTTGAGGCTCCTCAAAATTGTTCTTCTAACTCAACTTGAGCAAGCTCAAGTCAAGTCTCAGTAGAAAACTTGGTGTGTTGAAGAGGGGGGGGGGAGGTTGAGGGAGCCAAAAGGCTCCCCCTTTTCCAATGCACATCCTATGTTATGTATTCGCAAGCCGGGATTGTGAGATTGCTTACAAGCCTAACTTGCAAGGAATCACGCTCTGGGCTTCTAGCACTATTATGGCAGCGTTGGCGAGCCCAATATGCGGGCCTTTACAAGTGCCACTTTGCAACACTTGCAAGCCCATAGTGCCGGCGTCCGGGCAAATTGTGATGCAATGTGTTGCGAAGCTCGTAGCCCATTCACAGTCAAAATGTCCAACATTTTCAAGGTCCAACCACCCGTTTGGAAAAATTCCCTTTTAACCCTTTTCAAATATTTATATTTTATTTTCTGACCCTAATAAACTAGTTGCCGGTCAAAATAAAATCTCTGGACGACCAAGGTAATGGTCTAACCATTCTACATTTAGTATTCTCGTAATAGACTAAGTCTATTAATTCTTTACTCAATTCGATGAAGATTCTATATGTGTGACCCTATAGGATCTTGAAGTATTGAGCTACTAAGGCTTAACCAATCCTTGTTCTATAGGAACAATTGGCTCAAGGTTCTAGACCGTAATTAGAACTTGATCACCTTAAACGACTATAATATGCCTCTAGCAAGGGTCCACCATCTGCCATTACTCGGAATGTCATTTGTGCTTATGACTAAATCCTGGTTAATGCAATAGTTGTCCAATGCGATGTACCCCTTCCATTCTTTAATATTAGTACCATCTTGTTTATTGGGTTCAGTTAATGTGTTAACCTACTAATAGCGAGGTTGCTCCAAGCTATCCCAGTTATTCACTTATTACCAAAGTATATTGCTTTTTTACCATAATGTGTTTGACTAGAAACTATTTCTATAAAACACATACTCTGATCAGAGTTTTGTAGCAATCATCACTTCAATAACTGGCCTGGTAAAACTAATAAATATATCCACAGTGATGAATTCTTTCCAACTATATAGCTTACTAATGTGCTATCATCACTATACCAATAATGACCCGTGGCACCCTAAACTAATGAGTGAATATGCATGACCCAAAGTATAGCGATAGTACCATATAAGGCAACTATTATCTCTAGTATGAGGATATTCGTAAAGCTACTACATAAAGATAAACACCAACACTATGATATATTTACCTAGTGCTTATATTATTGTGGTCTCCAATATATCTACCAGATATATCCATGTGTCAATCTTAAGGCACCACCTTTCATTTTAGGAGAACAACTGCTTGGACTCATTCCAAGAAAGTTAACCACATGCTAGTCTTATTACTTCATCAATATCCTTTCTTGATGAAACTATGACTAGGGATAGTTTAGACATAATCATACTTGCACATGAAGCATATCTCAATAAACATAGTCTAACTATGATCTCTTTGTTGGGAATTGACTTTGAACATGCATAATAGGCATAGCGGAAATTCAAAATTTTATCCCTTGTCCCTTGGAACTCCTATTAGTTGCATATAAATTAATTAAAGCCTTAACTAAATTAATTATTTACTTAGATTAGTATGCATAGCCCAAGCGTACCATAATTCTGAATTATATCTGAGCATAAATATATTTTATATTAAACATGCTATAACTCTAAGTTATAGTCTAAATATAAAATAAACTGGGCATGCAAAACAACCTAAGCATAATAATTATTAAGTCTTAAAACACTTAAAGAAAATGACTTAATAATTAAAAGAGAATTAGAAGACTTACCAGTTAAAGCGAGCTTTAGCAGAACCTTCTTATGCAAGCCTCCAAGTATAGGGTAGCCTCTATGAGTATCCACACGAACCCTACCAACCGAAACCTCCCAATGAGGAAGAACTGCAGAGCTTTGAGTAGCTGCTAGACCACTAAAAAAACCACCCGAAAATAAAAAAGTATTTGCTCTTGAGTTGACTTGAGAGATATCGCGTTAGAATCTCAAATCAATACTTGAATGAGCTTGTGGTGCATTTGAGAAAGGAGAAGAATGCGACTATATATAGGGAGAGGGGATAGCTCCTCTCATAAATGTGGGATGGGTCCATTTGGACGGTAAGGACAAGCATGGCTTGTCGCCCATGCTTGTCTCAAGGCAAATCCAGCTTGCGGCAAGCCCCGATGGGCTTATTCTTTTTGCATATATGGGCCCTATGAATAAATTCACAGGTCCATGGCAAAATTCCCTTTAATCCTCCTTTCATTTAATTTATTTATGACCCTAATAAAATTAGTTACCGGCCAAAATAAATTACTCGTTTAATAAAAAAAATAGTTTAATTATTTTAATTTGTTTATGACCCTAATAAAATTAATTTTCGGTCAAAATAAATTCTTGCCTTACCAAAAAAATGATTTATCATTTTATCAACACTTCAATTTATTTATGACCCTAATAAAATTATTTACCGGTCAAAATAAATTATTGGTCTAACCAAATATTAATTCAATTATTTTTATGTTATATTTTCGTAATAGAATAAATCTATTAATTCTTTACTCAGTCCGGTTAAGGCCCAACGTGTGTGACCTTATAGGATCCCAAAGTATTGAGATGTTAAGGCTTAACCAACCCTTGTTCTAAAGGAACTATTGGCTCGAGGTTCTAGACCATCAATAGAACTCGATTACCTTAAATGACTATAGTATGCCTCTAGCAAGGGTCCACCATCCCCCATTACTTGGAACGTCGTTTGTGCTTATGACTTGATCCTGGTTAATGCAATAATTCCTCATTGCGATGAACTCCTTCCATTCTTTAATATTAGTGCCATATGGTTTGTTGGGTTCGGTTAAAGTGTTAACCCTCTAATAGCGAGGTTGTTCCAAGCTATCCCAGTTATTTACTTATTACCGAAGTATATTGCTTTTTACCGTAGTGTGTTTGACTAGAAACTATTTCTATCAAACACGTACTCTGATCAGAGGTTCACAGCAATCATCACTTCAACAAGCGGCTAGGTACAACTCCTAAATATATCTAGAGCAATGGATTCTTTTAGACTACGTAGCTTACCAATGTGATGTCATCACTATACCGGTTATCACCCGTGGCACCCTAAATTAATGAGTGAATAGGTATGACCCAATGTATAGTGATGGTACTATTGGATATGATGTACGCCCTAAAGGCAGTTAGGGCGATATATCTTAATTATATAATAGTACGACTATTTTGTTTAATCAATAAAGGCATTTAATCTTTTTTTATATCAATGTGTTTATATATATATTACAGCTGGTTAAAATATATTCATGGATGTATGTATACAAAAGTCCTTGATGTATCATGGCATGAAGTTAGAGAAATTATAGTTAGACTACATTTGGTTAGACCTGCTTCATGTGCAATTATGATTATGTCTAAACTATCCCTAGTTATAGTTTCATTAAGAAAGGAAATTGATGAAGAGGAAAGACTAGCATGTGGTCAACTTTCTTGGAAAGGGTCCAAGCAGTTAATCTCCTAAGGACTAAAGAATGTGCCTTAAGTTTGACACATGTATATATCTGGAAGATATATTGGAGACCGCAGTAAGATAAACTCTTGGTATATATACCAATGTTTTAGTGTCTATCTTCATACAATTAGCTTTGTGAATATCCTCATACTTGAGATACTAGTTACCTTATGTGGGACTATTGCTATACATTGGGTCATTCCCATACACTCATTAATTTAGGGTGTTACGAGTGATTACGGGTATAATGATGATAGAACATTGGTAAGCTGAGTAGTCGGAAAGAATCCATCGCTCCGAATATATTAAGTAGTTGTACCTTGCCACTTGTTGAAGTGATGATTGCCATAAACCTCTAATTAGAGTATGTGTTTGATAGAAATGGTTTCTAGTCAAACACACTTTGGTAAAATGCAATATACTTTGATAACAAGTTAATAACTGGGATAGCTTGGAGCAACCTTGCTATTAGTGGGTTAACACTTTAACCGAACCCTATAAACCCGATGGTACTAAATTGAAGAATGGAAGGAATTCATTGCACTAGATAACTATTGCATTAACCGGGATTAAGCCATGAGCATAAATGACGTTCTGAGTAATAGGGGTTGGTAGACCCTTGTTAGAGGCATACTACAGTAATTTAAGGTAATCGAGTTCCACTCACGGTCTAGAACCTCAAGCCAATGGTTCCATTAGAACAAGGGTTGGTTAAGCCGTAGCAGCTCAATACTTTGCGATCTTATAAGGTCACACGCATTGGACCTTCATTGGACTAAGTAAAAAACTAATAGATTTATTCTATTAGGAAGATATAATGTAATAATAATTAGATTATTATTTAAATGGTTAAAAATGATTAGATCATTTTTGGATAAACCAAGGAATTTATTTTGACCGGTAACTAATTTATTAGGGTCATAAAATAAATATTTATTTGAAAAGGATTAAAAGGGGAATTTTGCCTTGGCGAGTTAAATTGGACCAAGAGTACAAAAGTATTTTGTACAGGCTCGCGTGCGCGAGCAATGCTAGGCATTCATCGCGGCAGGCCATGAACATGGGTTGCCTAAAGGCGCAGCCCAATAGGCGCGCTGCAAGATGGGCTCGTGGCATGGGCCGCGATGCCCAGCTTGCATGCATGGCAGGCTCGCAAGAGCCTGCCTTACAGTAGCAAGTATAGCGTGCTTTGCACGCTGCACGCTGGTCTGACTCGCGGAGGCTCCATGCTTCACGGGTCAAGCCTGTTTGTGGGATATGCAATTTTTCATATCCCACATTGGAAAAAGGGGGAGCAATGTTTTGCTCTCTAAGCCTATATTTAGGCTTCCTCCTCCTCCTTTTCAATTTGTACCAAGCTCAATCATAAATCCCAAGTTGAGATTCTCAAAGATTAATCTCTCGGGTAATCGAGCAAGTTCTTTATGAGGAGCCTGAATTTATTCAGGAGCCTCTAGTCTATATTTTTGGGTAGGGCTTCTGGAGTGGTCTAGCAACTACTCAGTGCTTCTTAGTTCTTCCTCTCGGGAGATTTTGGTTGGTGGGTTTCATGTAGATACTCATAGAGGCTATCCTATGCTTGGAGCCTTGTGCAAGAAGGTTCTGCTAAAGCACGCTTCAATTGGTAAGTTTTCTTTCTTTCTCTTTTAATTATTAGGTCTTTTTCTTTAAGCATTTTTAGACCTAATAATTATGTTTAGGTTGTTTTGCATGCTTAGTTTATTTTATGCTTAGGTTGTAACTTAAAGTTATAACATGCTTAAGTTATAGGTTAGAGTTATAACATGCTTAGTTTATAGCTAAGAGTTATAACATGCTTAGGTTATAGCTTAGAGTTATAACATGCTTTGTATACAATATATGTGCTAGGATATAATTTAGAATTATAGTATGCCTAGCCCTTTACATGCTAACCTAGGTAGAGAATTATTTAGTTAGGGATTTAATTAATTTATATGCATCTAGTAGGAGTTCCTGGGGAAAGCGACATAATGTTGAATTTCCGCCATGCCTGTTATGCATGTTCAATTTGACTATCAGTTCCCAACAGGTACCACACGAGGTAACTAGCATGTCAAGTGTGAGGATATTCGCAAAGCTACTACGTGAAGATAAACACTATCACATTGATATATATATTAAGTGTTTATCTTACTGCGGTCTCCAATATATCTTCCGGGTATATCCATGTGTCAAACTCAAGGCACCACCTTCAGCCTTTAGGAGGTTAACTGCTTGGACCCTTTCCGAGAAAGTTAACCACATGTTAGTATTTCTGTTCCATCAATATCCTTTCTTGATGAAACTATGACTAGGGATAGTTTAGACATACTCATAATTGCACATAAAGTAGGTCTCACTAAACGTAGTCCCACTATGATATCTCTCACTTCATGATAGGTTTCTGTTAAGGACTTTTGTACAAAGATATCAATGAATATATTTTAACCAGTCACAATATATATGAACACATCGATATAAACAAAAGATTAAATTTCTTTATTAATAAAATGAATTATTCGTACTCAGACTTAATTAAGGTATATCGCCCTAATTGTCTTAAGGGCATACATCATATCTAACAAAATCCCACTTGCACTAAGGCCAATTAGCCCTATGCCTTAATCTGTATGCTTTCACATGCTGGTCATGTCTGACTTGCTTCATTGGCTTCGTCAGACCATCCGCGATGTTCTTTTTAGTGGGGACATATTCTAATCTTATCACCTTAGTATCAATAATTTCTCTAATTACAGGATACTTCTCGGATACTTTTTTGTTTTTCTGGTGAGTATGTGGTTCTTTTTCCAGAGCTATAGCACCATTGTTATCACAATACAAAGTAACTAGATCAACAATCCCAAGCACCACTCTTAGATAACCAATAAATCCCTTTAACAAGATAACTTCTTTTACTGCTTCATAAGCAGCAATGTATTTAGATTCCATGGTTGAATCGCCAGTAGTTTCTTGCTTGGAACGTTTCAAGCATACAGCCCCTCCATTCAATATATACACAAAACCTGACTAAGACTTAAAGTCATCCTTGTCAGATTGGAAACTCGTATCCATGTAACCCTTGATCATGAGTTCACCATTTCCTTTTATCAAGAACTCATATTTAGTCCTTCTCAAGTACTTAAGAAAAATTGCCTTGACGGCCATCCAGAGCTTTCCACCTGGATCCGATTGATATCTACTCATAAAGCTCAAAGCTTAAGAGACATATGGCCTAGTACATATAATAGTATACATGATGGATCCTACCATAGATGCATAGGGTATATCCTTCCTGCGCATTCTTTCCTGAGCTGTCTTCCGACACTCAGCCTTAGATAGGTTAATTCCCTTTATCATTAGGAGATAAACTTTCTTTGAATGCTCAAGGATTAACCTATTCAGTACCTTGTCTATATATGTACTTTGAGAAAGACCTAACAACCTCTTAGATCTATCTTTATAGATCTTTATACCTAGTATAAATGCTGCTTCTCCAAGGTCTTTCATCGAGAACTTTCTTGACAACCATATTTTAATACTTTGAAGAAGAGAAATGTCATTTCATATTAGTAAAATGTCATCGACATATAGTGCTAAGAAAATGACTACAATCCCACTAACCTTCTTGCGAACATAAGGCTCATTAATGTTTAGATAGAAATCCAGTTAACAGATTATCTGATCAAACCTAATATTCCAATTCCTAGATGATTGCTCAAGTCCATAAATAGACTTCACAATTTGCATACATTCGATCCATTCTGATATGTAAAACCCTCAGGCTGTGTCATATACACATCCCAGTCCAAATCCCCATTTAGGAATGTTGTTTTGACATCCATGTACTAGATCTCATAATCATAATGAGCTACAATAGCGGGGAGTATCCTTATGGATTTAAGCATGTCTACCGATTAGAAAGTTTCATCATGCTCAATACCTTCACATTGACTATAACCTTTCACAACCAACCTTGCCTTATAGATAGTCATAATACCATCCATGTCAGTCTTCTTCTTGAAGACTCGTTTGCACCCGATGGGTGTAACCTCTTCTAATGCATCAACAAAATTCCAAACTTGGTTTTCATACATGGAATCCATTTCTGATTTCATGGCTTTAAACCATTTATCAGAATATGAGCTTTTCATTGGTTCATCATAGGTTCTTGGTTCATTATCCTCCATGAGCTATAGTTCCTTATCATCTGTGATAATAAAACTATATCTTTTGGGACCTGTATGAACATGACTTGATCTTTGCAATGATTGTGTTTTGATAGTTTGTTCTTGGATCACACCTTCTTATGTATATAGAACAGGGTAAATTAGTTGATTGTCTGTTTCTTCCTCTTGAACTTTGAGCTCAAGATTGCTCCCACTGACTTTTGGAAGTAAGTGTTCCTTTTCTAAAAAGTTAGCACTCCGATACATAAATACCTTATGTGCTTCAGGTCGGTAAAATAAATATCCAGTAGTTGCCTTTAAAATATCCAATGAACAGATTCTTGCTCCATTTAGCGTCTAGCTTATCTGATGCTATCCTCTTTACCATGGTAGGACATCCCCATTCTCTTAGGTGACTTAGAGATGGCCTTTTATTACACCATCTTTCATAAGGCATAAAATCAACTAATTTAGAGGGCACTTTGTTTAATACATAAATTGCGCTCTCTACTGGATATCCCCAAAAGGATTTATTGAGATCTGCTTGGCTCATTATGGACCGAACCATATCCAATAAAGTCCAATTCCTCCTTTCAGACACTCCATTGTATTGGGGTGTACGAGGAGGGTTCCACTAGGAAACTATCCGGTTTTCCTTTAGATAATCCTGAAACTCTTGACTTAAGTATTCTCCACCTCGATCAGATCAAAGTGCTTTAATACTTATCTCAAGCTGTTTCTCTACTTCATTTCTAAATATTTTGAACTTTCCAAAACTTTCAGACCTTTGCTTCATTAAGCACAGATAATCATATCATGAGTAATCATCAGTAAAGGTTATAAAGTATGAGTATCCTGCTAGTGCTTGACAACTTATTGGACCACACACATGAGTGTGTATAAGTTCCAATGTACTTATTGCTCGTTCACCCTTTACCTTAAAGGGTAGCTTCATCATTTTTCCTTTTAAACAAGGTTCACAATCACTGTAAAACTCTAAGTCTATTAGGCCCAAGTCTTCATGCTTATATAACTTCGTTAAGCGATCTTTGTTGATATGACCTAAACTATAGTGCCACAAGTAGAAAGATTTCTCATTACTTAATTTAACTTTCTTCACATTGTTTATATTAAGAACTTCTGCTTTAGTATCAAGAATATAAATGCCACATTTAACATTCCATAACCATAAAGTGTTGGGATCCGACAGTCACTTTGAACACGCATAACATGCATGGCGATAATTCAAAATTTTGTCCCTTGTCCCTAGGAACTCCTATTAGTTGCGTATTAAATAAAGCCTTAACTAAATAATTCTCTACCTAGGTTAGCATGCATAGGCTAGCATACCATAATTCTAAATTATATCCTAGCATAATTATTTTATACTAAGCATGTAATAACTCTAAGCTATAACCTAATCATAAAATAAACTAAGCATGCAGAACAACCTAAGCATAATTATTAAGTCTAAAAACGCTTACAGAAAAAGACCTAATAATTAAAAGAGAAAGAAAGGAAACTTACAAGTTGAAGTGTGCTGCAGTAAAACCTCATTGCACAAGTCTCCAATCATAGGATAAGCTCTATGAATATTCACACAAACCCCACCAACCGAAACCTCCATGAGAGGAAGAACTGCAGAGCTTTGAGTGGCTGCTAGACCACTCCAAAAGTCCACCCAAAAATATAAACTACAGGTCCCCAAATTAAAATATAATTTGGGATCCTCAAACTATGATCCGTGAGGATCAAAAACTTCTTCTTTGACTGCTCGAGAATCCACACCGAAGACTCTCGAAAAATGCCACAAAGACATGAACTCGAAGTGTGAATAGAAAGGAGGGAGAAGCCTATTTATAGGCTTGGGAAAGCAAAACGCATCTCCCATTTTCCAATGTGGGATAGGGAAAATCCCATTTAATATATATATATATTACTATTAATTCTCATTTCTTTTAATTTATTAATAACCCTAGTAAAATTAGTAACCAATCAAAATAAATTCATGGCTTAACCAAAAAATGATCTAATCATTTTAATCAACATTTTAATTTATTTTATAACCTTAATAAAATTAGTTACTGGTAAAAACAAATTCGTGGCTTAACCGAAAAATGATCTAATCATTTTAATCACCACTTTAATTTATTTATAACCCTAATAAAATTTGTTACTGGTCAAAATAAATTCTTTGTCTAACCAAATAATAATCCAATTATTACTATATTATATTTTCATAATAGAATAAATCTATTAATTCTTTACTCAGTCCAATGAAGGTCCACTGTGTGTGACCTTATAGGATCCCAAAGTACTGAGCTGTTAAAGCTTAACCAACCCCTATTCTATTGGACCCATTGGCTCGAAGTTCCAGACCATGAAGAGAAATCGATTACCTTATACGACTGTAGTATGCCTCTAGCAAGGGTCTACCATCCTCCATTACTCGGAATGTCATTTGTGCTTATCAATTAATCCCGGTTAGTCCAATTGTTGGCCAATGCGATGAAATCCTTCGATTTTTTAATATTAGTACCATCTAGTTCATAGGGTTCGATTGAAGTGTTAACCCACTAATAGCAAGATTGCTCCATGCTATCCCAATTATTAACTTGTTACCAAAGCATATTGCCTTTTACCATAGCGTGTTTAACAAAAAAACTATTTCTATCAAACATATACTCTAATCAGAGGTTTATAGCAATCACCACTCCAATAAGCAGCCAGGTACAACTACTTAATATATCCGGAGCGATGGATTCTTTCAGACTACATAGCTTACCAATATACTGTAATCTCTATACCCTTAACCACCGTGACACCATAAATTAATGAGTGTATAGGAATGACCTAAAGTATGGCAATAGTACCACACAATGCAACTAGTATCTCAAGTATGAGGATCTTCACAAAGCTTATTGCATGAAGATAAACACTAGCACATTGATATATGCACTAAGTGTTTACCTTACTGGGGTTTCCAATATATCTCCTAGATATATCCGTGTGTCAAACTTAAGGCACCACCTTCAATCCTTAGGAGATTGACATCTTGGACCCTTTCCAAGAAAGTTGACCACATGCTAGTCTTACCGCTTCATCAGTATCCTTTCTTGATTAAACTATGACTAGGGATAGTTTAGACATGATCATAATTGCACATGAAGCATGTCTCACTAAATATAGTCCAACTATAATTTCTCTGCCTTTATGCTATGATACGTCAAGGACTTCCGTATACATACATCAATGAATATAGTTTAACCAATATAAACACATTGATATAAAAAAATTAAATGCCTTTATTAATTAAACAAATTATTCGTACTATTACATAATTAGGATATATCACCCTAATTGCCTTAAGTGCATACATCATATCTAACAAACTCCTACTTGCACTAAGGCTAATTAGGCATATGTATTAATCCATATGCTTTCACTTGCTGGTCATATTTGACTTGAGTCAATGGCTTTGTAAGACCATCCACGAGCTTCTGATTAGTGGGTATATATTCTAGTCTTATTATCTTGGAATCAATAATGCCCCTGATTATATGATACTTTTTGGATACATGTCTATTTTTCTGGCGAGATGGTGGTTCCTTTTCCAGAGCTATAGCACCATTGTTATCACAATACAAAGTAATTGGATCAATAATCTCACGCACCATACTGAGATCACCAACAAGTCCCTTTAACCAGACAGCTTCTTGTACTGCTACATAGGCACCAATGTAATCAAATTCCGTGGTTGAATCAGCAGTAGTTTCTTGCTTGGAACTTGTCCAGCATATTGCCCCTCCATTTAACACATACTTAAAGTCATCCTTGTCAAATTGAAAACTTGCATCAGTACAACCTCTAATTGGTAGGTCACCATCTCCATATATCAATAACTCATCTTTAGTCCTTCTCAAGTACTTAAGAATTGCCTTGACAACGATCTAGTGTTTTTCACCTAGATCCAATTGATATCTACTTATAAAACTCAAAGCTTGAGAGACATCTAGCATAGTACATATCATAGTATACATGATAGATCCTATTGCGGATGCATAAGGAATATCCTTCATGCGCATTCTTTCTTGAGTTATCTTCGGACACTCAACCTTAGATAGGTTAATCCTCTTTGCCATCGAGAGATAACCTTTATTTGAATGCTCAAGGTTGAACCTATTCAATACCTTGTCTACATATGTACTTTGAGAAAGACCTAACAGCCTCTTGAATCTATCCCTGTAGATCTTTACACCTAGTATAAATGCTGCTTCACTAAGGTCTTTCATGAAGAACTTTCTTCACAACCATACTTTAAAACTTTAAAGAAGAGAAATGTTATTTCCTATTAGTAGAATGTCATCGACATATAATACTTAGAAAACGACTGCACTCCTACTAACCTTCTCGTAAACACAAGGCTCATTAATGTTTAGAGAGAAACCCAGTTCACAGATTGTCTAATCAAAACCTCATATTCTTACTCCTGGGTGCCTGCTTAAGTCCATAAATGGACCTTTACAGCTTGCATAACTTTGAGCCATTCTAAGATGTAAAACCCTCAGGTTGTGTCATATACACTTCCCAGTCTAAATCCCCATTCAGGAATGATGTTTTAACATCCATTTGCCAGATCTTATAATCGTAATGAGCAGCAATGGTAAGGAGAATCCTTATGGATTTAAGCATGGCTATCGGTGAGAAAGTTTCATCATAGTAAATACCTTCACGTTGACTATAACCTTTCACAACTAACCTTGCCTTATAGGTAATCACATTACCGTCCATGTCAGTCTTCTTCTTGAACACCCATTTGCACCCAATCGGTCTAACCTCTTATGGTGCATCAACCAAATTCCAAACTTGGTTCTCATACATGTAATCCATTTCTGATTTCATGGCTTTTAGCCATTTATCAGAATCTGAGCTTTTCGTTGCTTCATCATAGGTTCTTGGTTCATCATCCTCCATGAGATATAGATCCTTATCATCCGTGATGAAAAAACCATATCTACCGGGACCTTTATAAACATGACCTGATCTTTACAATGTTTTTGTTTCAATAGGTTGTTCTTGGATCACACTTTCTTGTGTATCTTGAACGGGATGAATCAACTGATTAACTGTTTCTTCATCTTAAACCTCCAGTTCAATATTGCTCCCACTAACTTTTACAAGTAAGTGTTCCTTTTCTAAAAAGTGAGCACTCCAAGATACAAATACCTTTTGTGCTTCAAGTTGGTAAAATAGATATCCAATAGTTTCCTTTGGATATCCAATGAACAAACACTTGTCAGATTTAGTGTCCAACTTATTTGATGCTATCCTCTTTACCATAGTAGGACAGCCCCATACTCTCAGGTGACTTAGAGATAGCCTTTAATTACACCGTCTTTTGTAAGGTGTAAAATCAACTGATTTAGTGGGCACTCTGTTTAATACATAAACTGCTCTCTCTAGTGCATATCTCTAAAAGGATTTACTAAGATCTGCTTGACTCATCATGGCCCGAACCATATCTAATAAAGTCTGATTCCTCCTTTTAGACACTCTATTGTATTAGGGAGTATAAGGAGGGGTCCACTAGGGAACTATCCCATTTTCCTTTAGATAATCCTAAAACTCTTGACTTAAGTATTCTCCACCTCGATCCGATTGAAGTGCTTTAATACTTTTCTTGAGTTGTTTCTCTACTTCATTTTTGAATAGTTTGAAATTTTCAAAACGTTCAGACTCGTGCTTCATCAAGTATAAATAACCGTATCGTGAATAATCAACAATGAAGGTTATGAAGTAGGAGTATCCTCCTAGTGCCTAAACACCCATTGGATCACACACATCAGTGTGTATAAGCTCCAATGTGCTAATGGCTCATTCACCCTTACCTTTAAAGGGTAACTTTGTCATTTTTCCTTTTAAACAAGGTTTATAATCACAATAAGACTCTAAGTCTGTCGGGCCCAAGTCTCCACACTTATGCGACTTGGTTAAGTGATCTTTGTTTATATGGCCTAAACGACGATGCCATAAGTAGAAAGATTTCTCATTATCTAATTTTCTCTTAGCAATGTTTATATTTGAGAATATGATTTTGTAATTACGTAATATCATTTGTCATATTACAATAAAATATCATTCATAACTTTGACAATACCATTTATCAAATTGGAATAAAATTCCATCTGTTATGAAGCAGGAAACAATATTTTATAATGGCAATTGAATTTCGTCCTTTTACAAATTTTAGCAAATTGAAAATTTTAACTTCCTACATCAATAGCAGGCATCAAGCTCTAATGATTTTCTATAGGTACAACTCTCCCTTTTGCCAAAACTCTACTTCTCAATAATATCTATACTATCATATGTATATACAATTCTAATTAGGTATTCCATACCAATTTAAAATTTCCTTGAGATGTAGAAATTCCCAATATTAAACATCTTGAAGTGGAAGCTCTAAGCCTCCTCTTCTCATGCTATGAGACTTTAGCCATTTTGATCTTATTTCCAATATCCCAGATTGAAATGAAGATCTTATTTCTAATATTTCATATTAAAAACAATCATTCTATCTCCTAGACAAACTTCTCAGTATTCTTTTACTTTTCTCTTCACTCGGCTCTATATTGCTTCAAAACTAGACACCATATGTGTCCCTTTACTTCATTGAGATATGAACCATTTAAATTTTTGACTAATTGGTCCCACTAATTTCTATCAAAATATTTTGGTTCAAATTTTCCACCATGGAAAATCGTTTCTCTAAGATGTAAAGACATAGACTTTCAAGTCCATGATTTTATGATGCCTTTGTAGCTAAGGTAACATGGATCCTAACATCTGACTTGATGTTTAACCTTGTCTCCTGCTAGCTACTTATATAAGGTAACATGGATGTTAACAACCTTCAAGGTGTTGTATCCTAGTTTCCTTCATGTATTTCATGCATATCTATTTCAAGCAGAATTGCTTGCATCATGTTATTTAGATTCGGGCTTATATAATGTACACGCCAAGCCCAAGGCTTTAAGGACTATCCTCACATTTGTAAACAAACCCTTTGAAGCTAGAGCCAATCAAAATTAGTTATTAATGCAAATGTTTGTATTAAAATAAAGATTTCAACCGAGATATAAGAAAAGAATTATTGTTTAGATTTTAGTATTTAGTACATGTATTTAATATAAGGAATTTTAATTAAATACATTTATCCTACCATTTTTCAAAATTTATAATAGCCCATTCTATTGAATTCGGGAAGTTTAGCCTAGCTAAATTTCTAAGTAGGTAGCATCTATAACTAGTAAGTTATAGATGGAATCCCATTCCATTTACATCGTATGCAATGGCTAATTTATTCAAGTTCCCTAATTCCAAGGGATGTGTGCTCTTATATTAGCATCTCCTTGAATATATCTCAGTCCTGCGGCTAGCCCCCAATTTTATAGTGAACTACACCAATCCCGTTAAGGCAGGCCCCGATCTCAATTTTTATAACCGATTAATGTAGACGAAAAGGAACGCTTTGCGCAACACTCTTATAGCCCAAAGAGACCGTATTATAAATTTGCGTAAGGAAGACTATAACTCGCCTTAATATATTTACTTTGGGATTTTATTGGTGTTAAATGTCTCACCCAATTTAGGATTTTGTCAGATGGACATATTTATAAAAATTTACATTAATTCATGGAATTTTAGAATTAATATATAAGGTCCAACCTTAGGTGGGTTCAAGCTTTTTATTATAAAAATTCCATCAACCCAGATTATATACAAAATAATTAACACTTTTATTTGTTATATTTATATTGCATTTTCTTTAAGCTTTTATTCAATAAATATAATTTTTAGTTTGTTATAGAAACATATATAAGAACCATCTTATATACTAGAAATAAATTGGTCCACATTTAATCCCTTGGTTGGTCAATTCAAGCTGCACCGATATAGGTTCCCAGGTAGGAGAGGTGCCCTAGGAGAAGTAGACACCAAGTCCAATCCTTAGCCAAAATAAATACGGGCAACAAACTCAAAGACCATGGATTCTCTTGAACTAATAAATTTTGTTCTTTCAATTTATATAAATTGGAAGCATCTATAACCCATATAACTTATATAAATTATTGAGTCTCTAATAATTTTGAGTAAGTTGAGTACGCTTATTCAAAAAGAATCTACAACCATTTTCTAACCTTGAAATGAAAACCCAAGTTCATCTATTGTTCCAAATTATTTAATAAACTTCAAAACATTTCATATAGAAAATAAAATTTAGTTTGCTTCTAACTTAACTATGTACTAAATAGGTAGGCTTTGATACCACTATTGAGAACTGACAGTCACTTTGAAAATGCATAACATGCATGACGGAAATTCAAAACTTTGTCCCTTGTCCCTAGGAACTCCTATTAGTTACATATTAATTAAAGCCTTAACTAAATAATTCTCTTCCTAGGTTAGCATGCATAGGCTAGGCATACCACAATTCTAAAATATATCCTAGCATAAAAATTTTATACCAAGCATGTTATAACTCTAAGCTATAAACTAAGCATAACATAAACTAAGCATGCAAAACAACCTAAGCATAACAATTAAGTCTAAAAATGCTTAAAGAAAAAGATCTAATAATTGAAAGAGAAAGAAAGGAAACTTACCAGTTGAAGAGTGCTTTAACAGAACCTCCTTGCAAAAGCCTCAAAGCGTAGGATAGCCTCTTTGTGTATTCACACAAACTCCACCAACAGAAACCTCCTCGAGAAGAAGAACTGCAGAGGTTTGAGTGGCAGCTAGACCACTCCAAATGCCCACCTGAAAATATAAACTATAGGTCTCCAAATTAAAATATAATTTGGGAGTTTCAAAATGTTATCCGTGAGGATTAAAAAGTTCTTCTTTGATGGCTCGAGAATCCTTATTGAAGACTCTCGAAAAATGTCACAAAGACGTGAACTTAAAGTGTGAATAGAAAGGAGGAAGGAGAAGCCTATTTATACGCATGGGAAAGCAAAATGCTTCTCCGTTTTTTCAATGTGGGATAGGGAAAGTCCCTTAATATATATATATATATATATATATATATATATATATATATATATATATCTTTTAATATATTCATGACCTTAATAAAATTAGTTACTAGTAAAACTAAATTCCTTGCTTAACCAAAAAAATGATCTAATCATTTTAATCAACATTTTAATTTATTTTGTAACCCTAATAAAATTAGTTATTGGTCAAAGTAAATTCCTAGCTTAACCAAAAAATTATCTAACCATTTTAGTCACCACTTTAATTTATTTGTAACCCTAATAAAATTAGTTACCGGTCAAAATAAATTCTTGATCTAACCAAATAATAATACAATTATTATATTATATTTTCATAATAGAATAAATCTATTAATTCTTTACTCAGTCCAATGAAGGTCTAATGTGTGTGACCTTATAGGATCCCAAAGTATTGAGCTGTTAAGGCTTAATCAACCCCTGTTCTATTAGAACCATTGGCTCGAGGTTCCAGTCCATGAATAGAACTCGATTACCTTAGATGACTGTAGTACGCCTCTAGCAAGGGTCTACCATCCCCCATTACTCAGAACGTCATTTGTGCTTATCACTTAATCCCAGTTAATCCAATAGTTGCCCAAAGCGATGAACTCCTTCCATTCTTTAATATTAGCACTATCTGGTTTATAGGGTTCAGTTAAAGTGTTAATCCACTAATAGTAAGGTTGCTCCAAGCTATCCCAGTTATTAACTTGTTACCGAAGCATATTGCCTTTTTCTATAGTGTGTTTGACAAAAAAATATTTCTATGAAACACATACTCTAATCAGAGGTTCAATGCAATCATCACTTCCACAAGCGGCCAGGTACAACTCCTTAATATATCCAGAGCAATGGATTCTTTATGACTATATAGCTTATCAACGTGTTGTCATCACTATACCTATAACCACCCGGGATACCTTAAATTAATGAGTGTATGGGATTGACCCAAAGTATAGCGATGGTACCATACAAGGTAACTAGTATCTCAAGTATGAGGATACTCGCAAACTTATTACATGAAGATATACACTAACACATTGATATATACACTAAGTTTTTACCTTACTGCGGTCTCCAATATATCTCCCAGATATATCCATGTGTCAAACTTAATGCACCGCCTTCAGTCCTTAGGAGATCGACTGTTTGGACCCTTTCCAAGCTAGTTAACCATATGCTAGTCTTACCGCTTCATCAATATCCTTTCTTGATGGAACTATGCCTCGGGATAGTTTAGACATGATCATAATTACACATAAAGCAGTTGTCACTAAATGTAGTCCAACTATAATTTCTCTGACTTCATCCTATGATACATCAAGGACTTTCATAGACATACATCAATGAATATATTTTAACCAGTCATAATGTATTTATAAACACATCGATATAAACAAAAGATTAAATGCCTTTATTAATTAAACAAATTATTCGTACCATTACATAATTAAGACATATCGCCCTAATTGCCTTAAGGGCATACATTATGTCTCACATAAAGAGCATTATTTAAACAAATCTGACAATTATTATTCAAGAATAAAACTTCAAATCCTTATGCTGCTAAACGTGCAACAGAGATAATATTCTTAGTAACATTCAAAATATAGTAACAATTATTCAAAACTAAAACTAGGCCACTTGGCAAAATAAGATTAAAGCTTCCTACAGATAATGCAGCAACTCATGATCCATTTCTCACGTATAGGTCAATCTCCCCTTTTGCAAGCCTCCTACCGTTCATTAGTCCCTACACAGAAGTATAGATATGAGAACCTCAACCAGTATCTAATACCCAAGTTGATTCATAAGGAAAAGTAGCATAGCTTTCAATTACAAACATACCTGAAGTAGATGCCACTACAGGCTTCTTCTTCAAATGTTCAGATGTAGGACTTTGCAATCCCTCTTCCAGTGTCCCGATTTCCTGCACTAGAAGCAGGCATATTTAAGTGTCTTCTTTTATTTCTTCTACTTACTGATTCTTTTCTTGGCCCTCAAATGCCTTCTTCCCTTTGGAAGTTTTGCCCTTCTAGAGCAACAATAGTGTCTTTTGATCTTTCTTGATATGAGTTTCTACTATCTTTAACATGTTGATTAATCTAGAATTGTAGAATCAATCTTTCTCATTTAATAGTTAGTCACAAAATTGAGTAACTATCTGTTAAGGACATCAACACAAGGTCGATACTTAACTCATGATTCATTTTAAATCCCAATCGACTCTCCTTCTCAAGGTTTCCCAAGATTTTTAGTACATGCTGAGAGGCAGAGGCGCCAGCCTGTATCTTGGCTCCAAAAAGGACCCTCAAGGACTCACACCTCTCTATCCTTTCTTGCCTAATAAAGAGCTCCTCAAGATGGAGAACCATTGTCTCTAAGTATATGTTCTCATGCTGTTTCTGAAGCTCAGGATTCATGAACCCCAACATTATGCATGTTGTAGTCTCACGATCTTTCTTGTGCTTCAACTAGGCATCATGTTCCACTTGATCCCCAACATCAGGTTCTATAGGGAAAATTTCATCTAGAGTATTGACAATTCCATCAGATATGAGAACTATTTTTGTAGCTCAGAACCAATCAGAAAAGTTTGAGCCATTCAGTTTGGTGTCAAGTAATGGACTGAGATTTTTGTTGGAAGTCATTTTCAACCTAAGATATAAGAAAAGAAAATTTTTTTAGACTTTAGTATATTGTACATGTATTTAATATAAGGACTTTTAATTAAATACATTTGTCCTACTATTTTATCAAAATTTACAATAGGTCATTCTATTGAATTCGGGAGGTCTAGCCTAGCTAGATTTCCAAGTAGGCAGCATATATAACTATTCTAATACAACCCCCAATTTTATGAGTCAAGTCGTATTAGTAATTTGTAGTTGGAATCCCATTCCATTTGCATCCCATGCAATTGCTGATTTATTCAAGTTCCCTAATTCCAAGGGAAAATGTGCTCTTATATTAGCGTCTCTTTGAACTTATCTCAGTTCTACAACTAGCCCACAATTTTATGGTGGACTACCCAGTCCTGTTAAGGCAGACCCTATCCCAATTTTTATAACCGGTTGATGTAGATGAAAAGAAATGCTTTGCGCAACACTTTTATGGCCGAAAAAGACCGTATTATAAATTTGAGTAAGGAAGATTATAACTTGCCTTAATATATTTACTTTGGGATTT
This sequence comes from Euphorbia pulcherrima, assembly GCA_947683365.1. Taxonomy (NCBI): domain Eukaryota; kingdom Viridiplantae; phylum Streptophyta; class Magnoliopsida; order Malpighiales; family Euphorbiaceae; genus Euphorbia; species Euphorbia pulcherrima. Next base: position 6,456,346 of record CANTUS010000008.1, read on the forward strand.
TATTGGTGTTAGACGTCTCACCCAATCTAGGATTTATTAGATGGACATATTTATAATAATTTATATTAATTCAGAAAATTTTAGAATTAATTTATAAGGTCCAACCATAGGTGGGTTAAAGCTCTTTATTATAATTATTCTATCAACCTAGATTATATGCAAAATAATTAACATTTTTATTTCTTATATTTATATTTCATTTTCTTTAAGCTTTTATTGAATAATTTAATATTTACTTTATTATACAAACAAATATAAGAACCATCTTATATACTAGAATTAAATCAGTCCATTTTTAATCCCCTCTTTGTTAACTCAAGTTGCATCGATATATATTCACAGGTAGGAGAGGTACCCTATGAGGAGTAGATACCAAGTCCAATCCATGCCAGAACATATGCGGGAACAAGCTTGAAAAAACATGAATTCTCTTGGACTAATAAATTTCATTCTTTCAATTCATGTAAATTGAAAGCATCTATAACCCATGTAATTTATATAATTTTTTGAGTCTTTAATAATTTTAAGTAAGTTGAACAAGTTTATTCGAAATTATCTATATATATTTTCTAACTTTGAAATGAAAGCCTAAGTTCATCTACTATTACAAATAAAATAATAAACTTTAAATCATATTATAGAGAAAGTAAAATTCAGTTTGCTTCTAACTTAATTATGTACTAAATAGGCAGGCTTTGATACCACTGTTGGGAACTGACAATCACTTTGAACATGCCTAACAGGCACAGAGGAAATTCAAAATTTTGTCCCTTGTTCCTTGGAACTCCTATTAGTTGCATATAAATTAATTAAAGCCTTAACTAAATTATATCTCTACTTATATTAGCATGCATATGCTAGGCGTACCATAATTCTAAATTATATCCTAGCATAAATATATTTTATAATAAACATGTTATAACTCAAAGTTATAGTCTAAGTATAAAATAAACTAAGCATGCAAAACAACCTAAGCATAATAATTATTAAGTTCTAAAATGCTTAAAGAAAAGGACTTAATAATTAAATGAGAATTGTGTTTTAGCAGAACCTTCTTACACAAGCCTCCAAGTATAGGATAGCCTCCATGACTATCCACACGAACCCCACCAACCGAAACCTCTCAATGAGGAAGAATCGCAGAGCTATGAGCCGTTTGTAGACCACTCTAAACACCCGAAAATAAAACATATTTTCTCTTCAGTTGACTTGAGAGATATCGTGTTGGGATCTCAAATCAAGATTCGAATCAGCTTGTGGTGCATTTGAGAAAGGAGAAGAATGGGGCTTTATATAGGGAGAGGGGAGAGTTATTCACATAAATGTGGGATGGGTAAAATACCAATCCCACCTTCGATTTGGGCGGTAAGCCAAGGCAAGCCCATTAGGGCTTGCCTTAGCCGCAAGCTCACAAGCCCAGCTTTCGGCAGGCACTTATGGGCTGGCCCTTTTGCATATATGGACCCTATGAATAAATTCATAGGTCCATGGCAAAATTCCCATTAATCCTCCTTTCATTTAATTTATTTATGGCCCTAATAAAATTAGTTAGCAGCCAAAATAAAGTATTGGTTTAACCAAAAAAAATAATTTAATTATTTTAATTTATTTATGACCTTAATAAAATTAGTTGCCGGTCAAAATAAATTCTTGGCTCAACAAAAAAATGATTTAATCATTTTAATCAATACTTTAATTTATTTATGACCCTAATAAAATTAGTTACGGGCCAAAATAAATTCCTAACTTAACAAAAAAATGATTTAATCATTTTAAATACACACTTTAATTCATTTATAATCCTAATAGAATTAGTTACTGGTCAAAATAAATTCTTGGTCTAACCAAATAATAATCCAATTATTATTGTCTTGTATTTTTGTAATAGAATAAATCTATTAATTCATTACTCACTCCGATGAAGGTCCAATGTGTGTGACCTCATAGGATTCCGAAGTATTGAGCTGTTAAGGCTTAACCAACTCTTGTTCTACAGGAACTGTTGGCCCGAGGTACTAGACCGTGAATAGAACTTGATTACCTTAAATGACTATAGTGCGCCTCTAGCAAGGGTCCACCATCCCTCATTACTTGGAATATCATTTGTGCTTATGACTTAATCCTGGTTAATGTAATAGTTGCTCAATGCGATGAACTCCTTCCATTCTTTATTATTAGTACCATCTGGTTTGTTGGGCTCGGTTAAAGTGTTAACCCACTAATAGCGAGGTTGCTTCAAGCTATCCCAGTTATTTACTTGTTATCGAAGTATATTGCTTTTTACCATAATGTGTTTGACTAGAAACTATTTCTATCAAACACATACTCTGATTAAAGGTTCACAGCAATCATCACTTCAATAAGCGGCCAGCTATAACTCCTTAATATATCCGGAGTGATGGATTCTTTCTGAATACGTAGTTTACCAATGTGTTGTCATCACTATACCAGTAATCACCAATGGCACCCTAAATTATTGAGTGAATAGGTATGACCCAAAGTATAGCGACAGTACCATACAAGGCAATTAGAATCTCAAGTATGAGGATATTCGCAAAGCTACCGCATGATAATAAACACTAACATATTGATATATATATATATGCCAAGCTTCTATCTTACTGCGGTCTCCAATATATCTTCCAGATATATCCATGTGTCAAGCTCAAGGCACCACCTTTACTCTTTAGGAGGTTAACTACTTGGACCCTTTCCAAGATAGTTGACCACATGCTACTCTTTCTATTCCATCAATATCGTTTCTTGATGAAACTATGACTAGGGATAGTTTAGACATAATTATAATTGCACATGAAGCAGGTCTCACTAAATATAGCCCCACTATGATATCTCTGACTTCATGCTATGTTGATGTCAAGGACTTTTGTACAAAGATATCAATGAATATATTTTAACAAGTCACAATATATATGAACACATCGATATAAACAAAAGATTAAATGCCTTTATTAATTAATTGAATTATTCGTACTAATACATAATTAAGGTAGATCGCTCTAATTGCCTTAAGGGCGTACATCATATCTAACACTCTCTTCATACTATGATATGTCAAGGACTTTTGTACATAGATATCAATGAATATATTTTAACAAGTTATAAGGTTGGAAAATAATGATCCGGAAGACAATTCCTAAGAAAGCATCCATATATGGTTTTGATGACAACAAAATCCTAAGTCCTTTAAGAATGCATCTGGATTAATTCATGAGGAAAACAAATCCCTAAGTCCAAGGAGAAGCATCCGATTAAAGTTTGGAAGAAAGGAAATCCCTAAACCTGGAAGATAGCATCCTAAAAAGATCACTATAGAAGAGCATATGATAAAGTTTAATCTTAAGACATCTGGAAGACAACTCTCAAGAAACGGAAATACTCAAATATTAATTTCCCTCTAATTGGTCTGAAGTCAAACATGTCTTTTTGTCTTGGACAATGTAAAAGCAACAGCTTGCACAAATTCAAGAAAGGACGAAAAGGACTAACACAGAAAGAGAAAAAGGTAACAACCTTTTTAACATAGACCAATAGCAAGGTGTGTGAAGTCCAAATGAAAATAAATTTCGCAAGGAATTTTGCAGAGCACAAGCCAAAGAAACGACATCTAACAACTTTGTTTCTCTAATCCCAATAAATTCAAATGGGAAATTTATTAGGTCTAATAGAAATATCAACGGCTATGAACATGCCAACACTTATCTGATCAATGGTGATGATTCAAGATCAAGAAACGACTACATTTATGATCTAAGCTTATAAAAGGGAGGCTTCACAAGTAGAGAAGATACTGGTTTTTTTTAAAAGCTAATACCTTTGTAAAATCTACTCTACAATCAATGATTAAGATCCCTCTAAGAACTAAACACTCAAATCAGTTTGTAAAAATTCACAAGTAACGTTATAAACTTGAAGAATTCAAAACCCAACCTTTGTAAACACAATCATTGTAATATCTCATACTTGGGTGAATGTTGAGATATGGGACTTAGCTGGAACTAGGGAGAATTTAAGTGGTATATATCCAAGAGAAAAGGATTTAGCCAAGGTTGGAGTTAGTTAGGTGGTATATCCTACACCTGGAAGAAGAGCGATTCTACGGAGATAACTTGTAAAGGACTCGGCCAAGCTAGGGGTTAGCGTTTATGGTATATCCTACATCTGGAGAAGAAGAAATCTCTAGAGAGAACACTAAAGGCTTGAATTTTGCCCGTGAAAGAAATCTCACTAGTGGACTGAAGCTCGGAGGAGGAAACTCTAGGGACTAGACGTAGGCAGGGCTAAACCAATATAAAAATCACTATGTTTGATTTCCTTTACTTTGAGCTTTTACATTAAGTGCATTTTATTTAATATTTGCATCATCCGAATCCCATAACTTTGGATCATATACTGCACGCTACACAAAGACTTTTTGAAAAGTCTAAAATTCTACAACAAGGGTCGTTCATCCCCTCTAGCCCTAGTAAACAATCCTAAGGGACTAACAAGTGGTATTAGAGCAAGTGCTCATAATTAGATACTTAATAATCTCTAGCTAATGGTCTAACTTGATTTTATAAATCAAAATGAGTTATTAAAATAACTCATAGCTTCTCCCAGGGGGTATGTCTATTACCTGTCCTCCACTCTTCATTGGTGAACACCACATGTTCTAGAAAAACCGGATGAAGAATTTTATTTAGGACCAAAGCATGCTAGCAGGGATGGCCATTAAAGATGGCCCACATGTGCCTACTTATGAGTTTGAGGGTATTACCACCAGGCAACCATCTAATCGATGGGATGATAATGATTATAAAATGTTGTACGAAAATACAAATGCTGTTAACATGCTTCATTATCCTTTAATTGCAGTTGAATTTATTAGGATCTCAGGCTGCAAAACAGCTCAAGAAATCTTAAAAAAACTTGAAGTGACCTATGAAGGAACCAACAAGGTCAAAGAAGGCAAGATTGTTCTCATCAAGCAAAAACTGGAAAATTTTAATATGGAACCAAAGGAATCCATCAACAGCATGAACACCATATGTACTAATCTGGTAAATGAATTGAATAGGTTGGGAAAGGAGATCACTGAGGAAGAGATGGTAAAGAAGATTCTCTAGAGTCTTACCAAAGAGTGGGATAACAAGAAGACAACAATTGAGGAAGCTCATGACCTAAAATTCTATGGTTATGATTAACTCATTGGAAACCTCTTGACTCAAGAGCTATCTCTAGAAAGATATAGCTAGCAAGAAAAGAAGCCTGATCAAGAGAAGAAGAAAGGAATTGCTCTTAAGGCAGATCCTCCAGATCAAATTCCTCTAGAACAGGAAAGCATTCAATGGAATCTCCTCATAAAAGGAAGAAATGGCTATGTCAAAAGATTCCTAAGGAAGGAGGACAAAAGATCAAGAAGAAGATCCAGAAGATTTAACTCCAGAAAAAGGAGAGAAAATAGATCCCAAAAGAATAAACACAGAAAAGATCAGAAAGATAAGAAAGATCAAGAGAAGGAGATGGCCTGCTTCGAATATGGTGAGAAAGGACATTTGAAAGCAAAATTTCCTAAGCAAAAGAAGGACAAAGGCACAAGAAAAGGAAACAGTGGCTACCTGGAGTGATAGTGAGGAAAGCAGTAGCTCTTCAATATCAAAAGATGAGGAAACTGGCAACTATGCATTCATGGCACTAATTGAGCCAGAAGCAGGAAGCAAATCACTAAGCAAGATGAGGAATCAGAGTCTGAGTCAGCCAGTACAAAGGTCAACTCTCACTCTAACTTCATTTCTAACAATGATCTTACTAGTGCTTTAGGGATTGTGATCAACAATCAGAAAAAGAACACCAAAGAAATAGAACTTCTTCAAAGACAAGTGATGGAGCTAACAGAAGATGCTGAGGCTATGGGACAAGACATCAATCTCACAGTGCTACAAAGCACTGTGAGAATGTTGATAAAAACTCTATAAGGTCCTAAGTTCAAATACTCAGTGCCAATCTATTTGGGATTGAGAGGGAGATAGCCTTGATGAAGGAAGCTGCCGGAAGAAATCAAAAGCAAGCTGCTGGAAGAAAGCTAGAACCTTTAAATTAAAAAGGAAAGAATATTAGCAGGCAAACCCAAACACAAAGATGCACAACTGTTTAGAAAGGAAAAGCTATGGTAAACTATGATCAACAACCAATCAAGTAAAAAAAGAATCATAGAGTAGAAATAGCTCCTCCAGCTAAGTACCGGATACAAATCGAAAAAGGAGACCTGGATTTATCCAAAGCTGGATATTCCAGAGATTATAGAGAGAAAGATCTCCAAAATATTGAGAAGAAGTTTGAACTGAACAAACCAGTCTTGGAGTACAGGTTTTGTGGTAGAAATAACCATATTACTAAAATGTGTAGATTTAAAAATGGTTATTATGATGTTTATTCATGGTTGGAAATGTTTATTAACTCAAGAGGACCCAAATCTGATTGGGTATCGAAACCTACTTAATTTGTTTTGTAGGTATGCCTGAAGTCCATAGAAGATCAACAAACTTGGTTCATTGATAGTGGATGTTGAAGGCGCATGACTAGTGTTGAAAGAGCCTTCATCACATTAACTCAGAAGAAGGGAGGAAAACTAAGCTTTGGAGATGATAAAAAAGGATAGATCATTGGTCAAGGAACTATTAGATCTGAGTTAGAGATAGAAGATGTCTCACTAGTTGACGGATTGAAGTTCAACCTAATTAGTGTTGCTTAACTTTATGAGAAAGGAAGAAAAATTATCTTTGACTTTGGAGGTTGCTCAATCATTGATAGTAAGTCCAATCAACTCATTCTTCATGCACCTAGAGTAAATAATGTTTATTTTGTTAACATTAAAAATGTGAAAAAGAATATATGCTTGGTGTCTAAAGAAGAAGAATCATGGCTATGACACCGGAGGTTGAGACATGTTAGCATGAACCTCCTATCTAAACTAGCAATAAAGGGACTAGTTGAGGGTTTGCCAAAGGTTGCTTTTAATAAGGATCAAATATGCACTACATGTCAACTAAGTAAACAAACTAGAAAAAGTTTCCCTTCCATTCCTTATATACCTACCGAAAGAGTTCTTGAACTACTTCACATTGATCTTTTTGGTCCAATCAAACCAATGAGCTTAGGTAGAAGAAAATACATCGTGGTTATAGTGGATGATTATTCTCGCTATACTTGAGTAGCTTTGCTAGCTAGCAAGGATGCTGCTTTTGACCATTTCTCCAAAATATTCATTAGAATAGAGGTAGAACAAGGCATAAGCATTACATGTATCCAAAATGATAATGGAGTAGAATTAAAAAATAAGTAATTTGTTAAATTCAGGTAATCCAAAGGCATTGAGCACAACTTCTCTGCTCTTCATACACCTCAACAAAATGGGGTTGTAGAAGGAAGTACAGAACCATAGTTGAAATTGCTTGTATAATGCTAAGTGAGAATAGCATGCCTAAATACTTTTGGGGAGAAGTTGTAAATTTTGCATGTTACATCCTCAATAGAGCTCTCATTAGAAAGAATATGAACAAGACCCCATATGAAATCTGGAAGGAAAAGAAGCTTAAAATTTGATATTTTAGAGCATTTGGATGTAAATGTTTCATCCAAAACAATAGAGAGCAACTAGGAAAATTTGATCCAAAATCTGATGAAGCTATATTCCTTGGCTACTCAATATATAGTAAAGCCTATAGGGTATTTAACAAAAGAACTCAAGCTGTGGTAGAGTCAATACATGTATATTTCATTGAGACAAACCAAGCAAGAAAGACAAGTCAAGATCCGGATGATAAAATTTTGGATGAAGCAGAACCAGCGGAGATTCAGGAAATCTCCCAATAAAGAAGCACAAAGAAGGGGATGAAGAAATCAACTTCAACTTGGATCAATCTCCAGACAATCCCCATAATGCTGGAATTGATTTCGATGATGAACCAAAAGCAAATGAAGGAGTTAAAATTGATGTAGAGCAAGCTCCACAACAATATGAATATATTTAAAGAAAGATCCGGACTCACACGAATCCTTTATTGGAAGCTATTTTGGAGCATTTCTAAAATCCAGTTAGAACTAGAGGACAACTCAACAGAATGATAAGCCATAATGCATTTATCTCACTCATTGAGCTAAAGAAGTGTTAGGATGCAGAAGGAGATGAAAGTTGGATGATGGCCATGCAAGAAGAACTAGATCAATTCACAAGGAATGATATTTAGGATCTAGTACCACTTTCAAAAGTAAAATCAGTCATTGGTATAAGGTGGGTCTTCCAGAATAAGTTAGATGAATCTAGAGTTGTAGTAAGGAACAAAGCAAGGTTGGTTGCTCAAGGATACAATCAACAAGAAGGCGTAGACTTTGAAGAAACCTTTTCTCCAGTAGCTAGATTAGAGGCAATAAGGATTTTATGTGCTTTAGCATCCTATATAGGATTCACCTTGTTCCAAATAGATTTCAAGAGTGCATTCCTTAATGGAGTTATTCAAGAAGAAGTCTATGTTAAGAAGCCACCAGGGTTTGAAGACTCAAAGCATCCGGAGCATGTCTATAAGTTGAAGAAAGCTCTCTATGGGTTGAGCAAGCTCCAAGAGCTAGGTATAAGAGACTCACATCATTTCTCATATCCAAGGGGTATATCAGAGGTAAAGCAGATACAACTCTCTTCATCAAGAAGAAGAAGGATGATGTCATTCTTATCCAAATCTATGTGGATGATATTATCTTTGGAGTAACTGATGAGAGGATGTGAGAAGAATCCATCACTCAAATGAAGAAGGAATTTGAGATGTCAATGATGGGAGAACTCAAATTCTTCCTTGATCTTAAAATCAAGCAAAGTTTGGAGGGAATATTCATAAATCAATCCAAATACACCAAGAAGATTCTAAAGAAGTTTGATATGGACAAGAGTAAGCCAATGTCCACTCCAAGGGGATCAGATACAGTTATTTCAAAGGATTGTGATGGAGAAGAAGTAGACCAAAAGCTATATAGAGGAATGGTTGGATCACTTCTATATCTAACTCTAAGTAGACCAGACATACACTATGTTGTGTGCTATTGTGCAAGATATCAAGCTAATCCAAAGGAATCACATCTTAAAGCTGTCAAAAGGGTACTAAGATATTTATTCAGAAAAACTGAATTTGGTTTCTGGTATCCCAGTAATGGAAATTTCACATTGCAAGGGTACACTAATGTTGATAATGGTAGCGATATGCTTAAAAGAAAAATCACATCTAGAGGCTATCATTTTCTTAGAGATTGCTTAGTGTCATGATACAACAAGAAGCAAACATAAGTGGCATTATCAACCACAGAAGTAGAATGCATGGCTTTTGGAAGCTATGTTGCTGAACTCCTATGGATCAAACAACAATTGGAAGATTATTGAGTTCATGCAGGATGTGTTGATGTAATGTGTGACAACAAGAGTGCAATTGATATGTCCAAAAATCCAATGCTACATAGCAGGATGAAGCATATCAACATTAGCCATCATTTCATTAGAGATCATGTGATGAAAAATGATGTGGTTCTTGTCTATATTCCTAGAAATGAGCAAAGGGTTGATATCTTTACTAAACCACTAAGTTAAGACCAATTAAACAAGCTCTGGGAGGCAATTGGAATGTCAAATTCAATTTAAAAAGCAAAAGCAAGGAAGAAAATTAAGTTGCATTAATTCATAATTCTGGAAGAAGACAATATTGCCGGCTAAGCAGGCAAAGATGACAAATGGTAATTAAAGGGCCAAAAAGTAATTGTACACATTTTGAATTTCAAATGTTTATAGTATATACCACGCACGGTAATTGATAACAGTTAAAAGAGAATAAAATTGTTCCCATTCTTGGGTTTTCATGCTATTAACCTCTCTCCCAAAACTAACGGATAGATCATCAATCCTGTTAAAACTATCCACTTTCAGATTACCAAAATACCCTCACCTCAAAAACTCTATAAAAGGCCCCAAATTCCTTGTCTTCTTCAAGCGAGCAACTTACTACTATTACTTTGTAAAAATCTTTCCAGAAACTCTAAACTTCTCAAACTTTCCTTTAAATTATCTAAATTGACAAGAACCGAAGACCAAGCTATAGTCTTTGCAAGGCACTAACAACTAGAATCATCTTTCAAGGATGAAGACTTCATCCCAATAAAGTTTAAAAGTTCAGACACCATCGTGCCATCTAACTTTTTGGGTGATGAGTGCTTGTTCACAATAAAGCCCTGTACAACTATTTCTACAAGACCAATATCTGGAAGTGTTTATCCAGATTAAGAACCTAACTTATCCTCTACCTGTGAAAGAGTTTTATGAAAATTTGAGGATCCATAACTACACTCACGTGATCCAGACCACTATCCAAAGGAAAGTGATTACAATATCACGTTAATTCTTTGTGACTCATTTTAACATGAAGAATAGTTAGGTCATTTTAAGGAATGATGGGGATGAGCAAACTATAAAATATGGCCCCAAGATATGGCTACCAAAGAGATATTTTGGTGATAAATTTTCCACCTACTAGCTAGAGGCACCTATAGTACTTCAGTTCGTGTTAGCCAAGCTAGTTCTAATTTAGAAGGGATCTCTCAACACCGCTTCCTCATTCCAGCACTGTGTGCTCTAACACTGGTTTGAGAGCAGGGAGCTTAATACATCAGTCTTGCTCATCCATTATATGAATCAACACAAGTACTCCCATTGAGTACACAACACAAAAATCCTCTCTAAGAACAAAGCAAATTTGACTAGACCTGAATAAATTGAAGGAAAATCGATCCTTGAGAAGAACTTTCTCAAACTTATTTTTGATGAGAAATGGGATCAAGCCACGACCCTAGAGTAAAAGAGGACCAAGCAAGAGAAGAGAAAGGCAATAAAAGCTGAAGGGACTGTAGTAAATGCTCTAGTGGAGAAAAAGGCCAAAACCACTAGGTCTAAAGCTCAAAAGAAGATCAATCTTGATCCAGTGGTGGAAGAAGAGGAGGAGGAAGTAAATGAGGATTCTCTAACCTTAACAGAGAGCATCAAGCAAACTCCAGTGAAGCCTAGGAGAAGGCTAATAAAGGCTGCTGCCAAAGGAAGGAAGAAAGTTCATGCTTTATGTGAGCACGGGCTTTTCGGTGTCACCTTGGAATGATGATGACATTTTGGTCGAACCCATTATAGGTCGATTGGGTTTATCTTTTAGATTCAAACCATGTTTGGAAGTTATGCCTTTGATTTTTTTTGAACTTAGCCCTACCTTTAGTCTTAAGTAGCTCTCTATTAAAAGTTTAAAATGCCTTAAAATAGCTTGGAATAACATGATAAAAAATATAAAAATCCCTTTTATTTATCATTTTTAAGGTTTTCCCGTTGTCCTCCCCCATCGGCCGGGGCCACCGTCACCACTGCCAATTGCTGTAGTGAGCAGCTCCGGTGACGGCGGTAACCGCCATCCTTATGGTGGTCACCACCGTCCGTATGGCGGTCACTGCCGTTGTTACAATGATGGCCGCCGTATAGGGTGGCCACCCACGTTGTGGCCACCCCCACCATTATAGCAGCGGTCTCTACCGTCGTGATGGCCATCACCGCCATAGTTATAGCAGTGAGTGTTATGGCGGTGGCGTCCACCGCTATAGCTATGGCGATGGTTGTGGCACGACCAAACCCAGGCTATGCCACTCATTTTCTCCCTCCTCTCTAGTTTCGGCCACATATTTTCATCCGATTTCTCACCCAAGTTAGTGTATTTCAAGTGTGAGATAATTTAAACCCTTGAAGAGAGAGATTTGGGGGACTTTTGGTAGAAATTCAAAGATTTGAGATAAAAAAATAGAGAAAACTAGGAGCTTAGAGAGAGAAAGCTTAAGAAAGGCAAAACTCTGGGTTTACTCACCTCTAATCTGGGATATTTAGTTATTCTTGGGCTAGATTTCTTAATTAAAACACTAAAATTGATTAGAAATCTTAGGAAAATGGATTAAATAGGTTTAGAGACTTATTTTCCAAATACTACCTAAATTTTGTCATTTCTGTCAATTTCCTTCACTAATCCGTCTGAAAATCATCAAAGGGCACCTCTAAAGGGTTGATTCGAGTCTCCAAAGATAGATTCATGGCCTAGAGGTAACAAAACTGAGTTCCCTTATCTATTTCCTTACTTTTATCGCATTTTAGCTGTTGTTGCTCTTGTTTTTGGTTATTTTTCCCTTGGTGTTCTTGAGTAATCTCAGAAAAGAGGATCACCTCTACAGGGATAGCCTTCACCGCTATCCCTATAGTAGTGAAGGCTATAGATACATCGGTGAAAGCTATCCTCATAAGGGTCTCACCATTTCTTGGATTTTTGGGTGTTTTCCATCCCAAACCCATAAAATCTTCATTATTTGTTCATTTTAAGTCCAGATCTATGCCTTTGGCAACTGGTTATGACTTAAAATCCCAACAATTTTGAGTTTATAGGCCAAAAACACCGGGGGCATTCTTCAAACTGAAATCCAGAGTCAAGGCTATACTCAAAGCCTTGACGCTATACCTATAGCGGCAACCGCTATAGCGACCGCGGTCAAGGCTGTCACTACAGCCTTGACCTACAGCCTTGACCGCTGGATCTTACTTTCAGCTTGTTTTTTTGTTGGTTTTCTTTTGTTTTTGCCCATTTTTCGTGCTTTTCCTTATGTTTTCAATTCATGAATTATGTTGGTGGGTCTGAAACTTGTTTTTGTTGATCTTAAAATGATAAATTGATCGATTAACCGGCTAAATCGTGTAAACTTGGCTTAAATCAGGGTTTTCCTCACTTAAAAAACACATTAATCATTTTCTCAATGTCTTAAACCTGTTTTTGTGTTTTTTTTGTGTGTTTTTTTTATCCATGCTCTATTAGTGATTATTTGTGAATATTTTGCCTCGTTTGGAGTCCGGTCCGAGTTGGTAAGCTCGGTTAAAACCCAATTTCGCCATTTAATTTATTTACCGCATTAGAAAAATGTATAGGAATTTGTAAAGCCTTGTAATTATTTATTTGCTTGCTTTATTTACAACTTTCATGTGATGAATGGCATATAAACCGAAAACTCTAAACGACAACCGGATTTAAATCACATAAGAACTGAAGTTGAGTTTATTAAAATGTAAACAATTTGATTTAATAAAATGAAAAAAAGCAACATCATCCGGACTTGGAATCTTACATTTTAAGGTATGGTCCAACCACCCGGTGGGAATATCGTACCCAAATTCCCGGTAGAGGTGAATCAGATGGCGACTCTGTCTTAAAATACAAGATTCCAAGTCTCGTATTTTTTAACACCTAAATTAGATCTGAATATCAACTTCAACATCATTTTCAATTATCGTTTTCATCACGCTAAAATAAGGATTCTCCCTTAGCATGCTTCATAGTGTTATTTATTTCCCACTCCCCGTGGTACGCATATCTCGTAGTCCTTACGGGTAGGGGACCGGTCGTCCGCTCAAAGTGGCAACTCTGCTAGGGATTTCCTTTTAACTTAAAATTTGGAAAATCTTTCTTTTCGACATTTTGGTTAGAGGATTTAGATGATGTGTTGAAATCATTTTGTAAATCAATGCTTTATGTCTTATGTCTTTTAAATCCAGCACTTTAGTTGAGATCAAAAATTGTGGTGCCATTTTTATCACCCTATGAAGCTCACTTGTATACCTTAGGCTCGACAAGGTTTAGGGGTATTTGTGGGTGGATCACTCATTTTAACCAACGTGTAATTCCTATAATCGTACTCATTTGAGGAGTGGTTTAGTTACACGGAATCAAGGTAAATGAGACCCTTCTACAGTGTCATTCCAAGACACCAGCTGTTTGAGACTATGAATGCGGTAAATCTAACCATAGCAACTTCCCCACAGGTTACCGAAATAATTTAGATCTAGGTCGCATACTCTCTTATCGTACCCTAGGGCTAGAGTTAACCCAGATTCTAAATTGGAGTTGCACGAGAGTCATAAGGTTGGAAGTGGTTTATTTGCTTTTGTGTGCTACTGGTGTTGTGCCCATACATACACATTTTATGCATAGGCCACCAGTGGCTGACCTCTTAATTTCAGTTTTCGCTTACCTCTACTCTTCCCTCGCTTGGAGGGGGAATTTAACAAAATGGCTGAGATCGTTTGAGTCCCGACGACCCATACCTCATTCGCTAGGCATGATGAGGAATTTGCACATCTCATGTATTTTGGGGTTAAGCTTCACATCATTAGCTCTATTGCTCTCTACCTCTCTAAGCCACCCTATATATAATGTTCATCACTCGAATAATTGTGTAATTATTCATTACATACATGGTTCAATTTAGGCTGATCATCTTCTGGTTTCTCTAGCTAGGTCAAGACGTCACCTCAGCCCTCTTTGGTTATGACTGGACTGTCGTTTAGTTAGCTGATTAGTGTCAAATCAGTTATTCCTACCATGTTTGACATTGCACCATCTAGCAGGATTCCAACCGAGGGTACTCCTCCACTTGTCTCTTCTCCTCTAGCTGATCAGGGACAATATCAGTTGGGTTCAGAGTTGGCTAATACTATGGCTATGTTCTTACAACCAGATCTATTTTGGTTCACTATTTAAGAGCAGGTCCGATGGGGTTTACGGGAAGAAAGGAATGCCTAGGGACCACCAAGGACAATTTCTCAAGCTTAGGGACAGCCCGAGGTAGCTAAAACTGAATCTGGCCAGGTTTCCCCATTTTAGAGTCAGTTTTTAGTTCCTCCACTTTTGCCTATTCAGTCAGGGAACGGTTCAACCTACCCAAGCTTTTGCTACTCCAGCTTTCTCTTTCCCTCCTCCACTACACTTGAGGCCTATTCTCCAGTCTCCTATTCTCCTTGTTCTCTTAGGGGGATTTACTCCTCAGATGATAGTCCCCTTTAGTGGCTTTGTTGTTCCTCTAGTGCAGCCCACCGCCTTCACACCCTCTCCTCCTAGCTTTGTGGTCACTCCTCACAAGATCGCTTACCCTCAGAATCCCTTTGCCCTTCCTTAGATTGAGATCCCTGCTCCCTCGCCAATTCAATTTAGAGCAAGCTCAATGCACAACGACTAAGTCACGCAACCTCCAGGAGTGACACCAAGCGACTAGGTCATGTAGCCTCCGGGCATGACACCCAAAATGACGGCCTTTTTGAGATAGCTTCTAGGTAAGAATGAAGAGAAAGAAGAAGAAGAAAGGGACAAAGATTGGGTCCCCAAGAACTTCTCAATGCCTCGAATGAAGCCATACTCTGGCGAGGGACCTCCTAAGTCCCACATCGTGATGTATGAATGGATTATGCATGTCCAGAAGATAGGGGACAAGGTTCTTGCCAAGTTATTCCCGTGTACTCTATCAGGGCCAACTCTCGAATGGCATAACACTCTCCTTGAGTCGATGATTCTCTATTGGAAGCTCCTGTCTGAAGCCTTGATTGCCTACTATGGTTTTAATTCCATAATAGAAATAACCATTCAGGACCTTGAAGCCGTCAAGCAAAAGCCGGGCGAAAATTTCAAATCTTACTTTAATCGGTGGATGGCCACCCAAGTTTTGTTGAAACAGAAGCTTAGCTTGAAGGAAATGATTCCAAAGTTGCTAGACGGGGCTCTCCCTATTATATCTAAGGAGATGGAATTGGACTCCTCCGAGACTTATAATTAGGTCTTTGAGAAGGCTAAGAAGATTGAGCGCTAGGAAGAGAAGGACAAGTTGTACAAAGGTGGAAATCGACCGTGGTATAAGAAGAATGAATCTAGTAAAGTTGCCCCTACACCTGCTAAAGCAAGGCACCTGCAGTTCAAGTGGTAGCTGTCTCTCCAAGGAAGTTATTGTTAGGTGTCATCTTTTCTAAGATAAGAGAGGCAGGCAAGATCGATTCTCTGCGAGAGTACCGAGCACCTACCGCCAAAGAGAGGGGTAACTTTTGCAAATACCATGTTCAGAGGGGACATACAACAGACTAGTGCAAGAGTTTGTTTTCAGCCATCTCCCATATGGTAAAAGAAGGAAATGTTGATGAACCTGCAAAAAAGCCTAGTACTATGCAAGGTCTCTATGATCAATTCTGGTCTTAGTGAAGAATCAATTCTGAAAATAATCTCTAAAGAATTCATGATGGTTATCGGGTCAGGCCTTCTGTCAAACTTCATTTTTGATATGATCTCAAAGTCTAATCATGTGGTAAGCTCCATGGAAATTGAAGAAATGGGGCAAAGTGAGAAGGAAGTGTCATTCAACATTGATAATTATGTGTTGAAAGGGAAATATTCAGATGATGAATGTGAAGAAGAAGCTTTTAATGTGGATGAGTATGAGCTCCAAGATTTTTCCTTGATTTATGATGAGCCACCCTACTTGTTTGAGTGTCTAGCTACCAAAGCTGTTAAGATTGATAGTATTCTGAATGTTACTTGAAGCAGTCGAGTATACCAGCCTAAGGATAATAGTCTTCATCTTGAAGATGATCCTGTTTGCAAGTCAGTCCATACCTATGCTAAGCCTTCATCTCCCCCTCCTCAAATTGAGATAAGCCTTGACATCAATTCTCTTATTACTCAGTTAAAGAATACCTAAGCCCGCTATAGCATCTGGCAGCTATCCTTTACTCTGATCGTCATTAAAAGGCTTTGATTAAGAGGCTTTTAGAACTTAAAGTGAAGCCTACTACTTTTGTTGTTGAAATGTGTAATCTGGTCGGGTAAAGGATCCCACTTCTGAGATCGAACGAGCCTATAATGTTTTCCAACCAAGATCTCCCGCCTGAAGGGAAGGACCACCATTGTGCCTTGTTCATCTGTGTTCAAATTTTTGAAAAAACTATTCTGTGTGTGATGGTCGACGATGGGTCTGCTTTGAATCTCTATCCTCTCAAAATTCTTCCTCACCTGGGTTTGTCTGAGGCCATGGTTGAGAAGTCTAACACCATCATCCGTGCTTACGATGATTCTAAGCATGGAGTAATAGGGGTTTTTAAGGTCGAGTTAACTACAGGGGAGATCTCTAGCAAGATTTAGTTCACTATTCTCGACATTCCCGTCATTTATTCTCTACTTCTAGGTCAACCTTGGATACATGCCGTGGGGGCAGTCCCTTCGAAGCTCCATCAGAAGATCAAGGTCTTGGGTAAAGATGGTAAGATCAAGGGTGTTGAAGTTGATCAAGCCTTTGTTATGGCTATTATGGAAGCCAAGGATAAGTCTGGGTTCTGAGTAGTTGTCATTTATAATGAAAAGCCAAAAGCTCTGTATTATCAGCGCTACTTATCCATTTTCCAAAAGATGATGAAGAGGCATCGCCACCCGACGAGGAAAAGGTTAGGAAAGTATCTCACAGGCATCATTGACCCTATCGGAGTGAAGAGGTATCTGATGCTTTCTAGACATGGCTATGCACCCAGGAAGGCTTATAGGAGCGTTCACCCCGTGTACTATAACATTATCACTGTCTATGAAATCTAAGGGAAGAGGCCCTATAAAGGTGAGCCCGAGCCTGTCAGGCATAATAATCAGGTGTGGCCCAGTTTTGAGGTCTTCAGGGATGTGTATGATTTTAAGGAAGACTGTTTGATTAGTCAGAAGAAGCCTCTGTTTGAGAATACCATTTCTGCTATCCATGCTAATGCAAAAGAGGAAAGGAAGATGTATTCTGACCCCGATGAAGAGAAGCCTATTGATCAAGAAGTCGAAGATGCCATGGCTATTCTGTCAAAGGCCATGTATATTCTGCTTAAGAAGAAATGGAAGGTGAACGATGAAGCCAATCTGCTGGCTAAAGATGTGAAGAAGATCGCGAGGTCTCTAGTGACTGAAGGAGACATGTTAACTGCTGAGCAAGAGAAGACTTTGGGTCTCGACTTAGATGACCTGCTTATGGAATATATCCAGGGTATCAAAGCTACCGGTGCCACTGCTCAAGGCCATCCGCATGTGGAGGATGACTCTATCTATGATGATGTAACTTTTAATATTTCTAGTGTTTTTTTATGAGAACAATGTAGCCTATAAGGCCTTTATTTCAATGAAAGATTCTGATTTTGCTTATTTGCTTGATGTTTTGCCCAACAGGCCTATGCATTCATTTTCTCGTAAGCATAATGTGTTTGGTATTCATGATGTTTCGCTAACTAAAATAAATTTGAGTACAGATGATAACCCTAAAATGGTAACCCTCGCTAACTGAAATAAATTTGAGTACAGATGATAACCCTAAAATGGTAACCCTTTCTGATGACTTAAACCCTGAAATAAAAAGAGACTTAAAAGTGCTAAAGGATCATATTAATGCTTTTGCTTGGTCATATATGGACATGCCTGGCATCTATCGTCATATCGCCGAGCATTACATTCCTACCGATCCGAACTTCCATCCCATCAAGCAGAATTTCTGCCGGTTAAGACCAGAATGGGCTGACAAGGTTAGGGCAGCGATTTGTCACGCACTTAGCTAATTCACCGCTAATGGTACGTGTGGCCTTAGCTCGATTCTCGCCCCCGAGAGAACTAAGTCAGCCAAACCCGATCGCAACTTTGCTAGCGCTATGAAAGGAACACAAGAGAGACAAGCTGAAGAAGTATAAAGTGTATTACTACACAAAAGAAAGCTTTAGAGTGTTACAAGAGAGCTTTGAGTGTAGAACTCAGGATATACAAAATGAGGGAGGAGGGGGAGTATTTATAGCCTAAACCACCTCCTCAATCAATGGCCTAGATCAATCCTCTAGAATCTTCTTTGATCCTAGGGCTAATATTCATCCTTCTAGGACCTTCCTACATTAAAATATACAAAATATCTAGCTTAGGTCGGCTGGAACCTTCTAGCACATTTTCCAGACTTGTTGCAACCCTTCTGGACACTTCTGTATCTGTGGCAACACTTTTCGGAGTTTCTGCAACTATTCTGGTACTTTCTGGCAACACTTCTGCGTGTTCCAGCCCTTCCCAAGCACCTATTTATGTCTTTTAAGGCTATGTCCATGGTTATTTTGCATGGGCATTTTTCCTTTGCCACGGACTTTGCCTCGTTCACCTTTCGGGGACTGACATTCTCCCCCACCAGAGTCCTTGACGCCCTCGTCAAGCTTCCCGTTCTTGTAGGCCTCGACTTTCTCCTTGAACTGCCACATGTCTGCTTCCTTCTCCCAAGATGCCTCGCTATCCGGTAAACCTCTCCACTTGACTAGGAATTCAGTATGTGCAGGAATGCCTCGTTGTCGAACGAGTCTATCTGCTATAATCTCCGTAACCTCCCGGTCATACGAGGTTAACATGACAGGTGGTGCTCTTTTTGACTTGCCACGCTCAGGTTCTTCATTATCTCCATGGTAAGGCTTGAGAAAACTCACATGGAAGACATTATGCACCTTCAACTGAGGCGGCAACTCCACTCGGTAGGACACTTTGCCAACTTTTGCAATAATTGGAAAGGGTCCCTCATACTTGCGCACCAAACCCTTATGCACTTGGCGATACGCCTTGAATTGCGCTGCGGGCAGCTTCACCATTACTAGATCGCCTACTTGAAACTCCAGTGGTCTTCGCTTTTTGTCAGCCCACTTCTTCATTCTTTTGGACGCCTTGTCCAAGTATACGCGAGCCACATCAAGCTGTTCATGCCATCCTTTAGCCCATTTATATGCAGCAGGACTTGTCCCCGTGTAACTTACCGCAACGGTGTGAGGGGTTAGCGGCTGTTGCCCCATCACTATCTCAAAAGGACTTTGATTGGTGGCTTCGCTTCTCTGTAAGTTGTACGAAAATTGGGCAACATCCAGCAACTTTGCCCAATCCTTCTGGTTGGCACTAACGAAGTGCCGAAGATACAGCTCTAGCAAGGCGTTGACACGCTCTGTTTGCCCATCAGTTTGGGGATGGAAGGACGTTGAGAAGTGAAGTTCAGACCCCATGATTTTGAACATTTCCCTCCAAAACTTCCCAGTGAACCGTGGATCTCGATCACTTATGATGCTCTTCGGAAGGCCCCAATACTTTACCACATGCTTGAAGAACAAGCGTGCGGCTTCCTCGGCCGTGCAATCTCGTGGGGCAGCAATGAAGGTTCCATACTTAGAAAATTTATCGACCACCACCATGATGGAACCACACCCTTCTGACGTTGGTAAGGCGGAGATAAAATCCATTGTAACACATTCCCATGGCCTCTCCGGTGTGGGTAGGGGTTCTAGCAAACCCGCTGGTTGCCTTTGCTCAATCTTGTCTTGTTGGCATACCAGGCAAGTCTTTACATATCCCTCAATCTCGTCCTCCATCCTTGGCCAATAGTATGATCTCTCGACCAATGCCATTGTCCGATGAATACCCGGATGTCCTGCCCACATCGAATCATGGCATTCCTTGATTATCTCCTTCCTCAAGTTCCCCCATCGAGGCACGAATAAGCGGTTGCCAATGGTGTATAGGCATCCATCCTGCTCCCAAAACCGCCGTGTCTTTCCTTCCTTAGTCAAAGCGATGAGATTTTTAGCAAAGTCATCCTTCGCCATCCCTTCCTTCACTCGCTCAAGCAGATTGCTTTCCACCATGCTCACCGAAGCCAATTCTGCTTTGCGACTCAGCGCATCAGCCACAACATTAGCCTTGCCAGGCTTGTACTCCATCACGTAATCAAATTCAGCAAGAAAATCTTGCCACCGAGCTTGCTTGGGAGTTAACTTCTTCTGATTCTGGAAGTAACTCGTAGCCACATTGTCGGTCTTGATCACAAACCGACTCCCAAGCAAGTAATGCCTCCATACCCGCAAGCAATGGATGATCGCCGTCATCTCCTTGTCATGTACCGGATACCGCCTCTCCGTGTCATTCAGCTTGCGGCTTTCATAAGCGATGGGGTGATTCTCCTGCATAAGCACACCCCCTATCGCAAAATCTGATGCATCTGTATGGACTTCAAATGGCTTTTCATAATTTGGCAGCGCCAACACCGGATCACTCATCACGGCTTGCTTTAGATCATCGAAAGCTTCTTGGCAAGTGTCATTCCATTCCCACGGGTTGTTTTTCTTTAGAAGATTCGTCAACGGTGTTGCTCGTCGAGAATAACTTTGAATGAATCTTCGATAATAATTCACCAAGCCAAGAAAAGATCGCAAGCCCGAGACATTTGTCGGCGGCTCCCAATCGACAATAGCCCGCACCTTAGCATCATCCATACTGATTTTCCCCTCGGCAATCCTGTGTCCCAAGAACATCACCTCCCGTTGCGCAAAAGAGCACTTCTCCCGTTTGACATAGAGCTCATTTTGCCGCAATACTTGGAACACTTGCCTCAAGTGCCGAATGTGCTCCTCAAGGGTCTCACTATAGACAACAATATCGTCTAGATATACCACCACGAATTTATCCAGGAACGGGTAGAATATTTTGTTCATCAAAGTGCAGAATGTTGCTGGCGCGTTTGTAAGTCCGAACGGCATGACTAGGAATTCAAATGAGCCATACCTCGTCACACACGTTGTCTTTTCCTCGTCCCCCGCTGCTATCCGCACCTGCCAATATCCCGACCGCAAGTCCAACTTTGAAAACCATCGAGCCTTGCCCAAACGATCGAACAAGTCATCCACTAGTGGAATCGGATACTTGTTCTTGATAGTCACCTTGTTGAGAGCCCTATAATCAATGCACATACGTAAACTGCCATCATGCTTCTTTTGGAACAAGACAGGAGCTCCGTATGGTGCTTTGGATGGTCGAATGAATCCCGCCTCCAGCAGCTCCTTCAATTGCTTGCGTAGCTCTTCTAATTCTGGAGGAGCCATGCGATACGGCACCATGGCTGGAGGTTTTGCTCCAGGCTCTAACTCAATCGCATGATCCACTTCCCTTCTCGGAGGAAGTTTCTTTGGCAACTCAGATGGCATGACATTCTTAAATTCTTCGAGCAACCTGCCGACTTGCGAAGGTATTTCAAGAGAGCCATAGTCGTTACCTTCTTCTTTGTAGGCAACCAGGAACGTCTCCTCACCCCTCTTGACTCCTTTGGCCACTTGCATCGCGGATAACATACTAGCACCAACAGCTACACGATCTACCGCAACCCGATGCTCACTCTCGCCACATCGAAAGTTAGCATACCCGTCCGTAGTGAGGGTGAAAGGCAAAACCCTCTCAATAAAATCGAGACCCAAGACCATCTTGTGGTCCTTTATCGGCACAACATTTAGATCCAATTTCCCAACCCATGTGCCAATCTTGATGGGAGCATTGCGAATAATTCCCATCATGGGTTGGTAAGGCTGATCAACCGTCTTGATCCACCCAATCTCCTTGGTTATCGGCAAACCAAATGTCACAGCTTCATCACTTGCTATAAGATTCTGATTCGCCCCCGAATCCAACAAACACTTGATGCCTTTCCCATTAACATCGACATCAACATATAGCAAGTTCTTCCCCGGTTGAAGCTTAGGCTTTGCCGTGGCCATGGCACCCTTGCCGCTGGATCCCGCATCCATCTTGGCCTTTACCGTATTCAGCACGCGCACCGTCCCCAAGTGCACTTGTTCTCCTTGTGCAGTCCCCTCTTGAGCTGAAATTATCGCATTCAGCTTACTCCGATTTGGGCATTCCCTGGCCCAGTGAGCTCCCCCGCAAAGGAAGCAATCCGATCTTCCCCTTGAGTGCCACCTCGAGGGCTCACCTTGTTTATCCTTCCCCCTGAAGGATCTCGCAGGTTTGTGTGACTTGTCTCCCCCACCTTTGCCAAAACCTCCCCTCTTTGGCTTATCTTTCTTCACCATCGAGCTAGTGTTGTACTCGGTGAGAGATTCTGCCGTAGCTATTGCACTGGCAAGGTCTTGGACAGCCCTTCTCTTGAGCTCTTGCTCGGCCCAACGTTGCAAGCCATCGAGGAAGTAAAACAAGCGATCGCCATCGGGCATATCGGGAATTTCCAGCATTAGCGACGAGAAATCCCGAACGTAATCTTTCAGCGTGCCTGTTTGCTTCAGTCCTCGAAGCTTCCGCATAGCCACATCTCTCGCATTCTCCGGATAGAACTGCTTCTTCAATTCTGCCTTGAATGCTTCCCAAGTGCCAATCTGGACCAACCCCCTCTCTCGCTCCGCATAACGCCTTCTCCACCATAAGGCAGCATCACCCTCAAGATAGAGAGTCGAGGTGTTGATCTTGACATCATCAACAGTAATGTTAGTGGCCTCCAAGTATCTCTCCACATGCCACAGGAAGTTGTCGATTTCCTTGGCATCCCGTTTTCCCGCGAACTTTGGTGGCTCCGGGACTTTCACACGCGAGACACTAGCACTAGCACCGTTGGCAATGGCTAATTCAGTCACAGCTAACCTGTTCCTTAGGGACTGCATCTCGACATCCACCCTCTGCCGATATTCCTCCATCGATCGATTCATGGCATCGATGAGGTCATACGCTCCTTGCAACCGTTCCTCCAACGCACTAACCTGCTCGTCCTTCTCCTCTAGCTCGCTATCCCGAGCGCCAAGAGTGTCAAGGACATCCCCCATGGTTAGTTCCATCTTGGTTAGACGAACATTGAAAGCTTCCACAGTTTCCGTAGAGACACCACCCTCCTCTCGCGGAGTCTCCTTGGATTTCCCCCTGGCCTTCTTCGACTGGTTGCGGGCTTCCGGACGCCCACGCTCCTCTTGCTGCTCATTCATGTTGCTAGACTCAACGTTGTTCGTCATAGCTACGAATTCCCGTTACTCGTAACCCGCTCTGATACCACGTGTCACGCACTTAGCTAATTCACCGCTAATGGTACGTGTGGCCTTAGCTCGATTCTCGCCCCCGAGAGAACTAAGTCAGCCAAACCCGATCGCAACTTTGCTAGCGCTATGAAAGGAACACAAGAGAGACAAGCTGAAGAAGTATAAAGTGTATTACTACACAAAAGAAAGCTTTAGAGTGTTACAAGAGAGCTTTGAGTGTAGAACTCAGGATATACAAAATGAGGGAGGAGGGGGAGTATTTATAGCCTAAACCACCTCCTCAATCAATGGCCTAGATCAATCCTCTAGAATCTTCTTTGATCCTAGGGCTAATATTCATCCTTCTAGGACCTTCCTACATTAAAATATACAAAATATCTAGCTTAGGTCGGCTGGAACCTTCTAGCACATTTTCCAGACTTGTTGCAACCCTTCTGGACACTTCTGTATCTGTGGCAACACTTTTCGGAGTTTCTGCAACTATTCTGGTACTTTCTGGCAACACTTCTGCGTGTTCCAGCCCTTCCCAAGCACCTATTTATGTCTTTTAAGGCTATGTCCATGGTTATTTTGCATGGGCATTTTTCCTTTGCCACGGACTTTGCCTCGTTCACCTTTCGGGGACTGACATTCGATTGCTAATATGATTAAAGCCAAGCATGTTAAAGTCATTTAGTACCTAACCTGGTTATCTAATATTGGTCCTGTCGCGAAGAAAGATGGAAGAGTAAGGGTTTATGTTGATTATCGAGATCTGAACAAAGCTTCTCCGAATGATGATTTCCCCTTGCCACATATCGACGTCCTGGTTGACAGTGCTACTATAGCCGCAATGTATTCATTTATAGACGGATTTTTCGGATACAATCAGATTCTCTTAGATATTATCGATAAAGTCAAGACTACTTTTCATCATAGAATGGGGAGTGTACTGCTACAGAGTTATGCCATTTGGTCTGAAGAATGCCAGGGCAACCTATCAGCGAGCCGTCACCACCCTCTTATATGACATGATCCACAAAGAAGTCGAGGTCTACGTGGATGACATGTTGGTCAAATCCGCAACTAAGGAAGAACACCCCGCGGTTTTGGATAGGTTTATGACTCGCATTGAGAAATATAACTTACACCTTAACCTAAAGAAGTGTGTATTTGGGGTTACATTATGGAGGCTTCTGGGCCACGTCATTAGTTAGAGAGGCTTCAAAATGGATCCTAACTAGATCAAGGCCATTAGGGATATGCCTAGTCCTAAGACAAAAAAAGAAGTTCGATCTTTTCTCAGATCCATTTAGTATGTCAGTTAAAGGACATCTAACAATGCTCATCCCATACGATCAGCTGGAGCTTTCTCAATAACTTGAAAATCATTATCAGTTAGTCAGAGAGGCATCAAAATGGATCTCAACAATATCAAGGCCATTAGGGATATGCCCGCTCCTAAGATAGAAAAAGAAGTTTGATCTTTTCTCGGCTCCATTCAGCATGTCAGTCGATTCATCGCCCGTCTTACCACCGTCTGCTAGCTGATCTTCAACTTGTTGAGAAAGCGACAGCCGATCATATGGGATGAGCATTGTTAGATTGCCTTTGACAGAATCAAGGCTTATCTTCTTAACCCACCCATCCTTCAACCTCCCACCCCCGGCAAGTTATTGATTCTGTACTTAGCAATTGATGATTCTGCTGTAGGGGCAATGTTAGTTTAGGAAGATGATAGCAAGAGTGAGCGCGCAGTTTATTACTTGAGTAAGAAGCTTCTGGATTACGAAACCCATTATTTGATAGTTGAAAAGACTTGTGCAGCTATGGTATAGCTGACTAAGAAGCTGCGCCATTATTTCCAATCATACAAGTCTTTATCATCATCAGTATCCTGAGAATACCACCGATTCTGATCAAACTACTCTTCGCAAGTTAGCATTTTAGTTGAGAATTATTGACAATGATCTCTCCAAGCGAACTTCTGATGGTTTGCTACTTAAGTGCTTGACTGAATCTGAGGCTCATCGGGTTGTGGGTGAAGTTCATGCGGGTGATTGTGGACTAAAAATGAGTGGCCTGGCCTTGGCCAAGAAGATTCAATGGATGGGGTACTTTTAGTTAACTCTGATCACAGACTATGTCTCTGAGGTTCGAAAGTGTCACCAGTGTTAGATCTATGATGATATCTAGCATCTCCTGCCTACTGAGCTCTAAAGTTTATCTACTCCTTGGCCATCCTCGGTGTGGGGGATCGATATAACTTGAGAGATTCGGCCGTCATCATCTAACAGACACCGATTCAATATTGTAGTGGTGGATTATTTCTCAAAATGGGTAGAAGCCGAGTCATTCACCAATATTACCCCCAAATTCATAGAGAAACACATCTTCACTCGGTATGATCTACCTCACCACATCATATCAGATAATGGGGTTCAGTTTTAAGGGGCAACCACTAATTTGATTGAGAAGTATGGGATCGAGCATCATCACTCTTCCCCTTACCGTCCTCAAGCCAATGGACCAGTTGAAGTAGCTAATAAGTCTATTAAGAAGATACTTTCCAAAACCATTGCCGGTTATCAAGATTAGGTTGATAAATTACCTTTTGCTCTCTAGGGATACCGAACAAGCATCAGTACTCCGATAAGCCAAACGTCTTTCTCCTTAGTTTATGGCATGGAGGCAGTTTTGCCACTCAAAATTGAGATGAAATCTTTGCATGTCGTGCTTGAATCTAAGTTAGAAGAGGCCGAATGGACTAAAGCAAGGTTTGAACAACTCAACACCATGGATGACCAGCTTTTGAAAGCTTTGGACAGTCTTCAGATGTATCAACAATGCATGGCAAGAGCTTATAACAGCTGAGTCAAGCATCACAGATCTCCATTGAAAGCCGGTGATTTAGTCTTGAAGCAAGTGAAGCATACCAACTCCAACCCAAGGGGGAAGTTCTGACCGAATTGGGAAGGACCTTACATGATCAAGAAAGTTCTCGGTAAAGGCGGAATGAAGATCATGTACATGGATGGTAATAAGTTCACTAACCCAATCAATCAGGATCGGTTGAAGCATTATCATATCTGAATTAAAAGAATCAAATACAGAAAAGTGACACATAAAAAAATAAATAAAAAAAACCCGATGAGTGGTCTTTTACTGCTTGGGTAAAAATTAAGGTGTATCCCGCTAGTTGGTATTCTACAAACCGATTAAGCAAAAGTTAGGGTGCAACATGACCCGCCAGAATGAAAACCCAAAGAGGGCAGTTTGGGTAAAAACTAGGGTAAAAGTGACCTAAGAGAGTGTGTTGGCTAGAAAACCTGTATAGGCTAGTTAACACCAGAGTTTGTAACAATGGAAATGGTTATCATCATTATGTACTGAAACTTACTTTAATTAGTTGGAATGTCACTATTTACCAACTTCTTGTGCTTATGTATGAATGAGTTTATTGGGCCCCAACGACGAAATGTTGCAGATAAGTCGGTTTTGGGATGCTATGTCACTCAATAAGATGATCACACAACGAGCGATAAATAATAATAAATAATGAAAAGGAATAATTTTTGATAGGCTGAAAGCAACTAGGTCTGTGCAAAAGTCGAAAAGTACGCTGGATTGAAAACCTGAAAAGGGAGGTCCAGGCAAAAGTTAGGACCCACAAAAACAATAAACATAAAAATAAGTCTAATAAGCCCAACACAATGTTTGGGTTTGTGCAAAAGTAAAAACATATAAATGTAAAGATAGGATGTGATCCTCATCAATCACTCGAAAGGACCTACTCCCTCATCATCATCATCATCATCATCATCATCATCATCATCATCATCATTGTAATCAGAATTAAAAGCTTGAATCAGGCTCTCCTCCCTTGCCTAGGGATGAGGCTCGAGCCCCCGCTGCCTATGGTCCTAGCGACACCACACCGCCTGATGCTACTTACGAGTCCAGACACTCTATACGGCCTGTGACCACCCTCGGTAGATACCATCAGTATTGATAGCACCTAACACGTCATAATCAAAAGTCCTGTGCATCGCCCAACGCACCCATTCCCATCAGGCATGATCGAGATGGCCAAGTGAATACTGCCAAGAATCAAAGCTCTTTAGTCTTTGAGGTACTCCTTGTCCCTGTCCCCACTGTCGGCAAAAGCGATAAGGTGCGTAGTGGGTAAACAGTCTTAGTCCTACCAACCGGATGCAACTGCCGTCGCTGCTCTCTACTAGCACATCCCTAATCCGCCACCAATGAGATACCTAACGTATGTCAATCTCAACTAACCCCTCCATGACCTCTATCCATTCCTTAACTGTCAAATCATGATGGACATGAGATCTCTTATGATAGTGTTAAGGACCATACCTACTCGAGTCCACCTAAGGATCCCGGACAAAAGATAACTTCTCCATAAGCCAAACCTACAGATTCAGTGTCAGATTTAGTTTAAGATTTAGCATCGGATTCAATGTTGGATTCAGTATTATATTCAATTTTAGATTCAGTATCAGATTCAGTGTCAGATTTAGTGTCAAATTCAGTATCAAATACAGTTTCAGTTTTAGTATCAGATTTAGTATCAGATTCATAATCGGATTCAGTTTTAGGTTTAGTTCAAATTTCAGGGTTCAGTTAGAAGCATGCATGTAGGGTACAGAAATAGTCATTGATAAGATTCGAATCGCTAGTAGCCCTATCTAGATGTGTAAGCGTCTCAGCCAGCCCAATGAATGGCGGAGAAATACCCTCAAACATGCGCTTGATGATCGAGACTAACCAAAAAGGAGTGATAGCACCGACCCATCAAATAAAATCAGTCATTAGTAGTAGAGCCACTATAATTAGAAAAGAGATGTGTGACCTAGGGGCAATCAGGCACCAATGAAGCACCCTACCGAGGTTAAACCCCAGTGATCCTAGGATATGAGAGAGGAATTTCACAGGAGAATCCAGGTTCTATAACCCGGTTAGATTATGCCAGTCCCCAAAAATCGCCTCCAGCATGGCAAACCGTATCCCGCTAGGACAAGTGATCCCGAGAATATCGTGGAACTCCTCCACCAGCGGACATATCTTAAAACCTGAGAGGCAGACTACGTGATCTAACTAGTCCCAGTATGTGAATGCCGCATGAAGAAAGGGCATATCAATTGGCCGACAGGCAATATATTAGAGTCCCGCCACTCTCAAAATCTCTAATCTCATCTAATTAGAACCTTCCATAGTCCTCAGAAACTACCTCAGTCAAGTGTTATGGTTCTCCATCAGTAATCCCTACTCCTTAATCACCTGCTAAACAATGCATGATTTCCGTTAATTCCGATAATTTCAGGAGCACTCAAAGTCAAGTCATTCCTAATCAAGCATCTACCGCGCCTAGCATACATCTAGCGGTCATATCAATCAATCAAATCAATCAAAACAATCAAGCAAGCAAAAAGTCATATCATCATCCAGGCCAAAGTAACAAATATTAAAACATCCAAGTATCTGAATGAATGACTATCCCAAGCCTCACTCATCGTCACTCTCTCCCTTGCTCTCCGCCTCTCTCACATTGGACACTAGATGCTGTGACCCATCATCGTACTCATCATCATCCTCTAAATCCTTCTATATGGGAGTAGGGGTCAATGTATGTCCGAATGCGGATGTAGGGGGAACTGCTGATCTAGTGAAGAGCACCTTCAGACCACCAACCTTTACCCGGATAAGGCCAGAACCACCAGACCACCTCGATTAGCCATGAATCCCTGGTCACTACCACTATCAGCCTAATCTCTATCTAGCCTATATTCCCTAAGCTGTGCCTCATAGCCATCACTCTCTATCCATAGCCTGTGGACCTATTCACTCAACTATGACACCTCCCGGGCATAGGCAGCTCTCTCGTTAGCATACTAGGATCTTTGCTCTGCATGTCAAGCTCTCTCCAATGCTGCCTGGATCTGGTAATCTGCCAACTCTCTCTCAGCCTAGAGCTATCCCTCCTCACTCACTCGAGCCCTATCCTACTTCAGAGTAATGAAACCCTGTGCAGATCAATACCACCAAAGGAAATGATCAACCCACTATACAATGCATCATGCATGCATTCACAATATATATATATATATATATATATATATATATATCTGTGTGTGTGTGTGTGTGTTGTCATTTGTTTCAAAATTTTGCAGGAAATAAACAGGTAATCACCCCAGATATGGAGTCCTGAGACACTACCATGTCTCTCATCGAGAAATATCCTCGAGGTATATGAAACTAGTACCTATAGTAAGGGTAATATCACCGTAATCACGTAACAAGAAATAGCCTCGTAATGAGCAGAAAGAACAAAATGTAAAGGCACTCACATGGGTAGTGGTGAGAGGGGTGAAGAAGATGGGCACTGTGGTCTCCTCGATGCACTTCTCACCGCGCTCTCTTAACCAGGTCATCACTCGCATTGCTCATTCCATGGGGTTTCCTATGACCCCCTCAATAACTCCCTTGCATGAGATTCCTCGAGGGAAAGGAACCTCAGGGTGGGTAGTCTCAGGTCTAGGTTGTATCCCCTGAGAGTCGGTACCTACCATCCGTCTGTTCTTTCAGGTAGTCTGAAATGAAGCAAGTCAAAGATTTATCAGGCCAACCATGTAATGATCGATCGCTAGAAAAGTAAAGCTAAAAAGTAAAAGTGGTCCAAGGGTATACCTTTCTTAGTTGCGATAAGAATGCTCCCAAGCTAGCATCATAAAAAGGATCCCTAGTGTCGAAAGGCATGCTATCGTGGTCCATGCCACCACTATCACCACCCGAGGGGGGCTCCTCACCATCATCATCACCACCTCCATATCCATTAAAGCCCACGGTTACAACACCATCCTCCCCAAAATTGATGGGCATGTCATCAACGGTCAACCTCAGGCAGAGAGAAATAAGTTGGTCCAAATGTACGGCATAGTCTCTCCCGATAGACGGCACTCTCTCCCGATCGCCATCTATGAATAAGGCCCAATCTCTAGCAGCCATGTGGTAAGGCTAGAATGTGCTAGCTAAAATGTCAGGGGGAACTCTCCTCCGGGCAATGACACTCATCCTCCACCTCCGTATCCACTCTTCGAAGAACCACTCCTGACTCTAGGGGCACTCTAGTACGAATTGGCACCCATCTACTCTCTACCGGATATCCAAAATGTGGTCATAACCTGGTGCTCCTCGCTAGGGCTCTGCATTCAGCTGAAAATGAAATAAATCACTGTAAGTATCTCTCCTTTGTCCATATAGTTTCAAACTAATAGTTTGAAGTGAATGTGCAGTGGGATAGGATTTGTTACCCAATGTCATCGAAGCTACCTCAGGTACTCTTGGTACTACTCAGGGCCCTGAGTGTCCTTATCCTTCTAGCCTAC
Organism: Euphorbia pulcherrima; assembly: GCA_947683365.1. NCBI lineage: Eukaryota > Viridiplantae > Streptophyta > Magnoliopsida > Malpighiales > Euphorbiaceae > Euphorbia > Euphorbia pulcherrima. Next base: position 6,487,468 of record CANTUS010000008.1, read on the forward strand.
TATGCACCGAGCTATGTAGTAAGAATCCTTTGGGGGGAGGGATAATCCTATGCGCGTATGCCCACACCTATAAAGATTAGCAACAGTCAGTGTCACAAGTTCTCAAAATCAATCATGGATATTTTCATATAAGTTTGAATCTCTCACCTGAATCCACAAGGGTCCGATCTTTAACTCCCTAATATCTACACAGGTCGAGCAATCAAGAGCGTAGTACATCTATCCAAGAATGGCCCGAGTTTAATTCCCCCCTTGAAAGGCCGACATATCCTCTAGCATACTAAGTAGACCTATACTAACTGTGCTCGTAGAAGACGAGAAGAAGAGTGTGGTAAACAGTGTAATAACAAATGACCGGAGGTACTGAGTCAGCCTGTCACCCTATATATTTGTCTGCTGAGTCCAGTAATCCTCAAGTGTGGCGTACTTGAGCTTTTTCCTTCCAAGGTGGTTGAACCCTAAGGAGCTGCTCAATCTGGGCCCGAGAAACTATCTTGGACTAGAATTTATCTAGGTAGACATCAAAATGTATCACTCGGCCCTCCCATCAGAGCCCCGTCATAGCCACTAGAATCGAGGGGGCAATAGTCATCTCCCCTACTGGTAAATAGAACGCATAGGTGGTCTTGCTCCATCTCTCAACCAGGCATGCCATAATGGTCTAGCTCGATGGCTTGTGCCCCATCGACAAAGCCCTCAACAAAGGGACTAATCTTGTATCAGTGATCGTGTTAACCAGCGAAAGATCCCTGCTTCCCTGGGCTCTTGCCTTAATCTTGACCCACCATTTAGCACAGCGGTTCAAAGAAACCATCGTCTTACAACGCTCAGTCTGCAACAAAATCAAACACAAGGGATTAGTACCGAAAATAGTAAAATTTGAAATAAAGTATGCAAATTCAGAAAAAGCTCAGTTTTCAGCACCGAAACCACTCCAAAATTGGGTTTCAACAGTAAAATTAGAATTGGGCTGAAAATTTATCAGGATAGCACCTCTAGAAAAATTTTTCGGGCAACCAGCCATCGCCGCCGCCATCATAGTGGCGACAATAGCTATAAAGATAGCGGTGACCGCTGTAGAGGTGGCGGTAACCACTATCACTATAGCGGTGGTGGTTCGTTCCCCTTTCAGTCTCTTTTTCCAAAAAATCCAAATTTTAAACCCTAAATCTAGTCCAAGTTTGCCAAAATCAATTTTTAAATAATCCTAAACACATCCTAAACATAATTTGCCAATATATTTTACCAAAATTTTAGCTTAAACACCCTAATAATTCAAAATCTGAGTTCAGGCATCAAGTTCCAATTTAAGAAGTTTTTCGGGTTTAAATCAGTTTACCTCGCATTTAGAGGTGTGAATATCCAAAGCCATGTGCATCTGAGGTGTCATGTAAGGGGAACAACCCAGATATATGTCCTCTCATCGTAACCTATAGGCCTCAGGAACTGAAAGGACTTCCAAGCCATGACTCCCTTGAGGGAGAAAAGAGTGGTCGATCCCATGGGTAGTTGCTCCGCACATATTGTTGTACATCTTCAGATATGTGATTGAGTCAGGCTCGAATCCATTACTTTTGCAAAGAGGAATGAGAAATGGAAAAGTGAAGGAGAGAATGGAATGGTATGCCTTTCCGTATTCCTTTTAATCTCAAGGGGCAAGGGTTGATTAAATGTTGCTTATCCAGGACTCTTCTAAACTCAATCTCTTTTATATATGTGGTTTTTTTATTGTTAATTGAAGAGGCAAAAATTTTGTCTCAGCAATAAAAAACATTTCTTATGATACCCGACTGAAAGTTCAAATTTTATTCTCGATAGGTGTGTCCAAAGTGACCCAAGTGAAGGATTTTTCGAAGAGTTTTTATCTATCCTCGAAGCGTCGTAGGTGGATAAGAGGTTATTTGAAGCTCCCTCCCAAAGCATCATAGGTGGCCAGGGAGATTATCTCAATTTTATTATTAGAGCGTCGTAGGTGGCCGCAAGAATCTTAAATTATCATTTTTCGAAGAGTATTAAGTGACCGCAAAAATGATAAGATGTCAGCAAAAGGCAAGTCAGCAGTGTATCGTAGGTGAATTCCGCTAACCCCTCAGGTATGACACTCTATCCCTTGCTTTTTTTTCAGATCACAACTAACTAAGTCAATCGGTAATCTCCCGAGGGGCAGCCTGTGAGCATGGCCTTTTCAGTGTCGCCTTGGAATGATGATAACATTTTGCTTGAACCCATTGTAGGTTGATTAGGTTTATCTTTTGGATTCAAACCATGTTTGGAAGTTACGCCTTTGATGTTTTTTCGAACTTAGCCCTACCTTTAGTCTTAATTAGTTCTCCATTAAAAGTTTAAAATGCCTTAAAATAGCTTGGAATAACATGATAAAAATATAAAAATCCCCTTTATTTGTCATTTTTAGGGTTTTTCCCATTGTCCTCCCCCACTGGCCGAGGCCACCGTCGCTGCCACCATCCATGATGGTGAGTAGCTTCAGCAATGGCAGTGATCGCTATCCTTATAGCGGTCACCGCCATTGCTGGAGGTGCTCACCGCTACGGACGACGCCACCATCTATGTAGCAGTCACCATCATTGTTACGGCGATGAATGCCACCCGTTGTGGCCACCCCTGCCATCACGGCGGTGGCGTACACTGCTATGGCTATGGCAGTGGCCGTGGCACGGCCAAACCCAGGTTGTGCCATTCATTTTCTCCCTCCTCTCTAGATTGGGCCATGTATTTTCACCCAATTTCTCATCCAAGGTCGGTGAATTTTAGTGTGACTATTTAAACCCTTGAAGCGAGAGATTTAGGGGACTTTTGGCTAAAATTCAAAGATTTGAGATCAAAAACCTAGAAAACTAGGAGCTTAGAGAGAGAAAGCTTAAGAAAGGCAAAAATACGGGTTTAATCACCTCTAATTTGGGATTTTTAGTTGTTCTTAGGTTGGATTTCTTAGTTAAAACACTAAAACTGATTAGAAATTTAGAAAAAATAGATTAAATAGGTTTAGAGACTTTTTTCCAAATACTACCTAAATTTCGTCACTATTTCTGTCAATTTTCATCACTGATCCATCTGAAAATAATCAAAGGGCACCTCCCAAGGGTTGATTAGAGTCTCCAAAGATAGATTCACGGCCTAGAGGTAACAGAACTAAGGTCTCTTATCTATTTCCTTACTTTTATTGTGTTTTAGCTGTTGTTGTTCTTAGGATCAGTTTGAATCCTATGTTTGGCTATTTCACAATCGATGCCTAGCGTGTCTTCATAGGACTAAGCAAATGCTAACATGTGCTTTTTTAAGGCTTTTGTTACTTCATTTTTCTCTACGGAAGACATATCATTTGCAATATATACCAATTTAGGATTATCATTTGTACCCAAGTTAAGTTCATGCATGGAAGTATCATGTACGCTAAACACATTATATGAATGTTCAAATAAATGCACAATGCCGTTATGCGAGACATAAAACAAGTAAGCAAAATAATTATTATTTATTGATAAATTAGTCTTATATACTTTATTGTTCACATCAAAGACATAAAAAATAGAAACAAGGAGTAACTAAGTGACTGGCTCTTCTTCCTCTGCTACCTCAACTCCTACAGGTGCAACAAGAATAAACTCAGGCAGCTCTTCTAGAGTTTCTAAAATTCCAGAGTGAGCTGTCATGAATGAATAGATTAACTCTTCCCCATTAACCTCCCCATTATCAAGTGCATTATCTAGGATAGGACCTTCTACAGCTTCATTCATAATCATAAGTGGGTCATTGGGTGGCAGCTCTTCTTCCTATGGGGCATTATCCTGTAGCTCTTCCTGCGGTAGGGGAGAAGTAAAGTAGGATAGGAAAGCCTTGCTTAAATCTTCCTAAAAATGGCTTTAAGATTGGGGGAGGTTAGCATGCCATTCTAATACTCTTCTGCTGAGTGTCATTGCAAATTGGCCAAGCCAACGGGGTGACAGGTAAATTGCAGATCTTCATAAATGTTGAGTACTCTTCAATGTGCGTCTCTGGTGAAAAGGTCCCATCAAAATAGCATCTGTTGGGAATATGAATGATCTTAGATGGAGTGCTGATTAGTTCATACTTCTCAGCTTCTTCATTCGCTAATCGAAGGCATTCCCACATCTCATCATTAGGTGATTCGGGCAACTGGCAGGGTTCTAAATCTAATTTTCCTCTATAAGCCATGCATGCTTGGAGGACTCGGTTCTCTTTAAGGGCATGACAGGTGATTTTCCCTTCCCTTATGAGCCGTTTTATAATAGTTAGAAGTGTCTTACATCTTTTGGTATGGGGCCCTGTAGTAATATGATAAGAATAGAAATTGCCATCTTTATCTGCTTGTAAAGCAACATAATGCGAAGAACCGTTTAAGATCCCAAGAGAAGGATAGAAAGATCATCCTTCTATGGGGAATTGCCATGGTCATCCCCTTGCTTCACACCATATTTTTCGAGGGTCAGTGCCTCTTTATAGACCTCACTGAATTCATTGAAGAGCTTCCAATTATAAGTTCTTTCTTAATTTTAGGCAAGGTTCTATTGATCGAGATATCAATTAGGATCTTCTTAGAATGTACCGGATTCACAAGGACTATTAAATCAATCCACCTCTTGTAGTACCTGGGGAATTCCTCAACTCTCTTTGCCTGTAAGAGACCAAATCATCAAGGTTGATCCAGGGCTTAGTGTTATAAGAAAAATGGCCTTGAAAAGCCTTGGCGAGCTGCGACCAGTTGCTTCTCAGTTCCATAGGGTGAACTAAGAACCATTCAGCTGCCAGCCCTTCCAGAGTATAGGAAAACATGGCTGCCAGCTGTACATCAGTCAGACACTTCAATTTTATAAAATTTTTATAGCGAGTCAGATGGAGGTTAGGAGATTCACTCCCAAAGTATGGCAGTGGAATAGGTACAGAAAATTCTATCGACAAAGGTTGGAATTCAGTCTTATCCTTCTCCTTCTTGCAAGAGACCTTAATGCTAATGATGACTTCTTTCACCATCTTCTATACCATAACCTTAAGTGTACCCTTGAACTGATCAGACTTCAGAAACTCAATAAAGGCTGAGCTGATTTCTTCCATAAGAGGATTAGTTTTTATAGGGGAAGTGATTTGAATCAAAGCTGGACTTATTTCTGAGGTAATTCAGACCAAGCAATCTTTGATCCTATTCCAAACTAAAAGGGAACCAAGGTCAGATTAGCCATGCATGGATTTTCGTATGAATAAATGAATGGGATGATGAACCTGGTTAAAATGAATGTATGCAAATATGGTTGATAAAAGATAGTTAATGCTATGTAATGTGAATTGGACTAGACTCATGTATGTAGTGTGCTTACAAAATAAAAACTCGTTAGTCACATAAGGAAATAAGGCTTCCCCTAATACTTTCATGAAGGACCAAGGTGATGCAAACCTGGATTCTAGAACGGACATGGTTGTGATGAAACAATGTTATATGATTATGGTTTGGATAGATGTAGTGGATGCAACATCGATAGGACATTGTAATGCAGGTAAAGGTTTGGTACGGTCCGAGGACCCAAGTTCGACATAAGGTTGACTAGAGTAATGCATGATGCAATATATTTCAAGGACGTATGGATGAAGGATGAGACATTGGAAGGATATCTCTATGAATGGATAATATGAGTTTTAGCGAGACATCGATGGGACATCTCTAGAGATAGATGATATAACAAAGTGGGTAAATGCATGATGATACTAGGGTTTAGGCAAGATGTTAACATGACATCTCTGGGGCGATAGTGATTTAAGGAAGACCTTGATGTGGTGCCTCTAAAATGATGATTGGGAGATGCAGGTAACTTGTTCATGGGTAAGGATAGAACTAGACATCTATATGATATCTCTAGAAAAGCGTGGTGATACGAAAAAGGATAGTCGAGCTATCAAAGTGACATCTCTCAAAATGGACAACATAATGATGTATCATGGATATGGGGCTAAAAGGTAATATCGGTAGGATACCATCTTAAAAGGGTTTGCATGAATCTAAAGACTGCTATATTAGACATATCATGAAAAGACTTGGGGGAAATGAATAAACAACATGGGATAGAGTTGACAGTGATCATAAGACAAAACATGACAAATGACATGGCAACATTTATCATGGCAACATCTAGCATGACAACAGTTGTAGCACAACAATAGGTTTAGTTAACACATAGGTGGCAATAATTCCTCCAGCCTTGTACCTCCCATCTCCTTGTTACTCCATGCGAAGGGTAAAGCTTCTGAATCTGGTCTTGGCTCTAAAAACTTTAAAATCCATACGAGACAACAAAAGGCAGCCTAAACTATTAAATGCAATAGGGTAGTCCTAAAGGGGAGTTGCTAGGCTACTACATGCAAGCTTATAGTCGGGTTATTGATGAAGAAGGTTCCCATGACATTATGGCACCCCAATTCCTGTGAAGAATATTGGCGATAATGTCATGAGTGGTTACCCGCTAGGTGACCCTAAGTCCCGTGAAGAATCAAAGGCAAAGCTTCACTAAAGTAATGTGATCAATAATAAGGGTGATCCTACTGTAAAATGCAAAAGAATCCAACTACTACAATGAATATGATGCATAAAATAAACAATATTGGGTTAATTGGGCTAAATAAGTTTTTCGGAATTCTCAAATCTTTTAAACAATTTTTGAAGAAAAGATCCCCAGTGGAGTCACCACTGTGAGCGGATGACATTTTTGGGAGCCTGAGCACCCCGTTTGCTTTGTTGGGTCAATAGGGTCAACCGACGCAACTTTTTCTTTTCGGGATAATTGAGGCATTAATCAGAGCCATCCGAGACAACTTGGTGACTCAGCTAGAGGGTTTTGATAAATAGAATTGGTAGGAGAGAATGTAAAATAATTTATAAAATAATGTCAAAAAGATTCATGGATCTAAATCCATAATTTAAAATATAGAGTCACCACTTGGATCAGCTCTTCTAGGAAATTCTGGTATAGCACTGTCTAAGGAATAAAACTATACATTAATTTAGAGATTCAGGTCCGGAAGAATTACTTATTCGATTTGTTTAGCCAATTTAAATTGAAATACCAAAATTGTTTATTAAATGTCAAACACATTGCCTAGATTCATTTTAAGAAATGAGATGAGAAGGAGAGCTATTCTAATCGAAACACACCACCTCAATATGGTCATGACACAATTTCATGATAATTACCGCATGCTTATAACACGTAATACAAAATAAATTAATTCCCGGCAATTATCCTGCAAACAAAAGGTTAAAGCAAGAATATTGCATTTTGGCCCGGAATAGATAGCAACGTTAGTATCAAGGATCACGGTGCCGTTCTTCTAGCATAACGGCGTTGAGAGAAGTTTAGCAATTCACAAAATTAAGAAAATGATAGAATCACAAATATGGCAGGCAATTTCACAAATGAAAGAACAAATAGGAAGAGAGGTGTAGAAAAGTGTACCTGAGGTTGCAAGCTAATCCCTCGAACAAAAATCACCATAAAGAGATCTTACCCTCTCAAATATAATTAAATCAAATTAACGAATAATGGAAATAACGAGAGAGGAAAATGATTTATAATGATGGAAATGAAAATGAGATATGAATTAATTATGACATAAAAGAATTAAGCGTAAATTAATCACACAATAGGAAATGGAATAAAAATAGAATAGGGAATGAAGCATGACATAATTACAATTAAAAATGAAATATGGATTATTTGCATTTTACGATGTAAATCGATTATATTATGAAAAAGTATTATAAACCATTTATATTATGGAAATGAAATATAAACAATTTCTAAAATGGAACATAAATAACTCATATTATGGAAGTTAAATATAAGTAATTTATGAATTAATTGAATTTTGGTGATGAAATATGAAATGAAGAGGAGACATAAATAAAGTAGATTGATTTATAATCAAGTTAAATCTGTGACAAGTTTAATTCAATTGATGTGGCATAAATTGAAACTTAATAGATTGAAACAAGAAATAAATTAAGATAATAACCATTTTTGTCTCAGATTGTGTACCTTTTCATTGTGAATATGTTGTTAGATCTGAAATGATACGGGAATAGCCTCATGGAGAGTCATTGGATTGGAAAAGGTGAGTTAAAGATCGGTAAAGAATAGCTAGGTGAAAATAAACTCCCCTCTTTATTCTAAACTTGCTAAAAAAACTTGGAAATATCTTGAACAGAACTTTGATAAGAACTTTCTTAGAGCTAATTTAGCAAAATAGATTTAATAGACGATAATTGTATATGAAAAACTGATTTTAGGCCTCTATTTATAGTGAAAAATGAGAGGTAAAATTGGGTAAAATTATTAATTTTCCAACTGAATGGGAAAATTCAATTAATTTAGACTTATTTTCTGCAAAAAAAGGTCAATACCAGTATTGTTTTTAGGGATGTTGGTACGGGATTTGGTTAATTTTAAACAGGAATTTTTGAATTAAGTCGGATAAACTAACCAAGAAATAATAGGTAGCGGTATCATTATTAGGGAAAATGGTACCGGTGTCTACTAAAGACGGTCCTGGTGTCAAATGACAGAGTATCTTTCATGACTGTTTTTAGGGTTTTGACAGGTGTGCGAGGGACTGAATGTATTTTCTCAAGGCCAATTCCCATAAATCAATTTCAAATTTAACATATTAGGATACGACAAATTATGGATCCCATCTTTCATCATCGGCTAGGGGCATTAGAAAATTCCGTGCTCACAATGATGATGATGATGATGATGATCAGGAAGGGGATGATGATGAGGGTATGTCAAGTTCCGGCTATTCCCTAGTTAGCTCCTATGAATTGAAAGCAAGAGTTAACTCTCAAGAAAAACCCTAAACCAAGGAGGAGAAACTAATGATGGCCTTGAGATTATTAGAGAAAGCTGTTGCTGAGGATAAATCTGGCAACAACTTAGACCTTGAGCCCATTCTCCGAGATATCTTTGCCAGATTAGGAGTAGTTGAACCCTTGACCATAAATACATCAATTTCCCAAGATCTGAAAATTGAGTTAGAGGCAATCCAGAGCATATTAACTAAAATTGAGTAGAAAGTAAATATTCTTCCTAGTAGTGAGCAGGTTACAGAAACTGCACTATCCAAAGTCACTCCGGCTTTGTAAAAGCTTTCTGAACAAGTTACTGAAGCTAAGTGCTATGCAATCAAGGCTCCAACTGGAGTTGAATCTAGCAATGCAACTACCCTTAGGCACATTAATTTTGCTACCGATGATCTAAAAAAGGATAAGTAGTTTATAGAGCAAAAGTTTGAAGATATGCTAAAATCCATTCCCACTGCTGTTACTCAAGGCTCAAGTGCCATATCCTTCAGAATCACAACTCTATCCGCTAAGCACCAGGAAATAAAGGAGTACCTAACTAAGTTCCTCAAGGATGACTTGCCATAGCTTTTATCCAAAATTGCAGAGGACATGATTGCAGATTTTTAAACTGGTATCCACTCTGTGGATAAAAATATTGGCAATAGGCTAGACATCTTCAGTATTGAGCTCTGGCACATTAATGAAAGCATCCACAACAGTACCAAGAACATCTTAGAGGAAATAAAATAGCTCAACCTTGGAATGGAAACCTAAGCCTCAATGCTCCTTCTACTTCAACCTCTTCACCATCAATACCAGAAAGCCTACTACTTCCCCTTTTACAATAGTTAGTCCATCGTATTGGAGACACTGGGTTTGGAGGGTACAAGTGCTTACTTACGCGCATCCCGGGGACGTTTCCTTATTTTAAGGAGGAAGACTAGGAGTATGCTCTTAAAATGCATCCAAATCTCACCAAGTCCTATGCTCAGCTCTGGAAGTTAATGAAACTGCTACATCTTAAGCCCCACATAGTGGATAGAGTTATAGAGCAAAGAATAGTAGGGAATGAAAAATACAGTATTTTGTCCGAAGCTTGGGAGAATATGTGGAAGCAGAAGATGTATATTGAGATAGACTCTATGAGCATGGGATTTTGCAGTCCCTCTCGCGAGTCAATGATGATGTGTACCCAATTTTAATGCCTCAAAATAAAAGTTCTCTTCAGAATTTTTATTACCAAAATAATACTCCCCGCAAATTTTATACTTGCTAGAATCCAGTTCGGCGTGGCTGATAATGCGTCCGGTAGGAGCTTGAATCAATGATTTACTCCCAAATTAAAAAATACCCACTAAAATATCATTAAAAATAAAAAAGATACCATTTCACCCACTATTAAAGCACTTTAGGCAACTTTTTAGGCTCCTAGGCCCGCTGCCTGTCGGTATGTTGGAAGCTGATGCCACCAACAGCGTCAGTCATGCCGCCAGCGATAATACCATATCATCAGCGGCATTATCAATACCCCCGACAGCATCGCCATGTCGCCGGTGGCATGATCCGAGAGGGGTCCCTACACAGACAGCCTTTCGGTCACTTTTGGCGGAATTAGTCAAAAAGGCCTCGAAAAACACCCCATTTCACCTATAAAAGCACACCTTGAACTGCAATTTAAGGGGGGCGAACCATCTAATGTTAGAATTTTAATGTTAGAAGGAGAAAATAGATTTTAGTGAGATAAGAATTAGATAAGGCAGAAAAAAAGGATTTTGATCCATTTTTCCTGGTTTTTCTTCTTTGAATTCTCTGATTGTGAGCTTAAAATCAGTAAATCCTGTAGTTAAAAATCAACTTAATTGGATTTAGAAACCCGAAACAATCAAATTTACTACTAAATCATCGTAACAAGCTCCCCAGAGGCATTTCTTTTCGGTTCACGAAGAGGTGGATTCACAGCCTCGAGGTAAAAATTCTAAGTCTCATAGCTCTTTGGCATTAATATTACTAATTTATGTTAATTTTTGTTAATTTATATTCATTTTTGGGTTTTCGATCATTTTTTACTGTTATCCCTACTGTTGCAAGAAATTGAAGTCACTGCAGACATGTGATGTCGTCGGTGGTATCAGCCATATCACTAGAGACATCACTGATACCGCCGGTGGCATCATATTCCCCAAAGACCGCATTTTCTTGTAGGACCCTTTCTTCATGGTACTCAGAAGGCCTTGTAGCCTGCCTGCATACTGATGTCGCCAGCAACACAATTGATATTGCCGGCGGCATCAGCCATGTCACCAGCGACATCAACCATGTCATCGGCGGCATCAGTTTCTATGTCAACAACAAGGCTTTTTGGACAGCAGTTTTATTTTTTGTTTGTTCCCAGATTAGTTACTGTCAAAAATTAGGATGTATAATGTAACAAGGGAGGTCCAAAACCTTCCGAAAATAGACCCCACCCTGTGACGTGTGGCATATTTTATTTATAATCCAGTTAAAGCAAAGATCAAATATAAAAAATTTGGTTAAAAGCGGAATTCCCACACACACCGTTCAAATCTTGTTTTAGCCATCCAATCGAGCTTTATAATATAGTAAATAAAATATGTCATATCCATGCTAACCATCCTCTACAGGTAGATCAAAATTGGACATTCAGGTATTTTATTTATCGTATAGAAAAATGTACAGGATTTGAAAGCTTTGTAATAACTTTATTTTCTGCACTTATTTTTAAATGGCTATAAATATTTTATTCGTCGCTTTAATTGCTGGATAAACGCGAAAACAATAAAAAAATAGAACACACAAATAAATAGGATGGATTAAACCGATTAAGAAAGAATGAAGTATCTTAATTGGCTGAATGAAAAATAGATAACATCATCCAAACTCGGAATCTCTACTTAAGGTATGGTCTAACCGCCCGATGAAAAAATCATACCAAAATTTCTCAGTTGAGCTGAACCGGGTGGCGACTCTATTTTAAGTACAGGATTTCGATCTTGTATCTTTTGAACATTAAAACATGCAAATCACATCACTCTCATCCCCAGTTTATTTAAAGAGGCCGGCCCAACCGGCTCACCGCTGCTGCCGCTGCGCGAAACATCGTCCGCTTACAATGGCGACTCTGTTGGGGATTTATCTCTTTAAACTTAAACTTTCTTTTCATAAAATTTAAAGGATTTTGATGATGTGTTGAAATCATTGGCCAAATTAAAATTTCATTCCTTTTCTTAAGACGTTTTATCCTTACGCGTGTAGATAGTTCGGTAATTTTTAGGTGCCCCATTTTACCTGAGAAGCTCACAAAGTATCACCCATGCCCTGTTGGAATTGAGGATGCCTAGTGGGTGGATAACTCATTTTAACCAATACATAAACTCCTACGATTGCACCTATTTGGGAAGTGGTTGAGTAACGTAGAATCAAGGTAAACGAGATCCTTCTACATCAACAGCCCTATACCGAAGCCACATTAGAAAAAGCCCTAGCACTTCATTCCCTTAGGACTAACCAGAACAAATAAAATAATTCGGACATGCTTCTTTTGCCATTACCAATGAAGAAACCAAAACTCCATCCTTCCAAAGAGGCGTTACGCGGGAGTCATAAGGTTGAAAGAGGGATGACTCGTGTGATGTGTGCTCTGTGATCATTCACCCCCATGCATTGGCTTCAAGAGCCAAAAATGAATCAACTTACCCTTACCTCTTCCGATTATGGAATAAGTTTAGCAACACATGTAGTACTTCTCTTGTACCTCCGTTATATCACCATATATCACTATGTATGATGTGAGATACAAACATCCCACGTATGTTGGAGGGATAAACCATCACATCATCTCTAACCACAACCATGTGCAGCCATACATATCACGCATTGCTCCTAAGAGGCATGCATGCCATCCATACCATTCACAAAACCATTCATGGTCTGATCCACTGCCTACCATTTCAGTTAGGAGGAGGTGTGCTAATCGTCGCACCCCAGTTTGGAAAAGGATAGAACACCACTTGTAACATCATCCTCTCACAACGATTGTCACCACGGAAGTCAAAGGAATTCTAAACACCGATTTCAGTGAGGAGTCAGATTCGGAATAAGTTCAGTTAAATCAGAGTCCTTCCCAACTAGCCATGTCTTTTCCAAGAGATGAAGGGACCTCTTCTCCCGAAGAGCCCTTTGGCGCTATTTCCCTCTCAGGAACAGGATCATAACCACCGCCTGGTTTTGACTTTGCCAGTGCTATGGCACAATTCCTGAACTCAAACACTTTCCAAACTTCTATCCAAACTACTATTTAGGTAGCCATTAAGTGAGCTCTCGAAATCTAGTATCGGCATCCGATATTCAGGCCCAAAACGGTTAGGCACAGATGTTGACAAGTCTGATAGGGACGAGACCTGTCACACCTATATTTCAATCAACCTAGCCTATGGCAAGTTCATTCCAGTTTGGGCAAGCTTCAGCTTTCTTATCAACCTCGACCGTTCCATCAGTTGTGCCTTTTAATCCAAGACCCTTCGTTCAAAGCTCTACTCCCCCGATATTTACTCATCAGTGCTCAACTTCTCAGCCACTGCCTTCTTTCACTCCTCTGCAGTTCATTGTAACTCCCAAGGGCACCACCTACCCCCAAAATCCTTTTGCCAGCCAATTGACCATTCGCCCTCCACTATCTCTGACACTCAATGACCAGGTCATGCAACCGCCGAGTGTGACACCTGAGGTAGCCGCTTTTGTCCGACAAATGATAGCTTCTCAAACTGTCAATGACTAGGTCAAGCATTCTGCAGGTGCAACCCCAAAACCCTAGCTATCACTCATAAACCGGTGAGTGACCAGGTGATGCAACCTCCGGGTATGACACCCGAGATCCAAGCTTACATCAACCACCTCATCACCACTAAGAAATCTAAAAGAGACAAAGACTGGGTCCCTGATAATTTAACTATACCGAGTATGGCTCATTATGATGGTTCTGGAGAACCTGCCTCTCACATCATAATATATGAAAGAATAATGCACGTGAAGAAGTTAAGTGATAAGGTGCTTGCTAAAATGTTTCCTTGCTCCCTTTGGGGCACTGCCCCTAAATGGTATAACACCTTGCCGCAACATATTATTGCTGACTGAAATCTTTTATCTGAGGTGTTGTAAGTACATTACGGTTTTAATACTATGATGGAAACAACCCTCCAACATCTTGAGAGGATCCGTAAAATTCCCAACAAAACATTCAAGCAATACTTCAATTGGTGGATGTCAACCCAAGTCTTAATGAAATCCAAGCTAAGCCTCGAGGAAATGATTGTCAAATTCCTCAAAAAGGGTCTCTCCCCCTATTTTGCAAAGAAATGGCTATCGATTCTTTCCTATCCTACAAGGCTGTATTCAAGAAAGTCGAGAAAATCGAGCATGAGGTCGAGCATGAAAAGGCTGAGAGAGTGGGGAAACCGTGGTTTAGAAAGAATGAAGCCCAACCCTTAGCCCTGGCGCCAGCTAGGCCTAAAGCACCAACTGTAGTTCAAGTTGTTTCTCAAACCCCTGCTGCACCCCTCGCAATCACCTCAGCTCCACCGACGATTGTCGCAATTCAGCCTACTCACCCTCCTTTGTCTTGGCTAACCCTTACAAGCTGCCCCTACGGGTCATCTTCCAATGTTTGAGGGAAGCAGGCTTTATACAGTCCCTTCAGGAATACAAGCCACCTAGACCTGAGGATAACAATAACTTCTGTAACTATCATGTTCAAGTAGGACACCAAATAAATAATTGCAAAGCCTTGGTCCCAGCAATTCAATGATTGGTTAGCGAAGCAAAGATCGCTGAATCGAACAGAGCTCCAAGCACTATGATAAGGTTGGCATGTTCTAGTCTAGTTTATCTAAAGCCGCAATCTTTGATCTCCTTGCTCAGAGGTCGGACAGTAGTAATGCTATCCTGGTCATCGGTTTAGGTCTCCCATCTTATTCAGTCTTTGATCTAAACAATTAAGCCAATCCAGGGGTCAATTCTGTCCAGAAGATGGAAGTTGATCCAAACCAAATGAACCAAGAGAGCGGTAGGTCTAAACCATTCGTGGTAAGAAGAATGAGAAAACCACTATATAGCGTGGATTCCTTCATTTTAAAGGAGGACTACTCCGATGATGATGAGGAATCGGTTAGAGAAACTGGGGCCGTAAGTGCTGAATCATTCAAGGTTGATCAAAATGATCTTTTTAGCATAGATAAGTATGAACTTTAAAACCTAGATTCGAACTCTGAGGAATAACAGTATTTGTTTGAAACATGAGCCACTAAGAGTGTCTTGCTCGGTGATGTTCTTAACATTACCCGGCCGCATATATCAACCTAAAGACCGATATCTCCGCTTAAGCCGAGACCTAGTTCCTGGTAGGGTCGAAACCACTGTAAGACCCCCATCTGTACCTCTGCCTATCCCGACCAGTCTCGAAGTTGACCCTCTCATTACCTAGCTCAAAAACACCCAAGCCCGATACAGTATTTAGCAACTGGTAATTGACTCCGAAGGGCATCATAAGGGCCTGATTAAACGACTCCTCGATTTGAAAGCTAATCCGACCACCTCAGTCATTGAGATGTGCGCCACAGTTGGGGAAGGCATTCCCTCGTGAAAAGGGCCTCAGATCATGTTCAACCATTTTGATCTTACACTCGAGGGTAAGGATCACAATAGGGCCTTATTCATCCGGATCCAGGTCCTCGATAAGGTTATCCCATGTGTCATGGTGGAGAATGGCTCTACTCTAAATTTGTACCCTCTAAAAATCCTTCCCCATATAGGACTGTCAGAGGAGACGCTTGAAAAATCCAGCACAATTATTAGAGCGTATGATGATTGAAAGCGCAATGTAATTGGGACCTTTAAGGCAGAAGTCACTATAGAAGGCGTGACAAGCAATATGTGTTTCACTATACTTAACATTCCTATTACCTACTCTCTGTTGCTTAGCTGACCATGGCTTCACACTTTGGGCACTATTCCCTCCACACTACACCAGAAAATCAAGCTAATTCATTAAGATAGAATGGTGACAATAGAGGCCAATCCCGCTTCCGTTATGGCAGTTATGGAAGCCGAAGCTAGTTTAGAAAAGGACCTTTAGATTGCCATGATTAGCAAAGTTCAGAAGTCTCCTCCCCTTTGGCACAGCTATCTTCATGTAGGTATAGGTAAACCAATGAAGAAATCTAGTTATAAGCCTGGCAGAGGTGGAGGAATACACGAATAGGGAATTATCGAGGCATTGGAGAAAAAAACCCTTACCCACCGAGCTGGATTGGGATATAAGCCTAGAAAAGCCAATCACCTTTCCCCTCTTGTTACTATTGAATGGTCACTGTTTATGAGATCCAAGGTAAAAGGCCTTATAAGGGAGAGCCTGAGCCAATCGAGTATGACGGAAAAATATGGCCCGATTTTGAAATCTTTAAAGATGTCTGTGACTTTGAGACTGGTTGTATGATAGTTTCAGCTAAACTAAAGCATACTAAGCCTAATATGCCTGTTAATATTGTTTCTGATAAGGCTAAGTGAAAAGGTAAGATGCATCCCAAAGATGAACCTAAGGGAAATAATGAAGAGTCTACCGACCCAGAAATTGAAAATGTTGTGGCAACCGTGACTGAAGCTATGGCACTACTGATGACGAAAGGCTTGAAGAGTAAGGGAACCAGGGAAGGAGTTGCTATGGCAACAATAGTAGGGAAACTCACTAGGGCTCTCGCCAAGAAAGCCAACCTGTCTGGGGGGCCATCACTCACCATTGCCTAAATGACCGCTCTATAGCACGACCTGGGCACCATTCTGATAGATAATACAGAGGATGATCCTCCTATTGATGTTGCTACTGAAGTCCCTCCGCCTGTGGAGGAGGATATAGATGATGTGTTTGATGCAAACAATGCTACTTACCAGGCTTTTAATGCAATGAATAACTCCCGTTCTGCTTACTTGTTTGATGTCTTTCCTGATGGATCCATGCATTCACATAACAATACGCTTAATGTTTTTGGCATTAGTGATACATTATTAAGTGAAATAAACCTAAGTAGGAAAAAAGTGAGATCATAAAAGTGCTTAAAGATCATGTTAATGCTTTTGCCTTGTGATACGAAGACATGCCTAGGGTTGATCGATAAATTGCCGAACACAGAATCCTAACTGATCCTAAATTTCAGCCTATCAACTAGAAACTTTGCCGTTTGAGACCAGAATGGGTAGATCGGGTTAAGGCAGAGGTTTCAAGGTTGATTGAAGCTCGATTCATTAAAGTGGTGGAATACCCAACTTGGTTGTCGAACATCATCCCAGTTCCGAAGAAGGATGGTAGGGTCCGGGTCTATATGGATTTTTGAGATCTCAATAAAGCCTCATTGAAGGATGACTTCTCGCTCCCACACATTGATGTCCTAATTGATAGCACTGCTAGGGCGGCTATGTATTCATTCATGGATGGATTCTCAAGGTATAATCAGATTCTAGTTAATATTGTTGAGAAAGTTAAAACAACCTTTATCATTGAATGAGGGGTGTATTGCTACAAGGTAATACTGTTTGGGTTGAAAAATGCTAGGGCCACTTACCACCGCACTGTAACTGCCCTCTTACGTGATATGATCCATAAAGAAGTGGAAGTGTATGTGGATGATATGATTGTAAAGTCCACCACTCGAGAAGAGCACCCTGCTATTCTTGACAGGTTCATGACTCGTATTGAAAAGTATAACCTCCGCTAAAACCCAAAGAAATATGTGTTTGGGGTTGCCTCTAGTAAACTGTTGGGGCATGTAGTTAGCCAAAGAGGAATCAAGATGGATCCAGACAAATCTAAAGCCATCAGGGACATGCCTCCACCCAGGATAGTGAAAGAAGTTTGATCATTTTTAGGATCCTTGTAGTATGTTAGTCGATTCATTGCTCGCCTCACTACTATTTGCGAACCCATCTTTAAGCTGTTTAGAAAACAATAACCCGTAGTATGGAACGATCACTGCCAAGTGGCATTTGATAGAATCAAGGTGTATCTTGTTGATCCACCTATTTTGACACCCCCCATCCCAGGGAAACCACTCATCCTTTATCTGGCCATCGATGAAACTTCTGTCAGGGCCATGCTTGTCTAGGAGCATGATGATAAGCGTGAATATGCCATCTACTACTTGAGCACAAAGTTATAGATTATAAAATCTAGTATTCGATTGTAGAGAAGACCTGTAGTACCATGGTTTGGCTCACTAAGAAGTTGCGACATTATTTCCAATCTTATCGCGTCCAAGCCGTGGCCAGGATTGATCCAATAAAGTTCCTTTGTCAATCTCCTACTCTAGCCGACAAATTGTCCTGATGGTTACTTCTCTTATCTGAGTTTGACATTGAATATATGACCTAAAAGGTCATTAAAGGGTGGGCTATAGCTGAATTCCTAGCCGATTAACCCCTCAGCTCTGACTATAAGGAAAATTTGGAATTTCCTAATGAGCAGCTCGCCTCTGTTATAATCATTGACATTGTCTAGATAATGTACTACGACGACGCTGTGAATCGTTGGGGAGCAGGTCTTGGGGTCATCATCGTCACGCCAAATGATGAGATAATTCCATTTTCCAAAAGTTTAGAATTCACTATCACCAACAAATGGCGCTGAGTATGAAGCTTATATGTTCAGCCTTGAAGCTCTTCTTCAGGTTCAGGCCCATCGCATTTCTGTCATTGGGGATTTAGCTTTAGTTATCTGTCAAGTTGTCAGAGATTGGGAAAATAAATAGGAATCTCTTCGTCCTTATATTGAGGCTATTTATAAATTGTCTGAGAGATTTACCTCTTGCTTATACCGACATGTCCCTCAGGACAAGAATCAAATGGCCGATGCTCTCACCACTCTTGTGTTCACGTAGGAAGGACCTCAGCAGTAGACTATCTGCCCATTGTTTTTGTTGTCCACCAAGATTCCATACCAGGTTCAATTGGCTCCTTCGATCCTTGCTATCTTATCCGAACCTTGTTGGTATTCTAACATCATCCTATTCCATCAGACCGGCCAATACCCTATGGATTCTTCTAACTTAGACTGTACCACCCTACGGAGACTCGCTGTCCAATTTTATATTATGGATAATGATCTATTCAAGTGCACCAGCGATGACCTGCTTCTTAGTTGCCTCACTAACTCGAAGGCTTAAAACATAATGACCCAGGTCCATGCCGGTGACTGTGGCCCTCATATGAACGGTCTTGATCTCGCAAAGAAAATCTAGCGGCTAGGGTATTTTTGGCTCACTCTCATAGCCAATTGCTTTGCTTAGGTCAAACGATGCCACTAATGCCAGGTTTACGGGGATATACAGCATCTGCTGCCCACCAAACTGCACCACTTATCCACCCCCTAGCCATTCTCGGCTTGGGGGATAGACATAATTGGTGAAATCCGTCCTTTTTCAATAAACGGCCACAGATTCATTGTAGTAGCAGTGGATTACTTCTCAAAATGGGTAGAAGCCGAATCCTTCACTAATGTCACTGCCAAGCAGATGGCCAAGTTCATAGAGAAGCACATCTTTGCTCGATATGGACTCCCACACCATATAGTCTCGGATAACGGGGTACAATTTTAAGGAGCAACTGCTTCTCTATCGAGAAATATAGGATCGAGCACCATAGATCTTCCCCGTGTAGACCGCAAGCCAATAGGGCTATTAGGACAGCTAATAAATTGGTCAAGATGATTCTCTCTAAGATGATAGCTGACTACAGGGATTGGGCAGATAAGCTAAATTTTGCTATTTGGGGATATTGCACCAGCATTCGCACCCCTGCAGGCCTAACTCCATTCTCCCTGGTCTATGGGATGGAAGCGGTCTTACCAGTTGAAACTCAGGTGACCTTCTTAAGATTCGCTCAAGAGGCCGAATTAAGAGAATCTGAATAGACCCGGGCGAGATTTGAATAGTTAAGCATGATGGATGAGCAGAGGTTAAAGGCCCTCGATAACCTCCAGATGTACCAACAGCGTATGGCTCGGGCATATAATAGTCGGGTAAGACATCAAAAGTTCCCCCTAAAAGCTGGTGATCTGGTCCTTAAACAACTGAAACATTCTACCACTAATGCGAAGGGTAAATTCAGGCCAAACTAGGAAGGACCATATGTAATAAAGAAGCTGCTTAGCAAAGGGGCAGTTAAGCTTATGGACATGGATGAGAACGAGTTTGTGAATCCCGTGAACCAAGACAGGCTTAACCGTTATCATATCTAATTTAAAAGAAATGAATCAGAAAAGCAGCACAAAAATTATATACGTGATAATTACCCGCCTTTTAGTCTTTTACTGATCGGGCAAAAATTAGGGTGACCCCTGATGATTGGTATCCTGCAAACCAGCCGTGCAAAAATTAGGGGATGAGACAAACCCGCTAGATCGAAAACCCAAAAAGGGCAACCTAGGCAAAAGTTAGGGTGTGTGAGCAAAGAGCGAGTGCCTTCTAGAAAACCGATCTCCGCTAGTTGGCGCCAGGAGTTAAATCAACGGGAATGTAAACCAAACATCATGTACTTTATTTTGTCTCAATTAATGAAATTTTCTCTTTTGTTGAAATCTAAATGCTTAGGCTTATGTGGATCTTGTATTCATAGGATTAAGACAACTTCAGCAAGCCTTAGATAGAGTTCATTTTATTCCATGCAAAAAAAGAGGTCTGATAGTTCTGACAAAAGCAAGTCTCAAATCGAACTTCCTACATCATCATTACAGTACCTAGAGATCTGTCTCGATGTGGTA
The DNA here is from genome assembly GCA_947683365.1 of Euphorbia pulcherrima. NCBI lineage: Eukaryota > Viridiplantae > Streptophyta > Magnoliopsida > Malpighiales > Euphorbiaceae > Euphorbia > Euphorbia pulcherrima. The sequence continues at coordinate 6,508,152 of CANTUS010000008.1, forward strand.
GTAGAAAGGGGCTCCTCCCCTTGCTCCGTATGTTCCCCCTCAAAGCAGGCCCATGACCGCTTTCAACCGGTTGACAAGCCTCTTATCTCAGTAAGCCATCCCCTATAATGTGTGTTGGTCTCAATGGTTTCCACAAGATCATAATCCAGAACCTCAATTACAGCTTCCCTGGACCACTTCTCCCGAATATGGTTGACCCACCTAGGTTTGTAAACTCTAATCTGGTTGTGGGCTAGTTTGATTGGGATTCTTTGTCTCTTGCCATACTGACGGCACCGTCGGTAAGGGGTGTAAAATGAAGATTTCTCCAGACCTATCAATTGAACACACGCTCCCCAAGATTCTACAACAACATCCTGAATTCTCCACCATGGACTAACCCACTGAACCTGCGCATCAGTATACCCCCTCAAAATAAGCACCCAATCATCATATGTCAGCTCGTCAAAATCAGCCCGCATAAGCCCTCTCTCCCTCAGATGGATGGGAAGATACTTTTTCGGGTTCCCTCATGGCACCTCCCTCAACCTCAGTTTCTCCATCAGCCATACCTATAATTCAAACTCAGGTAAGGATTAGGGAAAGAAATGTGTGGAATCGGAAAGAACAAAAGGTACCTATAATAATATAAGCTGGTCTCCAATAAGTGACGGGTCAACGGAAGCAGCATCCACGTTCAGCAAAACATCGGCCAATCTCACAGCCACGGGAGAAGCCCTTGTCGACATAGGGCTGATCAGTGAAATCAGCCTGGGTCAAGCAATTGGGCTCACTTCGCACATAAACTCTGCTATGAGTGGTAATGCCACCATGAATGGCCAAGCAAAGTCGGATCGGGGCACTCCACAGCATCACTCTTGAACCGCTCCGAGCTGAAACCCATGTTTAACCGGCAACTGAGACAAAAAATGGGTCCATAGAATCCAAATTCCATAACCCTCAAGGAATTCCATCTGCGCCAAAATGAAAGTCCGGCCGCACCAATGTAATGCGTTTAGGACACGGTGTCCCCAAAATAGCATGGAATTATTCGAGCAAGGGGTAAAGCTCGAACGATGAAAATTGGAAAATGTGGTCCATGGGATCCTTAAAAGATAGCGCTGCTCGAAGGAACTCAAGGCTTATGGGCCACTCCGTGACATATCGAAACCCCCAAAGCCTGAATTGTTCAAACTTCTTCCAGCCCACATTTTCCAGACTTTGCAAAAAACCCCATAGCTTTTGATTATAGGTTGCCATGACAGGAATTGACAGAATGGTTGAAATCAGATTACTGGAGAAGTGATACCACCGGTGATGTGAGGGATGCCGTCGGAGATGTAAATGATGCCGCCAGCAATATGGATCGAATTGGGCGATATTAGATGATGCTGCCGGCGATATGGGCTTTCAAACAGCCCTATATATATTATTTTAGCTGGTTGAGTTTGGGCGATATGGGTCATGATGCCGGTGGCATAAAATTAATTTTTTGACAACATCAGAAGCATTTTTCTCATTGTAGACCTGTACATAAACCTGTAAATAGCCCCATAACCCATTTCCAACACATGTCTGAATGCAATCCATTTTATTTGAGGTAAAAAGCCCAAAGGCACAAACCAACAAAAAAATTCTAAATGTCTAGACCACAGAAACAAAACCCAATAATAAATCCAAAATTATTCTAACCCCAATGTATCAAGGGTACAAACAAAGAACTGAAAAGCAAAACTAAAATATAAAGCTAAGCATGCCCGCCACTACCGGCCGGGCAGGATGAAATGTCATCAGGGCTTGCAAGCCAATCTCCAACATCGTCTTCATCTTCCTCCCATCCCTCTGTCATGGGCACACTGCTAGACTTCTTGACCGTAGCAAACGGGCGTCGGCAGGCAGACATCTTCACCCCCCTGTAAATTGTGCTATCGGGGTGCACACGATCCAGATTTTGCTTGCTCCTTCATTCCTGAACGGTAGCCACCAGCTGACCCTCAAGGTCACTCATATGACGTCGGAGTCCTGTAGTCTCCTCCTTATATCTTTGTCGGGCTGCATCAGCATCTGATAAGGAAAGGGCCAAGAAATCCTGTAAACTAGGGGAAACATCAATAATGCATATCATTCATAGCATCCATACATAGATCTTATCTTATTTTAGCATAGGCATAAATAGGGAATGCACTTGAATAAGGAGCGATTGCCCGTTAAGCATGTCCCTAAGACCAAAGTTGTTCTCTGCAAGCTGCTCCACATGGCTTCATGCCACCTGAAAAATCCAAAAGACAAATCATTAGACACCCGCATCCAAGGGTAAACAAGAAAACAATTATCAGGCCTTGCATAAGTAGTGTTTTCTTGCATAAAGATGGGAGCATGCCGGCTCGAGCCTATATTCCTAGGGAGGAGCTCGCCCCGAGAATTCATTAGCTGGAATGTGGTTTCCATAGGGTTGACCAGATGTCCCTCCACGAAATCTATACCCTCCGGTATACCATAGTACCAGGTCAAACTCTAGTTATCTCGGCCTCTCTTCCTCACGGGTTCCTAAAAAACATGAAAGATACACATCAGCAACATTCCTAAACAATTTCAAAATCAGGCACATAAACACAATAATACCTCAAAAGAATGCTGCCCCCCTTGGGACATTGGCACACTCCCATCGGCTACATCCGTGCCTACCTCATCCTCCCCCTTAGGCTCGATCCCAACATCACATTTAAGCTCTTCATCATCCTCATCTTCTTCCTCCTCGACATCCATGATATCTTTAAGGTGTCTTTTCTCCTCCTCCAGCCATTTTTCATTATGATACTCAATCGTATCATTCCTATGGATCCGGGGATAGAAGGGGAGTAGACGTTGCTAGTGCTGCTCGTAGAGGCTAGGGACGCTAGGGATCACTCGGTTGTTCCCCTCAATATAATCGACCTTATCAGCCTTGAAGGTGATCACCAAATGGGGCCATCATAAGCCCCTGAGAGGATCAGCAAGCACCGGTCTATCGACAATCGGGATGAACCTCCAACCCCGAACGTGCTCACCCAGATACCACTATTGGGACAAAGAACACTCCATGATGAATCGACTATCATCCACCTCTCTCCTAACCCTCGCAACCTCTGTCAGGTTCTCCACCCCATCAAATGGATCCAGGACAAGATACACCAATAATCAACCAAAACAACCAATATAAGTTCACTAACGCTTTTATTTTGTCCTAAAGTGTAAAAACAAGTACTCAATTAAAAATCACATACAAAGCTCAACCGCGCACTCCTCAGGACCTCACAATATTTGGTAGGGTACTTGGCCTTCCCGCCAACACCCCCGCACCAGTAGGCGAGAAAGTGGGAGCTCGGTGGCACAGTCTTCTTGAACTCGACCAGCGGGAGGATCTAATGCTCAAAAGCCTAAGCCTGTATAAGTAACAATTAATCAGTTCAAAAAAGCATCCACAATAAATAAAAAGTGCACAACCAAGACAATTGCTTCCGAGAAGACGTATCTGGAGTAGCATTTGGTAGAGGTGAAGGGCTTTTACCTTCTTTTGGGCTCCCACATCCAGCTCATGGTACAGCTGAGCCAAGATGGCCCTCGGCCAATTCTTCCTTCTAATGCCCGCCACGTACTCCACAGTAGTTATCAGCATGTAATTGATCTTGCTCCCCGAGATTGGGAAGAACAGCACGATGAGCAAAGAAATCATGAAAGACCGGACACAAGCCTCTCTCTCATCCTCAAGCACCACATCTACCCGGGTCTAGTGTTGGTGCAACTCACCGTAAGACAGCCACCCTGAGATGGGCTTCAAACCAAACAGCTCCTTCACTCACCTCACCACGGGCCTCTTGACATGGTACTTATCCATGTAAGCATTGAAGTGAATGACCTCGTCAATCAAGGGAAGCTTGGTCATAGCAACGATATCAGAGGGTGTAATCGTCACTTCCCTAAAAGAGAAGTGAAAAGTGTGGGTGGTCTTAGACCACCTCTTGGTTAGGGCTGTCACGGCTGAATAAGAGAGCTTGGGCATTAGCATTGGTATAATCTGGGATAGGTCCCCGAATCTCGTCTCATTAATGGTGAGTGCAAGCTCAGGGTCCTTCTCTAAAATATAGTGCCACCACTAGCCGATAGTGCATATCCCCCCTATATAAGTCAGTTCATACGGCTGCAAAATCAAAAACAAAATAGATAAGTCCTGCATATTTTCTCACCACTTAAACCTGATAGAAAGCTGCTGTTGTTGCTTCTGTCAGAAGCGATATCGCTGGCGGTATGGATGATGTCGCCGATGACATCACTTTAAATAGAAGTGACATCAGACTTCCTTAGGGCCTTTTGCAAGGACTGATGCCGCCAGCAATATCACTCATATCGCTGGCAACATCACTACCTATGGGCAGAACCTGTTTTCCCTAAAATCGCACCCATCGTGCCAAAACCATAAAAATCACAATCAATCAAACAATAAGCCTAAAATGGTAAAAATCGAACCTAAAGCATGTAATATCAGTTTATAATCAGACTATTTCACACTTATAACTCCTATCATAGCATGATTTCAAAGCCAAAGGCCAAATTGAAACACAACCCAAAACGAGGAGATTCGGGTTTTTCGGGATTGCCTGAACATAGCAGAGGTGCTTCTCCTTCTCTAGGGTCAGATTGGTGATAAGAGAATTGATCCCATAGCCGTACATCTTGGCTATCTCCTTCAGGCCATAAGCAGCAGGAACAGAGAGAATTTTCAACCCTTCAACAGAGGAATCAGGCAGATTCTCCCTAGCCTTAGCGGATTTGCCCCTAAAAGTCTTGGTGATTCTCTTCAAGATTAGAATGACGAAAAAGAAATCAGAAAATTTAGAGAAGAGGAGAAGGAGGGGTATGCCTTCTGTATGTGAGGAAGAGGAGTTTACTTCCTTTTAAACTGTCGTACGAAATTCGAGGAGTTTTAATTTATCTAAAACTGTCCACACATGCCACCGGCGGCATCACGCCATACTGCCAGTGGCATAACCCATGACGCTGGTGACATCGCCCCTTTAATTCAAAATTTAAAATTGTTTGACCAATTAAAGCTGCCATGTGGCCCTCATGCCGCCACTGGTATCATTCCATACCGCCAGCGACATAAATCATGCCACCGGCGATATCGCACCCTTCAATTCAAATTTTGAAATTATTTGACCAGTCAAAGCTGCCATATGGCCCTCATGCCACCAGCGACATCGCACCCTTCGATTTAAATTTTGAAATTGTTTGACCAGTCAAAGCTACCACGTAGACCACATATCACCGGCGGCATCACTTTATACCGCCAGTGACATCACTCAAGTCGCCGGCGACATTGCCCCCTCTAATTCAATTTTGAACAAGTCTGACCAAAGGATAACCTATCCACAAAACACAAGTCCGACCATAGGACAAACTATGCACAAAGCGCAAGCCCGACCAAGGGGCAACCAATCTACAAAGCAAAAGTCTGACTAAAGGACAATCTCTCCACAAAGCAAAAGTCTCACCTAGGGACAATCTCTCACCAAAGCACAAGTCTGACCAAAGGATAATCTCTCCAAAAAACACAAGTCTGACCAAAGGACACCCTATCCACAAAGTGCAAGCCAACTAAGGGGCAACCAATCTAGAAAACAAAAGTCCGACCAAGGGGCATCCTTTTTGCAAAGCATAAGTTCGACCAAAGGACAAACTCTCCACAAAGCTCAAGTCCGACCAAGGGATAACCAACCTACAAAGGATCAAGTCCCACCAAGGGGCATCCTTTCCGCAAAGAATAAGTCCGACCAAAGGATAAACTCTCTACAAAGCTCAAGTCTGACTAAGGGAGAACCAACCTACAAAGGATCAAGTCCGACCAAGGGGCATCCTTCCCGTAAAGCATAAGTCCGACCAAGGGGCAATCTCTCCACGAAGCATAAGTCCGACCAAAGGGCAACCAATCTACAAAGTATGATTCTGACTAAGGGATAACCACTCCATATAGCACAAGTTCGACCAAGGGATGACTACTCTACAAAGCACAAGTCCGATAAGGGGACAACCACTCTACAAAGCATAAGTCTGACCGAGGGATAACTAATCCATAAAGCTCAAGTTCGACCAAGGGACAACCAATCTACTAAGCATAAGTCCAACCAAAGGGCAACCAATCTACAAAGCATAAGTCTGACTAAGGGGTAATCTCTCTGCAAGGGTCAAGACAGACTAAGGGGCGTCCTTTCAACAAAGCACAAGTCTGACCAAGGGGCATCCTTTCCATAAAGCACAAGTCCGACCAAGGGGAAAACCAATCACCCATCAGGTATCATTCCTATCCCTTGCTCTTTCGTGTGATTATACTGACCTATGGCAGCAGTGATCCCCCAAGGGGCAGCCTGTGAGCACAGGATTTTGCAGTCCCTCTCGCGAGACAATGATGACATGTACCCGATTTTAATGCCTCAAAATAAAATTTCTCTTTAGAATTTTTATTACTAAAATCATATTCCTCCCAAATTTTAAACTTGGTAGAATCCAGTTTGATGTGGCCGATAACGCATTCGGTAGGAGCTTGAACCGATCATTTACACTCAAATTAAAAAATACCCACTAAAATACCATTAAAAATCAAAAAGATACCTTTTCACCAACTATTAAACCACTTTAGGAGACTTTTTAGGCTCCTAAGCCCGCTGCCTGTCGGTATGCTGGAGGCTGATGCCACCAGCGGTGTCAGTCATGCCACCGGTAATAGCACCATGTTGCTGGCAGCATCATCCATTATAACCTAAGATGGGTCCCTACACAGACAGCCTTTTGGCCACTTTCGGTGGAATTAGTCAAAAAGGCCTAAAAAAACACCCTATTTCACCTATAAAAGCAGACATTGAACTACAATTTAAGGGGGGAGGGGGGGAACCATCTAATGTTAGAATTTTAATGTTAGAAGGAGAAAATAGATCTTAGTAAGATAAGAATTAGATAAGGCAGAAAAAAAGGATTCTGATCCATTTTTCCTGGTTTTTCTTCTTTGAATTCTCTGATTGTGAGCTTAAAATCAGTAAATCCTATAGTTAAAAATCAACTTATTTGGATTTAGAAACCCAAAACACTCGAATTTACTACTAAATCATCGTAACAAGCTCCTCGGAGGGGTTTCTTTTCGGTTCACTAAGAGGTGTATTCACGGCCTCAAGGTAAAAATCCTGAGTCTCATAGCTCTTTGGCATTAATATTTCTGATTTATGTTAATTTTTGTTAATTTATATTCATTTTTGGGTTTTCGGTCATTTTTTACTATTATCCCTACTGCTGCAAGAAATTGAAGTCACCAGCGACATGTGATGTCGTCGGTGGTATCAGCAATGTCAGTAAAGATATCACTGATACCGCCGGTGGCATCATATTCCCCAGAGACCTCATTTTCTTGTGGGACCTTTTTTTATAGTACTCAGAAAGCCTTGTAGCCTGCCTACATACTGATGTCGCTAGCAACACAATTGATGTCACCGACGGCATCATCCATGTCGCCAGCGACATCAACCATGTCACCGGCGGCATCAGTTTCCTCATCGGTAACATGGCTTTTTGGACAGCAGTTTTATTTTTCATTTGTTCCTAGATTAGTTACTGTCTAAAATTAGGATGTATAGTGTAGCAAGGGAGGTCTAAAACCTTCCAAAAATAGACCCCTCCCCGTGACGTGTGGCATATTTTTATTTATAATCCGGTTAAAGCAAAGATCAAATCTAAAATTCGGTAAAAAATGGAATTCCCACAAACACCGTTCGAATCTCATTTTAGCCGTCCAATCGAGCTTTATAATATAGTAAATAAAATATGTCATGTCCGTGCTAACCATCCTCTACAGGTAGATGTAAATCGGACATTCAGGTATTTTAATTACCGTATAGAAAAATATACAGGATTTGAAAGCTTTGTAATAACTTTATTTTCCGCACTTATTTTTGAACGGCCGTAAATATTTTATTCGTCACTTCAATTGCTTGATAAACGCTAAAACAAAAACAGAAAACAAAAATAAATAAGATGGATTAAACCGATTAAGAAAGAATGAAGTATCTTAATTTGGCCTAATGAAAAATAGATAACATCATCCGAACTCGGAATCTCTACTTAAGGTATGGTCCAACCACTCAGTGAAAAAATCATACCAAAATTTCCCGGTTGAGCTGAATGGGTGGCGACTCTATTTTAAGTACGGGATTTCAATCTCTTATCTTTTGAACATTAAAACATGCAAATCACATCACTCTCATCCCCAGTTTATTTAAAGAGGTCGGACCAACCGGCCCATCCCCGCTGCCACCGTGCAAACGTCGTCCGCTCACAAACCCTCCAACCGATGCAAACAAAAAGGAGGAGAAAGAGCCGAAGCACAAGACAAAGAAAGATGAAGCTGGTACAAAGAACTAGAAGTGTAGCATAGCTCTTTTATTTTGCAATATGTAATAGATAGCTATGTATTAATTTTCACTAATAATCTTCTGCAATTGTAATCATGCTTCATTGATGTTAACACTTGCTAACAGAAGAAGTTATATAGTGAAATCAAATTACTAAAAAAATGCTTCTAAGTACAAATATCAATTGTAATACAAAAATTAGAAGCTCGTATGCAGAAATATTGGGGGAGCTAGGATGCTAAAATTATGGGGGAGAAACCTTGTAAACGACTAAGTAATAAAAATCATTCTGTGAGCACTAGATTTTAATGATCCTTCCCATAAAAAGACGATGAGAGCTATATAATCTAGCCTTCTACATATGTTATGTACTTGTAGTAATTTCATTGTAGTGTGGTTAAGTTTTGTCAAACCTAAACCTCGAAAAACTATCACCTAAGCCCTAAAAGGTCTAAAATGGTTAATACAGGTCAAACCAGTTAGTTTCGGGCCATTTCAGGTAGTTTTGGGAAGTTTTGGGCAAATCTGGTTAGACCGATCTATACAGATTGCACGAGTCGGCCTGGATTCGTAGCGGTCCGTACGAGTTAACCCGGATCTGTATGGATAGACAGGTTGGACCGATACGGGTCCCCTAGACCTGTACAGGTCTATCCCATCTATACATAAAAACTTCTCGAATTACCCAATTAGGTACCAACGGGTCTAGTACGGGTCCAAGCCCCCCTACTGGTCCCCTAAACGCCCATATAGTCGGTTTAAATGCCAAAATCTGCCGTAAAGAAATATATTCTTCCATAAAAGAATATAATTCGTTATAGTAAATATAATTTGCCATAAGCGAATATATTCTGCCATAATAGAATATAATTCAATATAGTAAATATAAATTGCCATATAGCAAATATAATTTGCCATAAACGATTATATTCTGCCATAAAAGAATATAATTCGATATAGTAAATATAATTTGCCATATATTAAATATAATTTTCCATGAGCGAATATATTCTGCCATGAAAGAATATAATTCGATATCGGAAATATAATTTGCCATATACAAATATAATTTATCATAAGCAAATATAATTTGACATAAAAGAATATGATCTGCCATAAACGCATAAAATCAGCCATTTAATGCGTTCAGACCTTTTTTCCCTATAAATAGAGGCCATTTTCCTCATTTCAACCAAAACACACAACATACACAATTGAGAAATCATAATAGAAAGCAAAAACTACTATAGGGAAATTATTCAAGCAAGTTCTTGAGGTTACAGTAAGGGTATAGAAGAGGTATAAAAGTTAGAAAATAAGGGGGAAACCATTCCACATTTGTTTTGCCCACATTTTATTTCTTTCTAGCTTCATATTTAGCATTAGGGGAGGTTCTGTCCACACAAACACTCACCTAAAACAATTCTAAATCCATCATTTCATCATCTACTTTGATAAAGTTTCCATTCGGCATTGGAATCACTCTAAAGTGGATTCACCGCGTAAAGGTACGCTCCTGAGTTTCAAAGAGACTCACATCCCAGTTATTTTATCATTATTATTTGCCTCTTCTATTCTATCTATCCTCGTATTCTTGTTTTTGATTTGGTCCTAACCCATGTGAGCCTTGTTGGCACCTTATGTACTTAGGGATATTAAACTAGTGCGCCATACTCATACATAAGGAAATCCCATTTTTATTTCATTTCTTCTCCATTAATCTGCTCATTCAATCAAACTAATTTTCTACCCGTGATTAGACAGTACCCGTATGGGTCCCCCATACCCGTACCAATCCTCCCTGATAGCTATATAGGTCCCACCTGCCGACCCATACGGGTACTGGCCCCCTGGCAGAACCCAGAATTCATTTTCAATCGGTTAAAATCAATCCACCTCACCATTTGCCATGCAGTCATTTTCACTAATAATCCAATAAATCAACCCACAAAAGTTAAAAATGTGTTTTCACAACCTAATACGTTGAAGACTCGTTATTTCTCTCCGATCCTAGAAGCCGCCCGGGCACTATCGATCGTAAAACTGCCACGCTAACATAATCACATTTTTCCTAATAAAATGCTAACTTATGATGTGCTATAAACTGCACTAATCTTTGTGGATTCAGGGGAATTTATTTTTATTTTATTTTATAACTTGGAACAAATGTATAGGTTCACTCGCAATCCCTCATTTTCCCCCGGTAGTAATTTTATTCCCGTTTTACTACTTGTGCTTTATTATAACTATTAAACGCATGAAAGAGTGTAGAGAAATAGAATTTTTTGATAGTTCCCTAAATGATGAAAACAAAACTGTACTATGCAGCGGATGTAATTTTGAATTAACTAAATAAGAAATAAGTGACTCATCAAATACCCGAATCTCTGATCCAAAAGGTATGAGTCTCCCACCCAATGGGAATAGTACAAAAACTCTTTCCCAAGTAGACAACTTGGGTGGCAACTCTATCATTTGTATTGAGATTTGGGTCTCGATTCTTTTATTCATAAAAATTGGTTATTAGTGCAAGCTTGAACTAAAAAGGTTTTATCACGCCTAAATCCAACCAACCCCCAGTGGGCCCCACTTCTCACACAGGTGCCAAGGGAGACCCACACGTCATCAAAACCTCACAGTGGTGACTCTGCAGGGGAAATAATCTTTTAACTTGTAAAATTTCAATTTGTTTTAAAAGTTTAAAAGATTAAGATGAGCACCGAAAATCATTTACTTAAATCAACCCATTTTCTTTTTCATCGTTTTGGAAAATTATTACACTCTATCTTAGATGCACTCTATCTTTATATATTAACCTCACCACGCATCATTATACATGCCTCATCGAACCCATGCATAAATTGATCGTTTGGTTCTTACCTGAGCAAGAATCAAAGCTTGGCAACCATCTCAAGTTCATTTGGTCCGCATTTCGGTTTCTATGCAACCAAATTCAGATCAGTTAAGAGTTGAATCTCTGCCACTATCTCCTGGCAATCCATCATCCAGTCAGTTTGGGTAGTTTGGTTTAGTTGGTCTATATGATTCAGGGGGTACGGTAGCTCCGCCAGCCGTCAGTCGATCTATTCAGCCTAGCCAAGGATTTGTACCGCTACTATTTTAGTTTAGGGGATCTAGCCAAGGTCCCTACTATATAGCCACACCTAAGGGGATAACCTTCCATCATCCAATAGGTCTACCCTTTAGTGTGACTTTGAATGCTCAACAATCTTCACCGTCGGTCAAAGCCATAAAAAAGGACTAGTGCCAATACAAGTAGAAGCTCAGGATTGGGAAACTATCAATTCACCGATGGATCCTACAGAGATTAATGATAAAGACCCTCCACATCAGGAGGATGATTTCAAGGATGAGGTAACCCTTTAACGTTGCTAGTGTTTTAATGCAATACGATGCACTTATAAAGCACCTCACAAATAAATTGATGCATTTACATTATATTTGAGCATTTCATTCTTAAAGATATCGTGCACTCATTAAATCAACATTCTTAAAAATTTCATCATGTTTATTAAATAAGTTGAAATTGAGTACATCACAATGTTATAAGGTTCCAATGGTTAAAACTTACCACTAAAAAAGAGAGAGATAAAAAGTGCTTAGCAAACATGATAGCCTCAGGTCTTAGCTCATCTTTTTCTATGAGGGGGGAGGAAGATACGCATCACTAAGAAAGAAAGCCAAAAGTTAAAAAAAATTAGAGGAAGATATACTTCACATCAAAAGCACCATTGAAGGAAAAGATCTTACAACACAAATCCAAATTCAAGGCAAGTTGAAATCCAATACTCTTCCAAAACATTCAGAAGGGTAAACCATCATATCCAACAAATGGGCATTTCTTATCAATGTAGGTACCTCCCTTGGACTTATATTCCCATCAAAATATCCCTCCAAAAATGCTTTCTTTGTTTGTTCAAAAGAAAGAAGATCCCTCACCCTACATAATGATCCCAAACCTTCCCCGCAATGACACGGCCTTCCTTCACAAAAGAGAAAAACATGTTCATTCCAACACTAAATGGCCCAAGCTTACAAAAATGGAGTCAGATACCCAAATCAACCCCTTAGGGCGGGTGATCTAGTTCTCAAACAGCTACACCAAGTTAGCACTGATGCTAGGGGCAAGTTCAGGCATAATTGGGAAGGGTCATTCGTGGTTGAGAAAATCCTGGGTAAGGGAGGAATTAAGCTCAGGGATATGGAGGGAAATGAGTTTGTGGATCTAGTGAATCCAGAAAGGCTTAAGCACTATCATGTCTAGGTTAAAAGAACTAAATCACAAAAAAGTAGCACGCCAAAAATGAAATAAATAAATAAAGAATAAATCACCCAGCGAGTGGTGCTCTACTACTGAAGCAAAACTTAGGGTGCAACCCGATGATCGGCCGCAAGTCGATTAGGCAAAAGTTAGGGTACTCCAACAAAAATAAAGCTCGCTACGTTGAAAACCCGAAAAGAGTGGCTTAGGTAAAAGTTAGGGCATCGAGAGAAAAACTTCAGTTGCTTTCTGGAAAATCTGTAGAAGGACCAAAAAGCGGGTAAGGGTTAACTATTGGAAACTATTAACATTGCCTATGCACTCAAATTTAATTTCATTGATGAACATGTTATGATTTGCTAAGAATCCTAGTCGTATAAATGCATGGATGTGTTTAGATGAAATGATTTCAAGCATGTGAACATCAATTTTCTCTACATTTTATGCTCTTTATTATTTTCTGTACTGCGCGTATCATTCAACAGAAGGCAAAATACTGATAAGCCACAAAAAAAGGCTTATGCAAAAGTCGAAAGAAGTCTGCTGAACTGAGCCTCCAAGGACAGTTAAGGCAAAAAATAAGACAAGAAAGAAAAGTCTGCTAGGTTGAGCCGCCAAGGACAATTTAGGCAAAAATCAAGACAAGAAAAATACAAAATTAGTTCTATAGATCGCATCACAACAAACGATCTATGCAAAAGTTAAAACTCAATTAAAAAATGCCAGTATCTTGCACTTGCTTTTGTTCTTCAAGCATCATTTATAATAGCAACATATCACAGTTGGGATCCCTTAAGTTTAGTTTTCCCATTATGAAGTTACTCGAAAGCACACATCATCCGAAGTGCCAAGTGCTTCCACTAGCATCATCCAACTTGCACCATGCTATAGTGCGGACACACTAAGATGCAAAAAGAAAGGAAGTCTATTGAACTAAGCCACTAAAGATAGCTCAGACAAAAGTTAAGACAAAGAAAGAAAAAGCATGCTGGATTGAAAACCCAAAAGGGTGGTCCAGACAAAAATTAAGGCAAAGAAAGAGAAGCCTGCTGGATCGAGCCGCCAAGGATAATTCAGGTAAAAATTAAGAGTCTGCTGGATTGAAAACCCGAAAGGGCGGTCCAGGAAAAAGTTAAGAAAAAAGAAAAGAAAAATACAAAATCAGCTCGATAGGTCACATCACATCAAGCGCTCTATGCAAAAGTTAGAACTTAAATTAAAAGCGCTAAGTGCTTCCACTAGCATCATGCAGCTTGTACCATGTTATAGTTTGGACACCTCAAAGATGCATCCCCCTAATGTGTAAAGATTGAATCTCATTCGATCACGTTACCAGTGCAAAGAAGTATAGGCATCCATATAAGCTTGTACAAGTCTACAATAGGCATACAAATCTCATCTAAATCTTGGTAGTACTCATCGAACTCAGTTAGGCCAGTTTTTCAGTAATCCAGAGCTTCAAAAGTTTGGTTACTAGTCAATTCACTAGTAATTTAACCCTTTATCAGAGAAGGACAAGATAACAATATCCTTGAGGCAAAGGATCAAACAAGGACCCAAACAAATAAGAAAAGCACAACCTAATCTAAGCTACTAGGGGGGTCCTGTCCCTAGTGCCCACCCTGTGTATGGTCTTACGCAGGTTATCCCTTTCTATCATCATATCATCCTCTACCCCACCAGCAACCATAGCAGGCAGATTAGGAACCCTAGTCTCTAAAGCTCCTGCTACACTCCTAGCGGTAATACTGATCTCCTCTACCCACTGCTGTACCTCCTGCTCAGCTCTAGCCGCCTGAGTCACCACCAATGCCCCCTGATAAATTGAACTATCCTTCTTCGATGTAGAATCAGATGGCTCAGGTATCCTCTTACCCCCTACTCATCCGAGCCAGTTGGGCCCGCAATACCTCAACCTCGACCCTCACCCGAGCAGTCTTCACTCTAGCCCTCTCCAACTCCTCCTCTAGTGGCCTAACCCCATTCAACCTCGGTAGTAGCTACTCACAACTACTTCCCCAGGAACCTAGCTTGCTCCTCAGAGGCAACCAAGTCCCAAACGGACTTACCACACTTAATAGTCAATAGAGTCCACAATGAAAACCTGGGAATCAGTACATATATGTAAATGTTCATACATCATGCATCATGCATAGTTTAGTTTTGAGTTTTGCAGGTTTAAACTTACCACGAGGGTATCTCGCACCAATGCCAGATCCAAAACTAAGGGGAATCATAAGACTCATCTGGGCACGCACTGCCCATCCATACTTGTGCAAGTTCACGAAAGGCATTTGAGTCCTCTTTTCAGATTCAAGACAAGGTTCTCACAAGGGTGAAGCACAATAATGTCACTAACATTACAGGGGCACACTCATCAAACTCGGGTTCCACTTAAACCTTTCCTCAGCCATATGGGTCCCTAGCAGGCGTAGGCATCCCATCCAACAACTTCTTTAGCCATACGGGTTAACATCAGGCATACAGCTGCTACCTAGCCATACGGGTCCTCCCTCCTATTTAAGAATATTTTTCCAAGTAAAACTAGAACTCCTCAGTAGTAGGGACACATCAGATCCAAATTGGGGCAAACCTCACTTCTCAGACCCCTTTCTTTTAGCTAATTAGGGGCTAAACCCTTACACCTTGATCCTTGATTGAAGGGATAAAGATTTTTGTTTACACAAAGTCGATCAAGAATCAAGGTAAGCCATGTCAAAGCAATTGCTAATGTGAATACCTTTTCATGTGCAGGTTCATACAAGGGAAGGATCCCCAAGCGATCAAAACATCAAAGGGCAATGATCCCTACTAGATAAGAGATTCTTGCCCAACCCAAGGAAATGTCATCCTAGAAGAAATCCCCTAGGAATATACCTCCCCAGTGAAGAAGTTATTTGGGGGGCATCCCTCTATCCCCTAGCAGTGGATCCAATCAAGGGGCACCCCCCTTATCAAACACCCTAGAGGTACTCCCCAGTGGTGTCAGCTAGTAGAAGGGGCATGCCCGAGGCACCCTTGTTTGAGTTGGGACCAACCTAATATCACTAAACTCAGTTTTTTCTTTTAATCGGGGAAAGTCCTGACGCACATATATTAAAGTTTTACTAACCAGTTCCTTTATCATGTGCAGGAACCCAAGAAGGGGTATCTGTAGGAAAAGAAGGAATTCCCCAAACCACACTGCCACCCCAAGGGCATCATTTAAAGGACATATCCAATAAAGGTGCCGTCCGAGGGGCACCAGCCAAGGGGCATCTTCTTAAGAAGCTTTCCCTATAACTAGGTCGTTAGAGGGATCATTTCCCCAATAAGAGAACCATCTGAGGGGCATCTCCCAAATCGGTCAAGCCACCTATGGCAATTTCCAAGGGCCCCCTAGTAACTAAGTTTCTCTTTCCGAGGGGTACCCCCTAGCAATCCAAGTCATCTAGGAGACTTGCTCACAAGCAATTAAGACACTCATAGGCTACTTTCCCCAATAGTCAAGCCACTCCAGGGGCATACCAAAGTTGAATTGGGACCAACCCAGCATCTCTTCGCTCACTCTTTACAATTAATTAGGGGCAAAACCCAAATACATCTTAATGCCTGATTGAAGGAACAAAAGTTCATGTTCATCATAAAATCAATCAAGAATTAAGATGTACCATTCCAGGCCATATTCCAATAAAACTTGTTTTTCCCCTGCGGGTTAGATAGAAGGAACTTGAATGCTAACCAAAGAAGCACATCTTCTCTAACAGAGCATCCACACCTGGTTAGTTCATTACCTAGTAGATGGAACATTCGAGGGGCAACTTCCCTATCCCCACAAAGAGTCAATCCTTTTCTCTGATGGCCAGGCAGTTAGAGAAGCCATTCCTTCATTTAGGAGAATACCAGACGGGCCTCGACCCTAAAGCTCCTAAGGGTAAAGTTCTAAGGGCATCTCCCTAACTAGTCAAGCTTTCTTGAGACGGTTTCCGAAGACACTCCACAGCAGCTATGATGTCCCAGGAACACCTTCCTCTAAATAAGTAAAATTACCCCCAAGAAATTTTACCCCAGTAATCCAAATGGACTAACCATCTAACTGCTATATCCTCAGCAATCAGCTCCTCCAGGGGCACCCCCCAAGGAGCATTCCAGCTCGAAACAGTTAGGCCAAACCCAACATATCAAAACTCAACTTATAGTTTATTCAGGGGCTAACCCCCATCTACACATCTTCATTTTTTATTGAAGGGGCAAAAATTTTTGTTTACCACAAAGTCAATTAAGAATTAAGATATATCATTTTAGACAGTAACTAACGCAATGTTTTTATTATCTTTTTGGGAGCTGGCTCAAAACCATCAGCAGGAGAGTCATCCACCTTAGGGAAGGGATACACCAGTAGCAGGAGAGTCATCAGCCTTAAAAAAGTGATACACTAGCAGCAGGAGAGTCATCCACCTTAGGAAAGGGATACACCAGCAGTAGGAAAGTCATCCACCTTAGGAAAGGGATACATCATCAGTAGGAGAATCATCCACCTTAGGAAAGGGATGCAATATCAACAAGGAAAGTCGATCCACCTTAAGAAAGGGATATAAGGAGAAGTCATCCACCTTAGGAAAGGGATACACCATCATCAATTAAAGGAAGGTCATCTACCTTAAGAAAGGGATACGCATAACAAAGGAGAGATGTTTGCCTTAAGAAAAGAACACTAAGGAAAGGAGTTTGCCTTAAGAAAGGAACTCACCCATATCACAATATTATAAAGACCTTTACAGGGGCAAACTAACTGGACTCAAGCTCAACTCAAGCCTATCCCTAGCAAGCCTACAGGCACTCACTTCCATTTTCAAGCTGGATTTCTTACCAAGAGGGAGTGCCAGCCAATAGAATGGGCACGCTAGGGGCACACCAAGTCAAGTTGGGAAAAACCCAACATCTCTTCACTCAATTGTTATAGTTAAATTCGGGGCAAGCCCCCTAGCTCACCTTGATCCTTGATTGAAGGGGAAAAAATATTTTTGTATTTCATAAAAGTCAATCAAGAATCAAGGTAAGCCATTTTCAAATTGATCACTAATAAAGATGATTTTTGAGTATAGGTCCATCCTAGCACAGGAATTCTTCCCGAGCAAATAAATCTTACTAGGAAAGACTTCCCAAGTAGAAGAGGTTTTACCAAAGAATATTACTCTAATCCCTAGCAGCGGGTTCAACTAAGGGGCATCCCTCCTTTTCGCAGTGGCGGAATCAGTCAACCAAGGGGCATCCCCCCATTCCCAAGCGGCGGTATCAGTCAACCAAGGGGCATCCCCCATCATCGAGCCCTCTAAGGGGAATTATTTGAGAGGCATCCTTCCAAGGGGCATTCCATCCTAAAGCAATCTGGCCAAACCCGACATATCTCGCACTTAGTTTACAACTTATTCACAAGTCAACCCCCATCCACACATCTTTATTCTTAATTGAATGGGCGAAAAATTTTATTCATCACAAAGTCAATGAAGAATAAAGATGTGTCTACTTAGATAATGACTAACTCGGTGTTTGATTGTTGTCTCTTTACAGGTCATTCAAAATCCCCAACATGAGAGTCATCCGCCTTAGGAAAGGGATACATCAGCCGGAAGAGTCATCCGCCTTAGGAAAGGGATACATCATCAGCTGGCAGAGTCATCCTCCTTAGGAAAGGGATACACCTACTAGGAGAGTCATTCACCTTATAAAAGGGATACATCACCAATCAGGAAAGTCAATCAGCCTCAGGAAAGGGATACATCAGTCAAGAGAGTCATCCACCTTAGGAAAGGGATACACCATCAGTTAGGAAAGTTGATCTACCTTAGGAAAGGGATGCACCGATCAGGAAAGTCAATCCACCTTAGGAAAGGGATACACGAGTCAGGAAAGTCGATCCACCTTAGGACAGGGATACACCATCAGCTAGGAAATTCGACATGCCTTAAGAAAGGGATACACATACCTTCCTTATTAAAGTTACTAAGGATGTACAATAGTAAAGGGAAGTCATTCACCTCAAGAAAAGGATACGCATCAGTAAAGGAAATTCATCTACCTTAAGAAAGGGATACGCATCAGCAAAGGAAAGTCATTCGCTTCAAGAAAGAGATACGCATCGGTAAAGAAAAGTCATCCGCCTTTAGAAAGGGATATGCATTGGAAAAGGTAAGTCATCTGCCATAAGAAAGGGATACTTACCAGCAAAACAAACTCATCTGCCTTAAGAAAGGGATGCAAATTGGCAAAGGAAAGTCGTCCGCCTAAAGAAAGGGACCCCGAGTAAGGAGTTCACCTCAAGAAAGGAACTCACCCATGTGATCACCTCGGGTATAATTTCTAAATCCCTGCTTACATCGTGAGATCATACAGATTAATATCTGTAATGATCCCACGAGAGGCATTCTGTGAGCACTAGATTTTAATGATCTTTCTCACAGAACGATGATAAGAGCTATATAATGCATCCTTCTATAGGTGTTATCTACTTGAAGTGATTTCAATGCAGTTCGGTCAAGATTTGTCAAACCTAAACATTAGAAAAATAGCACCTAATTCCTAAAAGGTCCAAAATGGTTAAAACCGATAAAAACCAGTCAAAATCGGTCAATTTTAGGCAATTTCGGGCAGTTTTAGGAAGTTTCAGAGAAAATTGGTCGAACCGATCCATATAGATCCTTATAGGTCAACCCAAATCCATATCGGTCCTTACAAACCTGTACGGGTTGACCCAAATCTGTATTGGTCCGTACAATTTAACTCGGGTCCGTGCGAGTGGATCTGTTGGACCCGAATAGGTCCCCCAGACCCGTATGGGTCCATCCCATTTATACCAATTATAAAACTTCCTAAATTACCCAATTAGGTACCAACAGGACCCATACAGGTCCAGGCCTCTCGTACCGGTCCCCTAGAAGCCGAAACAGTCTGTTTTAATGCCCAAATCTGCCATAAATAAATATATTCTGCCACAAAAGAATATAATTCGATATGGTAAATATAATTTACCATAAGCGAATATATTCTACCATAAAAGAATATAATTTGATATAGTAAATATAATTTGCCATATAGCAAACATAATTCGCCATAAACAAATATATTCTGCCACAAAAGAATATAATTTGACATAGTAAATATGATTTGCCATATAGTAAATATAATTTGCCATAATATAATTCAATATAATAAATAAAATTTGCCATATAGCAAATATAATTTGCCATAAGCGAATATAATTTGACATAAAAGAATGTAATCTGTCATAAATGCATAAAATCAGCCATTTAATGCGTTTAGACCTTTTTTCCCCTATAAATAGAGGCCATTTTCCTCATTTCAATAAAAACACACAACATACACAGCTGAGAAATCATAATAGAAAGCAAATACTACTATAGGGAAATTATTCTAGCAAGTTCTTGAGGTTATAGTAAGGGTATAAAAGAGGTATAGAAGTTATAAAATAGGGGGGAAACCATTCCACATTGGTTTTGCCCACATTTTATATCTTTCTAGCTTCATATTTAGGATTGGAGGAGGTTTTTGTCCACACAATAACTCACCTAAAATAATTCTAAATCCATTATTTCATCATCTACTTTTACAAAGCTTCCATTTGGCATTGCAATCGCTCTAAAGTGGATTCACAGCGTAAAGGTACGCTCCTGAGTTTCAAAGAGACTCACATCCCAGTTTTTTTATCATTATTCTTTGCCTCTTTTATTCTATCTTTCCTCTTATTATTGTTTTTGGTCTGGTCTTAACCCATATGAGTCCTGTTAACACCTTATGTCCTTAGGGATATTAAATTGGTGCACCATACTCATACGCAAGGAAATCCCATTTTTGTTTCATTTCTTCTCCACTAATCTGCTTATTAAATCGAACTAAGTTTGTTCCTGGAACTAGACAGGACCCGTATAGGTCCCCTATGCTCGTGCCGATCTCTTCCACTATTCGTATAGGGCCCACCCACCCGTACGGGTACCAGCCCCCAGGTAGAACCTAAAATTCATTTTCAATCAGTTAAAATCAATCCAACTCACCATTTGCCATACGATCATTTTCACTAATAATCTGGTAAATCAACCCACAAAAGTTAAATTGTCTTTTTATAACAAAATAATCACATTTTTCCTAATAAAATGCTGACTTATGATGTGCTATAAACTAGGCTAATCTTTGTGGATGCAGGGGAATTTATTTTTATTCTATTTTATAACTTAGAACAAATGTATAGGTTCACTCGCAATCCCCTATTTTCCTCCGATTGTAATTTTATCCCCCTTTTACTTCTTGTGCTTTATTATAAACTGTTAAATGCATGAAAGAGTGTAGAAAAATATATTTTTGTGATAATTCCATAAATGAAAAAATCAAAACAGCTTTACGCGACGAATATAATTTTGAGTTAATTAAATGAGAAATAAGTGACTCATCCGATACTCAAATCTTTTATCCAAAATGTATGAGTCTTCCATCCAATGGGAACCATACCAAAAATCTTTCCCAAGTAGACAACTTGGGTGGCGACTCTATCATTTGTATCGAGATTTGGGTCTCATTTCTTTTATTCATAAAAATTGGCTATTTGTGAAAACTTGAACTAAAAAGGTTTTGTCACACCTAAATCCAACCAACACCCAGTGGGCCCCACCTCTTACACAGTCGCTAAGGGAGACCCACTCGTCATTAACACCTCACACATACCTAGCTTATAATTTTCAAATGCTTATGTCCTTAGGTTTTTGTTTCCATCAAAATGGGGGTGATTGTTGGAAAATAATGATTCGGAAGATAATTCCTAAGAAAGCATCTAGATAAGATTTTTAAGAAAATAAAATCCTAAGTCGTTAAAGAATGCATCTAGATTAAGTCCTAAGGAAAACAAATCCCTAAGTCCAAGGAGGAGCATCCGGTTAAAGTATGGAAGAGAACAAATCCCTAAGCCCTAGAAGATAGCATGCGGAAAAGATCACTATATAATAGCATCCGATAAAGTTTAGTCTGAGGACATCCAAAAGATAACTCTCAAGAAAAGGAAATATTCAAAATATTAATTTCCTTCCAATTGGTCTGAAGTCAAACATGTTTTTTTGACTTCGAGAATGAAAAAGCAACAACTTGCACAAATTCAGGAAAGGACAAAAAGGATTGATAAGGAAAGAGAAAAAGGTACAAACTTTTTAGTATAGAATAATAGCAAGGCGTGTGGAGTCCAAATTAAGACAAATTTCAAAGAGCACGAAAAGCCAAAGAAACGACGTCTGACAACTTTGTGGCTTTAATCCCAACAAATTGAAATGGGACATTTATTGGGTTTAACGGAAAGATCAATGGCTCTGGACATGCAAAAACTTATCTTATCAACGGTGAAGGTTCAAGATCAAGCAATAACTACATTTATGATCCAAGCCTATAAAAGGGAAGTTTCATAAGTTGAGAAGATGCTGATTGATTTTTTAAAAGATAATACCTTTGTAAAATCTACTCTACAATTAGTGATTACCCTCTAAGAACTAAACACTCAAATAAGTTTTTAAGAATTTTCAAGTAAAGTTATAAACTTAAAGAATTCAAAACCCAACCTATTTAAACACAATCATTGTAATATATCATACTTGGGTGAGTATTGAGATAGGGGAGTTAGCTTGAACTAGGGAGAGTTTAAGTGGTAAATACTTGAGAGAAAAGGACTCGGGCAAGCTTGGAGTTAGTTTGGTGGTATATCATACATCCGAAAGAAGAGCGATTCTACGGAGACAGCTTGTAAAGGACTATGCAAAGCTAGGGGTTATCATTAGTGGTATATCCTACATCGGGAGGAGAAAAAATCTCCGGAGACAACTATAAAGGCTTGATTTCTGCCCATGAAAGAAATATCACTAGTGGACTTAAGAACAGAGGAGGAAACTCTGGGGACTGGACGTGGCCGAACCAGTATAAAAACCACTGTGTCTAATTTCCTTTACATTAAGCTTTTACATTAAGTGCATTTTATTTAATACTTACGTCATTCGGATCCCATAAATGCAGATCATATGCTACACGCTACACAAAGACTTTTTAAAAAGTCTAAATTCCGCAACAAGAATCATTTACCCCCCCTCTAACTCTAGTGTACACTCCTAAGGGACCAACACATAATATATATGAACACATCAATATAAAAAAAATTAAAGCCTTTATTAAGTAAACAAATTGTTCATAATAATACATAATTTAGATATATCGTCCTAATTGCCTTAAGTGTATACATTATATCTAATAATGTCCCACTTGCACTACAACTAATTAGCCATATGTCTTATTCCATATGCTTTAACATGCTGGTCATGTTTGACTTGAGTCAATGGCTTCATCAAACCATCCCCGAGGTTTTGATCAGTGGGAACATATTCTAGCCTTATCATCTTAGCATAAACAATCTCCTTAATTATATGATACTTTCTAAGTACATGTCTATTTTTTAGGTGAGACTGTGGTTCTTTTACCTATGCAATAGCACCATTTTTTTTATCATAATACAAATTAATCTGATTAACTATCTCAGGAACCACACTGAGATCACCAATAAATCCCTTTAACCAGATAGCTTCTTTTGTCACTTTGTAAGCAGCAATGTACTCAGACTTCATGGTTGAATCAGTAGTAGTTTTTTACTTGGAACTTTTAAAGCATACTGCCCTTGCATTAAATACATATGAAAAACCTGACTTGGACTTGAAGTCATCCTTATCATATTAGGAACTCGCATTCGTGTAACCTCTAGTTGTGAGGTCACCTTCTCCATATATCAAGAACTCATCTTTAGTCCTTCTCAGGTACTTAAGAATTGCCTTGACGGCAATCTAGTGCTGTTCACTTAGATCTGCTTGATATCTACTCATAAAGCTCAAATCTTGAGAGACATTTAGGCTAGTATATATTATAGCATTCATGATTGATCCTATCACGGATGCATAGGATATATCCTTCACGCACATTCTTTCCTGAGCTGTCTTCAGACACTCAGTCTTAGACAGGGCAATCCCCTTTATCATTGGGAGATAACCCTTCTTTGAATGCTCTAAGCTGAACCTATTTAGAACTTTGTCTATATATGTACTTTAGAAAGATGTTGGATCTATCTCTATAGTTCTTTATATCTAGTATAAATGTTGGTTCTCCAAGGTATTTCATGGAGAATTTTTGTGACAACCATACTTCAATATTTTGAAGAAGAGAAATGTCATTTTTAATTAGTAATATTTCATTGACATATAATACTAAGAAATTGACTGCACTCCCATTAACCTTCTTGTAAACACAAGGGTCATAAATGTTTGGAGAGAAATCCAGTTCACGGATTGTCTGATCAAACCTAATATTCCAACTCCTGGATGCTTGCTTAAGTCTATAAATACACTTTCACAATTTGCATACCTTCAAGCCATTCTTAGATGTAAAACCCTCAAGTTGTGCCATATACACATCCCAGTCCAAATCCCTATTTAATAATGTTATTTTAACATCCATCTACCAGATCTCATAATTACAATGAGCAGCAATGGCGAGGAGTATTCTTATGGATTTAAGCATGGCTATTGGTGAGAATGTCTCATCATAGTCAATACATTTGCATTAACTATAACCTTTCACAGCCAACCTAGCCTTATAGGTAATTACATTATCATCCATGTAAGTCTTCTTCTTGAAGACCCACTTGCCCTTTATAGGTCTAACCTCTTTCAGTGCATTGACCAAGTTCCAAACTTGGTATTCATACATGGAATCCTTTTCTGATTTCATGGCTTTAAGACATTTATCAGAATTCGAGCTCTTCATTATTTCATCATAGGTTTTTGGTTCATCATCCTCCATGAGATATAGTTCCCTATCATCAGTGATAGTGAAACGATATCTCTTATAGCCTTTATGAACATGACCTGATCTTTGCAATGATTGTGTTTCAATAGGTTATTCTTGGATTACACCTTCTTGTGCATCTAGAATGAGGTCAACCAGTTGAGTTTCTATTTCTTGTTCTTGAATCTCCTATTCAAGATTTCTTCCACTGACTTTTACAAGTTAGTGTTCCCTTTCAAGAAAATGGGCACTCCGAGATACAAATACCTTTTATGCCTCGGGTTAGTAAAACAAATATCCGATAGTTTCCTTTAGATATCCAATGAATAGACATTTGTCAGATATAACGTCAAGCTTATCTGATGCTATCCACTTTACCATAGCAAGACAGCCTCATACTCTTAGGTGACTCAAAGATGGCTTTTTATTACACCATCTTTCATAAGGCGTAAAATCAACTGATTTAGAGAGCACTCTGTTTAGTATATAAATTGAGCTCTCTAGTGCATATCCCTAAAATAATTTACTCAAATCTGCTTGGCTCATCATGGATCGAACCATATCCAATAAAGTCTGATTCCTCCTTTAAGACACTCTATAGTGTTGGGGCGTGTAAGGAGGGGTCCATTGGGGAACTATCTCATTTTCTTTTAGATAATCCTTATGAGCGGGTGAAGCTTTTCAACTCAGGTTGATTGGGTCAAGTTTGTGTCTAAGCTACTTGTGGGTCATAAATTGAGGCATTATGATCCACTGGGGTTTTAATGATTTTATAAAAACAATTTTAAAAAGATCCAAGAACCTGAATCCTTGGATTATAACTTAGAATTATCACCTGGATCAGCTCTTTCCAACAATTTAGAATGGCCTCGTCTCCAAGAAAACAACACTAAACCATCTATTCATTACTTAGCTGACTAAACACATGTTCTACTATCGGCTTTAATTTATGTAACAACAATTATTGCCTACAATTGATTTAAAGAAAGATGATGAGAAAGAGAGCTTGTCTAATGCAAAACATACCGCCTAATTAAAACGTATTATACATGGCATAAATAATTACAGAATACATTACAAACAGTTATGGGAAAAGAATACTCGTTTAAACCTGCAGATAAATGCATTAGGACAAAATATGAAATTTTGGATATTCTGTCCAGAAGGAGATCACAGCACCGTCATAGGGATCGTGGTGTCGTGATCAAAGAAACACAGTTCACAGAAATAGAATAAACTGGCAGTTTTCAAGTTCGGTAAAATAAAATGAGAGGTTTTAGAAAGCGTACCTAAGTGCCTACTTTCCAATCACCGCAAAAGAGCTCTTAACCTCTCAAAATATAATGAACTGACAAAGATTGAATTAAAATAAGTTTTTAGTCTTAGGTTATTGATTTGTGGAGTAAATTTCTTATTTTTCAGTTTACGAGCAATCTTGAAGAAAAGAACCTCAAAGAACTGGGAAGAATGAAGAGAGGACTCTTAGTTGATTCCTCTTATTGTTATAAATTAGAACGAATAAAAGTAGAAAACTCAGTAGAACTTTGCTAATTCACTAAGGGATTTTTAGAGAGTATTCAGAATATTAAGTTGTTGTGTTTATTTCGGGGTTTTAGGGCTCTATTTATAAGTTCTTGCCATAAAAAACGGGTCAAAAATAAAATCTCAACCAAAGAGGAAAAGGAATTTAATTTAGAAAATATTTTTCCTTATGAGTCGATCACGGTACCGCTATAGGGATTATGGTGCCGCGATTCATGGGTTTTAGAACATGAAATTTGGATTTGAGGTGGTGAACTAAATTGGGAAAGAATCAATTATGATATCCCAATCATAGATCACGATAACCCAATCGATTGAGTTAAAGTGAGAAACTCACTTTTGGCTTTTTAAAAGGGATAGGATTTTTGTTCTTCGAGGCTTATTTCCATAGACTAACTCATGAACCTAAAACATAAGAATATCCAAGGTAAAATATAAACCTTTCATCATCGACTAACGGGTGATCAAAATTCTATGCTAACAAACTGCCCCTTATAGGACATAAAGACCATGGTCTTAAATGTTCGTGTGGCCTGAATGCACGAAATAAAGATAAAGAATACTTAACTATTGATCTAAAACATAATCATTTCTTAATTGACTTTTGTCAGAAATACAAATTTTTGCCCTTTCAATTAAGAAAGATTATGTGAGGAAGAACTGCAGGATACTAGAACTTCTTTGACTCGAGGGGATAGGTTGAAATCTTATTCATCTCGAGGTGATCTGGGCCAATTCGTTGCGATAAATAAGTCTGCTTACTAACTCTACTAGAAGTAGCAAGGTCATTGAGCTTGATTTAGCTTTAAGGAGCGATATCTGCTTCACTGCAAAGAAATCTGGTGTGCTCAAGATTATTTCATCTCAAACTGGTCTTGATGTTTCCTTAAGAGTGGTGTCTGCTCCACTACAAAGGAATGAGAAGTGCTCGAAATTTATTTCATCTCGAATTGGTTTTTTGATTTCCCAAGAGTGATGTATGCTCCATTGCGAAGGAATGAGAAGTGCTTAGGATTATTTCATCTCGAATTGGTTTTTTGATTTCCCAAGAGTGATGTTTGATCCACTACGAAGGAATGAGAAGTGCTCGGGATTATTTCATCTCAATTGGTTTTTTAATTTCCTAAGAGTGATGTCTACACCACTACGAAAAAATGAGAAATGCTCGGGATTATTTCATCTCGAATTGGTTTTTTGATTTCCCAAGAGTGATGTCTATTCTACTGCGAAGGAATGAGAAGTGCTTGGGATTATTTCATCTTGAATTGGTTTTTTATTCTTGCTCGGGATGAAAATATCATTGGGTAAAAATTAGATTGTCTGTTGGGGAGTTCCAGGTTATTCGAGATTGTGAGATCATAACGTTTCTTGAATTTGAACTATATGTTAGGGAAAATTGGATTATTTAATCGTCTACTGCGGATCGAGCAAAACTCTGCTTGATTGCAAAAGACTGGATTATCTCGTAGGGATTAAATAGCTATTGGAACATTTATTGGTTGAAGAATCTTGCTGAGGAATCTTCTGGTCATGAGGAATTGGGCCTTGTTGAATTGCCCCTTTGAATGAAGAGTAAATATTTATTTTGGTAAAATGGATCACGGTACCATGATCAAGATTACGGTGCCATTTTTATTGATCATGGAACAATGATCGATGAGAATCTAGAACCTATAAAAGGCCTTCTTTTTCTTGTTTAAACGTACATTCTAAAAAAAGGCAAATAGTGCTCTTCTTCACCTTTTTCTGATTTCTTTTGTTTTAGACGTAGATTTCAACATGTTTTACAAAGCCGAGAGAGAGAATGCATGAACCATTATAGGCTGAGTTGACCCCGATCTCGCAGCCTCAATGCTTCTGATTAGATGTAGGGAAAGCCTATTGCCTTGATTTTGACAAGAGGCATTTGGAGCATGAAAGAGGTCAGGAGTCAAGTCTTAACCATCGCTACCTACACCACACATCTCACAGACCGGTTAGTAGTCTTAGATCACTCTTTTTGATCTCGATTTTAATTTGGAATAATTTAAACCTAAAATTAGAACTAAAACTTGGATGAAATTGTATATGCATGCTTTGGTTGGATTTAGGGTTTGAAAATGGTTTTCGATCGATTAAAGCTTTCTAAATAACATGTATTAGACCTAGATTTGCCGATTTTTGATGATTTTTTGGATTTTAGGGAGAGAATAGAATTTTAATCTGAATTTAGCGATACACCACGATCAATCATGGTGCCCTGATCACGATTATAGTACCGCGATCCTAATTATGGTACCATGATACCATGATGCAGATGACAGAAATTCCATTTCACACATTTTCAAGCTTTCGATCATTTTTTTTATGATTTTTAAGTGTTGCAACATGATTCTAAACTGCATTTTAAGCAATTTAACTCTTGTATTTGCATGAATACTAGAAAATAAGATACTTATCATGATTTTTGTCGATTTTTCTTCTTGTACGAGCTTTTGAGGATGATTTTGGGATCTCTTTTCATTAGTCGGACCTGGTGGGATGCCATTTTTGAGGTTCATGTCCGTCGGCAGATCCATGATGCTGGATTCAAGGATCTAGTGCTAAGCTTGAGGGCCAAGGGCCCTAAGGGTTCTATTGGGGCTCTTACCATGCTGATGGAATGATGGTCTGATGTGACTCATACTTTCCACCTCTCGGTGGGCGAGATGATGATCACTCTATCAGATATGGTGGCTCTGACAGGGCTACCTTTTGCTACGACTACCATACACTTTGATGTATATGTAGACCATTTCTTTTCTGACATCTATGTTTGAGATTATATAGAGATATTTCTAGGGGTGAGGCTGAATGCCACCGGTCTTAAGTATGAGAAGCTGAAGAAGTTTTAGTGGACCCAGAGGGATTTGACTGATGATCAACATGACCAGCATGCCCGGGCTTTTATTCTCACACTCTTAACTTTAGTCCTCTTCCCATGGGAATCTAGCGGCATCCATTAGGGGTTGCTTTCAACTCTCAAGGACTTGGCTCAGGTCCTAAAAATGAACTGGTGTAGAGCTGCTCTAGGTCAGCTACATTTTGGTCTGGATGTCTGTGCTAGAGGAGATGAGAGGGAGGCAAAGACTGGTCACCTCTTCATTCAAGTTAATTCCTTTGTTGTTTTTGTTCGTAAATTTCTTGCTCTCTTTTTTCTTTGGTATCTTTGTTATCTTTGGACTCGTGTTGGCTAATGATTTTTCCTTTCTTGTATGCTATTTCATAGATATGGGCCTTTGAGCATGGCCTTCTTCCTATGCCTATGAAGATAGGGGATGCTGCAGAGAATGCTCTTGTACTCATCTAGTGGACATAGAGTTGGTTTGTGGTGACTAGGAGGTCGTTTGATTTGAGACAGATCTTGAGGAGCCTCACCTTTGGTAGGTACATTCTTTGACCTACACTTTGAACACAATCATTAGTAGAAACTGTATTTACATGAGTTAAGTGATTTACCTTAATTGTGACTGTGTTTCAGATTCATCGTGATCCTTAGGAGAACACCGCTCATTGGGCCACGATCTAGGTTGCTAAGACTGCTTATAATGATAGGAGCTTCCTCTTAGAGTGTCCTACTTGCATTAAGTGGTATCTGGGAGAGAGGGTGTAAGGCTTTCGGACCGTGGCCACGCTGGCTTTAAGGTTAGTTCATCCTGCTCCTCCGGTGGATCTTTTCTATCCATACATGTTGTTGGTTGCTGAGTGACACATCATTGCTGATGAAATGAGATATCTAGCTGATTCAATTGAGGGCTCATATCTCGAGTTCCTGGGCTAGCTAATCTCTCATCCTACTCCTTCAGTCGGTTCAGGTGGGCCTTTTAAGGTATATATTTGCTTTGGTGTTTAATCTTGAGTTCTATAACAATTTTTCACACATGATTTTGTACTTTACGTCTTTGAATTTAGGACCTCTCTCATAAGAGGAGATGTCAGGCCTTGAGCAATAGTGTTGGTGGTATAGAGGAAGCCCTAGTGGCCACTGTAGCTCCAGCTGCTCTAGCACAAGCACCGACTCAGCTAGCAGGCTTTATGGAGGGTCATTTGTAGAATGCTCTTGATTCCGCTTTTAACATTATGATGGAAGTCGGTAGGCGAGTGACTTAGCATTTGGCCCTTTCTGTCCATCAGTTGGATTTTGCCCCAGCTGATGCTACTCGTGTGAGTTTTCCCCTTCTTGATCCCCTTTGTGTATATCTCTTTCTTTCAAATGCTTGAGATTGTTGTTTTAGGGATGAAGTTTTGCATTTGCACATTGCTAGGGGATACAAGTCTCTTGGTGATCTTTTGAGGACTCAGACGATTCTCAAGGTGGTATGTACCTATCTTATGCGATTATACATATATAATGCATACGATGTGAATGCCCCTAGTTAAACTTTTTAGGACTAATGCACTATATATGTTTATGCAGACTACTTTACGTGAGCTTGATGAGCAATGGGTAGCTCTTGAGGATCGAGCTAGGGCAGCCACTACGAGGGCTATGTCGGTAGAAGTAGAGGCACAGGATGCCATCGTTTGAGTTGAGAGAGGTGAGGCTGAGGTGATGAGGCTGTAGGATTCGCGCTCTAAGTGGAGGAATGGGCAAGGATTACTAAAGGTGTCGGAGTCCTCATCGAGTAGCTCGGGGATCAATGATGAGGTGGAGGGTGATGATGACCGCCTCGATTCGGATTAGGATTTTCTTACTTTTTTTTAACATTATGACAACTTTTGACTTGTGAATATACTTTTTTACTATATATATTACAAAATCTTGCCTTCAATCCATTATTTCGTTGCTGAATTTACTGATCTTCTACTTAAAATTAACTGATTTTCAAATTGATCACAGTTACCCAATTGATTGGCTATGAATTAAAGGGTATAGAGAACATGAATCAGTAATCGATCACGGTACCATGATCCCCTACAGTTTGCAACTTTTCACTTTTATTTCTCCTTTGTTTTGCTGATTATGCCTCTATTTGGCGATAGGCTTCAAGATTTTCTGGTTCATCTGAGGAAGCAGGATTGAGACAAGCTAAAACCTTTTGGATTATAGAACATGCGGTTTTACATCAATCATTCGGTAAACATCCCATTGGTTCGAGTTGTTGTACTTTATGGGATCATGTCGATCGAGTGTTTTGCTTTAGGAATATGGAGTTATGCCCACTGTTCGAGGAATTTAGCGCCATCATAGGAGTGATATCCATGAGGTGCATGGAGATAGCTATTCCTACGTTCATTTTTGGGTCTACTATTGATCTGATAGGGCTTATTAATTTGGATTCGGTTGATGGATTTCTTACCCATATCCCTAAGCCGCCTAGATTTCATTTGGAGAGAGTGTGGGAGTGGTGTGTGAACTCTCTTAGGGCTCACTTGGCATGGCCATCGATGGTAGCTATACTGTCGATGAGCCAGTATATCTATGGAGTGAAGCACGGTGTCGCATCTTTTCGCTTGCTCTCGGTTATTGATAAGTTAGCTAGGTGATCATCACCAACTGCCATTGCATTAGTGGTGACTATCCTTCACTTAGATTCTGCTTCTCAGGATATGGACTTGATCGGAGATCACTCCACACTTATTTGGGTAACGGACTGACATGTCATTTCTTTGTTCTAATTAATCAAACTACACTAACATGTTGATTCAGGTGTGGATTCTGGAGAAGTGGGAATTAATTTATCCTCCTACCAATATTAGCAAGTACAACCCTTCTCACTTCGCTGGTCGTGCAACTACTACATCTGGCCACTAAGATCTTGGTTTGGCTGAATGGACTAGGATTTTATAGGCATATTCTAAGAGCTAGATCTGCTAGATTTGCACCTAGTAGAGGATTTTTAATATGATGACTGTGCTATGGTCTTGCGAAGTGCAGTTACTAAGATTATGGATGGTGACTTTTTATTCTCCTTCCAGATTATACAAGCAATATGGGGATACCTAGTACATTCCTACTTCTTTCTGTGAGACCAAGCCTGCTGTGTATCCATCTTATTAGTATTCCATTATCACTGAGAAATGGGCCACGACTACTCATTTTAAGATTTTGAGGTATGATTACCCAAGGATTGTCGACGGTGATGAGTTCTACAGGGGATGGATTGCTGCTATATGAGTTTTTCCTACTGATGGAGAAAGACAAACTTCTAGTATAGACTGGAGTTATCATTCGAGATGAGCTGGATCAATTCCTGTTAGAGAGAAGAGGAGATGCTTGTCCTGATGATATGATGATGTCTGTCATATTGAGATTTTGAGTTTTTTTGTATAGGGAGTAACATTTCGATGTTTCTTGACCTATCAAACTTTTATGTCTTAATTTTTTCCTGGATCGCCCTTTTCGGGTGTTCAATCCAGCAGACCATTTCTTTTTCCAGCTTTTGCATAGACCCATATGTTTTTAGTCTGTCAGAATATTTTTCCGTTTTCTTGCTCAATGAATTTTTCTCAATTTTATCCAATTGATTGCACATGGAAAACATATGCATCTTACCTACTTGTATGTCTATCACGCATTCAGGCAACATACATTCATAAGACATATAACATAAGATTCAGCAAGAACGATGCTTTTATTGATTGATTTTAAATTGATACAACTGCTGGTATATACTGCAATTGAAATACCTCTCATTGCTAGCTATCCTGTGAATCTTTTATGGCTAATGACTCCCATTCATTTTAAGTCTTAATTTTTGCTCAAACCCCTCACATAGGTTCGATAGACTTTATTCATGCCTTAACTTTTGCTCGACCTGCCCTTTTCAGGTTTTTGAAATGACAGGCTGGCCTAATTTTTGCCCAATCTGCCCTTTTTTTTATTTTCAAATTGGCGGGCTTTATTCTCTATTTTCATCTTTTTTTTACACATGGTAGCGCTTGAGCTTGTTTTGATTGAGGGGGTTCACAAACTCATTGCCATCCATATCCATGATCTTTACTGCTCCTTTGCCTAGGATCTTCTTGATTACATAGGGACCTTCCCAATTCGGTCAAAATTTGCCCCTAGTATTAGTGTTGACTCGTCTTAGCTGCTTAAGGACTAAATCTCTTGGTTAGAGTGGTTCTTTTGATTGTCTGACCTGGTTATTGTAAGCTCTAACCATACGCTGTTGGTACATCTGCAGATGATCCAAGGCTCTAATCTCCCTCTCTCAACTATAGTTCTAAAGCAACTCTTAGCAACTTGATTTCAATTTCACTTAGAAGAACTACCTCTATTCCAAATACTAATGAGAACGGAGTCTGATCAATTGGAGTACGGACACTGGTTTGTAACCCCAAATTGCAAAAGGAAGTTTGCTGGCCCAATCTTTGTAGGTGACAACCATCTTGGAAAGGATCTTTTTGACTGTTTTGTTGGCTACTTTAACTGCACCATTACCCAACGGTTGATACAAAGATGATCTATGATGCTCAATGCCATATTTTTCAATCAAATCTATCGTTTCTACTTAGAAATGAACTCCATTTTCAGATACAATATCATGGGGAATCCTATATCGAGCAAAAAATTAGCGTTCAATGAACTTGGCCATTTTCTTAGCGGTTATATTGGTGAAGGAATAGGCCTCAACCCACTTAGAGAAGTAATCTACTACCATGACAATGTATCTATGCTTGTTTGTTGAGGATGGTCGGATGTCGCTAATTATGTGTATCCCCCATGCGGAGAATGGCAAAGGAGTTTACAAGCTTTAAAGCTCGATTGGTGGTAAGTGCGAGATTTTTCCATATATCTGGCATTCATGACACTTATTTACTTCTTTGATGCAGTCGGTTGTCATTGCAGTCAAAAAATATCCCTGACACTAGATCTTCTTAGCCAAGACCACACCATTCATGTGCGGTCCACACTCTCTTGAATGAAGTTTTTGTATAACCTGTGTAGCTTCTTCTTTAGTTAGGAACTTAAGAAGCAGACCATTGCTAGCTCTTTTAAACAGGTCATCCTCAACCAATCTAAACTAAGCTGCCAACATCCTTAGCATTGTGTGATCTGATTGAGATGCCCCTGGCGAAACTAACCACTTTTTATGAATTGTATAATGTCTATATACCACGAATCTTCTGAGAATTTTTCCAGCACCGTAACCTATTTACTGAAAAAGGGAGTGCACGAGGATTGCATGATCAATGGCTTCATGGTTCTTTCTTGAGGATTTTCCTATAGAGAAGCCAATTTAGCTAAGGAGACAACCATTTGGTTTTCTTCTCTAGGTACATGGTGAAACAGGCACTGTTAGAACGTTTCTAACTGAACCCAAACTGCTTCAAGATAAGGATGAAAAGATTCTTATTTGATCTCCCAGTCTCCCACTACTTAGCAGGTTACTAGAGTTGAATCCCCCACTACTGATACATTGGTTGCCCCTATTGTAAGGAGAGCTTCCAATCCGAATAAATAAGATTCGTATTCTACCCCATTGTCTGTGACTGAGAACTCTAGGCATTTGGACATTGGTATTATCTTATTATGAGAAGTGATGATGATAACACCAAGGCCAGCGCCTTATCTATTGACTGCACCATTGAAATATGTGAACCATGAGGGCTTCACTTCTTCTACCACGGCTAACTTCTCATCGGAGAATGTCAAGTCTTCTACATAATCTGATTCTAGAGGATGGCCTGCAGTGAATTCGACCACCGCGCTTCCCTTAATCACTTTATGGGTGACATACTCTTTGTCAAACTCAGAGAGCAAGAGCAACCACCTTTATAACTTTCCTGCTAGGGTAGGTGACTCACACAGGTATTTCATAGGATCGATTTTTAAAACTGCTTGGATTCTATACGACTAAAAGTAGTATCTCAACTTCTTTGTCAACCATACTATATTAGTGTAGGTTTTCTCTACTAATGTGTACCAGCTTTCATACTCCAACAACTTCTTGCTGAGGTAGTAAGTCACACACTCTTTCTTCTCTTCATCTTCTTAAACCAACATTGCCCCTACTCTCGTCTCTTCTATCGTTAGAGAGCATATCAAGGGCTTACCTGGGGTAGGTGGCTGCAATATTGGTAGACTGGTGAGGTATACCTTGATTCCATCAAAAGCGATTTGACACTGACTGTCCCATTCCAATGGTTGCTTCTTCTTGAGGAGTTTGAAAATGGGTTCACAGATGGTAGTAAGTTAAGAGATGAACCAACTAACGCACAGTAATGATAATAGGAATGATAAAATCTCCTTCTCGATTTTTGGTACTAGTGTTAGCACATGTCTACTCTAGCCCGATGAGAAATTATGCCTATTTCGTTTAGTGATCAGAGAAAAGAGCCAAAAAGAATCGAATTGTCATCCAAAATCCAAAATTTGAAAATCCACATTCCAGGGAAGCTCTAATTTAGCATTTTTTTCTGAAAAATCAAAAAAGTCAAATTTTTGTAAAACATAGGTAATCAGCCCACCGACTAATTACCTATCTGCAGTAAAAACATCACATCTTACTGAGATCTGGCAAGGATTTACAGGATTTAAAGTAAAATCATATCAGATAGGTAACTAGCCCACCGACTAATTACCACTCCTCTATAAATAGAGGGCTTCGCTCCTCATTTTAAAAAAAGAAACGGAAAAATCACAAAAATCCATTCGTCCCCTTTTGTTCCAGGAGTCCCAAAAGCCCTAAAACTCTAGCAAAACACCCCAAAATCCGAGCTTTTTCACCGACATTCTGTATAAACTCATTTTCCTGTCTTTTTAGATCAAGATCTCATAGTGATCTTCGGTCTAAAATTGACTTAATGACTCAAAAATCCTGCATTTCCTTTAGGAATAATCCAAGATTATAGTCATAACTTGGGTTAAACCTATTTTCCAATCAAACCACACTTTCTAACAACTTCGGTCATGCACTAGCTCTCAAGTCATCCTGGATAGACGAAAAGGTAAACTGAGGGTAATTGGCTCTAAGCCCAACTTTAAAATTCATTTTTATTACTTTTATTATCGCATATTGCATTCCATTTCTCTAGTTAAGTGAGCAACTGGTGCCACTTAAACTATAATATGTGTAAATAAGCTCGCAGGTACGGACAAGCATCCAGAATGTGAGGAAACTCTATCCTATTCCGGGCCAAAACCTAAACTTTGTCGTGACTCCACCAAAATTTCGGTAGCAAATGTCTATTTATTTTGCCGATATAATGCCTGTTTTATTTCTTGAATTTATTTCTCAAATAAAGCCTTTATAATGCATAAATTACCATAAACTCCAAAGTTCCAAAATTAATCCAAACAATTTGAACAATATGAGTAACTATGATGTCTGAACTCAGAATCTCATTTTCTTTTCAGTATGAAAATCTCATTCCGGATCAGTATACCACAATTCCCGGTGGAGCTGAATCGAGTGCCGACTCTGTTTTATTTTTAATCAAAGTAAAATACTTTATTTTAAAAATATTTTCTTTTAATAAAATGTGTAAATGTATTTCTCAGATATAATCACATTTTTTGCCTATATAAGGTCATTGCAATTGAACAAATTGAATTTTCTCGAACCGAACTAGATGCGCTCCATGCATTGCACCCAACATGCATTCCCGTTAATAAAACCTCGCCCACTCATAGTGGCGACTCTGCTGAGGAGAATGAAATTATTTTTTTAAAAACCTAATTTTTGTAAAACTTCTTTTTTTTTTACCTGATAGTTAAAATATTGTTCAAATTAAACTTTGGAGTTACGGAATATATGATAATTTCAACATTACACAAATTTTAGGATTGCATGGCATCGACATTCTTTACCCCCCTAAACCAATTTAGGTGTCTTTTGGTGAAGTGTCTCCAAGTTGGCTAGGGCTTGAGGGGTATGGATCCAATCACTCCCCTTGCGTAACGTACAAGGGCCTTGCTCCCTTAAGGGTAAGATTGCCCAAGTATATTTTATGTAGATTAGATTCCTTTGGTTTACTTAGGGCCACTTGGACTCTGTACATAAAGACATAGGGTACACAATCGCACCTAATCTTGAGACCGAAACCCATATATAAATGAACTATAGACACTCTCTCATAGTTTTTCCCAAAAACCAAGACTACACTTGAGCAGACTTCGCTAAGTCCCCTACCGACTGTAAAGCAAAGTAACCTAATGGAGTTAAAAGGGCGGTACGTACG
Source organism: Euphorbia pulcherrima (assembly GCA_947683365.1). Lineage (NCBI taxonomy): Eukaryota > Viridiplantae > Streptophyta > Magnoliopsida > Malpighiales > Euphorbiaceae > Euphorbia > Euphorbia pulcherrima. The sequence goes on from CANTUS010000008.1 coordinate 6,545,385, forward strand.
GTCTAACTAACCACATCTCTATGCAGCCATAACATTTGTATATGGCATCTCATTTTATTTACTTAGTCATGGGAACCCGAAATAATAAAGACAAGTAAGTCTTAGTCATGGGAACCCGAAACAATAGAGACAAGTAAGTCCACCTAGGCTCAGCCCATAAGCTGAAATAATCGAGACCAATAAGTGCACCTAGGCTCAGCCCATGAGCTAAAATAATTGAGACTAGTAAGTGTGTTGGATATGATGTATGCCCTTAAGGCAATTAGGGCAATATATCTTAATTATGTAATAGTATGAATAATTTATTTAATCAATAAAGGCATTTGTTCTTTTATTTATATCAATGTGTTTCTATACATATATATTATAGCTGGTTAAAATATATTCATTGATGTATGTATACAAAAGTCCTTGACATATCATGGCATGAAGTCAGAGAAATTATAGTTGGACTATATTTGGTGGAACCTGCTTCGTGTGAAATTATGATTATGTCTAAACTATCCCTAGTCATAGTTTCATCAAGAAAGGATATTGATGAAATGGAAAGACTAGCATGTGGTCAACTTTCTTGGAAAGGGTCCAAGCAGTTAATCTCCTAAGGGCTGAAGGTGGTGCCTTAAGCTTGACACATGGATATATCTGGGAGATATATTGGAGACCGCAGCAAGATAAACACTTGGTATAAATATCAATGTGTTAGTGCTTATCTTCATGCAATAAGCTTTGCGAATGTCCTCATACTAGAGATGCTAGTTGCCTTGTGTGGTACCATTGCTATACTTTGGGTCATTGCTATGCACTCATTAATTTAGGGTGCTACGGGTGATTACGGGTATAGTGATGACAGCACGTTGGTAGGCTGAGTAGTCGGAAAGAATCCATCGCTCCGGATATATTAATTAGTTGTACCTGGACACTTGTTGAAGTGATGATTGGCATCAACCTCTGATCAGAGTATGTGTTTGATAGAAATGGTTTCTAGTCAAACACACTATGGTAAAAGGCAATATACTTCGGTAACAAGTAAATAACTGGGATAGCTTGGAGCAACCTCGGTATTAGTGGGTTAACTCTTACCAGATGGTACTAATATTAAAGAATGGAAGGAATTTATCGCACTGCATAACTATTGCATTAACCGGGATTAAGTCATAAGCATAAATGACGTTCTAAGTAATGGGGGATGGTAGATCCTTGCTAGAGGCGTACTACAGTCGTTCAAGGTAATCAAGTTCTATTCACGGTCTAGAGCATCGAGCCAATGGTTCCATTAGAACAAGGGTTGGTTAAGCCTTAACAGCTCAATATTTTGGGATCCTATAAGGTCACACACATTGGACCTTCATCGGACTAAGTAAAGAACTAATAGATTTATTCTATTACAAAAATATAACATGAATAATAATTGGATTATTGTTTAATTGGTTAAAATTGATTAGATCAATTTTGGATAGACCAAGGAATTTATTTTGACCGATAACTAATTAATTAGAGTCATAAATAAATTATAATTGATTAGATCAATTTTAGTTGGACCAAATTATTTATTTTGACCGATAACTAATTTATTAGAGTCAAAAATAAAAATTTATTTGAAATGATTTATAAGGAATTTTACATTGGTAAGTTGGAACCGAAAAGTATAAAATATTTTGTACAAAGTTCGGTTGCCGAAAAATGCGCAACCCTTATTCATGGGCTGCACAAAGGCAGCCCATGAAAAGTGGCGGTGTGTGAATTAACATATATATATATATATATATGTTAATTAATGGGATGGGAGTAATACTCCCATCCCACATCGATGAAAGGGGGAGCATTTTTGCTCCCCCAAGCCTATATATAGGCTATTTCCTTTCCTTTCAAATTGTACCAAGCTCAAAGCATAAATCCTAAGCGAGATAATTAAAATCTCAGGTACTTGAGCTAGTTATTTTTGTGGAGCCCGAATTTATTCGGGCACCGCTAGTTTATATTTTTGGGTGAGGCTTCTAGAGTGGTCTAGCAACTACTCGAGGCTTCTTAGTCTTCCACCTAGGGAGGTTTTGGTTGGTGGGGTTCGTGTGGATAATGATAGAGGCTATCCTACGACTGGAGGCTTGTGCAAGAAGGTCCTGCAAAAGCACGCTTCAACTGGTAAGTTCTTTTTCTTTCTCTTTTAATTATTAAGTCTTTTTCTTTAAGTGTTTTTAGACTTAATAATTATGCTTAGGTTATTTTTGCATGCTTAGTTTATTTTATGCTTAGGTTATAACTTAGAGTTATAACATGCTTAGTATAAAATAAATATGCTAGGATATAATTTGGAATTATGGTATGCCTAGTCCTTTAGCATGCTAACCTAGGTAGATAATTATTTAGTTAAGGCTTTATTTAATTTATATGCTACTAATAGGGGTTCCTGGGACAGGGACAAAATTTTGAATTTCCATCATGCCTCTTATGCATGTTCAATTTGACTGTCAGTTCCTAATAGTGGTATCAGAGCCTGCCTATTTAGTGCATAATTAAGTTAGAAGCAAACTAAATATTATTTTCTAAATGAAATGATTTGTTTATTTAATTGTTTGGAACAATATATATAAACTTCTGCCTTTCATTTCAAGGTTAGAAATTAGTTATGAATAATTTTGAATAAGCTTGCTCAACTTACACGAATTATACAAGTGTCAATAATTTATTTAAATTACATGGGTTATAGATGCTCCCAATTTACATGAATTGGAAGAACGAAATTTATTAGTTCAAGAGAATCCATTGGTCTTCAAGTTTGTGCCCGTATTTGTTCTGGCTAAGGATTGGACTTGGTGTCTACTCCTCATAGGGCACCTCTCCTACCTGGGAACCTATATCGGTGCAATTTGAATTGACCAATAGGGGGATTAATATAAACTAATTAATTTCTATTATATAAGATGGTGCTTATATATGTTTCTATAACAAAGTAAAAAATTATAATTATTGAATAAAAGCTTAAAGGAAATGCAATATAAATATAACAAATAAAAGCGTTAATTATTTTGCATATAATCTAGGTTAATGGAATAATTATAATAAAGAGCTGAACCCACCTAAGGTTAGACCTTATAAATTAATTCTAAAATTCCCTGAATTAATACAAGTCATTATAATTTTGTCCATCTGATAAAATCCTAGATTGGGTGAGACGTTTAACACCAATAAAATCCCAAAGTAAATATATTAAGGCAAGTTATAGTCTTCCTTACTCAAATTTATAATACGGTCTTTTTGGGCTATCAAAGTGCTACGCAAAGCGTTCCTTCTAGTCCACATTGATTGGTTGTAAAGTCTGAGATAGGGTCTGCCTTAACAGAGCTGGGGTAGTCCGCCATAAAATTGGGGGCTAGGCCCAGATCTGAGATATATTCAAGGAGATGCTAATATAAGAGCACACGTCCCTTGGGATTAGGGAACTTGAATGAATTAGCAATTGCATGCGATGCAAATGGAATTGGATTCCAACTATGACTGACTATTATGACTTGACTCATAAAATTGGAAGTTGTAATAGACTAGTTATAGATGCTACCTACTAGGAAATTTAGCTGGGCTAAAATTCACGAATTCAATAGAATGGGCTACTGTAAATTTCGAAGAAAATAGTAGGAAAATGTATTTAATTAAAAGTCCTCATATTAAATACATGTACTTAAACTAATATCTAAACACTTTTCTTTTCTTATGTCTTAGGTTGAAAATCGCTTCCAATTTTAATCTCCCTATGTTACTTGACACCAAATTGAATGGCTCGAACTTTTCTGATTGGTTCCGAGCAGTGAGAATAGTTCTAGGATCTGAGGGAATTGCCTATGTCCTAAGTGAAATTTTCCCTGTAGAACCTGATGTTGAGGATCATGTGGAACATGATGCCCGGTTGAAGCACAGGAAAGACCGTGAGACTGCCATATGTATTATGTTGGGGTCCATGAATTCTGAGCTTCAGAAACAACATGAGAACATGCCCTTGGAGGATATGGTTCTCCATCTTGAAGAACTCTTTTCGGAGAGGGAGAGGACAGAGAGGTATGAGACCTCTAAGCTCCTTTTCGGGACCAAGATGTAGGCTGGAACCTCTGCCTCTTAGCATGTACTGAAACTCTTGGGATACCTTGAGAAGCTGAATCGATTGGGATTCGAGATGAATCATGACTTGAGCATTGACCTTGTGTTGATGTCCTTGACAGATAGTTACTCAGGCTTCGTAACTAACTATTACATAAACAGGATTAATTCAACTATCCCTGAATAATTAACATGCTGAAAATAGTAGAACCTCGGATCAAGAAAGATCAAAAACCTCTACTGTTGGTTGAAAAAGGCAAGGCTTCTAAGAAGAAGAAGCAAGCACTGGGTGCCAAGAAAAGAATCAGTAAGAAGAAGAATGAAAAAAGGCATCTAAGTATGTCTGCTTCCAATGTGGGAAACCGGGACATTGGAAGAGGGATTGCAAAGCTCCTGCTTCTGAGCATTTGAAGAAGAAGCCTACAGAGGCATCTACTTCAGGTATATTTGTAATTGAAAACTTTGCTACTTTTTCGCAAGAATCCACTTAGGTATTAGATACTGATTGAGGTTCTCATATCTGTACTTCTGTACAGGGACTAAGGAACTGTAGAAAACTTGTAAAAGGGGAGATGGACCTACGCGTGGGAAATGGAGCCAGAGTTGCTGCATTAGCCGTAGGGAGCTTTAGTCTTATTTTGCCAAGTGGACTTGTTTTAGTTTTGAATAATTATTATTACATTCCAAGTGTTACTAAGAATATTGTATATGTTGCGTGTTTAGCAATAGAGGGATTTGAAATTTTATTTTTGAATAATAATTGTCAGATTTGTTTCAATAATATTCTTTATGGTTATGGAATGTTGAAAGGTGGCATTTATATTCTTGATACTAAAATAGAAGTTTTCAATATAAATAATGTGAAGAAAGTTAAATTAGGTAATGAGAATTCCTTCTACTTATGGCATTGCCGTTTAGGCCACATAAATAAAGACCGCTTAACCAAGTTGCATAAGCGTGGAGACTTGGGCCCAATAGACTTGGAGTCTTATGGTGATTGCGAACCTTGTTTAAAAGGAAAAATGACAAAGTTACCCTTTAAAGGAAAGGGTGAACGAGCCACGAGTACATTGGAACTTATACACACTGATGTGTGTGGCCCAATGAGTGTTCAGGCACTAGAAGGATACTCCTACTTCATAACCTTTATTGATGATTACTCACGATACGGTTATTTGTACTTGATGAAGCACAAGTCTGAATGTTTTGAAAAATTCAAACTATTTAGAGCTGAAGTAGAGAAATAGCTTGAGAAAAGTATTAAAACACTTCGATCGGATCGAGGTGGAGAATACTTAAGTCAGGAGTTTCAGGATTATCTAAAGGAAAATGGGATAGTTCCCCAGTGGACCCTTCCTTATACACCCCAACACAATGGAGTGTCAGAAAGGAGGAATCGGACTTTATTAGATATGGTCAGGTCCATGATGAGCCATGCAATTCTTAGTAAATCCTTTTAGGGATATGCACTTGAGAGCGCGGTTTATGTCTTAAATAGAGTGCCCTCTCAATTAGTTGATTTTACACCTTATGAAAGATGGTGTAACAAAAAGCCATCTCTAAATCACTTAAGAATATGGGGTTGTCCTGCTATGGTAAAGAGGATAGCGTCAGATAAGCTAAATGCCAAGGCTGACAAATGTCTGTTCATTGGATATCTAAAGGAAACAATTGGATATCTGTTTTACCAACCCGAAGCATAAAAGGTATTTGTGTCTCGCAATGCTCACTTTTTGGAAAAGGAACACTTACTTGAAAAGGTCAGTGGGAGCAATATTGAACTGGAAGTCCAAGAGGAAGAAACAGACGATCAACTGATTGACCCCGTTCTAGTTACACAAGAGAGTGTGATCCAAGAACAAACTGTCGAAACACAATCATTGCGAAGATCAGGTCATGTTCATAAGGGTCTCGATAGATATGGGTTTATCGTCACTAATGATAAGGAACTATATCTTGTAGAGGATGATGAACCAAGGACATATGATGAGGCAATGAAAAGCTCAGATTCTGATAAATGGCAAAAGGCCATGAAATCAGAAATGGATTCCATGTACGAGAACCAAGTTTGAAATTTAGTTGATGCACCGCAAGAGGTTAGACCAATTGGGTGCAAATGGGTCTTCAAGAAGAAGACAGACATGGACGGTAATGTAATTACCTATAAAGCAAGGTTGGTTGCAAAAGGTTATAGTCAACGGGAAGGTATTGACTATGATGAAACCTTCTCACCGGTAGCCATGCTCAAATCTATAAGGATACTCCTCACCATTGCTGCTCATTACGATTATGAGATATGGCAGATGGATGTAAAAACAACATTCCTGAATGGGGATTTAGACCGAGATGTGTATATGACACAACCTGAGGGTTTTACATCTCAGAATGGCTCGAAGGTATGCAAGCTACAAAGATCCAATTATGGACTTAAGCAGGCATCCAGGAGTTGGAATATAAGGTTTGATCAGACAATCCGGGAATTAGATTTCTGCCCAAATACAAATGAGCCTTGAGTTTATAAGAAGGTTAGTGGGAGTGCGGTCGTTTTTCTAGTATTGTATGTTGATGACATTCTACTAATAGGAAATGACATTTCTCTTCTTCAAAATGTTAAAGTATGGTTGTAAAGAAAGTTCTCCATGAAAGACCTTGGAGAGGCAGCATTTATACTAGGTATAAAGATCTACAGGGATAGATCTAAAAGGCTATTAGGTCTTTCTCAAAGTACATATGTAGACAAGGTGTGGAATAGGTTCAACCTTGAGCATTCTAAGAAAGGTTATCTCCTGATGACAAAGGGGATTAACCTATCTAAAGCTGAGTGTCCGAAGACAGCTCAAGAGAGAATGCGCATGAAAGATATACCCTACGCATCCGCGATAGGATCCATCATGTATGCTATGACATGTACTAGGCTGGATGTCTCTCAGGCTTTGAGCTTTACGAGCAGATATCAGTCAGATGCAGGTGAAAAGCACTGGATGGCCGTCAAGGCAATCCTTAAGTACTTGAGAAGGACTAAGGATGAGTTCTTGATTTATGGAGAAGGTGATCTCACTATCAAAGGTTACACTGACGCAAGCTTTCAATCTGACAAGGATGACTTTAAGTCTCAGTCAGGTTTTGTGTATGTGTTAAATGGAGGGGCAGTATGCTGGAAGAGTTCTAAGCAAGAAACTACTGCTGATTCAACCACGAAATCTGAATACATTGCTGCATGCGAAGCAGCAAAAGAAGCTGTCTGGTTAAAGGGATTTATTGGTGATCTCGGTGTGGTGCCTGAGGCTATTGATCCAATTACTTTATATTGTGATAACAATGGTGCCATAGCTCAGGCAAAGGAACCACGGTCTCATCAGAAAAACAGACATGTATGCAGAAAGTATCATATAATCAGGGAGATTATTGATGCTAAGATAATAAGATTAGAATATGTACCCACTGATCAGAACCTCGCGGATGGTCTGACAAAGCCATTGACTCAAGTCAAACATGACCAGTATGTTAAAGCATATGGATTAAAACATATGGCTAATTGGCCTTAGTGTAAGTGGGAGTTTGTTGGATATGATGTATGCCCTTAAGGCAATTAGGGCGATATATCTTAATTATGTAATAGTATGAATAATTTATTTAATCAATAAAGGCCTTTGTTCTTTTATTTATATCAATGTGTTTCTATACATATATATTATAGCTGGTTAAAATATATTCATTGATGTATGTATACAAAAGTCCTTGACATATCATAGCATGAAGTCAGAGAAATAATAGTTGGACTATATTTGGTGGAACCTGCTTCATGTGAAATTATGATTATGTCTAAACTATCCCTAGTCATAGTTTCATCAAGAAAGGATATTGATGAAACAGAAAGACTAGCATGTGGTCAACTTTCTTGGAAAGGGTCCAAGCAGTCAATCTCCTAAGGACTGAAGGTGGTGCCTTAAGCTTGACACATAGATATATTTGGGAGATATATTGGAGACCGCAGCAAGATAAACACTTGGTATAAATATCAATGTGTTAGTATTTATCTTCATGCAATAAGCTTTGCGAATGTCCTCATACTTGAGATGCTAGTTGCCTTGTGTGGTACTATTGCTATACTTTGGGTCAATGCTATGCACTCATTAATTTAGGGTGCTACGGGTGATTACGGGTATAGTGATGACAGCACGTTAGTAGGCTGAGTAGTCGGAAAGAATCCATCACTCCGGATATATTAAGGAGTTGTACCCGGCCACTTGTTGAAGTGATGATTGGCATAAACCTCTGATCAGAGTATGTGTTTGATAGAAATGGTTTCTAGTCAAACACACTATAGTAAAAGGCAATATACTTCGGTAACAAGTAAATAACTGGGATAGCTTGGAGCAACCTCGCTATTAGTGGGTTAACACTTTAACCGAACCCAATAAACCAGATGGTACTAATATTAAAGAATGGAAGGAATTTATCGCACTGGATAACTATTGCATTAACCGGGATTAAGTCATAAGCACAAATGACGTTCCAAGTAATGGGGGATGGTAGATCCTTGCTAGAGGCATACTACAGTCGTTCAAGGTAATCGAGTTCTATTCACGGTCTAGAGCATCGAGCCAATGGTTCCATTAGAACAAGGGTTGGTTAAGCCTTAACAGCTCAATACTTCGGGATCCTATAAGGTCATACACATTGGACCTTCATCGGACTAAGTAAAGAACTAATAGATTCATTCTATTTCAAAAATATAACATGAATAATAATTGGATTATTGTTTAATTGGTTAAAATTGATTAGATCAATTTTGGATAGACCAATGAATTTATTTTGACCGATAACCAATTAATTATAATTGATTAGATCAATTTTGGTTGGAGCAAATTATTTATTTTGACTGGTAACTAATTTATTAGAGTCAAAAATAAAAATTTATTTGAAAGGATTTATAAGGAATTTTACATTGGTAAGTTGGAACCGAAAAGTATAAAATATTTTGTACAAAGTTCGATTGCCGAAAAATGCGCAACCTTTATTCATGGGCTGCACAAAGGCAGCCCATGAAAAGTGGCGGTGTGTGAATTAACATATATATATATATATATATGTATATATATATATATATGTTAATTAATGGGATGGGAGTAACACTCCCATCCCACATCGATGAAAGGGGGAGCATTTTTGCTCCCCCAAGCCTATATATAGGCTATTTTCTTTCCTTTCAAATTGTACCAAGCTCAAAGCATAAATCCTAAGCGAGATAATTAATCTCTCGGGTACTTGAGCAAGTTATTTTTGTGGAGCCTGAATTTATTCGGGCACCGCTAGTTTATATTTTTAGGTGAGGCTTCTAGAGTGGTCTAGCAACTACTCGAGGCTTCTTAGTTCTTCCTCCTGGGGAGGTTTTGGTTGGTGGGGTTCGTGTAGATACTGATAGAGGCTATCCTACGACTGGAGGCTTGTGCAAGAAGGTCCTGCAAAAGCACGCTTCAACTGGTAAGTTCTTTTTCTTTCTCTTTTAATTATTAAGTCTTTTTCTTTAAGTGTTTTTAGACTTAATAATTATGCTTAGGTTATTTTTGCATGCTTAGTTTATTTTATGCTTAGGTTATAACTTAGAGTTATAACATGCTTAGTATAAAATAAATATGCTAGGATATAATTTGGAATTATGGTATGCCTAGTCCTTTAGCATGCTAACCTTGGTAGAGAATTATTTAATTAAGGCTTTATTTAATTTATATGCAACTAATAGGGGTTCCTGGGATAGGGACAAAATTTTGAATTTCCGTCATGCCTCTTATGCATGTTCAATTTAACTGTCAGTTCCCAACAAAGTGCACCTAGGATCAGCCCATGAGCCAAAATAATCGAGACTAGTAAGCCAACCTAGGCTTGGCCCGTGAGCCGAAATACGCAAACCATCGAGTGACCAGCAAGTCAGCTCACCTTAGACCATAGAGTCAACCCCTTAGTGATCAGTGAGTTAGCTCAGCTATGAGAACGGGCTTTTCTGTGTTGCCTAGGAATGATGAAGATGTTTTTCTCAGACCTATTATAGGTCGATCGGGTTTATTTTTTAGATTTGAACTGTCTTTAGAAGATAAGCCTTTGATGATTTTCGGACTTGGCCCTACCTTTAGTCTTAATTAGTTCTCCCTTAAAAGTTTAAAATGCCGTGAAATAACTTGGAATAACATGATAAAATATAAAAATATTATTTGTCATTTTTTTAGGTTTTCCCGTTGTCCTCCCCCGCCAGCCAGAGCCGCCGTCAGTGTCGGCCGTCTGCAACGGTGAGCTACTTCGGAGACAGCGATTACCGCCATCCTTATGGCCGCCACCGCCATCCGTGTGGCAGTCACCACTGTTATAACAGCGAAGCCCATCGTACGGGATGGCCACCCCTGCCATCATAGCGGTGGTCTCCGCCCCCATGATGGCCGTCACCGCTATAGTTATAGCGGTGATTGCCATAGCGGTGGCGGCCACCGCTATGTCTATAGTGGTGGCTGTGGCACGGCCAATCCCAGGCCATGGCACTTGTTTTCTCCCTCTTCTCTAAATTGGACCACGTATTTTCACCCATTTTCTCACCCAAAGTTGGTGAATTTTGAGTCTGAGACTATTTAAACCCTTGAAGAGAGAGATAAGGTGAACTTTTGGCTGAAATTAAAAGATTTTAGATCAAAAAAACCTAGAAACTAGGAACTTACAGAAAGAAAGCTTAAGAAAGTCAAAAATTCGGGTTTAATCACCCTTAATCTAGAATTTTTAAGTTGTTCTTAGGCTTGATTTCCTAGTTAAAACACTAAAATTGATTAGAAATCTTAGGGAAAATGGATTAAATAGGTTTAGAGACTTGTTTTCCAAATACTACCTAAATTTCATCACTATTTCTATCGATTTTCATCACTATCCATCTGAAAATCAACAAAGGGCACCTCCTAAGGGTTGATTGGAGTCTCCAAAGATAGATTCATGGTCTAGAGGTAACAAAACTGAGTTCCCTTATCTATTTCCTTACTTTTATCGTGTTTTAGCTGCTTATTTATTGATGTTCTTGGTGTTTTTGTTGCTGATTTCTTTGGTATTCTTGTTAAATCCTGAAATATGACTCAACCTCTATAGCGATAGCCTTTACCGCTATCCCTATAGCCTTGGCTGCTATCCCTACAGCGGTGAAGGGTATAGTTATAGCGGTGAACTCTATCACTATAGAGGTCCCGTTATTCTTTGTGATTTTTAGGTATTTGCTCACCCAAAACCATAAAATCCACATTATTTGTGCGTTTTAAGTCGAGATCTATGAAAATATGGTTGATTACTACTTAGAACCTCAATAATTTTGAGTTCATGGATACAAAAATGACCCTTTCTCCCTTTGGAATCAAAGTCCGGCGCCAAGGATGTGGTCACAGCCTTGGCCACTGCCGCTATAGCGGCGGTCGCTATAGCGACGCCGGTTAAGGCTTTCACCACAACCTTGACCGCTAGACCTTAATTCCAGATCTTTGTTTGCTCGTTTTTCATACTTTTATCCATGTTTTTAACCTATAAATTATTTCCTTGAATCTGGAATTTGATTTTGTGGATCATAAGAAGATAAATTGATCGTTTAACCTGTTAAATCGTGTAAACTTTTCTTAAATTGGGGTTTTCTCACGTAAAAACCACATTAATCATTTTCCCGATGTTTTAAACCCATTTTTGTGTGTTTTTCTTCTGTCTTTTATTTATTTATGCTCTATTTGTGATTATTTGTGAATATTTTACCTCATTTAGAGTTGGGTCTGAGTTGGTAAGCTCGGTTAAAACTCGATTTCGCCCATTTATTTTTTACCACTCTAGTTATTTTTCCGCATTCAAAAAATGTATAGGAATTCGTAAAGCCTTGTATTATTTATTTGCTTTATTTACCGCTTTCGTGTGATGTATGGCATATAAACCAAAAACTCTAAACAACAACCGGATTTAAATTGCATAATAACTGAAGTTGAGTTTATTGAAATGTAAACAATTTGATTTAATAAAATGGAAAATAGGCAGCATCATCCGGACTTTGAATCTCACGTTTTAAGGTACGGTCCAACCACTCGGTGGGAATATCGTACCCAAATTCCCAATAGAGCTAAATCAGGTGGCAACTCTATCTTAAAATAATGGATTTCAAGTCTCGTATCTTTTAACACCTAAATTGGATACAAATATCAACTTCAACATCATTTTCCATTATCGTTATCATCACACTAAAATAAGGATTCTCCCTCTAGCAACATTTGATGATGCTTATTTTTCACCGTCCTCGCCTGTCACATGGGTCGAGTCGAAAAAGGTTAGCCCGCTCACAGTGGTGACTCTGCTTGGGATTTCATTTTAACTTAAAATTTGGAAAAAATCTTTATTTTCAGCATTTTGGTTTAATGGATTTTGATTATGTACTGAAATCCTTTTTCAAATCAACACTTTATTTCTTATACCTTTTTAATCCAGCTCTTTAGTTGAGACCAAAATTACGGTGCCATTTTTATCACCCCGTGAAGCTCACTTGTATACCTCATGCCTGCCAGGAATTGGGGATATTTATGGGTGGATCACTCATTTTAACCAACGTGTAATTCCCACGGTCGCACTCGTTTGAGGATTGGTTGAGTTACACGGAATCTAGGTAAACGAGACCCTTCTAGAGTGTCATTCCACAACACTAGCAGTTTGAGACTGTGAACTGTGATAAATCTAACCATAGCAACCCCCCCATAGGTCATCGAAATAATTTAGATCTAGGTCGCATACTCTCTTGCTATTTCCTGGCGCTAGAGTTAACCCCAGATTCCAAATTGCCATTGTGCGGGAGTCATAAGGTTGGAAGAGGTTAATTTGCTTTCGTGTGCTACTTGCGTTGTGCTCATGCATATGCACTTCATATATAGGCCATTTGTGGCTGACCTTTTAATTTCAATTTTCGCTTACCTCTACTCTCGCCTCGCTTGAAGCGGGAATTTAACAAACTACCTAAGATCGTTTGAGTCCCGACGACCCGTATCTAGTTCGCTAGACATGGCGAGGAGTTTGCACATCTCACATATTTTGGGGTTAAGCTTTGCATCATTAATTCTTTTGCTCTCTACCTCTATAAACCACCCTATATATATGGCATTCATCACTCGAATATTTATGTAATCATTCACTTCATCCATGGTTCAGTTCGGGCTGATCGTCTTCCGGTATTCTCAATTAGGCCGAGACATCATTATCACTACAGTTCTCTTTAGCTTTGACTTGATCGCCGTTTGATTCGCAGACCAGTGAGTTTAGTGTTAGAATCAATTCTCCCTACCATGTTTGATCCGAATTTAAGTGATGCACCTCATGAGAGTACTCCTTCCCCTTCTCCTTCTCCACCTCTTTAGGATCGGGGTCAGTCTCAGATGGGAGTAGAGTTAGCTAATGCTATGGCTCAGTTTCTTCAATCTGATCTGTTCAGAAATGCCATCCTAGATCATGTTTGATCGGCTCTTAGAGAAGAAAGGAGTGTTCAGGGACCATCGGGGTCATTTTCTCAAGCTCAGGGAAAGTTTGGGATTATTTAGAATGGAGCAGTTTAGAATGATTCGGGTCAGAGCAGTTTGGGTCAAATTTCGTCAGTTCAAACTCCGCCTGTATTTCACCTGATTCCATCTATGTGACCTATCCAACAGAGCAATTTTTAGTTTGGTCAGAGTTCCTCTCAACCTCCCTTGTCCTTTGTTCCACCAACCTTTGTCTTTCCTTCTTTAAACCAGAGGCCTACCCCTCAAGCTCTTGCATTCCCCTCTTTCTTAGGGGGATTTACTCCACAGATGACTGTGCCTTCAAGTGGTTTTGCCCTTCCTTTGACACCTCTGATGTCGTTTACGCCCTCTCCTCCTAGTTTCATGATCTACCCAGTAGGAGCTATTTATCCCCCAAATCATTTCGCTCCTAACTTTCAAATTCATCCCCAAGTTAAGGTTCTAGCTCCTCCTCCGCCATTTTAATTCGGGGCCCTCTACACAACGACCAGGTCACGCAGCCTCTGGGCATGACACCATGTGACCAGGTCACGCAGCCTCTGGGCATGACACCCGAATTGGCGGCCTTTCTGAGATAGCTTCTGGGTAAGAACGAAGAGAAAGAAGAGGAAAGGGACAAAGAGTTGGTCCCCAAGAACTTTTCGATGCCTCGAATGGAGCCATACTCCGGTGAGAGACCTCCTAAGTCCCACATCGTGATGTATGAATGGATTATGCATGCCTAGAAGATAGAGGACAAGGTTCTTACTAAGTTATTCCCATGTATTTTATCGGGGCCTGCTCTCGAGTGGTACAATACTCTCTCGGAGTCAATAATCCTAGATTGGAAGCTCCTATCTAAAGCCTTAGTTGCCCACTATGGTTTCAATTCCACCATGGAAACCACCATTCAGCACCTTGAGGCAGTTAAGCAAAAGCAAGGTAAACCCTTTAAGTCATATTTCAATAGGTGGATGGCCACTCAGTTTCTATTAAAGAAAAACCTTAGTCTGAAAGAAATAATCCCAAAGTTGCTCGATAGGGCTCTCTCAGTTCTCCGTAAAGAGATGGAAACTGACTCTTTCAAATCTTATCAAAAGGTCTTTGAGAAAGCCGAGAAAATTGAGTGTCGCTTGGAGAAAGAGAAAGCTAGCAAGCCAAGTGGCGGTAAACCATGGTTCAATAAGAGCAACAATTCTCAGTCTTTCAAAGTTGCTCCGGTTCCAACCGACGAGAAGGCAGCTACAGTTCAAGTAAGTGATCAGGAGAATGTTTTCGCAGTCTAAGCCATGCCTTCTCGGGCGCCCAGCCTAAAAGCATTTATATCTCCATGGAAGCTCCCTCTTAGTGTTCTATTTTCCAAGCTATTTCAGAAGGGCTTCCTTAACTCTCTTCATGAATATTGTGCTCCTGTACCTGAAGAAAGAGGAAATTTTTTTCACTATCATGTGCAGAAGGGCCCACAACAGATCAGGTCAGACCTCTAGGAATGGCTATATGGTAGTTGGTGAGAGAGGGAAAAATGGCTCAACCAGCTAGAAAGACCGATGCTGAGGAGAAGCCATCACCAAGCTCTAATAGTGAGGTAGGTACAATAAGTTCTGGTCTACCTGCAGAATTTGTGTTGCCTTCAATATTCTCTAATTCAGCCAACACTGCTATGCAAGCCAATGTTGCTACCAAAGCCAACAAGAATCTAGAGAATGAAGGAGACAAGTCACCGGTAGAGCAAGTGAAAATTCCAGATCTCATCCTGGATGACATATAAATGAAAGCTACCGAGGATCCCTAATCCACTAGCTCTACCAATCAAACCCTCCGCCTGTGGAGGACGACTATCTATTATGTAATTTTCTTTTCTTCTAGTATTTGGATGTGAACAATTCTGCCTTTAAGGCATTTTAATTCAATAAAGACTGTCTTTTTGCTTATCTGCTTAATGTTTTAACCAATGGGTCCATGCATTCATTTTTATCGTAAGCATAACATGTTTAGTATTCATGATGTTTCTTTAACTGAAATAAATTTGAGTACATATGATTACCTAATATGGTAACCATTTTCTAATGACCTAACCTCTGAAAGAAAATGAGAGATAACAAGTGCTTAAAAATCTTGATAACGCTTTCACCTGATCACACCTAGCTAAGCCCAGGGTTCATTGTCAGATTAAGATCGCATCTTCATGCCTAAAGCAGAATAAGAAGCTTAGTGCTTCCTTGGATAGGTTCAATATGTCAATCAGTTCATCGCATGTGACTATGTCTAAACCTATTTTCAAGCTACTGAATAAGCGTTTGTTGATTATGGAGAAGGAGCATCACTAGATTATCTTTGACAGAATAAAGGCCTACCTTTTATTTGCCCATCCATTCTCCAAATTCCCACCCTGATAACCATTTATTCTTACCCATATCCCAATCCATTCCAACTCCCCAACCCTTCCTTGTTTCTCTCCTCATTGGCCATTTTTGGCTAGGGGGACACATAAGATCGGCGAGATTCGACCCTCATCAACAAATTAGCATTGCTTCATCATCGTAGGGGCATGTTACTTCTTAGAATAAGGGGAAGCCAATATTTCACCAACCTCACCACCGAGAAGATGGCCAAGTTCATCGAGAAACACATATTTGCTCAATATAGCCTACCTCTTCGCATCATTTTGAAAAATGGATTTTAGTTCTGAGGGGCAACCACCTGATTGATAAAGAAAAATGGAACTGAGCATCGTAGATCTTCATCCAGCTGAGCATAAGTTAATAGGGAAACTGAAGCCACAAGCCAGCTTATCAAGAAGGTTCTCTCTGAGACTACCGCAATGATCAAATATTGAGCTAATAAGTTATCATTCACTCTTCGAAGATGTCAAGCAAATATCAGAATTCTCCCAAACTAAACACCTTTCTCCCTTGCCTATGAAATGGAAGTCGTGCTACCAATCAATGCCAAGATGAAATCCCCAGGGTTCTCGTCTGAATCCAAGTCAAAGGGACCCCCAAGGACTAAAGCACAGTTCAAATAGCTTAAATGGTCTTCAAGTGTATCGATAAACACATGGCAAAGGCACCCAATGACTGAGCTAAGCATCAGGAGTATCATTCAAAAGCCGACAATCTAGTTCTGAAGTAAGTACAGCCTACCAACACCGATCTAAGGGGGAAGTTCCAACCTGGTTGGGAAAGACTTCGCGTATTCAGAAAGATGCTTGCACAGGGGCATGAAGATTATCAATGGTAATGAGTTCATAAACCCTACCAATCAAAGCGGGTTGAAGCGTTATCATATCTAACCCAAAAAGAATCTAATCCAAAAAAAGCAACACATGAAAAAATAAATGGAATCAAACACCCGACGGGTTGTCCTCTAGTGCTAGGGTAAAAATTAGGGTGTATCCCGCTGATCGGTATTCTACAAACCGATCAGGCAAAAGTTAGGGTACAAAATAGGCCACTAGTCTAAAAACCCGAGAAGGGCGGTCTAGGTAAAAGTCAGGACAAAGTGAGCTAAGAGAATGTGTTGGCTAGAAAACCTTCATAGGCTAGTTAACACTAGAGTTTGGGTCAATAGAAATGGTTATCATCATTATGTACTCAAACTTAATTCATTTAATGGAAATGTCATTCTACTGAATTCTTTATGTTTGTGCTTGAATGAATATATGAAGCCCTAAAGGCGAAATGTTGCAAGTAAGTTGAATGTAGGGTTCCAAGCAGTCAATTCAGTTCCTCAAAAGAAAACAAAAGTCAAAAAAGCAAAAATCCTAATAGACTAAAAAGAAGTGAGGTCTATGTAAAAGCCAGGAAAAGTTCGCTGGATTGAAAAACCAAAAAGGGCGGTCCAGGCAAAAATTAGGACACAAAAGTAAAATGATCAAAGTTTGATGGGCCTAACACAATGTTCAAGTCTATAAAAAAATTAAGACAATTAAGACAAAGATAAATGACTGCCATCGATCATATCAAAATACCCGCATTATCGTCATTGTCATCATAGTACCCGAATATCTCCTGCAATTCGATGGGCTCAAGAGGGCTCAAATCTATCCTCTAGGCATGTCCACTCCAATCTCGATCCCGATCGAGTATCCTAAGTCCACAAGGTTCGAATCTTCTGAAGTTGTCCTTGATAGAATTCATTGGTAGTGATAGCGTCCAGCTATTCGTCATCTAGAATCTTGAACTTCTCTTCGTGCCCCCTCTTGTCTTCAATATGCTCGATCCAGCAATTAATTTGTGGTCAGCTAGCCATAGCTTTCCTAGTTCTCGTCCAAGGGCATTTCCAACTAATTTGTGCAGCATCCCTAATCCTTCACCAAGGGCATTCTTATCTTGACCGTGCCATAAAGCAATTCCATATGTCCTCTCTCCAAGCAAGCAACTGAATTGAGCAAATTGATCCAGCAAGTCAATCAGTCATCTTAAAGATGATCAGTCCGAGCATCTCATGCATTCATTCATTCATGCATCATATTCATAAATATCTATTATTCTATACTGAATTCTACAGGGAATAAAGCACGGAAAAAATATCATCGGGCTATACGCTCGACCTCCAAGCAAGCACCCGCATCACATGGCCTCTCAGAATTGTTTTCTATCCTATGTTCAAAGATAGAGTTTCTCTAAAGGGCATATCTACTAGACCCGATGGAGACCACGATAGCTTCTCTAGACTCCCGGCAATCCTAACTTAGTTCTTATTTCATTCTTCCATTTTTACTGCTTAATTGAAGGGGCAAAAATATTTTTGTTCCATCAAATCAATTAAGCAATAAAAACGCAGCTTATATCATTTACTAATCCTTCAAACCTACCTTGATAGGTATACCATACGGCAATCCAAATGGACAACCAACCTGATGGATCCTAAAATCAGAACTCAGAATTTCTCTAAGGGGCATATCAGCTTGACCTGATGGATACCTCGAAAGTGCGCCATACAGAAATTTTAATGGACGATCGATCTAAAGATCCAGAATCCAAAATTTAGAGAATCCTTTCGAGGCACCACTATGTAGCTTTCAATCCTCCCAAGGTCACCTCGATGCAGCTCTCAATCCTTTTGGGGCACCGCGATGCAGCTTTCAATCCTTCAGGGGCACCTTGATGCATCCTTCAACCCTTAAGGGGCACCTCGATGCAATTCCAAAAGATCGACCAAGTAACGAGCATCTTTGGATACCCGAGAATTTCCACCTCCATTTATATTCCTTACTTATGTTTCTGTTGCTTAATTGAAGGGACAAAAATGTTTTTATTCCATAAAATCAATTAAGTAACAGAAACATAACTCTCAATAACTGCTAATGTTTCAAAATTGTCTCGATAGGTCCATTAATGATGCAATCCCACACCACCTGTAGACAACAGATTCAACCTCTACCTTCGAAAGGTCCAAGTGACCGCTGAAATCTCAAGTCCAATTTTTAAGTGTCCGAGGTGACCGCAAAGATGTTCAAAGGTCTGAGGTGACCATTAAAATCTCAAGTCCAATTGTAAAGTGTCTGAGGTGACCGAAAAGCAGTTTGAAGGTCTGAGGTGACCGTTGAAATCTCAAGTTCATTTTTGAAGCGTCCAAGTGACTGCAAAGATGACTAAAAGGTCCGAGGTGACTGCTGAAATATCAAATCCATTTTTAAAGCATTCGTGGAGACAGAAAAGATGACCAAAAGGTCTCAGGTGACTGTTGAAATCTCAAGTCCATTTTTGAAGCGTCCAAGGTGACTGCAAAGATGTTCGAAGGACTGAGGTGACTGTTAAAATCACAAGTCAATTTCAGAAGTGTCCAAAGTGACCCAAGTGAAGAATTTTTCAGAGAGTTTTTATCTATCCTCAAAGCGCCATAGGTGGACAAGACGTTATTTAAAGCTCCCTCCCAAAATGTCATAAGTGGCCAGGGACATTATCTCAATTTTATTCTCAGAGCGTCGTAGGTGGCCTCAAGAATCTCGAATTATCATTTTCGAAGAGTAGTAGGTGACCATGAAAATGATTACTCGAGATTCTTAACACCACCTATGATGCTCTGAGAATAAAATTGAGATAATGTCCCTGGCCACCTACGAAGTTTTAGGAGGGAGCTTTAAATAACGTCTTGTCCACCTACAGCGCTTCGAGGATAGATAAAAACTCTTCGGAAAATTCTTCACTTGGGTATGATAAGACGTAAGCAAAAGGGAGGTTAGCGATTCATCTTAGGTGAATTCCGTTAACCCCCCAGGTATGACACTCTACCCCTTGCTCTTTCGTGAGATCATAATTGACTAAGTCAATTGGTAATCTCCCGAGGGGCAGCCTGTGAGTACGGACTTTTCAGTGTCACCTTAGAATGATGATGATGTTTTGCTTGGACCCATTATAGGTCGATCGGGTTTATTTTTCAGATTCAAACTGTCTTTGGAAGATATGCGTCTGATGATATTTGGACTTAGCCCTACCTTTAGTCTTAATCAGTTCTCCATTAAAAGTTTAAAAAGCATTAAAATAACTCAGAATAGCATGATAAAATATAATAGTACCCTTATTTGTAATTTTTTTAGGTTTTCCAGTCATCCTCCCATCCCGGCCAGAGCCGTCATTGCCGCAGCCGCCGTCCTCACGGTGAACTGCTCCGGTGACTACCATCCTTATGGCGGCCACCACCATCTATGTGGCGACCACCGCCATTGTAATGGCGATGACCACCACTCGGGGTGGCCACCCCCGCCATCATAGCAGTGGTCTCCGCTGCCATGATGGCTGTCACCGTGATAGTTATGGCGGTGACCTCCATGGCGGTGGTGGCCACTGCTATGGCTATAGCGGTGGCTATGCACGGCCAATCCTAGGTCGTGCCACTCATTTTCTCCCGCTTCTCTAGATTAGGCCACGTATTTTCACTTGATTTCTCACCCCAAGTCTGAGAATTTCGAGTGTGAGACTATTTAAACCCTTGAAGAGAGAGATTAGGGGGACTTTTAGCTGAAATTAAAAGATTTTAGATTAAAAAACTTAAAAACTAGGAACTTAAAGAGAGAAAGCTTAAAAAAGGCAAACATCCAGGTTTAATCACCCCTAATCTAGGATTTTTAGTTGTTCTTGGGCTTGATTTCTTAGATAAAACACTAAAATTGATTAAAAATCTTATGGTAAATGGATTAAATTGGTTTACAGACTTGTTTTCAAAATACTACCTAAATTTTGACACTATTTCTGTCGATTTCCATCACTATCTATCCGAAAATCATCAAAGGGCACCTCCCAAGGGTTGACTCGAGTCTTCAAAGATAGATTCATGGCCTCGAGGTAACAAAACTGAGTTCCCTTATCTATTTCCTTACTTTTATCACATTTTAGCTGCTTATTTATTACTGTTCTTGGTGTTTTTGTTGCTAATTTCTTTGGTATTCTTGTTAAATCCTGAAATATGACTCAACCTCTATAGTCATAGCCTTCACCACTATCCCTATAGCCTTGGCCGCTATGCCTATAGCGGTGAACTCTATCACTGTAGAGGTCCCATTATTCTTTGTGATTTTTGGGTAATTTCTTACCCAAATCCATAACATCCACATTATTTGAGCGTTTTAAGTCCAGATCTATCAAAATAAGGTTGATTATGACTCAAACCTCAATGATTTTGAGTTTATAGATACAAAAATGCCCCTTTCTCCCTTTGGGATTGAAGTCCGATGCCCGCTATAGCGGCCCCCGCTATAGCGATGGCAGTCAAGGTTGTCACCATATCCTTGGCTGCCATACCTTAATTCCAGGTCGTTCTTTGCCCGTTTCTCGTGCTTTTCTCCATGTTTTTAATCTGTAAATTATTTCCTTGAATCTGGAATTTGATTTTGTGGATCATAAGATGATAAATTGATCTTTTAACCAGTTAAATCATGCAAACTTGGCTTAAATCGGGGTTTTCTCACCTAAAAATGACATTAATCATTTTCTTGATGTTTTAAACCCATTTTTGTGTGTTTTTCTTCTATCTTTTATTTATTTATGCTATATTTGTGAATATTTTACCTCGTTTGGAGTCGGGTCCGAGTTGGTAAGCTTGGTTAAAACCCGATTTTACCTATTTATTTATTTTCTGTTTTATCTATTTTTCCGCATTAGAAAAATGTATAGGAATTCATAAAGCCTTGTAATAATTATTTATTTGTTTTATTTACCTCTTTCATGTGATGTATTGCATATAAACCGAAAACTCTAAACAACAACCGAATTTAAATTGTATAAGAATTGAAGTTGAGTTTATTAAAATGTAAACAATTTGATTTAATAAAATGAAAAATAGGCAGCATCATCCGGACTTGGAATCTCATGTTTGAAGGTACGGTCTAACCACCCGGTGGGAATATCGTACCCAAATTCCCAGTAGAGCTAAACTGGGTGGCGACTCTGTCTTAAAATACGGGATTTCAAGTCTCATATCTTTTAACACCTAAATTGGATCTAAATATCAACTTCAACATCATTTTCCACTATCATTATCATCACCCTAAAAAAAGGATTCTCCCTCTAGCAACGCCTCATGGCACTTATTTTTCACCATCCTCGCCTATGATACGGGTCGAGTTAAAAAAGGTTTGCCCACTTACATTAGCTTGGACCATAGAGCCAACCATCAAGTGACAAGTCAGTTAGCTCACCTTGGACCATAGAGTCAACCCCCGAGTGACCAAAAAGTCAACTCACCTTGGATAATAGAGTCAACCCATGAGTGACTAGCGAGGTAGCTCACCTTGGACCATAGAGTCAACCACTGAGTGACCAGCGAGTTTACTCACCTTAGATCATAGAGTCAACCCCTAAGTGACTAGCGAGTCAGCTCACCCTGGACCATAGAGTCAACGCCTAAGTACCCGATGAGTCAGCTCATCTTGGACCATAGAGTCAACCCCCTGAGTGACCAGTGAGTTAGCTCACCTTGAACTATAGAGTCAACCCCGAGTGACTAATGAGTCAGTTCACCTTGGACCTTAGAGTCAACCCCCAAGTGACCAGCGAGCCAGCTCACCTAGGACCATAGAGTTAACCCCCGAGTGACTAGCAAGTCAGCTTACCTTAGACCATAGAGTCAACCCCCGAGTGTCCAGCGAGTCGGCTCATGTTGGACTATAAAGTCAACCTCTAAGTGACTAGTGAGTCAGCTTGCCTTGGACCATAGAGTCATCCCCTGAGTGACTAGTGAGTATGCTCACCTTGGACCATAGAGTCAATCCACGAGTGACTGGTGAGTCAGCTCACCCCCGATCATCGAGTTAAACTAGATTCAGTTCCCAACCCTGATCTTTGAGCCACGTATCTGTGATGTTCCATGAATATTATAGGCTGACCTTGCTAATTTTTCCATAAATAGTTGGCGTACACCCAACCCTCTACTATCTGTATGTGTCCATTCATCCATTCATTCACCCATTCATGTCGACGAGCAAGTTAAGTAAGACTCAAAGCCACACCTGATACACTTACTAACACTTGATCTCTTGAATTTTTAAGTTTGAAGTGAGAGAGAAGGAGGTTAAGATGTATTATGGTTAGCCCAAAAGTTAGACCCCCACCACTAGTCAAATCTCTGGTCAGATTATACTCTAATCTAGAACCGAAAACCGCAATGCCAGACAATGATGTAGTTGGAAAGTCTCTCAGAAGGATTCTAGATGCTCTAGAATTTTGTGATGTTTGGGAAAGGCTGAGCACCTCTAATGCTCAGAAAGCCCAAGAACAAGAGGCAAAAATAGTGGAATTGAAGGCAAAGATGGAAGATATTGAGAAGTTGTCCCTGACGAAAGACAAGTCTGTTGCTCCCTCTATCAAGCAATTTCTCGCCAAAGGAATCAGAAGCCCTCTAACATAACTTTGTGATGCCCTACATAGCCCCATATACTAGCACTGGGCCCCCTCATATGCATATGGAGAGTTATCTTCAGATCATGACTAGCATGAACATCGCTCAGGTTCATATAGTCAATCTATTTCAAGCTAGTATGTGTGGACTGGCCTCTGAATGGTACATGAGTATGCCAACTAACATAAAATCTGACTGGAAGAACTATGTTTTGCATTTCTTGAGAACTATACTTTCAATCTGAAGGTCAAAACTACTCTGCAAGGTCTTGAAAGGGTCAAACAACGTCCGAATAAATCCTTTGAAGAATACTACTTGAGATGGATGGTTGTCCTCGTACTTATGACTGGGGCACCCAACTAATAAGCCATGATAGTAAAGCTTGTCGAAGGATCTAGCCAGACGTATCAAGATGACATGAAGATAAAAAGTTTTGACACCTTTAATGATGTGGTAGACTATTCTAAAAGACTAAAAAAGTACAAGGAGGAAGACCGAACAAACAAGCAAGAACAGCAGGCTTATACTAAACCTAGATATTGGGAAAAGGTGGGTCTTCCAAACAAGGAAACTCGGAGTCCTCAAAAGATCCATCTAAAGTTGTATTAGCCACTCAAATGTAGACTCATCAATCTATCTCCCCATGGGTGGAGTCATAGTTAAAAATATTTACCAAGCTGTGGAAGTTCGACAAGCTTTAGAGCATCAAACTGTTCATTCCACCTACTACAGTAGATAGGGAAAACTTTTGTGCCAATCACATGACCAAGGGGCATCAAACTAATGAATGCACTTGGCTACTAAAAGATTTACAGTAGATGATAGCCGATGGGAGGATGAAAGAGCTTGAGAAGAAATCGAGCACGCAAACTAATCCCCTGCCAAACTTTAAGGCCATAGTGAATGCCATCAATGCTCAGGTAGAGGCTGACGAGTACGGTATAGACATGATGGATAATTTCAGACATGAACCAGGATAGAGGCATAACATGATTTTCGATAACATGGACATCAACTACATGGTTGATCAATATGTCTTGAGAATGAGGAGGGAAGGGCTGGACTAGTATCGAGTACCACCATACCTCATATTTCGAGGTGATTTTGACCCAAATGAGCATGTAGAAGAATTCATCCAATTTATGCACGAACTATTGGTCTAGATTAAGGGTTTTAACATTAAAACAGGCACAACGGAAATTCAAAATTTAATATAGAGTTCAAGATCTCCTAAGCATGGCATGGTCGACAACATAAACTAGTCTATTATTATTTAGGTCATAAACACTTATAAAAGGACCTAATAATAATTAAACACATACTAGTTAAAGCGTGAATCCCAATGTTAAAAGAATGACCCCATCAGCTATGTGTACAGACTCCAAAGTAGAAGCCCTTTAAAAATAGTCCACGCGAGCACTACCGACTGAAACCTTCTAAAAATGGAATACCGATAAATGAGTGGAAGATAGCTAGGTCTTCCCAACTAATTTAGTCTAGAAGAAATTCCCTTAGTTTTCTATTCTAAGTAAATATGTCTTTCGACAGATTACTTTTAAGAATTAGAACAACTAAGAGAATAGAGAGAAAGCAAAAGGGATTCAAAAATCTGGAGTGAAAAATAATGAAAGGGAAGAGCTCTATTTATAGTGGTAGGAATAAATTAAAATGATAATTTAATCCAACCATCAACCAATAGAATTAATTAAATAATGGGAAAATGGTTAATTCCATAGAACCATAATAGAGTTTGAAATAAACTTAAATGGGAGCTTGCTTGGGGAGCAAGCTCTCCACTTAAACTCAAAAATTGCTAGCCAAAAGGATAGCAGTGGTGTGTTGGGCCTATGCAGGCACGCAGGCCTAAAGCCCACAATAGTATTGCCCTTACGGGCTATGCTGCATAGCGCCATGCGCTGGCCTATTAGGTCGCACACCTGCACAGTCCAATAGGCTGTGCATAGCGAGTTGTGCGCCTGCTAGGCCATACACCAGCGCAACCTAGGCAGTCCACTAAATCCCAAGGCCTCTTTTCTGCAGGCCTTGAGTAGTGTTGTTTATACACAACACTGATTCGGCCGCAAGCATATTTCTATCTCGAAAAATATGTCCAAAAATTTTTCTTATCGATCCACTTGCACCAATTCAAGCAATACCTAATATTCTTAACTATGTTGTTTGGTTCTTGTTTTTCCCTTATTATTTAATTCTTTCTCTCCCTATTATTTTACAACTTACTGGTCTAACCAATAATATTGGTCTAACCAATAATTTTTGGTATACTATTCCAACCAGTAAAAATTTGTCTAACCAATTAAAATGGTCTAACCATTTATTTCTCTTCTAGATTAGACATAGTTTAATAGTTCTTTACATAGCTCCGTCGTACCTCAAAGTGTGTGAGCTTATAGGATTCCATGATATCGAGCCGTCAAAGTTTGACCTAGCTCAAATTTCTTTTCAGGAATTTGACTGGCTCAGAGCTTCAGACCGTTGTGGACTTTGATGACTTTGATCGGTCATAGTGACTCTCTAGTAAAGGCATATGACCCCTCAATATTTAGAATGTCATGTGTATTTGACTTAATCCTAGTTCTACAATAGTTCACTATAATTCACTCCTTCTATCAACTGGTAAGGACCATCTAGTTTCTTGGACTCGATTTAAGTGTCAGTCAACTAGTAGCCTTAGAGGCTAACTTAGTAGTTTAGTCTTGCTACCAAAGTACACAAACTCAACCATATTAATGTGTTGACTAGGATTCCATCCTATCAACCCATACTTTGCAGAGGTTTAGGAGTGTGTCACTTCTAACAAGTGGCCATGGTATAACTCCATTATATTGCTATAATGGAGTGATAGATTCCATCTTGACTACTCAGCTTACCAACGGACAGACATCAACTATACTAGTAATCATCTATATTACCCAGTCTATAGAGTGTTTAGGTATGACCTAAAGTATAGTGAAATCTAAACAAGGTAACTAGCATCTCAGGTCTAAGGATATTTGTGTTGTTATTGCAATGAGATAATTAAAACACCAACATATAATATAAATTACCGAGTGTTATCTTATAGCGATCTCCAATGTATTTCCCTGAATACATTCATGTGTTAACCCAAGGTACTGCCCTCTAGCACTAGAGATATGCTACTCTAAATCAAATTTAATAGGTATGATGGCACATGCTAGTCTATCATAAATGTCGAGTCTTGATGATACTATGACTAGGGATATTTAGATAAATCATATTTGCATACAAACCAGTTCTCACCAACATATTCCCACTATGCCCTTGCAACACGTGCTATGATTTTGTCAAGGACTTTTGCCAACACATCAATAAATATATTATTAACTAGTTATAATATATTTTCGAAGTCATCGATGTAACAAAAGAAATGCCTTTATATTTATTCGTACAAATTTAACTAACTAAGATATAGCGCCCTAATTGCACTAGGGCATACACCATATCCAACAATCTCCCACTTGAACTAGTGCTAATTAGCCATGTGCATTTATGCCATAACTACTAATAAGCTGGTCATGCTTAATATGAGTTAACGGCTTTATCAAACCCTTTGCCAAATTTTGATATGTGGGAATGTATTCCATTATTATATCCTTATTCCTTATCATATCTTTTATGATATTTTCCTTGTACATGTTTGTTTCTCTGATAAAACCGTGGTTCTTATGCTTAGCAACGGACCCAATGATCTCCAATGTCGTTATTATTGGATCTTTACTATTAGACACCACATCGAGATCACCAATAAATCGCATTATCCAGACAACTTGTTTTATTGCTTCTAAAGCAATAACGTACTCATATTCAATGGTTGAATCAGCAGTCATATCCTGTTTAGAACTCTTCTAGACAACTGCTACTTCATTTAACATAAATAAGCAACCTGACTGTGACTTGTAGTCATCTTTGTCGGATTGAAAAATTTGCACCAGTGAAACCCTTTACTGAGAGATCACCTTCTCCATATACCAAGAACATTTCCTTAGTCCTTCTTAAGTACTTAGGGATTTTCTTAACGGCCATCTAGTGCTTCTCACCTGAGTCAGATTGGAATCTGCTCGTGATACTCAACATGTGAGAGACATCTGGCCGTGTACATACCATAGCATACATGATAGATCCAACATAGGGTATTCTATTTATGCTCAATCTCTACTCTTGTATCCCAAGACACTCAAATTTTGAAAAGTTAATTCCATGAGACATTGGAAGATAGCTCTTTCTTGATTGCTCAAGGTTGACCTAGTCAATACCTGATTTATGTAAGTATCTTATGAAAGACCTAACAGCCTCTTAGATCTATCTCTATAGATCTTTATACCCAGTATAAATGCTACTTTTTCAAGGTCCTATGTGGAGAACTTTCTTAAAAAAATGATTTAACTTTTTGAAGAAGAGAAGTGTCATTTCCTATCATTAGTATGTCATCAACATACTATACAAGGAAAATGACTGCACTCCCACTAACCTTCTTGTATACGCAAGGCTCATAAGCATTTGATATAAAATCTAACTCTTTGATCGTATCATCAAACCTTATATTCCAACTCCTGAATGCTTACTTAAGTCCATAAATGGATCTTTGCAGATTGCATACCTTCGAGCCATTCTGAGATGTACCCTTAAGTTATACCATATGTACATCTCAATCCAAGTTTCCTTTGAGGAAAATGGTCTTTACTTCCATCTGTCAGATCTCATAATCATAATGAACAGCATTGGCCAGGAGTATCCTAATGGATTTAAGCATGGCTGCTAGTGAGAAGGTTTTATCATAGTCTATACCATCTCGTCGACTATTACCTTTTACAACTAACGTTGCCTTATAAGTAATTACATTACCATCCATGTCAGCTTTCTTTCTTGAAAGCCCATTTACAACCTATGTGTCTAACGTCATCTAGAGCATTTACCAATTCCCATATTTGGTTTTCATACATGGAATCCATTTCTAATTTCATGGCTTTTAACCATTTATCAGAGTTTGAGCTCTCCATTGCTTCCTTGTAGGTCCTAGGTTCATCATCCTTCATTAGAAAGATTTGTTTATCATCTGTGATGAAAAACTTGTATCTTTCAAGATCATTGGGAACCCTACCAGATCTATGCAATGGTAGTTATTTAACAGGTTGTTCCTCGATCACACTTTCTTGTGTATCAAGCGTAGGAATCATCAGTTGATCGTCTTGTTCGCCTACCTGAACTCCAAGTTCAAGGTTGCTCCCACTAACTTTTGCAAGCATGTGTTCCTTCCCAAGGAATAGAGCGGTCCTAGAAACAAATACCTTTTGTTCCCCAGGATCATAAAAGGTATATCATATTGTCTCTTTAGGATAACCGATGAACAAGCACTTGTCAGATCTAGCTCCAAGCTTATCTGACATTGTCCTTTTAACATAGGCAGGACAATCCCATACTCTCAGGTAAGAAAGAGTGGGTTTCTTACCATATCACCTTTTGTATAGTGTAGTATAAACTGATTTTGAGGGCACACTGTTTACAATTATGAGCACGGGATTTTATAGTCCCTCTCTCGAGATAATGATGATGTATACCTGATTTTATTTCTCATGATAAAATTCGTTTTTAGAATTTTTATTCCCGATATAAAATTCTCTATGGATTTTATTTTCAGAAAAATTCAGTTCGACGTGTCCGATAACGCGTCTGGTGGTAGCTCAGACCGATGATTTGCACCTAAAAAATAATTTAGTCTAAAATACCCATAAAAAGTCAAATAAACCCCTAATAATTCAAGTCTTCCCGCTGGAATTGCTTTTAGCCGAATTTTCTAGCCTTTTCCCCTACTTGGGCC
The DNA here is from genome assembly GCA_947683365.1 of Euphorbia pulcherrima. Lineage (NCBI taxonomy): Eukaryota > Viridiplantae > Streptophyta > Magnoliopsida > Malpighiales > Euphorbiaceae > Euphorbia > Euphorbia pulcherrima. The sequence continues at coordinate 6,574,680 of CANTUS010000008.1, forward strand.
TGATTCATGATTGATTTTCAGACTTGTCACGAGAGCGAGGCTGTAGGCGGCCTCATCGATACCGCTGGCGGTATCATCCATACCGCTGGTGGCATGAATTTCTACTATAGAATATCTGTGTGACTTTTTACCCGATATCCATCGGATAATTGATCAAAGTCAATTTCCACTGGATTTTAGCCTATATAAGGAGGCATTTACAGTTGATGAAAAGGTTGAACACTTCCACCACTCAAAATCTTATAGTGATTTTGAGCATTTAGCTAGTTCTAGTGGGATAAAGTTTAGATAAGGTAAGAAAAGAGGATTCAATCCATCTTTTATTAGTTTTTCACTACTGAACTCTTTGATTATTAGGTGAAATTTAAGTTTAGAAATCACTAAAGTAGGATTTAGAGACCTAAATCCCCTTTTACTTCCCAAATCATCATTTGAGCCCCCTAGAGGTGTCATTTGAATCACAAATAGGTGGATTCACGGCCCTGAGGTATAAATTCTAAGTCTCATAGCTCTTTGGCTTTCATTTTACTAGTTTGTTGTGTTTATTTGCTGCTTTGTGCTTAGTTTTGGGTTTTTGGTCGCTTTTTGACCAAAAATAGCTACTACAAGAAACTGAAGATGCTGGAGGCACTTAAAGCCGTCGGCGGTATCAACCATGTTGCCAGCGGCATCATTGATACCGCTAGTCTCCTCATTTACCCCCAATGGCTCTATTTTCTTATTGTACCCTTTCTTTATGCTATCTGGAATGTCATATAGCCTGCTTGTGTAAATGAGATCGCCAACGGCATCAGTGATGCCACCTGCATTGATGCCTCCCGCAGCTTCATTCATACCGCTGGCGGTGGAGTTCTGGACGGCATTTTTATTTTCATTTTATTTCTGACCTAGTTTAATTTCCAAAGCTAGGATGTACAGTGCAATGGCGGGAGTCTAACTCCCCAAAAAGGTCCAAACCCTATAGTATGTGCCTTTTTCACTAATAATTTGTTTAAAATAATGACCGTATCCAAAATGGACTTTTCCCTAAAATTCATTCGAAAAATGAATTTTTCAAAGGGAACTTATATTCTAAAATCAAAAATTTTTAACCTGACCTTGTAGCTCGACCCCAGACGAGGGCGCTGCCCCGGAACCATATAAGGGGCTACCGCCCCTAGACCCATCGGGGGTGCTTCCCCTCGACCGCGCTAGGGGCGCTACCCCTTGGACCTACAAGGGGCTGCCGCCCGTCAGACCCTGCTGCCAAGGGCATCGCTATATGAGATATAGCTCGTACAACGTGTCGTATTTGGGAGATGTGTAATTGAACACTATCTTCTACATATAAACCACTGAAGAAGCAGTCAAGCAAATCAAGAAAGCGCTTTTCAAACACCGGGATTCCCATAAATCAAACTCTCGTGGTATCACCAATTGAAATCAAAATGAAGCCCTTGTACGATCAAGAAAGTACTCAAGGTAATCAAGATCATGAGCATAGATAAAAGTGAATCGACCTAATCAATAAGTGTTATCAGATCTAAACCAAAAGAAATAAATCAGAAGAGTGGCACAACAAAAAAAATATAATAAATCACCCACCTTTTGGTCTTCAACCAATCGAGCAAAAATTAGGGTGACACCCAACAATTGGTATTCTGCAAACCAGCCAGGTAAAAATTAGGGTATCTCTTTAGAAAATCGCCCACTGAACTGAAAACCCAAAAAGGGTAGTTCAGGAAAAAATTGGGGCATGAGAGAAAAACAGTAAGATGTTAACTTGAAAATCTGCAAAGATTAATAGAAATGGTTACCAAAATCTTTTACTCCGGTTAAATTCATCTAATGAAATTATCTTTCGTACTGAAATCTTTATGCTTGTGATAGTATGAATTCCTCGCAGCCAAATGGTGGAAACATCGCAAGTAAACTTAATGAAGGGTACTCAGAGATCATCCATAATAAGTGCACAAGAATTCAATATCAAAAAGACAAATAAATCCGGATAGGCTGAAAACATCCAAGTCTATGCAAAAGTTGGAAATAAGTCTGCTGGATTGAAAACCTGAAAAGGGCGGTCCAGGCAAAAATAAAGATAAAAAAATAAAAAGAAAAAAAGAAAAAAGGCAAAAAAGAAAAGAAAAAAGAAAAAAAGAGAGAAGATAGGCTGAAAATCCGAAAAGGACGGTCTATGCAATAAACATGTCTGTTGGATTGAAAACCTAAAAGGGCGGTCAAAGCAAAAGTTAAGACAAGTTTTGATAGATTCAAAACCCCTAGGGGCAGTCCAAGAAAAATTTAGAACCAAAATAAAAATAATCGAGAACAGCAAGGGTACGCCATTATTGGGAGAAGTACAAACGTCGTCCACCCTCTTCACAAAAAGATTGAGCCACAAACTGGACTCAAACTTGGGTGTAAGCCCTCTGTCGTAACCGTCCTTAAGGAACTTCACTCCTATCATACAAGCCTACCGGGTCACTATAGAGGCATCATTTGCTCATCCAATGTGATTCAACGGAATACCGCATAATCATGCATCTTTAATACATACATTTCATGCATGCACTCTTGCATCTCTATTTCCTAGAATATCCAAAGGAAAACTATCAAGGCATGAAAGCTAGGGGCAAGATCCCGAACTCATCGATCAAGCTACACCAACCAATTATCCAACATCCACCGATCAACAAGGGGCATTTGGAAGGGGCATAGTTTCCTACAACTGCTTAGAGTCATCTATCGATAAAAAATAAACCTCAAGGGGCTCACTTAAGATGGTTTAAACGACCCATCAAACTTCCACAACGAATCCTCCAGATTCTCCTAAAAAATCCTAACTCAATTTGCTATTTCTACTTCTGTTTTTACTAATGATCGAAGGGGCCAAAACATTTTTGTTTCATAAAATCGATTAAGCAGTAAAAACATCGCTTATACTTCAACTAACTCTTTTTACTGATTCTTAATACAAGGGCACCCGGTGCAATTTACAAAAGCACTTGCTACAAATTAAAAGAGCACTTGATATAAAACTGGGGGGACCCCATGCAGAAAACCCGAGTCATCTGGTAATCCTAATACTTGAATAAAAACCACCGATCATCGAAGGGCACTTGATGTAGCAATTCCGTGTTTGATGCAAGAATTCTTGAGGCAGCAATCAAATGGAAAGGCACTTGATATCACCGATCACAAAAGGGCGCTTGATGTAGCAATTCTGCGCTTGATGCAAGAATTCCTGAGGCAAAGAACTAGTAGGCGGCACTTGCTACATAATGGAGAGCATTTATCGCAAAATGGAAGGGACTTGATACCAAAGATCACCAAGGGGCATTTGATGTAGCAATTTCACGACTGATGTGAGACCTCCTGAGGCAACGGTCGAACAAATGGCACTTGCTGCACAACAATTCTGCACTTGGTGATAGAGATTACCGGGGGCACCCCATGCACAAAACATGAACCTAAAAGACCAAGCCCGCTCTCGGAAAACCTCAAAGCCTAAGCCCGACCAAGGGACAAACCGAACATCAATCAAAGGTTCCAATACGGTCTTTGCATGTGTTATCCTTTGGGTTCAATCGCCGTCATCATCCCTTGGACCTAGCACACCAACCGTCAGGTACAATTTCTAAACCCTTGCCCTTTTTATACGATCATACTAACATGTGGTAGTAGTGATGCCCCGAGGGACAACTTGTGAGCATAGGACTTTACAGTCCCTCTCACGAGACAATGATGATGTATACCCGATTTTATTCTTAATGATAAAAAATTCTTTTTTGGAATTTTTATTACCGATATAAAATTCTCTGCGAATTTTATTTTTGGAAAAATTTAGTTCAACTTGTCTGGTAACGTGTCCGGTGGTAGCTCGGACCAATAATTTGCACCGAAAAAATAATTTCGTCTAAAATATCCAAAAAAAGCCAAATAAACCCCTAATAATTTAGGTCCTCCCGCTGGAATTGCTTTTGGTCGAGTTTTCTTGCTTTTTCCCCGATTTTGAACTTGATTCATGCTTGCTTTTCAAACTTGTCAGGAGAGCAAGGCCGCGGGCAGCCTCATCCATACCGTCGGTGGTATCATCCATGCCGCCGCTAGCATGAATTTCTGTTGTAGAATAGTTGTGTGCCTTTTTGCTCGATATCCGTTGGATAATTGATCAAAGTGAATTTCCATCGGATTTTATCCTATATAAGGAGGCATTTGCAGCAGATGAAAGGGTTCAACACTTCAACCACTCAAGATCTTATAGAGATTTTGAGCATTTAGCTAGTTCTAGTGGGATAAAGTTTAGAAAAGGTAAGAAAAGAGGATTCAATCCATCTTTTTTGTTGTTTTTCTCTACTGAACTCTTTGATACTTAGGTGAAATTTAAGTTTAGAAATCACTAAAGTATGATTTAGAGACCTAAATCACCCTTTTACTTCCCAAATATTCATTTGAGTTCCCCAGAGGTGTCATTTTGATCATGAAGTGGTGGATTCCCGACCCCGAGGTAAAAATTCTGAGTCTCATAGCTCTTTGGCTTTCATTTTACTAGATTGTTGTGTTTATTTGTTGTTTTATGCTTAGTTTTGGGTTTTTGGTTGCTTTTTCGGCTAAAAACAGCTGTTATAAGAAACTGAAGGCATCAGAGGCACTTGAACCCCAATCTGGGGCTCTATCCCCGGACACAGTCTAGGGCGCTGCCCTAGAACCCCGTGAGGGGCTACTGCCCCTCGACCCTATCGGGGGCACTTCCCCTCAACCCCGCTAGGGGCACTGCCCTTTAGACCCTTTGAGGGGCTGCAGCCTCTAGGACCCCATAGCTGGGGGTGCCGCTATGTGTGATATTGCTCGTACATCGTGTCATATCTATGCTAACCTTTTTCGTGTAGGTAGATTTAGGTTAGATGTATGTTATGCCTTTAGGTATTTTATTTATTTTATAGACAAATGTATAGGATTTTGGAAGCCTTGTAATTATCCTTTTAATTTTCGCATTTATTTGTTGGATGACTATAATAATTTATTTATTTACCACTTTGAATGCATGATAACGTGATAATGATATATAAACCGAAAACACAATAAATAGGGTGGATTTAAATTGATTAAGAAAGAATGAAATCTTTTAACTTGGCCAATGTAAAATAGATAACATCATCCGAACTCAGAATCTCTACTTAAGGTATGGTATACCACCCGGTGGGAAAATCGTAACAAAATTTCCCGGTTGAGCTGAACTGGGTGGCGACTCTATTTTATGTACGAGATTTCGATCTCATATCTTTTGGACATAAAAATATGTTAAACCATTTTCACAGTCAGCATCACAACATCATTTTCAGGATACTGGTCCACCGGCCCGGCTTCATGGCCCGTCCAAAATGTCGTCCGCTCATAATCATATAAATTGTAATCTCAAGTGCATATCTCCAAAAGGATTTCTTGAGACTTTCTTGGCTCATTATGGATCAAACCATGTTTAACAAAGTTCAATTCCTCATCTCAGACACATCATTGTGCTGAGGAGTATAAGGAGGGGTCCACTAGGATAATATTCTATTATCCTTTAGATAATCTTGAAACTCTTGGCTTAAATATTTTCCACCTCGGTCTGACTGTAGTGCCTTAATTTTATTTCCAAGTTGTTTCTTAACTTCATTCCTCTAGTCTTTGAACTTTTCAAAACTATCTGATTTCTGCCTTATAAGGTACAAATACCCATATCGTGAGTAATCATCGATAAATTGATGAAGTAAACAAATCATCCACATGTTTAGACATTCATTGGACCACATACATCTGAGTGTACTATTTTCAATGTACTCATGGGATGTTCCCCTTTTCCTTCAAAGGGCCTCTTTGTCATTCTAACTTTTAAACAAGGTTCGCAAGCCTCATAAGACTCACAGTCTATTAGGCCCAAGTTATCACCTTTGTGTAACTTAGTTAAGCGGGTTTCATTTCTATGGCCTAAACGACAATGCCATAAGTAAGATGACTTGTCTTTATCTAATTTCTCTTAGCATGGTTAATGTGAAGTGTTGATGATGTGTAGGTCTCCCTTAGCGCCTGTGTGAGAGGCGGGCCCACTGATGGTTGGTTGGATTTAGGCATGACAAAACATTCTTAGTTAAAGTTTGCACAATAAGCCAATTTTAAAGAATAAAAGAATCAAAACCCAAATCTCAATACAAATGATAGAGTCGCCACCCAAGTTGTCTGCTTGGGAAAGAGTTTTGGTACTGTTCCCTTTGGGTGGGAGACTCATACATGTTGGATCAGAGACTCTGGTATCGGATGAGTCACTTATTTCTCATTTAGTTGATTCAAAATTACATTCACCGCATAAAACCGTTTTTGTTTTCAACGTTTGGGGAATTATCACATAAATCCTATTTTTCTACACTCTTTCACACTTGTTACATGCATTTACATATTACAATAAAGCACAAGCAATAAATAAGGGAATAAAAATTACAACCGGGGGAAAAATGGAAGAATTGCAAGAGAACCTATACATTTGTTCTAAGTTATGAAACAAAATAAAAATAAATTCCCCTACATCCATATAGATTAGCACAGCTTATAGCACATCATGAGTCAGCATTTTACTAGGAAAATGTGATTATGTTAGTGTGGCGATTTTGCGATCGATAGTGCTAGGGCGGCTTCTAGGATTGGAGAGAAATAATTGGCCTTCAACGTATTTTGTTATAAAAACACATTTTAACTTTTGTGGGCTGATGTACCAGATTATTAATGAAAGTGATCGCATGGCAAATGGTGAGTTGGATTGATTTTTAACTAGTTAAAATGAGTTCTAGAGTCTGCCTGGGGCTGGTACCTGTACGGGTGGGTGGGACCCGTATGGCTACCAGGGGGGATTGGTACGTGTATGGTGTACCCATACGGGTAATGTCTGGTCCAGGAAGAAACTTTGTTTAGTTCAATTTATAGATTAACAAATTAATGGATTGGTGGTAGAAAAATAGAATAAAAAGGGATTTCCCTCCATATGAGTATGGCTTACCGATCTAATATATTGATGATATAAGGTGCCAACAAGGTTCATATGGGTTAGGACCAGACCCAAAATAAGAAATAGAAAGAGCAGATATAATAGAAGGGGTAGAAAGTAACAACAATAATAAAACTAAAATGTGAGTCTCTTTTAAACTCAGGAGCATTACCTTTGTGGCATGAATCCACTTTGAGGTGATCCCTTTACTGTTAAGAGAGTCCGGCCAAAGTAGATGGTGAAATAGGACTATTTAGGTGAGTATTTGTGTGGACCTATTCTCCCTAAATCCTAATACATGAAATTAGGAATGAATAAAATGTGGACAAAACCTCAAAGAATGGGTTTTCTCCCTATTTTATACCTCCTATACCCCCACTGTACCTTTTCTATACCTATAGAAATTGCTAGAAATTTTACTATAATTTTTCTATAGTTTTCTTCTAATATGAATGCGTGTTATGAAATGAAGGGAAAAGGCCCTATTTATAGGGTTAAAGTCAGGTCTGAATGCAATAAAGCGCATTCAAGACCTGCTTATTCCCGAAAAGAGTAAGATATTACTTCTAAAAGAGGCTGATTAGGCAATCAAAGGACCCTTATGGATGGGGCCCCACCCGTACGGGTACTAGGGGACCCGTATGGGTCCTCTCCATATGTATGGAAGGTAATCCCTATATGGGTTTGTCAGTGGATCCTTATCACTAGGCAGAACCCGTACAGGTACCTAAGGGCAGACTAGGTCTCCAAACTTTGACCAAACTCAACTCGGTAATAGCAAGAACACCTCTGAGGGACAACACCTGAAAGACATTGCATCATATAGCTCTCTTCATAGTTTCGTGAGAAGGATTGTTAAAATCCATTGCTCACAGTTAATATTGAGAATAAGCTTTTGTAATCACAAAATATTTTTTCATTACACTCCTATCTAGAATATTTTTCATAATCTTTCATAACATCTATTATCAAATTTGAATTAATTCCATCTACTGTGAAGTAGGAAATAATAATTATAGAAGTATAACAATAATTTTGTCCTTATTACAAAATAGCCGAATGGAGATTTTAAGTTCCTACATCATTAGCAGCTACCATGCTCTAATGATATCCTGTAGGTACAAGTCTCTTTTCCTAATCCCCTACTTCTCTTCAATTCCTATACCTTTGTATAGATATGTGATTCACAAACTTGATATCCCATATCTGTGTTGAATCCCCAAGAGATGTAGTACATTCTCAATTATAACACCTTGAAGTGGAAGTTTCCAAAACCTTCTCTTCTCATGCTATGAGACAAAAGCTGTCAATCTCATATTTAAATGAAGATTGTATTTCTAATATCCCATATTGAAACAATTACTTTGTTTCCAAAACAAACCCCTTAATATCTTTTCGTTTTCTCTTAACTTCGCTCTTTCTGCTTCTTTACTGGACAACCCGTGTCCCCTTACATCCTTAGAATACCCTTGAATCATTTTTCCTATCCTGGAAAAATCCTTTCTAATATGTAAAGGCATAGACTTCTAAGTCCACGATTTCATGACGCTTCCAATCCTTAAGGTAACATAGATCCTAACATCTAATTTCATGTTTATCCTTGTTTCCTTCAAGCTACTTATATAAGGTAACATGGATCTTAATAACCTCCAAGCTATTTATATCCTTGTTTCCTTCACTTAATTTCCACATTTCTATTTGAGGTAGAAATACTTGCATCTTGTTATTTAGTATTGGGCTCAAGTAGTATATGGGCCAAGCCCTAGGCTTTGAGGACTATCCTTACAATTCTAAACAAAACCTTTAAAGCTATAGCCAATCAAATGCAATTATCAATACATGCGAAATTAATGTAAGTAGTAAAGATTCAAACAGAGATATAATAAATAGACTGAATTCTTAGACTTAGTTTTGTACATGCATTTAATTTTTAAGGTCTTTAAATTAAATACATTTTCCTACAATTTTAATAAGATTTATTTGAAAACATAATAGCCCCTTCTATTATCTTTCGGGAAACATGGTCTAACCATTCTCATTAGTAGGTAGAATCTATAACTCATTTAAGCTAACCCCCGCTATCACGAGTCAAGCTAACTTAAACATCTATAGGACGATCTAGTCCATCTGCATCTAATACAATTGCTAATCCATTTGAGTTCCAACCAATATATTTGCATAACCAACTATATGACTCCTCAAATGATGCCTCCAACTCGACGTTAGCTCTGATATTAAGGACAACTAACCCAATCTGGGTAAGAATTAACCCTAATTTGAATCTTGTGAATAGACAACGTTAAAGAATAAGGCATGCTGTGCGTGAGTAATTCATTCAATGAAAAGGCCCATAATCACACTTCGATTTTTAGGAAAGTTAATTTCGTCTTAATAATTTAATAGGGATTTATTGGTGCAACAGGTCTCGCCTAATCTAGGACTTATACATGGAGATGATCATGAAACTATAACTAATTTCCGGCTATAAGGAATTAGTAGGTCCAACCTAGGGGTTATGCTCAGCTATTCCATCATGCCAAGACTCCCTATAGCATGCAAAACAAACAAGGGTGTTCAATGTTCAAGTTCTTGCACCTATGTCTATAAGTTTTAATTTAATAATTTAAACTTTCATTGTAAAACCATATATGAATCGAATTCATTATACTAGAAATCAACTAATTCATACTAGTCCCTTTAGTACTTAGAATATAAAACCGATGCAACTTCTAACGTATGAGAGGCCCCCTTGAAGTAAATGAGCAGCTAAGTCCAATCCTTGCCAGAGTAAACACGGGCCCTTCTAACTCACTTAACCATAGACTATTTAAAATTAAAGATTTCATGCTTTTCTGATTTAAGAATTATTCTACATAATTCAAAAATTAAAGCATTTACAATCTGAAGTAAAACTTTGTTAATTCTTAGATAATTACCCTGACTAAGTTTAAGCAACACTTAATCTAGTTGTCACAACATTTTTTATTGCAAGAAATAAATTCCTAGGCATGGCATAGCATACTCGAAAATATTTCATAGAAAATTAGACCTAGTATATTTCTAGTCAATCATACAATCGTATTAGGCAGGCTCATGACACCACTGTTGATCTAGATTAAGGGTTTTAACATGTAAAACAAATGCATCGGAAATTCAAAATTTAATCTAGAGTCTAAGATCTCCTAAGCATGACATGATCGACAATATAAACTAGTCTATCATTATTTAGGTCATAAACACTTATAAAAGGACCTACTAATAATTTAACCACGTACTAGTTGAAGCGTGAATCCCAATATCGGCAGTATAACCCCATCAGCTGCGTGCACAGACTCCAAAGTAGAGGCCCTCTATAAATAGTCCACATGAGCACTACCGACAAGACCTTCTAGAAAGGGAGTACCAATAAATAAGTGGAAGATAGCTAGGTCTTCCCTACTAATTTATTCTGAAAGAAATTCCCTTTGTTTTCTATTCTAAGGAAATATGTCTTTCGACGGATCACTTTTAGGAACTAGAACAACTAAGAAAATAGAGAGAAAGCAAGAGGGATTCAAAAATCTAGAGTGTAAAATAATGAAAGGGAAGAGCTCTATTTATAGTGGAAGAAATAAATTAACAGGACAATTTAATCCAACCATCAACCAATAGAATTTAATTAAATAAAGGGCAAAAAGGCTAATTTAAAAGAACCATAATAGAGTTCGAAACAAACTCGAATGGGAGCTTGCTCGGGGAGCAAGCTCCCCACTCAAACTCAAACACTGCTAGAAAAAAGGCCAGCAGTGGTGTGCTAGGCCTGCACAGGTGTGCAAGCCCAAAGCCCACAACAGCACATCCCTTCGGGCTGTGCTATGCAGCACCATGTGCTGGCCTATTGGGTCGCGCACCTGTGCAGCCCAATGGGCTGCAAATGGCACCCTGTGCACCTACTGGGCCATGCACCAATACGGCCCAGTAGGCTGCACATTGGGCGGCCTATGCTAGGCTGCACACCAGCGTAGCCCAATAGGCCGCTCACCAACACAACCTAACCGGCCACACTGTGCGTAGTATGTTTCCCTTGGTAGCCCACCAAATCCCAAGGCCTCTTTTCTACAGGCCTTGAGTAGTGTTGTTTACACTCAATGCTGCTTCGGCCCTCACGTAGATTTTAGTCTCAAAAAATATGTCCAACAATTTTCCTTACCGATCCACTTGCACTAATTTAAGCAACACCTAGCATTCTTAGCTATGCTGTTTGGTTCTTGTTTTTCTCTTATTATTTAATTCTCCCTCTCTCTCCCTATTATTTTACAACTTACTGGTCTAACAAGTAATATTGGTCTAACCAATAATTTCTGGTATACTGGTCCAACCAGCAAAAATGGGTCTAACCAATTAAAATGGTCTAATCATTTATTTCTCTTCTACATTAGACCTAGTCTAACATTTCTTTACATAGCTCGATCGTAAATCAAACTATGTGACCTTATAGGATCCCGTAATATCGAGCCGTCAAAGTTTGACCTAGCTTGACTGGCTCAAAGATCCAGACTGTTGTAGACTTTGATGACTTTGATCAGTCATAGTGGCTCTCCACCAAAGGCATATGACCCCTCAATATTCGAAACGCCACGTGCATGTGACTTAATCCCGATTTTGTAATAGTTCAACACAATTCACTCCTTCTATCAACTATTAAGTACCATCTAGTTTGTTGGACTCGATTTAAGTGTCAGCCCACTAGTAGCCTTAGAGGCTACCCCAATAGTTGAGTCTTGCCACCAAAGTACACAACTCAACCATATTAATGTATTGACTAGGATTCCATCCTATCAACCCATACTCTACAGAGGTTTACGACTGCGTCACTTCTAACAAGTGGCCAAGGTACAACTCTCTTATATTGCTATAATGGAGTGATAGATTCCATCTTCACTACTCAGCTTACCAACGGACAGAAATCAAATATACCCGTAATCATCTGTATTACCCAGTCTATATAGTGTTTAGGTATGACCCAAAGTATAGCAACATCTGAACAAGGTAACTAGTATCTCAGGTCTAAGGATATTCGTATTGCTATTGTAATAAGATGATTAAAACACCAACACATAATATATATTATCTAGTGTTGTCTCATAGCGATCTCCAATGTATTTCCCTAAATACATTCATGTGTTAACCCAAGGTACCACCCTCTTGCACTAGAGATATGCTACTCTGAATCAAATTCAAGAGGTATGATGACACATGCTAGTCTGTCCATATCATCATTATCCAGTCTTGATGATACTATGACTAGGGATATTTAGACAAATTATAATTACACGCAAATCAGTTCTCACCAACATAGTCCCACTATGCCCTTGCAATACGTGCTATGATTTTGTCAAGGAATTTTGTAAACACATCAATGAATATATTCTTAACCAATTATAATATATTTTTGCAGTCATCGATATAACAAAAGAAATGCCTTTATATTTGTTCGTACAAATTTAAATAACTAAGATATATTGTCCTAATTGCACTAGGGTATACACCATATCTAACACGAATAAGGTATTGCTATGATGGGTTTTGCACCCCAATTCCCCCGTTTCTCTGAAGGTCCAGCTATGGACTGGTACAATACAATACCACTGAAGGGATGTTCAAACTGGTACTATATAGAGAGATCTTTCCTCCACTACTTCATGGCTTCTCAGCCGTACCCGGATGTGCTTTAGTGGTGGTTGGCGCCTTAAGTAGATAACCATAATGATGGTTGGTAGGACGTTCCTCCTCCACAGACCCCATGTAGACTCCCCCAGATTACATGAGTCCCAACTATATTGAGGAAAATCTATTCAAATTGGGAAGTTCTTCTGGGATGACACGACTAGGAAATCAAGAGCTATATGGTCCTAAATAAGCCTATAGTAGTCACAGGGACTAGCAAAGGTATCTTGGCATTAACCTAGATGAGGTGGCACAAGACCCATTCGTTGAACTCTGTGCAGATGTAGCATCATAAATGAACCATAGAGACCAAGTGAACATCGAGCTGTGCGACCCATTTGAAGGGTTTTGCGTGAATGTTATATCATATGGTGCCCGTGTAGAGGAGACATTCACTAGTATGCAAGGCATGATCTTTGACCTTAGCAAAGCTATCACGGGCGTTGAGGCCAGAATAAATGCATCAGGAAATGCAATAGGGGACAATCCCAAGGAAGACCCTAAGGAAGATCCCAAGGAAGATCCCAAGGAAGATCCTGAGAAAGATCCCGAGGAAGATCCTAAAGAAGATCCTGAGGAAGACCATATGGAAGATCTGGAGGAGCATTTTGATAATGACATGCCAATTCAACTCCTGCCAAATTGGGTCTTTGAACCATAACCTTTCGATGATTTAGATGAAGTAGAATAATTCGAGGACTCCAATGAATTAGATCATAAAGATTAAAGCGAAGTGGATAATCTAGGGTACGAACCTGAAATCTTTTCAGATGACAAGCTAAACCACTTACTAAGGGATTTTAAATATGAGGCTCCTTAACCTAATGGCATGATAATCGACTATGATGGTGTTGAGAGTTATGCCTCATCCTTAGAGCACGAGTCCCCATGCCCCTTATAGTCTATGGCAAGTGATGATTCAAGAGACTTTACAGACTTCAACTCAGGTAGTGAGCACTTCATGAATATGATCTGAGATGAGGGGCAAGAAACTTCTCGGGTGTACATCATGGAGATAATCCATGTAGAAAATGAATTATCTTGAGCCAATTATTAAATCCAAAGTCCTGACTTAAGGGAAGTTTATCCCATATTCTAAAATGGAAACACAAGGACGTGCCCTCACATCCGTGAGTTTTTGTAGATGATGATTGATGGATACATTCACTACGCCCATTGGCCCGAGAGGTTCCACCTAACCCTTCCAGAGAAAGTATTCATGGTATGAGGGGTTGACAATCTACCAAAAGTCATTCTAGAATACTTTTACTAGAAAATTCATTGATTACTTTACATAGGTAGACCCACTAGAGGGTACAACTCCCAAGCTGGATAAACATGGAAACCTGCTTTTATGTTGGGAATGGAAGGCGACTAGTGCAGCCAGCCCGACATTAATAAAATCCACCAAGGAATATCCTTGGTACATGAATAAGCACTCTGATGATCTAGAAGAGTCGATCGCATATGACAATGGTCAGGATCCAACTGATGGAGCTTTCTCATCCATTCACATGATCGGGCAAGAATCCAATCCCATTCTATGCTAAATCCTATAGGATAACCCTACGATTCTAGAAAGAGAGCCTAAAAAGGATCTCTTTATACAATGGCCCTTCGCCACCAAAGCACCATCCTCCGTAGACAAGCCAATTGACTTGAGAGAAATACCACTTGATGAAGATTTCGACAAGTTCGAAGTCTTTGAAACAACAAGCTCACCTACCTAGGTTGTCAGTCATGTCACTAGAGGAGGGAAAATGACTCGGTTAGTAGCCCCTATTGTGCCAAGAATGGAGCCTGCCATACCCCCTACTGTTGTCAAGTCCTTGGAATAGATAGAAAGTTCAATTGTGGAATAGTTAAAGGCCACCACTACTAAGATGAGCATTTGGGACCTTCTCCTTAGTTCTCAAGACCATAGGCTGGCCATCATAAAAAAAGTTGATGGAAATCAAAACATCTCCCCTAGCATCACCAGAGAAAGTTTGTGTGCTACCCAACACTGAGATTAGCACTGTTATCCCCGATATTATTTTATGAAGCTTAGATTTACCTGATGAGGGCACTAACCTTAACAAGGCTATGTACTTGAAGGTGAGGGTTTTTGGGCGCATTATGCCATGTATATTGGTTGATGATAGCTCATCATTAAATGTGCGTCCTAAGGATTTTCTACCAATCCTAGGGCTAATCGAGAGGGACTTGAAGAGATCTACCACGATCATCAAGGCCTATGATATTTCCAAGAGAACCATCATCGGTACATTCAAAGCCAAAGTTACTATCAGAGAAATCTCGTCTATCATGTTGTTTACGGTCATAGATATCCCGATGACTTTCTCTACGCTACTCAGACCACCATGGTTTCATGCTCTGGAAGGGGTTCCATCCACTCTTCACCAGAAAATCAAAATTCTATTCCATAGAAAGATTGGCAATTTAGTGGCTGATGAAGCATCGGTGGTGGCAGCACTGAAGATAGAAGAAAGCCATACGAAAGGGTTTACAACAGCCGCCATCAATCAAGGATCAAGAAGAAACCAGAAGTGCATTGGGTCCCTTGGGTTAAAGGTTACATATTGAAGCATCATACTCCTGGGAACGGGCTAGGTGCCTATAAGCAGGGAATGCCAACTTTTAATATAGGGGTAGGAGAATGGAAACCTATAGGACTCGGCTTTAAAGGCACCGGAAGAATGACCAAGAAGATGGCCTTTTAGAAGAAGTTGGAGCAACCCTATAATGGAACCCCTGAACCTGTTACTCACTAGGGAAGGACAGTTTCAGGATTTAAGATTTTATCAGATGTAGTTGACTATGGCAAGCACGATAAGAGCTCTATTGTTGTGTAATGGCAAAAGTAGATCATTAGCCAAATGCTGGGGCAATTCTTGATCAGACAAAGCTTGATGAACAGGTGCACCCAAAGAAGATCAAGAAGCTGAGCAAAGAAGAGGGAATCCGCTACACTCTAACCAAACATCTCCAAGCATAACTCAAGATAGTGGAGGAAGCAAGGAACAAGGAAGGTTGCTTGAGCCAGGCCGTCATGGACATGGTCAAGGCTATGAAGGGCAAGGCAAAGGTAGAAGAGGAAGATGATGAGACATCCTACTAAAGCCAGCTGCCATGAAAGAATCATTTGCTGCAAAGCCAGACCCTATTGATCAGGATGAGTCTTTTATTTCCATTTCCAATATGTTTGAAATGAATAATGTATTTTATGATGATAACGAGATGAAGAACTTTACTTATTTAGAATGTGTTTTTTATTACGATTCCATGCATCTATTCCATCATTCATCTAGTATCTTTAACATGAATAATGATATTATGAAAGAAATTCACTTGAATATAAAAGATGATCCAAAAGTGGTGTACATTTCCAACCAATTGCCCATCAAACAAGAGAGAGAATTAATAAAGTACTAAAAAATAACGATTTAGCCTTCACTTGGTCTCACGAGGACATGCCGGGACTTGATCGGCACATCGCCAAACATAAGATTCCCATAAACCCAAAGACAGGTCTGATAAAGCGAAATATGAGGAGAATGCATCCAGAATAGGCAGAAAAGGTCAAAGCAAAAGTAGCTAAACAGAGTAAGGCTAATTTCGCGGAGGTCGTTGAGTATCCTACTTGGCTATCCAATATAGTTCTTATGACCAAGATAAATGGCAACGTTAGAGTTTGTATCGACTTTAGGGATTTGAATAAGGCTACCCCTAAGGACTATTTTCTGTTACTGCACATTGATGCTCCGGTAGATAGCGCAGTAAGGACGGCCATGTATTCCTTCACGGATGGATTCTATGGTTACCACCAGATCCTTATGAACATAATAGATAAGTTCAAAACTGCATTCCTCTCAAAATGGGGAACATATTATTTCAGAGTGATGCCTTTCGAGCTTAAGAACTCTAGGGAAACCTACCAGCGAGCGGTCATCACATTACTACATGACTTGATCCATAAAGAAGTGGAAGTCTACGTGGATGACATGCTTGTAAAATCTACCATGCTAGAAGAACACCCAGCAATGTTAGAGCGATTCCTCACAAGAATTAAGATATACAATCTTCGCCTCAACCTGAAGAAGTGCATATTTGGTGTACCATCAGGCAAATTATTAGGCCACTTGGTTAGCAAAAGAGGTATATAAATGGATCCTGATAAAGCCAACGCCATCAGGGAAATGCCAATACTAAAAACTGAAAATGAAGTAAGGAGATTTGTGGGGTCCATACAGTATAGCAGCTGCTTTATAGCATAATTAACTACCACATGTGAGCCTATTTTCAAGCTCTTGAGGAAGCAACAACCAATAGAATGGAATGGCCAATGTCAAGAGGCCTTCGACGGGATCAAAGCCTGCCTAATGAACTCACCTGTGCTAAAGCCACTAGTTCTCGAGAAGCCACTCATTCTCTATTTGGCAGTAGAAGAAACATCTATAGGTGCCATGCTAGTTCAGGAGTATGGAGATGAGAAGCAACACACATTTTATTATCTCAATAAGAAATTACTAGAGTATGAGACTCGGTATACCATTGTGGAGAAGACACGTGCCACCATGGTTTGGCTCACAAAGAAACTCAGGCATTACTTCCAATCTTACCTAATCCAAGCAGTCACAAAGGTGGATCTAATGAAGTACTTGTGCCAAACTCCCTCGCTGATCGGAAAATTGGCAACATGGCTCTTATTACTATTAGAATTCAATATCTAGTATGTCACTAAGAAGACCATTAAAGGAAGAATGATGGCCGAATTCTTGGCAAATCAACCACTCGAGGAAGGAGAACTGGAAAACCTGGAATTCTCTGAGGAATGTTTTGCAACAACAGCAGAAAATCCCAAAAATTGGACCATGTTCTGTGATGGTGCCATTAAGAAGCGAGGAGCTGGCTTGGGAGTTATCATCATTACACTAGATGGAGCACTCATACCTTTGTCAAAGCGATTAGAATTTGACACCATAAATAATGGGGCATAATACGAAGCCTGCCTATTCAAAATGTCTGCTCTGGTCACTCTTAGAGCGGACAAAGTGAAAATTATTGGTGATTCGGCTTTGGTCATCAAGCATGTCATAGAAGACTAGGAACTGAAGGAGGAATCTCTCAGGCCGTACCTAGAGGCTATAAAGAGGAAAGCCGCAATGTTCAGTGAATGCAAGTTTTATCATAGAACCAAATGGCAGATGTATTGGCCACTCTAGCCTCCATGTAGGAAGGGCCTTAAAGACAGCCAATCAAACCCCTCATTATAGAGACAACCTAATCCTCTTACAACGTTCACATAATAGAAGGCCTCATGCATAAGAAAGAACCCTAGTATTTTGACATCGTCAAATTCCTCAAACACGATGAATTCTGAGCTAAAACTATGAATTCTAACAGGAATACACTAAGAAAGCTCACGGTGCAGTTCTGCCTAATTAAGAGAGATTTTTTCAAGAGGTCATCCAACGGTTTGGTGTTGAAATGTTTGACTCAACAAGAAGCAGCAAAAGTAATGAAAGAAGTTCATTCAGGAGACTGCGGTCCATATATGAACTGCATCATGATGTCCAAGAAGATTTAGAGAATGGGATACTTTTGGTTAACCATGCTAGCTAATTTTTTCAAGAAGCAAAGACTTGCCATGCCTGTCAGATATACGGAGATATGAGTCACTTGCACCCAATGACCTTACAAAATTTGACGACGCCTTGGTTGTTCTCAGCCTGGGGCATCAATATCATCGGTAAAATAAGACCATCTTCTAACAACAGCCATCGCTTCATTATAGTTGTAGTCAATTACTTTTCCAAATGGGTTCAAGTAGAATCATATATGAGCATCACGGCCAAGAAAATGGATTGGTTAATTAAGCGACATATCTTCACTAGATACGGCATTCCTCATCATATAGTAAGTGACAATGGTGTACAGTTCTAAGGAGAAATAGCCGATCTTATTGAGAAGCACAAAGTTGAGCATCATCGCTCTTCACTCTATCGCCCATAAGCTAATGGAGCTATGGAAGTAGCTTATTAGGCCACAAAAAAGATCCTCTCCAAAATGATCGCCAATTACTGAGATTGGGCCGACCATTTGCCCTATGCCTTGTGGAGATGCAGAACCAGTGTCAGTGAGACTCATTTTTCTCTCGTATATGGGATGGAGGCAGTATTGCCTGTCAAAATAGAGATCAAGTCTTTGCGCATAGCCCTAGAAGCGAGACTTCTTGAAGATGAATTGAAAAAGGCAAGGCATGAAGAATTGACTTTGATCAACGAAAAATGATTAACTGCGTCGGAAAATCTATAGTTATACCAATAACGCATGGCAAAGCTTACAATTGTAAAGTCAAAAGGCAAGATCAACCACTGAGAATAATGGATCTAGTCTTAAAACAATCTCGTTAGATGCTCATGGATGCTCGAGGAAAGTTCCAACCAAACTAGGAAGGACCATACATAGTAAGGAAGACTCTCAGTAAAGAGGCAGTCAAAATTTTAGATCTGGACGACAACGAATTTGTGAATCAAGTAAATCACAACAAGCTGAAGCGCTATCTCATGTAAAATAATAATAATATAAGAAATAAAAAAATAAAAATGTCTATCAAAAGCTAGTAAAAGCTCTTGAGCAAAAATAGAGACCCCAAATTACAATAGTGAGGCCTTAGGTAAAATCCATTCGGAACCTTAGTTGACGATGAGCATTTCTTGGGAATAAATACTATTTATCCTTCCTATTCAAATAATATCTTTTATAATAACATATTCATGTTAAAAATATTGCATGAGTGCATTAAATGGTGTTGGTCCCTATGAGGGTCTGAGCTTGGTAAGAGGGAGGGGTGGATGACCCTCTTTACGGAATTAACAGACTTTTGAAAAGTCTTTAGCGTAGCGTGCTCGATTATTCTCAGGGGGATGGATCCGGATGATGCAAATGTGTACAAATAATTATGCAATTAAAGAGTAAGAAAATCAAACACAAGTATTTTATCCTGGTTTGGCCCTACCTACTCCAGTCCCCAAAGGTTCCTTCCTTTGAGCTTTTCCACTAGTGTGATATCTTTCCAACTGGCAGAAATCAAGCCGTACAGTTTGTCTCCGGATGGTACCCCTTTTTGGATGTAGGATATACCCCTAAAAGCACCAACTCCTGGCTGAGTCCTCTTGTCTTTAGTAGGATATACCACTTAGATTTGTACCCGAACCAAAGTTGAGTCCTACAGGGAGATCCCACTCAAAGCACCTACTTTAAGTTGTATCCCCATCTCATAACTCACCCAAGTTAGAGATCTTTGCACTTTGTTTTCTCAAAGGTTTTGGTTTTGGACTTCCTCAAGTTTATACTTTCACTTGGGAATCCTTACAACATAATTGGAAATTAATTGATTCTTGGAAGGATGAGTTTTCTGATTGCTTTAGCAAATTCTCTTGTTAATTGCTTTCTCAAAACTGACCAACACTTTCTCAACAAGTGAAGTTTCCCTTTTATAGGCTTTGATCATAAATGTAGCCATCATGGGTTGGTGAGTTGTAACTAAATCTTCACCGTTGATCAGGTAAGATGTGGAGCTTCTGGAGCCGTTGATCAATCCATTAGATAGAGAAAGTTGTCAGTGATCGTTTTCCTTGTATTTTAGTGATGCACCAACTTTTATATTAGTAGCTTTTTGGTGTAAGCTCCATGCCCCTTCTTATTGGTCTAGGTGAAAAAGTTTGTTACCTTTTTCTCTGTCCGGTGTCAGTCCTTTGTCCCTTTTCTGAAAAGTGCTAGCTATCACTTTTATCTTGCTTTAGGGAAAATGATCTTTGACTTAGAGACCAAAAGAATGGAGGGAATGGAATTTTTTAATCATTCCCTTTGTCTAAAATATTAAACTCTTCCGGATGTCTTTACACTTTAATATAACTAGATCTGTCTTCTTCCAAATTCCTCGGCAATCAGTTCTTTCGGATGCTGTTTTGGGTGGTTCAAAGTCTATTTCCTTTCCAAACTTTTAACTGGATGCTTCCATTTAGGCTTAGGTAGTTTTCTTCACTTGTCTTGGACTTTGGATGTCTTGGATATAAGTTTGGATAAATGACTTAGGCCTTTTTTTATTTACTTCAAACCTGATCTGGATTGTTTGTGTTCATGATCCTTGTTTCCCAATAATCTCCCCCATTTGATAGAAACAAAAACCTAAGATATCTAAGCATAAGGAAAGGAGTTTCTATGAACTAAGTATGATTCTTGATACTTAGCCATTTTCAATTTTTACTCCCCCATGGCTCTAGCATCCCTTAACTCCCCCAACAGTTTTCAATTCAAGCTTCTAATATTTTAGTAGTACAATAGCAGATTATACTTTAGAATCAATTTTTTCAGAAATTAGATATTCACTATGTACTTCTACTATTAACAATAGTTAACATCAATGAAGTTTTTGAATTACAGATTATAGAAATATATAAGTGAATCCAGCTATTAAAATTTTTTTTACATAAAGCTAGTCTAATTCCTTCCGGATGCCCTAGATACTCCTCCTTCCTTTTCCTTGCCTTTCTCCTTATTTGTACCCTTCTCCCCCTTTTTATTTCCAGCAAGGGGATTGATCACCAGATATGTCTTTCTATCCCATTTTTCTTCCTAGGCTTTTGAATAGTTGGAGTAGTCTAAGTTTCCTTGCCTTCTCTACTCTAGGATGTGATCTACCGTTGCTGAAGATAGATGCAGAGGGCAGAAGAGGTTCCAGAGTTGGGTGTAAGATTTGGTGATGTAGGGATGCATCTTTATTATATATTCCATATCCTTCTCATTAAAATATTGGAAGAGTGCTTTGAGAAGGGTAGTGATGCCTTTATGTCCAAAGAATCCTGTATCCCCAATGTGCTGGACCAGGTCTTGGATGATTGGAAGAAGTTGGCTTACTGGGATTGATGGAGGAAGAGGATCCAGGGATAGATAAGCTTGACAGTCTGAACTATAATTTTTCAATGTCTTTACCCAGATCCTTGCAGATGTTGTGAATGCTGGAGTTAACTGTCATTGGGTCCTTGTGAATTTCACCCCTTATTCTTTCAATGACAGCCTCCTAGCCATTGAATTTCGCAGCAAGTTCCTCTCTAATGTCAGCTATTTGTTTGAAAAATAGCTTTGGCAGATCTTCTTCCATGAACTTGGTTAGTTTATTTAAAATTTCTTGCTAGGTTTCATTGAGGTTGGGGAGAGTTGTCGTTTCTTCCTTTCCTATGATGAATTTTGACAAGTTTTCAAACTTGGTATCTATGTACTCCTTAAGCTCTATGGACAGATCTATAGAAGAGGAAGTGATCTTGTCCATGACTGTAGTGCAGTTATTTGTGGCTACAGTATTAGCCTAATCTGCTGATCTATTAGCTCCAGCAATGCTAGTGTTTATTTGTTCCAAGATCGATTTTACCTTGGCAAGGGAGACTTCTATAATTAGATCTATAGAGGGAAAGTCATCCACTTTCTCCTTAATTTTCTAGACACTCCCCTTTAGTTCCCTGATTTTGTCTTTTAAGTCTGGATGAGAGAATTGAGCAAGCAGTACTTTCTCCACTAATTTTAGGTGTTTGTATATGTTCCAGAGGCTCTATTTAATGTAGCTTTCTTAATGTTCCTCATGAGTAGCGTCTTGGAAGATTTTGAAGGCAGTGGAGATCTTCTTGGCTTTGGTTGTATTAGTACTTAAAGTTGGTATTTTGATTGGGCTTGTAAGTGGAGTCTCAAATCCGGAGCTACTGTTGGTCTTAGTAGATTCAAATGATTCTGCCTTAACGGATTCCTCTTCTTCTTCCTTCTCTTCTTCTAACTGTTCCCCCGGACTAGCCTCACCCTTTGAGTCAACTCTATAAGTGTTCTCATTGGATCTCAGACTGTGTCCCTCCTCCACAATGGTGTCTTCTGGGTTGGACTCCTTTTCCTTAGATACACTTGGAGTATGTATATCTAAGCTATCCCTATTTTCAACTGCTATTTCAACACTAGCATGATGATGCCAGCATTAATATCAAATGACACAAATTCAGGGATTACCTTAGGGATTGGTGTTTGATCCTAAACATTACCCTCCTCTCTTCTATCATCATTAATCTCTATAACCCCTGGATGATTGGAAATGTCCTCAGTCACCCCTATAGATGCCTTTTTAGGACTTTTAATCTCTCCCCCAAGTGCATTGGTAGTGTCCTTAATTCCCTCTCCAGTTGCCTTTATAGGACTTACATTGATTTGGATATCAGCTTTCGAATTAAACAGATTATCTAGAAGTGGTCTAGATTGAGGTAGGAATGGGAAATTGTCAGCTTCCGGATCTCGGGCCATTGTTGCCATGTCTACAGGATCAATAAAGATGGTTTGAACTCTAGAGGATTCTACGGGCCCTTCAGTTCTGAGCTTATTGATTCTATCATTGTCATTTATAGCTTCCTTCATTATATCGTACTATAGGTCATCCGGTTTGACTTCTTCAGTGGATCCGGGCACATGCTTGCCCTTTGATTGTTTAGCTTTTGCCAATTCAGCTTCTTGCACCCTTTCTGTTGCTTCCTCATCACTCACAATGTCCATAGGCTTCTTAGCTTTCTTTTTTTGAGCTTTTGGGCTTTGACTACCTCATCAAAGGTGCACCCCTTCCGAGTGAATTGCTTTATAGGTACAAGGGTTTTATCCTCTGTTTCGTCATCATCTATCATGATTTCAGGAGCTTTTTCAAACTTCCTCTTTTTGTCAGCAACTTTAATCAATCTCCCCCTTTGCTTGGGCTTTTCCTGACTCTTCTTTAATAGTTGAGTGAGGGTTTGGGTATCCTCATCAGCTTCCTCTATCAGAACCAAAGCAAGTTGTTTTTGCCCCTTTTGCTGGTTGGTTCTGGCCTTTTTAGGAACCGGAGCCCCTTCTACTAGATCCACAGCCTTTCTGGCCCTGATCTTCTTATCATCTCTTAGCTTCTTAGCCTTTTCTTCATTCCAGACTAAAATTTTCCTCTAGGATTTCCTTTCCATTGATAGCCTAGAACCCAGACACATTCACCTCATTTGCATTCAAAATCCGGATGATAAGTGCACCGTAGGATTTTTTGTGTTGTCTTAAGTAGTGGAAGATCAGCACTGGCATGTTAATTACTCTACTTTCCACCCAGTGTTGTAATACACAATGTTAGAAGGATGACACTATAGTGAGAGAGCCCTTTCGAATTAGAACTAGTTTAGCAAGTGCGTGCTAGAGATACCTTGGCACTTTCGGAAAGTAGGTTGAACATTTGACTCCAAAGTAATTCGGGTGCAGCCATATCTTTGGTTCTTATTTCACTTGCTTTTCATCCCAATCAACTCTCAGTTGGACCCCATAATTTTTCATATTCAAGAATTTTTCAAAGAATTCCAGAGTAATCATAATCACCTTTCCTTGAACTTGAGTTCTCAGAGCATCGTAGAAGGAGTGTACTATGAGATTTTAATAGAACTCCCTTACTAGATATGGTTAAGTTGGGCATTTGATCTTAAGGAAATCATTCAAGTGTTGATCTTATCTTGGAGTAAGGATAAATTTCAAATAGGAAGTTATCTCCTAGATAGTCCGTGGGAATCACAGTGTCGGAGGGCTTAAAATTTATAGGGGTGAAATCTTTGTCGTTGAGAGAAGATTCTTCAATGAAGTTCTTTTTGAGAAGCATTTTGATTCCTTCACTAGTCATGATGATAGCCATTTTCGAATTTTGAAGAGATTAGGGTTTGAGTTTTGAAAATTGCAGAGTAACAGTAGAGAATTGTTGCTCGCGTAAAGAGGATAGGGATTTTGGGGGTTTTTTTTATAGGATTTCCAAAGTGAGGGTATTTTGGTAATCTGAATGCCATTAATTTGGCTGGATTGATGACATGATAGGTGAAGTTTTAGGACAGAGGTAATTTCCATTTAATCGGAGAATGGGAACAGTTCATTTTAAATTCCATCTGTTAATTTTACCATGTGTATAACTCCCAATAGACATTTGAAATTCAAAAAGGAACATTTACTTTTCAGCGCCTTTACTGCCATATGTCCTTTCTGTCTGCTGACGTGGCAATATTCCTTTCGGAGTTGAGCTTCTTTCAATTCTTCTACTCTTCTGGATTCCTTGTCTTGTCAAGGATCTAAAATAACTCTGGACTATTTTCCAAATTTTCTTCAGATTGGATTAGACATCCCAATTGACTCCCTTAGCTTGCCAAATTGATCTTTACTCATTGGCTTAGTAAAGATATCTGCTCTTTGTTCATTGGTTGGAATGTACACCAACGCAACATCCTTTTTCATCACATGATCCCGGATGAAATGATGCCTTTTATTGACATGTTTCATCCTGCTATGGAGTCTTGGATTCTTTGACACATCAATGGCACTTTTGTTGTCACACATCCAGATTGAACTCCATAATCTTCTAGTTATTGCTTGATCTAAAGGAGTTGAGCTACATGACTTACAACTACCATATATTCTGCTTTTGTGGTTGATAAAGCAATTAAAGTTTGCTTCTTGCTTTACTCTGATACTAGGCAATCTCCAAGGAAATGGAAACCTCTGAATGTACTCTTTCTTTCAAGAGTATCTCTGACATAGTCTGCATCTGTGAAGCCTTGGAGTGTGAATTTTCCATTACTAGTATACTATAACCCAACCTTAGTGGTTCCTAGCAGGTATCTAAGGATCTTCTTTACTGCCTTTAGATGAGAGTCCTTATGATTGGATTGATATCTTGCATAGTAGTAAATTGTATAGTGTATGTCAGGCCTTCTAGTTGTCAAGTATAAAAGTGATCCAACCATTCCTCTACATAGCTTCTAATCAACATCTTCTCCTTCACAATCCTTGGATAGGACTATATCTGGGGCCATTGGAGTGGACATTGGCTTGCTTTTATCCATTTCAAACTTCTTGAGAATCTCCTTGGTATATTTGGATTGGTTGAGGAAAATTCCATTTGGACTTTGCTTGATTTGTAGACCAAGGAAGAAATTTAGTTCTCCCATCATGGACATCTCAAATTCCTTATGCATCTGAGAGCTAAATTCCTCACACATCTTCTCAACTGTCACCCCAAATATGATGTCATCCACATATATTTGGACTAAAATGATATCATCCTTCTTTTTCTTGATGAAAAGACTTGTATCTGCTTTGCCCGGGATATATCCCTTGGATATGAGAAATGTAGTGAGTCTCTCATAGCAAGATCTTAGTGCTTGCTTCAATCTATAGAGGGCTTTCTTCAGTTTGTAGACATGATCCAGATGTTTTGAGACTTCAAATCCAGGTGGCTGCTTTACATAGACTTCTTCTTGGATAACTCCATTGAGAAATGTACTTTTGACATCCATTTGGAATAATGTAAATCCCATGAATGATGCAAAATTACATAGAATCTAGATTGCCTCCAATCTTGCTATAGGTTCAAATGCTTCTTTAAAGTCAAACCCTTCCTTTTGATTGTAGCCTTGGGCAACCATCATTACCGTGTTTCTCACCACTATTTCGGATTCATCTAGCTTGTTTCGGAATACCAATTTAGTGCTAATGATTGACTTTCCTCTTGGAGGTGCCACTAGATCCCATACACCATTCCTTGCGGATTGATCTGGCTCTTCTTGCATGGCCATCATCCAACTTTCATCTCCTTCTGCATCTTGGAATTTCTTTGGCTCAATAAGAGAGACAAAAGCAGCATGGATCATCATCATGTTGAGTTGTCCGCTAGTTCTAACTGGATTTTGAACATTATCCAAAATGGCTACAATTGGATGATCCATGTAAGTCTGGACTTCCCTTGGTAGATCTTCATGTTGGATTGGAGCTTGTTCCACTTCTGCTTTAACTTCTCTTTCTTGATCTTCATCAAAGTCTATCTCATGCGGGCTGAGATTAACTTGTTGCGCTTCTAGATTGAAAGATATTCCTTCATCTTCTTCTTTGTACTTCTTGATTTGGAAAGAATCAGGAATTTTGGCTTTACTCTTTTCTCTAGAATATTCAGCTTCCAAAATAGGATCTTCCAAAGTGGGACTTCTTTTCCCTGTGTGGTTAGTCTCATTCAAATCTACATGTATTGACTCTACTATAGTTTTGGTTCATTTGTTAAAGACTGTGTAAGCCTTACCATGTGTTCAGTAGCCAAGGAAAATTGCTTCATCAGACTTATGATCAAATTTTCCTGGTTTCTCTCTATTATTTAGGATGTAGCACTTACATCCAAATGCCTTGAAGTACCCAATTTTGGGTTTTCTTCCCTTCCGGATTTCATAGGGGGTCTTTTCTAGGGTCTTTCTAATGAGAGCTCTATTTAAGATATAGCATGTTGTGTTTATGGCCTCACCTCAGAAATATTTTGGCAAACAATTCTCATTTAGCATTGTTCTAGCCATTTCAACTATGGTTCTATTTTTTCTCTCAATAACTCCATTCTATTGAGGAGTATGAGGGGCAGAGAAGTTATGTTCAATGCCCTTAGAGTCTCAAAAGTTTGCAAAGTTCTTGTTTTTTAACTCACCACCATTATCACTCCGGATGCATGCAATGCTTACGCCCTATTCTACTTCTGTCCGGATGAATGTTTTTTAAAATTGGTCAAAGGCTTCATCTTTGCTTGTTAGCAAGAGAACCCAGGTATAACAAGAATAGCCATCCATAATGACTATGGTGTATTCTCTTCTCAATGGTTTGATTGAACCAAAGAGATTAATATGCAAGAGCTCAAGTACTCTTTTGGAAGGAATATAGGAGATGTAAGGGAAACTTTTCTTATGATGTTTACCTATTTGACATGCAGTCCATATATGATCCTTATCGGAAGCTGTTGGGAACTGACAGTCAAATTGAACATGCATAAGAGGCATGACGGAAATTCAAAATTTTGTCCCTGTCCCAGGAACTCCTATTAGTTGCATATAAATTAAATAAAGCCTTAACTAAATAATTCTCTACCTAGGTTAGCATGCTAAAGGACTAGGCATACCATAATTCCAAATTATATCCTAGCATATTTATTTTATACTAAGCATGTTATAACTCTAAGTTATAACCTAAGCATAAAATAACCTAAGCATGCAAAAATAACCTAAGCATAATTATTAAGTCTAAAAACACTTAAAGAAAAAGACTTAATAATTAAAAGAGAAATAAAAAGAACTTACCAGTTGAAGCGTGCTTTTGCAGGACCTTCTTGCACAAGCCTCCAGTCGTAGGATAGCCTCTATCAGTATCCACACGAACCCCACCAACCAAAACCTCCCTAGGAGGAAGAACTAAGAAGCCTCGAGTAGTTGCTAGACCACTCTAGAAGCCTCACCCAAAAATATAAACTAGCGGTGCCCGAATAAATTCAGGCTCCACAAAAATAACTTGCTCAAGTACCCGAGAGATTAATTATCTCGCTTAGGATTTATGCTTTGAGCTTGGTACAATTTGAAAGGAAAGGAAATAACCTATATATAGGCAAGGGGGAGCAAAAATGCTCCCCCTTTCGTCGATGTGGGATTAATTAACATATACATATATATATATGTTAATTCAAATCCCACACGCCACTTTTCATGGGCTGCCTTTGTGCAGCCCATGAATAAGGGTTGCGCATTTTTCGGTAACCGAACTTTGTACAAAATATTTTATACTTTTCGGTTCTAACTTACCAATGCAAAATTCCTTATAAATCCTTTCAAATAAATTTTTATTTTTGACTCTAATAAATTAGTTATCAGTCAAAATAAATAATTTGGTCCAACCAAAATTGAATAAATCAATTATAATTTATTTATGACTCTAATTAATTAGTTATCGGTCAAAATAAATTCCTTGGTCTATCCAAAATTGATCTAATCAATTTTAACCAATTAAACAATAATCCAATTATTATTCATGTTATATATTTTGTAATAGAATAAATCTATTAGTTCTTTACTTAGTCCGATGAAGGTCCAATGTGTGTGACCTTATAGGATCCCAAAGTATTGAGCTGTTAAGGCTTAACCAACCCGTGTTCTAATGAAACCATTGGCTCGATGTTCTAGACCGTGAATAGAACTTGATTACCTTAAACGACTATAGTACGCCTCTAGCAAGGGTCTACCATCCCCCATTACTCGGAACGTCATTTATGCTTATGACTTAATCCCGGTTAATGCAATAATTATCCAGTGCGATAAATTCCTTCCATTCTTTAATATTAGTACCATCTGGTTTATTGGGTTCGGTTAAAGTGTTAACCCACTAATAGCAAGGTTGCTCCAAGCTATCCCAGTTATTTACTTGTTACCGAATTATATTGCCTTTTACCATAGTGTGTTTGACTAGAAACCATTTCTATCAAACACATACTCTGATCAGAGGTTTATGGCAATCATCACTTCAACAAGTGGCCAGGTACAACTCCTTAATATATCCGGAGCGATGGATTCTTTCCGACTACTCAGCCTACCAACGTGCTGTCATCACTATATCCGTAATCACCCGTAGCACCCTAAATTAATGAGTGCATAGCAATGACCCAAAGTGTAGCAATAGTACCACACAAGGCAACTAGCATCTCAAGTATGAGGACATTCGCAAAGCTTATTGCATGAAGATAAACACTAACACATTGATATTTATACCAAGTGTTTATCTTGCTGCGGTCTCCAATATATCTCCCAGATATATCCATGTGTCAAGCTTAAGGCACCACCTTCAGTCTTTAGGAGATTAACTGCTTGGACCCTTTCCAAGAAAGTTGACCACATGCTAGTCTTTCCGTTTCATCAATATCCTTTCTTGATGACACTGTGACTAGGGACAGTTTAGACATAATCATAATTGCACATGAAGTAGGTTCCACCAAATATAGTCCAACTATAATTTCTCTGACTTCATGCTATGATATGTCAAGGACTTTTGTATACATACATCAATGAATATATTTTAACCAGCTATAATATATATGTATAGAAACACATTGATATAAACAAAAGAACAAATGCCTTTATTGATTAAACAAATTATTCGTACTATTACATAATTAAGATATATCGCCCTAATTGCCTTAAGGGCATACATCATATCCAACAAACTCCCACTTGCACTAAGGCCAATTAGCCATATGTTTTAATCCATATGCTTTAACATGCTGGTCATGTTTGACTTGAGTCAATGGCTTTGTCAGACCATCCGCGAGGTTCAGATCAGTGGGTACATATTCTAATCTTATTATCTTAGCATCAACAATCTCCCTGATTATATAATACTTTCTGGATACATGTCTATTTTTCTGATGAGACCGTGGTTCCTTTGCCTGAGCTATGGCACCATTGTTATCACAATATAAAGTAATTGGATTAATAGCCTCAGGCACCACACCGAGATCACCAATAAATCCCTTCAACCAGACAGCTTCTTTTGCTGCTTCGCATGCAGCAATATATTCAGATTCCGTGGTTGAATCAGCAGTAGTTTCTTGCTTGGAACTCTTCCAGCATACTGCCCCTCCATTTAACACATACACAAAACCTGACTGAGACTTAAAGTCATCCTTGTCAGATTGAAAGCTTGCGTCAGTGTAACCTTTGATAGTGAGATCACCTTCTCCATAAATCAAGAACTCATCCTTAGTCCTTCTCAAGTACTTAAGGATTGCCTTGACGGCCATCCAGTGTTTTTCACCTGGATCTGACTGATATCTGCTCATAAAGCTCAAAGCCTGAGAGACATCCGGCCTAGTACATATCATAGCATACATGATGGATCCTATCGCAGATGCATAGGGTATATCCTTCATGCGCATTCTCTCTTGAGCTGTCTTCGGACACTCAGCTTTAGATAGGTTAATCCCCTTTGTCATTGGGAGATAACCTTTCTTAGAATGCTCAAGGTTGAACCTATTTAACACCTTGTCTATATATGTACTTTGAGAAAGACCTAACAGCCTCTTGGATCTATCCCTGTAGATCTTTATACCTAGTATAAATGCTGCTTCACCAAGGTCTTTCATGGAGAACTTTCTTGACAACCATACTTTAACATTTTGAAGAAGAGAAATGTCATTTCCTATTAGCAGAATGTCATCAACATACAATACTAGAAAAACGACTGCACTCCCACTAACCTTCTTGTAAACACAAGGCTCATTTGCATTTGGGCAGAAATCCAGTTCCCGGATTGTCTGATCAAACCTTATATTCCAACTCCTTGATGCCTGCTTAAGTCCATAAATGGATCTTTGTAGTTTGCATACCTTCGAGCCATTCTGAGATGTAAAACCCTCAGGTTGTGTCATATACACATCCCGGTCTAAATCCCCATTGAGGAATGCTGTTTTTACATCCATCTGCCAGATCTCATAATCGTAATGAGCAGCAATGGCGAGGAGTATCCTTATGGATTTGAGCATGGCTACTGGTGAGAAGGTTTCATCATAGTCAATACCTTCCCGTTGACTATAACCTTTCGCAACCAACCTTGCTTTATAGGTAATTACATTACCATCCATGTCTGTCATCTTCTTGAAGACCCATTTGCACCCAATTGGTCTAACCTCTTGCGGTGCATCAACCAAATTCCAAACTTGGTTCTCGTACATGGAATCCATTTCTGATTTCATGGCCTTTTGCCATTTATCAGAATCTGAGCCTTTTATTGCCTCATCATATGTCCTTGGTTCATCATCCTCCATAAGATATAGTTCCTTATCCTTAGTGATGATAAACCCATATCTATCGGGACCCTTATGAACACGACTTGATCTTCGCAATGATTGTGTTTTGACAGTTTGTTCTTGGATCACACTCTCTTGTGTATCTAGAACGGGGTCAATCAGTTGATCGTCTGTTTCTTCCTCTTAAACTTCCAGTTCAATATTGCTCCCACTAACCTTTTCAAGTAAGTGTTCCTTTTCCAAAAAGTGAGCATTTCGAGACACAAATACCTTTTGTGCTTCGGGTTGGTAAAACAGATACCCAATTGTTTCCTTTGGATATCCAATGAACAGACATTTGTCAGCCTTGGCATTTAGCTTATCTGACGCTATCCTCTTTACCATAGCAGGACAACCCCATACTCTTAAGTGATTTAGAGATGGCTTTTTGTTACACCATCTTTCATAAGGTGCAAAATCAACTGATTTAGAGGGCACTCTGTTTAAGATATAAACTGCGCTCTCAAGTGCATATCCCCAAAAGGATTTACTAAGAACTGCATGGCTCATCATGGACCTGACCATATCTAATAAAGTCCGATTCCTCCTTTCTGACACTCCATTATATTGGGGTGTATAAGGAGGGGTCCACTGGGGAACTATCCCATTTTCCTTTAGATAATCCTGAAACTCCTGACTTAAGTATTCTCCACCTCGATCCGATCAAAGTGTTTTAATACTTTTCTCAAGCTGTTTCTCTACTTCAGCTCTGAATAGTTTGAATTTTTCAAAACTTTCAGACTTGTGCTTCATCAAGTACAAATAACCGTATCGTGAGTAATCATCAATAAAGGTTATGAAGTAGGAGTATCCTCCTAGTGCCTGAACACTCATTGGACCACACACATCAGTGTGTATAAGTTCCAATGTACTCGTGGCTCATTCACCCTTCCCTTTAAAGGGTAACTTTGTCATTTTTCCTTTTAAACAAGGTTCGCAATCACCATAAGACTCTAAGTCTATTGAGCCCAAGTCTCCACGCTTATGCAACTTGGTTAAGCGATCTTTGTTTATGTGGCCTAAACGGCAATGCCATAAGTAAAAGGAATTCTCATTATCTAATTTAACTTTCTTCACATTATTTATATTGAAAACTTCTGTTTTAGTATCAAGAATATAAATGCCACCTTTCAACATTCCATAACCATAAAGAATATTATTCAAACGAATCTGACAATTATTATTCGAAAATAAAATTTCAAATCCCTCTGTTGCTAAACACGCAACAGATACAATATTCTTAGTAACACTTGGAATGTAATAACAATTATTCAAAACTAAAACTAGTCCACTTGGCAAAACAAGACTAAAGCTCCCTACGGCCAATGCAGCAACTCTGGCTCCATTTCCCACACGTAGGTCCATCTCCCCTTTTGCAAGTTTTCTACAGTTCCTTAGTCCCTGCACAGAAGTACAGATATGAGAACCACAACCAGTATCTAATACCCAAGTGGATTCTTGCGGAAAAGTAGCAAAGTTTTCAATTACAAATATACCTGAAGTAGATGCCTCTGTAGGCTTCTTCTTCAAATGCTCAGAAGCAGGAGCTTTGCAATCCCTCTTCCAATGTCCCGGTTTCCCACATTGGAAGCAGACATACTTAGATGCCTTCTTTTCATTCTTCTTCTTACTGATTCTTTTCTTGGCACCCAGTGCCTGCTTCTTTTTCTTAGAAGCCTTGCCTTTTTCAACCAACAGTAGAGGTTTCTGATCTTTCTTGATCTGAGGTTCTACTGTTTTCAGCATGTTAATTAATTCAGGGATAGTTGAATTAATCCTGTTCATGTAATAGTTAGTTACGAAACCTGAGTAACTATCTGTCAAGGACATCAACACAAGGTCAATGCTCAAGTCATGATTCATCTCGAATCCCAATCGATTCAGCTTCTCAAGGTATCCCAAGAGTTTCAGTACATGCTGAGAGGCAGAGGTGCCAGCCTGCATCTTGGTCCCGAAAAGGAGCTTAGAGGTCTCATACCTCTCTGTCCTCTCCCTCTCCGAAAAGAGTTCTTCAAGATGGAGAACCATATCCTCCAAGGGCATGTTCTCATGTTGTTTCTGAAGCTCAGAATTCATGGACCCCAACATAATACACATGGCAGTCTCACGATCTTTCCTGTACTTCAACCAGGCATCAGGTTCCACATGATCCTCAACATCAGGTTCTACAGGGAAAATTTCACTTAGGACATAGGCAATTCCCTCAGATCTGAGAACTATTCTCACTGCTCGGAACTAATCAGAAAAGTTCAAGCCATTCAATTTGGTGTCAAGTAACATACGGAGATTAAAATTGGAAGCCATTTTCAACCTAAGACATAAGAAAAGAAAAGTGTTTAGATATTAGTTTAAGTACATGTATTTAATTTGAGGACTTTTAATTAAATACATTTTCCTACTATTTTCTTCGAAATTTACAATAGCCCATTCTATTGAATTCGTGAATTTTAGCCCAGCTAAATTTCCTAGTAGGTAGCATCTATAACTAGTCTACTACAACCCCCAATTTTATGAGTCAAGTCATAATAGTCAGTCATAGTTGGAATCCAATTCCATTTGCATCGCATGCAATTGCTAATTCATTCAAGTTCCCTAATCCCAAGGGACGTGTGCTCTTATATTAGCATCTCCTTGAATATGTCTCAGATCTGGGCCTAGCCCCCAATTTTATGGTGGACTACCCCAGCTCTGTTAAGGCAGACCCTATCTCAAACTTTACAACCAATCAATGTGGACTAGAAGGAACGCTTTGCGTAGCACTTTGATAGCCCAAAAAGACCGTATTATAAATTTGAGTAAGGAAGACTATCACTTGCCTTAATATATTTACTTTGGGATTTTATTGGTGTTAAATGTCTCACCCAATCTAGGATTTTATCAGATGGACAAAATTATAATTACTTGTATTAATTTAGGGAATTTTAGAATTAATTTATAAGGTCTAACCTTAGGTGGGTTCAGCTCTTTATTATAATTATTCCATCAACCTAGATTATATGCAAAATAATTAACCCTTTAATTTGTTATATTTATATTGCATTTCCTTTAAGCTTTTATTCAATAATTTTAATTTTTTACTTTGTTATAGAAACACATATAAGCACCATCTTATATACTAGAAATAAATTAGTTCATATTAATCCCCCGATTGGTCAATTCAAATTGCACCGATATAGGTTCCCAGGTAGGAGAGGTGCCCTATGAGGAGTAGACACCAAGTCCAATCCTTAGCCAGAACAAATACGGGCACAAACTTGAAGACCAATGGATTCTCTTGAACTAATAAATTTCGTTCTTCCAATTCATGTAAATTGGGAGCATCTATAACCCATGTAATTTAAATAAATTATTGACACTTGTATAATTTGAGTAAGTTGAGCAAGCTTATTCAAAATTATTCATAACTAATTTCTAACCTTGAAATGAAAGACAGAAGTTTATATATATTGTTCTAAACAATTAAATAAACAAATCATTTCATTTAGAAAATAATATTTAGTTTGCTTCTAACTTAATTATGCACTAAATAGGCAGGCTCTGATACCACTGTTGGGAACTGACAGTCAAATTGAACATGCATAAGAGGCATGACGGAAATTCAAAATTTTGTCCCTGTCCCAGGAACTCCTATTAGTTGCATATAAATTAAATAAAGCCTTAACTAAATAATTCTCTACCCAGGTTAGCATGCTAAAGGACTAGGCATACCATAATTCCAAATTATATCCTAGCATATTTATTTTATACTAAGCATGTTATAACTCTAAGTTATAACCTAAGCATAAAATAACCTAAGCATGCAAAAATAACCTAAGCATAATTATTAAGTCTAAAAACACTTAAAGAAAAAGACTTAATAATTAAAAGAGAAATAAAAAGAACTTACCAGTTGAAGCGTGCTTTTGCACTACCTTCTTGCACAAGCCTCCAGTCGTAGGATAGCCTCTATCAGTATCCACACGAACCCCACCAACCAAAACCTCCCTAGGCGGAAGAACTAAGAAGCCTCGAGTAGTTGCTAGACCACTCTAGAAGCCTCACCCAAAAATATAAACTAGCGGTGCCCGAATAAATTTAGGCTCCACAAAAATAACTTGCTCAAGTACCCGAGAGATTAATTATCTCACTTAGGATTTATGCTTTGAGCTTGGTACAATTTGAAAGGAAAGGAAATAACCTATATATAGGCAAGGGGGAGCAAAAATGCTCCCCCTTTCGTCGATGTGGGATTAATTAACATATACATATATATATATGTTAACTCAAATCCCACACGCCACTTTTCATGGGCTGCCTTTGTGCAGCCCATGAATAAGGGTTGCGCATTTTTCGGTAACCGAACTTTGTACAAAATATTTTATACTTTTCGGTTCTAACTTACCAATGCAAAATTCCTTATAAATCCTTTCAAATAAATTTTTATTTTTGACTCTAATAAATTAGTTATCAGTCAAAATAAATAATTTGGTCCAACCAAAATTGAATAAATCAATTATAATTTATTTATGACTCTAATTAATTAGTTATCGGTCAAAATAAATTCCTTGGTCTATCCAAAATTGATCTAATCAATTTTAACCAATTAAACAATAATCCAATTATTATTCATGTTATATATTTTGTAATAGAATAAATCTATTAGTTCTTTACTTAGTCCGATGAAGGTCCAATGTGTGTGACCTTATAGGATCCCAAAGTATTGAGCTGTTAAGGCTTAACCAACCCGTGTTCTAATGAAACCATTGGCTCGATGTTCTAGACCGTGAATAGAACTTGATTACCTTAAACGACTGTAGTACGCCTCTAGCAAGGGTCTACCATCCCCCATTACTCGAAACGTCATTTATGCTTATGACTTAATCCCGGTTAATGCAATAATTATCCAGTGCGATAAATTCCTTCCATTCTTTAATATTAGTACCATCTGGTTTATTGGGTTCGGTTAAAGTGTTAACCCACTAATAGCAAGGTTGTTCCTAGCTATCCCAGTTATTTACTTGTTACCGAAGTATATTACCTTTTACCATAGTGTGTTTGACTAGAAACCATTTCTATCAAACACATACTCTGATCAGAGGTTTATGGCAATCATCACTTCAACAAGTGGCCAGGTACAACTCCTTAATATATCCGGAGCGATGGATTCTTTCCGACTACTCAGCCTACCAACGTGCTGTCATCACTATATCCGTAATCACCCGTAGCACCCTAAATTAATGAGTGCATAGCAATGACCCAAAGTATAGCAATAGTACCACACAAGGCAACTAGCATCTCAAGTATGAGGACATTCGCAAAGCTTATTGCATGAAGATAAACACTAACACATTAATATTTATACCAAGTGTTTATCTTGCTGCGGTCTCCAATATATCTCCCAGATATATCCATGTGTCAAGCTTAAGGCACCACCTTCAGTCTTTAGGAGATTAACTGCTTGGACCCTTTCCAAGAAAGTTGACCACATGCTAGTCTTTCCGTTTCATCAATATCCTTTCTTGATGACACTGTGACTAGGGACAGTTTAGACATAATCATAATTGCACATGAAGTAGGTTCCACCAAATATAGTCCAACTATAATTTCTCTGACTTCATGCTATGTTATGTCAAGGACTTTTGTATACATACATCAATGAATATATTTTAACCAGCTATAATATATATGTATAGAAA
This sequence comes from Euphorbia pulcherrima, assembly GCA_947683365.1. NCBI lineage: Eukaryota > Viridiplantae > Streptophyta > Magnoliopsida > Malpighiales > Euphorbiaceae > Euphorbia > Euphorbia pulcherrima. Next base: position 6,611,767 of record CANTUS010000008.1, read on the forward strand.
CACATTGATATAAACAAAAGAACAAATGCTTTTATTGATTAAACAAATTATTCGTACTATTACATAATTAAGATATATCGCCCTAATTGCCTTAAGGGCATACATCATATCCAATAGAAGCAACCTTAGGCAAACCAACAACCAATTCCTTTTTGGCTAATTTGGATAGGAGGTTCATTCTAACATGTCCCAACCTCTGGTGCCACATCCATGATTCTTCTTCTTTAGACACCAAGCAGATATTCTTTCTCTCATTTTTAATGTTAACAGAATATACATTGTTTACTCTAGGGACATAAAGAATGAGTTGATTAGACTCACTATTATAGATTGAGCAGCCTCCGGAATCAAAGGTGACTTTTCTTCCTTTGTCGCAGAGTTGGGCTACACTTAGCAAATTGAACTTCAGTCCATCAACCAGTGAGACATTTTCTGTCTTTAATCCAGACATAATGGTTCTATGTCTAATGATCTATCCTTTTTTATTGTCTCCAAAGCTTACTTTGCCTCCCTTCTTCTGGGTTAATATGATGAAGGCCATCTCATCACCTGTCATGTGCCTTGAGCATCCACTATCAATGTACCAAGTTTGTTGATCTACTGTGGATCTAAGGCATATCTCAGCATTTGCTAATTCTGATTCTAAATCCCTAATTGGCTCAATGTCTTGCTTGGATGACTTTCTTCCAGATTGTTCTACTTCTGGATCCGTTAGTGCCATAAATGCATAGTGAGTAATCTCTTCTTCTTCTGTTAAAGATGAACTGTTGCTTTCTTCACTATTGCTCTATGTGGCCCCCATAGCTTTCTTCTTATATTTCTTTTCCTTTCTCAACTTCGGGCTTTTGGTTCTAAAGTGCCCCTTTTCTCGTATTTGAAGCAGGCAACATCTTTCTCTAGATCTTTCTTTTCTTCCGGAGCCTTTCTTGGCTTGGCCCTTCTTGAGGTGCCTTCCTTAGGCCTTCGTAAGTCGAATCTTCTAGATCTCCTCCTATCCTTTTTCTTTAGGAATTTTTCAAAGTACTTGGCTAGCAAAGCCATATCTTCTTCACTGTACTTTGACTCCTTTGGCTGCTTTTTCTGATCCGGAAGAGGCTGATCCGGCAGATTTTGCCTTAAGAGCAATGGCCTTTTTCTTTTTTTTTTGGCCTTCTTTCTTGTTGGCTATATCTCTCTAGGGACAATTCTTGAGTCAAGAGATTGCCAATGAGCTCATCATAACTATAGAAGTTTAAGTCATGAGCCTCCTCAATGGCAGTCTTCTTGTTGTCCTATTCCTTGGTGAGACTCTGGAGTATTTTCTTGACCATATCAACTTCTGAAATTTCATTCCCTAGACTCTAATTCGTTTACTAGATTGGTGTATCTAGTATTTATGCTGCTTATAGATTCTTTGGGATCCATCTTGAATGATTCAAGCTTTTATTGTAGTAGACCTATTTTGGCTTCTTTAACCTTGTTTGTTCCTTCATAGGTCACTTCCAGCTTCTGCGACATTTCACATCTAGATATCCTATTAAATTCAGCTACACTAAGAGCATAATGAAGCATGTTAATAGCATTTGCATTTTCATGCAATCTTTTATAATCATTCTCATCCTATAAGCTCGAGGACTTGTGGGTGGTTAAACCATCTACCTCATGAGTAGGCTCATATGGACCATCTTTAATGGCCATCCATGCCATCATGCTTTGACCTGAATGAAATTATTCATCCAATTTTTCCAGAACGTGTAGTGTTCACCGGTGAAGAGTGGAGGTCGGGTAGTAGACATACCCTTCGAAAGGAGCTGTGAGTTTTGGAAACTCATTTTGATTCTTAAATCAATATATGTGGACCTTTAGCTCAAAATTGTTAGATCTCTAGTTTGAGCACTTGCTCTAATACCACTTGTTGGTACTTATGAGGGTCTGAGCTTGGTTAGAGGGGGGTGACTGGCCCTCTTTGTGGAATAAAAAGACTTTTAAAATGTCTTTAGGGTAGTGTGTTTGATTATGATCTGGGGGATGGATCCGAATGATGCAAATGCATACAAATAATTATGCAAGTAAGTAAAGAGTAAGAAAATCAAAGACAAGTATTTTATCCTGGTTCAGCTCCGCCTACTCTAGTCCCTAAAGGTTCCTTCCTTTGAGCTTTTCCACTAGTGTGATTTCTTTCCAACTAGTAGAAATCAAGCCTTACAGTTTGTCTCCAGATCGTACCCCCTTCCGGATTTAGGATATACCACTAGAAGCACCAACTCCTAGTTGAGTCCTCTTGTCTTTAGTAGGATATACCACTTAGATTTCTACTCAAACTTAAGCTGAGTACTACAAGGAGATCCCACTCAAAGCACCTACTTTAAGCTGTATCCCAATCTCACAACTCACCTAAGTTATAGATCTTTACACTTTGTTTTCTCAAAGGTTTTGGTTTTGGACTTCCTCAAGTTTATACTTTCACTTAGGAATCCTTACAACAAATTTAGAAATTAATTGATTCTTGGAGGGATGAGTTTTCTGATTGCTTTAGCACATTCTCTTGTTAATTGCTTTCTCAAAACCAACCAGCACCTTCTCAAGATGTGAAGCTTCCCTTTTATAGGCTTTGATCATAAATGTAGCCATTGTGGGTTGGTGAGCTGTAACAAAATCTTCACCGTTGATCAGGTAAGATATGGAGCTTCCAGAGTCGTTGATCAATCTGTTAGACAGAGATTTTGACTAATTTGAATCCTTAGGATTAAGGCTAAAAAGTTATCAGTGATCGTTTTCCTTATATTTTAGTGATGCACCAACTTTTATATTGATAGCTTTTTGGTGTGAGCTCCACGTGCCTTCTTATTGGTCTTGGTGAAAAAGGTGGTTACCTTTTTTTCTATCTGATGTCAGTCCTTTGTCCTTTTTCTAAAAAGTGCAAGCTGTCACTTTTGTCTTGCTTTAGGGAAAAGGATCTTTGACTTGGAGACCAAAAGAATGGAGGGAATGGAATTTTTGAATCATTCCCTTTGTCTGAAACATTAAAGTCTCCCGGATGTCTTCAGACTTTAATATCACAGGATCTATCTTCTTTCGGATGCCTCTGCAATCAGTTCTTCCGGATGTTGTTTTGTGTGGTTCAAAGTTTATTTCCTTTTCAAACTTTTAACTTGATGCTTCCATTTAAACTTAGGTAGTTTTCTTCACTTGTCGTGGACTTTGGATGTCCTGGATATAACTCCGGATAAATGACTTAGGTCTTTTTATACCTAGGTCTTTTGTTTACTTCAAACCTAATCCGGATTGTTTGTGTTCCGGATCCTTATTTCCCAACAAATGGAAATTGTGAATTATTTAATGGAACATGTATTCAAATAATATTTTTCATCTTTATTACACATAAAGTGCATTACAAACAGGAAATGAAAGCGACAAAGGCAAACAACGAGGCCTAAAGTCTTTATTCTACCACGAAGATGAAAGACACATAATGGCAAGCTCAATAATCTCCAAGAAAACTATGGAGTCTCTTAGTCTCGATAAGCCTCTCCTCAAGAGTGGCTAGCCTGTGAGTACTCGTGACCCAGATACGATAAGCCTCGAAAGGATAGACATCAAAAGGTACAAAATAGTTCACCTCTGCCCGAGAGCAATTAACCTATCTCACATCATGATTATAGACCTGGGTATAAGAAAGCTTAGAGCCAATAAAGGTGCATGAGGATTTTGGGAACCCCTGAGGGAGACCATACTACCTACACAAGCGATTGGAAGAGTAGGTAATAACCTCAAAAATACCAATGAGGACCACGCAATCTCTAGCAACGTTGGCAGTCACATGCATGATCCACCACCAAGGGCAAATCCAACAAATATCCTTGATGACTCGACTCCCCATAAACTCAATCCACTCCTCAATAGTGAAGTCTTTATGAAAATGGTCGCTGATGCATACTACGGAACCCCGTACCCAGTATGCCTTTGGATAATAATCCATGCTCGTGGGAATAAACAATATAGAAAGCTTGTCCCAAAGCCAAAGCTACAAAAGCAACACAAAAGAAAAAATAATAAGAAGAAAAGAGAGAAAAGAAAAAAAAGAGGAAGGATCCTGGATTGAAAACCTGAAAAGCCGATCCAGGCAAAAATTAAGGCAAGCCTGATGAATTAAAAACCTGAAAGGGTAGTTCATGCAATAAAAAAGGATCAAATAGAATTTACCCAAAGAAGAAGTCTGCTACCACTAGTAGTAGCTTGAGTCCCATTCTGGGAAGAGCGCACAAAGATTAGTGTCTTGGCCAAACTCACTATGACGGGAGATTTCCCCTCTAATATCTAATCAACGATGGTCAAGAAGGTAAAGCTACAAACTAAAGTTGGGGACTCATAAAGAAAGACCCCCTAACAAAAGTAAGTAAATAAGCTGAAGCCAACTCACATCATTAGGTGAAAGACTCCTAACTATGTTGAAAGCCACATCTAACCTCTAGCCCTCGTTGCAAATCATTCGGTGCCTATTAAATTATTGCAACTGGAAATGGTTCATCAACGAATCAGAAAACTCAGGACGATGCATTGGGATTGCAGGAGGCATATCATCTAAAGATCTCAGGAGCCCACAGAATTCCTCATACGAGGGGCACAGCTCGTGATCTCCAAATCGGAATACGTTGTCAATAGGATCCTAGAATTGGACAACAGCCTAGATCACACTGTCCTTAACAAAGATATGATAATATTCCTTCATATACAATAAATCACAAACCCCGAGATGGTCCCAACCATTAAAATTCTTCATATACACATTAAAATCTGCACGAAAATAGATGTAGCCCTCCATGGCAAAATTTCAAAGGGTTGTAGTTTACTATACGTAGTTTATGGGGCAATCTGCCAATATCTGGCAGATTACCCCGATAAACCCGATTGTTAATAAAAGGAAGAAAGCACAAAGCACGAGAATAATGCAAAATTCTTTTATACATGAAAAAATGTGTTCATATAAGGAAAGGCTCTGCAAACGGCCTAAAAGAAAAGAAAAACAAACAATGAAAAGAAATCCTATCTCTTGTCCGCCACAAGAACTTGGATGGTTGGGATTAAAAGATGATGGAGGAGGAGGATAGCTGCCCTGTAGAAAGAACCCCGAAGGATCACCCTATCCATGCTGAGGTTGCTACAGCTGGTCATTCACCTAGAGCATCCCCAATTGAGCACGAAGCTGCTAGATCTCCAGCTGCCACATTTTCACACAAATCATTCATATGCATTCATGAAATGTCATGCATCATCATTAAAACAATAAAGTAATAAATATACCACCATGTTAGATTTTTGGTTCATCATGAACCGTTGCTGCCCTTGGATGTATCCTTAGTTGGAGATGCTATTAGCAATAGGCACCTGCAAAGAAAAAATAAAGGACTAGGATGAGTCAGAACTGGCATAATCTAAAAGAAAAAAATAGAAAGAACTCACATGAGTGACCCTGGCAGGGTGAAAAGTCATAGGATGCTCAAGGTCCAGGTATGGTTGAATCACTAGCGTGTAAGTACACAAGTCGAGTCGGTACATCAAGAATATAGAGGGCTGATATTAAAACCCTTAATGTCACTCCATCATTACCGGACTCTGAACAGGGTCGATTAACCCGAAGAGCTCCCAACGTGGGTTAAAGTGGATGCAGGTCTTTTCCTACCTTGGTGATCTATAGAAATGTCAAAGAAAGGGCAAATTAGGCAGACTAAGCAAAAAAATAGAAAGGCAAGGAAGAAATTTAAGTCAATAAAAAAGAAGATACCGTCATTCAGGCAATCCTAGACGAACCCGATCTAGCTCGCCTGCTAGAGGTAGAAGTCAAAGGAGCATCACCCTCTAAGGGGTTGTGAATGTCTGGCTGAGGTGTGATGGGAATAGGATTTGTCTCTAGCCATCTGAGCAGCTACGAATGACAAAACTCCTCATACTCCCAATCCACTCTAAGAAGGCACTAGGTAAACCATCGGAAGCTAGTTGCATAAAGTCGGGTGAGATGCAAGGCCAGAAAATCCATTGGGGCAGGTCGGGAAGAATAAAATGTGGTCTTGGAGGAAAATGCCAACCACAGATACGCTCCTTGAGGTACCACTCCAAGGAGAAGGGAGTCTCTAAAATCAATTGGGTATGCATGGCCTCCCCAGCTAATCTTATGACCTCCGACTAGTGAAGCTAGTACCCCCAAGGTTGTGTCTTGATCTGAAAGAAGGAAAAGAAACGGAGCATTGATACAACAATTGTAGTAGATATAGCGATTAAAGCAAGTCAAAAAAGCTGTAAAAGTGTACATGCTCTAAAGAAAGAGTTCAGAGGCAGGTAGAAAGAGTAGAAGGAGACTCGATCTCCCAACCGCGCCAGTAGTGTGGCAAATGGGGATATAACGGATGGCTGTAGTTGTGCACCAGCTTAATCCTCGGAAGAATCCCCATCTTAAAAAACCAAATGTGCAAAGATTTGAAAGGTCAGAACAAAAAAATAAAACTAAAAATCAACCCTAGATACGCTCCCCCAGGTACCACTCCAAGGAGAAGGGAGTCTCTAAAATCAACTAGGTATGCACGGCCTCCCCAGCTAATCTCATGACCTCCTGCCAGTGAAGCTCATGCCCCCAAGGCTGCATCTTAATCTGAAAGAAGGAAAAGAAATCAAGAATCGATACAACAATTATAGCAGATATAGCGATCAAAGCAAGTCAAAAAGCTGCAAAGTGTACCTACTCTGAAGACAGAGTGTGGAGGAGGGTAGAAAGAGTAGAAGGAGACTTGATCTCCCAACCGCACCAGTAGTGTGGCAAATGGGGATAGAATGGATAGCCATTGTTCCGCACCAGCTTAGTCCTTGGAAGAATCCCCATCTCAAAAATCCAGATCTGTAAAAAGTCAAAAAGGTCAGAACAACAAAAGACAAGTGAAAATGCTCATAAACAGAGAAGAGGGAGTCAGGTCCTCACATAGACAATTTAAAGATAGGACTTGTACTTGCTAATTCTGTTCCTCACACACTGATCAAGGTCCCAATACAAATGACCTAGCACAGCTCGACCCCAGGCATACTCATCAAAACGGGTTGGATCGATCAAAGTGGGCAGGATGTGGAGATTAATAATCATGCCCCTGGTAGGAAAACACAACCACGACAAAGTAGCAGCCATAAAGGCTCTAGCCTTGCAAGCAGAAGTCAAGTGTCTTCTATCCCCAGTGGTCCAAAAGTTCATGAGTTTCTCACAAGAAACTCACCCTGGCTTATCCTCAGAATAGCCAACCAAAGCCTCAATGGTCTCAACATTAAAGATGTCATAAGTAAAGCAAGCGTTGAAGTGGATCACATTACCACAGAAGGGAAGACCTGCGATGGTATAGTAATCCAGCGGAGTGATAGTGTACTCCCTATAACAAAAGTGAAAAGTGTGGGTAGTGTTAGACCATCTACTCAAGATGTGGGTAGAAGTACCATCTAAGATGTACGGATACCTGCGGGATCTCATGTACTTCCAGTTCCTCATCATCCTCCCCAAAGACATCCTATCAATGATGGTTTTAGCACCGAGGGATAGTACCTTGTGCCACTTGTAAAAGTGGAAAATACTACCGCCCTCATAGCCAGTGACCTATGAAAACATTGCTCGCGCACTAATCATACACCTGTTTATAAATCACACGATAATCGAAAAGTCATTGCATTTAATGAATTCATGTCGTAATTGAACAATAAAATAAATGATGGCAATAAATGAATAAATGACAAATAAAAGCATGATAAGAGCATGATCAAAATAAATAATAAATAATAAATAATGGCGATAGGGCTTACTAAAATTCAAGAAAGGTGACAGGAAGGCTTCAAAGAAGACGGAATAAAATCCCCCAGAGTAATCCCGTGATACATCCAGGTTGATGGAAGCCCATATAATGCCTCGGCAGGAACCTCAGAAAGTTCCACTTGTTGGCTGTCGATAACCATGTTGCGAGTAGTCACTTGAACGACCGATAAATCTAAGAGGACATTGAAAAACTTGTACCACATAGATACTCCGCAGAATCTGAGTAAAAGGGACAGAAAAGGGAAGAAGATGAGAGAAATCATTGTCGAAAATAGCTAGAATGAAATAATTTTGAAGCAAATAAGCGAAATTCATAAAGGAAGGAAGAAGAGAAAATTCAGTGTCAAAAAATGGGAGGCATGCTGCTGATTTTATAGCCCGTAGGTAATTAGCCTGCCGGCTAATTACCTAGCCAGCTATCACGCATTTATGCGTTGAATGCATGAACGCATAATGGCAATAAAAGTTATCGTTACATAGGTAATTAGCCCACCGGCTACTTATGTGTATTTTGAAAATTTTTGCAATTTTGCATATTTCATCCATTCTCTGCATTGTTTGTAAAATGAGCGGACCTAAATGCTATTTTTACACAGTCATTCATGCAATAAGTACTTGAAAATATTTATTCTGACCCTCGGTAAATTTTAATTTTATGCAACCCATTAATTAATTTTTAATCAGAGGGATAAAATATTTTGTTTCAAAATTTGTCGAATAAAAATATTTTAACTCATTGCATTTCACACACACTGTTTTATTTGTTTCGCATATGACAAAATTTCTAGCACGAAATTTATGTATGCGAGGGGCAAACTGTTAACACAGGTCCATTCTGGCCCAATGAGGAGTTATGCCTATTTCGTTCAGTGATTGGACAAAAGAGCCAAAAAGGACTGAATTGTCATCCAAAATCCGAAATTCAAAAATCCACATTCCAGGGAAGCTCCGAGTTAGCATTTTCTACAGTAAAATAAAAAAGTCAAAATTTGGTCAAACATAAGTAATCAGCCCGCCAACTAATTACCTATGTACAGTAAAAACATCACATCTTATCAAGATCTGGCAAGGATTTACGGGATTTAAATTAAACTCGTATCAGATATGTGATTAGCCCGCCAGCTAATTACCACTCCTCTATTAATAGAGGGGTTCGCTCCTCATTTTCAAAAAACAGACGGAAAAATCAAAAAATTCCATTCGTCCCCTTTTGTTACGGGAGTCCCAAAAGCCCTGAAACTCTCTCAAAACACCCATAAATCTGAGCTTTATCACAGACATTCGGTATAAACTCATCTTCCTCTCTTTTTAGATCAAGATCTCACAGTGATCTTTGGTCTAAAAATGACTTAACGACTCAAAAATCCAGCATTTCCTTTAGGAATAATCCAAGATTATAGTCATAACTTGGGTTAAACCTATTTTCCAATCAAACCACACTTTCTAACAACTTTGGTCTTGCACCGGCTCTCAAGTAATCCTGAATAGACAAAAAGGTAAACTGAGGGTAATTAGCTCTAAGCCCAACTTTAAAATTCATTTTTATTACTTTTATTATCGCATATTGCATTCCATTTCTCCGGTTAAGTGAGCCACTGGTGCCACTTAAACTATAATATGTGTAAATAAGATTGTAGGTACAGGCAAGCATCCAGAAAGTAAGGAAACTCTATCTGAGTTTCTGAGCCAAAACCTAAACACTGCAGTTACTCTGCCAAAATTTTAGTAGAGAATGTCTATTTATTATGCCGTTATAATGCCCATTTTAATTCTTGAATTTATTTCTCAAATAAAGCCGTTGTAATGCAGAACTTACCACAAACTCCAAATTTCCAAAATTAATCCAAACAATTTGAACAATATGGGTAACTATCATGTCCGAACACAGAATCTCATTTTCTTTTCGATATAAAAATCCTATTTAGGATAAGTATACCATAATTCCCGGTAGAGCTGAACCGGTTGGCGACTCTGTTTTATTTTTAAGTAAAGTAAAATGCTTTATTTTAAAAATATTTTCTTTTATTAAAATGTGTAAATGTATTTCTCATATATAATCACATTTTTGGCCTCTATAAGGTCACTGCATTTAAGTAAATTAGATTTTCTTGAACCGAACCAGTCACGCCCGGCGCATTGTTGGGGAATTCAGGTAGAATGAAGCCTGGATAATTCTGAAGTCGTGACGAACACTTTCAGGTTGAATCTTATTTGGTGCTTCTACCAAATAGAGCAATCGGATAAAATCAGAAATGACAAGAACTTAGAATGAATTTATATTGTGAAGAAAAGTAAACCAAAAATTGCAGAAATCGTTGCAAAAAAGAACTCTACATGTAACTATTGCCAATGCCATGTTTTACAGACCTGATACAAACAGTTGCAACTCTTTAGAATAGAAGTGTTGCAAAAAGGCATGTCCATTTGAGTAGCTGCAATAGTTCATAACAGAAGTGTTGCGAAAGGTAGCTCCCGGACCCTCGTAAGCTAAGCATCTTAATAGACCTCGAACAAGCATGCACTCTGCACTGTCCTAACTTGTTCGATGAAATTTTACGACTTTATTAGTCAACTAGTTGATCCAATTACACTAAAATCCCAACAATCCTCCCCCATTATAGTGTAATCCATGATTAACTAAACAAAATCACAATAAATAACAAAATTATGCATAAATGAAATATTATGACGATTGAATTTTGTCTTAGTATATTGCACATTCCAAATATTCGAATACCAAAGGTGTCACTATGGATTGAACCTTGGTTATCCATCTTGAATACTCGAAGATAATATACATATAAGTCAACATTTTAACATATTCTTACTTGACACTATCTTTTACTAGCCTTGTGTCCTTATCCTTCATAAGCATATCAAAGCCAAGTCCAAGCTTCTTGAAGCAGCTAAACTTCATGCTTATCCAGGTAGCTCTTTTACTCTTGCACCTGCATATGCAATTTTTCACAAGAACTATTAAGAAGTTAACCTTCAACCTCCTTTACTTGCAGGTCTGAACACACACCTTGGGATATTTTAATCAGTGTGTTCCAATCTCCAGATGTTAAGCTTTCCTCATTGATTCAGCACCTAACGTCATATTAGATGGGAATTGGGTATCTTAATATGAGAGATTTCGAATGGACTTTAATTTCATCCCCATAGACAACTTGCGCACAAGATCTCTTCTTAACCCTTTGGTTAAATGATCGGCTAAATTATGATAAGTTTTTACAAACTCTAATGATATAACACCATTCCTGATACACTCGTCCACAATGGAATTTTCTAAATTAGATCTCTTAGCCATTCAGCTTCTTTACCAGCTGCTGCTAATGCTACAAACTCATATTCCATTGTTGAATCAGTGATACAAGTTTGATACTTTGACTCCCAAGAGATAGCACCTCCCCTAAGAAAGAATACCCACTAACTTGTGGAATAACAATCTTCTTCAGTAGAAATATAACTTGCATTCTTGGTTTTCTCAACCTGACATAACAAACCTTTCTGGTTGCTACATATAACATTTCCTCATCCAATTCACCATTCATGAATTTAAATTTTACATCCATTTAATGAATTACAAGGCTTTCTTGTAAAAAAAATAATTTCTAACATATTAGAAATTTTTATAAAATTTACAAACTATTTTCTATAATTCTTATGAATTTAATTTCCCAAAATAAATCAAATACTCACTTTTCTTAACCTCAAAAAATTCTAAAAAAAATTACCATTAAATCCAAAAAATATGAAAATGGCGAGGTAGGAAAATTTTGGAGCAAAAAGACATTATTTACGGCATTAAAACGCAAAGATCCCAAATAGGCCATTAGAAACACGCTATGCGGCATTCCGTTGACCAGTCAACTTTGACTTTTGACTGACACGTAGTAGTCAACCATTGATTGGTCAACCCCAAAGGTTAAATCAATGTCACATGGATGATGGTTAAAATTGGATTGGGATAAAAGTTTCTGGCGACACTTAATTTTACCAAAGCGTTGCCAGAAGTGCTTTAGATCATGAACCGTCGCAAATGGTTGTCACAAAAAACCAGCCATCGTAGCTTTTCATTTTGTGACAGAATTTCTAACGGACGCAGAATCCCTCACAAACAAACTAGCTGTTGCATTTAGAAACCGTCAAAATAAACCATCCATTGACTTTTCCTTTTGTGACGGAATCTGTGACGAAAGTAGAATCCCACACAAACTGTCACAATAAACCATGAACTGCCGCAAAAAACAGTTGTCGCAAATGAACCATCGCAACTTTTCATTCTGCAATGAATTTTCAATGGATTTATATTCCTTTGCAAAATGGATAAAATTGGATTCCAGTTTCAAATCATTCCAAAATCGATTCCGACCTTCGACCAGACCCCTCCTAAGATTTTTCAACGTCTCGAGTCCAATGGCGCTGTTCTTTTTACAAAAAAATGAACCTAAACACATCATTCACATAAAATGACTCGAGAATATAGATTATTTTTCAAGAAAAAGAATGTTTATACCGCCATAAACAACCAACAACGAAAATGGCCATCAAACATAATTCATCATAACTTCAATAATTAATAAATTAAAATCCTAAATTTTAAAGCATCAAACTTCAGTTAAAACGAAATAAAATCAACATTCATATTTTTCAGAATTTTCCAAATTTCATGACCTGACTTCCCCTAAATTTTTCTCCATTAAAACATCATCAAATCGAAAACTTTTCTTGTAAATATAATTAGCCACATGTATCACCTTTCGAAATGCACCAGAATCACAAAAATCCAAATTGTATAACCAAAGGTATGATCAAAACACTAAACAGTGTACAAAGCTGAGATTTTCCGAAAACAGATTTCATGACTCAAATTCAAATGAAAATTTCACATTGAAAATGAAAGAAATTAAATAAGGTTTCTTCTAAACATATATTCCTTATTTTATATAGATATCAATAGAATCAAGAATCATTCAAATCAGATTTATATAATAGGAGAAAACATGAAAATAAAATAGGGGCAAAATCTGGAAATTTTCCAAAAAATCGAGAAATCGAAATTAGAGGCACAGACAATCACCGTAAGAGAACGGATCGAATTCGTACTTTTCGGTGAAAGCTCAGGCTTCAAGAAAAAAATAAGATTCAATATTTGTTGGGGAATTCCAGTAGAATGAAGTCTGGATAATTCTAAAGTCATGACGAACACTTTCAGATTGAATCTTATTTGGCGGTTCTGCCAAATAGATCAATCGAATAAAATCAGAAACGATAAGAACTTAGAATGGATTTTTTTTGTTGTGGAGAAAAGTGAACGAAAATTGCAGAGAACGTTGCAAAAAAAACTCTACATGTAACTGTTGCCAATGCCATGTTTTATAGACCTGATACGAACAATCACAACTCTTCATAACAGAGGTGTTGTGAAAAGACATGTCCATTCGAGCTGCTGCAACAGTTTATAATAAAAGTGTTGAGTATCGTAATAGAACTCGAACAAGCATGCACTCCGCACACTTCTAACTTATTTGATGATATATTACGACTGCATTGGTCAACTAGTTGATCCAATTACACTAAAATACCAACAATCCTCCCCCATTTTAGTGTAGTCCATGATTAACTAAACAAAATCACAACAAATAACAAAATTATGCATAAATGAAATATCATGACGATTGAATTTTATCTTAGTATATTACACATTCCAAATATTCGAATACCAAAGGTGTCACTATAGATTGAACCTTGGTTATGCATCTTGAATACTCGAAGATAATATACACATAAGTCAACATTCTAACATGTTATTACTTGACACTATCTTTTACTAGCCTTATGTCCTTATCCTTCATAAGCATATCAAAGCCAAGTCCAAGCTTCTTAAAGTGGCTAAACTTCATGCTTATCTAGGTAGCTCTTTTACTCTTGCATCTGCATATGCAATTTTTCAAAAGAACTATTAAGAAGTTAAACTTCAACCTCCTTTACTTGTAGGTCTAAACACACACCTTGGGATATTTTAATCAGTGTGTTCCAATCTGTAGATGTTAATCTTTCCTTATTGAATTTAGCACCAAATGTCATAATAGGTGGGAATTGGGTATCTTAACCAGAGAGATTTTAAATGGACTTTAATTTCATCCCCATAACCGACTTGCGCAAAAGATCTCTTCTTATCCCTTTGGTTAAATTATCGGCTAAATTATGATAAGTTTTTACAAACTCTAATGATATAACACCATGCTTGATACATTCGCCCACAATGAAATTTTCTAAATTAGTTCTCTTAGCCATTCAGCTTCTTTACCAGCTGCTACTAATGCTACAAACTCATATTTCATTGTCAAATCAGTGATACAAGTTCCTTACTTTGACCCCCAAGAGATAGCACCTCCCCTAAGAAGGAATACCCACCAACTTGTGGAATAACTATCTTCTTCAGTAGAAATATAACTTGCATTCTTTGTTTTCTCAACCTAACATGAAAAACCTTTCCGGTTGCTACATATAACATTTCCTCATCCAATTCACCATTTATAAATATAAATTTTACATCCATTTGATGAATTACAAGGCTTTCCAAATTAATCAACAAATGAAAAAAAATTTGTAAAAAAATAATTTCTAACATATTAGAAATTTTTATAAAATTCACAAACTATTTTCTATAATTCTTATTAATTTAATTACCCAAAATAAATCAAATACTCACTTTTCTCAACCTCAAAAAATTCTAAAAAAATTACTATTAAATCCAAAAAATATGAAAATGGCAAGGTAGGAAAATTTTAGAGCAAAAAGACATTGTTTACGGCATTAAATCGCAAAGATACCAAATAGGCCATTAGAAACGCACCATGTGGCATTTCGTTGACTAGTCAACTTTGACTTTTGACTGACACATGGCAGTCAACCATTGATCAGTCAACCCCAAAGGTTAAATCAATGTCACATGGATGACGGTTAAAATTGGATTTGGATAAAAGGTTGTGGCGACACTTAATTTTACCAAAGCGTTGCCAGAACTACTTTAGATCATGAACCGTCACAAACGGTTGTCACAAAAAAAAGCCATCGTAGCTTTTCATTTTGTGATGGAATATCTAACAGTCGCAGAATCCCTCACAAACAAACTAACCGTCACGCTCAGAAACCGTCAAAATAAATCATCCATTGACTTTTCCTTTTGTGTCGAAATCTCTGACGGAAGTAGAATCCCTAACAAACAGTCACAATAAACCATGAACTATCGCAAAAAACAGCTGTCGCAAATGAACCATCATAACTTTTCATTCTGCAATGATTTTTGCAATGGATTAATATTCCCTTGCAAAATGTAGAAAATTGAATTCCAGTTTCAAATCGTTCCGAAAACAATTCCGACCTTCGACCAGACCCCTCCAAAGGTTTTTCAACTTCCTGAGTCTAACGGCGCTATTCTTTTTACGAAAAAATTAACCTAAACACATCATTTACACAAAATGACTTGAGAATCAAGATTCTTTTTTAAGAAAAAGAATGTTTATACCGCCATAAACAACTAAAAACGAAAATGGCCATCAAACATAATTCATCATAACTTGAATAATTAATAAATTCAAATCCTAAATTTTAAAGCATCAAACTTCAATTAAAACACAATAAAATCAACATTCATACTTTTTAGAATTTTCCCGTACTTAAGAGGATTAAAAAGTAAATTCTTGATGAACTAAGAATTTTTTTTATTAAGGTACCCTTTCATTTCGGTTTTGTTTCTTGATGGATCAACATGAATCGATCCAAGGTTATTTCGGATTCGGGAATTTCTTTCAATTGGTATCCGAGTGAATCATGTTTGATTCATTGAGGATATTGATTATTGACTTGTGAGTTGCGATCTTGTTCATCATGCAATATTGGATGAATGGTGATTAATTGCCAATTATTTGAATCTATATGCAATTCATGAGATATATTTGGTTTGAGTCTTTTTTTTATTAAGGATAATTCGTTATTATTAATGATTAAGCATCCTTCTTTAGTGATACTTCTATTTGAAATTAATGAATTGAGAAACAGATATTATTGGGCATTATTGATTAACTTCTCTTCTCTTACGGCGGCCCTTTCCTTTTCCATTCTTTTTCTGTGAATTGGATTTTCTAATTCTCTATTCTACCATGCGGTGTTCCAATAATTGGAAAGTTAGAATTGGTTTCATGTTCATATGAATAAAGATTTGAGTTTTTCAAATGGCGTTGTATTGTATGGTTTTCGAATATAAAATCCAGTTTAGTGACCATGTAATTGCCTGCCTATCATGATATGCAGCGATTAAAATACAAGTAATATGCTTCGGTAAGACTTCATTAGTAAATTTTAAATTCGATTCGGTGATTGATATTTCAGGTATTATTATTATCTATCACATATTTTGATATTCAGGAAACAACATGTTCTTCAAGTTGAATCTGAAATCTTGGATTTTCATTAATAATGTTCATAGATTTTATGAAGTTTCATTGTGTAATCTATGAATTTATGGAGAAATTCGGCTTGATAACAAAATATTTTCGTAGATTGTTGAATTTTGATTTTTTTTTCACCAGATGAAATTCGTTTGGATCTATGAAGAAATGGATATTATTTTGTTAATGTTAAAAATCGTGTTGGAATTTATTATGTTCGATTTCGGGTATTTTCACTTTGTTTTCACCAAAAAAGGTTGCGTTTTCGCATTATTTTGGATAAATGATGACTTTCTGTACATTTTTTGGTAAAAAAACAACGAATCCATTGGACTCAAGATGTTTAAAAACCTTAGGAGGGGTCAGGTCAGAGGCCGGAATCTTTTTCGAAATGATTTAAATGCAGAATTCATTTTTCTGCATTTTGCAAGGGATTCTAAATCCGTTGCAGAATGAAAAGTTGCAATGGTTCATTTGTGACAACTATTTTTCGCGGCAGTTCATGGTTTCTTATGACGGTTTATGAGGGATTCAAATCCCGTCAAAATTTTCATCGCAAAATGAAAAGTCAGGATGGTTAGTTTTTTACAACCGTTTGTGACGGTTCATGATCTGAGGTGATGCTTCGTCTAGTAGTTTTGGCAACGCTTTTGTGATCTATTGCGATGCTTTTAAAAGTGTTGCCAGAAACAAGGCTACTGGTTGATATGGTAATGATTTTTCAAAGCATTGCTAGAATATTTTTTTGTGTCGCAAGAAAGAATGTAAGTGAAGCAAGTTTGGCAACGCTTTAGTGAAATTAAGCGTCGCCAGAAATTTATCCTTATCCGACTTTAACCGTCATCTAATGTGGCATTGGTTTGAATTTTGGGGTTGACATGTCAATGGTTGACTGACACGTGTCAGTCAAAAGTCAAAGTTGACTGGTCAACATAATGCCACATGGCACGTTTCTAATGGCTTCCTTCAGTTTTTGAAGGTTAGTCGGGTACAAGTTATTTTTCTTATGAGAAGGATAGTTCTTCCACAAGTGGATGACTGTTTCTTCTTGGGAAGGTGCTACTTCTTGGGTGTCTAAGAAACAAGCTTGTATGAGTGATTTGATAATGGAATCTGAGTTTGTAAAAACTGAGCATAATTTAGCCGATCATATAACCAAAGGGTTAAGGAAAGATTTTGTGCAAAAGTCAGCTATGGGGATGAAATTAAAGTCCATTTGAAATCTCTTATGTTAAGATACCCAATTCCCACCTAATATGATGTTAGGTGTTGAATTCAATGAGGAAAACTTAACATCTACAAATTGGAATACACTAATTAAAACATCCCAAGGTGTGTGTTCAGACCTGCAAGTAAAGGAGGTTGAAGTTTAACTTCTTAACAGCCTTTTTGAAAAATTGCATACGCAGGTGTAAGAGTAAAAAGGCTACCTAGATAAGCATGAAGTTTAGCTGCTTCAAGAAGCTTGGACTTGGCTTTGATATGCTTATGAAGGATAAGGGCACAAGGCTAGTAAAAGATAGTGTCAAGTAAGAACATGTTAGAATGTTGACTTATGTGTATATTATCTTTGAGTATTCAAGACGGATAACCAAGGTTCAATCTATAGTGACACATTTGGTATTCGAATATTTGGAATGTGTAATATACTAAGATGAAATTCAATCGTCACGATATTTCATTTATGCAAAAGTTTGTTATTTGTTGTTATTTTATTTAGTTAATCATGGATTACAATAAAATGGGGGAGGATTGTTGGTATTTTAGTGTAATTGGATCAACTAGTTAACCAATGCAATTGTAATATTTCATCGAACAAGTTAAGAGAGTGTGAAATGCACACTTATTCGAGTTCTATTACGATTCTTAGCTTACGAGAGTCTGAGAGCTACCTTTCACAACACTTCTGTTATGAACTATTGCAGCTACTCGAATGGACATGTCTTTTCGCAACACTTCTGTTTTGAAGAGTTGCGACTGTTCATATCGGGTCTATAAAACATGGCATTGGCAACACTTACATGCAGAGTTTTTTTGCAACGTTCTCTGCAATTTTGGTTCACTTTTATTCAATTCAAAAACAATCCATTCTAAGTTCTTGTCATTTCTAATTTTATTCGATTGATCTATTTGGTAGAACCGCCAAATAAGATTCAATCTGAAAGTATTCGTCATAACTTCAGAATTATCCAGGCTTCATTCTACCGAAATTCCCCAACATGCATTGCATCCAGCGTGCATTACCGTAAATAAAACCTCGCCCGCTCACAGCTGGCATGTTACAGATGGCTTGATCTTGTTGGGATCCACTTCTATCTCCCTTTGACTGATAATGTGGCCTAATAACTCCCCTGTTGTGACTCCAAATATGCACTTCTTTGGATTCAATCTTAAGTTGTACTTCTCGATTTTGGTGAGGAACCTGTCCAAGTTAGCAGGGTGTTCTTCTTGGGTTATCGATTTTACTAGCATATCATCAACATAAACCTTGACTTCCTTGTGGCACATGTCATGCAGCAATGTTGTTGCTGCTCTTTGGTAGGTGGCACCTGCATTCTTTAATCCAAATGGCATGAGTTTGCAGCATCAAACCCCCCATTCGGTAATGAAGGTTATTTTGACTTTATCGATAATATTCATCATGATCTGATTGTAGCCTGAAAACCCATCCATAAATGAGTACATGGCTGCCTTAGCTATGCTGTCAACTAGAACATCGATGTCAGGTAGTGGGAATTCATCTTTAGGCGATGCTTTGTTAAGATCTCGATAGTCAACACAAACTCGAACCCTTCTATCCTTCTTTGAAACTGGGACAATATTGGCTAACCAAGTTGGATACTCAACCCTTCTACAAATTTGGCTTCAATTAGCATAAAAACCTCAGCTTTCACTTTCTTAGCCCATTCAGGTCTCATTCATCAGAGCTTCTGCTTGACGGGTCTGAATTTGGGATTGGTTGGAATTTAGTGTTCGGCTATCTCGCGATCGACTCCTAGCATATCTTCATAAGACCAAGCGAACCCTACCACGTGCTTTTTTAGAATTTTTATCATTTCATTTTCTTGATGGGAGACAAATAATTTGAATTATGTACCATTTTAGGGTTTTCAATTGTATTTAAGTTAATTTCAATCATAGAAGCATCATGTAAGCTAAACACATTATAAATATGATCAAAAGAATGCAAGTTGCCTTTAGGCGAGACATCACATAAGTAAGCAAAATTATTATATTTCATTGATAAATTGGCTTCATATGCCTTATTATTCACATAAAAAAGGTTAGGAATTGAAACTAGAACATCATCCTCATCCTTAAATGGAACGGCGGAGATAGTAGCAGCTGTAGGAGCATCTTCCAAGAGTATGTCGGACAAGTCTTCATAGAGCTTCTTTTTCTGACCATCGGTAAGCTTTTCTTACTCCTTAACTAATTCTTTTACTAGGTTGGCAAAGGCTTCTCCCAACGGACCATTGGGCTAAGTACCTAACCGTTTATTCATGTGGTTAGCAAAAGCATCGGTAATGGATGAAATGGCTTTATCACCTTCATTGAGAATCAGCTTATGGACAAAGGAATTCTTCTCTCCCACTACTTCATCGATACAACACTTCTTGGCAAAGTCAAACACATAATTGAAGACTTCAAAATCGGGAATCGGTTCTCCCCCAATTTCCAATGCTTTGACTTCTCCTTAATAGGCTGGTTCCTAGGCCCTTTTGTAGACACTGACTATACGGACTGAATTCTAACACATTTTCTTGGTAGTTTTCTTGGGAGTGAAACCTAAACCGTCTTTGCCTTTTTGAGAGTGAATCTTAGGAAAAGATGGGATCCCTTAAAGATTACCTCCTACATCTTTACCACGCTTGTATCCCTTTCTAACCATGTACTTTGCTACCTAGGGAGCATACTTCTTGACTTCTTCTTCTTCGGACTCGATGACTACTGATACATGGAAATTTTTTAAATCATTTCCTCCTCTAGTGGTGGCTGCCACAACTAATTCTTCATCAGCTTCTATCGTGATAGGTTTCCCCTTATGAATAAACTTAATCTTTTGATGGAAAGTGGAAGGCACTACCCCCAGCGTATGGATCCAAGGACGACCCAACAGTTGAAAGAATATGACTGGAATGTCCAAAATGGCGAATGTAACAAGGGTAGTGACCCCCTCCACGGTCACCTCAGCTTTGAATGTCCCTTCGACTGTGCTCTAGGAATCATCATAAGCCTCAATAATGGTACCTAATTTTTTCAACCTATCTTTAGAGAGGCCAAGGTGTGGTAGGATCTTGAGGGGAAATAGATTCAAGGCGGACCCATCATCTACCATCACACACGGAACCATGAGATCTAAAATTTTTACCTTGAACAATAAAGCCTTATTATGCTCCATCCCCTTCTGAGGTAAATCAACGGGGGTGAAAGCAACAGGCATATGACTTCTTTGCAGAATTCCTCCATTGATAAGGGTACACATCTCTTTGGGAGAGGTTGCAGGTATAACATCCATTTCAATTAACATCTTTATGAGAGATTTTCTATGAGCCTTTGATTTAACGATTAATTGCCAGATAGTACATGTGGCTAGAGTTTGCTTCAACTCTTGATGACGGGATCTTCTTCTAACTCTCTTCCAAAGATGACGGAAGGTCTTGTGCGTATTTTGCCCCTTCAATTCAAACCCCCGTCTTGAACTTAGGTTGATAGACTCTTTCGCTTTGAGTCATATTCATAACTCTTCCATTTTCCATATAGGAGACAGATCGTCCTTTAGTTTCTATTGGAAAGAAAATCTCATCTTTGGGCTCATCATGATGATCACTATAAGCACTGGATATTAATGATCCTTCTCACGAAACTATGATGAGAGCTATACGATGCAATATCTTTCAAGTGTTGTCCATCCCAGGTATTCCTACTACTGCAAAGTTGAGTTTTGCCATAGCACAGTGACCTAGACTGAGCTTAGGTACCCGTACGGGTACTGTATAGTGGTACAGATCCACCCTCAGGCCCTTACGGGTGACTAGCTATCGTACACCTAGGGGGTATCGATACGGGTCCCTTGGTACCGATATGGGTGGGGTCCCACCCGTACGGGTATGGTTGTTTGCTATTCAGGCTTTTTCGGAAGTAGTCTCTTACAATTTTCGGGAAAAGGCAAGTCTTAAACGTTATTTATGGCGTTCAGACCTCCTCTCCCATATAAAAAGGGGTCTTTCCTTCACATTTCATACACACTCATTTTTCGTATGAAAATTATACTAAAACTCTAGCAATTTCTATAGGTATAGAAAAGGGATAGTGGGGGGTATAGGAGATATAAAATAGGGAGAAAACCCTTCTGTTGAGGTTTTGTCCACATTTTATTCATTCCTAACTTCGCTCATTAGGATTTAGGGGAAATTTTATCCACAAAAACACTCACCTAAATAGTCCTCATCCATCTACTTTGGTCGAGATCTCCCAATAGTAAAGGGATCACCTTAAAGTGGATTCACGTCAAAAAGGTAACGTTCCTGAGTTTCAAAGAGACTCACATCTCAATTATTTCATTACAATTATTGTTTATTGCTTTCATTTCTTGTCTCAGGTCTAGTCCTCACCCGTATGAGCCTTGTTGGCACCACATATCCCTAAGGATATCAATTTAGTGGACCATACTCATGTGGAACGAAAACCTTTTTTTGTTATTTTACCTTTTCTTCCACCATCTACTGATCTATAATCTGTAACTTAACTGAACTAAGTTTCTGCCTGGTACTAGAAAGGACCCATATAGGTGCTGCACACCCGTACCGATCCTCCCTGGTACCCATATGGGTGCCCCCCATCCATACGGGTACTGGTCCCCCAAGCAGAATCCAGAATCCATATTTTAAATCGGTTAAAGTCAATCTAACTCACCATTTGCCATGCAATCATTTTCACTAATAATCCGGTAAATCAAAACACAAAATTTAAATTGTGTTTTTACAATAAAATATGTTAAATTGTTGATTTATGGTGCGCCATAAACTGTGCTAACGCCTGTGGATGCAGGGGAATTTATTTTCATTTTGTTTTATAACTTGGAACAAATGTATAGGTTCTCTTTGCAATTCCCCCATTTTCCCCGGTTGTAATTTTTATTCCCCCATTCATTGTTTGTGCTTTATTGTAATATGTAAATGCATGTAATGAGTGTGAAAGAGTGTAGAAATAGGATTTCTTTGATAATTCCCTAAATGACGAAAACTAAAACGGTTTTATGGGATGGATGTAATTTTGAATCAACTGAATGAGAAATAAGTGACTCATTCGATACCCGAACCTCTGATCCAATAGTTATGAGTCTCCCATGCAGAGGGAACCATACCTAAACTCTTTCTCAAATAGACAACTTGGGTGGCAACTCTATCAATTGTATCGGGATTTGGGTCTCGATTCTTTTATTCATTAAAATTGGCTTATTGTGCAAACTTAAACTAAAAATATTTTGTCACGCCTAAATCCAACCAAACCCCCAGTGGGCCCCGCCTCTATCATAAAGGTGCCAAGGGAGACCCACACATCATCGACACCTCACAGTGCCGACTCTGCTGGGGAGATAATCTGTTAACTTGCAAAATGTTGGTTTATTTTAAAAGCTTAAAAGATTAAGATGAGTACCAAAAATCATTTACTTGATTCAACCCATTTTTATTTCCATCATTTGAGAAAATTATCACACTCTATATTCTTATCTCATTCTCTCTTTAGTTAGATGTGCTCTTCTTCTAGCACTAGGATAGGGTGCCCTATTATCACCACGACACTCACAACGAGATACCTATGACCGCCAGGGATATTGGGTACACCTTAGTGGGTGGAGCACTCATTGCCATCTCCCTCCAAACGAGGCTTGATGCAATGGGAACATTCTACATCAACTTTCGATATGTCCCTACACCATTCTTATCGAAAGCTATAGTGTTTTTTCCTTCTAGGTACCTTGATTTCTGTGAGAGATTAGACTAAGGAAGAATAACCTAAGACTCAACGGGAGAAATAAGGATGGAATCGATCAATTTGCATGTGTTGTATCCTTGTAATTAACCTAGCCATGCATCGTTGTAATTTGTGCATGCATAAATAAAACCCATGCATTTATTGATCATTTGGTTCTCACCTGAGAAAGAATTAAAGTTTGGCAACCATCTCAAGTTCATTTGGTCCATATTCGAGTTTCTACTCAACCAAATTCGGTTCAGTTAAGGGACGAATATCTGCCTCCGTCTCCCATCATCCAGTCAGTTTGGACAGTGGGGTTTAGTTTATCCGTATGATTCAGGGGATATGACAGTTTCACCAGCTATCAGCCAGTCTATTCAGCCTAGAAAGGATTTGTGGTGTTAATATTTTAGTTTAGGGGATATAGCTAGGGTCCCAACTGCGTAGCCATGCCTAAGGGGACAACCTTCCATCATCCAACAAGTCTACCCTTTGGTGTGACTACAAGTGTTCAACGATCTTCTCCTTTAGTCCAAACCACAAAGAAGATTAGTGTTAAGACAAGTAGAAGCTTAGAATTGGGAGATTACCGATTCACCGATGGATGCTACGAGGATCGAAAATAAAGGCCCTCCACATCTAACTTTGCTAGTGTTTTGATGCAAAACGATGCCACTTATAAAGCATGTCATGAATAATTGATGCATTCACATTATGTTTGAGCATTTCACTCTTAAAGATATCGTACACTCATAAAATCAACATTCTTAAAAATTGCATCATATTTATTGAAGAAATTGAATTTGAGTATATCGCAATGGCATAAGGTTCCAATGGTTAAAACTTACCACTACAAAAAGAGAGATAATAAAAAGTGCTTAGCAAACAAGATAGCCTTGGGTCATAGCTCATCTTTTTCATAAAGGGGAGAAGATACACATCAAAAAAAGGAGGAGGAGGACAGACTATACATCAAAAGCACCGTTGAAGGTAAAAATCAATGCAAGCTTAAATCCAAGGCTCTTCCAAAACCTTCAAAAGGGTAAACCGTCAAATCCAACAAATGGGCACTTCTTGTCAATGTGGGTACCCCCTTGGGCCTATATTTCCATCAAAATATCCCTAAAAAATGCTTTCCCCGTTTGCTTAAAAGAAAGAAGACCCCTCACCGTACATAATGTCCTAAAACCTTCCCCACAATAACATGACCACCTTTCACAAAAGAGAAGAACATGTTCATTCCAACACTAAATAGCCCAAGCTTACCCAAAGCAACCCCTCAAGGCAGGTGATCTGGTTCTTAAACAGCTACGCTCCGTCAATATTGATACTAGGGGCAAATTCAGGCCTAATTGGGAAAGACCGTCCAAGATTATAAAAGTGCTTGGCAAAGGAGGAATCAAGCTTACGAACATGGATGGAAATGAGTTCATGAATCCAGTGAATCAAGACAGGCTTAAGCATTATCATGTTTAGGTTAAAAGAAATAAATCATAAAAAAATAGCATAAAGAATAAAAGAAATAAAGAATAAATCACACGACAAGTGGTCCTCTACTACTTGGGCAAAAATTAGGGTGCAACCCGCTGATCGGTATTCCACAAACCGGTCAGGCAAAAGTTAGGGTACTCTAAATAAAGCCTGCTAAGTTGAAAACCTAAAAAGGGCAGCTTAGGCAAAAGTTAGGGCATCAAGAGAAAAACATCAGTTGCTTTCTGGAAAATCTATAAAAGGACCAGAAAGTGGGTAAGGGTTAACCATTGGAAACTAATGCCATTGCCTATGCACTCAAATTTAATTTCATCGATAAACATGATATGATTTGCTAAGAATCTGGGTCTTATGAATGCATGCATGCCTTTAAGGTCAAATGATCACAAGTATATGAACATCAGTTTATTCTCTATATTTTGTACTCTTTGTTATTATCTGTACTGCACGTATCATTTAACAAAATATCGATAAGCTACAAAAAGAAAAAAATAGAAAAAAATTAGTAAGGCTTATGCAAAAGTCAGAAAAGTCTGCTGAACTAAGCCGCCAAGGACAGTTTAGGCAAAAGTTCAGACAAAAGAAAAATACAAAATTAGTTCGATAGATTGCATCACATCAAGCGGTCCATGCAAAACTTAGAACTCAATTAAAAAATGCTAGTATTTTTCACTTACTTTTGTTCTTCAAGCATCATTTCTAATAGCAATGTTTCACAGTTGGGATCCCTCCAGTTCAGTTTTCCACTGTGAAGCTACTTGATAGCACACATCATCCGAAGTGCTAAGTATTTCCACTAGAATCATCCAGCTTGCACCATGTTACGGTTTGGACACCTCAAAGGCACATTCCCGTAATATGCAAAGAATGAACTTCATTCAATCAAGTCGCCAGTACGAAGAAGTATAGGCATCCATACAAGCCTGTACGAGTCAATAATAGGCATACAGATCTCATCCAAAATCTTGGTAATACCCATCGATCTCAATCGGGCCAGTCTCTCAATAATCTAAAGCTTGAAAAGTTTGGTTACTAGTCGAATTCACCAGCAAATTAAGTCTTTATCAAAGAAGGACAAGACAACAAAATCCTCGAGGCAAAGGATCAATCAAAGGCTCAGACAAGTAAAACAAAGCTTACTGGATTGAAAACCCTAAAGGGCGGTCTAGGCAAAAGTTAAAGCAAAGAAAAGAAAAGTTCGCCGAGCTGAGCCGTCAACGACAGTTCATACAAAAATTAGGACAAACAAAAGTTCGATAGGTCATCTCACACCGAATGGCCTATGCAAAAATTAGAACATCATTCAGAGAAGGAAAAGTTCAGCATACATAAAAGTAAAATGGCAGAAGTGTCAATCCAAGTTCACAGCAAAAGTATGCCACACAAGACCCAAAAGTATCAAACATCCAAAAAATGAAAGTATTTCTTAGTCTAAGCTACTAGGGGATCCTGTCTCGAGCGCCCCTCTAGAGTATGGTCCTGCGAGTCCACCAGGAGCTCATCCATGTTGATCATCACATGGTCATCAATTCCTACAGCACCCACAACCACAGCATCAGCTACCCCAGCACACTGATCCACCTCCTACTCAGCCCCACCCCTCTAGGTCAAGGCTGGTGCCAGTTGGTATATAGAAAGGTCCTCCTCGGATGGAAGATCAGGTGGCTCTGGTGTTTGTCTATCCTCAGTCATCCATGCCAACTAACCCCACAACATCTCAATCTCGTCCCACTCTTGAGCAGTCTCAGCCCTAGCCTGATCAGCCTCAGTAATCGCGGCCCGTAGCTTCTCCTCCAAGAATCTAGCCCTCTCCTCGGCAGCCTCTAAGGCCTGAGCGGACCTACCATGCTCCATGGCCAACAGAAATTATAAACACGTATATAAATGTCATAGCGTGCATAGTTTGTTATATTTTATAGGTAAAAGAAACTTACTGAGGCTAGTGCATCTTGAGCTAACAGCAAGTCCCAGATGAACAAGTACAACCCCTGGGCAATACCCGACATCAGATGCAATCAGAAGACTCCTACTAGGATTGGGGGAGGGATTGGTCTCTCTACCACAGCACTGGTCCTCCACCCTCAGACCCATTTACCGAAATACCACTCAAAGGAAAGTGATGACTCCAGGACAAAGTGGCGATCTTCTACGCCACCCCGCATCCACTCAATGCCCCCTCATGTATCCAACCTCTCCCATGGGTCTTGGATGACCTACATAAAATGAATTCACTATAACTATTGTAACCTCATAAATGTAGTTTTGACTAATGGTTTGTTGAAATGTAAAACGCAGGTTTACTAGAGTAGAAATTTATCCGATCTGAGCGCGGATGGCGAAGGAACTCCCTATATTGCATTGTCTCCAGGGCCTGACCCTTCCAAGTCCCTAGAAATGGTGTGAGGTATCTCTGGTTACCCGGGCAAACCTAGCCTAGGGAATGGCTCTGATGATATCAGTGAACCAAATGGGCCAACATGGGCCAATAGCTCAACATCCCTGGTAGCTCAAATATCCTCGTGCCACTTTCTACAAAAGCTCAAGGCTCACTACAAAGGGGAAACAATAGCTTAACAGGGTTAGGATATAGTGGTCAAGTCAAAAATCAAAAAAAGGTCGTAAAAAACGCAGTTTTGACATTCTGTCCCTGAAGAAGGGACCCGTACGGGTCCATCCCACCCGTATGGGTCCCACCTCGGCAAAACTCCACCTATACGGGTCCTCTCGTGGCTATTTTTCAAATGGGAGCAGGATTCCTCAAACAGCAGGTGCAAGCATCCTATCCAACAGCTTCTTCAGCCATACGGGTCAGTATCAGGCGTATGGCTCCTACCTAGCTATACGGGTCCTCCCTCCTATTTTAGAATGGTTTTCCAAGCAAAGCTAGAACTCCTCAGCGGCAAGGGCACATCAAATCCTAATTAGGGCAAACCCCACTTTGTAAACCCTAGTTTTTCAGCTAATTATGGGCTAAACCCTAGCTCACCTTGATCATTGATTGAAAGGGAAAATATTTTTGTCCATACAAAGTCAATCAAGAATCAAGGTAAGCCATGTCAAAGCAATTGCTAACGTGAATACCTTTTCATGTGCAGGTTCATTCAAGGGGAGGATCCCCAAGCTATCAAAATATCATAGGGCAACGATCCCCATAAGACAAGAAATTCTTACCTGAACCAAGGATATGTTAACCTAGAAATCCCCAGTAGAAGAATCATCTAGGAAGACACCTCCCCAGTAAAGTAGTCAATCAAGGGGCATCCCTCCATTCCTTAATGGTGGATACCATTGAGGGGCATCCCCCTATTAATTAACACCCAGGGGCAAATTCTAAACCGGTGTCTCATAAAAGTGAAGAAAGCTTCACAATACAAGTGCTAGCAAAAGGAACCCTATCCGAGGGACACCTTTCCCAAAGAAGTGTCCCTAGAGATCAACTCAATTAGGAATATCTATTTCTCAAGGGATCAAATCCAGGGGCATCCCCCCCACTTCCTAGTAATGGGATCGAATCCATAGGCATCCCCTCACTTCCTAGTAGTGGGATCAAATCTAGGGGTGTCCCCCACTTTCCAATAATGGGATCAAATCCAGGGGCATCCCCCCACTTCCCATTAACGGGATCAAATCCTGGGGCATCTCCCCACTTTCCAGTAACGGGGTTAAATCTAGGGGCATCCCCCCACTTCTCAGTAATGGGATCAAATCCAGGGGCATCCCCCCACTTCCTAGTAACGGGATCAAATCCAGGGGCATCCCCCCACTTCTCAATAATGGGATCAAATCCAGGGGCATCCCCCCAGTTCCTAGTAACAGGAACAAATCTAGGGGCATCCCCTCACTTTCCAGTATCAGGAACAAATCCAGGGGCATCCCCCCACTTTCTAATAACGGGATTAAATCCATGGGCGTCCCCCTACTTCCTAGTAAAGGGATCAAATCCAGGGGCATCCCCCCACTTTCCAGTAACAGGATCAAATCCAGGGGCATCCCCGCACTTCCCAATAATGGGATCAAAACCAAAGGCATCCCCCCACTTCCTAGTAATGGGATCAAATCCAAGGGATCCCCCCACTACCTAATAATGGGATCAAATCCAGGGGCATCTCCCCACTTCCTAAAAACGAGATCAAATCCAGGGGCATCCCCCCACTTCCTAGTGATGGGAACAAATCCAGGGGCATCCCCCCACTTCCCAGTAACGGGATCAAATCCAGGATCATCCCCCCACTTCCTAGTAACGGGAACAAATCTAAGGGCATCCCCCTACCTCCTAGTAGTGGGATCAAATCCAGGGGCATCCCCTACCTCCTAATCACGGGATCACATCCAGGGACATCCCCTCATTATTCCAGGAGCATCCACTAACCAACCTATAGCAACTCACCCTGGGGGTATTCCCCAGCAGTAAAATAGGTGGCAAACGGGTCAACCCGGCATTTCCCACACATGATTTTAGATCCACACCTCTTTATTCTTAATTGAAAGGGAAAAAATATTTTTGTCTACATAAAAGTCAATTAAGAATAAAAATGTGTCTTCTTAGACAACAACTAATTCGGTGTTTGATTATTATTCTTTTTCCAGGTCATTTAAAATTCCCCAGTAGGAGAGTTATCCACCTTAAGAAAGGGATACACACTTTCCCTAAGTAGAGTCATTAAGAATATGCACTGTGACAAAAGGAAAGTCATCCACCTCAAGAAAAGGATACACATACCTTCCCCAGTAGAGTTATGAGGGGTACGCATCAGCAAAGGAAAGAAGTTTGCCTCAAAGGAACTACCCCATATCATCACCTCAGGTATGATTTCTAAACCCCCGCTCATATCATGAGATCATGCAAATCCGTATTTGCAAAGATCCCACGAGGGGCAGTCTCTGAGCACTGGATTTTAATGATCCTTCTCATGAAACTCTAATGAGAGCTATACGATGCAATATCTTTCAGGTGTTGTCCATCCAAGGTATTCCTACTACTGTAGAGTTGAGTTTGGCCATAGCACAGGGACATAGACTGATCTTAGGTACCCGTATGGGTGCTGCATAGTAGTATAGATCCACCCGCAGGCCCGTATGGGTGACTACTTGTCGTATGCCTGGGGAGGACCCGTACGAGTCCCCTGGTACTAGTACAGATGGGGCCCTACTAGTACGAGTATGGTTGTTTGCTATTCAGGCTTTTTCGAAAGTAGTCTCTTACCATTTTTGGGGAAAAGGCATATCTTAAATGTGATTTATTGCATTCAAACCTCCTCTCCCCTATAAAAAGGGGTCTTCCCGTCGCATTTCAAAAACACTCATTTTTTATATGAAAATTATACTAGAACTCTAGCAATTTCTATAGGTATAGAAAAGGGATAGTGGGCGTATATGAGGTATAAAATTGGGAGAAAACCCTTCTTTTGAGGTTTTGTCCACATTTTATTCATTCCTAACTTCACTCATTAGGATTTATGGGAGATTTTGTCAGCACAAATACTCACCTAAATAGTCCTATTCCATCTACTTTTGCCGGGCTCTCTCAAGAGTAAAGGGATCACCATAAAGTGCATTCACTTTGAAAAGGTAATGCTCCTGAGTTTCAAAGAGACTCATATCTCAATTATTTCGTTATAATTATTATTTGTTTCTTCGTTTATATCTATTACTTTCATTTCTTGTCACGGGTCTGGTCCTCACCCTTATGAGCCTTATTAGCACCATATATCCCCAAGGATATCAATTTAGTACGCCATACTCATACGGAAGGAAATCCCTTTTTTTGTTATTTTACCTTTTCTGCCGCTAATCTACTGATCTGTAATTTGTAACTTAATTGAACCAAGTTTATGCCTGGGACTAGACAGGACCCGTAAAGTTACTCCACACACCCATACCGGTCCTCCCTAGTACCCATACAAGTGCCTCCCATGCGTACGGGTACTGGTCCCACAGGCAGAATCCAAAATCCATATTTTAAATCAGTTAAAATCAATCCAACTCACCATTTTTCATGCGATCATTTTCACTAATAATCCGGTAAATCAACCAACAAAATTTAAATTGTGCTTTTACAACAAAATACGTTAAATTGTTAATTTTTGGTGTGCCATAAACTATGCTAATGCCTGTGAATGCAGGGGAATTTATTTTCATTTTGTTTTATAACTTAGAACAAATGTATAGGTTCTCTTTTCAGTTCCCCCATTTTCCCCGGTTGTAATTTTTATTCCCCTATTTATTATTTGTGCTTTATTGTAATATGTAAACACATGTAACAAGTGTGAAGGAGTGTAGAAATAGGATTTCTGGGATAATTCCCTAAATGATGAAAGATAAAACGGTTTGACGCGACGAATGTAATTTTGAATCAACTAAATGAGAAATAAGTGACTCATCCGATACCCGAATCTCTAATCCAATAGGTATGAGTCTCCCATCCAGATGGAACCGTACCAAAACTCCTTCCCAAGTAGATAGCTTAGGTGGTGACTCTATCAATTGTATTGGGATTTGGGTCTCGATTCTTTTATTCATTAAAATTGGCTTTTTATGTAAACTTTAACTAAAAATGTTTTGTCATGCGTAAATCCAACCAAACCCCAGTGGGCCTTGCCTCTCTCACAAAGGTGCCAAGGGAGACCCACATGTCATCGACACCTCACAATCACTAAACACTTCATCGAGGTCTACGGGTCCATCAGATGGTTAAAATAACCAATCATACACCTGCCTTGAGAAATGTTCACTTGTTGACAAAAGGGATCAAGAGCTTCTCTATCAATATCCCCTAGGTCGAATGTAGCTAAGGATTCTTTAATTGCCATCTTCAAATAGTCATCGGTTTGTATAGCTCCTATTGATGGGTTTGCTTGAAGGAATTGATTAAGCACAAAATCGGGTGCAAGGCCAGATTCAACCACCAAGATTAATTCTTCAATCACCATTTTATTTCTCAAACGTTGGACCACATAAGTTTCATGTAGGCCAGATTGTACCATATTCATGGACTGAGTAAACTGGGATAATGGATTACTCATGGTACTAGGTTTTGGCGCCAAGTCTTTGATCTTCTTCTCCTTCAAAAGGGTCTTAATTGCAGCTAGGAGAGCCTTATAGTTATTGGTGTGGTGACCAATAGCTACATGATAAGTTTAGAAATTATGAGCATCTCTGAGCTTAGAGGGAACAAAAGGTACTAAACTGCTCAATAAGTTAAGTTTCCTCAACTTGTTAAAGAGAAAACATTGACTGTCATTCTATGGAGAGATGCCATGCTTGTCTTCTTGAGAGGGTTCGACAACGGCCACATCGGCCTCAACGGGGGCCACTACTTTAGACTAGGAGGCAATAGGAGTAGGTGTGGATACTTCTGTGGGCTTCCTATAACCAGTTGAAAAAGGACAGCTGGTTATAGGTAGGCCCCTTTACTTCTTTATAGCAGCTTATCTTTCTATCTTCTCAGCCTTTATACAAAAATCGGTACAGTTCTCATACTCATCCAAGGCCATCTGATCTTGGTACCATAGTAGTGCGCCATCTATCATCTTCACAATCATTTTGGGTAAACTAGGCTTACTACCCAACAAGGCTTGAGTGGACATCCAACGCTCATAGTAAGATCAAAAAGTCTCCCCCTCTTTTTATTAGACTTGTTCTAGGTTTTGGATTATGGTTTTTAGCTTGGAATTGAACTCGTAGTGCTCTTTGAAAGACTTAGAAAGCTTATCCCAATCTCAGCAGATATCACCGAGTTGGGTAGCAAACCATTCAATGGCTGTCCTAGTTAAGGTGCACGAGAACATCTTGGCTAGCTGACTATTGGATAACCCATTAATTCTCATCACGTTCTTATAGTTCTCAATATGGACTAATGCGAGCTAGTTCCCTTGTAGGGAGGAAGGGAAGGCATGCTAAAATCGGGTGGAAATAGCTCAACTCCATCTACAATCGAGGCTTTATTTACCTTATCTCCAATGAAAAGTAGTTTCTAGAGTATAGCGTAAATTTCGATAGTACCCCCATTAGACTTGGGACCACCACTTTGATCATCTTTCTTAACTTCTTTCTTGACTTCTAGTTATTTCTCAGGATTCTTTCCCAAACCTTTATCGGTCGCCTCTTTGAAGGAATCTTTTATGGACAGTTGAACTTGATTGTTGATTATGTTCTTAAACTGATCAGACTGAAGAAAGTTGGTGAACGCATCATTCATCTCTCTCACAAGGGCCTCGGTATCGACATGGGAAGCCATATTGGTGATCTTGGGGGAGCTCGGAGTAAACATGAAACTAAGTGGATTAGACTACTCAGAACTTGAATCAGACTCCAAACTTGAAATAAAACTTGCAATGATTTCACCCCCTTGATAAGAGAACTCAATAATGTAAAGTAGACGATCGTCACCCCTCTTCCAAGCTTAGATAGAACCAAGGTTGGATTAGCCCATTCATGGGTTTAAGCATGGATGTGGGATGATGTGAGCAATTGGGTTCATGTTTTAGGTGTATGCGTGTTAATATGGCTGTAAATGATATGGTTAATATGAATGGCATGACACGAACTTGTGTGTGCGGTGTTCTTACAAAGGAAGCTCATTAGTTTAACAAAACAAAATAAGAGTATCCCCCAAGATTCCCATGAGAGATGAGGATATGCTAGACACAGGGCATGACCTAGACTATAGGTTTGACAAAGGCTAGACGCCTAGACAGAGTGTCTCTTATGCCTTGGAAAAATGGGAGCAAGATATAGATTCGGGCATGACGTGTATGACATTGATGGGATATTGCAACATAGGGTGTTTTTACTTGTAGAGGATTGAGCTATCCTATGGTTCGAACATGATATAGGTGGTATCAGACTTACTCGGCTAACATGTGACATGGTTGAACATGACTTGGGTGACATGACATGGTTAAAATTGACTCAAATAAGTGAAGGATTGGTCGAGACATCAATATGACATCTCTAGGGCTTGATGGCATGGACATTCGACCTATGAGTGAAGGTTGAGCGAGGCATTGGTTAGATACCACTAAATACATAATAGCGTGTACCAAGGTGACTGTTCTAGGGGTCAGTGGTAGTCAAGACATCGATATGACATCTCAAGGGGTGGATGATAGTTGAGATATCGGTGGTACATCTCTAAAGACAGATAGCATAATGGCATATCGTGGATACAGAGGAATGATGGGTAGTCAAAACCGAGATCTCTAAAGGGTTTGCAGCGTAATGGCGTAGAGATAACATCGGGGACATTGCCTTAAATAGTAAATGGTAATCAAGACATCGACACGATATCTCAAAAGTTTAATGGCATAATGGTGTAGAGGCGACATCTGGGATATTGTCTCAAAAAGGGTAATGACTCCTAGGGGTAACTAGGGGAAGTCTCATGGAAATCTTGAGGGAAACAATATCAAGACAAGATTAGCATAATATGGCAAGTAGCATGTAGCGTGGCAACACATAGCATGGAAATATATAGCATGGCACAATAATGGGTTAGTTAACACATAGGTGGTAAACAAATTCTTCCAACCTTAGACCTCTCATCTCCTTATTACTTCGAGTAAAGGGTAAAGCTTCTAAAACTAATCTTGGCTCTAAACCTTTAAATCCTCAGCAAAGAACAAGGTGCAACCTATTCTATTAAATGTGAGTTAGGTAAGTCCTAAGGGGAAGTTGCTGGGGTTTATTATATGCAAGCTCATAGTCGGGTTACTGATGTAGAAGGTTCTCACAGCACTAGGTGCATCCCGGTCCCATGGAGGATTATGGAGATATGATATGGCTGTGAGTGGTACCTACTAGGTGCCCCTAGGTCCCATGGAGAACGTTAGAAGACACTTTTGTGAGGTAACAGGCTGATAATAAGGCATTCTTTCCTAAAATGCAAAATAATCTAACTACTGCACATGAATAATCGTATTAAATAAATTAATGTTGGACAATGGCTAAGCACTTTCAATGTTCGTCGAATCTTTTTAAAATCTTTTTTAAAACAAGATTTTTGAAAAAAGATATGTCCCCGATAGAGTCACCATTGTGAGCGGGCGAGGCTTTCCGAGTCAGGTTGATCGGGTTGAGTTCGGGTCAAAGTTACTTGTGGGTCATAAATCGAGACATTGCGATCCACTGGGGTTTTTATGATTTTATGAAAACAATTTTAAAAAAGATCCAAGAACCTAAATCCTTGGATTATAACTTATAGTTGCCACCTAGATTGGCTCTTTCTAGGAATTTGGAATAGCATCGTCTCCAATAAAGCAACACTAAACTATAATACAGAGATTCGGGTCCAAACAAACCATCTATTCATTACTTAGCCGATTAAACACATGTTCCACTACCAACTTTAATTTATTTAATAACAATTATTGCCTACGATTGATTTAAAGAAAGAGGATGAGAAAGAGAGTTTATTTAATGCAAAACATACCACCTTAATGCGAAAATGGCATCACAAAAAAAATAATTAAAACATATTGAACATGGCATAAATAATTACACAATATATTACAAACAGTTTTGGGATTGGAATACCTGTTTAAACTTGCAAATAAACGTGTTAGGACAAAATATGAAATTTTGGATATTCTGTCCAGAAGGAGATCACAGCACCGTCATAGGGATTGCAGTATTGTGATAAAAAAAAACACATGTCACAGAAACAAAATAAACAGGCAGTTTTAAAGTTCGATAAAATAAAACAAGAAATTTTAGCAAGCATACCTGAGTGCATGTTTTCCAATCACCACAAAAGAGCTCTTACCCACTCAAAATATAATGAATTGACAAAAATTGAATTAAAATAAGTTTTTAGTCTCAGGTTATTACCTTGATGAGTAAATTTCTTTTTTTTCAATTTAGGAGCAAT
This sequence comes from Euphorbia pulcherrima, assembly GCA_947683365.1. Taxonomy (NCBI): domain Eukaryota; kingdom Viridiplantae; phylum Streptophyta; class Magnoliopsida; order Malpighiales; family Euphorbiaceae; genus Euphorbia; species Euphorbia pulcherrima. Next base: position 6,647,378 of record CANTUS010000008.1, read on the forward strand.
CTTGAAGAAAATAACCTCGAAGAACTGGGAAGAATGAAGAGATGACTCTTAAACGTCTGTAAATAATAAAAAGATAAATCGAGCAAGTCGATTCCTCTCGTTGTTATAAACTAGAATGAATAAAAGTAGAAAACCCGGCAGAACTTTGCTAATTCACCAAGGAATTTTGAGAGAGTATTTAGAATATTAAGTTGTTGTGTTTATTTATGGTGTTTCGGGCTCTATTTTTAGAGTTCTTGCCGCTAAAAATGTGTAAAAAATCAAACTCAACTAAAGGGGAAAAGGAATTTAATTCAGAAAATATTTTTCATGATGAGTCAATCATGGTACCACTATAGGGATTACGATGTCGTGATTCATTTGTTTTAGAACATGAAATTTGGATTTGAGGCGGTGAACTAAATTGGGAAAGAATCGATCACGGTACCCCAATAATAGATCATGGTACCCCAATAGATTGGGGAAAAGTGAAAAACTCACTTTTGGCTCTTTAAAAGGGATAGGATTTTTGTTCTTCGAGGCTCATTTCCGTAGACTAACTCATGAACCTAAAATGTAAGAATATCCAAGGTAAAATATGAACATTTCATCATCGACTAACGGGTCATCGAAATTCCGTGCTAGCAATCCTGAAACTCTTGACTCAAGTATTCACCACCCCGATCAGATTGAAGTGCTTTAATACTTTTCTCATGTTGTTTCTCTACTTCATTTTTGAATATTTTAAATTTATCAAAAATTTCAGACTTGTGCTTCATTAAGAACAAATAACCATATCGTGAGTAATCATTGATAAAGGTAATGAAGTAGGAGTATCCTCCTAGTGCCTAAACACTCATTGGACCATATTCATCTGTATGTATTATTTCCATTGCACTTGTGGCCCGTTCACCCTTACCTTAAAGGGTAACTTCATCAAAACAAGGTTCGCAATCACCATAAGACTCCATGTCTATTAGGCCCAAGTCACCACGCTTTTAAAACTTAGTTAAGCGAGCTTCATTTATATGCCACAAACAATAGTGCCATAAGTAGGAGGATTTCTCATTATCTAATTTAACTTTCTTCACATTGTTTATATTAAAAACTTCTATTTTAGTATCAAGAACATAAATGCCACCATTCAACATTCTATAGCCATAAAGAACATTATTCAAACAAATCTGACAATTATTATTTGAAAATAAAATTTCAAATCCCTCTACTGCTAAACACGCAATAAAGATATTCTTAGTAACATTCGGAATATAGTAACAATTATTCAAAACCAAAACTAGGCCACTTGGAAAAACAAGACTAAAGCTCCCTACGGTTAATGTAGCATCTTGTGCTCCATTTCCCACACATAGGTCTATCTCCCCTTTTGCCAACCTCCTACTGTTCCTTAGCCCCTGCACAGAAGTACAGATCTGAGAACCATAACCAGTATCCAATACCCAAGTTGACTCACAAGTAAAAGTAGCATAGTTTTCAATTACTGACATACCTGAAGTAGATGCCTCTGTAGGATTCTTCTTCAAATGTTCAGAAGTGGGAGCTTTACAATCCCTCTTCTAGTATCCCAATTTTTTGACTAGAAACAGACATTCTTAGATGCCTTCTTTTTAGTCTTTTGTTTCTTCTTCAACCCTTTAACTACCTTCTTGGCGACAACATTATCAGGGTCAATATTTAGAGAATGTTTGTTTGTAGACTTACTTGAAACTCTTTTCCCCTTGGCATCGAATTTCTTTAACACATCAATGAATTCTTGAATTGTACAGTCATATCCTATAGAGCAATTTTCTTTTACAAAATTAGCATAGCTTATGGGTAAGGAATCCAAGATGATATCTATACCCATGCTTGATCAACTGTAGATCCTAGCAATTCTAATTTCACCATGAAATCTCGAATCTTATTGATGTGTGCTACAAAACTTGTCCCTTCCTTCTTCTTAGAGTTGAAAAGCTCATTAGTTAATTTGAACCTTTCAAGCCTTGCTGTTTCAGACAAACCCTTCAAATTGATCAACATGGTTTCTAGATTCATGTAATCGCATTCTGAACGTATTATAGGATTCATAGTCTCTAATAGCAAGTGTGACTCATACACTGAATCCTTTTGGATATTCCAACCATGCTTGCTGAAGTTCAGCCATTGCATCTATGCTAGGATACTCCGTGAATGGTTTTTCAAGAACATATGCTAATTCATAATCTATAAGGGTATCCCTTACTTCCTTGAACCATTCTTGGTAGTTAATTGCAGTTAAAATTTGGATGTGGTTAAGACAGAGTTTAACATCAGAGTTCATATTCAACCTAAGATGTAAGAAAGGAAAATTGTTTAGACTTTAGTATATAGTACATGTATTTAATATAAAGACTTTTAATTAAATACATTTATCCTACCATTTTTCAAAGTTTACAATAGTCCATTCTATTGAATTCAGGATATCTAGCATAGTAAATTTCACAGTATGTAGCATCTATAACTAGTCTAATATGACCCTCCCCCCCCCCCAATGTTATGAGCCCAGCCATATTAGTAAGTTGTAGTTGGAACTCCATTACATTTGCATCGCATGCAATTGCTAATTTATTCAAGTTCCCTAAATTAAAGGGATGTGTGCTCTTATTTTAGTATCTCCTTGAATGTGACTCAGTCCTATGGCTAGCCCCCAATTTTATGGTGGACTACCCCAGTCCTATTAAGGTAGACTCTATCTCAATATCTATAACCGGTCAACGTAGACGGAATGAATGATTTGTGTAACACTTATGGCCGAAAAAGACCGTATTATAAATTTGAGCAAGGAAGACTATATCTTGACTTAATATATTTACTTTGGGATTTTGTATTGATGTTAAACGTCTCACCCAATCTAGGATTTATTAGATGGACATATTTATAATAATTTATATTAATTCTGGGAACTTTATAATTAATAAAAATGTCTAACCTTAAGGGGTTCATGCTCTTTATTATAATTATTCCATCAACCAAGATTACATGGAAAATTGTTAACATTCTTTATTTGTTACATATTTTGCATTTCCATTAAGCTTTTATTCAATAATTTAATATTTACTTTGTTATAGAAATATATATAAGAATCATCTTATATACTAGAAATAAATTAGTCAATATTTAATCCCCTCTTGCTCAATTCAAGATGCGCCGATATAGGTTCCCAGGTAGGAGAGGTGCCCTATGAGAAGTAGACATCAAGTTCAATCCTTTTCAGAACAAACACTAGCAAACTGGTTGACCATGGATCCTCTTGAACTAAGAAATTTCGTTCTTTCAATTCATGTAAATTGAAAGCATCTATAAATCTTGTAACTTATATAATTTATTGAGTTTTTCATAATTTTTGAGTAAGTTGAGCAAAGCTTATTCCAATTATCAATATCCATTTTCTAACCTTGAAATGAAAGCCTAAGTTCATCTATTGTTCCAAACAATTAATAAACTTTATATCATTTCATATATAAAACAAAATTCAGTGCGCTTCTAACTTAACTATGCACTAAATAGGCAGGCTCAGATACCACTATTGGGAACTGATAGTCACGATGCATAACAGGCTTGGCAGAAATTCAAAATTTTGCCCCTTGTCCCTAGGAACTCCTATTAGTTGCACATAATTAATTAAAGCCTTAACTATATAAATAACTCTAAGTTATATCCTAGCACAAATATTCTACACCTAGCATGTTATAACTCTAAATTATAACCTAAGCATAAAATAAAATAAGCATGCAAATAATAACCTAAGAATAATTATTAAGTCTAAAAATACTTAAAGAAAAAGACCTAATAATTAAAAGAGAAACTTACCAGTTGAAGCGAGCTGTAGCAGAACCTTCTTGCTTAAGCCTCCAAGTGTGGGATAGCCTCTATTAGTATCCACACGAATCCCACCAACCGAAACCTCCCAAGAGGAAGAACTATAGAGTTTTAAGTAGCTGCTAGGACACTCCAAAAACCAACCCGAAAATATTAACTAGAGGTGCCTCAATAAAATCAAGGCTCCTCAAAATTGTCATTCTAAGTCAACACGAGAAAGCTCAAGTCAAGACTTAGAAGAGAACTTGGTGTGCTAAAAAGGGAGGGTAGGGAAGCCTATTTATAAACTTAGGGAGCCAAAAGGCTCCCCCTTCATCCCACACACGGATTTGACCCACTGGGCTTGGAGCCCCGCGCGCACAGCGTGCTTGGCAAGCTAGGCTTGCAAGATTTTTTGCAAGCCCAGCTTGCGAGGAATCCCGCACTGGGCTTCCAGTGCTGCTATGGCAGCGCTGGCGAGCCTAGCATGAGGGCTTCCGCGCACGTTGAAATGCAACGTGTTACGAAGCCCACAGCCTAAATGTCCAACCGATTCAAAAAAATTATATTTTAATCCTTTTTTAATATTTATATTTTATTGACCTAATAAATTAGTTACTGGTCAAAATAAAATCTCTGATCTAACCATGTAATGGTCTAACCATTCTACATTTAACATTCACGTAATAGAATAAGTCTATTACTGCTTTACTCAATCTGATGAAGATTCTATGTGTGTGACCTTATAGAATCCCAAAGTGTTGAGTTGTTATGGCTTAACCACTCCTTGTTATATAGGAACAATTGGCTCAAGGTTCTAGACCATAATTAGAACTTGATGACCTTAAATAACTGTAGTACACCTATAGCTAGGGTCCACCATCCCCCATTGCTCGGAACGTCATTTGTGCTTATGACTTAACCCTGGTTAATGCAATAGTTGTCCAATGCGATGAAATCCTTCCATTCTTTAATATTAGTACCATTCGATTTATTAGGTCGGTTAAAGTATTAACCCACTAATAGTGAGGTTTCTCTAAGCTATCCCAGTTATTTACTTGTTACTAAAGTATATTGCTTTTTTCCAAGATGTGTTTGACTAGAAACTATTTCTATCAAACACATACTCTTATCAGAGGTTTATAGCAATCATCACTTCAACAAGTGGCCAGGTACAACTCTTGAATATATCCAGAGCGATGGATTCTTTTCGACTACATCTTACCAACATGTTGTCATCACTATACCCCGTAATCACCCGTGGCACCCTAAATTAATGAGTGAATAGGTATGACCCAAAGTATAGCGATAGTACCACACAAGATAACTAGTAGCTCACATATGAGGATATTCGCAAAGCTACTACATAATGATAAACACTAACACTATGATATATTTACCAAGTGCTTATCTTATTGCTGTCTCCAATATATCTACCAGATATATCCATGTGTCAATCTTAAGGCACCACCTTCAGTTTTAGTAGATTAACTACTTGGACCCATTCCAAGAAAGTTTACCACATGCTATTCTTACTGCTTCATCAATATCCTTTCTTGATGAAACTATAACTAGGGATAGTTTAGACATAATCGTAATTACACATGAAGCATATCTCACTAAACATAGTCCAGCTATGATCTCTCTTCCTGCTATGATATGTCATAAACTTTTGTACACAAATATCAATAAATATATTTTTACTAGTCATAAGATATATGAATACATCGATATAAACAAAAGATTAATGCCTTTATTAATTAAACTAGTTGTTCGTACTAATACATAATTAAGATATATCGCTCTGATTGCCTTGAGGGCATACTTCATATCTAACACTCTCATTGGCCTTCCTTCTCTCTGTAAGGCCATATTCAACCCTACACCCTTTTTTTTATACCAAATCCTATTTTCCTTCATAATTTGGTGTTGCTATAGTGTCGACATTTCCAACTATTCACTCCAAAGTTTTACACAAAACTACAATATTATCATTTTATTACTTTCTACCTAATATTCTACCTAACAATACATTAAAAATACATTAAAAATACAAAAAAAAACATAATTAAAAGAAATTAAAAAAATAATAAAAAAATAAATGGAGGAACTACAATTCCATGCCATTGTTGGCATGGAACTATAGCTCCCCCGAAAACCTGGCATTGAGTTTCGGTGCTCCAATGGAGCACCAAACTCAGTCCAACCCCACATTTAGCGTTGGGTTGGGTCGAAGACACCCTAAATAAATGTAATTTTATGTAGCAATTTAATATGCTAAAATAAAATAATTATATTTAGCATATAATGTTAAAGAATAGTTTTTTAGAAAAACAAAAAGAAAATATGATAATAAATTTATATAGATTAATATTTAATGAGACCCTTAATTTTTATGGCCCTAGCCTTAGTGACTCCTATTATTATAAGTTCACCTATACTTATATGCCAACTTGACAAATGAGTCAACTGTTTATAGGTGAGTCTAAATAAATAAGACTTTAATTACTTGATTTTTAAGTTGTTTATATGAAAACTAGCTCATGAATACCAAGTCAAAAGGCACTAGAAGTGAGAAACACTTACTTTGTTTTGTGTGTGGCCACAACTTATGACGCTAAACCATCATGGGATCGGAGGCTCTCGCACCGAAATAGAAGAACACATGTGTAATCTAGGTATCTCCAATCTACACATACGGGCTATAAACGAGCCGAACTACTCGTGAACTACTCGGCGCTCGTCTCTGTCAAAGCTCGTTCGAGCTCGAGTCGTTAATAAATGAGCTTGTTCGTGAACAAAATTTCAGGCTCGTTATCGTAAACGAACCAATCTTGAACAAGCGGATACTCAGCTCGAAAGCTCGTGAACATGCTCGATAAGAAGCGCGCGAACTAGTTCGCCAACAAGCTCGTTATTAGGCTCGCTAACAAGCTCGTGAACATAATTGAAAAGTTTAAACATTATATTTATAAAATAGATAGATTATGAAAAATATAAAATAGTATATGTGTAAAAATGAACATAAAAATGTATGTAGAAAAATATAAAATATAAGATAAAGAGTAAATGAAAAATATATACAAAGTGATATATAAAATATAGATACAAATAAGCAAAAAAGAAAAGAAAAGATGGATATAAAGCCTAATAAAGGCAATTCGGATCCAATGCCATCCATACTATATATATATTCATCAACCTTTATATGCTCAGTAAAACCCTAATCTCATTTTCCTCTGAAAAAACACAGTCACCAACACGACACTTCTCCTCTTCCTCTTCATAGTACAGTGAAAATCATTTGTGGTGCTTAGATCCTTCATCTTCGATTCTTCATCTCATGGAATTTATATTTTCATAGGTAGAACTCTCAATTTAAACAAAGTTCAAGATAGGCTTGAAGCTCGGCTCGGGCTCGATTTGACCAAGCTCGAGCTCAGTTCGAGTTCGTTAAAATTTAAACGAACAGAGCTTAAACAATTAGTGTTCGAGCTCGGCTTGGTCCGTTTACAGCCCTACAAGCACCTCATTTTTTCATTCCAAACACAATTATTTTACACTAGAATTTAAAGTTGTTATAGTGCCGCATTCTCTAACTATTTACTCCAAATTTACTACAAATCTTGTAATCAAAATTATAAAAGAAAATAATAATTCATTAAAAATAAAAATAAATAACTTTTTATTTAATTACAAAAAATATATTTTAAAAGATATTAAAAATAAATGAAATTAAAAAGTTGAAAAAGTATAGTAAATAAAAATTTAGAGTGGTGAACAACGACAATCTTAACTTGGTGCGGACTATGCAGGCTCCATTTTTTTTTTGGGATTTGAGGCTCCATTAGAGCTTTAAATTCACTCAAAAGTAGGGTTGGAGACACGGCCAGCCTACTACATAGGCCAAATGTGCGACTGTCTAGGGGCTACAATTAAAAGGGGTCCATGATTTTTTTTTCCCACATACATGTATATATATGGAAATCATACACAATTGCACAAGAAATCCAAAATAATTGGGCCAAGATGAAAAGTATTGACAAAAAAAATAGGGAAATCTTACACAATTGGATAAGAAACCCAAACGAATTGGGCCAAGATGAAAAAAAATGGACAAAAAAAACAGCCTAAAAAAATTACAAACCTATGATCCATGAAAAACAATTCAAAACAAAAAGTCTCTTCCTCTTCTCCCTCTAACGGTTACAGCAAACTGAATTCAAAAAACCCCAAAACTGCTCCACTGATCTCTATGAAACCGCTACAAACCTCTTCATAAACATCACAAATCATCTTCAAAAACTGAAAATGCTTGAGAAATTACTCAAACAAACGATTAGAAGTTGAAAATCGAAAGATATCAATAAGTAAGAAACGAAAAAAATTCAATCACTAATTGAACACTATACAACAGATTTCAATGGCTCCAAAAAAAGGAATTATAGTGAGGAAATCATCAGAGACAAAAGAAGAGCAAATTGAAACAGAACCAGAGGTATGCACTCTGAAATTTGAACAGATCTGTTATATACGAAAATTTAAATTGAACTTCTACTATATATTTTCCAGATATCAACAAGCTAACTACCAAATATCCACCATAAATCTACTAGATATATACTAGATGACTACCAAATATGCATATTATGTAGCAATAAATATCATTCAGTATCTAGTAATTTTGAAATACAATAACTTGAAAAGTAATAACATCAAAAACATATATCTTAAATAAATACCAAATGAAGAAAAGAGAATCAACAAATGTCTATCAGTTCATGCACATATGTATTTAATTTTCTTGCTACATATACAAGCACAATGCTAAATATAATATTGAAAATAAATGATGTGCAACTTGCTGTTTGTGATATATTAATGTAAAGAGTCATGTTATATATTAGATGTCTAATACACATCTACCAGTTATATACCATATAACTATGGGATGTCAACTAGGTATCTACCAGATGTAAAATAAATGAAGCACAATGCTAAATATAATATTGAAAACAACTGATGTGCATCTTGTTGCATGTGATCTATTAATGTAAAGAGTCATGTTATATATTAGATGTCTGATACAAATCTACCAATTATCTACCATATAACTATTGGATGTCTACTATGTATCTATTAATTCTAAAATAGATGAAGTATGAAGATGTTTGTCAACTGAATACATAAGTTTTCTAAACGCATTGTTAATTTTATTGTTCATATGTTTCTTCAAAAAAATAGTTACAAATTAATACTAATTTTAAACTACTACAGGTAGGGGGCAGTCAACCATCAAGGAGATACAATCTTAAAAATGGGAGCCTACTATTAAAGCAACATCAGAAGACAAGATCATATCGTTCATGAAAGACAACCTACCACCAACTGTACTAAACATGTCGAAGGAAAGAATTTTTGGCAACTTTTTCAAGGGACAGAATTTAAAGCCACAAAACAAACTTCTCCACAACCTGTTAAAACAAAATCAACCAGACAGAAGATAGCTGCATATGCATCCTAGTAGGCAACAAACCACTCTATTTTGGCATAGAATACTTCTTGCTCATATTAGGACTGAAAACAAGACCAACAGATTTCATACTTCAAGAGACATATAAGTCAGAGAACTTTAGAAGGAAGTACTTCCCAAAAAGCCAAATGACATCAAAATGAATGACATAAAGAACTTACTAGATTCAAGTAAGAAAACACAAGCTGAGGTACAAAATGAAGAAGACCAACTAAAGCTAGCTATACTGTATTTCATTGCTTATTACCTCGTGGGAATAGATCCATATGTAAGGATCCCGCTAGAGTATGCCAACTGTGTATACAACGATGATTATAAAAAAGCATCGTGGGGAGATATGTATATGAATTCACATTGGAAGGTCAAAAGAAAAATGGAAAAAGCAAAGGTAAACCAAGTTCATACAGATTAAATGGATGCCCACTAGTCTTCCAAGTGTGGTTTTATAAGGTATGTGGAACTTGTGAAGGGTATATATGCAAAATAAAGGGAAACAACGGAATTCGTGTCACGCCTTTACAGATGGGAAGCATTTGACAAAGACTTTAAAAGGAGACAGCTAAAAAGACTCATAATCAATAAAACTCCCAAAAATGTAAGCAGCCAAAACACCAAAACTACATTATCTATGATTATTATAATTAGAATTATATACATGTACATCAGATGGGTACCTTGTAGCCATCTAGTAGAAAGATCATAGATATCCAATAGACCTCTAGTAAACATCTAGTTTAATTAGGTTTCATTTCTTACGTCAGTAAAAAGAAAGCCAATAAATAGAACAATGTATATAAATTGCTAATTTGATTATTGCATATGAAAATTCAAAAAATAGAGCCAACAGATGAAGAGATCACAAGATTGTCCCTGGAAGACTACCTTCCATTGGAAAAACCGATAGAGTTTGATACTTTATTCATTCAAATAACACAACCATACGCAAATGAGAGCAGCCAAGAGGATTTCATCCAAAAATTGGAAAATCTGTCTAATAAAATGGAAAATGAGTTTTAAAAAATCACACAGAGGCTCAACAGAATGGAGAAAAAATTAGATGCTTTAATAGACGTGTCGACAAGATTGAAGAAAGTATAGAAAAACTGAACAAATCTGAAAGTATAGACAAAGAGGAATGGAGAGATGAAGACATTCCAAAGGCACAAGACAAGAAAGGTGGAAAATATGATGAGACTGAGGAAGAAGAAAATAATGATAAAGCTAAATCTGAGATAAAAGAAGGAACTGATAGCAGTGACGATGATGAATTGGATAATGGAAATGACAATAATGAAGAGGGAAACAAAGACAAATGTGAAAATGAAAAAAAATGGTTCAGACGCTGCAATTGAAGATAGAACTGATAATGATGGCAGTGGATCAAAAGAGGATGATAATGATAAAAGAGAGAATGAAGACAGTGATGTTGATGCAAAGGATGATGAGCTGAAAGAACAAAAAACTAACAATGAAGAAAACAAAGAGGTAAAAAGACAAACAACACAACTATTAAATTTGTATTACATGACAAAATAAAAACACAAATATTATTTATCTATGAACATGTCCATTAATATCTTGCAGAAACAAGGAAGTGAAGATGAAATGTCAGAAGATGACGAGCAAGATGAGGAGGGAGGCATGGTATAAGTACACCAGACAAAAATGTACTTACACCGGAAAGGTAAACTCAAGAAACAGGTGGAACAATGCCAATGGATACAAGTTTAGGAGGAACTGCAGTGATATCCGAAGAACAAGAAACCGATGACACAGAAGAAACTGTTGAACTCAATTGAATTAAAAAAAATTTAAGTAAACAACAACTTCAATTCAGTATGTACACATGCATATATAAGAGAATCAAAGGATTTATTGCCTTTTATTCAATTGTGTTTGCAGGAAGAAACACAGGAAAAAGAAGAGGGAAATGATATTGCACTAATGGAAGAAGATACAAGAGACGGCATAAACCAAAATAGTGAAGAAGATAAGATTCAAATTGTAGAGCTAAAATTGACAGAGGTAAACAAAAAAACTATATAAAAAACAATAAAAATGAATTAAAAAGACATATATCATATGTGTTTATACGTATCTAGTAGATTTCAGAAAAGTATCTAGTAGTCATATAGTGGATATCAAGTAGACATCTAGTAGAAATCAAAAGGTTATCTAGTAGTCTTCAAGTAGATATCTGGTTAAAGTTATAAAAACTGTCAAACTAATAATTATCCATTTACAGGAAGAAGCTGAAGAAGAAATAGAAAAAGGAAAACAAGAAGTGAGAATAACAGTCTAGAAAAAAGATGAAAACAAACAAACCGGAATGATAGATGCGACGCAACAACAAAAGAAGAACGAATGGACAGATCTAATCGGTTTCAATCCAAACTGGGACTTAATATCTGAAATTGGAACTGAAGTAGTCTCAAATCTAATTCCCTTAAAGGAGATAGATGATGATGAGCCAAAAGATTTCTAAAACAAAGGGGATGATACTATTAAGAATGCAGGAGAACGTCAAGTGCAGAAAGCTCTAATACCAATGGCAGAGCTCAAATAGAAGGTAAACACCATATCAATACCAAGCTTGAAAAATTAAAACTAGCATGATTTAATCAAATGAATTTAAAAAACATTATCAAGCTGGATATCCTTATTTCTAAAAGAGCCTTGATTCGGTGGAACTCAATAAGTTAGAAGCAAATAGTATACGAAATTATGCCATTATTAAAGAAAAAAAACAAGTGCGTTTTTGCTTCATCGAAATGTTTTATTTCTACAGTTTTAAGAAAGAAAAAACAATTTTACTAACAAGACAATTTTCCCACTATTTTGTATTCAGGAGATTCAGGATGAAGTGATAGAGGTTGGTAAACAGCAATAAATGAGCAGAAAAAGAAGAAAGATCAACCCATCCAGTAAGGTATCATCTCAACACAGACAAAATTTGAGATCAGCAACGAAGAGAAAGATAGAGAAGGAGTACGTACTCGATGACTACATAATGATAGGAGAGCAAATCCAAGATAAAGAACTTGTTGAAGAATTTGATCGATTCATAAAAAAGGATATCCACGTATCAAAGAGGTATTAAAATATAAGTACAATTTCTATTTAAAATCTCTGCTCAATATTGCTAATATTGTACAAACCACAGTGAAAGAGATAAAAAGTGGTACAATGCTGAGAACGATAAAATACTGACATTGCTGTTCAACGTCATGGGAGTTTCAAGCAAGACATCCTTTGCTGATATTTACATTGAAGGGAAAAAACAACAAATGAAGTAAGTAACATTCAAAAATTTAAAAATTTACACAAATATAGGAATAGATTATGTAAACCAAATTCTGCTCATAAAAATCTAATGTGTGACTAATGATTGACACAAACGGTAGAAAGCTGGTAGAATTCTAATTGAATTACATTTTATTGATAATTACTTAAATACCGGTTATTCATAACATATAATAGATATTGTGATGTACTACTTAAGGGAGAAGGAAAATATTTTGAATGAATCAACTACAGCTTTATAACTGTAAATACAATGTTCGATCAAAGGATTAAAGCGTTAGGGGAAACGTTGAAAAAACCAAGGGGAAAGAATAAATTACAAGAACAGGCTACAATGGTGGACACGATAGCATACGGAATGGGAGGAAGAGGGATTTGGTGCGAAGAGCATTGGAGTGAGGTAGATCAAGTGTTTTTCCCAATTCTGGCAAGAAATAACAATTAGATTCTTGGACGATTTGATATCTACCAGTGCAAGATCTACATCTACGATTCAATAATCAAGAGGACATCATATAGATTTACAAGGTTTGCTGCCAACAAAGGCAGTACACTCTTCCCAATCTACCTCCATAAAGCACAAATATTTGATGCGAACGGAAACATAGGAGAGTCAAAAGCATACAAAAACAAGGACCCTCTAGCAAAGATAGACTTCAAAATAGTGAAAGGATTACCACAACAAGCACTATGGTAAGTCAATTTGTTTGTTTTCGCTGAAAAATTTTCTCTATTTGAACATAACTTTTAGCTTAAATGAAAAAATCAATAACGAATTACTGTTTTCGTTACTAATATTCAGTTTATAATGCAAAATACAGTGACTGTAGTATATATATGATGAGCAGAAAGAAATACCAAGTGACTTCAATGTCAAGATCCACAAAACTCAATTAGCTGTCAGTTTATACAAGCACGGGATAAAATATGTAGAAGAAAACTTTGAGAGTGACGAGGAGTATGTGAGATCAACAGACGATGCAGAAACCTGATTTCATAATTCTTAAACTAATAATTGTGTGGTTGATAGGGATTTTAGTAGTTTAATTAGGAATCTGTTTGAACTTATAATTGTGTAGTTGATAGGGATTTAAGTAGTTTAACTAGGAATATGTTTGAACTTATGATTGTGTCGTTGATATGGATTTAAGTAGTTTAATTAGGAATTTATTCGGAAGTACTAAATTTGATAGATTACAGTAATATTCTATTTGGGCAGACTTTGTTAGCATAACCCTTTTACAGAAAAATATGTGCAAGTACCATAGCTATTCTGACTAACAGACAACTACTAGATATCTATTAAACATCCAGTAGAATTCTATTAGGAAACTAGTAAAAGTCTACTAGATAAAAAAAAAGCAAACAATTACTTACACTTGCACATTTTTAAAAACAATAAATGAATACAAAAAAGTTAACAACAAAGGAATATAAAAGACTGAAAATTACAAAAATGGCAAAATAAAATAACATTGATGTACTAAAAGGGAATAAACAGAATGATAAAAAAATGTGAAACGCAACTAGTAGAAATCTACTAGAAAACTAGTAAAAATGTGGTAGACATCTAATAGAAATCTTATATAGACAATTCAGTCTTAGTTATATTAAAAATAAAGAAACACATACTTAGAAAAGATCCAAAATAACCTTTAAGTATACAATAAATGCAAAAAAAAAAAAGAATCAAATATATTCAGTTGAATAATCAACTCAGAAATGCAATAACAAAAACACAACTCTTCATTTTCCACCCCGACAAGTTCTCTTATTATGCCCATTTCTACCACAAAGACTGCATCATATGGAAGACTTGCTGCCTTTCTCTAATGTCGAACGATATCTTTCTTTTCTCGGTCTCCCTAGTTTTATCTTCACATCCGGAGGAAGAACAACTTGTTGCTTAACATCATCAGGTACAACCCAAGTACCACATGAAGGCAAGGGATTTATGACTCCTTCATAAGCTGCTAACATTTTAGCTTTCGTATAATACTCGAAATAGTAGTCATAAATAACCAAATGAAATTTTTTTATACGAGCAAGAGTATGGGCATATGGAAGCTCATCGAATTGCAACTTAGTGCACGTACAAGTCCTCTTGTTCAAAACAACAGAAAACTCAAAACCATTACTAGTAATAAAAACCAAACGACCAGTTGATGGATTTACCTAACACAAATGAAATAAAGAAAAATGTGAATAACAGATCTTCTTGACATCTGTGATCAATCCAAAGAATCATGTAGTTGACAAACTTATATATCCAGTTAACAAACTTTTGCATACTGTAACTATTTGGAATCTAGTAGATATCTAGTAGAAATCCCATGGAAATTTGGTAGACACCTAGTAGATGATTCTTAAAAATTTAATAAAAATATGATTCTTAAAGTAACATAGAAAAAATAACAAGAATCAAAAAATAAAACAGAAGAACAAAGAATATATAAAACTAACCCTCATCCTTGAAGCCAATGCAAACCGATCTTGAAGCTCTTTTTGATATCTCGGTGTTGAAATTGTCATTGTATTCAAACCAATATTTCTATTCTTATAAAATAATCTTTACATCATACATCTCAGATAATCAACAAAAGATGCAATTGGGATAGATTTCGCATCCTTTATAATATCATTAATAGATTCCACTGTATTCGACGTCATAAAAAAATACCTCTTGTTAGGTGCATACAACCTACTCCATTTTTCATAACCTGTCTTTCTTAATTTTCACAAGTTGTAACATATTGTCATCAAATTGCTGCAATGTGTAAGATCTTCAAGCTTGCAAAAACACTTGGACATCTCGCCTGAACTGGTTTTGAATTTCGACTTCATATTTTGAAGAAGATTATACGAGTAAATTCAATGCGTAACCCTGGGAAACACGATCAGATAAGTCTTTTCGATACTCTTATGACAATAGGAAACAAAAACCAGCTCAGATCTCTCACCATATGCAACTTTCAACTTACTAAAAAACCAATGCCACGATGCGTCGTTCTCTCCATCAACAACAGTGAAAGCAAGTGGAAAATCATCTTTGCAATTTAGAAACTAAAAAACAAGAAAATAACTAATATGTATTAAATGACAAAAAAATACTTAAAATAGAGAGAAATAGTGTATTCAAGATAACTAATAAATATCTATAAGGTATCCACTACATATCTACTATATATCTATTACTTATTTTACATATAAAAAAACAAGCACCGTCTAGATCATGAGTGGAAGCAGTTAACAACACACCCTTGTAACGTGTCGTAAGAAACGTAGCATCGACAATAATGACAAGTCTATAGTGTTTCCAATCTTCAATAGAAGCTAAAAATGTGATAAAAAAAAGTATTTAAACCAAAGACCATCTATAGCAAGATATATTACCGAACCGGGATTAGTTTCCCTCATCATAAACAGCAAACTCGGCAATAAAGAGTATGATTTAGATGGTGATCCACTAATCATCTTCAACGCTTCTTCTTCCGCACGCCATGCTTTTTGGTAATTAATATCTGCTCCCAAATGATCTTTCATGTCATTAACAATATTGAATGGTCCATAAACCCTCTTGTGACTTACAAATGTATTTTTTACGTACTTCGCAACTAACCCAGTTCTAGCTTGCCTCTTATCACCATTCCTTGCATCATGGTCACATGTATGCAATTCTAAGTATTTCCTCACAACAAAAGACAAACCATTCTGTCTCCTTGTAGCTGTAAAGAACCAAGAACAGTTTGAATCAACACACTTCAACCAAAACTCCCTGGGACTTTATTTATAAATCTTGAATTGGAAATCATTTCTTATTGCATAGAAACTCATAGCATCTTTAAGAATAGACTTATCCTTGAAAACAGACCCAACGTTAAATGAATCAACACTTCTAACTAAAAATCTCAAACTCATCAACATAGGTTACTGCCAATTCTGTTACAGCCAAAGTATACATCTCATTTAAAGCAAGCTCGGATATATAATCCTTAGGTATACAGAATGATCATTATCAATTTCTACTTCACCATCAATAACACTATGATTAGAAACAATATCTTCTTCCAAAAAAGGGACAGTACTATTACTAGCTCCTACTACAGAACGTGAAAAAAAAACAAATATGTACAAATAATAAGCACATAATAATTTGACAAAGATAAAAACTACTAGATATCTAATATTCAACTACCAGATAACTAATAGAAAACTAATAGATGTCTACTAGACAATAAAAGATAAATGCAAAAAAACTGAGACACACTATACAGTGTAGTAGATACCTAGTATTCATCCGTTAGAATACTATTAGAAATAAAATAGACAGCTACTTAACGAAATAAGTAAAATAACAGTCATCTAGTAGATACTTAGTAGATATCTGTTAGATATCACATAGAAATATAATAGACATTTCAAAAATTGATCATTAAAGTGTAAACACTAATGCAAAGCAAAACAATAAAGCAGAAATTACCTAGTGCATGACTTGAAACAGCAGATGATGTTGTCACACACAAAGGATACTCTGTTATCACATTATTTCGAGCTTTCAACTAGAGATAAATACGAACAGACAAATCATTCATCATCTCTAAAGGAGGATATCCATCTACAACTTGACAATCAATCTTAATATCGAAATCCTGCCCATCTAACATTAAACTCTCAAGTATAGAACCTTTGAAAACAGAAAAAGTAGCTAACCTAGAGATCAAACCAACAACTACACTGAACGATACAAAATTATATTCAACAGTCCATGATCCATTGTGATGAACCAAAACAGCATTGTCTTCCACCGTAGAAAAACAATGTAAACAGTAGATCTTCCAATTAAATTGATAATAACAAACATGAAATCAAACAAGTCAACAAAATATACAAAATCGCAATTCAAAAACAGAGAAAACAAATAAAAACGAAGAAGAAGAACAAATAAAAAAAAGAAACAAGATGAATAGAAGAATGCGAAAACAAATGGTGAAGAAAATCGGAAAAACAGACCGAGATGAAGCAGAGAACAAGAGAGAAAATCGCAGAAAAAATGGAGTATTAACAATTAATGAGAAAAAAAAATGAAAAAACGGTGAGTTTATATACACCGTACATGTGTAAATAGTTTGTGAAAAAAAATAAAAAAAGAAATAAATATAGAACATAATATATATGTAAATATTTAGGTGATTTAAGACTAATAGTGATAATTTTCATATATATATATATATATATATATATATATAGACTCTAAGAAACTTTAGATGACTTAAATTATTAAATTAAAATAAAATTTTTAAATAATTTTTATTTAATATTTATTAAAATATATTTTAAATTTATATGAAAGTTTTTTAATAATAAAGATCCATATTTCTAATTTCGTGTGGGACATTTAAAATGTGGGATTGGCCTTGGTTGGAGATGCCTTAAGAATTAGGAAAGAGGAGACAAAATACGAAAAAGTAAACTAAATATTTTGAGTTGACTTAGTTTTATTTAGAAACTAGCTATAAATTTTACTAATGTTATCATTACCATATCGTACATGCTAGTTTAATTAATTTTATCATGAATCGGGTATGGTTATAATACGGTATACTTAAAAATTGATTTTAGTAAGAAACTGAAAAAAAATTGTGTTGAATCAAAAAAAATCGGTAAACTAGTGAACTGGTTCAAATCCGATTTTCTCAAAATTCTTCTAGCAACTATCAAAAACGTTGCTAAAGACAAAGAAAAGTGTTGCAATAGCCACTGAAAACCCTAACTAATATATGTTCTTTTCCAAAACCCCTCTAGTAATATGTAGAAGTGTTGCAAAAGATCCAGAAAGCATTACAATAGCCACTGAAAAACCATAAATAATATATATTCCTTTAAAAATAAAAAATCAATAAAATCACAAATCATATCGATAATATCAATTATACAACGTATCATTGATTTCATCGATATAACACCCGATCTAGTATTAATAACACTGAATTTTACAAGTGTTAGTAATATCCCGAAATTTTTTTGTCTTTATGTCATGTTTTAATATTTATATACACCATCACGTCGATATGATGTTTATCTTTCCGGCTTGGAAAACAAAAATGCATGGTATTAAAAGAAATTGTTAATGAACATTATAGAAATTAGATGTGGTTAGTTTACGATAAGGTTTACTTTGAAATAGTTAATTAAATAGTATTAATATCAAAACAGGAATTATATATTGATCAAATTCATTGTACTTCTTGTTGGAGACCTACGTTACAATACTTTTATAAATTTGAAGTTCTAACGAATACTTTCATATTAAAATTTATTTGACGGTTCTATTAAATAATTCGTTCGAAGAAAATTTGAAATAACAAGACTTAGAATAATGGATTTGCTGTAAAAATTGAACCGTGTATGTCTGTATCTAATGAGAAATCAGTCCCTTGCCATTGCTCAATCTCACACATAAATATAGGATAATGTAAATAACCGTCCAAAGTTAACTGTTTTTACAATTATTTTCTTTCAAATGCAGTTAATAATTGCAGATAACCGTGTGTCACGACCGCGACTTGGTTGTCACGATCGTGGCTCGAAATGCCAAAACCATATATTTCTCAGGTGAAACGGACACGAGCGCGAGCCTTGTCGCCAGTGTGACACGGGGACAAATTCATCCGAAAAATGAATTTTTACAAGGGAACTTTTATTCGAAAATAAAAAAATTTCGAGCTAGCCTGGTAGCTTGACCCTAATTGGTTGACCCCGCAAGGGGTGGCAGCCCCCGGAATTTAAATATCGTGATAGATCCCGAACAAGCTTGCACTCCGTGTTGGGACTCATATATCAATTCGGTAGCAAGGTGATATGTATTAACTAAAATAGATGTAGCAACAATGAGTATAAAAATAAATAGAGCAATAAAAGAGACACAAAGATTTACGTGGAAAACCCTTTAAAGGGAAAAATCACGGGGCACCAAAACAACTCCACTAATAAATAATGGGAATACAATAAGCTCTCTCAAGTATATCCAAGCTTGATGTATAAAATGATTTTAGGAGAAAAATTAGAACACTCAAATTAACCCTTACACCCAATAGTGTAGTATTTTTCAAAGTATTCAATTTACTCCCCTAACTTCTCTCAAGCTCTTTTATAGGAAATATAACTCTCTACAAAAGGAAACACTCAAATTTTGCTTGATGAATTTGGATTATGGGAAATGCCTATTATAGGCAAAAAAAAAAGTTGCATCAACTTTTCAATTGGTAATTAATATGTCAATTACTAACTACCATCTTCCCACCTTATTTGTTGGCAATTAATTAGCCTCCAAATTAGTTTGGACTTAACAATTCTCCCCCTCCAAACCAATGGGGTATGAAATAAGCTCTTACTTGGAGCTCATGCCGATCAGCTCGTTGCACAACTCAAACTTATCCCAAGGAATAACTTTTATCAATATATCTGAGGGGTTCTCTTTTGTTTGAATTTTCTCAAGCTGAAAAATCCCCTTTTCCAGTTGCTCGCATATCCAGTGATAGCGGATATCAATGTGTTTTGTTCGAGAATGATACATAGTATTCTTGCTCAACTCTATAGCACTTTGACTGTCGCAATATACTATGCAGCCAACTTGTTTTTGACCCAGATCTTCAAAGAATCTCTTTAACCAAATCATCTCTTTTCCTGCTTCAGCCGCTAAAATGTACTCCGCTTCGGTCGAAGAAAGTGCAACACATTTCTGTAATTTAGATTGCCAAGAAATTGCTCCCCCGGCAAATGTAAACACGTATCCCAAAGTTGACTTTCTATGATCAAGATCTCCTACCATGTCAGCATCAATAAAGCCTTCTAGGATTGGTTTAGATCTACCATAACATAAGCACTTCTTTGAACTTCCCTTCAAATATCTGAGAATCCATTTAACTGCTTCCCAGTGTTGTCTTCCAGGATGATCTAAGAATCTGCTTACAACTCCAACAGCATGTGCAATGTCTGGCCTTGTGCAAACCATCGCATACATCAGACACCCCACTGCGGAGGAATATGGAATCTTTCTCATGTCTTCCTTCTCTTCTTTGGTTGTAGGACAAGATTCCTTACTCAGCTTTAGATGTTCGGCAAGAGGAAAGCTAGCTGGTTTAGCATTCAACATGTTGAAACGTTGTAGCACACGTTCAACATATTTTTCTTGTGACAACCACAACCTCTTGTCGCTTCGATCATGAATAATCCTCATGCCCAAAATCTATTGTGCTGGACCCAAGTCCTTCATGTCAAAGGACTTTGCTAATTGTTCTTTCAATTTATGAATTAAAGAAACATCTTGTCCCACGATCAACGTATCATCAACATATAACAACAATATGATAAAGTTGTTATTAGAGAATCTCTTGAAGTAAACACATGGATCTGCCTGAGTCTTCTTGTAGCCATAACTACTCATGAAAGAGTCAAACTTCTTGTACCATTACCTAGGTGCTTATTTCAACCCATCCAGACTCTTTTGTGGCTTGCAAACCATGTGCTCTTTTCCTTTTACTTTAAAGCCTTCTGGCAGTACCATGTAGATTACTTCCTCTAGGTCGGCATGAAGGAAGGCAGTTTTCACATCTAACTGCTTAAGCTCAAGATTCAAACTTGCTACCAAGCTTAGGACTGCTCGAATAGAAGTCATTTTAACCACCGGAGAAAAGATTTCATCAAAGTCGATTCCCTTCTATTGTTGAAATCCTTTCACTACTAGAATAGCTTTATACTTCACTGGCTTTCCATTGCCATGTCTTTTGATCTTGGAAACCCATTTGTTCTTCAAGGCTTTTCTTCCTCTAGGAAATTCGACTAACTCGTATGTGTTGTTTTTCTTCAAGGATTTTATTTCATCTTGCATCACCTCCAGCCAAGATTCTTTATCTGCATGATTTAGAACTTCCTAGAAATTCTCTTGCTTCCCCTCATCAGTAAGGAGAATATACTCAGAACTAGGATACTTTGATGTTGGTTGGCGAACCCTAGTAGATCTTCTAACCTGTTGTTTAACCTCAGCTTGCTGGATAGGTTGCTCCCCCTGCTCATTAACATCTTCTTGCTCGTGATCCTCCATTAGCTTTAGAATTTCATCATTATTCTGATCTTGTTCCTTATCTCCACTAATGATACTATTTGACGATGAAGGAACATGGCTAGGAATGATGTCATCCACAAGTCCTGACTTTTCATTCTTCTTAAAGCTTTCTATAGTCTCATTTTCTTGAAACTACATCTCTGCTTCTAATGGTCTTCTTCTTCTCTGGGTCCCACAATTTGTACCCAAACTCTTCATCTCCATATCTAAGGAAGATACATGGACTTGATTTGTCATCAAGCTTTGATAGTTGCTCCTTAGGAACATGTGCAAATGCCCTACAGCCGAACACCTTCAGATGAGAGTACTAGACATCTTTTCTAGTCCATACTCTTTCTGGAATATCAAAATCTAGAGCAGCAAATGGTGACCTATTAAGGAGATAGCAGGCTGTGAGTTCTGCTTCTCCCCAAAATGACTTTGGCAAATTAGCCATTTTGAGCATACATCTGACCTTCTCCACAACAGTGCGATTCATCCTTTGTGCTACACCATTATGTCGTGGGATTCCAGGTATAGTCTTTTCATGTCTAATTCCATGTCTGGAACAATAGTTCTCAAACTCGTGTGATGTGTATTCACCTTCATTGTCAGATCGGAGACATTTTAATCTCTTGTTTGTCTCCCTTTCCACCATAACATGAAATTTCTGGAATGACTGGAATACTTGATCTTTTATTCTCAGAAAATACATCCACAGCTCCCGTGATGCATCGTTGATGAAAGTAACAAAATACTTGTTACCTCCTAAGGTCTCATATTCAAAGGGGCCACAAACATCTGAGTGCACCAAGTTAAGAACACTTGATTTTCTACTTGATGACTTGTTGAATGACACTCTATGTTGCTTTCCGAATAGGCAATAATCACATGGAGATAGTGGTGTACCATTAGCAGAAGGTACGAGCGCCTTCTTTGCTAGAATCTACAACCCTTTCTCACTGACGTGAGCCAATCTTCTATGCCACAAATCTGGTGAAGACTCTTCTTCAATTGCATGCAATCCATCTTTATAAATGACTGCATCTATTTTGTACAGTGTACAACAGATGGCACCTTTTGCAATCACCAAGGAATTCCGGGTAAGCTTCCATTTCCTACTCTTGAAGAAATTCTCAAAGCCTTCACAATCTAAGACACCACAAGATATTAAGTTGAGCCTCAAATCAGGAACATGTCTAACTTCTTTAAGGATGAGTGTTCAGCTAGTCTTCGTCTTACTACGAATGTGACCAATTCCAATGATTTTGGAATGGCCATTAATGTCCATCTTCACCACACCAAAATTTCATGCTCTATATATGGTGAAGAACTCCTTGTTGGGAGTGGCGTGATAAGATGCTGCAGTGTCAATCACCCATTCCGTATCATCTTTACTTGAGATTTGCAGACATTGTTCTTTATGATTGAAGGAAAGAACAACAATCTCCTCAGTTGCTGTAGTGTGTTCTTGTCTTCCTCTTGGTTATTGCCATTCTTCTGTTCTCTCATCAACTTTCGACAGTTCCTCTTCAGATGGCGTTCTAGTCCACAGTGGTAACATTTGACCCTACTCTTAGACTTAGATCTGCCTCTGAATTTTCACCTCCTTTGGATTTATCAGGATTGTTGGGACTTCAATTTTTGCTCCGACCTCTGTGTTCTGTGATAAGAGCTTGGTTACTTTTGACAATCGTAACTATCCTCCTTGTCTCCTGGTTGAGCAAAGTGCTAACAATGTGGTTTAAGGATTATTTTCCAACTGGAGCCGAATTGATCACAGTCACCACCAAGGTATCCCAACTTTTCGGTAAAGAGCTGAGCAACAATAAGGATTGGACTTCCTCTTTAAGTGTTGTTTGCATAAAAGATAATTGATTAATAGCACTTCGAAATTTATTCAAAAATTCGGCAACACGAGTTCCCTCCTTGTAATTCATGTTGACAAGCTTCCTTATCAGGAACAACTTGTTTCCAACAGTTTTCAAATCATAAAGATCTTGCAGCTTCTTCCATAGTTCATGGGCAAACATTTCTTCCGAGATATGGCTGAACACGCTGAAATATAGCCATTGGCTAATAGTTCCAATAGCCTTTCTATTCAACTTGCTCCAATCTGGATCTTTCATGTCTTTCGGCTTTGAGGTGTCTCCTTCGATTGCTTCATGCATATCTTTGTAGTACAATATATCCTCCATTATGGGCTTCCAAATTGACCAGTTTGAACCGTTCAATTTGATCATGGATGTTGAAAAACATTTCATTTTAATTAACACAACCACCTTTATGGAACCA
Source organism: Euphorbia pulcherrima (assembly GCA_947683365.1). Lineage (NCBI taxonomy): Eukaryota > Viridiplantae > Streptophyta > Magnoliopsida > Malpighiales > Euphorbiaceae > Euphorbia > Euphorbia pulcherrima. The sequence goes on from CANTUS010000008.1 coordinate 6,671,422, forward strand.
ACAGCTCTGATACCACTTATTGGGACCCGTATATCAATTCGGTAGCAAGGCGATATTTATTAACTAAAATAGATGTAACAATAACTAGTATAAAAATAAATAGAGCAATAAAAGAGACACAAAGATTTGCGTAGAAAACCCTTTAAAGGGAAAAACCACAGGGCATCAAAACAACTCCACTAATAAATAATGGGAATAGAATAAACTCTCTCAATTATACCCAAGCTTGAGGTATAAAATGATTTTAGGAGAAAAATTGGAACACTCAAATTAACCCTTACACCCAATAGTGTAGTATTTTCCAAAGTACTCAATTTACTCCCCTAACTTCTCTTAAGCTCTTTTGTAGGAAATATAACTCTCTTTGATGAATTTGGATTATGAGAAATGCCTATTTATAAGCAAAATAAAGTTGCATCAACTTTCCAATTGGCAATTAATATACCAATTACGAGCTATCATCTTCCCACCTTATTTGTTGGTAATTAATTAGCCTCGAAATTGATTTGGACTTAACACTCCGCACTCTCCCGACTTATTCGATAAATATTACGATCGCATTGATCAACTAATTAATCCAATTATATTAAAATACTTTCCTGGATAAAAAAATTCATTGTACTTCTTCCATTAATTGAAAAATCGCATTATGGCTGATATATATTATTTATCAGCCTTTTCTCGTATAAAACCCTTTCACCATTATTATATACTCCCTTTATTTTTTTTTATCTGTAGCTTTAGATTTTTTATTTTGACTTCTTAATAAATTATCACTTTAGTTCATGTATTTTTACTATTTTTTTTTAATTTATCCAAATTAATTATCCAGACAGTACAATGAATCTTTTATTATTTTGGTAACAATTTTAAAGTGACAGACTATTTATTAGCAATAAGGAAAGTATATTAATATTTAGTGTTATCTTCTAATAAATAAGTATATAATTTATCTACAAAATTATGTCAAAAAGATTTTATGGAAATACTCCTGATATACATGTATTAATATGCTCCTGGTATCATCTAATAAATAGTTATTTATACATATCCGAGGTAATGACATCTCTCTCCATTTGGAAAGATTTAGGGTTCGAGTTTCACTCTACACTTTTTATTAGAATGAAAACATATAATTGATGTTTAAGATAATAATTGTTATGTTAATTTATTTTCTTTGTAACAGAATATACAGTAACGTTTCTACTTTTTTATTAGTATTTGAATTTGTATTTCCACATAAGCAAAGATACCTTTTTACCTTAAATGGTAAGGTCAGTAGCATTGACAGACTTAAAATAACTCAGCTAAAACGATAAAATAAAATGCACACAGCTGAACCAAAATCAAAATATCAAGTGCTGAGTGAATAATACTAAGTCAGCGACTAAGTAAGTACTCAGCCCAGAAACCACTCAGAGTTAAACTAAATAGCTAGGTCAGCGGAGACTCGAAATTCTACCCTTGAATTTACTAAATCTCTTAAACCAAAGACTATTTATTTTAACATCATTATTGATTTAATTATCTCAAACTGAATTTAATTGTTACGATCAAAACTTAAGCACTACTGAGTCATCCACTGAGTCAGTTCAAACTCGTGTTTGGTTCAACAAGGGGTTGGTGAAGAACATGCCCTCCCAACGCGAGAGAAGCCGCTAAATTTGCCAAGTGATCTGCCACTCTGTTTCCCTCCGCGATAGATGTGCTTCACCACTACTATCCAATCCCAAGCTAACACTTTCTTAATCTTGACCAATATCCCATAATAGTCATTACAAAGAATATCTTCTCTAGTAATCACATCACACGCAAAATGACTATCTGTCCGAAAAATGACTCTCTTGAAACCTCGATCCCAAGCTAGGCACAGCCCATCCCATATGCCCCATAACTCTGCAATTTCTTTGAGAGGAAGTGGATTTTTTGAGGAAGAATAAAAAAGAATTTAATTATAGTATAATGCAATTGAAATACACTCTTCCTTCAATTTTTCTTCTATTCATCAATATAATTAACGAGAATTTAATTTGATAATGACATTTTATAACAAATAAATCAATATTCTTTTTAACCGACAATATTTTGTTGGAATAATTGTTTTAAATATTCATCGAAGAAACAGTCAATCACAAAAAAAAACAATTATATTGATGGAATAAAAATATTATACATGCACCCCTAAGACATTAATTTAAATGGATTTTCTAGTCCCTCCAAAAATAGAGTTTCTTAAGATAAAATCTCCATTAAAAAATTGCATTCTCCTGATAAAAATTATAATTAAATCTCAAATCCTATAGGTCTTTTGAGTAAATAGATCCAAACACACACACTCTTACGAGAAAAAAGGCCATGACAAAAGGTTTTCGACAAATAATAAAACCAACTGATATAATTGGGAAACTAAGTAAATCTAACAATTATAAGTCAATTTTTAATAATGCCATAATTTTAATCATGATCAATCTAGATGGGAAATGGTGTTAAAAAGTAATACATATATACTAGCTCAAGTTGTTCAATGTCTAACTATGGTTAGAAGATGTCATGAGTTTAAATTAGTAGAATTATACTAGGATAAAAAAATTTAGTAGAATATGTCAAATTTAATAATAATATAAAAAACATTTTCAATCAAATCACGTAAAAAATAATAAGATTTCCTTCTATCTCCTTAAAAAGTAAATTATGGGCTAGCTTGACTATAATTTTTCGGTTACTTTTTTAAAAAGCTCAATTTTTAAGTTATTTATACAGATTTATATAAAATAAATATATTAGATAGTTCCTAATTAAATAGTATAAAGGATCAGAATGTATTGTTCGAAGCTAAAATACAGTTCTATTAAAATTTGTGAGAACAATTTATTGATACATCAACTTGAAAAGTAATACAAAACAAACCCCATATATATCAATTTTCGGGCGAAAAATATAGAGTTGTCTTCTTTTAACTAGTTTAAATTTAATTAATTAATTACTTTGTCATTTATATTCTTTTTTAACATTTTTCAGCAATCCTCTATTCTTTTTCTAATTTTCAATTAAATCTATGCTTAATTCGATTCCTTCAAAGAAATTTGTGTGGCAAAATAATATGTATAATATTATTTAGTAGATTATTGTAGTTTTTTTAGAGAAGGGGGGTGGTGACTTGATGGTCCATGGAGAAGAAAATGTGGGTGGCCACATAAGAAGATTTGGTTAAACTAAAAATAATTAAATGGGTTTTGTATTATAGTAAGTTGCAGTTAGCAGACAATCCTAATTCCAGTCACGACAGGAGTGGTTTGCGTAAAAAACATTAGAAACGGTTTTTCGGGTCCCTCTCCCCTTTACTCTTATTTTGTTTATAAAAATGGACAGTCTCTATACTGCTAACCAGCCAAAATTAACTCAATTATATCTAGAGGAGATCAAATATCGATTCGGTTCAAAAAATCAAACAAAAAAATTTTAGTATTAAATACCATAATCGAATATATTTCAGCTCGGTCTAAATTGATCCAAACTATTTCCGATCGGTTCAATTCTGTTTAATTTAATAAATTTTTATAAACATTTTGTTTTTTAAACATAAATTTAATATATAAAATAACTAAAAATTAATATAATATCTTTCAACAGAAATAAATTATTATTAATTTAAAAATAAAAAATTTATTGCTAAATATAAATATAAATTGAACTAAAAAACATAAATAAATCAATATTTAATAAATAAAAAAATAGTTTAAAACTAATTTGGTCGGTTTTCGATTTTTCGGTTAAAAACCGAATAAACCAAACCAAATTAAAAACTAAAAAGAGTAAAATATGTAAATCGAAAATCAAACCGAATAACTTTAGTTCGGTTCGTGTCAGTTTGGCTCGATTTACTTAGTTTTTGCTCTCCCCTAAATTATATACCTACTCTTTGCTTTATAATGAGTTTAAAGTTTGAGCTTAGCTCAGCTTTAAGTTTGTCAAGCTTTTCAATTTTTTTAACTCGGATCGAACTTAAAATACATTTTGTTTGAGTTTACGAGTTTAAGACTCTATTAAGCTTCCCAAATTCCAATGCATTCCATCAAAACTTTACTATCATCACTTTTATATTCATTCATTTGAATCATATGTGAGTTATATATTATATACGAGTAGAACAATTTTTTTCTAAATAATTTTTCACATATATGTAGAACTCTTATATGCATCCTCCAATTATTTTTAATTGTTCATTTAGCACAAAAGATAGTATATGGTTATTTGAAATGTCCTAACTTTGCCCCCATCACGTAGATGATATTTTGATCCAATACTAATAAGAGGTATAATAATATTTACTTTATAAAAAATAAAATAATCATAGCTTGCATTTTCACCCAATTACTATTAACCAATACAAAAAATGTTACACTATCCTAATGATTAATTTATCTTTTACTCCAACTTATAATAGAATTTTCATTACAATCATTTTATACTAGAATTATTTCCAACTTAATTATCAAATTATAATTTCATTAATACAAAATATATCTTTCTTGTTATTATAAAGCCGAATTAATCAATAAGGGTTGATTTAAGTGGTAAGAGGTTTGGTATCGCTTAAGTAAGGTCTCGAGTTCGAGTTCTAGTGAATGCATAAAATCCTTATTAGAATACTCATCCACCACACCTAGGTGCGCGACCCAAATCAGATCTGGATGTAGTCGGAACTTTGCTCCAATGAACGAGATGAAAAAAAAATGAAAGCAAATTAATGAAAGATGATGAAATGTATTGATAAACTCTTTGACAATAAAAAATAAAAACAATATAAGGTTAAACAGACAATTTCGAAAATTTGAAAGAGTAATAAATTAACAATTGGCAAACATGTTAACAAATTAAAATTAATAATATATATTGTTAGAGGTGATAGATTATTAGATACAGTAATTTTTTTAAGAGATAAAATATAATATGATATTAGTAACTTAAATTAATAAATTATGAAATATAAAAAAATATTAACATAAAATAATAAAATACCAAAATAACCTTATAATCGTAAAGGAGGTTCTGTTGAGGCCCGAATCGGTTTCTTTAAGATAGATTTTGCCCGTGTATGGTAAACTGTCTCCCAGGATACAACAGCCGTTTGACGAATTCAACCGAATGTAAAATATTATCATTAAGATGGGACTTAAGAGGAGTTTTAGAGATCGAACAAACACAAGCTAATACAGAGACTCAGAGGGGGATGGAATTAGCACCGTAATTTCACAATTTCCTTCCTTTATAATTTCATAAACCAATTATATATATAGCAAAGAGGAGGGAGACAACAAGCAGCAATTCATAACTGCAATACTTAAAAAATTCAAACTTATTGAAAAATTTGAAGACAACACATTAAATGGCGGTTTTCAAATCTTATCAAACTTTTCTCATTATTATTATTATTATTATTATTATTATTATTATATTTATTTTCTTTTACTTATTTTCAACGATCCCTCACATAAAAGAAAATAGGAAAACGACAGATCGGATTCAGTGATAATATTTCACATTAATATTTGCATAGGATAGGTGAACTACAATCCTTGAACTTTCCCTTGTGAAAGTATATTTCCTTTACTAGCTGACTAGTAGACGCGATGTCCTTAAACTATTCTGCCGTTTGTGTAAACGATGATATACCTCACACAAATATTAATCTAACTCGGCTTTTTGTTCTCATGGTTATGCTCATTATGGTCGTGAACATCTCCTCGTTTTGCAAGAGTTTTGGACCACTAAGCCCCATTATTTTCCTTTGAAGCGACCCCACTTCACTCTCACATAGGTGATCTCTTTTGCTCAAACTTTTAATGCACAACGAATCATTAAAAGTATTATTACTTAACCTTAACACGTTTTGTCACTGTTTACTTCATGGGAATGGACACGGGGTTACCCCCAAAGTGACCTCACAAGGTCTATGCAATTAGGTTGTCCCATTGAACCAAGATCTTGGGATCTCCACTCAAACATGGTTGGGTTCCTTCACATAGAGTCTTAAATATTCATGGGCTTTAGTCCCATTCCCTTAGATGTGTTTTCAACTTGATCTCGGTTTAACCCTTTGGTTAGCGGATCCACTATGTTATCCTTTGATCCTACAAAATCAGTAGAGATAACTCCCATTGAGATCAGTTGTCTAACGGTATTATGTCGACGACGCATGTGTCTTCACTTACCATTGTACATAACTTTTTGTGCTCTTTTAATCGTTGCTTGATTATCACAATTTATACAAATTGCGCGCACAGGCTTAGGCCATTTAGGAATATCCTCTAAGAAGTTGCGTAACCATTCGGCTTCTTGTCCCATTTTATCTAAGGCTACATACTCAGCTTCCATTGTAGAACGAGTTATAATTGCTTGCCTTGAGGATTTTCATGACACTGTTCCTCCTCCTATACTGAACATATACCCACTTGTACCTTTAGAATTCTTAATGTCAGCTATCTAACTGGCATCAGAATATGCTTCTAATACAGCAGGTTCTCTTGTATAGTGCAGCCCATAATTACGAGTATATCGCAAATAACGTAGTATTCTCATGATTGCTTCCCAATGGCTTTTGCTTGGGTTACTTGTAAATCTGCTTAAACTACTTACAGTATAAGTAATATCAGGCCTTGTATAACTTGTAAGGTATATTAGACTGCCTATAAACCTTGCATATTCCACTTGGTCTATGCATTCAGCTTTGTTCTTAGACAAGTGTTTACTAATGTCTATTGGCGTCTGGGCTATGCCAAAATCATCTATATTAAACTTGTTAAGTATTTTATCCACATAGTGTGACTGCATTAATATGAGACCTTGAGGTGAGCGTTTAAGTTGGATGCCCAAAATTACATGCGCTAGTCCTATATCTTTCATGTCAAATCTAGAATTTAACATATCTTTGGTACTTTTTACCATTTTTCGTTGCTTTCTACAATGAGTATGTCATCAACGAACAAGGATAGAATGACATATCCTTCATTTGTAGTTTTGGCATAAACACATTTGTCACATTCGTTTATGCGATAGCCACTAGCCATCATGACATCATCAAATTTCTTATGCCATTGTTTTGGTGCTTGCTTTAAACCATATAAAGATTTCACCAATTTACAAACTTTCCTTTCTTGACCTGGAGCTACACAACCTTTAGGTTGCTCCTTGTAGATTTCTTCTTCAAGATCTCCATTCTGAAAGGCAGTTTTTACATCCATTTGATGTACTTCAAGATTCCGCAAAGCGGCAATTGCAAGTATCATCCTAATGGAGGTTATTCTCGACACTGGGGAATACGTATCAAAGTAATCAAGGACTTCTTTTTGTCTGTAACCTTTTATAACCAAACACGCCTTATACTTATCAATTGATCCATCAACTTTTTGCTTTCGTTGGAAAATCCATTTAGAAATTAAAGGTTTCGTTCCTGGAGGAAGGTCCACTAATTCCTATGTCTGATTTTGCAAAATGGAATCAATTTCGATCCTTATAGCTTCTTTCCATAAAGGACTTTCAGTAGAGCTTATAGCTTCTTTATATGTTTGATGTTTCGCTTCAACCATATACGTTAAAAAATCTGGACTATAGGATTTTTCAACCCTTGCCCGTTTACTTCTTCCAGGTTCCACCTCATGATCCGTATTATTCTCTTCTTGAGAATATCGACCATCTTCTTCAATTATTGATTGAAGATTATCATTGTTATCAATATCTTGTTGATCAACTTGACCTTCACTTTCAATAAGTTCATGAGATCTTTTAGATCTCGAACCTTCATTTATTTCCTTACATGGAAACACGTCTTTAAAAAATGAAGCATCCTTTGACTCAATCAAAGTGTTCTTGTGTATTTCAGGGTTTTTAGATTCATGCACAAGAAATCGACATGCAATACTATTCTCAGCATATCCAATGAAAATACAATCCACCATTTTTGGACCTATTTTCATTCGTTTAGATAATGGAGCCATTACCTTTGCAAGACACCCCCACACTTTCAAGTAATTATATGAAGGTTTTCTACCCTTCCATAATTCATAAGGGGTTTTATCTTGTTTCTTACGTGATATCTTATTTAAAAGATAATTTGCTGACAAAACAGCATCACCCCACATGCTTTGTGGTAAACCAGAACTGATTTACATTGCATTCATCATCTCTTTTATAGTACAATATTTGCGTTCATCTACTCCATCTGATTGAGGAGAATATGGTGTTATTACTTCGAGAATAATTCTATGTTGGGAGCAAAAGTCACCAAATGGTGCAACATATTCACCACCATGATCACTTCTTACCTTCTTAATTTTCTTATTAAGTTGGTTTTATCCTTCTTGCTTATAAAGTACAAATTTCTCTAAAGCTTCATCTTTGCTTTTAAGCAAATATACATAACAATATTTTGTGCTATCATCAATGAAGGTAATAAAGTATTTATTTCCTCCCCTTGATTGAACAAATTTTAAGTCACAAATATCTGTATGTATCAAATCAAGTGGTTCTGAATTTCTTTCAACGGATTGAAATGAAGATCTTGTCAATTTTGTCTCAACACAAATTTCACATCTATGTGTTTTATCAATATGAAATGTGGGAATATGATTCAAGTTAATTAAATGCCTTAACGTATCAAAATTAACATGTTCAAGTCTACTATGCCACAAATTAGAAGACTCAATCATGTAAGCAACAACGTTATTCTTATTCATAGAATTTTGCTTACAAGGGATACAACAGAATTTAAACATTCCATTACATTCATATCCCTTTCCCACATACATGTCTCGTTTAGACAAAATAAATTTATGGGATTTAAATGCCATTTTGAAGCTGTGTGCACTCAAAAGGCTCCCAGAAACCAGATTCTTCCTTATGTCAGCTACATGCAAGACATTTTTCAGTTTTACTTCTTTGCCGGAAGTCATTTTCAGAATCACTGTTCCATGTCCTTTAACATTAGAAGTAGCAGAATTTCCCATGTAGAGCTTTTCCCCATTGTCAATAAGAGTCGATCCAACAAATGACTCCTTGTCACAACGCACGTGACGAGTAGCACCAGTATCCAGCCACCACTCTTTTGGGTTTGAGTCAATCATATTAACTTCAGAAATTACAGCACATACGTTGATGTCATATACATCTTTTGTAATTTCTTTTATCGAGTTTGCCTCAATTTCATTGACCATTTTTTGTCAATTTACAATTAGAGGACTTATGTCCCATCTTCTTGGGACTAAAGCATTTTCCAATAAACTTTTGTTTCTTGGATATGCTAACATTTGGTCCACTTTTGGACTTGAGTTTAACAAGTTGCTTGCCCTTTCGAAAGTCTTTGAAGACTTCCCCCACCTTTGCTTTCGTCACAGCTTGATTAGAAACATGTTTTGATTCAATAATATGACAATTAAATAATTGGTCTACTAAGAATTTCTTAGCTTCCACTTCCACAGGTTTGCATTTCCTGTCTAAGGAATCCAACAATTCTTTTGCAATACGTTTCTCATAGAGGTTTTGAACTAAACCATTCAAAATATGGTTTTTGCAAAGAATATCCACATGATTCCAACCATCTACAAATAATTAAAGAGAAGCGTTATCCACTCCTTCGAGAACGAAAGGAGGATCATCTTTCAGTATTTTTATGGTGTCCCATGCTAGTAAAATGAAATAGTATTTTATGTTGCCAAACTTTGAAATTCGAATCGTTGAATTTGTTTGATCTTTCGGGTATCGTTATAGGGTATAAACCTAAAACCCCTTGATCATTAGGCAAAACAAGCTCAAAACTCGAAAATTCATTTCCACTAGGTCCAAAACCAATAGGACAAAATTGTCCATTTTGGTTATCTTGGCCTTGGATATTTTCAAAGCCATTTCGTTGAATAGAATCAAAATTTATAAATCCAAAAATAATTGGTCCACAACCAGCGTAGCCAAAAGCAATTGGCCCATCAGCACCAATAGGACCACGTTGTCCATTTTGGTTTTGTTCGTTGTGGACTTGATCATTTTTAGGATCAACACCTCCAACTTGATAGAATATGATCAGCCATCATAAATTCTGAAAATTTGAAACAAACCAAATTAAAACAGTTTTAAAACAATAAATAAAAATAAAGTACTAAAATTGTCCATATGACAATTTTAATTTAATTATTTTTTAGTCACTTTTTAATATGTATATTATCCAAATTAGGTCCAAGTGTTTAAAATAAGTCCTTATTGCCCAAAGGCCAATTATTTGTCCAAATTTAGGTATTCCAAGTTTCGGTAATCCAAGTCACGGTATTCCAAGTTATGAAAATCTGTTTGTCTCTTTTAAATGAACATAGTTACACCATCAAATAGAGAAAATCTGTCTTAAGATTGTTAGAGGTGAGAGATTATTAGATACAGTAATTCCTTTAAGAGATAAAATACAACAAGATGTTGGTAACTTAAATTAATAAATTAATGAAATATAAAAAAAATTTAACACAAAATAATAAAATACTAAAATAACCTTATAACCGTAAAGGAGTCTCTGTTGAGGCCCAAATCGGTTTCCTTAAGGCAGATTCTGCCCGTGTATGGTAAACTATCTCCCAAGATACAACAACAGGCGAACTCAACCGAGTGTAAAATATTATCACCAAGATGGGACTTAAGAGGAGTTCTAGAGACCGGACAAACACAAGCTAATACAGAGACTCAGAGAGGAATGGAATTAGCACTGTAATTTCACAATTTCCTTCCGTTATAATTTCCTAAACCAATGATATATATATATATAGAGAGAGAGAGAAAGAGCAAAAAGGAGGAGACAACAAGCAGGAATTCATAATTGCAATACTTAAAAAATTTAAACTTATTAAAAAATTTGAAGACAACACATTAAATGGCCGTTTTCAAATCTTATCAAACTTTTCTCATTATTATTATTATTATTATTATTATTATATTTATTATATTTATTTTCTTTTACTTATTTTCAATATATATAATATCAAAAGATATGCTAGCTTGTTCGAGCTTTAAAGCCAACCTTACATAGCTCTATTTGACTTAAAATTTCTCTCAAGCCAGTCTCAAACTCAAATCGATCTCTGTCATTCCATTCAAAATCTTGTTTTTTTATAGTTCTTAGGAAATAGAATCTTAAAAATGAAAAAATCAAAACAAACTTAACATGTCGTATTTTGAATGAAATATATACCTAAATGAGCACAAGAGATTTCGATCCAACAACTATTACCTTTGAAATTTTCAGCAGTTTTTTTTTCTTTTCTTCAAAATTAATAAAAATTTAATGTACCACTAAAATAACTATTGTAATTATAATATAGTGATAAATTAGATTTTTTTTTTGAAAGTTGTATTAATATTATAAAATGATAAATCAAAGGGCCAAGATAAAAAAATCTATAATAACTTGTTTTTTGAACCGGTTGGAGCACCAATTTTACCAGATTCAGTGCCCTCTTAGAGAAAGTCCAACTATATTCCGTATTTTTTATTCCTCAAACTCCATTTTACATGATCTATAATATTTTTGTCTCAACCATCTTCTCTATTTTTCATTCTCGTATTACATTCCTTACAAATAATAATAATATTATTACTATTATATTTATTTTTTTTACATCATTTTTATTCTAATTAACCAATAAAATAATTAAAGAAACAAAAACTACAAAAAAGATATTAACTTCATTTTCATCTCCTAAAATAGAGTTCCCTATATAGAAAACCTTATTTTAAGTATATACCATACAAAAAATAATTAAACTCAATCATTTCCTATATTTATTCCCTATTTATCCTTTTTATATGCTCTTGGCAACTTTTTAGTTGGCGTTGCTCTGTATGCAAATGCAACACTTTGGATTTGTTAGTTCAATGGACTATTTTGCCACTGTATACCAGTACTTGGAGTCTTCGACACAAAAAAAAGTAGCATATTATGAGTTTAATAATTTAATTTATATACGTAATTTATATGAAATCAAGAATGTTCAATTGAAAGACTTGTTTATTGGGCGGGTCGGGCCGGACTTTATCGGGCTTTTCACTAAAAAGCCTCAACCCCAGCCCGGCCCGGCCCACACTATTATAAATTCGGGTTAGGACCGGGCTCGGGCTGGGTTCGGGCCGGGCTTATAGCATTACAAATCTCTAAAATATATTTTATTAACATAACATGAAAAAACAAATTATAATGAATCTATGTATAGACAGAACAAAATTCTTATAAAAATGAAATCAACAATAGCAGTAAATCAAGAGATTACACCAAAATAAAAAGGAAATGATGAGATTTAACGGAGAAAACTATTGAAATAAAAAAAATAAGAGAAGTCAATATAATGTTTTGGAACTGGAGATCAAATTGTAACGTGGAGCAGTAGAAAAGAATAATGAATTTGATATGCAGTGAAGGTAGAATAGATGGCCTGGGCTTAACTCGTCAGAATAAAGTACTATAATGTAATATAAAATATAATTAATAAACTTATTTCATTGATTGGGTCGAGCTTCGTATTGATATAAATACCCGAGCCCGACCCATAAAACTCTGGGCTTAATCGGGCTTGGGTTCGGGCCGGGCTTAGATCAAAAGGGAGTATCCAAGCCCGCCCATAAAAGCGGGCCTGAGCCGGCCCGTGGACAGGTCTTGAACCCAAAATGTATTTCAAAAAGCTTACAAACAAGTCTAATTTTTTGGTTTTAATTAAGATGTTGTTTACAGATTAGAGTGCATATAAAAAAATTACATTGTTAAATTTATTAACATATGCCCCTTCATCAGTCAAACAACTTGATATAGTACTTGAGACTCATTGCATTCTGAGTGGGTATATTGATTGTTATGTCTTTTGAAAAGTTGATGTGGGCAATAGGTCAACTCAACTTCATACGGATAAAAATTTATTTAGATTAAAATTTCTATGAATTTGTTCATTGAAATCACAAATTTATTTTCTCGTTTTAGTCATGAAATTTCTGCATTTAATAATTTGAAAAAGATGCGGAATATTTGACAGTTTGCGAACTTTCAATAAACACGCAAAGCTTGTCCACTCAGCTACAGGTAAAGCATCCAGATTTAGTTTAGCTTTGTTGGAGTCGGGTGCGACCACATTAGCATAAGTACCGGTGTCTCTTACAAATTCACGAAAAACCACAGGGGCTGATATAAATTGCTTCATGGGTTTCCGTAAATGATTTTTCCAGGAGTATTTCACTTTAAAAGCGCGCAAACGAATATGGCCTATTGAGACCACATTCAATCTATATAGCACTTCATGTAAAGGTAAGGAACCGTGGTTGCTCATAAAACCAAAGTTCAGATTCTTCATGTTCATTCTACCTGCAACATATACATCACTTGAAACACCATACGTTGAGAAAACTAATTTCATAGCCACCGAATCATGCGAGTTAGGGAGGGTGAGGATCGCCTCACACATATAAGGAGCAATATTGCTCAAGCCACAACCAATGTAGGATATTCAACACATCCCCCTCTCACCCAAATCTATTTGGAGCATGGAGTTATCAACCGATGACCCAACATCATAACCGAGCTCTGATACCATGTGGAACAATGGCCTAACTTATCCCACATGGGAAATTAACAAAGAGTATGAGTGGTGAAGATATTGAGCCTTGACAAAAGCCAATTGGTTTTGTGTTAGATGGGCTCAACCCCACTTGTGTGCTCACTCAAGCTATTAAGCCCAACACTCTCCAGGACACGGATTCTCTACATGGTATCAGAGCGGAGAAAGGCTTAGCAACCGAAAAGATCATGGGTTCGTGTTTAAAGTTCTGGTGGAGTTTGAGCTAGCAGAGAAAGGCTAGACCCTGTGTTGACCTTGAGCCTCAGAGATGATAGGCCAAGGAATGTTGGCAAGTGACAACTGGTCCAGACCCAGTTGCACTTGAGGGGGCGTGTTGGAAATGTGTGGGTTATCCCACATGGGAAATTAACAAAGACTATGTGTTTTATATAAGTGGTGTAGATTGGGCCTTGACACAAATCAATTGGTTTTGTGTTAGATGAGGCTCAACCCCACTTATGTGCTCACTCAAGCTATTAAGCCCAACACTCTTCAGGCCTACAGATTCTCTATAATTCTCAAAGTACATCCGATTGCCCTAAGAAAAAAACTTTCGAGTTGGGTTGGTTTTGGTGGTTGTTCTGACGATTCCTTTAGCTGGAGATGACCATCGTGACCGGAGTTGCGCTAAGTGAGGGCTTAGCGTCGTCTATCTATCTCTCACAAAAAGGATGCACTCTCTCTTGATGGGGGCTAACAATGTCACGATGTTAATTAAAAACTGTACCAGCGGTCATAATTAAGGTAGCATACAATTTCGAATTCCTGAAGATGATCATGGCTATCGATTTTTTTTTTGGTAACATGGCTATCGATTCGCAAGGTGCAATGGGGCAATTTCAGTTTTATAAATCATGAACGTCCAATCACAAATCAGAGAAGAATGCAAAATTGGATTCTCAACAATAGTCAAAGAAACTACAATTCAACCAAGATAACTATAATTTCAATAAAAGAATCATCCAATATCGCAATTCAGAAACCTAATTAATCATGCCTAACATACAGAAGCAGTTCAAACATAACACAAACATGGTGGAACGGTGAAGAGTGGGATCACTCGAGGAGTCCGATGATGATTGAACGATGACTATAGCGGCAGTTGGCGTTGATGTTGAGAATTGACCGTCAATTTGAACTGGCATAATATGCACAGCGGAAATTCAAAATTTTGTCCCTTGTCCTCAGGAACTCCTATTAGGAGCATGTAAATTAATTAAAGTCTTAACTAAATTAATTCTTTACTTAAGTTAGCCTGGACAGACGAGGCATACCATAATTCTAAATTATATCATAGCATAAAAATATTTTATTTTAAACATGTTATAACTCTAAGTTATAGTCAAGGTATAAAATAAACTAAGCATGCAAAATAACCTAGGCATAATAATTATTAAGTCTTAAAACACTTAATAAAAAGACTTAATAATTAAAAGACAATTAGAAGAACTCACCAGTTAAAGTGTGTTTTAGCAGAACCTTCTTACACAAGCCTCCAAGTATAGGATAGCCTCTATGAGTATCCACACGAACCTTTCCAACCGAAACCTCCCAATAAGGAAGAACCGCAGAGTTTTGAGTAGCTGACAGACCACTCCAAAACCCACCCAGAATATTAATCAAAGGGACTCCTTAATTTTAAGTTGACATTGAGAAAACGTGTTAGAATCTCACGTCAGAGCTCATAGAAAGATATGACGCAAAAAAAATGAAGAAGAGGGGCTAGCTATATATAGGGGAAGCAAAGGCTCCCCGAATTTAATGCGGGATTAAATGCAGATTTAGTGCGAGGTTAAATGCGGATTAAATGCGAATTTAATATGAGATTAAATTTAATCCTGCTCTATTTTAAATTTTTTTATGACCCTAATAAAATTAGTTACTAGTCAAAATAAATCCTTGGCTTAATTATAAAATGATCTAATCATTTTAATCAACACTTTAATTTATTTATGACCCTAATAAAATTAATCACTGGTCAAAATAAATTCTTGGCTTAACCATAAAATGATCTAATCATTTTAATCAACACTTTAATTTAATTGTGACTCTAATAAAATTAGTTACTAGTCAAAATAAATTCCTGGTTTAACCATAAAATGATCTAATAATTTTAATCAACACTTTAATTTATTTATGACCCTAATAAAATTAGTTACTGGTCAATAAATAAAATCTCTAACTAGATATTAGTTCAACCATCCCTTTAATATTTTCATAATAAATCAAGTCTATTAATTCTTTACTCAGTCCGATGAAAGTTCAATGTGTGTGACCTTACAGGATCCCGTAGTATTGAACTATTAAGGTTTGACCAATCTTTGTTCTATAGGAACTATTGGCTCGAGGTTTTAGACCGTGAATAGAACTCGATTACCTTAAATGACTATAGTACGCTTCTAGCAAGGGTCCACCCTCCCCCATTACTCAGAACGTCATTTGTGCTTATGACTTAATCCTGGTTAATGCAATAGTTGCCTAATGCGATGAACTCCTTACATTCTTTAAAATTAGTACCACTTAGTTTATTGGATTTGATTAAAGTGTTAACCCACCAATAGCGAGGTTGCTCCAAGCTATCCCAGTTATTTGCTTGTTACCGAAGTATATTACTTTTTACCATAATGTGTTTGATTAGAAACTATTTCTATCAATCACCTACTCTGATCAGAGGTTTATAGTAATCATCACTTCAACAAGCGGCCAGGTACAACTCCTTAATATATCCGGAGCGATGAATTCTTTCCGACTACATAGCTTACCGACGTGCTGTCATCACTATACTTGTAATCACCTGTGGCACCCTAAATTAATGAGTGAATAGGTATGACCTAACGTATAACGATAGTACCACACAAGGTAACTAGCATCTCTAGTATGAGGATATTTGCAAAGCTACTCCTTGAAGATAAACATCAACACATTGATATATATACCAAGAGTTTATCTTACGGCAGTCTCCAATATATATTCCAGATATATCCATGTGTCAAACTCAAGGCACCACCTTCAGTCTTAGGAGGTTAACTGCTTGGACCCTTTCCAAGAGAGTTGACCATAAGCTAGTGTTACTGTTACACCAATATCCTTTCTTGATGAAATTATGACTAGGGATAGTTTAGACATAATCATAGTTGCACATGAAGCATGACTCACCAAACATAGTCCCACTATAATATCTCTCACTTCATGCTATGTATTTTTTCAAGGACCTTTGTACAAAGATTTCAATGAATATATTTTAACCATTCACAATATATATGAACACATCGATATAAATAAAAGATTAAATGCCTTTATTAATTAAACAAATTGTTTGTACCAACACATAATTAAGATATATCGCCCTAATTGCCTTAAGAGCATACATCATATCTAACAAACTCCCACTTGCACTAAGGCCAATTAGCCATATTTCTTACTTCATATGCTTTCACGTGTTGGTCATGGTTGACTTGCGTCAATGGCTTTATCAGACCATCCGCAAGGTTCTGATCAGTGGGGACATATTCTAGTCTTATTATCCTAGCATCAACAATCTCCCAAATTATGTGATACTATCTAAGTACATGTCTACTTTTTCTGGTGAGACCGTGATCCTTTGCCTGAGCTATAGCACCATTGTTATCACAATATAAAGTAATTAGTGTTAGGTATGATGTATGCCCTTAAGGCAATTAGGGCGATATATCTTAATTATGTAATGGTACGAATAATTTGTTTAATTAATAAAGGCATTTAATCTTTTGTTTATATCGATGTGTTTATAAATTTATTATGACTAGTTAAAATATATTCATTGATGTATGTATACAAAAGTCCTTGACATATTATAGCATGAAGTTAGAGAAATTATAGTTGGACTATATTTAGTGAGACCTGCTTCATGTGCAATTATGATTATGTCTAAACTATCCCTAGTCATAGTTTCATCAAGAAAGAATATTGATGAAGCGGTAAGACTAGCATGTGGTCAACTTTCTTAGAAAGGGTCCAAGCAGTCAATCTCTTAAGGACAAAAGGTGGTGCCTTAAGTTTGACACATGTATATATCTAGGAGATATATTGTAGACCGCAGTAAGGTAAACACTTGGTGTATATATCAATGTGTTAGTGTTTATCTTCATGCAATAAACTTTGTGAATATCCTCATACTTGAGATACTAGTTACCTTGTGTGGTACCATCGCTATACTTTGGGTCATTCCCATACACTCATTAATTTAGGGTGTCATGGGTGGTTACAGGTATAGTGATGACAACATGTTGGTAAGCTATGTAGTTGGAAAGAATCCATCACTCCAAATATATTAAGGAGTTGTACATGACCGCTTGTTGAAGTGATGATTGCTATAAACCTCTGATCAGAGTATGTATTTGATAGAAATAGTTTCTAGTCAAACACACTATGGTAAAAGGCAATATACTTCGATAACAAGTTAATTACTAGGATAGCTTGGAGTAACCTTGCTATAAGTGGGTTAACAGTTTAACCAAACCTATAAACCAGATGGTACTAATATTAAAGAATGGAAGGAGTATATCGCATTGGACAACTATTGCATTAATCGAGATTAAGTCATAAGCACAAATGACGTTCCAAGTAATGGGAGATGGTAGACCCTTGCTAGAGGCGTACTGCAGTCGTTTAAGGTAATCGAGTTCTATTCACGATCTAGAACCTCGAGCCAATGGTTCCAATAGAACAAGGGTTGATTAAGCTTTAATAGTTCAATACTTTGAGATCCTATAAGGTCACACACATTGGACCTTCATCGGACAGAGTAAAGAATTAATAGATTTATTCTATTAAGAAAATATAACATAATAATAATTGGATATTTAATTGGTTAAAAATGATTACATTATTTTGGATAAGCCACAAATTTATTTTGACCGATAACTAATTTTATTAAGGTCACAAATAAATAAAAGTGTTGATTAAAATGATTAAATCATTTTTCGGTTAAGCCAGGAATTTGTTTTGACCAGTAACTAATTTTATTAGGGTCATAAAATAAATTAAAATGTTGATTAAAATGATTAGATCATTTTTTAGTTAACCCATGAATTTATTTTGACCGGTAACTAATTTTATTAGGGTCATGGATAAATTAAAAGAAAGGAGAATTAAAAGAAATGTATATATATATATATATATGTTAAAAAAGATTTTTCCTATCCTACATTGGAAAAATGGAGAAACATTTTGCTTTCCCAAGCCTATAAATAGGCTTCTCCTTCCTCCTTTCTATTCGCATTTCCAGTTCACGTCTTTGTGGCATTTTTTGAGAGTCTTCAGTGAGGATTTTCGAGTTGTCAAAGAAGAACTTTTTGATCCTCACGGATCATAGTTTAAGGATCCCAATTATATTTTAATTTGGGGACCTCTAGTTTATATTTTCGGGTCGGCTTTTGGAGTGGTCTAGCAGCTACTCAAAGCTCTACAGTTCTTCCTCTCTGGGAGGTTTTGGTTGGTGGGGTTCATGTGGATACTCATAGAGGCTATCCTATGCTTGGAGGCTTGTACAAGGAGGCTCTGCTAAAGCACGCTTCAATTGGTAAGTTTCCTTTCTTTCTCTTTTAATTATTAGGTCCTTTTCTTTAAACGTTTTTAGACTTAATAATTATGCTTAGGTTGTTTTGCATGCTTAGTTTATTTTATGCTTAGGTTATAGCTTAGAGTTATAACATGCTTAGTATAAAATATTCATGCTAGAATATAATTTAGAATTATGGTATGCCTAACCTATGCATGCTAACCTAGGAAGAGAATTATTTAGCTAAGGCTTTATTTAATATGCAACTAATAGGAGTTCGTACGGACAAGGGACAAAATTTTAATTTCTACCATGCCTGTTATGCATGCTCAAAGTGATTGTCAGTTCTCAACAATTGTATCAATAATCTCAGGCACCACACTGAGATCACCAATAAATTCCTTTAACCATACAACTTCTTTTGCTGCTTCACAGGCAGCATGTACTCAGACACTGTGGTTAAATCAGCAGTAGTTTCTTGCTTAGAACTTTTCCAGTATACTTCCCCTCCATTAAACACATATATAAAACCTGACTAAGACTTAAAGTCATCCTTGTCAGAGTGAAAACTCGCATCAGTGTAACCTCTAATTATGAGGTCACCATCTCCATATATTAAAAACTCATCTTTAGTCCTTCTCAAGTACTTAAGAATTGCCTTGACGGCCATCCAGTGCTTTTCACCTGGATCCAATTGATATCTACTCGTAAAGCTTAAGGATTGGGAGACATCTGGCCTAGTACATATTATAGCATACACTATGGATCCTATCACGGATGCATAGGGTATATCCTTCATGCGTATTCTTTCCTAAGGTGTCTTCGGACACTCAGTCATAAATAGGTTTATTCCCTTTGTCATCGAGAGATAACCTTTCTTCGAATGCTCAAGGCTAAACCTATTCAGTACCTTGTCTATATATGTACTTTGAGAAAGACCTAACAACCTCTAGGATCTATCTCTATAGATCTTTATACCTAGTATAAATGTTGCTTCTCCAAGGTTTTCCATGGAGAACTTCCTTGACAACCATATTTTAATACTTTGAAGTAGAGAAATGTCATTTCATATTAGCAAAATGTCATCAACATATAATACTAAGAAAATGACTGCACTCCCACTAACCTTCTTATAAACACAAGGCTCATTTATGTTTGGACAGAAATCCAGTTCATGGGTTGTCTAATCAAACCTAATATTCCAATTCCTGGATGCTTGCTTAAGTCCATAAATGGACCTTTGCAATTTGCTTACCTTTAAGCCATTCTAAGATGTAAAACCCTTAGGCTGTGTCATATACACATCCTGGTCCAAATCCCCATTAAGGAATGCTGCTTTAATATCTATCTGCCATGTCTCATAATCATGATGAGCAACAATGGCGAGGAGTATTCTGATGGATTTAGGCATGGCTACCGGTGAGAAAGTTTCATTATAGTTAATACCGTTACATTGACTATAACCTTTCACAACAAACCTTGCCTTACAGGTAATTACATTACCGTCCATGTCAGTCTTCTTCTTGAAGACCCATTTGCACTTGATAGGTCTAACCTCTTCTAGTGCATTGACCAATTTCTAAACTTGGATTTCATACATAGAATCCATTTCCGATTTCATGGCTTCAAGCCATTTATCAGAATTTGAGCTTTTTATTGCTTCATTAAAGGTTCTTGGTTCACCATCCTCTATGAGATATAGTTCCCTCTCATCCGTGATGACAAAACCATATCTTTTAGGACCTTTATGAACACGACTTAATCTTCACAATGATTGTGTTTCGATAGGTTATTCTTGGATCACACCTTCTTGTGCATCTAGAACGGGGTCAATGAGCTGATTATCTATTTCTTCCTCTTAAACCTCCAGTTCAATACTGCTCCCACTGACTTTTGTGAGTAAGTGTTCCTTTTCCAAAAAGTGAGCACTCCGAGACACAAATACCTTCTGTGCTTCGTGTCCGTAAAATAAATATCCAATAGTTTCCTTTGGATATCCAATGAACAGACACTTGTTTGACTTAGCATCCATCTTATCTAATGCTATCCTCTTTACCATAGCAGGATAACCCCATACTCTTAGGTGACTCAGAGATGGTCTTTTATTACCCCATCTTTCGTAAGGTGTAAAGTCAACTGATTTAGAGGGCACTCTATTTAATACATGAATTGCGCTTTCTAGTGCATATCCCCAAAAGGATTTATTGAGATCTGCTTGGCTCATCAAGGATCAAACCACGTATAATAAAGTTCGATTCCTCCTTTTGGACACTCCATTGTGTTGGGGTGTATAAGGAAGGGTCCATTGGGGAACTATCCCATTTTCCTTTAGATAATCATGAAACTCTTAACATAAGTAATCTCCACCTCAATCAGATCAAAGTGCTTTAATACTTTTCTCAAGCTGTTTCTCTACTTCATTTCTGAATATTTTGAACTTCTCAAAACTTTCAGACTTGTTCTTCATTAAGTAAAGATAACCATATCGTGAATAATCATCAATAAAGGTTATGAAGTAGTAGTATCCTCCTAGTGCCTTAACATTCATTGGACCACACACATCTGTATGTATAATTTCCAATGTACTAGAGGCTCATTCACCCTTTCCCTTAAAGGGAAACTTCGTAATTTTTTCTTTTAAACAAGGTTCGCAATCACCATAAGACATCAAGTCTATTTGGCCTAAGTCTCCACATTTGTATAGCTTAGTTAAGCAATCTTTGTTTATATAGCCTTAAACGACAGTTCCATAAGTAGAAAGATTTCTCATTATCTAATTTTCTCTTAGAATCGTTTAAATTGAGAATATGATTTTTGTAATAATGAAATATAATTTGTCATATGACGCTAAAATATCTTTCACAACTTTGATAATACAGTTTATCGAATTGGAATAAAATTCCATCTATTGTGAAGCAGGAAATAATATTTTACAATGACAATGGAATACCATTTCTTCATATTACAAATTTAGTTAAAAGGAGATTTTAAGTTCCTATATCAATAGCAGCCAACAAGCTTTAATGGTTTTCCATAGGTACAACTCTCCCTTTGCCAAACCTCTACTTCTCATTAATATCTATACCTTTGTATGGATATGTGATTCTCATTAGGTATTCCATACCAATTTAGAATTCCATTGAGATGTAGAATTTCTCAATATCAAACATCTTGAAGTGGAAACTTCAGGCCTCCTCTTCTCATGCTATAAGACTTTAGTCATTTTGATCTTATTTCCAATATCGCATATTAAAAATGAAGATCTTGTTTCCAATATTTCATATTGAAAACAATCATTTTGTCTCCTAGACAAAATTCTCAGTATTCTTTTTACTTTTTTCTTCACTCTGCTCTATCCTACTTCAAAACTAGACACCATGTGTCCCTGTACTTCTTTGAGACATGAACCATTTAAATTTCTGATTAATTGGTCTACCAATTTTCCATCAAAAATATTTTGGTTCAAATCTTCCACCATAGGAAATTCTTTCTCTAAGATGTAAAAGCATAGGCTTTCAAGTCTATGATTTTATGATGCCCTTGTAGTTAAGGTAACATGGATCCTAACATCTAACTTGATGTTTATCCTTGTCTCCTGCCAGCTACTTACATAAGGTAACAAGGGTGTTAACAACCTCTAAGGTGTTGTATCCTAGTTTTCTTTATGTATTTCATGCATATCTGTTTTAAGCAGAATTGCTTGCATCATGTTGTTTAGATTAGGGCTTGTACAATATACATGTCAAGCAAAAGGCTTTGAGGATTTTGCTCACATTTCTAAACAAACCTTTGAAGCTTGAGCCAATCAAAATTAGTGATCAAGATGAACATTTGTATTTAAATAAAATTTCAACCAAGATGTAAGAAAGAAAAATATTGTTTAGACTTTAGTGTATAGTATATGTATTTAATATAAGGACTTTTAATTAAATACTTTTATCCTACCGATTTTCGAAATTTACAATAGCCCATTCTATTGAATTCGGGAAGTTTAGCCTAGCTAAATTTCCAAGTAGGTAGCATATATAACTAGTCTAATATGACCCCCAATTTTATGAGTCAAGCCAAATTTGTAAGTTGTAGTTGGAATTCCATTCCATTTGCATCGCATGCAATTGCTAATTTATTCAAGTTCCCTAATTCCTAGGGATGTGTGCTCTTATATTAGCGTCTCCTTGACCGTGTCTCAGTCTTGCTGCTAGCCCCCAATTTTATGGTAGACTACCCATTCCTGTTAAGGCACACCCTATCTCAATTTTTATAACCGATTGATGTAGATGAAAGGAATGCTTTGAGCAACACTTTATAGCCGAAAAAGATCGTATCATAAATTTGAGTAAGGAAGACTTATAACTTGCCTTAATATATTTACTTTGGGATTTTATTGGTGTTAAACGTCTCACTCAATCTAGGATTTATTAGATGAGCATACTTATAATGATAATTTATATTAATTCAGGGAATTTTAGAATTAATTTATAAGGTCTAACCTTAGGTGAGTTCAAGCTCTTTATTATAGTTATTCCATCAACCTAGATTATATGTAAAATAATTAACATTTTTATTTGTTGTATTTATATTGCATTTCTTTTAAGCTTTTATTCAATAATTTAATATTTACTTTGTTATAAAAACATATATAAGAACCATCTTATATACTAGAAATAAATTAGTCCATATTTAATCCCCTCTTTGTTGACTCAAGTTGAACCGATATATATTCCCAGGTAGGAGAGGTGCCCCATGAGGAGTAGACACCTTGTACAATCCTTGCCAGAACATATACGAGCACAAGCTTGAAAAAATATGGATTCTCTTGGACTAATAAATTTTGTTCTTTTAATTCATGTAAACTGAAAACATCTATAACCCATATAATTTATATAATTTATTGAGTTTTTAGTAAGTTTGAGTTAGTTGAGCAAGCTTATCCGAAATTATCTATATTCATTTTCTAACCTTTGAAATAAAAGTCTAAGTTCATCTATTATTCCAAACAATTTATTAAATTTTAAATTATTTCATATCGAAAATAAAATTCAGTTTATTTTTAACTTAATTATACACTAAATAGGCAGGCTCATGATACCACTATTGGGAACTGATAGCCAATTTGAACATGCATAACAGGCACGGTGGAAATTCAAAATTTTTTCCTTGTCCCTAGAACCTATTAATAGCATATAAATTAATTAAAGCCTTAACTAAATTAATTCTCTACTTAAGTTAGCATGCATAGGCTAGGTGTACCATAATTCTAAATTATATCCTAGCATAAAAATATTTTATTTTAAAAATGTTATAACTCTAAGTTATGGTCAATGTATAGAATAAACTAAGCATGCAAAATAACCTTAGCATAATAATTATTAAGTCTTAAAACGCTTAATAAAATGACTTAATAATTAAAAGATAATTAGAGGACTGACTAGTTGAAGCATGCTTTAGCAGAACCTTCTTACATAAGCCTCCAAGTATAGGATAACCTCTATAAGTATCCACACGAACCTCACCAACCGAAACCTCCCAATGAGGAAGAGCCGTAGAGTTTTGAGTAGCTGCTAGACCAACCCAAAATCCACCCAAAACATTAACTAAAGGGACTCCTTAATTTTATCTTTTTTAAGTTGACATTGAGAAAACGTGTTAGAATCTCAAGTTAAAGCTCATAGAAAGATATGGTGAAAGAAATGAAGAAGAGGGGCTAGCTTTATATATGAGAAGCAAAGGCTCCCCGAATTTAATGCAGATTTAATGCTGGATTAAATGCGAGATTAAATGCGGGATTAAATGCGGATTAAATACGAATTTAATATGAGATTAAATTTAATCCTGCTCTATTTAATTTATTTTATGACCCTATTAAAATTAGTTACCGGTCAAAATAAATTCTTGGCTTAACCAAAAATGATCTAATCATTTTAAGTAACACTTTAATTTATTTATGACCCCAATAAAATTAGTTACTAGTCAAAATAAATTTTTGGCTTAACCATAGAATGATTTAATCATTTTAATCAACATTTTAATTTATTTATGACCCTAACAAATTAGTTACTTGTCAAAATAAATTCATGGTTTAACCATAAAATGATTTAATCATTTCAATCAATACTTTAATTTATTTATGACCCTAATAAAATTAGTTACTGGTCAATAAATAAAATCACTGGTCTAACTAGGTAGTAGTTCAACCATCCCTTTAATATTTTCGTAATAGATCAAGTCTGTTAATTCTTTACTTAGTCCGATGAAAGTTCAATGTGTGTGACCTTGTAGGATCTTGTATTATTGAGTTGTTAAGGTTTGACCAATCTTTGTTCTATAGGAACTATTGGCTCAAGGTCTAGACCATTAATAGAACTTGATTACTGTGAGGTGTCGATGACTTGTGGGTCTCCCTTGGCCGTGTGATAGGCGGGGCCCACTGGGTTTTTGGTTGGATTTTAGCATGATAAAACATTTTTTAATTAAAGCTTGCATAATAAGTCAATTTTAATGAATAAAAGAATCGAGGCCTAAATCTCAATACAATTGATAGAGTCGCCACCCAAGTTGTCTACTTAAGAAAGTGTTTTGGTATGGCTCCCTCTAGGCAGGAGACTCATACCTATTGGATCAGAGATTCTGGTATCGTATGAGTCACTTATATCTCATTTAGTTGATTCAAAATTACATTCACTGCTTAAAACCATTTTAGTTTTCATCATTTAGGGAATTGTCACAAAAATCCTATTTCTACACTCTTTTACACTCGTTACATGCGTTTGCATATTACAATAAAGCACAAGCAATAAATGGGGGGGGATAAAAATTACAACAGGAGGAAAAATGGGAGAAGTTGCAAAGAAAACCTATACATTTGTTCAAAGTTATAAAACAAAAATGAAAATAAATTCCCCTGTATCCACAGATGTTAGCACATTTTATGGCATATCATAAATCAGCACTTCGACGTATTTTGTTGTTAAAACACATTTTAATTGTTTGTGGGCTGATTTACCAGATTATTGGTGAAAATGATCGCATGGTAAATGGTGAATTGGATTAATTTTCAATCAATTAATCATGAGTTCTGGAATCTGCCTGGGGCTGGTACCTGTACGGGTACCAGGGAAGACCCGTACGGGTATCATGTACCCGTACGGGTCCTGTCTGGTCTAGATAAAAACTCTATTCAGTTTAGTTTACATATTAACAAATTAATGGATTGATGGCGGAAAAATAAAATAAAAAGGGATTTCCTTCCGTATGAGTATGGCGCACCAATTTGATATCTTTGGGGATATATGGTGTCAACAATGCTCATACGGGTTAGGACCAGACCCAAAACAAGAAATGAAAGGAACATATAAAGCAAGAGAAGAAAAGAATAATACCAATGAAATAATTTAGATGTGAGTCTCCTTGAAACTCAGGATCGTTACCTTTGCGGCGTGAATCCACTTTGAGATGATCCTTTTACTATTGAGAGAGTTCGACCAAAGTAGACGGTGAAATAGGACTCTTTGGGTGAGTACTTGCGTGGACAAAATTTCCCCTAAATCCTAATGATTGAAGTTAGGAATGAACAAAATATGGATAAAACCTCAAAGAATGGGTTTTCTCCCTATTTTATACCTCCTATACCCCCACTATACCCTTTTTATACCTAAAGAAACTACTAGAATTTTAGTATAATTTTTGTATGAAATGTCTGTCTTGAAAATGTGAAGAGAAGGGCCCTCTTTATTGGGGAAAGGAGGTCTAAACGCAATAAATCACGTTCATGACCTGCCTTTTCCCAAAATAAGAAAGGCTTCCCTTTCAATGGAGCCTGTTTAGGTAATAAGAGGACCCATACGGGTGGTGCCCCACCCATATGGGTCCTAGGGGACTCGTACGGGTCCCCCCTAGGCATATGGAATGGATGACCCGTACGGGTCTGCCAGTGGATCCGTACCACTAGGCAGCACCCCTACGGGGTCCCAAGGGGCAGAATAAGTCTCCAAACTTCGGCCAAACTCAACTCTGCAGTAGTAGGAACACCTTTGATGGAAAACACCTAAAAAATATTACATCATATAACTCTCATCATCTTTTCATGAGAAGGATCATGAAAATCTAGTGCTCATAGACTGCCCATGTGGGATCATTGCAGACACAGATTTGTACGATCTCACAACGTGAGTGAGGGTTTAGAAATCATACCTAAGGTGATGATATGGGTTAGTTCCTTTCTTGAGGCAAACTTCTTTCCTTTACTGATGCGTGCCCTTTTTAACTCTAAGCGTATCCCTTACTGAGGTGGATGGCCTTCCTTGCCAATGCATATCCTTTTCTTGAGGTGGATGACTTTCCTTTGTGATGCATATCCCTTTCTTAAGATGGATGACTTTCCTTTGCTGATGCATATCCCTTTCCTAAGGCGGATGACTTTCCTTTGCTACTACGTATCCTTTTCTTGAGGCAGATGACTTTCCTTACTGGTGTATCCCTTTCCTAAGGCAGATTGACTTTCCTAACTGGTGTATCACTTTCCTAAGATGGATCGACTTTCCTGACTGGTGTATCCCTCTCCTAGGACGGATCAACTTTTTTGGCTGGTGTATCCCTTTCCTAAGGAGGATCAACTTTCCTGACTAGTGATGTATCCCTTTCCTAAGGCGGATGACTCTCCTGACTGGTGATGTATCCCTTTCCTAAGGCGAGTGACTCTCCTGCTGGGGAATTTGAATAACCTAAAAAGAGACAACAATCAAACATCGAGTTAATCATTGTCCAAGCAGACACCTCTTTATTCTTAATTAACTTTTGTGAAAACAAAAATATTTTTGCCCCTTCAATTAAGAATAAAGAAGTGTGGATGAGATAAACTGAAAATTATGTGTAGGAAATGTCGGGTTTGGCCCGATCGCTCTGTAATGAAATGCCTCTTAGAGGGGTGCCTCTCAAAGAATGCCCCTAGGAGAGTTGGACAATGGGGGGATTCCCCTAGATTGACCATTTTCGTTGTTGAAGAAGGGGGAATGTCCCTAGGTCTGCGGGGGGTTGCCCCTAGGACCTGATGATTCTGCTACTGGGAAGTAGGGGGGATGCCCCTAGGTCTATGAGGGGATGCCCCTAGGACCTAATTCTTCTACTGGGGAATGACCCTAGGGTAAGGTGCCCCTAGGATTCTTGATAATGGGGGTATGCCCGTTGAGTAGTTCAGCTGATGGAGGATGGGGGGATGTCCTTTGATTGAAGGACTCTACTGCTGGGGAATGGGGGGATGCCCCTAGATTGGTGGGGGTGCCCCTTGAATGATTCTGCTGTTGGTGAATAGGGAATATACCCCTTGACTAGCCGACTCTGCTGCTGGGGATTATAGTGTTATCCTTTGGTAAAACTTCTTTCTACCGGGGAGGCCCCTTTTCTTGTAAAACTCATTAGCTAGGGAAGAACTCCTGTGCTAGGATGGACATGTTACACCCAAATTTTCTCGATTACTGTTCAATTAAAAAAGGGCTTACCTTGATTCTTGATTGACTTTTGTGGAAGCAAAAATATTTTTTCCCCTTCAATCAAGGATCATGGTGCACAAATATAACTGAAATGTGGGTTTGAAGAAGAGCGGGGTTCACCCCAAGCTTGGATTGGATGACTTTGTGGTGCTTATTGAAATATCGATGCAAAAATCTATCCCTGGATGGCAAGAGAGTGCCTGTACGGGTGGGCCACACCTATATGGGTACGGTTCTTAAAAGTGGGGACTCGTACAGGTAAGGTGGGACCCAATACGGGGTTCCTAACTAGGGGGGATTTCAAAAGGCAGATCAGCCCCTTTATATCCCACCTCACACCAAAACTTCCCATTTTGCATTTTTCGGCAATTTTCTTCTAAAAACTAACTGAAGATGTACTAAAAGATCCCCCAGATTGACCGTTTCTCCCTTTAACTCAAGGACTTACCCCCAATGGATGATTCAGGGCTTTGATAATGCCTGGTTTTAGTCAGGTATGCTTTCCGCGAAGGAGACTCATTTCTAGGGCTTACTGAAGTGCCTCTAATCCCTTCCCCTGATTCTCATGCCTCCAAACTCTAGGTATCTTCGCTTGATTCTCCATTTTCCAATTTTGAACTTTTGGTGATTTCTTGGATTTCGGCTTGAATTAGTGTGTTTTAGACTTTGGAGTAGAGCCTGATGCATGTAACTTTAGCCCAAGATGCTTTTAGGATAGTTTCGGATGAACTTTGGTTGAAATTAGGTGATTTTGGATTTTTAGGAGTTTTTCCTGCATAAGGACTACTTGTAGAGGACCCGTGCGGGTCCCGTTTTTGATATGGGTCCTGATCATGGACCCGTATGGGTGGGGCCTACCCATACGAGTCATGTCTTTAGGGACATAATGTTGTTTTCTTTGATTTTTGCAATCATTTTCTGATTTCGGGCTTGTCTGCTATATTCTAACCCTGTTAAACTATAATTTTGCCTTTGCCATTTTAGTATAAGACTGTGGAGTCCCTGAGCTTCTACAAGAAATGGTATGAGGAGACTTATGCCGCGGGGGATACGGAGCTGTTGATCTGTATTGATTCCTTCAGGTTCAGCGATATTATCAGAGCCATTCCTTAGGCCCCTAAGACATTGGCGCGTGGTGCTATTTCAGCCTTAACTGAGAGGTGGTTGGAGATGACCCATACCTTTTATGTGCCTATCAAGAAGGTTACCATCACTCCCTCGGATGTGTGTGCCACGATGGGCCTGGAGTGGGGTAAGGATGTGGTCCATTTTGATGTTTATGCTGATCAATTGCATTCTCGGCCTGAGGTGAAGGCCTACATTACCAGACTACTTGGGCTTCATTTGGACGAGACAAATAAGCTTAAGTACGCAGATTTGCATGCTTACTAGATTGGGCAGCCAAGTCCTATTACGGCTGATAGAAGGGACCAGTATTCTCGATCCTTCCTGTTGGCATTCCTTACCACAGTCTTCTTTCCCGTCTACTTGAGCAATCTCAACTATGGTTTGCTCTCTACCGTGGAGGATCTCACAGCTATGCCTGGTGAGAACTGGTGCCGAGCTATTTTGGCATAACTGTATTATGGATTGGATGTTGGGGTTCGGGGTGAGCAGTTTGAGCTTAAGATTTGCCATCTAATACTACTGGTAAATCCCAAATCGATCTCTTATGCTTTAACCTTTTATCTGAACTTGTGTTGCAACTAATCCTTGCTTTATCTTGCAGATTTGGACTTTTGAGCATAGGTTGACTCCTAGAATAGGCTTGCCCCTGCAGCCTGAGATGCTACACATCATATCTAGTTGGATGGGGCCTTAGCAGAATCAACCCCTGACTATAGCGCAGTACCGAGAGTTCTTACGCCAGCTATGCTCAGATCGAGTACACTTCTTCTACTGAACCTGCATTTTACATTTTAACAAGCCATTAGTAGAAACTGTATTCACTAGGTTGTGATACTTATAGTGCCTTTATTTCATGCAGGTAATTCGAGATCTGTGGGAGAGATTGGCCACATATAGAGCCATCGAGTAGATGCGGGCCGATGTGGATGACTGTCGCTTTGTCCTGGAGTCACCACTCTCCTATTAGTGGTATTTCGATGAGCATTTTGAGAGTGGCAGACCAGTGCCATGGTGGAGAGACTGATTCCTCCTCTGATCCCAGCTGCCATCTTTTGGCCTTATCTCATACCGAGGACCAATCAGGGGCTGTACTTGCTAGGCGAGGGAGCTCGTGTGCTGTCTGTTGAGGGCCTTTATATTGAGTTTATTGATTCCTCCCTCTTACCACCTTGTGATAGGATCTAACATGAGGACGAGCATGTAGAGTTTCACTAGAGCGATAGCGAGGACAATGATGATGAGGAGGAGGAGGAGGAGGGAGGACCGAGGGGTGACCTCGGGGGTCCATCTATAGTTTTGAGCACCAGGGACTTAGCTAGGTCTGCTACCCCTTCTTTTCAAGTATGCCTCTAACTTAGCCTTCATGAATAGTTTATTGCTTCTTAAAATCAACCTGAGCTTGAGTCGAATTCTTTGTTGCTACAGCCTCCCACTTCTGCACGGAAGAGATCTGACGCTACTGCTGCTGTTGCCCCTGAGCCATCGGTGAAGCGGTTGAGTTGGATACTTTCTTCCGCCTCCTTGACCATTTGGGGAATTGTGCTGTCTAGAAGCTTAAGGAGTTGGTCCAGCCTACTAGTTTCACTCTTTTCAGCTCTACTTATGTAAAGAATCCTTTACCTTTGTCTTTGTCCATTACTACTTAAGATGTCTTATCCTAATGTGACCTTTTCTTTTTAGGTGACAATTTTTTAGGCCAAGAGGATAGCCCCGGGTTACTTTTCAGTGCGGCACCTGTTGTTGGCCGATGATGCTTTAGCTTTAGTAAGCTCCTTTTACCTACAAAATTTTAACAAACTATCCATGCATGCCATGGCATTTATATATGAGTACTGATCTTATGATTTCCATTGCAGACTTTGTTGGCCATAGAGTAGAGCAGGTCTGCCCAGGATTTAGACACTTTGGAGGAGAGAGCCTGGTTCTTGGAGGAGCAGTTACGGGCAGCCACTACTGAGGCTGATCAAGCTAGAGCCAAGACTGCTCGGGCGAGGGCTGAGATTGAGACGCTGAGGGGTCAGCTAGCAAGGATGACTAAGGATAGGTAGACATCGATCCCTTTTGATGATGAGTCCGAGGCTGATCTTTCTGCATATGTAGTGACTCAGAAAGGCGCAGATCAACGTGTTGAGAGGAGTGATGCTGGAGGGGCTTTTATAGGGACCTCGGGGACTAAGGCCCTTACCCAGCCAGCTGTAAATATCAGTGAGGTCAATGACCATATGACCATAGATGTGGATTATCTTTTGGCAGATACTCAAGATCAGCCTTAGGAGGGTCGGAAGGGATAGGATCCCCCAGCCGCTTAGATTATGACTACGACCTAAACTATTTGATACTTTTGGGCCCTGCATGACTTGCTTTTATTATGATCTTTAGATTAGTACTTTTGATACTTCTTTTATGCTTATGGATTTTTCGTGAGCTGAGACTATTGAATATTATTGCCTTGTGAACCCATATTTTATCCAGTGATGTCATAGCGAGGGGACCAAGTGACGTTCTAACTTTTGCATAGCCCCTCGAAGTGAGGTGAGCTATTGAACATTGATTTTTTTTATTTCTTTTTACCCTAATTTTTTCCTGAACTATCCTTGATGGCTCAACCCAGTAGACTTTTTCTTTTTAGCTCTAACTTTTGCCTAGACCACTCGTTCGGGTTTTCAACCTAACAAGCTTTTCTTTTTCTTTTTGCCTTAATTTTTTCCGAGACCGCCCTTTCAGGTTTCCAATCCCGCAGGCTATCTTAATTTTTGCCTGAATTGTCCTTGACGGCTCAGTCCAGCAGACTTTTCTTTTTGCCTTTACTTTTTCCTGGACCACCCTTTCGGGTTTTCAATCTAGCAGGCTTTTCTGAATATTGCAAATGTGTGATAAAGATGAATACAATGATGCATAACACGTAGAGAAAAATTGATGTTCACATACCAGCGATTATTTCACCTAAAGACATGCATGCATTCATAAGACCAAGATTCTTCGCAAAATCATGACATGTTCATTGATGAGATTAGTTTGAGTACATAGGCAATGGTAACAATTTCCAATGGTTAACCCCTACTGCCTACTGGTCTTTTATAGATTTTCTAGAAAGCAACTGACATTTTTCTCTCTATGCCTTAACTTTTACCTAAGCTGCCCTTTTCAGGTTTTCAGCTTAGCAGGCTTTATTTGCGTTGGAGTGCCCTAATTTTTGCCTGACCGATTTGCGGAACACCGATCAGCGGGCTGTACCCTAATTTTTGCCCCGAGCAGTAGAGGATCGCTCGCCGGCTATTTTATTCTTTATTTCTTTTATTCTTTATGCTGCTTTTTTATGATTTAATTCTTTTGAACTAGACATGATAACGCTTGAGTCTGTCTTGATTCACTGGATTCACGAACTCATTTCCATCCATATCCATCAGCTTGATTCCCCCCTCACCAAGGACTTCCTTCACGATGAATGGTCCTTCCTAATTAGGCCTGAACTTGCCCCTAGCCTCAATATTGACTTGGGGTAGCTGCTTGAGGACCAGATCACCCGCTTTAAGAGGTTGTTTCGGGTATCTGATTCTATTATTGTAAGCTCGAGCCATGCACTGTTGGTACATCTGGAGATGGTCAAGTACCCTGAGCCACTTTTTATCTATTGCATTCAACTATTCATACCTGGCTCTTGCCCAATCTGATTCTTTAACTACGGTTCAAGTTCCACCCTTAGAGATCTTACTTCTATTTCGATCGGTAACACGGCTTCCATTCCATCTACCAAGGAGAAAGGTGTTTGATTGATAGGAGTTCTTACACTGGTTCTGCACCCCCAAACTACGAATGGAAGCTTATCAGCCCAATCTCTGTAGGTAGCAACTGTCTATGACAAAACCTTCTTGATTGATCAACTTCCCTTGATAGCTTTAGAGATGGTCAATTTGTGAATTAAGATGCTCTCTTTTTTTTTATTTCACGATCAAAGTTGACCTACTGTTGGTGCTTGTTGGTCTTCTTTCTTGATGATGTGTGCTCTTGTACACTTTTTCCCCCTCATAAAGAAAGAAAGACCTAGGCTTATTATTATCATATTTGCTAAGCACTTCTTATTGTCTCTCTTTTAATGATAGGTTTTAATCATTGGACATTTATACCATTTCATTGTACTCAAAGTGAACTTCATTAATGAATATGATGATGTTTTAAGAATGTTGTTGTTATGAGTGCATGACATCATTAGAATGAAATACTCGAGGAAAATGTGAATGATAGGTGCATCAATTTATTCATGACATGTTAAAAATAAAGATACTGATGCCTACAACTTATTCATGATATGCCTAGTAAGCGACGTTATTTATATAAAAAAGGTTTGCAACATTAAAGATTACATCATTTGAATCATCCTCCAAAGGCGGCCGGTCTTATTGATTGGCAGCTGAACTGGTAGCCCTAGAGTACAAGTTTGCTTGTATTCCTTCGACCACTGCTTTTGCTAAGTTCTTGACAGCCTTGCAGATGGGATTTATTTTCTCATTTCTTTTCCAATTCTTCCTCAAAAGTACCGCTACTGCTTTAGTGATGGATTCGATTTTCTCATTCACTTTATCTTCTTCAGCATTCCCATATACTTCTACAAAAATAGTGGTTTCAATTAGGCAGCCTATCTTGAAATCATATACATCATTAAAGATCTCAAAATCGGGAACCTTCTTGCCACTTACTTCGACAGGTTCTTCTCACCCGTGAATTCCCCTCACTTGATTTCATCCCCTATCATAAGGCAGGATTGAGGCTTGAATTTTTTAGCACCTGGGCGATTCCCCAAATAGAGTCTAAATGGCCATAGAAGATGCAAGAGGGGTTCCAGCATTCCCTGCAGATTCTTTCCAAGTCCCTTACCCTTTACGTAACCTTGCTTTATCGTAATCTTCTTAATTTTAAGAGATATGTACCCTTTAACTGAAAACTTTGTATCTTGGTGAGCTACAGCCACCCTAGATTTCTTTTCCTTGGCCTCTATAGCCACTATAACAGATGGTTCCTCAGCATTAATGGTCACCAGCTTGCCATTTTGGATGAGGTTAACTTTCTAATGGACTGTGGAAGGGACAACCCCTAATGCATGGAGCCAAGGATGACCGAACAGTAATGAGTAGATGACGAGAATATAGAGAACAACTATAACTTCAGCTTTGAAGACCCTAATGACACTCCTCTTCGTATCATCATATGCCCTTATAACAGTATTGGACTTCTCCAACATGGATTCGTCCAGCCCTAAGTCAGGAAGAATTTTGGCAGGGCAGAGATTGAGGGCCGAACCATCGTCCACCATAACACACGGGATACAACTATCAAATATTTGCACCCTAATGAAGAGTGCCTTGTTATGCTTATTCCCTTCGCTTAGGAGGTCTGACGGATAGAACTTGATGGGTTCGATCTGATCAGGAGGAGATCCCCCAATAACTGAGAATACCTCAACTACAGTGGTAGAAGGTGTAGCTTCCATACTTAATAACTTTTCTATCAGACCCTTGCAATGTTCTTTAGAGTCAACAAGGAGCTACTAGATGTTGTACTTAGCAGGGGTAACTAGTAATTGCTTGATGAGAGGGGTGACTTTCTTTCCAGTACTGACTGGGATGTGAGTCTTAGTAGCGGGCATAAAGATTGGACCCTGATCGATATTTGGAATGACCTATATATCCACGTCTCTTCCCCCTTCTTCTTTTTATGATAGGGTCAGGAGGGATCCTCCCACTGCGGGTAAGATGTAGCACCCTGTCTTTCATATAACTCCTCCCTTCGGAAGTTTCCACCAACAAGGTCGGTCCTTCGAGCTCATCATTCTTTAATACATAAGCATCAATATCAATTGGCCTAGGTTAAACCAACATAGCTTCCTCATCATGAATTCCTTCTAGCTCTAATACATCGATGTCAATGGGGATTGGCTCATCAGGCAAGGCCACTACTGAGTGAACCATAGGATTAGCTTATGAGATCATATTAAAAACATGGTAGGAGGGCAACCCAGATTCTACAGTTGTAACCTGCTTCTTAAAATTTAGCATGGGGTTATTCATGGTGCTGGGTTTAAGCTTGGGTTCTCAAATCTTCTTATCCCTAATTCGACCTCAAATAGCCTCAAGTAAATCCCTACAGGCACTAGTGCGATGCCCCTTACTGACATGGCAAGCACAAAACTGATCTCTATCTTTAGGTTTGGGTGGGATATATGGCTTGATACTCTGAAGAAGGACAAGTGCTCTCAACTTAGTGAAGATGGCAAGTAGAGATGCTTTCTAAGGGAAAATACCATCTTCAATGGTATGGACTGTGGCCATATCTTCCTGTACTACCACTATTTTAGGGTCAAAGCCGAATTTTGACTTAGAAGCCTAGGCTGGGGCTGAAGGGTCATTCTTTTTGAACTAAGGTTTGCCCGGTACACTTGCCTTTTCTAATTCCTCGATTCTTTTCCACTTCTCAGCTTTTTCAAAGACCTCAATGTAGCTAGAGAATTTATCCATACCAAGGACCTTACGATAAGTAGGTAGGGCACCATCCATCAATTTTACTATCATTTTCGGGAGACTTAGCCTATCTTTTAACAGAACCTGGGTTGCCATCCATCTTTCGAAATAGGTCTTAAATTTCTTGTTAGGAGCTTGCTTGATAGCTTCCAAATTCTGTATGGTAGTTTTAATGGTGGCATTGAAACCATACTACTCAATAAAAGCCTCCGATAAAGCTTTCCAATTTTTGGTCACTTCATCTGATACAGTGTTATACCATTTGATAGCAGGGCCTTCCAAGGTATAAGGGAACATTTTGGCTAGGACCTTATCACTAAACTTTCTGATCCTCATAACCCTCTGATAGGTGGTGATGTCGGATTAAGGCAGATCGGTTCCCTTATAATTTGCTACGCTATGCATACTAAAGTTTTTAGGGACTAAGTCTTCCTCTCTAGTGGTTTGAATTGATAGTGATAGCGGCTGAGAGCTAGGATTCATAGTCAGTAATTTTTGAAGAAGATTATGCAATTCCACGGACAAGGATGACCCCTCTGATTGAGTAACCACACCTAAGGGTAAGCCTATTGATTGAGGCAAGGCTGTCCCCTTGGGTGTGACCACAAAATAGGGGGTAGGGCTAGATGCCCTAAACTAAAATGGAGGTGGCAGAAATCCCTGACTAGGCTGAGCAAACTGATTGATAGCCGGCAAAACCACCATACCCACTAACTAGAATGACTGGCTAACTGAACCAAATGGACCTAAAGAACCCAACTAACCAAACTGATTGGAAGAATCCCTATAAGTCTACATAGGTGGCAACTGAAACTGAGTAAATGGATTATGAGTGACCCCCAATACTTGTTCATTAATCATTGCATTCACAGCTGGAGCATTGATATGCTCGCTATGAGGAGCATAGGCCATTATCTCTTCAGCCATGATTACCTAAATGGAGGCCAACATCTTATCATTCATTCGGTCCAAGAACTGATTACTTCCTAAGTACTGTGAGATGGTATTTATGATCTCTGACCTAGCCTCCTTCCTTGATGAGTTTGCCTCCTCACCAGTGGCACGATCCTCAACCTCAACATCAATCCAGCCATCTAGAGTCAGAACATAAGGCATCTCCTCAAGATGATAGGTAGAAAGATCAACCAAACTAAACTGACTACTGGATGTAATACTCGTAGATAGACAGAGAAACCCTTAATGAAATTGGAGGAGCCGGAATGCGAGTCAAACGGATTGAGATTGTCGCCAAGCTTTTTCCCTTTGAGGTTTAGTTTTGGCTAGGGTGATAACTAAGAGATCAGTACATACATGGGATGTGGTATGCATTTATAAATTACAACGATGCATGGTGGGGTTAATCATAGGGGTATGTAATACAACACATGCAAATCAATCAGTTCTGTCCTTATTTCTCCTATCGAGTCTGAGGGTAATCTCCCTTAGTCTAATCTCACATAGAAATTAGGGTACCTAGAAGATAAAATTCTAACGCTTTTGATAAGAATGGTGTAGGGACATATTAAAAGTTGATGTAGAAGGTTCCCAGCGCATTAAGCCTCTTTTGGAGGGAGATAGCAATGAGTGCTCCACCCACTAAGGTGTCTCCAATAACCCTGGTGGTCATAGGAATCAACATTGTGAGTGTCACAGAAATAATAAGGCACCCTAACTTAGTGCTAGAAGAAGAGCGCATCTAACTAAAGAAAGAAGGAGATGAGAAGATAAAGTGTGATAATTTTCTCAAATGATGAAAACAAAAGTGGGTTGAGTCAAGTAAATGATTTTTGGTGCTCATGTTAATCTTTTAAGCTTTTAAAATAAACAAAAATTTTGCAAGTTAAAAGATTATATTTTCTAACAGAGTCGCCACTATGAGGTGTCGATGACGTGTGGGTCTCCTTTGGCGCCTGTGTGAGAGGCGGGGCCTACTAGGGGTTTGGTTAGATTTAGGCATAACAAAACATTTTTTAGTTAAAGTTTGCACAGTAAGCCAATATTAATGAATAAAAGAATCAAGGCCCAAATCTCGATACAATTGATAGAGTCGCCCCCCAAGTTGTCTACTTGGGAAAGAGTTTTGGTATGGTTCCCTCTAGGAGGGAGACACATACCTATTGGATCAGACATTCGGGTATCGGATGAGTCACTTATTTCTCATTTAGTTGATTCAAAATTACATTCACCGCATAAAATCGTTTTAGTTTTCATCATTTGGGGAATTATCACAGAAATCCTACTTCTACCCTCTTTCACACTTATTACATGCATTTACATATTATAATAAAACACAAGCAATAAATGGGGGGATAAAAATTACAATCGGGTGAAAAATGGGGTAAATTGCAAAGAGATCCTATACATTTGTTCTACGTTATAAAACAAGAATGAAAATAAATTCCCTTGCATCCACAGATGTTAGCACAGTTTATGGCACATCATAAATCAGCACTTCGGCGTATTTTGTTGTTAAAACACATTTTAACTTTTCGTGGGTTGGTTTACCGGATTATTAGTGAAAACGATCGCATAGCAAATGGTGAGTTGGATTGATTTTTAATCAGTTAATCATGAGTTTAGGAATCTGCCTGGTGCTGGTACCCGTATGGTTGGGTGGGACCCATACGGGTACCAGAGAGGACCCGTACGGGTTTGGTGTACTCATACAAGTCCTATCTGGTCCCGACAGAAACACTATTTAGTTTAGTTTACAAATGAACAGATTGATGGATTGATGGCAGAAAAATAAAATAAAAAGGGATTTCCTTCTGTATGAGTATGGCGCACTGATTTGATATCTTTGGGGATATATGGTGCCAATAAGGCTCATACGGGGTTAGGACCAGACCCAATACAAGAAATGAAAGGAACAGATAAAGCAAGAGAAGCAGAGAATAATAACAATGAAATATAGTAGATGTGAGTCTCTTTGAAACTCAGGAGCGTTACCTTTGCGGCCTGAATCCACTTTGAGATGATCCCTTGACTGTTGAGAGAATCTGACCAAAGTAGATGGTGAAATAGGATTCTTTAGG
Organism: Euphorbia pulcherrima; assembly: GCA_947683365.1. NCBI lineage: Eukaryota > Viridiplantae > Streptophyta > Magnoliopsida > Malpighiales > Euphorbiaceae > Euphorbia > Euphorbia pulcherrima. Next base: position 6,710,746 of record CANTUS010000008.1, read on the forward strand.
TGAGTGCTTGTGTGGATATAATTTTCCCTAAATCCTAATGAATGAAGTTAGGAATGAATAAAATATGGACAAAACCTCAAAGAATGGGTTTTCTCCCTATTTTATACCTTCTATACCCCCACTATACCCTTTATATACCTATAGAAACTGCTAGAATTTTAGTATAACATTTGTATAGAATGTTTGTCTTGAAAATGTGAAGAGAAGGGCCCCATTTATAGGGGAAAGGAGGTCTAAACGCAATAAATCTCGTTCATGACCTACGTTTTCCCGAAATAAGAAAGGATTCCCTTCTAAAAGAGCCTGTTTAGGCAACAAGAGGATCTGTATGGGTGGGGCCCTACCCGTACCCGTATGGGTCCCCGCCAGGCATATGGAAGGGATGACCCGTACGGGGTCTACTAGTGGATCTGTACCACCAGGCAGCACCCGTATGGGTCCCGAAGGGCAGACTAGGTCTCCAAACTTCAGCCAAAATCAACTCTGCAGTTGTAGGAACACCTATGATGGACAACACCTGAAAGACATTACATCAAATAGGTCTCATCATCGTTTCATGGGAAGGATCGTTAAAATCCAGTGCTCACAGACTACTTGTAAGCTAGTGCTTTATGTGGTCTATTACCTTAAATGATCGTAGTACGCTTCTAGCAAAGGTCCACCATCCCCCATTACTCAAAAATTGAGTTGTGCTTATGACATAATCCTGGTTAACGTAATAGTTTCCCAATGCGATGAACTCCTTCCATTCTTTAATATTAGTACCATCTGGTTTATTGGGTTTGATTAAAGTGTTAACCCACCAATAGCGAGGTTGCTCCAAGCTATCCCAGTTATTTTCTTATTATCAAAGTATATTACTTTTCACCATAATGTATTTGACTAGAAACTATTTCTATCAATCACATACTCTGATCAGAGGTTTATAGTAATCATCACTTTAACAAGCGGCCAGGTACAACTCCTTAATATATCTGGAGCGATGGATTCTTTCTGACTATATAGCTAACCAATGTGTTGTCATCACTATACCCGTAATCACCCATGGCACCCTAAATTAATGAGTGAATAGGTATGACCCAAAGTATAGCAATAGTCACACACAAGGTAACTAGCATCTCAAGTATGGGGATATTCGCAAAGCTGCTGCATGAAGATAAACACCAATACATTGATATATATACCAAGTGCTTATCTTACTGTGGTCTCTAATATATCTTCCAGATATATCTATGTGTCAAACTCAAGGCACCACCTTCAGTCTTAGGAGGTTAACTTCTTGGACCCTTTCCAAGAGAGTTGACCACATGCTAGTCTTATTGTTCCACCAATATCCTTTCTTGATGAAACTATGACTAGGGATAGTTTAGACATAATCATAATTGCTTATGAAGCAGGTCTCACCAAACATAGTCCCACTATGATATCTCTCACTTCATGCTATGCATTATATCAAGGACCTTTGCACAAAGATATCAATGACTATATTTTAACCAGTCAGAATATCTATGAACACATCGATATAAACAAAAGATTAAATGCCTTTATTAATTAAACAAATTGTTTGTACCAATATATAATTAAAATATAACACCCTAATTCCCTTAAGGGCATACATCATATCTAACAGTTGAGGCAGGCAGAGGAGGCGTTTATATTTATCATTTGAACTCTGATTGATGTTTAAGGAGTCGAGTTTTACCCTTTTTAAAGGGTTTTGCCATATATGAATGATATTAGGATACATGTTAGAATCATATGAACCTGCTTATTTTTTTTCACCACGAGGTGGTCCTGAATAGGTCCAAACTATAGGCGGTACCTTTTAGCCATGTCCACATCTAGACTAGTCCCCGATCGCCAATTTATGGGTGCCTCAAAGGGCAGGATGGCTGGCCCCAAGATTTAAGGTTGCTCCATGCACATCCTAAGGTTCGATCTCTAGTGGATGCTTAAGGATGGACTAGTCCCTACCACTACACCAATCCCCATTCGCTAATTCATAGTTGTACAATTTTCTAACAAAATTATTTCATGAAAGACATTATTGTGCTCATTTAATCCCAAAAAATGTATATGTGCATGTGCAGATGAATTATTATGATGGGTTGTATTTCCAACATGTATTTGTGCTTATTTACATATCATTGAGACAATGTTTTTAGTCTTTTTGGATGCTATTACTTCCTACTTTGAGGTTTTGAAGGTGATTTGGAGAAAACATACGATATTTGGACAAAAAGTGCCTTTCACCGATACCTGATGCATGGAGCAGGAGTGATAGCTGGTCCCGGTCATTCTAGAACATTTCTGGACAACAAAGATAAGCATCAATACCAAAGCATGTAAAGATCAAGACTGGGCAGATCACCTATTTTGGGTAAATCCTATTTGGGAAGAGTTCGATCTAAAGAAGGAGTTTTCTATTTCATCCTTAATTCATTTTGGAGATAAATATGAGATTTGAATTTCTTAATAAGATAAAGACTAAAAAGAAACAAATCCAAGAGATTATCACCAAGAGTCCAATTTTGCTCAAACCCTAGAAGCAAGAAGGGAGGAAACTACTCTATATAAATGAAGGTCGGCGCATTTTAAGATCATCACTAAATCACTTAGAAATCAGTTATCCACCATTTTCATTTTAGTATAGTTTAGTTCAGCTCTCTAGTTTATGTTTTTTCTTTCTTTTCACTTTCGAGTACTTTTTGATTCAAGCTTTCAATTCACAGCTCTCGATTTCTTGTTTTCGAATTCATTTAAATTTAAATCGTAAGTTTAATTTCAATTCTTTTGTTGTTAAGTTTCCTTTCGATTTTAAAGCATTTACGTTTTAAGCATGATCTTTAAGTCTCTTTACATCTTCTCAAATTTAAATTCAGTCATGTCTAGCTAATTTCCTTGTGACTTAACCAAGTAAGGGTCAAGCCTAAGTTTGAATGGTGTGAGGACAATAACTGAATATAGCAATCTGCAAGGCAACCTATTTACCAATCTCAGTACTTCAAGGGTTCTATGGTAAGAGTATCACTAAGTCTTACTATTTGGCTTGATCAACCATTTGGTAAGTCACTGTGATTATTGTTAATCTTTATTCTTGCATCCGTGATTGTGCCTGAAGAGAGATATAGTAACGTCAGTTGTGAGCACTGGATTTTAATGATCCTTCTCACGAAATGATGATGAGAGCTAGATAATGCAATCTTTTACAGTAGTTATCCATCAGAGGTGTTCTTACTACTGTAGAGTTGAGTTTGGCCAAAGTTTAGAGACCTAGTCTTTCGTTAGGGACCCATACGGGTGCTGCCTGGCGGTATGGATCCACCTGCAGACCCGTACGGGTCATTTCCTCTATACTCCTAAAGAGGACCTATACAGGTCCCTCCAAACCCGTATGGGTAGGGCCCTACCCATACGGGTCCTGTTGTTGCATGATCAGGCTTTATGGAAGGTAATACTTATCTATTTTGGGAGAAATCATGTCATGAATACAATTTATTGCATTCAAACCTCATTTCCCCTATAAATAGGGGCATTTCTTCACCTCTTTCCACACACAACACATATACAACATATACTATAGAGAAAATATATTATAATTCTAGCAGTTTCTATAGGTATAGAAAGGGTATAGTTGAGGTATAAGATGTATAAAATAGGGAGAAAACCTATTCTTTTAGGTTTTGTCCACATTTTATTCAATCTTACCTTTGTTTATTAGGATTTGGGGGAGGTTCTGTCCAAAAAAATACTCACCCAAATAGTTCTAAAATCTCCATTTCATCATCTACTTTGGCTAGACTCTCTCAACAGTAAAGGGATCGCCTCAAAGCGGATTCACGCCGAAAAGGTAACGCTCCTGAGTTTCAAGAAGACTCACATCTCAGTTATTTTTTCATTATTCTCTACCTCTTCTATTATATCTGTTCTTTTATTCCTATTTTGGGTCTGGTCATAACCCATATGAGCCTTGTTAGCACTGTATGTCCTTAGGGATATTAAACTGGCGCGCCATACTCAAATGGAAGGAAATCCCATTTTTATTTCATTTCTCCTCCATTAAGCTATTTATTAAATCAAACTGAGCTTCTACCCGAGACTAGACAGGACCCTTATGGCTCCCCCATACCCATATCGGTCCTCCCCGGTAGCCATACGGATCCCACCTACCCATACAGGTATCGACCCCCTAGGTAGAACCCAGGATTCTGTTTTAAACTAGTTAAAATCAATCAACTCACCATTTGCCATGCAATCACTTTCACTAATAATTCGGTTCATCAACCCACAAAAGTTATAATGTGTTTTTATAACAAAATACATTGAAGACTCGTTATTTCTCTCCGATCCTAGAAGTCGACCGGACACTATCGATAATCCACCACACTAACATAATCACATTTTTCCTAATAAGATGATGACTTATGAGATGTTATAAACTTTGCTAATCTTTCTAGATGCAGGGGAATTAATTTTTATTTTGTTTTATAACTTAGAACAAATGTATAGGTTCTCTTGCAATTCCCCCATTTATTGCTTATGCTTTATTATAATCTGTAAACACATGTAACGAGTGTGAAAGAGTGTAGAAAAATAGGATTTCTGTGATAATTCCCCAAATGATGAAAACAAAATGGTTTTATGCGGTGAATGTAATTTTGAATTAACTAAAATGAGAAATAAGTGACTCATCTGAGACCCGAATCTCTGATCCAAAAGGTATGAGTCTCCCACCCAATGGGAACCGTAACAAACTCTTTCCCAAGTAGACAACTTAGGTGGCGACTCTATCATTTGTATCAAGATTTGGGTCTTGATTCTTTTGTTCATTAAAATTGGCTATTTGTGCAAACTTAAACTAAAAAGTTTCATCACGCCAAAATCCAACCAACCCCCAGTGGGCGCTGCCTCTCACCTAATTCATTAACTTAATTCAACCCGTTTTCTTTTTCATCATTTGGGAAAATTATTAAACACTCTCTTCTCATCTTCGTCTCTCTTTGGCTAGACGCACTCTTCTTCTAGCGCTAGGTTAGGGGGCCCTATTTTTCTGTAAAACTTATGAAAATATCACCCATGCCTACCAGGAATTGGGGACACTCTAGTAGGTGGAACACTCATTGCCATCTCCCTCCGTAAGAGGCTTGATACAGTGGGAACCTTCTACATCAACTTCCGATATGTCCCTATAGCATTCTTATTGAAAGCCTTAGAATTTTGCCTTATAGGTACCCATTTCTGTGTGAGATTAGACTAAGGAATAATATCCTCACAACTAGTGGGAGAAATTAGGATGGAATCGATCGCTTCGTATGTGTTGTGTTTCATTCCCTTGTAATTAACCCCGCCATGCATCATTGTAATTTATGCATGCATAACACATCACATACATTTATTGATCTTTTGGTTACCACCTCAGTTTAAGATTCGACAAATTTCCTCACTCCCATTTCATCTTATGGCTCAATTTGATCGGTCTATTCAGCCAACGAACCCAACGCTCCTTATAGCTAGTAATGGGTCCCACCTGATTCATCAAGAGGCCATATTACAAGTTCACCGTAGTAAGGATCCAAGTCATTTGTCTAACTTTGTGGTTATGCCAAAGGGGACAATCCTCCTTTATTTTATGAGTTTACCCAATGGTATGACTCTCGACTAGAAGGCTCATCCTATGACTCTCAATGATATCTCACCTTGGGGTACTCCTCTTTTAAGCCTTTTCAAGAAGTTGAAGAAGTACAAGTTAATTGATCATGTCCGACCATATGTTTAGCTAAAGCCTAAAGAGAGGGGCAATTTCTATGTATATCATATTAACTCTGATCACCCGACTAAAGTATGTGAGGATCTCCTCAAAGCCATCATGGTACTAATTGATAAAGGGAAAGTTTGTGAACCTTGGAGAAGAGGGGAGGAATTAGACATGATCAACTTAGGATTAGAGAAAGACGAGGTATGGAAGTGCATCATAGAAGCCAAGAAAGCAAGAGAAGAACCATCCATATTTGATCTTATAGCAATCAGGCAGTGGAGTGGGGAACCTGTCCATGGTTACTTCCAAAGATGGCTAATAGTCTTTGTAGCTCTTAAAAGGAAACTTCATGAGAAGGAGTTAGCTGATCAATTCATCTTTAGGTTATCTCCTCACCACTACAGGATAGCATTTGTAGAAGCCTACAAAACCATTTTTAAGAGATATGAAGTTGCCATAGAAGCATAAATATGTTTCAAGAAAATAGAACTCACCGATCCATCAAAGATTGAAGTGGACAAAGCTATAGGGACCCTCACTACTTCAATATACGCCATATTATGCTTAGGTGATAAGAAGAAGACACCTATTTAGGAAGCCTTAGGGAACCAGGCCTAAGTCACAAGAGAAACCATGGACGACGTATTGACAGATAAATAATTACAAGATCTGGATTGCCTGACTCATGTCCTAATGAGAGACCAAGAAGACCCTCCACCTATGGAGGATGACAATGCAATTATATGTAATAAAAATGATGTAGCCTTTAGGTATCCTAATGATAATGATAGTGATTTTGCTTACTTATTTGATGTTTTGCCTAACGACACCATGAATTCATCTGACCATATGCATAACATTTTTAGGATTCATGATGCTTTATTACACGACATTAATTTGAGCACTAAGGAAAATCCAAAAATGGTAACTATATCCAATGACTTAACTCCTTTTGAAAAAAGAGAGATGATAAAAGTGCTTAGGAAACATATTAAAGCTTTTGCCTGGTCTTATGAGGACATGCCTGGAGTAGATCGCTAAATTATTGAGCATCGTATCCCAACCAATCCTAGGTTCAAGCCAGTCAAACAAAAGTTAAGAAGGTTGCATCCAGAATGGGCCAATAAAATCAAAGCTGAAGTTGCTAGATTATTAGAAGCTAAATTTATTAAAGTAATCGAGTATTCGACATGGTTAGCAAACGTCATCCCATTCCCTAAGAAAGATGGAAGAGTCAGAATGTATGTCGACTTTTATGATTTAAATATGGCTTCCCCAAAAGATGATTTCCCGTTACCACACATCGATGTACTAGTAGATAGTGTTGCCACAACTGTAATGTACTCGTTCTTAGATGGGTTTTCTGGGTACAATTAGATCCTAATGCACATCATCGACAAGGTCAAGATAGCCTTCATCATAGAATGGGGGGTGTATTTCTATAACGTAATGCCTTTTGGGTTAAAGAATGTAGGGGCAACTTATCAAAGAGTTGTGACAGCCTTACTACATGACATGATCCACAAAGAGGTTGAGGTTTATATAGATGACATGTTAGTGAAGTCAAACACTAGGGAAGAACACCCTGAGATTTTGGAAAGGTTCTTGACCAGAACTGAGAAATACAACCTGCATTTGAATACGAAGAAGTGTGTATTTAGGATGACTTCCAGGAAGCTCCTAGGCTATATCGTCAGTCAGCGGGGGATCTAGGTTGACCCAATAAGATTAAAGCTATTCAAGAAATGCCTATTCATAGCACTGAAAGGGAAGTCAGGTCATTCCTTGGATCGCTTCAGTATGTGAGTCATTTTATCGCCAAATTAACGACAGTGAGTGAGCCAATCTTTAAGTTGTTGAGAAAGAAACAGTAGATAGAGTGGACTGAGCAGTTCTAGATAGCATTTGATAAGATTAAAGCTTATCTCATGAACCCCCTGGTTTTGAACCCTTTGATGCCCGGTAAGCCACAGATTCTCTATTTTAGAAGAGTCATCTGTGGGTGCAATGCTAGTCCAGGAACAAGATGATAAAAGCGAGCATGCTATCTACTACTTGAGTAAGAAATTGTTAGAATATGAGACAAAATACATAGTAGTAGAGAAAATGTGCATAGCAATGGTAGGGTTGACTAAGAAGTTGAGGCATTACTTCTAGTCCTACAAAATTCAAGCAGTTGCAAAGGTGGACCCAATGAAGTATCTTTTTCACTCCCCCACATTAGTAGGGAAACTCTCTCGTTGGCTCCTACTATTATCAAAATTTGATATCGATTATGTCACAAAGAAGGTCATTAAGGAGAGAGGAGTGGCTAAATTTATGGCAATTCAATCCATAGAATCTAATTATATTGAAAATCTGGATTTTCCCGATGAGTAATTAGCAGGAGTGGAAGTGGAAAAGGCTAAATGGATCATGTATTTTGATAGGGCTATGAATCGAAAGGGTGCCGGTCTTAGGGTAATCATCATCACACCACAAGGTAGGGTTATCCTGCTAAGCAAGCGATTGGAATTTCCAATCACTAATAACGGGGTCAAATATGAAGCTTGCCTTTTTGGTCTTGATGCTCTTTTAAAAGTAGGGGTAAAGGAAGTCAGGGTGATGGGAGATTCGGCACTGGTAATAAAGCATGCTGTAGGGGAATGGGAAATCAAGGAAGAGTCGCTCAAGCCATATATGGAAGTAGTTTGGGACTTGTCATTATAGTTCAGTCAATGTTTCTTCCAATATATACCATGGGATGAGAATGAGATGGCTGATTCTTTGGCTACCTTGGCCTTGATATGGGAGGGAGAAGAGACCCAACCCATCCATCCACTTGTAATGGAAATGGCTCATTCCCCATTTTATGAGAAAGTTTGAGTTATAATCACCGAGGACCAAAAGTTTTGTAGGTATGACGACATCAAAAGGATTCTGAAAGAAGAAAAGTGTCTCGAAGGGTCATCAGGTTTAGATCGCCTGACTCTCATAAGGTAAGCAATACAATTTAGACTAATTGATGAGGATCTCTTCAAAAGGACAGCTAAAGGTTTATTTTTGAGATGTTTAACAGAAGAAGAAGCAGAAAGGGTAATGACTAAGGTACACTCAAGGGATTGCGGCCCGCAAATGAATGGGATAGCTTTGGCTAGGAAAATTCAGAGAATGGGGTATTTTGGACCATGATGAACGCTGACTATATAGACAAGGTTAGGAAATGTCATGAAAGCCAAATTCATAGGGAAATATAGCATTTACCCCCGTCCAAACTTCATAATTTGTCCACTCCTTGGCATTTGTCTGTGTGGGGGATAGATATAATCAGTGAAATTTGGCCATCATCAACCAATGGGCACCGATTCATCATAGTCGCAATTGATTATTTTTCAAAAGGGGTAGAGGCCAAATCCTACACCAGTATCACCTCCAAGAAAATGGCCAAGTTCATAGAGAAGCATATTTTTGCTCAGTATGGGGTTCCTCACCATTTGGTGTCCGATAATGGAGTTCAGTTTCAAGGGGCCATGACTGAATTATTTGAGAAGTTCAATGTCAAGCATCACAGATCTTCTCCATATAGGCCATAAGCTAATGGGGAAGTTGAGGCCGCCAATAAGTCAATCAAGAAAATCTTGTCAAAGACAGTGGCTACCTACAGGGATTGGGCTGATAAAATTCCATCTGCGATTTGAGGGTATAGAACTAGTATAAGAACCCCCACTGATTAGACACCTTTCTCCTTGGTATATGGAATGGTAGTTGTATTACCAGTCGAAACAAAAGTAAGATCTCTAAGAGAGACACTCAAGGCCCGGTTAAAAGAGTCAGATTGGGTAAGGGCTAGGTATGAGCAGTTGAATGCAATAGATGAAAAATGACTCAAAGCACTTGACCACCTATAGATGTATCAGCAGCATATGGCTCATGCTTACAATAACAGAGTTAGATACCCAAAAAAACCTCTTAAAATAGGTGATCTTGTTCTCAAACAACTACGTCAAGTCAACAATGACGCTAGGGGTGAATTCAGGTCTAATTAGGAAGCACCATTCGTAGTTAAGAAAGTCCTTGGCAAAGGAGAAATCAAGCTTATGGATATGGATGGAAATGAGGTCGTGAATCTAGTGAATCAAGATAGGCTTAAGCGTTATCATGTCTAGGTCAAAAGAATTAAATCACAAAAAAGTTGTTAGATATAATGTATGCCCTAGATGCAATTAGGCCGATATATCTAAGTTAGTTTTATTTGTACTAACAAAGTTGTATTAATAAAGGCATTCTTTTGTTATATCAATGACTGTGAAAATATATTATGATAGGTTTAGAATATATTCACCGATGTGTTTGCAAAAGTCCATGACATAATTATAGCACGTATTATAAGGGCATAGTGAGACTATGTTGGTGAGAACTGGTTCGTATGCAATTATGATTTGTCTAAATATCCCTAGTCATAGTATTATCAAGACTGGACATTGATTAATATGGATAGACTAGCATATGTCGTCATACCTCTTGAATTTGATTTAGAGTAGAATATCTCCGGTGCTAGAGGGTGGTACCTTGGGTTAATACATGAATGTATTCAAGGAGATACATTGGAGACCGCTATAAGACAACACTCGGTAATCTATATTATGTGTTGGTGTTTAATTGTCTCATTGTAATAGCAATACGAATATCATTAGACCTAAGATACTAGTTACCTTATTCAAATGATACTATAGTTTGTATCATACCCATACATTCTATAGACTGGATAACATGGATTATTATGGGTTTAGTTGATGTCTGTCCATTGGTAAACTGAGTAGTTGAGATAGAATCTATCATTCCATTATAGCAATATAAGGGAGATGTACTTTGGCCACTTGTTAGAAGTGACACACTCATAAACCTCTAATTAGAGTATGAGTTGATAGGATGGGATCTTGATCAACTTATTAAATTATTGAGTGGTGTACTTTGGCAGAAATACTAAACTTCTGGGGTAGCTATTATAGCTACTAATGGACTTACACTTAAACTAAGTCCAAGAAACCAAATGGTACTTAACAGTTGATAGAAGGAGTGAATTGTACTAGTACTATTGCAAAATCAGGATTAAGTCATAATGCACCTGACGTTTTGAATACTGATGGGTTATATGCCTTCACTAGAGTACCACTATGACCAATCAAAGTAATTGGAGTCTATAACGGTCAAGAGCTCTAAGCCGGTCAATTCCTAAGAGGGATTGAGCCAGGTTAAACTTTTGACTGCTCGATATTATTGAATCTTGTAAGGTCACAGTCTTTGAGTTACGATCGAGCTATGTAAAGAACCATTAGACTAGGTCTAATCTAGAAGAGCAAGGATATATGGTTAGACCATAATATTGGATAGACCAATACTCATTGGTTGGTCAATGAACCTATTAAATAATAAGGAGGATAAAATAATTAAAGGGAAGACTAGACTGGAACTTAGTGAGATTTATTAATATTAGATGTTGAATAAATCTACATGAGTGGGCCTATAAATGTACTGTTGTATAGTTAATAGAGAGGCCTGCATATGGGCCACATGATAACACTATTTGGAATAGTGTTGTGTATGGCCCATACGACACGCTTAAGAGGGCTGGGTTTTGGCAGCCCCGTAATGCTTGTAGGCGTGCAACCCTTGTAGGCTTGCACTGTGGGCCATAGTGCAAAATGGTTTGTACGATGCATGGAGCGTAGCCCATCATGGGCTGCGCTATCCGAGGGCCAGTGCACAGGCTTGCACTCCTGCGCAAGCCCACAAGGGACTACTAGTCGAATGGCCAGCAATCTCGGAGTCAAACTGGGAGCTTGCTCCCTAAGCATGCTCCCAGTGTTTGAGTTATTCTCCAACTCTATTAGCATTAATTAAATACCTAATTGCCCTTTTTATTTTATTTTTGATTGGTTGAGGATAGGGACTTTATTGTCCTTTAAATATTTCATAACCACTAGAAATAGAAGCCTCCTCTTCATTATTTTTCGTCTGAATTTTATAATCTCTCTCTTGCTCTCTTATTCTCTTAGTTATTCTGATTCCTAAAAGTAATCCGTCGAAAGACGTATTTACTTAGAATAGAAAACTGAGGAATTTATTCTAGAATAAATTAGTAGGGAAGATCTAGACATCTTCCACTTATTTATCGGTTCTTCTTTTCTAGAAGGTTTTGGTCGGTGGTGCTCATGTGGACTATTTATAGAGGGCTTTTACTTTAGAGTCTGTGCACGTAGCTGAGGGGTCTTCCAACCGACTACGGGATTCACGCTTCAATTGGTAAGTGGTGAAATTATTATTAGGTCCTTTTAATAAGTGTTTATGACCTAGAATAATTTAAGACTATTACTATTATCAATCATTCCATGCTTAGGAGATCTAGGGATCCAGATTAAATTTTTAAATTTCTGTTGCACCTGTTTTACTTGCTAAAACCCTTTATATATGACAATAGTGGTATCATGATCCTACTTAATGCGATTGTATGATTGACTAGAAATATGCTAGGTCTGATTTTCTATGAAATATTTTTGAGTATGCTATGCCATGCATAGGAATTTATTTCTTGTAATAGAAAATGTTGTGATAACTAGATTAAGTATTGCTCAAACTTAGTCAGAGTAGTTATCTAAGAATTAACAATGTTTTACTTAAAATTGTAAATGCTTCGATTTTTGAATTATACGGAATAATTCTTAAATTAGTAAAGAATAAAATCTTTAATTTAATTAGTCCATGGTTGACTCAGTCAGAACGGCCCGAGTTTATTCTAGTAAGTATTGGACTTGGCTGCTCATTCACTTCAAGGGGCTCCCCTACCGGGGAATTCTCATCGGTTCTAGATTCTAATTACCAAAGGGATTTTTTGAATTAGTTGATTTCTAGTATAATGAATTGGATTCATTATATGGTTTTACAAATGAAAGTTTAAATTGTTAAATTAAAACTTATAGACATAGGTGCAAGAACCTGAACAATGAACCCCCATGTTTGTTTTGCATGCTATGTTGAGTCTTGGCATGATGGAATGATTATGAATTACCAGTTGAGCATGACCCTAGGTTGGACCTACTAATTCCTTTTAGCCCGGAATTAGTTATATTTTCATGATCATGGCCATGTATAAGTCCTAGATTAGGTGAGACCGGTCGCACCAATAAATCCCTATTAAAATATTAAGACAAAATTAGCCTTCCTAAAAATTAAAGTGTGATTCTAGGATTTTTCATTGAATGAATTGCTCACGCACAGTGTGCCTTCTTCTATAACATTATTTATTCACATGATTCAAATTAGGGTTAAGTCTTAACAGGACTCAGTTGGTTTTCTGTAATATCAGAGCTAATGCCGACTTGGAGGCATCATTTGAGGAGTTATATAATTGGTTATGCACGTAAATTTGTTGGAACTCAAATGGATTAGCAATTACATTAGATAATGGGCTAGATCCTCCTATAGCTATTTAAGTTACCTTGACTCATGATAGTGGGGGTTAGCTTAAATGAGTTATAGCTGCTACCTACTAAGGAGAATAGTTAGACCATGTCTCCTGAAAGACAATAGAAGGGGCTATTATATTTTCGAATTGAACGTTGATAAAATAGTAGGAATATGTATTTAATTAAAAGACCTTAAATTAAATGGATGTACAAGAACTAAGTCTAAATCAATAATTATTTTCTTATATCTAGGTTGAATATGTCTTCTGACATTATTAAGTGCATAAGACAAATACAAAAGTTCACTGGTCCAAATTTCAGTGATTGGTTTAGATTTGTTAAGATAACACTTACGGAGGAACAACTGAAATATTCGTCAGACAAGCCAATTGCTGAACAACCTAGCATTGATACTCCTATAGAAATGCATGTAGCATGGGTAAAGTATATGAGATATTCAGTGGAAGTGACTCTTTTATTGCTAGACACACTCTCTCTTGCAATATATTTATAGTGCGAGGACATGGGATTAGAGACCATCTTGCTCCATCTTGTGGCATATATAATGAGATAAGGTCAAAGAGATTCTTAACTTCCAAAAGAGTGTTGAATTCAAGATGCAGGAAGGAACATCAATTGTGGAACATGTTAATGAGCTCAGTAGATTGATGGATGAACTTGACAAACTAGGTTCACCTTTGAAATTATACATGAAGTGTGATTTCATTCTATAATCTTTACCAAAGAGTTATTCACAATTTGTAGATGAATTCTATTCTAAATATATTGATTGTCCTATCCCTGAATCGATTAAAATGTTTGAAGAATATGACAACAGTGCTAGGGAACTATTATCACCACAATTTATCCTCTCACAAGGAAGAGGAATCACATGATAAAGAGACAAAAGAAGAAGATTACCGAGAATCTCTGTTTTTAATGTGGTGGGACCGATCATTGGAAGAAAGACTGTATGGCTATAGTTTTTGAGCATTTGGAGAAGAGCCCTGAGAAGGGAACTACTTCAGGTTTGTTCATGATTGAAAATTTCACTAAAGTTCCTTATGAGTGCGCATGGGTATTAGATACTGGATGTGGTACTCATATTTGTACTTCTATGCAGGGGTTGCGGAAATGTAGAAGGCTGGCTAAAGGAGAGTTGGACCTATGAGTTAGAAATGGAGCACGGGTTGCTGCATCAGCTGTAGGAACATATAGTCTCAAATTGCCAAGTGGCCTAGTTTTAGAATTAAATAAATGCTATTATATTCAAGTTATTACTAAGAATATTATTTTTGTTGCGTGTTTAGCAGCAAAAGGATTTGAAGTTTTATTAATAATAAAGATTGTCAATTTCATAAAAATGGTGTTCTTTATGCCAATGGAGTTTTGATTGATGGCATATATGTTTTAAATACTAAAGCTGAAATTTTTTAATATGAATGATGCTAATAGATTGAAATTAGATAAAGAAAAATCATCCTAATTATGGCATTGTCATTTAGGCCATAGAAATGAAACCCACTTAACTAAGTTACACCACGGTGATGACTGGGGCCCAATAGACTGGGAATCTTATGAGGCATGCAAACCTTGTTTACTAGGCAAAATGGCAAAGAAACCCTTTACAAAGCAAAGGGCAACATGCCACAAGTACATTGGAAATAATACACTCAGATGTATGTGGTCCAATAAATGTGCAAGCACATAGAGGATTCATTTACTTCATATCTTTTATCGATGATTGCTCACGACATGGGTATTTGTACCTTATGAGGCACAAATCAGATAGTTTTGAAAGATTCAAAGACTATAAGAATGAAGTTGAGAAATAACTTGGAAAGAATATTAAGGCACTACAATCTGACCGAGGTGGAGAATATTTAAGCTAAGAGTATCAAGATTATGTACGGGATAATGGAATATTACCATAATGGACCCCTCTTTATACTCTTCAGCACAATGGTGTGTCTGAGAGGAGGAATAGAACTTGGTTAGACATGCTTCATGTTGGATATGATGTATGCCCTTAAGGCAATTAGGGCGATATATCTTAATTATGTAATAGTACAAATAATTTATTTAATCAATAAAGGCATTTGTTCTTTTGTTTATATCAATGTGTTTCTATACATATCTATTATAGCTGGTTAAAATATATTCATTGATGTATGTATACAAAAGTCCCTGACATATCATAGCATGAGGTCAGAGAAATTATAGTTGGACTATATTTGGTAGAACCTGCTTCATGTGAAATTATGATTATGTCTAAACTATCCCTAGTCATAGTTTCGTCAAGAAAGGATATTGATGAAACGAAAAGACTAGCATGTGGTCAACTTTCTTAGAAAGGGTCCAAGCGGTCAATCTCCTAAGGACTGAAGGTGGTGCCTTAAGTTTGACACATGGATATATCTGGGAGATATATTGGAGACTGCAGCAAGATAAACACTTGGTATATATATCAATGTGTTAGTGTTTATCTTCATGCAATAACCTTTGCGAATGTCCTCATACTTGAGATGCTAGCTACCTTATATGGTACTATTGCTATACTTTGGGTCATTACTATGCACTCATTAATTTAGGGTGCTACGGGTGATTACAGGTATAGTGATGACAACATGTTGGTAGGCTGAGTAGTCGGAAAGAATCTATCGCTCTGGATATAATAATGAGTTGTACCTGGCCGCTTGTTGAAGTGATGATTGCCATAAACCTCTGATCAGAGTATGTGTTTGATAGAAATAGTTTCTAGTCAAACACACTATGGTAAAAGGCAATATACTTCGGTAACAAGTAAATAACTAGGATAGCTTAGAGCAACCTCGCTATTAGTGGGTTAACACTTTAACCGAACCCAATAAATCAGATGGTACTAATATTAAAGAATGGAGGGAATTTATCGCACTAGATAACTATTGCATTGACTGGGATTAAGTCATAAGCATAAATGACGTTCCGAGTAATGGGGGATGGTAGACCCTTGCTAGAGGCGTACTACAGTCGTTTAAGGTAATTGAGTTCTATTCACGGTCTAGAGCATCGAGCCAATGGTTCCATTAGAACAAGGGTTGGTTAAGCCTAAACAGCTCAATACTTCGGGATCCTATAAGGTCACACACATTGGACCTTCAACGGACTAAGTAAAGAACTAATTGATTTATTCTATTACGAAAATATAACATAAATAATAATTGGATTATTATTTGATTGGTTAAAATTGATTAGATCAATTTTGGATAGACCAAAGAATTTATTTTAACCAGTAACTGATTAAAATGAGTCATAAATAAATTATAATTGATTAGATCAATTTTGGTCGGACCAAAATTATTTATTTTGACTGGTAACTAATTTATTAGAGTAAAAAAAATATTTATTTGAAAGGATTTAAAAGGGATTTTGCATTGGCAAGTTAAAACCGAAAAGTATGAAATATTTTGTGCAAAGTTCGGTTGCGGGAAAAATACCGAAAGATGCAGTAGCCTATGAAAAGGGCGGCTATAACACATGCAGCATGTATAGCGCTGCATGTATATATATCTTAATGGGATGGGAGTCCACATCGGTGAAAGGGGGAGCATTTTTGCTCCCCCAAGCCTATATATAAGCTATTCCCTTTCCTTTCAAATTGTACCAAGCTCAAAGCATAAATCCTAAGCAAGATAATTAATCTCTCGGGTAATTGAGCAATTGATTTTTGTGGAGCCTGAATTTATTCAGGCACCGCTAGTTTATATTTTTGGGTGAGGATTCTAGAGTGGTCTAGCAACTACTCGAGGCTTCTTAGTTCTTCCTCCTGGGGAGGTTTTAGTTGGTGGGGTTCGTGTGGATACTAATAGAGGCTATCCTACAATTGGAGGCTTGTGCAAGAAGTTCCTGTAAAAGTACGCTTCAACTGGTAAGTTCTTTTTCTTTCTCTTTTAATTATTAAGTCCGTTTCTTTAAGTGTTTTTAGACTTAATAATTATGCTTAGGTTATTTTTGCATGCTTAGTTTATTTTATGCTAAGGTTATAACTTAGAGTTATAATATGCTTAGTATAAAATAAATATGCTAGGATATGATTTGGAATTATGGTATGCCTAGTCCTTTAGCATGCTAACCTAGGTAGAGAATTATTTAGTTAAGGCTTTATTTAATTTATATGCAACTAATAGGAGTTCCTGGGGACAGGGACAAAATTTTGAATTTTCACCATGTCTCTTATGCATGTTCTATTTGACTATCAGTTCCTAACACTTCGGTCCATGATGAGCCAAGCAAGTCTCAGTAAATCCTTTTGGGGATATGCACTTGAGAGCGCAATTTATATACAGAATCGTGTGCCCTCAAAATTAGTTGATACAACACCATACAAAAGGTGGTATGGTAAGAAACCCTCTCTTTCTCACCTGAAAGTTTGGGGATGTCCTCCCTATGTTAAAAGGACAATGTCAGACAAGCTAGGAGCTAGGGCTGATAAATGCTTGTTCATATGTTATCCTAAGGAGACAATAGGATATACATTTTATGATCCTATGGAACAAAAGGTATTTGTTTCCAGGACCGCTCAGTTCCTTGAGAAGGAACACATGCTTGCAAAAGCTAGTGAGAGCAACCTAGAACTTGGGGTTTAGGTAGGTGAAGAAGATGATCAATTGATAATTCCTATGCCTGATACACAGCAAAGTGTGATAGAGGAACAACCTGTTACACAACAACCATTGTGTAGATCTTGTAGGGTTCCCAACGTTCCTGAAAGATATGGATTTTTCATCACGGATGACAAACAAATCTTTCTAATGGAGGATGATGAATCTAAGACCTACAAGGAAGCAATGGACTGCTTAGACTCTAATAAATGGTTAAAAGCCATGAAATCAGAAATGGATTCCATGTATGAAAACCAAGTATAGGAATTGGTGGATGCACTTGATAAGGTTACAACCATAGGTTGCAAATGGATTTTCAAGAAGAAAACCGACATGGATGGTAATGTAATTACCTATAAGGCAAGGTTGATGCCAAAAGGCTATAGTTAAAAAGAAGGACTTGACTATGACTAAACCTTTTCACCGGTAGCCATGCTTAAATCCATAAGGATACTCTTAGCCATTACTACTCATTATGATTATGAGATCTGGCAGATGGATGTGAAAACCGCTTTCCTAAATGGAAACTTAGATCGGGATGTGTATATGATACAACCTGAGGGTTTTACATCTCAAAATGGCTCAAAGGTATGCAAGCTGCAAAGATCCATTTATGGACTTAAGCAAGCATCCAGGAGTGGGAATATAAGGTTTGATGGTACGATTAAAGAGTTAGATTTTATATCAAATGCTTATGAGCCTTGTGTATACAAGAAAGTCAGTGGGAGTGCAGTCATTTTTATTGGGCTGTATGTTGATGGCATTCTACTAATAGGAAATGACATTTCTCTTCTTCAAATGGGTAAGTCATAGTTGTCAAGAAAGTTCTCCATGAAGGACCTTAGAGAAGCAGCATTTATACTAGGTATAAAGATCTATAGAGATAGATCCAAGAGGCTCCTAGGTCTTTCTTAAGATACATACATAGACAAGGTACTGACAACCTTGAGACATCAAGAAAGGGTTATCTTCCAATGTCTCATGGAATTAACCTTTCTAAATCTGAGTGTCCGGGGATACAACAGGAGAGATTGTGTATGAATGGAATACCCTATGCATCTGCAGTAGGATCTATCATATATGCTATGGTATGTACACGGCTAGATGTCTCACATGCATTGAGCATCACAAGCAGATTTCCATCTGATCCAGGTGAGAAGCACTGGAAGGCTGCTAAGAATATCCTCAAGTACTTGAGAAGGACTAAGGAAATGTTCTTAGTATATGGAGGAAGTGATCTTACAGTAAAGGGATTCACTAATGCAAGTTTTCAATCTGATAAAGATGGCTACAAGTCATAATCAGGTAACCTGTTTATGTTAAATGGAGGGGCAGTTGTTTGGAAAAGTTCTAAACAGGATATAACTACCGATTCAACCACTAAATCTGAGTACATTGCTGCTTCAGAAGCAACAAAATAAGCTGTCTGGATAAAGAGATTTATTAGTGATCTCGCTGTGGTGTCTAACAGTGAGGATCCAATAGTATTATATTGCGATAACACTAGGGCTATAGCTCCGGCAAAAGAACCACGGTCTTGTCAGAGTAACAGACATGTACATAGATAATATCATATAGTTCAATATATGATAAATGATAAGGATATATAGATGGAATATATACCCACAGTTCAGAACCTAGTGGATGGTCTGACCAAGCCTTTGACATAGATTAAGCATGACCAGCATGTTAATAGTTATAGCTTACGACATATAGGTAATTGGCTGTAGTGCAAGTGGGAGATTGTTAGATATGATGTATGCCCTAGAGGCAATTAGGGTGATATATCTTAGTTATTTTTATTTGTACGAACAAAATTATATTAATAAAGGCATTCTTTTGTTATATCAATGACTGTAAAAATATATTATGACTGGTTTAGAATATATGCATTGATGTGTTTGCAAAAGTCCATGACATAACCATAGCACGTATTGTAAGGGCATAGTGAGACTAAGTTGGTGAGAACTGGTTCGTGTGCAATTATGATTTGTTTAAATATCCTTAGTCGTAGTATCATCAAGACTGGACATTGATGAATATGGAGAGACTAGTATGTATCATCATACCTCTTGAATTTCATTCAAAGTAGAATATCTCCGATGCTAGAGGGTGGTACCATGGTTAATACATGAATGTATATAGGGAGATGCATTAGAGACCGCTATGAGAAAACACTCAGTAATCTATATTATGTGTTGGTGTTTAATTATCTTATTGCGATAGCAATACGAATATCCTTAGACTTGAGATACTAGTTACCTTGTTCAGATGATGCTATGCTTTGGATCATACCTATACATTCTATAGACTGGATGACATGGATGATTACGGGTATAGTTGATATCTGTCCATTGGTAAGATAAGTAGTCGAGATGGAATCTATCACTCTATTATAGCAATATAAGGGAGATGTACCTTGACCACTTGTTAGAAGTGACATACTCGTAAACCTTTGGTCAGAGTATGAGTTCATGGGATGGGATCCTAATCAACACATTAAATGGTTGAGTTGTGTACTTTGGCAGCAAGATTAAACTACTGGGGTGGCTATTATAGGTACTAGTGGACTAAAACTTAAACCGAGTCCTAGAAACCAGATGGTAATGGTACTTAACAGTTGATAGAAGGAGTGAATTGTATTGATACTGTTGCAAAATCGGGATTAAGTCACAATGCTCGTGACGTTCCGAATATTGAAGGGTCATATGCCTTTACTAGAGTGCCACTATGACCTATACAAGTAATTAGAGTCTATAATGGTCTGGAGCTCCGAGCCAGTCAATTCCTAAAAGGGATTGAGCTAGGTTAAACTTTTGACGGTCAACATTACGGGATCCTATAAGGTCACACACTTTGAGTTACAACCGAGCTATGTAAAGAACCGTTAGATTAGATCTAATCTAGAAGAGCAAGGATATATGGTTATACCATAATATTGGTTAGACCAATACTCATTGGTTGGTCAAATGAACCTGTTAAATAACAAGGAGGATAAAATAAATAAAGGGGAGACTGGACTGGAACTTAGCGAGATTTATTAATATTAGATGTTGAATAAATCTACTCGATTGGGCCTATAAATGTAATGTGGGACATTATATAGAGAGGCCTGCACATGGGCCACATGCCAGCATAGTTTGGAATAGTGTAGCACATGGTCCATAGGGCATGTGCAAGCGGGCTGAGTTGTGCCAGCCCGCAATGCACGCATGTGCAAGCCCAAAGGTTTACACAGGTGCATAGCTCTTATGGACTTGCGCTGCGGGCTGCGGCGCGCAATACTTTGCGCGCTGCTTGGAGGGCAGCTCATGATGGGCTGCGCTGCCCATGGGCCAGTGCAGGCTTATACGCATATGCGCAAGCCTTGTGGGCTTGCGCTCCTGCGCAAGCCCACAGGGGACTATTGGCCAAATGGCCAGCAGTCTCCCAGTCAAACTGGGAGCTTGCTCCCTAAGCAAGCTCCTAGTGTTTGAGTTATTCTCCAACTCTATTAGAGTTAATTGAATACCTAATTCTCCTTTTTACTTTATTTCTGATTGGTTGAGGATAGAGACTTTATTTTCCTTTGAATATTTCCTAACCACTATAAATAGAAGTCTCCTCTATTATTTTTCATCCTGAATTTTATAATCCATCTCTTGCTCTCTTATTTTCTTAGTTGTTCAGATTCCTAAAAGTAATCCGCCGAAAGATGTATTTATTTAGAATGTAAAACCAAGGGAATTTCTTCTAGAATAAATTAATAGGGAAGATCTAGCTATCTCCCACTTATTTATCGGTTCTCCCTTTCTAGAAGGTTTGGGTCGATGGTGCTCGTGTGGACTATTTATAGAGGGCTTCTACTTTAGAATATGTACACGTAGTTGAGGGGTGTTCCAACCGACTACGGGATTTGCTCTTCAAATGATAAGTGGTTAAATTATTATTATTAGGTCCTTTTAATAAGTGTTTATGTCCTAGAATATTTTAAGACTAGCATTATTATTAATCATGCCGTGCTTAGGAGATCCATGGGTCTAGATTAAATTTTCAAATTTCTGCTACGCCTGTTTTGCTTTCTAAAACCCTTAATCTAGACCAACAAAAGCAGCCCAAAGAATAAAAAGAAATAAAGAATAAATCACCAATCGAGTGGTCCTCTACTACTTAAGCAAAAATTAGGGTGCAACCCGCTGATTGGTATTCTGCAAACCGGTTGGCAAAGGAGGAATCAAGCTTATAGATATGGACAAAAATGAGTTCGTGAATCCAATGAATTAAGATAGGCTTAAGCGTTATCATGTGTAGGTTAAAAGAATTGAATCACAAAAAAACTACCACAAAGAATAAAAAAAATAAAAAAAAAATAAATCACCCGACGAGTGGTCCTCTACTAATCGGGCAAAAATTAGGGTGCAACCCACTGATTGGTATTCTGCAAATTGATCAGGGAAAAATTAGGCTACTCCAATTCAAATAAAGCCCGCTAAGTTGAAAACCCAAAAAGGGCGGCTTAGGCAAAAGTTAAGGCATTGAGAGAAAAATGTCAGTTGCTTTCCTAAAAATCTGTAAAAGACCAGTAGGCAGTAGGATTAACCATTGGAAATTGTTACAATTGCCTAGGTACTCAAATTAATCTCATCAATGAACATGTTATGATTTTGCTAAGAATCTTGGTCTTATGAATGCATGCATGTCTTTAGGTGAAATAATTGTAGGTGTGTGAACATCAATTTTTCTCTACGTGTTATGCATCATTGTATTCTCTTCACTGCATATATGTAATCCAAAAAAAGATAAAAGTTTCGATAGGTCACAAAAGAAATCAGGCCTATGCAAAATTCGGGAACAGTCTGCTGGATTGAAAACCCGAAAGGGCGGTCTAGGCAAAAGTTAAGACGAAAGAGAAAGAAGGACAACGTCTACTAGATTGAACTGCCAAGGATAATTCAGTAAAAAATTAAGACAGCATGCAGGATTGAAAACCTGAAAGGGCGATCCTAGCAAAAATTAAGGCAAGGAAAAGAAAAAGAAGCATGCTGGATTGAAAACCCGAAAGGGCGGTCCAGGCAAAAGTTAAGGCAAAAATTTAAAGAGAGAAAAAAAAGCTTGCTAGAATGAAAACCTGAAAGGGCGGTCTGGGTAAAAGTTAAAGCTAGAAAGAAAAAGTCCGCTGGACTGAGCCATCAAGGACAGTTCAGGCAAAAATTAGGATGAAAAGAAGTGAAAATAAATGTTCGATCAGTCACCTCGCATCAAATGCCCTACGTAAAAGTTAGAACATCCCTTAATCTTCTCACTATAAAATCACTTGATGGCATGTATCCCCAGGAGTGTTAATTTCTGAATAGCCAGACTTAGTCTCTTTGCTAGCTATGCTAAGAAGTAATACGCGTCTACAAGCAGCAATATTTAATGATCTCTATTCAGGTGAAGAAAAACCAGTGTGCATAAAAGGTTAAATGTCAAAAGTACCAACCCAAGTTTATACCAAAGTAAGCCATATAGGGCCCAAAAGTATCAAGCGTTTAGAAAATAAAAATGCATCTCAATCTAAGCTAAGGGGGGATCCTATCCCTGGTAACCCTCTGAAGTGTGGTCCTTTAAATCCACTAATATGTCATCCATGTTGATCATCACATGATCCTCAGTCCCTGCAATATCTCTAGCAGCATCAGCTCCCCTAGCATGCTGATCCACCTCCTCCTCAGCTCCACCTCACTAAGTCATTACTAGCGCTACTAGGTAGGCAAAAAGATCATCCTCAGACATAAAATTAGATGGATCCGACGTTTGTCTATCCTCGGTCATCACTCCAGCTAACCCCACAACACCTCTATCTCGGCCCTCGCTCGGGCAGTCTCATAACTAGCCTGATCAGCCTCAATAATGGCTTCTCCTAGTTGTCCCTCTAGGAACCTAGCTCTATCCTATGAGCACTGGATTTTAATGATCCTTCTCATGAAACGATGATGAGAGCTATATGATGCATTATCTTACTAGTGTTATCCATCAGAGGTGTTCCTACTACTGCATAGTTGAGTTTGGCCAAAGTTTGGAGACCTAGTCTGCCCTTAGGGACCCGTATGGGTGCTGCCAGGTGGAACAGATACACAGGCAGACCCCTACAGGTTGTTCCTTTCATATGCCTAGGGGGGATCCATACGGGTCCTCCAAGACCTGTAAGGGTGGGGCCCCACACGTACGGGTCCTCTTGTTGCCTGAACACGCTCTTTTGGAAGGGAATCCTTTCCTATTTCAGGAAAAGGCAGGTAATGAACGTGGATTGTTGCGTTCAGACCTCATTTCCCCTATAAATAGGGCCCGTTTCTTCACTTTTTGACACACACAATTCATAACACAAAATTAGTTAGATACTATACACAAATTCTAGCAGTTTCTATAGGGATAGAAGGGTTATAGTTAAGGTATAGGAGGTATAAAATGGGGAGAAAACCCATCTTTTGAGATTTTGTACACATTTTATTCAGTCTTAGCTTCGTATATTAGGATTTAAGGAAGGTTCTGTCCACATAAACACTCATCTAAATAGTCCTGTTACATCTACCTTGGCTAGACTCTCTCAACAATAAATGGATTGCCTCAAAGTGGATTCACGCCGCAAAGGTAACGCTCCTGAGTTTCAAAGAGACTCACATCTCAGTTATTTTATTGTTATTCTCTGTCTCCTCTATTAAATCTTCCCTTTTGATTTCCTGTTTTAGGTCTAGTCCTAACCCGTATGAGCCTTGTTGGCACCTTGTATCCTTGAGATATTAAATCGGCATCATACTCATACGAAAGGAAATCCCATTTTTAATTTATTTTTCATGCATTAATCTGTGTATTAAACCAAACAAAGTTTCTTCCTAGACCAGGCAGGACCCGTACGGGTATACAACAACTATACCGATCCTCCCTTATAGCCGTACGGGTTCCACCCACCCATACGGGTACCAGCCCTAGGAAGAATCCAGAAATCATGTTTTAATTAGTTAAAATCCAATCCCAACTCACCATTTCCCATGCGATCACTTTCACTAATAATCTGGTAAATCAACCCACTAAAGTTAAAATGTGTTTTAAGAACAAAATACATTGAAGACTCATTATTTCTCTCCGATCCTAGAAGCCGCCCTGGCACTATCGATCGTAAAAGCTCTACGCCAACGTAATCACTTTTTTCCTAACGAAATGCTGACTTATGATGTGCTATAAATTGTGCTAATTTTTGTGGATGCAGAGGAATTTATTTTTTTATGTATTTTTATAACTTAGAACATATGTATAGGTTCTCCTACGATTCCCCCATTTTCCCCCGGTTGTAATTTTTATTCCCCTATTTATTGCTTGTGCTTTATTGTAATCTGTAAATGCATGTAACGAGTGTGAAAGAGTGTAGAAAAATAGGATTTTTGTGATAATTCCCCAAATGATGAAAACAAAAATGGTTTTATGCGGTGAATGTAATTTTGAATCAACTAAACGAGAAATAAGTGACTCGTCCGATACTCGAATCTCTGATCCAATAGGTATGAGTCTTCCACCCAATGGGAATTGTTCCAAAACTCTTTCCCAAGTAGACAACTTGGGTGGTGACTCTATCATTCGTATTGAGATTTGGGTCTTGATTCTTTTATTGATTAAAATTGGCTATTTGTGCAAACTTGAAATAAAAATGTTTCGTCTTGCCTAAATCCAACCAACCCCCAGTAGGCCCTGCCTCTCACACAGGCGCCAAGGGAGACCCACACGTCATCGACACCTCACAATGGTGACTCTGCTGGGGATATGATCTTTTAACTTACAAAGTTTTGGTTTGTTTTAAAAGCTTAAAAGTTTAAGATGAACATCGAAAATCATTTACTTGATTAAACTCGTTTTCTTTTTCATCATTTAGGAAAATTATCACACTCTATCTTCTCATCTCCTTCTCTCTTTAGTTAGATGCACTCTTCTACTAGCGCTAGGTTAAGGTGCCCTATTATTTCTGTGAAACTTATGAAAGTGTCACCCAAGCTCGCTTGGAATTAGGGACACTTTAGTGGGAGGATCACTCATTGCTATCTCCCTCCAAAAGAGGTTTGATGCGATGGGAACCTTCTACATCAAACTTTTGATATGTCCCTATGCCATTCTCATCAAAGGCCTAACAATTTTACCTTCTAGGATTTTGTTATGAGATTAGACTAAGGAAGAATACCCTGAAAATTGGCAAGAGAAATAAGGACGAAATCGATCGCTTTGCATGTGTTGTGTTGTGTTCCCCCATAATTTAACCCAGCCATGCATCGTTATAATTTGTGCATGCATAGAGTATCTCATGCATGTACTGATCTTTTAGTTATCACCTTAGCCAAAGCTAAAAGGGTTAAAACTTGGCGACGTTCTCAGGTCCATTTGACTTGAATTCTAGCTCCTCCTCCACCTCCTCCTCTTCCAATTAAGTTAAGGGTTGCTCCACTTCCTTCTACGGGTATTTCATCCAGTAGTCAGTTCAGTCAGGTTGATCTTTCTGTCTATCATCTTAAGAAAATGTCTCGTATCCTGACTCCAGAGGGCCAGATTGATATTGAGGTTGAAATGTTACTACTAGTGAGGAGGCAAATGCATCAAGGGTCGAGGTTAGGTCAAAGATTACAAATGTCATCTCATAGTATTTAGGAAGTGATCATTTCTTAGATCGAATGAATGATAAGATGTTTGCTTCCACCAAGGAAATTTTGGCCAAAGAGAAAATGGTCAATACTCCTCATAGCGCACCTATCAGTGCTCCAGCAATGAATACAATGATTAGTGAGCAAGTATCAAGATTTACTCATAATCCACTCACTCAATTTCAGTTGCCACCTATGAGGACTCGCGGGGATTCTTCCAGTCAGTTTGGTCAGTTGGGTTCTGTGGGTCCATTTGGTTCAGTTAGCCAGTCATTCCAGTTAGTGGGTACAATGGTTCCACTAGCCATCAGTCATTTCACTCAGCCTAGTGAAGGAGTTATACCGCCTCCATTTTAGATTGGGGCATCTGGCCCAACCCCTAATTTTGTGGTCACACCTAAGGGGTCGACCTTCCCTCAATCAACAAGTTTACCCTTGGGTGCGATTACTCAATCAAAGGGATCATCTTTATCCGTTGAATTGCATGATCTACTTCAGAAATTGCTTGCTACCAATCATGGCTCCTTCCCATCGTCACTATCAGTCTAAACCGCTAGAGAGGAGGATTGGGTCCCTGAAAACTTTAGTATGCCTAGCATAGCGAAGTATAAGGGAATTGGTCCACCTCAATCTCATATCACCACCTATCAGAGGGTTATGAGAATCAAAAAATTATGAGAATCAGAAAATTAAGTGATAAGGTCATAGCCAAAATTTTCCCTTACACCCTAGAAGGTCCTGCTATCGAGTGGTACAATACTCTATCAGATAAGGTGACTAGAAATTAGAAAGCTTTATCTGAAACTTTCATTGAGTAGTATGGTTTCAATGCCACCATTAAAAATACCATACAGAATTTAAAAGCAATCAAACATGCCCCCAATGAGAAATTCAATCCCTATTTCAAAAGATGGATGGCCACTCAAGTTTTATTGAAAGATAGACTAAGTCTCCCTGAGATGATCATAAAGTTGATAGATGTTGCCCTGCCTACTTATTGTAAGGTTCTTGGTAAGGATAAACTCTCCAACTACATTGAAGTCTTTGAAAAAGCTGAGAAATGGGAAAGAATCAAAGAATTAGAGAAGGCAAGTGTCCCGACCAAACCTTGGTTCAAAAAGAAAGACCCTTCAGCACTAGCTCAGGCTTCAAAGCCAAAGTCTAGCTCCGATCCTAAAGTAGCCGTAGTACAAGAAGAAGTGGCTACAGTCTGTTCCATCAAAGATGGAATTTCCCATTATAAAGCATCTCTGCCTACCATCTTCACTAATTTGAGGGCACTTGGTCTTCTTCAGAGTATCAAGCCTTATCCTGCCTAAACCTGAAGACAGGGATCAGTTTTTTGCTTATCACTTCAGTCAGGGTCATCACACTGGTACCTATAGAGATCTGCTTGAGGCTATTCATTGTTTGATTAGGGAAAAGAATATTCACAAACCTGAGCTTAAGCCCAGCACCATGAATAACCCGCTGCCAAATTTTGAGAAATGGGTTGCAGCTATCGAGTCAGGTTGCCCTCCTACCATGTCTTTAATATGATATCATAACCTAATCCTATAGTTCACTCAGTAGTGGCTTTACCCGATGAACTGATCCCCATTGACATCGATGCATATGAGTTAAAAGGAACTCATGATGAGGAAGCTATGTTGGTTTAACCAGAACATATGATATCGATGCTTATATGTTGAAAAATGATGAGCTCGAAGGGCCAACCTTATTGGTGGAAACTTCCGAAGGGAGAAGTTATATGAAAGATGGGGTGTTGCATATTACCTGAAGTGGGAGGGTTCCTCCCAATCCTCTCCTGAAAAGATGAAGGGGCAGAGATGTGAATATCCAAGTCATTCTAAATATCAATCAGGGTCCAACCTTTACGCCTGCTATTAAAAAGAGGGATTTAAAAGTCACACCATTCATCCAGTAGTTACAAGTTACCCCTGCTATGTACAACATTTGGCAGCTTCTCATTGACTCTGAAGATCATCGCAAAGGTCTCATAGAAAAATTGTTAAGCATGGAGGCTACATCATTGACCACTTTAGTTAAAGTGTTTTTAGTTATTAGGGGATCTCTTCCCGATCAAGTTCAACTCATTAAGTTTTATCCGTCAGACCTCTCGGCCGAAGGGAACAAGTATAACAAGGCACTTTTTATTAAGGTGCAAATCTTTAATCGTTCTATCCCATATGTTATAGTGGATGATGGTTCCGTCCTTAATCTCTGCCCTACCAAGATCCTTCCTCACTTAGGGTTGGATGAATCCATGTTAGAGAACTATTATAAAGGCATAAGATGATACAAAGAGAAGTGTCATTGAGGTGTTTGAAGCTAAAGTTACTGTTTAAGGAGTGAAGTCCAAAGTCTTATTCACTGTCCTCGACATTCCCGTCACCTACTCATTATTATTAGGTTGCCTTGGCTCTATGCATTAGGAGCCATCCCTTCCACAGTCCATCAGAAAGTTAAGCTCATCCATAATGGCAAGCTAGTGACCATTGAAGCTGATGAACCATCTATTATAGCAGCTATGGAGGCTAAATAAAGGAATCTAGGGTGGTTGTACCTCACTAGGGTATAAAGTTTTCGATTAAGGGGTACGTTTTGCTTAAAATCGAAAAGATCATGATGAAGCAAGGTTATATGAAAGGAAAGAGGCTCAAAAAGAATCTACAAGGAATGATGAAACCTATTTTGCCTATTCCATGGCCATTCAGACGTGGTTTGGGGAATCGCCCAGGTTTAAAAGAGTCTAAACCCTAGTCCTGCCTCATGGAAGGGGCTGAATTCAAGCAAAAGATATTCACAGGAGGGGAAGAGCCTGTCGAAGTGAGGGGTAAGAAGGTCCTTAGTTTTGAGATCTTCAACAACGTACATGATTTCAAGAAAGGCTGCATGATTGAAACCTCAGTTTCTGTGGAAGTATGTGGGAATGCTGAAGAAGATGAAATGAAAGAAGCAATCGAGTCCATCACCAAGGCACTAGCGGTACTTATGAGGAAGAATTGGAAGGGAAGTGAGAAGGGAAATCCCATTAGCAAGGCTGAAAAAAACTTAGCAAGAGCAGTGGCCGAAGAAGCATATGCAAACCTACACACCGGAGCTACTAGTTCAACTGTCAGTATTGCCAAAGTTAATAAATAAGGCCCTTCACCTGTGAAGGATGATTCAAATTATGTAATTTTTAATGTTGTAAATATTTTTGATGCAAATAATGCTGCTTATAAGGCATATCATGGATAAATTGTAACATCAGTACTTTTCAAAACATGTCATGAATAAATTGATGCATTTCTCATGCACTCATTACAACATTCTTAAAGACATCATCATATTCATTAATGAAGTTGACTTTGAATGCATCACAATAGTATAAATATCCAATGGTTAAAACCTATCACCAAATAAAAGATAGATAATAAAAGTGCTTAGCAAACATGATAACAACAAATCTTAGTCCATCTTTCTTCACAAAGGGGGAAAAGGGTACGAGGGTACGCATTGTCAAGAAAGAAGACTAAGAAGACTCATAAGAGCATGAACAATAGGTTGGCTTTGGTTATGAAAAATGAAAAGAACATCTTGGGTTACGAGACAATGCCTAAATTCTTCAGAAGATCTAAAGGGAAGTTGATTATTACTGCCAATAAATCATATAAACTCCCTTCTGCAATTTAGGGTTATAGAACCAGCATAAGAACTCCCACTGATCAGATGCCATTCTCCTTGGTATATGGAATGAAAGCTATGTTACCGGTTAAAACAGAAGTAAGATCTCTAAGAGTGGCACTTGAAGCTCAGTTAAAAGAGTCAGACTGGGCAAGGGCTAGATATGGGCAATTAAATGCAATAGATGAAAAGCAGCTCAAACCACTTGACTACCGATAGATGTACCAATAGTGTATGGCTCGAGCTTACAACAACAGAGTCAGATAACTGAAACAACCTCTTAAAGCGGGTGATCTAGTTCTCAAGTAGCTATGCTAGGTCAACACTAACACTAAGGGCAAGTTCAAGCCTAATTGGGAAGGACCATTTGTCGTTAAGAAAGTCCTTGGCAAAGGAGGAATCAAGCTTATGGATATGGATGGAGATGATTTCATGAATCCAGCAAATCAAGGTAGGCTTAAGCATTATCATATCTAGGTCAAAAGAATTAAATCATAAAAAAGCAGCACAAAGAATAAAAGAAATAAAGAATAAATCACCCGACAAGTGGTCCTCTACTGCTCGGGCAAAAATTAGGGTGCAGCCCACTGGTCGGTATTCCGCAAACCGGTCAAGCAAAAATTAGGTCACTCCAATGCAAATAAAGCCCGCTAAGCTGAAAACCCAAAAAGGGCCGCTAAGGAAAAAGTTGGGGCATCGAGAGAAAAATGTCAGTTGCTTTCTGGAAAATCTATAAAAGACCAGTAGGTAGTAGAGGTTAACCATTGGAAATAGTTATCATTGCCTATATTCTCAAATTAATCTCATCAATGAACATGTTATGATTTTGCTAAGAATCTTGGTCTTATGAATGCATGCATGTCTTTAGGTGAAGAAATCACAGGTGTGTGAATATCAATTTTTCTCTACATGTTATGCATCATTGTTATTCCTTTCATTATACATGTAATCCAATGGAGATAAAAGTACCAAGGAATCAGGCGTATGTAAATTCAAAAAAAGTCTGCAGGATTAAGCTGTCAAGGATAATTCAGGCAAAAATTAAGATAGCCTGCTGGATTGAAAACCCGAAAGGGCGGTCCAGGAAAAAGCTTAGATGGAATAAAAGGAAAAGAAAAAGCTTGCGGGGTCGAAAACTCAAAGGGCGGTCTCGGTAAAAATTAAGGCAAAAAAAATAAAGAAAAGCCTGCTGGATTGAAAACCTGAAAGGGCGGTCCAGGCAAAAATTAAGGTGAAAAATAAAGAAAAAGCTTGCTAGGTTGAAAAATCGAAAGGGCGGTTTGGGCAAAAGTTAAAGCTGAAAAGAAAAGTCCGTTGGACTGAGCCGTCAAGGATAGTTCAGACAAAAATTTGGACAAAAAGAGAGGAAAAGTAATAATAAATGTTCAATAGGTCATCTCACATCGAATAGCCTATGCAAAAGCTAGAACATCATTTAGTCCCATCACTACATAGAAGTAATATGGGTTTGCAAAGCAGCCATACTCGATAATCTTAGTTCAGAAAGAGAAAAATCTACATGCATAAAAGTTAAATATCAAGAGTACCAATCCAAGTTTACAGTCAAAATAAGCCACGTAGGGCCAAAAGTATGACCAGTCTAAAAAGTAATCATAATCTAAGCTGTCGGGGGATCCTATCCTTGGTAAACCTTTAGAGCTAGATCTTGTGTATTCGCCAACAGTTAATCCACATCTATACTCATATGATCCTCGGCCTCACTGGTATCAGCAGCTAGCTGGGCAAAGGCCCTAGTCTTTGATGTCCCTATAGCAGCCCTAGCAGCATTAACTCCTTTAGGATGCTGATCCCCACCCCTCTGAGTCACTCAGTATGTAGAAAGATCATCCTCAGACTCATCATTAGAAGTATCTGGCGTCTGCCTATCCTGAGTCATCCTCGCCAACTGGCCCCTTAGCATCTCAATCTTGGCCCTCTCCCGGGCAATCTCAGCCCTAGCCTGGTCAGCCTCAACGGTGGCTGTCCGCAGCTGCTCCTCCAAGAATCGGGCTCTCTTCTCTGAAGCATCCAAGTCCTAAGTGGACTTACTGAACTCCATGGCCAGCAGAGTATACAATTGAATCATAAGATTAGTACACACACATGAATGTTATGGCATCCATCATCCATAGTTTTTTAGATTTTACAGGTAAAACTTACCGAGGCTAGCGCATCCTAGGCCAGTAGCAGATCCTGTACGGAGAAGTAGCCCCTGGCGATCCTCTTAGCCTTAGAGATGGTCACCAAAAAGGAAAAGGTCACATCATGATAGGACATTCTAGGCAATCACAGTGATAGATAAATATTAACGCAAGGAATTCCTTACATGGGTAGAGCTAGATGGAGTAAAACCGATAGGCTGGACTGACTCCTCAAGCTCCTTGATAGCTCGCTTCCCCGAATGATCAAGGAGCCAAAAAAAGTATCTAGCTCAGCTCAAAGGACCCCCTCTCTCACAGACCCAAAAGAACGAGACCACTTCACCGATGGCTCAGGGGCAATAGCAGCAATAACAGCAGGTCTCTTTCACATGGAAGTGGAAGGCTGTAGCAATAAAGGATCATATTCAAGATCACAATCAATTTTAGAGAATAGTAAAGTATTCACACGAGTTAAGTTAAGAAGATACCTAAGAAGAAGGGGTAGTCGACCTAGCCGATCCTTAGGTACCCCGAACTATAGATGGACCCCTACGGTGTCCCCTCGGTCCTTCCTCATCGTCGTCACCATCATCATCCTCATTGTAGCCCCAGTGGAACTTGAGAGGGACATCCTCGTGGTTGATCCTCTCACAAGTAGGGAGTGGCGAGGAATCGATGAACTATGTGTAGGCGCCCTCTATGGATAGCACTCAAGCTCCCTCGCCTAATAGATATAGCCCCTGGTCGGTCCCCGGCATAAGATACATCCAGAAGACGCCCACTAGAATCAAAGGAGGGATCGATCTCTCTACCATGGCACTGGTCCTCCACCATCGGACCCGCTCACCAAAATACCACTTGTAAGTGAGTGATGACTCCAAGACAAAGCAGCGGTCATCAACATCGGCTCGCATCCGCTCAATAGCCCCATGCATATCCAATCTCTCCCATGGGTCTAGGATGACCCGCACAAAACAAATGCACTATGAGTATCACAACCTCGTAAATACAATTTCTACTAATGGTTTGTTGAAATGTAAAATGTAGGTTTAGTAGGGAAGAAGTTTATCCGATCTGAGCGAGGCTAGCATAGGAATTCTCTATACTGCACTGCAGTTAAGGGTTGGCCCTGCCAAAGCCCCATCCATCTGGATATAATATGCAGTGTCTCGAGCTATATGGGCAAACTAAGACTAAGGATGAACCGGTGCTCAAAGGCCCAAATCTATAAAACAAAATAATGATTAGTCGCATCACAATTTGAATGAAAGGTTAAAGCATAAGAAATCAGTCTGTGGTTTACTAGTAATATCAGGTGGCAGATCTTGAGCTCAGACTACTCACCCCGAACTCCAACATCCAGTCCATAATATAATTGTGCCAGAATGGCCTGGCACCAGTTCTTGCCTGGCACAACAACAAGATCCTCCACAGCGACGAGCAAGCCATAATTGAGGTTGCTCAAATAAACCGGGAAAAAGATGGTAGTAAGGAACGTCAGCATGAAAGATTAGGCGTACTGATCCCTTATATCAGCCGCAATAAGACTCGACTACCAGATCTAGTAAGCATACAGGTCCCCTTACTTGAGCTTATTCATCCCGCCTGAACGAAGCTCAAGTAATCTAGCAATGTAGGCCTTCACCTCTGGCTGAGAATGACACCTATCGGCATAAACATTGAAGTGGATAATATCCCCACTCCACTTTGATCCCGTCGTGGTGCACACATCTGAGGTAGTGATAGTGACCTCCCTAATCAGTAGATGAAAGGTATAGGTCATCTCCGACCATCACTCCACTAAGGCTTAAATGGCCCCCAAGGCTAGCACCTTTGGAGCCTGAGGAATGGTCCCGATAATTTCACTGAAGCCAAAGGAATCAATACGGGCCAGCAACTTGGTGTCCCCTACGGTGCAGATCTCCTAGTACCATTTCCTGTAGAAGCTCAAGGCTCCTACAGTCTTATATTAAAACCATGAAGATAGAATTATAGCTTAATAGGGTTAAAATACAGCAGCCATGTTAGAAATCAAAAAATAATTATAGAAACCAAAGGAACCAGCATTCTGTCCCTCAGCACAGGACCCATACGGACAGGCCCGGCCTATATGAGTCTATAAGCGGCTCTTGTATCAAGATTAGGTCCCGTACGGGTCACTTGTAAATAGTCCCCATTGCGAAAAATTCCCCAAAAAATCCAAAATCGTCCAAATGCAACCAAAGCACAATCAAAACTACCCTAAAAGCACCCTAGATTAAAGTTACATGCATCAGGCTCTATTCTAAGGTCTAAAATGCCCTAATTCATGTTAAAATTTGATAAATTCTCAAAGAGTTTGAAAATGGAAAAAGGATAATCAAGCAAAATTTCCTGGAGTTTTGAAGCGTGGGTATCAGGAGAAGGGATTAGAGGCACTTCAAGGTAAGAGTGAGCCGCAGAAATGAGTCCCCTTCACAAAAAGCGTACCTGACAGAAATCAGGCATTCTTAAAGCCCTAAATTATCCACCGGGGCCAAATCCTCGAGTCTAAGGGAGAACTGGCCAATCTTTGGGATCTTTTTATACATTTTGATTGGTTCTAGGAAGAGAATCGCCGGAAAATGCAAAATGGGAAGAATTTGTATAAGGCGGGATGCAAAGAGTCTGATCAGCCTTTTTAAATCCCTAATGGGGACCTATATGGGTCCCACGTAGAGTTCCCGATTCTCAAGGATCCCACCCGTACGGGTCCTGGCCCATCCGTGTGTGCTTTCTCTTGCCATCCAAGGATAGATTTTGATCCAATATTTCTAAAAACACCAGAAATTCATCCTACCCAAGTTCAGGGCAACTTCTCCTCAACCCTATATTTTAGTTATATTCGGGGCAAGCCCCCTAGCTCACCTTGATCCTTGATTGAAGGGGAAAATATATTTTTGTTTCAAAAAAGTCAATCAAGAATAAAGGTAAGCCATTTTCGAATTGATCACTAACAATAAACATCTTTTTGTACATGTCCATCATAGCACAGGAATTCTTCCCCCAGAAAGCAAATCTTATAAGAAGAGATTTCCCCAGCATAAAGGAATTCACCAAAGGATATTACTTTACTCCCTAAAAGTGGAGTCAACCAAGGGGCATCTCCCCACCAATCCAAGGGTATCCCCCTATCTCCCTAGCAGCGGAGTCAACCAAGGGGCATCCCTCCATCTCTTAATAGTGGAGTAAACCAAGGGAATCTCCCCACCAATCTAAGGGCATCCCCCCATCTCCTAGCAGTGGAGTTAACCAAGGGGCACCTCCCATCTCCCAGCAGTGGAATTTGTCAAAGGGCATACCCTCATTATAAAAAATCCTAGGGGCACCCACCCTAGGAGCATTCCCCAACAGCGGAACCATTAAGGGGCATTCCATCCCTAAAGCAATTGGGCCAAACCCGACATTTCTCGTACTTAATTTTTAGTATATTTTAAGGGCTAACCCCCATCCACACATCTTGATTCTTAATTGAATGGGCAAAAATATTTTTATTTTCACAAAAGTCAATTAAGAATAAAGATGTGTCTACTTAGACAATGACTAACTCGGTGTTTGATTGTTGTCACTTTTCAGGTTATTTAAATTCCCCAGTAGGAGAGTCATCCGCCTTAGGAAAGGGATACGCCATTAGTCAGGAAAGTCAATCCGCCTTAGGAAAGGGATACACCATCAGCAAGGAAAGTCGATCTGCCTTAGGAAAGGGACACATCATTAGTAAGGAGAGTCATCTGCCTCAGGAAAGGGATATACCATCAGCTAGGAGAGTTGATCCGCCTTAAGAAAGAGATACACATGCCTTCCTCAATATAGTCAATAGGGATGCACAGTAGCAAAGGAAAGTCATCCGCCTAAAGAAAGGGATACACATTGGCAAGGAAAGTCATCCGCCTCAGGAAAGGGATACGTAGTAGCAAAGAAAAGTCATCTACCTCATGAAAAGGATATGCATTGGCAAGGAAAGTCATCCACCTAAGGAAAGGGACACCCAGGAAAGAAGTTTGCCTCAAGAAAGGAATTCACCCATATCATCACCTCGGGAATGATTTCTAAACCCTCACTAACATCATGAGATCATACAGATCCGTATCTATAGTGATCCCAGGAGGGGCAGTCTATGAGCATTGGATTTTAACGATCCTTCTCACGAAATGATGATGAGTGCTGTATGATACATTATCTTGTAGGTGTTATCCATAAGAGGTGTTCTTACTGCTGCAGAGTTAAGTTTGGCCAAAGTTTGGAGACCTTTTCTGCCCTTAGGGACTGTTGGTCCCATTAAGGGTCTTTATAAGGTCAGAGGGGGGTGAATGACCATTTTTAATGGAATATAAAGACTTTAAGAAGTCTTAGTGTAGTGTGTTTGATTATGAACCGGATGACGCAAATATGATAATATAATGCAAAAGGTAAAAGTTAGAGAAATCAAACTCAGAAGATTTTTATCCTGGTTCAGTCCCGCCTACTCTAGTCCCTAGAGTTTCCTTCCTCTAAGCTTTTCCACTAGTGGATTCCTTTCTAACTGGCAGGAATCAAGCCTTACAATTTATTTCTGGATGGTAACCCCTTTCGGATGTAGGATATACCAGTAGAAGCACCAACTCCTAGCTGAGTCCATTAGTCTTTAGTAGGATATACCACTTAGACTTCTACCCCGAATCTAAGATGAGTCCTACAAGGAGTTCTCACACAAAGCACCAACTTTGAGTTGTATCCCAATCTCACAACTCACCCAAGTTGGAGATTCTTCCAATCTTGTTTTTCATAAAGGTTTTGGTTTTTGGATTTCCTTAAGTTTAGAGTTCACTTAGGAATCCTTACAACATATGTGGAGTTTAATTTATTCTTGGAGGGATTTGTAAGCTGATTGAATGCTTGTTCTTTGTTACTTGTTTTTGTCAATCAAACAGCCAACCTTCTCATTTGGTGAAGTTTCCCTTTTATAGGCTTCCATCATAAATGTAGCCATTATGGGTTGTTGAACTTGCAATAAACCTTCACCCTTGATCAGGTTATAGATGGCACTTCTGGAACCATTAATCAATCTGTTAGACTGTAATTTAACCCGTTTGAATCCTTGGGATTGATATTAAAATGTTATCAGTGATCGTTTTACTTGGCATTTTGTGATACACTAACTTTTACACCATTTGCTTTTTGATGTGTGCTCCACGCACCGCCTTATTGGTCTAGGTTAGAAAGGTTTTCAGCTTTTTCAGATCGGTGTTAGTCCTTTTATCCTTTCTCTGTAAAATGCAAGCTGTCATTTTGTCTTTTTCTCGGGGAAAGGATCTTTGACTTTATAGACCAAAAGGTGGAGGGAAAAGCTATCTTTGAAACTTTTCCCATTTGTCTTTAAGCATGAGTCTTTCGGATGTCTTTAGACTCATATTCTCCAAATCTCCCTTCTTCCAAAGATATAGCAATCAGCTCTTCCGGATGCTGTTCTTGAGTAATTAGAGCTTGTTTCCTTTCTAACCTCTATTCTGATGATTCCATGTGCTTAGGTATTTGAAGTCTTCAATGGATAGCTTTGTAGCTAGATCTTTGTCCAGATGTTTCCATTTGGATTAGAGATTTACATAGTTTAAGTTTTTGTTTCTTAGGACAGTTTTTGTTTCTTTCAAACCTGATCTGGATTGATTTAATTTTGTGATCTGAATCATTGTTTCCCAACAATCTCCCCCATTTGATGGAAACAAAAACTGGGCACAAGGGAATGAAGTATATATGTAATAAGTACGATTTTGTATACTTAGACATTTACAAATTTTACCTTCCTATAATTCTTGCATCCTAGCTCCCCAAAAGTTTTTCAATTCTAGCTTCTAAGTTTGTTTTAGTGTAATTATAGATTGTACTTTTAGAAGCAAATTTTGAGAATTAGATATTTCACTATCTATATACTTCTGCTGTTAATAATAGTTAACATCAATGAAGTTCGGATTACACATTACAGAAATATATAATAGTGAATCTAGCTATTATAAAATTTTTACAAGTATTGATAGCTAGTCTAATTCAGATCTCCTCCGGATGAACTTCCCTCCTTCTCCTTTCCTTAGCCAGATTCATGCTCTTATATGCTTGTCTCCCCCTTTTTGTTTCCAGCTTGGGGGTCTATTTCCATGTATGACTTATTGTCCCAAGCTGCTTGCCAAGCATTTGAATAGATTGCATAATCAGCACTCCCCTTAGACCTTTCTTCAATGATTTTGGGAACTATTGGAGGAGTGAGATAATAAGGCCGGATGGTCTTCTTTAGATTTTCATATGACTATTTGATGGAAGGATGAATG
This sequence comes from Euphorbia pulcherrima, assembly GCA_947683365.1. Lineage (NCBI taxonomy): Eukaryota > Viridiplantae > Streptophyta > Magnoliopsida > Malpighiales > Euphorbiaceae > Euphorbia > Euphorbia pulcherrima. The sequence goes on from CANTUS010000008.1 coordinate 6,749,349, forward strand.
TGCATAACATGCTCTTGATCTTTTGGATAGTTGTCATACCTTTTTGATCGAAGAATCCGGAGTCTCCAATTTCTTGTATAAGATTATAGAAGACTGGAAGGAGCTGGCTTTCTGAAATGGCAGGGTAGGAGGAAGACCCAGATAAGGAAAGATTGTTTATTCCGTCTTGGAGAAGGGTTCGCTGAGTCCCTTTTGGGCACTATGCATGGTTTCCGCTTGAAGAGATAGCTCCTTGGGGATGGAGGCCTTCCATTCACTTATTTTATTTTCAAGTCCGGATATGTGACTTTGGAGGTCATCACCCATATCATCCAACATTTTCTCCTTGAGCTTGTTGAGGATTGGAGTTACATGGGAGAGAGAGGCTTTAGCTATGGCTCTGGGAGTGGGGAAATCCAAGACTTTTTCTTTTATAATATTGACAGAGTTCTTGATTTTTTCTAGCTCCTCATTTAACTCCGGATCATGTGCTTGTCTTAGCAGCTCTTTCTCAACTCCCCGAAGATGGGCATAGATAGTCCGGAGACTTTGTTTGATATAGCCCTCTTCATTTTCTTCTTGAGTGGCTTCCTTGAGGAGATGGAGTGCTGCAGATACTTTTGATTTCACTGTGTTATTTGCAGGCACTCTCATTGGGCTGACCTTAGGAGGGAATTCGTCTTTATCAGATGAGCTTGAAGATGCATCTCTGGAGCTAGAGCTGCTTCCAGAGGGTTCAGGCTCTGACTCTTTCTCATTTTCCTATTAATCTTCTTGCCTTTCCTCCAACCTATCCTCCGGACTCGCCTCGCCCATTGAGTCCACTCTATAAGTGTGCTCATTGGATCCCAGACATAATCCCTCCTTCGGAATGGAATTATCCAGGTTGGGCACACATTCCTTGGATACACTTGGGACATATATATCCAAGTTGTCCCTTATAGCAATTACTGTTTCAAGAGCAGCAACATCATCAGCATTAATAAGAATATTTTCTCAGACAGAATTTAACTCAGCGGACGATAGCTAGACTTGATCATTTGTTGCTTTAGTTCTTACTTCATCTTCCACCACAACCCTCGGATGATTGGAACTAACCTCATTCACCCCTACAATTTCCTTCTCAGGACTTATAATATCTCCCCCAAGCGCATTGGTATTGTCCTCAATGCCCTCTCCTATTGCCTTTATAGGACTTATTTTCTAAAGGATGCTCAGCTTCTGGAAGCAACGGGTTCTCCAGAAGAGATTCTGTGTTTGGCATAAAATTGAATGATCTAGCTTTTAAAAGTTTTGCTAGTTCATCCAAGTCAGCCTCATCAACTTGGATTGGAGTATTTGATGATCCTCTAGGTCCTTCAATGGCTATTTTGTTGGCCCTGTAGTTATCTTCCGTAAAGGCCATCATTTCCTCATATTGAGGATCCTCGGGGAGAATTATCTCATTGCTTCTAGGCACATTCTTCCCCTTTGATGCCTTAGCTCTAGCCAGTTCCTCCACCACAACCCTTTTCATAGCCTCCTCATCAATTACTATGGAGGTTGGCTTTTGGCAGTCATCTTTTGGTACTTTTAGGTCGTTACTGCCTCATCAAAGGTACACCCCTTCTGGGGTGAGCTGCTTCTTGGAAGCAAGCATTTCATCCTCCGTTTCTTCTTCTGACCCATCTCCCCTCTTCAATAACTCAAAGGCTTTCCTCTTTTGCCCCTTTTGGTGTCCCTTCTAGATTGTAGTTGCGGTGACTGTAATGATTTCCCTAGCCTCTGGATCACATACTGGTTTCTTCAGGAGATCAATAATTTTGATTAGCCTTCCCCTTGGCTTTAGCTTTACTTGGAAAGTCTTTAGTAGTTGGGAAATGGTCTAGGTATCCTCATCCTCCACTTCATTCAGAACCACTACCACTCTCTTTTAGACCTTGGTCCTAGGCTTTTTAGGAGCAGGGGCATCCGGATCCACAGTTTTATGGGCCATTGTCTTCTTCTCATCCCTCTTCTGCTTGGCTGTTTCCTCATTCCAGACCTCATCATATCACAGATTTTTAAAGTTCTTCTTAAGAATGGCCTTTCTGGATAGACCATTAAATCCGGTGAAATTAATTCCAGCAGATTGGAGGATACGGGTAATAAGAGCACTATGAGAGTTTGCGTGGCTCTTGAGGTAGCTGATGATGAGTACCGGCCAATTGATTTCTACTCACCCAACCTAGTACTACAGGATGCAGTGTTGGAAAGAAGATACTGTAGTCAGGGATCCCTTCTAGATTAGTATCAGTTTGGCCATGGCATATTGCAAGTATATTGGGGTTTTTGGGAAATAAGTGGAGAACTTATCTCCAAAGTAGTTCTCATGAAGCCAAAGTTTTTGGGTATAGTCAACACCCATTTCTGCTCCATCTTTCCTCATCAAGACTCCTGAGTTCTTCATGTTAAAGCACTTTTCAAAAAATTCAGGTATGATGGTGATATCCTTCCCCTGGACTTTTGTTCGCAGGGCATCATAGTGATTATGCGCACAGAGATTCTCATAGAATTCTCGGACAAGATTAGGGTAGGTTGGGCAGTTTATTTTTAAGAAATCACCCAGATTTTAATCCTCAATCAGAGTTGAGTAGGGGATAGTTTTAAAGAGGTACTCATCACCCAGATAATCAGTGGGTATCACTGATTCAGCAGTTTTTAGGTTTAAGGGAGTAAAATTAGAATCTTTCAGATAAGACTCTTGAAAGATATTCTTGTTAGGAAGGATTTTAGGTGTTTGTGAGATGTTGATTACTGTCATTTGGAAGGATTTGAAGGAATTAGGGTTCTGAGTTTTCAAACTTGCAGAGTAACAGTAAGAGTATGTTACTCGCATGAGGAAGATGATAAACTTTGAGGGTTTTTATAGAGTTTTCAAAGTGAGGGTATTTTGGTAATCTGAATATTGGTTGTTTGACTAGATTGATGACATGGCAGTCAGAATATTTGGAGAGAGGTAAATTCAGATTAATCGGAGAATAGGAACAGTTTAATTTTAAAATAACTATTTGCATTTACCGCGCGTGTAATAGCCAATGGACCTTTGAAATTCAAAAAGTAACCGTTACCTTTATGAGCTTTTACTACCATATGTCATTCTTGTCGGCTGACTTGGCAATCTTCTAGAATAGACCTCCTCCTAATACTCCTTGTCTTTCAGAATGAGTTTTCAGCTTAGGATCCGGCTTAATTTAAAGTTGTCTTCCGGATTCTCTCTAAATTGGATTTGACATTCCAATTGACTCCCTCAACTTCCCAAATTGATCTTTACTTAAAAGGTTAGTAAATATATCAACTCTCTGCTCATTGGTTGGAATGTATACCAATACAACATCCTTCTTCATCACATGATCCCTGATGAAGTGGTGCCTTATGTTGACATGCTTCATCCTGCTATAGAGTACTAGATTCTTTGACACATCAATAGCACTTTTTTTTATCACACATTACATTCACACATCTGGATTGGACTCCATAATCTTGTAGTTATTGGTTGATCTATAGGAGTTGAGCAACACAACTTCCAGCTGCCATATACTCTGACCTTGTAGTGGATAAGGCAACTGAAGTTTTCTTCTTGCTATACCATGATACTAGACAATCTCTAAGGAAATGGCAGCCTTCGGATGTACTCTTTCTCTCAAGAGTATCCCTGCCATAATCTGCATCAATGAACCCTAAGAGTGTGAAGTCTCCATTACTAGGATCCCATAACCCAACTTCAGTGGTTCCTAGGAGGTGTCTAAGGATCCTTTTGACTGCCTTGAGATGAGAATCCTTAAGATTGGCTTGATACCTTCCACAGTAGCAAACTACATAGTGTATGTCAGGTCTGCTAGTTGTCAAGTATAGAAGTTTGCCAATCATCCCTCTAAAGAGCTTTTGATCAACATCCTCTCCTTTACAATCCTTAGATAGGACTATATCTGATCCCATTGGAGTGGACATAGGTTTGCTCTTATCCATTTCAAACTTCTTCAAGATTTCCTTAGTGTACTTTGATTGGTTAATTAAAATCCCATCCGGACTTTGCTTGATCTGTAGACCAAGGAAGAAGTTGAGTTCTCCCATCATGGACATCTCAAATTCCTTCTACATTTGAGAGCTGAATTCTTTACACATCTTATCATCAGTGGCTCCAAATATGATATCATTCACATAAATTTGGACTATAATGATATCATGTTTCTTCTTTTTGATGAATAAGGTAGTGTCTGCTCTGCCTCTGACATAACCCTTAGATATAAGGAATGAGGTCAAACTCTCATACCAGGCTCTGGGTGCTTGCTTCAATCCATAGAGAGCCTTCTTCAACTTGTAGACATGATCCGGATGCCTTGGATCTTCAAATCCGAGTGGTTGCTTAACATAGACTTCTTCTTAGATGACACCATTTATAAATGCACTTTTGACATCCATTTGGTATAATGTGAACCCCATCAAAGGATATTCCTTTATCTTCCTCTTTGTACATCTTGATTTGAAATAAATCAGGAATTTCTGCTTCCTTCTTTTCTCCAGATTTTTTAGCTTCCGGAACTAGATCTTCAAGAGTGCAGCTTTGCTTTCTATCATAAATTGAGCAACCTCTAGAATCAAATGTGACTCTTCTTCCTTTGTCACAGAGCTGGGCCACACTTACCAAGTTGAATTTCAGTCCATCAACCAATGAGCATCTTCTATCTTTAACTTGGATCCAATGGTTCCATGACCAATGATCTGTCCCTTTTGATTGTCTCCAAAGCCTACTTTGCCTCCTTTCTTTTAGGTTAATGTGATGAAGGCCTTCTCATCACCTGTCATGTGCCTTGAGCATCCACTATCAATATACCATGTGTGTTGATCTACTGTGGATCTAAGGGATACCTATAAAATAGATCAAGTGGGTTTGGGTACCCAATCAGATTTGGGTCCTCTCGGGTTAATAACCGTCTCAGGCCAAGGATAAACATCATAATAACCATTTTTTAATCTACATGATTTAGTAATATGATTATTTTTCCTACAAAACCTGCACCCCGAAATGGGTATGTTTTGCTTTTACTTCTCATTGATCTTCTCTAGATCCTTCCTCCGATAGTTGCCTTTATACCTAGCTTTTTGCACACTGGTGGATGGTCTGGTATAAATCTGAAAGTTGGTTGGAGGTGCAACTTCAGCTCCATGGTTTCTTCTTTATTTGATAGGCTGTTGATAGTAAGCTACCTTACCCTTTCCCTTTTGAGTAGCTATATATCTTTGAGCTTGTGGTGCCTGCTAACCTCCTTCATCTTTTGATTAGGGATCCTTTGAAATCTGTTCTGAGCAGGAGGAGGATTATCTCTTCTTAGAGCCTTTATCTCTGGCCTCTTTCTGGATGCTTCCTTTAATAGATTGATTTCTCTATCCAGTCCCATTACATTTGCATTTAGGATCTGGACTTGATTCCTCAGGAAGTTTTCCTCTACAACATCAGTAAGCTTGGTTGCTCTAACCAGATTGATGTCTTGTGTCGTTACTTCAGCATCTTCTGCCAACTCTATTACTGCTCTTTTAAGGGACTTGATTGATTTTGCATTCTTCTTTACACCCTTCATAACAATAGATAGAGCTTTTGCAAGGTCAAGGTTAGAAGCAAAATTAGAACAAGAATTACCTCAGTGTTGGCTGTATCTAATTTTGATTCTTTCATTTGCACTATTTCCTGCTTGGAGGCATTCCATTCGGATTGCTATGCTTCCGGATCAGTTAGAGCCATGAATGCACAATTCACAGTCTCCTCTTCTTCTGTTGAGGATGAGATGCTACTTTCTTCACTGTTGCTCCAAGTAGCAACCATTACCTTCTTTTTGAACTTTTTGGTTCTTTTGAGCATAGGGCACTTTGTTCTAAAGTGGCCTTTCTCACCACATTTGAGACGTGCAGCTTCTTTCTCCGGATCCTTCTTTTCTTCTAGAGTCCTTCTAGGGTTGTCTCTTCTAGAAGTGTCTTCTCTTGGTTTCCGGGATTCATACCTTTTTTATTTCCTTCTATCTTTCTTTTGTATGAATCTATTAAGCCTTTTGGTTAGTAGAGCAATTTGATCTTTGGTGCTCATTGATTCATTGATTTGTTCTTCTTCTCCGGATGAAGCTGTTCCGGTGGATTCTACCTTAAGTGCAATTGCCTTCTTTTTCTCCTCAGGCTTCTTTTCTTGTTGGCTATGTCTCTCCAAGGACAATTCTTGGGTTAGAAGATTACCAATGAGTTCATTATAACTGTAAAAGTTTAAGTCATGAGCTTCCTCAATGGCAGTCTTTTTATTTTCCCATTCCTTGGTGAGACTCCGGAGCACTTTCTTGACCATTTCTACTTTTAGAATTTCCTTCCCCAGCCACTTGATTTCATTCACTAGATTGGTGTATCTAGTGTTCATGCTGTTGATTGATTCCTTAGGCTCCATGTTGAAGGATTCAAAATTTTGTTGAAGTAGATCAAGCTTAGCCTCTTTTACTTTGGTGGTTCCTTCATAGGTTACCTCCAACTTCTCCCAAATCTCTTTTGCAGTCTTGCATCCGGATATCCTATTAAATTTAGCTGCACTAAGACCATAATGAAGCATGTTAATAGCATTTACATTTTTAAGCAACTTTTTAAAGTCATTCTCATCCCACATACTTGATGGCTTTTAAGTAGTCATACCCTCTACTTCATAAGTAGGCTCATATGGACCATCTTTAATAACTAACCATGCTTGCATACTTTGTGACTGGATGAAGTTCTTCATCCGATTTTTCTAGAACGTGTAGTGTGCACTGATGAAGAGTGGAGGACGGGTAATAGACATACCCTCGGGAAGGAGTTGTGAATTTTAGAAACTCATTTTGATATGTAAATCAAAATATATGGACCTTTAGCTCGAGATTGTTATATCTTTAGTTTGAGCACTTACTTTGATACCACTTGTTGGTCCCTGTGAGGGTCTTTATAAGGTCAAAGGGGGGGTGAATGACCCTTTTTCGCAGAATGTAAAGACTTTAAGAAGTCTTAGTGTAGCGTGTTTGATTATGAATCAAATGATGGATCTGGATGATGCAGATATGACAATATAATGCAAAAGTTAAAAGTTAGAGGAATCAAACACAAAATATTTTTATCCTTGTTTGACCCCGCCTACTCTAGTCCCCAGAGTTTCCTTCCTTTGAGCTTTTCCACTAGTGGATTCCTTTCCAACTGGAAAGAATCAAGCCTTACAATTTGTCTCTAGATGGTAACCCCTTATGGATGTAGGATATACCACTAGAAGCACCAACTCCTAGCTGAGTCCTTTAGTCTTTAGTAGGATATACCACTTAGACTTCTATCCCGAATCTAAGATGAGTCCTATAGGGAGTTCTCACTCAAAGCACCAACTTTAAGTTGTAGCCCAATCTCACAACTCACCCAAGTTGGAGATCCTTACACTCTTATTTTCACAAAGGTTTTGGTTTTGGATTTCCTTAAGTTTATAACTCACTTAGGAATCCTTACAACAGATTTTTAATTGATTGATTCTTGGAGGGATTTGTAAGCTGATTGAATGCTTGTTCTTTGTTACTTTTTTTTTCAATCAAACAGCCAACCTTCTCATTTAGTGAAGTTTCCCTTCTATAGGCTTCCATTATAAATGTAGTCGTTGTGGGTTGTTGAACTTGCAATAAATCTTCACCCTTGATCAGGTTATAGATGGCACTTTCAGAACTATTGATCAATCCGTTAGCCTATAATTTAATCCGCTTGAATCCTTGGGATTGATGTTGAAAAGTGGTCAGTGATCGTTTTACTTGGCATTTTGTGATGCACCAACTTTTACACCATTTGCTTTTTGATGTGTGCTCTACGTGCCTCCTTATTAGTCTAGGTCAAAAAGGTTTTCAGCTTTTTCAGACCGGTGTCAGTCCTTTTATCCTTTCTCTAAAAAATGCAAGCTGTCATTTTGTCTTTTTCTTAGGGAAAGGATCTTTGACTTTATAGACCAAAAGGTGGAGGGAAAAGCTATCTTTGAAACTTTTCCCATTTATCTTTAAGCATGAGTCTTTTGGATGTCTTTAGACTCCGGATGTCTTTAGACTCATATTCTCTAAATCTCCCTTCTTCTGGAGATATAGGAATCGGCTCTTCTGAATGCTGTTCCTGAGGGACTAGAGCTTGTTTCCTTTCCAAGCTCTATTCATATGAATCCATGTGCTTAGGTATTTGAAGACTTTAATGGATAGCTTTGTAGCTGGATCTTTGTTCGAATGTTTCCATTTAGATTAGGGATTTACATAGTTTAAGTTTTTGTTTCTTTCAAACCTAATCTGGATTGATTTAATTTAGTGATATGGATCATTTTTTCCTAATAGGGACCCATACGGGTGCTACTCGATGGTACAGATCCACTGGCGGACCCGTACGGGTCATTCCTTACGTACACCTGAGGGGGACCCATAAGGGTCTGCCAGGATCCATATGAGTAGGGCCCTATTTATACGAGTCCTCTTATTGTCTGAACAAGATCTTTTGGAAGGGAATCCTTTCCTATTTCGAGAAAAGGCAGGTAATGAATGCGATTTATTGCGTTCAAACCTCCTTTCCCCTATAAATAGGGCCCTTTTCTTCACATTTTGACACACATAATTCATAACACAAAAATAGGTAGATACTATACACAAATTCTGGCAATTTTTATAGGGATAGAAAGGTTATAATTGAGATATAGGAGGTATAAAATAGGGAGAAAACCCATCTTTTGAGATTTTTGTCCATATTTTATTTAGTCCTAGCTTCGTTTATTAGGATTTAGGGGAGGTTTTATCTATATAAACACTCGTCTAAATAGTCCTATTACATCTACTTTGGCTAGACTCTCTCAACAGTAAACGGATTGCCTCAAAGTGGATTCATGCCTCAAAGTCGATCCAGCTCATCGAGGAGAAATAACGAGTCTTCAACGTATTTTGTTATGAAAACACATTTTAACTTCCAATCAGTTAAAATCAACCCAACTCACCATTTGCCATATGATCACTTTCACTTATAATCTGGTAAATCAATCCATAAAAGTTAAAATGTGTTTTCATAACAAAATACATTGAAGATACGTTATTTCTCTCTGATCCTAGAAGCCGCCCGGGCACTGTCGATCGTAAAACTGCCATGCCAACATATTGACTTTTTTCTTAATAAAATGTTGATTTATGATGTGCTATAAACTATGCTAATCTTTATGGATGTAGGGGAATTTATTTTTATTTATTTTTATAACTTAGAACAAATGTATAGGTTCTCTTACAATTCCCTATTTTCCCCCGGTTGTAATTTTTATTCCTCCATTTATTGCTTGTGCTTTATTGTAATCTATAAATGCATATAACGAGTGTGAAAGAGTGTAGAAAAATAGGATTTCTGTGATAATTCCCAAAATGATGAAAACAAAAATGCTTTTATGCGGTGAATGTAACTTTGAATCAACTAAATGAGAAATAAGTGACTCATCCAATACCCGAATCTCTGATCCAATAGGTATGAGTCTCACACTCAATGGGAACCGTATTGAACTCTTTCCCAAGTAGATAACTTGGGTGGTAACTCCATCATTTATATTAAGATTTGGGTCTCAATTCTTTTATTCATTAAAATTGGCTATTTGTGCAAACTTAAACTAAAAATGTTTTGTCACACCTAAATCCAACCAACCCCTAGTGGGCCCTGCCTCTTAAACATGCGCCAAGGGAGACCCACACATCATCGACACCTCACATCTCCTCAGAAGCATCCAAGTCCTGAGCGGACTTACTGCGCTCCATGGCTAGCAGTGTCTGCAATAGAAATCATAAGATCAGTACCCATAAATAAATGTCATGGCATGCATCATGCATAGTTTGTTAAATTTTACAGGTAAAAGAAATTTACTGAGGCTAGCGCATCCTAGGCTAATAGCAGATCTTGAATGGAGAAATAACCTCTGGCAATCCTCTCGGCCTCAGAATTGGTCATCAGAAAGAGAAAGTCACATCAAGATAGAACATTCTAAGTAGTCACTATAAAGGATAAGATTAAAGTGGGAAATTCCTTACATGGGTAGAGCTGGAAGGGGTAAAAGCGATGGCTGGACCAACTCCTCAAGCTCCTTGATAGCTCACTTTCTCAAATGATTGAGGTGCCAGAAGAAAGTATCTAGCTCTACTTGGTGGACTCCCTCCCTCACAGCCCCCAAAGCGTGGGTCCGCTTCGTCGGCGGCTTCGCAGTAACATAGTTGTAGACCTCTTCTGTATGGAAGTAGGAGGCTGTAATAATGAATGATCACACTCAGGATCACAATCAATTTTAAGGAATAACAAGGTATTCACAAAATCTAAGTTAGGGAGATACTTGGGAAGAAAGGATAGTAGATCTAGTTGGGCCCTTGGCACTCCTAACTATAGAGGGGCCCCCGTGGTTGCCCCTTGGTCCACCCTTATCATCATCATCATCATCATCATCACTGTCACTCTAGTAGAACTCAAGGGGGACTCGCCTGTACTGGATCCTCTCACAAGGAGGAAGGAACAAGGAATCAATGAATTCAGCGTAAGAACCCCTACTGATAGCACTCGAGCTCCCGCAAGTACAACCCCTAGTCTATCCCTGGCTACAAATGCAGCCAGAAGACACCCACTAGGATTGGGGGAGGGATCGATCTCTCTACCACAGCACTGGTCCCCCACCCTCGGACCCGCTCACCAAAATACCACTTAAGGGAGAGTGGTTACTCTAGGATAAAGCAGCGGTCATCCATGCCAGCCCGCATTCGCTTAATGTCCCCACAGGTAGGATATGATGTGCGGTGTATCAAGTTGTATAGGTAAACCTGGCCTGGGGATAAACTGATGCTCAAAGGCCTAAATCTATAATACAAAGTGAAATCAGTTCTAAAGCAGTTCGAATAAAAGGTTAAAGTGCAAAAGGTTGAGTTTGCAAATTACCAGCAGGATAAGATGCCAAATCTTGAGCTCAGACTACTAGCCTCGAACCCCAATATCTAGCCCATACTACAACTATTCTAGGATGGCCTGGCACCAATTCTTACCTGGCACAGCGGCAAGATCCTTGACAGTAGAGAGAAAACCATAGTTGAATCTGCTCGAGTAAACAGGGAAGAAGATAGTGGTAAGGAATGTCACCTGGAAAGACCGGGCATACTGATCCCTCCTCGCCACAGCAATAGGGCATGGCTGCCCGATCCAGCAATCATGCAAGTCCCCATACTTGAGCTTGTCCATTCCTCCAGGATGATCCAAGTAATCTCGCCATATAGGCCTTCATCTCAGGGCGAGAATGCCACCTATCGGCATAGACATCAAAATGGATGATATCCCCACTCCAGTTTAGTCCCATCAAGGCACACATATCCGAGTGAGTGATGGTGACCTCCCCAATCGGTAGATGAAAAGTATGGGTCGTCTCCGACCATCTCTCTACTAAAGTTGAAATGGTGCCCGGAGCTAATATCTTCGAAGCCTGAGGGATAGCCCTAATAATGTCACTGAACTCAAACGAATCCATAGAAGCTCAGGGCTCCCACAGTCTTGTACTGAAACTGCAAAGATAAAATCACATCTTAACAGGGTTAGAATACAATAGACAAATCAGAAATTAGAAAAGAGTTGCAGAAAGCAGAGAATTAAGCATTCTATCCTTAAGGATAGGATCCATACGGGTCCTCCCCACCTAAACGGGTCCATAAGCAGCTCCCGTACCAAAAATAGGACCCGTACAGGTCTCCCCTCACCCGTACGGGTCCCTTGCACTAGTAGCATTGCAAACAAACTTCCGAAAAATCCAAAATCATCCAAATTCAACCAAAGCTCATCCAAGACACTCCTAAAAGCATCCTAGGCTAAAGTAACATGCATCAGGCTCTATTCTAAGGTCTAAAACACCCTAAATCAGGCCAAAAATTGAGAAATTCCTAAAGAACTGAAAAATGAAAAAAAATGGAGAATCAAGCAAAATACCTGGAGTTTAGAGGCATTAGTGTCAAGGGAAGGGATCAGAGGCATTTCAGAACTAGGAGTGAGCCCCAGAAATGAGTCCCCCTCGTGAAAGGGGTACCCAATCAAAACCGGGCATTCTCAAATCTCCGAATCGCCCACCCGGGGAAAATTTTTGCTCCTAATGGAGAAATGGCCTGTCTTTAGGATCTTTTTATACATTTTGATCAGTTTTAGGGAGAAAATCACCGGAGATTGCAAAATGGGAAAATTTTATGTAAGGCGGTATATGAGGGGTCTGATCAGCTTTTGAACCCTCTCGATAAGGACCTAAACGGGTCCCATTCTTCAAGCTTCCCACCCATATGGGTGCTGGCCCACCCGTATGGGTCTTCTTTTACCATTTAGCCACAGATTTTGAACCAATGCTCCATAAAAGCACTAGAGATACATCGAGTCAAAACTCGGGGCCAACCCTCCTTCTAAACTCTATATTTCAGTTAAATTAGGGTCAACCCCCCTAGCTCACCTTGATCCTTGATTAAAGGGGCAAAAATTTTTGTTTTCACAAAAGTCAATCAAGAATCAAGGTAAGCCATTTTTGAATTGAACGCTAACAGGGATAATTTTTGTATACAGGTCTACTTAGGTATAGGAAGTTCTCCCCAACAAGTGAACCTTGCAAGGAAATAATCCCCCAGCAGAAAAGAGTTCACTAGAGAAAATTCCCCATTTCCCAGTAATAGAACCAGCCAATCCAGGGGCATCGCCCCATTTCCTAGCAACGGAACTAGCTAATCCAGGGGCATCCCCCCATTCCCTAACAGTATAATCAGTCGATTAGGCCCTCCAAGGGGAATTCTTCGAGGGGCACCCTTCCAAGGGGCATTCCATTCCAAAGCAATCAGGTCAAACCCGACATTTCTCGCACTTCATTTATAGTTTATTTAGAGGCAAACCCCTATCCACACATCTTTATTCTTAATTGAAGGGCAAAAAATTTTTATTCATCACATAGTCAATCAAGAATAAAGATGTGTCTGCTTAGACAATAACTAACTCAGTGTTTGATTGTTGTCTCTTTACAGGTCATTCGAAATCCCTAGTAGGAAAGTCGATCCACCTTAAGAAAGGGATACACCAGCCAAGAGAGTTGATCCGCCTTAGGAAAGGGATACACCATCAATCAGGAGAGTCATCTGCCTTAGGAAAGGGATACAACAGTCAGGAGAGTCATCATCCTTAGGAAAGGGATACATCAGCCAAGAGAGTCAATCCGCCTTAGGAAAGGGATACACCATTAATCAAGAGAGTCATTCGCCTCAAGAAAGGGATACATCAGTCAAGAGAGTCATTCGCCTTAGGAAAGGGATACATCAATCAGGAGAGTCATCCACCTTAGGAAAGGGATACATTATCAGTCAGGAGAGTCATCCACCTTAGGAAAGGGTTACATCAGCTAGGAGAGTCGATTTGCCTTAAAAAAGGGATACACCACCTTCCCTAGTAAAGTCACTAGGGATAAGAGCCATCAAAGGAAAGTCATCTGCCTTAAGAAAGGGATACACAGTGGCAAGGAAAGTCATCCGCCTCAAGAAAGGGATATGCATCGATAAGGAAAGTCATCCGCCTTAAGAAAGTGGCACCCAAGAAAGAGGTTCACCTCAAGAAAGGAAATAACCAATGTCATCACCTTAGGTATGATTACTAAGCCCTCGCTCACATCGTGAGATCATACAGATCTGTATCTGCAGTGATCCCACGAGGGGCAGTCTGTGAGCACTAGATTTTAACGATCCTTCTGATGAAATAATGATGAGAGCTAGATAATGCAATCTTTTATAGGTGTTATCCATCAGAGGTGTTCCTACTGCTACAGAGTTGAGTTTGGCCAAAGTTTGGAGACCTAGTCTGCCCTTAGGGACCCGTACGGGAGCTTTCTGGTGGTACGGATCCACAGGTGGACCCGTATGGGTCATTTCCTCCATATGCCTAGAAGGGGCCTATACGGGCCATATTATTGCCTGATGATGCTTTTATGAAAGGTAATCTATACCTATTTTCGGAGAAATGAGGTCATGAATGCGATTTATTGCATTCAGACCTCATTATCCCCTATAAATATGGGCCTTTCCTTACCTCTTTTCACACACAACACATATACAACATATAGTATAGAGAAAATATATTATAATTCTAGCAGTTTCTATAGGTATAGAAAGGGTATAGTTGAGGTATAGGAGGTATAAAATAGGGAGAAAACCTATTCTTTGAGGTTTTATCCACATTTTATTCATTCATAGCTAACCTATTCTTTGAGGTTTTGTCCACATTTTATTCATTCATAGCTTCATTTATTAGGATTTAGGAGAGGTTCTATCCACAAAAATACTCACCCAAACAGTTCTAAAATCTCCATTTCATTATCTACTTTGGCTAGACTCTCTCAACAGCAAAGGGATCGCTTCAAAGTGGATTCACGCCGTAAAGGTAACGCTCATGAGTTTCAAAGCGACTCATATCTCAGTTATTTTATCATTATTCTCTGCCTCTTCTATTATATCCAGTCTTTTATTCCTATTTTAGGTCTGGTCCTAACCAATATGAGCCTTGTTGGCACTCTATGTCCTTTGGGTTATTGAACTGGTGCGCCATACTCATACAAAAGGAAATCCCATTTTTATTTCATTTCTCCTTCATTAATCTATTTATTAAATCGAACTGAGCTTCTTCCCGGGACTAGATAGGACCCGTACAGGTCCCCAATACCCGTATCGGTCCTCCCCGGTAATCGTACGGGTCCCACCCACCCGTACGGGTACCGAACCCCTAGGCAGAACCCAGGATTCTCTTTTAAACTGGTTAAAATCAGTCACCATTTGCCATGCCATCACATTCACTAATAATTCGATAAATCAACCCACAAAAGTTAAAATGTGTTTTTATAACAAAGTACATTGAAGACTCATTATTTCTCTCCGATCCTAGAAGCTGGTCGGGCACTATCAATCTCAAATCCACCACGCTAACATAATCACATTTTTCCTAATAAGATGCTAACTTATGAGATGTTATAAATTGTGCTAATCTTTGTGGATGCATGGGGAATTTATTTTTATTTTATTTTATAACTTAGAACAAACGTATAGGTTCTCTTACAATTCCCCCATTTTTCCCCGGTTGTAATTTTTATTCCCCCATTTATCACTTTTGCTTTATTGTAATCTGTAAATGCATGTAACGAGTGTGAAAGAGTGTAGAAAAATAGGATTTCTGTGATAATTCTCCAAATGATGAAAACAAAACGGTTTTACGCGGCGAATTCAATTTTGAATTAACTAAATGAGAAATAAGTGACTCATCCGATACCCGAATCTCTAACCCAAAAGGTATGAGTCTCCCGCCCAATGGAAACCGTACCAAAACTCTTTCCCAAGTAGACAAGTTGGGTGGCGATACTATCATTTGTATAGAGATTTGGGTCTGGATTCTTTTATTCATTAAAATTGGCTATTTGTGCAAAGTTAAACTAAAAAGTTTCATCACGCCAAAATCCAACCAACCCCCAGTGGACCCCGCCACTCACCCAAGCGCCAAGGGAGACCCATACTTCATCGACACCTCACAGCAGTCTCCATCGAGACTGAAAAAAGGTAGTCTTATGCCTGTTGGGTGTGCTCCACTACCTGCCAGTAAGGGTTTAGGCTTTTCTAATTTATTTTGCTATTCATCGGCGAGCTCTCTGTCGCGAAGCCGAGAGTCACGGTGAGTAAGAAGGTGGTCGGGGCGCGAAGTCCTGTGTCCATATATACAGCAAGGAAGAGTTGCTAGTGTTGTACTGTGCATGAACACTAATGTAACTAAATCTAGTTCTCGGTGCAATTGATACATTGTCCTGCGATCACTATGATATTCAGTCTTGTTCTACTTTGGTCGAATGATTGTCTTTTATTGATTTGTTACTTGTTTTACTTCATTTTATTATTCCAATTCCCAAAGAGGGTATTTTCTGGGTCACGCTGTCTGTCATCTATTAAAAATAACACTGTTGAATACCGTTCATTGTGGGATCGACCTCTACTTGCTATTAACTACCAGTTTATTTTGTATAGAGATTTATTTTGATGGTCTCGACATGCATCATGTTGTTAGATCTTACCTATGGGGTTAAGGTTTTATGTTAATTAGTCCCGATTAATCACAACAATAACGTGTCCTTCGGCTTGGATATTTAACGAAATATTACACAACAAAATTTGTATTCTTTAAAAGTTTCTTAGGAAATACTAATATACTCGGCAACTCTACTCAATCAGTTCCTCTCAGAGAACATAAAAGTTATAAATTCTTACACTGAAATGACAAAAAATAAATTTGAGCCAAAAAATTAAATTCATCAATTAAAATTAAATTGATGATAAAACTAAAATCAATGATTAAGATTTAACTAAAATTAATTAAGATTGTCAGCCGCCTGACTATCTACGTGTAGGTTTGCATGAAAATGTCAACAACTGTGAGTAAGGAATAAAGGGCATTTCCGTCATTCAATGCCGTAAAAATTTGACAACAAATCCAAAAGCGGTTTTCACAGACGTAGCGAAGTGGTTTTAGTTAAGGTCTTCCTTCCGGTATATATACATTTTTAATTCAAATATATTTTGTTAAGACCGCTTGATCTGAATAAAAAAAACTGAATTTATGTACAAAAAGTCAGTCTGAATTAGCGATTAGAAAGAGAGAGCAAAAAAGAAAGATAAATAGAAGTTTGTCTTTATATATCCATTCCACTGAATTCAATAATTTCTTCCCTATTTTCCTCTCTTCAAAGCGGTTACGCCATTGATGGATTTTTCAAGGTTACTGTAAGAACAGCAATTTGAACAACAAGAAGAAGTAGTGATATGAATGGCTACAAATAAAATCATGAATCACTCAACTCAATTAGAACAGCAACAACAACAACAGCATCATCAATTACAAGATCATCAAAACCATAATCATTATCATCAACAACATCGGCATATTCCATACGGGATGATGCAATCATCATCATCATCATCCTCAATCCCTGCGAGCTTCATGTAATTAATCAATTCATTTTAATTTCACTTCTTCTTTACTCTTCTATATATATTATATATATAGCAGCTAGCTATAGGTCTTTGATTATTTGTAATTCAACAGAAGCAAAGATGGAGGTGCATATGATTTGGGAGAATTGGATCAAGCCCTTTTTCTCTATCTTGATGGCCAAGACCCAGATCAAAGAAGTTAGTTCATTCATTCATTCTTCTTCTTCTTCATAGAGAAAGCATGTTCTGAGAAAATCTGATCTCTGAAAGTACTTTCTTTGACCAGATCCTGCAACTGAAAGAAACCACTGAGAGGACAGATTTTTAAATTATTTTTTTAGAAAAAAAATTAAGAAGAAAATGAAGTATCTTTTGAAATTAAATAATGATGTTGCTTGTGAATTGGAGCATGGACCATGACATGTAACAAACACAAAATTCATAAATTCTTTTGCTAATTTTATTTTTCTAAATGTACTGTACGAATAGGGTATGAGTTTATTCACCTTTTACCATTTCTTTCTGCTTTAATGGCAGACTGCTCTTATCGCATGAGTTATTATACCTATCCTCATACCTCTCTTGCCTTCTCTTTTTAGTCATCAATAATATAAATTTATAAGGATTTTCTGTGCAGATAATTCTGGAATGAGACCTCCAACTCTGAATATTTTCCCTTCTCAACCTATGCACGAAGTTGACCCATCATCTGCTAAGGTACTTAATTAAGTAATTAACGTTTGATTAGTTCTCATATGTTATTCTTAATATTCTAATGCTTGGTCCTTGAGTTAACCTAATTTTGTAATTTAATAATTAATCAGTAATGGGTTTGTTTTGATTTGGTAGAATAATACAGCTCCAAATCAAGGATTGGTTTCTCCAGCTACAAGCGGTTCAAAGAGACCATCAGAACTGTCAATGGAATTTTTAGCTAATTCAAGAAATGTAGCTTCTGCTGCTGCTGCTCCTAATCCACCCAAATCTATCAAGGTATCTAACTTTTATTTATTACTATTTTCTAAAATCATATGATCCACTTTTTAATCATAGCATAAAAAATTTATATGAAATCAATCTTTATATAATTAGCTACCAATCAAGAGGCCTCTTTCTCTCTCTTTCTACTTATTATATATGATGGCTCAACTGAGATATTCTATTAATGATACAATTTGTAATTTAAAAATCTGGCAGCGTGAAGGGAACCGTAAAGGTCCAACAACTTCAAGTTCAGAGCAGGAAGGACCGAAAACACCTGACCCTAAGGTAATTTCTCTACTTTGTATTTCTACTATTTTTTTAAAAAAAATTGGGAGGACTTGAATTAATTTTTTGGGCTGGGATGATTTTTTGGCAGACTTTAAGGAGACTTGCACAGAATAGAGAAGCAGCCAGGAAAAGCAGGCTAAGAAAAAAGGTTGGTCTGTACACAATTATTGTTATTTCTGAGGTGATGGGTACGAAATTCCAAAAGAAAAATCACGCGTTTTGATTAATCCATTGTTTCATAATTACAGGCTTATGTTCAACAATTAGAGTCCAGTAGGATTAGACTGACTCAATTGGAACAAGAGCTTCAAAGAGCTAGATCTCAAGTAAGTTCATTGATCTCCTATTTAGACTAATGTTGAACCTACACTAGAACGAATGTTAGATTCTACTGTAAAAAATTCACAGCAAAGTAAACTAGCTTCTCAGAAAAACAAAAGTAAACTAGCTAATAAGAAAAACAAATATCTAAAATTCATTATTATATGTATATTAGTAACAAAAAAGTTATATCAAAGTATCTTATAAATAAAATAGGATATTTGTTTTGGATACTCATTAATCAACCCTTAAAGTTTAAATGATCATATATTTTTAACAAGTTAAAAACCGAATGGAAAAACATCATGTATCTAACCTAAAATAAAATGTAATTAGGGCCTTTTCTTAGGCGGAGGAGGAGCTGTATTGGGCGGAGATCAAGGCCTTCCTGCAGGTATAGCAAACATTAGTCCAGGTATAAATAATTAATTAAATTAATATCGCCATTATTTTCTCTTTTTATTTTTTTTTCATTTTTCTGACTATTTATTGATTTAAATTTGGTTGGGTTTAGATGCTGCGGTGTTTGATATGGAGTATGCCGGATGGGTTGAGGAGCACCACCGGATCACATGTGAGCTCCGAGCAGCCGTACAAGAACATTTACCGGAAAATGAGCTGAGGCTATTTGTTGAGAATTGCTTAGCTCATTATGATGAATTAATGAATCTCAAAGGAATGGTTGCCAAATCCGACGTCTTCCATATTGTTTCTGGCATGTGGAAGACTCCGGCCGAACGTTGCTTCATGTGGATGGGTGGTTTCCGGCCCTCTGATCTCATCAGGGTATCCTTATTAATTAATCACATAATCAACCATTATTCATTAAATGATTATTAGGTACACAAATTTAATGTTTATATCTAGCCAAGTAATTATATTTTGATGAGTTATACAGTAAAATACCCGACGGATTATATATATAGACAAAAGGCAGACCTGGGCACTAACCCGCCCGCCCGCCCATGCCCGCCACTCAAGGGCCGAGTTTGGACAAACTAATAAGAATAGCCTCGATTCGGCCCGAACCCGAAGAGGTCCGAATAAAGTATGGGATAGGCTTGATTTTAGTCCTAAAATCCAAGCCCGATCTAAAGTAATAATAAACATATTAAAATATATATTTATTATTTATAATACTAATAATCATTGAACATTTCAAATTTTCTTATAAAGCTTAGCATCTAACTCAATGTTGTTATTTATATTAAAAATTTAGTTACAATTATTTTATTATAATAATTTTTTATTAATATATATATATATATACATATATATTAATTGGTTGGGCCGGGTTTGGGCTATCAATTTTTTAGCTAGACCCGATTCAGCCCAGCCTGAACCCAACCCATGTCCGGGTCTAACAAAAGGTATACAAATGACATCTTATTTTTCGTAATAATGTGCGTATGACACTATGGTATACTTTTACATATTATGCTAGTAAATCAAACACATATTTAAATTTATAAGTGCTATCGTCAATGTGCCACATGTACATTTTTATATCGTAACAAAAATGAAAATATCTTTTTGGCATGACACATAGTTTGAAATATGACACACTTCACATATGGTCTTTCGTTAGTTATTGCAAGGGTGGTAAGTTGTGGGTAAAGCTAGAAAAAGGGAAAAAATGAATGAAGAGAAAAATGAAGAGGAAAATAGAAGAGCCAACAAGAGATAAAAATCATAGAATGACGAGAGATACCGTGAAAGTAACTACAAAAGGGTAATTTGAAAAAAGTTGATGTCCTTAATACTCTTCTTATACGAACATCAAATTTACATAAGATAGAATTGCACGGTTTCTCTGCTCCCTCTTCTTCGTTTGTTTCATTCTCATTATTTTGTTTTCATTTCCATCTCTTCTTTTGGTTTCTAGTGAATTATTATTGTAAAAATTAGCATAATTCGTAGTCGTGTTCCTTTTTTTAAGTATGTATATGAGAAAATAGATAATGTAAGTAGCAAGGGTAATTAATTTTCATTGAATTAACTCACAAAGTTTCCGCGGAACAAAATTAAGCTAATAGTTAAGTCTACTAAAAATTCTAATATTATTTGTGAAATATTTAATGGAAGTTTGTTAATGATTTGCAGATAATAATTAACCAAATAGAGCCATTAACGGAGCAACAAATATTAGGAATATGTGGATTACAACAATCGACACAAGAGGCGGAAGAAGCTTTATCACTAGGACTTGATGCTCTGAATCAATCTTTATCAGATACTATTGCTTCTGATTCATTGACCTGCCCTCCTAATATGTCTAACAACATGGCCCAAATGGCTCTCGCCATCAACAAGCTATCTGCTCTCCAAGGCTTCGTTGCACAGGTACCTCACCTTTTCACTCTACCAATTTGATCTGTGATAATTCAGATTTTGATTATTTCGAATCGTATAAAATTCGGAAAGCGATTCTCTAAAGTCGGATGTCAACTTTAGAGTAAACTTTAACCAATCATGCCCATTCATTTTCAGATCAATGGATAAGATTGGTTAAACTTTACATTGATATAGAGAAAATTTTCCAATAAAATTGGTCAAAAGTGGGTTCAATGAGGAATCTGCTCTTGTTTAGGTTTTGAAACCTACCCAAAGCATATGAACTACTCCATGTGGTGGCTGAATGGTACATATATATATATATACATATATACTATAGGCAAATTAACACATACATGAAATGGAAAACCTTATATCACGGATTTATTTAAAAATGCCACTCTATATCACCAATATTTCTATCTTTGTGTTCTTTTAAGTTGATTAGGTTGTTTAATTTGGGTTTAATTATATAAGATTCAATGATGAGGCTTAATATATACAAAATAGAAATTGGTTTTTATATAGGTGTGACACATGTGAGTTTGTATGTAGCAAGTCAATTGATAAGTTTAGGAGAATAGAGTAGCATGCTTAATTAGTGACAGAAGAGGATAGTTAGTAATGCTAAATCTACAAAGAGTGGTCCCCTATAGGTAAGTTTTCTGGGATATCAACATCTCTAACACATTTGATGAAACTCATGTTTTTTATGATGTCAGAGTCGTAACCGTTTGACTAAATAAGACAAATGCAATCCCACACTCATAATACTATTACTACTTGTCCTATTTATGATTATAACTTTATCGATTAATATCCCAATTCGTTTCATGTCAATTTGATTAGTTCAATTAAGCAAACCATAATGTCAATGCCAGGTTCTATGCTTTGAAAATTAATACCTCGAATGGAGGATTAGTTCTGACTAATATCGTTTCTAACGGGAATTCTAATTTTGCAAGTTTTGTGTTGTGAAAAGTCTTGGTAATCGTAGAAATTAATTATTACCCGTGTGGACGCCAGAATTCAGCATTAATTTA
The DNA here is from genome assembly GCA_947683365.1 of Euphorbia pulcherrima. Taxonomy (NCBI): domain Eukaryota; kingdom Viridiplantae; phylum Streptophyta; class Magnoliopsida; order Malpighiales; family Euphorbiaceae; genus Euphorbia; species Euphorbia pulcherrima. The sequence continues at coordinate 6,771,346 of CANTUS010000008.1, forward strand.
CCTGTACTCTCCGTGGAATATACTGGGGTTGAATTTTCAAATTCTTACTGCCTCCGATTTTTTTATCAGTCATTCTACGGTTTTTATTAAGACCAATAAAATATGTACTATAGCATTTAAATGATTAATTTATCCTCCATATATTTTTATTTCTTCACAATTACTCACTTATAATTTTATTAATACTTAATATCTTTTCTAATTAATACAAAAATAAATTAGAAAAAAAATATTCAAAGTTACATTTGATAAGTAAAATACTTGCTTCTTCATGTCATAATAGTTTTATCCCTTTCAAACGTGTTGACATTAGTCATAGTGAAAACTCTACAATATGTATTCCACTGATAATTATTAGAAGAAAACAAAGCGAATTTCCTTCTCAATAATATTTCGATGTTTAACCTGTTTGACTAGGAATCCCCATTTAGGTATATTAAAAAGTCCTATTATATTACTACCAAAAAAAAAGTCATATTACATAATTTTATATCAATATTGTTGTTAAAGTCAATGAAACATGTTTAATAAGTATAATATTTCATTCATAAAAGATGTTTGATTTTAATTTTCTTATTGAATTGAAAGTTATGTTTCTATATTTTACAGGCGGATAATTTGAGGCATCAAACACTAAACCGACTATACCAAATACTAACAACACGACAAGCGGCAAGATGTTTTTTGGCGACCGCCGAGTATTTCCACCGTCTCCGAGCACTAAGTTCTCTGTGGCTGTCCCGTCCACGGCAGGAATGATTAGTATAACATATAATCGAACTTTGTAATAGTAATAGAAAGAAAACAAATGAAAACCCTAGACTAGCTACAACTTATATAATATATGAAAGTCACTTTTATTATATATTTCTTTTTAGCGCTTTTACCATTTAGTAGAAAATATATTACTCTATCCATTTTTAAAAGTTTGACATTTTAATCGAATTATCAAAACTAATGAAATATTTATTATACTGTTAAAACGACTAATTTATTTTATATAAAAATTCTCTTTCTTCTTAATTATTACTCATAATCAATTATCTCTCTTATAATTAATACAAGGATAAATTAGAAAAAAATATAACAAAAAATGCATTGAAATTTCAAAACGTCTAACTTCTGTGAAAATAAAAAAAACCAAAACTTCATGCGTTTCCTTTGTTACTTATTGTAATCTACAGAGATCAATAGATTAAAATCTGAAGTAATAGAATTTTACAAATTTACAATATTCTCTTTCTTCAAACAAGTTAGTTAAAATTAAAATTTATCTTTTTCTTCTCCTCCTCTTTTTTCAATTGCTTCTTTCTCCTTCTACAATTCAAGTTCCTACATTTCTATTCAAATATTGCTGCAAAAAATTAATTGTTACTTCTTTGAATATCCAAATTAAAATTGGGTGTATGGATTTGTTAGAGATAGAGAGAAAGACAAAAGAAATTGGTTATATAGAGAGAGGAGGGGCAGGTGTTGAAAATAGAAAGTTAAAAAAAAATCCAGTTGGCTTTGGCATCGGGTATGTGCAATGTAGCTGCAATGCACTGTTTTTTGTTTCATGAAACTGTCCAATTTTGCTATCTTTTCTTTTTCTAGGACTTATTCATTTTTTAATATTGGGATGTAGAAAGTCATTTTGGTTGTACATTTTTAAGTGCTACTAAAAAAATTTATACAATGGGACATAATTAATAACAATAGTAAAATTTATTAACACATAATATAAATTTTAATGTCATCTCTAATCAATATATTGATGAAATTATAATCAATTTCAATCACAAAATGAATTCGTGAGTTTGCTCAACTGATACAAGTGAACTTAACTCGTTATATAGATGGTAGATTTAGCTTTTTTTAATTAAAGGTTGAGTACTCGAACCTCGCCTTCATTTATTAAAACGGGAAAATGAAGAAAACAATAAACAAGAAAAGAAAAAAAAAGAAAAGAAACAAGAAAGTAAAGAGAATAAAAGCAACTGAACTCCTTATGAAGGAGATTAATATCCCGATTTCTGGCGGTTACGTTGAGCTTGCTTCCTAGTGGAAAGCGCTAAACCCTTTCTTTTTCTAGATCGAAAATGGCTTCCATTTAGAGGCGGCAGTTTCCGTAGCCGCAATCTTGTTGCATGTAGACCCGCTTCCATTAGGGCTAGATCCCGTGCTATCAGAGGTACTAGCAATAATAGAATCTCTAAAAGCCTTCATTCTTGCATTCGGCGATAAACTCCGCCGACTAGTCTTCTTTTTCTTCTTGACTATCTCCTAAGTATTATTTTCTTCCGCAGCCTCATCTCCCTCGGCTAAAGCCCGACCATGTTGTAAGGATAATTCTAAATTATCATGTTCAGCTTGGTCAGCCCAAGATATTCTGCCCCACGAGGGGTGATATCCAAGATGATAACTGACCAGGATTGCTTCTTTCCCCTCAACAAGCTGAACATGCAACTCAATTCCTTCCAAATTAGCTGTGAGGTTGTCCTCAATATTGTTCACCTTAACAGCACCGGTCGAATTATTCTCTTTGATGGGAGATTCCGACTCATTCTCTGAATATTCGGCCAAAGTGTTGCCAACAGCAATGGCTTTTAGCGTTGGAGTGTGGAAACCATCCTTAACCCGAACCAATTCACCGGAATGCTTCTATTGCATCGGGTAAATCCTGACACATAATCGGTGATCCAGGAGGCCTTTTCTCAAGGCTATTGTCAAGGCTATGAAAGATGTGATTAGCCAAAACAACACTCTTAATCCTCTCCTCAAGGTCGCGCTATTAAGGCTTACTATACTGAAACAACTCCAAATCAGGCTGATTCGCTTCAGGTCTATCCTCTCGGGCAGGTTTGCTTCCCTTCAAAATTGGTTTTTGAGCAGGTGCTAGTTCGATTCTCTTATTTTGGCGACAACCATATGCTTTATGACTTATTAAACAGTAGAGCTTACAGTAATCCAGTGGGTTTTGGAAAAGCACATCAACCCATTGTTCATGTACCTCTCGCGCGATCCCAATTATATTCGGTGAGCTAGAGGACATGTCAACATCCACCAAAACCCTCACGAAGTGGCCATATAAATCTTTAAGAGTGTTTTTATCGACTCTAAGAAAGACCCCCAAAACAACTTACGATTCCTTCAATGTTTGAGGGTCACAATATTCGCAAGGTAACGCCATCAGTCGTACCTAAACCTGGGCGTTAGTTGATTTATGAGCATAAGGGTCGAAATCGAGAACCCAAGGTTGAAGACGGAAGATTCCAGGCTTTAGATTGATGCTACCTTCACTCCAAACATGATTCTTAATATCTAATGATCCAAGCATTAGATGATAATATCCGTGACCAAGAGGAATCAGTCGCCATGCCGGTTTGATCCCCCATGTAAAGGTTAGTTGTTTCCACAAAGACTTTAGGGTTTTAGGTGCATCCCCTTTGTGCATGTGTGAGGTGTCGATGACGTGCAGGTCTCCCTTGGAGCCTATGTGAGAGGTGGGGCCCACTTGGGGTTGGTTGGATTTAGGCGTGATAAAACATTTTTAGTTAAAGTTTGCACAATAAGCCAATTTTAATGAATAAAAGAATCGAGTCCCAAATCTCGATACAAATGATAGAGCCGCCACCCAAGTTATCTACTTGGGAAAGAGTTTTGGTATGGTTCCCTCTGGGCGGGAGACTCATACCTATTGGATCAGAGATTCAGGTATCAGATGAGTCACTTATTTCTCATTTAGTTGATTCAAAATTACATTCATTGCGTAAAACAGTTTTTGTTTTCATCATTTGGGGAATTATCACAGAAATCCTTTTTCTACACTCTTTCACACTTGTTACATGAGTTTACATATTACAATAAAGCAGAAGCAATAAAAGGGGGATAAAAATTACAACTGGGGGAAAAATGGGGGAATTGCAAGAGAATCTATACATTTGTTTTAAGTTATAAAAAAATCAAAATAAATTCCCCTGCATCCACAAAGATTAGCATAGTTTATAGCATATCACAAGTCCGCATTTTATTAGGAAAATGTGATTATGTTAGTGTGGCAGTTTTGCGATTGATAGTGCTTGGGCGGCTTCTAGGATTGGAGAGAAATAACTGGTCTTCAACGTCTTTCGTTATGAAAACACATTTTAACTTTTATAGGTTGATTTACCGGATTATTAGTGAAAATGATCGCATGGCAAACGATGAGTTGGATTGATGTTTAACCAGTTTAAAAGGAGTTCTGGAATCTGCCTGGGGCTGGTACCCGTACGGGTGGGTGGGACCCTTACAGCTACCAGGGAGGACGGGTACGGGTATGTTGTACCCCGTATGAGTCATGTCTGGTCTAGGCAGAAAATTTGTTCAATTCAATTTAAAAATTAACAGATTAATGGGTTAGTGGCAGAAAAATAAAATAAAAAGGGATTTCCCTCCATATGAGTATGGCGCACCGATCCAATATCTCGACGATACAAGGTGCCAACAAGGTTCAAAAGGGTTAGGACCAGACCCAAAACAAGAACTGGAAAGAGCAGATATAATAGAAGAGGCAGAAAGTAACAACAATAATAAAACTAAAATGTGAGTCTCTTTGAAACTCAGATGCATTACCTTTGCGGCGTGATTCCACTTTGAGGTAATCATCCCTTTACTGTCGAGAGAGTCTGGCCAAAGTAGATGGTGAAATAGGACTATTTAGGTGAGTATTTGTGTGGACAGAAACTCCCCTAAATCCTAATGAATGAAGTTAGGAATGAATAAAATGTGGACAAAACCTCAAATTATGGGTTTTCTACCTATTTTATACCTCCTATACCCCTACTATACCCTTTCAATATCTATAGAAATTGCTAGAACTTTTACTATAATTTTTCTATAGTTTTCTTCTAATATGAATATGTGTTATAAAATGAAGGGAAAAGCCCCTATTTATAGGGTGAAAGCTAAGTCTGAATGCAATAATTCGCATTCAAGACCTGCCTTTTCCTGAAAATGGTAATAGATTACTTCTGAAAGAGGCTGATTAGACAATTAGAGGACCTGTACGGGTGGGCCCCTACCCGTACGGGTCCCCTCCACACGAATGGAAGGTAATCCCCATACAGCTCTGTTAGTGGATTCGTACTAGTAGACAAAACCTGTACGGGTACCTAAGGGCAGACTAGGTCTTCGGACTTCGGCCACACTCAACTCTGCAGTAGTAGAAATACCTCTGATGGATAACACCTGAAAGATATTACATCATATAGCTCTCATCATCATTTCTTAAGAAGGATCGTTAAAATCCAATGCTCACAGCATGATCAAATGCCCAATAAGACTTACCTTTGTGATTTTCACAATCTTGAAGCCGCCTTTCTCCTTCACCTGTGTGGTAGTGGTAATCAGAATAGAAGAAGCGATTCTGGCCTGAGTTGCCTTAGTGTGAGCACTGTCCGCCAGGCCTGATGATGATTAACACCTATTCACATAGGTGTCCGAGTATTGAAAGTGCTATGAATCTAATGTCTCTTTCCTTGTCCAAAATTCCTTGAATAATCCTCAAAGTATCCTAAAGGAAAGAACCTCAAGCAAAAAATTTCCGGTCCGAACTTCTGCCTTCGACAGAATTTTCTCTATAACTCCAAATAAAATTTCCAACCGTCAAAAGTTATCCGTGTGTGTGTTAGTAACCACGTGTTAAAATTTTAAAAAAATCCAATGGCTGGATTTGCATTGATCGATGCTCCCATATATGTCGATCGACGCTAATTACTGCTGACACGCTTTGAGTCCAGAATGACTCAACAAACCTACAGATGTGTCGATCGACTCCCCCAGATGGGTCGAACAATGGTCCTTGGACACGTATCGAGTCTAGTGATGACTCATCTGTTGGGAACTGATAGTCAAATTGAACATGCATAAGAGGCATGACGGAAATTCAAAATTTTGTCCCTGTCCCAGGAACTCCTATTAGTTGCATATAAATTAAATAAAGCCTTAACTAAATAATTCTCTACCTAGGTTAGCATGCTAAAGGACTAGGCATACCATAATTCCAAATTATATCCTAGCATATTTATTTTATACTAAGCATGTTATAACTCTAAGTTATAACCTAAGCATAAAATAAACTAAGCATGTAAAAATAACCTAAGCATAATTATTAAGTCTAAAACACTTAAAGAAAAAGACTTAATAATTAAAAGAGAAAGAAAATGAACTTACCAGTTGAAGCGTGCTTTTGCAGGACCTTCTTGCACAAGCCTCCAATCGTAGGATAGCCTCTATCAGTATCCACAAGAACCCCACCAACCAAAACCTCCCCTGGACGAAGAACTAAGAAGCCTTGAGTAGTTGCTAGACCACTCTAGAAGCCTCACCCAAAATATAAACTAGCGGTGCCCGAATAAATTGAGGCTCTACAAAAATAACTTGCTCAAGTACCCGAGAGATTAATTATCTCGCTTAAGATTTATGCTTAGAGCTTGGTACAATTTGAAAGGAAAGGAAATAACCTATATATAGGCTTAGGGGAGCAAAAATGCTCCCCCATTCACCGATGTGGGATGGGAGTAATACTCCCATCCCATTAATTAATATATATATATATATATATATATATATATATATATATATATATATATATATATATATATATATATATATATATAGACACACACACATATGGCCGCCATTTCATGGGCTGCCTTTGTGCAGCCCATGAATAAGGGCTGCCGCATTTTTTGGTGTATTTTACACAACCGAACTTTGTACAAAATATTTCATACTTTTCGGTTTTAACTTGCCAATGCAAAATCCCTTTTAAATCCTTTCAAATAAATATTTATTTTTGACTCTAATAAATTAATTAACAGTCAAAATAAATAAGTTTTGTTCAACCAAAATTGATATAATCAATTCTAATTTATTTATGACTAATTAATTAGTTACCGGTCAAAATAAATTCCTTGGTCTATCCAAAATTGATCTAATCAATTTTGACCAATTAAATAATAATCCAATTATTATTCATGTAATATTTTTGTAATAGAATAAATCTATTAGTTCTTTACTTAGTCCGATGAAGGTCCGATGTGTGTGACCTTATAGGATCCCGAAGTATTGAGCTATTAAGGCTTAACCAACCCTTGTTCTAATGGAACCATTGGCTCAATGCTCTAGACCGTGAATAGAACTTGATTACCTTAAACGACTGCAGTACACCTCTAGCAAGGATCTACCATCCCCCATTACTCGGAACGTCATTTATGCTTATGACTTAATTCCGGTTAATGCAATAGTTATCCAGTGCGATAAATTCCTTCCATTCTTTAATTTTATTGGGTTCGGTTAAAGTGTTAACCCACTAATAGCAAGGTTGCTCCAAGCTATCCCAGTTATTTACTTATTACCGAAGTATATTGCCTTTTACTATAGTGTGTTTGACTAGAAACCATTTCTATCAAACACATACTCTGATCAGAGGTTTATGGCAATCATCACTTCAATAAGTGGCCAGGTACAACTCCTTAATATATCCGGAGTGATGGATTCTTTCTAACTACTCAGCCTACAACGTGCTATCATCACTATACCCGTTATCACCCGTAGCACCCTAAATTAATGAGTGTATAACAATGACCCAAAGTATAGCAATAGTACCACACAAGGCAACTAGCATCTCAAGTATGAGGACATTCGCAAAGCTTGTTGCATGAAGATAAACGCTAACACATTGATATTTATACCAAGTGTTTATCTTGTTGCAGACTCTAATATATCTCCCAAATATATCCATGTGTCAAGCTTAAGGCACCACCTTCAGTCTTTAGAAGATTAACTGCTTGGACCCTTTCCAAGAAAGTTGACCACATGCTAGTCTATCTGTTTCATCAATATCCTTTCTTGATGACACTGTGACTAGGGATAGTTTAGACATAATCATAATTGCACATGAAGCTGGTTCCACCAAATATAGTCCAGCTATAATTTCTCCGACTTCATGCTATGATATGTCAAGGACTTTTGTATACATACATCAATGAATATATTTTAACCAGCTATAATATTTATGTATAAAAACACATTGATATAAACAAAAGAACAAATGCCTTTATTGATTAAATAAATTATTCATACTATTACATAATTAAGATATATTGCCCTAATTACCTTAAAGGCATACATCATATCCAACAAACTCCCACTTGCACTAAGGCTAATTAGCCATATGTTTTAATCCATATGCTTTAACGTGCTGGTCATGCTTGACTTGAGTCAATGGGTTTGTCAGACCATCCGCGAGGTTCTGATCAGTGGGTACATATTCTAATCTTATTATCTTAGCATCAACAATCTCCCTGATTATATGATACTTTCTTGATACATGTCTATTTTTCTGATGAGACCGTGGTTCCTTTGCTTGAGCTATGGCACCATTGTTATCGCAATATAAAGTAATTGGATCAATAGCCTCAGGCACCACACCGAGATCACTAATAAATCCCTTTAACCAGATAGCTTCTTTTGTTGTTTCGCATGCAGCAATGTATCCAGATTCTGAAGTTGAATCAGTAGTAGTTTCTTGCTTGGAACTCTTCCAGCATACTACCCCTCCATTTAACACATACACAAAACCTGGCTAAGACTTAAAGTCATCCTTATTAGATTGAAAGCTTGCGTCAGTGTAACCTTTGATAGTGAGATCACCTTCTTCCTAAATCAAGAACTCATCCTTAGTCCTTCTCAAGTACTTAAGGATTGCCTTGATGGCCATCTAGTGCTTTTCACCTAGATCTGACTGATATCTGCTCGTAAAGCTCAAAGCCTGAGAGACATCCAACCTAGTACATATCATAGCATACATGATGGATCCTATCGTAGATGTATAGGGTATATCCTTCATGCGCATTCTCTCCTGAGCTGTCTTCGGACACTCAGCCTTAGATAGGTTAATCCCCTTTGTCATCGGGAGATAACCTTTATTAGAATACTCAAGGTTGAACCTATTCAACACCTTGTCTATATATGTACTTTGAGAAAGACCTAATAGCTTCTTGGATCTATCCCTGTAGATCTTTATACCTAGTATAAATGCTGCTTCACCAAGGTCTTTCATGGAGAACTTTCTTGACAACCATACTTCAACATTTTAAAGAAGGGAAATGTCATTTCCTATTAGCAAAATGTCATCAACATACAATACGAGAAAAATGACTGCACTCCCACTAACCTTCTTGTAAACACAAGGCTCATTTAAATTTGGGCAGAAATCCAATTCCCGGATTGTCTGATCAAACCTTATATTCCAACTCCTGGATGCCTGCTTAAGTCCATAAATGGATCTTTGTAGCTTGCATACCTTCGAGCCATTCTGAGATGTAAAACCCTCAGGATGTGTCATATACACATCCCGATCTAAATCCCCATTTAGGAATGCTATTTTTACATCCATCTACCAGATCTCATAATCGTAATGAGCAGCAATGGCGAGGAGTATCCTTATGGATTTGAGCATGGCTACCGGTGAGAAGGTTTCATCATAGTCAATACCTTCCCGTTGACTATAACCTTTTGCAACCAACCTTGCTTTATAGGTAATTATATTACTGTCCATATCTGTCTTCTTCTTGAAGACCCATTTGCACCCAATTGGTCTAACCTCTTGCGATGCATCAACCAAATTCCAAACTTGGTTCTTATACATGGAATCCATTTCTGATTTAATGGCCTTTTGCCATTTATCAGAATCTGAGCTTTTCATTGCCTTATCATATGTCCTTGGTTCATCATCCTCCATAAGATATAGTTCCTTATCATTAGTGATGATAAACCCATATCTATCGGGACCCTTATGAACACGACCTGATCTTCACTTGTGTTTTAACAGGTTATTCTTGGATCACACTCTCTTGTGTATCTAGAACGGGGTCAATCAATTGATCGTCTATTTCTTCCACTTGAACTTCCAGTTCAATATTGCTCCCACTGACTTTTTCAAGTAAGTGTTCCTTTTCTAAAAAGTGAGCATTCCAAGACACAAATACCTTTTGTGCTTCGGGTTGGTAAAACAGATATCCAATTATTTCCTTTGGATATCCAATGAACAGACATTTGTCAGCCTTGGCATTTAGCTTATCTGACGCTATCCTCTTTACCATAGCAGGATAACCCCATACTCATAAGTGACTTAGAGATGGCTTTTTGTTACACCATCTTTCATAAGGTGTAATATCAACTGATTTAGAGGGCACTCTATTTAAGACATAAACCGCACTTTCAAGTGCATTCCCCAAAAGGATTTACTAAGAACTGCATGGCTCATCATGGACCTGACCATATCTAATAAAGTTCGATTCCTCCTTTCTGACACTTTATTGTGTTAGGGTGTATAAGGAGGGGTCCACTAGGGAACTATCCCGTTTTCCTTTAGATAATCCTGAAACTCCTGACTTAAGTATTCTCCAACTCGATCTAATCAAAGTGTTTTAATACTTTTCTCAAGCTATTTCTCTACTTCAGCTCTGAATAGTTTGAATTTTTCAAAACTTTCAGATTTGTGCTTCATCAAGTACAAATAACCATATCGTGAGTAATCATCAATAAATGTCATGAAGTAGGAGTATCCTCCTAGTGCCTAAACACTCATTGGACCACACACATCAGTGTGTATAAGTTCCAATGTACTCGTGGCTCATTCACCCTTTCCTTTAAAGGGTAACTTTGTCATTTTTCCTTTTAAGCAAGGTTTGCAATCACTATTAGACTCCAAGTCTATTGGGCCCAAGTCTCTACGCTTATGCAACTTGGTTAAGCGATCTTTATTTACGTGGCCTAAACGGCAATGCCATAAGTAGAAGGAATTCTCATTATTGAAAACTTTTATTTTAGTATCAAGAATATAAATGCCACCTTTCAACATTCTATAACCATAAAGAATATTATTCAAACGAATCTGACAATTATTATTCGAAAATAAAATTTTAAATCCCTCTGTTGCTAAACACGCAACAGATACAATATTCTTAGTAACACTTGGAATGTAATAACAATTATTCAAAACTAAAACAAGTCCACTTGGCGAAACAAGACTAAAGCTCCCTATGGCTAATGCAGCAACTCTGGCTCCATTTCCCACGCGTAGGTCCATCTCCCCTTTTGCAAGTTTTCTACAGTTCCTTAGTCCCTGCACAGAAGTACAGATATGAGAACCACAACCAGTATCTAATACTCAAGTGGATTCTTGCGGAAAAGTAGCAAAGTTTTCAATTACAAATATACCTGAAGTAGATGCCTCTGTAGGCTTCTTCTTCAAATGCTCAGAAGCAGGAGCTTTGTAATCCCTCTTCCAATGTCCCGGTTTCCCACATTAGAAGCAGACATACTTAGATGCCTTCTTTTCATTCTTCTTCTTACTGATTCTTTTCTTGGCTCCCAGTGCCTGCTTTTTCTTCTTAGAAGCCTTGCCTTTTTCAACCAACAGTAGAGGTTTCTGATCTTTCTTCATCTAAGGTTCTACTGTTTTTAGCATATTAATTAATTCAGGGATAGTTGAATTAATCCTATTCATGTAATAGTTAGTCACGAAGCCTGAGCAACTATCTGTCAAGGACATCAACACAAGGTCAATGCTCAAGTCATGATTCATATCGAATCCCAATCGATTCAGCTTCTCAAGGTATCCCAAGAGTTTTAGTACATGCTGAGAGGCAGAGGTGCCAGCCTGCATCTTGGTCCCGAAAAGGAGCTTGAAGGTCTCATACCTCTCTATCCTCTCCCTCTCCGAAAAGAGTTCTTCAAGATGGAGAACCATATCCTCCAAGGACATGTTCTCATGTTGTTTCTGAAGCTCAGGATTCATGGACCCTAAAATAATACACATGGCAGTCTCACGATCTTTCCTGTACTTCAACCAGGCATCATGTTCCACATGATCCTCAATGTCAGGTTCTACAGGGAAAATTTCACTTAGGATATAGGCAATTCTCTCAGATCTGAGAACTATTCTCACTGCTCGAAACCAATCAGAAAAGTTCGAGCCATTCAATTTGGTGTCAAGTAACATACGGAGATTAAAATTGGAAGCCATTTTCAACCTAAGACATAAGAAAAGAAAAGTGTTTAGATATTAGTTTAAGTACATGTATTTAATATGAGGACTTTTAATTAAATACATTTTCCTACTATTTTCTTCGAAATTTACAATAGCCCATTCTATTTAATTCGTGAATTTTAGCCCAGCTAAATTTCCTAATAGGTAGCATCTATAACTAGTCTATTACAACCCGCAATTTTATGAGTCAAGTCATAATAGTCAGTCATAGTTGGAATCCCATTCCATTTGCATCGCATGCAATTACTAATTCATTCATAGTTGGAATCCCAAGGGACGTGTGCTCTTATATTAGCATCTCCTTGAATATGTCTCAAATTTGGGCCTAGCCCCCAATTTCATGGTGGACTACCCCAGATCTGTTAAGGCAGACCCTATCTCAAACTTTACAACCAATCAATGTGGACTAGAAGGAACGCTTTGCATGGCACTTTGATAACCCAAAAAGACCGTATTATAAATTTGAGTAAGGAAGACTATAACTTGCCTTAATTTATTTACTTTGAGATTTTATTGGTGTTAAACGTCTCACCCAATCTAGGATTTTATCAGATGGATAAAATTATAATGACTTGTATTAATTCAGGGAATTTTAGAATTAATTTATAAGGTCTAACCTTAGGTGGGTTCAGCTCTTTATTATAATTATTCCATCAACCTAGATTATATGTAAAATAATTAACACTTTTATTTGTTATATTTATCTTGCATTTCCTTTAAGCTTTTATTCAATAATTTTAATTTTTTTACTTTGTTATAGAAACATATATAAGCACCATCTTATATACTAGAAATAAATTAGTTTATATTAATCCCCCGATTGGTCAATTCAAATTGCACTAATATAGGTTCCCAGGTAGGAGAGGTGCCCTATGAGGAGTAGACACCAAGTCCAATCCTTAGCCAGAACAAATACGGGCACAAACTTGAAGACCAATGGATTCTCTTGAACTAATAAATTTCGTTCTTCCAATTCATATAAATTGGGAGCATCTATAACCCATATAATTTAAATAAATTATTGACACTTGTATAATTTGAGTAAGTTGAGCAGGCTTATTCAAAATTATTCATAACCAATTTTTAACCTTGAAATGAAAGGCAGAAGTTTATATATATTATTCCAAACAATTAAATAAACAAATCATTTCATTTAGAAAATAATATTTAGTTTGCTTCTAACTTAATTATGCACAAAATAAGCAGGCTCTGATTCCACTGTTGGGAACTGACAGTCAAATTAAACATGCATAAGAGGCATGACGGAACTCCTATTAGTTGCATATAAATTAAATAAGGCCTTAACTAAATAATTCTCTACCTAGGTTAGCATGCTAAAGGACTAGGCATACCATAATTCCAAATTATATCCTAGCATATTTATTTTATACTAAGCATGTTATAACTCTAAGTTATAACCTAAGCATAAAATAAACTAAGCATGTAAAAATAGCCTAAGCATAATTATTAAGTCTAAAAACACTTAAAGAAAAAGACTTAATAATTAAAAGAGAAAGAAAAAGAACTTACCAGTTGAAGCATGCTTTTGCAGGACCTTCTTGCACAAACCTCCAATCGTAGGATAGCCTCTATCAGTATCCACACGAACCCCACCAACCAAAACCTCCCCAGGAGGAAGAACTAAGAAGCCTCGAGTAGTTGCTAGACCACTCTAGAAGCCTCACCCAAAATATAAACTAGCGGTGCCCGAATAAATTCAGGCTCCACAAAAATAACTTGCTCAAGTACCTAAGAGATTAATTATCTCGCTTAGGATTTATGCTTTGAGCCTGGTACAATTTGAAAGGAAAGGAAATAGCCTATATATAGGCTTAAGGGAGCAAAAATGCTCTCCCTTTCACCGATGAGCCCATTAATTAATATATATATATACACACACACACACACATATGGCCACCCTTTTCATGGGCTGCCTTTGTGCAGCCCATGAACCAGGGCTGCCGTATTTTTCGGTGTATTTTACGCAATCGAACTTTGTACAAAATATTTTATACTTTATGATTTTAACTTACCAATACAAAATCCCTTTTAAATCCTTTCAAATAAATATTTATTTTTGACTCTAATGAATTAGTTACCAGTCAAAATAAATAATTTTGGTCCAACCAAAATTGATCTAATCAATTATAATTTATTTATGACTCTAATTAATTAGTTACCGGTCAAAATAAATTCCTTGGTCTATCCAAAATTGATCTAATCAATTTTAACCAATTAAATAATAATCCAATTACTATTCATGTTATATTTTTGTAATAGAATACATCTATTAGTTCTTTACTTAGTCCGATGAAGGTCCAATTTATGTGACCTTATAGGATCCCGAAGTATTGAGTTGTTAAGGCTTAACCAACCCTTGTTCTAATGGAACCATTGGCTCGATGCTCTAGACCGTGAATAGAACTCGATTACCTTAAACAACTGTAGTACGCCCCTAGCAAGGATCTAAGATCCCCCATTACTCGGAACATCATATATGCTTATGACTTAATCCCGGTTAATCCAATAGTTATCCAGTGCGATAAATTCCTTCCATTCTTTAATATTAGTACCATCTAGTTTATTGGGTTCGGTTAAAGTGTTAACCCACTAATAGCAAGGTTGCTCCAAGCTATCCTTGTTATTTACTTGTTACCAAAGTATATTGCCTTTTACCATAGAAGCCCTTCCTCTATCCTAAAACTATACTAGGGTATAGAAGCCTTTCCCCCGCCAAGTTTTACCTATAAATTGGCCTAGCCTTATTCCCTAAACACCAAACCAATAACACATATCAATATTGTTGACGGCTTTTAGCCACAAACCTTCCTCATATTGTCCTCCAAACGCCATCCCGGTACTAAGTTTAATATATCGTTGATAGGTTTTAGCTATAAATCGTCCTCATATTGTCCTTCCAAATACCAACTATACCAAGGTATAGTCCATTATCCTCGACGGGCTTTAGTTATAAACTGTCTCTGTAAATCTCGAGGTTCTCAACCCTAATCTCTCAATCATTCGATTCTAGCACGGACCGGCCTTCAGGAAACTCGAAAGGTAACTGAGGGTCAAATATCACTTTTAATCATGCATTTTAATTACTATTTCAACATAAAGTAGCAAGCCCCTACTCGGGCCCTCACTCCATGGGCTAGGCCCGTAAAGGTCGTATCTCTGAACTCATTTCTTTTGCTTATTAAAATAACAAAAGATTTTCAAAATATGATTTATCCAAATTCAAATGGCAAGTAACTATTTCATCCGGAACTAGAATCTCTCTTTTATTGGTATAGGAATCCTACCCGGATTGGCTATACTACCAATTTCCTAGAAAAGCTGATCCATGTAGCGACTCTAATATTGTATAAAATAGGGACTTTGCTCCCGTAATAAAAGGCTAATCCCCAGAGGAGTCCTTGACCCCTTTATCTAGTTAGAAATGCCAAGTATGTTCACACATACAATGAGCCATGCGCTCTAGCGGCGATTCCCCTCATTAAAACCCGGGAGTCCTACGTTGGCCCTGCCAATCCGACCGATGACCCGAAAGGGTCCATCACGAAAAGTTTCGCCCGCCCACAGTGGCGACTCTGTTGGGGATACACTCTTTTTTGATTGGTTTTTGCCCAAAATCAATTAAAGATGAAATAATGAAAGTCATTTGAATTTGGAATTATTAGGGTTTACTGTATAGCATCTGCATATTTTCACACCCAGAACCCCCGTGTTCTCAATAACATATCTCTAGAACTTGGCTCGAGTTCGTATAGGGGCACGAAGTTAAGACGCACTAACCGTGCATAGTATAATATAATCTAGTCGGCTTGATTAAGGCCACAAGGTTTGAGTATATTAAACATAGAAAATGGGCTCCTGAACTCGATTAGGGTTCTTGAGCTTAAGTACATAATGCACAGTTACCATCAACTATAACCCTGTTGGACTTAGCCCAGCATATAGCAGTGCAGCCCTAGAAACTTTCCTTTGGAATACCCAACGAATTTCTCAAAATCACAAGAGAGAGTATGACCTTATTTACCCCTAGTTGGTAATAGAGAAAAGCCCCCTCCTAGGAAAGATACTCATCACAATGGAGTAATATGGTTGGAAGGATCCCCCTATGCATTGGTCCACAAAGAACTTAGCGCATGCCCATGCTACACATCAACTGGGACTATAACATACCCTAGTCCCTTCGACCAATGTTCATACATCATTCAAACCATCACATGTATGAAACCTCAAAGTGATGTCCAGCGCATGACTAAGATAGCCGAGAAGAATCAGAGAGATAAAGATTGCAAACAAATAAATAGATCCAGAATGTTTCACCTTCTCTTGTAAACTGGGGTAAGGTCAGAAAGGCAAAAGTTAACACCAAAAAAAAAGAAAAAAAGTCAAAAAAAAGAAAGGGCCTGCTGGGTTCAAAACCCGAAAGGGTAATCCAGGCAAAACTTAAGGCAACCCGATAAATCAAAAACCCAAAAAGGCAAAAATTAGGGTAAAAAAATGAGAGCCGCTATTCTTCGATGTTGGAAAACAATGATCCGGATAGTAAATCTAAAATCTATCCGGATCAAGTTTGAAAGAATAAAAAATGAATGTAAGTAATTCTCTTAAATCCAAATGGAAGCATCCAGACAAAGCTAAGAACACATATTAGACAAAATCCGAAACCTAAGCAATGAAGGAAATCAAGGACAAAGTTTGGAAAGGAAACCAACTTCTATCCCCCCAAGACTTAAGAACTGATTGAAGCCATCTTTGGAAGGAAGATCCGGAACATATAGGTCCAAAGGGCATCCGAATAACTCATCCGGAAGGCCTATATCTAAAAACTAAGGAAAGTCTAAAACATACCTTTCCTTCTGCCTCTTTAGTCTACAAAAGTCAAAATCCTTGTCCCAAGACAAAGATAAAAAGATAGCTTGCACGGTTCGGAGAAAAGTCAAAAGGATCTGACACCAGACAGAGAAAAGCAACCTACTTTTTCTCCTAGACTAATAAAGGCGCGCGTGGAGCTTATAGTATATGACAATTGGTATGAAAGTTGGTGTATTACAAAATGACAAACAAAACAATCATTAATAACTTTCCAGCATCAATCCCAAGAATTCAAACGGATCAAAGTACAGTCTAATGGACTGATCAACGGATCCGGAAGGTCCACATCACAACCTGATTAAGGGTGAAGATTGAATGAAAGCTTACCAACTACAAACGGCTACTTTTATGATCAAAGCCTATAAAGAGAGCTCTTCACGAATTAAGAAGAGCAACTAATTGACTTACTAAAGTAAGTAATAAAGCAACACACATTGAATCAGTCAAGAAAATCCCTCCAAGAACCTTTGATTCAAAAACTGTTTGTAAGGATTCCCAAGTAAAGCTATAAACTTGAGGAACTCCAAAAACCAACCCTTCGTTATAAACCAAAGAGTAAGAATCTCCAACTTGGGTGAGTTGGGAGATTGCGATATAGCTTGAAGTAGGTGCTTTGAGTGAGATCTCCCTGTAGGACTCAGCTTTGATTCAAGGTAGAAGGCTAAGTGGTATATCCTACTAAAGATAAGAGGACTCAGCTACGAGTTGGTACTTCTAGTGGTATATCCTACTTCTGGAAGGGATCACTATTTGGCGACAAATCTATAAGGCTTGATTTCTGCCAGTTGAAAAGGAATCCACTAGTGGATAAGCTCCGAAGAAGGAAACTCCAGGGACTGGACGTAGTAAGGGCCGAACCAGTATAAAACACTTGTGTTTGATTTACTTTTGTTTTTACTGTATTTCACTCATTTGCATCTTCCGGATTCATTCTCCGGATTATATTCATCATCCAGAACCATCTTCTGGTTCACAATCAAACACACTCCACTAAGACTTTTTCTAAGTCTATAAATTCTATGAAAAAGGGCCATTCACCTCCCTATGCCCTTATAATTACTCTCACATGGACCAACAAGTGCTATCAGATCAAGTGCTCAAACTAGAGATCTAACAATCTCGAGCTAAAGGTCCACACATTTTGATTCACAAATCAAAATGAGTTTCCATAACTCGTAACTTCTTCCTGAGGGTATGTCTGTTACCTATCCTCCACTCTTCACCGATGAACACTACACGTTCTGGAAAAATTTGATAAAGAACTTCATCCAGTCACAAAGTATGTAAGCATGGTTAGTTATTAAAGATGGCCCCTATGAACCTACTTACGAAGTAGAGGGTATGACTACCCGAAAGCCATCAAGCATGTGGGATGATAATGACTTTAAAAAATTGCATGAAAATGCAAATGCTATTAACATGCTTCATTGTGCTCTTAGTGTAGTGGAATTCAACAGGATATCTAGATGTGAGACTGCAAAAGAGATATGGGAGAAGCTGGAAGTAACCTATAAAGGAACTACCAAAGTAAGAGAGGCCAAACTTGATCTACTCCAACAAAAGTTTGAATCTTTTAAAATGGAGCCTAAAGAATCAATCAGCAGCATGAACACTAGATACACAAATCTAGTAAATGAAATGAAGAGGCTAGGGAAGGAGATTCCAGAAGTAGAAATGGTCAAGAAAGTGCTCCGGAGTCTCACCAAGGAATGGGACAATAAAAAGACTACTATTGAGGAAGCTCATGACTTAAATTTTTACAGTTATGATGAACTCATTGGTAATCTTCTAACACAAGAATTGTCCTTGGAGAGATATAGCCAACAAGAAAAGAAACTTAAGGAGCGAAAGAAGGCTATTGCTCTTAAGGCAGAATCCACCGAATAGGGCTCATCCGGAGAGGAAGAGCAAATAGATGAGTCAATGAGTACTAAAGATCAACTCGCTCTATTAACCAAAAGACTAAATCGATTCATACAAAAGAAGGATAGAAGGAAATCAAAAAGGTATAAATCTCGGAGACCAAAAGAAGGTACCTCGGGAAGAGGCAAGCACAGAAGGAATCCAAAAGAAAAGAAAGATCCGGAGAAAGACGCTGCCTGTTTTGAATGTGGCAAAAAAGGCCATTTCAGAGCAAAATTTCCCAAGCTCAAGAAAGCTATAAAATTTAAAAATAAGGCAATGGTTGCTACATGGAGCAACAGTGAAGAAAGCAGTAGCTCATCTTCAACAGAAGGAGAGGAAATTGCTAATTGTGCATTTATGGCTCTAACTGAACCAGAAGCAGAGCAACCTGGAAGGACCGTCTCGAGGTAAGAAATAGTACAAATTGAAGAATCAAACTTAGATTCAGCAAACACTAAGGTAAACTCTTGCTCTAACTCTACCTCTAACTTTGATCTTGCTAAAGCTCTTTCTATTGTTATCAAGGGAGTGAAAAAGAACATGAAAGCCATCAAGTCTCTGAAAAGAGGGATACTAGAATTAGCTGAAGATGCTGAGGTGATGGCATAAGACATCAATTTGGTTAGAGCAACCAAGTATATTGATGTAGTAGAAGAAAACTTTCTGAGACATCAAGTCTAGATTCTGAATGCAAATGTAACGGGACTGGATAGAGAAGTCAATCTATTAAAGGAAGCATCCAGAAAGAAACCTGAAACAAAGAATCCAAGAAGAGGTAATCCCCCTCCTCCTCAGAAAAGGATTCAAAGGAACTCAAATCAAAGGATAAATAAAGTAAGAAGACAACTACAAGCTCGAAGATTTACTGCTGCTCAGAAGGCAAAGGCTAAGGTAGCTTATAACCAACTACCTATCAAGCAAAGAAAAAATTATAGAGCTGAAATTGCACCTCCAACCAACTTCCAGAATTATACCAGACCATCCACTAGTGTCCACGAAGCTGGGTATAAAGGCAACTATGGAAGGGAGGATCTGGAGAAGATCAACAAGAAGCAAAAGCAAAATATACCTATATTAGGGTACAGGTATTATGGGAAAAATAATCATATAACTAAATCATGTGGATTAAAAAATGGCTATTACGATGATTATCCTTGGCCTGAGATGGTTATTAACCCGAGAGGACCTAAATCTGATATGGTACCCAAACCCACTTGATCTATTTTATAGGTGTGCCTTAAATCCATAATAGATTAGCACACTTGGTAAATTAATAGTGGATGCTTAAGGCACATGACAGGTGATGAGAAGGCCTTCATCACATTAACCCCGGAAGAAGGGAGGCAAAGTGAGCTTAAGAGACAATCAAAAGGGTCAGATCATTGGTCATGGAACCATTGGATCTGGATTAAAGATTGAAGAGGTCTCACTAGTTGATGGACTGTAATTCAACCTACTAAGTGTGGCTCAATTACGTGACAAAGGAAGAAGAGTCACATTTGACTCCAGAGGCTGCTCAATTTATGACAGTAAGTCCAATCAACTTGTTCTTTATGCACCTAGAGTAAATAATGTCTATTCTGTAAACATTAAAAATGATAAGAAGAATACATGCCTAGTGTCTAAAGAAGAAGAATCATGGCTATGGCACCAGAGGTTGGGACATGTAAGCATGAACATCCTGCCCAAATTAGCCAAAAAGGAATTAGTTGAGGGGTTGCCTAAGGTTGCTTTTGATAAGGATCATCTATGCACCGCATGTCAACTAGGTAAACAACATAAGAAAAGTTTCCCTTCCATAACATACATTCCTTCCAGAAGAGTACTTGAGCTCTTACAGATTGATCTTTTTGGTCCAATTAAGCCACTAAGCTTAGGTAGAAGAGAATACACCATGGTCATTGTAGATGACTATTCTCGATATACCTGGGTTCTCCTGCTAACAAGCAAGGACGAAGCATTTGACCAATTCTCCAAAACATTCATCCGGATAGAAGTAGAACAGGGCATACACATTGAACGCATCCGGAGCGATAATGGTGGAGAATTAAAAAAGAAGCATTTTGCTAATTTTTGTGACTTCAAGGGCATTGAACATAACTTCTCTGCCCCTCACACTCCTCAACGGAATGGAGTGGTTGAGAGAAAGAATAGGACCATAGTAGAAATGGCCAGAACATTGCTAAGTGAAAATCGTTTGCCAAAATATTTCTGGGGTGAGGCCGTAAACATAGCATGCCACATCTTAAATAGAGCTCTCATTAGAAAAACTATAGAAAAGATCCCATATGAAATTTGGAAGGGAAGAAAACCAAAAATTGGATACTTCAAAGCATTTGGATGTAAATGCTATCCTCAATGATAGAGAGCAATTAGAAAAATTTGATCCTAAATCTGATGAAGCAATTTTCCTGGGCTACTCAACATATAGTAAGGCTTATAGAGTCTTCAATAAAGGAACCCAAACTGTAGTAGAATCTATACATGTAGATTTCGATGAGACTAATACTATAGGAAAGAAAAGCTACACTCAAGAACATCAAGTTCCGGAAGCTGAATGATCTAAAGAAAAGAAGTGAACAGAAATTCCTAACTCATTTCAAATCAAGAGGTACAAAGAGGAAGATGAAGGAATGTCTTTTGATCCAGAAATACAACAAGTCAATCTTAATTAACACGGATTTGACTTTAATGAAAGAGTAGATGAAACTGAAGTGGAATAAGTTCAAATTCAACAGGAAGGCCTAGAAAGGGAGATCCGAACCCACAAAGATCATTCCATAGAGAATATTCTAGATGATGTTTACAATCCAGTTAGAACTAGAGGTCAGCTCAACCAGATGATGAGTCATGCCGCTTTTGTCTCTCTCATAGAGCCAAAGAAATTTCAAGAAGCTGAAGGGGATGAAAGTTGGATGATGGTGATGCAGGAAGAGCTAGATCAATTCACCATGAATGCTGTATGGGATCTTGTGCCCTCTCCTAAAGGAAAATCAATTATAGGCACTAAATGGGTGTTCCAGAATAAACTTTATGAATCCGGAGAAGTAGTAAGAAATAAGGCAAGACTAGTCGCTCAAGGCTACAATCAGCAAGAAGGAATTAATTTCGAAGAAACATTCGCTCCTGTAGCAAGACTGGAAGTAATCTGGATCCTACGTGCTTTTGCATCATTCATGGGGTTCACATTATACCAAATGGATGTCATAAGTGCATTTCTAAATGGTTTCATTCAAGAAGAAGTATATGTCAAGCAACCACCTGGATTTGAAGATTCGAAGCATCCGGATCATGTCTACAGAGTAAAGAAAGCTCTTTATGGATTAAAGCAGGCACCAAGAGCATGGTATGAAAGATTAACCTTATTCCTCATATCCAAGGAATATACTAGAGGCAGGGCAGATACTACACTCTTTATCAAAAAGACGAAAAATGATATTATTCTAGTCCAGATCTATGTGGATGATATCATTTTTGGTGCCACTGATGAAAAGATATACAAAGAATTCAGCCCTCAATTGCAGAAGGAATTTGAGATGTCCATGATGGGAGAGCTTAACTTCTTCCTTGGTCTACAAATCAAACAAAGTCCAGATGGGATTTTCATAAATCAATCAAAATACACCAAGGAGATCCTGAAAAAGTTTGAAATGGATAGCAGCAAACCAATGTCTACTCTAATGAGTTCAGACACAGTCTTATCCAAGGACTGTGAAGGAGAAGATGTTGATCAAAAGATGTGTAGGGGAATGATTGGCTCACTCCTATACTTAACAGATAGTAGACCTAAAATACACTATATAGTATGCTACTATGCAAGGTATCAAGCTAATCCCAAGGATTCTCATCTCAAGGCTGTCAAAAGGATACTTAGATATCTCCTAGGAACCACTAAAGTTAGGTTATGGTATCCTAGTAATGGAGACTTTACTCTCCAGGCACAAATGCAGACTATGGTAGAGATACTCTTGAGAGAAAAAGTACATACAAAGGATGTCATTTCCTTAAGGACTGCTTAGTCTTATGGTATAGCAAGAAACAAACTTCAGTTGCCTGATCCACCACAGAAGCAGAATATATGGCAGCTGGAAGCTGTGTTGCTCAACTCCTATGGATCAGACAATAACTTAAAGATTATGGAGTGTAATTCAGATGTTTGGATGTATTGACTAACAATAAAAGTGCTATTGATGTGTCAAAGAATCCGGTGCTTCATAGCAAGATGAATCATGTCAATATAAGGCATCACTTCATCTGGGATCATATGATGAAAAAGGATGTTGCACTGGTATATGTCCCAATAAATGAACAAAGAGCTGATATCTTTACTAAACCTTTAAGTAAAGATCAATTTGGGAAACTGAGAGAATCAATTGGGATGTCAAATCTAATCTACAAAAACTCTGGAAGATAGCATCTAACCAAGCCGGATCTTGAGATAAAATTCTCACTCCGGAAGAAAAGAGTTCGAAAGGTATATTCCAAAAGATTGCCACATCAGCCGAAAACAATGACATATGGCAGTAAAAGCCTATAAAGGTAACTGTGGCTTTTTGAATTTCAAAAGTCCATTGGCTATTACACGCGTAGTAAATACAATAGTTAATTCAAAAATTAAACCGTTCCTATTCTCTGGTTAAACTAAATTCACCTTTCTTCTAAAAATCTGACTGCTATGTCATCAATCTAGTCAAAATCACCAGAGTTCGGATTACAATTATACCCTCACTTTAAAAGGTCTATATAAACCCCCTCAAAATCCCTTCTCTTCTTCACACGAGCAACAATCTCACTGTTACTCTGCAAAAATTCAAACCTCAAACATCATCTCTCAAATACTCAAAAATGGCAGCCAAAAACACCTGAAACATCCTCAAAATCCTACCAAGCAAAAACCTATTCCAAGTATCTGGCTTGAAAGATGCAGATTTTGAACCCTTAAATCTCAAAACTTTCGATTTAGTCATCCCTACTGATCATCTAGGAGATGACTATCTATTTAAAACTCCACCCTTCTTCACCCTAATTAAAGATCAAAATCTGGGTAACCTTCTCAAACTAAATTGCCCAACCTATCCCAAGTTGGTGAAAGAGTTCTTCTTGAATCTAAGTGTGCACAATCATTTTGATGCCCTACGCACTGAGGTACAAGGAAAAGTTATTCTCCTAACACCAGAATTCTTTGAGAAGAATATAAATATGAAGAACTCCGGAGTACTGTTGAGAAAAGATGGGGATGAAACTGGAGTTAAGTATGACTCCAAGCTATGGCTTCACCAGAACTACTTTGGCGATAAATTCTCAACACACTTCTCCAAAATGCCCAGATTCCTGCAGCATGCTCTAGCAAAGCTTATTCTAATCAAGATGGGGTCATTGACTACAATCTTTTCCCTCCAGCACTACATTCTATAGCACTGGGTTGGCAGTGTGGAAGTAAACTGGCCAGTCTTGATCATCCATTATCTCAAGACCCATGTAAACTCACATGGAGCCTTGGTTACAAGAATCCTTCAAGCGACGAAAGTAGATCTTACAGGCTTTAAAGGAATTTATGGAAAGCCCATCCTCGAGAAGAATTTCCTAAATCTCCGCTTTGATGAAGAATGGGATGAAGAGAAGGTGAAGCTGAAAAGGGACGAGCACAAAATTAAATCGAGGAAAGCAGTTGATCCGAAAGCAGAGGCACCAGTTCCCAAAAGGCCTAGAACCACCAAAGCCAAGGCCAAAAGGCAAGTGGAAATGATATCGGAAGTGATTGATGAGGACACTCTGCCCCTCACTCAAATCCTAGGCTCTGAATAGCCAAAACCCAGGGGCAGACTAATCAAAGCCACAGCCAAGAAGGGACAATATGGGCTTACTGTAGGTCTACCTAAAATTGCTACATAGGCGATTGAGGCTGGAAGAAGGAAAGCCAAGAGAATAATGGCTAAAATGGAAGAAGAGGCTGGTGATGTGGAAACAAAGGATGAGGCTCCTCCTCAAAAGCAGCTCTAGAGAAAAGGGCTAACATTTGATGAAGCTCTCGTTGCTCGAGAAAAGAGAGCTAGTGAAGGCAGAAGGCTTGCTGGGATCATACTGAATGAAGAAGCAAGGCAGTATAGGGAGAGAGCCACTTCAGAGAAAGCACAGTCCAGCAAAGGTAAAAATGTTCCCGGTGAATCAGAATTCATAGGATAAGATGATGAGCAATACGCCGAAATTCAGGCTGCTATCAAAGAAAACAATGAAATAAATCAGGGGAAAACAACCAAAGGACCTGGTGAATCATCTTATGTTCCTCCTATTCTTGTACATTCACAAGCTATGGATATCCTTTCTAAAATTCTAGAAGCAGATCGGTTCATATTTATTAAAAAATAGATTCACTTCTAGAGAATTTGATTGGACCAAGCTATGAGATCATAAATCTTGAAAGTCCTACAAAGGCATTAGAGAAGGTTGTTGAGGAAAATACCAACATGTCTAAAGAAGAGAAAGAAAGTCTTGGAAAGGTAACCGTAGGGGTGGTTGAGGATAGTTATAACCATCCGGAGGAAAGGCTGGAAGAAGAAAAAAGAGGTAAGGATCAGATGCTACAAACCACTGAGGTAACCCCCAATCTTCTTCCACTTTATTTCGATAATGAAAAGCCTAACTTAGCTACCATTCCTCAAAATGTGGCTATGGAAATAGTGCCAAACCCGGATGCAACAGCTCTAGAGGAGGGAGAAAGTCTGAGTTCTAAAGGACACACTTCTGAAGTGGATCTTGCGGGTGAGGCTACTCCGGAGGAAAGGGTAATGAGCAAGGGTGGAGAAGAAAGAGCAATTGGAGGCACATGTTCGGAAGATGAAAGCCCCTTCCGAAGCAATTCAAGATCCAGAGATGAATCCAGCTCATCCGATGGTGACTCATCCGGACCCTCCAACAAACACTTCCCTCAAATCAGTGACTCTTCCTGATGAAAACTCCAAAGAATCCAAAGTTAGTGCAGCTCTTAAACTCCTTCAGGAGGTAACTCTTGAACATCATGAAGAGAGTTTTATCAAGAAGAGCCTCCTGACCATATGCACCCATCTAAAGGCTGTAGAAAAGGAGTTGATCAGGCAAAAGTAGAATAAAGAAGTCCGAAAAGACTTAGGTGAGATCAAAGAAAGGTTGAAGTGCCTCCCCAAAATTGAGCAACAGGTCATGAACTTCCCAACACCCGGAGCTCTGGTGGCAGCTTTCCTTTCTGAGATTAAGCCTCTCTTAAATGAGATAAAAAAAAGCACCTCTCAATCAAATCGCAACCCCTGTCAAGCAAATACCTTAGCCTCTGATAACTGTGCAATAGTGCTTGAAAGGATGTCCTCCTCCACGACAGACCTATCCACATAACTCAAGGACTACATCGACACTAAGTTTGAAAACTTGTCAAAATTCATGGAGGATAGGGATTTAAAATTGACTCTACTAAATATGGCGACTGATCAACAGGTTACTCAAGAAATGCTTGCCAATTTCATAGATAAAACCATCCCTAAATTGAAAGAGAAGCTCCTTAATGATATGGGTGATGAAATGTAAGCAAGGAACTCCAGCATTGTACAGGAAATAACTGAGTGGAAAAAAACCGTCGCCAAAGAAATCAAAGATCAGACGGAGTCTATCCATAACGTCCAGAAGGGCCTTAGTGATGAAATCACCCTTCTTCAAACCGAAATAAATAAGTTGTCTATCTTCGGATCCTCCTCTTCTCTGGATACTCTAGAATGCTAGCTCATTCCTATCTTGCACGATCTGGTTCAGGCTATAGGGGATTCAGGGTTCATGAGCTAAAAAGGTTTGACTATACTCATCAAGGCCATGTTCCTTTTACTTTGATCCCAAGGACCAAGAGCAGATTCTACGTATCCTCCCTCAAGTCTCACAATCACATGATCAGCTCTGGAGGGCCCTTCATCCTTACTACTTGACTCCGCCTATCGTAAATCACAACATTAATAAGCGAGCTAAAGGTAATGAAGACTACTTTGTCTACTCCTCTGCTTGACAGAAATCTTGGGATACACGCACCTATATGGCCATTGACCCCCTTCATAGAAGCAAAAAGGGGGATGAAGAAGATCAAAGTCAACAAGGAGACGGAAGGGGGAAAGGAAAAACACTGCAAGTCCGGAAGAGTGGTCCATCCGGAGAGATAGTTAAGCTAGCTAGATAAAATTGTAATAGCTAGATTCTCTTTATATATATTTCTGTATCTTGTAACACTGAACTTTATGATGTTAACCATTATTAACAGCAGAAGTATATATAAAGGGAAAATTTCTTAACTATCAAAACAACCGCTTTTAAAGTACAATCTACAATTGTACCACAACAAACTTAGAAGTAGAAGTCATAAAATTATGGGGGAGCCATGGATACTAAAATCATGGGGGAGAATCTTAAAAGCTAAATTTCTTAAGTTTTTATTTCCATCAAATGGGGGAGATTATTAGAAAACAATGATCCGGATAGCAAAATCTAAAATCCATCCGGATCAAGTTTAAAAGAAACAAAATCGAATGTAAGTAATTCTCTTAAATCCAAATGAAAGCATCCAGACAAAGCTAAAAACACATATTGGACAAAATCAAAAACCTAAGCAATGAAGAAAATCAAGGACAAAGTTTGGAAAGGAAACAAACTTCTGTCCCCAAAGACTTAAGAACTTATTGAAGCCATCTCCGGAAGGAAGATCCAGAACATATAGGTCCAAAGGGCATTCGGATAACTCATCCGGAAGACCTATATCTAAAAACTATGGAAAGTCTAAAACATACCTTTCCTTCTGCCTCTTTAGTCTACAAAATTCAAAATCCTTTTCCCAAGACAGAGACAAAAAGACAGCTTGCACAGTTCTAGGAAAAGTCAAAAGGATCTGACACCAGACAGAGAAAAGCAACCTACTTTTTCTCCTAGACCAACAAAGGTGCACGTGGAGCTCACAGTATATGACAATTGGTATGAAAGTTGGTGTATTACAAAATGACAAACAAAACAATCACTGACAACTTTCCAACATCAATCCCAAGAATTCAAATGGATCAAAATACAGTCTGATGGGCATATTAACGAATCTGGAAGCTCCACATCACAACCTGATCAAGGGTGAAGATTGAATGAAAGCTTACCAACTACAAACGGCTACTTTTATGATCAAAGCCTATAAAGAGAGCTCTTCACCAATTGAGAAGAGCAACTAATTGACTTACAAAAGCAAGTAACAAAGCAACACACATTCAATCAGTCAAGAAAATCCCTCCAAGAACCTTTGATTCTAAATCTATTTGTAAGGATTCCCAAGTGAAACTATAAACTTGAGGAACTCCAAAAACCAAACCTTCGTTATAAACCAAAGAGTAAGAATCTCTTACTTTGATGAGTTAGGAGATTGGGATATAGCTTGAAGTAGGTGCTTTGAGTGAGATCTCCCTGTAGGACTTTGCTTAGATTCAAGGTACAAGTCTAAGTGGTATATCCTACTAAAGATAAGAGGACTCAGCTAGGAGTTGGTACTTCTAGTGGTATATCCTACTTCTGGAAGGGATCACTATCCGGAGACAAATCTATAAGGCTTGATTCATGCTAGTTGAAAAGGAATCCACTTGTGGATAAGCTCGGAAGAAGGAAACTCTGGGGACTGGACGTAGGCGGGGCCAAACCAGTGTAAAACACTTGTGTTTGATTTACTTTTATTTTTACTATATTTCACTCATTTGCATCTTCTGGATTCATTCTCCGGATTGTATTCATCATTCGGAACCATCTTTCGGATCACAATCACACACGCTACACTAAGACTTTTTCTAAGTCTATAAATTCCGCGAAAAAGGGCCATTCACCTCCCTCTGCCCTTATAATTACTCTCATAGGGACCAACATTCAATTTAGGCAAAAATCAGGGCATAACCTCTACACGTCAAAATAAAGGCATAGCCATTCATCATGGTAACTCACCACATAGAAATGGTAACAAGCAGCTACTGAAGAAATCATTTGAAATCTTTACAAACAGCGACATAATGCATCAACACCAACGTCGCTTTACAACTAGCAACATAATGCATCGACACCAACATCGAACCTTCCACTCATCCAGAATATGAGGCAATCCTCTACCAAAGACCATGCACATATCTTTACGAAAGGAAATCTCAAATACGTATCAACAGTGGCAGACAGTGCCCAACTCCCTAGTAAGACAAACTAGTCAATAATGGCAGATAGTGCCCAACTCCCTATTGAGACAAAATGCTCAATGGCGGTAGACAATGCCCAACTCAATGGCGAGATAAACTATTCAATGGTGGCAGATAGTGCCCAACTAGATGGTGAGACAAACTTCTTAACAGTGGATGACAGTGCCACACTCCGCGATGAGAAAACTGCTCAATAGTGGCTGATAGTACCACACTCCCTGATGATAAAACTGCTCAATAGTGACAGGCAATGCCGACAAGTATAATTCTCTGCTTGCTTTTTGCATCATCTCAAAACCATTTTCAAATCGGTAGACCAACTTTTGAAAAACTATAACATGTCACTAGGGTCACAAAACCTTTTAAAATACACTTAATTTTCATCTTCTCCAGCGGATTTTTCCTTTCATACCTTCTTTGATTTTTGTTTTCATCCCCAATAGGACTTTAACTTTAAAAAAAACATTTTCATCAACATTCTTGATCGAAGGGGCAGAAATTTTTGTTTTCAAAATTATCGATCAAGTGATGTCGACTCGTTTTAAATCCTTGTGTCCCTACGACTTACCACACATGAAAGCACATGTTTTGTTCACCGCACTCACTTCGCGTATGCAAAACTTCCCACAAAGTCAAAACTTTTGTAACGCGAGAGGCAGCCTGTGAGCACGGTCCGTCAGGCTTGACGATGATTAATACCTATTCACATAGGTGTCCGAGTGTTGATAGTGCTATGAATCGAATGTCTCTTTTCTTGTCCAAAGTCCCTTGAATAATCGTCAAAGTATCCTAAAAGAAAGAACCTCAAACTAGAAATTTCCTTTCCAAACTTCTGCCTTCGACAGAATTTTCTTTGTAACCATTAATAAAATTTCCAACGGTAAAAAATTATCCATGTGTTAGAAACTACATGAAAAAATTTCAGAAAAATCCAACGGCTGGATTTGCATCGATCGATGCTCCCATATGTGTCAATCGACGCTAATCGCTGCTGACACATTTTAAGTCTAGAATGACTGAGCAAACCTACGGATGTGTTGATCGACGCTCCCAGATGCATCAATAGACGCTCCTTGGATATGTGTCGAGTCTAGTGATGACTCATCAAAGCTATAACCGCCCTAGATGCGCCGATCGATGCTCCCAAGATGTGTCGATCGATGCTGCCAAAATTCCTATAAAAAGAGCGCGATCCCTGCTCATTTTCAACAACTTTTGATGGAGAAAACACATCCAAAACTCTCTGAAAAGTTCCTTTTTGTGGATTCCATGAATCCATACCAAAAAGCCCTTCATATATCCCAAAACTATACTCAGGTATAAAACCGTTTCACCCGGTAAGTTTTAGCCATAAACTGGCCTAACCTTATTCCCTAAACACCAAACCAATAAAACAGATCAATATTATCGACAGGTTTTAGCCACAAACCTTCCTCATATTGTCCTCCAAACACCATCCCGATACTAAGTTCAATATTATTGACGGGGCTTTAGCTATAAATCGTCCTCATATTATCCTTCCAAACACCAACTATACCAAGGTATAGTCCATTATCCTTGACGGGCTTTAGTTATAAAACGTCTTCACAAATCTCAAGGTTCTCAACCCTAATCTCTCAATCATTCGGTTCTAGCACGGATCGGCCTTCAGGACACTCAAAAGGTAACTGAGGGTCAAATATCACTTTCAATCATGCATTTTAATTACTATTTCAACATGAAGTAGCAAGCCCCTACTCGGGCCCTCGCTCCATGGGCTAGGCCCGCAAAGGTCGTATCTCTCAACTCATTTCTTTTGCTTATTAAAATAACAAAAAATTTTCAAAATATGATTTATCCAAATTCAAATGGCAAGTAACTATTTCATCCAAAACCAGAATCTCTCTTTTATCGGTATAGGAATCCTACCCGGATCAGCTATACCACCAATTTCCCAGAAGAGCTGATCCGGGTGGCGACTCTAATATTGCATAAAACAGGGACCCTGCTCCCGTAATAAAAAGGCTAATCCCCAAAGGAGTCCTCGACCCCTTTGTCTAGTTGGAAATGCCAAGTAAGTTCACACATCCAACGAGCCCCGCCCTCTAGCGGCGATTCCCCGCATTAAAACGTGGGAGTCCCGCATTGGCCGTGCCAATCTCACCAATGACCCGAAAGGGTCCATCACGAAAAGTTTCGCCCACTCACACTTAGCATAAGAAGGTTTCTTGGCTTGAGAAGCTTTCGATTTAGAAGGTTCACCGGCGATCTCCATTGACGAGTGATCGATGGCAGACAGTAAAGATGGTGGTTAATCTGTCTGATGGAAAAAGCGGCTAGGGTTTTCCATCGGCTCTCCTTCATTCATGTCGAGATAACAATTGTATAATTTAATGGTAGATCTAGCTTAATAACAGCTTTGTAACAAACTTTATAATTGCTTAATTAACTAATTATTAGAGGTGTGTGGAGAATCACAAATTAATATACACAAGAATGGTGATTATCATATAAGTGAAGTAGATTCAGCTTTGACACAAATCAATTAGTTTTGTGTTAGATGAGTTTAATCTCACTAATATGATCACCCATCCTATCAAGCCTAACACTCTCGAGAGCCACATATTATCTACATGGTATCAGAACAGAGTAAGCTATCAACTGAAGACATAACTACTTATTTAACAACTATGGAACTGATAAATGCGTCTTGGTTCCTGGCCCTTTGGCTTCTTCAGGTTGCTCATCTGCTTCTCCCTTCTCTATAACATTTACTAAAAAGTCAACAATATATTGATTATGTTATATATGTATTTAATTGTTTTACAAATTCTAATGCATGATTAATGTATGTTTGCACGAATACTTCTACCTAATTAATCACTTTACATTTATTTCAAACTCACATTTGATAGAATTTAAATAAAAATTTTGAATTAAGAATATATTTTCTGTATGAAATATATTTAAATTTGAATACAACAACAAATCATATGGTGGCAGGCCACATCATAAGAAATTTGAGAAATGTAGATGCTAATTAGAAAATTAAATAATAGAAGTCAAAGTCGGACCTCCTCTTACTGGTTCACCAAGTCTATACTGTCAAGGATTTTAAGGAAAATAAAAAAAAACAAAAAACAAAAATTTACAAATCAATTCTTAATATTCATAAAAGATTTTTGTTTTTTTATATCTTTTGCTGTCGGTGTCTACCCTATTCACACTGACTAATTTGGACTGAGGTACTCCAACGGCCGAATTACGGGTGCTACTCTTCAACTCAGATCGCTCCATAATGCATAAGAAGTTGAGTTCCTTATCCAACTCAATCAAGTGACATTCGGTTCTTTTTTTTAATCACTACTCCCAGCTTTAGTTAATTTTTTATGTTTTACAACATAACATAACTATTGGGCAATGTAGTATTTTTTTTATTGTCCATCTAATTTACCAGAGCTTTACTCTGACTACATCTAAATCCAAGCCGAATCGCGCAATTGGCTATCGTAGGTGAGTCTCCCAATTAGGTTGGACAATGTAGTATAATACAATTGGTATATATTAATATAATTATGATTTGTTGTTTTCAATTTAAAAATAGGTGCACTGAATCGAACATAACTCATCTTACTGTGAATTTATAATCATGGCTAATGAAAAGTACCGAAGTGTGTGAGTTATAAAATAAATTGAAAAGAACATAACTTAGTTTTTGTTAGAGCATCTCCAATAGATATTATATCATGTGTTATTTTTATTAAAGTAAAATGTATATTCCCAATATATATGAAAATAGTGTATGTTCCCAATGTGTAAATTCCTTATGTGTATATTCTGAAGGTGTACATTCCCTATGTGTATTTATTGTAAGTCTTGTATAGCAAGACTCATGTACTATATATTTGTAATCTCATATCAATAATAATCAAGTGTTCAACAAGAGTTTACATGGTATTAGAGCTAGTCGCTCTCATACGTTTTAAGTTGTTCTCTAGCGCTCTCAGTTATGGCTTCTCCTGTTTCTAAAATTCCGGCTTTTCAATTAGCTCCGGCCAAAACCACGGTTTTAATTCCCACTATGTATTTTGGTTTAAATGTGTCTAATGCTTCAAATGTGCCTCTCGGTACAAATCCTCCCCTCTTTAATGCATCTGGTTCAATGTTGAACCTTGGAAGTGTTCTCGAGTTACCTCCCTCTAATGTGTCTAATGGTGTTTCTAGTACAGTCACTCCTGCTTCGGTTGATCAAAGTGTTCCTTCTCTTACAGGAATCAACCATTTCTTCACTCCAAACTTGGCCGGAATGATTAATATTAAACTCATATCAAAGAATTTTCTTATTTGGAAAGAACAGTTCTTGAGTTCGCTAAAGGGTTGTCGTCTAGCTAACCATATCAATTCCCAATTTGAAAATCCCAAAAAATTTCTCTCTAACGGGTCTCCTAATCCAATGTTCGATGCTTGGGACCAAAAGGATCAACAAGAACTTAGTTGAATTCTTACTATGATTTTAGAGAGTTTGTTACCCTAAATTGTGTCCTCTTCTTCTGCGTTCGAGGCTTGGGAAAAACTTTCTCGAGCATATTCTTGAGGCTCCAGCTTGCAAATTTGCCACTTATAATCTTAACTCCTCAATATTCAACATGGTTTCGATGATATTACCACTTATATGTTAAAGGCCAAAGGAATCTATCACGAATTAGGTTCCTTGGGTTACTCTATGACTGAAGATGATCTCATTGATGTAATTCTTATGGGACTTGGAGAATAATATGATACATTCAAATATGTCATGGAAGACAAGCTTGAGTCCATTCATTTCGACGATATATTCGGTCTACTCCTCACTGCCGAATGCTAGCTACTCAAACTTCTATCGGACAACTTGTCCCTCCAATAGCCATGAATATAGCTCAAACTTTATCTGGTCATGGCTTAAGAGGGACTGGTCCTGATTACTGAGGCAGTAGAGGAGGTCGCGCATCAGG
The DNA here is from genome assembly GCA_947683365.1 of Euphorbia pulcherrima. Taxonomy (NCBI): domain Eukaryota; kingdom Viridiplantae; phylum Streptophyta; class Magnoliopsida; order Malpighiales; family Euphorbiaceae; genus Euphorbia; species Euphorbia pulcherrima. The sequence goes on from CANTUS010000008.1 coordinate 6,805,398, forward strand.
CTGAGAATGTGGGGGGGGGGCAATTTGACCAAGCTCTTCAGTTTAGTCAAAACATCAATCCACCAAGCAACAATGATCATATTCACAACATGTAGTGTGTCATAATTTTCATGGTTTATGGAACATTGCCAGAAATTGTTCTTCACCAAAACTCAACCCTAGCCCTTCCTAAAACATAGCCACCACCCCCACCACCCACCTAACCTTGGATTATGGACTCTGGTGCTTCTCATCTTTTAACTTCAGATTTGGGAAATCTTAATATTCATTCTGAGTATACTGGTCCCGAGGAAGTCACCATTGGTAATGGTTCTAAACTCTTTATTTCTCACGTATGTTCCTCTAAATTTTTCATTGGTAATAATCAATTTCATTTTCGTGATATCCTCTATGCTCCTAATTCCTCTCATACTTTATTTCTAGTTCATACTCAAATCAACTCTAACCCTATTTCTGTTGAATTTTTCTTTGATTCCTTTATTATTAAGGATTTGGAAACGGAGCAGACCATGTACAAGAGCTAGAGTAACAATGAAATTTACTCATTATGTATGTCAGATTCTTGTCAAGTTAATGGGTCAGCTGAAGGAAACATCGACATATTGCTGAGCATGTTCTCTCTCATGCATTGTGCTCATGTTCCTCACGAATATTGGACTTATGCATTTGATATTGCTACTTTTCTCATTAATCGCACTCCTGTTCATCAGCAACCCATGAAAACACCATATCATACGTTATTTGGTACCAACTTTGATCCTAATCAACTTCAGGTATTTGGTTGTCTTCGTTATCCTTGGTTACGACCATAAGCTAAAAACAAATTTGACCTCAGGTCTTGTCCACGTGTCTTTATGGACTATAGCAAACTTCACAAAGCGTATAAGTGTTTTGATCCTGTCTAGTCTAAATTTTTTTATCTCGTGTCATGTTTTGTTTGATGAACAAGTTTTTTAATTTTTGAGGAAATTTGGTGAAAGGCAATTGACAGCTTCACAAACCACTCCTCTTCAAATTTCATTTCCTAATAACCCTACACCTCACCTGTGCAAACCTAACTCCTCAACAGCCTCACCACCATCACCTACCTCTTCAAACCGTACCCCAAACCCACCACCCTTTTCCCCAGCACCTAACACCGAGCCTGCTGCCTAAAATAGCACACCATCACCCACTACCGAGCCTTTATATCCTACCGACTCACCTACAACAACTACGACAAACCTTAATCTCACCGTCGACCTCATCACTTGTCCTAACCTTACTGCTGCCCCAATCACAAACACCAACCAATCAACCTACTTCATCCCAACAGCAAATGACTACTAGAATGCAAACTGGCTCACGTCAAGGTCGCATCCCTTTTGACTTATTACATGATGTGGATACTCCTACTTCATATTCTTACGCTGCCAAACACAACCAATGGTGTCAGGCAATGACTGAGGAGTATAATGCTCTTATTCTGAATGGTACTTAGGTTCTTGTTCCTCCCCTTTCAAATCTAAATGTTATTTGTTATAAATGGGTTTACCGAGTAAAATAAAAACCCAACGATTCTGTTGATCACAACAAAGCACGACTGATTGCTAAGTTTCATCAACGACCGAGTTATCAAGCCAGGCATGATTTGATTAATTTTATCATTGGTCATATCCCTTGACTAGCGTGTTACTCAGCTTGATGTTTTTAATACCTTTTTTCATGGCAATCTAGATGAAACAATTTACATGGTTTAACCTCCGGGGTATGTTAATCCTCAATATCCTGAGTATGTTTGTCAATATCAGAAATCTCTTTACGGTCTCAAATAGGCACCCCGTATGTGGCATCGTCTACTAACAGACTCTTTTATTTAACTTGGTTTTCATGGTTCTCAATCTGATGTATCACTCTATTGGCTTCAGCATGGTTCCATTCATATTTTTTGTCTCATTTATGTGAATGACATTCTCCTTGTGGGGAATGATTTGAAACATATTGATCAAATTATCAATTAGTTGAAGCTTGAATTTTCTATTCGTGATCTCGGTGCACTTGATTATTTTCTTAGTATTCAGGCTACCTAGAGTTCTAATGGGTTATTTTTATCTCAATCCAAATACATTCATGATCTTCTTTGTCGTTATAATATGCTTGGTGTAAAATCAGTTTCAACCCCGATGTGTTTATAAGAGAAATTTTTTCTTGGCCATGGTGATCCTTACACTGATCTTACCACTTATTGGGGTATTATAGGAAGTCTTCAATATCTATCGCCTACATGACCGGACATTCCTTTGCGGTTAGCTTACTCTTCCAATTCATGCATTCTCCGACCACCATTCATTGGCAAGGAGTTAAAATACTTATCTGGTATCTTCACGGTACGGTCAATCACAGCCTATATATTTACCGTGCATCTCCTCCAGTTCTATAAGGCTTTACTGATGCGGAGGTAGCCTTGATGATCGTAAGGCCACTAAGGGTTATGCTATCTACTTGGGCTGAAACCTCATTTCTTGGAGTTCTAAAAATAAAAAATTGATTTCTGGTTCCTCAACTGAAGTAGAATATCGAGCGTTGGCAATGGGTGCATATGAGATCAGATGGTTGGAAATTTTACTATGTGAGCTAGGCATCAAGCTTACTCATCCACCTCAGCTCTGGTGTGACAATTTGTTAGCAACCTATCTCACTGTAAATCCAATATATCACTAAAGGAGTAAGCATTGTGTGTCCAAAAGGTTGTTATGTGCGTCTTATACTCCTACTCAAGAACAAGTTGCGAATGTTCTTATAAAGCCACTAAATAAGAATCGAGTTGTACCGTTTCAAGACAAGTTAGGCATTAGTTCACTCACATGCTCAACTTGAGGGAGGGTATTGTGAGCGGGCAAGGATTTAGGGAACTTAAATGTGGGTTGTGGTGCGCGGGGCACATTTTGGTTCAGTTTAGGGAAGCCGCAATATTGGTTTAGTTCGGTTTGAGAAAATTCAGTTCGCTTAAATGCGTGTGTCTCTTTTATAATAAAACTTTTAGTTTTATTAAAGAGAAAATCATTTTTATATTTTTCACGCAAACTTATTGAGTGTGAAAAACGTAGTTTTTTTATAAGCTAAAAATGTGATTATATTGGCAAATATAATTACACATTTTGTTAGAAGAAGATATTTTTAAAATAAAGCTTTTTACGTAATTTAAAAATAAAATAAAGTCGGCACCTGGTTCAGTTCCACCGGAGATTATGAGTTCAGAAATAATAGGTTCTTACATTGTTCAAATTGTTTGAGTTAATCTTGGAATTTTGGAGTGCGTGGTCATTTCTTCATTACAATGACTTTATTTAAGAAGTAAATTCAAGAAATAAAACATGCATTATAACGGCATAATAAATTGACATTTTCTACTAAAATTTCGACAGAGTAACAGTAGCACTAGGGTTTTGGCCCAGAAACTCCGATATAGTTTCCTTACATTTTGGATATTTTATCCGCACTTGCATGCTTTTTTACACATATTATAGTTTCAGTGGCTCCAGTGGCTCACTTAACCCGTTAAACGAAATGCAATTTGCTATAATAGAAACAATAAAAATGATTTTATAATGAATTTTAAATTTAGGCTTAGAGCCAATTACCCTCAATTTACCTTTTCGTTTGTCCAGGATGACTTGAGAACCGGTGCAGAACCGAAGTTGTCTGAGGTTGTGATTTGGTTGGAAAATAGATTTAACCCAAGTTATGACTATAATCTTGGATTATTTCTATGGAAAATGCGGGGTTTTTGAGAGATTAAGTCGTTTTTAAACCGAAGATCACATTGAGATCTAGATCTAAAAAGATAAAAAATTGAGTTTATACCTAATTTAGATGATAAAGCTCGGATTTGGAAGTGTTTTGACAGAGTTTTGGTTCTTTTGGACTCCTAGAACAAAAATAGAAAGAATGGATTTGGTCACTTTTCAATCTGCCAAAAATGGAAAGGGATGAGCTGTTATTTATAGAAAGGGGTAATGAGCCCGCATTCTCATCACGCACTTTAGTGCATATCTTTTCAAATATGTCAGTAAATCTTTGCGGATTTACTGAGATCTGATTCTTTTACTGTTCATCAGTAATGAGCCCACGAGCTCAAAGCCTATTTTGACCAAAATTATAAATTTTTTATTTTTCGGTAGGAAATGCTAAATCGAAACTTCCCTGGAATGTGGGTTTTTGAATTTTTTATTTTTGGATGAGAATTTGGTCCTTAAGGCTCCCTTGTTTGATCACTGAGTGAAATAGGCATAATTCCTCATCGGACTCGAACAAACCTGTGCTAACAGTTTGCCCCTCGCATACATAAATTTTGTGCTAGAAATTTTGTCGTAAGTGAAACAAACAAAACCGTGTGTGTGATGCAGAATGAGTTGAAATATTTTTAATCGATAAATTTTAAAACAAAAACATTTTTTCCCTTCGATTAAAAATGCTTAAACAAAAGAGATCGATGAAATTAAAATTGACTGGGGGTCAAAAATAATTTTAAAATTATTTTTTATGCAGAAATGTAGTAGATGTTGTGTAGAAATACTTTTAGGTCCGTTTGTTTTACAAACAATGCAGAAAATTCATGAAAAATGCAAAAAGCTGAAAATAGGTAATGAGCCCATGGGCTCATTGACTATCTAACAGTAACTTTTCTAGCTATTGCGCGTCTAATGGTCAAAACGCGGAATCAATCAGTAAATGCATGCCACGTGGATAGGTAATCACCCCGTGAGCTAATTACCTAGGTGATGAGCCTGTGGGCTCATCGCTTGCTGACTCTAAAAATAGATCTAATCTCAATTCTCTTCGCACCAACAATTCTTCTCTTCTCCAATTTTGGATTTCTTGCATTTTCTCTGCGACTTTTGGATTTTCAAGATGTTTTCCTTATTTCTTCTTCCAATTTTTTTGCTTTTGTTCTAATTTTTTGGAGTTTCCATGTGGTTCAAGCTTTATAACGTTATCCTAGCTCTTCTAAATCTCCCTGTGGAGTTGGCTTGGGTACTTGTCGAAGCTTTGTATGGGTTGTCTCCTAATTGGGGATTTCACGAGGTCTAGCTTGGCAAGGAAATTACCATCGCCTTGGAGCACGTGTACCATATCTCTCGGAACCTGGTTAGTTCTTTTTTCTTCTCTTCTTTATGCATTTTTGTGTTTATTATTCCAATGTCAATTGATGCATAGTAAAATTTTGTTTTTTTCTTTAGAAAAATATGCATGATAGAGTTGATGCCTCTAGAAAATCCTTATATATGTCTTGGATTTGTTATATAGATTCTCTCTTGGAGAAAAATCTATCTAAAAATAAGGCCTTTGCGAAATTAGGATTAGTGCAAAAATAAATTAGACTTTTATGCAAAATTATTGATTACATGCACATGCATCTTTTATATTTTTGGGTGAATTTTGAAAGTTAATGCAATGTATATTTTATTGTCATTAGGTTACCCATATTGACGGTGTCAGCAACACTCTGTTCAGGACTTGGTACAAGGCTCTTTCCCCTGGTGCCAAGGCTTTCATTGAGGGAACCTCTTTGGGTAGGATGATTGCCGACCTCAAGTACAAGAAATCAAGAAAATATCCTTACCTTCCTAAAGGTATCTCGACACACCTTTTGAGCAGGTAGTCAGGCACTACTCATACTTTCCACTTCGGCTGTAGTGAGTACACTATCACTCCTGTGGATTATTGTGCTATCACTAGTTTGTCGTTCAAGGGGGAGGTCCTTCACTTCAATGTCTATTTCTCTTGCCACTATTTTGATGATCGGCTTATAGAGCTCTGATCGAATACTCCGGGGATCGGAGGGGGATTTCCTACGAAAAGCTTGTAAAGTTCTGGACTTCTTGGCAAGGATGCCTATTTGCCTATAGACTAAGGCCTTTGAAACTGCGACTCTTTCCTGGTTATGTTTTGACAAAGGGGTTTCTGTGGTAAATCTTAACATTCTTTCGAGCCTAATTAATATCCTGAGTTTGACCAGTGCACTTGGGGATGAGCTGGTCTTGGCCATATGTATTGGGCCCTCAATCAGTGTGTGAGGAATCAAATCAGGAAGTTCAAGTCTTGCCTCCAAGTTATTTTTGTATGGACTTGAGATCGTATGCTCTTCTTTACCTTCTTTTTTTTCTATTCAAATGCTTATGCCTTCTTTTGCATCTTTGCAGATTTGGTTCTTTAAGACTCAGATCTTAAGGAGTCCGTTGCTCGTAACAACTGGAAATCTTCTACATTTTCTAAGATTTCCTCACTATTGGCGTAAATGGGAGATTGATGACCCTGGGGTCATTACCGCCCAGTTTCGATGATTGACCTTGGATTCGGTAAGTCATATGACTTCTTAATTTCTTTCATGTTTCATTGTGTTATTTGGTTCCTCATTATTTCTTTTGTCACTTTTAGATCAGGACTTTTCCTTAGGGCCCTTAGGCTCAGTGGCCTGATTACCTACATTTCACTGGGGAGTTCATAAGTTCTCACCTGATCCTAGAGACTCCTTTTTCCCTCAAGGGGTATCTTGGAGATAGGATTCATTGCTATCATCTCACACCAAATACCCATTCCATTCCACCACTTGTACTACGATAGGTCTTCTAGCCCAAGAGCTCGGCTGACGTTGCTCATCTGGGCAGTGTTGGAGTAGATGCTTCCTTTTTTGAGAACCCTAGGGGTTATCACGAGTTCTGCTACATAGAGCTTCTTGGGTGGCTAGATATGGATCCTAATCTTGTGGCTCCAATGGAAGACATCTACAATCCTCCTAGCAAAGGTGACCCATCTGCACCTGCCGATTCCCCTAGCATACAGGCTGGCTGTAGTTCATAGGGTACAGTCCGAGCTACGGTACGTGCCCCTTGATTACTTATTGCGCTTGTCTGATGTTAATTTGAGCTTCTTTTGTTTTTATCTATATACAAGATCATCGCGATAGGAAAGCAACTGGGCATGTCAGGAGTTTTTCTGCCTCCTCAGCTCCTTCTCAAGGTCTGGTGATGATAGAGGGTCACTGGGGATTTCAATACGATCAGACTATATTCACGATGTATCGTCCGAACCTGACTACTTATACCCTGATGATTCATCCCTATGTGGATCCTGAGCATCCGGTGATCTTTCATCCAGTTGGTACCACTCATGTAAGTTCTTTGACTCTCTTACCCTCATTTTCAAGTCGTCATGAACCTGACTCATTTTAATCTCAATTCTTCAGGTACCCATAGTAGATAGCATTACTGACTAGGGATATATGCGCGGACATCAACAATTCATGATGAACCAAAATTCTGACATGGCAGTATGTTTATTACTTTATTATTTTAATGATAATGCATGGCATGTTATGAAATGCATATGAATGAAATGTATTAAAACTTTATAGATGCATATCCGATGGCTGCGAGCTCAGTTGAGGATGGGTCAAGTGGATGAAAAGCAGCAGCCTTAGCAAGGACAGGGCGACCTTCCCGGATTCTTTCCACAGGATGGTTATCCTCCTCCACCTCCATCATTTTTCTACCCTAGCCAGCCGGGCTCAAGTGATAAATAGTAGATAGGCTTCTTCTTTCTTGTTGTTTTTTTCTTAGGCCATTTGTGGTGCCTTTCTTGTGTGAACATATTTTTATTTATGGAAGAGTTTTACATTATTGCCATACTTTGTGTCTTCCTTCTTATTGATAATCGAGTTTATCGAGGTAACCTACAAGATATTGATAGATCGCCCATAAACATGTTGGGAAACAATGATCCAAAAGAATAAATCCAAGAACTAATCCGGATTAAGTTTGAAGAAAACAAAAACACAAGTCTAAGAAAAATAATCTGGACATACATTGAAGACTTCAAAACACCTAAGTCCATATCAAAAGGATTGGATTAGAGTTTAGAAAGGAAACAAACTTCTAATCTATCAAAATCAGTACCCGGAGGAAGACTGATTGAAGAAGCATCCGGATATATTAAATCTGAAGACATTTGGAAGACTAAAATGTCAAGATAAAGGGAAAAATTCAAAATCACCTTTTCCCTCCACCTTTGGTATGAAGTCAAAGATCCTTTTGCCTTAAAGATTGTAAAAGTAACAGCTAACACACACTCTAGAATATGATAAAAGGACTGACACAGGAAAGAGAAAAAGGTAACAACCTTTTTAATATAGATCAATAGGGATGGTGTGCGAAGTACACACCATCCCTATTGATCTATGTTAAAAAGGTTGTTACCTTAGTACACACCAAAAGCAAATGGCATAAAAGTTAGCAAATCACTAAAATACAAACAAACGATCACTGATAACTTTTTTAGCCTCAATCCCAAAAATTTAAATGGGACATTTATTCAGTCTAATGGATTGATGAATCGCTCCAAAAGTGCCACATCATACCTAATCAACGGTGAAGATTCAAGGTCAACCTCAATGATTCACAACGGTTACATTTATGATTAAAGCCTATAAAAGGGAAGCTTCATAAGTTGAGAAGGTGCTGGTTGATTTTATAAGAAGCTATTACAAGAGAATTCAGGCTAAGTCAATTAGTGAACAAAAATCCCCCCAAGAATTAGAAATATTCCAAATCTATTTTTATAAGAATTCTCAAGTGTGTTATAAACTTGAAGAATTCAAAAACCAAATCCTTGAAAAATCAAGTTGTAAGATCTCATACTTGGGTGAGTATTGAGATTCAGAACTAGGTTAGAGTTGGTGCTTTAAGTAGAATCTCACTGTAAGACTCAGCTTAGGTTTGGGTAGAATCTAAGTTGTATATCCTACTAAAGAAAATGGACTAAGCTAGAAGTTGGTGCTTCTAGTGGTATATCCTACTTTTGGAAGAGGGATTATAATCCGGAGACAAATTGTAAGGCTTAATTCCTGCCAGTTGGAAATGAATTACACTGGTGGACAAGCTTAGAGGAAGGAACCTATGGGGACTTAATGTAGGCAGGGCAGAACCAGTATAAAATCTCATGTGTTTGATTTCCTCTACCCTAGTCTTTACTTTTGTGCATTTCATTTTATATCTATATTATTCGGAACCTAAAGATCCGGATCAAAAATCAAACATGCTACTAAAGACTTTTTAAAGTCTGAAATTAGGCGAAAAGGGTCATTCATCCCCTCTGACCCTAAATAACTAAGCATAGGGACCAATAAGTGGTATCAGAGCTAGTGCTCAAAACTAGAGATCTAACAATCTCGAGCTAAATGTCCATATTTTGATCCAAGAATCAAAATGAGTTTTAACAACTCACAACTTCTTCCAGAGGGTATGTCCATTACCCATCCTCTACTCTTCACTAGTGAACACTACACGTTCTAGAAAAATCGGATGAAGAATTTCATCCAGGATCAAAGCATGTTCGCATGGATGGCCATCAAAGATGGCTCATATATTCCTACTTATGAATTAGAGGGTTGACTACCCGGAAGCCCTTAAATTTGTGGGATGAAAATGATTATAAAAAGCTACGTAAAAACGCAAATGCTATTAACATGCTTCATTGTGCTCTTAGTGCTGCTGAATTTAATAGGATTTCCAAATGTGAAACTATACAAGAGATACGGCAAAAACTTAAGGTGATTTACGAAGGCACCAACAAAGTCAAAGAGGCAAAAATAGATCTTCTTCAACAAAAGCTAGAAACCTTCAAGATGGAGCTCAAAGAATCCATCAGCAGTATGAAAATAAGATACGCCAATCTGGTTAATGAAATGAAGAGGCTTGGAAAGGAAATTTCTGAAGTAGATATGGTGAAGAAGGTTCTCTGAAGTCTCACCAAGGAATGGGATAGCAGAAAGACTGCCATTGAAGAGGCTCATGACTTAAGCTTTTATAGTTATGATGAACTCATTGGCAATCTCAGGACATAAGAATTACCCATGGAGAGATGTAGTCAACAAGAAAAAAGCCAAAAGAAAAGAAGAAAGCCATTGCACTCAAGGCAAAATCATCCGGATCAGATTCCTCCGGATCAGAAAAGAAGTCAAAGGAATCCCAGTGCAATAAAGAACAAATGGCTATGCTAGCCAAACAATTTAGGAAATTCCTGAAAAAGAAAGAAAGGAAGAAGCTCCAGAAGATATGATTCTAGAAGAATGAAGGAAGGATCCTCACGAAGAAACAAAGCTAGAAGAGCTCTGAAAGATAAGAAAGATCTGGAAAAAGAATCAGCCTGCTTCAAATGTGGTGACAAAGGACACTTTAGGTCTAAATGTCCCAAGTTGAAAAAGGAAAAGAGATACAAGAAGAAGGAAATGGTGGCCACATGGAGCAACAGTGAAGACAGTAGTAGCTCATCTTCAACAAATGAAGAGGAAACTACAAATTGTGCATTTATAGCACTATCTAATTCGAAAGCTGAGCAATCCGGAAGAAATCCATCAAAGCAGACCACTGACCAAATCAATGATGAATCAAAATCAGAATCGACAAGTATTGAGGTAAACTCTAACTCTACTCATATACCCTAAATTGAACTAGCCAGGGCTTTGGGATTGTGATCAATAATGTGAGAAAGAATACAAAAGCCATTAAATCCCTCCAAAGGCAAGTGATGGAGCTAGCTTAGGATGCTGAAGCCATGTCACAAGATATCAATTTGATCATGCACATCAATGTTGTTGAAGAAAACTTCCTAAAAGGTTAAGTGAAAATATTGAGTGCAAATCTAACCGGGCTAGATAGGGAACTAGATCTAATGAAGGAAGCTTCCGGAAGAAATGCAAAGGCAACCATCAGAAAAAAAACATGGGTTCCCAAACCAAAAGAAGAATCTGGAACATCCTGAATAGAAGAAAGTCTGGAGGCAACCTCAAGCATGAAAGCAAAATGCTCCACCAAGCAAAAAGACTCAGAGATTCACAGCTGCTTAAAAGGGAAAGGCCAAAGGTGTCTATGATGATTAGCCTATCAAGTAAAAGAAAAACTACAAAGCAGAAGTTGCCCCTCCAACCAACTACCGGATCCAAACTAAACAGCCCAATCCAGATCTAGCCAAATCAGGATATTCTGGAGATTGTAGGAAAAAGGATCTATAAAAGATAGAAGAAAAGCTTAAGCAGAATAGACCAGCTACATGGTGTAGGTTTTATGGAGTAAATAACCATATAACTAAGATGTGCAGATTTAAAAATGGTTATTATGATGTTTATCCTTGGCCTGAAATGGTTGATAACCCGAGAGGACCCAAATCTAATTGGGTACCCAAACCCACTTGATCTATTTTACAGGTATGCCTTAGATCCACAGAAGATCAACATAAATGGTACATTGATAGTGCATGCTCAAGGCACATGACTGGTGATGAGAAAGCCTTCATCACTCTAATCCATAAGAAAGGTGGAAAAGTAAGCTTTAGAGATAATCAAAAGGGAGAGATCATTGGACATGTAACCATTAGATCTAAATTAAAGATAGAAGATGTCTCACTAGTTGATGGACTGAAGTTTAACTTGCTAAGTGTAGCACAACTCTATGACAAAGGAAGAAAAGTCACCTTTAATTTCGGAGGCTGCTCAATCTTTGATAGTAAGTCAAATTAACTCATTCTTTATGCACCTAGAGTAAACAATGTCTATTCTGTTAACATTAAAAATGAGAAAAAGAATATATGCTTGATGTCTAAAGAAGAAGAATCGTGGCTTTGGCATAGGAGGTTGGGACATGTAAGCATGAACCTCCTGTCCAAATAGGCCAAAAGGAATTGGTTTTGGGTTTGCCTAAGGTATCTTTTGATAAGGATCACATATACACTGCACATCAATTAGGTAAACAACATAGAAAAAGTTTCCCTTCCATCTCCTATATACCCTCTAAGAGAGTTCTAGAATTCTTGCACATTGATCTCTTTGGTCCAATCAAACCAATGAGTTTAGGTAGAAGAGAATACACTTTGGTTATAATGGATGATTATTCTCGCTATACCAAGGTTGCTTTGCTAGCTAGCAAAGATGAAGCCTTTGACCATTTCTTAAAAATATTCATCCGGATAGAAGTAGAACATGGCGTAAGCATTGTATGCATCTGGAGTGATAATGGAGGAGAATTTAAAAATAAGCATTTTCTTAAATTCTGTGAATCCGAAGGCATTGAGCACAACTTTTTTGCTCCTCATACACCTCAACAGAATGGGGTTGTTGAAAGGAAGAACAGCACAATAGTTGAAATGGCTCAAAGAATGCTAAATGAGAATAAATTGCCTAAATAATTTTGGTGTGAGGCTGTAAACACATCATGCTACATCTTAAATAGAGCTCTTATTAGAAAGACTATAGACAAGACCCCCTATCAAATCTAGAAGGCAAACCCAAAATTGAAGCCTTTGGATATAAATGCTACATCCTAAATGATAGAGAGCAATTAGGAAAATTTGATCCAAAATCTGATGAAGCAATTTTCCTTGGCCACTCAATACATAGCAAAGCTTATAGAGTCTATAATAAATGAACCCAAACTATGATAGAGTCTATACATGTAGATTTCGATGAGAGTAACCATATAAGGAAAAGAAGTTCCAATCTAGAAGACTTAACTTTGGAAGCTGAGAATGCTGAAGAAAAAGAAGAAATGTAGATTCCAGATTCCTTTCAAATCAAGAAGTATAAAGAAGAAGATAAAGGAATGAACTTGAAATCAGAAGCACTATAAGGATATCTCAATCATCATGAGATAAATTTCATTGATGATCAAGAAGAAGGAGTTGAAACAGAGGATCAAACTCTAGTGCAGAATATAGATCTTCAAAAAGAGATCCAAGCTCACAGGGATCATCTAATTGAAGCCATTTTAGACAATGTCCGAAATCCAGTCAGAACTATAGGACAACTCAACAGAATGATGAATCGTGCTGCTTTTGTCTCTATCATTGAGCCAAAGAAGTTTCAAGATGCAAAAGGGGATGAAAGCTGGATGATGGCAATGTAAGAAGAACTATATCAGTTCACCATAAACGATGTGTGGGATCTAGTACCACCACCTAAAGGAAAGTCAATCATTGGCACTAAATGGGTGTTCCATAACAAGCTAGATAAATCCGGAGTTATAGTGAGAAATAAAGCAAGATTGGTTGCACAAGGCCACAACCAACAAGAAGGCATTAACTTTGAAGAAACTTTTGCTCTAGTAGAGAGATTAAAGGCAAACCGGATTCTATGTGCTTTTACAGCATTCATGGATTCACATTGTTCTAAATAGATGTCAAAAGTGCATTCCTAAATGGAGTAATTCAGGAAGAAGTTTATATCAAGCAACCACCTGGATTTGAAGACTCAAAGCATCTGGACCAAGTGTACAAACTAAAGAAGGCTCTCTATGGATTGAAGCAAGCACCAAGAACTTGGTATAAGAGACTTGTTGGTCCCTTTGAGGGTCTAAATAAGGTCAGAGGGGATGAATGACCCTTTTTGCGAAAATAAGCAGACTTTAAAAAGTCTTGTGAAGCGTGTTTGATTATGTTTCGGATATAATGGATCCAGATGATGCAAATATGAAATGTTATGCAATAATATAAAGAGTTAGAAAATCAAACACAGTAATTTAATCCTAGTTCGGCCCAGCCTACTCCAGTCCCTGGAGTTTACTTCCTTTGAGATTTTCCACTAGTCGATTCTTTTCCAACTGGCAGGAATCAAGCCTTATAGTTTGTCTCCGGATGGTAACCCCTTTCGGATGTAGGATATACCACTAGAAGCACCAAATCCTAGCTGAGTCCTCTTGTCTTTAGCAGGATATACCTCTTAGATTTCTACCCAAACCTAAGTTGAGTCCTATTGGGAGTTCCACTTAAAGCAACAACTCTAAGCTAGATCCCAATATCACTACTAACCCAAGTATGAGATTTTACACTTTGTTTTTCTCAAAGATTTTGGTTTTGGATCTCCTCAAGTTTATAACTCACTTGGGAATCCTTATAAACTGATTTGGAATTGATTGATTATTGGAGGGATTATGTCACTGATTGCAATAGCGAATTCTCTTGCGTATGCTTTCTCAAAACAACCAGCACCTTCTTAACATGTGAAGCTTTCCTTTTATACGCTTCTATCATAAATGTAGCAGTTGTGAGTTGTTAAAGTTGAATTAAATCTTCACCATTGATCAGGTAATATGTGCAATTTTGAATTTGTTGATCAATCTGTTAGACTGATTAAAAGTCCCGTTCAATCTTGGGATTAAGGCCTAAAAAATGTCAGTGGTCGTTTTCTTATATTTTTGTGATCCACCAATAATTATGCTAGAAATCTAGAGTGTGTTCATTAAGCGCTTTTCCCATTGGTCTAGGTAGAAAAGGTTGTTACCTTTTCTCTTTCCTGTGTTAGTCCTTCTTTCCTTTTCTGAAAAGTGTTCAAGCTGTCATTTTTGTCCTATGTAAGGGAAAGGGATCTTTGACTTTCAGACCAAAAGGTAGAGGGAAAAGGTATTTTTGAAACTTTTCCCTTTGTCTCGATAATTGTATCTTCCGGATCAATTTGTCTTGTTAAATCCGGATGCTATGTCAACCAGTTCTTCTTCCAGATGTTGTTCTTAAAGTTTGTTTCCTTTCCAAACTTTAACCTGATGCTTCCATTATATGCTTAGGAATTTGTTGTCTTTAATATATGTCCTGATGACTTCCTTTGGACCAGATGCTTCCATTTTGGATTAAGGAGATTACATGATTTGTTCCTTAAGACTTTGTTTCTATGGTTTTTATTTTCTTCAAACTAGATCCAGATTGATCTGTAATTAATTCTTCCAGATCATTGTTTTCCAACAATCTCCCCCATTTGATGGAAATAAAAACTAACCACATGGAAAAGGTGGTTGATGAGCTAAGTACGATATTTGATACTTAGTCATTTACAAGTTTTACTCCCCCATAATCTAAACATCCTAACTCCCTAAATATTTTTGATTTCTAGCTTCTAAGTTTTTGAAGTACAATTATAGATTGTACTGAGAAGCAATTTTAAGTATCAATTTTCACTATATATACTTCTGTTGTTAACAATGGTTAACCTCATAAAATTCTGGATTACAAATACAGAAATATATAAGTGAAAATAGAACTAGCTAATACAGATTTTTACATTGAAAAAATAGCTATTCTAAAGATGATCTCTTCATTTACTTCCTTGTCTAGATGACTCCACCTCTTTTTCTTTGCCTTTGCTTTTCTCCTCCTTATGGTTTTCATCAACTTGGGGGCCGATGACCATGTAAGATCTGCCATCCCAACTCTTTTGCCATGCCTCTGAGTAGACAAAGTAGTCTACATTACCTTGTAAATGCTTTTCAATGATTGTTTCAACCGTTGCTGGAAGAAGATTTATAGGCCTTAGAAGATTCTGGAGCTCTTTGTAGGATTTGGCCATATCAGGAATCATCCTCAAGGCATGAGCTTGATCCTCCTTATCAAAGTACAGGAAGAGAGACTTAAGAAGGGTTAAACCACATATGTAGCCAAAGACGCCCGGGTCGCCAATGTGTTTGACCAAGTCACTAATAACCGGAATGAGAAGACTATTAGGAGGAGAGGTTAAAGATTCAGAAGGGGAGATGGATAGATTAGCCATACCTGACTTTAATAGATCAATATCCTTGCAAATGTCTCTCCGGACGTTGTAGACACTAGAATTGACTATAGAGAGATCCTTGTGAAATTCCTCCTTTAAATTATTTAGCAAGATATCCGTTCCATTTATCTGGCCAGCAAACTCAGCACTAATGTTTCTAATGTGTTCGGCAAGGAGTTTGGGCATTCCTTCATCAACAAAATTTGTTAACATTTCTTGGGTAGCTTAGTGCTCCTCATTTAACTCAGTAAGCCCAGATGTAATGCTCTTTCCTACTTCTACAATTGCTCCTGGAATGATTTTTTCTAGGTTTTCAAACTTCTGATTAATGTACCCTTTAAGCTCACTAGTGACATCTATGGAGGAGGAGGTGATTTTATCCATTAGAGTTGCACAATTATTATCAGCTTCGGTGTGAACTTGATTAGTAGCGATTTGCTCCTGCAATATTGGAATTTATCTGATTTAGCACAAGAGTGATCTTGTATAAGGAGGCTTCTATAATTAATTTAACAAGTCCTTGTACTTTTCTTTCAATATTTTAGACTAATCCCTTTATTTCCCCTAACTCAAACTTCAAATCCAGAGCCAAGGACTTATAATCGATAATGCTCTCCACAGATTTAAGCTGACTGCAGATGCTTTGGAGAGATTTCTTTATATGTCTTTCTTCCTGCCTCTCAACTGCAACTTCTTGGATCATCATTAATGCAGTTGTCAGCTTATCAACTCTCTTAGAATGCTTTATGACTCCTCAAACCCGGGTGAATACTTATCAGTTTGCTTTTTCTCAGCGGATTCATTCTCCTTTTTATCTTGCTCTTCTAACTTAGCCTCCGGACTAGCCTTGCCCTTAGAGTTCACTTGAGAAGTGTGCTCATTGGGTCCCAAACTAGTGCCCTCCTCCTAAACATTTTTGTTCCGGGATGGACTGATTATCCTTAGATGCAGTTTGGGTGTCTGCACCTAAGTTGTCCAGTATTTCAAATTCTAGATTTTCAATGACAATCACATCAATATTAACTGTGAAAGAGACTGAGTAAGGGATTACCTCAATGGTGTCTTTTGGATCAGTTGATGGCTTTTCTTCTCCAGATTCCGAAAGAATGGCAATGTCCTCATTGTCCTCTCCAAGTGCCTTTTTAGGACTTAAGCTTATAGTCTCCCCAGGATTGTTGGAAATTTCCTCAACACCTTCTTCAATTGCCTTGCCAGGACTTTCAGTCTCCACAACTTCCACCTGAGGATTAAGTAGGTTATCAAGAAGAGGCTCTATTCTGATTTAGAGTAAAGATAGATCTTCATCCTAATACTTAGCTTCTTTGAGTAGCATTAGTTCTTTTAAGGTGATTAAGATAGAAGAACCATCTATTATTGCCGCTCTGGATGGGCCCTTAGTTAATTTATTTACTTTAAAGTTTTCTCAGACCACTACATCATTTCCTCATACTGAGGATCCTCCGAAAGGATATTATTCGGAAGGGCTGGTTTCTCATTTAACACTACCAGTTCCTTTCCCTTAGTGAAGTCTGCTAGTGTGGCTGATTTTGGAGTTGGTTCACGGATTGTAACTCCAGCAGCGGCCTTTTTGTTGCGATCTAACAGTTAAATTAAACATGCATAACAGGCATGCAGAAATTCAAAATTTTGTCCCTGTCCCCAGGAACTCCTATCAAATGCATATAAATTAAATAAAGCCCTAACTAAATAATTCTCTACCTAGGTTAGCATGCAAAGGGCTAGGCATACCATAATTCTAAATTATATCCTAGCACATATATTTTATACAAAGCAAGTTATAACTCTAAGCTATAACTGTGAGCACGGTCCACCCGGCCTGATGATGATTAATAGCTATTTATATGGATGTCCAAATGTTGAAAGTGCTATGAATCGAATGTCTCTTTCCTTGTCCCAAATCCCTTGAAAAATCCTCAATGTATCCTAAAGGAAAGAACCACAAACCAGTAATTTCCTATCTAAAATTCTGCCTTCAACAGAATTCTCTCTATAACTCCAAACAAAATTTCAACGGTCAAAAGTTATCCCTATGTATTAGAAACCACGTGTCAAAATTTTAGAAAAATCCAACGGCTGGATTTGCATCGATCGACACACCCATATATGTTAATCGACAGTAATCGCTGCCGACACGTGTCGAGTCTAGCGATGGCTCATTAAGCCTACACATGTGTTGATAGATGCTCCCATATGCGTCAATCAACGCTCCTTAGATGTGTGTCGAGTCTAGTGATTACTTAGCAAAGCTACAACCACCCTAGATGCATCGATCGATGCTCCCAAGATGTGTTGATCGACGCTACCAAAAATCCTATAAAAAGAACGCGATCCCTGCTCATTTTCAACAACTTTTAACGGAGAAAACACATACAAAACCCTCTAAAAAGTTCCTTTATGTGGATTCCCTGAATCATACCAAAAAGCCCTTCCTTTATCCCAAAACTATACTCAGGTATAGAAACCTTCCCCAGGCAAGTTTTAGCTATAAACTAGCCTAGCCTTAACACCAAACCAATAAAATAGTACAATATTGTCGATGGGTTTTAGCCACAAACCTTCCTCATATTGTCCTCCAAACACCATCCCGATACTAAGTTCAATATTATCGATGGGCTTTAGCTATAAAACGTCCTCATATTGTCCTTCAAACACGAACTATACCCATGTATAGTCCATTATCCTTGACAGTCTTTTGTTATAATCTGTCTCCAAAAATCTCAAGGTTCTCAACCCTAACCTCTCAATCATTCGGTTCTAGCACAGACCGGCCTTCAGGACACTCGAAAGGTAACTGAGGGTAAAATATCACTTTCAATCATGCATTTCAATTATTATTTCAACATGAAGTAGCAAGCCCCTGCTTGGTCCCTCGCTCCATAGGCTAGGCCCGTAAAGGTCGTATCTCCCTAACTCATCTCTTTTGATTAAAATAACAAAACGTTTTCAAAATATGCTTTATCCAAATTCAAATGACAAGTAACTATTTCATCCGAAACTAGAATCTCTCTTTTATCGGTATAGGAATCCTACCCGGATCAGCTATACCACCAATTTCCTAAAAGAGCTGATCCGGGTGGTGACTTTAATATTGTATACAATAGGGACCCTGCTCCCACAATAAAGGGCTAATCCCCAAAGGAGTCCTCGATCCCTTTGTCTAGTTGGAAAAGCCAAGTATGTTCACACATACAATGAGCCCCACGCTCTAGCAGCGTCTCCCTGCATTAAAACTTGGGAGTCCTGCGTTGGCCATGCCAATCCTGTCAATGGGGTCGGCCACAAAAAAGTTCACATGCTCATCGTGGTGACTCTGCTGGAGATCATACTCTTTTTATAATTGGTTTTTTTAAAAAAAAAACAATCAAAGATGAAATAATTAAAGACATTTGAATTTGGATTTACTAGGGTTTACTGCATAACATCTGCACATATGTTCTCAATGACGTGTCTCTAGAACTTGACTCGAGTTTGTTTAGGGACATGAAGTTAGGACACACCAGTCGTGCATAGTACAATACGATATAGTCGACTTGATTAAGGTCACTAGGTTTGAGTATATTAAATGTGGAAAATGGGCTCCTGAACTCGATTAGGGTTCTTGGGCTTAAGTATATAATGCACGGCCACCATCAACCGTAACCTCGTCAGACTTAGCCCAGCATGTAGCAAGTACAACCTTAGAAATTCCCCTAGGGATACCCAATGATTTTTTTAAAATTACAAGAGAGAATATGTCCTCACCTACCCCCAGGTTAGTAATAGAGGAAAGAACCCCCCACCTAGGAGAGATACTCACCATAATGGAGTAATAAGTTTGGAAGGATCCCCCTACGCATTAGTCTATAAAGGACTCAACGCATGCCCTTGTTACACATTAATTGGGACTATAACATACCCTAGTCCCTATGACCAATGTTTATACATCATTCAAACCATCACATGCATGAAACATCAAATGATGTCCAGCGCACGACTAAGACGGCCGATAAGAGTCAGATAGATAAAGCTTGCAAACAAACAAATAGATCCCGAATATTTCCCCTTCTTTTACAAACTGGGGCAAGGTGAGAAAGGCAAAAGTCAAAAAAAAGAAGTAAAAAAAAAGAAAGGGCATGCTAGATTGAAAACCTGAAATGGCAGTCCAGGCAAAAGTTAAGGCAACCCGATAAATTGAAAACCTGAAAAGGCGATTTATGCAAAAATTAGGGTGAAAAATGATAGCCCGCTATTCTTTGGTTTACGCAAAAATTAGGGCATAACCTCTACATGTCAAAACAAAGGCATAGCCATTCATCATATAACTCACCACCTAGAAATGGCGACAAGTAGCTCCCAAAGAAATCATTTGAAATCTTTGCAACCAGTGACATAATGCATCAACACCAATGTTGCTTTGCAACTAGCAACATAGTGCATCAATACCAACGTCGAACCTTCCACTCCTCCAAAATATGAGGAGGCAATCCTATATCAAAGACCTTGTACAAATCTTTATGAAAGGAAATCTCAAATACATATCAACGAGGGCTGACAGTGCCACACTCCCCGACGAGAAAACTGCTCAATGGTGGAAAGACAATTCCCAACTCAATGGTGAGACAAACTGCTCAATGGTGGCAAGACAGTGCCCAACTCGATGGCGGGACAAACTGCTCAATGGCGGTAAACAGTGCCCAACTCTATAGTGAGGCAAACTGGTCAATGGTGGCAAACAATGCCTAAAATTGCACAATGGTGGCAAGACAGTGCTCAACTTGATGGCAGGACAAACTGCTCAATGGTGGCAGACAGTGCCTAACTCCCTAGTGAGATAAACTAGTCAATGGTAGTAGATAGTGCCCAAAACTGCTCAATGGTGCCAAGACAGTGCCCAACTCGATAGCGGGATAAACTGCTCAATAGGGGTAGACAGTGCCCAACTCCCTAGTGAGATAAACTAGTCAATGGTGGTAGACAGTGCCTAAAATTCCTCAATGATGGTAGGCAGTGCCCAACTCGATGATGAGACAAACTAGTCAATGGTGGCAAGACAGTGCCCAACCTCCTAGTGAGACAAACTGCTCAATGGTAGCGGACAGTGCCCAACTTGATGGTGAGACAAACTAGTCAATGGTGGTAAGACAGTGCCCAACTCGATGGTGAGCAAACTGCTCAATAGTGGCTAACAGTGCCCTACTCCCCGATGAGAAAACTGGTCAACAATGGCTGACAATGCCTCTTCAAAGATAAAAACACTGGAAGCAAGTATAACCCTTTACTCGCTCTTTGCATCATCTTAAAACCGTTTTAAAATTTGCAGACCAAATTTTTTTAAAAACACACAAGTCACTAGGGGCACAAAACCTTTTGAAAGTCTCTTAATTTTCATTTTTCCCCGACAAATTTTTTCCTTTCATTACCTTCTTTGGTTTTCATTTTCATCCCCAGCTGGTTTTTAACTTAAAAACATTTTCATCAACATTCTTGATCGAAGGGGCAACAATTTTTGTTTTCAAAATTATCGATCAAGTAATATCGACTCTTTCTAAACCCTTGAGTCCCTGTGACTTACCACACACGAAAGCACATGTTTTATTCACCGCGCTTACTTCGCGTATGCAAAATTTCCTACACGGTCGAAACTTTTTAAGACGCGAGGGGCAACCTATAAGCACAGTCCACCCGGCCTGTTGATGATTAATACCTATTCATATGGAAGTTTGAATGTCAAAAGTTCTATGAATCAAATGTCTCTTTCCTTGTCCAAGATCCCTTGAACAGTCCTCAAAGTATCCTAAAGGAAAGAACCTCAAACCAGTAATTTCTTGTCTGAACTTCTGCCTTGGAGAGAATTCCCTCTATAGCTCTAATTACAGTTTTTAATGATCAAACATTATCCATGTGTGTTAGAAACCACGTGTCAAAATTTCAAAAAAATCCAACAGCTAGATTTGCATCGATCGACACTTTCATATGTGTCAATTAACGCTAATCGCTGCTGACATATATCGAGTCTAGCGATGACTCATCAAACCTATACATGTGTAGATCAATGCTCCCAAATGCATCAATCGATGCTCCTTCGACGCATGTCAAGTCTAGTGATGACTCGGCGAAGCTATAACTGCCCTAGATGTGTCGATCGATGCTGCCAAAAATCCTACAAAAAGAACGCGATCACTGCTCATTTTCAACAACTTTCGATGGAGAAAACACATCCAAAACCCTCTAAAAATTCTGCTATGCAGATTCCCTGAATCCACACAAAAAAGCCCTTCCTTTATTCCAAAACTATATTTAGGTATGGAAACCTTCCCTAGGCAAGTTTTAGCTATAAACTGGCCTAGCCTTATTCCCTAAACACCAAACCAATAAAATAGTTCAATATTGTCGACGAGTTTTAGCCACAAACCTTCCTCATATTGTCCTCCAAACACCATCCCGATACTATAGTTCAATACTGTTAATGGGTTTTAACCACAAACCTTTCTTATATTGTCCTCCAAACACCATCCCAATACCAAGTTTAATATTGTCGATGGGCTTTAGCTATAAATCGTCCTCATATTGTCCTTCAAACACCAACTATACCCATGTATAGTCCATTATCCTCAACGGTCTTTAGTTATAATCTATCTCCGAAAATCTCAGGGTTCTAAACCCTAACCTCTTAATCATTCGATTCTAGCACAAATCGGCCTTCAGGACACTCGAAAGGTAACTAAGGGTAAAATATCACTTTCAATCATGCATTTTAATTATTATTTCAACATAAAGTATCAAGCCCCTGCTTGGGTCCTCGCTCCATAGGCTAGGCCCGCAAAGGTCGTATCTCCCTAACTCAACTCTTTTGATTTTTAAAATAACAAAAGGTTTTCAAATTTTGCTTTATCCAAATTCAAATGATAAGTAACTATTTCATCCAGAACCAGAATCTCTCTTTTGTCAGTATAGGAATCCTACCCAGATCAGCTATACCACCAATTTCCCGGAAGAGCTGATCTAGGTGTTGGCTCTAATATTGCATAAAACAGGGACCCTGCTCCTGCAATAAAAAGGCTAATCCCCAAAGGAGTCCTCGACCCCTTTGTCCAGTTGGAAATGCTAAGTATGTTCACACATACAACGAGCCCCATGCTCCAGCGACATGTCCCCGCATTAAAACCCGAGTGTCCCGTATTGGCGGTGCCAATCCGGTCGGTGACCTGAAAGGGTCTCTCATGAAAAAGCTCACCCGCTCACAATAACCTAAGCATATTATAACTCTAAGCTATAACCTAAGCATGTCATAGCTCTAAGTTATAACCTAAGCATAATATAATACAACGAGCCCCGTGCTCTAGTGACATCTCCCCGCATTAAAACCCGAGAGTCCCGTGTTGGCCGTGCCAATCCGGTCGGTGACCCGAAAGGGTCAATCACGAAAAAGCTCACCCGCTCACAATAACCTAAGCATATTATAACTCTAAGCTATAACCTAAGCATGTCAGAGCTCTAAGTTATAACCTAAGCATAAAATAAACTAAGCATATTATTAGGTCTAAAAACTCTTAAAGAAAAAACCTAATAATAAAAGAGAACGAAAGAAAACTTACTAGTTGACGCATGCTTTAGCAGAACCTTCTTGCACAAGCCTCCAAGAGTAGGATAGCCTCTATGAGTATCCACACGAACCCCACCTACCAAAACCTCCCAAAGAGGAAGAACTAAGGAGCCTCGAGTAGTTGCTAGACCACTCCAGAAGCCCCACACAAAAATGTAGACTAGAGGTGGTCGAATAAATTCAAGCTCCTCAAAAAGAACTTGCTCAATTACCCGAGAGATTAATCTTTGCGAATCTCAACTTAGGATTTAGCTCTGAGATTTGGTTCACTTGAAAAGGGTGGACTAGGGTGCCTATTTATAGGCTTGGGGAAGCAATTTTGCGGCACTTGCGAGCCCACGGTGCGGGATTTGGCGCACCAGGTGTGTCGCGAATGCCGCAGCCCATTTTGCAATCAAAAATTGTCTAACAATTTTACTATCAAGTGCTACCCACTAAAAAAATTCCCTTTAAATCCTTTTCAAACAAATATTTATTTTATGACCCTAATAAATTAGTTACTGGTCAAAAATAAATTCCTTGGTTTATCAAAAATGATCTAATCATTTTTTTAACCAATCAAATAATAATCCAATTATTATTTATATTATATTTTAGTAATAGAATAAATCTTTTAGTTCTTTACTTAGTCCGATGAAGGTCCAATGTGTCTGACCTTATAGGATCCTGAAGTGTTGAGATGTTAAGGCTTAACCAACCCTTGTTCTAATGGAACTATTGGCTCGATGTTCTAGACCGTGAATAGAACTCAATTACCTTAAATGACTGTAGTACGCCTCTAGCAAGGGTCTACCATCCCCCATCACTCAGAACGTCATTTATGCTTATGACTTAATCTTGATTAATGCAATAGTTATCCAATACGATGAACTCCTTCCATTCTTTAATATTAGTACCATCTGGTTTATAGGGTTCGGTTAAAGTGTTAACCCATTAATAGCTAGGTTGCTCCAAGCTATCCCAATTATTAACTTGTTATCGAAGTATATTGCCTTTTACCATAGTGTGTTCACTAGAAACCATTTCTATCAAACACATACTCTGATCAGAGGTTTATAGCAATCATCACTTCAACTAGCAGCCAGGTACAACTCCTTAATATATCTGGAGCGATGGATTCTTTCCAACTACTCAGCTTACCAATGTGTTATGATCACTATATCCGTAATCACCCGTGACACCCTAAATTAATGAGTGTATAGAAATGACCTAAAGTATAGCAATAGTACCACATAAGGTAACTAGTATCTCAAGTATAAGGATATTCGCAAAGCTTATTGCATAAAGATAAACACTAACACATTGATATATACACCAAGTGTTTATCTTGCTGCGGTCTCCAATATATATCCCAGATATATCCATGTGTCAAACTTAAGGTACCACCTTCAGTCCTTAGGAGATTGACTACTTGGACCCTTTCCAAGAAAGTTGATCACATCCTAGTCTTTTCGCTTCATCAATATCCTTTCTTGATGAAACTATGACTATGGATAGTTTAGACATAATCATAATTGTACATGAAGCAGGTTCCACCAAATATATTCCAACTATAATTTCTCTGACTTCATGCTATGATACGTCAAGGACTTTTGTATACATACATCAATAAATATATTTTAATCAGCTATAATATATTTATAAACACATCGATATAAACAAAAGATTAAATGCCTTTATTAATTAAACAAAATATTCGTACTATTATATAATTAAGATACATCGCCCTAATTGCCTTAAGTGCATACATCATACCCAACAAACTCCCACTTGCACTAATGTCAATTAGCCATATGTCTTTATCCATATGCTTTAACATGCTGGTCATGCTTGACTTGAGTCAATGGCTTCGTCAGACCATCCGTGAGGTTCTGATCAGTAGGAACATATTCTAATCTTATTATCTTAGCATCAACAAACTCCTTGATTATATGATACTTTCTGGATACATGTCTGTCTTTCTAATAAGACCGTAGTTCCTTTGCCTGAGCTATGGCACCATTGTTATCACAATACAAAGTAATTGGATTAACAACCTCAGGCACCACATTGAGATCACTAATAAATCCCTTTAACCAGACAACTTCCTTTGCTGCTTCGCATGCAGAAATGTATTCAGATTTTGTGGTTGAATCAACAGTAGTTTCTTTCTTAGAACTCTTCCAACATACTGCCCCTCCATTTAACACAATTAGATTGAAAACTCGCGTCTGTGTAACCTTCAATTATGAGAACTCATCCTTAGTCCTTCTTAAGTAATTAAGAATTGCTTTGACGGCCATCCTGTGCTTTTCTCCTGGATCTGACTGATATTTGCTCATAAAGCACAAAGCTTGAGAGACACCTAACCTAGTGCATATTATAACATACATGATGGATCCTATCACGGATGCATAGGGTATATCCTTCATACACATTCTCTCCTGAGCTATCTTCGGACACTCAACCTTAGATATGTTAATCCCCTTTGTCATCTGGAGATAACCTTTCTTAGAATGCTCAAGGTTGAACCTATTCAATAATTTGTCTATATATGTATTTTAAGAAAGACTTAACAGCTTCTTTGATCTATCCTTATAGATCTTTATACCTAGTATAAATGCTCCTTCACCAAGGTCTTTCATGGAGAACTTTATTGACAACCATACGTTAACATTTTGAAGAAGAGAAATATCATTACCTATTAGTAGAATGTCATCGACACACAATACAAAGAAAATGACTGCACTCCCACTAACCTTCTTGTAAACACAAGGCTCATTAATGTTATACAATACTAAGAAAATGACTGCACTCCCACTAATCTTCTTGTAAACACAAGGCTCGTTAATGTTTAGACAGAAATCCAGTTCACGGATTATCTGATCAAACCTTATATTCCAACTCCTGGATGCCTGCTTAAGTCCATAAATGGACCTTTGTAGCTTGCATACCTTCGAGCCATTCTGAGATGTAAAACCCTTAAGTTGTGTCATATACACATCCTGCTCTAAATCCCCATTCAGGAATGTTGTTTTAACATTCATCTGCCACATCTCATAATCATAATGAGCAGCATTGGTGAGGAGCATCCTTATGGATTTAAGCATGGCTAGTGGTGAGAAAGTTTCATCATAGTCGATACCTTAATGTTGACTATAACCTTTCATAACCAACCTTGCTTTATAGGTAATTACATTATCATCTATGTTAGTCTTCTTGAAGACCCATTTTCACCCAATTGGTCTGACCTCTTGCGGTGCATCAACCAAATTCCAAACTTGGTACTCATACATGGAATCCATTTCTGATTTCATGGCTTTTATCCATTTATTAGAATCTGAGCTTTTCATTACCTAATCATATGTCCTTGGTTCATCATCCTCCTTGAGATATAGGTCCTTATCATCAGTGACGATAAAACCATATCTATCAGGACCTTTATGAACACGACCTAATCTTTGAATTATTTGTGTTTCGACAGGCTGTTCTTGGATCTCACTTTCTTGTGTATCTAGAACGGGGTCAATCAGTTGATTGTATGTTTCTTCCTCTTGAACTTCCAGTTCAATATTGCTCCCATTGACTTTTGCAAGTAAGTGTTCCTTTTCCAAAAAGTGAGCATTCCGAGATACAATTACATTATGTGCTTCTAATTGGTAAAATTGACATCCAATTCTTTCCTTTGGATTTCCAATGAACAGACACTTGTCAGATTTATCGTTTAGCTTATCTGACGCTATCCTCTTTACCATAGTAGGATAGCCCCATACTCTTAAGTGACTTAGAGATGGCTTTTTATTACACCATCTTTCATAAGGTGTAAAATAAACTAATTTAGAGGGCACTCTATTTAAAACATAAACTGCGCTCTCTAGTGCATATCCCCAAAAGGATTTACTGAGATTTTCATGGCTTATCATGGACTGAACCATATCCAATAAAGTCTGATTCCTCCTTTCTGACAATCCATTGTGTTGGGGGGTATAAGGAGGGATCTACTGGGGAACTATCCCATTTTCCTTTAGATAATCCTGAAACTCCTGACTTAAGTATTCTCCACCTCGATCCGATCAAAGTGTTTTAATACTTTTCTCAAGTTGTTTCTCTACTTCAGCTCTGAATAGTTTGAACTTTTCAAAACTTTCAGACTTTTGCTTCATTAAGTACAAATAACCGTATCGTGAATAATCATCAATAAAGGTTATGAAGTAGGAGTATCCTCCTAGTGCCTGAACACTCATTAGACCATACACATTAGTATGTATAAGTTCCAATGTACTCATGGCCCGTTCACCCTTTCCTAGAAAGGGTAACTTTGTCATTTTTCCTCTTAAACAAGGTTCGCATTCACCGTAAGACTCCAAGTCTATTGGGCCCAAGTCTACATATTTATGCAACTTGGTTAAGGGATCTTTGTTTATGTGGCCTAAATGACAATGCCATAAGTAGAAGGAATTCTCATTATCTAATTTAACTTTCTTCACATTGTTGATATTGAAAACTTCTGTTTTAGTATTAAGAACATAAATGCCACCAGTCAACATTCCATAACCTCGAAATGTAGTAACAATTATTTAAAACTAAAACAAGTCCAATTGGAAAAATAAGATTAAAGCTTTCTACAGCTAATGCAGCAACTCTGGCTCCATTTCCCATATGCAGGTCCATCTCCCCTTTTACAAGTTTTCTACTATTCCTTAGTCCCTACATAGAAGTACAGATATGAGAACCATAACTAGTATCTAATACCCAAGTGGATTCACGAGGAAAAGTAACATACCTAAAGTAGATGCCTCTCCGGGCTTCTTCTTCAAATGCTCAGAAGCAGGAGCTCCGCAATCCCTCTTCCAATGTGCCATTTTCCCACATTGGAACCAGACATACTTAGATGTCTTCTTTTCTTTCTTCTTCTTACTGATTCTTTTCTTGGCACCTAGTGCCTGCTTCTTTTTCTTAGAAACCTTGCCTTTCTCAACCAACAGTAGAGGTTTCTAATCTTTCTTGATATGAGGTTCTACTGTTTTCAGTATATTGATTAATTCAGGGATAGCAGAATTAATCTTTTTCATGTAATAGTTAGTCACGAAGCTTGAGTAACTATCTATCAAGAACATCAACACAAGGTCAATGCTCAAGTCATGATTCATCTCGAATCCTAATCGATTCAGCTTGTCAAGGTATCCTAAGAGTTTTAATACATGTTGAGAGGCAGAGGTTCCAGCCTGCATCTTGGTTCCGAAAAGGAGCTTGGAGGTGTCATACCTCTCTATCCTTTCCCGCTCTAAAAAGAGCTCTTCAAGATGGAGAACCATGCTCTCCAAGGGTACGTTCTCATGTTGTTCCTGAAGCTCATGATTCATGGACCCCAACATGATACACATAGCAGTCTCACGATCTTTCCTATGCTTCAACCAGGCCTCATGTTCCACATGATCCTCAACATCAGGTTAAATAGGGGAAATTTCACTTAGAATATAGGCAATTCCCTCGGATCTGAGAATTATTCTCATAGCTAGGAACCATTCAGAAAAGTTTCGAGCCATTCAATTTGGTGTCAAGTAACATACGGAGATTAATGTTGGAAGTCATTTTCAACCTAAGATATAAGAAAAGAAAAGGATTTTAGATATTAGTTTAAGTACATCTATCTAATATAAGGTCTTTTAATTAAATACATTTGTATTTAATATAAGGTCTTCGAAATTTACAATAGCTCACTCTATTGAATTCGAGAATTTGAGCCCAGCTAAATTTCCTAGTAGGTAGCATCTATAACTAGTCTATTATGACCTCCAATTTTATGAGTCAAGTTATAATAGTAAGTTATAGTTGGAATCCCATTCCATTTGCATCGTATGCAATTGCTAATTCATTCAAGTTCCCTAATCCCAAGGGACGTATGCTCTTATATTAGCATCTCCTTGAATATGTCTCAGATCTGAGCCTAGCCCCTAATTTTATGGTGGACTACCCTAGTTCTATTAAGGCAGACCGTATCCCAAACTTTACAACTAGTCAATGTGGACTGGAAGGAATGCTTTCCGCAGTACTTTGATAGCCCAAAAAGACCGTATTATAAATTTGGGTAAGGAAGACTGTAATTTGCCTTAATATATTTGCATTGGGATTTTATTGGTGTTAAACGTCTCACCCAATGTAGGATTTTATTAGATGGACATATTTATAATAACTTATATTAATTCAGGGAATTTTAGAATTAATTTAGAAGGTCTAACCTTAGGTGGGTTCAAGCTCTTTATTATAATTATTCCATCAACCTAGATTATATGCAAAATAATTAACACTTTTATTTGTTATATTTATATTGCATTTCCTTTAAGCTTTTATTCAATAAATTTAATTTTTACTTTGTTATAGAAACATATATAAGCACCATCTTATATACTATAAATAAATTAGTCCATATATAATCCCCTCGTTGGTCAATTCAAGCTGTACCGATATAGGTTCCCAGGTAGGAGAGGTGCCCTATGAGGAGTAGACACCAAGTCTAAACCTTAGCTAGAACAAATACGAGCACAAACTCGAAGACCAATGGATTCTCTTGAACTAACAAATTTCATTCTTTCAATTCATGTAAATTGAAAGCATCTATAACCCATGTAATTTAAATAAATTATTAAAATTTGTATAATTTGAGTAAGTTGATCAGGCTTATTCAAAATTGTTCACAAACATTTTCTAACCTTGAATGAAAAGAACAAGTTCATATATATTGTTCCAAACAATTAAATAAACAAATCATTTCATATAGAAAATAATATTTAGTTTGCTTCTAACTTAATTATGCACTAAATAGGCAGGCTCTAATACAACTGTTGGGAACTAACAGTCAAATTGAACATGCATAACAGGCATGGCGGAAATTCAAAATTTTGTCCCTGTACTCAAGAACTCCTATTAGATGCATATAAATTAAATAAAGCCTTAACTAAATAATTCTCTACCTAGATTAGCAAGCAAAGGGCTAGGCATACCATAATTCTAAATTATATCCTCGCACATATATTTTATACTAAGCATGTTATAACTCTAAGCTATAAACTAAGCATGTTATAACTCTAAGCTATAACCTAAGCATGTTATAACTCTAAGCTAAAACCTAAGCATGTTATAACTCTAAGTTATAACTCTAAGTTATAACCTAAGCATAAAATAAACTAAGCATGCAAAACAACCTAAGAATATTATTAAGTTTAAAACGCTTAAAGAAAAAGAACTAATAATAAAAGATAAAGAAAGAAAACTTACCAGTTGAAGCGTGCTTTAGCAGAACCTTCTTGCACAAGCCTCCAAGCGTAGGATAGCCTCTATGAGTATCCACACAAACCCAACAACCAAAACCTCCCAAAGAGGAAGAACTAAGGAGCCTCGAGTAGTTGCTAGACCACTCCAGAAGCCCCACCTAAAAATATAGACTAGAGGTGCTCGAATAAATTCAAGCTCCTCAAAAAGAACTTGCTCGATTACCCCGAGAGATTAATCTTTGCGAATCTCAACTTAAGATTTAGATTTGAGCTTTGGTGCACTTGAAAATGGTGGAATAGGGTGCCTATTTATAGGCTTGGGGAAGCAATTTTGCTTCCCCACTTCCTATGTAGCACATCTCACAAGCGGGTTTGACCTATGGGGCTTGGAGCCCCATGGGCTCGCACCCTGTGCATCTTGCAAGCCGGGCTTGCAATATTTCTTGCAAGCCCAGCTTGTGAGATATCTCGCACTGGGCAAGCCTAGCCTTACGGGCCTCTGCAAGTGCCATATTATGGCACTTGCGAGCCCACGGTGCGGGATTTCGTACACCGGGTGTGTCGCGAATCCCGCAGCCCATTTTACAGTCAAAACTTGTCTATCAATTTTTCCACCGGGTCTTACCCATTCATAAAAATTCCCTTTAAATCCTTTTCAAATAAATATTTTTTTATGACCCTAATAAATTAGTTACTGATAAAAAATAAATTCCTTGGTTTATCCAAAATGATCTAATCATTTTTTTAACCAATCAAATAATAATCCAATTAATATTTATATTATATTTTCGTAATAGAATAAATCTATTAGTTCTTTACTTGCTCCGATGAAGCTCTAATGTGTGTGACCTTATAGGATCCCAAAGTATTGAGTCGTTAAGGCTTAACCAACCCTTGTTCTAATGGAACTATTGGCTCCATGTTCTAGACCGTGAATAGAACTCGATTACCTTAAACGACTGTAGTACGCCTCTAATAATGGTCTACCATCCCCCATTACCCGTAATGTCATTTATGCTTATGGCTTAATCCTGATTAATGCAATAGTTATCCAATGCGATGAACTCCTTCCATTCTTTAATATTAGTACCATCTGGTTTATAGGGTTCGGCTAAAGTGTTAACCCACTAATAGTAAGATTGCTCTAAGCTATCCCAATTATTAACTTGTTACAGAAGTATATTGCCTTTTACCATAGTGTGTTTGACTAGAAACCATGTCTATCAAATACATACTCTGATCAGAGGTTTATAGCTATCTTTACTTCAACAAGCGGCCAGGTACAACTCCTTAATATATCCAAAGCGATGGATTCTTTCCTACTACTCAGCTTACCAATGTACTGTCATCACTATACCCGTAATCACCCATGACACCCTAAATTAGTGAGTGTATAGAAATGACCCAAAGTATAGCAATAGTACCATACAAGGTAACTAGTATCTCAAGTATGAGGATATTCATAGAGCTTATTGCATGAAGATAAACATTAACACATTGATATATACACCAAGTGTTTATCTTGCTGCGGTCTCCAATATATCTCCCAAAAATATCCATGAGTCAAACTTAAGGCACCACTTTCAGTCCTTAGGATATTGACTACTTGGACCCTTTTCAAGAGAGTTGACCACGTGCTAGTCTTTTCGCTTCATCAATATCCTTTCTTGATGAAACTATGACTAGGGATAGTTTAGACATAATTATAATTACACATGAAGCAGTTTCTACCAAATATAGTCCAACTATAATTTCTCTGACCTCATGCTATGATACGTCAAGGACTTTTGTATACATACATCAATGAATATATTTTAACTAGCTGTAATATATTTCTAAACACATCGATATAAATAAAAGATTAAATACCTTTATTAATTAAACAAAATATTCATACTATTATATAATTAAGATATATTGTCCTAATTGCCTTAAGGGCATACATTATATCCAACACTTTTTGATGGAAAGCTTATCTTTTTCTGCCTTCAAGGCCTCACAGAAAATTAACCCCTTCTTCCAAAGTTACCTTCTCTTAGGTGCGGGTTCCCCACCTCTGGTTTCCTCGTTGTCAGGATATCTTCAATGCTTCATGATTTCCCTTCTTATATCCCTCTTTGAATGCAACAGCAGCTACTGCAATGTTCTCACTTGCCTCTAGTTCACAAACTGGCTTCTTCTTTTTATCATCTGCTTTAATGAGCCTTCCCCTTCTCTTAGGCTTTTCAGGTGTGGTTTTCATGAGTTGGGTAAGGGGTATTTAATCTTCATCAACTTCCTTAACAGCTGATGAGGTGTATTTTTCTTTGAGCTTTGGGTTTAGTTGTTCTAGCTCTTTTGGCTTCCAAAGCAATCTCTACTCCTCCCTTCCGACTCTACCCTTTTCTTCCCTTTCTTCTCTCACCCTAATCACTCTTTCTTCATCCCATTTTTCATTAAAGGTAAGCTTCAAGAAGTTCTTCTTTAGAATGGCTTTTCCTTCAGTGGATTCTTCTCCAGTGAAGTCTACGTGACTCTGGGTTAATATTTTTGTGATGAGAGCACCATGAGAATGTTGATGCTGCTTTAGATAATGAATTAGCAGAATAGGCATATTGACTTCTCTGCCTTCAAACTAGTGTTGAATGACACAGTGCTGGAATGAAGAGGCACTATTGAGAGATCCCCTTTGAATCAGGATTAATCAAGCCATCACAAAGTGGAGAGTTCTGGAAGTTTAAGGCCAGTGAGTACCTATTTTATCTCCAAAGAATCTCTCAGGAAGCCATATTTTTTGATCATATTTGACCTTGAGCTCATCTCCTTCATTCCTCATTGTAACTCCATTGTTCTTCATCTCATAGTGAGTGATAAAGAATTCTGGAGTAACTGTAATCTCCTTCCCTTTCACTGTGTTTCTAAGTGCGTTATAGTATTTATGGATCTTAAGGTTCTTGTAAAATTCTTTTACCAAAGTCTGAGAGGTTAGGTTTTTCAGTCGGAGAAAGATCTCTAAATGTTGGTCTGTTAGGAGTTGTGTACAAGGTTCAGTGGTGAAAAGATATTCATCATCTAGATAATCTGATGGTGGAATAGAGTCTGAATCTTTGAGATTTAATGGAATGAAATCTTCCTTTTTGAGTGAATCTACAGGAGGTAGGTGTTTTGGTAAGACAGCAGCTTGATCCTTAGTTCTTGCCATTGTTGTAGCAGTAACAGTAGAGAATTACTTGCGTGAAGATAAACTTAACTGGATTGATGAGGTGACAGTTAAATTTGAAGAAAGAGGTAAATGGCGTTTAATCGGAGAAATGGAATATTTTATTTTCCAAAATGACTGTTGTTTTTACTATGTGTGTGATGCCTAATAAACGTTTGAAATTTAAAATGTGTATAGTTTCTTTTCTGCACTTTTACTGCTATTTATCTTTTCTGTCTTCTGAGCTGGCAGTCTTTTCTCCAGATTCACAGTCAACTTTACTTCTTGTCTTCTGGATTCTACTTCAGATTGGGTTGGACATTCCAATCGAATCCCTTAGCCTGTTGAATTGATCTTTACTTGATGGTTTAGTAATGATATCTGCCCTTTGTTTATTTGTTAGAATGTAGACAAGTGCAACATCCTTCTTCATTACATGATCCCAGATGAAGTGATGTCGTATATTGACATGCTTCATCCTGCTACTTTTGCTGTCATACATTACTTCAACACATCCGGATTGAACTCCATAATCTTCTAACTATTGCTTGATCCATAGGAGTTGAGCTACACAACTTCCAGCTACCATGTATTCTGCTTCTGTGGTTGATAAGGCCACTAAATTATGCTTCTTGGTATACTATGACACCAAGCAATCTCAAAGAAAGTGACAACCTCCAGATGTACTCTTTCTTTCAAGAGTGTCTCTGCCATAATCTACATCTGTGAAGCCTTAAAGTGCAAAATTTGCATTACTAGGATACCATAACCCAACTTTAATGGTTCCTAGGAGATATCTAAGGATTCTCTTTACTGCTTTGAGATGTGAATCCTTAGGATTGGATTGGGATCTTGCACAGTAGCAAACTGCATAATGTATGTTAGGCCTACAAGCTGTCAAGTACAACAGTGATCCAATCATTCCTCTATAGAGCTTCTGATCTACTTCTTCTCCTTCACAGTCCTTTGATAGGAAAGCATCTGATCCTATGAGAGTGGACATTGGCTTACTTTTTTCCATTTTAAATTTCTTTAGAATCTCCTTGGTGTACTTAGAATTATTGATGAAAATTCCATCCGGAATCTGCTTGATTTATAGACCAAGGAAGAAGTTAAGTTCTCCCATCATTGACATCTCAAATTCCTTCTCCATTTGAGTGTTGAATTCCTTACACATCTTTTCATTTGTTGCTCCAAAGATGATGTCATATACATAGATCTGAACTAGAATAACATCAACCTTTTTCTTCTTGATGAAAGGAGTTGTATATGCCGTTCCCTGGATGTATCCCTTGGATATGAGGAATGTAGTGAGTCTCTCATACCAAGCTCTTTGAGCTTGCTTCAATCTATAGAGGGCTTTCTTCAACTTGTACACATGATCTAGATGTCTTGAATCTTTAAATCTAGGTGGCTGCCTGACATAGACCTCAACCTGAATGACTCCATCGAGAAATGCACTTTTGACATCCATTTGAAACAGTGTGAATCCCATAAATGATGCAAAAGCACACAGAATCTAGATTACCTCCAGTCTTGCTACTGGTGCAAAAGTTTCTTCAAAGTCAATGCCTTTTTCTTGGTTGTAGCCTTGGGCAACAAATCTTGCCTTATTTCTTACCACTACTCTGGATTCATCTAGCTTGTTTTGGAATACCCATTTGGGGCAAATGATTGACTTCCCTTTTAGTGGTGACACTAGATCCCAAACATCATTCCTGGTGAATTGAGCTAGTTATTCTTGCATGGCCATCATCTAGTTTTCATCTCTTCAGCATCTTTAAATTGCTTTGGCTCAATGAGAGAGATAAAGGCTACATGGCTCATCATCCTATTAAGTTATCCTCTAGTTCTGACTGAATCTTGGACATTATCCAAAATGGCTTCAACTGGATAATTTCTGTGGTTCTGAATTGCTCTTTGAAGGTCTGCATACTGATGTGGAACTAGTACCTCAACTTTCTCAACTCCTTCTTCTTGATCAATCATGAAATTTATCTCATTATTGATAGGGTAATCTTGTGGAACTTCTGAGTTGAGGGGGATTCCTTCATCTTCTTCCTTGTACTTCTTGATCTAGAAGGAATCAAGGATCTGTACTTCTTCTTTTTCTCCAATATTCTCAGCTTCCAGAGTTAAATCTTTCGGATTTGAACTTCTTTTTCTGCACTTTTTGTCTCATCGAAATTGACATGTATTGACTCTACTACTGTATATGTTTATTTATTATAGACTCTGTAGGCTTTGCTATGTGTTGAGTAGCCAAGGAAAATTGCTTCATCAGATTTAGGATCAAATTTTCCTAATTGCTCTCTATCATTCAGGATATAGCATTTACATCAAAAGGCTTTGAAAAACCCAATTTTGATATGGGGTCTTTTCTATGGTCTTTCTAATGAGAGCTCTATTCATGATGTAGCATGCTGTGTTTACAGCCACACCCCATAAATACTTAGGCAAATTGTTCTCACTTAGCGTAGTTCGGGCCATCTCAACTAAGGTTCTATTTTTCCTTTCAACAACCCCATTTTGTTGAGATGTACTAGGAGTAAAAAGTTTTACTCAATGCCCTTGGAGTCATATAATTCAACAAAGTGCTTGTTTTTTAACTCTTCTCCATTATCACTCCGGATGCGTGCAATGCTTATGCCCTGTTCTACTTTTATTCGGATGAATATTTTTGAGAATTGGTCAAAGGCTTCATCTTTGCTACCTAGCAAAGCAACCCAGGTATAGCGAGAATAATCATCCACTATGACCATGGTGTATTCTCTTTTACCTAAACTCATTGATTTGACTAGACTAAAGAGATAAATGTGTAAGAGTTCAATCACTCTTTTGGAAGGTATGTATGAGATAGAAGGGAAGCTCTTTCTATGTTGTTTACCTTATTGGCATGCAGTGCATATGTGATCCTTATCAAAAGCTACCTTAGATAAACCCACAACTAATTCTTTTTTTGCTAATTTGGACAAGAGGTTCATGATTACATGTCCCAACTTTCGGTGCCATAGCCATGATTCTTCTTCTTTAGACACCAAGCATATATTCTTTTTCTCATTTTTAATGTTAACATAATAAACATTATTTACTCTAGGTACATGAAGAATGAGTTGATTTGACTTACTATCATAGATTAAGCATCCTCCGAAATCAAAGATGACTTTCCTTCCTTTATCACAGAGTTGTGCTACACTTAGCAAGTTGAACATCAGCCCATTAACTAGCCAGACATTCTATCCTTATTTTAGATCTAATGGTTCCATGTCTAATGATCTGTCCCTTTTGGTTGTCTCTAAAGCTTACTTTTCCATCTTTCTTCTAGATTAAAGTGATGAAGACTTTCTCATCACCAGTCATGTCTTTGAGCATCCACTATCAATGTACCATGTATGTTGATCTACTGTGGATCTAAGGCATGCCTGCCAAACAGATCAAGTGGGTTTGGGTACCCAATCAGATTTGGGTCCTCTTGGGTTATCAACCAATTCAAGCCAAGGATAAACATCATAATAACCATTTTTTAATCTACATAATTTAATAATATGATTGTTTTTCCCACAAAACTTGCACCCTAAAATGGGTCTGCTCTACTCATGCTTCGTCTGGATCTTCTTGAGATCCTCATTTCTATAGTTTCCAACATATCCAACTTCTTGTATACTTGTCTATCTGGTGTGTATCCGAAAGCTAGTTGGAGGTGCAATTTTGGCTCCATGATTCTTTCTTCGCTTGGCAGTTGCTTACTTGATTTCGCCTTAGCTTTTCCCTTTTGAGCAGCTATGAATCTCTATGCTTAAGGTTGCCTGGTAACTTTCCATTCCTTTAGATTTGGGGGTACTGGATTCTTTTGATTTAGATTTCTTGGTGATGCTTGCCCTTGATTTCTCTTCTTTGTGAAGGATCTAATTTCCTTTTGGATGCCTCCTTCATCAGGGTTAGCTCCCTATCTAGCCCTATCAAGTTAGCACTTAAAATCTGCACTTGACTCCTTAGGAAATTCTCTTCAACCACATCCATATGCTTTGTGGTCCTTATTAGATTGATGTCTTGTAACATTGCTTCAGCATTTCAGCTAGCTCCAGAACTTATCTTTGTAGGGATTTTATGGCTTTGGTGTTCTTACTCACATCATGGATTACCATCCCTAAAGCTCTAGCAAGATTAAGGTTAGAAACAAAATTAGAGTGAGAGTTTACCTCAGTGTTGGCTATCTCTGATTCTAAATCCTCAATTTGCTCGGTATCTTTCTTAGATGGATTTCTTTCGGATTGATCTTCTTCCGGATTTGCTAATGCCACGAATGCATAGTTAGTCGTTTCTTCTTCCTTTGTGGAAGATGAACTGCTACTTTCTTCACTATTGCTCCATATAGCCACCATAGCTTTCTTCTTATATTTCTTTTCTCTTTTGAGCTTGGGGCATTTGGTTCTAAAGTGCCCTTTTTCTCCACATTCAAAGTAGGTAGCATCTTTTTTCGAATCTTTCTTTCTTCCAGAGCCTTTCTTAGCTTATCCCTTCTTGAGGTGCCTTCCTTTGACCTCTTTAATTCATATCTTCTGGATCTCCTCTTATCCTTCTTCTTTAGGAATTTATCAAGATACTTGGCCAGCATAGCCATATCTTCGATGCTGTAATTTGATTCCTTTGGTAGCTTATCTGATCTAGAGGAGGCTGATTCGTCAGAATCTGCCTTGAGTGCAATGGTCTTCTTCCTTTCTTTAGGATTTTTCTCCTATTGGTTATATCTCTCCAAGGATAACTCTTGAGTTAGCATATTACCAATGAGTTCATCATAATCATAGACGTTTAAGTCATGAGCTTCCTCAATGGCAGTATTTTTGTTGTCCCATTCCTTGGTAATACTCTGGAGGATTTTGTTGACCATATCTACTTCTGAGATCTCCTTCCCAAGCCTCTTCATCTCATTTACTAGATTGGTGTATCTAGTATTCATGTTGCTGATAGATTTTTTGTACTCCATCTTGAAGGATTCTAACTTTTACTATAGTAGATCAATTTTAGCTTCTTTGACTTTATTTGTTCCTTCATAGGTCACTTCTAGCTTCTGCCAAATTTTTTGTACAGTCTCACATCCGGATATTCTGTTGAATTCAGCTACACTAAAAGCATAATGGAGCATATTAATAGCATTTGCGTTTTCACACAGTCTTTTATAATCATTATCATCCCATGCACTTGAAGACTTTTGGGTAGTCATACCCTCTACTTTGTGAACAGGTTCGTATGGGCCATCTTCTATGGCCATCCATGCCATCATGCTTTGTGCTTAAATGAAGTTCTTCATCCGGTTCTTCAAGAACTTGTAGTGTTCATTGGTGAAGAGTGGAGGACGGTTAATAGACATACCCTCGGGAAGGAGTTGTGAGTTTTGGAAACTCATTTTGATTCTTGGATCAAAATCTGGACCTTTAGCTCGAGATTGTTAGATCTCTGGTTTTGAGCACTTGCTTTGATACCACTTGTTGGTCCCTATGAGAGTCTAAATAAGGTCAGAGGGGGTGAATGACCCTCTTCTCGAAAATAAGCAGACTTTAAAAAGTCTTGTGTAGCATGTTTGATTATGTTTCGATATAATGGATCCGGATGATGCAAATATGAAATGTTATGCAATAATATAAAGAGTTAGAAAATCAAACATAGTAATTTTATCCTAGTTCGGCCCCCCTAATCCAGTCCTCGGAGTTTCCTTCC
Source organism: Euphorbia pulcherrima (assembly GCA_947683365.1). Taxonomy (NCBI): domain Eukaryota; kingdom Viridiplantae; phylum Streptophyta; class Magnoliopsida; order Malpighiales; family Euphorbiaceae; genus Euphorbia; species Euphorbia pulcherrima. The sequence goes on from CANTUS010000008.1 coordinate 6,844,706, forward strand.
TCTGAGCTTTTCCACTAGTGAATTCCTCTCCAACTGGCAGGAATCAAGCCTTACAGTTTGTCTTCGGATGTAGGATATACCACTGGAAGCACTAACTCTTAGGTGAGTCCTCTTGTCTTTAGCAGGATATACCACTTAGATTTCTACCCAAACCTGAGCTGAGTCCTACAGGGAGTTTCACTTAAAGCACCAACTCTAAGCTGGATCCCAATCTCACTACTCACCCAAGTATGAGATTTTACACTTTGTTTTTCTCAAAGATTTTGGTTTTGGATCTCCTCAAGTTTATAACTCACTTGGGAATCCTTACAAAATGATTTGGAATTGATTGATTCTCGGAGGGATCATGTCACTGATTACAATAGTAAATTCTCTTGTGTATGCTTTCTCAAAACAACCAGCACATTCTCAACATGTGAAGCTTTCCTTTTAAAGGCTTCTGTCATAAATGTAGTCATTGTGAGTTGTTGAAGTTGAATTAAATCTTGACTATTGATTAGGTAATATGTGGTGCTTCCAGATCCATTGATCAATCAGTTAGACTGATTAAATGTCCCATTGAATCTTGGGATTGAGGCCTGAAAAATGTCAATGATCATTTTCTGGTATTTTTGTGATCCACCAATTTTTATGCCAGAAATCCAGAGTGAGTGCTTCATGCACTTTTCCTATTGGTCTAGGTAGAAAGCTTGTTACCTTTTCTCTTTCCTGTGTCAGTCTTTTTATCCTTTTCTGAAAAGTGTACAAGCTATCATTTTTGTCTTGCTTAAGGGAAAGGGATCTTTGACTTTCATACTAAAAGGTGGAGGGAAAAGGTAATTTTGAAACTTTTCGCTTTGTCTCGATAACTGTATCTTCCGGATCAATTTGTCTTGTTGAATCTGGATGCTATGTCAACCAATTCTTCTTTCTAGATGCTGTTCTTAAAGTTTGTTTCCTTTCCAAACTTTAACCTGATGCTTCCATTATATGCTTAGGAATTTTTCATCTTCATTATGTGTCATGATGGCTTGCTTTGGACCAGATGCTTCCATTTTGGATTAAGGAGATTACATGATTTGTTCCTTAAGATTTTATTTCTATGGTTTTTGTTTTCTTCAAACTAGATCCGGATTGCTCTGGAATTAATTCTTTCGAATCATTGTTTTCCAACAAGACTCAATTCATTCCTCATATCCAAGGGATATATTCGGGGTAAGGCAGATACAATACTTTTCATCAAAAAGAAGAAGGGTGATGTCATTCTTGTTCAAATCCGTATAGATGATATCATCTTTGGAGCAACAGATGAAAAGATGTGTGAAGAATTCAGCACTCAAATGCCAAAGGAATTTGAGATGTCAATGATGGGAGAACTAAATTTTTTCCTTGGATTACAAATCAAGCAGATTCCGGATGGAATCTTCATAAATCAATCTAAATACACCAAGGAGATTTTAAAGAAGTTTGAAATGGACAAGAGCAAGCATGTGTCCACTCCTATGGGATCAGATACAGTCCTTTGAAAGGATTGCAAAGGTGAAGATGTAGATCAGAAGCTCTATAAAGGGATGATTGGATCACTGTTACACTTGATAGCTAGTAGACCTGACACATATTATGTAGTTTGCTACTATGCAAGGTATCAAGCAAATCCAAAAGATTCACATCTCAAGGCTGTAAAAAGAGTGCTCATATACTTACTAAGAACAACTGAAATTGGGCTATGGTATCCCAGTCATAGCAATTTTACCTTGCAAGGATTCATTGATGTAGATTATGGAAGAGACACACTCGAGAGAAAAAGCACATCTAAGGGCTGTCATTTTCTTGGAGATTGCTCAGTGTTATGGTACAGCAAAAAGTAGACTTTAGTAGGATTGTCAACCACTGAAGTAGAATAAATGGTAGTAGGAAGTTATGTTGCTCAACTCTTATGGATCAAGAAACAATTGGAAGATCATGGTGTGCAAGAAAGATGTGTAGAAGTGATGTGTGATAAAAAAAAAAGTGCAATTGATGTGTCAAATAATCCAGTGCTACATGGCAGGATGAAACATGTTAATATCAAACACCATTTCATCTAGAATCATGTAATGAAATAGGATGTTACCTTGGTCTACATTCCAATAAATGAGAAAAGGGCAGACATCTTTACTAAGCCATTGAGTAAAGATCAGTACAATAAGCTAAGAGGAGCAATTGGTATGTCAAACCCAATTTGAAGAAAAATCCGGAAGATAATCTGGAGTCATGAAGATCTTTGGCAACTTAAGCAAGGAAATCAAGGGAAAAAGACTTAGTAATGAATCCAAAAGGAATATTGCCAGCTCAGCAGATAATAAAAATACATGGCAGTAAAAGCACAAGAAAGTAACTATACACGTTTTGAATTTCAAACTTTTATTGGGCAGTTCATAAGCGGCAAAAGCAACAGTTACCTTACAAAATAAATCGTTCCAATTCTCGAGTTTAAATGCCATTAATCTCTTTCCAAAATTTTAACTACCACATCACCGATCCATTTAACTTTAATTGCATCCAGATTACCATTTTACCCTCACTCTTAAGAACTCTAGAATAAGCCCCCAAATCCCTTCTTCATCCTTACGTGAGCAACTAATCTACTGTTATTTGCAAATTTTTCTCCAAAACCCCTAGAACCTCAAATCCTTTCATACACTAGAATCACTATCTAAGAGCAAATCCTTAAGGTTCTAGAAAAAGTTGATATGGATAAAGGGGAGGAGATTATTGTTGCTAGAAAGCCAGTCATTCTGGACAACCTCAATCTGGAAGATCCCCAGTACACAGAAATGATGGAGGTTGTAAAAGAGAACCTAAAACTAATCAGCTCACCAAGGAGGGACCCGGAGGCTCTTTCGGAACAACAACTAATATCTGTCCTTCTGTCCTTATTTCCCTAAAAGATCTTGACCTTCTTTCAGAAAGTGAGTATCTAGGGGAAGACTTATGTGTATTCAAGGCAAGAACTAGACCTCTTCTGGATAATCTATTGCTTACAGAATTAGAGGTAGTTGAAGTGAAAATTCCTAAAAAGGCATCTTGAGGTAATGGTAAGGACAGTACCGCTATTTTAGATCAGGAAGAAGAAGTAAGAATCATAAGTCCTGAAAAGGCACTTGAAGGGGAGACTGAGAAAAATGCCAATCTTTCAAAAACTAAGATTAAAGGAAGAATAGAGATAGAGCATAATGAGCCACAACAGAATAATGAGGTAAGCCCCATCCTAAATTCTACTGATAATGCTGATGATCTGGCTGGTGATGCCATTCTAAATCAAGATAACTTAGGTGTGGGAATCCAAACTGCATCTAAGGAAATTCAGTCTATCCCAGAGCAAAATGATCCGAATGAGGGAGTTAGCCTAGGACCCAATGAGAACACTTCTAAAGTGGACTCCAAGGGCAGGGCCACTCCGGAGGAAAGGTTGGCGGAAAAAGAGGAAGAACAGAAGAAGGGTAAAGACAGTAGTGGGGAAGAATCTGAAGAATCTGGAAGCAGCTCTGGGCCTAAAGAGCCCTCCTTTTTAGATAGCATCTTAAAGAGACCAACCATCAATCCCAAACCCACCAAAGCTAAGAAGTTTAGGGTAGTATTAAAAATGATAGAGGAGGCTATGATTGAAGGGCATAGAGAAAGTGACATTAAGCGTAGTCTCCGGAGCATATGCGAACAACTAAAATCCGTGGAGAACCTTGTTAGAGACAAATCTATAACTCCAAATCTAAGAGCTGAATTGGGAGAAATTAAAGGGTCATTACAAAATATAGAGAAGAAAGTGGATGCCTTCCCCTCTACAAAACTAGTGGCAGAAACTTTCTTGTCAAAGATCACTCCGGTGCTGGATCAGCTGAATTCAAATATTGCAGGAGCAAATTGCTCTACAACTCAAGCACTCACCAGAGCTAACCATAATTGTGCTACTATAATGGACCAGATAACCTCTTCCTCTACTAATCTAAAGATAGATTTGAAAGAGTATGTAGATCACATGTTTGAAAACTTAGAAAAATTCATTCCTCAAGCCATCATCAATTCTACTCAAGGCTTCACTCTGGACTGATATATCTAAATGAGGAACATCAGGCTGCTCAAGAAATGCTCTGCAATTTTCTTGATGAAGGGTTACCTAAGCTCCTGGAGAAGCATATTGAAGAAACAAGTAATGATTTTTAAAGTCATCTCTCTGGAACTAAAAAACTAATAAATGCCTGGAAAGAAAGTTGTAACAAAGAGCTTAAGACAATCAACATACGTATTCATAATATCCGGAGAGATATCATTAAAGAGATTGAGCAACTCCAGACCGGTATGTCAAACCTCTCACTCAATGCTACTTCTACTTTTACCTCTAGATCTTCAGCGGCCATTCCAAAAAGCCTTCTCCTCCCGGTCATCCTAAGCCTTATCTAGTCCAACGGGGGACACATGATTCTTTGGATATAAGTACAACTTAACGCTTCTCAAGGAACTCTTCCCATTTTTTGAAGAAGATGACAAAAATCAGCCTCTTAAAATGATTCCATATATGGTCAGGTCCTACAAGCACCTCCGAAACCACCTCAAACCAATCCATCTCCTTCTAGCCCCTATGGAGACAATCATTGAAAAGCTCTTGGAAAGCAATGTTGATTACTCCGTCTATTCTGAGACTTGGCAAAAGAGTTGGGACCAAAGAACTTACATGATTATTGACCCCAATCTGATGCCAATAAAAATGGGGAGAAGATCGGCACAAGAAATGATAATGAGGCTATAGAAGTAGATAAGTAAAGTAGTACAGTTCATAGAATAGCTGTTTTTCATTGCAAATCTTGTAATAGCTAGTTCTGTAATTTTTTACTTATATATTTCTGTACTTGTAATCCGAAACTTTATAAGGTTAACTATTATTAATAACAGAAGTATATAAAGTGAAACAGTTCTACTCAAAATTGCTTCTAAGTATAATATATAATTGTACTTCAAAAACTTAGAAGCTAGAATGCAAAAATATTGGAGGAGTTAGGATGATAAAATTATGATGGAGCAAATTTGTAAATGACTAAGTATCAAGAATCATACTTAGCTCATGTAATCCATATTCTTATGATCATATGTCTTAGGTTTTTGTTCCCATCAAATGGGAGAGATTGTTGGGAAACAATGATCTGGAAGAACAAATCTAAGAACTGAACCAAATCAAGTTTGAAGAAAATAAAAAAAACAAGTCCATGACAAATCATCTGGACACACATTGAAGACTTCAAAACACCTAAGGCCATATCAGAAGCATCCGATAGAGTTTGGAAAGGAAACAAACTTCTAATCAATCAAAATCAGTATCTGGAGAAAGACTAATTGAAGAAGCATCCGGATATATTAAATCTGAAGACATCCGGAAGACTCAAATATCAAGACAGAGGGAAAAGTTCAAAATCAACTTTTCCCTCCACATTTGGTCTAAAGTAAAAGATGCTTTTGCCTTAAAGATTGTAAAAGTAATAGCTAACATGCACTCCAAAAAAGGACAAAAAGACTGACACATGAAAGAGAAAAAAGTAACAACCTTTTTAACATAGAACAATAGGAATGGCGCATGGAGCACACACCAAAAGCAAATGGCATAAAAGTTAGTAAATCACTAAAATACAAACAAACGATCACTGACCACTTTTTCACCCTCAATCCCAAAAATTCAAATGGGACATTTATTCAGTCTAACGGATTGACGAAAAGCTCCAGAAGTGCCACATCATACCTAATCAATGGTGAAGATTCAAGATCAACCTCAACGGTTCACAATGGCTACATTTATGATCAAAGCCTATAAAAGGGAAGCTTCACAAGTTGAGAAGGTGCTGGTTGATTTTACAAGAAGCTATTAAGGGAGAATTTAGGCTAAGTCAATCAGTGAACAAAAATCCCTCCAAGAACTAGAAAGATTCCAAATCTATTTTTGTAAGAATTCTCAATTGTGTTATAGACTTGAAGAATTCAAAAACCAAATCCTTGAAAAATTAAGTTGTTAGATCTCATTCTTGGGTGAGTATTGAGATTGAGAATTAGCTTAGAGTTGGTGCTTTAAGTGGAATCTCCCTGTAGGACTCAGCTTAGGTTTAGGTAGTATCTATGTGGTATATCCTACTAAAGAAAAAGGACTCAGCTAGAAGTTGGTGCTTCTAGTGGTATATCCTACTTCCTGAAGAGGGGTTACTATCTAGAGATAAATTATAAGGTTTAATTCTTGCCATTTGGAAAGGAATTACACTAGTGGACAAGCTCAAAGGAAGGAACCTATAGGGACTGGATGTAGGCAGGGCTGAACCAGTATAAAATCTCTTGTGTTTGATTTCCTCTACCTTAGTATTTACTTTTGTGCATTTCATTTTATATCTGCATTATCCAAAACCTATAGATCCGGATCAAAAATCAAACACGCAAAACTAGACTTTTTAAAGTATGAAAATTCCGTGAAAAGGGTCATTCATCCCCCTCTGACTCTAAATAACTAAGCACAGGGACCAACAAAACTACATATAGCGAACTGCTACTTCCTAGAAATCTTGTGATGGAGAATTACATACGTTTTGTGCAAGCTTGAACGTTTATCTTAAGAATTTGGACAGTTGGGATCGACTTGGGATCTACCGTTTATCACATATGAAGGAGTATTGTTGCATCTTCATTAAGGATAATCTGATTCAAGCTGCTATCAACTTCTGGGATCCTATTGATAGTGTTTTTCATTTTGGGGAGCACGAGCTATGCCCCTTGTATGGGAGTTTTATGGGCTTCTGAGATCTTCAATTGATTTACCCCTTGTTATCCCGACACACTATCCTAAATTTTTCGTCATTTTAATGGATCGGTTTCAATTGTAATGGCACGACAGATGTCGACTAATTTGTAACATCCCCGGGAATGAAGGTTTGAGCCTAGACATAGCTTTTGATATAATCAGGAACCTTTCACCTGGTGATGTAAGTTGGCTTCCACTTATGTGTCTGCTTTTATCTAGAGTGTTTCTCTATGAATCTCCAACCATGGTTTGCAGATTTGCTTATTCGACCATCATTGACCAGATGTTGGAGAGGAAGTCTCCTGTTGCAGTGAGTCTGGCTAAGACACTGATTTTCATGCATTCTACTCGAAATGGTACTGAGGTCACTTCCAGGGGTAGCAGAATTCTTCTCCAGGTAAATTTTATTCTAGCCTTTCTTTTTGCATAAACCTCTCTACAGGGTTTTTGATTTATCAAGCCTGCCTTAATTTTTTCTTGGATCACCTTTTCAGGTTTTCAATCCAGCAGGCTATACATTTATTAATTTTTTTAAACATTTTTTTACAGCTTTAGCTTTAAAATAAGTTCTCTGTATTATTTGTCCCTATGAACATGGATTACCGACTGAAGGCTCATTAGGGGAGGAGCTCCTTGGTTTGTATCAGCGATCATTACCATAGAGACTTCACTATTGAGGAGTGGATTGAATTCATGGGGAGTCGTACTACTGAGGATATCCATTGGGTTTGCCAATAGTGGGGAATCACTCATGTGACTACAGATGTTGCTAGAGGTGGTATGGTTCTCATCTATTTTTCTGAGATCATCATTTACTCTCCCGGTCGTTTGTGTAGGTAATATGACCATTTTTAGGGGGTTTTGACATCTTTGTGCTCACTTCTTGGCTCTGAGCTTTCTTACACTCGGGTTTACTGCCACAATATATTGTGGAGTAACTGTACTCGAATGGAGGTGAATTATTCCGACCCTGTAGACATTCGCCCAACGAGGCTTACCGTATCTGAGTTGTTAGCATCTGTGGGCTTGCCACTCTTGAAGAAAGACTTGTTGATACTAACAGGCTCCATAGCTTTCTCGGAGGCCACTAAGCTTATCATCATGCATCTTTCATTTCCGTGGAAGAATAAAGGCTTCAAGCCTTGTCATTTACCCTTTTGATTTCCATTCCCATTTATAATGCACTTTATATGAAATAAAGACAGAAATACTATTTATATGTGTGTTTTATTAAACGATTCACAATTTCCATTTAATGCACTCATGCAATATTTTTAACATGAATATGTTATTATAAAAGATATTATTAAATAGGAAGGATAAATGGTATTTATTCCCAAGAAATGTCCATTGTTTCCTAAGGCTCCGAATGGATTTTACCTAAGGCTTCACTCTTTTATTTTTAGAGTATTTATTTTTGCTCAAGATCCCCCACTAGCTCTCGATAGACTTTCATTATTATTTTATACATTCTTTTTTACTACATGAGATAGCACTTCAGCTTGTCATGGTTGACTAGATTTATAAATTCATTACCATCCAGATCTGTGATTTTGACTGCCCCTTTACTCAAAGATTTCTTTACCACATAAGGACCTTCCCAGTTTGGCTAGAATTTTCCTCGAGCATCTGTATGCATCTTACAAGATTGCTTTAAGACCAAATCACCTGCTTTTAGAGGTCGATCTTGCCATTTGACTTTGCGATTGGAACCCCTAGGCATAAGTTATTGACATAATTGTAGGCTTTCCAACACTGCCAATTGTTTTTCTTCGATCAAATTCAATTCCTCATGCCTTGCCCTTGCCCATTAATTTTCAAGAAGTCTTGCTTCAAGGGCTACGCGCAAAGATTTGATCTCCACTTTCACAGGCAATACCGCCTCCATCCCACAGACAAAAGAGAAAGGGTTTTGTCCCGTAGGAGTCTTGACACTGGTTCTGTACCCCCATAAGGCATAAGGTAAATGATCAGCCTAGTCTCGGTAATTGGCGATCATTTTAGAAAGGATCTTCTTAATTTCCTTATTAACCGCCTCTACGGCTCCGTTAGCTTGTGGCCAATATGGCAAAGAGCGATGATGATCAATCTCAAGTTTTTCAATAAGATCGGCCATTTCCCCTTAGAATTGTACGCCGTTGTCACTCACTATGTGGTGAGGGACACCATATCTAGCAAAGATGTATCGCTAAATAAATCAAGCCATTTTCTTAGCCCTAATGCTTGGGTATGACTCTGCTTCAACCCATTTTAAGAAGTAATCGATGGCCACTATAATGAAGCGATGACCATTAGTCGAAGATGGTCTTATTTTACCAATGATATCGATGCCCTAGTTTTCGAATGACTAAGGTGTCGTTAAACATTGCAATGTCATTGGAGGCAGATGGCTCACATATCCATATATTTGACAGGCATGGCAAGTCTTTGCTTCTTGAATACAATGGCCAGCATAGTTAGCCAAAAGTATCCCATTCTTTGGATTTTCTTCGCCATCATGATGCCATACATATGTGGACCACAATCTCCCAAATGTACCTCTTTCATTACTTTCTTCGCTTCTTACTGAGCTAGACACTTTAGTAGTAAATCATTAGATGACCTTTTGAATAGATCTCCCTTAATTAAGGAGAATTGCACAATGAGCTTCCGCAGTGTACTCCTATTAAAATCTGTAGCTTTAGTTGGGAATTCACCATTTTCAAGAAACTTGACAATGTCAGCGTACCGGGGTCTTCTTCCTCAATAGAGCTTTCTATCACATAGATGTAGTACGGGGATTGAGTTTTTTCTATAATAAGGGGTTTGATTGGTTGTCTTTGAGGCCCTTACCATATAGAGGCTAGAGTGGCCAACGCATCTGCCATCTGATTTTTTTCTCGAGGCATGTGACAAAACTCGCATTCATTGTATGTAGTGGCCTTTCTCCATATGGCTTCTAGGTAAGGTTTGAGAGATTCTTCCTTCAACTCCCAGTCACCCATGATGTGTTTGATGACCAAAGCTAAATTGCCAATAATCTTGACTTTATCTGCTCTGAGAGTAACTAAGCGGACATTCCAAATAAATAGGCCTCATACTCTGCCCCGTTATTCATTATGGGGAATTCTGATCATTTTGATAGAGGCATAAGTGCTCAATCTAACATAATAATGATGACTCCTATACTAGCTCCTTGCTTATTAACAACACCGTCGAAGAACATGACCCACTTCCTTGGATTCTCCATTGTTGCTGCAAAGCATTTGTCAGGGAATTCCAGGTTTTCCAACTCTCCTTCTTTCAGCGTTGGTTGGCTAGGAATTCAGCCACTGCTCTCCCTTTGTTGGTCTTCTTAGTCCCATATTCAATTTTAAATTTTGACAGTAACAAGAGCCACCTTGCCAATTTTTCAGTTGGCCATGAAATTTGGTGAGCCAGACCATCGCGGCACAAGTTTTCTCTACAATGGTGTATCGAGTCTCATATTCTACCAATTTCTTACTGGGATAGTAGACTGCATGTTCTCTTTTATCTTTGTATTCTTAAACCAGCATGGTGCCTATAGATGTTTCTTCGATTGCCAGATAGAGAATCAATAGCTTTCTGAGGATCGGTGGTTTCAGTATAGGATGATTTATCAAACAGGCCTTGATTCTATCGAGAGCTTCCTGACATTGATCATTCCACTCTATCAGTTGCTTTTTTCTTAAGAGTTTAAAGATAGGCTCACATATGGTAGTCAATTGAGCTATAAAGTGGCTGACATATTATATGGATCCCAAGAAACTTCTCACCTCCTTCTCCGTCTTTGGCACAGGCATTTCTCTAATAGCTTTGGCTTTATCGGGGTCTATCTCTATGCCTCTTTTGCTAGCCACATGCCCCAGTAACTTGCCTGACGTGACACCAAATATGAACTTTTTTGGGTTGAGGCAGAGATTGTACTTCTCAATCCTCATGAGCAATCATTCAAACATTGTCGGTTGCTCTTCTGGCGTGGCAGATTTTATAAGCATGTCATCCATGTAAACCTTAACCTGTTTGTTGATCAAATCATGTAGTAGCATTGTGATTGCCTGATGATAGGTTGCTCCTGCATTCTTAAGTCTGAAAGGCATCACTCGGAAGTAATATGTCCCCTATTTCAAGATAAATGCAGTTTTGAATTTATCCATCACATTCATGAGGATTTGGTGATATCCGGAGAATCCATCCATGAAGGAGTACATGGCTGCTCTGGTCGCACTGTCTAACAAGACGTCAATATACAGTAATGGAAAATTATCCTTAGGGGTGGCTTTGTTTAGATCCCTGAAGTCGATGCATACTCCAACATTGCCATTTTTCTTGGGTACTAGGACTACGTTGGATAGCTAAGTAGGATACTCAATGACCTCCATGAAATTGGCTTTGATTTGCTTGGCTACTTCTGCTTTGACTTTCTCTGCCCATTCTGGATGCATTCTTATCATCTTTTGCTTCATAGGATAGATCCTTGGGTCCATGGGGATCTGGTGTTCGGCGATGTGCCGATCAAGTCCAAGCATGTCCTCGTGAAACTAAGTGAAGGCTAAAACGTGATTTTTTAATGTTTTTATTAATTCTCTCTCTTTCTCAATGGGCAGTTGATTAGAAATGTATACCATTTTTAAATCATCTTCCATATTTAAGTTAATTTCTTTTATAATACCATCATTAATATTAAAAATGCTTGATGAATGCTAGAATGGATGCATGGAATCATAATCAGAAATACAATCTAAATAAGTAAAGTTCTTCATCTTATTATCATCATAAAATACATTATTTATTTCAAACATATTGGAAATAGAAATGAAAGACTTATCCTAATCAGTAGGTATTGGTTTTGCACCAAATGGTCCCTCCACAACAGCTAGCTTTAGCAGGATGTCCTCACCATCCTCCTCTTCTATTTTTGCTTTGCCTCTCATGACTTTGACCATGTCCATGACAGTTGGGCTTAGACAACCTCCCTTTCTCTTTACCTCCTTGACTATCTTGAGTTGAGCTTAGAAGTGCTTAGTCACAGTGTCGAGGATTTTATCTTCCTTACTCAGCTTCTCGATCTTCTTTGGACATGCTTGTTCAGCTAGGTTGATCTGATCGAGAATTGCCCTAGCATCTTGTTGAGAACTTGCCTTTTTCATCACACAGGCAACAAGGTCTTCATTGTATTTGTTATATTCAACCACATCTGAAAAGATCTCGAACCTAAGAACATTCCTCCTCTGAGGAGTAATGGGTTCAAGGGCTCTGTTATATGGTCACTCAGACTACCTCTAAAAGATTGTTTTATCGGTGGTCCTTCTGGCGCCTGTATAACCGAGTCCTACAGGTTTCCATTCTCCTAATCCTATGTTGAAGGTTGGCATTCCTTGCTCATGGGTACCTAGTCCTTTTCTAGGGGTATGGTGTTTCTACATGTAACCTTGAATCAAAGGTCCCCAATGCACCTCCAGCTACTTATTTGGTTCATGACTAATTATAGTTGAACTAAACCCTTAATATAGTTTTCCTCCATCTTTAGAGCGACCATGAATGATGCTTCATCTGCTTCCAAAGTGACAATCTTCCCTTGAAATGGAACCATGGCCTTTTGGTGAAGAGTAGATGGAACTCCTCCCAGATCATGTAACCATGGTTGCTCGAGTATATAGAGAAAGTCATTGGGATGTCTATGACTATGAAAACTATAATAGAAGAGATTTCTTTGATAGTGACCTCAGCTTTAAATGTACCAATGACTATTCTTTTGGAGTTATCGTAGGGCTTTATAATCATTGTGGACTTTTTAATCCCAAGATTGGCAAAATATCCTTAGGACAAACATTCAGAGCTGAGCAATCATCCACCATCACACATGGCATGATGTGTCCTAAAACACTTGCCTTCAGATAAATAGCCTTGTTGTGTTGAATCCCTTCATCTGGTAGATCAGAGCTAGAGAAGATAATATTGAGGATGACTGTGCTGGTTTCAGCATTGAGTAAGGCGTAAACCTATTCTGGCGATGGTAAAGGAGATGTCTCAACCTCCAGTCTCTTGACAATGGCAAGTTTGAGATCTTAAGAACTAAGGAGGAGATCCCAGATGCTTATCTTGGTGGTGGTGGCCTTTAACTGATCCACGATCAGGCTTTCTACCTGCTTTGAGGACTTCACAAGAGCTAGGGGAGCTAGGGGTTTCGCCCTTGGTATGGTAGGAGCTACTGATCCAGTAATCTTTACTCCTCTAGTGACAGGACTGATGGTCTGAGTAGGTGGGTTTGGTCTTTTAAAGACTTCAAATTCATCGAAATCTCCATCAAGTGGTATTTCTCCTAAGTCAATTGGCTTATTCACTGTGGGTGATCCTTAGTGACAAAAGGCCAATACTTAAAGGGTGCCTTTTTATACTGTCCTTCCATGATTATAGGGTTATCTTGGAGGATTTAATATAAAATAGGGTTAGAGTATTGCCGGATCATATGGATAGATGAGGAAGCTTTATTATTTACAATTGAATCCTCTAGCTCATCATTATATTTATTTATGTACCAAGGATATTCTCTAGCAGACTCCCTAGACGTGGGGCAAATTGCATTAGTTGCTTCCCATTCCTAATACAATTACGAGTTCCCATGCCTTTCTAATTCAAGAGCTGAGTCTTCCGGTGGATTGATCCATGTGAAGTAATCGATGAACTATTTAGCCAACGTATTCTAGAAAGATTTCTGGTAAAATGTCAGCCCTTCATACCATACAACTGCCTTTTCTCGGAGAGTCAGACGGAACCTCTTAGGCTAATGGGCATGGCGAATGTACCCGTTATTCATTATTTATACGAACTTGTAGATGTGAGGGTGTGGCTTCGTGCTTCCATCGTAGAATATGGGATAAACTTCACTCAAATCTGGATTTTAATGCAGTAGCTAGCCCAAGCTAATTGATTTTCGGCTCTAATTCTCTCCATGATGTACTCCTGAGAAGGTTCTTGCCCCTCATCTTAAATCATATAGATAAAGTACTCGTTGCCTGAGTCAAAGTTTGTAAAATCTCTGGAATCATCACTCACTGTAGACCATAGAGCGCCTGGCAAATCGTGCTCCATAGATGAGGCATAGCTTTCGGTACTATCATAGTCGACTGTCATGCCATTAGGAAAGGGGGCTTCATACTCAAAATCCCTTGGTAAGTGGTTTAGCTCGTCGTCAGTGAAGAATTCAGATTTGTACCCCAGATTATCCACTTCACTTTTATCTTCATCATCTGATTTGCTAGAGTCTTTGAATTCTTCATCTTCTTCATCTGTATCCACAAAGGGCTATTGCTCGTTTATAGGCTCGAACACCTAGACTAGTGCTTGTTGCACAGGTATATCATTATTAGTTTCTTCCTCATGATCCTCCTCAGGGTCTTCCTCAGGATCTTCCTCGGGATCTTCTTCAAGATCGTCCTCGGGATCTTCTTTAGGATCTTCCTTATATATGCCTTCTACCAAATTTACTTCAGCTTGGATTCCCTTAATGACCATACAGAAATCAGAGATCATCCCTTACATACTAGCAAAAGTTTGTTCCATCTGAGAACCATATATCACATAGTCTGCATGAATTCCTTCAAATGGATCTCGCTATTCAATGGTGGTCTGGTTTCTTCGACCCACTTCTGCCGCCACATTAGCGCAAAATCTGACGAATGGATCTTGCATCATTCCATTTAGGTTCATGCCAAGATATCTCTGTTAGTCTTCTTGATTACTCAATGTTTGCTCAGGGTTGTACAGCTCCTGGCTCACAAGATGGGTTGTTCCACAAGAACTTCCAAACTCAAATAGATTCCCGCCAATATAATTAGGGCTCATATAATCTAGAGGAGTATAAATAGGGGGTTGAGAAGGAATACCATCCTACCAACCAGCATTGCATTGATCAACTTAATGTGCTAACCACCAGTAAAAGACCGGTTGCCTCAGTATACGTAACCATAAAGTAGTGCATGAATGACCTCTTCATAAAATACCAATTCCATCAACCTTCTATCAGCATCACAATTCCCTTCTCATGCATAAACTAGAGGAATCCCTCAACGTGCTCATTCAGTCATAATCACCTCCAAATACAAGATATGGTGGTACCTGATATTGGTCAAGTCCCTCTCTTCTCATTATCAAGACGTATTCGTCAACCATGTAGATGATGTCCATATTGTCAAAGATCATGTTATCCCCCTATCCCGGGTAGTGTTGGAAATTATCTATCACATCGATATCATAATCGTCTGCCTCTACATGAACAGTGATGGCGTTCACCGTGGCCTCAAGGTTAGGCAAGGGATTATTCTGCGTGCTCGACTTCTTTTCGGGTTCCTTCATTCTCCTATCAGCTATCATTTGCTACAAATCTTTCAACAATTGAGTGCATTCATTGGTGTGATGCCCCTTGGTCATATGGTAGGCATAAAAATTATCCCTGTTGGCTTGGCAAGTGGGATAAATAGCTTGATACTCTGAAGCTAATTAGACTTCCTCAATTTGGTAAATATCTATGACAATGATTCCATCCATGGGGAGATGGATTGATAAGTTTGCACCTGAGTGGTAGCTACGACCTTAGTCGAGCTCTAGGAGGGTTTAGAGTTGTTTTGTTTAGAAGAGGCTCCCTTTTCCCAATACTTAGGCTTAGTGAAAACATGTTGTTCTTGTTTCTTCAACTGGTCTTCTTCATCGTATTTCTCTAGCTTTTAGCATAGTCTACTACATCATTAAAGGTGTCGAAACTTTTCATTTTCATCTCATCCCAGTACCTCTAACTAGATCCTATAATAAGTTTTACTATTAAGGCTTCCTAGTCAGGTGCCTCGGTCACTAACACGCGAATAACAATCCATCTCAAGTAATATTTTTCAAAGGACTCGTTCAGGCATTGTTTGACCTCTTGAGATCCTGCAGGGTAGTTTTGACCTTCAGATTGAAAGCATAGTTCTCTAGGAATGTAGAACATAACTTTTTCTAGTAAAATTTCACATGTGTCGGCATCCTCATATACCATTCAAAAGCTAAACCATGGAGAGTGGCTTGAAACAGATTGACTATATGGACCTTAGGGATTTTCATACTAGTCATAATTCAGAGATAACTTTCAACGTGCGCATGAGGAGACCCTATTCAGTATACAGAGCTACATAAGGCACAACAAAATTAGCTGGGAGGGTTTTAGATTCCTTTGGTGAGAATTTGTCAATGTCCATATATTGCTCGATGGAGGAAGCAATGGACTTGTCTTTTGTTGGGGATGATTTTTCCATGTCTGCCATCTTCGCCTAATGCTATAGGCTTGACTTTAGGGCTGCCTGTGATACGTCTTAATCTCCTTCTCTCTCGCTTCTAACCCAAAATGTGAGAGATTAAGTGTTAGTAAGTATATCAATTGTGACTCTGAGCCTTACTACCTTTGTTTGTCAAAATGAATGAATGAATGAGTAAATGAATGAATGAATGAATGGACGGATGGATGGATGGATGGACATATACAAATTTTAGGATGTTAAGTGTGTGCTAACTATTTTGGGAACAATTAGCGAGGGTTTTTACATAACATTCATGGAATGTTACTCACACACGGTTTGAAGACTAGTATTTTAAATCAAATCGAGTTTGACTCAAAGGTTGGTTTGATTTGAGATGACTTGAATAGTCGGGTGGCTCAATGGTCTGGTTAGTCAATCTAGATGAATGGGTGAGTTGACTCACTAGTCACTTGAAGGTTGACTTGATGGTTAAAAGTAAGTTGACTCACTGGTCACTCGAAGGTTGACTCGGTGGTCAAAGCTGAGTTGACTCATTGGTCACTCAAAGGCTAACTCGGTGGTTAAAGGTAAGTTGACTCGATGGTCACTCAGAGGCTGACTCTATAGTCAAAGGTGAGTTGACTCAATGGCTAATCAGAGGTTGACTCTATGGTCAAAGATAAGTTGACTCACTGGTCACTCGGGGGTTGACTCTGTGGTCAAGGTGAGTTGACTCACTGGTCACTCAGAGCCTAACTCGATGGTCGGGGGTGAGTTGACTCGCTGATCACTCGGGGGTTAACTCATTGGTATAAGATGAGTTGACTCGCTGGTCACTTTAAAGCTGACTCTATCGTCAAAGATGAGTTGACTCGCTGGTCACTCGAGGGCTGACTATATGGTCTAAGGTGAGTTGGCTTGCTGATCACTCTAGGGTTGACTCGTTGGTCTAAGGTGAGTTAACTCACATGTCACTCGGGGTTTGGCTCGTTGGTCAAAGGTGAGTTGACTTGCTGGTCACTTGAAGGTTGACTCGTTGGTCTAAGGTGAGTTGACTCATTGGTCACTCGAGGGTTGACTCTTTGGTCAAAGGTGAGTTAACTCGCTGGTAACTCGGGGATTGACTTGTTGGTGAAAGGTGAGTCGACTCGTTGGTCACTCGATGGTTTGCATTTTTTGGCTCATAGGTTGAGCCTAAGTGGACTCACTAGTCTCGGTAGTTTTTGCCTCATGGGTTGAGCCTAGGTGAACTCACTGGTCCTGGTTATTTCAGCTCATGAGTTAGGCCTGAGTGGGCCCACTGATCTCGGTTACCTTAGATTCCTATACCTAAGGAAACAAAATGGTATGTCACACATTAATGTCATGGTTGCACAAAGATGTGGTTAGTTTTCACACAATCATGATGTTCATGATGTCCGTTTTTAGTTTATTTATATTTAATAAACCTGCACATGTAGCAAACCGTTAGATCGTGCCTAACGCCCTTTTAACTCCATTTGGATACTTTGCTTTAAAGCCAACTAGGTGCTTAGCGAAGTCTGCTCGCGTTCACTAAAGGTTTTCGGGTAACCTATGGGAAAGTGTCTATGGTTCATCTATATATTGTCTCGGTCTCTGGATTGGGTGTGATTGGGTACCATGCGCCTTTGTGTACCGAGTCCTAGTGGCCCTAAGAGAACCAAAGGAATCTTTTCCACATATAATATACTTGGGTAGTCTTGCCCTTAAGTGAGCAAGGCCCTCGTACGCTACGCAAGGGGTGTGATCGGATCCGTACCCCTCATACCCTAAAGTGAACTTGGAGATACTTCACCAAAAGACACCTAAATGGGTTTAGGGGTAAGGAATGCAGATGTTATGCAACAATTGTGTAATGTCAGATCTTACCACATATTCCGTGATTTCAAAATTTAATTTGAACAATATTTTAATTGTTATGTCAAAAAAAGGATTTTTATAAAAATCGGGTTTTTATAAAAAAAACAAAGATCCCCAGTGGAGTCGCCACTGTGAGCGAGCGAGGGCTTATGGAACTTGCACGCGGGTTGTGGTGCGCAGGGCGTATTTAGGTTCGGTTTAAGGAAGCCACGATATTGGGTTTACTTCAGTTTGAGAAAATCCGGTTCGCTTAAATGCATGTGTCTCTTTTATAATAAAACGTTTAGTTTTATTAAAGAGAAAATCATTTTTATATTGTTCACGCAAACTTATTGAGTGTGAAAAACGTAGCTTTTTATAAAACAAAAATGTGATTATATTTGGGAAATATATTTACACATTTTATTAGAAGAAGATATTTTTAAAATAAAGCATTTTACTTTATTTAAAAGTAAAATAGAGTCGTCACCCGATTCAGCTCCACCGGCAATTGTGGTATATTGATCCAAAATGGGATTTTTATACTAAAAAGGTGAGATTCTGAGTTCGAACATAATAGGTACTCATATTATTCAAATTGTTTGAGTTACTTTTAGAATTTTGGAATGTGTGGTAATTTTTGCACTACAATGGCTTTATTTAAGAAGTAAATTCAAGAAATAAATGGGCATTATAAGTGCATAATAAATTGACATTTTCTACCAATTTTTTGGCAAAGTAACGACAGCGCTTGGGTTTTGGCCTAGAGACTAGGATAGAGTTTCCTCACATTCTGGATATTTTATCTGCACCTGCACGTTTTTTTATACATATTATAGTTTAAGTGGCTCCAGTGGCTCACTTAACCAATTAAATGGAATGCAATGTGCTATAATAGAAATAATAAAAATGAATTTTTAATGGATTCTAAATTTGGGCTTAGAGTCAATTACCCTCAGTTTACCTTTTCGTCTGTCGAAGATGAATTGAGAGCCGATACGGGACTGAAGTTGTCGGAGGTTGTGAGTTGGTTGGAAAATAGATTTTACCCAAGTTATGACTATAATCTTGGATTATTTCTATGGAAAATGCGGGGTTTTTGAGAGATTGAGTCATTTTTAGACTGAAGATCACTATGAGATCTAGATCTAAAGAGAAAGAAAATCGAGTTAATATCTAATTTAGAAGATAAAGCTTGGATTTGGAAATGTTTTGATAGAGTTTCGGGGCTTTTTGGACTTCCGAAAACAAAAATGGAAAGAGTGGATTTGCTTCACTTTTCAATCCGCTGAAAATGGAAAGAGGTGAGCTGCTATTTATAGAAAGGGGTAATGAGCCCGCGGGCTCAAAGCCTAGGTAATGAGCCCACGGGCTCATCGCGCACTTGAGTGCATATCTTTTCAAATCTGCAAGTAAATCTTCGCGGATTTATTGAGATATGATTTTTTATTGTTCATGGGTAATGAGCCCGCAGGCTCAAAGCCTATTTTGACCAAAATTTTGACTTTTTTATTTTTTGGTAGGAAATACTAAATCGAAGGTTCCCTTGAATGTGGATTTTTGATTTTTTTATTTTGGATGACAATTCGGTCCTTTTGGCTCCCTTGTTTGATCACTAATTGAAATAGGCATAATTCCTCATCAGGCCTGAACGGACTTATGCTAACAGGTATAAAATGTAAAAGGTATATTCCTAAGATATATTGAAATAGTGTTTCTTCCCGAGATGTACATTCCCTATGTGTATTCTCCCTAAGTGTACATTCCTTATGTGTGCTTATTGTAAGTCTTGTATAAACTGTTTTCATGCTTGTTTATTGCTGATTGATTGCTAATTTATTGCTAATAATTATAAATAAATGAAAATTAAACATATAAAGGAATAAAAAATTTACCTGATGGTTTGTGAATTGTAGAGATTGATTTCTTAAGTATTGCTTGATAACATCGATATTTTATGAATCTTCTATTGGATTTTAAAATATTCTCAACAGTATTTCCCGGAGCTAACCTCTCCAGAGTTTGCACTCAAAGGTTAAATAAACTAAAGTTTATTTATCTGAAAAAGCTCTACCGAGAACAAGGGTCTCAGCTCCCTTATATACATAACAAAATTACATATAAAACCGATAAAAAAGAAAGCATACTGGCAAGCGCCAGTTATTACACTTTAATAATTTACATTAGGACAAAAAATAAAAGATAAGTATAAAGATAGGATAAGATAGGTATCCTTATCTTTAGACAGATTATTACAGGTGTCTACATCTTTTTTGTTTTATTCAACTAAGGGGGTTTCATCTGCTTCACTGTGGTTAGATTCTTCAATTAATCCGCATGCTTCACATGAGTGCCCTAGATTATTCTGGCTTTTTTGAACCAGAAATAATTTTGATTGCTGGTCAAGATTAGGAATTTTTAATTCAAGGAATTTTTTCTCAAACTCATAAAATATTGATTGCATTGTGTCGTCCATGGGTATTTCCTTTTTAGAATGAGTTGCTAATAACCAATGATCAGATTTATAATTAATTCTATATGCTCCTTATATATTTGTTAATTGCCTGATTATTATAGAGAAAAGGGTTTGATTCCATAATACCCTTTCTTCATGAGTAATAGGAATTTTGGCTGCTTCAATATCTGGATATTGGCCATTGGATATTCCTATTAAAATATATGCAAAGGAAGGTGTTAGTTCTTTGCCTTCTTTTGAGAAAATAGGAATGCTGCTGCAAAATCTCAGAAAAATCATTCTTCCTTTTGTGTAATTTTTTAAGTATAAAGTGACAGCTCTTTAGAATTTTTCTAGAAAATACGTTAGAATTTCTAATTTGTTTAAATAGATAGTATCTATTAATCCATGTACTGATAATTCGTATGCTTCTATGGGATTGGCTTCTGGTAATATCACCATTTTTGTTTTCATTTGATCCTTAGTTGTAGGATACATATTTTTGCTTCGATCTTCGTCCTTATAATTCTGGATTTTTTGGGATCATTTGATATATTTATTAAAGGATGTTTTCTCGTTTATTTCTAATGCAGTTTTTATTTGGGTAATCGTTGGAATCCTGCCTAAAACAGTTTTTGTTTCTAGTACCTTGTTAGATAGTATTTTTTCTTTATAGGTACCATACATATTACTGGTTTCTTCCAAGGCCCTTTTTGTGAATTTGAAAGATGGATATTTTTTGATGAATAATACCGGGTTGTCCTTGAATGAATATTGCGGCCTTAGCCCATTCGTCAAACAGGCCTCGGTTTGGCCCATTATGTATTACATAATAAGTCTTACTGGGCCGTTTAACTAACTGCGGTAATCCTACAGTTATATCGGCGGGAGTGATTAAGACTGATTTGCCTTTATCTTTACTGGATTTAGACTGTATATTACTAGTAGAAACAGATGCTTCTTATTTTTCTGATGCTTCGCTTTCTTCAGCCCAAGATAATTTCTTATCCGTAGGCAAACTGGCTAATATTGAATGGTTATTTATTGGGGGGCTTACAGTATCGGCTCTGAATAATCCTTTGATTAGTGCAAGAGTATTTTCTAGCTGTGTTATTTCTGCTTTTATTTTCTCTACATTTAATAATGCTTGCTCCAATTGATTATTCTTCTGTTTCAATTGGTTGGTGATGACTGCTATTGCTGACTCCATTCCCGGGTCAAGGTGTCTGCTCCGTAGTTTTCTTCGGACTTTATTAATACTACCTGAAATTCATAATAAGATAATTCTAGTTGCCAACGGATTAATCTTCCTTGATTATAATGAGTATTTATTTTATTTCGAATAAAAATAGTGATATATTTGCTATCCGTTTTAACAATGAAAGGTTTTGGTAATAATTCTATTTTCCATTTTCTTACAGTATTTAATAAGGCTAGTGTTTCTCTTTCATGGGTAGTATATCTTTTTTGGGTATCTGTAAATGTTTCCGAAATATATTTAGCTACTCTTTCTAAAGAAATAAATTGTTTGGTCTTAAATAATACGGTGAGAGTAGAAAGAGTTTCTTCCATTAGTTCCTTTCCTTTTTCTTGTTTGTAAGTTTGCAATAATTCAAAAGGTAAGGGCGTCATGACTGCTGCCCAATATTCTCCACTAGCGTCAGTAGAGATAATTAATAAATCTTTTTCTGTGGGGTTATATAGGGATGGTAAATTTTGACAGCTCTTTTTTAATGCAATTATATTTTCAGTGTCTTTTATTGACCATAACCATTTAATTTTTTCTGACAATTTCTTTTGTAAGTTTCGTCTTAGTTGTGTTAGATTTTTTAGAAACCCCTGATCACTAATATAATTAAGATTTCCTAAAAACCTTTGTAATTGTTTTTTATCTGTTAATTGATCTGAAAATTGATTTAGTTTTTCTACTATATGTTGTTGTAATTTTAATTCTCCATTAGAAATAGTTAAACCTAAAAAATCTATTTCCTTTTTTCCTATTATAGCTTTTGGTCTAGATAGAATTATTCTTTTTTCTCTACATCTATCTATTATTTTTATAACTGCTATTAAATGATCCTTCTTTGATCCAGCTGTGAATATTATAATGTCATCAATATATATATATATATATATATATAACAGATATTTTCTAAACCTTTAAGTTGCCGAGTCATGAACGCTTGAAATATTCTTGGAGCTTGTTTTAAACCTAGAGGTAAACTATTATAATCATAATGATTATTAGGTGGAAAGGTGAAAGCTGTTAGGGGTTTTGTATTTTCATGTAATCGTAATTGTCAATAGGCTGATTTTACATCTAATGTAGAGAACCAATTTTTTCCTTGTAGTCTATTCATAAGATAATCTTTTCTGGGTAAACCTTTTCCTATGGTTGCTTCATTCATTTTTTTATAGTTAATAACTATTCTTCTTTTTCCCCTTTTTTCTTCGGCATGATTTTCTATGTAAAATGCTGGGGCACTATGAGGGCTATTGCTAGGTCTAATTACTCGTTTTCTTATCAACTCATTCATATCTTTTTCAAATTCTTCTACGTCTCGTTTCGTGTAGGGTATGTTATTAGGACATTTTATTTCTGCTATAGGATCCTTTAATTTAATTTCAATTAAAGCATCATTTGTATTTTTTATTCCTAGTAAATCATCAGCAAATCTTTCTTCTAATTTTTTATTTATTTCATCTTCTAATTCTTCTTTTAGTTTATAAATTATTATTTTTAACTTTTGTTTTTTATTTTCTAACTTCGTTTTTTCTATGGGTATTTTTACTATTTATTTATCTTGATCCTTTAGCTTAGGGCAGCTTAATTCTATATGAAATAAATATTGGCAAAATGGATGATATAATCTTAAAAAATTATTACCTAGAATTATAGGAACTCCTGATTCTAAATCGTATAAGATTGGTATAACAAATTTCTTTCCAGATATAAGGATAGTGAGTTCTTCTACTAGTTCTTTTAACTCTAATAAGGTTTGATCTGCTATTCTAACTTTTATTGGTTTAGAAGCTTTTTTCCAAAAAGTTTTGGGTACAAAGTTTCTTGATGCTATGCATAGAGATGCTCCTGTATCTATGCATAGAGATGCTCCCGTATCTATGTATGCTAATACTGGTTTATTCCGTCTTATTATTCTGATATAGGTACTATTCGAATTCATATGGATCACTAAATAATTCTGATTCATCTGATTCATTAGTGGATTCTAAATAATACAATTCATAATTATTATCAACTTCTGACTCAATTAGTTCTAAATTTATTTCTTCTATCCAGTTTAATAATTTAATTTTTTCTTTCTTTTTATTCCTTTGAGGACATTCATTTGCATAATGTCCTTCTTCATGGCATAACCAACATTTACAATTCCTTTACTTTTCAAGACAGTATTTTTGTTTTTTAGTATAATTTTTCCTTTTGAAATATCTTCTTCTATTTTTTGGGTCAAAATTTTTTTTTGGGATTGGTTTATATTTTCTTTGTTTATATTTATAAGGTTTATAATATTTGTATGGTTGATGTTTTCGTTTATAATGTTTAGATCTTCCCCCTTAGAGAGATTTGAACATCCAAACTTTTGTGGTACTTCTGCAAAATTATAACAGCAACTAATTCTAAATTTGTTTTCTAATAATTTATCTTTTTCTATTTCAGTGCACTTTTCCATCTAAATACCTTCTTTAGTTATTTTCATTATAGATCCTAATGTTTCTGGGATTGTGATATTTACTTGGTTTTTATATCTTTTGTTTACTTCTTCATTTATTGGCCAAGGTAATTTGTTAATAAAAATTTCTAAAAATGGGTTTCTTTCTATTAATTCGAGTTTATTATAATATTTTCTGTATTGACATGCAAATTCATTAAATTCACATATATTGCAAAGTTGTATATTGTATAGTATATATTTTGATATAAATTGTTCGTGTTCTCTGCTGGCTGGTACGTCACTATGCTTTCCAAAAAATTCCTTATTAATTTCGTTTCCAATATATTTAGCATATTCTATCGGATGTTGATTGCTTTCAGTTGGTATTGATAACTTATTTAGATAATTATATACATCTCCACTAGTATGGAATAATAGGTAATAATGGGTACTTTCTAGGTTTAGATTTTCTAATGCTTCATTAATGGCAAATTCAAAGGTATGCCTAGAGATCCAATTTTGTAATAAATTTTCTCCGTTTTCTACACAGTCTAGATCTAATATTAAATCATCATTTATATGTTTAACTTTTGGTTTATATGGTTCTGGTATTTTCTTGAATTTGTTATTGTAATATGTATATCTTTGTTTTTTGCCTGTGTTCGTCATAGTTTCTGTAGGTGGCACATATTGATTATCAAACTGATACCTGTGACTTGGTTCAGCTTCTTCTTGTTTAATAGGTTTTGTCTCAAAATCACTTTCTTCACCAGAATCTTCAAAAATAACTTCATTTGTTTCATCAGCTTTTTCTATTTTAAAGTTTTCATGTATATTAAAATAAGATAATATATTTTTTAATTCTTCCACTTGCTCATTCATTTCGGTCTTTTCCATTCTGATTTATACCGAAAAGATGTATGTTCTTCTGGTTTTTTAAATTGAAATCCGTACTTATAATTAAATCCTATTTCGGGTGTTTTCTTTTTAGATTTTAATTCTTCTGTAAATATTTTATTAGGGGATTCTAATTTTTCATCTAATTTTTCATCTGATTTTTCTTGAGCTATACATTTTCCTTTATCTACTAACATATTTAATCTTTCTAATATTATTTTGAAAGTTGGTATTTCTGAAGTATTCCATTGGCTTGTTATTTCTTGTTTAATTATTTGTTGTATATGAAATGGGTTTTCCTTTAAACTTTCTTGTATGTCTGTTAATAGTTTTATTATGATTTTTAATTGTTCTTTTACTATAACTTCAATCCAAATTTCATCTAATTTGTTGTCGTTATTCATGAATATATTCTCTTTTTATCCATCCTTGTCACAATGGATCCATTTTTTCTGGGGTTTTTCTAATAAACCTTTTAATTGTTTTATTTCATTTTCTAAATTTTCCTGTTCCTCTTTAAGTTGTAAATATTTTATCTGTGATTCAATTATTGTTGTATTTAGAGTATCTTTAATGATTTCTAATTCCTTCTCCTTATTTTTTATTATATGTTGTTTATTCATATTTTGTCTATAACCCTTACTTTTCCTTGATCTTTTATGGTTATTTTGGTATGGTGAATTTCATATTCTATTTTTTCTAAAAAATCGTGTCCTAGTATTAGGTCACAATTATTGCTAATATTTGTTGCTACTCCAATGGTTGTATCATATTCTAAATCTTGAATTTTAAATCTTATGTTAGCTATTTGAGTTATAGTAAGTTCTCTAGAGTTACTAGGGTAAATATATGTTTGTGGTCTTATCATTTCACAATTATTTTTATTTACCTTATCTATATTTATACAACTTTTTGCTTCTTTATTTATTTTGGCTATGCAGTCATTAGCTAATATGCCTGTAAATAATACAACTTTTATTCTAAATTTATAGGTATTTATAAGATTCATTTTTCTCGGAGAATCTATTATTTCTTTTTTAAAACTTAATCTTGCGTTTTCTATTATGGGTATTAATTTTTGAATAGGTCTATTCTGTCTATTCATAAAATCCATACATATTTCTTCGGGTAATATTATTTGAGAATAATCTTTGTGTTCTAGCGGTTCTATTATTTCTCGATATAATTTAGGTACTAGTATATCTCTTTCGTAATGTTTTCTTATGTGGTGATTTCCAGTTAATGCATATATCATTTTTGTTTCTACACTTATTACTTTACTTCCTGGTGGCATATTTATTCCTTCTAACTTATAATATAGAGTTAGGGCTAAGTCTTTATTTTCATCTTGTAAATAAATACTAAAGTCTGGTTGAATAGTAAATTTTAATTTTTGATAAATTAAATTTCCTCTTATTACTGAGATCAATGCGTCTTGTAGATTATTTAGTATTCTATCATCTAGTATATAGATTTGTATAGGAGTATTTATATTTTTCTGAAAATATGCTTTTATCGTGAATTCAATTCCGCCGAAGTATATATTTTTATATCTTTTAGATTCTTTATTAGATAATTTAGCTAATTCTCTTTTTACTACTTCATCTGATATTAAATTAATTCTTGCTTTTCCATTGATTGTAGTTATATCTATAGTATTTTCACGTTTCTGAACTACATATCTTATTTCTTTATTTCTATCAAACCACCTAGTTTTAAAAATTTTATTTATAGATAACTCTTCTTTTTCTTCTTGTATTTTATAATACGTTTCAGGTTTAAAGCTTAAAGTTTGAGTAGTACCTCCTTCATAGGTATCCATTTGATAATAAATGTCAGTATTTTGTACTTGTTTACTTTCTTCCATTACTTATTAATTCATTTATAATTTTATGACATTCTAGTATTACTTTTTCTTGTGCTATTTTATTATTATTTAATATTCTTATTTGGCTTTCTAATATTGCAATTTTTTCTAATAATTCTTTTTTATTATTTTCTTTAGATTTTGCGATCTTATAAACCTTTTCATATTGACTATCTTTGAATTCTATAATGGTTATAGTATTTCTGCAACTTATAATATGGTGGTTAATATCTTGATTTTGTATTAATGGGGTTTGAGCTATGGATTTAATATCTTCTAATAATTTATCCATTATTTATTCTTCACTTATTAAATTTATTAAGGCTTCTTTTATTGCTTCTAAGATTTTTATTTTGTTACTTATTTCTTCTGAAATTACTTGAAATCCTTGATCTATCCCTGTTATTTCTATTACTGTAGGTATTTCTTCTTTATGAATAAACTCTAGTTGGCTATTAATTTCTTGGATCATGAGGTTTAGACTTAACTTGTATTTTTTTCAAGGTATAATCTATCTGACATAGATAATAAGCAAATTTTTCTATCTCTATTCATTATTGAATGGGTTTTAATGATTTTTTACACTTATTTATTTTATACATCAGATATTCTATTTTGAAAATTCTAGCTTGAGTTTCTTTTTTGTTTATTATTATTACTAATAAATGTCTTAAGTCTCCTATACTATATAACCCTGAACCAATTTCAATTATAAATTCTTCGATATTCATTTTTAAAATTTTTATTCTTAGATCTTTACTAAAATACAGAATACTTCTTCTAAATGACTCTGATACCACTATTTTCATGCTTGTTTATTGCTGATTGATTGCTAATTTATTGCTAATAATTATAAATAAATGAAAATTAAACATATAAATGAATAAAAAATATACCTGATGGTTTGCGAATTGTAGAGATTGATTTCTTAAGTATTACTTGATAACATCGATATTTTATGAATTTTCTATTGAATTTTAAAATATTCTCAAGCAACCATCAGGTATAATTTTTATTCATTTATATGTTTAATTTTCATTTATTTATAATTATTAGCAATAAATTAGCAATAAATTAGCAATCAATCAGGAATAAACAAGCATGAAAATAGTGGTATCAGAGCCATTTAGAAGAAGTAATCTGTATTTTAGCAAAGATCTAAGAATAAAAATTTTAAAAATGAATATCAAAGAATTTATAATAGAAATTGGTTCAGGATTATATAGTATAGCAGACTTATGACATTTATTAGTAATAATAATAAACAACAACGAAACACAAGCTACAATTTTCAAAATAGAATATTTGATGTATAAAATAAATAAGTATAAAAAATCATTAAAACCCCTTCAATAATGAATAGAGATATAGAAAAATTTGCTTATTATCTATGTCAGATAGATTATACCTCAGAAAAATACAAGTTAAGTCAAAACCTCATGATCCAAGAAATTAATAGCCAACTAGAGTTTATTCATAAAGATGAAATACCTACAGTAATAGAAATAACAGGGATAGATCAAGGATTTCAAGTAATTTCAGAAGAAATAAGTAATAAAATAAAAGTCTTAGAAGCAATAAAAGAAGCCTTAATAAATTTAATAAGTGAAGAATAAATTACGTATAAATTATTAGAAGATATTAAATCCATAGCTCAAACCCCATTAATATAAAATCAAGATATTAACCACTATATTATAAATTGCAGAAATGCTATAACCATTATAGAATTCAAAGATAGTCAATGTGAAAAGGTTTATAAGATCGCAAAATTTAGAGAAAATAATAAAAAAGAATCATTAGAAAAAATTGCAATATTAGAAAGCCAAATAAGAATATTAAATAATAATAAAACAGCACAAGAAAAAGTAATACTAGAATGTCACAAAATTATAAATGAATTAATAAGTAATGGAAGAAAGTAAACAAGTACAAAATACTGACATTTATTATCAAATGGATACCTATGAAGGAGGTACTACTCAAACAACTTTAAGCTTTAAACCTGAAACGTATTATAAAATACAAGAAGAAAAAGAAGAGTTATCTATAAATAAAATTTTTAAAACTATGTGGTTTGATAGAAATAAAGAAATAAGATATGTAGTTCAGAAACATGAAAATACTATAGATATAACTACAATCAATGGAAAAGCAAGAATTAATTTAATATCAGATGAAGTAGTAAAAATAGAATTAGCTAAATTATCTAACAAAGAATCTAAAAGATATAAAAATATATACTTCAGTGGAATTGAATTCACGATAAAAGCATATTTTCAGAAAAATATAAATATTCCTAGACAAATCTATATACTAGATGATAGAATACTAAATAATCTACAAGACGCATTGATCTCAGTAATAAGAGGAAATTTAATTTATCAAAAATTAAAATTTACTATTCAACCAGACTTTAGTATTTCTTTACAAGATAAAAATAAAGACTTAGCCCTAACTCTATATTATAAGTTAGAAGGAATAAATATGTCACCATGAAGTAAAGTAATAAGTGTAGAAACAAAAATGATATATGCATTAACTAGAAATCACCACAAAAGAAAACATTATGAAAGAGATATATTGGTACCTAAATTATATCAAGAAATATTAGAACCGCTAGAACACAAAGATTATTCTCAAATAACAATACCCGAAGAAATATGTATGGATTTTATGAATAGACAGAATAGACCTATTTAAAAATTAATACCCATAATAGAAAACGCAAGATTAAGTTTTAAAAAAGAAATAATAGATTCTCCAAGAAAAATGAATCTTATAAATACCTATAAATTTAGAATAAAAGTTGTATTATTTACAGGAATATTAGCTAATGACTGCATAGCCAAAATAAATAAAGAAGCAAAAAGTTGCATAAATATAGATAAGGTAAATAAAAATAATTGTGAAATGATAAGACCATAAACATATATTTACCCTAATAACTCTAGAGAACTTATTGTAACTCAAATAGCTAACATAAGATTTAAAATTCAAGATTTAGAATATGATACAACCATTGGAGTAGCAGCAAATATTAGCAATAATTGTGACCTAATACTAGGACACGATTTTTTAGAAAAAATAGAATATGAAATTCACCATACCAAAATAACCATAAAAGATCAAGGAAAAGTAAGGGTTATAGACAGAATATGAATAAACAACATATAATAAAAAAAAATAAGGAGAAGGAATTAGAAATCATTAAAGATTTTCTAAATACAACAATAATTGAATCACAGATAAAATATTTACAACTTAAAGAAGAACAAGAAAATTTAGAAAATGAAATAAAACAATTAAAAGGTTTATTAGAAAAACCCCAGAAAAAATGGATCCATTGAGAACAAGGATGGATAAAAAGAGAATATATTCATGAATAACGACAAAAAATTAGACGAAATTTGGAATGAAGTTATAGTAAAAGAACAATTAAAAATCATAATAAAACTATTAACAGACATACAAGAAAGTTTAAAGGAAAACTCATTTCATATACAACAAATAATTAAACAAGAGATAACAAGCCAATGGAATACTTCAGAAATACCAACTTTCAAAATAATATTAGAAAGATTAAATATGTTAGTAGACAAAGGAAAAGGTATAGCTCAAGAAAAATCAGATGAAAAATTAGATGAAAAATTAGAATTGCCTAATAAAATATTTACAGAAGAATTAAAATCTAAAAAGAAAAAATCCGAAATAGAATTTAATTATAAGTACGGATTTCAATTCAAAAAACTAGAACAACATACATATTTTTGGTATAAATCAGAATGGAAAAAGCCGAAATGAATGAGCAAATAGAAGAATTAAAAAATTTATTATCTAATTTAAATATACATGAAAACTTTAAAATAGAAAAAGATGATGAAACAAACAAAATTATTTTTGAAGAATCTGGTGAAGAAAGTGATTTTGAGACAAAACCTATTAAACAAGAAGAAACTGAACCAAGTCACAGGTATCAGTTTGATAATCAATATGTGCCACCTACAGAAACTATAAGGAACACAGGCAAAAAATAAAGATATACATATTACAATAACAAATTCAAGAAAATACCAGAACCATATAAACCAAAAGTTAAACATATAAATAATGATTTAATATTAGATCTAGACTGTGTAGAAAACGGAGAATATTTATTATAAAATTGGATCTCTAGGCATACCTTTGAATTTGCCATTAATGAAGCATTAGAAAACCTAAACCTAGAAAGTACCCATTATTACCTATTATTCCATACTAGTGGAGATGTATATAATTATCTAAATAAGTTATCAATACCAACTGAAAGCAATCAACATCCGATAGAATATGTTAAATATATTGGAAACGAAATTAATAAGGAATTTTTTGGAAAACATAGTGACGTACCAGCCAGCAGAGAACACGAACAATTTATTTCAAAATATATACTATACAATATACAACTTTGCAATATATGTAAATTTAATGAATTTACATGTCAATACAGAAAATATTATAATAAACTCGAATTAATAGAAAGAAACCCATTTTTAAAAAATTTTATTAACAAATTACCTTGGCCAATAAATGAAGAAGTAAACAAAAGATATAAAAACCAAGTAAATATCACAAACCCAAAAACGTTAGGATCTATAATAAAAATAACTAAAGAATATATAGTGGAAAAATGCACTGAAACAGAAAAAGATAAATTATTAAAAAACAAATTTAGAATTAATTGCTGTAATAATTTTGCACAAGTACTACATACAAAAGTTTGGATGTTCAAATCTCTCTAGGCGGGGAAGATCTAAACATTATAAACGAAAACATCAACCATACAAATATTATAAACCTTATAAATATAAACAAAGAAAATATAAACCAATCTCAAAAAGAAATTTTGACCCAAAAAATAGAAGAAGATATTTCAAAAGAAAAAATTATAATAAAAAATAAAAATACTGTCCTGAAAAGAAAAGGAATTGTAAATGTCGGTTATGCCAAGAAGAAGGACATTATGCAAATGAATGTCCTCAAAGGAATAAAAATAAAGAAAAATTAAATTATTAAACTGGATAGAAGAAATAAATTTAGAACCAATTGAATCAGAAGTTGATAATAATGATGAATTGTATTATTTAGAATCCACTAGTGAATCAGATGTATCAGAATTATTTAGTGATCCATATGAATCCGAATAGTACCTATATCAGAATAATAATAGGGAATAAACCAGTATTAGCATACATAGATACGGGAGCATTTCTATGCATAGCATCAAGAAACTTTGTACCCAAAACTTTTTGAAAAAAAGCTTCTAAACCAATAAAAGTTAGAATAGCATATCAAACCTTATTAGAGTTAAAAGAACTAGTAGAAGAACTAACTATCCTTATATCTGGAAAGAAATTTATTATACCAATCTTATACCATTTAGAATCAGGAGTTCCTATAATTCTAGGTACTAATTTTTTAAGATTATATCATCCATTTTGCCAATATTTATTTCATATAGAATTAACCTGCCCTAAGCTAAAGGATCAAGATAAATAAATAGTAAAAATACCCATAGAAAAAATGAAGTTAGAAAATATAAAACAAAAGTTAAAAATAATAATTTATAAATTAGAAGAAGATTTAGAAAAAGAATTAGAAAGTGAAATAAATAAAAAATTAGAAGAAAGATTTACTGATAATTTACTAGGAATAAAAAATACAAATGATGCTTTAATTAAAATTAAATTGAAGGATCCTACAGCAGAAATAAAATGTCCTAATAACATACCCTACACGAAAAGAGACGTAGAAGAATTTGAAAAAGATATGAATGAGTTAATAAGAAAAGGAGTAATTAGACCTAGCAATAGCCCTCATAGTGCCCCAGCATTTTAAGTAAAAAATCATGCCGCAGAAAAAAGGGGAAAAAGAAGAATAGTTATTAACTATAAAAAAAATGAATGAAGCAGCCATAGGAACACCAAAAGGTTTGCCCAGAAAAGATTATATTATGAATAGATTACGAGGAAAAAATTGGTTTTCTACATTAGACGTAAAATCAGCCTATTGGCAATTACGATTATATGAAAATACAAAACCCCTAACAGCTTTCACCTTTCCACCTAATAATCATTATGAATATAATAGTTTACCTCTAGGTTTAAAACAAACTCCATGAATATTTCAAGAGTTCATGACTCGGCAACTTAAAGGTTTAAAAAATATCTGTTCCATATATATTGATGACATTATAATATTCATAGCTGGATCAAAGAAGGATCGTTTAATAGCAGTTATAAAAATAATAGATAGATGTAGAGAAAAAGGAATAATTCTATCTATACCAAAAGCTATAATAGGAAAAAAGGAAATAGAGTTTTTAGGTTTAACTATTTCTAATGGAGAATTAAAATTACAACCACATATAGTAGAAAAACTAAATCAATTTCCAGATCAATTAACAGATTAAAAAACAATTACAAAGGTTTTTAGGAAATCTTAATTATATTAGTGATAAGGGGTTTCTAAAAAATCTAGCACAACTAAGACGAAACTTACAAAAGAAATTGTCAGAAAAAATTAAATGGTCATGGTCAGCAAAAGACACTGATGAAAATATAATTGTATTAAAAAAGAGCTGTCAAAATTTACCATCCCTATATAACCCCAAAGAAAAAGATTTATTAATTATCTCTACTGACGCTAGTGGAGAACATTGGGCAGCAGTCATAACGGCCTTACCTTTTGAATTATTGCAAACTTACAAATAAGAAAAAAGAAAGGAACTAATGGAAGAAACTCTTTCTACTCTCACCGCATTATTTAAGACCAAACAATTTGTTTCTTTAGAAAGAGTAGCTAAATATATTTCAGGAACATTTACAGATACCCAAAAAAGATATACTACCCATTAAAGAGAAACATTAGCCTTATTAAATACTGTAAGAAAATGGAAAATAGAATTATTACCAAAACCTTTCATTGTTAAAACGGATAACAAATATGTCACTACTTTTATTCGAAATAAAATAAATATTGATTATAATCAAGGAAGATTAATCCGTTGGCAACTAGAATTATCTTATTATGAATTTCAGGTAGTATTAATAAAGTCCAAAGAAAATTACGGAGCAGACACCTTGACCCGAGAATGGAGTCAGCAATAGCAGTCATTACCAACCAATTGAAACAGAAGAATAATCAATTGGAGTAAGCATTATCAAATGTAGAAAAAATAAAAGAAATAACACAGCTAGAAAATACTCTTGCACTAATCAAAGGATTATCCGGAGCCGATACAGTAAGCACCCCAATAAATAACATTCAATATTAGTCAGTTTGACTACGGATAAGAAATTATCTTGGGCAGAAGAAAGCGAAGCATCAGAAAAATAAGAAGCATCTGTTTCTACTAGTAATATACTGCCTGAATCCAGTAAAGATAAAGGCAAATCAGTATTAATTACCCCCGCCGATATAACCGCAGGATTACCGCAGTTAGTTAAACAGCCCAGTAAGACTTATTATGTAATACATAATGGGCCAAACCGAGGCCTATTTGACGAATGGGCTAAGGCCGCAATATTCATTCAAGGACAACCCGGTATTATTCATCAAAAATATCCATATTTCGAATTGGCAAAAAGGGCCTTGGAAGAAACCTGTAATATGTATGGTACCTATAAAGAAAAAATACTATCTAACAAGGTACCAGAAATAAAAACTGTTTTAGGCAGGATTCCAACCATTGCCCAAATAAAAACCGCATCAGAAATAAAAGAGATGAAGGAAACATCCTTTAATAAATATATCAAATGGTCCCAAATAATCCAGAATTATGAGGACAAAGATCGAAGCAGAAATATGTATCCTACAACTAAGGATCAAATGAAAACAAAAATGGTGATATTACCAGAAGCCAATCCCATAGAAGCATACGAATTATCAGTACATGGATTAATAGATACTATCTATTTAAACAAATTAGAAATTCTAAAGTATTTTCCACAAAAATTCAAAACAGTTGTCACTTTATACTTCAAAAATTATGCAAAAGGAAGAATGATTTTTCTGAGATTTTTCAGCAGCATTCCTATTTTCTCAGAAGAAGGCAAAGAACTAACACCTTCCTTTCATATGTTTTAATGGGAATATCCAATGGCCAATATCCAGATATTGAAGCAGCCAAAATTCCTATTACTCATGAAGAAAGGGTATTATGGAATCAAACCCTTTTCTCTATAATAATCAGACAATTAACAAATATAGAAGGAGCATATGGAATTAATTATAAATCTGATCATTGGTTATTAGCAACTCATTCTAAAAAGAAAATACCCATGGACGACACAATGCAATCAATATTTTATGAGTTTGAGAAAAAATTCCTTGAATTAAAAATTTCTAATCTTGACCAGCAATCAAAATTATTTCTGCGTCAAAAAAGCCAGAATTATCTAGGGCACTCATGTGAAGCATGCGGATTAATTGAAGAAGAATCTAACCACAGTGAAGCAGATGAAGCCCCCTTAGTTGAATAAAACAAAAAAGATGTAGACACCTGTAATAATCTGTCTAAAGATAAGGATACCTATCTTATCCTATCTGTATACTTATCTTTTATTTTTTG
This sequence comes from Euphorbia pulcherrima, assembly GCA_947683365.1. Taxonomy (NCBI): domain Eukaryota; kingdom Viridiplantae; phylum Streptophyta; class Magnoliopsida; order Malpighiales; family Euphorbiaceae; genus Euphorbia; species Euphorbia pulcherrima. The sequence continues at coordinate 6,880,123 of CANTUS010000008.1, forward strand.
TCCTAATGTAAATTATTAAAGTGTAATAACTGGCGCTTGCCAGTATGCTTTCTTTTTTACCGGTTTTATATGTAATTTTGTTATGTATATAAGGGAGCTGAGACCCTTATTCTCTGTAGAACTTTTTCAGATAAATAAACTTTAGTTTATTTAACCTTTGAGTGCAAACTCTGGAGAGATTAGCTCCGGAAATACTGTTGAGAATATTTTAAAATCCAATAGAAGATTCATAAAATATCGATGTTATCAAGCAATACTTAAGAAATCAATCTCTACAATTCACAAACCATCAGATATATTTTTTATTCATTTATATGTTTAATTTTCATTTATTTATAATTATTAGCAATAAATTAGCAATCAATCAGCAATAAACAAGCATGAAAACAGTCTGAGATGTACATTCCCTATGTGTATTCTCCCAAAGTGTACATTCCTTATGTGTGTTTATTGTAAGTCTTGTATAACAAGACTCGTGCACTATATATTTGTAATCTCATGTCAACAATAATCAAGTATTCAACAAGAGTTTACAAATATATATACTTGGAAAGAAATCAACCTCTTTATTCTACCATAATTTTAATTCAGCCCTTCAGACATTTCCTTTTATAGTACTTTAAAAAGGAGAAGATGCTCTTCCTGAAAAAACCTATTTTTATGCTTCAAAATCATTATCATTAACTCAAATTAGAAAAAAAAAAATAAGAAGAGTCTAACACACTATATTGATTCCATGAACAAAAGCTTTTGACCAACACCCATGAACTGTGTTCCCACAAAAAAAACAAGTAAACCAATTTACTTATTACGAAACAAAAGTCTACTAAAAGAAATTAAATTAAAGTAGAATAACGATGGAAGAATATTACATAAAATAAAGCATCTTTATGAACAACTCCTTATGTATTGAGCTACTCTCGAGGGTATCTGCAGATCTGAAGGTCTGAATGTTGTGTGTTCGATTCATGCTCACCGCACCAAATGATGTAATGAACTACTCCGAGAGGGTATCTGCAAGATAGAGAAAAGGTTAGATAGGCTTGGCAGGGCTCCCAGCGAAGCCTCTCTAATGCCTAAGTAAGTATTCTAGTAAAGGGAATGTGGAGTAAAGGAGGGTAAGTGGAGTAGATTACCTTGATACTACCTGGCTGAGGGCTTTTATAGATGGAATCTTTGGTGGCAATGGGTATAACGAACATTACCACGTGTGTTTTTGTTGTTGGGTAGGTTTACCCTTAGTCTAACCACCTCCTTGTGTGGGTTTATATATTACGGGCTTGGTGGGCCTTCCAGGCCCATATCCTCCCCCTGTCAACTCCTTTAGATCCTCTCCAACTCCTCTAGATCCTCTCCCTTGAGCTTTTCTCTACTTTCCTTTTGCTTTCTTCTATGCACTTTTTATTTAGCATTAGGTTAAATTTTAAAAAAGTACCATGTGATTTCACGCTTTTGTAAAATGGGGTCTATAAAAAAATTTTCTTTCAAATAGGGGTCTGAGGTTTCGTGTCGTTAGCAAATAAGGGTTTTTCCGTAATACCATCAAAATGATGATATGGCAGGGGCAAACTTGAAATTTTCATTTTTCTTCTTCTCCCATCTTCTTTCAACCCTAGCTAGCATCAAATTCATAATCTGTGAACATTTTCTTGATTACCCAACAAATTCAATCTTAAAATAAATATAAACTGAAGTTGAATTCTTCAAAACAACAAATACAACAAAAAGAAATAAAGAATGAATCAGAAAGCAAAAGAAACTAGGCGTAACTCATTCCACGTTTGTAACACTTCATTCTCATCAAATTCCAAGTCGCCTCCCCTGCATTACCAAATCCAAAATCACAAGCTTCTGGGACATCGTTGGGATTGCAATTTAGGGGTGTTGGTAGGGTTTGTTGATTTTTGCTGTTTTCTTTGTTTGGGAAATTCACTTTGGCCTTATTATCGCAAATGATACGCGCCTCTCTGTCATAAGCACGTGCCGCTTCCTGGGCGGTGTTGAAGGTGCCGAGCCAAACACGGATGCCTTTCCTCGGATCATGACTTTCAGCAGCCCCTTTGTCCAGGGGCATTGCCTGTTGCCTCCGTACAAGTTCTTCCTCTGCCTTTTACGAGGTGTATTCTCCCATTTTGCATCAATTGTTTGCAGAAATTCATCCATCAAGCAAAAACCATTTGTCTAACAAGTAAAATAATACTAAAATTAGGCAAAATTTTACTTGTAATAGGGCAGGAAATTTTGAGATTGAAAGATTCGTAGTTACGGACCAATTGTCTAAGAGCATCTCTAATAGATTGTGGGTTCTAAATTGATGTGGCATATGAAATAGAAATTCAAATTAATGAGATGTTAAAATAGACAAGAAATTCTAAAATCTAACTACAATAGCTTGTGTATTTAATTAGTAATTGTATTTTTTCAAAATAAAATAATAATAAAAAAAACTAAATAACTTATTAGATAACCTCTAATCATTAAAATATTATTATTCAATCTTCTATTTGATTGTCTATTTGTGGAAGATCAAATAGACAATGTTTAAAATTTAAATGACACCTCATATTAGATAGAGTAATTAGAAGATCTATTGAAGAGTACTTTTTGAATTCAATGTCTATTTTTACTTATGTGTCAAAGAGAAATAGAATAAAATATCTATTGGAGATGCTCTAAGCTCTCCAATGCAATTCGTAATCTTCCTTAGCCAAATTAGTTTTCTTTTGCTTTTTGATTCATTATTTTTTGTGTTTGCTGTTTCTGGGTTGATGAATTAAAATTAAAATTGCATTTGTTTAGGATTGAACTGGAAAATGTTATGAATTTGATGGTAGCTAGGGTTTGAAAAGAGGGAGGAGAAGAAGAAATGATATTTATGAGTTTGCCCCTTGTCACGTCATCAGTTAGGTTAGGGGAAAAAACCCCTATTTGCTACCGTCAGGAAACTTCAGACCCCTTTTTGAAGAAAAAAAATTTCACAGACTCCATTTTACAAACACGTAAAACCACATAATACTTTTTTGAAGTTTACTCTTAACATTATAGCCTTGTATGATCTTTTAGTGTGTTGTAATCCCAGGCAGATTGAAATCTAATAACTTAACTTCAAACTCATTTTTCATGCGGAAAGCCACATACACCAAGAAATGAAAATAAAACATTTGACCAAACCAAATAATTATTAATTCATTATTTCTACCCTGCGTTACTCGGACTTCTCAATTTGGCCAGCACACCAATGTTTGGTACGGACGGTACGGATACCGGTGTTGGATCCGTGTCCGGTATGCCGGATTGCACATGGATACAGCTTCATCATCGGATAAATCATTTGAAGAAGGGAGAAGGATTAAAAGCAGTCACTATTAAAGATGAAATGAAAAAAATGTGGCGGCCATAGAAGATGAAGGGAGGAACATAATGTAAAAGTAGAAGTAGAAGATATAGTTAGGGTTTAGTTAGGCTTTGATATTTTAATATGTGTGAGCTTTTTACAACTGGCTAGTCATGTTTTGTAAACTATTTATAAATTCATCACCAAGTCAAACTATTTACTAATATACATTCCCTTCAATTCTATTTACATACCATACCATCCACTTATTTCTCCCCTTTTTCTTTTGATTTTTTTCTTATTTTTCATTTATCTCTCAAATATTTTATTTTTTCCACATGCCGCTTTAGGGTTTTTTGTTCGTCTTATTTTTATCTTTGAAATGACATCCACTATGACATTTTTGAATTTTTTGAACCAGTAGAATCTGATAGATGTCCAATAGACATGTGATAGAATAGAAGTCTGGTGGACATATGGTATATATTATTTTTTATGGTTTTTTTATGGAATCGTTATGTTAGTTTGTGCAAACCTTAAAATCAAACCATCGGCTAAACAATGATAAATTAGTCGCGAAAATCAAAAAAATAACAAGAAGAGAAGAGAATCAAGATATGATTTCCAGATCAAGAAAAGAACGCAAGAACAGATCCAAAAGAGAGAAAGTACAGTATATAAATCATAAGAGAAAGAAAGCTAATAAAAACGAATAGATTTTCATACATCTACCAAACTTCTATCACATGTCTATCAGACTTCTATAACATATCTACCAGACTTCTACCACATGTCTATCAGTTGAAAAAATTTAAAAAAGTCACAGTGGATGATATTTCGAAGATAAAAAAGAGACGAACAAAAAACTCTAAAGTGGCATGTCAAAAAAATGAACAATTTGAAAGATAAATGCAAAAGAAAGTAAAGAAAATAAAAAAAATTAATGAAAAGTGCCTTTGGGAGGGGGGAAACGTATTATTTCAAATATTTTGGCTTTTGGTCCCAATTATTTTATGAAGAATGATGCTTTTTATAAGAGCCCCTTACTTATTTCCCTAGAAACTAGGAAAATTGTCACTTTTGCCCCAATTTTCTAAAATAATTTCTGTCCAAGTTTGGTCTAATAACCTAGAGCTCCCATTATATTTTGTCAATAACCTGTATACGCTAATCATAACTTTTTAACCATTTTAAGTTTTCCAAATTACCTTTATACGCTCATCATCAACAGTCATGCGATTAGGTTGGGTTATTTTTAAATTTTTTTTGCTTATTTAGCATTTATCTCTCAAACCATTCATTTTTTCGACATGTCGCTTTAGAGTTTTTTGTTCATCTCATTTTTATCTTCGAAACATCATACATTGTGATATACTTTTTCCAATTTTTTTGACCTGTTACAAATCTAATATAATTCTGTTATAAATCTAATATATTTCTGTTAACAGACTTATAACTGATTAATAATAGATATGTATCAGTTCAATGGACATTGCAAATACAAAGAGACTTATATTAGACTTACAATATATATATATATATATATATATATATATATATATATATAACAGTTCAATGAGCATTGCAAATACAAAGAGACTTATATTAGAATTATAACAGATATATATATCAGATTTGTATCTGATATATTTCTCTTATAATTCTAATATATGATAGATTTGTAGTAGATGTATAACAGCTTTGTAGTAGATATATAATAGATGTATAACATATATAAAAGAACATCCAAATCAGTGTTGAAATAAAAAAACACAGCAGAAACAGATATATATCAGATATATAGTAGATATATAACAATTCAATGAGCATTGCAAATATAAAGAGACTTATATTAGAATTATAACAGATATATATCAGAAATATATCTGATATGTATGTGATATTTTTCTGTTATAATTCTAATATATGACAGATTTTATAGTAGATGTATAACAAATTTGTAATAGATATATAATAGATGTATAACATATACAAAAGAATATCCAAATCAGTGTTGAAACAAAAAAAATGCAGCAGAAACAGATATATATCAGATATATAGTAGATATATAACAGTTCATTGAGTATTGCAAATACAAAGAGATTTATATTAGAATTATAACAGATATATATAAAAAATATAACAGTTCGAAAAAAGCCAGCAGAATAACGATTATATCTGATATATAACAGAAAAATATCAGAAATATATTAAATACATATCTGATATAATTATGATATTTTTCTGATATATGAAAGATTTGTAGTTGGTGTTCATCCAAATCAGTGTCGAAATAAATAAAAATGCAACAGAATTCCTCTTCAATTGCTTAAAATCAATTTGAACCTATTTTTAGAGAGAGAAAATTGCAGATGGAAAGAAAAACACGGATCGATATTGGTTGATTTGCATATAACACAGATTATAGAAGGAAATCTATAATGAATAAAGGATTCAAGATAAGAAAACACAAAATCGAAGAACTGCGATCTCTTTTAGGGAGAAAACGAGACAAAATTTTGATTTGGAATTCAAAAAAGAACCATGGAATCGAGATTGAAGGATGCAAAAACAGTATTGAATAGAAACGGGAGAGAATTGAGAAGATGAAGGATACCGGCAAATTGAAGGAAGAGTTTTGGTTTAGTGGAGAGCGTATTATGGTTAATTACTTTCTCAAAAATTCTGTTTTAGTTACACGCATTTAATTATGATATCTAGGTTATTAGTTTTCTCAATTAGATGCATTTATGTGCTTTTTCCTAGAAACTACCCTCATATAATGGTTTTGGGCTTTATAAGCTACATTATTTTACACTCACATGCCCAAATGGAGGTGCTTCGACGCCCCTTGACCTCTGTGATACAATTGCATCTAGCTACATTATTTTAAGAAAAAATTTTAAATTAGTATTTAAAACTATTTTTTTTTGCAATAATTTTTAAAACTGTGCTAGTAACGTTGAAATATATATAAATAAATTTAAAAAGGCCGTATCCCGGTACCCGTATCTAAAATTAAGACGGTGTCCCCGTATCCTAAAATTTCAAAAATACCATACCGGACACTCGTATCCACACCCGTACCCAATGCTCGTACCCGAGTGCGGGTAACATAGTTCGTACCATTAGGCGTAAACGGTATTAATTTAAGAACTGGTATGGATCAAGTGCCAAGTCCTGGCATTCAGATGCTACATCAATTAAAGGAGAAGGCATTTACATTGTTGGACCGTCTTAGAATAAATGTAACTGAAGCTCGGGAAAAGGCAAAATATCATAAGTTGGAAACTAGGTTCTCAAGATCAAACTATGCCCGATGTGCCAAATCAAGTGTTGGATTTATTTCCAATAAATCATAATGTGTAGTCTTACATATGTAAATTATAAATGTATATGGCAATCATTCTATAATAGTCAAATAAAGTTGTGATCACATATTTAGGTTATTGAGTATTGAGGTATCAATTATAGTTATGGGAATAAAGTGTAGAGCCTAGTGTGTAAATACCATATCAGTTAAGGGGTATAATGGTAATTTGCCACATTCAGATTTCTATATAAAGAGGTTGGTCCCCGGAGGAGGAGAGACGAGATTTGGTGGCTTCCTTTAAGCTCTATACCTCCATCCTCTGGAAGATCGATTTCTGTTCCTCGTGTGCTTAACCAGTGGCCTTAAATGGCTAATTCAGGTATGTTTCCGCTTTCGTTCTTCTTAATTTCTCAATGATTACAATATGATAGATCCTGAAATTCAGTTAATCTGGTATTAATAATACCAACAATTGGTACCAGCGCACAGATTCATGTTGAGTCATTGAGGAATTTCGTTTTCCTCATGTTTATGTTCATAGATTCTGGGTTTATGATATTTTATCTATGAACATTTCCGGAGATTTTCTTTCGCTTTTGTACGCTTACAGAACTCATGACTAAGGTATTAATCTGTTGATTCTTTGTTATAATTTTGTAAATATACATATTGTGATATTTGCTGGATTTTTTCAAAAATTTTGATTTTGGTATTATTTCTTCGTCCGGTAAAGTTCTGTTCAAGAATTTGAAGAAATAGTATTAAAGTAAGTAGTTTTTGGTTTTAATTACTTTGTTTTTTTAGCCAAAATCCTGTAAATATGCTAAGTGAAGAAGATGAACAGTAATATTTTTCTTGCCACTAATTTCTACAGTACCCATTTTTGGGTTTATTAAATTAAGTAATAATGTTTTGTGGTTGGTTTTATAAAATGTTATTATTTTAATAATAATAAATTAGGGTGAGTTGTGTACTGCCTTCAGATTTGCAGTATTGATGGTCGCAACCCCTTTTCATTTTTTATTATTATTATTTTTTGGTTTTGGTATATAATAATAATAATAAAATGGGTTAGTGTTTGGGTTAATTTACTAACCCATGAGGGACAAAGTCACGTGACATGTGTGACTTTGATTGGGTGAATTTTGTTGGTCAAAACTATTTGGAGTAAACTCATGAGTTGCTTTTGGTGAAATAAAATCTGACTTTAATAGTTTGATTTGACAATGGGGTGCATTTGAGTGGGGTGTATTGGATATAATAATGTTATTATTTGGGATGGATTAACTCGAAAAGTCATGGAAAAGTCACATGTGTGACTTTGGTTAGTTTTGAAACAATAACAATATTTTATTATTATATTGTGAGGGTAAATTTTTTTGGTGCAATTTCAGATTTAGTGTCACGTTTGATTTGACAGTAATAAGGGTCTTCTTGCTGTCATATTTTGCAAAATAAAGTTTGGTCCATTAGGTGTAATATTTTACAAGATTGGACCATATTTTTGTAAAATATTAAGTTGTGGCACATATTTTAAGGTTTATGCAAATATGACATTTTTTATTTTTTTGGTATTTACGATTTTGCCCCTCAATTATGGAAATTATGATTTCACCCAATGTTTCTGAAATTTAAAGCTTCGACCTCACTATTTTTTTGAAATTCTAAATTTACCCTACCTATTTCAGAAATTACAGATTTGCCCCATTAAAATCTAGAAATTATATTTTGGACCATAAAGTTTATAAATTTTACAATTCCACCCTGAAGTATTTTAATTTGCAAAATTGGTCCAATAACTAAAGAAATTGTGACAAATGGAGATTTTTAAAGGCGAATCTCATAAGGTTTCGGTATGTTGTCACATAAGGGAGGTTTTATAATTTAACCTCATAAAGAATCATGATAATAAAGATAATATTGTGATATTCGGATTTAATCACAATAAATTTGTCATAATTGAGTTTAAAAGGCCTAATATTTTAAAATGGATTAATTCAAGCAATATTGTTGCTAAAGTAACCTCTGTTGTGTAGATTAATTTAGTTTATAATATTATATGCATTTATTTGTTATTCATATGGGTAGTATATCGGTCCAAAGGAAGATTGTTATTTGGCCGAATAACAAACATAAACCTGTGGTAATAAATATTTGACAATTGTAAAGGTTATCCATGTGGATGATAGATCGGCCCAAATGAAGGTTTATTGTCTGACAGGACTGATTGTCAATATTTGATTACTACACCAAGATACTAATTGCAAAATGTTTGTCCATAAAGTTATATGCGCAGTATCTTGTTCAAAATTATTTTAAACTCAGAAGGGTAAGTAGTTTGTTGTTTATGAGGATGGTAGCCGGCCTAAAGGAAGGCAACTGTTTGGCCAAGTGACAAACATACTTATGGACAAACGACTCTTCATGATAAATATGTAACAATTCTTTGGTTTATCCATGTGGATAATAGATCGGCCCAAAGGAAGATTTATTATTTGATAGGACTTATTGTTAATATTTGATCACGGTAGATGTGGATAGTGAGCATGCCTAATTTTTTCTTTGTTCTCATGCAGTTAACATGCCATTCAGCCCCAAAACTGTCCCAATGTTAGAAGGGCCAAATTTCAATTCTTGGAAATCAAGCATGATGATTTATCTGGGATGTATGGTTTTAGACCTTGCACTAAGGATGGACGAACCAGCTCCTATTATTGAAGAGAGCTCAAAAGCTTAGAGGGTTCAGTATTAGAAGTAGAAGCATTCTAATCGCTTAGGTCTAATGTTCCTGCAGCAAGGAATCCCGAAGCATGTTCGAGAAGCCATATCTACTGACGTAAAAGGTACTAAAAGTTACCTTGCTGAGCTGAAAAAGGTCTATATAAAAAATGACAAGGCTGAGATAGGCACGCTTTTAGCGAAGCTTACTCCATAAGGTATGCCAGCAATGGTAGTGTCAGGGAGCACATACTAAGCATGTCCCAAATAGCCATGAGGCTAAAGGTCCTTGATTTGGCTTTACCAGATGACCTGTTAGTCCATTTGATTTTAAATTCTCTACCACCTCAATATGGGCAGATAAGGACATCATATAACTGCCAACCACACAAATGGACTCTTAATGAGCTCATTGCACATTGTGTGGATGAGGAAGAGAAAATGATGGCTAGGAAGAAGGAAAGTTGCTCATATGGTAACACCCGTAGGTAAGGGCAAGAAAAGGAAGATGACTACTGATAAAGGTAAAGAACGAAAGAAACCTAAGGTGATTGCATGTTTCTTCTGCAATAAGGCTGGACATTTTAAGAAGAATTGTAACAAGTATGCTGCATGGCATGCTAAGAAAGGTATGTTCTTTAGTTTTGTTCGTTCTGAGGTCAATTTATCTTCAGTACCTAGAAAGACTTGGTGGGTAGATTCAGGTGCTACTACTCACATAAGTATTTTAATGCAGGGTTGCCTGAGCTACCGAAAGCCAATTGATGGTGAAAGATACATCTATATGGGAGATGGCAAGTTGGTACCTGTAGAGGGAATAGGGCATTTAGATTATTACTAAGAATTGGTTTGTATTTGGATCTTATGGATACATTTATTGTATTGTCTTTTAGATGGAATTTGATTTCTGTTTCTGCTTTGGACAAATCTAGTTATTCTTGTTCATTTAGAAACAACATGTTTAATTTATCCATAAATTCAAATGTTGTTGGTACTGGTTCTTTAAGTATTAGTGATAATATATATAAGGTTGATATAAATGCCTTATATCAAGAAACTTTGCATGTTACTTCTAGGGGTACTAAAAGAAAATTGAATAAGGATAACTCAGCTGATCTTTGGCATAAACGTTTGGGTCACATATCCAATTCCAGAATGGAACATTAAGTATCTGAAGGTATTTTAGATACACTTGATTACACAAATTCGGGTACTTATGTTTAGTGTATTAAAGGAAAACAGACAAAATAAAAGGGTTTAGGTGCAATGAGGTCTAAAGACGTCTTAGAATTGATACATACGGACGGACATCTGCGGACCATTCCCTATGGCTTCTCGGAATGGCCAAAGATATTTTATATCATTCATAGACGATTACTCACATTTTGGGTACCTGTATATCATTCATGAAAAATCTGAGTCTTTGGATACATTTAAATCTTATAAGGCCGAAGTTGAAAATCAACTCGGAAAGAAGATTAAATGTATAAGATCTGACCGAAGAGGTGAGTACTATGGCAAATATGGTGGCTCAGGTGTACAGTGTCCAGGTCCTTTTGCTAAATTCCTAGAAGAATGTGGTATAGTCCCTCAGTATACAATGCCTGGTTCACCCAGCATGAATGGTGTAGCTGAGAGATATAACAGGACTCTTTTGGATATGGTGAGGAGTATGATTAGTCATTCTACCTTACCTGAGTCTTTCTAGGGAGTAGCATTAAAGACAGCAGTGTATCTTCTAAATAGAGTACCAACTAAAGTAGTGTATCTTCTAAATAGAGTACCAACTAAGGCAGTAGCAAAGACACCTTATGAACTTTGGACTGGGCGTAAACCCAGTCTAAGGCATCTTCATGTTTGGGGCTTTCTAGCTGAAGCAAGGCCTTATAAGCCTTACAAAAGAAAATTGGACTGCAAAACTATCAATAGCTACTTTATTGGTTACTCTGAACAATCTAGGGGTTTCAAGTTTTATGATCCCACTACTAAGGTTATTTTTGAGACGGGAACTGCAACATTCTTTGAGGATATTGAGTTTGAGGGGAAGATAAAGTTAGAGATATTGTCTTTAAGGAAGGATCGAGTCAAAAGGAGCAATCCATTTCGATTCCTATCATTATTCCTGAGTATTGTTAGGATGTCACTACTCCAGAAACAATTTCGGTTCCAATACAAGACAACATTCAAGAACATCCCCATGAGGATCAAACTCAACAACCTGAAGAGCCTGTTCCTTTAAGGAGGTCCACTAGAGAGAGGAGAAGTGCTATTCCGAATGATTATGTAGTATATCTCCAGGAACATGAGGATCATGTAGGTATTGTGGATGATGACCCAGTCACATTTCATGATGCCATGTAGAGTTCTAACTCTCATAAGTGGATTGAGGCAATGAAGGAAGAGTACAAGTCCATGCAAGACAATAAAGTTTAGGATCTTGTCCCATTGCCTGAAGGAAAGAAACCCATTGGTTGCAAACGGATATTTAAGACCAAGAGGGATTCTGAAGGTAATGTGGAAAGATATAAGGAACGCCTTGTGGCAAAGGGCTTCACTCAAAAGTAAGGGATTTACTATAAAGAGACCTTCTCTCCGGTTTCATTGAAGGACTCTTTTAGGATAATCTTGGCTCTTGTTGCACATTTTGATCTTGAGTTACATCAAATGGATGTTAAGACTGCATTTCTCAAAAGTGACGTTGATGAAACCATCTATATGGTGCAACCGGAAAACTTTGTGTCCAAAGATACAAAGCAACTGGTATGCGAATTAAGGAAATCCATTTATAGGCTCAAACAGGCTTCCCGTCAGTGGTACTTTAAGTTACATCAAGTAAATGTTTCATTTGGTTTTGAAATAAATACTGTGGAAGATTGTGTGACTCACAAATTCAGTGGGAGTAGGTTTATATTTCTGGTTTTATATGTGGATGACATACTTCTTGCTACCAACTGTAAGGACTTATTGCACGAAACAAAAATCTTTCTTTCAAAGCATTTTGAATGAAGGACTTAGGTGAAGCTTCTTTTGTATTAGGAATCCAAATACACCGGGATCGTTCTCGGGGTACACTTGGATTTTCACAAAAGAGATATATTGAGAAAGTGCTCAAAAGGGATGGTATGCAAGGGTGCAAACCAGAAGAAACCCTAGTCGCTAAAGGTTATAAGTTTAGCCTCAAACAATGTCCTAAGAGTGAGCTTGAAATCCAAGTGATGCGGAAGATCCCATATGCATCTGCAGTTCGGAGTCTGATGTATGCACAAGTTTGCACACGTCAAGACCTTGCATTTATAGTAGGCATGTTAGGGAGATACCTTAGTAATCCTGGTATGGACCACTGGAAAGTGGTCAAGAGGGTTATGCGATATCTTCAGAGAATAAAAGACCTTATGCTCACAAAAAGAAAGTCAGATCATTTGGAGATCATTGGGTATTCGGATTCTGACTTTGCCGGATGCATAGATAGTAGAAAATCCACATCTGGCTATATCTTCATTTTGGTTGGAGGTGCTATATCATGAAAGAGTTCTAAACAAACTCTAATAGCTGTCTCCACTTTGGAAGTAGAATTTGTAGCGGTTTATGGTGCATCAAATCAGGGACTGTGGTTAAGTAATTTTGTCACAGGATTAAGGATTGTGCACGATATTGATAAACCACTAAAGTTATATTGTGACAATAATTCTGCAGTTATGTTCTCCAATAACAATAGAAGCTCTTATCATTCAAAGCACATTGAGATAAAGTTTCTGGTTGTTAAGAAGAGAGTACAGAGTGGAAAGATATCTATAGAGCATATCGGTACAAACTCCATGATAGCAGATCCGCTTACTAAAGTAGTACTACCTAAGTTTTTCCATGATCATGTCGATCACATGGGTATTAGACTACTTTAGTATGTTCAGTTTCAGTGGGAGTTTAATTATATAATTGATGTTCTGCTTAGTAATGGATATATTATGTTATAATTCAGTTTTCTGCAAAAATAAAGTATTCAGTTTTTCAGTACACTCTGTTTAACATATATTTTTTGTTTCAATATATGTTAGATCTCAATAAGGTAGGACCATTTGGAAACTGGCATGGTTGATCACTTTGCATGTAGTTTCCATGCTACACTCCTATAACAGATCTATGTCATTTGGGGGTATTGATGATGTGGTTGATGGTGGATTGAGTCATGGTGAATGTGGCGACTATCCCTTCAGTTCTTCATCAATATAACTAATGGATGAGATTGTTCGGGGAACCTTGTCTATGATTGCATATTGAGCTCATAAGGATGTACACATTTACTCAGCTAACATATGTAAGCCAATTGGGAGATTGTTGGATTTATTTCCAATAAATCATAAAGTGTGGTCTTACATATGTAAATTATAAATGTATATGGCAATCATTACATAATAGTCAAATAAAGTTGTGATCACAATTTTAGGTTATTGACTATTGAGGTAACAATTATAGTTATGGGAATAAAGTGTCGAGTCTAGTGTGTAAATACCATATCAGTTAAGGGGCATAATGGTAATTTGCCACATTAAGATTTCTATGTAAAGAGGTTAGTCCCCGGAGGAGGAGAGACGAGATTTGGTGGCTTTCCTTAGGCTCTCTACCTCCATCTTTTGGAAGATCGATTTCTGTTCTTCGTGTTCTTAACCAGTGGCCTTAAATGGCTAATTCAAGTACGTTTCCGCTTTCGTTCGTCTTAATTTCTCAATGATTACAATATGATAGATCCTGAAATTCAGTTAATCTGGTATTAATAATACCAACATCAAGATCTCAATTTTCAAGGTAACATCTGCAAAACAATGTTGCATAATCTGCAAATTATCAGCCAAATATACTTCATCTAATCAAGCTAGCTTTTCTTTCCTCTTTAACTACAATTTCATAAGTGGATTAACATAAACCATGATTAAAAAAGTATAACCCCTGTCATTTGCACCAGAAAACGCTTTTTTTACAGTTCAAAATACGGTTTTCACAGTTTATTGTGCCTCAATCAGACATATCAACCTATTAATTATGCAATTTCATAGGCAAATGAAATCACAAAACACTCTTTTCTCATAGTTTTATGTGCACAAGTAGCTTTTTTGATAACTAAAGGTTTAATATGTGATTATAAGCTATGAAATTGAAAGATCAGGAATAGGATCAGGGGACTCGAAATGCTTTTTACCAAAGTAAGTTCATAAAAAAATACAGCGATGATTACAAACAGCTGCATAACAGAGGAATAAACACAGCACAAAAAGAGATAAAAGAAGAAGCTAAGCCATAGACTTTCAAGTATATCTATGGCAAGTAAACAGCATAAACGGAAACACGGTTCAAGCACAATCTAACTTCTATTGGTATTACCATCAATCGAACTTTGGCCATGGCGCTTACAAAGTCCAAACTCCACCCATCAACCAACGCGAAGGCAAACTTACCAGCCAAAAGCAATTTATAGCTCATCTAATCAAGCTCTTTAACTAAAAGATTCGTAATATTTACATAATCTTAGAATTAGCCTGTACCGTTCCGAGTAATGTTGTCGCACAAGGTCATGCGTGGATCGGCAAATTGAAAATTCCAATCACAAGCTTCAAAGTTACAACTAAATGCCTACTGATTACCATGAAACTCAAAACTTAGAGCACGACTCAATTGAAAAACTTAAAATGACCTCACAAAATCTACTACCTTCAGGTTGCGCATCTTACATTCTTTGAAAGCAAACATGCTTCATTACCTTCTGCATTGTAACCAAAGATTGTTTGCAGCATTCAATCAGAGTCGGTTTAATTCAACCTCATTACACAGTACTTCCACTGAAGAGAAAGCGAAATAACTGAAGAAACGGGGTCCTGAAGCTAATCCCATATACGTATCGGATCATTAGATTCATTCTCAATTTGTAATGGAAGGGGTTCTTGTACTACATACTTAAGGATTACGGGGCAGGGGCCTACATTGAATTCAAAGCAATTACATCTAAAATACATCAGAAAACAAAAAAAGAAACGGCACACCCGGAAACCGGGAAACAGACTGAGATCGGAATTGCATTTTACCCTGCTATACTGTCTGGACTTCGGATCACAGTTTTATGTCGTAATACAGATACAAAAGGCCTATTATTATCTGGGCCTATAGGTGTGCCCAACTCAATCTAATTCTTTTACGTGAAAAAGCATTACGAGGGAAGATTCACATCTGTTTTTTTTCTTATTTTAAATTGTTTAATACACTCAGTTCCCTACTGACTCCAACTGCACATTTCAAGTCACTATTAATGGCTACAGAAAATTAATTCATATCATAAATTAATGTTTCCGAATTCAAGTAGTCAAATCTTTTTTCTAAACACTTTATAAGAATATATCTTTTAGTTAGAAACTAAACCCCACAGTAACAATGTTCTCTCCAAATCCTCCAATTTTGGTTTCACTTGCTATTCATCTCCACCAACTAGGTTATCTCTTGACTGAATTTCGTACCTTCACTAATTTTTTGGGCCCATTTTACTTCAGTTTATTGGGCCTACTTGACCGGTTCCAAACTATATTGCCTTTTCAAAATTTTATAATCTCTTATCCTTTCAAAAATGTATATTCAACGGAAAAAGCTTTTCTAAAGTAACTTCAAAATAAAGTTACAGAGATATATGGTGCAAGGGAGTGGAGAAAATGTTTTTTCAGAGAAATGTGTATTGAAACATGACCATCCAAAATACAATGGATACTCTAAAGCTATTTTCAAATTAATCCATCAAAGATTTTCAAATTAATCGATCATAGATAAACTTGCTTGGATTTAGATTCTCTAAAGTTCAAACTTTTTAAAGTTGTACATTTCACTTAATCTCAACAATCCATTGAGTTTTAATGGTCCAGATCTAGTTTTGATCTGGACCATTAAAACTCAATGGAAGATTGAGATTGAATGAAATGTACAATCCAACTTTGCTTCCTTAACAATGGAAAGTACACACAGAAAATAGCAGTCCCGTGAACACAGGTCAGCAACGGACTGATTACAAGGTTCGAAATAGAAAAAAAAACCACTGCAAATTACTACAAACAAAGAACACACCAAAAAGGAAGAAAACCAACTAAAGAGACAATGGATCAGTACAAGAGGCAATATTTCTACTTGCTTTTGGGAAGAGGGGCACCACACAAGCACCGGTTGTGGAAATACGTCGAGTAATCGAAGTTCTGCAGCCTACCGCCTTCCGGAATCCGGCAACAAAGTCTATTGTAACTCACATTCAAGTACTGAAGACTTGTTTTTACCGCTTCCTTAGGAATACTACCATATATCTTGTTATGATTCAGATCCAGGCTCGGTGGGAAAACAACCTTGGACAGATCAAACTCCAACAAATTCCTCGACAGAATTAGCACTTGGGTTGTTTTATTGGGTCCAAACAACATAGAAGCATCGCCTTCAAGTTTGTTTCTTGAGAAATCAATGACTTGAAAATCCAAATTGCATAAAGAAGCAGAAATTTTACCCGAAAGTTGATTACGAGACAGATAAAGAGAAGGCACTAAGCCCTTAAACTCACCGAAAGAGGCCGGTATAGATCCTGTAAGCTTGTTCCTGTCCAACTGGATGTCAATAAGATTTGTCAATGAAGCGAATGAGCTTGGAATAGATCCTGAAAGACTGTTAAATGACAATTCCAAGGTTCTTAGATTCTTGAGCTGGCTAAGAAATTCGGGTATGGGACCGGTCAGGTTTAACCAGCTGAGCCTGAGATATTTCAGATTTTTGAGCTTAGCAATGGCGGGCGGGTATAGGGCCAGTAATGTTAGTTAGCTTGTGGAATTCTAGGGTTTGAAGATAAGGCAAGTTCCCGACAGCAGGGGGAATTTGGCCGGAAAGTTGGCCGCCGAAAATGGTGAGGGAGATTATACGGTGGGTAACTGGATCACACTGAACTTGATACCATGAACAACAATCCTCCTCAGATTTCCAGGAGGCAAGAAGGTATGGGTTTCCAAAGTGTTGCTTGATTTGAAGCAGAACTTTCTTATCTTTGGGGTTGCACATTTCTGAGAGAGAAATGGAAAGGAAAGCGGAAATGAGGAGGGAAAGCAAAAGGGGTTCCATTGTTTCTGAAACCGGAAGAAATGATAAATGAATGAAGAGAGTGGTTTATTTTATTGGGGAAAAGGGGAAAGCAATTATCTGGTTAAGATGTTTTTCTTAAGTTTATGGCATTCCATGCTAAAAACAATAAAGTAATAATCAATATATCCAATTTAATATATATATCTAAACATGATTTTTTTACTTTTTATTTTTTTAACCATTTGGTGGTTTAATTATAAATTTAAATATGTTAAATTTTGTCTAGTTAGATGTCTATCATAAGTCCTTTAAACTCTGCTTGGAAGCAACGTATAGAATTTTTTTAAAGGAATGGAAAGAAAAGGAATGTAAAAGAAGAATAGAATTAAAAGGAAAATGAATAATTTTAAAATTGTTGTGGTTGGAAAGAATGGGCGTGTATTTAAGGAAACTCATTATTTTATAAATATAGTTTATTACTCAATTATATTTATACCCTTTAATTCTTAATCTTTTTCTTTGTACAAATTTGCTTGGTTAAGTCGTTAATTACTCTTTACATACAACTCCTACCCACTCTCAAGTACCAATAAATTACCTTACAGACACATGATCCCATTGAATGCAAGAAAGATAAATTTTGCTAGCACTTGGATGCTTCAATTTCGTAATATTCTTTTCTTCAAA
Organism: Euphorbia pulcherrima; assembly: GCA_947683365.1. NCBI lineage: Eukaryota > Viridiplantae > Streptophyta > Magnoliopsida > Malpighiales > Euphorbiaceae > Euphorbia > Euphorbia pulcherrima. The sequence goes on from CANTUS010000008.1 coordinate 6,898,255, forward strand.
AAAATTTCATAATATTCTAAAATTTGAAACCGACCATACTTAACATACCATGGAATTAGTACTAAACTGTTTGTACATTTTCTTTGAAAAACAAACACAATTTACATCATACTTATAATATAATCATTACATATTAAATTTCTTTTTATGGAAACATTGAAAATATTATAGCTTTAAAAGAACAACCATTTAGAACCTAAACAGAGAACCCAGCAGGGGTCTCAGACTCATCTATACAAGTATTGTATCATAAAGGCTTCTATCTTCTATGGACTTGATTCTTCTGCCATACAAACTGACTCGACTCCTAACAATGAACTGAATCTGAGCAAAACAAAAATCAGTTGTGTGGCAAAATTTAGAAAAATACATGCATTTCTATTGATCCAAATTGTATAAAAGAACAGCCTGGAACACAGTGATCAACACAGCAGAAACAAACCTGGACCCGCATTGAACATGTGACAGCCACTGGCCATACACCACAAGAGAAGTACCCGCATTGATCATATTAATTTTAATGTAATAGATATTACAAGTTTTGGTTCTATATGACCATTTACATAACCTATTACAAACTTTCATTCTCAAACATTTCGTGTTGAGCTACTTACAAAATAAGTTATGAATATGACTTGAGGCACACATAATTGATCCAAATATCACTATATATTTTCAGAATCCAAAAAGAGACTATCCTTCCTTCAAAACCAAAAAACTATCATATGCCACTTGTCACCTAATTTGATGACCCAAAAAGAATTAACATGTTAAAATGCTCCACTTTTTACATCTAACACGATGTTTGATTCATTAACTTCATCAGAATATTTTTGCGCCGATCCACTGGAAACTTGACCAATCGTCCCAACATTGATGGATTTTTCAAAAGAAAAACAGAAGCTTCATCCAAAAGTTCATCCTCAATTCCTATTTTTTGAAGAAAACCCCATGTATCATCATTTGGACTCATATTTTTTGATTCCACGGCATTTTTGCCATTTTTTCTCCAGATGTTGTTATAGCATGAGCCACAATTTCAAATGCTTGAGACAAACTTGCCACATTTTCATCACTCACGGATTTCTTATATTTCTTAGCCTTGTGTGAAACTGAATCTTCAGGTTGTGGAGAAGTTACTCTAGTAGGAGAAATCATTTCATTTTCATTTTCATTTTCATTTTCAGCAACATTTTATAGATGAATACGGTTATGACAAACCGTGTGATCAATTCCATCAATTATTTCAATTGAATCAGGGGATCTTCTGTCTGCATTATTTTTCTTCTTTATCCTGCTTGCAAATGCATTTGTAGCATCATCTCCATTTGCCCTATCTGATCCATAAAGTTGGGCCAACTTGTCATAATATTTCATAGGTTTCGCTCTCCATTTTTCAGCCTCTGGATTATGCTATACAAGAAAAATGTTTCATTGCTTTAAATGAAATGGCATCATTAATAGAAAATGTCGAAAGCTAGTTGACAACCAACCTACTTCATAAACACAAAATGCTTAGTACTGTGTGCCAAAAACTACCATTCTTAGCATAAAATTTACATCAATTGCAATTTCAACAAAATCAAATAGGCAATTGATTTTTTTATAAAATTTGCCCCATATGGGCTTATAATAATAACAAACACTCCGCCTGAGTGTGGACTTGAACCTACGACCTCTAGGATCACAGCTTCAAGGCACAATCACTAGACTAAGCCTTTGCCACAAAATAGGCAATTTATTAATAATGAGTAAACGAAAACATTATAGATTGCTTTACTCCAATACAATGACAATTTACCAGACATGTGATATTAGTAATCAAACTTCAACCTATTGGGCATGATAATAGAACAAGGATACCCTGAATTAGTAGACATTGTAAACTTGAAACAGCAACCCAATTAAAGAACATGTACAAAGGGAACAACCTTTGGTCAAAGGAACAACAATCGCTCAATATCACCATTGTGATAAGAACCTGATAAAACTTTCAAACTGAGAAGCACAATAGCTAGAGCAAGCACCAACTTGATAACGATACTTTGATAATCATATATGCAAGTAGTTAAACTAAAGTTTACCAAAAATATAGAAAAGTAATTGTGACAAGAAAAAAGATACTTCTTACAATATATAAAATTATGTAAACAAAATTAGAGAGCTAAGGTTGGACTATAAAATAAAGAAACACAAAAATTGTAAAAATAATAGAATAGAGATTAACCTTAATAAGTTAAGCCCACACTTCAGGTTCAACATCCCATGTATCAGTCTCCGGATTAATTGCAAAGCCACTTAATCCTCTTTTAAAAACATCATAGCATCTACAAAAGTTTTTTTTCACCGTTTTCATTCGATTTTGGATCTTGTCCTTATCAATTGGCATATCTAGAAACTTTTCCTTCAACTCTTTGACGATGTTCTCTAGTGCATGTGATGTAAAAGTACCTCCAACTCTATTACCATTGTTATGTTGGTGCAAATAAGCATCAATCAGAGCTTCGTCCATAACCGTTGTCCAAATAAGCAGTACATTAGATCCTAAGTTTCCTTTAGAGCTTGCAGCTAGTTTCTTTTTTCTCATATTGGTAACTACATACAATGAAAACACCAAATAAATTACTAACACTAAATATATAACAAATGCTTATTGTAATTTTATAGAAGGAACCTGTATGCAATAGGATTATAGAATATATCCAGAAAATGGGTGGTTTATAATCAAATTTTATATTGAACTATTTGTTTAATCTCTGATTTATTGCATATTTTAGTTCAATATTTTTTCTGATTGTGTGTTCGGTTGTCATAGATAATCACATTGTGGTAATGTAACAGAAACAAAAATAATTGCTATTTTTACTGTTAAATTGACTCTTGTGTATTTATTACTATGTATTTCCTGGAAGGAACCACCATCAGGTTAAAGTTTTACAGGCCTAGATATAGTTAATATATGAAGTTTGCCTAATCTATAAGTAACTTCATTCCAAATATATATATGATTATGCCACACATATACAAAACATGGTCCTAAATTGAAACAAATTAAGCAATAAATCAATTTCTCAATCCATAGCTTAATGTACAATTTCTAGCTAGGGAAAACAGAGTTAGCAAGTACTAGAACCAATAAAAGGGCATTTAGACTCACAAACTAAGCAATAAAAAGGCAATGAGAGTTTAGTAAGCACTAACACCTTCTGATCATGCGTTCAAGTCAACAATGGAAATTACAATAGCTAAAAAGGCATCAAATCCAAACATAGCATAGGTAATAATAAATAGTTTTGGTGTGCATTAGCCTAAGTCAAGAATGCCCCAAAAAAAAACCACTATTCAAACCAAAGTTTCTCAAGTAACAAATTTTAATATAAAAGAAGAACCCAAAGTTCCTAATTTACAAAATGTAGAAATTTAGTGCATAAATCAATTGCAAAACAAAGTTAATACTTACTTGAAACCACAAGTTTGAAGCTTGAAATCGGTTGAAGACGACTAGGGTTGAAGCTGGTGAGAATTAGCCCTTTTATACCAGTGGTTGGAACTTATTTGGCAAAATAAAAAATAAAAAGGGCAAAGGTGGAAACATAAAATACCTTCCGCTACGATTCGACCAAATTGGCAGAATCAAAATTGTGGGGCTTGAACGAAATTGAGGAGAACTCAGTTCCCCTTGGATCCACCTCAATTTTGGAATTATTGGTCCTAGACGTCGGATTTCACATCCTTTCCCTTACGTTCCGCTACAATTCTTCCTCCCAACCAGAGCCTTACAGAATGGCAGGTAGCGAACCACAAAAACCTGCCACAGGTGAATACCACCCCGGCGGCCACCAGTTGGAGACGACCACCTATAAGTGCAACGTTGATGCAAGTTCATTTGATATATGTAATGTCATTGGACATGGTTATGTTCTGAGAGATGCACATGGAGAGGTTTTAGCTGCTCATTCGAATATTTTACAGGGTAGAGGTGATCCTTTCCTCGCTGAATTTATGAGTTGCGGAAAGGCTCTTAGTTGACTCAAAGACAATCGATACAAGCATATTATTCTGGAGTTGGACGTGCTAAATGTTGTGAATGCTTTGAATAATGATTTATCGTTTTTATTCTCCTATGGGATTGATTTTCCTTTATTGTAAGAATCTTATGAGACATTTTTCCAATTTGCATATTACTTTTGTTAATCGGTATACGAACCACTCTGCACATTTGTTAGTTAGAACAGCAGACGGGTAGGGAGATTTGACTTAATTCTTATTCACCTTTGACTATGAATGTTATTGCTTCTGATTAGTCATATTGAGGACGTATTACTCGGTCAAAAAAAAAAAAAGAAAACATAGTCTTACATATCAATTTCACCTAACATTGCAGCAATGTATCAGCTGTTAATAAGTTAATTATATTGAACGCGTCACTATTTTTGTAAGCAGCTTACAAATCAGAAATAGGCATGTAATAAGGTGAAAAAGTAGAAAAGTTGCAATTTTTGTAACATGATGGTTGTAACAAAAAATAATTTGGAAAATATTAAATTCCATTCATAAATTTTTGAAAAATGATGCATATTTATCCAAAATATTTTCAAACATTGAGGATTAACTTTGAATAGTACTTTTCCATCATACTGTAAAGAACCAAAATGATCCCAAATCCAGAGCTATGATTATGGATATATAATGATGTATTCCACATTAAATTGGTTTTCAGGTACTTGGAAAGGAAATAAGACAATAAATTTAGGGGTAGTATCATGCCAATGAAAAGGGTATTTTATTATTAATAGAAAAGACTAGAGCAAGTTTGATGTGATGAGTCACCGCTTAAAAGCGGAGTTTATTATATATGGTATTGAGTATGAACACTTTTTTTCAATTCAACGGTTGAGTATTTATGAGAGATTATTTAATTAAAATGAGAGAATATTAGATATTCTCTCATAAATACCAACCATTAAATTAAAAAGGATATTAAATATCTAATATCATATATAATTTTTCCAAGCGTAGGCAGAACATAATGCCTTATAAAATGGGTCGAGCTATTCTAGTGCAACTTCAATTTCACATATTTAAAATTATGAGATTCCTTCGTCAAAAGATAAACTTAAAAAATATAAAAAAATATCCAACTTTAATGTTTGGTTAGTGAAAATATACAAAAGTAATGTTATGTTGACCAAGATAAAGGATAAACTTCAAAAATAATTCACGCCGTTTTGTTGTTTTTGCAAAGTAGTTATTGTAAAAAAAAAATATTCAAAACGGAGTTTGAGATTCTAAATGTTAGAAAATTACAGATTTTTCTTGATACCATTTCTGAAACTGACGTGTGAATGATATTTTCATAAAATAAAATGTTTGCGTCAAAAAATCTTCATTTTAACTTCTTTGTGCCAAGTCAAATAACCCTAAATCAACCCTTTAAACTTCGTCTTCCAAAATTTTAATTTATCAAAAGTAGTTGAGTTGCTGGATGTTTATGAGAATTTGTTATCCGGTGTGATTCCGTTGGAGATTAGGAATTTGTGGAGCTTAGAACAGCTAAGAATGGCTGGAAATTCCTTAAATTTTTGGAAGCTGATTCTTAAGTAAACAAATATTTCCCGAGGAATTATAAATTGATTTGTTTTTTTGAGTTGAAATATTAGATGGTAAACAATTTCCACTCAAGGGCTCATCTCTTACCTGTCATCTTCTATTCATTATGTCGTAGTGAGATTAGTCTTTTGAATTTCTTCATGTCCATTAACTCAACTGGCTCAAGCAAAAATCGGTTTTTTTCAATTATTTTATATTTTTTTTTGCCCATCTAGTTCCGACTATATTTAGATTCGACCCGAGTCGCGTATCTGACTGTAATAGGTGAGTCTTCCAATAAGATTTTTTATATTCACTAGTGTTAGGCAAATAAATATCCCACATTGCTAATATGGATGGAAATTGTATGGTTTATAAGTGTGGACAATATCTCCTATGGTAAAGCCCAAGAGCAAAACTATGAGGCCTTAAGCCCAAAGTAAACAATATCATACCATGTGTGTGGATATGTCGTGTCCATGGAGCTTCCGCGAATCTCAACAATTGGTATCAGAGCCATGTCCAGACATTATCCGCGATGTGGATGAATTCTCGAAAGTCGAACAAATAGTGGTACACCCAGTTTGATCATCAGGTATCCGTGAAAACTGCTAGTACTCTATATAAGACGTGTCCTCTAATGCATTAGAATAGAAGATGCGTGTTTGTAGACGGATGATTGATCGGTCGAGAGGAGGCTCGGTAGATATTTGTTCGAGGGGAGGAATGTTAAGCAAACAAATATCCTACATTGCTAAAATGGATGGAGATTGTATGGTTTATAAGTGTGGACAATATCTCCAATGGCATGAGGCCTTTTGGAGGTAAAGCTCAAGAGCAAAACCATGAGGGCTTAAGCCCAAAGTGGACAATATCATATCATGTATGGGAATATGTCGTGTACATGGAGCTTCCGCGAATCTCAACAACTAGGACTCAAACTCGAGACCTTCCTAAACGATACCATGCCACTAATCATTTGAACCAACCCTTCTAGGTTTTTCTATTTTCTTACCTAATTCCCTCAAACTAAACAATTTTCTTTTCCCCGGAAACTTCACAACACATTGACCAAATCATTACACCACAATATACATAAACATGCCACTGACTAGGCAAAATAGAGATCTATGCAAAATGGTCTGAGCTTCAAAATAAAATTGGCAAATTATAAACCATACTTCAGAAGGAAGATTACAAAAGGCAAAGTAACCGCACGATGTGGAATGCCCCTTCTTCTCCTAGCATTGCAGTGATAGTATAAAGGAGGAGTAGATGGGGAAATGTTGGTGGTGGTCTAGTCACTAGAGCTACTATTGTTGTTATGTCCAATTTACAAATTTTGGAAGATGCGAAATTCAATTCAGGTTTTATTGATTTGGGAAAAGGAGTTCAGGGTGAACTCAAATATTTTTTACTAAAATTTTTTAGTTTATGAAAATACCCCTTATCGGCTTAAATATCAGTGTCAAAAAATCTAATTTTTTTTTAACATTTGGAACCTTGAACCCCTTTAAAATAATTTCACAAACACAATTTTTTAAAATAGTAAAACTACAAGGCATATTTTTGTAGTTCACCCAAGGTTGAATTCAGAAACTTAGTTTAATTTCATATTAAATTAATATCAGATTCCCATATTACGAGATAGTAGTGAGGGGCTCAGTTAGGGGAGAGTATTGGTCGGTTCACTCCAAGAACAGAACCGAACCGAACAAAATAATAAGAAAATTAGGAACCTAATACCAAATCTAATAAATATTTAGGTTCGTTTTGATTTTGTTAAGTATAAAACCAAATTTTCTTTTCATGTTAAAAATATAAAAAAAATCTAATCCAACCAAAACTCTTGTGAGCGGACGACCTTGTTCTATAACACGGAAAAATAAGCGCGGTGAAGCAAGCCGAGGGAGAGTCCTCTTTTTGGTTTAGAGGCGTGAGAAAATTTTTATTAAAGCAATGTTGAATTTAAGTCCAATTTAGTCGTTAAGATACGAGATCAATATCTCGGACTTTAAGATAGAGTCACCACCCGGTTAAGCTCTACCAGGAATTTTGGGTACGACATTCACACCGAGTGGTTAGACTGTACCTCAAAATAGAGATTCAGAGCTCAGATGATATTATCTACTCCTCGTTAACTAAATCAAATCATTTATATTTTAATAAAAGTATCTTTCGTTTTTATGCAATTTAAATCGTCCTAATTAGAATTTTCGGTTTATATTATCCATATATCACACGGCGAATCATGCAAAAAGCAGAAAAATAAAATTATTAAAGTTATCCAATTAATAACAAATGCAAGAAATAAAATTATTACAAGGCTTTACAAATCCTATATATTTTTTATATGGAAAAATAAAATACTGAAAAGCCAAAAATTAACCTCAACTGAACTTACCACCACCACCATGGCACGAAATGCGATAAATCACCCATAAACAAATATAATCAGGGTACAAATAATTTTTGGTTAACGATTAAATTATTATTTGAAAAAAAATGATTTATTACGAATTTCATTGTCAAATATCCATTGTAAGGCATAAATCTATTATTTAATCAATCAATTAATTAATAAACTATGTTAGAAATATTTAATATTAATTTCATATTATTTAGAATATTTTATAAAACAGACTTAAAATGTGAAAAAAATGATAAATCAGGGCAAAAAAATGCAAGATAAAACGAAACATGGACCATTTAGAAACTTTTACCTAAAGGTCGTTGTAGTTGGCTTTTTGGCCGCTATAGTGGCGTTGGTGGCCGCTGGAGTTGTAGTGGCCTCTGCTGTTATTATAGTGGCCAAAAGGCCAACCACTGAGGCCATCGAAAAAATTGTTAAACCGAGGGAAAATCAATATTTTTTACATCTGAAAATTCAAATTACTGAGATTTTAAGTCGACTCCCACATTATTTTGACGGATTAGGACTTAAAACATCAAAATAACATTGATTTTTCAAACTGGGGGAGAAAAAGACCCAAAAATACTGAAAAACCATTTTGCCTCAACAACTGACATTTTGGCCTCTGCAGTCGCAGCGGTACTATAACTACAGCGACCAAATGGTTTGTCCGTGACGCCTTCAACGGTTCATCATTATTTTGTGAAAATACCAAAAGAAATGGCCAAAATGACCCAAAACAAGGCAAAACAACAAGAAAATAACACAAATAATTAAGAAAAACGAGATTAAAACCCGAAAATTATACCTTTAGGCCGTGAATCCACTCTTTGAGACTCGAATCAACCCTTGGCAAGATCTTTTCGATGATTTGTGACAAAACAGTGACGAATTTGGGTAGTGTTTTGAGGAAAAGTCACTAAAACCTAATTAATTCGTTTTAATCTTGTGTTTTAATTGATTTTAGTTATTAAACTACGAGATCAAACCTCAGAATGATTAGGAAATTAGATTAATGTATATTAATCAAGATTTTTACATCTTTCTCAAGCTTTCTCTCTCTAGAAATCCCTAATTTTTTTAATCTTAGTCAAATTTTTAATTCAGCCAAAAATCTGAAGTTATGCGAATTAATGGCCTTTTATAGACCTCTGTAAGTCTAAATAACTCAATTAGTCCCTCAATTTCTTGGATTTAATGGAAAAATCAGATGAAGATGAATCTTTAGGAGAGAAAATATCAGGCGCAACTGATTTCAGAGCCCCGCACAGTCGTGGGCGCAGCCATGTACCGGCCACGGCCAGCCCGCTGCCGTTGTTGCGGCCACGGCTAGGTCTCTGCGTCTGCAGCGGTGGCCACAAATATGGCCCCAATAAATGGGGCCACAATAGGCACTGCGATGACCGCTGCCATGGCGGCGGTCAGCTACACCGGCGGCGGCGACTGGTCAGTGAGGCCGGGGAGCTAAACTAGGATTTTTTAGCATTTTTTAATTTTTCGGTGACTTTTAGGCCGATTTAGGTCTAAAATCATAAAAAAGGGAGCTTTCCAAGCGCGATTCAAATTTAAAAAATAGGACAACTGGTCCATAAATGGTCAGAGAAATTTCCATCATCGTTCTGTTGGAGCGACTGAAAAGCTCGTACTCACAGGATGCCCCGCAGGAGATTGCCATTTGATGGGTCAAATGTGATCTCACGATAGAGCGAGGGATAGAAGGTTATACCTGAGGGAGATCCACTGGTTTGCTTACATCACCTTAACTAAGGATTGAACACCCGGTTGAATGGCATTACGTCGGTCTATTACAGAAACTTTGATACAGACTGCTGGTTGCCTTACGTCACCGTGACTGAGGATTGAATGCCCAGTTGAATGGCATTGCAACCCTCCATTATAGAAACTTTGATATAGACTACTGGTTGCCTTACATCACTATAACCGAGGATTGAACGCCGAGTTGAATGGCATTATGCCGCTCCATTACCGAAACTTTGATATAGATTATCGGTTGCCTTAAGTCACCATAATCGAGGATTGAACACCCAGTTGAATGGCATTGCGTCACTCAATTATAGAAACTTTGATGTAGACTATCGGTTGCCTTATATCACCGTAGCCGAGGATTGAATGCCCAGTTGAATTGCATTGCACCGCTCAATTATAGAAATTTTGAGACTTCTTGGGGTCATCTTGGACTTCCAAGAATGAATCGAGATTTGAATTTTGAATGGTGAATTTTGAATCCCTACATTAGTTGTCCATCGGGGCTGTCGTATGGTATATCTGACAAGAAAAGTTTAAGATATCAGTAATTAACATGAGTTGCATCTTTATTGCATGATTGATTTTGTTGAGAAAACAAATTTCGCCCATTAAATTAAGCAATAAAAAAGGAAGATTGATAAAAAAAATTCGAGTTCAGACATATCCGGGAGTCTGGAAAAATTATTAATCGGTTGGATTTTCCCTTTCGATACTTCAACATTTTTGCGGTCACCTCGGACTCTTAAAAAATGAACTGGAATTTTTGCTGTTGCTTTTGACTCTTTGACCATTTTGCGGTCACTTGGAACTCTTCAAAAGTGGAATGGACTTTTGAGGTTGCTTTAGACTCTTTGAAATTTTTGCGGTCACTTCGGGCTCTTAAAAAATGGACTAGACTTTTGTGGTCACTTTGGACTCTTCAAAAATGAATTCACCTATCAAGGGGAAAATTTGAAATATTATCAATTGTGGTGAATTAAGTTTTTCTTGCTTAATTGTTTTTGTTGAGACAAAAAATTTTGCCTCTTCAATTAACAATAAAAATAGAGTGTCAATAAAAAGTTTCAGTTAGAAATTTTCGGGTGTCTAGAGAAGCATGTTGCATAGTTAATTTTACCCCTTCGATTGGAAAGATTTCGAAAGGCGTGACAAACAACTCAAGATGCGTCGAGGCCACCTTCTACCGCGAAATAACTTGACTTCAAGAGAGTGATATGGGATTCAGAGATTTCTAGTGTCACCTTTGACATGCCATTAATTTACCGTAAATTGAGTTTAAGATTTTTGGGAGTCCGAGGAGGTTCTTGAGGTGTTTGTCGGGTCCAGTTGGTATGCACCATGGATGTTTTACCCACGATTGTAGCTTATGTGTTTGGATGTCTCTAAAAAGTTGCATCAAGGTGCTACTAAAAATTGCATCGAGGTGCCCCCAGAAAATCACATTGAGGTTCCCCTGAAAAGAAAACTTATGAGTTTTGAATTTTGGATTTTCGGATCAGACACCCATTGGGATTGCCGTACGGTGTACCTGTCGAGAGAGGTTCAAAATATTAGTAATCGTTGTGAATTACGTTTTTTTGCTTAATTAATTTTGTTGAGACAAAAATAATTTTGCCCTTTCATTTAAGCAATAAAAACGGGAGTATTAAATGTAGATTGAGTTACGATTTCTGGGGGTCCGGAGAAGCTATTGAGGTGTCCATTGGGTCTAGCTGGTATGCCCCTTGGATGCTTTATCCTCGAATGTAGCTTAGGAAATATGTTAGGATGCCCCTTGATATGTGGGTTCATGTTTCTGAAGTTAAGCATATAGCTCAAGGATATTTTTGTGCGCTTTATTTCGTGTAGAATTCAGTATAGATAGGATATTTATCAATATTATGCATGAATGCATGAGTTGTTGGGTTGATCATCTTCTACATCTGAGTGAACTGATTGATTGCTTGACTGACTTATTTGACTCGATTGCTTGATAGGAGAGAGACTATACGGAGCTGCATTGCCGTATAAAATTGATGGGTCTGCCCCTAATGGGGGATTAGAGATATGGTGGTGTACCTGGGGTTCGTGTGTCCAAATATTAGGTTTAAGGAAGGTTACTTTCTACACACCCTATCGTTTGTCCCGCCAGTATGGCAAGTGATAGAGGGTCTCCTTACGAGCTGTCCATTGTAGCGAGTCAACTATATAACGATAGCTGGATTGATCATATCAAGGTGAAGTTTGAGATTCTGGATTACGATCAGCTGGACACGATCACTATCGATGAATTCTACCAAGGATGGCTTCGAAAGATTCGCACCTCGTGGACTCGAGGTGCTCGATCCCGGTCGAGATTGAAGTGGACACGTGTAGAGGATTGATTCAAGCCTTTTGAGTCTACAAGGCTGCAGAGGATATCTAGGTACTATTATTTTGACGATAATGATGCAGGTTCCTTGATGTGATTGATGGCAGTCACTCATCCTTATTTTTATTCGTCCTAACTTTTGCATAGACCCAAACAGTGATGGATCTATCGAACTTATTTAATATTTTGTCTTTGATTTTTGCCTGAACCGCCCTTTTCGGTTTTCACTCCAGCAGACCTATTCCCGAATTTTGCATAAACCCCACTATTTTCAATCCATCAGGATTTAATATCTTTTGTTATTCTTTATTTCTTTTGAGGCATCGAATCGACTGTATGGAACCACACATTTAGCTCACATGTCGCATTTCGCCTTTTGAGCCTAATAAATTCATTCAAGCATAAACATAAGAGTTTAGTAAAAGTGACATTTTCATTAAATGAAGTAAGTTTGAGTACATAATGATGATAACCATTTCTATTAACCCAAACCCTCGCACTAAGTAGCCTATATAGGTTTTCTAGCTTACAACTCACTCTTAGCTCCTTTTACCCTAGCTTTTTCCTAGACCGCCCTTTTCGGGTTTTCGATCTAGCGGGCTATTTTGCACCCTAACGTTTGCTTGAATGGTTTATAGAATACCAATCAGCGGGCTACATCCTAATTTTTTCCCCGAGAAGTAAAAGATAACGTGTCGGGTGATTAATTTTATTTATTTATTTATTTATTTATTTTTGCTACTGTGAGCGGACGTTTTTTTCCTCCCCGACCCTTGTGAGATGCGGGGAAGGGAGAAAATAACAAGGCGCTGCGAAGCGAGCCGGAAGGATTGATCCTCATTTTAGCGTGATGAAAAGTAGACTTATAAAATCGATGTTGAAGTTGATGTTTTAATCCAATTTGAATGTTAAGATCGAGTCGCCACCCACCAAGAATTTGGGTACGATATTCCCACTGAGTGGTTAGTCCATACCTTAAAACAGAGTTTCCGAGTTTGGATGATGTTGCCTATTTTTCATTTATTAAATCAAATCGTTTACATTTTAATAAATGCGACTTTAGTTCTTATGCAATTTAAATCCACCAATTAGAGTTTTCAGTTATAATATCCAAACATCACACAGCACGACATGCAATATAGCAAATAAATAATTATTACATGACTTTACAAATACCTATACATTTTTCTAATGCGGAAAAATTAAACATATAAATAAAGAGACCGAGACCGAAGCAGCTCCAAGAAATGATAAATTACACACAAATAAATAACAAATAATGCATAAATAAAGGAAAGGCAGAAAATAAAACACACATGGAGGAAAACATAATTTTTAGATTTTTCGGAACTAAAAACACAATTTCGGACATTTATTAAATATCTAAACAATCTAAAATATTAATTAAATAAATTAAACAACCTAAATTAATTAAGAAAATTATGGAATATTTTTTTGGGATTTTAATATTGGCAAAAGATTTTTTAAGGATTTATTCTTAAGCCATTGTATAGAGATTTAACCAATTAAATAATTAATAAATTATAAAAATAGATTAAAAATTATTTTATTAAATTTCAAATTATATGTGATTTTTTAAAAAAATTTCAGGTGGAGATTGGGGTAAAAAAGGCAAGAAAGTGGAAAAAAATGGCCAAAAACATAAAACGGAGACTTTTTTACATTTTTGCCAGTCCAGATGCTAGAGTAGGCATCTAAGATGCGACTGTGACAGCCCCAGATGCTACCGTTGCAGCAACTGGTGGTACGCCGTAGCATCTGGATGTCCACCGGAGCATTTGGACCGAAAAAGTGCTAAACGGACCAAAATCTGTATTTTTACACGAAAATTCAAGGTTACCAAAATTTTAAGCCGATTCCCACGATATTTCAGTAGATCTGGACTTAAAATGATGAAATAACTTTGATTTCTTGACTTTGGGATCAAAGACGAACCCGAAAACACCGATAAAGATTTTTGTAGAAATATCACAAGAAAAGTGTAAACACAACCAAAGGCAACCAAATGATATAATAAATTAATTAAAAATAGATTGGAACTCAGCTTTGTTACCTAGAGGCCGTGAATCCACGTTTTGAGACTTGAACTAGTCGTTTGGCAAGCTTTATGATGAATTTGTGACGAAATCCGACGAAACAGTGACGAAAAACGCGATGAACTTAGCGACGGAATTTAGTGATTTTGTAAGAAAAAGTCTCTAAATCCTATTTAAGCCCGTTATAACCTATATTTTCTACTTGATTTTAATGATTAAGCTAAAAATTTAGCTAAATAACCCTTAAGAATCCAAATTAATCAGATCTCTTAAGTTTTATGAAGCTTTTTCTCTCTAAAGCCTTAGAATTCCCAAATATGAAATAAAGCTTTTAATTTTGGCAAAAGTCCTCAGTTAACTATTTTAATAGGTTTATATAGACTTAACTCACTCCAAATAACTTAATTAGTCCTCAGAAATCTTTAATTTTGCAAAAAAATCGAGATTATCCAGATTTTAGAGAGAGAAAGACGAACTGGTGACGGACCTGGGAGCCCGTGCAGCGTCCCAAACTGAGACGCTGCAACGGCCGCTTCTCACGCACGATGGCGGGGTGAGATGCCCCGGAGCGCGGCGAGATGCAGCTCCACACCGCGAGATGCGCACGGTAGCGCGTGTCAAGGTGCACCTGGGCATCTCAGCGACGTAGCCACACCGTGGCCACACGCGCCGAGACTCGGAGGGGCGCGGTGACACGTACGGGGGCTCGCCTCGCCGCTTCGGCGGCGGCTCCAGCTAGGGGGGGGATTCTTTTATATTTTTTATATAAATTTAAAGCATCTATATTAATTAACCGGTCAAGAGAAAAGATGTGATTAAAGACCCAATCTCGTCACAAAAATGCTAGCCAAACGCGATTCGACTCCGAAATAGTAGAATAACAAGCCCATAAATAGGTCAGAGCAAAATGTCATCATCATTCCGCGGGTCACCGAAAAGCCCGTGCTCTCAGGCTGCTCCTCATGAGATTATCATTTGATGGGTTAAATATGATTTCACGAAAGAGCGAGGGATAGTAGGTGATACCTGAAATAATGGAACGTTAACTCGGTTTTCTATGGATAGTCGTGGGACGCATCATCAACGGACCTATTGGAGGTAGAAAATTCTGACTTAGAAATTTTGATGCGAACTGTTGGTTGCTTTACATCACCATAATATAACTGAGGATTGAACGCCCAGTTGAATGGCATTGCGCCGCCCCATTACAGGAATTTTGATATTGACTGCTTATTGCCTTATTATTGGATTTGCCAGGAGTGCCAAAAGAGACCTTCGAACTAGGACAATCGCCGAGAGCATCGAAAGAGACCCTTGCACTAAAATTGATCGCCGAGAGCATCTAAAGAGACCCTTGGACTAAAATAATTGCCCAGAGCATCTGAGGAGTCCATTAGACTAAAATTATTACCGAGAATGTCTAACGAGATCTCTGTACTAGAACGTATGCCAAGAAAGACACTAAAAGATGCTGAGAACATCCAAGGAGACCGTCGGACTAAAAGATTTCCCGAAAATGTCTGAGGAAGACCGTCTTACTGAAAGATTTGTTGAAAATGTCTAAGGAGACCGTCGGACTGAAAGATTTGCCAAAAATTTCTGAGGAGACTGTCGAACTGAAAGATTTGCTAAAAATGTTGAGGAGACCGTCAGATTGAAAGATTTACCGAAAACGTCTGAGGAGACCATCGGACTGAAAGATTTGCCAAAAACGTCTGAGGAGGCCGTGGGATTGAAAGATTTGCCAAAAACGTCTGAGGAGACTGTCAAACTAGGAGATTGTGCATGTCAAGGAAGTTTTGAGATATTGGTAACTTGGTGTAAGCTGCGTTTTTATTGCTTAATTGATTTTGTCGAGAAAAAAATATTTTTGCCCCTTCAATTAAGCAATAAAAATGGAGGTAAGAAATACAGACTGAGATAAGATTTTTGGGAGTCTGGAGAAGCCGGGGTGTCCATCGAGACTAGCTGATATGCCCCTTGAATGCAGCATAGAATATATATCGGGATGCCCTTGATGATTATATCAAGGTGCCCTTGGGTATTTGCATCAAGGTGCCCCGGGGAGAAAATCTGAGTTCTGATGTTAAGATCCATTGGGTTAGTTGTCCATCTGAATTGCCACATGGTGTACCTATCAAGAAAGTTTTGAGACATTAGTAATTGTCATGACTCGCATTTTTATTGCTTAATTGATTTTATGGAAAAAAAAATTTTTGCCCCTTCAATTAAGCAATAAAAATGGAGGTAAGAAATACAAATTGAGATAAGATTTACGGGAGTCCGGAGAAGCTACTGAGGTTGAGCGCATAGTTCAAGGACATTAGTCGACATGCCCCTTGGGCAGCTTAGAATATAGGATTGGAAACAATTCTGAGATGCCCCTTGATACGGGTGTTTGCTTGGAGGTCGAGCGTATAGCTCGAGGATACTTTTTCTTTGCTTTGTTTCCTGTAGAATTCAGTATAGAATAATAGACATGACATTTATGAATATTATACATGGATGTATGAATGCATGAGTTGTTTGGGCTGATCATCTCCCACATCTGAGTGACCCGATTTCTTGCTTGATTGACTTATCTGATATGATTGTTAGGAGAGAGAATATACTAAATTGCATTGTGGTTCAAATAAGGTGAGCATGCCCCTGGTGGAGGATTAAGAATCTTGCGGTGTACATGTAGGGTTCGTGTGTCAAGATATTGAGGTTGAGGATGGTCACTTTCTACACACCCTATTACTTGTTGTCCAAGGAGATGAGTCAGCTGCATAAATGATTGTTGAATTGAGCGTATAGAAGACAAGTGGGAGCACAAAGCGAAGTTCGAGATTCTGGATAATGAACGGCTGGATGCTATCACCACCAATGAATTCTACCAAGGATAAATTCAGAAGAATCAGACCTTGCGGACTCGAGATGCTCGATTACGGTCGAGAATGGAGTGGACACATACAGAGGGCAGATTTGAGCCTTTCGAGTCCATCAGATTGCAGAGGATATTCATGCGTTATGATGATGATAACAATAACGCGGGTATCTTGATGTTATCGATGGCAATCACTTACATTTGTCTTACTTTTTGCATAGACCCAAACGTTGGGATGGGCCTAACGGACTTTCTTACCATTTTTCTTTTAATGTCCTAATTTTTGGATGGACCGCCCTTTTTGGGTTTTCAATCCAGCGGACTTTCCCCGGCTTTTGCATAGACCTCGCTTCTTTTCAGTCTATCAGGATTTTTTTTGCTTTTTGTTATCATTCTTTTGTTTTGAGGAATTTGGCTGTCTGCACGGAACCCTTTGTTCGACTTACTTGCAACATTTCTCCTTTAGGGCCCAATCTATTCATTCAAGCACAAACATAAAAGATTCAGTAAAATGACATTTCCATTAAATGAAGTAACTTTGAGTACATAATGATGATAACCATTTCTATTGACCCAAACTCTGGTGTTAACTAGACTATAAAGGTTTTCTTGCTAACACTCTCTTTTTGCTCACTTTGCCCTAACTTTTACCTAAACTGCCCTTTTCAAGTTTTCAGTCTAGCGGGCTATTTTGCACCCTAACTTTTGCCTAATCGGTTTATAGAATACCGATCAGCGGGATACAGCCTAATTTTTGCCCCGAGTAGTAGAGGACCACTCGCTGGGTGATTTATTTTATTTATTTTTTTCTTATGTGCCGCTTTGATCCTTTTGGTTAGATATGATAACGCTTCAACTAATCCTAATTGATGGGGTTCAAATTCATTACTATCGATAATCTTCAGGCCCCTTGTATTGAGTACCTTTCTGACTACATAAGGTTCTTCCCAATTTGTCCAGAAATTCCCCTTTGGGTTGGCATTGGTAGGCTTCACTTGCTTTAGAATCGGATCATTGGCCTTTAACGAGTATCTCTGATGCTTGACTCGGTTATTATACGCTCTTTCTACGCTCTGCTGGTACACTTGAAGATTGTTTAAGTTGTTCAAACTGTGCTTTAGTCCACGAGGGTGCCTTTGACATGGATTCAGTGCAACTCTCAAAGACTTCATCTCAATTTTGACTAGGATCGCGGCTTCTATAGCATAAACCATAAAGGCGGTGGATTTGACACTTGTTTGATACCTCTGAAGGGCGAATGGTAGCTTATCGACTCAACCTATCTATCTTGTGGAGAGAAACTTCTTGATAGACTGGTTTGTGGTTTCAGTTGCCCCATTAGCTTGGGTTTATGCGGTGTGGTTCCGTGGCGTTCAAACCCATATTTCTTGGTCAATCCCTTGGAACTGAAACACATTATCTAAGACAATATGATAAAGTAACCAATACCAGGTGAAGATGTATTTCTCGATGAACTTGGCCATCCTCTTGGTGGTAATGTTGGTCAAAGACTCAGCTTCCCCCTATTTTGAGAAGTAACCTGCCCTTACGATGATGAAGTAGTGTTCATTTGTTGATTACGGTCGAATCTCGCCGATCATATGTGTCCCCCTCGCCGAGAATGGCCAATGAGTAGAGAAACAGTGATGGGTTATGGAATTGGAAGATATTGAATAGTAGTAAGGATCAAGGGTGTATCGGGGGTGGGAAATTTAAGAATGGGTGGGCGAAGAAAAGGTAAGCCTTGATTTTGTCGGAGTTAGTCTTGCAATGTTGTTTCTTCATAATTGGCTGATGCTTCTTCAGTAGTTTGAAAATAGGTTTGCACATAGTGGCATGTGATAAACCGATTGACATATTAAACCTATCCAAGGATGAATTGAGCTTCTTTTTCTATTCTGGGTGTGAAGATGCGATGTTTGGTTTTCTGGCAAAGAACCCTAGGTGAAAATGTTATCACAATCTTTAAGAACTTTTATTATCTCTCGTTTTCTTTCAGAGGTTAGGTCATTAGAAATGGTTATAATTTTAGGTTATCACATGTACTCAAATTTATTTCAGTTAAGCAAACGTCATGAATACTGAACATATTATGCTTATGATAAAATGAATGCATGGACCCATTGGGCGACACATTAAACAAATAAGCAAAAGTAAAGTCTTCATTGAATAAAAAATGCCTTAAAGGCAGAGTTGTTCACATCTAAATACTAGAAAAGAAAATTACATATATAGATAGTCATCCTCCATATGCGGAGGGTCTTGAGTTATGGTTCTGGTAGATTAAGCATCCTCGGTAGCTTTCATTGGTGCATCGTGAAATCATATTTGACCTTTAGCCGGTCCCGATTGATAGGGTTTATAAATTCGTTATTGTCCATATCCATGATTTTCATTCCCCTCTCTTTCGAGAACCTTGTTGATCACATAGGGCCCTTCCCAATTTGGTTTGAACTTCCCATTGGGTCGCAATTGGTAGGCTTCACTTGCTTCAGAACCAGATTACCGACCTTTAACGGATACCTCTGATGATTGACTCGATTATTGTAAGCTCTGGACATGCATTGTTGGTACATCTGAAGACTGTCTTGTTGGTCCCTATAAGGGTCTAAATAAGATCAGAGGGGGTGAATGACCCTTTTTTGCGGAATTAATAGACTTTAAAAAGCCTTTGTGTAGCGCGTTTGATTATATTCCAGATGTAATGGATCCGGATGATGCAGATATAAAATATAATACAGATAAGTAAAGAGTTAGAAAATCGAACACAAGGATTTTATCCTGGTTCGGCCCTGCCTACTCCAGTCCCCTGAGTTTCCTTCCTCCGAGCTTTTCCACTAGTGGATTCCTTTCCAACTGGCAGGAATCAAGCCTTACAATTTATCTTTGGATGGTACCCCCTTTCGGATGTAGGATATACCACTAGAAGCACCGACTCTGAGCTGAGTCCTTTTGTCTTTAGCAGGATATACCACTAGATTTCAACACAAACCTAAACTAAGTCCTACAGGGAGATCCCACTCAAAGCACCTACTTCAAGCTATATCCCAATCTCACTACTCACCCAAGTAGGAGATCTTTTACACTTTGTTTTCTCAAAGGTTTTGGTTTTGGACTTCCTCAAGTTTATAACTTACTTAGGAATCCTTACAAATAGATTTGGAATGGTTTGATTCTTAGAGGGATTAATTAACCGATTGCTTTTTGTGAATTCTCTTGTGTATGCTTTCTTAGAACAACTAGCACCTTCTTAACTTATGAAGCTTCCTTTTTATAGGTTTCTACCATGAATGTAGCCATTGTGGGTTGTCGAACTTTGAATCAAATTTTCACCATTGATAAGGTAATATATGGCACTTTTGGAACCGTTGATCAATCCGTTAGACAGAGATTTTGACCCGTTTAAATCCTTGGGATTGAGGCTGAAAAGTTGTTAGTAATCATTTTCCTTGCATTTTAGTGTTTCACCAACTTTTGCGCTAGTATTTCGAATGTGTGTGCCACGCGTTTTTCTCATGGGTCTATGTGAAAAAGGTTATCTCCTTTTTCTCTTTCTTATGTCAGTCCTTCATCCTTTTTCTAAAAAGTTCAAGCTATCATTTTTGTCTTGCTTGTGGGAAAATGATCTTTGATTTAGAGACCAAAACGATGGAGGGAAAGTTATTTTTGAAACTTTTCCTTTTGTCTTTATAACTGTGACTTCCGGATTACTTTTTCTCTTGATATCCAGAGGCTATTCAATCAGTCTTCCTCCGGATGTTGTTGTACAAGGAGTTAGCTGTTTGTTTCCTTTCCAAACTCTAACCGGATCCTTTCCTTTCATGCTTGGGTAATTGTCTTCACTTTAATAGTTGACTTGGACTTTGGATGTTTTGATTATATGCCCAGATAAGGTGACTTAAGTCTTTTTGTACTTAGGTGTTTTGTTCACTTCAAACCTGATCCGGATTATTTGTTGCTCTGGATTATTGTTTCCGACAATCTCCCCAATTTGATGGAAAGAAAAACCTAAGTCATTTAAGCATAAGGAAAGGGATTTTATGATCTAAGTATGATTCTTGATACTTAGTCATTTACAATTTTTACTCCATAATTTTAGCATCCCTAACTCCCCCAAAAATTTTCAATTCTAGCTTCTAAGATTTTTGTAATACAATTGCATATTGTACTTTAGAAGCAATTTTTGTAGTAATTTTTCACTATATATACTTCTGCTGTTAACAATGATTAACATCAATGAAGTTTAGATTACAGGTTATAGAACTACATAAGTGAAAAATAATTTTAGCTATTACAGTTATTACATAGCTATTTCTATTACAACTTATTTCGATCTGGATGCGTCTCCTTTCTTCTCCTTGCCTTTGCTTCTCTCCCCTTTTTCAACTTTAGCTTTATCTTCCCCCTTTTCATTCTCCCCCTTTTTTTGCATCAGCTTGGGGGTCGTTAACCATATAGGTCTTGCCATCCTAGCACCCCTTCCATGCCTTCGAGTATAGGGAATAATCCATATTATCATGTTTTCTATGCTTGATGATAGTGTCAACTGTGGTAAGAGTTAGATACATGGGCCTAAAAACTTTTTGGACTATGGTATATGACTTTATGATGTATGGATGCATAAGGAGAATGTGTTCGCGATCCTTCTCATCAAAGTAGGGGAGTGCCTTCAAGAGGATAGCTATACCTTTATGTCCGAAGAAGCCTGTGTCCCCAATATGTTCGACAAGATCTTGAAGGACTGAGAGTAGTTGGCTCTCCAGAATTGAAGGTGCAGAAGAAGATCCGGAGATGGATAAAATGGAGAGGCTATATTGTACTTTTTCAATTTCAATGCCCATATCTCTACGGTAGTTGTGAATGCTAGTGTTGACAGTCATGAGGTCTTTGTTGAATTCCTCCTTGAGGGTATTAATGACTATGTCTTGTCCATTCATTTGGCCTGCAAACTCTATTCCAATATCTTGCATCTGTTTGGAAAGGAGTTTGGGCATCCCTTCATCAATGAATTGTGTGAGCTTGTCCAATATGGCTTGCTGCTTTTCATTTAGGCTTGTGATGGTGGAATTGGAATCCTTTTCAGCTATGAATTTTGACAAGGTTTCAAACTTGGAATCCAGATACTCCTTGAGTTTTGTTGTTAATTTAGAGGAGGAGGAGGTGATTTTATCTAGTATAGTTGCGCAGTTATTTGTAGCCCCTGTGTTGGCTTGATCGACTGAACGAGTTGCTACTGCAACACCTGTTTTCAGCTCATTAACTACCGAAGCAATTTTGGATAAGGAGACTTCCGCAATAAGATCTGCAAAGGGGAAATCCTGCATTTCTCTTCTATTGCTTTGACCGATCCTTTGATTCCTCCTAGTACTTGCTTCAGATCCGAAGATAAGGATTTGCTTTTAATCATGCTCTCCAAAGATTTTAACTGATCACTCACACTTTGAAGAATTTTCACCACATGGCTCTCCTCCTTTCTTTTAAGAGCAACCTCCTAGATCATTTCTAAAGCTGTGGTCAGTTTATCAAATCTTCTCTGACTGGGATCGGCAAGTTTCTTTATATGATCTTCCCTGGAAGATGAACTTTCTTCGGATTTGGATGAGATTTCAACTCTAGATGATTCATCTTCCTCCACTTCTACTTCCTCTTCCTTCTCCCTTTCTTCCGACCTTCCCCCGGACTACCCTCGCCCTCTGAATCCGCTTTAGAAGCATTTTCATTGGATCTCAAACCAAGTACCTCCTCTAGAATGATTTGTTCCAGGTTGGACACTGGTTATATAGATACATCTTGGGTATGAGTATCTAAGTTGTCCTGATTTTTATCTGCTATTTCAACAATATCAGTAGTATTAATATGCTCAGAATTATAAGTAGGAGGTACCTCAATAGCTAGTATGTCATAGATTTCTGATTCTTTTTCTCCTTCATCTGCCTCGACAACCCCTGGAAGACTGGAAATGTCCTTAGTCTTCCCTTCAGATCCCTTTTCAGGACTTTTAATCACTTCCCCAGGCGTGTTGGTAATGTCTTCAACACCCTCTTCATATGCCTTTTCTAGTCTTTCTTCATTGATAATATCAACTTCCAGATTGAGTAGATTTTTTGAAAGTGGTCCAGTTTTGGGCTTGAAGATAAATGAGTCTGCTTCCAGATTTTGGACAAGGGTTTCCAGGTCTGTTGGAGCAATAAGGATAGCTTGAGCACCAGAGGACCCTCCGGGTTCTTCTGTTGTAAGCTTATTGATCCGGTTGTTGCCTTTCATGGCTTTCTTTATGATCTCATACTGAGGATAATCCGGATTGACTTCCTTACTAGATCCGGGCACATATTTGCCCTTGGTTTTTCTGGGCTTAGCAAATTCAGCTTCTTCAGCCCTTTTCACAGCTCTTTCATCTATCAGAATCCCGGATGGATTCTTTGTTTTGCTCTTCTTGGCTGCCACTACCTCATTAAAAGTACAACCCTTTTTAGTGAACTGCCTCCTCTTTAGTTCCGGAGCTTCATCCTCAGTCACCTTATTTTCTTCCAGAGATTCCACCATCCTTCTTTTCTTATCAGCTACCTTAATCAGCCTCCCTCTTAGCTCAGGCTTCTCAGAGCTTTTATTCAACAGTTGAGTGAGGGTTTGGGTATCCTCATTAGCCCTATCCACTGGAACCAAAGCAAGATTCTGTTGTGCTTTGGGCTTGGTGGTTTTGCCCTTTTAGGAATAGGAGCATCTTCAGCTAGATTTGCTGCCTTCCAGGCCCTGTTCTTCTTCTCATCCCTCATTTTAATGGCCTTAGCCTTATCCTACTTTTCTCCATAGGTCAGCTTCTTGAAATTCTTCTCCAAAATCTCCTTTCCGTGAACTGACTTCAATCCGAAGAAGTTTATTTCATTTTCCAAAAGGATTCTGGTGATCGAAACACCATGGGAGTTCCTGTGCTGTCTGAGGAAGTGGATGATCAACACTGGCATATTCACTTCTCTGCACTCTGCCCAGTGTTGTAATACACAGTGCTGGAAGGAAGACACTGTGGTTAAGGATCCCTTCCGGATGAGAACCAATTTTGCAAGAACAGGTTGTAGGATCCTTGGAGCTTGTGGCCAATATGTGGAGAACTTGTCTCCAAATTATCTGGCAGGAAGCCACATCATAGGATGATATTTTACCTTTAGTTCATCTCGATCAGTTCTCATCTGAACTCCATCATTCTTCATGTTCAGATGCTTCTCAAAGAACTTCGGTGTAATAGTTATCTCCTTTCCCTGAACTTTGGTTCTAAGAGCGTCATAGTAGGAGTGAGCTCTCAGATTGGTGTAGAACTCCCACACCAGTTTTAGATAGGTTGGGTAGTCTATCTTCAAGAAATCCACTAGGTGTTGATCCTCGAGGAGCTTAGAGTATGGGTCTGTTTAAAAGAGGAAATTATCTCCCAAGTAATTAGTGGGAACTACTGATTTAGTGGTATTAAGGTTTATGGGTATCAAATATTTATCTTTGAGATAACACTCTACAAAGATATTTTGAGGAGGATTAGATTTGGTTGTCTTTCATTATAGCTGCCATTTGAGAAAGTTTGAAGAATCAGGGTTTGGAAATAGAAATTTGCAAAGTAACAGTAGTAGGTTGCTCGCACGAGGAAGAAGGGGAAATTTGGTGGGGTTATAATGGATTTCCAAAGCAAGGGCATAATGGTAATCCAAACACTATTAAAGTTGACTAGATTGATGACATGGCAGATGGAATTTATGAGAGAGGTAAATGGCGTTAAAACCGGAGAATGAGAATGCTTTATTTTTAAAACAACCTTCAAATTTTACTGCGCGTGTAACACCCAATAGACGTTTGAAATTCAAAACTTGTACAGTTAATTTTCAGTGCCTTTACTGTCATTTGTCCTTTCTATCTGTTGAGGTGGCAGTCTTTGTTTCGGATCCAAAGTCAACATAATTTCTTCTTCTTTTCCGGATTCTTTGACTCATAGAGCTTCAAACTTAAACCCAAATTATTTTCCGGATTTGCCTTTAAATTGGATTGGACATTCCAATTGACTCCCTTAGCTTGTTGAATTGATCTTTACTCAATGGCTTGGTAAAGATATCTGCTCTTTGCTCATTGGTTGGAATGTATACCAATGCAACATCCTTCTTCATCATATAATCTCGGATGAAATGATGCCTGATGTTTACGTGCTTAGTCATGCTATAGAGCACCGGATTCTTTGATACATCAATGGCACTTTTATTGTCACATATCCCTTCAACACATCCGGATTAAACTCCATAATCTTCCAATTATTACTTAATCCATAGGAGTTAAGCTACACAACTTCCTACTGCCATATATTTTGCTTCTGTGGCTGATAAGGCAATAGAAGTTTACTTCTTGCTATACCATGTGTAAGAACGGTCCATCCTAGGCCTAATGATGTCTAAGACTTTTTCAAGAGATGGCAAGTCGTTACTGACAAAGGACCATGTTTCACTCAAATTATAAACCCCTCTGAGGAAATAGGATTCTGACATCCTAGGCATATGTGTCGATCGACACTAATTGAACCCACCCCACATTGCGTCAATCGACGCTATTATATTGCGACAATCGATGGTGCCACATGTCAATTTCTCTGATGACTCATCAAACCTACAACCATGACTCAGCAAGACTATCATTGCCTAAATTGCATCGATTGGTGCTTCCCTATTGTGTCGATTGACGCTCATAGGGGAATCTAGACCTAATGACTTGGTAAAGCTATTCTGACATCCATTGTGTCGATCGATGCCGCCATATGTTTCGATCGATGCTCCTAAAATTCCTAGAAAAGGAAATCGATCCCAACATTTCCAAGGTAGTCAATTAATGAAAATAGCAAGCACAAACAAAAGTTCAAGCAGTCCGCTCCTTAAAATCCCTCGTAGTATTGAGCCTATACCAAAAATATCCCAAAACTATACCAAGTATAGAAACCTTCTTTAAAATAGCTTTTACCTAAAAAGTTACCCACTCATTCCCAAACACTCAAACAAACCCACTGTAAAATTCCTCGAGGTTATCTCCACAGAAATCTTGAAGAAATCCAAAGCGAACGCGGTCCTAGTCAGTACTGGGCCTTTCAGTCATCCTACAATAAACGAAAGGTAACTGAGGGTCAAAGTGTTATTTTCAATCATGCATTATTAACCACCTCATGAGGTAATCCAAGTCATGTCGGGCCCACACTCTAAGGGCTAGGCCCGCAAAGGTCGTATCTCCCCAACTCATTTCTTTTGCTTATTAAAATAACAAAAGATTTTCAAAATATGATTTATCCAAATTCAAATGACAAGTAACTATTTCAGCTGGAACAAGAATCTCTCTTTTTTCGGTATACGAATCCTGCTCGAATCAGCTATACCACCAATTTCCCAGAACAGCTGATCTAGGTGGTGACTCTAATATTATATAAAACTGGGACCATACGCCCGCAATAAAAAGGCTAATCCCCAAAGGAGTCCGCGACCCCTTTGTCCTGTTAGAAATGCCAACTATGTTCACGAGTACATCGAGCCCCGCGCTCTAGCGGCAACTCCCCGCATTAAAGCCTGGGAGTCCCGTATTGGTCGTGCCAATCTAATTGGTGACCCGAAAGGGTCCAGGCAAAAAAGTATTTAGGAGCTCACCATGGCATGTACCTTTGGTATTAAGTGATACGACCTTAGCAAGAGCGCACCATCGCACTTACCCTTAGTATTAAGTAATACGACCATAGAGAAGCCGCTCCTAGAGCGCGCCATTGCATGTACCATTGGTATTAAGCAATACAACCTTAGAGAATTCGCCCCTAGAGTGCACCATCGCATGTACCCTTGGTATTAAGTGATACAACCTTAGAGAAGCCACTCCTAGAGCGAAACATCATACATGCCCCCAGTATTAAGCAATAGAACATAAAGAAGCAGCTTCTAGAGCACACCATTGTATGTACCATTGGTATTAAGCAATACAACTTTAGCAAAGCCACTCCTAGAGTGCACCATTGTGCATACCCTGGTATTAAGCAATACAACCATAGAGAAGCCACCCTTGGAGCTCACTATCGCACGTACCCTTGGTATTAAGCGATACGACCTTAGCAAAGCCGCTCCTAGAACGCACCATCGTGCATACCTCTAGTATTAAGCCATACGACCATAGAGAAGCCACTCCTAGAGCATACCATCGCATTTACCGTTGGTGTTAAGCAAGACAACTATAGAGAAGCCGCCTTTAGAGTGCACCATCGTACATGCCCTTGGTATTAAGCGATACGACCTTAGAAAAGCCACTCTTAGAGCGTAACATCGCGCATACCCTTGGTATTAAGAGATACAACCCTACAAAACTGCTCCTAGAGTGCACCATCATGCATGCCCCTGGTATAGAGTGATACACAAAGGATAACACCACTCCACATTGTAGGCAATACACATACATCGCATAAATAAGCATGCACCACAAAAACCATGCTAGAAAAGCCCATAGGATTGTCCATCATGTGCACAATCATGTACTCACCTATTTTCATTTCAGCTCACCAAAAGTTGTCTGCGCTGACACCTAAAAAGAAACAGCCTCGGAGAAGAGCCCTTGAGGAAGCAGATTCTGACAATCTCACCCTCGCAGAACAAAGCGATGAAATGGTCGATAACCATAAGGCAATGCTCAAAGTTGTATAGGATATGATCCTTTTGGAGGATTTCATAAAGAAATTTGAAGCCGTCATTAGTAATATGACGGCCGCCAGAATTTTGGCTCCCGATTCAAATGATAAAGTTATGGAGATTGAGAAGAAATTCTCTAATTTCGAAGAAATGCTCCCTAAGCTGAAGTGCATTATAGGACCCTCTAGCACTAAATACACATATCTGCAAAAGTTTGAGCTCTCGATCCCAAAGCCGCTACCCGTTAATTTCGTCGTACCCTACGTCCTGCCATTTGACGGCATAGGTTCCCCTAAAGCCATTATTAAGGGGTACTTACGCATTATGATGAGTATGGGCATTCCTGAAATCCATCGGGTAAACTTGTTCCAAAGAACCCTAAGACATCTAGCTACTGATTGGTATATGAGGATGTCCAGCCAAGTGAAGTTAAGCTGGAAATTACTCAATACCGCTTTCATTAAGAACTATGCCTACAATGTCAGAGTAGAAATGACCTTGTAGGTAGGGAGGGCCCGACAAGGTATTAAGGAACCCTTTGAAGCTTATTACCGCATATGGGTCGCAATTCAATCACTGGTGGATGGTACCCCAAAAATGGATGCCCTAGTTATCAAACTGGTGGAGGGATGTAATCCCAAATTTCTCGAAGAAACAAAAATGAAGAAATTCCATACTTTTGGTGATGTTGTGGAATATGCCAAAAGAATCGAGAAGAATGATGAGGAAGAACGCATTAGGCGGGAAGAGGCAGCCTATTATGCAAAAAATAGGTCGTATGATAAGGTGGCTCCCCCAAGATCCTACCAGCCAAAGCCTTCCTATAGCAAGAAGGAAGAAAAGAAAACTAAGGCTGTTAGTGCCGCAATCGCTCCGGTACCACCTCCACCAATCTCACCATTGACCGATTCACTATCTCAAATATTCACTAAGCTAAAGAAATCTAGGGGCATGCAAAGCTTAAAGCCCTTTGAACCACCATCCACGGCTGACAGAGACAAATTTTATGTGTATCACATGGTAAAAGGCACAGAACTAATGAATGTGTTTGACTACTATAGGATCTGCACAAGATGATCCAAGAAGGGAATTTAGAAGAGCTGCAATGGGAGCCGAGTACCCAAAATAACCCGCTTCCGAGCTTTGAATCCCCTGTCAATGCTATATTTCTCCATGAAGACAATAATGGTGGGAGGAACGACACCCAGTTCAATCCTAGCTTCGGGACAAATGATATCGAGTGGTAACTCACAGAAATAGACAGGGTTGACACCTGTGCGAAAGAATTGTCTGAGTCAGGAAAACTCGTGGCTTTGGCGATAGAAAGACTCCGGTATAAAGGGGACACCGATGCAGTCACTTTCTTGGAGCAATTCTATGACCTCCTGGCAAAATAAGACATCCTACCCTATAGTACGGTTACGCGCTTCCCATACTTCTCACGGGAGATGCAATGTACTAGTACCTTTCCATGTCGCCTGGATAATTGTGGGACTGGATAGAGCTAAAACACTGGTTCTTGGAAACCTTCCCTAGCAATAGACTCATAATACTCCAAGAGTCCCTTGATGAGGGCAATCAGGTAATATATCTTATAGAACACGAAGAGGCTACCATACCTGAGTGGTGGCAATCAAGCAATGTTGCAATATGACTAGCAGACTTAAGGGGTGCTAGCCACATAAGTATCAAAGATGATGGGATTAAGGTAGGACCCGATCTAGTTATCCTCCTTGATTCATTCCGACAGCTCAGTGGCACCATGGCCTCGGCCCTACTGGCTACATTCCTCGATGACAAAGTTTGCGACTAGTACAATAGGCTGCTAGTCGAACATTATTAGGGTCTTTCCCCAATAAATGCAAGCCTAGCACGTACCTTTACAAGTCCTGACTCTTTAAACCTGGTAATAAGCCGGGAATCAGCTATTAGAAGTACAGCTACATCTCAGCCCCAGGAAGATGAAGCTGAATCAAACTTCTATGAAACATTATTCATCAACGCCATTTCGCTTGATGAGGAAGAAGAATGGGGATTGGACAACCAGGATGAGGATCCCTGCTTCGATGATAACCCTATATTCGATGAGATGCACATGATTGAAAGAGTATCAGCCTACGAAGATGAGCTTAGGGTGCGCAGACTCCTTAACATAGCCAATTGGGAAGGAAATAAAATCAGGCTTTCTAGGGACTCTGACCCAATCAAATTCTTGAGGTGGTTCCTCCAAGCCTTGAAATTGTACGATATAAGTTTCCTAGGGGCACCAGCCCTATTTCCCACATTCTTGGTTGGTAAAGCCTAAGCTTAGTATTTTCTAATCTTGCCCTACAGACGATGGGATTGGCCATTAATGTGCCAGAAGTTCATCCAAGCGTTCACTCCTCACATGCCATTCTTTAGGAATGACGACGGATCCTACTCTTGGGTCCTCCCACCTTCCCCAGAATGCAGATGCTTTGAGCCTATTTATGAAAGATATGTAAGCATGCCTGAAGATGGAATCGTACATATGATCTATCACACCACCATCACCATGCTCACAAGGTGTGAGGAAATGCCGAATCAGCATGAATTTAGATAGTACGCATCCCACCAGAACCCTCACTTTGAGGTAGGGGAAAGCAGCAAGAATCCCAGTGAAATACGTCCTTCGAATGAAGATCCACCTCAATATACCCGTCCTCAGCCTAAAGACGACCACAGATACTTAAGCAACGGAGAGCCCGCCAACTTCTTGAGGGGGCATGCCCAATCGGCCCCATACCCTATAAGGGGAATGGGATTTAGGGGTGCCTCAAGCAACGATGAATTAACCCTAGGACCAGCGGATATGGCATACCTGGCCTCATGACAAGTAGACCAATGTCATATGGCATGACTACCTCAAAATCGCGATAGGATAACGATCTTGATTATCCAAGCAGACACATCAGGACAATCCCTGTTGATCCTCAATTATGGGTAATAGACCCGGTATGCTTATAGGATCTGCCACCGAAAGGGATCACAGACCCTCAGCCGTGACCTGACCATGAGTCCCCGCGCTCTTAATTAATAAGAGAAGAGTTACGGGGAATCATGGATGGATCGCCTATAAAAATCAACATGATCGGGGCTGGACGCCTTACCGAAAGACTAGTTCTCCAAAGAATCCAATAAGAGAACAGGAGACCCCCACAGTGGAGGAGACATCATTCTGATACCGTAATTAATCCAATGGCATTCACGAGTATCTTGGATGCTAAAGATACTACAGAAGGCTCAATTCGACCCATGAATCTACAATCGCCTCGGAAGATACCCACGGGACCATGCTCTTCCCCGATTTGCCACCAGAACTCAGATATGAAGGAAGTGGGCACCCTCGGATCTACCTCATAATATTCACCGAAGTAATAAATTCAAGGGATGAACATTATCACCGTTGTCCGGAAATCTTTAGCACCACTCTTGAAGGGAGAGCATTGTAATGGTACAATCGGACTTAGAATAATCCGACCACACACTATTATTACTACTTCTAGGGCATCCTGAGCCAAGCTTTCCTATACTATTTTACCATGGAAGAGCCAGATGAGGGACCGACGGTTGACCCTCCTAGAATGGAACCATACCCAAGGGATGGGCTAGTAGCCTGAGCTTATCCATTCTTCACAATGGTACCTCATCCGGGGAATCATAGAAATACTAGATGAATTGGTCTTAGCTCGCTCCGATGTTATTAACATGATCAGGGGGATTGAACCGCAAGCACACATGATAGATGAAATCCTCCAAGCAAACGCTGCTATAGCATTACTAACATATGTACATTGCGGGCCAAAAGGCACGAAGGCCCCAGCCCCACACATTGATAGGCCCATATGGCTAAAAGACATCCCTCTTGAAGAAGATTTTGATGAGTTCGCTGTGTTCAAGCCCGAGGGTACTCCTCAAGAACGACAGGAGTGCATCAATCATGTTACTAGAAGCAGGAGAATTTATCAGCCTCAGGTCCAAGTTAATCCTAGCCCTGCACAGATTCCATAAGCAGATAACCCGACGAAGGGAGTCGGTGTGCCGATAGTTGAACAATTAATAACACCTATGTCCAGATGAGTATTTGGGATCTCTGACAGGGATCCCAGATATACAAGAGAGACGTCATGTAAAAGTTGATGGAAATGGAGGCACCATCACTAGCCTCGCCGGCAGAAGTGTGTGCCTTGATCGAATGCGGATCCCTGCCGAATCTCCCGACATTGTCTTCTCTAAGGCAAGCCTGCCAAATGATGGGCTAGCCTACAATCGGGCTTTGTACTTGATAATTAAGATACTAGATCGAGTAATGCTAAGTGTCATGGTGGACGATGGCTCTACACTCATTGTCTGTCCTTGAAAGATTCTACTAGTCCTAGGGTTAAACGAAGGGAAGCTCAAGAAGTCCGAAACTGTTATCAAAGCATATAAAAACTCAAAAAGGTCCGTCCTGGAGACTTTTGAGGCAACATTGAAGGTAGGGGAAGTTGAATACCTCACAACTTTCACTGTCATCGATATCCCAGTCACGTTCTCCTTGGTACTAGGTCAACCGTGCTTTCATGCACTGGGAGGTGTCCCTTTCACCTTGCACCAAAAGGTGAAAATCCCCTACAAGGGGAAGATAGTAACCCTTGAGCCTGATGAGGAATCCACTATAGTTGCCATACGCGCGACCCTAGAATACGTAGGCAGATTTCTAATAGCCACCATAGGGAAAGATGAAAAACTAATCCAATGGTCCGAATGGGTAAGAAATTACATGGACCAGCACTTAACCACACGAGCTGGCCTCTGAGTCCAAGAACAAGTCCCCCCAGAATTTAAATTTGTAATAGGCTCCCATAGCCCCTCTGGGCTCGGTTACAAGGGCAGGATTCGATGAAGGGTTTGGTCCAGAAGGCGCCAGATGTCAGAAATCTTCGTTCGCCCCTGGGAAATCCTTTACCAAGGCAAGCCCGAGCCAATCAAGACCGAAGAAGGAGAAGTGCCCAGCTTTGAGATATTCTCAGATGTCGCAGGCTTCAAAGGCCCTACTCACTCGACTAATTATGAGAAACAAACTGAGAAAAGGAAGACCTCGTCCGAGGAGGAAGCCCCCAAGAGGAAAAAGACGACGGACCAGTCAAGTATCGAAGAACTAGTAGCAAGGTTAGCAAAGCTAATGGAAGCCTACCTTGAAGAAAAGAAGTTCGAGTCAAAATCTCAAAAAGGAGAACCTGCAAAGGAAGGAATAGACAAAATAATCGCTTGGCTGGCTCAACTCATGATCAAGGGGAAGTCCAAGGTCGAAGATGCAATCGCCAGCAACAGCGCAGAGATTCCAAGTAAGGGAACTACCGTCCCAGAAGTCGATAATGATGCTTCAATTTATGATGTCTTTAAGCTTAATAACTTGTATTGTGAAAGTGACAATGACAATAAAATGAACGACTTGGCTTACTTGTGTGATGCTTTCGATTTCATGTATTCACCTCACCATACGTCAAGCATTTTTAGTATTCATGACACCCTTACAAAAGAAATAAATTTGGGAACCGAAGATGACCCAAAGATAATATTAATTTCTAATGACCTGAATCCCGAACTTCAGACAGAATTAGTAAGAGTGCTTAAATCGTATGTAAAAGCATTCGCTTGGTCCTATGACGACATACCTGGAGTAGACAGAACCATTGCGGAACACAAAATTCCCACTGACCCAAAAATTTGGGCAATTAAATAAAAGCTATGAAGATTGAGACCTGAGTGGGAAGAAAAGGTCAAGGAAGACTTAACCAAGCAAATCAAAGCTAAGTTCCTAAAAGTCGTTGAATACCCGGAATGGTTGGCCAATATAGTACTAGTTGCAAAGAAGGACGGGAGAGTCCAAGTTTGTGTTGACTTCCGTGATCTCAATAAAGCTTCACCAAAGGACCACTTTCCCCTACCACACATAAATGTGCTAATCGATAGTGCAGCCCGGGCAGCCATGTATTCCTTCATGGACGGCTTCTCGAGATATAACCAGATATTGATGAATGTTATCGATAAATTTAAAACAGCCTTCATCATAAAATGAGGGGTCTACTGCTTTAAAGTCATTCCATTCAGACTCAAGAACATAGGGGCAACCTATCAAAGGGCAGTCACCACTTTACTCTATGACCTAATCCACAAAGAGGTTGAAGTATACCTGGATGATATGATGGTAAAATTGCCAACCCCTGAGGAGCACCCGGCTATGCTCAATCACTTCCTCACCTGGGTAGAGAAGTAAAATCTATGACTCAACCTAAAGAAATGTGTCTTTAGAGCGACCTCTTAAAAGTTGCTAGGTCATATTGTCAGCCAATGAGGCATAGAAATCGATCCCAACAAGGTGAAGGCAATCCTCGATATGCCTCCGCCTAAGATCAAGAAAGAAGTCCAAAGTTTTCTTGGGTCCCTACTGTACGTCAGTAGGTTTATTGCAAGATTGACCACTGCATGTGAAACCATATTCAAACTCCTTA
The DNA here is from genome assembly GCA_947683365.1 of Euphorbia pulcherrima. Taxonomy (NCBI): domain Eukaryota; kingdom Viridiplantae; phylum Streptophyta; class Magnoliopsida; order Malpighiales; family Euphorbiaceae; genus Euphorbia; species Euphorbia pulcherrima. The sequence continues at coordinate 6,932,485 of CANTUS010000008.1, forward strand.
AGAAGTAGCAACCGATTGTTTGGAATCTGTAATGTCAAGAAGCCTTCAAAAGATCAAGGCCTACTTGTCTAACCCGCCGGTACTGAAACCGCCTATACTGGGCAAACCTCTTACCCTATACCTAGACATTGAAGAAACCTCTATAGAAGCATTGCTGGTACAAGATCATGAGGATAAGAAAGAACGTGCCACTTACTACCTCAGCAAGAAATTATTGGAGTATGAAACCCGGTACACTATAGTTGAGAAAACATGTATCACCATGGTATGGTTAACCAAGAAACTCAGACATTACTTTCAGTCCTATAAAATCCAAGCCATTACAAAGGTAGATCCCATGAAATACCTTTGTCAAGCACCCTCCTTGGTCGAGAAATTATCCCGATGGTTGTTACTCTTATCAGGGTTTGACATCGAATATGTCACCAGAAAAGTGATCAAAGGATGGGTCGTGGCAGAATTTTTGGCCAACCAACCTTTAGAATATGATTACATTGATAACCTTGAGTTCTAGGACAAACAACTAGCCACGATAGCAAATGAACCCCGGAGGTGCACCATGTTCTTTGATGTGGTGGTGAATCGTAAGGGAGCCGTCCTAGGAGTCATAATTATATCACTTAAAAGAGGATTGATCTCACTTTTCAAAAGGTTAAAGTTCCCAGTAACTAACAATAGCGCTAAATACGAGGCATGTTTATTTAGCCTAAGCTCGTTGTTCACATTAGGGGCAAAAGAAGCAGAAGTTGTGGGAGACTCTGCTCTCATCATCAAACAAGTAATAGGCGACTGGGAAGTAAAGGAAGAATCACTTCGACCGTACCTTGAATACGTATTGACAAAGGCATCCCTCTTTAGAAAATGCAAATTCCAACATGTGTTGATGGAGGAAAATCAGATGGCAGGCTCACTAGCCACCTTGGCCTCCATGTGGGAAAATCCTAAATAATAGCGCATGAAACCAATAATAGTGGAAGTTGCACACGCTCCGTACTATCTTGCTTCAGTCACATAAATCTCCATCGAATAAGAACCCTGGTACGGTGACATATTTCAGTACCTAAAAAGTGGGACCTTTCCTACAGAAGCTATGGATGCCGATAAGAACACCCTATGGAAGCTGGCAGTTCATTTTAGGCTCATCAGGGGGCAATTATTTTGGAAATCCTCCGACAGAATCCTTCTCAAATGCTTAGGACAAGCGGAAGCTGACAAGGTTATGCAAGAAATACACACAGGAACATGTGCTCCTCATATGAACGGAGTGATGCTAGCTAAGAAGATACAACAAATGGGTTACTTCTAGCTGACCATAATAGCTGACTGCACACAACTAGCCAAGAAATGTCATGAATGCCAAAATCATGGCAACATCAATCACTTACCACCAATCGAGCTGCAACACCTAGCCATGCCCTAGCCTTTCTTAGCCTGGGGCATCGATAATATAGCAGAAATCAGACCATCATCAACCAACGACCAGAAGTTCATTATAGTAGTTGTGGACTACTTCTTAAAATGGGTTGAAGCCGAATCCTATATAGGAATCACTGCCAAAAAGATGGCAAAATTAGTTTAGAAACACATCTTTGCGCGATATGGTGTACCTCATCATGTGGTATCCAATAATGGGGTATAGTTTCAGGGAGAAACCGCAGATCTATTGGAATGACACAACATTGAACATCATCAATCATCGCCATATTGCCCTCAAGCTAATGGGGCAGTGGAAGAGGCCAATAAAGCCGTGAAGAAGATTCTATCTAAAATGGTAATTACCCATCAAGATTAGGTCGATCATCTCCCTTACGCCCTCTAGGGCTATCAAACCAGCATCAAAACCCCAACGGGGCAAATGCCGTTCTCTTTGGTATACGAGATGGAAGTAGTTCTTCCTATGGAAATCAAAGTTAAGTCACTCCGTGTAGCACTTAAGCCAAAATTACGCAAACACAAGTGGGCCAAATCACGTTACAAAGTGCTTAACACCATCGATGAAAGGCACCTAGAAGCCCTTGATAGTTTGAGAATGTACCAACAACGAATGGCCCGGGCCTACAATAACCGAGTAAGGAAGATCGATACGCCTCTTAAAGCAGGCGACCTTGTGTTGAAACAAGTCAAAGCTACTCATAGCAACCCCAGAGGTAAGTTTCATCCAAATAGGGAAGGTCCATACGTGGTGAAATAGGTTCTTAGTAAAGGAGCCGTAAAGACCATGAATATGGACGGAACCGAGTTCACAAATCCCGTCAATCGGGATAAGCTCAAAGCATATTACATTTAAAAGACCAGTTCGAGACAGAGGAAAATCATATTGAAAAGTCATCATCTTCATAAGGTTGTGAACATTAAAAGTGAAAGTTGTAAAATGAAACGAAATACATTAAGGAGAAGCACGCATACATAGCATCCATGCCTGAAACAAAGTCAAGGCTTTATTACAAAAGCTTAAAAATATAACTTAGTGGCTAGGACATGGCACGTGATGACTGTAGCGGCGAGAAATTGCCAACCTATCTACTCTAGTAGGTGCCACCTTGATGGTAGAAAGACACCCCAAATAGATCTCATCAAGCGACTTGTTAAATATAGTTCATGATGACTGATATGCGACTCTTCAACCTGGAACGAATGTGGGCCGACCATAAAGGCCCCCAAGGCCTCACAGGCGGGGCATGAATGTATTCAGGAATAGACTGAGGATGGCTGTATTATCGCCTTACGCATTCCAGGAAGTAGTATGATATCTTCTCTAGGCTCAGCAACTAGACGCCCTAGGGAACAGTTTGGGTGGTCACCTCATCAATTTTCCTCTAGGGGCAAGTCCACCTAATGTCCCTTTCAGTTAGCCTCTGTAGGATATACACCAATTTGAGTGAGGTTTGATTCCTACGATACCTAGGTTGCATTCCTCGACCCCAAAATTCCTTAGGGGCATAGGAATCTGCCAATCCAGCCGGTACTCTGATGACCTTCAAATGCTCCATCAGCTATATCTGCCATGATATAAACCCGTCAGTGGGTCATTTCTAATAATAGTCCATGACAATAACAATAAAATGGCTAGTACACCTGAAAGAGAAGGCTGCTTCCTCTCACCATTACATCCTCATCTTGATGAATAGAGTCCATGTAAATGAAGGTCTCAGCTAGAACCACGATCATGGGTGATGATCCCTCTAGAGTATTTTGGATCACAGAAACTAATCGAGGACTGCAGACCCCTGTGGCGGATTCACACAGAAAATCTCCCATCTGCAGTACGGCAATGAGAGGTATCCAGTGCCGGTGACTGGTAGGAATTAAAGAACATATTTCTAAGGCCACTCCTAAAATCAATCTGGGTTGCTCGGGGTTGGTAGACATGATTTTATTACTCCGATGAATAGAAAGTCTTAGAAATCCACATCATGCTACTCCTTAGCGACATCGTAATCAGGCACCACGATGTCCTGGTTGTAAGAAATGTCCATTATGGTACAGAATTCTTCATAAAGCGAACATAACTCTTGGTTGTTGAAGCGGAACACATGGTCAAGAGGATCGCATAAACTTATGGCACTTTGCAGAAATGCATCATCCAAAATGATGTTGTAATGGTGCCGCATGTTGAAAAGGCTCCCAGCCTAGAGCTGATTCCAATCAACCAGACCTAAAATCTGGAGATAGTCCGTCAAAGCAATAAAGCTAGCGTGTCAAGACAATAAGATAAACAGGGCCCCGAAGGACCCACTAATCCACAAAAGAAAATAATAAAGAGGCAAAAACACACCCAATCTAACCATCAAATGTACTAGATAAAATTGCCACGCAGGGCCCACAACAAAAAATAAATACGCCAAGCTATGGCCTAACTATCATATCCTAAGTTGCCCGAATAAATGGGGGCCTCCAACTCACTGCTATCTCCGGCTCCCTCTTGGGCCCCTAGGCCCGGCAAGGTTTAAAGTGGCTGCACGAACAAAGGGGCGGGTGCAGAGGGCGGAGCCGGTGGAAACTAGGAAGGCATCCTTGTGAAACCAGCCTGGGTCAAATAACCGGGCATGTAACCCTGTGCTCAATAACTAGAAGGATGTTGGGCATGTGCCGCCGGGTGAGCCTGCTTGTACTGGCCATAGCCTGAAGGCCCTATCGATGGGGGCACCCTGTAACCAGCTCTAAGTTGATCCACTTCTATATTTAGTGCTTAAATCCTACCCTATAAATATTTCACGCACACATAAGCACTCATCCATACATATTTAATAAAAAATAGAGGTAATGAATAGATTTGTCCGATCTTACTGTCATCGTGAAATTGTTCCCCAGCATGATATTCTGGAAATGAAAAAGTAGATGGCCATCCCTTTCACTATCTTCTCTGGGCACCTGACAAGAAAAGAAAATCATATTAGCACAAGCCAAGGATAATAGCAATATGCACAATAAACTCACATGAGTCGCATAGCAAGGCGTAAAAGTCATGTCCACCTTGGTCGAGTCATCCGTAGCGAAGGGAGGAAAGTAGAGCGACAGGTCAAGTTGATAAATGTGTAACCTCATGGGAACCTGATAATCTCGATGCCCCGTGATGTGGGAGGGGGCATCGCCCGACGTATGTGGACCCCTTGCCCTTTTGCCCTACAAAATAAAAGGGGATTAACGCTTAGAAAAATAATTGAATAAAAGGCAAAGAGCAAGTATTTAAAGACATACCCCCTGAGATGCGGTATGGTCCTCCAAAAGCCAGCCAAGCAAACACTCAGTCATAAAACTAGGATATAGGCTGACCTCGCCAAACAACTCCACAGTCTCGCCATCCCCTTTTAGGGTATCAAGATTCTTGGCCAACTCCGGCCAGAATAGCCACCTTGGGAGCTGGGGTGGCACCAGTCTCTCCTCCAAAGGTGTATCACATTGAACCATCCTTTCCCCTAAATACTACTTGAGAGAGGAAGGACTTTCCAGGATTAGCCGCTTTAGCACCAACTCCCCAGCAACCGCCATAACCTCGTTCCAGCCAGAAGCATTCCCCTACGGAGCATGATTGATCATCGAACACGTGTGTCATTCGTAAACACCGCATGAAAGAAATAAAATCTAAAATATTGCAAGACTTACTTCATTAAAAGTAAGATTCCTAATCATTCTTTTAGCTTCGGCTAAATCTAAAATCCCCCCAGGCCACCAACCAAGATGGGAGACGGGGGAAGTAAGAAATATCTTTTCGGATCTTAGCTTTCTTTGGCCAAGGGAGAATCCCTTTTTTAAGCCCCAAATCTGCAAGAAAATGAAACAAAAGTCAACACATGATGCGAATGCACATGTAAAATATTTCTCATTAAATTACCTCAAGAACGAGTTTCAAAGATTTCAGCTCTAAAGTATGCTTCCTAGTGCAATGATCCAGAGCCAAGTACACCTGTCCCGGTGTAGCTATACCCCAAGCCATCTTCTTGAACTCCCCCAAGTTCACCAAAGAGCCCAAAAGATTCAGGTTGAGGGCCAAATTGCCGACGAGAAACAAGGTGTTGGTCAGGGCATACAGCGTGAAAGAACGGGCATATTGCTCTCGAGCTTCAACACCCTCAGGGACCCTATTCCCCGGGGATGACCAAAAAGTATCCAGGTCATTGGCAAGAATTTCCTAGTAAACCCCAGCAATTTTAGCATAAGTGTAGGATCATAATTACCTATATTCATGGCACAATTAAGGTGAATAATTTCCCCATCAAGGAGCAGACCTGTAATGGCGGCAAAGTCCAACGGCGTAATAGTGTACTCCACGCACGGCAAATGGAAAGTGTGGGTAGTCCGACCACCTCTTCAAAATTGACGATAAGACCGCACGAGAATCCTGAACAAGCTTCACCGGAATGAATCTCTCAATGAATGCACTAAAACCCAAGATCTCTAGAATCTTATTCACTTCAGGGGAAAGAACCCCCCTACCAAGTGACAAGATCCAAGAAGTTGCCTGCATCTCGATGGTCTACTTTCTGTAAATACAAATAGGAACCAAATCAAAAGGTTGGTTATAGTAATTAAGCATCTAAAAATTTCGTACCTAAAGTCATGCTTATAGTTATTAATCATAAGTCACCAACGTTTATAAAAAATACCCCCTTATAGTTATTAAGCGAAAGTCCATTAAGCCACCTAAAAATTGCACCTTATAGTTATTAAGGATAAAACCATTGTCAAAGTCATACTTATAGCCATTAAGCATAAATTTCTAAAGCAAACTTATAGTTACTAAGCTATAGTTGAATGCGAGAATTCCTAAGGCATCACAAGGCATATAGTCATTAAGTTATCCGAATAAAGTTCCTGAATTTCGTAAAAATAGCAGCAGCATATGCATAACTTGACATCATAGATTATCTCGCGGACTACAGAAAGCTTCAAAACACTCAAAATCATGAAAAAATAAGCTTTCGGGAACACAAGTGTCGATCTACACTATAGAGCATCGATCGACGCATCCTAAAGAATCAAAAGCGTCGATTGATGCTAAGCCTAAAAATCCTGAAGTTATAAAATGTTATGCAGGCCGTGTACAGTGATATAAGACCAATACCACATTCAACAGAACATGTGTCATCAAAAAAATTCCTAAAAGCGTGCCAATTCTAGAAAGATTGAGAGATAGGAATTTACCAAAACACGAGAGAGGTGACACTCGGGCCTGAGAATGAGAGGGATAGTAGTGCCTCTACCTACGCCATTTAACATCCGCCTTACGGGAAGCTCGTAATTATCTTCTGTGCTTAAAAATAGGATTTGGACCATCTCTACATGAATATCTACCTCTATCACCGATGTAGGAGCACGAGTTTGGTCTATGGATGTCACAATTTTCATCCACATCATAATAGATGAAAACTGAATAAAGATCGTGAGGAAAGAAAGTGCGAGAAGCCCCAACATTGCTTCCGTTTGGAAAAGAAAATGCAGAAAGGAGGAGTTACAATATGACGAGTATTCTGTTTACAGAAAAATTGTAGAATTTATGGAATTCTCAATTGCGTCGATCGACACAACCCCAATGTATCGATCGACACAATCCTTGACATGATGTTTAATGTCTGCAATAGCTAGAATTCAAACGTTTAGAATTCAAAGGGCTACGTCGATCAACACAACCCCTATGTGTCGATCGATGCATATTTAAAAATGACCGCTTTTCTGCCTGTCCAGGATAAAATTGCAGTGCCAATTGAGTCCTAATTTTAAAATTTTCATTTTCCATCATGAAAATAGTTTTCTAAGATACTGGCGGACCCAACAATTTTAAAACAGCACAACGTGGGAATCAAAATGATTTTCCCAAAACGTTTTCAAAACCAGTCAAACATCAATTGATCGAAGGGGCAAAAAAAAATTTTTTTAAAATTTGGTGGATCAAATAATGTTGACTAAATTCCCGTAAAATCACGCACACTTTTTACTCACCGCATTCACTTTGCATATGCAAAAACTTTACCTCCCTGGTATAAGTTGTTGTACGTGAGGGGCAGCCCGTGAGCACGGTCCGTCCCAGGCCTGATGATGTCCAAGACCTTTTCAGGAGATGGCAAGCCGGTATTGACAAAGGACCATGTTTCACCCAAACTACAAATGCCTCCAAGGAAACAGGATTCTAACATCCTAGGCATCAATGTCGATAAACACTAATTGAACCCCATATTGCATCGATTAACAATATTATATTGTAACAATTGACGGTGCCACGTGTCAATTTCTCTGATGACTCATCAAACTTACAACCATGACTTAGCAAGGCTATCACAGCCCAAATTATGTCGATCAATGATTCCCTATTATGTCAATCGATGCTCATAGGGGAATCTAGACCTAATGACTCAGTGAAGCTATTCTAACATCCATTGTGTTGATTGACGCTGCCATATGTGTCAATTGGCGCTCCTAAAATTCCTATAAAATGAAATTGCTCCTAGTATTTCCAAGGCAGTCAATCAATGGAAATAGCAAGTACAAGCAAAAGTTTGAGCAGTCCCCTCCTTAAAATCCCTTGTAGTATCGAGCCTATACCAAAAATATCCCAAAACTATACCAAGGTATAGAAACCCTTCTTTAAAATAGCTTTTAGGTAAAAAGCTACCCACTCATTCCCAAACACTTAAACAAACCCAATGTAAAATTCCTCGAGGTTATATCCACAGAAATCTTGAAGAAATCCAAAGTGAACGCGGTCCTAGTCAGTACCAGGCCTTCCAGTCATCCTACAATAAATGAAAGGTAACTGAGGGTCAAAGTGTTATTTTCAATCATGCATTCTTAATCACCTCATAAGGTAATCTAAGTCATGTCGGGCCCACACTCAAGGGGCTAGGCCCGCAAAGGTCGTATCTCCCCAACTCATTTCTTTTGCTTATTAAAATAACAAAAGATTTTTAAAATATGATTTATCCAAATTTAAATGACAAGTAACTATTTCATCCGGAACCAGAATCTCTCTTTTATCAGTATAGGAATCCTACTCGGATCAGCTATACTACCAATTTCCTAGAAGAGTTGATCTAGGTAATATTTTATAAAACAAGGACCCTTCTCCTGCAATAAAAAGGCTAATCCTCGAAAGAGTTCCCAGCCCCTTTATCCTGTTGGAAATGCCAAGTATGTTCATGCGTACATCGAGCCCCGCGCTCTAGCAATGACTCCCCACATTAAAACCCAGGAGTCCTGCATTGGCCGTGCCAATCTGATCGGCGACCCTAAAGGGTCCACGCAAGAAAGTCCGCCTGCTCACACCATGACACCAAGAAATCTCCAAGAAAGTGACAACATCCGGATGTACTCTTCCTCTCAAGAGTATCTCTGCATAATCTGTATCAATGAAGCCTTGGAGTGTGAAGTCTCTATTACTAGGACACCATAATATAACTTCGATGGTTCCTATGAAATATCGAAGTATTCTTTTTACTGCTTTGAGATGTGAATCCTTAGGATTGGATTGGTATCTTGCACAGTAGCAAGCTGTATAATGTATGTCAGGTCTGCTAGCTATCAAGTATAGTAGTGATCCAATCATTCCTTATAGAGCTTCTGATCAACTTCTTCTCCTTCACAATCCTTTGATAGGATAGTATCTGATCCTACAGGAGTGGACATTGGCTTGCTTTTATCCATGTCAAACTTCTTTAGAATTTCCTTGGTATACATAGATTCATTAATGAAAATCCCATCCGGACTCTGCTTGATTTATAGACCAAGGAAAATATTAAGTTCTCCCATCATAGACATTTCAAACTCCTTCTGCATTTGAGTGCTAAATTCTTTACACATCTTCTCATCTATTGCTCTAAAGATGATGTCATCAATATAAATTTTGACTAGGATGATATCATCCTTTTTCTTCTTGATGAAGAGAGTTATGTCTGTCTTCCCTCGGATGTACCCCTTGGATATGAGAAATGTAGTGACTCTCTCGTACCAAGCTCTTGGTGCTTGTTTTAATCCATAGAGGGCCTTTTTCAACTTGTATACATGATCTGGATGCTTTGAGTCTTCAAATCTAGGTGGTTGCCTGACATAGACTTCTTCCTGGATAACTCCATTTAAGAATGCACTTTTGACATCCATTTAGAACAATGTGAATCCCATAAATGATGCAAAAGCACATACAATCCGGATTGCCATCAATCTTGCTACAGGGGCAAATATTTCTTCAAAGTCAATCCCTTTCTGTTGATTGTAGCCTTGGGAAACAAATCTTGCCTTGTTTCTCACCACTACTCTGGATTCATCTAGCTTATTCCGGAATACCCATTTGGTGCTAATGATTGACTTTCATTTTGGTGGTGACACTAGATCCCAAACATCATGTCTGGTGAATTGATCTAGTTCTTCTTGCATTGCCATCATCCAACTTTCATCTCCTTCAGCTTCTTGAAATTTCTTTGGCTTAGTGAGAGAGATAAAAGCAGTGTGGCTATCATCCTGTTGAGTTGTCCTCTGGTTCTGACTGGATTTTGGACATCATCTAAAATGGCTTCTACCAGATGATTTCTGTGAGTCCTGATTTCTCTTTAAAGATCTACATCCTGGTCTGGAGCTTGTTCCTCAACTACTTTAATTTCTTCTCGATTATCCATGAATTTTATCTCATGGTAATTAAGATAACCTTGTGGAATTTCTAAGTTGAGATTAATTCCTTCATCTTCTTTCTTGTACTTTTAATCTAGAGGGAATTTAAAATCTGTACTCCTTCTTTTTCTCCAGTGTTTTCAACTTCCGGAATTACATCTTCTGGATTTGAATTTCTTCTTCCTGCATGGTTTGTCTCATCAAAACCTACATGTATTAACTCTACCACAGTTTGGGTTCGTTTGTTATAGACTCTGTAATCTTTGCTATGTATTCAGTAGTTAAGGAAAATTGCTTCATCAGACTTATGATTGAATTTTCCTAATTGCTCTCTATCATTTAGGATGTAGCATTTACATCCAAAGGCTTTGAAATACCCAATTTTGGGTTTCCTTCCCTTCCAGATTTCATAGGGGGTCTTTTCTAAGGTCTTTCCAATGAGACCTCTATTTAAAATATAGCAGTCTGTGTTTATGGCCTCACCCCAGAAATATTTTGGCAAACAATTCTCACTTAGCATTGTTCTAGCCATCTCAACTATGGTTCTATTTTTCCTCTCAACAACTCCATTTTATTAAGTATGAGGGGCATAGAAGCTATGGTCAATGCCCTTGGATTTGCAGAATTCAGCAAAGTGCCTATTTTTGAATTCTCCGCCATTATCACTCCGGATACGTGCAATGCTTATGCCCTATTCTACTTCTATCTGGATGAATATTTTTTAGAATTGGTCAAAGGCTTCATCTTTGCTGGCTAGCAAAGCCATCCAGGTATAGCGAGATAATCATCCACAATGACCATGGTGTATTCTCTTCTACCTAGACTGAATGGTTTGATTGGACCAAAGAGATCAATATGCAAGTGTTCAAGAACTCTCTAGGAAGGTATGTATGAGATGGAAGGGAAGCTCTTCTTATGATGTTTACCTAATTGACATGCAGTGCATATGTGATCCTTATCAAAAGCTACCTTAGGCAAACCCATAACCAATTCCTTTTTGGCTAATTTGGACAGCAGGTTCATGCTTACATGTCCTAACCTCTGGTACCATAGCCATGATTCTTCTTCTTTAGATACCAAGCATATATTCTTTTTATCATTTTTAATGTTGACACAATAAACATTATTGACTCTAGGTGCATAAAGAATGAGTTGATTTGACTTACTATCATAGATTGAGCATCCTCCATAGTCAAAGGTGACTTTTCTTCCTTTATCACAGAGTTGTGCTATACTAAGCAGGTTGCATCAACTAGAGAGACATCTTCTATCTTTATTTCAGATCCAATGGTTCCATGGCCAATGATCTATCCTTTTTTATTGTCTCCAAAGCTTACTTTTCCACCTTTCTTCTGATTAAAGTGATGAAGCTCTCATCACCAATCATGTGCCTTGAGCATCCACTATCAATGTACCATGTATGTTAATCTTCTATGGATCTAAGGAATACCTGCAAAATAGATTAAGTGGGTTTGGGTACCCAATCAGATTTGGGTCCTCTCGGGTTATCAACAATTTCAGGCTAAGGATAAACATCATAATAACCATTTTTTTAATCTACATAATTTAGTAATATGATTATTTTTCCAACAAAACCTACACCCTGAGATGGGTCTGATTTGCTATTGCTTCTTCTAATCTTCTTGAGATCCTCTTTTCCATAGTTTCCAATATATCTAGCTTCTTGTATACTTATCTGTCTGGAATGTATCCAGAAGTTAGTTGGAGGGGCAACTTCTGCCTTGTAATTCTTTCTTTGCTCGACAGGTTGCTCATTTGATACAGCTTTAGCTTTTCCCTTTTGAGTAGCTGTGAATCTCTGTGCTTGAGGTTGCCTCTGAGGTTTCCTCTCCTTTTGATTTGTTGGTCATGGATTCTTTCTTTGTTGAGAAGAACACGGTTTCCTTTTGGATGCTTCATTCATCAGAGTTAGCTCCCTTTCTAACCCCATCAAGTTGGCACTTAAGATCTGCACTTGATTTCTCAGGAAGTTCTCTTCAACCACATTAATGTGTTTAATGGCTCTTATAAGGTTGACATCTTGTGCCAATGCTTCACCATCTTCGATGAGCTCCATTACTTGTCTTCGAAGGGATTTGATAGCTTTTATGTTCTTCCTCACATTCTTGATCACAATCCCTAAAGTTCTAGCAAGTTCAAAGTTAGAAATAGAATTAGAGTGAGAGTTTACCTCAGTACTGGATGTCTCTGATTCTGATTCTTCAATATGCACAGTATCTTGCTTGGATGGATTTCTTCCAAATTATTCTACTTTCGGATTAGTCACTACTATAAATGCACAGTTGGCAGTTTCTTCTTCTTCTATTGAAGATGAGAAATTGCTTTCTTCACTATTGCTCTAAGTGGAAACCATTACCTTCGTCTTATGTTTCTTATCTCTTTTAAGCTTAGGGCGTTTGGTTCTGAAGTGGCATTTCTCTCCATATTCGAAACAGGCAGCTTCTTTTTCCGGATCCTTCTTTTCTTCTGGAGCCTTTCTTGGCCTATCTCTTCTCGAGGTGCCTTCCTTGGACCTCTTGGAGTCATATCTTCTAGATCTCCTCCTATCTTTATTCTTTAGGAATATATCAAAATATCTGGCCAGCATAGCCATATCTTCTTTGTTGTAGCTAGATTCCTGTGGTAGCTTGTCTGATCCGGAAGAGGTTGATCCAGCAGAGTCTGCCTTAAGTCCAATGGCCTTTTTCTTTTCTTCTGGCTTTCTCTCTTGTTGGGTATATCTCTCCAAGGATAACTCTTGTGTTAAGAGATTACCAATGAGCTCATCATAACTATATAAGTTTAAGTCATGAGATTCTTCAATGGCACTCTTCTTATTTTCCCATTCCTTAGTGAGACTTCGGAGCACCTTCTTTACCATCTCTACTTCATAGATTTCCTTTTCAAGCCTTTTCATTTCATTCACTAGATTTGTATAACTAGTGTTCATGCTGTTGATTGACTCTTTTGGCTCCATCTTGAAGCTCTCAAGCTTTTGCTGGAGTAGATCAAGTTTGGCTTCTCTGACTTTGTTGGTTCCTTCATAGGTCACTTCCAGTTTCTGCCAAATCTCTTATTTTGTCTTGCATCCGGATATCATGTTAAATTCAGCGGCACTAAGAGCACAATGTGGCATCTTAATAGCATTTGTATTTTCACGCAATTTTTAAAATCATTCTCAACCCATAAATATGAGGGCTTTTGGGTAGCGATACCCTCTACTTAATAACCAACCATGCTTGCATGCTTTGTGCTTGAATGAAGTTCTTCATCCAGTTCTTCTAGAACATGTAGTGTTCACCGATGAAGAGTGGAGGATGGGTAATAGACATACCCTCCGGAAGGAGTTGTGATTTTTAGAAACTCATTTTGATACTTAGATCAAAATTTGGACCTTTAGCTTGAGATTATTATATCTCTAATTTTGAGCACTTGCTCTGATACCACTTGTTGGTCCCTCTGAGGGTCTAAATAAGGTCACAGGGGGTGATTGACCTTTTTTTGCAGAATTAACAAACTTTAAAAAGTCTTTGTGTAGCGTTTTTGATTATATTCTGGATGTAATTGATCCGGATGATGGAGATATAAAATATAATGCAAATAAGTAAAGAGTTAGAAAATCAAACACAAGGATTTTATCCCGGTTCGGCTTTGCCTACTCCAGTCCCTGGAGTTTCCATCCTCCTAGCTTTTCCACCAGTGGATTCCTTTCCAACTGGCAGGAATCAAGTCTTACAATTTGTCTCCGGATGGTACCCCCTTCTGGATGTAGGATATACTACTAGAAGCTCCAACTCCTAGTTGAGTCCTTTTGTCTTTAGCAGGATATACCACTTAGATTTCTACCCAAACTTAAGCTAAGTCCTACAGGGAGATCCCACTCAAAGCACCAACTTCAAGCTATATCCCAATCTCACTACTCACCCAAGTAGGAGATATTTTACACTTTGGTTTTCTCAAAGGTTTTGGTTTTGGACTTCCCCAAGTATATAACTTACTTAGGAATCCTGGCAAATAGATTTTAAATGGTTTGACTCTCAGAGGGATTAATTAACTGATTGCTTTTTGTGAATTCTCTTATGTATGCTTTCTTAGAACAATCAGCACCTTCTCAACTTGTAAAGCTTCCCTTTTATAGGCTTCTATCATAAATGTAGTCATTATGGGTTGTTGAACTTTGAATCAAATCTTCACCGTTGATATGGTAATATGTGGTGCTTTCAGAACCATTGATCAATCTATTAGACAGAGATTTTAACCCGTTTGAATCCTTGTGATTGAGGCTGAAAAGTTGTCAATGATCGTTTTCCTTGTATTTTAGTGTTTCACCAACTTTTATTCCAGTAGTCTAGAATGTGTGTCCCACGCACTTTTCTCATTGGTCTATGTGAAAAAGGATGTCTTCTTTTTCTCTTTCTTGTGTCAGTCCTTCATCATTTTTTTGAAAAGTGCAAGCTGTCATTTTTGGCTTGCTTGTGGGAAAAGGATCTTTGACTTGGAGACCAAAAAGATGGAGGGAAAAGTTATTTTCGAAACTTTTCCTTTTGTCTTTATAACTGTGACTTCTGGATGACTTTTTGTCTTGATATCTGGATGCTATTCAATCAGTCTTCCTCTGGATGTTGTTGTACATGGAGACTACTATTTAGCATCTCGAAGCCGTTAAATAAAAGAGAGGAGAGACTTTTAAATCCTATTTTAATCAGTGGATGGCAATCCAAGTGCTTCTTAAGCAGAAATTGAGTTTAAAAGAGATGACCCCGAAGCTTCTTGATGGATCTCTCGTGATCTTCCGCAAGGAAATGGAAACTGATACTTACAACTCTTATACTGAGGTATTTGAGAAGGCCTAGAAGATTGAACAAAGAGAAGAGAAAGAGAAAGCTAATAAGCTAAATAACAACAGACCCTGGTTTCATAAGAACAAAAATTTTGAATCTTTTGAGGTTTCTCCTGTTTCGGCCGAAAAGAAGTTCAAGTTGTTGCTCCAGAGAATGTTTCAGCTATTCAAGTTACCCCTCATAAGAATACTTTTGTATCTCTATGGAAATTACCTCTCGGCGTTATTTTTGCCAAGTTGAGGGAGGCAGGCAAGCTTGACCATGTGTATGTATAGGTCTCCCATTGCCAAAGAGAAAGGGAACTTCTACAAGTATCATGTTCAGAGAGGGCATAAGATCGATCAGTATTGGACTTTGGCTTCCACTATCTCCCGTATGGTGAAGAAAGGGAAGATAGAAGAACCCACTTAGAAACCTAGCACAATGGGGAACTCTCTACCAAATTTTGATGACAAGATTCTTACGATTAACTCTAGCCTGTCCGAAGAGTTCATTATAAGGGCGATTTCTGAGAATCTCTTTGAAAAGCTTTATCCCTAAAATATTGTACATATATCTATATGTAATCTCAATTCGGTTTGGTTCTCGATTTATTTGGTTTTTCTTCTCAAAATCGAGAACAAATAAGAAAAATCTTAGAACCAAACACTGAACCTTATAAGTTTGGTTCAATTCCGTTTGATTTGGTCTGGTTTGATTCTCATGCTTCGTCCGATCCATTAAGTTTCTTGCTCTCCCTTAGGCTTAGTGATTGAGTAATATCGGAAACTCATCTTCCATTATTAGTATAAAATAATACCGGAAGTTGGGCATCCAATATTGTCCGATAAAATTTTTTGACGAGATTCTCATGCAATTGTATATAGAACATGTTGATGATATATATATGTGTTTGTAAACGAGCCGAGTCAAGCCGAACTTTAGCTTATTCATGTTCGTTTTTGTTAAATGTTAACGACGTCGAGCTGCACTTTGAAGGTTGGTATGAGCTCAAAATCCATATTCATGAACAATTCATTTAACAACTCACTAGTTCACGAGTTATTCACGAATAACTCATTTATTTATTTATAAACAACTTATTTATTCGTAGATTAACGAGCTCATTTATTTTATTTACAAATAAAAATGATAACATCTTATTTGTTACAATGAATAATGTTTAAAATTTCGTAATTATAACATGATTTAGTTATTACACAAACTAAAAATTCCTGAATCACAAAAAAAAAATTAAATTAAAATGATAATTTGATAAAATCAAAATTTAAATATTTCAAATATATATACCTACAATACTTTTAGTAATTATTAAAGTATTATATTAAATGTGTAAAAATGATATTTAATATAGATCACCAGCTTTTAATTAACCAGTTTATGAATTGAGCTGAACTTAGGTTTGTTCATGTTCCGTTCATTTACAATTTGAGTTCAAAAGTTATGTTCATGAACAATTCATTAACAAATCGGGTCAATCCGAGTCAAACTTTTTATCGAGGCGAACACGAACTTGTTCATGAACGGATTGGCTCATTTACAGCCATAGCTATATAGCAAATATATACAATCTTGCACATACAACTCCCTTCATTTTAATTAGGGTAAGCTTCAAAAATATTCCATGTTGTTTGGCTGTTTTGTAAAAAAGTCCATGTAGAATTTTTTGTTTTAAAATGGCGCATTGTGGTTTCAAAAGTTAGCAAAAACATGATTCTCAAAATTTTGAAACCACTTTTGGAAAGGTAATCTCAGTTATTTCAATAAATTCAACATTCCTATAGTTCAACTACACTATTTGTGAATTATTTATCAAGATTTGAATAAATTTCAGAAACTTTTCATTTTATTATGATTTTTTAAAGTTATCCTCAATTTTTAATCAATATAAATATTTGTACTTCTCAAAAAATTCTAAAACTTATCACTTATGAGTGTTGTATTCTTAAACAAACCTGCAAAATTTCACTTCAAATGAATTAGGTTACCCTTCCAAATGTGGTATCAAAATTTTGAGAAGCATATTTTTTACTGAATTTTATAACCCCATGCACCCTTTTAAAATAAAAAAATTTTACAAGAACCTTTTTACAAAACAGTCAAACCACGGGCATGTTTTTGAAGTTTATCTTTTTAATTAAGCTTTTTGATAAACTCAGTTCTCCATATGTTAAGCAACAATCCTAGAGAATACAATCCAAAACTACCAAATATAAGTCATCACGCTAACAGAGAAAGCAGAGGTATATATAACCTGAAGAAGAGTAATCGTTTCACCAGAACGATTTCTAGTAACTTAATGAACACCAAGAACCAAGGAGACGTCATGAGAGAGTGAAACGAAAAGGATGGGTTACAAACTAAAACCCTACAACAATATAAGGTTATACACACTCTCGGCCCTGACATAGGCAAAATAATTTAAGAAAATAAATAGAAAAATTGTTGGATTTGTTTTATTTATGTAAAATAAATATTAAAATAATTTTAGAGTAAAATAAAATACCAACATACTTAATTAACTTTTCAATTTACCTTTTCACGCCCTTACGATGTTATGCAGAATCTTGATGATGTCATGCGATTTGGGTTGTTATTTTTATTTATTTTAGCTTATTTTGTATTTATCTCACAAACCATTCATTTTTTCGATATGCCGCTCTAGAGTTTTTTGTTCGTCTCATTTTTATTTTCGAAACGTCATCCATTATGATATATTTTTAAAAAAAAATCGACCTGTTACAAACCTATTACGTATCTGTTATAACTGACTTGTATTCGACAAACTAGTTATAATAAACTTATACTAGACTTGTAACAGATATATAGTAGATATATCACAGTTCAATGAGCATTGCAAATACAAATAGACTTATATTAGACTTATAATATATATGTATCAAACATATAGTAGATATATAACAATTCAATAATAATTGCAAATACAAAGATACTTATATTAAACTTATAACAGACTTATGATACACTTATAACAGATATGTATCAGACATGTACTAGATATATAACAGTTCAATGAGCATTGCAAATACAATGAGACTTATATAAACTTGTATTACACTTGTAATAGATATGTATTAAATATATATCAGATATATAACAGTTCACTGAGCATTGGAAATACAAAAGACTTGTATCAGACTTATAACAGACTTATACTAGACTTGTAACAGATCTACACCAGATATATAATAGATATATAACAGTTCAATGAGTATTGCAAATACAAAAAGACTTATATTAGACTTGAAATAGATATGTATCAGATATATAGTAGACATATAACAATTCAATGAACACTGCAAATACAAAGAGACTTATACTAGACTTGTAACTGATATATATAAGATATATACTCCCTCCATATTTTTTTACTTGTCTTCCTACAAGTTTCACGCTTCTTAGTAAATTAATTAATTAAGGATATGAAAATACTAGTTTACCCTTGTAGTTTAATTAATGCTTTAATTTTTTAACCAAAAGTAATTAATACATTAGGGATAGAGTTGGAATATTAGTGGAAAAGATACCTAGAAATGTGCAAGTAACAAGTATTTTAGGAAACACTTTTTGGCCTAGAATGTCTATTTTAAAAGGATGGAGGGAGTAGTAGATATATAATAGTTCAATGAGCATTGCAAATATAAAAAGACTTATGTTAAACTTGTATTAAACTTGTAATAGATATATAACAGGTCAAAAAAAATTGGAAAAAATATATCATAGTGGATGGCTTTTCAAAGATAAAAATGAGGCGAACAAAAAACTCTAAAGCGGCATGTCGAAAAAATGAACGGTTTGTGAGATAAATGCAAAATAAGTCAAAATAAATAAAAATAATAATCCAAATCACATGACATCATTAAGATTCCGCATGACATCATCAATATTTCACATGACATCATAAGGGCGTACAAAAAGTATGATAAAATTAATTAAGTTTGTGTCATTTTAACGGAGGGTATGTTGATATTTTATAAAATTTTAACATGTAATTATTTTGTAAAATTATGTCATTTTAGTGTTTTACCCAAATAAATATTGGGCTATTGTAGTAAAAATTAATGGAAAATAAATAATTTATAAGCACCATTACACTTGCTCTATAATCAAAGCACTCTCAAATACAAGCTTCGCAACAAATCACCAAAAACCAAAAAATGGTTAGAGTTGTTTTACAATATACCCTAGAAAAACCATTTTATGCTTCATTTGGAGTAACTTAAAAAAAATTGTAAGGGAGCTTTTCAAAATGGTAGAAGAAGAGTTTGATTTCACCATGCTTCACACTTAGGATATATTCTTTTCAACTTCTGAAAGCTGAATTGAACTAAATTGAACCGGAGTTGGCTGAACTGAACTAAACTTACTTTAGTATAAATTTATAACTACGCATAGTTAAATTGAACTGAATTAAAGTGGACTAAACTGATCTGAACTGAACTGAATTGAATTGAAGTCCAAGAGAACGGGGCCTTAAAACTGCGGATAGAAAAAAAATAAGATTCAATATAACCTCCTGATAGATGTAGGAAATATTTTTACAAAGATGAAAGCAGAATAAAATAGTAGAACCTGATAGAAGAATTTCAAGTCGAATATCTGCTTTCAAATAAGTTGATTCCTAAAGTCAAATTGAATAACTGGAGTTTCCGCAAAAGAAATTGAAATAATCAATTATACATAATAATGAAAATATAATTGATAAAAATAGCTGCATTATGCTATTCAACAATTTGTATTTCAAATCTGCATGGATGTGAGAAACTAGTTAAATTTCCTAGCTAGTCAAACACAGTTGGAATATCATTTTATTGCCTTTCTTTGTTTTTGTTGATTGGGTTGAGCTTTGTGAACAAAAAAATAAGTGAAACTACATTGTGTTTTGTTTTAAAATTAGGAAACTGCTTGCTGAAAAAAATGGTAAAATATAAAGGGTAAACTTAAAAAAAAGTACATGTGGTTTCACTCATTTGTAAAATGGGGTTTGAGGATTTTATTTTTTTTTGCAAAATGGGGTATGCGGTTTCAAAAAATTTGTAAAAGGGGGCCTAAGGATTTAGAATAGTGGTATTACATTAAATATTTTTAACAATTCAACATTCTAATAATGTAACTTTATTATTTAAAATTATACATCATGACTTGAGTAATTTTCAAAGATTTTTTATTTTTTATAATTTTTTAAAGTTTGTCATCATAATTTAATTAAAAAAATATTTGCCCTATTCAAAAAATTTTAAAAAGTTTCACCGATATGTATTGTATTTTTAATAACCATCCCGCAAAAATTCAGATAAAAACGAACAAGATTACCCATTTTCGTGACATAATTTAATATTAAAGATCATTTATTTATAAATTTTTTGAAACCCCAGACCATGTTTAGCAAAAAGAAATTCCTCAAATCCTATTTTATAAATAAGTAAAACCACAGAATAATTTTTTAAAGTTTACCCAAATACAAATATACGGCTATAATCTAGTCAAGTTATGATTCAGACAATGAATTTTTTAGTTCATTTTATATTGATAAAAAGCTATTAGTACTTTCCTTTGCGAATTACTTCCTCCGTCTTTTTAAAATGGATATTCTAGCCTAAAATTAATTTACCAAAATATTTATCATTTACACTTTTTTAGGTATTTCTCCATTATTCTTCCAACTCTACCCTCATACTATTAATTACATTTGGTTGAAAAATTAAAGTATTTATTAAACTACAAGGGTAAACTAGTATTTTCATACCCCTTAATCAATTTGTTTATTAAGAAGCATGAAACTTATAGAAAAATAAGTAAAAAAAAATATGAAACGAGTACTATAAAATACCAAAACAATACAGTACAAAAATTTATTCGGAAAATAATTAGTTCAAAATTAGAATTCTATGTTATTTCCTTTTGGCATTAGTTTCTGACCTATATAGTATAACAAATTGCTATTATAGAATCAACAATAAATTCTAAAACAAAAAAAACAATTGATTTCATCTGAACATTTAAAACAACAACAACAAAAAAAAGAAAACTCAAACTGCATATTCAAATTAATTAAACTCTACCATTCACAAATTAGCCACCAATAAAATTAATTTCGGTTCCTGTTTGTTTCCTATCTAAATTGCTGTAGTTGGCAGATACAAATCCAACAACAGATACAAATGTGTTTGGTTAGAATTTAACAACTTCAAACTGCAGCAGATTATGTTATGAACTGCAGTTGTTTCAACAGTTGGACTTTGCAGTTTTTCAAACTTCAACCGAGTGTTGTTGGTAAATTTGAAACATAAATTACTATAGTACCCTCCTTTTTTTAATATTTGCAAGTATATTCATTGAGATAATCTTGTTCGGGGCTTAGTAACAGTTATGGCTCCTCACCCCTCCCAGCAAATATATTTAGTAGGATTTGAACCTCCTAGTACCCTCCTAGTGACACACAATAATACAATGAGCATGAGATGGAGACACGCTAAACTGCTAGTTCTTGAATTTCAATTTTCAATCACCATAAATCCCATCACAATTTTCAATTCAGTTTAAATATCTTGTTGTTGAACCAAGCACAAGGTTGGACTGACTCAGTGGATGATTCAGTGGTGCTCAAGTTTTGATCATAACAAGTAATCTAAGTATGAGATAATTAAATCAATAATGATGTTAAAATAAATAGTCTATGGTTGTATGTGGATGAATAAATTCAAGGGTAGAATTTTATGTCTCCGCTGACCTAGCTATTTAGCTTAACTCTGAGCTGTTAAGGGCTGAGTAGGTACTTTAGTCGCTGACTAAATACTATTCACTCAGCGCTTGATATTTAAATTTTGCTTCAGCTGAGTTAATCGATTTATCTTTTCGCTGAGTTACTTTATGTCAGTCAAAGGCACTAACTTTTCCATTTGAAGAAATATGGAATCTTCGCTTTTAGTGTTGCTTTTTGCAGGACATTAGTGAGACAAAGACAAAAAGAATTAATGTTTTGACAAGACGCCGTTTTACGAAGAAAATGACAAAGTCTTCCATATTAAAGCTGCAAAAAGTCATTTGCCAAATTTGGAATATCTACAGATCAACAACATAGTATCACGCGCTCTGCAAAATGTCAGATTACCAGAAGGAATGGGAAGATGACACGTAGCAAGTCAGCACGAGTTCTCTCTTACGGAAGACTGGCATCTAACGATAAAGGATTCAAATTGAAGTTCGAATTTCAATCTAACGGATTGATTTCTATCTTACAACGATGTGATTCTATCTCCTAACGGATTGATTTGAAGAAGCAACGGGTGAATAAATGAGTTATCAATTTCAGAATATGCCAAGACAAGTTTAACGGCTACTTTCTTAATCCCAGCTATAAAAGGAGCAAGAAGGCAAGCATTAGAACTTGGTGATTACACCTGAATTTCTAAGAAGCAAAAACTCTGCAAATCAACAAGCTTTAGAGAAGTTCAATATAGAAAACACTACTCAGCGAAGAATCTGCTTTGAACAAGAGAGAATAGATTAGATCATTTTTATTGTAATATCATATCATTTGTAATTGGATCAACGTTTCTATAAGTTGATTTCAACTCTTGTTTAGAAACTATTGAGTTGCTGGTAGAAGAGGGTATTCTACTCAGCGGGTAAGCGATTATAGTTTGGGGGGTACTTTCTGTAATTGGAAAAACTTGTGAAAGGCTTCTCCGCCTAGGGTAAAGGAGTTGAGATTAGTGGATTAAAGCCAAGACACTCTCTTGGGACTAGATGAAAGCACAGGTTGCCGAACCAGTATAAAAATCTCTGTGTCCTTTACTTTAAAATTTTTCTAGTTTTTACTCAGCCAGCTCACCTTCTCAGCTGATCTCATCAAATCGTGAAAAAGTTTCACAAATAATTATAGTAAATCATTCACCTTCCCTCTGACTCATTGAATTTACGCATAGGACCAACACTTCCAATTAATTATGAAAAAAGATGAATCTTCTTAATTGGTTATAGGTTTACAATTACTAATTGTTTTGAATAATGTCCCTATGTGTCATTTTACACCCTATGAGTAAAAGCACATAATAGTCTTACCAAACACTAATTCATGAAACAACTATGCTGAATAACAAACAGCAACAACTATCAGTCAGGGTCGGTCCTACAGTAGAAGGCAGCCGCATATATATTTTTTTCTTTATAAATTTAACACCTATTTTTTATATTCATAAGAAAATATATCACTATAGAGAATTTATTTTTTTTTACTAGTATTTAATAAATTAATTTTAATTGACTATAAAATTGTTAAAATTTATATTTTTAACCTAGGGCCCCATAATGTGTAAGGTTGATCCTGCTATCAGCAAATAGCAACAGCTATCAGTTGTACCAAATAGGGCCTAAGTTTATTAGAAATAGCAAATACAGTTAAAAATAGAGTGTTTTTTACACGGCACCGCTCTCGTTGGATGTTTGACACATATTGGTTTAAATTATTATAATATATAAACTGTATATGTGTAGCATCCAATGGAAGGGGTATTGAATATCCGGTCCCGTGTAAAATTTGGTTGAAAAATGATTAATAATTAAAGGCTACCAATCAAGAAGCAAACTCAAAACACAAGAGTAAACTGACCTTGAGAGACAAGCCTAAAAATTGAGGGGGAAATATGACGAATAAGAAATCAAACAAGCAAGAAAGAAGAAAATCGACGATAAGAATGATGAGTGATTACCTAAATGAAAGTTTGTCCTACTTTACATGTGAAAATTTTCTTTATCTGCCATGATTTTGGGAATATAAGAAGAACTAATTGATATTTTCGTTGGGTTTTTACGGAGAAGACTAAATCTTTCATTAAAGTTGTTGAAATCTAGGAATTGAAGAGTTGAGAAACTCAAAAGGCAGAGATTGAAACGGCATAGATAAAAGAAGAGTGTGGGTGTAGTAATTTATGAAACGACAAAAGCTGTCCTTTTCAACTTATTCAGAGAATGCTGATTCCAGCTCTTGTTTAGAAACTATTGAGTTGCTGGTAGAATAGGGTATTCTAATCAGCGGGTGAGCGATTACAGTTTGGAGGGTACTTTCTGTAATTAGGAAAACTTGTGAAAGGCTTCTCAGCCTAGGGTAAAGGAGTTGATATTAGTGGATTAGAGCCAAGATATTCTCTTGGGACTGGATGTAAGCGTAGGTTGTCGAACCAGTATAAAAATTTTCGTGTCCTTTACTTTAAAGTTTTTTCAGTTTTTACTCGACCAGCTGACCTACTCAGCTGATCTCATCAAATCACGAAAAAGTTTCACAAATAATTATAGTGAGCCATTCAACCACCCCCCTGACTCATTGAGTGTTTACATAGGGACTAACACTTCCGATTAATTATGAAAAAAGATGAATCTTTTTAATTGATATGGCTTTTATGTTTTTGTGTATTACATTTCCTGCCAAATTATTTTTTGATATCCGCATCAAATTAAAGAAAGAATAAAAAACACTCGTATGCATGAACCTACACAAATTTGGTTATAGGTTTACAATTATTAATTATTTTGAATAATGTCCCTGTGTGTCATTTTACATTCTATGAGCAAAAGTACATAATAGTTTTATCAAACACTAATTCATAAAACAGCTATACTGAACAACAAACAGCAACAGCTATGAGCCAGGGCCGGCCCTACAGTAGAAGCTACTAAAGCAGCCGTTGAGGGCCTCATGAAAATGAGGTATATATTTTTTTCTTTACAAATTTAACACCAAATTTTTTATATTCATAAGAAAATATATCGCTACACATTAGAAAATTTGTTATTTCTTACTAGTATTTAATAAATTAATTTTAATTGAATATAAAATTGTTAAAATCTATATTTTTCGCCTAGGACCCCAGAATTTGTAAGGTCGGTTCTGCTGTCAGCTAACTGTAACAGCAAACAGTAACAGCTATTAGTTGTACCAAACAGGGCCTCAGTTTATCACAAATAGCAAATACAGTTAAAAATAGAGAGTTTTTTACATGGCACCGCTCTCGTTAGATGTTTGACACATATGCGATTTATATTATTATAATATATAAACTGCATATGTGTAGCATCCAACGAAAGGGGTATTGAATACCCAGTTCCGTATTAAATTTGCCTAAAAATTGATTAATAATGAAAGGCTACTAATCAAGAATCAAACTCAAAACACAAGAGTAAACTAACCTTGAGAGACAAGCCTAAAAATTGAGGGGGAAATATGAATAAGAAATCAAACAAGCAAGAAAGAAGAAAATCGACGATTAGAATGATGAGTGATTCCCTAAATGAAAGTTTGTCCTACTTTACATGTGAAAATTTTCTCTATCTGCCATAATTTTGGGAATATAAGAAGAATTAATTGATATTTTCGTTAGTTTTTGGGGAGAAGACTAAATCTTTCATTAAAGCTGTTGAAATCTAGGAATTGAAGAGTTGAGAGACTCAAAAGGCAGAGATTGAAACGACATAGATAAAAGAAGAGCGTGGGTGGAGTAATTTTTGAAACGACAAAAGCTATTCTTTTCAACTTATTCAGATAGTACTGAACTGAACTGATAAGTACTCATAAGTACTTATTTTAGTATAATTTTATATGTATGTAGTACTGATAAGTACTGAACTAAATAAATTAGAAATAGAAAAGAACAGAGCTTAATGTAGCTTTCTGATCGAAATGACATGAAAATTATGAATTTAGCCTTAATATATGAAGCCCTAATATATTATATATCTGATAAAAAAATTGGGCCCTTTCTAAAAAAGGCTTCAAGCCTCTTCGCTTGTTGCATCTCTTTCGGGACTGGGCCTGTATGACTGACTTTGTGCACATTTTTTTAATGACTTATGTCCCTAATATCATACTTGTACTTGCATAAATGCTATGTGTCCTAGAAATAAATAAAATAATAAAAAGTAATAAAATAAAGTAATTTATGGAACACATGTCATTCATGTAGGGAGAAAACTCCTTGTATACCATTATATAATTTCCCATTACTAGCAAGGTGTAGCTCAGTTGGCAACGCAGTCTGAGTAAGTTGGAGGAGAATAAAGTTTGAATTCTACTAAATACATTTATTGGGAGGAATAAGGAGCTTTAACTGTGATTAAGCCCCAATAAAATTATTTCAAAATACCTGTAACATGTTACAAAAAAAATTTATATAATTTCCCATTCAACAGCCCATTCAAATCAATTTATGGATTTCGGCCGCCGCTTGTGACCACTCTAAGAGGCGACTCACCAGTCGTCACTATAATTTTCTCAACTCTTCCTAACGAATTCAATAAATGAGCATCTCAAATTTGATAATTTTGCAATCAAATTTAATTGTTAAAATTGCCCAAAACATAATAAAATCAGTACAAGAGGAAATGTTTCTACTTGCAGTTGGGAAGAGGAGTACCACACAAGCACCGGTTGTGAAAATACGACGAGTAATCGAAGTTCTGCAGCCTACCGCCCACCGGAATCCGGCCACAAAGTCTATTGTAAATCACATTCAAGTACTGCAGACTCACATTTACCGCTTCTTCAGGAATACTACCATATATCTTGTTATGATTCAGATCCAAGCTCGGTGGGAAAACAACCTTGGACAGATCAAACTCCAACAAGTTCCTCGACAGAAGTAGCACTTGAGTTGTTTTATTAGGTCCAAACAACATAGAAGCATCGCCTTCAAGTTTGTTTCTCGAGAAATCAATGACGAAAAAATCCAAATTGCCCAAAGAAGCAGGAATTTTACCTGAGAGTTGATTATGAGACAGATAAAGAGAAGGCACCGAGCCTTTAAACTCACCGAAAGAGGCCGGTATAGATCCTGTAAGCTTGTTCCTGTCCAACTGGATATCAATAAGATTTGTGAGTGAAGCAAGTGAGCTTGGAATAGATCCTGAAAGACTGTTAAAAGAAAGTTCCAAGTATGTTAGATTCTTGAGCTGGCTAAGAAATTCGGGTATAGGACCGGTCAGATTTAACCAACTGAGCCTGAGATGTTTGAGATTTTTAAGGTTAGCAATGGCGGGTTGAATAGGGCCAGTGATGTTGGGTAGCTTGTGGAGAAACAGAGTTTGAAGATAAGGTAGGTCTCCGACAGCAGGAGGAATTTGGCCGGAAAGTTGGCCGCGGAAAATGGAGAGGGAGATAATGCGGTGGTTGAGGGGATCACACTCAACGTTATACCATTCGGAACAGCAATCAGTGTCGGGTTTCCAAGAGGCAAGAAGGTATGGATTTCCAAAGTGCTGCTTGATTTGAAGCAGAACTTTCTTATCTTTGGGATTGCATTTTTCTGAGAGAGATATGGAAAGGAGGGTGGAAATGAGGACGGAAAGGAAAAGGGGATTCATTTTTCTTTTTTCTTTGATGGAAATGGGAAGAAATGATAAATGAAAGAAAAGTATGGTTGATTTTACAGGGGATAAGGGGAAAGCAATTATTTGGTTAAATGAGTCAGATGACCTGGAGGATATGATGTTAATAATTGATTGAACTGATACTAAGACTTCTTTTATTTAGGTTCCGTCATTCTGATGTGGAAAAGTGTCGTTTCATATATTAATCGACATATCTCCCACTATATCCACTTTTTCCTACATAATGGAACATGTGTCGATTGATGTATGGAGCGGCACTTTTCCACCCTAAAATGCCGGAACTCATATAAAAATTTCCCTTATATCAGTTCACAAGACTGTTTAATATAAAAACTATCCGGTATTAGGGGAAAGCAAAAACCGAAAAAACCGAACTGGCATGAATTGAACTAAACTTATTCAATTCGGTTTTCGGTTCATATATTTTCACTAATTCGGTTTTTTGTTCGGTTTGGTTCTTTTTTTGGTCGGGAACTGAAAATCGAACCTAAATTGGTTTTATTTTATTTTTTAATGTATTTTATGTTAGTTTGTTTATGTTTTTAGTTTAATTTATAATTTATACTTGACAATAAAGCTTTTCTTTTAAAATTGTATTTGTATTGAAAGATATTTATATTGATTTTTAGTTATTTTATATATTAAATTTATATTTTAAAAATAAAAAATTAATAAAAAAATTTTATTTGGTTTAAAATTGAACCGAAATAATTTAGTTCGGTTTGGACCGAATCGAAATATATTCGGTTCGATATTTGATTCCTAGATTTTCTCTATTTGATTCTTGATTTGGTTTAATTCAATTTTTAAATCAAACCGACATTCATTCACCCCTATCCGATATTTCAGTATAAAATAATGCTAATTTATCATATAGTTGACATTTATAATTTTTTTCTCAATTAAAATTTTATGAAAAAATTTTTAATCATAAATAAACTACGTTTATCAATTAATTAAGGAATTGAGATTTAGTGCTCGGAGTCATGTCAAAAATTTCCAGTCCACATACTTAAAATAAATTAAATCAACACAATCAGCATTTAATCTAAACTATAACTTTGTAACACTTTTTTACAAATTTTAGAAGTGGCAATTATCCAATTCAAAACTAACAAATACTTGTATATGGGAAAATATAGAGCGGCTTAAATCAGATTTTGTCTAGATTTTTTTTTAAAACTTATATGTGCAATTATGTCTTGCATCTTCTTCCTTGAAGATGAATGTTAAAAATATCATGAGTTCTGGAAACAGAACGAAATTAATAAATGATAGTAACAGGGGTATGGATTTGGACAATTAGATTGGATGTAAAGTAAGTATAAAGCAAAGCATGATAGATGGAATGGGATATGGATTCTCTAAAGTTTAAGTTATGTAACGTTGTATATTTCAATTAATTTCAAGCATTCGCTAAATTTTAATGGTGCAGATTCCGTTTTAGTGATTTATGGGGTCTACAGTATAATAAAATCTGAACCACTAAAATTTAATAAAGGATTAAAATTAACTGAAATGTACAACTTTAAAGAGCTTAAAATTTGAAGAATAGAAATCCTAATCGAAATCCAGTAAGGTGATGTGGTGAAGGGAATATTTGGATATGAATCTACTGTTGACTTTATGTCTCTCGTGCAGTTGATTTGTGTATACAACTCAGCACACACAGCTCACTCAATTTATCGATTTTGGCCGCCGCTTTTGACCACTCTAATCGGCGACCCGTCACCTTAATCTTCTCAACTCTCCATAATGATTTCAATAAATGAGCACCTCAAATTTGATAATTTTGCAATCAAAATTGTTAAACTGCCCATAACATATTAAAATCTATTGTCCTCGTATAAGTACCTAATAACAATTATGTTTATCTCTATCCTATCTTTCCGCCTTCTATTGTACATAAAGTTTGAATGAGATTTTCAATAAACAACGGAAGACAGATCTTAACTCATCAGAACGAAATAAAGCTACACACTTGCACTACTTTGACTTTTCTTCTAATTTCATGAACTTATATTTTCATCACATACTGCGTCATCCGATCATTGCTTTCCCCTATATAATCAACCCCATTTGTCTGTCAATCACCGCTTCATAAAATCCATATTTTTATTTCATTCTTCCAGTTCCATAACAACAATGAAAACCCTTTTCCTTTCCCTCCTCATTTCCACTCTCTTTCCCATTTCTCTCTCAGAAAAATGCAATCCTAAAGACAAGAAGGCTCTGCTTCAAATCAAGCAAGATTTCGGAATTCCATACCTTCTCGCCTCTTGGAAACCCGACACTGATTGCTGTTCCGATTGGTATCAGGTCGAGTGTGACCCAACCAACCACCGTATTATCTCTCTGACCATTTTTGCCGGCGAACTTTCCGGCCAAATCCCTCCTGCTGTTGGGGATTTGCCTCATATTCAAACCCTAGAATTCCACAAGCTAACTAATGTTACTGGTCCTATACAGCCTGCCATTGCTAAGCTTAAAAGCCTCAAATCTCTCAGGCTCAGCTGGTTAAACCTTACCGGCCCTGTACCTGAATTTCTTAGCCAGCTAAAAAATCTGACATTCTTGGATTTGGCGTTTAACAGTCTTTCAGGATCTATTCCAAGCTCACTTGCTTCTCTGCCCAATCTTGTTTCTCTTCATTTGGACAGGAACAAGCTTACAGGATCTGTACCTGCCTCTTTTGGCGAATTCAAAGGCAAAGCGCCTGCGCTGTATCTCTCTCATAATCAACTTTCAGGTGTTATTCCTGCTTCTTTTGGCAATTCGGATTTCTATTATGCTATTGATTTCTCTCGAAATAAACTTGAAGGCGATGCTTCTATGTTGTTTGGACTGAACAAGACGACTCAAATTATAGATCTTTCGAGGAACTTGTTGGAGTTTAATCTGTCAAAGGTCGTTTTCCCGGCCAACAAAAACTTGATATCGTTGGATCTCAATCACAACAAGATTTATGGAAGTATTCCTGATCAAATGACACAACTGAGTCCGCAGTTCTTCAATGTGAGTTACAATAGACTCTGCGGTCAAATACCAACAGGTGGCACTTTGCAGAGGTTTGATTACTCATCATATTTTCACAACCGGTGCTTATGTGGCACCCCACTCCCAAGCTGCAAGTAGGATTAGCAGCCTCAGAAACGTTTCAGAAATTCAATTTTATTCATTTCATTTTGTACAGAAAAACTGTAACTTTTATATACAAAATGAAATGAATTCCTCCAAATTTTAAGTTTCCAAACACACCCTTCCTCTTTTACTGATTCAGCACACAAACACATATATGCTATTGCTATTATTTGTACTAATTCTCGTGTATTTGGACATGCTTGTTAAAATTAATAATAGTTTAACGATTTCCAGCAGAAGTACAATTTAATTTCCAATGTAATTCAACTAATAGAGATATTCCAGTCGTAAAATATATTATTCCATCAGATTAGTAATATTATACCATTTACAACAAGAAAACACAGAAAATAAGTTATTATTATATGAGATTGCCAGAGAAACAGGTATTTTGATTGACAAAACACACAAAGGGGTGTTGTTCACATATGTTATGGTACATTTACAACTTCACAAGAACTATGGCTGAAGAAATTACCAAATAAAATAATGGCAGTCTTCTTTGTATGAGATATTTATTGCATTTCTGGTTCTTTCCACTCTAGTCTGTTTAGCCCATCAGTAATCGCCTTGCGAAATTCATCATTATGCAGAATAAACGACGAGACATGCCCTCCTGTAACCCATCTCACCTCTGATCCTGGCCAAGCCTTTTGCAGCTCCAAAATTGAATGTTTTGGTATGTACCCATCATCCTAAAACACACATTATCACAACTCAACCAAGTTTCCGAATCAAAATTTCGAACAATTTAGCACAATCAAGCTCTAATCATTCCTTTAAATGAATCATACATACATACTAAGACCCTAATTAATTAGTATTAAGAGTCAAAATCTTGTGTCCAATGCCAAAACATGTTATTTTATGAAAAGTTTGTGAGTGGAGCTTTTCACAACAGCAGTTGCGTGACAGCAATACCAAACAGGCCTTGAGAGATTATATTACTTACAGTTGCAGCGACAAATATGACAGCATTAGGATTCTTAGGGATCGGAAAGCGAGTGACATCTGTGAGAGACAATACATTTCGCATCCTTTCCTGGACTTCCTCGAGAGTAATTGCCGCTTTATGAGCAGCGAGATCCTCCCTGAGTGCCTCCCAAGCAGTGCCATACCTTAATATACCCTCACAGAATGCCACAACAGCTGAATGTGGGGACAGAAAAGGGAATGTTGCAACAGGTGTAGGGTGCAATGATCCAACCATTGCAGCATGCACTCCCCCTAAATTCATCAAATTTCGGAAAAAAAAACATTAACAATATGGTGCCTGGAATAATATTATTATTACAATTTAACAGCCAAATTTGAACATTGAGATAGAAAAAAATGGGCTTACCCATGCTAAGTCCACAAACACCCATCTTGCCGTATCCTTCCTCGTGGTCTAGCCAATGTAGAAGACTACGAGTTTCCTCAATGGTTGCTCTACCTAATAAAAGCAAGTCACTGACGCATAAGAGTTTTGCACCGCGCTGCAGCATGGGGCGTCTTTGTCCATAGAAAGGGCTGCCATACATATCTATATCAAGTGAGATGCTCATATACAAGAAATAAAACATAAGCAAATCTTGATATTCCAGAAGTAGCCAGTAGCATCATCTCTTACCTCTCGAGCACCATGGTTGCAATGTTTTCCTTCAACAATGGCCCTCCAAGACGTAATCTACGTTCAAATGAATGATCTCCAGTGCCTGAAATAAAGAACCTAGGATATGTAATCTTAACTGGCTAAATAATCATTCCCAAATTTACAACTGGTATTACAAAACCTATGCCTCCTTCCCAGTTCAAATCAAGTTTTATTAAGATAATAGCATCATTCAGTATGAAAAGAGAAAATCAAATGGTTTGCTTAGTTGAATTTCAAACAAACAAACCAGAGGCTTTCATAACCTAAGAACTGAAAGTACTGCTTGACTAAAGAGAATGAATAATACAAGAAACAAAGCAAAACTACCATATTCTAGTGCCTAAAATACAATACATCCTAATTAGTCAGTTTAGCTCCCAAAGTTGGACCTCTGTGAACAACAGATGCAAGAATTACGATGAACCAAAACACAAATAGACGGTCATCAAACAAACTGATAGCAGATTCAGCTAACAACACAGAATTTGAAACTACTAAATCCAGGAGACAACAAAAAAGGTCGTACTTGACAATCTTTTCAAATAACATCAAACCACCCAACGTAGATGCCCTATCCAAATTCTCAAGCAGAAAATTCATTTAAAATGTTAAAGTAAACTAATGAAGATTAAGCTAAACTGCTATCATATAAAAAACCCCTTAAAGAGATAAAGTAGCTTACCAGCAAGATGAACCACACAGGCCATATTCTGTGGACGAACAAATTTAGGAGCAAGAAAAGCAACCCTTGCAGTGTGACTCTCAGGAGGCAATGCGCTAAGGAGCTGCTCATCACAAGGAGTCCTAAACACGCCTTCTCTCAAACAAGCATTTTTGGACTCCCAAACAGTTTTCCACATTGGCTGCACCAAATTCGGAGGCCAATTCTGCCCCTCCACTTCAGGAAATAGCTGCTTGATCATTCTCTCCAACAGCTCTAATTTCTTCCCACCCCATCCTCTCGAGAAGAAAGGCGGGCTAATTTTGCTTCTATGCATAAATGCTCCATAGATATGGTCAAGCACATAATGAAGCATTCCCAAATTGACCGTCACCATTATTTGAAATTGAAGATATCGAACACCAAAAAAGGATCGAGGATTCAGCAGACTTCAATCAACGTAGACAAATTCGAGCCAAATCCAGAAGATAATGTACAACGAATTCAGATATTAACGAGGATTTAAGGCGAAATCCGTGAATTTCGATATTAACATCAACGAAATTTTAAGATTTGAATAGAATACAATTAATCCAAAAAATCAACAGAACTTTTCAACGAAAGAAACATATGTTACTAGATCTGAAATTTCAAAAGGGAAGAGATAAACAGTGGGAGAATCGAGGGAAGATCCAAATACATTGAAAAGGAGACTGAAAGGTGGGGAGGGAAGGAGAGAAAGAAGATAAACAAAAACGGGGGACTGTTTTGGGATTTTATTTTATTTTATATTAAGACAGACGATGACACGGTGGATAATGGGTCCCACGCACCTGGCTTTTTTCTTTTCACTGTTCGGTAGCTGCGCTGTTCAGTTGTATTTAAATTATGGTTTTAGGAATCCTTATCCTTTCACTTTCATATTTTTAATAAATAAATACTTCTTATATTTTTTATAGAATTAATAATTCTTAAATATTGAGTAGAAAACAAATTTTGCAAATGGAATTAGATTTATTTTGAAATATGTCTTCTTTATATGACTTTGATATTAAATCCTCGTTACCAATAAGAATATCCTTTATAATCTTTCTTTTTTTTTCTCGAAATAAGTTCTCTTATTATACGGTCTATCACAAATTATGGATTTTAAATTAAATTTACGTGCTATGCTATATAGTAATATTATATTATTAAGTTTATAGATAGATAGGACATGAGTTTTTTTATAATAATTTTGTTTTTTTCTTACGTTTTTATTAGCATCATTGATATAAATTTCACTCTGATTAGCGATAATGGACAAAAGAATTTTACTTTGCAATCATATCAATTACACATGTTGACAACAAATTATTTATTTGATTTTAAACTATATTCTAAAATTAAATAATGACAAAACACTAATGTATTATATAGTAACTTTTAGAATAAATATTATCAAACTAATGACTACACTTTCCATTTAATTATGTATTTGCTTCTCGTATCTTGCCTTAGCAAGAGTAAAACCGATCCATATCAACAAGTAGAGAAAGAAATCAATACCACACTCTTGCTTGTTTGGCAGCATAGCATCCTGAAACAATTGTTTAAACACCAATTTTGCATTCTCAGCATAGAGAAGAACTAAATTAAGATCAAACAATAAAACAAAATTCTTAGATAAGCATAAAAGTAAAAGTAGATAACTGAATGATTGAATGTCTGAATTAAAAGTGAAAAGAGGTGAAACGAGATATTAGACATTTTAACATTTAAAGGATCTTTTGGAATGAAAAAGAACGGAAATGAAAAATTTTAACAACTTTATCTAATTAATAGTTGAGTATTTTTTTTTAATATAATACTTGAGTATTTTTACGCTAATGTTATGTTGGTAGTCTCTATTTTAAAAATTATCACATAATCTCAATTAAGTCTCGTTTATGCCTAATTTTAAAATTTATTTTCATTTTTATGGCACTATCAAGTTCCTAATTGATTTATTATCGCTTAGACACTAAACCTATCCAATTGATCTATGACCCGTCTGGCCCGCCCGGGCGGGACCTTCATGGGCCGAGCTTGGACCGACATATTTTCATATTATCTCGGCCCAACTCAAGCCCGCAAAAGCCAAATATATAATTGTCGGACTTAATTTCTATATAAAAACTCAAATCCGGCTCGGCCCGATCCATATATAAATCCTTAAAATAATAGAAATACACCATTTATAAATTTTTAATTATTTATTTTTTAATTTAAAACAAAGGGGATATGCTTGAATATTTACAAACATATGTATGTTTTATCCGTTACAATTTTTATTCTGAATTTCAATACAGAAAACTTCCTGTCTTGTTAAGTAGCCGTTTACATTTCTTTGGGTATCACTTGCGTGTTTAAATTTACGTTTTGAGTTTATTATTTAAACTTAAAACAAATTGTTTATAAAAATATATAGCATATATTAGATAATTAATAATTATTTAATAGGTGGGCTGGGTCGGGTTTAGGAATGAAATTTTAAATTCAGGCCCAATCCAGCTCGAGCCCGTATTTCATTGATGTGGGATGGGCTGGGCTTGGACAGGGCAATGTTTTTGTCGGCCCGACCCAAGCCCAGCCCAGCCAGCTCATTGAATACCTCTATTAGGTACCGCCTAATTCGATTTTTCCGTCTAGGCAACGTCTAGACTCGATTTTTTAACATATTGATATCTATAATAATTATATTTTAATTTTTTAACTTACTAAAATTAGCTTAGTTAGTAAAAGCACATAAAAAATTTTCATAATAAAAGTCTCATTTTTATTTTTAAAATATAATCTAAATTATATTTTTAATATTTTATTATATTACAAATTTTTTAATTAAAACTATATTTTTACATATTAACAATTAATAAAATAATATAAAATATAAATTTACGGATGTCACGTTCAAGCTCCGTCTAAATCCCATCCAAACTTTTAAAAACTCTATCCATCGGACTAATGCACAGCACTCTTTAAAACACTATATCCCAAATTTTACTTTTCTTTCAACGATAAACAAGGACAAGAATGTGCTATGAATTTTACTAGCCCAAAAACTAGAGTCAAATAGAATGGACAAGTTCACTTTCTCTCGTGGGCCTTTTACATAAATAAATAAATAAAATAAAATAATTTGTTATAGAGTAAAATAATTTTAAATATATCATATTTTTAAAATAATTCACACCCCATCTAAATAAATAAAATTGAAAAAATAAGGAAGTTAAGATATATTCAACAAACATGATAATTTTTTAGATATTTTAACAAATCTATAATTAATTTAAAAAAAACGCTCAATTATAATAAATTTCCTTTCATAATTCTCATTACCGATGATTTTTTTGGGTTTGTTTTCTCAAATTTGTCTCAAATTTGAAATTCATTTTGCCAATTTGGATGTGATAAAGCTTCATCTACATCACTAGATTCGTGTCGACTTTTGAATGCTTTTTCAGCAGGGCGAGTGGAGCAAGTCCCTTCCCAACCCGATAATTTTTCTGCTATGATTAGAAAGTTTTTTTTTTCACATGTGTTTAAATCTAATACAAATTATTAATTGGATGTACCTTTATTAATACATCGCTTAAAATAAAGGTGATCCGTCATGTGTTCGAAACTAAAATCTAACACAATTTAAGATAATTATAAGATTTTATTTCGGACTTGAATTCTTAAATAAAATATAGTTGTGATGAAATATTGAATTCCATATCCTATTTCCATAAATATATGTAACTTATAAGGAAAGAAAATATAATTGGATTTTATTATCTAAATAAATAAAGATTTAATTACTTCCTTATTAAAATTTATTTTTTTATTATAAAGATAACATAACTTCAGAATTTAGAGTTATTTATATTAGTGCAGTGTTATAGTCATACACTTTTGGATAGTTAGACACAACTATTTTGATATAGTGATATTCATCTCTGAGGGCAATTTCGTTTCTTATTGATGACCTCTCATCATATCAATTTGGTGCTACCATGAACACCGATCTCAATGGTGATCTAGCTTTGTAGGTCTTTTCTAAACTTCATTTGAGGTAATCAAAACCCTTCATTTTATATTTAATTGTAACGATGGATTTTAGACTGATAAATGTTGATTTATTTATTGTTTTGAAGCATTTTGATGTATGTTACTTCCAACAACTCTGAAAACATCGAACAAAAGTTGGAATGAGATCTTAAACAACCAGAATCATGGTATAAGGGAGCTCTTGGTCTTATTTCTTCCATTAGAAGCTTCCTCGATGAGGGTATTGAAATCTTTGTGTCATGCTTTACATAGAGAAGAAAATTGAAATACACCAATTATTATATATGAAATAGGGTAAATTTAAAAAACATGCCCTGTTAATTGACCGTTTTGTAAAAGGTTTTTGTGAAATTTTCTTTTTCAAAAGAGTGACAGTAGTTTCAAAAGTTAGCAACAACATATTTTTTAAAATTTTGAAACCACATTTGAAAAAGTTATTCATTTTGAAGTGAAAATTTACAGATTTATTTATAAATTACAATATACATTAGTAATAAATTTTACAATTTTTTGTGAAGTACAGATATTTATATTAATTAAAAATTGAATATAACTTTAAAAAATCATTACAAAATAAAAAGTCTCTAAAATTTACTCAAATATAAATAATTCACAAATAATATAGTTGAAATATAGGAATATTGAATTCATTGAAATAACTGAGATTACCCTTTCAAATAGAGTTTTAAAATTTTGAGAAGCATATTTTTGCTAATTTTTAAAATCACATGTACCCTTTTAAAATAAAAAATTTCATAATGACCTTTTTACAAAACGGTCAAATCACAAAGCATGTTCTTAAAATTTACCCTATAAAATATCTACATTGGCTTTAATTAGTGATAAGTTTAATCGATAAATTTATAATCCTTAATTCCTAGTTCATAAATCAAAATAAGCTTCACCATTTATTAACTCTAAATTGAGTTCAAAAATCAACTAAATTGAACTAATAAATGATAAAAATAAAAAGTAAACAATATTTCATGAATTATAATAATATATGTTAATCTAAACTGATGAAATAAATTTAAAAAATAAAAAATTTATAGAGTGTAAATTAAAAAATACTAGCCAACTCGTATGTACTTGTGCGAAGTACGTGCAATGATTTGATTTTAATTTTTACCTATACCCTATTAATTCTATGTCTAACCGTGAAATTGAAAAGGTTTGTAAAGTTTACAAATGGATCACGCATCTCAACCCATCCCAAACAAATTTTTAATTTAAATTTTATAATTTAAAGTTGTTATATTATTTATTTTTTAATTATTTATTTTAAATTTTTACTTTAAAATAAAAATATTATTATTTTATTTAAAATCTATCTAACTCAAAATAATAAACAATCAATCAAATTAAAAGAAAAGATAAAATGTAAAAAAATAATAATAATAAATATTTGAAGTTGAGAATAGTACCACTTTAAATTTAAAGTGGCATTACTATTAATGCTTCAAAATTTGAAGCTTGGAAATAAAGTGGGCGGCAACTTCACTTCATTTTCAGCTTCAAACCTCACTTTGAAAGTGGGGTTGGAGATGCTCTAATGCACAATGCTTCTCCGGAGCTCCATACAATTATTGGTTTCTCATTTATAAAATTGGAAAAAAAAATGTGAACAGTTAGTAACACAGACTAAATTAGTTAGAAAAGAATAAAATTAAAATCCTATTAAATATATTTGTTGAAAGGCCTGAGGAGCCTTAACTGTAATTAAGATACGAACAACATTATCTTAATGAAAATACTTATAAATATTATAAAAAAAAACATAAAATGGCATTGTTTTGAGCATCCTTCGGTCATCGAGAAATAAGATAGGACAACAATTGTAAAAAAACAGATTCGAATACTTACATTTTTCGTGCTAAAGATCGAAGAATGTCGCAATGACACTGTTTATATGCTTAGTCGAGATTGTATCACGGTATATGGGATAACAATTGAGTTTCAACAACTTCTACAACGCCTAATGTTCGCTAATAGAAATTTTCCGTCGTAGGAAAATATCGTAAAAGAGAAAATGTAAGGAGAGAAAATGAAATTTCCATCAACCTTTTGTTCATCCATTTACCCATGTTTATAGAGTTAAAGAAATGAAAAAATGTCTATTAGACACTTATGAAGAAAATTTATTGCTCTTAGATCCTTACCTGATTCAATCAAATCCTTTTACTCTAGACTCAAAATAAAAATGAGCTATTTAAGTTTCAAGCTTAGTTAACTAGTGGAGTGAAGGAGCTACTATATATTTATGCTATTTTTTTTTGTGTCAAACATCTCTATTAGTATAATTAATTTTCATAATTAGATGATTTCCGAACGCCGGGGTGGGATAGATTCCCCACTCGACCTCTTTCACGCGATTCAGATCGACGCCATATGACAAATGTCCATATTGAGGCTTAAACCTGGGTCTTAGGCCAATGCATGGCAGCTTTATGGGCCTCCAAATCTACAAAGAACAAGAAAGTTATAAATATACTTACAATTGCTTTTAGATAGGGTTGTGCAAAATTAAATTAGAACTTAAATTCAAATCGAAAGTGAATAAAAATAATTGAACTGAATCGAATTTAATTTATTTTAGACCGATTTCAGTTGTAAAATTTTTAAAAATTAAATTTCGATTTGATTTCAGTTTTTATAACAAAAACTGAAATAAAATCGAACCAAACCAAATAAATTAATAAATATTTTATTTTAATATATATTTATATAGTATCTAATATTTAAATTTTATTGATGATATGAAACACACTAATTAATAAATAATAATAATAAATAGAGGATTTTAACTTAAGTAATCCTAATTAACAAATAATCATTTTCCTTTACAACTTTAAGAATAGAATTCCTTCAGTAGTTCATTATATATCCATACTATACAACTTGAATTAATATCAATATTTATATTTGTTGTTGTAAATATAAATGCTAAAGTCTAAACCGTCAATTTTAACACATTTCAAGCTAAAATTACTGTGACTGAGATGTTGGCTTAGTGGTTAACACTGAAGCCGTGACCTCTAGAGATGCCAGGTTCGAGTCACATACGGGGCGGGTTGGGGATTTTTCTTTCCATTTAATGTAAGCCCAAATGAGGTAAAAAAAATAAAAAAGATAAAATTACTTTAAATCTCTCTCATATAACCTTAAGTGAAAAAATAAATTACAAATTATCAATTCGGTTATAACCAAACCAAATCGAATCAAATCCGAACCGAACTATTTTTGATTCGATTTACACCGAACCGAACTATACTCGGTTCAATTTTAATTTTTTCACTAATTTGAATTTCAATTTAAATCAATTCAATCTGATAATCGAACCGATATTTACCCACTCCCATATTGCATACGGGGTAGAAGTAGCACGTTTCAAATTCTTGTAGAGAGATACACCACTATATTAAACGCCTAATGGTGGGTTTTTTTTTTATCATCAACTCACTATATTTTACCTAAATATTTTAGCATAAATTGAAAACATTCCAAAAATGATACTTGTTGAAACTTACAAATTCTTAAAAACAAGGATTAAAGTATTTGATAAAAATGAAAAGCAAGCTAGGTATGTGAGAAAATTATCAATAATGTTTAACTTAAATTTCTATTTCATATTGTTACTAACTATTTTTATTAAAAGAATTTTGCAACTGTGCTTACATAAAAAAGGAAGAAAAATTTCTACCCATTCTGAATGTAATTTGAACCGAAATCTCTAGAAGACACAAATTTAGTTTTATAGGCTAAAACATTCACCCCATATTAGTACTAGACTTGTTCGTCGAACAGGTCGGATTTTATCCGACTTTTAACTTAAAGTATCAATTTAAATTCAGTCCGTCCCACACTTTAAAATTTTAGACTTGAGCCGGACTCAGGCTGAACTTTCAAGGTCATTCTAAAGTCCGACTCATAACCTATAAAGATTTTTTCATAATTATTTGAGGATTTTTTTAGCAGGGAATAGAAATAAAAGTATGAGGTTGAAGCCGTAATTTTAATGATAAATCTGAATCTCCCTTAAATTAAAAAAGGTTTATATCACAGCAATCTTTTGAACAGAATCTCAATTTCCAAAGCCATTCTATTGTTGGAAAAAAATGTTCTAATATCATATTCCGAAACTATTCAAACAACTATGGAGAACAAAGGTATTAGCTTCAAAGTAGTTGAATCAAACCGAGAAAAAATCAACAGGATAGCACCTTGGACATGTCTGATGATCCGATTCTCTCCCATGTAATACATTATTTACTTGAAGTCCTTAATATATCATAAAACTTAGACCTAATGCATTAACATCCTCAACTTGTCCCCAAAATCCCGCTGCCTCCCTGAACTTTGAAAGTGTCCCCGCATCGGTTGGATATGATGTATGCCCCTAAGGCAATTAGGGCGATATATCTTAATTATGTAATAGTACAAATATTTTGTTTAATCAATAAAGGCATTTGATCTTTTGTTTATATCGATGTGCTTATAAATATATTATAACTGGTTAAAATATATTCATTGATGTATGTATGCAAAAGTCCTTGACATGTCATAGCATGAAGTCAGAGAAATTATAGTTGGACTATATTTGGTGGAACCTGATTCATGTGCAATTATGATTATATCTAAACTATCCCTAGTCATAGTTTCATCAAGAAAGGACATTGATGAAGCGGAAAGACTAGCATGTGGTCAACTTTCTTGGAAAGGGTCCAAGCAGTCAATCTCATAAGGACTGAAGGTGGTGCCTTAAGTTTGACACATGGATATATCTGGGAGATATACTGGAGATCGCAATAAGATAAACACTTGGTATATATATCAATGTGTTAGTGTTTATCTTCATGCAATAAGCTTTGCGAATATCCTCATACTTGAGATACTAGTTACCTTGTGTGGTACTGTCACTATACTTTGGGTCATACCTATACACTCATTAATTTAGGGTGCCACGGGTGATTACAGGTATAGTGATGACAGCACGTTGGTAAGCTGAGTAGTCGGAAAGGATCCATCGCTCCGGATATATTAAAGGAGTTGTACCTGGCCACTTGTTGAAATGATGATTGCCATAAACCTCTGATCAGAGTATGTGTTTGATAGAAATGATTTCTAGTCAAACACACTATAGTAAAAGGCAATATACTTCGGTAACAAGTTAATAACTGGGATAGCTTGGAGCAACCTTGCTATTAGTGGGTTAACACTTTAACCGAACCCTATAAACCAGATGGTACTAATATTAAAGAATGGAAGGAGTTCATCACATTGGATAACTATTGCATTAACCGGAATTAAGTCATAAGCACAAATGACGTTTCGAGTAATGGGGGATGGTAGACCCTTGATAGAGGCGTACTACAGTCTTTTAAGGTAATCAAGTTCTATTTATGGTCTAGAACCTCGAGTCAATGGTTCTATTAGAA
Source organism: Euphorbia pulcherrima (assembly GCA_947683365.1). Lineage (NCBI taxonomy): Eukaryota > Viridiplantae > Streptophyta > Magnoliopsida > Malpighiales > Euphorbiaceae > Euphorbia > Euphorbia pulcherrima. The sequence continues at coordinate 6,974,764 of CANTUS010000008.1, forward strand.
CAAGGGTTGGTTAAGCCTTAACAGTCAATACTTCGGGATGCTATAAGGTCACACATATTGGACCTTCATCGGACTGAGTAAAGAATTAATTGATTCATTCTATTACGAAAATATAACATAATAATAATTGGATTATTATTTGATTATTTAAAAGATGATTGGATCATTTTTTAAAGGATTTATTTTTTACCATCAACTAATTTATTATGGTCATAAAATAAATATTTATTTGATTGGAATAAAAGTTTTATTTATTGACTGGCAACTAATTTATTAGGGTCATTAAATAAAATATTATTTTAAGGAGAGCCAAAATTGGATTGCCAAGGCGAGGGTTGGGCAATGCGCACATAGGCCCCACGGGCCCAAAAGGACTCGTGGGGACTATAACAAAAAAGGCCACACGAGTGTATAGTGCACTTGTGGCCCGCGTGCCACGCAAACTTGCGTGTGCACGCGGCTTGGTTGAGCAAACGCTGCACAAGCAGCGCTTGCCCAGCTTGCGGGACAAGGCATACTCATATGAGCCTGCCTTGTGCGGCAAGCTGACCCGGCTAGCACGCGGATCCACTAGGATCAGCATGTTCCTAAGGGGCGAGATGGGTATTTACCCATCCTGCATTAGGGGGCTCCCTTCTCCATTCCAAAGTGCACCAAATTCAAGTGGATCTTGAATCTTTAGAATATATATTTTCGGGTAGGAATTTTGGAGCGATATAGCAATTGCTCAAGGTTCTTCGGTTCTTCCTCATTGGGAGGTTTCGGCTGGTGGGGTTCGTGTGGATACTCACAGAGGCTATCCTACCTTGGGGGCTTGTGTAACGAAGTTCTGCTAAAGTACGCTTCAACTGGTAAGTCTTCTAACTTTTCTTTTAATTATTAAGTCTTTTCTTTAAGTGTTTTTAGACTTAATAATTATGCTTAGGTTATAACGCATGCTTAATTTATTTATATTTAAATTATAACTTAGAGTTTTAATATATTTAATATAAATATTATTGTTATGATATAATTTAGAATTATGGTACGCCAAACCCTTGCATGCTAACCTAGGTAGAGAATTATTTAGTTAAGGCTTTATTTAATTTATATGCAACTATTAGGAGTTCCTGGGGACAGGGACAAAATTTTAAATTTCTGTCATGCCTGTTATGCATGTTCAATCTGACTGTCAGTTTTCAATAGTGGTATTAGAGCATGCCTATTTAGTGCATAATTAAGTTAGAAGCGAACTGAATATTATTTTCTATATGAAATGATTATTGTTTATTTATTGTTTGGAATAATAAATATGAACTTGTGTTTTCATTTCAAGGTTAGAAAATAGTTATGAATAATTTTGATTAAGCCTGCTCAACTTAATCAAATTATACAAGTGTCAATAATTTATATAAATTACATGGGTTATAGACGCTTCCAATTTACATGAATTGGAAGAACAAAATTTATTAGTTCAAGAGAATCCATTGGTCTTCAGGTTTGTGCCCGTATTTGTTCTGGCTAAGGATTGGACTTGGTGTCTACTCCTCGTAGGGCACCTCTCCTACCTGGGAACCTATATTGGTCCAACTTGAATTGACCAACCGGGGGATTAATATTAACTAATTTATTTCTATTATATAAGATGGTGCTTATATATGTTTCTATAATAAAGTAAAAATTAAATTTATTGAATAAAAGTTTAAAGGAAATGTAATATAAATTTAACAAATAAAAGTGCTAATTATATTGCATATAATTTAGGTTGATGGAATAATTATAATAAAGAGCTTGAACCCCCCTAAGGTTGGACCTTATAAATTAATTCTAAAATACCCTGAATTAATATAAGTTATTATAATTTTGTCCATCTGATAAAATCCTAGATTGAGTGAGACGTTTAACACCAATAAAATCCCAAAGTAAAGATATTAAGGCAAGTTATAGTCTTCCTTACTCAAATTTATAATACGGTCTCTTTGGGCTATCAAAGTGCTACGCAAAGCGTTCCTTCTAGTCCACATTGATTGGTCGTAAAGTTTGGGATAGGGTCTGCCTTAACGGAACTGGGGTAGTCCACTGTAAAATTGGGGACTAGGCCCAAACCTGAGACATATTCAAGGAGATGCTAATATAAGAGCACACGTCCCTTGTGATTAGGGAACTTGAATGAATTAGCAATTGTATGCGATGCAAATGGAATGGGATTCCAACTATGACTTACTATTATGACTTGACTCATAAAATTAGGGGTTGTAATGGACTAGTTATAGATGCTACCTACTAGGAAATTTAGCTGGGCTAAAATTCCCGAATTCAATAAAATGGGCTATTGTAAATATCGAAGGAAATAGTAGGACAAATGTGTTTAATTAAAATACCTTATATTAAATGCAAGTACTTAAACTAATATCTAAACTTTTTCTTTTCTTATATCTTAGGTTGAAAATGACTTCCAATGTTAATCTCCGCATGTTGCTTGACACCAAACTGAATGGCTCAAACTTTTCTAATTGGTTCTGAGCTGTGAGAATAGTTCTCAGATCTGAGGGAATTGCCTATGTTCTAAGTGAAATTTTCCCTGTTAAACCTGATGTTGAGGATCATGTGGAGCATGAGGCCTGGTTGAAGCACAGGAAAGATCGTGAGACTGTTATATGTATCATGTTGGGGTCCATGAATCCTGATCTTCAAAAACACCATGAGAACATGCCCTTGGAGGACATGGTTCTCCATCTTGAAGAGCTCTTTTCGGAGCGGGAAAGGACAGAGAGATATGAGACCTCCAAGCTCCTTTTCTAGACTAAGATGCAGGCTGGCACCTCTACCTCTTAGCATGTACTAAAACTCTTGGAATACCTTGAGAAGCTAAATCGATTAGGATTCGAGATGGATCATGACTTGAGCATTGACCTTGTGTTGATGTCCTTGATAGATAGTTACTCAGGCTTCGTGACTAACTATTACATGAACAAGATTAATTCTACTATCCCTGAATTAATCAACATGCTGAAAATAGTAGAACCTCATATCAAGAAAGATAAAAAATCTCTATTGTTGGTTGCGAAAGGCAAGGCTTCTAAGAAGAAGAAGCAGGCACTAGGTGCCAAGAAAAGAATCGGTAAAAAGAATAAAGAAAAGAATGCATCTAAGTATGTTTGCTTCCAATGTAGGAAACCGAGACATTGGAAGAGGGATTGTAAAGCTCCTGCTTCTGAGCATTTGAAGAAGAAGCCTACAGAGGCATCTACTTCAGGTATGTTTGTAATTGAAAATTTTACTACTTTTCCGCATGAATCCACTTGGGTATTAGATGCTGGTTGTGGTTCTCATATCTGTACTTCTGTGCAGGGACTAAGAAACAGTAGAAGACTTGCAAAAGGAGAGATGGACTTACGCGTGGAAAATGGAGCCAGAGTTGCTGCATTAGCCATAGGAAGCTTTAATCTTATTTTGCCAAGTGGACTTTTTTACTTTTGAATAATTGTTACTACATTCCAAGTGTTACTAAGAATATTGTATCTGTTGCATGTTTGGCAGCTGAAGGATTTGAAATTTTATTTTCCAATAATAATTGTCAGATTCATTTGAATAATGTTCTTTATGGTTATGGGATTTTTAAAGGTGGCATTTATGTTCTTGATACTAAAACAAAAATTTTCAATATAAACAATGTGAAGAAAGTTAAATTAGATAATGAGAATTCCTTCTACTTATGGCATTGTCGTATAGGCCACATAAATAAAGATCGCTTAACCGAATTACATAAGCGTGGAGACTTGGGCCCAATAGACTTGGAGTCTTATGGTGATTGCGAACCTTGTTTAAGAGGAAAAATGACAAAGTTACCCTTTCAAGGAAAGGGTGAACATGCCACGAGTACATTGGAACTTATACATACTAATGTGTGTGGTCCAATGAGTGTTCAGGCACTAGGAGGATACTCTTACTTCATAACCTTTATTGATAATTACTCACGATACGGTTATTTGTACTTGATGAAGCACAAGTCTGAAAGTTTTGAAAAGTTCAAACTATTCCGAGCTGAAGTAGAGAAACAGCTTGAGAAAGGTATTAAAACACTTCGATCGTATCGAGGTAGAGAATACTTAAGTCAAGAGTTTCAGGATTATCTAAAGGAAAATGGGATAGTTCCCCAGTGGACCCCTCCTTATACCCCCCAGCACAACGGAGTGTCAGAAAGGAGGAATTAGACTTTGTTAGATATGGTTCGGTCTATGATGAGCCTTGTAGATCTCAATAAATCTTTTTGAGGACATGCACTAGAGAGCGCGATTTATGTTTTAAACAGAGTACCCTCTAAATTAGTTGATTTTACACCTTATGAAAGATGGTGTAATAAGAAGCCATCTCTAAGTCACTTAAGAGTATGGGGCTGTCCTGCTATGGTAAAAAGGATAGCATGAGATAAGCTGAATGCCAATGCTAATAAATGTTTGTTCATTGGATATCCAAAGGAAATAATTGGATATTTGTTTTACCAACCCGAAGCATAAAAGGTATTTGTGTCTTAGAATGCTCACTTTTTAGAAAAGGAACACTTACTTGCAAAAGTCAGTGGGAGCAATATTGAACTGGAAGTTCAAGAGGAGGAAATAGACAATCAACTGATTGACCCCGTTCTAGATACACAAGAAAGTGTAATCCAAGAACAACCTATTGAAACACAATCATTGCGAAGATCAGGTCATGTTCATAAGGTTCCCGATAGATATGGGTTTATCATCACTGATGATAATATCTCATGGAGGATGATGAACTAAGGACATATGATGAGAAAATGAAAAGCTCAGATTCTAATAAATGGCTAAAAGCTATGAAATCAGAAATGGATTCCATGTACGAGAACCAAGTTTGGGATTTGGTTGATGCACCGCAAGAGGTTAGACCAATTGGGTGCAAGTGGGTCTTCAAGAAGAAGACACATATGGATGGTTATGTAATTACCTATAAAGCAAGGTTGGTTGCGAAAGGTTATAGTCAACGGGAAGGTATTGACTATGATGAAACTTTCTTACCGATAGCCATGCTTAAATCTATAAGGATACTCCTCGCCATTGCTGCTTATTACGATTATAAGATCTGGTAGATGAATGTAAAAACAACATTCCTGAATGGGGATTTAGACTGGGATGTGTATATAACACAACCTGAAGATTTTACATCTCAGAATGGCTCGAAGATATGCAAACTGCAAAGATCCATTTATGGACTTAAGCAGGCATCCAGGAGTTAGAATATAAGGTTTGATCAGACAATCCGTGAACTGGATTTCTGTTCAAACATTAATGAGCCTTGTGTTTACAAGAAGGTTAGTGGGAGTGCAGTCGTTTTCTTAGTATTGTATGTCGATGACATTCTACTAATAGGAAATGATATTTCTCTTCTTCAAAATGTTAAAGTATGGTTGTCAAGAAAATTCTCCATGAAAGACCTTAGTGAAGCAACATTTATACTGGGTATAAAGATCTATAGGGATAGATCCAAGAGGCTGTTAGGTCTTTCTCAAAGTACATATATAGACAAGGTAATGAATAGGTTCAACCTTAAGCATTCTAAGAAAGGTTATCTCCCGATGACAAAGGGGATTGACTTATCTAAGGCTGATTGTCGGAAGACAGCTCAAGAGAGAATGTGCATGAAGGATATACCCTATGCATCCGTGATAGGATCCATCATGTATGCTATGATATGTACTAGGCCAGATGTCTCTCAGGCTTTGAGCTTTATGAGCAGATATCAGTCAGATCTAGGTGAAAAGCACTGGATGGCCGTTAAGGTAATTCTTAAGTACTTGAGAAGGACTAAGGATGAGTTTTTGATTTATAGAGAAGGTGACCTCAAAATCAGAGGTTACACTGACGCGAGTTTTCAATCTGACAAAGATGACTTTAAGTCTCAGTCAGGATTTGTGTATGTGTTAAATGGAGGGGCGATATGCTGGAAGAGTTCCAAGCAAGAAACTACTGCTGATTCAACCACAGAATCTGAATACATTGCTGCATACGAAGCGACAAAAGAAGTTGTCTGATTAAAGGGGTTTATTGGTGGTCTCGGCGTGGTGCCTGAGTCTGTTAATCCAATTACTTTGTATTGTGATAACAATGGTGCTATAGCTTAAGCAAAGGAACCGCAAACTTATCGGAAAAACATACATGTATCTAGAAAGTATCATATAATCAGGGAGATTGTTGATGCTAAGATAATAAGACTAGAATATGTACCCACTGATCAGAACCTCGCGGATGGTCTGACAAAGCCATTGACTCAAGTCAAACATGACTAGCATGTTAAAGCATATGGATTAAGACATATGGCTAATTGGCCTTAGTGCAAGTGGGAGTTTGTTGGATATGATGTATGCCCTTAAGGCAATTAGGGTGATATATCTTAATTATGTAATAGTACGAATATTTTGTTTAATCAATAAAGGCATTTGATCTTTTGTTTATATCGATGTGCTTATAAATATATTATAGCTAGTTAAAATATATTCATTGATGTATGTATGCAAAAGTCCTTGACATGTCGTAGCATGAAGTCAGAGAAATTATAGTTGGACTATATATGGTAGAACCTGATTCATGTACAATTATGATTATGTCTAAACTATCCCTAATCATAGTTTCATCAAGAAAGGATATTGATGAAGCGGAAAGACTAGCATGTGGTCAACTTTCTTGGAAAGGGTCCAAGTAGTCAATCTCCTAAGGACTGAAGGTGGTGCCTTAAGTTTGACACATGGATATATCTAGGAGATATATTGGAGACCGCAGTAAGATAAACACTTGGTATATATATCAATGTGTTAGTGTTTATCTTCATGTAATAAGCTTTGCGAATATCCTCGTACTTGAGATACTAGTTACCTTGTGTGGTATTGTCACTATACTTTGGGTCATACCTATACACTCATTAATTTAGGGTGCCAATGGTGATTACGGGTATAGTGATGATAGCACGTTGATAAGCTGAGTAGTCGGAAAGGATCCATCGCTCCAGATTATTAAAGGAGTTGTACCTAGCCACTTGTTGAAGTGATGATTGCCATAAACCTCTAATCAGAGTATGTGTTTGATAAATATGGTTTCTAGTCAAACACACTATGGTAAAAGGCAATATACTTCGGTAATAAGTTAATAACTGGGATAGCTTAGAGCAACCTTGCTATTAGTGGGTTAACACTTTAACCGAACCCTCTAAACCAGATGGTACTAATACTAAAGAATGGAAGGAGTTCATTGCATTGGATAACTATTGCATTAACCGGGATTAAGTCATAAGCACAAATGATGTTCCGAGTAATGGGGGATCGTAGACCCTTGCTAAAGGCGTACTACAGTCATTTAAGGTAATCGAGTTCTATTTATGGTCTAGAACCTCGAGCCAATGGTTCTATTAGAACAAGGGTTGGTTAAGCCTTAACAGCTCAATACTTCGGAACGCTATAAGGCCACACACATTGGACCTTCATCGGACTGAGTAAAGAATTAATAGATTCATTCTATTACAAAAGTATAACATAATAATAATTGGATTATTATTTGATTATTTAAAAGATGATTGGATCATTTTTTACAAGATTTATTTTTGACCGGCAACTAATTTATTAGGGTCATAAAATAAATATTTATTTGATTAGAATAAAAGTTTTATTTATTGACCAGTAACTAATTTATTAGGGTCATTCAATAAAATATTATTTTAAGGAGAGCCAAAATCGGATTGCCAAGGCTAGGGTTGAACCCTGTGCACATAGGCCCCACAGGGCCCGAAAGGACTCGTGGAGACTATAACAAAAAAGGCCACACGAGTGTATAGTACACTCATGGGCCGCGTGCCACGCAAGCCCAGCTTGCGTGGGCACGCGGCTTTGGGCTGAGCAAGCGCTGCACAAGCAGCACTTGCCCAGCCTAAAAGGGCCTCCGCGAGCTGGGCTCGCAGGACAAGGCATACTCATATGAGCCTGCCTTTTGCAGCAAGCTGACCCGGCTTGCTATACAAGCTGAGTTAACTTGGGCAGCACGCGGATCCACTTGGATTCGCGTGTTCCCAAGGGGCGGGATGAGTATTTACCCATCCCCGCATTAATTAGGTTGAGCCTTTGCTCCACCTATAAAAGGGGGCTCCCTTCTCCATTCCAAAGTACACCAAATTCAAGTGGATCTTGAATCTTTAGAATATATATTTTCGAGTGGGAATTTTGGAGCGATCTAGCAATTGCTCATGGTTCTTCGATTCTTCCTCATTGGGAGGTTTCGGTTGGTGGGGTTCGTGTGGATACTCATAGAGGCTATCTTACCTTGGAGGCTTGTGTAACGAAGTTCTGCTAAAACACACTTCAACTGGTAAGTCTTCTAATTTCTCTTTTAATTATTAAGTCTTTTTCTTTAAGTGTTTTTAGACTTAATAATTATGCTTAGGTTATAACGCATGCTTAATTTATTTATATTTAAATTATAACTTAGAGTCGTAATATATTTAATATAAATATTATTGCTATGATATAATTTAGAATTATGGTACGTCTAGCCCTTGCATGCTAACCTAGGTAGAGAATTATTTAGTTAAGGCTTTATTTAATTTATATGTAACTATTAGGAGTTCCTGGGGACATGGACAAAATTTTAAATTTCCGCCATGCCTGTTATGCGTGTTCAATCTGACTGTCAGTTCCCAACAAACATCTACCTCAACTTTTAAAAAGTGCACCACTTTGCTCCATAAATTCCATGTGTCAGCCTTTGATTGGAGAGTGAAAATCTTAAAATATGATATATTTAAAAAGTCAAACCAACCAGAAGCTGACACGAGACATTCAGGGAGTAAAGTGGTGACTTGTTAAAAGTTGATGTAGTTGCGGGAGCACTTCTAAAGTTCAAGGAGGAAGCGAGATTTTTGGGATAAGTTGAGGATGTTGTTGATGTATTAAGCTTAAAACTTATTGTAGTTAAATTTAAGAATTCATTACTATAAAATACAAAAGTTGAAAATATTATTTAAAGAATTTATAATATACGTACTAAATAAAATTATTATTCATCGGACGAATTCAGGCCGAGCTTAGGAAGTTTATATAATTTCTGATTTTGACGGGCTCGGACTTGAACCAAGCTTAATAGAAAAATAAATGTCCAAACCTAACTCATGAGAGTAGGCTCGAATCGAACCCTAAGGGTAGTCCGACCCGCGAACATGTTTGCATATTACTATATTAAGTGACTTTTGTTACTTAAATAGAGTTTTCAACTAATATTTGTAAGTAATAAATGTTTAAAATATAAATTTTTCCTAATGTTTCTTACTAGCTAACTCCATCTTATGTTTTATAACAAGTGAATTTTATCTTAAACGTATTATTTTGGAAATAAAATGTGAAAGTAAATTAAAATAGAAGGATTAATTTTGTTTAATAAGAAAAGGATTAACTTCTTATTTTTGAGAAAATGTGGGATAATTACACATAATATCGAATATTTGATACCCTTTTCTAATCTAATGATTAGTATTTATGAGAGAATATTTATATATTTTTTTTATCTTAAATAAATAATTTTTAATAAATATTTAATTATTAAATTAAAAAAAATATTAATTAAATAATCTTTATAAAACCTTAACAATTAAATTAAAAAAGGGTACTAAATAATCGATAACATGTAAAAACTGGGCGAATATTGTTAATTTATTTGGACAATAAGGCATATAAAAGTCGCGCCATATCACTAATCAATTAATGACACCTCCGCATATAATGACAAGAACATTTCTTTATGATGGATCGCGATATACATGAGCACTACCTCAATCTGATTTGACTTTAATGTCGGGTGAATTTAGGTTGAATTTCAAACGAATTTGACTCATTAGACACTATTTCACAACCCAAATTTTATTTTCATAATGCTCGAACCAATAGGAACCCGCCACCGAATCAAATTTTGTCTGCAATCAACTTAAGAAATGACAATAGCACCCCTGAATGGGTAAATATGTCAGATACGAGCTTGACGTGGCAGAAAATTTATGGTGGATTAAAAAGTAGTAATACAGTAATTGAATACTCCATTTAAATACCACTTAGTTCGTATTCTCTGCATTTAACAAAATTTCCCTTTTTCATTTCTCCATTTTAAAAATAATTTATTTTTTCTCATATTGGCTTTTGAAAACCAATAAACTAATTTTTATTTTTTTTCTCATTGAAAGAAAGAAAGCAGAAAGCATAGAAATTGGAGAAGGAAGAAGAAGAAACTCTCTTTTTCTCTCTATTTCCCTGCTAAAATATCTCTCAGAAAATTGTAATTCGTTTAAATAAGAACTTTCAGTTTGAAGTCTATGCATGTTGTATATGTAGATCTATGAGACATGTCTTCACTCTCTTTGTGGAACTGAAGTGAAGTGGTAAGAATCTCTTTCGAAACCCAATTGTTTTTTGCTCGTCAGTATGTACTTTACGATAACCTACTTGTCCGATTATCCCTCTACCTCTTTTAAACTGCCTTATTATGAACTTTGTTTTGATTATAGCAGTGAAGATCTTTGTCACAGCTGTTTATCAATTCTGGGTTACTTTTTATTTTTATTTTAATTAAAAACCCATTTTAATTCTGTTTCGAGACCAGATCTTTTACTCCAACTTGATCTGCTCATTTTCCTATTATTGTACTGAAATTATTAGGTTTTTTTACTGTTAAGTGGTGATTTATTTCCCCTCTTTATTTTCCCCTTTTGTCGATTGAATGCTTATTTAGACCTCTCATTATTTAATCTGAGGATTTTTAATCTTTGATTGGGTTTCTGATAAAAAAAAAACCCCTTTTGTTTAAGTCTTTCTATTTGGGTTACTGAGTCAACTGATGGAAGAGAAGATGAGAGTGAATAGTTTCATTTTGGTGTTTTGTGTAAATGAAACAAATTCAAATTTACAAACTGTTATTAGAATTTTACTTTTTGTGATGAAAACTTGCCAGAATGAAAGAAGGAATTATAACATAACAGTATCAGCAAACATATTTGGTTCTTAAATTCACAGGAAAAGTAGAAACTACTGGAAACAAACCATTTTTAGGTATTCTATATGTTAATTTTTTTATTCCCAAATCTAAAAAACAAGCATAAATATAATTAAGTCTAAGTGAAAGTAATCTCTTTACCCTGTATTGCTTAGCTGGACCTGGATTTGCTCATTTGTGTCATCTAGTGGTTTTTTGTTATTGCATGGGATCTTTTGCTGCAAAGTTGTTGTTTATATCCATATTTAGTACTGCTCTATTCAGTCTAAAAACCTCTGTGATTGGTATAATGCAAGCCTCGTCATTTCCTTCCTTGCATGTTTCCTGCTGTCTTAGATAGTGACTGCATCTGAGTTTCTGGAAAAGAATTTGGTCCCTTATGTATTTACTGTTATTCTCTACTTCAAAATGTTTGTTCTTTAGCTTGTTTTGTTATTAGCATTTGGTGTTCTTTGGTCTGATTACAAGATAGCAGTGCTTGAAACCTAATGGGCTTGATTTTCAATTTCAGATGAACTTTTGCATTATAAGGGCTTGAAAACTAGGCTTCCTTCAACTTTCTCTCCAATTTGTTTCGAAGAAAATAGACCAACCAACATAGACATGAATCACTTGACTATCCAAACCGAAGATACTTTTGCGAGCCTCCTTGAGCTTGCTGCTAACAATGACGTGGAGGCCTTTAAGAGATCAATTGAGAGTGATCCATCTTGTGTCGATGAGATTGGACTTTGGTATGGCCGCCAGAAAGGTTCGAAGCAGATGGTTAATGAACATCAAACCCCTTTAATGGTTGCTGCTATGTATGGCAGCATTGATGTAATAAAACTGATTCTTTCTCTGTCTGATGCTGATGTCAATCGCTCGTGTGGCATAGACCAGAGCACTGCCCTTCATTGTGCTGCCTCGGGTGGGGCAATCAATGTTGTTGATGTTGTCAAACTGCTTTTAGCTGCAGGTGCCGATCCTAACTCGGTAGACGCCAATGGCCACCGTCCTATTGATGTCATTGTGGTCCCACCCAAGCTCACCGGTCTGAAAATTTCCCTCAAAGAGCTTCTTTCAATCGATGGCTCTATTGTGGAGAATAGATTGGATTCGAATTCTCCACCTTTGTTGGAGAATGGATCTTCCGGTTCCCCAGAAAAGATTAAGCTAAATGCTGGCTCTTTATTCTCTACATCGGAGAAAAAAGAATACCCTGTCGATCCATCTCTGCCTGATATCAAAAACAGCATATATTCGACTGATGAGTTCCGAATGTATTCATTCAAAGTTCGCCCTTGTTCACGAGCCTACTCACATGACTGGACCGAGTGTCCATTTGTCCATCCAGGGGAAAACGCTCGAAGAAGGGATCCAAGGAAGTTCCACTACAGCTGTGTTCCATGTCCTGACTTTAGGAAAGGGGCGTGTCGAAGAGGTGACATGTGTGAGTATGCTCATGGAGTTTTTGAGTGCTGGCTTCATCCAGCTCAGTATCGAACCAGGCTTTGCAAAGACGGCACAAATTGTGCTAGAAGAGTATGTTTTTTCGCACATACTATGGATGAATTGCGTCCATTGTATGTATCCACTGGTTCGGCAGTTCCTTCCCCTCGTTCAAATGCTACTGCCATGGATTTTGCTGCTGCTATGAATTTATTGCCGGGTTCGCCCTCATCGGTTTCGGTTATGTCACCTTCGCCTTTTACTCCGCCTTTATCTCCTTCAGCCGGTGGGATTCCTCACAATTCTGTGCCATGGCCTCAACCGAATGTCCCGGCCTTGCATTTACCTGGAAGCAATATTCAGTCGAGTCGGTTGAGATCATCATTGAATGCAAGAGACATACTGTTCGACGAGTATAACGGTTTGCTGCCTGATTTTGATGTCCTTAATGAACTGTCTAGTCTCACTAACAACTCACTGAACCGCTCTGGCCGTTTTAAAGCCCTGAACCCGTCGAATCTCGACGATCTGTTTTCCGCCGAGGGTGCTTCTCCTCGGTTCACTGATCAAGCAATGTTTTCACCGAGCCATAAGTCGGCAGTTCTCAATCAGTTCCAGCAGCAGCAGAGTATGTTATCTCCTATCAACACGAGTTTTTCTCCTAAGAACGTTGACCACTCTCTGTTGCAGGCCTCTTTTAACTCGGGCAGGAATTCCCCGCAGCCCATCTCTCCAATGAGCGCGCGAATGTCTATGTTGGTTCAACGAGAGAAACAACAACAGCAACAGCAGCAGTTTCGCAGCCTCAGCTCTCGTGAACTGGGTTCGAACTCTTCTGCCGTTGTTGGCTCGCCGGTCAATTCGTGGTCAAAATGGGGTCCAGCCAACGGAAAACCAGACTGGAACGGTTTGGCTGATGAGCATGGTAAAATTCGGAGGTCGAATTCGTTTGAACTCGGTAACGGGGAGGAGCCTGATCTCTCTTGGGTGCAGTCGCTGGTAAAAGAATCCCCAACTGATATGAAGGACAAACTAGGGATTTCCAATGTTTTGATGAGCGAGAGTTCGAAGGTGAACTCCCAAATCGAATCGATTGATCCTGTGGTTGGAGCCTGGATTGAGCAATTGCAGATTGATCAACTAGTGGCTCAGCAAAACTGAAACCAATTTTTTTGTTCAAGTCCTGAGGTAGCGTAAACAGGTCAGGTTTTGGTAAATACATTTTCAGTATCTGTTGGAATTTGTTGTGAGAAGAGAGAGAAAGTTCATTTTGGGGAAAGAAACACAATTCATTTTCACCAATGTCTTATTATTACAGCAGAAGTTAGAGAGAGAAAAAATGAGGGTGGGATAGTTTCTGGGTTGGAATAAAAAAACTAGTAACCCAGACTACATATAAATCTATAAATTTTTATCTTCTAAGTTTCAATTAGATTTTTATTATTGTCAATTTTTTTAACAAATGAACAAGATATTGGAGTTACAATGCAACTGATTGTTATATGTATGACCCCATTATATTCACTTTGGCCTTCAAATTCAATTTAGAGGGCTATAAGACTAATGAAAAGCACTATTTTTTTTCTACTTGTTTTGTTGGAGCTAAAAGAGGTAAAATTTAGGGATATAATATGGTTGAAGGATGTAATAGTTTATTATTCTATTCTAGTATTTTTAATTATCGTGAATATTTTAGTTTGATTTTATGCTTGTTAGTGAGCAATGAGGAATTGACACCTCATATGTGGATTCCAAATTCTAGCTGTTGGATTTGACAAATTGTGTGATATATAATGTGATGAGATGAGATGAGATGATACAGATTGACGCAGAAAAATCTGCCTTTTTCATTGTGCAGATTCTTCAATCTTGAAAAGTTGAGCAGATTGGATGTTTATGAATATATTTCAAAATTACTCTCCAAGCCTCCTCTGAAAACTACAGAGCATGCAGTAGAGATTCTCTTATGATCTCAATTCATCTCTCTAGCTACCACAAATGAAATGAGTCATTTATGATCAACTTCGTGTTCGGCTCAATAAGAGCTCGTCTTGACTTATTTTATAATTGAACAGTTCGTGAATATGTTTTTGGGCTCGAATAATAAATGAGCTAAACATGAACAACTCCTAGTTCGGCTCGACAACTCGTGAACAAGTTCATGAACATGTTCGATTAATGCTTTCGTGAACTAACTTGAATATAATTTTTACATAATAAAATATTTATAAAACTATTATAAAACATCTTTTTTAAAATGTTAATAAAATATTTTATATTTGTGATATAAACATCTAGTCCACAATTTAATTTATGGTTCATATTAATAATATTTGCTTGCTCATTTTATTTCTGATGAATTAATTCATGGTATATATACTTAAATTAGGGTTAGATGTCTTTCTATTTTGTATCACAACCTCCAGTTTTTATAAACATATAACGTCAAACTTTCTCTTATTTTTTTTCATGTTTCGTTGAATTGAGAATATTCTGGATATTTTATATTTTATTTAAGGATATTATGTTATTAATTTCTTTTTTTTAGATATAATGATATTGAGAACTTACTTTTTCATATTTTCTTATTAATTTTGTTTGTTAACAAAAATAAATGAGGTTGTTCATGAACAAATTAACGAACTGTTCAAGAACAAATTGAATGAGTTATTCATGAACAGCTCGTGAACAAATGAACTTGTAAATGAGCCAAACACGAACAAGATTTTGAGCTCGATTCTAGCTTCGCTCGACTCGTGTTCAATTAAAAATTAAATGAGCTGAACTCGAATATACCATAATTCGGCTCGACTCGGCTCGATTAGAGCCCTAATTGTTCTTAAACTGAGAATTTAACTAAATGCCTATTTAGGCTCTGTTCTTTTTAACTTATAAGTAGCAGTACTGAACTGAATTAAACTAACTGAACTTATTTCAGTATAAATTTATATATATTCAAAAATTAAATTTATTATAAATTGAAAATAACAGGGTTTAGTGTTTGCCATCTTGTGGTATTGCTGGTAGTGGTATGCAAATACTATTCAAAGTGACTTTATTAAGCATATTCTATTTGCATTTTTGTCAAATGGGCAAGGCTGATTGGCTCATGTTCATTAAATTATGAAATGGCATGACACAGTTGTGAGCACGGGCTTTTCGATGATCCTTGGAATAATGACGACTTTTTACTCTAACCTTTTACGGTCTAGTTGTTCCATTATTTTAGAATCGAATCGCATTTGGCAAGTTCTTTTTAACGATTTTGTGACCTTTGACCGTGCTTAAAGTCATTAAAAATAATTAAAATTACATTTAATGTGAGGATTTATCTTTCCCTTGCGTACAGTAATTTGTTTCGGGGTTTTATGGAAAATTGCTCCCATTTTCAACCATTGGTTAAAGAATTATAATGATGTGCCTAAATCATTTTTTTAAATCAACACTTTATTTCTTATGCCTTTCGATCCACCGCCTTAGTTAGATTCTAAGTTTTAAGGTGCCATTTTTATCACCCCCGTGAAGCTCACTTGTATACCTCATGCCCGCCAGGAATTGGGGATATTTGTGGGTAGAACACTCGTTTCAACCAACATGTAATTCCTGCGGCCGCACTCATTTGAGGAGTGGTTGAGTTACACGGAATCAAGGTAAACAAGACCCTTCTACAGTGTCGTCCATGACACCAGCAGTTTGAGACTATGAACTGCAGTAAAACTAGCCATAGCAACTTCCCTTTAGGCTCACCAAAACAATATAGATTTAGGTCGCATACTCTCTTGCCTTTTCCTGGCGCTAGAGTTACCCCCAGACTACAAATTGGGATTATGCGGGAGTCATAAGGTTGGAAGAAGTTTATTTGCTTTCGTGTGCTATTGGTGTTGTGCTCATTCATGCAAAGCTCATGCATAGGCCGCATGTGGCCGACCTTTGTTTTCGGTTTTCGCTTACCTCTACTCTCCCCTCATTTGAAAGGGCGAATTTAACAAAATGCCTGAGATCCTTCTAGTCCCGACGACCTGTACCTATCTCGCTAGACATAGCGAGGAATTCATACGTCTCACGTATTTTGGGGATAAGCTTTGCATCATAAGCTCTTCTACTCTTTACCTCTCTAAACCACCCGTATGTCTAACATTCATCACTTGAATATTTATGTTATCATCCATCTCATACATGGTTTGAGTCGGGCTGATCATCTTCCGGTTTAATTGGTTAGGTCAAGACGTCCTCGCCACCGAAGTCCTCTTTGGTTGCAACTGGACCGCCATTTAGTTCGTCGTTCAGTATCAGAAACTGCTCTTCCGACCATGTCTGATCCACGTTTAAATGATGCACCTCATGAGAGCACTCATTCCCCTTCTCCTTCTCCCCCTCATCAGGGTCAAGGACAAGGCCAATCTCAGTTGGGATCCGAATTGGCTAATGCTATGGCTATGTTCCTGCAATCGGATATGTTTCGGGCCACTATTAAAGAGCAGGTTAGATCTACTCTCAGGGAGGAAAGAGAGTCTCAGAGGTCAGCAGGGCCTATTTTTCAAGCTCTAGGGGAGACAGTTCAGTCCCCACCAGTTCAGAATCAGTTTTTAGTACCACCGCTCCCTCCCGTTCGTCCTATCCAACAAAGCCAATTTCAGTTTGGACAGAGCTCTTCTCAGCTGCCCTTATCATCTGCTCCACCAACCTTCAGTTTTTATCCCCCTGTGCACTCGAGGCCTGTTCTCCAATCTCCTATTCTCCCCGCTTTCTCAGGAGGATTTACTCCTCAGATGACAGTCCCATTGAGTGGATTTGTTGTTCCTCCGGCACAGCCGAATGTTTTCATAACCTCACCCCCAGATCGAAACCCCGTCTCCTCCGCCCTTTCAGTTCGGGTCATCTTCATGCGACCAGGTCACACAGCCTCCGGGCGTGACGCCTGAAATGGCGGCTTTCTTCAGGCAATTTCTAAGTAGGAGCGAGGATAGGGAAGTGGTAAGAGATGATGACTGGGTGCCTGGAAATTTCTCAATGCCCCGAATGGATGCTTATTCAGGCAAAGGCCCCCCTAAGTCCCATATAGTTATGTATGAGCGAATCTTGCGCGTTCAAAAGATTGGGGATACGGTGCTGGCCAAGTTATTCCCATGTACCCTTTCAGGCCCCGCTCTCGAGTGGTACAATACTCTTTCGGAATCCACAATCCTGGATTAGAAACTCCTATCCGAAGCGTTGGTTGCCCACTATAGATTTAATTCCACAATAGAGACTACCATTCAACATCTTGAGGCAGTCAAGCAAAAGCCTGGCGAAGCTTTCAAATCTTATTTCAATCGATGGATGGCCACTCAGGTCCTCTTGAAGCAAAAGCTAAGCCTTAAAGAAATGATCTCGAAACTGCTTGATAGGGCTTTCCCGTTCCTTCGAAAAGAGATGGAGACCGACTCTTTCGAGTCCTATCAAATGGTTTTCGAAAAAGCTGAAAAGATCGAGTGCTAGGAGGAAAAGGAAAGGGCTAGCAAGCCAAGTGGCAAACCCTGGTTCAAGGGTAACAACTCTCAATCCTTTGAGTTTGCTCCGGCCCCAACTGGGGAGAAGGCACCCGCAGTTGAAGTTGTCGATCAAGAGAGTGTTTCCACAGCCCAAACCGCACCCACTCGGGTTCTTAGTCAGAGGGCATTTGTGTCTCCATGGAAGCTCCCTCTTCATATCATATTTGCCAAATTGCAAGAGAAAGCCCTGCTTGGCCCTCTTCGTGAGTACCGTTCTCCTAAGCCCGAAGAGAAGGGAAACTTTTGTCGCTATCATGTTCAAAAGGGACACACAACAGATCAATGTAGGCCTTTAGGTATGGCTATTTGGCCCTTGGTAAGAGAAAGAAAAATGGACGAGCCTGCAAAGAAGACCGACACTGCGGAGAAGCCATTGAGAGCTCTGATGATGAAGTGAGCGCCATCAAGTCCGGTCTCCCTGAGGGTTTTATGTTGGCAATGGTATTTTCTGATTCACCCAACTCCGTTATGGAAGCCATTTCTGCCGTCGACTCTGACAAGAATCTCGCAAGGTCTCTAGCGGATGAAGGAGATAAGTTATCAGCCGAGTAGGTAAAGGTTTTGGACTTCGTCCTGAGTGACACCCCAATGGAAGCTACCGAGGAAGATTAGCCTACCGACCCTACCAATCAAGACCCTCCGTCTATGGAGGATGAATTTTCTATGATGTAATTTTCTTTATTTATGTTTCTAGTGTTTCGGTGTGAACAATTCTGCCTCTTAGGCACTTTAATTTAAGACTCTCTCTTTTTGCTTATCAGGGGATGTTTCGCCCGATGGGTATGGGCATTCATTTTTGTCATAAGCATAATGTGTTCAGTATTCATAATGTTTCTTTAACTAAAATAAGTTTGAGTACAGATGATAATCTAAAATGGTAACCACTTTCTAATGACCTAACCTCTGAAAGAAAACGAGAGATAACAAGTGCTTAAAGATCATGATAACGCTTTCGCCTAGTCATACCTAGACACCTAGGGTTCGCTATCGAATTCCCGAACACCTCATCTCCATGACTGAAATAGCAAAAGAAGCTCAGTCATTCCTGGATAAATCTAATATGTCAATCAGTCCATCGCCGGCCTCGCGACTATATGCGAGCTGATTTTAAAGCTACCGAAGAAATGTCAGCCTATTATAGAGAAAGAGCATCGCCAGATCATCTTCGACAAAGTCATGGCTTATCTTATCTTTGCCCACCCATTCTCAAATTTCCCACCCCCATACACCATTGCCTGTTCCTAATACACTATCTCTTCCACCTTTCCAAACCTTCCCTGTTTCTCTCCTCCTTGGCCATTCTCGACGAGGAGGACACATATGATCAACAAGATTTAACCCTCATCAACATAGGGGAAGCCGACCCTTTTCACTGACATTACCTTCGAGAAGATGGCCAAGTTCTTTGAGAAACGAGTACTTGCTCTACATGGCCTACCCGATCGTATCATCCAGTTATTGGAGTTTCAATCCCAAAGGGCAACCCCTGATCGAACAAGAAAAATGGGTCCAACCACCGCAGACCTTCGCATATCCAACCACAAGCCGATGGGATAACTAAAGCCATAAACCAGCTTCCCAAGAAGTTCATGTCCAAAAGCACCACAAGGGTCAGAGTTTAAGCCGATAAACCACTGTTTGCTCTTTGTGGGTAATGTGCAAGTGTACGAACTCTACGAATACCTTGTTCCTATGCTTGAGAAATGGAAACCGTGCTACCAACCAAGACCATGATGAAATCCTTAAGAGTCATACTAAATCTATGTCAAAGGGAGCCCCATGGACTAAAGCGTGGTTCGAAAGGCTTGAATAGTCTTTAGATGTACCTATAGATGTATCAAAAGTATGGTGAAGGTGCCTAACAACTGAGTCAAGCATCAGAGGCACCGTCAAAGGCCAACGATCTGATTTCGAAGCAAGAAAAGCCTGCCAACACTAACCCAAGGGGGAAACTCCAACCAGATTGGGTTGGACTTTGTGTATTCAGAAATATGTCTGATCTAAGGGGCATGATTATCAATGGGAATGAGTTTGTAAACCCTGGCAATCAAATCAGGTTGAAGCGTTATCATGTCTAACCAAAAGAATTAAATCTAGAAAAGTAGCACATAAAAAGCATATTTAAATCAATCACCCAATGAGTGGACCTCTACTACTCAGGCAAAAATTAGGGTGTACCCGCTGATCAGTATTTTAAAAATCGGTCAAGCAAAAGTTAGGGTGCAAGAATAACCCGCTAGGCTGAAAACCCAAAAATGGTGGCCTAGGAAAAAGTCAGGGTAAAGTGAGCCATGAGAGTATGTTGACTAGAAAACCTTCATAGGCTAGTTAACACTAGTGTTTGGGTCAATAGAAATGGTTATCATCATCATGTACTCAAACTTACTTCATTTAATGGAAATGTCACTTTTACTGAATTCTCTATGTTTGTGCTTGAATGAATTTATTGGGCCCAAAAGGCGAAATGCAACAGATGAGTCAAATGTAGGGTTCTGTGCAGTCGACTCAATCCCTCAAAAGAAATAAAAGCAAAAATAAAAGGCAAAAATCCTGATAGGCCGAAAAGAATCAAGGTCTATGCAAAAGCCGGGAAAGTCCGCTAGATTGAAAACCCAAAAAGGGCGGTCCAGGCAAAAAGTGGAACTTAAAAGCAAAATATGAACAAGTCTGATGGGCCAGACACAATGTCTAGGTCTATGCAAAAATTAAGACACTTAGAACAAAGATTGCCGACTGCCATCGATCACATCAAGATATCTGCATCATCGCCATCAACATCAGAATGCATGAATGTGTTCACCGGTCTAATAGATTCGAAGGACTCAGATTCATCCTCCGCCCATTCCCGCTCAATTCTTGACTGCAGCCGAGCATCTTAATTCCATAATATCCTGATCCTATGGAGCCATCCTTGGTAGAATTCATTGGTAGTGATAGCGCTTAGTCGTTCGCTATCCAGAATCTTGAGCTCTACTTCATGCCCTCTTATCTCCGTCATGCCTGATCCAGCAATCAATTTACAGTTGATTCGCCGCAGCTTCCCTAGTTCTCCACTAGGGGCATTCTCACCTAATCTGTGCAGCATCCTCCTCCAGAGGCATTCTTGTGTTGTCCGTACCGCAAAGCAATTCCATGTATCCTCCCTTTTCAAGCAAGTCAATCTTTCCCCGAATTGAGCAAAGTCGATCAAGCAAGTTAATCAGTCAGCTTGAAGATGACCAGTCCGAGTTTCTCATGCATTCATTCATTCATGCATATTGTTCATGTCTATTATTCTATGCTGAATTCCATAGGAAACAATGTAAGGAAAAATATCATCGGGCTATGCACTCGGCCTCCAAGCAAGAGCCTGTATCAGGGGGCATCTCAGAATTGTCTTCTGTCCTACATTCAAAGACAGAATTTCTCCCAGGGGCACATCAGCTAGCCTTAATGATCAATATTGATAATTTCTCCGGCCTCCCGAAAATCTCAACTCTTATTTCTTTTTCTCCCATTTCTATTACTTAATTGAAGGGGCAAAAATTTTTGGTCCACAAAATCAATTAAACAGTAAAAACGCGATTTATATAGCTTACTAATGCTTTAAAGCTTTCTTCACAGGCACACCATGGGGCAATTCAGAAGGACGACCAACCCGATGGATCCTAAAATCAGAACTCAGAAGCTTCTCCTAGGGGCACCTCAATGCAAATACCCAGGGGCACCTCAATGCAACTATCTAGGGGCACCTCAATGCAAATACCTAGGGGCACCTCAATGCAAATACCCAGGCGCACCTCAATGCAAATACCCAGGGGCATATCAGCCAGACTTGACACTTGGCTTCGACAATCTCTCCGAACTCCCGGAAATCTCAACTTTATTTCAGTTTCATTCTTCCATTTTTAAAGCTTAATTGAAGGCGCAAAATTTTTTGTCTCAGCAAAAGCAATTAAGCAACAAAAGTGCGGCTCATGTTGCTCTCTAATATCTCAAAATTTCCGTGGCAGGCATAATGCGTTTAGTCCAACGGTCTCCTCAGGCGTTTTTCAGCAAATCCTAGTCTGACCTCGTTAGAAGTGCTCGGCACCATCCAGTTAAGTTCTTGGTATGCATTCCAGTCCAGGGGTCTCATTTGATATCCCGGCATGCGATTTAAGCCAAGCATATCCCAGTCTGACCTCATTAGAAGTGCTCGGCACCTTCCAGTTAAGTTCTTGGTATGCGTTCTAGTCCAGGGATCTTGTTTGATGTTCTTGGCATGCGATTCAAGCCAAGCCGATCCTAGTTCGATCTCATTAGAAGTGCTCGGCACCTTTCAGTTGAGTTCTTGGTATGCGTTCTAGTCTAGGGATCTCGTTTGATATTCCTAACATGCGATTCAGGCCAAGCAAATACCAGTTCGACCTCGTTAGAAGTGCTAGGCACCTTTCAATTAAGCTCTTGGTCCGTTGATGGTGCGATCCTAGACCACCCGTAGATAACCAATTCAGCCTCACCTCCTTGATAGGTCCGTTGATGGTGCATTCCCAAACCACCCGTAGACAATCGATTCAGCCTCACCTCCTTGATAGGTCCGTTGATGGTGCATTCCTAGACCACCCGTAGACAACCGATTCAGCCTCACCTCCTTAATAGGTCCGTTGATGGTGCATTCCTAGACCACCCGTAGACAACCGATTCAACCTCCTCCTCCGATAGGTCCATTGATAGTGCGTTCCTAGACCACCCGTAGACAACCGATTCAGCCTCACCTCCTCGATAGGTCCATTGATGGTGCGTTCCCAAACCACCCGCAGAGAACCGATTCAACTTCTTCCTTCGATAGGTCAATTGATGATGCGTCCCACGACCATCCGTAGACAACCGTCTTAAGAAATCCCTATTTCTTTTTTTTCGAAGCAATCAGCGATCTATCCCAAAACTGTTTGGGGCAACAAAGGCAATACCTAATCAATCTCTAAGTCAATTTTGTTCTTGATAGGTCTATTTATGGCAATCCCAGAAGACAACCGGTTGAAGAATCCGCAAGTCAAGTATAACCTGCTATCCCTCGCTCTTTTATGAGATCACATTTGACCATTCAAATGATAATCTCACGAGGGGCAGCCTGTGAGCACGGGCTTTTCGGTGACCCTCGGAACGATGATGACTTTTTGCTCTAACCTTTTACGGTCTAGTTCCATTATTTTAGAATCAAATCGCATTTGGCAAGCTCATTTTGACGATTTTGTGACCTTTGACCGCGCTTAAAGTCATTAAAAATAATTAAAATTGCTTTTAATGTGTGCATTTGTCTTTTCCTCACGTGCAGTAATTTGTTTCGGGGTTTTATGGAAAATTTGAATATTTTCAGCGAGTCTGGTTATTTTTCCTAGATTCTAGACTCTTTGAGGTTTCCAAAATGTCAAGAATCGCTTGAATCGGATTACCGTGGTGAAAGTTATGATTTTTTTAAGGTTTACGATTTTTTTTGAATCTTGGTCGTGCCTCGCCGGAGACAGGCCGCCGCGGGCGGCCGTCGGAGCTCCGTAGACTGGAGCTCTGGTGGCTGCTGCCTTGGCAGCCACCATGTGGGGGCCACTTTACACTCCAAGGTAAAGTTGGCCGCTTCACATGAAGTGGCCTAGATTTGGCCGCTTCATGTGAAGCGGCATTCTTTTGGCCGCGTCAAATCTGGCCGCGTCAGTGACGCGGTATACCGCGTCACTGAAGCGGCCTTGCTTCGAGGGCTGTGTTTTCTCATTTCTAATTTTTTTGTCAAAAAATTTGAATTTTCACCTTTTTTTTCACAAAATTTATTTTTTTAAGGGACTAAATGTATTATTTTCATAAATTGGAGCCTATATAAACCCCCAAAATCACTCAAGAATGGACTTTTGGACCTCTTCCTTTGGCTGGAATTTTTGAGAGAAAAATACATGAACAAGAGAGAGAAAGGAAAGAACTAGAGAGAGAAAGCTTAAGAATAGCTAGAATCCGGGTTTAATCCTCTCTAATCTTGATTCTTAGTTGTTCTTAGGCTTAATCTTATAGCTTAAACACTAAAATCTATTAGAAATCTTAGGTAAAAATTGGTTTAAATAGGATTTAGAGACTTTTTCCTCACAAATCACTAAATCCCTTTTGCTAAATCGGTTGTTTCGTCGGGTTTTCATCTCAAATCCGTCACAAAGCTTGCCAAGCGTCCGGTTCGAGTCTCGAGAGTGGATTCATGACCTTTGGGTAACTTTTTGAGTTCCAATCTATTTCTTTTATTATTTATTTTTGTTACTGTCGTTGTGTTTTTTGTTATTTTTCCGAGTGTTTGGTCCCCTTTTTCGTCCTTTTTGTGATTTTCTGTCAAAAATCCGGCTGACTGTTCCAGCAAATGTCAGGCCGACTGAATGTCACCTAGGCCGCTTCGTTGAGTCGGCCTACCGCTTTACGGGTCGCTCAAGCGGCCAATCGTCGTTTTATCGGATTTTTTTGGGTTCTTTTCCCCCAAACTGAAAAACCAAAGTCATTTAAGCATTTTAAGTTCGAATCTACCGTAACAGGTAGAAAACGACTTGAAACTTTGGTAATCTCGGGTTTTCAGGCACAAAAAGGTCGATTCTGACTTATTTAGACACTTTTTTCGACAGCCACTTCAGTGGGACGAAGGCCGATTGAGCACCATCTAGGCCATTTCGTTGAGGCGGCCTACCATGTCGCTGAGTCGGCCTACCGCTTCACTGAGTCGGCCTACTGGTAAAAATGTCCAAATGGTCCCTGTTTGTTTTATTTTGTTGTTTACTGCCCGTTTCGGGTCCTTTTTGACCCGATTTTCGTCGTTTTAATGCGTTTTCAGTCCCGATTTCAACCCAAAAAATTTCCAAAAAAAAAATTTATAGCTGATCTAAAATTTGTTTTTAGTTATTTTATTCTGTTTTTAGATTTAATTTATTTTTATTTCATTTAATATGCATTTTAATGACTTAAAAATAATATTTTTACTAATTAAATCTAAATAAATTGTTTTCCATCAACTAAAAATCCGGAAAATATTTTGAATATGCTAAATCTGATTTTAGAGTGTTTAGTTAATTTATTTCATCCTTCTTAGGTTGTTAAATAATTAATTAACGCCCGAAAATTATGTTTTTGTCCCGAAAAATCCAAAAATATCATTTTCCTCATGCTACGAGTTTATTTTCTGCACTTACTTATTTGTGTTTTATTTGTGATTACTTCCGTATTAATCTTGCCCCGTTTGGAGCCGGGCCCAAGTCGGTAAGTTCGGTTAGAATCCGATTTCGCCCGTTTATATATTTATTGTTTTATTATTTTTTCGCATTAGAGAAATGTATAGGTATTTGTAAAGCCTTGTAATAATTTTATTTTCTTGCTTTGTTTATTTATCGCTTTTCGTGTGATGTATGACATATTAAACCGAAAACACCAAACAATAATCGGATCAAATCGCATAAGAACTAAAGTCACGCTTATTAAAACATAATCGGCTTGATTTAAAAGTTGAAAAGTAAGCAACATCATCCGAACCTAGAATCTCTGTTTTAAGGTACAGTCCAACCATTCGGTGGGAATATCGTACCTAATTTTCCGGTGGAATTTAACCGGGTGGCGACTCTATTTTAAAATACGGGATTCTAACTCTCGTATCCCTTAACACATTAATCGGACTAAATTTCAACTCCAACATCGCTTTCATTATCCATCTTCATCACACTAAAATAAGGATCATCCCTTAGCCCGCTTCACATCGCTCGTTGTTTCTCCGCCCCACGCCGAAGAGCATTAAGCTTACCGTGCGGGCGGGGGGATCGGGGGTCGTCGGCTCACAACAGTATTAATATGGTATGGTTTTTTAAAAGTTCTTGTTTGGATATATGGTATGATATGATATGATTTTCTAAAATTTTTAGTTTAATTTGAAGGAGAAATAGGGTGAACCACCAAATCAGTGGTTCTATTTTCATAGTTCCCTGAACCATTAAATAATTATGGAGAACCATACTTGAAAAAAGAACTATACAATCAAACAAGAGATTTTAAATTAAAACCATATTATAACATGTGAATCACGAGCCAAAGAGGCATAAATCTTTAATAGTACATGTGGCAAAAAAAAATCTTTTGTGCTTCAGTTGTACCAAAGTAACACTTGTAATTTGTTCAAAAAAAACTTAATTGAACAAAAAGAAAGTTAAGACTAAGTTGGAGAACAACAAACAAAAGCTTGAAAAAGGAGAAAAAGGGAGCTATTGCATGAGAAAGACATCAATTAAGCAAAGGAACAAAAGCAAAAAAAAATGGAAGAAAAGATTTCTTGCTCAACGTGGCCAATATGCCAGTATTAGATGTTGACTTTGATAGTTCATTTGCAAAGACTCAAAGGCAAGCGTATATATTTTTTTGGGCTGTTTACATTAATAGATAAAAAGGAAAAAAAATTTAGCCAAAAAAAATAACATAAACAGTGAAATAGGGGAAAATATTTCCAAATATACGTTTTAAAGAAGAAGAAATAACAGCATTCCACTGCATCAATCCCAGCTTAATTAACCTCCCAAGCCATTTCACCTTCTCGTAGTTGGCTGGTGGTCGCCGCTTCTTGCTAAAGTTCCCGTTTAGAGCAATTCTCTGCTGGTGCTCGTCGGAGCAAGATTAACTCGTTGTCGTTAGTTTTCGGTTAGTTTTCAGGCCAATTGGCTAAGTGTCAGTATTTCGTCTAATTTCCAATTTCTTTATCGGCTCTTTTCTAAAACATCAGGGACATCTATAGAATTAGAATTAAGTTGGGGAATTTGCACTTCTTATAGCCAACTAATTTCCACCGAATAGAACTCTTTTGTTTCTGATATCTATTTATCATTCTCTATTTTATCTGTCAAGCTCCCGTTCAAATAATCTGTCAAAAAAGGGTTCATCTACTTTAAACACTGGTATTGATTTTGAAATTCATTCACTGAAGTTCAAAATCTATAATTCTTAGAGAAAATCGAAATCTATAGAGGTAAGAAAAACAAAACCTAATCTCGTTTTTGGTTCTTCTGTTACTGAATTCATATTAAACGAAAACCTAATTTCATGTTATTAATCATAGTCAAAACAAATATCTACTTCTTCCATTGTTTATATAAAGCTGTTGTTGAGAGGAGTAATTGTTTCCCCTCTATTCTGTTTAGAATTATATCTTGCAATTGTGCACATGAAGTGTTTGTAGAAATGCCTGAATGAAGTTTGATTAATGAGTATTTGATTTATATTGGATGTCTATAGGATTTATATTGGATGTCTGTTGGATTTCTATTGGTTCTTACATATTAATAATTTCTTATCAGGTACTGTAGTTGAGGAAGTGTGAAATGGATTGTTCTTTTTGTTGAATATGTGGAAGAGTCTTTTCTCCTTCTTTAGTCCCCAGCATGCAATGGATACCTAGAAGTCCACTCCAAAATCGAAATGAGTCGGTATCTTATCTATCTTATGCATATGCATTTTCTGTCTAGTGCTTCGGGTTGATACAATTAGTAATTGAAGGAATATTAGTGCATGAAAAATATACTATAGTAAAATAATAAGGTTATATAGTAGCATGACACTACAAGCCACTATCTTAGTATCTTAAAGCTTATATTTGTTCAATTAATCATTATACCTGCCATCAAATGTCAATATTTCATCTGTTCAATCTCAAATGACACTGACTATTAAGTTCCTTTATGTAAAAAAGAAGTTTGATTAATGAGTATTTGATTTATATTGGATGTCTATAGGATTTATATTGGATGTTTGTTGGATTTCTATTGGTTCTTACATATTAATAATTCCTTACCAGACCTGTAGTTGAGGGAAGTGTGAATTTTGTTCTTTTTGTTGAATAGGTGGAAGAGTCTTTTCTCTTTCTTTGGTCCCTAGCATGCAATGGAGACCTAGAAGTCCACTCCAAAAATCAAAATGAACCGATATCTTATCTATCTCATGCATATGCATTTTTTGTCTAGTGCTTGGGAGTGATACAATTAGTAATTAGAGGAATCTTAGTGCAGGGGAAAATAGACTACAAACAAACCTTCGTTTTTGCATTGAGGCGCATCCAAGGCACACAAAGGCGCGCCTGAGGCACACGCCTAATGAACCTCACCTCGCCTGACCCTCCACAAGGCGCTGACCCTTGAGCCTTGAGCCTTGAGAGCCTTGCGCCTGAGGCGCGCCCCCGTAACAACTATGTTATACCTACCATCAAATATCAATATTTCATCTGTTCAATCTTAAATGACACTGACTATTAAGATCCTTTATATAAAATTGAAGTTTTATTAATGAGTATTTAATTTATATTGAATGTCTATAGGATTTATATTGGATGTCTGTTGGATTTTATTGGTTCTTACATATTATTAAATCCTTGTCAGGTTCTGTAGTTGAGGGAAGTGCGAATTGTATTGTTTTTGTTGTTGAATAGGAATGTGAGGACATGTAAATTGTATTGTCAGGGATACATTTTGTTTAATTTGCTTGATTAATAAGTAATTGTTTGGAAGTACGGTGTAACTTGTTCTTAAGTCTTTTATAATTATAATTAAAGCAATATTTGGATAGATTTATTACATCTTCTTCATCAAAATATCTGATTATAATACTGATATTCTGTTTCAAAATAAATTACAGCAATTCTGGTATCTTTATGCTGAGCTTTTTGGAGTACATGACTGAGCAGAAACTAATCCTAGATCACTTTGATGGCCAAATCCACAGAACACGGTTGGCTAGCTTTGAGCTTATATAGGCATGGAAGGGAATATCTAAAAAACAAACTTGAGAGCCTCAAGCAATATATCGACACAATAAACAGTCAATAGAGATAGTTTTGATGATCAATTATGTTTGAATTCTGGAAATCACGTGTAATTAGGGATCTAAGTAGTTGGAATTGATGTCCCTTTGAACATGAAGTTTACAAGATATGAAATTGTCTTCTTCTTCCAGAATAATCTGTTTTGTAATTCAATTGAAAAAATTATGACACTTACAGTAGATATCAGACATATTCAACATATGAAATAGAAAGTTAGAAAAACTTTCAAGAATCACATCAATACACTGATATCAATAGGGATCATAGACAATACCTATCGATATCATATAGAAAATCATTATACATCCTATAGAAATCCTATAGACATCAAACATTTACCAGTAGATAGAAAAAGCATACCACTTAATTCAAATAAAGTAAAAAAAAGAAACAACAACTAAAATTTAACAATATTCAATAAATGGAAAGAAAGATACATCAATGTTCAATTCCTTATTCAAAATTATAGTATACTGAGATCAAGGATCCAATAGCTATTTCAAGCTCATAACAAAGACAAAAAAAAATATTTCTTGCCCTGACAAGATCGTTTATTATGACCAATTCTTCCACAAGCACTGTATCTCATAGAAGACTTAGATTTCTCCCATGCAGGACGATACCTTTCTTTTCTCGTTCTGCCTACTTTAGGCTTAACATTGGGAGGAAGAACAACTTGTTGAACAAGATCATCAGGTAAAATCCAATTATGTATCGACGGCAGCGGATAGATGGTTCCTTGATATGTTGCTACCATTTTTTCCTTCCTATAATACTCTGAACAGTAACCATAAGTAGACAAGTGAAACTTCTTGATGTGAGCAAGAGGATGCCCACATGGAAGCTCGTCCATCTGAAAGACATTGCAGGTACAGGCTCTCTTATCCAAATCAACAGAAAACTCATCCCTGTTACTAGTGATAAATACCAAACGGCCAGTCGATGGATTTACCTGACACCATTAGAAACAAGAAAAATAAAACGGCAATCTATATGATATCTATAGGACACGAATAGACAGAAACAATGGAAAAGAGCAACATAAGCAGAGAAATACATGAGTGTAAATACAAGGAGAGGGATAGGCCTCAGGATCCCTTGATACAATGTGCATTGACAGAAATAAGAAATCAACCGCATAATCTTTTTCCCTATCTACATCACTCAACCACACCACCTTCTTGGAATATAAATTCCATCAGATTAGCACAAGTAGCGCATATCCGAAGACGCTAAGAGAGAATGATTAGAATTGTAGCACTCTTCCATTTAAGTCAGAAGCATACTATTAACAAGCACTGATTGAGGGATTCTTCGCTTAATACTAAAATTAGACTACAATCCAATAACATACAATAGATGTCCAATAGATGTCTAAGGTTAACATGACTATAATTCAGGTCACTAATAAACAATGATCTGATCCTTAATTTAGAATACAAGCACACCTTTCAACACAAAAATTGCTTGCTCCACCAGCAGCCTAATTAAATTGGCCATTGATATCAAAATAACTACCTTGGCATTTTATCAAACACATGACGTGCATTTCAATTTCAACAAAATAGAAAGAGAAGAAGAAGAATGCAGAACCAAAAATGAAAATAACAAACGAAGATCAAAGAAGAAACAGAGAAAAGATCGCGCATAGAAGGAAAAGAGCAGATCAAACAGATAAATCCAATCTGTTGGTTAATAATAAACATTACTAATTTCAAAGAAACAAGAACACAATTATGAAGCAGATAACGTTCATTTTTAGCTTAACTTAAAATATTCAAATAATCAGAAATCAATATTTCAATTTCAATAGAACGGCAGAGAAGAACCTAATGCCAATACAGAGCAACATAAAGGTCATAGAGAAGAACCTAATGCCTATAAACAATCGATAAGCTGAAATAATGGCTAGATCTTGAAAACTGAGACTTACATATATTCGGCGATGAACAAACTTGAACGAAAAATTCAAACAGCAGATAAAAAAATTATCTTCAGACGATATGAATCTTAAGAAAGCAGCAGTAATTTCTTCAAATGGAAACAAAATCCAATTGAAATCGGCAGTAAGTCGGATGAATCGAGTGAACTCGCAGAGAGAGATATTAGAGAATGGATGAAGAAGAGAGGCCAATAACTTCCAAAACACTTAAATACAGCGTATAGATGTAAATAATTAGATAAAAATATTTTAAGTGAAAAATAATTAAATGACATGATAAAAATATAAATAATTTAAAAATATTGAAATATTATGATAAACCTATTTTTTCTTCTTAATTTCCACCGAAGGAAAACATGTAAATACATTACTTGAATTTTACTCAAGAGTCCCCTAACCAACCACAAATATTTTTTTTTATCAAATTCACTCATACGTATAAACAATTACCACCACATCATTTTTATACAGTTTAATACATAACAAAAAAAAGTCTATTGGATTACCAACAAGGTGTAGTTTAATTGATTTAGCGAATTGTATAAGTTAGAGGAGAATAAGGTTTAAATCCTACTAAATACACTTATTTGTTGGAAAGGTTGAGAAATCTTAACGGTTACTAAACCCCAAATAAAATTATCTCAATGAAAATACATGTAAATGTAAAAAAATAAAGTCAATTAAATTGAACTTCATTTTAATACATTCTATGCAATTTTTATTTAAAAAAATTAACATTATTCTAAAGTGATTTTATTTTTAACATTTTTTTGCCCTCTTATCATTGAATTGAACTTTACCTATTTAATTCAATGGTAATGAAGGGCAAAGTAACTTTTACTTTATAAAAAATAAAATCATCATAGTCTTCACCAATTACATGTATTTATCTCTAAAACCATTTGAGAGATTTTATCATTTTATTATACTTTGTACATTATATGTTGGAAAATTTTAGAGTATTAGGAATAATGTGTATGTTTCAAAGACATTTAATGATGAAGTTGGTGTTTGATTTAAATGTCATAAGATATATTTTTATAGTGTTTACATGAAAATGCGTGTTAGTTCGTGAAAGTGTATGTTGTTTCATAGAAAGACATGTTGATTCACGAAAAAACATTATGTTTTGTGAAAATACATATTGGTTCATGGATCTCACCTTTTTTATTGTAACGGACTCCTTGGATCTCACCTTGAGATCTTTTTATTTAGGTCAAACGCATACAGACTCCCCTAAAGTTGGTACAAACCGGCTTTGTCCACTACAACTTACAACTTTGATACTTTACCCCCTAAAATTGATAAATCTGTATAACATAACATCAAAATGCGAACTTTCCTAATCTCATATTGGAGAGTGTATCACACTCGTCTGACGTGGCATTCATGCTGGAAAAGGTGGAAAAGTCAAATAAATGAGGCTTTGACACGTGACATAAAACATAAAACTTGCAAAAAAATCCCTAGAATATTTTATTTAAGTCCCTGCTAACATATTTAATAGCTAAAAAGTCATCTTCTACCTCTTTTCCCTTTCATCTCTTTTCCTAAAATCATTTCTATTCATTTGATGATTTACATAAACAATAGAATCTCATCCTATTATAGAAATGAAAAAAAACATTTGCATCAATCTCAATTTTAAGGTCTAAGAAAATAAAAGAAAAAAACAAAATAGTTAATCCTTGATCATTTCTCCATCAGTGGTATAGTTTTCATGTGTGATTCCAGATTTGAAGTTTGTTAAGTTTTGGGATACGTAATTTTTATTGAATGAGATGCTTTGATGAGTTGTTGTTGTTGTTGTTATGGAGTTTTGAAAGAAAACGAATTGTAGGAATTAAGAGGATGAACAATAGCGGGAGAGAGAAAGTGTGGGAAATATGTTTAAATTTAAATATGGAATGAGCTACCTTGGTGTTGGACTGGAAAAAAAAGTTGCAAGTTTTTAAGAAGATAAACAATGGCAATGGCGGACAAAAGAAAGAGAGAAGAGAGGGGAGAGAGAGAAGAGAGATGGTAAAAATAAGAGAGAGAAAATTATTTTTCAACATTATTTCTTTTTATCAAAATTCATAACTTAATCTTCTAATAAATTAAATTTCCACGTCAGCGTTGTGGTGTTATGTTATATAAATTTATTAATTTTAAGGAATAAAGTGTTAATATCATAAATTGGAAATGGCTAAAGTTGATTTGTATCAACTTTAAGGGGGTTCGTATGCGTTTCACCTTTTATTTATTACATATCAAGTGTTGGGTTTAGCGTAGTGGGGTCTCCCGTGGTTCATCTTGTCTGTTTCAGTATTATTGAAATTAAATCGGACCGGCTAACTCGATCGATTTTACCACAAACCAATGATAGGTCCGGTCGGTTTAATGGAAAATCTCGGTATTAGAAAAAAACCGGCCAAAATCGGTTTAAACCGACGAAATCCGGCAAACCGCCGAAATATTGAATACATGGTTTTCTAAACCACACCGCAAACACCGCCGGCCGGAAAATTCGCTCTACCTTCTTCACACCTGAGTAATATCATCGTTGCCGGTTTTCATAGAGTAACATAAAGATTCAAAGTGAAATCGCAAACTGATCAAAATCGGATTGATTTCATCAATTTGGGTGAGCTTCGTCATCTCTTTACAAGATCTGATCTCCATTGCAGAGCTTTTGATATACTATTCTCGCCAACAGGATGAAGATCCAATATTATTTACCTCAAGAGTGAATAGCGGCGCATAGGAGAATGGCTATAACCTAGGATAAAGACAAGCCACTTCTTGAAAAATGAAAGGCTAAGATTGGAAGTGTATTGTATCAATGGACAAGTGAATTTTGAGTAGCAGAGTGGTCCTCACAAGTTGTGATGATGGACTTCTGTAGGGTAATAAACAAAGAGTTTTTTATTTAAATCAAATGAGGAATTAAAGGAAGTAAGTATTTGAGAATGGAAAATAAATAAAATTGAGTTTTCTATGTTATTTATGTTATTTTAAAAAAAAAATAACAATATGGTAATATTACTGGTTATATCTGGTAATATTGGTATACCACATATCACTATCATTATCGGTATGGTATTCGGTATGGTATTGATAATATTGATCTGTTCTCTTCTGATAAGTTAATGTAAGCGGTGGATCATTGAGGATGTAATGTTACCCTCGCTCTCTTATTTCTGTCCCCTTACTTTCTTAAAAAAAGTATAATGGTTCATAGAAAGACACATTGTTTGACGAATAGTCATCTTATTACATGTAGGAATATGTTGTTTCATGTTCAGGAATATAATGGTTCATAATAAGTCATTGTTTCATGAAAAGTCATATTTTTTATGAAAAGAAGTGTTGTTTCATGAATAAATACACTGTTTTACGAAGAGACTTATAATTTCGTGAACCATCATTCTAACTCTATAAATAGGGCTCATTTATGCCATTGATACACAATGAAATTTAGATCAATTTCTTGAAATAGAGAGAAGGCATTGAGACGTTATTGCTTTCTACCTTACATACATAAATTCTTATCCTACAACAAATATATTACAATTATTCATATACGAAAATAGGTACGTGAATTTATATCTACATTGTATCTCATAAGCAAATTTTTAATATATTTCACTGCTTTATAGAAAAAAATATTATTTACAAAAAAAATGATTAACATACCTTAAATATTAGATAATAAATTAATAATATTTATTATAATTAAAATTATAATTAAATTTTTTATACATTTATAATGGACATCCTTCCTAACAGTCCGACTGCGAAATCTTTATTATTCCAACATTATATGTGCATCAAGTCAATAAAGTCATGATAATTCAACATTTTAAATAATACAAAAATGATTATCCGTACTAAACTTAATCATAAAAATGAAATTTTAGACCATAACATGGAAACGCTAAATGCAGAATTTATTAAGTAATATAATTTACTGGTTTGATTTATACAAAGTTTTATTTTTATATATTTCTCGTTGTAATGTATAAATGTGCAATTAACTATCAAGGTGTAGTTTACTTGATAATACAAGTTGAATAAGTTGGAGAAAAATAAGGTTTAACTTTCATTAAATACACTTATTGAAAGAAATGATAAAGCTTAACTGTGACTAAGACTCGAATAAAATTATTTTAATGTAAATACCTGGAGAGATATTAAAAAAGTAAATATAAATGTGCAATGAAGGGGTAAATGAAAGGGGGAAATAGATAGAGGAGTTGGTTGGTTGGGAGGACGTTGGTATTGCATGGCGTTAGCCATTAACCTAACTACTGGTTTTTTGGCAACCAAATTCACAAATACCCCTTCCATTAGGGCACTTAACCTTATTTTTTCATCTTTCCCATTTTTTTTAAAAGATACAGAATTCATTTCCAATTTTCCTTATTTATTTCTTTGATGGCCATATCTTATAATCAATAATACTCCCATTTTCCCACATCTCAAATATAAGTAAATAAAACTTCATATTTATACTTTGTTGGCGAAGAACGGTAGACACCATGGAGAAATTTAAAGTTGTGACGAATATTTTCAGATTGAAATTCATTTGCCGTTTTATCAAATAATTCAATTGGATAAATCAGAAATTAATAAGAACCTAGAATAAATGTTTGTTGTAAAGATTGGATTTGTTTTCGTTGGGGAAGAACGGTAAATAGCCTAGATAAATTTGAAGTCGTGACCAACACTTTCAGATTGAAACTTATTTGGCGGTTTTACTAAATAATTCAATCGGATAAAATCTGAAATTAACAAGAACTTAGAATGAATGTTTGTTTTGAAGACTGAACTTGTTTTTGCTGGGGAAGAACGGTACATAGCCTGGATAAATATGAAGTTGTTGCGAACACTTTTAGATTGAAACTTATTTGACGAATCTATCAAATAATTCGATCAGATAAAAGCAGAGATTAACAAGAACTTAAAATGAATGTTCGTTGTGAAGATTGAACTTGTTTTTGTCTGGGAAGAATGGTAGATAGCCTGGATAAATCTGAAATCATGACGAACACTTTCAGATCGAAACTTATTTGGCGGTTTTACCAAATAATTCAATCGGAATATATCAGAAATTAACAAGAACTTAAAATGAATGTTTGTTGTGAAGATTGAACCTTGAATGAAAACGATCTCTTGCCAATGCCCCGTTCTCTCTATATATAGAGAACCGAAATAACAGTCCAAAGCTAACTGCTTTTGCAGTTATTTCCATCCAAAAGCTGCATGTCGCGACAGCGACCCCATTGTTGCAATCGTGGCCCGAGAAGCCAAAATAATCTGTTTCTCAGGCGAAACAGCCGCGAGCGCGAGGACAAATTCATTCGAAAAATGAATTTTTCAAAAGGTTCTTTTACTCGAAAATAAAAAAATTTCGAGTTAACCTAGTAGCTCGACCCCAGCATGAGGCGCTGCCCCTCGGACCTCGCTTTCGTAGCTGCCCCCGAAAATTAAATATCATGATAGAATCCAAATAAACGTGCACTCAGCACTCTCTAACTAATGTAATATTAGAATCGCATTAATTAACTAATTAATACAATTATAATAAGCCAGTTGCATGTTTTATAATTGGTTTAACTTCAAAGTTACACTTCCATTTTTGTCAAATATTATTTCACTTCCTCCCAGATTTTAATTTACTCTTCGGTTTGTTATAGTAACTCAGAGGGGTGGAAAGGGGTTTAACCTAGCCACGGGAAAACAGATCAAGGGTTTAGCCCTAGGCAGAGTGAGCCCAATTCCCTCTTCCATGTCAACCCTACCTCTATGCTTCCAATCAAAGCACTGAATCATGGCAGCAAGTCCTGTTTGTATCATCAGCAACGCTAACGAGGTACCAGGGCATCCTCTTCTTCCACTTCCAAACGGCAATAAATGGTAATGCTGCCCTCTTACATCGATCTGGCTCTTCCCGCTTCCTTCTTCACTTGTAAACCTTTCTGGCCTAAATTCAAGTGGGTTTTCCCAGTGATTTGGATCTCTACCTAGTGACCACACATTCACATATAATCTGGTTCTCGCTGGAATTTCGTAGCCATTGATTGTGCAATCTTCAGTTGATTCTCGCACAATTAGGGGTCCTGTTGGGTGAAGCCGAAGTGTTTCTTTCACAATTGCTTGCAGGTAAGGAAGGTTAGCTATATCTGATTCCTGTACTATTCTTTCTTTTCCTATTACTGAATCGATCTCTTCTCTTGCTTTGATCATTATGTTTGGATTATTGATTAGCTCCGATAATGCCCACTCTGTTGTAATGGCTGATGTGTCTGTTCCTGCTGCAAATATATCCTGTTTGCGATAAATTTTTATTGTCAGTATTTAGCAATAGTTATAAATAGACATTGGCTGTGATGTTGAGGATTTTACCAGGATGAAGGATTTGATGTTTTCTTTAGTTAATTTCATTTCAGAGTTGTCATCTTCTTTAATTTCGAGTAAAATGTCGAGTACATCTTTTACTGAATCTGTTTTGCCTATTTGCTTATTTATCTTCCTTGTATCTTCATGTTCTGCTATGGTTCTCTCCATCATTGTGTCGAATTTATCACGAATTTTCTTGAGTCTTCGTCGAAACCCCTGCAAATCTATGTTCTTGCAGAACCAAATAAAATCTGACAAATTGAACTGCCCTGTAATTTCAGCTACCTCTTGCACTAGCTTCCTAACCTCATCTGCTTCATCTTCATTGTCCGAACACCTCTGGCTCATAGTCATTCTAGATATTACATTATTGGCCACCCTTATCAATTGCCCTCCAACATCGACTGATTCTCCTCGGTTTGCTTTTTTCAACATAAGTTGTAAGAATCTCCTTATCTCTTCATGCCTGACCGGGAGGAGTTGGTCAAGTATTCGACCTCCAAGAATCTCGGTCATGCAAAGTTTCTTCATGAACTTCCAATAGGGTCCATAAGGAGCAAACGAGAAATCGGTTGAGCCATATGTGAGGTAATCGAGAGCAAATGAGTTTGAGCGATCCAAGAAAGAAGTTTCGTGGCTTTTTAGGAATTCTTTCGCCAATTCAGGCGAGGAAGCAACAACACAAGGGACAGAACCAAGGAATAAGTGAATCAAGGGTCCGTAGCGGGTTGAAAGCTTGTGAAAAGCTTGGTGAGGTATTGGAGCTACAAGATGAATGTGTCCAATGATTGGTAGAGCTAGTGGACTTGGTGGGAGATTTGGTTTAGCTCGAAATTTGTTTAGGATTGCTCTGATTACAATCACAGAAACTAGCCATATGAGGAAAAGAACCACGAGTTCCTGGAAACTAGGCATGCTTCAGTTTGTCATATATTAATTAGTACAGATATAGTGTAAGGTGATGTTACTGATGTGTATAGCTTTATATACAGAAGTCCCCTTTTTTTGTTGTTAGAAGTTGTGTTTGGTGGTGAGTGAAAAGGGTGGATATGAATTCCAATTTCAAAGACGGCAAACTAGTTTACTGAATGATTTATGATTTCCTTTCTGTTTGACTAAGCAAATTTACATGTTAGTGTTGTAGCGGTAGAAGCTTTAAATGATATTAGAGGTAGAAGCTTTAAATGATATTTGACCAAGATAATATCATTTATTTTGACTGTGGACAGGCTCCACTATTCATAAATAATACATCCCTCCCCGACTTAATGCATCAGGGACCCTTGAATTCAACCCTTAACGCCTGATGTCACCATAAACTTTCAAAAGTTCCAATTACTTTATTGAACTTGGAAAAAATGCTCCAATTTTATCTGAATGCCTCGTGTCAGCTTCTGATTAGTTTGACTTAAAGAAGTCATTTTCCTTATTTTTCTCTCTCCAACCAGAAGCTGACACGTAGCATTAAGGGGCAAACTGATGCACTTTTTGCATGTTCAGTAGTTATTTGAAACTTTTGAAAGCTAAGGGTGTCATCACGCGTTTAAAGACGACTTTAGGGGTCCTGATGCAGGTGGATAATTTACTGTGAATGTAATAAAACATATGGTTGCATTACTCACAATCATTTCCACCTGCCCAATGAGATAAATTGAACAGCATTTGTGGTCCAAAGTGTTGAAAGAAATTTGTGAATGTCCCACTTGATATGAGAAGAACTTCATTTTGAAATTAGGTTGTTTTGTTTAAAATTTTGTGTTTGTTTCATTGTGTGACATGACATCCTAGTAGACCATATCAATATTCTATTATTTTAAAAGCAAGTGGATGGCAAGATCAAAGCTGAATGCGACTGGTTCATCATAATTTAAGGATAAGTCACTTTCAGAATCAGGTTGATTGCAGGCCATCTTTAGCTGAAAATAACGCCATCATTGAACATGTCCACTAACCCTCATCTTTTTTGTATGTTTCCTCAGTGCTTTTGAACCATTCTTCTCTCAGGGGCAGTACAGGTAATGTTTCTCTATTCTTTTATCTCTGTATACAACTTTAAATATATTTCTTTTCAATTCATGCCTCTTGTTTTGGCTATATCCAGTGATTTATTTTGTGCCATTATTAAATCTTGAGCTATAGTTTTACGTTCCATTTGTTATGAGTCATGACTGAGCATATATCATTAAGTGATCGATCCTTAAGCTTGTCTGCTGGTTATTATTTACCAATGTTACTTGTTTTACCAAAACTACTCGACTATTTGAATAGAAGGTTCACTAGAAAGAGACAACTGAAGTTTGCTACCAACCCGGACGACCTATATGACACTAAAGTAGCAACTTTAAGATACATAAGAGAATAAATAAGCTGTAAATAAGACCATCTATATGAAACCTTGATCGAATTGTAAAACGCCTAGCCACAGGGTAACAAACCAGGGATTGAGCCCCTGGGAAGAGGAGGCCCCAGTCCCTCTTCCATGTCAACAATACCGTTCTCCCTATAATTTTGTAGAGACTTTGTTTATATATAACGGGTTTCTGGAGAAGCTCCGACCCATAATCCAGACTATCTACTAGTGGAATGGTACTAATTTGTTAAGAGTTAGTTGCAATAAATCTTTTTGAACTATATTGGTCTTATTATGTACAAATTGGATTCTTTAATCACACCTTTCAAACACACAATGATAGAAAATAACAACCACAATCACAAAGCTAACTGCCATTATCTCTCATTAACCTAGCTAAACTAATTAGAAAAGATCCAAGTGTGGAACAGGATAACACACAAGTGGTCGAGTCATTTCAGCCCCAAAACCAGAGCCAGGGGTCAAGTCAACCTGATTATGACCCTCTACTTTCCAATCAAAACACTGAACCAAAGCACCCACAGAAGCATGCATCATCATCATGGCTAATGAGGCTCCAGGACATCCTCTTCTTCCACTTCCGAAAGGCAAATATCTAAAATTTTGACCTTTATATTCCATTTGATGTTCTCCTATTTTTTCTTCTGAATCTTCCATGAATCTTTCTGGCTTAAATTCATCTGGGTTGCTCCAACTTTCTGGGTCCCTCATCACTGCATATACATTCACTAGAACTCTTGTTTTGGCCTTCACTACTGACCTGTTGACTTCACAGTCTTCTGCACTTTCTCTTATGACTAATGGTGCTGATGGGTGAAGTCTTAAGGTTTCTTTGATCACTGCTCTTAGATACGGTAGGTTTGGGACGTCTGATTCTTTGACTACCCTTGTTTGACCGACCGCTTCATTGATTTCTTGTCGGAGCTTGTTGAATGCCCTTGGACAGTTTATCAATTCCCCCATTGCCCATTGCATTGCAGCTGATGACGTGTCCGTACCCGCAATGAATATATCCTGATTAAGGCCAAATAATCATTTGTTAAGTAGATCATAAAATATACATTATAAAACCCCAATCTTCTCAATTTTCAAGAACAGTTATTTTAATGTCACGCTTTTGGTTGTATCTTGGATTAAATTGTTGAATGTCAATTAGGTAAATATTTTTTTTTTAAAAAAAGCAGCGCTTGTATTACAAAATACAAAGGAGAATCTCCAACTAACTCCTAACTCCTGATGTAGTTTGAACTTGTGGCTTCTAGAGTTATAAATTCAGTCTCAATCATTAGGCTAAGACATCAACCACAATTAGGTATGATTTAGTAAATTACTCTTAATAATTAGAGAATCGTGTGTGCACTCAATTGGCAATGTATGTTGAGTGATTGACATGATTCACTAAATACATTTTGGGTTTATAGCCACGCTTTTGGTTTTTAGCAACGCTTTTTGGGTTTTTAGCATCTCTTTTTAGGTTTTTAGTAGTGCTTTTGCATGTTGCGAAAGGGGTTTGGAAAAACCGAATTTGAACCAGTATGCCAGTTTATCAGTTTTTTTCGGGTTTAACCCGCTTTTTTCTTCTTTCCAAAAAACGGTTTAAAAGTAAATCGTACCGTATCCATCACTGGTTCGCAGTAAAACCGATCGAACTGGTCGGTACGATACGGTCTTGATAACAGTGGTTAAGAGACGTGTATGAACATACCAGCAAGAAAGACTTGATGTCGTTTTTGGACAACCTAATTTCAGCAGTTGGGTCATTATAGATCTCCAACAGAATATCCATTAGATCTTTCCCATTTCCAACAAGCCCATTAATAGCTCTATCTTCATGTTCTTCAAGGATTCTTTCGACCAGCCTGTCATACTTTTTCAAAACTCTAACAAGCTTGGAACCAGTCCCAGAGAAGTCGAGCACCTTAAAAGGACCTAAAATATCACCCACACTCAACTTCCCAGCAAGCTCTACACAAGTCTTAGCCAAATCCTTGATCTCCTCAGCGTCATTATCACTGTCTGAACATTGTGTGCTCATCGCCATCCTGCAAATCATATTGTTAGTCAAAGTTGTCAACTCTGTTGCCAAATCGCATAATTCCCCCTTTCGAGCCAATTTCATCACTGATTTGACCAATTTTACTTTTTCTTGATCCATCATTTGTGTGAATTTGTTCAGTTGAGGAACAGAGAGGAGCCTTGTCATACAAATTTTCTTCATGAATCGCCAGTAGTCGCCGTATTGAGCCATAACAAATCTTGATCCTCTGTAGATGAAATACTCCGATGAGCCGAATTCCGGCCGGTTTGAGAAATTGAGGTCGTGGGTTTTGAATATTTGTTTGGCTACTTGGGCATTAGAGGCAACCACACATGTTGATGCTCCTAGCCGGATTTGAATCAGTGGTCCGTACCGGCGGGCTAGGCGTTGGAATGAGATAGGGATGACAGAGCTGAGGAGATGGAGGTGGCCGATTAGAGGTAGCGCCGGCGGACTCGGTGGTGCTCGGAGTTTAGTTGGAGTCTTAAGTCTTGTTTTGATGAGGTAATGGACTAAAAGGGCCGTGAGGAACCAGATCAGAAAAAGTGGGTAATACGACATGTCGCTTTTCCGTCTGATATTTTCTTTTTCTTTTTTATTGAACAACTTTTTTGAGGGCTATTTATTGATTTTAGAAATGAATTCGATACTACTAATGTTGCAGGTCTTTTCA
Organism: Euphorbia pulcherrima; assembly: GCA_947683365.1. Classification (NCBI taxonomy): domain Eukaryota; kingdom Viridiplantae; phylum Streptophyta; class Magnoliopsida; order Malpighiales; family Euphorbiaceae; genus Euphorbia; species Euphorbia pulcherrima. Next base: position 7,016,974 of record CANTUS010000008.1, read on the forward strand.
TACAACTCATTCAATTATGGTTGTTTATCTTTGTTGTGGTTATTTGGTAAATCAGTCCAAAATCTTTAGTAGTATTAATTTTCATAATTGAATATCTTAATCGATTCAACTGAAGTTACAATCAAATATTTTTAGACATATATACTTATTTAAATGTTTAGTGTTAGCGTATGTGACATTTGTTAAGTCATTTAGATCTATTCAAGTAACGCACAATCCATCTAGCCCTCTTAGGCTTGATGTCTATGGGTTGTTATAAGTTCGATCCGGTCCAGGCCTTCCGAAACTCGAATACATATTGGGTTGGATTTGGTTTTCATATAAAACTCAAATTCGGTTCAGTCCGACTTGAATATATATATATATATATATATATATATATATATATATATATATTATTAATAAAAAATATATATGTATACATTATTAAATGTATATACACAATAATTAATTTTTGAATAGTATGTATATAATATGTAAATGAATTAATAATTTAGGTAAAATTCCTACTATTTGAATTCGAATACCTACCTAAGGGATGACACAAGGTGTACCCGCCTTCTCCAATCAGTACCTTGCTTCAAGGAAGAGAAAAGGACGGCTTGCGTCATTTGAGGATCAGTTGATGCACTGGGATAAAAGAAAGTTCTTCTATGCATAACTTAGTGCTATTTGATCAGAGTGACTTGTAATTGAGCTCGACCGAAAATAAGAGGACCGAAGGAAAAAGCCCTCCCTGCCCACCATCTATCGATTCTTGAGATGCAGGATGTTCTGAAAAGCAAGTAGTTGTATGTTTGACAAGCTAGTGGTGATTTCGATCATTTTTAAAAAGATTATTATAATTTTTTTTTCGAAATGAGGATTGTGGTTGTTAAAATTAGCAAACGAATGATAAAAAAATATTCTCAATTTGAAAATGTCATAGTCTTGTCTATTTTGAATTGAAATTTTGCACGTTAATAATATGCAATACACCTTATTGATAGATGTTGAATTTCTTTTGAGAAGTTTAAGTATTTTTTTTAATTAAAAGACGATAATAATTTTAAAAAATTGTAACAAAATGAAAAATCTCCAAAACTTATTTAAATCTTAATAAATAATTCATAAATAATATGGTTAAATTAATGGAATGTTGGATTAATTAAAATACCATTTGTAACATTAGAAAATAGACATTTGGTAAATTTTTTTATTTGTTTGCTAGCTTTTAAAACCACGGTCCTCGTTTTGAAAATAAAAATTTTATAATCATCTTTTGAAAATGATCGAAGCCACGTGTTATGTTTTTGAGTTTTATCCTAATAATTTTTTATTAGCAGGCTGAGGTTGAGAATGGAGTTCTGAAAATTTAGGCATGGTTAGATCCTTATGGTTGTATTTGGCAAGCAAATACAGTAAAACCTCTATAAATTAATACTCGATAAATTAATAACCTCGATAAAATTAATAATTTGTTCAGTCCCAACTTGGGACCAGTACAAAATTAGACCATAATCGATAAAATAATAAGATAATAACTTTTTTTGAAATCTCAGTGTATATATATTGGTCCTAACGAAACTATAAATTAATAATTACTAAAGATTCCAAATTCTACGATTGTTTAGTAAAAAATGAATCTATAGTCACTTGTTTTTTTTGTTAAACTTCAAATCTATATTGAGTTCATCTTTAAATCTCTTTATTACACTTAAGAGTTGGGGCATTGTCTTCTTGTATTGCAACAAAAAGTTGTGAAGAGTTGTTGCCGCTTGCAATGCTTCTTTCCGAGTGACCAGTTCCAAAGCTATTGAATCATCCTCAACTTCGTCATCGACCTGATTTTGAATGGTATCCGCTATAATTTCTTCAATGCTTTCAACCTCGTAACATTCATTATTTTCACCTGGATAATCTAGCAAGTGATTCACATCCATTTTGTGCTGATAATGCATACCCGTAGTCAAGTTCTCAATCTCACGAATGTCTTCTCCAAAATTTTTTTGTACCATGAGCTAATTTTTTACTTATTAAAAAACAATGAACTTGACAAATTCAATTAATTTGTGAATGTATATTGGACTTGGAAATTTAAAGGTCATATGCAAAACCTCTTTAAATTAATAAATTATTAATTTATCGATATAATAATATTTCACTAAATTAATAAAATATCTCGGTCCCAGCATTATTAATTTATAGAGGTTTTACTGTAAGATTATAGGCTTGATCCATACCCATAGAAGTCCAATTAATGTATGTAATGTGCTTGTTTTAGTATTAAAATCTAGCATAAAATTCAAAAACATTCTACGTGGTTTTACTCATTTTACAAAAGAGGTTCTATTTTTTTTTATTTCAAAATAGAGTTTGTTAGCAAATAAATGAAAAAAAAGGATGTCTTCTCTTTTTTTAAGTGTTATAGAGGGTATTTTTAGTAAATTCAATATTCCTATTATTAAACCATATTATTTATGAAATATATATCAAGATTTGAATAAGTTTCAGACATTTTTCATTTTTTAGAATTTTTAAAAATTATTTTAATTAAAAATATTTACACTTCTAAAACAGATTTAAAATTTATCACAAACATGTGTTATATTTTTATTAACCAACCTATAAAATTTTAGTTCAAAATGGACAATATTACCCTTTATTGTCACATAGTTTCATATTGAGGATTTTTTTTATCATTTATTTGCTGATTTTTAAAACCACATGACACATTTTAAAATAAAAAATGTTTTAATTATCTTTTTAAAAATGAATTAAACCATGAGACTAATGTTTTTTAGTTTTAAAATTCTTTCGGCTATATTTGATCCCACTAGAGTAATATAAAACTATATTAACATAGTAGATATTTATGCATTTGTTATACTATAATGGTACTTGCTTCTTATTTATAATAGGAGACTATAATTTTGATGATAAAAACTAATTAATTAATTGTCGTTTGCAATAAAACAAATAGATAATAATTTATATATATTAATTGATGTTCAAGTGACATTGTTGGTCTCCAAGAGGCTTTTGGATTGGGATCTTCCGGAAATAGGAAGAGAATAAAATTATTTATTCCATTTGTTAGTTTTGGTTGTTTTTTTAAAAATTTATTATCCATAATTAGCTTTTGTAACACCCAAAATGTTTTAACCCATTACCTCAAACCATGGTTGTCAGATTCGGACCGGCCAACGAACTGGTGAGGGAAGATGGTCATGGATTTTAGGTTCAATCGGATTTAATCAGTGGTCAAATGAATTTTCTTAAAGTATGTTAAAATATTAACATTTTTAATAAAATCATATCAAACATGTAATATAAGTTACCCAACACAAATAATTAATAATATTTAATGTTAATAAATCTTACTTTATAAAAATATAAGACAAATAATAATCAATATAATTTGGTGAAAGAATAATATATCATTAACAAATTAAATTTAATTCAGATTAAATTATATTTTATAATTTAGATTAAAAAAATTAATTTATAATATATTTAAACTACATATTTATACAATAAATTTATATAATCATAAATTTTAAATAAAATATAATAAAATAAGATATTCATTCGTTATAATTTTTATTTTTTATGCAAATGATTCAATGTTAATTTGATTTTTAAAAAGTATTCAATGCTAGTTATATAAAAATTTTCAGATGGTAATTAAATAATTTTTTTAAAAAAGTAATATAGTCAAACTACTTTCCATAATAATTAAAAAGATACACTATATAAATATATAAATCTTTTTAAAATAAATATTAAGTTTCATTAAAAACAATTTAACTACTCAATATTTTACCTTATAAGAATATAAAATGCAATTAAAAGTCAAGTTGATGCAATGGTTCAATTGGTAAGGCATGTAGTTTTTTGATGAGAGGTCTAAGGTTCAACACTCATCAAAAGCAAAAAAAAACTTTTACATAGTTGAAGTCAAGAGTTGGACCAGTTGAACCGACCGATTTTTGGTTGAACTAATCGGTACAACCGGTCAATGGATGGTTCTTGACTATCTTGTAAACCAGCTGAAATCGGACCAGACTAGCCATCGGTTTCGGTCAAACTCGGTCTGACCGGCCGGTCTGGGTTTCAAAACCATGCCCCAAACACCTTATTTGTATTCCTTTCACGTATGCACAATTTACGTAGTTGAAGTCAAGAATCGGACCGATTGAACCAATAGATTTTTGGTTGAACTAATCGGTACAATCGATCAATGGCTGGTTCTTGACTATCCTGTGAACCAGCTGAAATCGGACTGGACTAGCCATCGGTTCCGATCAAACCCAGTCTGACCGGGCGGTCTGGGTTTCAAAGCCATGCCCCAAACACCTAATTTGTATTCCTTACACGTATGCACAATTTACTTTTCACAACTAGCTGCTTCGCCATTGTCCTGCCTTACCAGTTTCGCTGCCACTGTGATGTAACCGGCACTGCTTGATCAAACAAGTCGGAGGAAAATAAGTTTTGAATCCCACTTAATACACTTATTAGGAGGGGTGAGGAGCCTTAATTGTGACTAAGCCCTAAATAAGATTATCTCAGTGAAGATACTTATAAATTTTACAAAAAAAACTTTGTCCAAACTACTAGACACTCAAAATAACAATTGAAATTATGAAAATCTAAAGTTGTGTTGAAATTAAAGAACATATGCTGTTGGAAAAAGGGAACAAAATAACCTATTTTGGAGAAAATCAGCATTTATCACATTTCATAAAATGCTAAATGTGTTAGAAAAGGAAACAAGATCAAACGATTTGATATCGAAATCAGTCATCATATCCCATTTATACTTACCATGATTTTAGGAAATCTTTATAGAAAGTCATTATATCTCTTTATTTATTTTCCTATTTCAGAAATATGTTTTCTTGTACAAATGTGTATGACCAGATATATAAAGCAGTGTGATATCAAATGCAACACGCACCAAAAATTAAACACTTCCTTATTTTCTCTTAATTTTCATTTATATAGTTGAAAACATGGTATAAGAGCTGACGGTTTGATTCTTAGTATGATATGAAAAAAAGAAAAAAAGGAAAAAGGAAAAAAGAGAAAAGAAAAAAATAAGAATGAAAGAAAAAAAAGTAAAAAGAGTTTCAAGAAGAAGCATAAAATCTTGAAATTTAGATGGAAGTTAAAAATGAATAAAAAGAACTTGTTCCCCGTGTTGGGCTGGAGGGGGAGATTTTGAGAATCCAACCCATGCACAAGAGAATTTATGTCATATTAGAAAGAAGCAAACGGTTTCAAATCGAAAATAAGGGTAGTGAGGAAACGAAAAATCAGCAAATATTTCAAAACTGAAAAGAATGACGGTAAGGAAAACTGAAATACAAACAAATAATCCGAGCCAAAAAGAAGGCCGGTGCGGAAACTGAAAATCACCAAAGTTCTGAGTCGAAAAGGAGAACGATGCGGAAGTTTGATTAAAAAAAAGTTTCAAGCCAAAAAGAAGGGCGGCATGGAAACTTGAAATTAAATATCAAAGCTAGTTCAAAATGTTCTAGTATGATTGAATTGAAAATTCATGAAGTAAGAGATCATTCCTAACCATTTTAGCAATCAAAAGAGAACTAGCTTTGATGTTTAACATGTGATCTATGCCCAAAAATGCAGAATTGAAGTCGAAATGGCTTGGTTTATTGAAGCTGAAATGGCTTAATTAACTTTTAGAGGCGAAATCAACCCAAACTATTAGATGCGAAATCATCTAAAACTATTAGAGGCAAAATCCTCAAAAACTCTAGCCAAAATGGCTTGATGAATTGATAAGCCGGAATTCTAAAACTGCCTTATATAAAATCTGAAGACCGCTAGCAGACATCTTGATAAAGGCAGAAAATAGAAAGACCTTCAATAAAGTTTTTTGGAGAAGTTGTGTATTGGCGATCCCACTACTCAAATTGAGGGGGTGTGTTGGAAAAAGGGAACAAAATCAACTATTTTAGAGAAAATAAGCATTTATCACATTCCATGTAATGTCAAATGTGTCAGAAAAGGAAAAAAGATGAAACGATTTGAGATTGGAATCGGTCATCATATCCCATTTATACTTACTATGATTTTAGGAAACAATTATAGAAAATCATTATGTCTCTTTATTTGTTTTCCTATTTCAGAAATATGTTTCCTTTTACAAATGTGTATGACCAACCATATAAAGTAGTGGGATATCAAATGTAATACGCACAAAAAATTAAACATGGTATCAAAGCTGATGGTTTGATCCTTAGTATGATATGAGAAAAAAGAAAAAAGGAAAAAAGAGAAAAGAAAAAAATAAGAAAGAAAGAAAGAAAGAAAAAAGTCTAAAAGAGTTTCAAGAAGAAGCACAAAATCTTGAAATTTAGATGGAGGTTAAAAATGACTAAAAAAAACTTGTTCCCTGTGTTGAGCTGGAGGGGGAGATTTTTAGAATCCAACCCACGCACAAGAGAGTTTATGTCATATTAGGAAGAAGTAAATGATTACGAACCGAAAAGAAGGGCGGTGAGGAAACGAAAAATCAACAAATATTTCAAAATCGAAAAGAATGGCGGTAAGAAAAACTGAAATACAAACAAATAATCCGAGCCAAAAGAAGGGCAGTGCGGAAACTGAAAATCAACAAAGTTCTGAGCCGAAAAGGAGGAAGGTACGAAAGTTTGATTAAAAAAAGTTTCTAGCCGAAAAGAAGGGCTGTATGGAAACTTAAAATTAAATATCAAAGCTAGTTCAAATTGTTCTAGTATGAATGAATTGAAAATTCATGGTGTAAGAGATCATTCTTAATCATTTTAGCAATCAAAAGAGAACTAGTTTTGATGTTTAAGATGTGATCTTATGCCCAAAAATGAAGAATTAAAGTCGAAATGACTTGGTTGATTGAAGCCGAAAATGGCTTAATTGACTTTTAGAGGCAAAATCAACCCAAACTATTAGATGCAAAGTCATCTAAAACTATTAGAGGCAAAATCCTCAAAAACTATAGCCAAAATGGCTTGATGAACTAATAAACCAGAATTGTAAAACTGCCTTATATAAAATCTGAAGATCGCTAGCAGATATCTTGACAAAGGCAGAAAATGGAAAGACCTTCAATAACGTTTTTTGGGCAAGTTGTGTATTGGAGATCCCACTACTCAACTTGAGGGGAGTGTTGGAAAAAGGGAACAAAATCAACTATTTTGGAGAAAATCAACATTTATCACATTCCATATAATGTCAAATGTGTTAGAAAAGGAAACAAGATCAAACGATTTAGGATCAGAATCAGTCATCATATTCCATTTTGTGGAATAATGACCTAACTAACCCCAAAAGGTACCTCAAAGGGTGAGGATTACCTCACACATGTAAGGAGCAACATTGCTCAAGCCACAACCAATGTGGATATTCAACACACCCCCTCACTCCCAAATCTATTTGGAGCGTGGAGCTATCAACGGGTGACTCAACATCATAACCGGGCTCTAATACCATGTGGAATAATGGCCTGACTAACCCCAAAAGGTACCTCAAAGGGTGAGGGTTGCCTCACACATATAAGGAGCAACATTGCTAAAGCCACAACCAATGTGGATATTCAACACATTTATACTTACCATGATTTTAGAAAACAATTATAGAAAGTCATTATATTTCTTTATTTGTTTTTCTATTTCAGAAATATATTTCCTTATACAAATGTGTATGACCAGCTATATAAAGTAGTGTGATATCAAATGCAATGCACACAAAAAATTAAATACTTCCTTATTTTCTCTTATTTGTCATTTATGTAATTGAAAATATGGTATCAGAGCTGATGGTTTGATCTTTAGTATGATATGAAAAAAAGAAAAGAAAGGAAAAAAGAGAAAAGAAAAAAGAAAAAAAAGAAAGAATGAAAAAAAGTCAAAAGAGTTTTAGGAAGAAGGACAAAATCTTGAAATTTAGATGGAAGTTAAAAATGAATAAGAAGAACTTGCTCCCCGTGTTGGGCTGGAGGGGGAGATTTTGAGAATCCAGCCCATGCACAAGAGAATTTATGTCATATTAGGAAGAAGCAAACGGTTCCGAACTGAAAAGAAGAGCGGTGAGGAAATGAAAAATTAGTAAATATTTCATAATCGAAAAGAATGGCGGTAAGGAAAACTGAAATACAAACAAATAATCCGAGCCGAAAAGAAGAGCGGTGCGAAAACTGAAAATCAGCAAAGTTTTGAGCTGAAAAGGGGGACGGTGCAGTAGTTTGATTAAAAAAAGGTTTTTAGCCGAAAAGAAGGGCGGTATGGAAACTTGAAATTAAATATCAAAGGTAGTTCAAAATTTTCTAGTATGATTGAATTGAAAATTCATGGCGTAAGAGATCATTCTTAACCATTTTAGCAATTAAAATAGAACTAGCTTTGATGTTTTAGATGAGATCTTATACCCGAAAATGAAGAATTAAAGTCGAAATGGCTTGGTTGATTAAAGCCGAAAATGTCTTAATTGACTTTTAGAGGCGAAATCAACCCAAACTATTAGATGCGAAATCATCTAAAACTATTAGAGGCGAAATCCTCAAAAACTATAGCCAAAATGGCTTGATGAATTGATAAGCCGGAATTGTAAAATTGCCTTATATAAAATCTGAAGACCGCTATCAGACATCTTGACAAAGGCAGAAAATAGAAAGAACTTCAATAAAGTTTTTTGGGCGAGTTGTGTATTGGAGATCCCACTACTCAACTTGAGGGGGAGTGTTGGAAAAAGGGAACAAAATCAACAATTTTGGAGAAAATCAGCATTTATCACATTCCATATAATGTCAAATGTGTTAGAAAAGGAAAAAGATCAAACGATTTGAGATCGGAATCAGTCATCATATCCCATTTATACTTACCGTGATTTTAGGAAACAATTATAGAAAGTCATTATGTCTCTTTATTTGTTTTCCTATTTCAGAAATATATTTCCTTATACAAATGTGTGTGACCAGCTATATAAAGTAGTGTGATATCAATTGCAATACACATAAAAAATTAAATACTTTCTTATTTTCTCTTATTTTTCATTTATGTTTGTTGGGAACTGACAGTCACATTGAACATGCATAACAGGCATGGCAAAAATTCAAAATTTTGTCCCTATCCCCAGGAACTCCTATTAGTTGCATATAAATTAAATAAAGCCTTAACTAAACAATTCTCTACCTAGGTTAGCATGCATAGGCTAGGCATACCGTAATTCTAAATTATATCCTAGTATAAATATTTTGTACTAAGCATGTTATAACTGTAAGCTGTAACCTAAGCATGTTATAACTCTAAGCTATAACCTAAGCATAAAATAAACTAAACATGCAAAATAACTTAAGCATAATTATTAAATCTAAAAATGCTTAAAGAAAAAGACCTAATAATTAAAAGAGAAAGAAAGGAAACTTACCAGTTGAAGCGTTCTTTAGCAGAACCTCCTTGCATAAGCCTCCAAATATAGGATAGCCTCTATGAGTATCCACACGAACCCCACCAACCGAAACCTCCCCGAGAGGAAGAACTAAGAACTTTTGAGTAGCTGCTAGACCACTCCAAAAACCCACCCGAAAATATAAACTAGAGGTCCCCAAATTAAAATATAATTTAAGATCCTCAAACTATGATCCGTGAGGGTCAAAAAGTTCTTCTTTGATGGCTCCAGAATTCTCACTGAAGACTCTCAAAAAATGCCACAAAGACGTGAAATTCAAGTGTGAATAGAAAGGAGGAAGGAGAAGCCTATTAATAGGCTTGGGAAAACAAAATGCTTCTCCATTTTTTCCAATCTGGGATGAAAAAAACCGCTTTAATATATATATATATATATATATATATATATATATATATATATATATATATATATATATATATATATATATATAATTGTTTCCTAAAATTACGGTAAGTATAAATTTCTGGCTTAACCAAAAAATGATCTAATCATTTTAATCAACACTTTAATTTAATTGTGACCATAATAAAATTAGTTACTGGTCAAAATAAATTCTTGGTTTATCCAAAATGATCTAATCATTTTAATATATATATATATATATATATTAATTCTCATTTCTTTTAATTTATTTATGACCCTAATAAAATTAGTTACACGTCAAAATAAATTTCTGGCTTAACCAAAAAATGATCTAATCATTTTAATCAACACTTTAATTTAATTGTGACCATAATAAAATTAGTTACCGGTCAAAATAAATTCTTGATTTATCCAAAATGATCTAATCATTTTAACCAATGTCTTAATTTATTTATGACCCTAATAAAATTAGTTATCGATCAAAAATAAATTCTTTTTCTAATTAAATAATAATCCAATTATTATTATGTTATGTTTTCGTAATAGAATAAATTTATTAATTCTTTACCCAGTCCGATGAAGGTCTAATGTGTGTGACCTTATAGGATCCCGAAGTGTTGAGTTGTTAAGGCTTAACCAATCTTTGTTCTATAGGAATTATTAGCTCGAGGTTCTAGACCGTGAATAGAACTCGATTACCTTAAACGGCTGTAGTACGCCTCTAGCAAAGGTCTACCATCCCCCATTACTCAGAACATCATTTGTGCTTATGACTTAATCCCTGTTAATGCAATAGTTGCCCAATGCGATGAACTCCTTCCATTCTTTAATATTAGTACCATCTGGTTTATAGGGTTCGGTTAAAGTGTTAACCCACTAATAGCAAGGTTGCTCCAAGTTATCCCAATTATTAACTTGTTACCGAAGTATATTGCCTTTTACCATAGTGTGTTTGAGTAGAAACTATTTCTATCAAACACATACTCTGATCAAAGGTTTATAGCAATCATATCTTTAACAAGCGGCCAGGTTCAACTCCTTAATATATCCGGAGCGATGGATTCTTTCCGACTACATAGCTTACTAACGTGCTATCATCACTATACCCGTAACCACCCGTTACACCCTAAATTAATGAGTGTATGGGAATGACCCAAAGTATAGCGATGGTACCATACAAGGTAACTAGTATCTCAAGTATGAGTGTGAGCACGAGATTTTACGGTCCCTCTCGCGAGACGATGATGACGTATACCCGATTTTATTCCTCATGATAAAAATTCTTTTTTTAAAATTTTTATTACCGATATAAAATTCTCTATGAATTTTATTTTCGAAAAAATTCAGTTTGACGTGTCCGATAATACGTCCGGTGGTAGCTCAAACTGATGATTTACACCCAAAAAATAATTTATTCCAAAATACCTATAAAAAGTCAAAAAAGAGCCCAATAATTCAAATCATCCCGCTGAAATCCTTTTTGGCCGGATTTTCTTCCTTTTTCCCCATTTTCAGGCTTGATCCATGCTTGCTTTTTAGACTTGTCAGGAGAGTGAGGCCGTCGGCGGAATGAATTTCTGCTGCAGAACAACTGTGCCTTTTTGCTTGATATCCGCTGGATTATTGATCAAAGTCAATTTCCACCGGATTTTAGCCTATATAAGGAGGCATTTTCAGCTGGAGAAGGGGTTCAACACTTCCACTACTTGAAATCTTAAGGAGATTTTGAGTATTTTAGTTAGTTCTAGTGGGATAAAGTCTAGAAAAGGTAAGAAAAGAGGATTCAATCCATCTTTTCTTGGTTTTTCTTTACTGAACTCTCTGATATTTAGGTGAAATTTAAGTTTAGAAATCACCAAAATAGGATTTAGAGACCTAAATCACCCTTTACTTCCAAAATCATCATTTGAGCTCCCCAGAGGTATCATTTGGATCACGAAGAGGTGGATTCACTGCTCCGAGGTAAAAATTATGAGTCTCATAGCTCTTTGGCTTTCATTTTACTTACTAATAAGAAAAGAGGATTCAATCCATCTTTTCTTGGTTTTTCTTTACTGAACTCTCTGATATTTAGGTGAAATTTAAGTTTAGAAATCACCAAAATAGGATTTAGAGACCTAAATCACCCTTGACTTCCAAAATAATCATTTGAGCTCCCCGGAGGTGTCATTTGGATCATGAAGAGGTGGATTCACTGCCCCGAGGTAAAAATTATGAGTCTCATAGCCCTTTGGCTTTTTGGTCGCTTTTTGACTGAAAATAGCTGCTATAAGAAACTGAAGCCGTCGGAGGCACTTAAAGCCGCCGGCCGTATCAACTATACCGCCAGCGACATTGTTGATACCGCCAGTGGCCTCATTTTCCCCCAACGGCTCTATTTTCTAGCAGGACCCTTTCTTTATGGTATCCAGAATGTCATACATCCCGCCTATGTAAATGAGATCGCCAGCGGCATCATTCATACCGTCGGCGGTATGGAGTTCTGGATAGCAGCTTACTTTTGTTTTATTTCCCGAAGCTAGGATGTATAGTGCAACAATGAGGGTTCAAAACCTCCTGAAAATAGACCTCACCCCATAACATATGGATTTTCACTAATAATCTGGTTAAAATAATTATCGAGTCTAAAATATGGATAAAACAGGATTTTCCCACAAACACCGTTCAAACCCCATATTTAGCCATCCAATCGGGCTCTATAAGTTGTAAAAGGAATGTGCCATGTTCACATTAACTCGGGTCTTATTTGGTCTACTAACTATGCATGTTACGTGATATACCTCGTACAACGTGCCGTATTTGTGCTAATCATTTTTGTGTAGGTAGATTTAGGATAGATGTATGTTATGCCTTTGGGGTGTTTTATTTCTTGTATAGAACAAAAGTATAAGATTGTAAAAGGAATGTACCATGTTCAAGCTAACTCGAGTCTTGTTTGGTCTACTAACTATGCATGTTACGTGATATACCTCGTACAACATGCCGTATTTGTGCTAACCGTTTTTGTGCAGGTAGATTTATGATAGATGTATGTTAGGCCTCCGGGTATTTTATTTCTTGTATAGAACAAATGTATAGGATTCAGAAAGCCATGTAAATATTCTTTAATGTCCACATTTTATTTGTTGGATGACTGTAATAATTTATTTACTTACCGCTTTGAATGCTTGATAACGCGATAATAATATATAAACCGAAAACACAATAAATAGGGTGGATTAAAACCGATTAAGAAAGAACGAAACCTTTTAACTTGGCCAATGTAAAATTGATAACATCATTCGAACTCGGAATCTTTGCTTAAGGTATGGACTACCACCCGATGGGTAAATCGTACCAAAATTTCCTGGTTAAGCTGAACTGGGTGGCGACTCCATTTTAAGTACGGGATTACGATCTCGTATCTTTTGGACATTAAAATGTGTTAAACCATTTTCATAATCACCATCACGCCTATTATTTTTGTGGAGAGCGGTCCTCCGGCCTGGCTTCGCGGCTCGTCCATAAAATGTCATCCACTCACAGTGGCAACTCTGTTAGGGACTGATCTCTTTAAACTTGAACTTAAAATTTTTAATAAGTTTAAAAGATTTAGATGATCTATTGAAATGATTAGCCAAATTAAAACTTTATTCTTTTTTATAATGTTTTATCCTTACGCGTGCAGATAATTCGATAATATTAGGATGCCCCATTTTACCCGAGAAGCTCGCAAAAGTATCACTCATGCCCTGTTTGGAATTGAGGATGCCTAGTGGGTGGATCACTCGTTTTAACCAACACATAAACTCCTGCGTTCGCACCTATTTAGGGAGTGGTTGAGTAACGTGGAATCAAGGTAAACGAGAACCTTCTACATCAACAACCCTATACCAAAGCCGCGCTAGAAAAAGCCTTAGTACTTCAATACCTTAGGATTACCAAAACAATGAAAATAATTGGGACACACTTCTTTTGTCATTTTCGGTGGAGAAGCTAACCTCCATCCTTTTCAAAAAGGCGTTACGCGAGAGTCATAAGATTGGAAGAGGGGCACTTTGTGTGCTATGTGCTACGTGCTCATGCATCACCCATGGAAGAGGTTTAGCAAAATGCTACGTGCTCATGCATCAAGGGCCAAAAATTAATCAACTTACCCTTACCGATCTCCATTCATGGAAGAGGTTTAGCAACATCTGTAGGACTTCTTTTGTACCCTCATTGAGTCATGACATATCACTATGCATGACGAGGAGTACAAATGTCCCACATATGTTGGAGGGATAAGCCATCGCATCATTGCTAACCATGTCTACGTGCAACCGTACATACCATACATCGATTATTAGACAAAGGTCATTCACCCCATCCATGGCATCACACAATCCATGCATGATCTGATCCACTGCTTACCGTTTCAGCTAGGAGGAGGTGAAGTATTTTTGCACCCCAGTTTGGAGAAGGCCTGAGCACCGTCTGATTCATCATTCTCTCACCCTAGCAGTCACCATGGAAGTCAAAGGGGTTCTATATACTGATTCTAGTGGGCAGTCAGATTCAGAGTAGATTCAGTTGGGTCAGAATTCCTCTCAGTCAGCCATGTCTTTCCCAAACAACGAAGGAAACCTCCCTCCTCTTGAGGATTCATTAGGCCCTACTCCCACCTCAGGAGCAGCGTCTTAGCCCCCTTCTAGTTTTGACTTCACCAATGCTATGGCTCAATTTTTGAACTTAGACACATTCCAAGCCTTTATCCAAACTACTATCCAAGTAGCCGTCAAGCAAGCCCTTGAGGATATGAATTTTGACTGGGTCTCTGAGTCTGATATACAAGTCTAGAATGGTTCAACACAGATGTTGGTCGGTCCGGTAAGGATAAGATCTGTTGTACCTATTTTTCACCTAACTCCCTCAACTCAACCTATGGCAAGCCCATTTCAGTTTGGGCAAGCCACTACTTTTCTATAAACCTCAACAACCCCGTCGATTATTCCTTACAATCCGAGACCTTTGGCTCAGAGCTCGGTCCCTCCAGTGTTAACTCATCAATTTTTAGCTTCTTCTAGAATAATCTAGCCTCCATCATCTTTTACTCCTCCTCAGTTTGTTGTAACTCTCAAGGGCACTACCTACCCCCAGAATCCTTTCATTAGCCAACTGATTGCTCATCCTTTCTTGGACATTCCTCCTCCATCTCTACCAGTCCTGATCAATGACCAGGTCACAAAGCCTCCGGGCGTGACACCTGAAGTAGATACTTTTGTCCTCCAAATAATGGCCTCTCAGACCAACCACGACCAGATCACGCAGCCTCCGGGCGTAACACTTGAGGCCGCAGCTTTCACTCACCAGCCGATCAATGACGAGGTCACACAACCTCCGGGCATGACACCTATGATTCAAGCTTACGTTAACCATTTAATAGGTGCTAAAGAACCTAAAAGAGAAGAGGATTGGGTCCCTGATAATTTCACTATGCCGAATATGGCGCATTATGATAGGTCAGGTGCCCCTACTTCCTACATTATCATGTATGAAAGGGTTATGCATGTAAAGAAAATAAGTGATAAAGTACTTGCTGAAATGTTTCCTTGTTCCCTTCGAGACCCTGCTCTTGAATGGTATCATACTCTACCTCAGCACATTATCACTGATTCGAAACTTCTTTTAGAGGCTTTAAAAGTGCACTATAGTTTTAACACCACGATGGAAACAACCCTCCAACACCTTGAGGGAGTCTGCCAGCTACTCACTGAAATGTTCAAGAATTATTTTAACCAATGGATGTCAACCCAAGTTTTGGTGAATTCTAAGCTAAGCCTTAAGGAGATGATTGTTAAACTACTAGAGGGATCTCTTCCTCTTTTTTTTACAAAGAAATGGCTACAGATTCATTCCTCTCTTATAAGGCTGTGTTTAAAAAAGTTGAGAAAATTGAGCGTGAGGCAGAGCGAGAAAAGGCAGGAAAGGCCTGGTTTAGAAAGAATAATGATACTCAGCCTACATCTCCGGCACCTGCTAAGCCCAAAGCCCTGGCTGCAATTCAGGCAGTTTCTCAAGCCCCTACTACACCCTAGCAATCACTCAAGCTCCGCCGGTAGTCACCACAGTTCAGCCATCTCATCCTCCTTTTGTCTTGGCCAATCCATACAAGCTCCCCCTCTAGTTATTTTCAAGCGTTTGAGGGAAGAAGGTTATATCCAGTCCCTCCAGGAGTACAAACCGCCCAAACCCGAGGATAAGAATAATTTTTATAACTACCATGTTTAAGTGGGTCACCAAACCAACAACTATAAGACCTTGCTCTCAGCTATCCAGCGGCTTGTTAGTGAAGGAAAGATCGCTGAATCGGAAAAGGTTTTGAGCACCATGAATAACCCTCTGCCGAATTTTAGGAATAAGGTGGGAATGATCCAATCTGGCTTACCCAAAGCTGCAATCTTTGCGCTAATTACCTAGAGTAAAGGAAGTGGCAATTCAGTTTTGGTTATCAGTTCCGGTCTCCCATCCAATTCAATCTTTGATCTGATCAACCAAGCTAATCCAGGAGTTAATTCGCTTTAGGGCATGAAAGTTGACCCAACTCCACCTAAGAAAGAGAGCCGCCAAACCCAGCCATTTATGGCTAAGAGAATGAAAGTTGAGAAAAAGCCACTCTTCAGTGTAGATTCCTTTGTTTCGAAGGACGACTATTCCGATGAAGATGAGGGAGTAGCCAAGGTAGCCAAGGTAGCCAAGGCTGTAAGTACTAAACTGTTTAGGGTATATTTTCCTATCAAAGAGAAGCTGAATGGACTATTCAGGGTTGACTAGAATGAGCTTTTCAATATTGATGGGCATGAGTTGCAAAACCCAGATTCAGACCCTGATGAACTGCAATATCTATTTGAAACACAAGCCACTCAAAGTGTCCTGCTCGATTATGTTCTCAACATTACTTGGGGTGGCCATGTGTATAGCCCAAGGATCATCATCTCTATCTGGATAAGGACCCGATCCCTAGGAGAATAGGCACCATTGCAAGGCCTCCTTCTCCTTCTCTACCTGTTCTAACAAGCCTCGAGGTCGATCCTCTCATTACCTAGCTCAAAAACACCTAAGCTTGTTATGGTATCTGGTAATTGGTTATTAATTCTGATGGGCACCACAGGGGATTAATTAAGCGACTACTCGATTTAGAAGCTACTCTAACCACTTCTATTATTGAGATGTGTGCCAGGGTCAGGGAAGCTATTCCTCTAAAGAAGGGACAACAAATTGTATTTGACCATTTTGATCTCTTGCTTGAAGGTAGGGATCACAATAGTGCCTTGTTCATCTAAATTTAGTTCCTCGATAAGACCATACCCTATGTCATGGTAGATGATGGCTTCACCCTAAATCTCTGTCCCCTAAAAGTCCTTCCTCACTTGGGCCTGTTAGAGGAAATGCTTGAGAAATCCAGCACTGTTATCCATGCTTATGATGATTCGAAATGCAACGTGATTGAGGCCTTTAAAGCAGAAGTCACTGTTGAAGGTGTTACGAGCAAAGTGTGGTTCGCTATACTCGATATTCTTATTACTTAATCTTTATTGCTCGATCGACCTTAGCTCTATGCCTTGGGCGTGGTTCCCTTCACTCCCCATTAGAAAATCAAGCTCATTCACGAGAATAGGTTGGTAACCATCGAGGCCGACCCTACTTCCATTGTGGCTGTTATGGAAGCCGAAGCTAAACTGGACGAAGGTCTTCATGTTGCTGTGATTCGTAAGACTGAGAAATTGCCTCTTATTTGGCATGGTTATCTCTACTCCGGTATGGGGAAACTGATGAAGGATGTCAGGTTTAAGTCTAGAAAGGGCTGTGAAATTCATGAGCAGGGGATTATCAAGGCCTTGGAACCGACGGTGCTGGTCCGCCAGGCTAGATTGGGGTATAAGCCTAGAAATACCTATTATCATGTCTCTTCTGGTTACTGTCACATGGTGGCTGTTTGTGGAATTTAAGGCAAGAGGCCTTATAAGGGGGAAGCTGAACCCGTTAAGGATAATGGAAAATGTGGCCTAGTTTTGAGATCTTCAAGGATGTCTATGATTTAGAAGTCGACCGTATGTTATTTTTGCTGAACCTAAACCTGCTGAGCCTGTTGCACCTGTCAACATCATTTTTGATAAATCCAAGGGAAAAGGAAAGATGTATCCTAAAAATGAGTCTGGGGGAAGTATTGAAGAGTCCGTCGATCTAGAAGTTGAAGACACTGTGGCTACCATAACCAAGGCTATGGCATTTCTAATGAAGAGGGGCTAGAAGGGTGAGAGAATTGGGGAAGAGGATTCCATGACTGAGATCGTGAAGAAGCTCGCCAGGGCTCTGATCGAGAAAGCTAACCTATCTGGGGAACCACCACTCATTACCGACCGGAAAGCACCCCTAGAACGTGACATGGATGCCATTTTGATGAAGACTGTATAGGATGCTCCACCTGTTGCTGTCACCACCCCTGAAGCCCCTCCACCTGAGGAGGACACTATGGATGATGTAATTTTATAATATTTCTTATGTATTTGATGCAAACAATGTCGCCTATAAGGCTTTCAATTCAATGAACGACTCTCGTTTTGCTTACTTGTTTGCTGTTTTTCCTGCTGGATCCATGCATTCACATAACCATACGCAAAATGTTTTTGGTTTTAGTGATACTTCTTTAAGTTAAATAAACCTAAGTACTAATGACAATCCTAAAATGGTAACCATTTCCAACGACTTAACACCCAAGGAAAAAAGTGAGATAATAAAAGTGCTTAAAGATCATGTTAATGCTTTTGCCTGGTCGTATGAAGATATGCCTGGGGTTGATCGTCAAATTACCGAGCATAAAATTTTGACCGATCCTAAGTTTAGACCTGTTAAGTAGAACCTCTATTGGTTAAGACTGGAATGGGCAGATTAGGTTAAGGCAAAGGTTTCGAGATTAATTGAGGCCTGTTTCATTGAAGTTGTGGAATACCCGACTTGGTTGTCTAACATAGTTCCGGTTTTGAAGAAAGTTAGCAGGGTCTGAGTTTGTTTTGACTTCCGAGATCTCAATAAAGCTTTACCTAAGGATGACTTCCCGCTTCCTCACATAGATGTCCTGATTGATAGTGCCGCTATGGCAGCCATGTACTCGTTTATGGACAGGTTCTCAGGTTATAATCAAATTCTGGTGGATAATATCGATAAGGTTAAAACATCATTCATTACCTAATGAGGGGTTTATTGCTACATAGTAATGCCATTTTGGTTGAAGAATGCCGGGGCTACTTATTAGTGCGTCGTAACTGCCTTCTTGCACGACATGATCCATAAGGAGGTAGAGGTGTATGTAGATGACATGATTGTGAAGTTTGCTACCTGAGAAGAGCACCCTGCTATTCTCAACAAATTCATAACTCATATTGAGAAGTATAATCTTCGCCTGAATCCAAAGAAGTGTGTGTTTAGGGTTACTTCAGGTAAATTACTAGGAGATATGGTTAGTCAGAAAGGAATCAAAATGGATCCCGATAAGGCCAAAGCCATCAGAGACATGCCTCCACTAAAAATAGAGAAAGAAGTCAGGTCATTTCTCAGCTCCTTATAGTATATCAGCCTGTTCATTGCCTACCTCACTACCATGTACGAACCCATCTTTAAACTGTTGCAAAAGCAGCAACCAGTGGTATGGAACGATCAGTGCCAAGTGGAATTCGACAGAATCAAAGCTTATCTTATTGACCCACCCATTCTAAAACCCCCCATCCCCAGGAAACCTCTAATCCTATACCTGGCTATCGAAGAGTCTTCTGTAGGGGCAATGCTTGTCTAGGAACATGATGATAAATAGGAGAGTGCGATCTAATACTTGAGCAAGAAGTTGTTAGATTATGAAGCCCGGTACTCAATTATGGAGGAAACTTGCACCGCTATGGTTTGGCTCACTAAGAAGTTGAGCCATTATTTACAATCCTATCGAGTCCATGCCGTGGCTAAGATTGACCCCATGAAGTATCTTTGTTAATCCCCCACTCTAGCTAGTAAACTATCTCGATGGTTGCTACTTCTATCCTAGTTCAACATTGAGTATGTAATGAAGAAGGTTATGAAGCGGCGGGCAGTGGCAAAAATTCTAGTTAATCAACCCCTTAACTCTGACTATGTTGAGAACCTAGAGTTTCCTGATGAGCAGCTCACCTCTATTAAAATCCTTGAGCATGTGTAGACTATGTACTTTAACGGTTCTGTGAACCGATGGGGAGCAAGCCTTGGGGTTATCATAGTCACACAGGATAACGAAATCATCTCGTTGTCCAAATGCTTGGAATTCAATGTCACCAATAATGGAGCTGAGTATGAACCATGTCTATTCGACCTTCAGGCTCTCCTCCATATTAGGGCCTGTATGGTGTCTGTAATCGGGGATTCAACTCTAGTGATCCGTTAGGTTGTCGGGGATTGGGAAATTAAGGAAGAATCTCTTTGCCCGTATATCAAAGCCATCCGAGGCTTATTCGAGAAGTTCACCTCTTACTTGTATCGCCACATCCTCCGAGATAAAAATCAAAAGGCTGACTCACTAGCCACCCTGGCCTCCCTATAGGAAGGACTGCAGTAGCAGCCTGTCCATCCTTTGGTTCTGCTGTCGACTAAGATCCCCTACCATGCTCAGCCAGTTTAGTAGGTCATTACCATCTCAACCGAACCCTATTGATACTCTAATATCGTCCTATTTCTCCAAATCAGACAATATCCTATGGAATCCTCTTAGAATGTGCTACTCTATGGTGGCTCATTGTCCAGTTCTAAATTTTCGATAATGATCTATTCAAGTGCATTAGTGATGGTTTACTGCTTCGTTGCTTAATTGAATCAGAGGCTCAGAAGGTGATTGATCAGTAACATGCCAATGATTATGGCCCTCATATGAATGGTCTCACTCTCGCAAAGAAAATTCAGCGATTGGGATATTGTTGGCTCACCCTAAGGGCTGATTGCATCGCCCAAGTCAAGTGGTGCCACCAATGCTAGATCTATGGGGATATGCGACATTTAACACCCACCGAGCTCCATCATTTATCTACTCCTTGGCCATTCTCGGTGTGGGGGATAGATATAATCAGTGAAATTCGTCCTTTATCAACAAACGAGCACAAATTCATCGTGGTAGCAGTGGACTATTTCTTGAAATGGGTAGAGGCCGAATCCTACAACAATGTCACCGCTAAAAAGATGGCCAAGTTCATAGAGAAGCACATTTTCATCCAGTATGGACTTTTGCATCACATAGTCTCAGATAATAGGGTAGAGTTTTAAGGGGCAAACACCGATCTGATTGAGAAATACGAGATTGAACACCATAGGTCTTCTCCGTACAGACCAGAAGCCAATGGTGCTAACGAGGCAGCTAATAAATCGGTAAAAAAGATCCTTTCTAAAATGATAGCCGGTTACAGGGATTGGGTAGATAAGCTACCTTTCGCTATTTGGGGATATTGCACGAGCGCCCGTACCCTAATCGATCAAACTCCATTCTCCCTAGTCTATGGAATGGAAGCGGTCTTACCAATTGAAACTCAAGTAACCTCATTAAGGGTGGCATTAGAGGCTAAGCTGAAAGACTCTAAATGGACTCAGGCAAGGTTTGATCAACTGAATATGACGGATGAGCAGAGACTGAGAGCCCTAGATAATCTTCAAATGTGCCAGCAATGCATGGCTCGAGCCTATAACAATTGGGTAAGACACCAGAAGTTTCCCCTAAAAGCAGGAGATTTAGTCCTTAAGCAGTTGAAACCTTCCACCACTGATGCAAGGGGCAAATTCAGGCGTAATTGGGAAGGACCGTATGTGGTAAAGAAGATGCTTAGTAAAGGGACAACTAAGCTCATGGACATGGACGGGGAATGATTTTGTAAATCCCGTAAACCAGGATAGGCTTAAGCGTTATCACATCTAATCTAAAAATAAATAAAACAGAAAAAGTAGAAAAAAATAGATGTAATAATCACCCGCCTTTCAGTCCTTCACCGATTGGGCAAAAATTAGGGTGACAGCCAACGGTCGGTATTCTGTAAACTAGCCATGCAAAAAGTAGGGGATAATGTAAACCCGCTAGGTTGAAAACCCGAAAAGGGCGTCTAGGAAAAAATCAGGGTATGTGAGAAAAGAGAGAGTGCCTTCTAGAAAACCAATTCAGGCTAGTTGTCACCGAGAGTTAAATCGATGGGAATGTTCACCAAACATCATGTACTTTTTTTTACTTCAATAAGAATCTTTTTTTTATGTTTATGTGAATTCTGTAGCCATACGATCAAAACAGCTCAAGTAAACCAAATACAGAATTCACATTATTACAAATCAAATGTGTGCAATAAATAAAAATAATTCTGATAGACTGAAAAGAGCGAGGTCTATGCAAAAGTCAAAAAAAGTCTGCTGGATTGAAAACCAAAAAAGGGTGGTCTAGGCAAAAATTAAGATAAGGTTCGATGGATTGAAAACCCCCAGGGGCAGTCTATGCAAAAATTAGAACCAAATAAAAGACATGTAATAAAATAAAGTTCGATACTTCTATTACCCTGACTAGCCTATGCAAAAGATAAAAATCCTTCAAAGGTGGTAGTGGAAAAGGGCTCATGTCCCTGCTCTGCTCTCTCTCCCTCAAAGCGAGCCAATGATTGCTCAAATCAGGTCATCAGACATCTAATCTCAGTGAGCCATCCTCTGTAGTGTATATCAATCTCAATGGTCTCCATATGAGCATAGTCCAGAGTCTCAAATATGGCCTCCCAGGCCCACTTCTCCTGGATATGGTTCACCTATCTGGCTTTGTAGACTCCAATTTGGTTCTCAGGTAGCTTGATCGAGACTCTCTATTGCTTACCGTACTGATGGCACAACCTATACGAGATATAGAACGAAGACCTCTCCAGACCTATTGTGAGTACTGGATTTTAATGATCCTTCTCACGAAAGGATGATGAGAGCTATATGATGCAATATCTTTCAGGTGTTTTCCATCAGAGGTGTTCCTACTACTGCAGAGTTGAGTTTGGCCAAAGTTCGGAGACCTAGTCTTCCCTTAGGTACCCATATGGGTTCTGTCTAGTGGTATGGCTCCACTGGCAGACCGTACGGGCAGATTCCTTCCATGTATATAGAGGGGACCCGTACGGGTCCCCTAGTACCCATATAGGTGGGGCCCCACCCGTAGGGGTCCTCTGATTTCCTAATCGGCCTCTTTCGGAAGCTATCTCTTACCTTTTTCGGGAAAAGGTAGGTCTTGAATACGGTTTATTGCATTTAGACCTGACCCTCATCCTATAAATAGGGCCTTTTCCCTTCATTTCGTAATAAACAATCCTATTAGAAGAAAAATTATAGGAAAATTATAGTAAAAGTTATAGCAATTTCTATAGGTATAGAAAAGGTATAGTGGGGGTATAGGAGGTATAAAATAGGGAGAAAACCCATTCTTTAAGGTTTTGTCCACATTTTATTCATTCCTAGCTTCATTCATTAGGATTTAGGGGAGGCTTTGTCCAACAAATACTCACCTAAATAGTCCTATTTCACCATCTACTTTGGCCGGACTCTCTCACAGTAAAGGGATCATCTCAAAGTGGATTCACGCCGCAAGGTAACGCTCCTGAGTTTCAAAGAGACTCAGATTTTAGTTTTATTATTGTTGTTACTTTCTGCCTCTTCTATTATTGCTGCTCTTTTCATTTCTTGTTTCAGGTCTAGTCCTAACATGTATGAGCCTTGTTGGCACCTTGTATCATCGAAATATTAGATCGGTGTGCCATACTCATACGGAGGGAAATCCCCATCAATCCATTAATCTGTTAATTTGTAAAATGAATTGAAAAAAGTTTCTGCCTGGAACAGACAGGAGCTGTACGGGTACGCCATACCCATATCGGTCCTCCCTAGTAGCTGTACGGGTCCTACCCACCCATACGGGTACCAGCCCCAGGTAGATTCCAAAACTCATTTTAACTGGTTAAAAATCAATCCAACTCACCATTTTCCATGTGATCATTTTCACTAATAATCTTGTAAATAAACCCACAAAAGTTTTAATGTGTTTTTATAACAAAATACATTGAAGACCAGTTATTTCTCCCGATCCTAGAAGCCACCTGGGCACTATCGATCGCAAAACTGCCACGTTAACATAATCACATTTTCCAAATAAAATGCTGACTTATGATTTGCTATAATTTATGCTAATCTTTGTGGATGCAGGGGAATTTAATTATATTTTATTTTTTTAACTTAGAACAAATGTATAGGTTCTCTTGCAATTCCCCCATTATTCCTCCAAATGTAATTTTTATTACCCCATTTATTGCTTGTGCTTTATTGTAATATGTAAACAAATGTAATGAGTGTGAAAGAGTGTTGAAATAAGATTTATGTGATAATTCCCCAAATGATGAAAACAAAATGGTTTTTTTGCGGTGAATGTAATTTGAATTAACTAAATGAGAAATAAGTGACTCATCCGATACCTGAATCTCTAATCCAATTGGTATGAGTCTCCCGCCCATGTAGAGCCGTACCAAAACTCTTTCCTAAGTAGACAACTTGGGTGGCAACTCTATCATTTCTATCAAGATTTGGGTCTCGATTCTTTTATTCATTAAAAATTGGCTTATTGTGCAAACTTTAACTAAAAATGTTGTATCACGCCTAAATCCAACAAACCCCCAGCGGGCCCTGCCTCTTACACAAGCGCCAAGGGAGGCATACACGTCATCGACAGCTCACAGTGGTGAATCTGCTGGGGAGATAATCTTTTAACTTGCAAAATTTTAGTTTGTTTTGAAAGCTTAAAAGAATAAGATGAGCATTGAAAATCATTTACTTGATTCAACCCGTTTTCTTTTTCATCATTTAGGAAAATTATCACTCTCTATCTTCTCATCTCCTTCTCTCTTTAGTTAGATGCGCTCGTCTTCTAGAGCTAGGTTAAGGTGCCCTATTATTTCTGCGACACTTGCGAAGGTGTTACCCATGCCCGCCAGGAATTGGGGACACTCTAGTGGGTGGAGCACTTATTGCCATCTCCCTCTAAAAGAGGCTTAATGCAATGGGAACCTTCTACATTAACTTCTGGTATGCCCCTATGCCATTCTTATCGAAACCCTTAGAATATTTCCTTCTAGGAACCCTAATTTCTGAGTGAGATTAGACTAAGGAAGAATACCCTCAGGCTCGGCAGGAGAAATAAGGACGGAATCAATCTTTTTACATGTGTTGTGTTACATACCCCTGTGATTAACCCCACCATGCATCGTTGTAATTTATGCATGCATACCATATCCCATGCATGTACTAATCTTTTGGTTACCCCCTCAGTTCAAGATTTGACAAGTTTTCTTCCCCTCAAGTTTGTCCATGGCTTAGCTCGATCGACCTACTCAGCCAGTGAACCCAACGCTCCTTACAGTTGGTAACGGGTCCCATCTTTTTTGCCAAGAGGCCATGTTGCAAGTTCACCATAGCAAGGATTTGAGTTAGTTACTGAATTTCATGGTTATGCCAAAGGGGACAATCCTCCCTTACTTTATAGGTTTACCCTATGGTATGACTCACGATCAGAAGGTTTATCCTATGACTCTCGATGATATCTCACCTTGGGGTACTCATTTGTTGAGCCTGTTCAAGAAGCTGAAAAAGTACAAGTTCATTGACCACCTGCAACCATATGTTCAGCCGAAGCCTGAGGAGAGGGGCAATTTTATGTATACCATGTCAGTTCCGGTCATCCGACTAGAGCATGTGAGGATCTCCCTAAGGCCACTACGATACTCATTGACATAGGCAAAGTTTGGGAACCCCAAAGAAGGGGGGAAAAGTAGGCATGATCAATTCAGGATTAGGAGAAGAAGAGTTCTGGAAGTACGTCATGGAAGTCAAGAAAGCGAGAGAAGAACCATCCATGCTTGACTTTATAGCAATTAGGCAATAGAGTGGGGAACTTATGCATGACTACTTTAAGAAATGGCTGACAATCTTGGTAGCTATTAAGAAGAAATCAAATGAGAAGGAACTAGCTGACCGATTCATCTTTGGGTTATCCCCTCACCTTCGCAAGATAGCATTCATGGAATCTTACAAAACCATTGCTGAGAGTTATGAAGTAGCCATAGAAGCGGAAAAATGTTTCAAGAAAATGAAAGACAATGATTCGTCAAAGATTGAAGTGGACAAAGCTATAGATACCCTCACTACTTTAATATATACCATACTTTGCTTGGGGGATAAGAAGAAGACACCTATTTAGGAAGCTTTGAAGACTCTGGCCTAAGTCACTAGAGAAACCATGGACAACGTACTGACAGAGAAATAGTTGCAGGATCTGGATCGCGTCCTTACTCACATCTTGATGAGTGAACAAGAAGACCCTCCGCCTATGGAGGATGATAATTTAATAATATGTAATGAAAATAATGTAGCCTTCGGGCACCCTAATGATAATGATAATGATTTTGATTACTCATTTGATGTTTCGCCTGACGGCACCATGCATTCATCCGACCATACGCATAACATTTTTAGCATTCATGATACTGCATTGCATGACATTAATTTGGGAACTAAGGAAAATCCAAAAATGGTAACAATATCCAATGACTTAACCCCTATCAAAAAAGAGAGATAATAAAAGTTCTTAGAAAACATGTTAATGCTTTGGCCTGGTCCTACGAGGACATGCTCGGGGTAGATCTTCAAATCGCTGAACATCATATTCCAACCGACCCCAGATTCAAACTAGTTAAACAAAAGTTGAGAAGATTACTTTTGGAATGGGCAGATAAGATCAAAGCTGAGGTTGCTAGGTTATTAGAGGCCAAGGTCATTGAAGTAATTGAATATCCAACATGGTTAGCCAATGTTGTCCCAGTCCCCAAGAAAGATGGGAAAGTCAGAATGTGTGTCAATTTTCGTGACTTGAATAGGGCCTCCCTAAAAGATGATTTCCTATTGCCTTATATCGATGTACTATGGATAGTGCTGTTAGGGCTGCAATGTACTCATTCTTAGATGGGTTTTCCGGATACAATCAAATCTTAATGGACATCATCGATAAGGTCAAGACAACCTTTATCACAGAATGGGGGGTCTATTGTTATAAGGTAATGCCTTTTGGGTTAAAGAATGCAGGGGCAACTTATCAAAGAGCCATGACAGCTTTGTTGCAAGACATGATCCATAAAGAGGTTAAGGTTTATGTAGATGATATGTTAGTAAAGTCAAACACCAGTGAAGAGCACCTTGAGATTTTGGAAAGGTTCTTAACTAGGATCGAGAAGTACAACCTGCATTTGAATCCGAAGAAGTGTGTTTAGGGTAACTTCTAGGAATCTTCTAGGCCATATTGTCAGTCAACGAGGGATCGAGGTTGACCATGACAAATTTAAATCCATTCAAGAAAAGCCTATTCCTACAACCGAAAGGGAAGTTAGGTCGTTTCTTGGATCGCTTCAGTATGTGAGTCGTTTTATCGGTAAGCTAATAATAGTATGTGAGCCGATCTTTAAGTTGTTGAGAAGGAAGTAGCCAATAGAATAAAATGAGCAATGTCAAATAGCCTTTGATAAAATAAAGGCTTATCTCATGAACCCTCCAGTTTTGAAACCTCTAATGCCTGGTAAACCGCTAAAAGCCATAGAAGAATCATCTGTAGGGGCAATGTTGGTCGAAGAGCAAGAGGATAAAAGCTAACATGCCATCTATTATCTAAGTAAGAAGTTGTTTGAATATAAGACAAAATACAAGGTGGTAGAGAAGACGTGTACGACAATGGTGTGGTTAACCAAGAAGTTGAGGCATTACAAGATCCAAGTAGTTGCAAAAGTGCACCCAATAAAGTATCTCTGTCAATCTCCCATGTTGGTAGGGAAACTCTCTCATTGGATCCTATTACTATTTGAGTTTGATATCGAGTATGTCATGAAGAAGGTCATCAAGGGGAGAGCAGTGGTAGAGTTCTTGGTGAGTCAACTTATAGAGTCTGATTATGTTGAAAATATGGACTTCCCTGATGAGTAGTTAGCAGCAGTAAAGGCTGGGAAGGCTGAATGGATAATGTATTTCGATGGGGCTATGAATCGAAAAGGCGCAGGTCTTGGGGTAACCATCATCACGCCGCAAGGTGAAGTTATCCCTTTGAGCAAATGATTGGAATTTCTAATCACCAATTACAGGGCCGAATATGAAGCTTGTCTCTTTAGTATTGATACTCTTTTAAAAGTAGGGGCAAAGGAAGTCAGGGTGATGGGAGATTCTGCGTTAGTGATAAAACATGTCGTCAGAGAATGGGAAATTAGGGAAGAGTTACTCAGGCTATATGTGGAAGCAGTTTGGGATTTGTCAGCACAATTCAATCAATGCTTCTTCCAATATATACCAAGGGATGAGAATCAGATGGCAGATTCTTTGGCTACCCTAGCTTCGATGTGGGAAGGAGAAGAGGCTCAGCCCATCCGACCGCTTATAATAGAAATGGCTCATTCTCCATTTCATGAAAAGGTTCGAGTTATGATTATAGAGGAGCAAAAGGTCTATTGGTATGATGACATTAAAAGGATCCTGAAAGATGGGAAGTACCCCGAAGGGTCATCAGGTTTCGATTACCTGATTCTCAAAAGGTTAGCAACACAGTTTAGACTAGTTGATGAGGATCTCTTCAAAAGGATAGTTGAAGGTTTATTATTGAGGTGTGTAATAGAAGAAGAAGCAGGAAGAGTAATGACTCAGGTACATTCGGGGCATTGCAGTCTGCATATGAATGGGATGGCTTTAGCTAGAAAAATTCAGAGAATGGGATACTTCTGGACCACAATGAATGCCGGCTGTGTTGATAAGGTTAGGAAATGTCATGAGTGTCAGATCCATGGGGATATACAACATTTACCTCTATCTGAGCTTCACAATTTGTCTACTCCTTGGCCATTCTCAGCTTAGGCGATATACATAATCGGTGAAATTCGGCCATCATCAACTAATGGGCACCAATTCATCATAGTCGCAATTGATTATTTTCAAAATGGGTGGAGGCCAAATCCTACACCAATATCACCTCTAAGAAGATGGCGAAGTTCATAGAGAAGCATATCTTCGCTCGGTATGGGGTTTCGCATCATATGGTATCCGATAATGGGGTTCAGTTTTAAGGGGCCACAACAGAATTATTTGAGAAGTTCAATGTCGAGCATCACAAATCTTCTCCATATAGGCCACAAGCTAACGGAGCAGTTGAGGCTGCCAATAAGTCAATCAAGAAGATTCTATTCAAAACAGTGGCTACCTATAGGGACTGGGATGATAAGCTTCCATTCACAGTTTGGGGGTATAGAACCAGTATAAGAACTCCCACCGATCAGATGCCATTTTCCTTGGTATATGGAATGGAAGTTGTAGTACCAATACAAATAGAAGTAAGATCTCAAAGGGTAGCGCTTAAAGCTCAGTTAAAAGAATCAGATTGGGAAGGGCCAGGTATGAACAGTTAAATCCAATAGATGAGAAGCGGCTCAAGGAACTTGACCACCTATAGATGTACCAACAGTGCATGGCTTAAGTTTACAACAATAGAGTCAGATACCCAAAACATCCTCTCAAAGCAGCTAATTTGGTTCTCAAGCAGCTATGCCAGGTCAACATGGACACTAGGGGCAAGTTTAGGCCTAACTGGGAAGGACCATTTGTTGTAAAGAAAGTCCTTAGTAAGGTAGGAATCAAGCTTATGGATATGGATGGAAATGAGTTCGTGAATTCAGTAAATCAAGATAGGCTCTAGCATTATCATGTCGAGGTTAAAAGGATTAAATCATAAAAACGCAGCACAAAGAATAAAAGAAATAAAGAATAAAGCACCCGGTGAGTAGTCCTCTACTACTCGGGCAAAAATTAGGGTACAGCCCGCTGATCTGTAAAGCTAACCTGAAACGGCAGTCTAGACAAAAGTTAAAGCTAAAAAGAAAAAAGTCCGCCGGACTGAGCCATCAAGGACAGTTCAGGCAAAAATTAGGACAAAAAGAAATAAAAATAAATGTTCGATAGGTCACCTTGCATCAAATGGCCTATGCAAAAGTTAGAACATCACTTGGTCCCCTCAAAATAAAATCACAGGATAGAACATGGGTTCGTAAAGAAACAATACTCGATACTCTTAGTTCAAAGAAAGTTAGCATGCATAAAAGTCAAATGTCAAAAGTACCAATCCAAAGTTTACAGTCAAAGCAAGCCACACAGGGCCCAAAAGTACCAACCACTGAGAAAGTAATCATAACCTAAGCTACTGAGGGATCCTGTCCCTGGTGACCCTTCTGAGTTTACTCTTAAGTATCCGCCAGCAGGTAGTCCATGTCTATGGTCATATGATTCTCAGCCTCCTCAGTATCGGCAGCTGGCTAAGCAGGGGCCCTAGTCTCCGATGTCCCTACAGCAACCATAATAGCATCAGCACCCTCAATAGGCTGATCTCTGCCCTCTGAGTCACCCAGTACGCAGAAAGATCATCCTCGGACTTATCATCAGAAGGAATCGGCATCTGCCTATCATTAGTAATCCTAGCAAGCTGGCCCCTTAGCATTTCAATCTCGGCCCTCACCTGAGCGGTCTCAGCCCTAGCCTAGTCAGCCTCAGTGGTAGCTACTCGCAGCTGCTCCACCAAGAACCAGGCCCTCTCCTCTGAAGCATCTAAGTCCTAGGAGGACTTGCTTCGCACCATGGCCAGCAGGGTCTATAATGAAAATCATGAGATCAGTACATATATATAAATATCATAGCATGCATGTATAGTTTATTAAATTTTGTAGGAAAAAAGGAACTTACGGCAGCTAGTGTGTCCTGGGCCAATAGCAGATCCCACACTAAAAAGTATCCCCTGGCAATCCTCTCAGCCTCAGAGATGGTCACCTAAAAGGGAAAGGTCACATCTGGATGGGAAATTCTAAGCAATCACAGTAATGAATAAAGATTAAGGTCAGAAATTCCTTACATGAGTAGAGCTGGAAGGAGTGAAACCAATAGGCTGGACTGACTCCTTGAGCTTCTTGAGAGCTTGCTTCCCCAAATGGTCGAGGAGTTGGAAGAAAGTATCTAGCTCAGCTTGAAGGACACCCTTCCTCATAGATCCAAAAGCTCGAGACCGCTTCACAGCCGACTCAAGGGCAACAACAACAGCGGCGATAGATCTCTTCCGTGTGGAAGTAGGAGGCTATAGCAATAAAGAATAAGATTGAAAATCACAAGCAATTTTAGAAATCACTTAAGTATTCACAAAGGCTAAGTTAGAGGCATACCTAAGAAGAAGAGGTAGCAGACCTGGCCGAGCCTCTAGTGCCCTGAACTATGGATGGACCTCCACGGTCACCCCTCAGTCTACCCTCCTTCTCATCATCATTATTGTCATCCTCACCATCGCTCTAGTGAAACTCAAGAGGGACATCCTTGTGGTGGATCCTCTCACAGGGAGGAAGAAGTGAGGAATCGATGAACTCAGCATAAGAACCCTCCACAGACAGCACGCGAGCCCCCTTGCCTAATAAGTACAACCCCTGGTTAGTCCATGGCATGAGATGAGGCCAGAAGATGCCCGCTAGGATTGTGGGAGGGATCGGTCTCTTCACGATAGCACTGGTCCTCCACCCTTGGACCCGCTCGCTAAAATACCACTCATAGGAGAGTGATGACTCCAGGATAAAGAAGCGGTCATCCACGCCAGCCCCGCATCCTCTCGATAGCCCCATGCATGGCTAATCTCTCCCATGGGTCTCGAATGACCTGCACAAAATGAATGCATTGCGAATATAACACCCTCGTGAATACAATTTTGACTAATGGTTTGTTGAAAATGTAAAATGCAGGTTTAATAGAGAAGAAGTTTACCAGATCTGAATGCAGCTGGTGTAGGAACTCTTGGTACTACACAGTAGTCAAGGGCTGGCTCTACCAGAGCCCCATCCACCTGGAAATGATATGCGGCATCTCGGGTAGCATAGGCAAACCCGACCTGGGGATGAACCGGTGCTCAAAGGCCCAAATCTACAAAACAAAATAAGGATCAATCATAGCACAATCTAAGTAAAAGGTTAAAGCACAAGAGATCAGTTTAGGATTTACCAGTAATATCAGAGGCAGTCTTGAGGGTCTATAGTACAACTGTGCAAAAATAGCCTAGCACCAGTTCCTACAGGGCATAATAGTGAGGTCCTCCACAGTAGAGAGCAAACCATAATTGAGGTTGGTCGAGTAGATTGGGAAGAAGACGGTGGTAAGAAATGTCAGTAAGAAAGATCAGGCATACTAATCCCTCTTGTCAACCGTAATAGGACTTAGGTGTATGATTTAGTGAGCATGCAGGTCCCCATACTTGAGCTTATTCATCCTGGTCGGATAAAGCCCAAGTAATCTAGCAATATAGGCCTTCATCTCAGGCGAGAATGCCATAGGTCGACATAAACATCGAAATGGACTATGTCCCCCCTCCACTCCAAGCCTATTATAACACATACATTCGAGGGAGTGATAGTAACCTCCCCAATAGGCAAGTGGAAAGTATGGGTCATCTCTGACCATCTCTCTGTCAGAGCTGAAGGAATTGATGCAGATCAGGAACTCCGTATTCCCATGACACGAATCTCCTCATACCATTTCCTATAGAAGCTCAGGGCCCCCACAATCTTATATTAGAACTGTAAAGATAAAATTACAGTTTAACAGGGTTAGAACATAGCAGAAAAGTCAGAAATTAAGAAAGGATTACTGAAATCAAAGTAGCAAGCATTCTGTCCATGAGGACATGAACCCGTACGGGTAAGCTCCACCTGTACGGGTCCGTATTGCTCTCATATGAAAAATGGGACACATACGGGTCCCCAGCAAGTAGTAGCATCGCAAAAATTTCCCTTAAAGTCAAAATTCATCCAAATTCACCCAAAGCTCATCTAAAACTATCCTAAAAGCATCTTAGGCTAAAGTTACATGCATTAGGCTCTATTTCAAGGTCTAAAACCCCCTAATTCATGCCAAAATTCAAGAAATTTTCAAAGGTTTGAAAATGGAGAATGGAGAATTAAGCAAAATTACTTGGAGTTTTGAGGCATGGGTCTTAGGAGAAGGAATTAGGGGCACTTAGGAGATAAGAGTGAGCCCTTGAAATGAGTCCCCTTCGCGGAAGGTATACCCAACAAAAATCGGGCATTCTCAAAGCCCCGAGTCACCCAGCGGGAGCAAATCCTCGAGTCTAAGGGAGAAACGGCCGGTCTTTAGGATCTTTTTATGCATTTTGGTTGGTTCTAGGGAGAAAATTGCTGAAAAATATAAATGGAGAAATTTTGTTTAAGGCGGGATGCAAATAGTCTGATCAGCCTTTTAAAACCCCCATTGGGGACCCATACGGGTCCCATCCAACCCATACAAGTCGTAACTCTCAAGGACCCCACCCGTACGGGCCCTTGCCTACTCGTACGGGCCCTTCTCTTGCCATCTAGGGGCAGATTTTTGAACTAGTATTTCAGAAAGCGCCAGGAATTCATCTAGTCCGAGTTCGGGGCCAACCGCACCTTTCCTCAACCTTTTGTTTTAGTTATATTCAAGGAAAGCCCCATGCTCACCTTGATCCTTGATTGGAGGGGAAAAGTATTTTTTTTTCACAAAAGTCAATCAAGAATCAAGGTAAGCCATTTCTAAATTGATCACTGATCAGAAAATTTTTGTTTACAGGACCATCCTAGCACAGGATTTCTTCCCTAGCAAATGAATCCTATAAAAAAGGACCTCTCCAGCAGCAGAATCAGCCAATCAAGAGGCATATCCCCCATTTCCTAGCAGTGGAATCAGTTAAGGGGCATACCCCCACCAATCTAGGGACATCTCCCAATCCTTCCTAACAGCAAAATTAGCCAGTCAAGGGGCATATCCCCCATTCTCTAGCAGTGGAATCAGTCAAGGGGCATACCCCCACCAATCTAGGGACATCCCCCCATCCTCCCTAGTAGTAGAATCAGCCAATCTAGGGGCATCCCCCAATTTTCCAGCAGTGGAATCAGTCAAGGGGCATACCCCCTATCTCTCAGTAATGGAATTAATCAAGAGGCATCTCCCCATCAATCTAGGGGCATCCCCCCATCCTCCCCAACAGCAGGATCAATCAATTAAGGGGCATCCCCCAAATCCAGGGGCATCCCCCATCCTCCAATGACAAAATCAATCAAGGGGCACACCCTTATCATAAAAAAACCCAGGGGCACCCATATTAGAGGCATTCTCTAGCAGTGGAACCAGCAACAGTCGGGCTAAACCTGACATTTCTTGCACTTAGTTTTTAGTTTATTTTAGGGGCTAACCCCCATCCACACATCTTTATTCTTAATTGAAGGGGCAAAAATATTTTTGTTTTCACAAAAGTCAATCAAGAATAAAGATGTGTCTACTTGGACAAGGACTAACTCAGTGTTTGATTGTTGTCTCTTTTCAGGTTATTCAAATTCCCTAGCAAGAGAGTCATCCGCCTTAGGAAAGGGATCCACCACCAGCAGGAAAGTCGATCCACCTTAGGAAAGGGATACATCAGTAAGGAAAGTCGATCCGCCTTAGGAAAGGGATACATTAGTAAGGAAAGTCGATCCACCTTAGGAAAGGGATACATCAGTAAGGAAAGTCGAGCTACCTTAGGAAAGGGATACACTACCAGTTAGAAAGTTAATCTGCCTTAGGAAAGGGATACACCACTAGTCAGGAAAGTTGATCCGCCTTAAGAAAGGGATACACCAGCAGGAAAGTCAATCCGCCTTAGGAAAGGGATACACTATTAGCCAAGAGAGTTGATCTGCCTTAAGAAAGGGATACATACACCTTCCCCATTAGAGTCACCACGGATGTACAGTAGCAAAGGAAAGTCATCCGCCTCAAGAAAGGGATACGCATTAGCAAGAAAAGTCATCCGCCTCAGGAATGGGATAGCATTAACAAAGGAAAGTCATCCGCCTCAAGAAAGGGACCCATGGGAAAGGAGTTCTCCTCCAGAAAGAAACTCATCCATGTCATCACCTCATGTATAATTTCTAAACCTGGCTCAGGTTGTGAGATTATACAGATCCATATTTACGGTGATCCCACAAGAGGCAGTCTGTGAGCACTAGATTTTAATGATCCTTCTCACGAAATGATGATGAGAGCTATATGATGCAATGTCTTTCAGGTGTTGTCCATCAGAGGTATTCCTACTGCTACAGAGTTGAGTTTGGTCAAAGTTTGAAGACCTAGTCTACCCTTAGGTACCCGAATAGGTTCTATCTAGTGGTACAGATCCACTGGCAGACCCGTAAGGGCAAATTCCTTCCATACATGTGGAGGGGACCCGTATAGGTCCTCTAGTACCTATACGGGTAGGGCCCCACCCTTACGGGTCCTCTGATTTCCTAATCAACCTCTTTTGAAAGCTATCTCTCACCTTTTTCGGAAAAAGGTAGGTCTTGAATGCGGTTTATTATATTCAGACCTGACCCTCACCCTATAAATATGGCCTTTTCCCTTCATTTCATAATACACAATCACATTAGAAGAAAAACTATACGAAAATTATAGTAAAAGTTCTAGCAATTTCTATAGGTATAGAAAAGGTATAGTGGGGGTATAGAAGGTATAAAATAGGGAGAAAACCCTTTCTTTAAGGTTTTGTCCACATTTTAATCATTCCTAGCTTCAATCATTAGGATTTAGGGGAGGTTATATCCACACAAATATTCACCTAAATAGTCCTATTTTACCATCTACTTTGGCCGGACTCTCTCACAGTAAAGGGATCATCTCAAAGCGAATTCACGCCGTAAAGGTAACGCTCCTGAGTTTCAAAGAGACTCGCATTTTAGTTTTATTATTGTTGTTACTTTGTGCCTCTTCTATTATAGTTGCTCTTTTCAATTCTTATTTTGGGTCTAGTTCTAACCTGTATGAGCCTTGTTGGCACCTTGTATCGTCGAAATTTTAGATCGGTGCACCATACTCATACGGAGGGAAATCCCTTTTTATTTTATTTTTCTGCCACCAATCCATTAATCTATTAATCTATAAATTGAATTGAACAAAGTTTCTGCCTGGACTAGCTAGGACCCGCATGGGTACGCCATACCCGTACTGGTCCTCCCTGGTAGCCGTATGGGTCCCACCCACCCTTACAGGTACCAGCCCCAGGCAAACTCTAAAACTCATTTTTATAAAAATCAATCCAACTCACCATTTGCCATGCAATCATTTTCACTAATAATCTGGTAAATCAACCCACAAAAGTTAAAATGTGTTTTTATAACAAAATACATTGAAGACCAGTTATTTCTCTTCGATCTTAGAAGCTGCCCGGGCACTATCGATCGCAAAACCGCCACATTAACATAATCACATTTTCCTAATAAAATCCTGACTTATGATGTGCTATAAACTGTGCTAATTTTTGTGGATGCAGTGGAATTTATTTTTATTTTGTTTTATAACTTAGAACAAATGTATAGGTTCTCTTGCAATTCCCCCATTATTCCCCCGGCTGTAATTTTTATTCCACCATTTATTGCTTGTGCTTTATTATAATATGTAAATACAAGTAATGAGTGTGAAAGAGTGTAGAAATAGGATTGATGTGATAATTCCCTAAATGATGAAAACAAAATGGTTTTTCGAGGTGAATGTAATTTGAATTAACTAAATGGGAAATAAGTGACTCATCCGATACCTGAATCTCTGATCCAATAGGTATGAGTCTGCTGCCTAGAGGGAACCGTACAAAAACTCTTTCCCAAGTAGACAACTTGGGTGGCGACTCTATCATTTGTATCGAGATTTGGTTCTTGATTCTTTTATTCACTAAAAATTGACTTATTGTGCAAATTTTAACTAAAAATATTTTGTCTGGCTTAAATCTAACCAACCCCTAGTGGGCCCCACCTCTCACACAGGCGCCAAGGGAGACCCACACGTCATCGACTCCTCACACCTATCAACTGAACACAAGATGCCCAGGACCCTACAACCATATCTCGGATCCTCTACCATGGGCCGACCCACTATATTTTTGAATTTGTACACCCTCTCAGAATAGGCATCCAACTGTTGAATGTCAACCTATCAAAATCTGCTCGCATAAGCCCCCTTTTCCTCAGATGAACGGGTAAGTACTTCTTTAGGTTCCCCCGCGATGCCTCTTTTAGCTTCAGCTTCTCTATCAACCATGCTTGTAAATCAATTTTAGATAAGGGCATAAGGAAGTGAACAAGTTAGAAGATGGGGGAAAATGAATACCTGCAGTAGTGTAAGATGGTCATCGATAAGAGTCGGGTCAGTGGAAGCAGCATCTGTGTTTAGTAAGATCTCTGCTAGTCCTACAGTTATGGGGGAAGCCCCTATCGATATAGGACTAATAAGTGAAATCAGCCTAAATTGGGTGAGTAGGCCCACTCTGTACATGAACTTCGCCATAAGTAAAAGCGCGACAATGGAAGGCCAAGTGAGGTGAGATCTGGGGGCCTCTAGGCACCACTCCAACACGACACTAAGCTAAAATCTGGGCTTGTTAGGAAGCTAGGATAGAAATGGGTCCATAGAATCCAAATTCTACAACCCTTGGGGCACTCCATCCATACTAAAGTGAAACTCTGAGAGCGCTAGGGGCACGCGCTTGGGGCATGAAACCCCTAATTTGGCATGGAACTCCTCAAGTAGGGGGCATAGCTCGAATGAGGAATGTTGGAATACATGGTCCATGTGATCCCAAAAAGTCAGTGCCGCACGAAGGAATTCGGGGCTAATGAGCCACGCCGCGATGTATCGAAAGCCCCATAGCCCAAATTTCTCTATAGTCCGCATTTCATAGGATTTCTAAGAAACCCCATAGCTGCTGATTGTAGTTTGCCATGGTAGAGTTTGAGAAAGTGGCTGAATCTAAGTTTCTAGGTTAGTGAGGTCACCGACGATGATGGCGATGTCGGCGGTGGTATGGGTCAGATCATCGGTGATATGGGTTGCGGGCAGTTTTGTCTATATTATTTAGCACATTAGATTTTCATGCAGCTGGTGATATCAATGATGCCGGTGGCGACATGACAATATTTTCTATAAATTTTAGGCCTATATTAACCAGTTTAGACCTGTAAACAACTTGTAAAAACTCTGTAATCTATTTCTAGAATATATTCAAGCTCAAAATCCAAATTTTATTCAAAAACCGAGGGCCCAAGTGCGCAAACCATCCAGAATATTTAAATCCTAAGCCTAAAATTAAAATCATCCAAAATCCAAAATCAAGCATTCAAACCCATTGTATCAAGGGCATACAAACCAAAATCTATATCCAAGCAGATAAAAATAAAAAGAAAAGGGAAATGGGGTAGCAGATGAATCTAGAACTAGTCACCACCATCGGTCGGGCAAGATGTATACTCCGGTTCATCCACAAGATAGCGGTTGATGACGTCCTCCTCAGTCCCTGGGACGCTCCAGGTACACTTAGGATCACCTCTGTGGTGACGGCCAGCTGTAACCTTCCTTCACCTATAGCTCGGCTTAGCCGAGGTTGCACGGTCTATATCGTGTTTGCTTCTTATCTCGTGCAAAGTAGCATCCAGCTAGCTCTCTAACTCACTCACACAGCGTCGGAGCGCCTCTATCTCTTCTTAGTACCTCCACTAGGCCTCATTAGCATCTGAAAGTGTGAGGGCCATAAAATCCTATAGACAAAGAAACAACAACAATCCATATCATTCATAACATTCATACATGCATTTTATTTTACAATGTCATAGCAGGGGATATACCTGAGCGAGCAAGGTTTGAGAAATGAGAGTGTCCCTGAGAGCAAAGGCATTTCCAGTCAACCGCTTTACCTTAGCATGCAAAACCTGCAAAATCTAAAAAGAGGCAATTAAAAGGAAGCCACCAAGAGAATTGTCATATGAATATGTTCGCGTCCGCACAAGGGTTACATGAGTTGTGTTCATAGGTATAAAGTATAGCGAATGGCTGCTTGGGGTTATCTCCCTTGGCTGAAAGTCATCTCTCGAGTTCATCAGTAGTAAGTGGGTCTCCAAAGCGGTTGAGAGGTGCCCCTCTATGAATTTAGCACCCTCGGGTATGCCCTAGCCTTGCACTTCACTATCCTCGAGCCGGCCTCTCTTCTTAGGAGGTGCCGAAAAATCAAAAGCAACACAAAAGGCAAGCATAAGCAACCATTTTGATCTAAGCATATAGCACATATATATAAAAAGTATAAAAAAGAAAAGGTGCGATCTCACATCAAAAGAATAGTGCCCCTCATGGGCCATCGGTGCATCCTGGCAAACCTCACCCTGCCCCTCAAGATTGACCTTGCCGCCACCACTCTCTTCATTATCCTCATCGCTCTCACTAACAATACCACGCCTCTGCCTTTTCAGCTCTTCCTTCCTCTTTTTCGTATGGAAGGCGACAAAATTGTTAGCATGGATGCAGGAGGACATCATGAGCAAGCCTGATATATGGCCATTGTAAGGGTCAGGGACGCTTCCAACCACCCAATTATTGCCCTCCAAATAATCAGCCTTGTCGTCCACACCAGTAATGGTCAAATAAGGCCACTAGGGGCCTATAGGAGGATCCTCGGGCACTGGCCTAGCAGCAAGCGTAAGCTCCCTCCAACCATAAACTCTCTCCCCCAAGTACCAAGGCAAAGCTAGGGGGCATTCCATTATAAACCTACGGTCGTCCACTTCCCGCCAGACTGTAAGGACAACAGCACGATTGGACACCTCCTCAAAAGGGTCCCTGATGACTTAGCCAACCAAATCAGGCAGAAAGCTAAATGTAAGCAATTTAAATTTATAAATGTGTTTTTTGACTAATGGTTTGTTGAATGTAAGACAGGGATAAAAGTCAAAGTAACATACCAAGCCGATCTATAAGTTCTGCAATGCCTCCCAATATGCGGTTGAATATTTGCTAAATCCTCCAACGCTTTTGCACCATCGGGCGATAAAATGCAAACCCGCCGGCATCGTAGTATTGAACTTAACCGGGGGGAGGATCTGATGCTCAAAGGCCCACACCTTTGCAATTGACAACCAATCAGTCCAAAAGCTCAACACACTAAAAAAGAGAAAAGCAGCTAACCATGATAATAAAACACTATTCAAAAGGATATACCTGAAGCAGAAAATGGCTCAAGCGGAGGACCTTTTCTTTCTTTCAGGCTCCTACATCCAGCCCATAGTGCATCTAAGCTAAAATGGCCCTTGACCAATTCTTCTCCTTGATAGCCGCCACATCCTCGACAGTAGAAATCAACCCGTAGTTGACCTTGTTGTCTGAGACAGGGAAGAATAACATAGTCAACAATAAAATGACAAAAGAGCGGATGCATGCATCTCACTGGGTCTCGGGGACCACTCCGACCTTAACCCAATACTCTTGCAACTCCCTATAGCACAATTGCCCCGACTTAGGCTTCAGACCGAATAGCTCTATCACCCTTTTCACCACCAGTCCCTAAGGTGGTTCCTCTCCATATAGACATCAAAATGGATCACTTCCTTAGTCCATGGTAGCCTAGTCATTGCCACTATGTCGAAAGGGGTAATAGTAACCTCACCTATCTAGAAGTGAAAGGTATAAGTGGTCTCAGACCACTTCTCAGTCAGAGCAGTTAAGGACGGGTGGGAAAGCTTTGGCATTAATAGGGGCATGACATGGGCTAGACCCCCAAAACCTATGTCATCTGTGGTAGCTACAAGTGTAGAATCCTTCTTCTCTATGTGTTGCCACCACTCGCCAATAGTCCCCATACCCCCAGTGCAAGTATGGATATGTGGCTGTAAAAAAATGAGCAACAAATGAGTAATTTTCTCTTTATATCGTAGCTTCTGGATTGCTGCTGATGCCGCTGCTGGGGTAGTGATGGCAGCCATCCTGCCAATGGTAAGGATAGTATTGCTAGTGACATCACTAAAATCAGCAATGACATGGTAAGAGTCTGACCCTTTTTTAACGGCCTAAAGCCACTGACGACAAAAGTGCCGCCGGCGGCATCAATTTCTGCGGGCAGAATCCAGTTTTGCCTAAAATCGCACCAAATCACCATAAAATGCAATTAACCAGTTTCCGGGCATAAAACGAACAGAAAATAAGCCTATAACATGCATTCTAACATATATCTCTTGTTTTTAACCTTTATTCTACAATTTTTTGAGTCTAGAACCGAAATCTTCATATGAAACAAAAAGGTTTGTGTTTTGTAGGATTACCTAGATGTAAGAGATGTGGTTCTTCTTATTCGGGACAAGATTGTCTATTGGAGCCGCAATCCCATACCCAAATACAATGTTGGATTCCTTGAAACCATAGCCCACATGAATAGGGTAAATTTTCAGCCCCTTAATGGAAGAAGCGGGCATATCGTCAGACTTGGAACTGCCAGATTTACGACTAAAGATTTTCTTCATGACTAGGAGTAGTAGGTGGGGGGAAAAGATTTTTTTGAGAAGTAGAGAGGGTGAAAAAGAGAACTGCTATGGAAATAGGAGAAAAGAGGAGTTTAAACCCGTATTAAACACCCACACAGAATTTGAGGAGTTTAATTACGTCTGAAACTATCATTCTATACCGCCAGCAACATCAGCCAAATCGCCAGCAATATCAGTTATGCCGTCGGCGGCCTCACCAACACCAATTTGAATTTTAAATTTCTTTGACCAGTCAAAGGTGCCACATGGCACCCCATACCGCCAGTGGTATCACTACATAATACCGACAACATAAAAATTTCTCCATGCACTTTCAGTAATCCGATGGATGCCCGGCTCTAGCCTCAACATCCCAGGACTTTCGATCAAGCAGCAAAAACGTCATCTAAAAATTAGTCTAACCTTGTTTTACTTGTCACTTGTTACAGGATTGACGCTCTATAATCTCAAAACCTAAAAAGTCCAAGCCCCGCTTGGCAAACCTCAAAGCCCAAGTTCGACCAAGGGGCAAACAAATCATCAAAGCCCAAGCTCGACCAAGGAATAAACTGACCGTTAATGCCCAAGCCCGCTTGGCAAATCAACAAAGCCCAAGCCCGACCAAAAGGCAATCAAATCATCAAAGCCTAAGCCTAATCAAGGGGCAAACCAATCATCAAGGCCCAAGCTCGACCAAGGGGCAAACCAATCATCAAAGCCCAAGCCCGACCAAGGGGAAAACCAATCATCGAAGCCCAAGCCCGACCAAGGGGAAAACCAATCATGAAAGCCCAAGCCTAACCAAGGGGCAAACCAATCTCAAAGCTCAAGCCCGACCAAGGGGTAAACTAGTCACCAAAGGGAGGCACTGACGGAATCAAAACCTTGTCATCTATCAGGTATAATTTCTAATCCCTTGCTCTTTCGTGTGATCATATTGACTTATGGCAGTATTGATCCCCCAAGGGGCAGCCTGTGATCACGGGATTTTACAGTCCCTCTCGCGAGACGATGATGACGTAGACCCGATTTTATTCCTCATGATAAAAATTCTTTTTTTAGAATTTTTATTACCGATATAAAATTCTCTAAAAATTTTTATTTTTGAAAAAATTCAGTTCGACTTGTCCGATAACGCGTCCGATGGTAGCTCAAACCGATGATTTGCACCCAAAAAATAATTTAGTCCAAAATACCTATAAAAAGTAAATAAAGAGCCCAATAATTCAAAT
This sequence comes from Euphorbia pulcherrima, assembly GCA_947683365.1. Lineage (NCBI taxonomy): Eukaryota > Viridiplantae > Streptophyta > Magnoliopsida > Malpighiales > Euphorbiaceae > Euphorbia > Euphorbia pulcherrima. The sequence goes on from CANTUS010000008.1 coordinate 7,059,479, forward strand.
CATCCCGCTGAAATCCCTTTTGGCCAGATTTTCTTCCTTTTTCCCCGTGTTTAGGCTTGATCCATGCTTACTTTTTAGACTTATCAAGAGAGTGAGGCCGACAGGGGCCTCGTTGATACTATCGGCGGTATCATCCATGCTGCTGGCGGCATGAGTTTCTACTGTAGAACGGATGTGTGCCTTTTTGCTCGATATCCACTAGATAATTGATCAAAGTCAATTTCCACCAGATTTTAGCCAATATAAGGAGGCATTTTCAGCTGGAGAAGGGGTTCAACACTTCCACCACTTGAAATCTTAAGGAGATTTTGAGTATTTAGTTAGTCTAGTGGGATAAAGTCTAGAAAAGGTAATAAAAGAGGATTCAGTCCAATTTTTCTTGGTTTTTTTCACTGAACTCTCTAATATTTAGGTGAAATTTAAGTTTAGAAATCACCAAAATAGGATATAGAGACCTAAATCACCCCTTTACTTACAAAATCATAATTTGAGCTCCCTAGAGATGTCATTTAGATCAAGAAGAGGTGGATTCACGGCCCCGAGGTAAAAATTCTGAGTCTCATAGCTCTTTGGCTTTCATACCACCGGTGGTATGGAGTTCTGGACATCAGTTTACTTTTATTTTATTTCCGACCTAGTTTTATTTCCCAAAGCTAGGATATACAGTGCAACGACAATGGTCCAGAACCTCCTAAAAAAAGACCTCACCCCATAACATGTGGCATTTTCACTAATAATTTGGTTAAAATAATTATTGAGTCTGAAATATGGATAAAACAGAATTTTCCCACAAACGCCATTCAAACCCCATTTTTAGCCATCCAATCGGGCTCCATAAGTTGTAAAAGGAATATGCCATGTTCACACTAATTCGAGTCTTGTTTGGTCTAATAACTATGAATGTTATGTGATATACCTCGTACAATGTGTCGTATTTATGCTAACTATTTTCGTGTAGATAGATTTATGATAGATGTATGTTAGGCTTTCGGATATTTTATTTCCTGTGTAGAACAAATGTATAGGATTCGAAAAGCCATGTAAATATTCTTTAATTTCCGCATTTTATTTGTTGGATGACTGTAATAATTTATTTACTTACCGCTTTGAATGCTTGATAATGTGATAATAATCCATAAACCGAAAACACAATAAATAGGGTGGATTAAAATCGATTAAGAAAGAATGAAACCCTTTAACTTGGCCAATGTAAAATAGATAACACCATCCGAACTCAGAATCTCTACTTAAGCTATGGTCTACCACCCGATGGGAAAATCATACCAAAATTTCCAAATTGAGTTGAACCAGGTGGCGACTCTATTTTAAGTATGGGATTACGATCTTGTATCTTTTCGACATTAAAATATGTTAAACCATTTTCACAATCACCATCATACCCATTATTTTCATGGAGACCCATCCTCCGGCTTGGCTTTGTGACGTCCATAAAATGCCCTCTACTCACAATGAGGATGTTTGCAAAGCTTACTGCATGAAGATAAACACTAACACATTGATATATACACCGAGTGTTTACCTTACTGCAGTCTCCAATATATCTCCCAGATAAATCCATGTGTCAAACTTAAGGCACCACCTTCAGTCCTTAGGAGGTTGACTACTTTGACCCTTTCCAAGAAAGTTGACCACATGCTAGTCTTACCGCTTCATCAATATCCTTTCTTGATGAAACTATGACTAGGGATAGTTTAGATATAATCATAATTGCACATGAAGCAAGTCTAACTAAATATTAGTCCAACTATAATTTCTCTGACTTCATGCTATGATACATCAAGGACTTTCATATACATACATCAATGAATATGTTTTAACCAGTCATAATATATTTATAAGCACATCGATATAAACAAAAGATTAAATGCCTTTATTAATTAAACAAAATATTTGTACCATTACATAATTAAGATATATCGCCCTAATTGCCTTAAGGGCATATATCACATCCAACAAACTCCCACTTGCACTAAGGCCAATTAGCCATATGTCTTATTCCATATGCTTTAACATGCTGGTCATGTTTGACTTAAGTCAATGGCTTTATTAGACCATCCGCAAGGTTTTGATCAGTGGATACATATTCTAATCTTATTATCTCAGCATCGACAAGCTCCCTGATTACATGATACTTTCTGGATACATGTCTGTTTTTCTGGTGAGACCGTGGTTCCTTTGCCTGAGCTATAGCACAATTGTTATCACAATATAAAGTAATTGGATTAGCAGTATTAGACACCGCACCAAGATCACCAATAAATCCCTTTAAATAGACAACTTCTTTTGCTGCTTTACATGTAGCAATGTATTTGGATTCCATGGTTGAATCAGTAGTAATTTCTTGCTTGGAACTCTTCCAGCATACCACCCCTCCATTTAACACATACATAAAACCCGACTGAGACTTAAAGTCATCCTTATCAGATTAAAAACTCACATCAGTGTAAACTCTAATTGAGAGGTCAGCATCTCCATATATCAAGAACTCATCTTTAGTCCTTCTCAAGTACTTAAGAATTGCCTTGACGACCATCCAATGCTTTTCACCTGGATCCGATTGATATCTACTCATAAAGCTCAAAGCGTGAGAGACATCTTGCCTAGTACATATCATAGCATAAATGATAGATCCTATCGTGGATGCATAGAGAATATCCTTCATGCGCTTTCTTTCTTTAGTTGTCTTCAGACACTCAGCCTTAGATAGGTTAGTCCTGTTGGAAAACTATGATCCGGACCACAAATTGAACTAAATTATCCGGAACAGGTTTGAAAGAAATAAAAACTTAAACTATGTAAATCCCAAATCCAAATGGAAACATCCGGACAAAAATCCAGCTACAAGGCTATCCAATTGAAGACATCAAATACTTAAGCACATGAAATCATTAAAATAAAGCTTGGAAAGGAAACAAGCTTTAATCTCTCAAGAACAACATCCGAAAGAACTAAATTCCTTATCTCCATAAGAAGGCAGATCCGAAGTATATGAGTCTAAAGACTTTCGGAAGACTCATACTTGAAGATAATGGGAAAATTTTCAAAGATAGCTTTTCCCTCCACTTGTTGGTCTATAAAGTCAAAGATCCTTTCCCTAAGACAAAGACAAAATGACGGCTTGCATTTTTTAGAGAAAGGATAAAAGGACTGACACCGGTTTGAAAAACTAACAACCTTTTTCACCTAGACCAATGAGGTGGTGCGTGGAGCTCACACCAAAAAACTAATGGTGTAGTAGTTAGTGCATCATAAAAAGCCAAGTAAAACGATCACTAACAACTTTTTAGCATCAATCCCTAGAATTCAAACGGGTAAAATTATAGTCTAACGGATTGATCAACGGCTTCGAAAGCACCACCTATAACTTGATCAAGGGTGAAGATTTATTACAAGTTCAACAATGCACAATGGCTACATTTATGATGGAAGTCTATAAAAGGAAAGCATCACCGAATGAGAAGGTTGGCTGTTTGATTGACAAAACTAAGTAACAATGCATAAGCATTCATTTAGTTTACAATCCCTCCAAGAATCAATTAATTCCAAATCTGTTGTAAGGATTCCTAAGTGTGTTATAAACTTAAGGAAATCCAAAACCAAAACCATTGTGAAAACAAGAGTGTAAGAATCTCTAACTTGGGTGAGTTGTGAGATTGGGATACAACTTAAAGTTGGTGCTTTGAGTGGGAACTCCCTATAGGACTCTACTTAGATTTGGGGTAGAAGTCTAAGTGGTATATCCTACTAAAGACTAAAGGACTCAGCTAGGAGTTGGTGCTTCTAGTGGTATATCCTACATCCGGAAGGGCTTACCATCCGGAGATAAATTGTAAGGCTTGATCTCTACCAGTTGGAAAGGAATCCACTAGTGGAAAAGCTCGGAGGAAGGAAACTCTGGGGAATGGAGTAGGCAGGCCCGAACTAGGGTTAAATCTTGTGTTTGATTTCTGTAACTTTTTACTTATTGCATTTTACTGTCATAACTGCATCATCCGGATCATAATCAAATACACTATACTAAGACTTTTTAAAGTCTATATATTCCACAAAAAAGGGTCATTCACCCCCATTTGACCTTATAAAGACCCTCATAGGGACCAACAAGTGGTATCAGAGCTAGTGCTTAAAACTAGAGATCTAACAATCTCGCGCTAAAGGTTCAATATTTTGATTCATACATCAAAATGAGTTTCAAAAACTCACAACTCCTTCCCGAAGGTATGTCCATTACCCGTCCTCCACTCATCACTGGTGAACACTATACATTTTATAAGAACTGGATGGAGAATTTCATATAATCTCAAAGCATGCAAGCATGGCTAGTCATTAAAGATGGCCCATATGAGCCTACTTATGAAGTATAGGGTATGACTACCCGAAAGCCCTCAAGTATGTGGGATGAGAATGACTTTAAAAAGTTGCGTAAAAACGCAAATGCATTTAACATGCTTCGTTGTGCTCTTAGTGCAGCTGAATTCAACAGAATATCCGAATGCGAGACTGCAAAAGAGATTTGGGAGAAGCTGGAGGTAACCTATGAAGGAACCACCAAAGTAAGAGAAGCTAAGCTTGATTTACTCCAGCAGAAGTTTGAAGTTTTCAAAATGGAGCCAAAAGAGTCCATCAGTAGTATGAACACTAGATACACCAATCTAGTAAGTGGGATGAAGAGGCTTGGAAAGGAAATTCCTCAAGTAGAGATGCTGAAGAAATTGCTCTAGAGTCTCACCAAGGAGTGGGACAACAAGAAGATTGCCATTAAGGAAGCTCATAACCTAAATTTCTATATTTATGATGAGCTCATTAGCAATCTCTTAACTCAAGAGCTATCCTTGGAGAGATACAGCCAACAAGAAAAGAAGCCTGAAGAGAAAAAAAGCCATTGCATTAAAGGCAGAATATACCAGATCAGCTTCATCCGGAGAAGAAGGACAAGCCATCGAACCTCATAGTACTAAGGAGCAACTAGCTTTATTAACCAGAAGGCTCAACAGGTTCCTATAAAAGAAAGAAAGAAGGAAGTCCAAAAAATATGAATCACGAAGATCAAGAGAAGGAACTTCCAGAAGGGACAAGCCCAAATAAAATCCGGAAGAAAAGAAGGATCCGGAAAAAGATGCTGCCTATTTTGAATGTGGAGAGAAATTCCATTTCAGAACAAAATGTCCCAAGCTTAAGAAAACTAATAAGTTCAGAAAGAAGGCAATGGTAGCCACCTGGAGCAACCGTGAAGAAAGCAGCAACTCATCTTTAATAGATGAAGAAGAGATTGCCAACTGTGCATTCATGGCACTGACTGATTCAGAAGCAGAGCAAGCCAGAAGAAATGCCTCCAAGCAAGAAACAGTGTAAATCAAAGAATCAAAATCAGAAATAGTAAATACTGAGGTAAATTCTTGTTCTAATTCTGCTTCTAATTTTGACCTTGCTAGAGCTCTATCTATTGTAATCAAGGGTGTAAAGAAGAATGCAAAAGCAATCAAGTCTCTTAAAAGAGCGGTGATGGAGTTGGCAGAAGATGTTGAAGTAATGGCACAAGACATCAATCTAGTTAGAGTAACCAAGCATATTGATGTTGTGGAGGAGAACTTCTTTAAGAATCAAGTCCAGATTCTAAATGCGAATGTAACGGGATTGGATAGAGAAATCAATTTACTAAAGGAGGCATCCAGGAAGAGGCTAGATACAAAAGCTCCAAGAAGAGATAATCATCCTTCTGCTTAGAATAGATTTCAAAAAACCCCTAATCAAAGAATGAAGGAAGTTAGCAGGTAACCATAAGCCCAAAGATATACAGCTGCTCAAAAGGGAAAGGCTAAGGTGGCTAACAACAAAGAGCGAAAAATAAAAGCAGAACATACCTATTTCAGGGTGCAGGTTTTGCGGGAAAAATAATCATATTACTAAATCATGTTGATTAAAAATGGTTATTATGATGTTTACCCTTGGCCTGATATGGTTATTAGCCCGAGAGGACCCAAATCTGATTGGGTACCCAAACCCACTTGATTTGTTTTGTAGGCATGCCTTAGATCCACACTAGATCAACATACTTGGTACATTGATAGTGGATGCACAAGGCACATGACAGGTGATGAGAAGGCCTTTATCACACTGACCAGGAAGAAGGGAGGCAAAGTAAGCTTTGGAGATAATCAAAAGGGACAGATCATTGGTCATGGAACCATTGGATCTAAGTTAAAGATAGAAGATGTCTCATTGGTTGATGGACTGAAGTTCAACTTGCTAAGCATGGCCCAACTCTGTGATAAAGGAAGAAAAGTCACATTTGATTCTGGAGGCTACTCAATCTATGATAGTAAGAAAAGCTACACTGTAGAAGATCTAGTTCCAGAAGCTAAAAAATCTAGAGAAAAGAAGGAAGTAGGAATTCCTGATTCATTTCAAATCAAGAAATACAAAGAGGAAGATGAAGGAATATCCTTTGCTCTAGAAGTACAACAAGTCAATCTCAACCCACATGAGATTGACTTTAATGAAGGCCAAGAAGGAATGGTTGAAGCTGAAGTAGAGCAAGTCCCAGCTCAACATGAAGGCCTACAAAGGGAGATCCGGATACACAGAGATCATTCCATTAAAAATATTCTGGATGATATTTAGAATCCAATGAGAACCAGAGGTCAGCTCAATAGAATGATGAGTCATGCTGCTTTTATCTCTCTTATAGAGCCAAAGAAATTTCAAGATGCTGAAGGAGATGAAAGTTGGATGATGGCATTGTAGGAAGAGCTAGATTAATTCACCAAGAATGATGTATGGGATCTAGTATCACCTCCTAAGGAAAAATCAATCATTGGCACCAAGTGGGTGTTCCGAAAAAAGCTTGATGAATCTGGAGTGGTGGTGAGAAACAAGGCAAGATTAGTTGCCCAAGGCTACAACCAGCAAGAAGGAATTGATTTTGAAGAAACCTTTGCTCCTGTAGCAAGGGTAGAAGCAATCTAGATTCTGTGTGCTTTTGCATCATTCATGGGGTTCACACTATACCAAATGGATGTCAAGAGTACATTTCTAATTGGTGTTATCCAAGAAGAAGTCTATGTTAAGAAGCCACCCAAACTTGAAGACCCAAAGAAGGCTGAGAAAGGCTCTCTATGGATTAAAGCAGGCTCCTAGAGCCTGGTATAAGAGGTTAACCTCATTCCTTATATCTAAGGGTTATATCAGAGGCAGAGCAGACACCACTTTGTTCATCAAAAAGAAGAAAAATGATATCATTCTAGCCAAGTTTATGTGGATGATATCATATTTAGAGCTACCGATGAAAGGATGTGTAAAGAATTATATTCTCAAATGCAGAAGGAATTTGAGATGCCCATGATGGGAGAACTCAACTTCTTCCTTGGTCTACAAATCAAGCAAAGTTCGGATGGGATTTTCATTAATCAATCAAAGTACACCAAGGAGATCTTGAAGAAGTTTGAAATGGACAAGAGCATGCCTATGTCCACTCTAATGAGATCAGATACAGTCCTATCCAAGGATTATGAAGGAGAAGATGTTGATCAAAAGCTCTATAGAGGGATGATTGGCTCACTCATATACTTGATAACTAGTAGACCGGACATACATTATGTAGTTTATTGCTGTGCAAGATATCAAGCCAATCATAAGGATTCTTATCTCAAGGCAGTAAAAGGGATCCTTAGATAACTCCTAGGAACCACCGAAGTTAGATTATGGTATCATAGCAATGGATATTTCACACTCCAAGGGTTCACTGATGCATACTATAGAAGAGATACTCTTGAAATAAAGAGTACATCCGAAGAATGCCACTTCCTTGGAGATTGCTTGGTGTCATGGTACAGCAAGAAGCAAACTTCAATTGCCTTATCCACTACAGAAGCTAAATACATGGCAGCTGGAAGTTATGTAGTTTAACTCTTCTTGATCAAGCAATAGCTTGAAGATTATAGAGTTCAATCCGGATGTGTTGATGTTATATGTAACAATAAAAGTGCTATTGATGTGTCAAAGAATCCAGTACTCCATAGCCGGATGAAGCGTGTCAACATAAGGCATCATCTCATCAAGGATCATGTGATGAAGAAGGATGTTGCATTAGTATATATTCCAATCAATGAGCAAAGAGTAGATATCTTTACTAAGCCACTAAGTAAAGACCAATTTGGGAAGGTAAAGGAGTCAAATGGTATGTCCAAGCCAATTAAGATCAATCCGGAAGACAACTTGAAATTAAGCCGGATCCTAGGCTAAAAACTCAATTCGAAAGAGAAGAAGTATTGGAGGGAAATCTATTTCAAAAGGGAGTATGCCACATTAGCAGATAAGAAGGACAAATGGCAGTAAAAACGCGTAAAGATGACAGCTACTTTTTGAATTTTAAAAGTCCATTGGGTGTTACACGCACGGTAAATTTGATAGTTATCATTCAAAATAAATCATTCCCATTCTCCGGTTAAACTGAATTTACCTCTCTCATAAAATCCGATTGCTATGTCATCAATCCAGCCAAAATCAATGGCATCCGGATTACCAAAATACCCTCACTTTGGAAAATCTATAAAACCCCCCCAAATTCCCCTTCTTCCTGACACAAGCAACAACTCTACTATTACTCTACAAAAATCGAAACCCAAACCCTAAATTCTTCAACTCTTCTCTAAAATGGTGGCCGTTATGACTAAAGATGGACCCGTAATGCTTCTAACCCAGAACATCTTTGAAGAGTCTGATCTTCAAGATGGAGAATTCATCCCTGTAAGTTTTAAACCTTCCGACTTCGTTCTACCCACAGATTACTTAGGGGATAATTTCTTATTTGAGAAGAATCCTTACTCTAAACTCATAGAAGATCAAAATCTCACAGACTTTCTTAAGATTAGCTGCCCCACATATCCTGACTTGGTTAAGGAGTTCTATGAGAATCTCAGTGCTCAATCCAAGTTTGATGCTCTTCAAACCAAGGTCTAGGACAAATAAATCACTATTATCCTAGATTTCTTTGAACAACATCTGGGTATGAAAAATAAGGGTGTTCTACTGAGGACTGACGGTGATGAACAGAGAGTTAAGTATGAAGCTAAACAATGGTTGTATCCAAACTACTTTGGAGATAAATTCAGCACATATTTTCCTCAAATTCCCAGATATCTCTAGCATGTGATGGCCAAATTAGTGCTCATAAGGAAAGGATCTCTCACTACAGTGTCTTCTTTTCAACACTGTGTACTCCAACACTAGGTTGAGAGCACGGTAGTCAGTATGCTTATATTAATCATTCATTTCCCCAAGTAGCATGTAAATTCTCATGGCGCGCTCATCACCTGGCTCCTCCTCGCCAATAAAATCAACCTTACCGAATTTGAATCCATCACTAGTAAGGAAATCTTGGAGAAAAACTTCAAGAAATTGAACTACAGGGAGAAGTGGAATGAGGAAAAGGCTAAAAAGCAAAGAGATGAAAAGAAGAGCAAAGATAGAAAAATAACCAATCCAACAGAAGCTCCAATACCCAAGAAGGCTCGGACTGCTAAATCTAAGGCTGTAAAATTGCTAGTTGTAAATTTGGATGAAGAAGTGAATGAGGATACCCAGACCATCACCCAGCTACTCAATAAATCCCCAGAAAAGCCAAAACCAAGGGGAAGGCTAATTAAGATGGCTGATCTATTGAAAAGACCGGTATATGATCCGGAAGTAAGGGAAACCATTACAGTAGCCGTTGCTATAATAAGAAAAGGCTATCAAAAAGGCTAGAAAAGAAAAGCATCAGAATTGCTAAAGGGGGGAGATGGGTCTAATGAAGAGGAAACTGAAGATGAAATGCCTCTGCCAAAGAAGCAATTTACCTGGAAGGGTTGTACATTTGATGAGGCTATAGAGGATCAGAAGCACTAGAAGAAGAAAGCAAAGAGGCCAACTGTTATAGTCATTGATGAGGAGGCAGCAAAAAGGGTAGTTATGGAGGAGCTAGCTAAGGTTAAAAGCTCAAAGGGTAACAATGTGCCCGGATCCAATGAGGACATCCTTCCAGAGGATCCTCAATATGAAAAAATGATGGCCTCTGTGGCAGAAAACTACTAGCTGAATAATTTACCCGTTGAGGGACCTGGGGGATCTTCTGGTCAGCTAATTTTAATTGACTCAAATGCCATGGTTGAGCTGTCCATAATTTCAGACTCTGGATCATTCAACTTTCTACCTATCATAGAGCCTCTTCTAAAAAATTTGCTAAGTTCAGAAGCTAGAAATCAAGCAGAAATAAGTCATGTAAAGGCAACAGTAGAGGGCGTTGAGGACATTACTAATGCGCCTAGGGGATGTATAATAAGTTCTGAAAAGGCACTTGGAGGGATGACTGAGGACATTTCTAGTTATCCGGAGGTAGAGGTAGAGAAAAGGAAAGAAGAAGAAGCTGTTCAGAACATCCTGCCATCATCTAAGGTAATCTCAATCCCAATAAATCCTCTTAATAATACTGATGTTGTTGCCAGTGATGAAATAGTAATTGAAACAAGGGACAACTTGGATACACATGTCCAAAATGTATCCAAGGAAGGTGTGCCCAACCCGGATAATCTTACTTCGGAGGAGGGACATTGTTTGGGATCCAATGAGAATACTCATAGAGTGGACTCGACAGGCGAGGCAAGTCCAAAGGAAGGGATGGAAGAAGAATAAGATCTAGAGGAGAGTGATAATTAAATAGATAATGAACCCTCTGAAAGTAGTTCAACTTCCAGCGATGACACATCAAGCTCCTTTAAAGAATAATTTCCTTCAAAAATTAGCCCCATGAGAGTGCCTGTTAACAACACCATCAAATCCAAAGTTTCAACAGCACTCCATTTGCTCAAGGAGGCTCCCTAAGAAGAAAATGAAGAAGGGTATGTCAAGCAGAGCCTCCGGACCATATGCATACATCTACGAGGAGTTGAAAAGGAGTTACTTAGACAAGCCAATGATCCGGAAATAAAGAAAGAGCTGGGTGAAATCAAGTAATCTATAAAGACAATAAAAAATAAGGTCTTGGAATTCCCCACTCTAGGAGCCATAGTGAATCCTCTCTCTCTCTCTAATCAAGCTAACCTTGAATGAGCTTAAAGAAAATTGTTCCACAGCTAACCGGACTGCTGATCAAGCAAATACCTTGGCTTCTAATAACTGTGGAACTATAATTAACAAGGTCACATCCTCTTCCATGGAGCTCTCAGAAGAAATAAAGGCTTATCTGGATACCAAGTCTGAAAACTTGACAAAATTCATAGCTCAGGAAGACCCCACACCCGCCATAAAAGATCTGGGAATAGACCAGCAAGTCACCCAAGAAATGCTGGTGTACTTCATTGAGAAAACTCTTCCCAAGATCTAGGAGAAGATTTTGGATGATATGGGTGATGAACTGGGAAGCCGCCTATCCGGATTGGAGAAAATAATAACAGACTAGAAGGCATCCATCACCAAAGAAATCTCTCTTCAAATAGAGTCTATAATAATATCTGGAAGGGAATAAGTGAAGAAATCACCCTGCTTCAAAATGGAATTAATAACCTCTCCATATATGGATCCTCTTCCTCTCCTGCTATTTCAGAAAGCCAGCTTCTTCCGGTCTTCCACAACCTCATACAAGCCATTGGAGATTCCAGCTTCTTCGGACAGAAAGGAATGACAACTCTCCTTAAGGTCCTCTTTCCTTACTATGACCCAAAGGAGCAAGAGCTTGTCTTGCACAGTAATTAATCTATCAAGCAGTCCTATGACAATTTAAAGAAGACCATCCGACCCTTCTATCTCACTCCTCCTATGGTTGACAAGATCATTGATGAAAGGTCCAAAGGTAGCATTGACTACACAATTTATTCAAATGCATGGCAAGCAGCTTGGGATAACAAGACTTATATGGTGATAGACCCATAAACTGGAAACAAAAAGGGGCAGAAGAGTATACAAGAACCTGGCAAGGGAAAGGAGAAAGAGGGAGAACCATTCGGAGGGAATCAGAATTAGAGTAGCTATTATCTGTACTTGTAAAATTTTGTAATAGATATTGTAATAGCTAGATTCACTATTATATATTTCTGTAATTTGTAATATGAACTTTATTGATGTTAACTATTGTTAACAGCAGAAGTATATATAGTGAAAATATCTAATTCTCAAAATATTGCTTCTAAAAGTACAATATGCAATTGTACTAAAACAAACTTAGAAGCTAGAATTGAAAATTTTTGGGGGAGTTAGGATGCTAGAATTATGGGGGAGTAAAATCTGTAAATGTCTAAGTATCAAGAATCATACTTAGTTCATATATACTCCATTCCCTTGTGCTTAGTTTTTGTTTCCATCAAATGGTGGAGATTGTTGGTAAACTACAATCCGAACCCCAAATTGAACTAAATTATCCGGATCAGGTTTGAAAGATACAAAAACTTAAACTACATGAATCCTAAATCCAAATAGAAACATTCAGACAAAGATCCAGCTACAAGGCTGTCCAATTAAAGAGATCAAATACTTAAGCACATGGAATCATTAGAATATAGCTTGGAAAGGAAACAGGCTTTAGTCCCTCAAGAACAACATTCGGAAGATCTGAATGCCTTATCTTCTGAAGAAGGCAGATTCGGAGTATATGAGTCTAAAAACATCTGGAAGACTCATGCTTGAAGACAATGGGAAAAGTTTCAACGATAGCTTTTCCCTCGACTTGTTGGTCTATAAAGTCAAAGATCTTTTCCCCAAGACAAAGACAAAATGATAGCTTACTTTTTTTAGAGAAAGGACAAAAGGACTAACACCGGACTGAAAAAACTAACAACCTTTTTCACCTAGACCAATAAGGAGGCACGTGGAGCTCACACCAAAAAACTAATGGTGTAAAAGTTGGGGCATCACAAAAAGCGAAGTAAAATGATCACTGACAACTTTTCAGCATCAATCCCTAGAATTCAAATGGGTCAAATTATAGTCTAACGGATTGATCAATAGCTCTAGAAGCACCACCTATAACCTGATCAAGGGTGAAGATTTATTACAAGTTCAACAACCCACAATGACTACATTTATGATGGAAGCCTATAAAAGGAAAGCATCACCAAATGAGAAGGTTGGCTGTTTAATTGAGAAAAGCAAGTAACAAAGCACAAGCATTCATTCAATTTACAATCCCTCTAAGAATCAATTAATTCCAAATTTGTTGTAACGATTCCTAAGTGTGTTATAAAGGAAATCTAAAACTAGAACCTTTGTGAAAACAAGAGTGTAAGAATCTCCAACTTGGGTGAGTTGTGAGATTGGAATTCAACTTAAAGTTGGTGCTTTGAGTGGGAACTCTTAGTAGGACTCAGTTTAGATTCGTGGTAGAAGTCTAAGTGGTATATCATGCTAAAGACTAAAGGACTCAGCTAGGAGTTAGTGCTTCTAGTGGTATATCCTACATCCGGAAGGGGTTACCATCCAGAGACAAATTGTAAGGCTTGATTTCAGCCAGTTAGAAAGGAATCCACTAGTGGAAAAGCTTGGAGGAAGGAAAATCCAAGGACTGGAGTATGTGGGGCCGAACCAGGATAAAATCCTTTGTATTTAATTTCTTGAACTTTTTACTTATTGCATTTTATTGCCATAACTGCATAATTTGGATCCATCATCCGGAACATAATCAAACACACTATACTAAGACTTTTTAAAGTCTGTATATTCCATAAAAAAAGGGTAATTGACCCCCCTCTGGCCTTATAAAGACCCTCACAGGGACTAACAAATCCCCTTTGTCATCGGGAGGTAACCTTTCTTCGAATGCTCAAGGTTGAACCTATTCAATACCTTGTCTATATATGTACTTTGAGAATGAACTAACAGCCTCTTGGATATATCCCTATAGATCTTTATAGCTAGTATAAATGCTGATCCATCAAGGTCTTTCATGGAGAACTTTCTTGACAACCATACTTTAACACTTTGAAGAAGTGAAATATCGTTTCCTATTAATAGAATGTCATTGACATATAATACTAAGAAAACGACTGCACTCCCACTAACCTTCTTGTAAACACAAGACTCATTAATGTTTAGATGAAAATCCAGTTCACGGATTATCTTATCAAACCTTATATTCAAAGTCCTAGATGCATGCTTAAGTCCATAAATGGACCTTTGCAGCTTGCATACCTTCGAGCCATTCTAAGATGTAAAACCCTCAGGCTGTGTCATATACACATCCCAATCTAAATCCCCATTCAAGAATGTTGTTTTAACATCCATCTACCAGATCTTATAATCGTAATGAGTAGCAATGGCGAGGAGTATCCTTATGGATTTAAGCATGGCCAGCGGTGAGAAAGTTTCATCATAGTCAATGCCTTCACGTTGACTATAACCTTTTACAACTAACCTTGCCTTATAGGTAACCACATTACTGTCCATGTCAGTCTTCTTCTTGAAGACCCATTTAGCACCCGATCGTTCTAACCTCTTGTGGTTCATGAACCAAATTCCAGACTTGGTTCTCATACATGGAATCCATTTCTAATTTCATGGCTTTTAGCCATTTATAAGAATCTGAGCTTTTCATTGCTTCATCATAGGTTCTTGGTTTATCATCCTCCATGAGATATAGTTCCTTATCATTAATGATGACAAAACCATATCCATCGGGACCTTTATGAACACGACTTGATCTTCACAATGTTTGTGTTTCAATGGGTTATTCTTGGATCACATTTTCTTGTGTATCCATAATGGGGTCGATCAGCTAATTGTTTGTTTCTTCCTTTTAAACTTCCTATTCAAAAATGCTCCCACTAACTTTTGCAAGTAAGTGTTCCTTTTTAAAAAAATGAGCACTCTGAGATATAAATACCTTTTACGTCTTTGGTTGGTAAAAGAAATATCCAATAGTTTCCTTTGGATATCCAATGAACAGACACTTGTTAGATTTAGTGCTTAGCTTATCTAACGATATCCTCTTTACCATAGTAGGACAACCCCATACTCTAAGGTGACTTAGAGATGGCCTTTTATTACACTATCTTTTGTAAGGTGTAAAATCAACTAATTTAGAGGGCACTCTAATTAATACATAAACTGAGCGCTCTAGTGCATATCCTTAAAAGGATTTACTAAGATCTGCATGGCTCATCATGGACCGAACCATATCTAATAAAGTCTGATTCCTCCTTTCAGACACTCTATTGTGTTGAAGCGTATAAGGAGGGGTCCATTGGGGAACTATCCTATTTCCTTTAGATAATCCTAAAACTCTTAACTTAAGTATTCTCCACCTCGATCAGATCAAAGTACTTTAATACTTTTCTTAAGTTGTTTCTCTGCTTCATTTCTGAGTAGTTTGAACTTTTCAAAACTTTCAGACTTGTGCTTCATTAAGTACAAATAACCATATCATGAATAATCATCAATAAAGGTTATGAAGTAGGAGTATCCTCCCGATCCTTGAACACTTATTGGACCACAAACATCAGTATGTATAAGTTCCAATGTACTTATGGCTCATTTATCCTTTCCTTTAAAGGGTAACTTCATCATTTTTCCTTTTAAACAAGGTTCACAATCACCATAAGACTCGAAGTCTATTGGGCCCAAGTCTCCACGCTTATGCAACTTGGTTAAGCGATCTTTGTTTATATAGCCTAAACGACAGTGCCACATATAGAAAGATTCCTCATTATCTAATTTTCTCTTAGCAATGTTTATGTTTGAGAATATGATTGTAGTTACGAAATATCATTTGTCATATTACAATAAAATATCATTCATAACTTTGATAATACCTTTTATCAAATTGGAATAAAATTCCATTTGTTGTGAAGCAAAAAACAATATTTTATAATGATAATTGAATTTTGTCCTTTTACAAATTTTAGCAAAATGGAAATCTCAAGTTCCTACACCAATAGTAGCCATCAAGCTCTAATGATTTTCCATAGGTACAACTCTACTTTTGCAAAAATTCTACTTAACAATTTCTATACTATTGTATGGATATACGATTCTAATTAGGTATTCATACCAATTTAGAATTTCCTTGAGATGTAGAAATTCTCAATATCAAACACCTTGAAGTTGAAGCTCTAAGCCTCCTCTGCTCATGCTATGAGACTTTAGCCATTTTGATTTGATTTCCAATATCCTATATTGAAATGAATATCTTGTTTCCAATATTCCATACTAAAAACAATCATTTTATCTCCTAGACAAAATTCTCATTATTCCTTTTTATTTTTATCTTCACTCTACTCTATCCTGCTTCAAAACTAGGCACCATGTGTGTCCTTTTACTTCTTTGAGATATGAGCCATTTAAATTTCTGGCTGATTGGTCCTACCAATTTCTATCAAAATATTTTGGCTCAAAATTTCCACCATGGAAAATCCTTTCTATTGGTCCCTGTGAGGGTCTAAGTTTGGCTAGAAGAAGGTGAATGACCCTCTTTATAGAATTAATAGACTTTAAAAAGTCTATAGTGTAGCATGTTTGATTATGATTCAGGGGATGGATCTGGATGATGCAAATGTATATAAATAATCATGGAAGAAAATAAAGAGTAAGAAAATCAAACACAAGTATTTTATCTTGGTTCGGCCCCACCTACTCTAGTCCTCGGAGTTACCTTCCTCTGAGCTTTTCCACTAGTGGATTCCATTTCAACTGGTAGGATTCAAGCCTTACAGCTTATCTCCGGATGCTACCCCCTTTCGGATGTAGGATATGCCGCTAGAAATCCCAATTCCAAGCTGAGTCCTTTTGTCTTTAGTAGGACATACCACTTAGATTTCTATCCAAACCTAAGCTAAGTCCTATAGGGAGATCCCACTCAAAGCACCTACTTCAAGATATATCCCAATCTCACTACTCACCCAAGTATGAGATTCTTTACACTTTGGTTTTGGACTTTCTCAAGTTTATAGTTTCACTTGGGAATCCTTACAACTGATTTGGAAATGTTTGATTCTTGAAGGGATGTATTTTCTAATTGCTTTAGCGAATTCTCTTGTTAATTGTTTTCTCAAATCAACCAACACCTTCTCAACTTGTGAAGCTTCCCTCTTATAGGCTTCCATCATAAATTTAGCGTTGTGGGTTATTGAACTTGTATTTAATCTTCACCGTTGATCAGGTAATATGTGGCGCTTTTGGAGCCATTGATCAATCCATTAGATAGAGATTTTAACCCATTTGAATCCTTGGGGATTGAGGCTAAAAAGTTTTTAGTAATCGTTTTCCTTGTATTTTAGTGACTCACAAACTTTTATGCCAGTGGCTTTTTGGTGTGAGCTCCATGTGCCTTCTTATTGATCTAGGTGAAAAAGGTTGTTACCTTTTTCCTATTTATTGTCAGTCCTTCTATCCTTTTCTGAAAAGTGCTAGCTGACTTCTTTTGTCTTGCTTGTGGGAAAAGGGATCTTTGACTTGATAGACCAAAAGAATGGAGGGAGTGGAATTTTTGAATTTTTCCCTTTGTCTCAGATAGCTAAGTCTTTCAGATGTCTTCAAACTTAATATCTCCGAATTTGTCTTCTTCCGGATGCTTACGCAATTAGTTCTTTCGGATGCTGATTTGGGCGGTTTAAAGTTTGTTTCCTTTCCAAACTTTAATCGGATGCTTCCATATATGCTTAGGTCACTTGTCTTAGACTTTGGATGTCTTTGGATATATGTCCGGATGCAGTGACTTAGGTCTTTTATTACTTAGGTATTTTTTTTACTTTAAACCTGATCCGGATTATTTGTTGCTCCGGATCATTATTTCCAACAATCTCCCCCATTTGATGGAAACAAAAACCTAAGACATCCAAGCATAAGGAAAGGAGATGATATAAGTATGATTCTTGATACTTAGTCATTTACAATTTTTACTCCCCCATAATTTTAGCATCCCTTAGCTCCTCCAACAACTTTCAATTCTAGCTTCTAATATTTTTGTAGTACAATAGCAGATTGTACTTTAGAAGCAATTTTTTAAGAAATTAGATATTCACTATATATACTTCTGCTGTTAACAATAGTTAACATCAATGAAGCTTTTGGATTACAAGATACAGAAATATATAAGTGAATCTAGCTATTACAAAAGTTTTACAAGATGTAGCTAGTCTAATTCCTACCGGATAATCCATATGCTCCTCCTTCATTTTCCTTGCCTTTCTCCTTCTTTATCCCTTTCTCCACCTTTTTGTTTCCTGCTGGGGGATTGATTACCATATAAGTTTTTTCGTCCCACTTTTCCTGCTAGGCCTTGGAATAGATGGAGTAGTCTGAGTTTCCTTGCCTTCTTTGCTCTAAGATGTGGTTCACAGTGGCCGAAGATAGATGCAGAGGACGCAAGAGGTTCTAGAGTTAGGTGTAAGATCCGTTGATGTAAGGATGCATCTACAATATATATTCCCTATCCTTCTCATTGAAATATGGAAAGAGTACCTTGAGAAGAGTAGTTATGCCTTTATGGCCAAAGAATCCTGTGTCCCTAATGTACTGGACAAGGTCTTAGATGACTAGAAGTAATTGGCTTTCTGGGATAGCTGGAGAGGAGGAGGATCCGGAGATAGATAATTTTGACAGTTCAGACTGCAATTTTTAAAGGTCTTTACCCAAATCCTTGCGGATGTTGTGGATGCTAGAGTTAACTGTTGTTAGGTCCTTGCAAAGATCATCCCTTATTCTTTCAATGACTGAATCTTGGCCATTGAATTTTCCAGTAAGTTCTTCTCCAATGTCGGCTATTTGTTTGACAAGTAGCTTTGGAAGATCTTCCTCCATGAATTTGGTCAGCTTATTTAACATTGCCTGCTGATTTTCATTGAGTTTGGGGAGAGCTGCCTTCTCTTCTTTTTTTAAAATGAATTTTGACAAGTTTTCAAACTTGGTATTAATGTACTCCTATAGTTCTGTTGACAGCTCAGAGGAGGAGGAAGTGATCTTATCCAATATGGTAGCATAATTATTTGTGGCCCCTATATTAGCCTGATCAGCAGAGCGATTTGCTACTACTACACTGGTTTTTAGATCATTCCGCACTGGGTGACTTTTGTAAGAGATATCTCAGCCACCAAGTCTGCTGTGGGGAAGTCCTCCATTTTCTGTTCTATTCCTTGTACACATCCCTTTATCTCCCCAATTTCATCCTTCAGATTCAGATGCAAGAATTGTTCAAGCAGTACCTTTTCTACAGATTTGAGGTGTTTGCATATATTTCGGAGGCTCTGTTTAATATAGCTTTCCCCATGTTCCTCATGAGTATCTTCTTGAATGATTTTGAGCGGGGTGGAGATCTTCTTAGCTCTGGTTGGATTGATGTTAGAGGATGGTATTCTGATTGGGCTAGCAAGGGGGGTTTTTGATCTGGAGCTGCTTCTTGTTTCATCTAATCTGGATGACTTGTCTATTGAGGATTCCTATTCTTCTTCTTTCTTCTCCTCTTCCAAATATTCCATCGGACTAGCCTCGCCCCTTGAGTCCACTCTAGGAGTGTGCTCTTGAGAACCTAGACTTTGTCCCTCCTCTAGAATGGTGTCTTCTAGGTTGGACTCCTGTTCCTTATATACACTTGGAGTTTGTATATCTAAGTTATCCTCAACTTTATCTGCTGTTTCAACAACAGCAGTAGAATTTTCAACATTAACATCAAATGACATAGAGTCAGGGATTACCTTATTTTGTTATTTATTCGGAAAGTCTGACTTTTTGCTTACTTCTACCTCAACCTCCGGAAGATTGGTAGTGTCCTCAATCTCCAGTTCTAATTCCTTTTCAAGTCTTTTAATTTCTCCCCCAGGCGCATTGGTAATGTCCTCAATGCCCTCTCCAGTTGCCTTTATAGGACTTACTTTATTAGAGGTCTCAACTTCCGGATTAAGAAGATTTTCTAGAAATGGTCCGGATCTAGGTAGGAAGGGAAAATGATCAGCTTCTGGATCTTGGGCTATAGTGGCCATATCCACTGGATCAACAAGGATTGGTTGAGCCCCAGAAGAGCCTCTGGGTCCTTCCATTGTAAGCGTTTTGTTAATCTCAACATTTTCCTTAATGGCTTATCTTATCTCTTCAAACTGAGGATCATCCGAATTGACTTCCTTAGTGATTCTGGGTATATTTTTCCCTTTTGTGATTCTAGATTTAGCCAATTTCCCTTCCTCAGCCCTTTTGCAGCTTCCTCATCAATTATAATGCTCGCAGGCTTCTTGGCTTTCTTTTTCTCAACTTTCTGGACTTTAACTGCCTCATCAAAAGTGCACCCTTTTCTGGTAAATTGCTTCCTGGGTACCGGATCTTCATCCCCTATTTCTTCATCATTTATTACC
The DNA here is from genome assembly GCA_947683365.1 of Euphorbia pulcherrima. Lineage (NCBI taxonomy): Eukaryota > Viridiplantae > Streptophyta > Magnoliopsida > Malpighiales > Euphorbiaceae > Euphorbia > Euphorbia pulcherrima. The sequence continues at coordinate 7,079,800 of CANTUS010000008.1, forward strand.
ACAGTTGGGGTTTTAACAGATTTCCTTTTCTTATTAGTGGCTTTGATTAATCTCCCCCTTGGTTTGGTATTCTCCGGGGTCTTCTTTAACAACTGAGTGATGGTATCGGCATCCTTCTTAATTTCCTCAACTGAAACCAATGCAAGTTGATTTTGAGTCTTAGACTTAGTGGTTCTAGCCCTTTTTGGTACCAGAACCTCTTTAATGAGATCAACTGCCTTCCAGGTCTTGCTTCTTTTCTCATCCCTCAATTTCTTCACCTTCTCTTCATTCCACTTCTCTGTAAAGCTCAATTTTCTAAAGTTTTTCTCTAGGCTTTCTTTTCCATTCATTACCTGGAATTTTGAGACATTTACTTCATTTGTGATTAGAATCCTGGTGATAAGGGCGCCGTGAGAGTTTTTGTGCTGCCTTAGGTAGTGGATGATTAGCACCAACATGTTCACTACCCTGCTTTCTACCCAATGTTGCAGTACGCAATGTCAGAAGGATGATACTATGGTGAGAGAGCCCTTCCTGATCAGAACTAGTTTTGCAAGTGCATCCTGAAGGAATCTGGGTACTTCTAGAAAATAGGTAGAAAATTTATCCCTAAAATAGTTTAGATGCAGCCACATCTCGGGTTTTTACTTCACTTGCTGTTTGTCCCCGTCAAGTCTCAGTTGGACCCCATCATTTTTCATATTCAGGAATTTTTCAAAAAATTCTGGAGTAATCGTAATCACCTTTTCCTGAACTTGAGTTCTTAGAGCGTCATGGAAGGAGTGTGTTTTGAGATTGGAATAGAATTCCCTCACTTAGTCCGGATAGGTTAAGCATTTGATCTTGAGGAAATCACCCAAGTGTTGATCTTCAATAAGCTTAGAGTAAGGGTCTATTTCAAACAAAAAATTGTCTCCCAAGTAGTCTGTAGGAACTACAGAGTCAGAGGGCTTGAAATTTATAGGAGTAAAGTCTTTATCATTGGGAGCAGATTCTACAATGTTGCTCTTTTGTGGGAGCATTTTGATTCCTTTATTGGTCATTATAGCTGCCATTTTTAGTGAGTTTTAAGGATTTAGGGTTTAAGTTTTGAAATTTGCACAGTAACAGTCGATAATTATTGCTCACGTAAAGAAGACAGAGATTTTGGGGGGTATTTATAGGATTTCCAAAGTGAGGGTACTTTGGTAATCCGGACGCCGTTAACGTTTTCTAGATTGATGACATGGCAAGTTAGAATTTTAGGAGAGCGGTAAATTTCGTTTAACCGGAGAATGGGAACGGTTTATTTTTGAAAACAACTGCCAGATTTACTGTACGTGTAACTCCCAATAGACTTTTGAAATTCAAAAAGGGACAGTTACTTTTCAACGCTTTTACTGCCATGTGTCCTTTCTTGTCTGTTGATGTGGCAATTTTCCCTCCGGAGCAGTGCTAACTTCATTTCTTCTTCTCTTCCGAATTCCTTGTCTTGTTAAGAGTCCAAGTTAACTTTGGACTGTCTTTCCAATTTTCTTCAAATTGGATTAGACATTTCAATTGACTCCCTTAGCTTGCCAAATTAATCTTTACTCAGTGGTTTAGTAAAGATATCTACTCTTTATTCATTGGTTGGAATGTATACCAATGTAACATCCTTCTTCATCACATGGTCCTGGATGAAATGGTGCCTTATGTTGACATGTTTCATCCTACTGTGGAGTACTGGATTCTTTGACACATTAATGGAACTTTTGTTATCACACATTACATCCACACATCTGGATTGAACTCCATAATATTCTAGCTATATCTTGATCCAAAGGAGTTGAGCTACACAACTTCTAACTGCCATATATTCTACTTCTATAGTAGATAAAGCAACTGAAGTTTGCTTCTTGCTGTACTATCATACTAAGCAATCTCCAAGGAAATGGCAACCTCTAGATGTACTCTTTCTCTCAAGGGTATCTCTGTTATAATCTACATTAGTGAAGCCTTAAAGTGTGAAGTCTCCATTACTAGGATGCCATAACCTAACTTTAGTGGTTCCTAAGAGGTATCCAAGCATTATTTTTACTGCCATTAGATGAGAATCCTTAGGATTGGCTTGATATGTTGCATAATAACAGACTGTATAGTGTATGTTAGGTCTGCTAGCTGTCAAGTATAGAAGTGATCCAATCATTCCTCTATATAGCTTCTGATCAACAAATTCTCCTTCACAATACTTGGATAGGACTATATCTAAACCCATTGAAGTGGACATTGGCTTGCTTTTGTCCATTTAAAACTTCTTCAGAATCTCCTTAGTATATTTGGATTGGTTGATGAAAATTCTACCCTGATATATCCCTTAGATATGAGAAAAGTAGTGAGTCTCTTCAGTTTGTAGACATGATTCGGATGTTTTGAGTCTTCAAATCCAGGTGGCTACTTCACATAGACTTCTTCCTGGATAACTCCATTGAGAAATGCACTTTTGGCATCCATTTGGAACAATGTAAATCCTATGAATGATGCAAAAGCACATAGAATCTGGATTGCCGCTAATCTTGCTACAGCAGCAAATGTTTCTTTAAAGTCAATCCCTTCCTGCTGATTGTAGCCTTGGGCAACTAATCTTTCCTTGTATCTCACTACTACTCTAGATTAATCCAGCTTGTTCTAGAATAGCCATTTTGTCCTAATGATTGACTTTCCTTTTAAAGGTGCCACTAGATCCCACACATCATTTTAGTGAATTGATCTAGTTCTCCTTGCATGGACATCATCCAACTCTCATCTCCTTCGGCATCTTGAAATTTCTTTGGCTCAATAAGAGAGACAAAAGCAGCATGGCTCATCATCCTGTTGAGTTATCCTCTGGTTCTGACTGGATTTTGGACATTATCCAAAATGGCTTCAACTAGATGATCTCTGTGAATCCGGACTTCCCTTGATAGATCTTCATGCTGGATTAGGGCTTGTTCCACTTCAGCTTCAACTTCCTCTTCTTGAGCATCATTGAAGTTTATCTCATTTGAGTTGAGATTGACTTGTGATAAATCTAGACGAAAAGATATTCCTTCATCTTCTTCTTTGTACTTCTTAATTTCAAAGAAATCAGGTAATTTGGCTTCCTTCTCTTCTCCAGAGTTTTTAGCTTCTGGAGTTGGATCTTTCAAAATGGAACTTCTTTTGCCTGAATAGTTAGTCTCATCAAAATCTACATGTATAGACTCTAACACAATTTGGGTTCATTTGTTGATGACTCTATAAGCCTTGCTATGTGTTGAGTAGCCAAGGAAAATTGCTTCATCAAATTTAGGATCAAATTTTCCTAGTAGCTCTATATCATTAAGGATGTAGCATTTACATCCAAAGGCTTTGAAATACCCAATTTTGGGTTTTCTTCCCTTCTAAATTTCATAAGGGGTCTTTTCTAAGGTTTTTCTAATAAGAGCTCTATTAAGAATATAACATGCTGTATTTACAGCCTCACCCTAGAAATATTTTAGCAAATAATTCTCACTTATCCTTGTTCTAGCCATCTCAACTATGGTCCTATTTTTCCTCTCAATAACTCCATTTTATTGAGGAGTATGAGGGGCAGAAAAGTTATTGTCAATGCCCTTGGAGTCGCAAAATTCAACAAAATGCTTATTTTTGAACTCACCACCATTATCACTTCGGATGCGTGCAATGCTTATGCCATGTTCTACTTCTATCCGGATGAATGTTTTTGAGAATTGGTTAAAGGCTTCACATTTGGTTGCTAGCAAGAGAACCCAGGTATGATGAGAATTATCATCTACAATGACCATGGTGTATTCTCTTTTACATAAACTCAATGGTTTGATTGGACCAAAGAGATCAATATGCAAGAGCTCAAGTACTCTTTTGGAAGGAATGTAGGAGATGGAAGGGAAACTTTTCTTATGTTGTTTACCTAATTGACATGCAGTACATAGATGATCCTTATCAAAAGCAACCTTAGGCAAACCCACTACTAATTCCTTTTTGGCTAGGTTGGATAGGAGGCTCATGCTAACATGTCCTAACCTCCGGTGCCATAGCCATGATTCTTCTTCTTTGTATACCAAGCAGATATTGTTTTTCTCATTTTTAATGTTAACAAAATAGACATTGTTAGGTGTATAAAGAATGAGTTGATTAGACTTACTATCAAAGATTGAACAGCCTCCGGAGTCAAAGGTGACTTTTCTTCCTTTGTCACAGAGTTGGGCTATGCTTAGTAAGTTGAACTTTAGTCCATCAACCATTAAGATATCCTCTATCTTTAATTCAGATCCAATGGTTCCATGTCTAATGATCTATCCTTTTTTATTGTCTCCAAAGCTCAGTTTGCCTCCCTTCTTTCGGGTTAATGTAATGAAGGCCTTCTCATCACCTGTCATGTGCCTTGAGCATCTACTGTCAGTGTACCAAGTGTGTTTATCTACTGTGGATCTAAGGCATACATGTGAAACAAATCAAGTAGGTTTGGGTACCCAATCAGATTTGGGTCCTCTCGTGTTATCAACCATTTCAGGCCAAGGATTAACATCATAGTAACCATTTTTAAATCTATATAATTTAGTAATATGATTATTTCTCCAACAAAACCTACACCCTGAGATGGGTCTGTTCTACTTTTGCTTCTTCTCGATCTTCTCAAGATCATCCCTCCTATAGTTCCCTCTATATCCAGCTTCTTGTACACTTATTGTTGATCCGGTGTGTATCCGAAAGCTAGTTGGGGGTGCAACTTTTGCTGCATAATTCTTTCTTTATTTGGTAGGTTATTGATTGTAGACTACCTTAGCCTTTCCTTTTTGTGCAGCAGTATATCTTTGGCCTTGAGATTGCCTGCTAACCTCTCTCTCTCCTTTTGGTTGGGAGGATTTCAGTTTTTCTTCGAAGCTTGATGTTGATTTCTTGATGTAGCCTGCCTTGGATTTCTCCTTCTTTGTAGAGGATCAGATCTCCATCCAGAAGCCTCCTTCATCAGGGCTCTTTCTCTATCTAGCCCAATCAGATTTGCACTTAGCATTTGCACTTGATTCTTTAGGTAGTTCTCCTCAACTTCATCAATGTGCTTTGTTGTTCTGATCAGGTTGAAATCTTGTGCCAAGGCTTTATCATCTTTAGTGAGCTCCATAACTTGTCTTTTTAAGGATTTGATGGCTTTCGTGTTCTTTCTAATAGCATTGATCATAAGCCCTAAAGCTCTTGCAAGTTCATGGTTAGAAATAGAATTAGAGTGAGAGTTTACCTCAATACTGGCTGTTTCTAATTCTGATTCCTCAATTTGTACCGTGTCTTGCTTAGAGGCATTTCTTCTAGATTGTTTTGCTTCCAGATCAGTTAGTGCCATGAATGCACAATTTGCAAGTCTCTTTTTCTTCTTTTGTTGAAGATGAGCTACAGTTTTCCTCACTGTTGCTCCAGGTAGCCACCATTGCCTTTGTCTTGTGTTTCTTATCTCTTTTGAGCTTGGGGCACTTGGTTCTGAAGTGCCCTTTTTCTCCACATTCTAAGCAGGCAACTTCTTTTTTCGGATACTTCTTTTCTTCCAGATTCCTTCTGAACTTAGCCCTTCTAGAGGATCTTTTCTTAAGCCTTCTAGAATCATACTTTCTAGAATTTCTTCTTTCTTCCTTTTTTAGGAATCTGTTGAACTGTCTGGATAGCAATGCCTTCTTCTTTTCTTCAGGTTTTTTTTTCTCATGTTAGCTATATCTTTCTAGAGATAGCTCTTGAGTCAAGAGATTTCCAAAAGGCTCATCATAGCTCTATAGAATTTTAAATCATGAGCTTCCTCGATGGATGTCTTCTTGTTATCCCACTCTTTGGTGAAACTTTGGAGCACCTTTTTGACCATCTCATTCACTAGATTGGTGTATCTAGTCTTCATGCTGCTGATGGATTCTTTGGGCTCCATCTTGAAGGATTCAAGCTTTTACTGAAGTAAATCTATCTTAGCTTCCTTGACCTTGCTTGTTCCTTCGTAGGTCACTTCCAGCTTCTGCTAAATCTCCTATACATTTTCACATCCGAATATTCTGTTCAATTCTGCTGTGCTAAGAGCATAATGAAGCATGTTAATAGCATTTACGTTTTCACACAATCTTTTATAATCATTCTCATCCCATAAGCTCAAGGGCTTGCAGGTGGTTAAACCATCTACCTCATGAGTAGGCTCATATGGACCATCTTTAATGGCCATCCATGCCATCCATGCTTTGAGTCTGAATGAAATTCTTCATCCAAGTTTTTCAAAACGTGTAGTGTTCATCAGTGAAGAGTGGAGGTCGGGTTATAGATATACCATCTGAAAGGAGCTGTGAGTTTTGGAAACTCATTTTAATTCTCGAATCAAAATATATGGACCTTTAGCTCGAGATTGTTAGATCTCTAGGTTGACACTTGCTCTGATACCACTTGTTGGTCCCTATGAGGGTCTAAGTTTGGTCAGAGGGGGGTGAATGACCCTCTTTACGGAATTAACAGACTTTAAAAAGTCTTTACTGTAGCGTGTTTGATTATGATCCGAGGGATGGATTCGGATGATGCAAATGTATATAAATAATTATGCAAGAAAATAAAGAGTAAGAAAATCAAACACAAGTATTTTATCCTGGTTTGGCCCCGCCTACTCCAGTCCCGGAGTTTCCTTCCTCCGAACTTTTCCACTAGTGGATTCCTTTTCAACTGGCAGGAATCAAGCCTTGTAGCTTATCTTCGGATGGTACCCCCCTTCTTGATGTAGGATATACCACTAGAAATCTCAATTCCTAACTGAGTCCTTTTGTCTTTATTAGGATATACCACTTAGATTTCTACCTAAACCTAAGCTGAGTCCTACAAGGAGATCCCACTCAAAGCACCTACTTCAAGCTATATCCCAATCTTACTACTCACCCTAGTATGAGATTCTTTACACTTTGGTTTTCTCAAAGGTTTTGGTTTTGGACTTCCTCAAGTTTATAGTTTCACTTGGGAATCCTTACAACTGATTTGGAAATGTTTGATTCTTGGAGGGATATATTTTCTAATTGCTTTAGCGAATTCTCTTATTAATTGTTTTCTCAAATCAACCAACACCTTCTCAACTTGTGAAGCTTCCCTTTTATAGGCTTCCATCATAAATGTAGCTGTTGTAGGTTGTTGAACTTGTATTCAATCTTCACCATTGATCAGGTAATATGTGGCATTTTTGGAGCCGTTGATCAATCTATTAGGTAGAGATTTTAACCTATTTGAATCCTTAGGATTGAGGCTAAAAAGTTGTCAGTGATCGTTTTCCTTGTATTTTAGTGACTCACCAAATTTTACGCTAGTGGCTATTTGGAGTGAGCTCTACGCGCCTTCTTATTGGTCTAGGTGAAAAAGGTTGTTAGCTTTTTCCTGTCCGTTGTCACTCCTTCTATCCTTTTCTGAAAAGTGCTAGTTATCTTCTTTTGTGTTGCTTATGGGAAAAAGGATCTTTGGCTTGATAGACCAAAAGAATGGAGGGAATGGAATTTTTGAATTATTCCCTTTATCTCAGATAGTTAAGTCTTCCAGATTTCTTCAGACTTATATCTCCAGATTTTTCTTCTTCCGGATGCTTATACAATCAGTTCTTTCGGATGCTGAATTAGGCGATTTAAAGTTTGTTTCCTTTCCAAACTTTAACCGGATGCTTCCATATATGCTTAGGTCACTTGTCTTGGACTTTGGATGTCTTTGGATATATGTCCGGATACAATGACTTAGATCTTTTTATACTTAGGTATTTTGTTTACTTTAAACCTTATCCGTATTATTTGTTGTTTCGGATCATTATTTCCAACACTTTCTCTAAGTTGTAAAGACACAGACTTTCAAGTCCATGATTTTATGATGCCCTTGTAGCTAAGGTAACATGGTTCCTAACATCTGACTTGATGTTTAACCTTGTCTCATGCTAGCTGCTTACATAAGGTAACAGAGATGTTAACAACCTCCAAGGTGTTGTATCCTAGTTTCCTTCATGTATTTCATGCATATTTGTTTTTATGTAGAATTGTTTATGTCCTGTTGTTTAGATTCGGGCTTGTATAATGTACATGCCAAGTCCAAGGCTTTGAGGACTATCCTCACATTTCTAAACAAACCCTTGAAGCTAGAGCTAATCAAAATTAGTCATCAACGCGAATGTTTGTATTTCAATAAAGATTTCAACCGAGATATAAGAAAAGAATTATTGTTTTGATTTTAGTTTTAGTACATGTATTTAATATAAGGTCTTTTAATTAAATATATTTGTCCTACTATTTTCTTTAAAATTTACAATAGTCCATTCTATTGAATTCGGGAATTTTAGCCTAGCTAAATTTCATAGTAGGTAGCATCTATAACTAATCTATTATGACCCCCAATTTTATGAGTCAAGTCATATTAGTAAGTTATAATTGGAATCCTATTCCATTTGCATCGTATGCAATTGCTAATTCATTAAAGTTTCCTAATCCCAAGGGATGTGTGATCTTATTTTAGCATCTCCTTAAATATGTCTCAGTACTGCGGCTAGCCCCCAATTTTATGGTGGACTACCCAGTCCTATTAAGGCAGACCTTATCCTAATTTATATAACCGATTAATATGGATGAAAGGAAAGCTTTACGCAACACTTTTGCAATCGAAAGAGATCGTATTATAAATTTGGGTAAGGAAGACAATAACTTGCCTTAATATCTTTACTTTGGGATTTTATTGGTATTGAACGTCTCAGCCAATCTAGGATTTTATCAGATTGACATATTTATAATAACTTATATTAATTCAGGGAATTTTAGAATTAATATATAAAGTCTAACCTTAGGTGGTCCAAGCTTTTGATTATAAATATTCCATCAACCTGATTATATGCAAAATAATTAACACTTTTATTTGTTATATGTATATTTTCCTTTAAGCTTATTCAATTAATTTAATTTTCACTTTGTTATAGAAACATATATAAGAACCATCTTATATACTAGAAATAAATTAGTCCATTTTAATCTGCTCTTGGTCAATTCAAGTAGCACCGATATAGGTTCCCAGGTAGGAGAGGTACCCTAGGAGAAGTAGACACTAGGTCTAATCCTTAGCCAGAACAAATACGGGCACAAACTCGAAAACCATGGATTCTCTTGAACCAATAAATTTTGTTCTTACAATTCATGTAAATTGAAAGCATCTATAACCCATGTAACTTATATAATTTATTGAGTCTTTTATATATTTTGAGTAAGTTGAGCAGGCTGAGTTCTTAAAGTTCAATCAATGGGCTCTACAGTGGTTAACTAGGCTATACTTACTTTTATGACTTCTTGCTTGGCCCGTCCAACGCGGATTTTTTCGTTGTGCGAGCCTTTTTCTTAAACTTATTTTCTTATCAGCTCTTCAAGCAAGCGATAGCTAATCCAGCAAGCCATAAAAGAAAAGTAGAAAGAAATAGTGAAAGATGGGGCAACGACAACGGAATATCAGTTACTCGTGACCTCGAGCCTTGCTCTTTAAAGTATGAATTGACACCCACACCTGAAGAGAGTGATTCAATTGCTTTGAAGGAATCGTCTGTCGCACCCACTAGAGAAAGAGAAGTCTCAACTAAAGCAGAATCCGAGATAGGCGAAGGAGCACCATTTTCTAACCTTGAAATGAAAGCCTAAGTTTATATATTATTCCAAACAATTAATAAAACTTAAAACATTTCATATAGAAAATAAAATTCAGTTCGCTTCTAACTTAATTATGCACTAAATAGGTAGGCTCTGATACCACTGTTGGAAACTGACAGTCCCATTGAACATGCATAACAGGCATGGCGGAAATTCAAAATTTTGTCCATATCCCCAGGAACTCCTATTAGTTGCATATAAATTAAATAAAGCCTTAACTAAACAATTCTCTACCTAGGTTAGCATGCATAGGCTAGGCATATCATAATTCTAAATTATATCCTACCATAAATATTTTATACTAAGCATATTATAACTCTAAGCTATAACCTAAGCATGTTATAACTCTAAGTTATAACCTAAGTATAAAATAAACTAAACATGCAAAACAACCTAAGCATAATCATTAAGTCTAAAAATGCATAAAGAAAAAGACCTAATAATTAAAAGAGAAAGAAAAGAAACTTACCAGTTGAAGCGTGTTTTAGCAAAACCTCCTTGCACAAGCCTCCAAGTGTAGGATAGTCTCTTTGAGTATCCACACAAACCCCACCAACCGAAACCTCCCTGAGAGGAAGAACTAAGAGCTTTTGAGTAGTTGCTAGACCACTACAAAAACTCACCCGAAAACATAAACTAGAGGTCCCCAAATTAAAATATAATTTAGGATCCTGAAACTATGATCCGTGAGAATCAAAAAGTTCTTCTTTGATGGCTCGAGAATCCTCACCGAAGACTCTTGAAAAATGCCACAAATACATGAACTTGAAGTGTGAATAGAAAGGAGGAAGGAGAAGCCTATCTATAGGCTTGGGAAAGCAAAATGCTTCTCCATTTTTCTAATGTGGGATAGAGAAAACCCTTTTAATATATATATATATATATATTTCTTTGAATTTTCCTATCTTTTAATTTATTCTTGACCCTAATAAAATTAGTTATCGGTCAAAATAAATTCCTGGCTTAACCAAAAATTGATCTAATCATTTTAATCAACACTTTAATTTAATTGTGACCCTAATAAAATTAGTTACCGGTCAAAAATAAATTCTTGTTCTAATTAAATAATAATCCAATTATTATCATGTTATATTTTTGTAATAAAATAAAACTATTAATTCTTTACTCAGTCCGATTAAGGTCCAATGTGTGTGACCTTATAGGATCCTAAAGCATTGAGCTGTTAAGGCTTAACCAATCCTTGTTCTATAGGAACTATTGGCTCGAGGTTCTAGACCGTGAATAGAACTTGATTACCTTAAACGACTGTAGTACGCCTCTAGCAAGGGTCTACCATCCCCTATTACTCGGAACGTCATTTGTACTTATAACTTAATCCTGGTTAATGCAATAGTTGCCCAATGCGATGAACTCCTTCCATTCTTTAATATTAGTGCCATCTGGTTTATAGGGTTTTGTTAAAGTGTTAACCCACTAATAGCAAGGTTGCTCTAAGCTATCCTAGTTATTGACTTATTATCAAAGTATATTGCCTTTTACCATAGTGTGTTTGACTAGAAACTATTTCTATCAAACACATACTCTGATCAGAGGTTTATAGCAATCATCACTTCAACAAGCGGCCAAGTACAACTACTTAATATATCCAAAGCGATGGATTCTTTTCGACTACATAACTTACCAACGTGTTGTCATCACTATACCTGTAACTACCCGTTACACCCTAAATTAATACGTGTATGGGAATGAACCAAAGTATAGCGATGGTACCACACAAGGTAACTAGTATCTTAAGTGTGAGAATATTCCCAAAGCTTACTGCATGAAGATAAACACAAACAAATTGATATATACACCAAGTGTTTACCTTACTACGGTCTCCAATAAATCTCCCATATATATCCATGTGTCAAACTTAAGGCACCACCTTCAGTCCTTAGGAGATTGACTGCTTGGACCCTTTCCAAGAAAGTTGACCACATGCTAGTCTTACCGCTTCATCAATATCCTTTCTTGATGAAATTATGACTAGAGATAGTTTAGACATAATCATAATTGCACATGAAGCAGGTCTCACTAAATATTAGTCCAAATATAATTTCTCTAGTCATGCTATAATACGTCAAGGACTTTCATATACATACATCAATGAATATATTTTAACCAGTCATAATATATTTGTAAGCACATTGATATAAATAAAAGATTAAATACTTTTATTAATTAAACAAATTATTCGTAACATTACATAATTAAGATATATCACCCTAATTGCTTTAAGGGCATACATCATATCCAACATTGTTATTGAAAACATGGTATTAGAGTTGATGGTTTGATCCTTAGTATAATATGAAAAAAAAAGAAAAAAAGGAAAAAAGAGAAAAGAAAAAAATAAGAAAAAAAGAAAAAAAGTCAAAAGAGTTCCAAGAAGAAGCACAAAATCTTGAAATTTAGATGAAAGTTAAAAATGAACAAAAAGAACTTGTTCTGGGCTGGAGGGGGAGATTTTGAGAATCCAGCCCATGCACAAGTGAATTTATGTCATATTAGGAAGAAGCAAACAGTTCCGAATCGAAAAGAAGGGCGGTGAGGAAACGAAAAATCAACAATTCAAAACTAAAAAGAATGGCGGAAAAGAAAACTGAAATACAAACAAATAATCTGAGCCAAAAAGACGGGTGGTGCGGAAACTAAAAATCAACAGAGTTCTGAGCCAAAAAGGAGGACGGTGCGGAAGTTTGATTAAAAAAAGGTTTCTATCCGAAAAGAAGGGCGATATGAAAACTTGAAATTAAATATCAAAGCTAGTTCAAAATGTTCTAGTATGATTGAATTGAAAATTCATGGCGTAAGAGATCATTCCTAACCATTTTAGCAATCAAAAGAGAACTAGCTTTGATGTTTAAGATGTGATCTTATGCCCAAAATGAAGAATTAAAGTTGAAATGGCTTGGTTGATTGAAGCCGAAAATGGCTTAATTGACTTTTAGAGGCAAAATCAACCCAAACTATCATATACGAAATCATCTAAACGTATTAGAGGCGAAATCCTCAAAAACTATAGCTAGAATGGCTTGATGAATTGATAAGCCGAAATTGTAAAATTGTCGTATTTAAAATCTGAAGACTACTAGCAGGCATCTTAACAAAGGTAGAAAATAGAAAGACCTTCAATAAAGTTTTTTTGGTTAGTTGTGTATTGAAGATCTCACTACTCAATTTGAGGGGGAGTATTGGAAAAAGGGAACAAAACTATTTTGGAGAAAATCAGCATTTATCACATTTCATATAATGTCAAATGTTTTAGAAAAAGAAACGAGAACAAATGATTTGAGATCGGAATCAGTCATCATATCCCATTTATACTTACCAAGATTTTAGGAAACAATTATAGAAAGTTATTATGTCTCTTTATTTATTTTCCTATTTCAGAATTATGTTTCCTTGTATAAATGTGTATGACCAGGTATATAAAGCAGTCTAATATCAAATGCAATACACACCAAAAATTAAATACTTCCTTATTTTCTCTTATTTTTCATTTATGTAATTGAAAATAGATATTGTTGGCTTATTTAAGACGTCTTTTGGCTGCTAGTTTTTTCAATATCTAACGATGGTGAAAAACTTCGTTGGCGATGGGCTGAATAAGATGAAGTGATAGCTGGAGGAGTACTTGATCGGTACTAAAAATTTGACCGATAGTAGGAGAATAATTATAGAGAGACTGAACCAAACAATAACAAAACGAAAAAAGAGAATTTTATTTCTTTTGTAACTATAACCAAATGCGTTTAGAAATATTATGTTTCTTCTTTGTATTCAAATCCTTTTCCTTTCCTACTTCTTTTTGGTTACCTTATATGAACCAAATGCTCCCTTGGTGTATCATAATATTCATATATGTCGCCCAATGGTTGTTGATTTCTAAGATGACAATTGATCATTATATGCGAACTATTTTAGTATCAAGATTTTAGGTTAACCAGTTAGAGTAAAATTATTTCATCTCTCTTCCATAACTAGGAGATATAGTAGAATAATCATTTTTAGTCCACACCTTTTATTTTAAATTGAAAGTCTTAAATTGAGTCACTTTTTTCTACATTGAATGTTAAATGTAGAGAATAATTTTCCATTATTTTTTATCATTTACACTAATATAAATTACTATGATTATAATTTAAATAGAATTAATAATTAAAAATTATGAATTTTATAAAAAACATTGATAAGCTGGACTTGAATTTCGGTTATTTGATAGAGGCTTGACCCGAGTCGAAACTATTACTTCAATAGATAGGACAAGATAGGGTATTAGTTCACTACGCTATAGATGGTCTATTGCTACAACAAAAAAAGTTGTGTAAAGGGGTAAAGGGTTGCAATAGGGGTTTTCGCATCATTTTTAGAAAAAAAGGGTGGGTTTTTTTGCCATGCCTGAAGTACCTTTGCGATGCCTTTTTGACTTTTTGCAACAAAGTGTAGAAACGATGCAAAAAGAACCTAATGCAACGCTTTTCATTAAGAGCCCAAACATTTTATAGCGCCGTGAAAGAGCCCAACTACCGGCGAATTTGCAACTCTTTTTAGATATCACCTGACTATCCTATCGCCACACATTTGAACACATTTGCAACCTTTTTTAGTAACATTTTCTTAGCAATTGTTACATTTTTGTACATTATTGCAACCATTTTTCCACAACAATTTAGTATTTTGCAACTTATTTTTGTGAACGTGCAACTTTTTTCAATGTAAGTTGTGTATATATCAACAATTTTATATATAGTTGAAATACCTATAAAATCAATATTATTAATATATTTTTAATCATATTATTTTGCAACACATCATAACTTTATCATTTATTGGTTGATTAACAATTTGAATGTTTTATAGTTATTATAAACAATATTTTTGTTTATTTTTTATTGTAAAAAATATATTTGAATTATTTGTAGTTAAATATATTTGATAATTAATAAAATTTGGACATTTTTTTAAAATAATAATAAGAAATAATATTTTTGAAAACTAATATAATAACAGTAAAATTTGTTTGATTAGAGGAATCCTTTTTCGAAATAGAAAAATGAAGTAAATAAAGTTTGAAATGGAGAATAGAATAATGAGTTGGACATTGCCTCAACCTCTCAATAGAGTAATGATTAATGAGTGAATTTACTATAACAACTATATAAATAAGTGAAATGCTTGTAAAAATAGAGTTTGAAGCTGAGAACATAGTAGTAAGTTGGACATAGCCTCAACCCCTTATTCAAAGTTTTCTTAAAAAATTATCTTATACGTCCTTGAATAAAGTTAACAATAAAAGAAAGAAAATGACTCTTATTTTTTCAAATAAAACGTCATGTATTGAAAGCAATCTCTGGTCTCCAACATCAAATATTGTTAATCTATCACAATTTATATTTAACAATGAAAATGACATAATTTAACTACAAAAAATAATTTGGAAAAAAGACACCAGGTGGTCCTCGTACATTATTGGGATGAAATCAATGCCAAGCAATTAGATAAATTCTTACGGCGTTACCTAGTGTTAGTTTCATTCTTGTGCTACCTCCTTAATTATCTATCTAATAATCCATAACTCCATACAAATAATGCCCAGGTTAGTTTCATAATGAATCTTATATTACACAAAGTGGATACATTAATCACACCTTCAAAACACACGATGATAGAAAATTACAACCACAATTACAAAGCTAACTGCTATTATCTCACATCAAACAAGCAAACTATAACCATAACTAACTAACTAGAAAAGATCCAAGCGTGTAACAGGATAACACACAAGTGGTCGAGCCATTTCAGCAGCAAAACCAGGGCCCAGGGTCAAGTCAACCTGATTATGACCCTCTACTTCCCAATCAAAACACTGAACCAAAGCACCCACAGCAGCATGCATCATCATCATGGCTAATGAAGCTCCAGGGCATCCTCTTCTTCCGCTTCCGAATGGCAAATATCTAAAATTTTGACCCTTATATTCCATTTGATGTTCTCCTATTTTCTCTTCTGAGTCTTCCATGAATCTTTCTGGCTTAAACTCATCTGGGTTGCTCCAGCTTTCTGGGTCCCTCATCACTGCATATACATTCACTAGAACTCTTGTTTTGGCCTTCACTATTGACCCGTTGACTTCACAGTCTTCTGCACTTTCTCTTATGATTAACGGTGCTGACGGGTGGAGTCTTAAGGTTTCTCTGATCACTGATCTTAGATACGGTAGATTTTGGACGTCTGATTCTTTGACTAACCTTGTTTGACCCACCACTTCATTGATTTCTTGGCGGAGCTTGTTGAATGCCCTTGGGCAGTTTATTAGTTCTCCCATTGCCCATTGCATTGCACCTGATGACGTGTCCGTCCCCGCAAAGAATATATCCTGCTTAAGAAGACCACATAATCAATAATTAGCAAATCATACAACATACATTATAAGGCCCCTAATCTTCTCAAGTTTCACATATTAGTCCCATAATCTTTAAATTTCGTAGTACATTCTGATACATATATATAAAACTTGGAGGGTTAAGGATATATGTAAATCAAGCTTCCAATTTCATGCACCATAATCTATTTCAGTTATAAAAATTGTATTTTTGACAATTATCCTCCCCACAAGTGTTTTTTTTTTGAAAAACCCTTGGAGAGACAGTGTATCTCTCCAACGGCTCCCCACAAGATGTATGTAAAAGTTTGTATGAACATACTAGGAAGAAAGACTTGATGTCGTTTTTGGACAACCTAATTTCAGCATTAGGGTCATTATTAATCTCCAACAGAATATCCATTAAATCTTTCCCATCCCCAACAAGCCCATTAGCAGCCTTCTCTTCGTGTTCTTTGAGGATTCTCTCCACCAACCTGTCATACTTCTTCAAGGCTCCAACAAGCTTGGAACCAGTCCCAGAAAAATCCAACACCTTAAAAGGACCTAAAATATCACCCACACTCAACTTCCCAGCAAGCTCTAAACAAGTCTTAACCAACTCCTTAATCTCCTGAGCATCATTGTCACTGCCTGAACATCTTGTACTCATTGCCATCCTGCAAATTGTATTGTTAGTCAAAGTTGTCAACTCTCTTGCCAAATCGCAAAGTTCCCCCGTTCGAGCCGATTCCATCACTGATTCAATCAATTTCACCTTTTCTTGATCTATGAAATCTGTGAATTTGCTCAATTGAGGAACAGAGAGGAGCTTTGTCATACAAATTTTCTTCATGAACCGCCAGTAATCGCCGTACTGCGCCATGATAAATCTCGATCCTTTGTAGATGAAATACTCCGATGAGCCGAATTCCGGCCGAGAAGAGAAATTGAGTTCGTGGGTTTTGAATATTTGTTTGGCTACTTGGGCATTAGAGGCAACCACACAGGTTGATGCTCCTAGTCGGATTTGAATCAGCGGTCCGTACCGGCGAGACAGGCGTTGGAATAAGATAGGGATGACGGAGCCGAGGAGATGGAGGTGGCCGATTAGAGGTAGCGCCGGCGGACTCGGCGGTGTTTGGAGTTTAGTCGGAGGTTTAAGCCACGTTTTGATTAGGTAATTGACTAGAAGGGTTGCGAGGAACCAGATAAGGAAAAGTGGGTAACACGGCATGTTGTTAGCTTCGTTTGACGATCTTTTTTATGGAACAAGTTATCGGATGCCATGCATATTTATTGAATTTGGAAACGAATTTGAGAGGACTAATTTGGCAGGTCTTTTTCATACGAATCATTAAATTGTGTTTTTTTGGAAAATATTAAGATATTGTTTTCTTGTTATGATTATTGGTAGATGAATCCAAATTCTTTCATTATTATTAATTTTCGTTATCAACCAATATCTTAATCAATTTAACTAATGTTCAAATCAAATTTATTTAGATATGTATTTCAAGTGTTTCATGTTAACGTATATGACATATTTTAGCCATTCACAAGTATGACAAGGAGATGTATAGTGAGCGTTATGGGTTTTCTTAATGGTACTTTTTCAGCATTATAAAGAAATTTCAAGTAAATAATTATGACTAATAAAAAAACTATAAGCAGCATACAAAATGAGGCCGATATTTTGAAGCTAACGTCTTTGTGATAGTAATACAATCCAACCCAATTCTGTCAAGTTTTAAGCATAAGACAAATTTGTAGGATTTATGACACTCAGAAAGAAATCGAACAAAAAGAGCTAAAAAAATTATAAAGTGTGTCAAAGAAAAACGAATAGAATTATCGAAAGAGACATGACTTTGAATACAACATATTTTAATTTTTTAGACTCAATTCAACTGTTTCTGGCCAATTTCTCCCAAGTGAGAATAAAAAAACACCTTTGAAACACCTAATGCCAGTAAAAAGACAAAATACCATTAAAATTAAGATTTTCAATCTCTTGCAAACATCACTTTTTTTCAGTTTTGATTGCGCTTGAGAAACTTTCACCCTAATCCATGCAACTTGAATGCAAAAGCAGCTCAAATTATTGTAAAAATTATTTTGAAAAGTCTCAATATGAAACCACATTTAGGCTATGTTATTTCCAATTTATAAGTAGTAGTATTGAACTGAACTAAAAAGTATTTATTTCTGTATAAATTTATATATATGCAGTACTTATAAATACTGAACTGTACTGAATGGATTATAAGTTAAAAAAACACGACCTTACTCTGTTCCTCTTCCATCTTTAATTTGCAACATTCTTTGGAAGGAAAATTACAACAGTTAATTCGCACCTTGTACTCTTCTTTTTACAATAATAATAAAATATGGAGGGGTTTTATCGGCGATGGAAACATCACTACAAGAAATCAGACTTTTAGTGGGGAAAACTTAGTGGCGAAATTATATTCGCCACTAAAAATAATTAATTAGTGGCGAAAAATAATTAATTAGTAGCGAAAAATGACATCGCCACAAAATAATGGCTTATAGTGGCAAACATTTTTTCGCCACAATAGCACACAGTTTAGTGGCCAAAATTTTTAAATCGCCACAATTGATATAATCTATAGTGGGGAAGCTGAACTTCCCCCACTAAAACAACAAAACACGGGCAAGTGTGAAAATTCCCAAATAATCTTTTTCCACTTTACTATCTCATTTTCCACTGCCTTCAAATTAGAAATAGCTCTCCTCGGTGAGAGATTATCACCCCCAAACCCTAATATCCTGTTCATCGCTCTTTCTTTGTTGCCATCTCCAACTTCACCTTCTCATTCTTCAATGATTTCGCTTAAAAAACCCTAATTTCATCTGATTCTCGTCCTCTTATTTCATCTTCAGCCCTAATTGATGCTAATGTTTCTCGCCAGGTGAATGTTACTTTCCCAAAGTGTGTTTCCCCTTCATACTCTGCCTCCTCCGCCTGTGAATCGTAGAACCGCTTACGGTAAGCTACTTCTTGTCGCGATTCTACAGTAGTAAAAACCTGTTATTTCATCATGCTCTATGTTGTATATTGTTATGTATGTATGACGATACCTCAAATTCTTTCTCTTTAGGTCAAAAGTTAGCTAACCTGCAATGTTATGGCCATGGCTACAAAAGAAGCAACATCGGAACTTGCCACCACCGAGCTGTAGGAAGTTTTGAAGACTGTTCTGGAATCTGTAAGAAAGCATCTCCACTTAAAATTTATCTTATGTCTCATATAATTCAATGTTTGAAGTGAGAATTGAATATTTTATTTAGAAAATAAAGTCATTTGGAGAACTGCAACTTCAGAGAGATTTCTAACTGGAATTAAATATTTTATATTTTGGTAAATGCAAATTTTAGTGATAAAAATGTTTATGATATGACATTGGGGATAAGGTTGAAGACAAGAATGCATTGAGTTCACTTGTAGTGGCTGGTGTTGTTGCCCTTCGGAACTTTACATGGATGATTCTTGGTGAGACTATTTATTATTTAGCAATTATTTGATTCATTTTTACTATAAAATCAGATTTCATTTCTAATAATGTTCACGCTTTTCCAGCAGGCAATTGACAGACTTCCTTTTATTCCTAATGTTCTTGTGATTGTAGGCATTGGTTATAATAGAGTAAGATGGATCTCACTTATTCTGGTCCTTTATTAGAAATCATAGTTGAAAAATATCTATCTAAATTATTTAACACCCCAACATTAAATTCTAACTAATTTTGTTGTAGTTGTTTGCTTCAAGAACCCTGTTTTCAAGCATGATAGATCAGTAACTTTCCAATTGCTTATATGAATTGTATATTAGGAACAAGTATAACATATCATAGATTAACAACATTATGGTGAAATTGTACTAAATGCTAAAGTCTTAGACTCTATTAGTTTGTGGTATCTTGGCTTTTATTTGGGGTATTTAATTAGATAATTATGTTAATTTGTTAATGAAGCATGGTTCGTTGTAAATTTTTATGTTTTTATAGTTGTGGTGTGCGTATTATTGTCCCTCTTGTAATTGATTTTAGAATTATCTCATTTGCTTTATTTGCTAATTAAGCATGAACTATAGTAGATTCTTATTTTGCTATTCTAGTGTTATGTGTTTCATTGTCTCATTTGTAATTACCTTCTAAATTTTCTGAGCTTAGTTTGTTATTTATCTCAACCACTGTTTTGCTTTACAGCTAAAATCATGTATTAGAGAATACTTTTTGACATGAAGGTGGAAACAAGAGAAAGATAAAGTGGAGGAAACCATGGAATTAGGAGGGTTATCCTTATGACACTTTTTTTCTTTGTGTTGTCCAATTGAATAACTTTTGCCTTGATCATATGGTTCTAATATTTAAAAACATTTTTTTCTCAATCTCCAATGGCAGGTTTAAGGGAACAATGTTGAGATTCAAGCTCTATTAGAATTATATGACCAACCAATCCATATTGATTCCTACAGTACAAGTATTTTCCTTAATTTTATTATTCACTTACTTTTTTATATTCACTAGTTTCGAGTATTTATGTTACCATGTTATTCCCTTGCTTAGACAGTTAATGCAATACTCCAGAGTTTATCTCGTGAATTTTTTGTATTGAATCTCCACTAAACATGCAACTCAATGATATTAGAGTTATGGACTCCGATTTAGTATTTGTTGATTTTAAGTAATTATCACTTCAAATTCTAACTATTGTTCTTTATGGTCTTACGATTTTCATTCTTTTAGTGCACCTTGTGTCATTTTAGCGAACTCTGTAACTTGCGCCTTTAATAGCTATACCAGAAATGTTCAAACTTAAATTTTGCTATGATTGAAGAAGTTTTGATTGCTTTGTTAGTTTAAGTGATTTTGTGCACGTGCATATATATTGTTTCCATTTCCAATTTCCTTACCTTAATTCTCTTTTGGGGATGAATTTGAAGCTTGTTGAAAATTCATTTTATGATTTTTTTACAAGACGTGTCATTTAAACTGGACTTTATTTGATAAAAGAGGGCAACTTTTTACATTTTCTTTCACCCATGCTACTCAAATATAAAAATACAGAATATAGTTTCTCCTAGGTAATTATTTCTATATTATTAATAAAATAATATCCTTTCTTTTTATTTGTCTATACATTAACCTAGCTAAACAAGAGCGCAAACCTCCACAGAAGTTTTCTTCTAGTTGATAGTTTTTTATTTTCTGCCATTATGCTCCGGGGGGGGGGGGGGGGGGTTAACGGTGGTGGGGTTGCCCACTTGCCTTTTCCCTCTCACTGGATAAATTCAATTAAAAAAATATAAAAAACAATGTAGAAACTTTAAATTTCAAAATGGGGTTAATATAACTTGTTGAAATTGAGTCTTTAGAAACTTTAGTATATTAGCAGTCTCCTTCAATCTAAAGTTTTTTATGTATCTATTTTATTAAAAATAATTTATATATTGTGGGGTTGTTATAAAAGAAAATAGGTCATATTGTGGCAAAAAATTTCCCATGAAAGGGTTACTTTTTTTGTGGGGAAAATTTTCCCCACAAAAGCATCATCTCTTGTGGTGAATTCGTCGAAATATATTTGCCACAAAAACTAATACTTTAGTGGCAAAACATTTCGCTCCAAAAAGTGAGCTCTTTTGTGGCGAAACATTCTTTCGCCACAATAACTGATACTTTTGTGGCGAAATTTGTTTTTCGCCACAAAACCTTTTAGTGACGACAAAGGTTTTTGTGGAGAAAAAGAGGCTTTTAGTGGCAAAATTTTTCCCCACTAAAAGTGCAATTTCTTGTACTGCATTTTCCACTTGCCTATTCTGACTATCAATTTAAAAAACCACTAAAAGATCATAACCCCATGCATAATTTTGCACAGAACCTTTTAGAGGCACATTTCGAATGGCGACCTCTAATTTCGCCACAAAACTTTTAGTGGCGAAAATATCACTTTCGGTGACAAATTTTTTATCCACTAAAAGTTCAATTTCTTGTAGTGGTTGTTGTAAAACAATTAAAAAATAAATAAATATAAATATCTTCGATCTCGAATTTTCTCAATCAAGTGTAGGGTTGTCAAACTCGTTGGGAAGCCTGCCGTAGAAAGTGTTTTTCAATCTCCACCTTGTATCAAATAAAGAATAAACTAATCAACAAAAATAATATAGAAATACTATAAAATAAAATAAGTTAAGAAACTTGAACACCGTTAAGCTAGATCATGTCAAACAACACTATCCTTAAGGGATACTTGTAGTTCCTTCCAGGATTAAACAGCTTCTTCAACCGATTGGTTGGAATAGGAATAGAAATGTAATTTCATATCCAGAATAAAGAAAAGAAAATAAAATTTTGTTGGGAAGTTACACAAACTCAAAAGTAATGATATTGTATAAAAATAGAATAGATTATATGTAAAGATGGTACTTCCAAAACACAAAACAAAAGACCCTTTTTATAATGAAATAAAGAAGTTGTCCGAGTGTAAATTATTACTGCTATTAATGATGAAATAAATGTAAATTTATTGTCATTAAAGAGAAAATTGATTGTCATTAAAAATAAACATATGAAAATAATTTGACTCATAAATATATATTAATAAATAAAATAATGACATATTTTATTTCCCACATTGTAATTTAAAATTAGGCAATAAGATTTAGTAAAAATACAAATATCAATTGGATAATGTTATACTGACACCCAAGAAATAACACCCAATGACACCTAGTTCATCTCCACCTTTAATCTCCTTAATCTAATGGATGAGATCTAATTATCTTTAACCCCTATTTTCATCCCATTAAAATTAGAATAAGGCCTTAATGTTTTATTGCCATAAGCAGAATCGATTTGCAGATTTTGCATATCATTTAGATTTTGGGTCAGAGGTTTGGATTTCGTTAGGTAGCATCAGTTGTAATTCAACATCTTCTCAAGCTTTAATGAAATAAAACTTCCTTCAAAAAAAATAATCAAACTGATTAAAACTGCAGAATATAGTCTACACATTAAGGCCTTATCTTAATTTTGATGGGAAAAAAATAGGATTAAAGAGAATCAGATTTCATCCATTAAATTAAGAAGGAGATTCAAGGTAAAGATGAATTAGGTGTCATTGGGTGTTATTTTTTGGGTGTTAGTATAGCATTACCCCAATTAATATGCCACCAAAACCTTATAATAATATTTGTAACAAGTAACATATCAATAAGATTCTTTTGAAATAAAATAAATAAATTTCCAACAATCCCCTACATATTTCAAAAGAATATTTGAAAACATAATTTTCTGGGTATCTCAAGTTTGACATATAATGCATTGTATTGGTGTCTTTTGCACTGTGAACCAATACTTGATAGTTAAAATTTAATCCATCGAATATTTGGTGAAACATATAGTTCTATGAAACAAATAAGCGCTATTATGGAATAGAGATTTTACCATATCACATTATACCAAAGTACATTTCTGTTCAACATTGTGGTGCACTATAAGGCCATGCGCATGCTTGGTCTTTCATAAGTCCTCTAGAGATAGTGCTAATATCTCATAGAAGCGGCCTCACTTCACACTTACATAGGTGATTTCATCAAGTGTATATTGCACTTTATACGCCACTCATAAAAGCTATGAAATTTATTAAAAGTTCTTTAACTCATCCTCACAAAATATGCAACATAGCATTTCCTCACATCTAGGATTGAGACACTATTTTTAGTGCTAGCAGAACTAACAAAGGCTTGTTATTACCCAAATGAACCTATTCCATGGGATCTCCACTCATGTAGGTTGGGTTCCCACCTTTGCTAATTTCAAATGGCTTTAGTCTAAACGTCTCCGATGTTTCCGATATATCTCAAAGAGATAGTTAGATAATTTGGCAAAAATCACTCTTGACTCGCATGGTTATGATATAATTCCACATTTTAGTAATCACAACATGTTGTCTCCAATGTATCTATTTTCTTTTAGAGATAAATATTGTCGTTTGACAATATCAATGCTCTATCACCAAAGGCGATAGTTTTATTTCGAAAGGAATATATGCTAAGAAATTTTCAACCACTTAGCCTCAATATATGTTGAAATAAAAGCAGTCATCTCTTATTATAGTTTGCTTAGTTCACTTTCATGTTATTGTTCCAACATTAAGAATGAAACATAATCACCACAAAATATTATTTCATTTAGATCTAAGATCCAATTAGCATCATTGTACTCTTTTCGTACAACAGATATCCACAATATATAATATCACAATTCATGATATCTCCAAGTGTTAATAACAACCCATAGTTATTATTTTTCTTCAAATGGATATTTGAATCATAAGAGATACTCAAAAGATTAACATCACAAAATACAAACTTCTTTAGAAGTTTCCAAACATATTCATCCTTGTAATTCTCATTTAAAAAATTACATACTCTTCTTCACTATTCTCTTTATTTCATTTCTCTTCCATCACTTTTCTCATAATACATAACGAAAGTTACAATATAAAAAATAATTGGTACAATATTTACAATACAAATTAAAAGAGCAATTAAATAATTTAAATCACAAGTTTGTAACAACAAAATTGATTTGTGTTAAAATAATAAATCACATTTTTTTCTTTTCTAAAAACCAAAAAAAACTTTATCAACACCAAAAAGAAGCTTTAAAAAATGAAAAAATGATTTTACCAAAACTCTCCCACACTTTTAAAACTTTTTGAGTATGAAAATAGCTCTTTCAAAATTCATAAATGGCTTTTGATTCAGCACAAAAGTACCCTAATTTGGAAAATAGAAAACGTTTGTCATTTCATGAAGGAATACGAAATATCCTTTAAGATTGTTGTAAAACAATTACAAAAAGAAATAAATAAAAATATCTTCGATCTCGAATTTTCTCTAACAAGTGTTGGGTTGTCAAGCTCGTTGGGAAGCCCGCCGTAGAGAGTATTTTTCGATCCCCACCTTGCATCAAACGAAGAATAAACTGATCAACAAAAATAATATAGAAATACTATATAGTAAATTAAGTTAAGAAACTTGAACACCGTTAAGCTGAGTCATGTCAAATGACACTGTCATTAAAGGATTCTTGTAATTTCTTCTGGGATTAAACAACTTCTTCAACCGATTGGTTGAATCAGGAATAGAAGTGCAAATTCATATCCAGAATAGAGAAGAGAGAATAAAACTTTGTTGAGAAGTTAATTATCAAAAACTCAAAAGTAATGATACTGTATAAAAATAGAATAGAGTATAGGTAAAGATGGTATTTCCTAGGGGAGAGTATTGGTCAGTTCGGTCCAAGAACCGAATCGAACCAAATAAATCAAAAACCGAATAACAAAAAAATTAGGAACTTAATACCGAACCTAATTAAATTCGGTTTGATTCGGACCGAACCTAAATATTTAGATTCGGTTCGGTTCGGTTTAGTATAGAACCAAAAATTTCTTTTCATATTAAAGGTGTAATTATTATTTGAATTATTTATTATAAAATTTGATAACTTGCTAAACTCAAAATTAATATATTGATAGTAAAATATAGTAAAAAAAACTAATTCAATCAAGATTTAATTAATGAGTTTATTTATATCTTATAAAATATAACAAATAATAAAAATCAGTCAAAGTTAATAATAACATTCCAATGTTCGCCATTTGTTGAATTTTAATATGAAATTCTGTATGTTTTTTTTCATATAATACTTATAATATTAATACTTGAAAAAATATAAATAAAAAATTTTAATGTTCCCTGTTAGTTAGGGTTCTAGTATGAAATTCCCTACATTTTTTTCATATATTTATATATTATCCTAATTAGGTTCGGTTCTCGATTTTTTTGGATTTTTTTCCTTAGAACCGAAAACCGA
Organism: Euphorbia pulcherrima; assembly: GCA_947683365.1. Taxonomy (NCBI): domain Eukaryota; kingdom Viridiplantae; phylum Streptophyta; class Magnoliopsida; order Malpighiales; family Euphorbiaceae; genus Euphorbia; species Euphorbia pulcherrima. Next base: position 7,105,707 of record CANTUS010000008.1, read on the forward strand.
ACCGAAAACCAAATAAGAAAAATATTAGAACCAAGTACCAAACCTAATAAGTTAGGACCGGTCCTGTTAGGTTCGGTTTGATTCGGTTCTTAGGTTCGGTTCGGTTCTTTAGATTTCTTGCTCTCTCCTAGTATTTCTAAAACACAAAACAAAAGGCTTTTTTTATAATGAAATAAAGATGTTGGCTGAGGGTAAATTGTTGCTGCCGTTAATGATGAAATAAATGTAAATTTATTGTCAATAAAAAGAAAATTGATTGTCATTAAAAATAAATGTATGAAAATAATTTGACTCATAAATATATACTAATAAATAAAATAATGACAGATTTCATTTCCCACATTGTAATTTTAAATTAGACAATAAGATTTAGTAAATATACAAGTATTAATATGCTACCAAAACCTTATAATATTATTTATTATAAGTAATCTATCAATAAAATTATTTTGAAATAAAATAAATAAAATTTCCAATAGTAGTCTCACCATCCAAATCCTATTATTTTTCTATTTTTTTCAGAATTAATGTGTAGTTTCTAAATGCAACCATCGGATGTCTACATATTTTTTTAGCTGAACCATTTTTTCCATCAGGATCAAATTGCTCCTAATTAAGTAGGAATTTTAGGAAATGTCTAAATTACGAAAGAAAATTGAAAATGAACTGAAAATAACAATAAATGCTCCATGTTACATTACATCTATTACTTTGACGAAATAAGCTGAAACTGGCCTAAGATTGTCACATAAATGGGCATTGTATAAGTCAAGCTAGTTAGGCTTTACTCTTATGAAATTATATTGATTAAACTAAGAGCTTATTTCAGTATATAACTATGAAATATCTTTTTGTTTCTTTGTCAATCCCTTATTATTAGCAATCTCACAAGTTGTGACCTCATTCAAAATTTAAAAGATTTATCTTCTACTTAATTTTGCTAATCTATATGAGGGTTTTCTTGAGGTTGAAATTTCTGAGGTACGTTTGAAATTTAAAATTTAAAGAATTTAATATAATTTTGTAGTAAGTCTTACACTCTCAAACACAACGTGAAATGAATTGGAAAACGATCCCTACTCCCCGAACGTAAGATATGCTAATCTATTATATATTAGAGGGGCATTTGGTTGGAAGGTTTCAGGAAAGGAAAAGAGAATCAAAATATCTGATTCCCTTTGTTGTTGTTTGTTTGGCAAGGGAATCAAATTCATTACCTATTTTTGGTAATGAGATTACTCCTTTCAAGATTTTTCCATTCCTCCACTCCACAAGGTATTAGCATTCCATTTCTTAATATTTCTCAAATACTACTACTACTACTACTGCTGCCGCTGCCGCTCCCGCTGCCGCTACCACCACCACCACCACTAGGGCTGTAAACGAGCCGAACTACTCATGAACTACTCGGCGTTCGGCTCGGTCAAAGCTCGTTCGAGCTCGGTTCGTTAATAAATAAGCTTGTTCGTGAACAAAATTTCAGGCTCGTTATCATAAATGAACCAAGCTTGAACAAGGGGATACTCGGCTTGAAAGCTCGTGAACATGCTCGATAAAGAGGCTCGCAAACTAGTTCTCCAACAAGCTCGTTAACATATTTGAAAACTTCAAACATTATATTCATGAAATAGATAGATTATGAATAAATATAAAATAGTGTATGCATAAAATGGATATAAAAATGTACAAAGAAAGATATAAAAATATAAAATAAAGAGTAAAGGAAAAATATGTATAAAGTGATATATAAAATATAGATAAAAAAGAGAAAATATAGATATTCGGATCCAATCTAATCCCTGCTATATGTATTCATTAATCTCTATATGCTCAGTAAAACTCTAATCTCATTTTCCTCTGAAAAAACGCAGTCGCCAATACAACACTCCTCCTCTTCATCTTCTTTAGTACAGTGAAAATCATTTGTGGTGTTTCGATCATTCATCTCTGATTTTTCATCCTACGGGTTTTATCTTTTATATAAGCTGAGCTCTCGATTTAAACAAAGCTCGAGATAGGCTCGAATCTCGGCTCGAGCTCGGTTCGTGTTCATTAAAATTTAAATGAACAGAGCTTGAACAATCAATGTTCGAGCTTGGCTCAGTTCGTTTACAGCCCTAACCACCACTACTACTATTTTTGATGTATTGATAATATTATTATAAAAAATATATAGTATTATATTAAAAAATAATAATATTTATTTAATAATAATAATAATTAATAATAATAATAATTATTAATATTATTAAATAATATTTATTATTTATTTAAGTAATATTATTAAGTAATATTTATTTAATAATAAATAATATTAAATAATATTAAAATATAAATAATAATATTATTTATTTTACAATATCAAAATATTAATAATATTATTATTTATTTAATAATAAATAATATTATTAATATTAAAAATATTATTTATGATTAAAAATTTTCTCAAAAAATATTTATTTAATAATATATTAAATAATAATAAATATTATTATTTTAATAATATATGTTATTAATATTAATATTATTTTTATAATTATTATAAATATAATATGAATATTATATTTATAATAATAATAATTAATAAATTATATTTTTATTTATTAAAATTAATTATTTAAAATTATATAAAATTATTATTATTATACTATAATTAAATAATTAATTTTCTTTAATTTAAAAAATAATAAATAAAATCAGGAACAATTTCATCCCTTTCTTAATCATACCAAATATATAAACCAATTAAAAGAAATTATATTTTTTTTTCTTATCTTTCCGTGATTCCCTTCTTTTTTTATGTAACCTTTAATAACGAATACAACATTATTTTACTAAAAAAATCTTTCAGAAAAAGGACATCACGTGGTCCTCTTTCATTATTGAGAGGAAATCAATGTCACAAACTAGATAAAGTCGTCTGGCGTTACCTGCGTTCGTTTTATTCTCATGCTGCCACCTTAATTATTTATGGACTGGTGTTGGAAATTTATGTACGGCTGCTTTATTGTAGGGCAAATTTTTGAAAAATACTTTTTTATTTCACTCAAGAATTTTTTTAATATGAAATTTATAATTTTAAAAACTTTATAAAATGTGGCTTATGGTTTTAAAATATTAGTGTTATATTAAATATTTTAAATAATTTAATATTATAATAATTTAATTTTATTATTTAAAAATTATACGTCAGGATTTGAGTAATTTTTTTATTTTTATAATTTCATAAAGTTTTTTATTATAATTTAATTAAAAAGATATTTACACTATTAAAAAAATTCAAAATTTTTAACTAATGTGTGTTGTATTTTTAATAACTATCTCGCAAAAATTCAGATGAAAACGAACAAGAATACTCATTTTTGTGATATAATTTAATATTGATGATCCTTTATTTACAAATTTATTGAAACCACACGCCATATTTTATAAAAAAAATTCTTCATACCCAATTTTATAAACGAGTGAAACCTATTATTACTTTTCTTAAGTTTACCTTTTATTTTATTTTATAAAATAATATTTTTAAACGTTTTGTTGCAATAACGCTTATCAATTTAGGATATAAAAATTACCTCAAACAATAAATAACTATTAGTAACATATAACAACAATTGCAATAACCAACAGTAACACCAAACCGACCTAATCCATAAAATATCACCCAGGTTAGTTCCATTTTATTTTTTAAATAACATAAAGTTTTAAACATTTCATTCATTTAATTAGATTTATAAACTCTTGAATATTTCTAATTTTTTATTAACTCCACTACATTTTTCTTTGTTAGCCAGAACCCACGGGAAATTTACTTTTTTTAGGAGAACCATTTCTGCCATCAAGATCGAGTTGGTTTTTATTAATTATGATTTAATAATAAATATCTACATTAGAAAAAGAAATTCAAAACTGAATTGAAAATAAGGTAAAGATTCCCATGAAGTCTAAAATTAACTGCAACTGCAATAAAACATTTCCCTCATTTTTTTGCCTTTAATTTGAAAATGGACGGATAAGCTATTTTTCATTAGCATGTTGAGAGGAAAATTAATTTTTGTACTGTCTCTCTCATTTTTTACTCTACATTTGTTAGCTGAAACTTGGGCTGCCCTTTCCGGAGTCCAACTTGCTGCTGCGAGGAAGCTTACATATGTTATTCTAGAATCCGACTCGTTAGAATTGGTGAACCTGCTGAAATCTCCAAATGAAGTTACTGTGGAGCATGCTAATCACAATCTACTGAATGCTATTCTTCAGTTACTAAACAATTTCTCCCAATTCCGGGTGACTCACTGTTACAGAGAAGCCAATCTATGTGCAGACCATTTGGCTCACTTAGCATCTTCGTTGCAACTAGGAACTAAGCTTTCGATCATCCCCCTTTAAATATGGTGCAGCTGCTGGAAAATGATGGACTTGGGTCCTCTGTTTCTTGCTTGTGTCCAGGAGAGTCTTTCTTTAGAAGCAACCTGGCTCTTTAAGTTTTATTTGTTTTCTTACTTTTTGTCTCCTTTATGTTTTTTATTCCCGAATTATCAAAAAAAAAAAAAATCCATAATCCCTAGAAATAACAATACGTGCACTTTAGTTAGATCTGTTAACTGTACGAACTAAGTTGAAACGGGTCTTAGTGTGGTCAAATAGACAAGTACGAGTCTATCATACTTTACAGTAAGTAAATAAATGGATTGTACAAGTTTAGCATAGTTACAAGAATTTTTACAGTAACTTTGTTGATGATAAAAGTAACCATACTTTGCCCTCTGGGAATAAAAAAAATCTGTTATTTCTGTTTTTGTGTTTTCTTTGGTGTTCTTTTGTTTAGCATTTGATACTTAGCATCTTTTTTTTATATATATATTTTTTTTTCTTTTTTTCTTTTCTTCTCACCTATATAGCCTATATGTTAAATATTGAGTAGGTAATATTTAAAGGGACACAAAATCAGAGACATCAGATTTAAATCTTTTAAAAAGTAAAGGGCAAAGTATAGTTATTTGTTAAAAAAAATTCATCACATAGTATGCACAACCATCCAACCAAACTCGTCCAAAGAAATTATGCCTCTTTATATTTTTTTTTCTTTCTTTATCCATCCCTTATTAATTATTAGAATCTCAAAAACTCTCCTGTTATTAAATTGGTATTTTCTTTTATATCTCTCTTTTAATTATTGACACATGTTATTTTATTCTTTTTTAAATTATCTCTCTTATAAATATACCATATTTAAATAATAGAGAGATATAAAAAATGACATCAATTTAGAAATAGAAGATTTAAAACCATCAAATATGCAGTGAAAGAAATCTTTAATCTCCAAAATCAGATATTATCAGATATTGCTAATCTATCAAACGATATTGTTAATTCATTATATATTTAACAATGAAAATGACATTATTAATTAAAAAATGATTTTAGAAAAAGGACATCACGTGGTCCTTATACATTGTTGGGATAAATTAATGCCAAGAAATTAGATAAATTCTCATGGCTTTATCGTGCTAGGGCAAGTCCAATGTTAGTCTAATCTCAATTTAAATCTTTACTCTAAATATAAAGTAAGGTATGGATTAATTTAAATTTAGTATAAATTATATCCTACTCTATATTTAAAATTAAATGTTTTAATATTATTTTAATTTAATTAATTAATTAAAATATAATTTTATTATTCATAAATTATTTAATAATTTAAATTTTTTTTGCAATTATTAATTTCATTTAATATATTTATTATTTTATTATAATAATTTTTTATTTAATATAAATTGTGATTATATAAATTAAGTTTAAATTATAAATGACTAAATTTGCATATTTTTGTTTAATAATAATACGAATATAGTGTTTTTAAAAGATAATAACAAACAAAATATTGTTTTATGGAAGAAACCTTTGCTCAGAGTAGAAAAATGGAGTAATGGAATGGAGTGAATTTATTCTAGTAACTGTATAAATAGAGTAAATACTATAAAAATAGAGTTTAGAGTATATGTTATCGAGTAATGGGATGGACTTAGCTGAGTAAGGATCTGGAGTAGGGTTGGATCAACCCTACTCTAAGTATGGCATTTACTCAAATTATAGAGCGCCATTGGACTTACTTAGAGCATCTTTAGTAGGAGTTCTTTTACACGAGACCGTATATTTAATAACCTTCTTGTTAGATGCTTGACACATATGCAGTATATGTATTATAATAATAAAAACTGCATATGTGTCAAGCATCTAACGGGAGGATATTAAATATCCGATCTTGTATAAAATTTGCCATTTGGTAGTTAGTCTATTTAATAATAGTCTTGACACATAGACGAAAATAGACAATCAAATAGAAAATGACACTACATTAGCTCTTCTATTTTCTATTTCCTATATGATGTGGCACCATAAATGTTGAACATTATCTATTTGATCTTCTACCTATAGATAATCAAATAGAAAGCCAAGTCATCAACTTTATTAATATTTTAATGCTTAATTTAAAATTTAAATGTTGGTTAGTTGTGAAAGAGATAAATTTAGTAAATAATTGATTCTTTTTTAATGCAATCTACTATGAAATAGACAATCTATTGTACTCTCTCCGATTCCGAAAACTAATCGCTTTAGAGAAATTCAAAAATTTTAAGAAGCAATCAATGGAGGGTATAAAATTACTTGTTTACCCTTATATTAGTATTAATTGAGTAATATGTGTATTGGGATTGAACTACAATTAATAAGGGTATAATAGGGAAAAAAGAGTAAAACTTACATTGAAAATAGAGAATGACAAGTAAAATGAGCAAATGAAAAGTGTGTAAAGTGACTAGTTTTTAGAACCAGAGGGAGTAGCTAGTTTCATAAAATATATTATCTATTTTCAAAATTATTGACATGTCATCAATGTGATTGTCCATTCGACATGCCACCTAATCTTAGAATCCACTATCTACTAAAGATACTCTTATTCCAAGGATAGAGTAGGGTATGAGTTATTTCAAATTTAGAATAACTAATAGTCTACTCTATATTTGAAGATGAATATTTTAATATTATTTTAATATTATTAATTAATTGACTAAAATATAGTTTTATTATTTATAAATTCTTTAATAATTTGTATATGTTTTTTATAATTATTAATTCCATTTAATATATTATTTATAATAACAATTTTTTATTAAATATAAATTATGATTATATAAATTAAATTCAGATTATAAAATTAGACTACATAAAAAATAAAATATTATAAAAATAATAAAACATTACAAAACTAAAATTAAATATGAACAAAAAACGACATCAATATAAAACATTGGTTTTTAACAATAATACAAACATGATGTTTTAAAAAGTAATAATAATAAAATATTGTTTTATGAAGGGAATCTTTTTCAAGTAAAAAATTGAATAATGGGTTGGAGGAAATTTACCTAATAAATACTATAAAAATAGAGTTTAGAGTAGAAAATATAGAATAATGGGTTGAACATGACATTAGTTTTATTCTCATGCTAATACTTTAATTATCAGTATAATAATCCATACAAATATCGCCAAGTTTGGTTTGATTAGGGCATGTTTTCAAGTTTACCCTATTTTGGGTAAACTTAAAAAACATTCCGTGTGGTTTGGCCATTTTATAAAAAGGTCCTTGTATAATTTTTTATTTCAAAAGGGTGTCTGTGGTTTCAAAAGTTAGCAAAAGTATGTTTCTCAAAATTTTGAAACCACATTTGGAAGGGTACTCTTGTCCATTTTGAAGTGAAATTTTTCAGCTTTGTTTATAAAAATACAATACACATTAGTGACAAATTTTAGAATTTTCTGAGAAGTACACATTATTTATATTAATTAAAAATTGACGATAACTGTAAAAAATCATAATAAAATGAAAAGTTTATGAAATTTACTCGAATCTTGATAAATAATTTAAAAACAATATAGTTGAAATATAGAAATATTGAATTTATTAAAATAATTGAGAATACCCTATTAAATATGGTTTCAAATTTTGAAAAGCATGTTTTTATTAACTTTTAAAATTACAAGCACAATTTTAAAACAAAAAAAATCCATAAACACATTCTCTCAAAACGGCCGAACCACCGTACATGTTTTTAAAGTTTACCCTATTTTTTAAATAAAATAAAGTTATAACCATTTCATTCAATTATATATATAAACCCTTGTATCTTTTTAATATTTTTTTATTAAGTCCACTACTTTTTTCTTTACTATCCCGTACATTTATCAGTTTCGGATAATTTACCCTCGAATAAAAAATTTGTTAGACATCTTTTCCAATTTCCGATATAACTCAATACAATTAGCAAGGACGGAAGAACAGATTCAATAGAGAGAAAGTACAGTATTGAGACGAACAAAAAACTCTGAAGCGGCATGTCAAAAAAATGAACAATTTAAAAGATAAATGCAAAAGAAATCAAGGAAATTAATCAAAACATGCATTATCGCATGATTTTGATAATGGCCATATATATGTAATAAGTTTTCCATTTGACCCAAATTATTTTATAAAGAGGGGTATTTTTTTTAAGAGCTCCTAAAGAACTATAGACTTGTTCAAGGGCGTGGGTACCTGTCCGAGCCGACCCAAGCCCATTTAAATGGATCGGATTTAAACTCTGATTTCTTATAAAGCTCAACTCGACCCCACCTTACAAAAATCCGAAGTTTTATGTATCAGACTTAATTTTTATATTAATACTCTACCTCGATCGATTCTGGCTCGTCTACTAATATTTTGTTTATTATTTATTATATATTTATATATTATATTTAATAACAATTTTGCATTTTTATATGTTATTCTTGTAAATTTTTATACCATCTTACTTTTTTTTATTATATTATTCAAACAAAAAATACAATTATACATAACATTCAGACATAGTTGTATAAAATTTACACTTTTGTTTCTATTTGTTCCAATAATGTTTCTTAAAAATATTAGGTTTGACAATGACCTTATAAACCCGGTCCGAGCCTGAAATTTAAAGTGTAGATTGAATCGGGCTTAAGTTGATTTTTTAGTTAAAAGTCCGACGAGACCCAATCTAACCCGCCCGAGGGACATGTAGTTCAAACAACCCCGTGTGTCTAATGCCCAACAAAAGTATATGCTAACTATATCCATTTTCCTAAAAAAAAAGTATAAGCCAACTATCAAAATTATCTAAATATATTTCATAAAAAAAATTAGGGTAAACTTAAAAAAATGACATGTGATTTAGTTATTTTACAAAATAGTGCGTATGGATTTTATTTTAAAACAGGGTATATGGTTTCAAAAGTTAGCAAATAAGTGACAAAAAAGATCCCTAATTTAAAATTGTGTCACGACAAAGAGTAATTATATCCATTTTGAGTTGAAATTTTGCAAATTATTTAATATAAATACAATACACATCAATTATAAATTTTAGAATTTTTTGAGAAGTCCAAATTTTTTTAATTAAAAATTGATAATAACTTTAATAAATTATAAAAAAATGAAATATTTCTGAAACTTATTCAAGATATATAATTCTTAAATATAATAGTTAAAATATACTAATGTTATATTTCTTAAAATAAATGGTGTAACATCAACAAAGAAAAGGTAATTTCCAATCACAAACTTCGTTTTGAAAAAAAAATTTTCATGCACTATTTTACAAAAGGGCCAAACTACATGTTACATTTTTTAAATTTACCCAACAAACATCCAAATATTGCAAGCACATACAAGGATTGACAAAAAAAAAAGAAAATAAAGTAAAATAAATCATATCCATTATATGAAATTCTAAATTTCTCTAAAAAAAAGAGATGCAATATTAAGTACGAATTAACAATATTGTAGTGATGATGATGATGATGATGATGATGATGATGATGATGATGATGATGATGATGATGATGATGAAAAAAAAGTAAGGTGTAGCTCAATTGATAATGTAGGCCGAGTAAGTTGGAGGAGAACAATGTTTGAATCCTATTAAATACACTTGTTAGGAGGGGTGAAGAGCCTTAACTATGACTAAACCCAAATAAGATTATCTCAATGAAGATACTTATAAATATTAAATGAAAAAAAATAATAATATCAAAACATGTTAGACGGTCCTCTTAGAATTATAATTCTTATAATATTTATCTATTTTTTTTAGAAGTACTTCGTTCATCTATGAAATATTGTCCATTTAATCGAATCATTAAAATTAATTAAAAATTTATTATACAATTAAAATGATTAATTTATCTTTTGTATATTTATGCTAAATTCTTTTTCTTCTTAATTATTCACTTATAATTTTAACAATACATAACCTCTCTCCTAATTAATACAAGGATAAATTAGAGAAAAAATTATACAAAATGCATTGATTCTTCAAATTGATAACTAAAAAAATAACTAATAAAATAACTAAATAGACAATAATTTCTCGATGAAGGGAGTAATATTTATCTATTTAATACTACTTGATACATATATAAAGGCTTCAATTATATTCCCATTTTTCTTATTTACATCTCTTGATTTCTTACTAATTTGAGCATTCGCTGGTTTCTCTCTGGAATCATCCTAAATTAGACATGTTTAAATAATTTGTGGCCCGTCCAACTCATTCAGGCTTTGATATTTTTTGATTGGACTTGGACAAATATATTATAATATAGGCCTAAAAATATTATGAGTTAGACTTAAACTTTATCTGAAAACTCAAGCCCGACCTAGCCGGATCGAATATATATAATAATATGTCTCTTTTCAGACATATTCCTTCTACATTTTTTTATGAAAAAACCCTATTTATTTTTCCATAACTTATTTTAAAATAACATATACTATTATCAATTTATGGCATGATGTTGTATCCAGGTAAAGTTATAAGTTGAAGCTTTGCTTCAAATTTTCTTTTAAAAAAATTTTGGATTGAAAAAGATGATGTTGTCTATTTATTATTAAGTAATATTTTAATTTTTGTTAAAGAAATTTAAAAATTATATTCATTTAATGGTCGGGCTGGGCTGGGCTTGAAAATGAAGTTCGAAGCATAGGTCCGGTCCAGTCTAAGCCTACATACTATTTAGGCAGATATGGCTTGGCCTGGACAGAGTGATTTTCTATAAATCCGATTAAGTCTGGCCCGAACCCAGCGCAACCCACCAATTTAACATGTCTATGCTAAATATGTTATTTATATTTCAAAACTCGAAGTGGGAAAATAGAACCAAAGTAGGTGTAGGAAATGTCAAGAATTGAGGAGGACTCTCACCTGGCATCTATTTATCTTACCTTTATTCTTATTGGGTCAATTAGTCTACTCCTAAAACCACTTTAGACCACATGCCCTTCAAACAAACTCCGCTTTTCCTGCAAAACTATACTTAATTATAATATCTATATTCACTGTAATCTAGTAGTGTCTCGGAAACCAATGTAATTAGAACCGAATCGAACATCAAACCAGTGAAGACACATGTTCATAATTTTATTAGTTCAACTATACTTTAATTAACTGTAGTTCAACTAAACTTTTTTCGATCGAACAAACCAGTTTGATTTGTGTGGACGAACGTTTTTCCGTCGATGAAAAAAAATAATTTGATAGAAATTTACAGCACAAAGTGTGTAATAATTTATTTTTAAAAATAAAAAAATGATATTATTATTAAAATGGGTGGAATTATAGAAAAACCCAATTCTAAAAATAATTTTATCATGTTATAAAATATAATCATATAAATAATTATATAAACAATAATAATATTCATTTTTGAAAATAGAAATACTTTTATTTCTTTTTTAAAGAAAAATAGAGTCACCAGCTGGCTCAGTTCCACCGAAAATTATTGTATACCGATCCAAAATGGTATTTTAATATCAAAAGATGAGATTCTTAGTTCGGGCAAAATAGTTACTAATCACATTTTTAATTTGAAGACTAAATTAAATTTGATAAATGCATCATACGGGTATATATAAAATAATGTAAATAGAAAAGATAAGTATACTTTACAGTGAGTTTCTAAGCTTTTAAATTGTCGGCATAACCCTGCTTAATTTCCTTTTCGTTTGTCCAGGATGACGTGAGAGCTGGTTAGGAACGGTAGTTGACAATAGGATCAATATTTGAAATTCTGAAATCTCAATGGAAAGAGAATTTCAGCAAAGTATCGATGGACACTTAATTAACGGAGCCGAAGTGTCAAAATTTTTGCAGAGATTTTATGGGGCACTTAGTTCAGGGGAACCGAAGTGTCAAATCTCTATGCATAGTTTTGATGAGCACTTAGTTTAGGGAAGCGAAGTGTCAAAGTTCTGGTAGAAATCTCAAGCGGATTGAGTGATTTCAGCAGAGTTTCGGGATATATTGGCGATTTCTATACCGAGTATGGACAAGGTATAGAAGGAATGAACTAAAGGGCTTAAAGGCATTCTTTTTCTCTCTTAGCTCGAAATTTCTCTCTCTAAAGTTGCTATCTATAGTTTGGTATGAAATTGGCTTGCATCTCCTCTCAAATGGGGAGGCAAAGATGTCTTTTTATAGTACTTGGGAAGTACCCGACCAGGTAGTTTCCCGAGAACCGTTTGGGTAAAATTTCAGTTATCCAATTATCTGGAACAACGTCTTGGAAATTACACGTACGGGTAATTAACAGGGGAAATACCCGATCAGGTAATTTCCACCATATCCAAAATGGTAAATGGCAAGTTCCTATATGGTTAATTGTCCTAGAGAGTACGGGTAGTTTCCACAGTTGACAAAACTTTGGGTAATTAAAACCCTAAAGTCAAAAATGGAAAATTTTAGCTTTAATTCTGCCAGAGCAATGATATTTTTGGGAATTTAGAATTGTCTAACAGTTCAATATTCGAGACATTCTAAGGAATGTGAATCTTTGAGATTTTAAGATTTTTAGAGTTTCCATACCGAGGAACATGCGAGAATCTTAAGGAAAACATAATTTGGGGAATATGAGAGATTTTTTTTGAGACGGGGGAGAAAGAATTTACAATTTGGGTTTCGTTCCCGGCTCTTGTTTGACCGTTGCGATGAATAACGTTTATATCGTCATTCATCATGTGAAAGTGCTAATAGTTTGCCCCTCACATACATAAGGTCGTATGCGAAACAAACCAAAACTTTTTGTGTGAATGCATGAGTTGACATTTTAATCAAATTTTAAAATAAAATATCTGGCCCCTTACACTAAAATGTTAATGAGAAAATTTGTAAAGTTTGAAACAAAGCAAAATGTGGGGGATATAAAATAACATCAATGTTATTTTTGAAATAAAATTAAGCTATTAAAAATCATGCAAGTGAGTGTCAAAATACTTCATGATTCGCCCATTTAAAAAACAGGTTTTAAATGCGGGATCAAAGGATAATCAGGGAAAATACCCGACCGGGTAGTTTATAAAATTAATCGGAATAAGCACCATCCGGTACCTGTAGGATGAGTTGACCAATCAGCATTAAGGGGAAATTACCCGCCATGGAATGTAGCCGCAGGTTAGAAATACATGTGCTGCGGGAGATAGAACAATCACGGCCCCCTTCCTTCTCTTTTTTCTCAATTTCTTGTGATTTCTAAGCCTCCAAACTGCAATTCACCATGTTTTCTTTTTTTTTTTTTATATCGTTTATGCCGTTTTTACTCCATTTCTTCGGGGTTTCAATGTTTTGCAAATGGCAGAGAGGAACTTCCCGTTGATGAAGTGCTTTCGGTTGAGCGAATCGATGATGAGAATACCAACGTTCGTATCATTTGGGTCAAAACCCACTACAACCTCCCACGGAAATAGAAGTACCACGGGATAAGCAAGGGTGAAACAGTTCCTTTGGCTCTCTAGCGAAGCCAACACCTTTCTCGAATTTTGGTAAATTTCCTTCTCATTTCCTTTTTTTCAATTCTAATTTAGTCGAAAATTAATCTCGGATGCCATGTTTTAACCTGGGGATTGAACTTTGATTTGGAATTTGTATGCTTAGGAGTAGGAATTGGAACTTTTAGGATTGAGCCAAATGTGCTGAATTTCAAACTTTGATTGAAATTGTGGGGATTCATGGAATTAGAATGATTTAGGCTTCGATGATTGTTGCCTTTATTTGGACATTGCTGGAGATTTTTGAAATTCCTTGGGAATTCATGTTGCATGGGAGTTTCAAACTGTGGGAAACTTGAAAATTAGTTTATGTGGAAACTATCCATTCGGCTAATTTCCATTAAAAACTATATTTTTGGTTAGTTTCCATGTATCAGGATTTAGGAGTCTTCGGTACGGGGGAACAATGAGCCCACAAGTGAAGGATATACTTCATGAGCTTGCCACCATATCTAACCCAAAACCCTAAGGTGATGGGTTAATTGGCCCTTCCCAATTATATATCGTTCACTTAACTCATTAACTTTCAGTGTGAGATTCTCAACTCACACTTACCCCAACAATCTCCCCCTCAAGTGTTAGTTATCACCACATGCGGACTAAAGACCGTGGCTCCCCCTTGAGCACAACACCATGCTCAAACAAGCCACACCGACTCTGATACCACATGTCAGGATTCGGGAGCCTTCGGTCCGGGGAAACAATGAGCACACAAGTGAATGATATACTTCATGGGCTTGACACCATATCTAACCCAAAACCCTAAGGTGATAGGTTAATGGGCCCTTCCCAATTATATATCATTCACTTAACTCATTAACTTTCCATGTGGGATCCTCAACTCACACTTACCCCAACACCATATAATGCTGTTTTTCAGCTTTTTGCACCTAATTGACTGGCTTTTCTTTTTGTTTGATTCTTTTACCCTTGTAGGCTCCCAAGCATGAGAGAGGCGCCGTTCGATTTTCTCATAAGTTGTATGACAAACTCACACCGCGTGCGAAGGCAATCATTGATAGTGTTTGTATTGGGCGATTGATGCAGATATCTCTTATAGTAAACGCTTCAGCAATTCACATTTGGAGAATGAAATTATTTCTCCTTTGTTGAGTAGATGGTTGGGTACGACTCACACTTTCCATTACAAGTGTGGGGAATTCACGATTACTCTAGTGGATTTTTATGCCATCACTGGCCTTCCTTTCCATTGCAATGCCATCCGTTTCAACTGTTGTCATTCAGTTTCAGATTTTGACGCTACATCCATTGAGAGACTGATCGGTTATGCCGTTCGGCCAGGAAAAGGCATGATTCTTTTGAGAAAGTTGATGGAGCATTGGCAGGTGGTGTTCGACCTCTAAGTCTAGAAAAGTGGCAAGAGCCTTTCTTGATGCTACTTTTTCTCTTGGTATTTCTTTCCTACTGGGGGTCGATTGTCAATCTCAATCTTTTTACGAGCTTAATCGATTTGGACCATTTTGATATATTCGTGGGGAGGAGCCGCATTAGCACAAATGTATCTTGCCCTTGACTAGTGTGTTAGAAACAAAATTCTTCAATTCAAATCTTCCTTGATCGTCCTCGTGGTAAAAAGTCAGAACTTTAACCTTGCCGCTTTTAAATTTTGAACTGCTTTTAACTTTTCCTTTCTTTTATGGATTTGGTTCTATGAGATAAACATTTTGCCGATAACATCATGACTAGGACATTGGACTGCCCGTACTTTCCTCGCTTTCCTTATTTCTTCGAAGGTTCGGATGAAGAGGGTCATACTACCATTCTGACCCATCTCCAATAGCTTGATACACCGAGCGTAAGTATTAAGCTTAACTTGTTATTTATTTACCTAAGTCAATTCATGACATGATTGCATTTTCTTTATGTAAATCAATACTTCACCTTGGACCACAACTGAGATTTCAAGGGAAGACTAGACCACTAAAAAATGATGAAGCATTCGTCCACAATCGCCTGATCAAGTAAAGTCCTCACTTGCAAGAGTGGTACTCGGGGGACCGGATTGTCGGATACGATCTTCCCACTAGACTTTGATTAGTTCCACCTGAGCTTCCTACTTGGCTATTCTTCCTAGGTGGCGCCCCTAGGTATATTAACCTATGTGGGAGTGGCGTAGAGGTACCGCTGAATAATATGATTGGTCTATATGATGATTTTTTCAAGAGATTGCTAAGATGGCCAGAAGTTGATCCTAAACCAGTTAAGGCACACAGTGATGGTGATGGTCTCGATGGTCCACCTCAGAGAGAAAGGGTAAAAGCTTTTCACCTCTATTTATCTTAGTAACTTTTATGACCATTCCTTTTGCCTTTTTAGG
Organism: Euphorbia pulcherrima; assembly: GCA_947683365.1. Classification (NCBI taxonomy): domain Eukaryota; kingdom Viridiplantae; phylum Streptophyta; class Magnoliopsida; order Malpighiales; family Euphorbiaceae; genus Euphorbia; species Euphorbia pulcherrima. Next base: position 7,121,942 of record CANTUS010000008.1, read on the forward strand.
GTGACCACCAGGGTCAAAAGAGAGGTAGAGGCGCTAGTGTTGCAAGTTCAAGATCTTCCTCTTTTATAGATCGTGACCAAGATATGTTGGTTGTCACAGGGTTTCTGATTTTATCCAGATGCACATGACCCTTTTCAATACTGATGACATGATTTATGAACGTTCAATTAAGCCAAGCCGGGAGTTCGAGATGCTCTGTGCCCCTCCCAACACCACTCTTGGAAGAATTTTAAGACATTCAAGCGTAATGCATTGAGTTAATTTTGATGAGTGTAACCCCTTATTGCAGGTTCCAAGGGAGGATAGTACTACTAGGGATGGAAGGATGATCCTTACCATAGACCGGGCTATGAGGAACAACAACTTTGTAATGGGAGTATGTTTTTACCTAAAATACGATGATATGGAATGAATGAATGCATGTAACACGTATTAATTGTATTTTATTTGTTGTTCTTAGGGTAGCATCCAAATGCTGTCTCTGGAGAATGATGATTTGTGCCAACAGTTGGCACAATATAGGAGTTCATGCCAATCTTTAGGTGCCTGTGGAAGTCAGGCACGAGTAGTCATACCATTTAATTCATTCGCATACCCTTGTCCACCTTTTCTCCCTGGTGATCAGGGTCAGTAGATGTAGGTCTTTTGAGCTTTCACTTAGTTGCTAGGGATTTTATTTTGGTCAGATGTGTGGCGTTTCTTTGAGTACATTGATATAGTTTACTTTTCTCTTCTGATACTTGAAAAATTTGAATAATTTGAATGATTATCCAATGCTTATCATAATTCTTTTGCATGTTTTGAGTTTACTAGGGTAACCTGCCATAAACTGCGTATAGCAAACTATTGCACTTCTAGATTTCTTAACCCTTTTCTGACAACACCATGGATGAAGAAATTGACTTCCAACCCTTCTTGAGGGGATACTTCAAATCTCTTAGTAAAACTAAGTGGGATTTATTGAAACCATGCGGCTTGCACCATATGAAAATTTATCATTGAGTGTTTCTTTGTCAATCCCTATTGTATGGTGCGATTAACTTCTGGGATTCAATTGATAATATCTTTCACTTTGGGGACCATGAACTCTTCCCAATGTATGACGAGTTCCTTCTCAAAATGTCTCTTACTCTGGAAGACTACTAAACTATTTCCTACTTCCTCGTTGCTATAGTCAGAGGTTGACTAAAGGTTCTGGACTGAATCTCTTGGAGGCTTTAAATATATGTGCAAAATTGATTCCCTTTGATGTGAGCTGACTGCCCCTCATGTGTCTGATATTACTAGGCCAATATTTATGCGAGACTGGCACAAATATCTGCAGTTTCACACTCATTATCGTGATTGAGCAGATGCTAGAGGGTGCTTCCCCAATTAACGCAGTTCTAGTCGAGACCCTAATTTACATGTGGTCTATCCATTATGGTGGTGGTAATGCTCTAGGAGGAATTAGACTTCTCCTGCAGTAGTTTTAGCTATTTGGCAAACTGGCTATTCTGAGTACTCCTGAGACAAGGTTCAACCCTAGTGGATTCTGGGCAAGATTCTCACTAGTCAAGGAAATTGAGAATGAAAAGGACTACACCAAATACTCAATGAATGAGTAGGTTGACATGATGCAATCATATACTAATATGGGATTTTGCTGGATCTGCCACTAGTGGAAGGTTCCTCATGTCACTACATTTGTTGCTTTTGGAGGTGTGGTGTTACTAGGCTTGAACGATAATACTTTCTATTCACCTGGACACATGTGAAGGGTGTACGGCCAACCATAAATGTTTCTAGAATCCTTGTGCTCTATCAAATGTTTTGATTCCACTTATACATTATAGTGTAGGTATTTGGAGAGGTGGAATAATTGAATGTGAGTTCCCATGAACTACACTATTTCTTTCGATATTCATCCGGATGCTGCCTACAGGTGTGAGTGGATGACATTTTGGATGGCTGTGAAGCCGCGCTGGAGGATCGACCCCTTAAAAATGTGTAAGCATGAGGGTGTGATGGTAGAAAATGGTTTTGCATATTTTAATGCTCAAAAGACACGAGATTGAAATCCCATATTTAAGATAGAGTCACTACCCAATTCAGCTCAATAGGAAAATTTTTGGTAAGATTTTCCCACCGGGTGGTAGACCATACCTTAAATAGAGATTCCGAGTTCATATGATGCTATCTATTATGCATTGGCCAATTTAAAAGTTTTATTCTTTCTTATTTGATTTTAATCCTCCCTGTTTTTGTGTTTTCAATTTATATTTTGTGTTAGTGCGTTTTTAGCAAGCATTCAAGGCAATAAATAAATTATTACAGTCATCCCAAATAAATGCGGAAATTAAAAGAATAATTACATGGCTTTTCAAATCCTATACATTTGTCGAAACATAAAATAAAATACCCAAAGGCCTAATATACATCTATCCTAAATCTACCTGCACAAAGGGGTTAGAATAGATATGATACGTTGTACGAGATATATCACGTAGCATGGATAGTTAGTAGACAAAATAAGACTCGAGTTAAGTTGTTAGGGTGATTATTATACAATTTTATGGAGCCCGATTGGATGGCCAAAAATGGTATTTGAACGGCGTTTATGATAAAATTTTGTTTTATTTATATTTTTAGACTTGATTGTTATTTTAATCGGTTTATTAGTGAAAATGCCACATGTTATGGGGGTGAGGACTATTTTCAAGGTAATCTAGATACCCGTTGTTGCATTGTTCATCCTAGCTTCAGAAATTAAACTAGGTCAAAATAAAAAAGAAAATAAATCTGCTGTCCAGAACGTCATACCGCCGACGGTATGAGTGAAGTCGCTGGTGGCATCATTGCTGGTGATTTCACTTCCACATGCTGACATAATAACATTTTGGGTACCATAAAGAAAGGGTCCCTCGAGAAAATAAAGCCATTGGTGACAAAGGAAGCCTCTAGCGGTATCATTGATGTCACTGGCGACATGAATGATACCGCCAACGGCTTCACATGTCACCTGCGGTTTCAGCTTCTTGCAGCAGCAGCATTTAATGGTCAAAAAATGACCTAAAACCCCAAACTAAGCACTAAACAACAAATAAACACAACAAACAACAAAAATAAATGCTAAAAAGCTCTGAGACTCAAAATTTTACCTCGGGGCCGTGAATCCACCTCTTTGTGATCCAAATGACACCTCCGAGGAGCTCAAAATGATGATTTGGGTAGTGAACTAAAAATTTAAGTCTCTAAATCCTATTAAGATTGATTTTAAACCTAAGTTCTACGAATTTTAAGTTAATTCTAAGAGTGTTTAACAAAGAAAAACCAAGGAAAGATGGAGTAATTCCTCTTTTCCTACCTTTTCTTATCCTCATCTCACTAAAATCTCCCTTAAATTTAAGTTTTTACTTGCCAACCCTTCTAAATGTCTAGAAAGGGGCCTTATATAGGCTAAAATCTTGAAGAAATTGACTTTTTTAGATTATCTAGTGGGTTCCGAGCAAAGTATGGCAAAGAGCTGTCTGCCTGCAAAAGTCAGACCTCTGGCGGCATGGATGATACCACCAGCGGTATCACTGAAGCCAGGGTGGCTTCAATCTTTGCCAGATTTGAAAAGCAAGGCATGGCCTAGCCTAAAAAGGTCCTTTATGGGTCAAATCTGCCTAAAAAGTGATTTAGGCTGGATATGAATATAATTAGGGCTATTTTTGAATTTTTTTTAGGTATTTAGGACTAAATTAATTTTTGGGTGCAAATCATCAGTTCGAGCTCCCACCGAACACTTTATCGGACACGCCGAAATGAATTTTTTCGAAAATAAAAATTCATAAAGAATTTTTCATAGGTAACAAAAATTCAAAAAGAATTTTTATATTGAGGATAAAAATATGAATATACGTAATCATCGTCTCGCGAGAGGGACTGCAAAATTCCGTGCTCACAGGCTGCCCCTCGGGGGATCACTACTGCCACAAGTAAGTATAATCTCATGTAAAGAGCAAGGGTTTAGAAATTATACTTGAGGATGGTGCGCTGGGCTTGAAGGATGATGGGTACACTGACTCCATCATGACCCTCAATCAACGTTTGGAAGGTAAGAACCCAAAGGATGATGTGTACTCTGACTACAAGATGGGCTTTTATTGACATTCCATAGGGGTGAACCTAAAGGATGACGCGTACACTGAATGCATCACGACCTTTAGATGGCATTCGATGAGGGAGAACTCAAAGGATGACATGTACACTGACTATATCATGACCTTCAGTTGAAGTTCCATAGGGGTGAACCCAAAGGATGACACGTACACTAACTATATTAAAACCTTCAATTAGCGTTCGATGAGGGAGAATCCAAAGGATGACATGTACACTGACTATATCACAACCTTCAGTTGGCGTTCGGTGATGGAGAACCTAAAGGGTGATACGTACACTGACTATGTCACGACCTTCAGTTGGCATTCGGTGAGGGAGAACCTAAAGGATGACTCATACCTTGACTGCATCACAACCTTCAGATGGCATTCAATGAGGGTGAACCCAAAGTATGACATGCACACTGACTATATAATGACCTTCAGTTGACGTTCCATAGGCGTGAACCTAAAGGATGATGCATACACAGACTGCATCACGACCTTTAGTTAGCGTTCTATAAGGGTGAACCTAAAGGATGACGTGTACACTGATTGGATCACGACCTTCAGTTGGCATTCAGTGAGGGAGAACTCAAAGGGTGGCATGTACACTGACTATGTCATAACCTTTAGCTGGTGTCCCATGGTGGGCGATGGCCCAAATAATGAGGATGTTTAGTTTTCCCCTTGCGGTTGTACCTACAATAATAGCCGAGTAAAATAAGATTTGATAGGCTTTTGAATGACATTTTTACTACTTGATTGATTTTGTGACACAAAAATATTTTTGCCCCTTTGATCAACAGTAAAAATGTGATAAGTAAAAAAAATAAGGGTCTTAGAAGTCTTGGAATGTCGAGGGCCCACGCTGAGATCCATTAAATATGTTAAAAAAGCTTCAAAAATAGCCTTGAAAGATTTGATATCGCTAGCGGCTTGGCTGAAACCGCCGGTGATATAGGGTGCCACGTGGCACCTTTGACTGGTCAAAGAAATTAAAAAATTTCCCCTGGTGAGAGTGAAACCGCCGAAGGCTTGAATGATATCGCCAGCGACATAAGGTGATACTGCCGGCAGTATGGAGTGGCAGTTTCAGATTTAATTAAACTCCTTGATTTTTGCACGGGTGTTTAATACGAATTAAAACTCCTTAAGGATGCTGAAGCTTTCCCATTTAGCCTTGACTGCCTTGACCGAGAAGTGGTCTGAGACCACACATATAGTTTATCTTACAGTTGGTGAGTTGACCATCACTCCTTTAGATATGGTGGCAATGACCGGGCTTTCATGGACTGAGCAGGTTATCCACTTCGACGTCTACATGGAGAAGTACTACCTCCAAAAGCCAGTAATAAGGAGAGTGGCAGAGCTATTTGGTTTTAAGCCCAAAGTGCAGCGGCTATCTTATGGGGAGCTTCAGGGGTATTGGATGGGAGTCGATGTGGTCCCTGAGACTCAGCAAGATGCTTGTGTCAGCTCTTTCATGATTTCTTTGTTATCTATCCTGTTCTTTCCCATCTCTAGCAGCAAGATCAACTATGAGCTGATTTTTACTTTTGATGATGTGAAGACTATCAAGGAAAAGAATTGGCCCGGGGCCATTCTTGCCCAGATATATCACGGGTTGGACACGGGAGCTAGGAAGAAGGGCAAGGTCCTTCGGCTAAGCCACTTACTCGTACAAGTATGTCTTTTTCAAGAGCATTTAATTATTTCCTTCGTGATTTTTTTTGTTTCTTGACCATTTCTCTTTTTGGATGTCTTGGACTAATTACTTGTTGCTTGTATAGGCTTGGGCCTTTGAGCACCATATTCTTCCCTCAGTGAAATTCAAGACTAAGGTACCGGCATGTTTGCACTTTCTTGCTCGGTGGTGCGGGAGTGTCAGGGGATATCCTACCAGCTACAAGGAGATGCTGAGGAGCCCGCCGATCGGCTCGATATGCAAAATTGGCTTTTATCCCTATTTCATACTAACTAAACCATTAGTCACAAATGTATTTATAAATTTAAATCATGCTTACATTGATTTTTTGATTGTTTGGTTAGGTCGCCAGGGACCTGTTTGATAAGGTGTCCAACTGTGTCGAGGTACTTATGGTCCGAGAGGATGTGGATGGCCGGAGATTCGTGATGGATTGCCCCTTATCCTTTGAGTGGTACTTGGGGGAGCGAGTGCATGGCTGGAGAGATGTTATGTCCCCTGCTAGACTAGTGCACCCGGTACCTCCCACGGGCCTTTAGTGGCCCTACTTGACCATTACCATCAAGGCTGATAAAGTGGATTTTTTTAGATAAGAATGGCCACGTTGCCGGGAGTGTCCTGATTATTATGATGGTCATATGTCGCGTTTGGTCCCTATGTGCCCGTATATCTGTACTGATGACATGATTGAATTTCATGTAATGAAGAAGAAGGAGGAACTGAGACGGATAGCTGATGGCTATGTGAGCAATGATGGGGAGGATGAAGAAGAGGGTGCTGGAGAGGGTGACCACGAGGGAGACGATGAGGCAGCTGAGTATGTACCGATGGTCCACGAGGAGGTGCCGATGGCCAACGAGGAACATTATTCCTCTAATGTAAGACTATGTTGTTCACATATTTCTTCTTATTTGGTCTAAGATGGTTGTGCTATTACTCATGTCTGAGTTTATATGTAGAGTGGGCCCGGTTGCCCTACTCAGCATGATTTCGCCATTGGGCCTCTATCAACAGGGGCTTCTCTCATAGCCGTGGGGTTAGCGAAGACCCTACAAAATACAGATGCTGCTTCTGCCGACCTAACTCTTATCGATGATCACCTTACGCTGCTACATGTATCTTTTGTTTAAAATTTAGGTTAGACACTTCTTCTTGCTCTCATATGCGATCGATTTACAGGTGTGGCTGATAGAGAAGCTTAAGCTGAAAAAAACCATGATAGAACCCGAAGAAATACTTGCCAGTCCACCTCAGGGAAAGAGGGCTCGTGCGGGGGGATTTTAATCTATTATCGACTAATAGTTGGGTATCGATCATGATAGGATATGACTACTCACAGATATAGTGGTGTGAGGTGTCCATGACGTATGGGTCTCCCTTGGCGCCTTGGTGAGAGGCGGGGCTCACTGGGGGTTGGTTGGATTTTGGAGTGATGAAACCTTTTTAGTTTAAGTTTGCCCAATTTAGCCAATTTTATAAATAAAAGAATCGAGACCCAAATATCGATACAAATGTTAGAGTCGCGACCTAAATTTTTTACTTGGGAAAGAGTTTTAGTACAGTTCCCATAGGGTGGGAGACTCATACCTTTTGTATTAGAGATTTGGGTATCGGATGAGTCACTTATTTCTCATTTAGCTAATTCAAAATTACATTCGCCGCATAAAACCGTTTTGTTTTCATCATTTAGGGAATTACCACAGAAATCCTATTTTTCTACACTCTTTCACACTTGTTACATGCATTGACAGATTACAATAAAGCACAAGCAATTAATGGGGGAATAAAAATTATAACCGGGGGAAATGGAGGAATTGCAAGAGAACCTTTACATTTGTTTTAAGTTATAAAACAAAATAAAAATAAATTTCCCTGCATCCAAAAAGATTAGCACAGTTTATAGCATCTCATAAGTTAGCATTTTATTAGGAAAACTGTGATTATGTTAGCGTGGTGGTTTTACGATTGATAGTGCCCGGGCAGCTTCTAGGATTGGAGAGAAAGAACAAGTCTTCAATGTATTTTGTTATAAAAACAGATTTTAACTTTCAGGGTTGATTTACTGGATTATTAGTGAAACTGATCGCATGGCAAATGGTGAGTTGGATTGATTTTAACAGATTAAAATGAATTCTGGGTTTTGCTTGGGGGCCGATACCTGTACGGGTGGGTGGGACCCATACGGCTACCAGGGAGGACCGGTACAGGTATGGAGGACACGTACGGGTCCTGTCTGGTCCTGGGCAGAAACTTACTTTAATTTAATAGACAGATTAGTGGAGGAAAAATGAAATAAAAATGGGATTTCCTTCCGTATAAGTATGCACACCAGCTTAATATCCTTGAGGACATTGGATGCCAACAAGGCTCATACGGGTTAGGACCAGACCCAAAATAAGAATAAAAGCATAGATATAATGGAAGAGGCAGAGAATAATGATAAAATAATTGAGATGTGAGTCTCTTTGAAACTCAGGAGCGTTACCTTTACGGCATGAATCCACTTTGAGGCTATCCCTTTGCTGTTGAGAGAGTCTAGCCGAAGTAGATGTTGAAATGGTCATTTTAGGACTATTTGGATGAGTCTTTGTGTGGACAAAACCTCCCCTAAATCCTAATAAACAAAGCTAGGAATGAATAAAATGTGGACAAAACCTCAAGGAATGAGTTTTCTCCCTATTTTTTTTGCCTCATATACCTCAACTATAACCTTTCTATCCTTATAGAAACTGCTAGAATCTGCCTATACTATGTGCATGTGTGTTGTGTGTATTATCTCTTCTTAAAAAGGTGGGGAAAGGCCCCTATTTGTAGGGTGAAATGAGGTCTAAATGTAATAAATTGCATTCAAGACCTGCCTTTTCCCAAAATAGGTAAAGATTTCCTTCCATAAATAACCGGACCCGTACGGTTGGGGCCCTACTCTTATGGGTCATAGGGGACCCATACGAGTCCCCTCTAGGTGTACAGAAGAGAATGGCCCCATACGGGTCCGCCCGTGGATCCGTACCACCAGGCAGCACTCGTACGGGACCCTAAGGGCAGAGTAGGTCTTCAAACTTTGGCAAAACTCAACTCTGTAAGTAGGAACACCTCTGATGGATAACACATATAAAACATTGCATTATCTAGCTCTCATCATTGTTTCGTGAGAAGGATCGTTAAAATCCAGTGCTCATAGACTGCCCCTCATGGGATTACTGCAGATACGGATCTGTATGATCTCACGATGTGAGCAAGGGTTTAGAAATCATATCTGAGGTGACGACATAGGTGAGTTCCTTTCCTTATGCAAACTTCTTGGGTATCCCTTTCTTAAGGTGGACGACTTTCCTTGCCAACGCGTATCCCTTTCTTGAGGCGGATGACTTTCCTAGTCGATACGTATCCCTTTCTTGAGGCGGATGACTTTCCTTTGCTGATGTATCCCTTTCCTAAGGCGGATGACTTTCCTTTGCTAGTGCGTATCCCTTTCTTGAGACGGTTGACTTTCCTTGCTGATGTGTATCCCTAATGGCTCTACTGGGGAAGGTGTGTATATCCCTTTCTTAAGGCGGATCAACTTTCCTAGCTGATGTATCCCTTTCCTAAGGCGGATCAACTTTCCTGACTGATGTATCCCTTTCCTAAGGCAGATGACTCTCCTAGTTGATGTATCCCTTTCCTAAGGCGGATGACTCACAAGCTTAATATATCCCTTTCCTAAGGCGAATGACTCTCCTGGCTGATGCATCCCTTTCCTAAGGCGAATGACTCTCTTGTTGGGGATTTCGAATGACCTGTAAAGAGACAACAATCAAACACCAAGTTAGTCATTGTCTAATAAGACACATTTTATTCTTGATTGACTTTGTGATGAACAAAAATTTTTTCCCCTTTGATTAAGAATAAAGATGTGTGGATGGGGGGTTGACCCATGAATAAACTATAAATAAAGTGTGAGAAAGGTGGGGTTTGGCCCAATTGCTTTGGAAAGGAATGCCCCTTGGAAGGGTTCTCCTCAAAGAATGCCCCTTGGAGGGCTCGATGATGGGGGGATGCCCTTATATTGACTGATTCCGTTGAAGGGAAATGGGGGGATGCCCCTGGATTGGCTGATTCCGTTGCTGGGAAATGGGGGGATGCCCCTAGATTGGCTGATTCCTCTGCTGTGTAATGGGGGGGGATGCCCCTAGATTGGCGAGGAGATGCCCCTTGGTTGACTCCACTGCTGGGGAGTAAAGAAATGCTCTTTGGTGAAACCTTTTCTGCTAGAGAAGTCTCTCTTTTTTTGTAAGACTTATTTACTAGGGAAAAATTTCTGCTCTAGGATGGACCTGTACACAAAAATTATCCCAGTTAGTAATTAATTCAAAATTGGTTGATTGAATTTTGCGAAGACAAAAATTTTTGCCCCTTCAATCAAGGATCAAGGTGAGTTAGGGGGTTTGCCCCTAATAACTGAAATATAGAGTTTATGAGATGTGGGGTTGGCCTCAAGTTTGGACTGGATGTATCTCTGGCCCTACATGAAGCATTTATTTGAAATCTACCCCTAGATGGCAAAAGATGACCCATACGGGTGGGCCTGGACTTGTACGGGTGGCAAGCTCGAAGAAAGGGACCCATACGGGTGGTTGACGGGGGGTTTCAAAAGCTGATTAGACCCCTTATATCCCGTCTCACACGAAATTTTCCCATTTTGCAATCTCCGGTGATTTTCTTCCTAAAATTGGTCAAAATGTATAAAAAGATCTCAAAGACTGGCCATTTCTCCATTAGGCGGGAGGATTTGCCTCAGGTAGGTGATTCAGAGCTTCGGGAATGCCCAGTTTTGGTCGGGTATGCTTTTCACGAGGGGGACTCATTTTTAGGACTCACTCCTATTTCTGAGGTGCTTCTGATTCCTTCTCCTGATACTCACGCTACAAAACTCCAAGTATTTCCCACAATTCTCAATTTTCCATTTTTGAGTTCTTTGGGAATTTCTCAATTTTTACATGATTTAGGGTGTTTTAGACCTTGGAATAGAGCTTGATGCATGTAACTTTAGCCTAGGATGCTTTTAGGATAGTTTTCGATGAGCTTTGATTGAATTTGGATGATTTTGGATTTTTAGGAAGTTTTTTCGCAATACTACTATTTATAGAGGGACCCCTACAGGTGAGGAGGGACCCTTACGAGTCCCATTTTTAGTACGGGAGCCTTATAGGGGCTTGTACGGGTGGGGAAGACTCGTACGGGTCCTATCCTCAGGGATAAAATGCTGAGTTCTTTGATTTTTCTGATTATTTTCTGATTTTTGTTCTTTTCACTGTATCCTAACCCTATTGAACTATAATTTCATCTTTACAGTTTTAGTATAAGACTGTTGGAGCCCTGAGCTTCTGTGGGAAATTATACGAGGAGATTTGTACCGCAAGGGATACCAAGTTACTGGCCCGCATTGATTCTTTTAGGTTCAACAACATTATCAGGGGGCTTCGAAGACGCTGGCCCCAAGTGCCATTTCAGCTCTTGCAGAGAGGTGGTCAGAGACGACCCATGCATTCCATCTACCGATCGGGGAGGTCACCATTACTCTTTCGGACATGTACGCCGTAACAGGGCTGGACTGGAGAGGGGACATCGTCCATTTTGATGTCTATGCTGATAGGTGGCATTCCCGGCTTGAGGTGAAGGCCTATATAGCGGGATTACTTGGGCTTCATCTTGGGTGAACGAACAAGCTCAAGTATGGGGGCTTGCATGGTTACTGGATTGGGTACACCCCATTGTTGTAGAAAGGAGGGATTAGTATGCCCGATCTTTCCTGCTGACCTTCCTTACTACTATCTTCTTCCCTATTTATTCGAGCAACCTCAACTATGGTTTGCTCTTTGCTATAGAGGATCTTACCACTATGCTAAGCAAGAATTGGTGCCAGGCCATCCTGGCACAGTTGCATTATGGGCTAGATATTGGAGTTCAGGGCTAGCAATCTGAGCTCAAGATCTGCCATCTTATCTTGCTGGTAACTCTTGAATTGATCCTTTATGCTTTAACCTTTTATTTGAACTATACTGCGGCTAATCTTTACTTTGTCTCGCAGATTTGGGCCTTTGAGCACTGATTTTCCCTAGGCTGGGCTTGCCCATACAGCTTGAGACATCACACATTCTATCCATATGGATGGGGCCTTAGCAAGGCTATGCCTTGACTACATTGCAGTATAGGGAGTTCCTGCGCCAGCTGCGCTCTGATTGGATAAACTTCTTTGATGCTAAACCTTCAACTTATATTTCAACAAACCATTAGTAGAAACTATATTTATGAGGTTGCGATACTTACAGTTCATTTATTTTGTGCACGTCATCCGAGACCCATATGATAGGTTGGACACCTATGGGGATATTGAGAGGATGCGGGTTGGCGTGGATGGCCGCCGCTTTGTCCTAAAGTTGCCACTCTCCTTTGAGTTGTATTTTGGCAAGCAAGTCCAAGGGTGGAGGACCAATGCTATGGTAGAGAGACTGATCCCTCCCTTATTCTAGAGGGTATTTTCTGGCCGTACCTGATGTCGGGGACTGATTAGGGGCTGTACTTACTAGGCGAGGGAGCTCGAGTGCTATCAGTAGAGGGCTCCTATGCCAAGTTTATTGATTCCTCACTCCTTCCCCCTTGTGAGAGGATCCATTACGGGGACGACCCTCTCAAGTTTTAATGGAGCGATAATGACGATGATGATGATGATGATGATGAGGATGGATCGAGGGGAGGCCGCGGGGGTCCCTCTGTAGTTCAGAGCACTGAGGGCCCAGCTAGGTATGCTGTCCCTTCTTCTCAGGTATCTCCCTAACTCATCCTTTGTGAACACCTTATTATTCCTTGAAATTGATTGTGCTCCTGAGTGTAATTTCTTAATGTTACAGCCTTCCGCTTCCAAGCGGAAGAGGCCTACCGCTGTTGCTGCTCCTGAGCTGCCAATGAAGCGGTCCCGCACGTTGGGGATTTTAAGAGAGGGAGTCCTCCAAGTAGAGCTAGATACCTTCTTTCGACTCCTCAATCATTTGGGGAAGCGAGCTATCAAGGAGCTCGAGGAGTCAGTTCAGCCCATCAATTTTACCCCTTCTAGCTCTACCCATGTAAGGAGTTTTCCGGGTCTAACCTTATCCTTTATAGTGACTGCTCAGAATATCCCATCCTGATGTGATTTTTCTCTTTTAGGTGACCATTTCCAAGGCTGAAAGGATTGCCAGGGGCTACTTCCCCTTTCAAGATCTGCTACTAGCCCAGGATGCGCTAGCCTCGTTAAGTTTCTTTTACCTGTAAAATTTAACAAACCGTGCATGATGCATGCTATGGCATTTATGCATGTATACTGATTTTATGATTTCTATTATAGACTTTGCTAGCCATGGAGCGTAGTAAGTCTGCTCGGGACTTGGATGCTTTTGAGGAGAGAGTCGGGTTTCTGGAGGAGTAGCTGCGGGAAGCCACTATTGAGGCTGACTAGTCTAGGGCGCAGATCACCCGAGTGAGGGCCGAGATAGAGGCATTGTAGGGCCAGCTGGTGAGGATGACCGAGGATAGACAGATGCTAGTTCTATCTGATTCTAAGTCTGCAGATGATCTTACTGCTTGCTGGGTGGTGCCAGCAGTGACTCAGAGGGGCAGGGCTGAGCAGGAGGTGGATTGGCATGCTGAGGGAGCTGATGCTACTATTAAAGGTGTGATAGGGGCTGAGGACCATGAGATAATGACTATGGATAACCTATTGGCAGGCACGCAGGACCAGACTTTGAAGGACCGCCAGGGACAGGATCCCCCTGCGCGTCTTACTTGGATTGGTACTTTTGACATTTAACTTTTTATACATTACGGTTTTTCTATTTCTGAACTAAGATCATTGAGTATTGCTGCTTACGAACCTGTATTACTTCTATAAAGTGATTTCGTATCGAGGGGACTAAGTGGTGTTCTAACTTTTGCATAAGCCATTCGATGTGAGATGACCTATCGAACATTTTTATTTCATTTCTTTTTGTCTTAATTTTTGCCTGAACTGTCCTTGATGGGTCAATCTAGCGGACTTTTTCTCTTTCTCTTAGCTTTAGCTTTTGCCTAGAACTCCCTTTCGGGTTTTCACTCCAGCAAGCTTTTTCTTTTTTTTCTTTTCCTTTTCTTTCGTCTTAACTTTTGCCTGGATTGCCATTTCGGGTTTTCAATCCAGCATACTATCTTAATTTTTGCCTGAATTGTCCTTGATGGCTCAATCCAACATACTTTTTCTTAATTTTGCATATGCCTGATTTCTTGTTGGACAACATGTACAATAAAAAGAATAACAATGATACATAACATGTAGAGAAAAATTGATGTTCACACCTGCAATTATTTCACCTAAAGACATGCATGCATTCATAAGACCAAGATTCTTAGCAAAATCATAACATGTTCATTAATGTGATTAATTTAAGTACATAGGCAATGGTAGCAATTTCCAATGGTTAACTCCTACTGCCTACTGGTCTTTTATAGATTTTCTAGATGGCAACTGATATTTTTCGCTCAATGCCCCAACTTTTGCCTGAGCCACCCTTTTCAGGTTTTCAACTTAGAGGGCTTTATTCGCGTTGGAGTACCCTAACTTTTGCCTGACCAGTATGTGGAATACCGATCAGCGGGTTGCACCCTAATTTTTGCCCCGAGTAGTAAAGGACCACTCGTCGGGTGATTCATTCTTGATTTCTTTTTATTCTTTGTGCTGCTTTTTTATGATTTAATTCTTTTGACCTAGACATGATAACGCAACCTCTCTTGATTCACTGGATTCAGGAACTCATTTCCATCCATATCCATAAGCTTGATTCCTCCTTTTCCAAGGAGTTTCTTAACTATGAACGGTCCTTCCCAATTAGGCCTGAACTTGCCCCTAGCATCAGTGTTAACCTGATGTATCTGTTTGAGAACTAGATCACCTGCTTTAAGAGGTTGTTTCGGGTATCTGACTCTGTTATTATAAGCTCGAGCCATACACTACTGGTACATCTGTAGATGGTCAAGTGCTTTGAGTCACTTTTCATCTATTGCATTCAACTGCCTATACCTTGCCCTTGCCCAATCTGACTCTTTTAATTAGGCTTTGAGTGCCACTCTTAGAGATCTTACTTCTATTTCTACTGGTAATACAACTTCCATTCCATATACTAAGGAGAAAGGTGTCTGATCAGTAGGGGTTCTTATACTGGTTCTATACCCCCAAATCGCGAATGGAAGTTTATCAGCCCAATCCATGTAAGTAGCCACTATCTTTGACAAGATTTTCTCGATTGACTTATTGGCAGCCTCAACTGCCCCATTAGCTTGTGGCCTATATGGAGAAGATCTATGATGCTCGACATTGAACTTCTCAAGTAATTCTTTCGTGGCCCCTAAAAACTGAACCCCATTATTGGATACCACATGGTGCAGAACCCCATATCGAGCAAAAATATGCATCTTTATAAACTTAGCCATTTTCTTGGCGGTGATACAAGTGCAGGATTTGGCCTCTATCCATTTTGAAAAATAATCAACTGTGACTCTGATGAATCGGTGCCCATTGGTTGATGATGGCCAAATTTCATCGATTAAATCTATCCCCCACGTCGAGAAAGGCCAAGGAATAGACAAATTGTGAGTTTCGGACGGGGTTAAATGCTGTATGTCTCCATGAATTTGCCATTCATGACATTTCTTGACCTTGTCTACATAGTTGACGTTCATTATGGTCCAGAAGTACCCCATTCTCTGAATTTTTCTAGCCAAAGCAATTCTATTAATATGCGGGCCGTAATCCCCTGAGTGTACTTGAGCCATTACCCTTTCTGCTTCCTCTTTTGCTAAACATCTCAACAATAATCCTTCAGTCATCCTCTTGAAGAGATCCTCATTAACTAGTCTAAATTATATCGCTAACCTTTTGAGAGTCAGGCGATCTAAACCTGATGACCCTTTGGGATAATTCCCTTCTTTTAGAATCCTTTTGATGTCATCATACCAACAAATCTTTTGCTCCTTGATGGTCATAACTTGAACCTTCTCATAAAATGGGGAATGACCCATTTTTATTATGAGCGAACGGATGGGTTAAGCCTCTTCTCCCTCCCATATCAAGGTAGCCAAAGAATCCGCCATCTGATTCTCATCCCTCGATATATATGGAAAGAAGCATTGACTGAACTGTACTAATAAGTCCTAAACTGCCTCCACATATGGCCCGAGCGACTCTTCTTTGATTTCCCATTCACTTACAACATGCTTTATCACTTGTGCAGAATCTCCCATAACCCTGACTTCCTTTTCCCCTACTTCTAAAAGAGCATCAAGACTAAAGAGATAAGCTTCATATTCGGCCCTGTTATTGGTGACTAGAAATTCCAATCATTTGCTCAGCGGGATAACCTCACCTTGTTGTGTGATGATGATTACCCCAAGACTGGCACCCTTTTGATTCATAGCCCTATCAAAATACATGATCCACTCAGCCTTCTCCACTCCTACTGTTACTAACTGCTCATCGGGAAATCTATATTTTCAACGTAATCAGACTCTATAGGTTGACCTGCCAAAAATTCAGCCACTGCTCTCCCCTTAATAACCTTCTTCATGACTTACTCGATATCGAACTCAAATAATAACATGAGCCAATGAGAGAGTTTCCCTACCAATGTGGGGGATTGACAAAGATACTTCATTGGGTCTAACTTAGCAACTTCTTGAATTTTGTAGGACTGGAAGTAATGCCTCAACTTCTTGGTTAACCATACCATTACTGTATACGTCTTCTCTATAACCATGTATTTTGTGTCATATTCTAACAATTTTTTACTCAAATAATAGATGTCATGCTCACTTTTATCATCTTATTCTTAGACCAACATTGCCCCTATAGATGACTCCTCTATGGCTAAACAGAGAATCAGCGGCTTATTGAGCATCAAGGGTTTCAAGACTTGGGGATTCACGAGATAAGCTTTTATCTTGTCAAATGCTATTTGGCATTGTTCATTCCACTCTATCGGTTGTTTCTTTCTCAATAACTTAAAGATTGCCTCACACACTATTGTTAATTAGGTGATAAAATAACTCACATACTGAAGCGATCCAAGGAATGACCTAACTTTCCTTTTGGTTCTAGGAATAGGCATTTCTTTACTAACATGTAATCTATAAAAATATCAACCTCTTTGTGGATCATGTTGTGTAGTAAGGCTATCACAGCTCTTTGATAAGTTGCCCCTGCATTCTTCAACCCAAAAGGCATTACCTTGTAGCAATACACCCCCTATTCTGTGATGAAGGATGTCTTAATATTATCAATGATGTGTATTAAGATCTGACTGTACTTAGAGAACCCATCTAAGAATGAGTACATTGCAGCTCTGGTGGCACTATCTACTAGTACATCGATATGTGGCAATGGGAAATCATCTTGAGGGGAGGCCTTATTTAAATCACAAAAGTCGACACACATTCTGACTCTCCCATCTTTCTTAGGGACTGGGACGACATTCGCTAACCATGTTGGATACTCAATTACTTCAATGAATTTAGCCTCTAATAATCTAGCAACTTCAACTTTAATTTTATGGGCCCATTCTGGACGCAGCCTTCTTAACTTTTGTTTGACTGGTTTGAACCTGGGGTTGGTTGGGATTCAACGATTTGGCAATCTACCCTGGGCATGTCCTCATAGGACCAGGCAAAAGCGTTAACTTATTTTCTGAGCACTTTTATCATCTCTCTTTTTTCGATAGGAGTTTAGTCTTTGGATATAGTTACCATTTCTGGATTTTCCTTAGTTCCCAAATTAATGTCAAGCAATTAAGTATCATGAATGCTAAAAATATTATGCGTATGGTCAGATGAATGCATGATGCCATCAGGAAAAACATCAAACAAGTAAGAAAAATCACTATCATTATCATTAGGATGCCCGAAGGATACATTATTTTCATTACATATGGTTGTATTATCATCCTCCATAGGCAGAGGGTCTTCTTGGTTGCTTATCAGGATATGAGTCAGGTCGCTATCCACATCTTGCATCTATTTCTCTGTCAATATATTGTCCGTGGTTTCTCTTGTTACTTGGGCTAGGTTTCTCAAGGCTTCCTAAATAGGTATCTTCTTCTTATCCCCCAAGCATAATATGGTGTATATTGAAGTAGTGAGGGTATCTATAGCTTTGTCCAATTCAATCTTTGATGGATCGATGTCTTCCATTTTCTTGAAACATTTTTGTACTTCTATGGCAACTTCATAGCTCTCCAAAATGGTCTTGTAGGACTTTACAAATGCTATCTTGCGGAGGTGAGGAGATAGTCCAAAGACGAATCGATCAACTGATTCCTTCTCATGAGGTTTCCTTTCAATAGCTACCAAGACTGTTAACCATCTCTAAAAGTAATCATGGACAGGCTCCCCACTCCATTGCCTGATTACTATAAGGTCAAATATGGATGGTTCTTCCCTTGCTTTGTTGGCTTCTATGATGCGCTTCCATACCTCATCTTCTTTCAATCCTAAATTGATCATGTCTACTTCCTCCCATCTTCTTCGGGGTTCACAAACTTTCCCATTATCAATTAGTACCATAATGGCCTTGAGGAGATCCTCACATACTTTAGTCGGGTGATTAGAGCTGACATAGTATACGTAGAAACTGCCCCTCTCCTTAGGCTTTAGCTGAACATATGGTCGGAGATGATTAATCAACTTATACTTCTTTAGCTTCTTAAAGATGCTCAAAAGAGGAGTACCCCAAGGTGAGATGTCATCGAGAGTCATAGGATAAACCTTCTGGTCGTGAGTCATACCATAGGGTAAACGCCCAAAACAAGGGAGGATTATCCCCTTTAGCACAACCACGAAGTCAGGCAACTAACTCGGATCCTTACTATGGTGAACTTGCAACATGGCCTCTTAACTAAGCAAATGGGATGCATTACTGGCAGTGGGGAGCATTGGGTTCGCTGGCTGAATAAATCGACCGAATTGAGGCATGGATGAACTGGGAGTTAGGAAACTTGTTGAATCTAGAACTGAGGTGGTAACCAAAAGATTAGCACATGCTGAACAAATTACAATGATGCATGGTTGGGTTAATTACAAGGGATTAAAACACAACACATGCGAAGTGATCGATTCTGTCCTTATTTCTCCTGCTAGTTCTAAGGGTATTCTTCCTTAGTCCAATCTCACACAGAAAGGGGTACTTAGAAGGTAAAATTCTAAGGCATTCTGATAAGAATGGCAAAGGGACATGTCATAAGTCGGTGTAGAAGTTTCCCATCGCATCAAGCGTCTTTTGGAGGGAGATAGCAATGAGCACTCCACCCACTAGAGTGTCCCCAATTCCCAGCGGGAATGGGTGACACTTTCGTAAGTTTTGCAGGAAAAAATGGCACCCTAACCTAGTGCTAGAAGAAGTGCGCATTTAACTAAAGAGAGAAGGAGATGAGAAGATAGAGTATAATAATTTTCCCAAATGATGTAGAGAAAACGGGATGAATTAAGTAAATGATTTTCGGTGCTCGTCTTAATCTTTTAAGCTTTTAAAACAAACCAAAATTTTACAAGTTAAAAGAATATAATCCCCAATAGAGTCGCCACTATGAGGTATTGATGACATATGGGTCTCCCTTGGCGCCTTGGTGAGAGGAGGGGCCCACTGGGGGTTGGTTGGATTTAGGCGTGATGAAACCTTTTTAGTTCAAGTTTGAACAATTTAGCCAATTTTATGAGTAAAAAGAATCGAGACCCAAATCTCAATACAAATGATAGAGTCACCACCCAAGTTGTCTACTTGGGAAAGAGTTTTGGTATGGTTCCCATTAGGCAGGAGACTCGTACCTTTTGTATCAGAGATTCGGGTATCGGACGAGTCACTTTTACTCATTTAGCTAATTCAAAATTACATTCATTGCGTAAAACCGTTTTGTTTTCATCATTTGGGGAATTACCACAGAAATCCCATTTTTCTACACTCTTTCACACTCGTTATATATGTTTACAAATTACAATAAAGCACAAGCAATAAATGGGGGAATAAAAATTACAACCGGGGGAAATGGGGGAATTGCAAGAGAACCTATACATTTGTTCTAAGTTATAAAACAAAATGAAAATAAATTCCCTTGTATCCACAAAGATTAGCACAGTTTATAGCATCTCATAAGTCAGCATTTTATTAGGAAAAATGTGATTATGTTAGTGTGGTGGTTTTACGATCGATAGTGCCCGGGCGGCTTCTAGGATCGGAGAGAAATAACGAGTCTTCAACGCATTTTGGTGTAAAAACACATGATAACTTTTGTGGGTTGATTTACCGGATTATTAATGAAACTGATCGCATGGCAAATGGAGATTTGGATTGATTTTAATCGATTAAAATGAATTTTGGGTTCTACCTGGGGGCCGGTATCCCTACGGGTGGGTAGGACCCATATGGCTACCAGGGAGGACCAGTACGGGTATGGAGGACCCGTATGGGTCCTGTCTAGTCCCGAGTAGAAACTTAGTTTGATTTAACAGATAGATTAATGAAGGAAAAATGAAATAAAAATGGGATTTCCTTTCTTATGAGTATGGGGCACTGGTTTAATATCCTTAAGGACATAGGGTGCCAATAAGGCTCATACGGGTTAGGACCAGACCCAAAATAGGAATAAAAGCACAGATATAACAGAAGAGATAGAGAATAATGATAAAATAACTGAGACGTGAGTCTCTTTGAAACTCAGGAGCTTTACCTTTACAGCATGAATCCACTTTGAGGCGATCCCTTTGCTGTTGAGAGAGTCTAGCCGAAGTACATGATGAAATGGATATTTCAGGACTATTTGGGTGGAAAGAACCTCCCCCAAATTCTAATAAATGAAGCTAGGAATGAATAAAATGTGGATAAAACCTCAAGTAATGGGTTTTCTCCCTATTTTATGCCTCCTATACCATAACTATAACCTTTCTATCCTTATAGAAACTGGTAGAATCTGCCTATAATATGTGTATGTGTGTTGTGTGTATTATCTCTTGTTGAAAAGGTAGGGAAAGGCCCTATTTATAGGGTGAAATGAGGTCTGAATGCAATAAATCGCATTCAAGGCCTGCCTTTTTCCCGAAATAGGTAAGGATCTCCTTCCATAAAGCCTTATCAGGCAACAATCAGACCTGTACGGATGGGGCTCCACCCGTACGGGTCCTTAGGGACCCGTATAGGTCCCCCTTAGGCATATAGAAGAGAATGACCCGTACGGGTCCACCAGTGGATCCATACCACTTGGCAGCAACCGTACAGGTCCCTAAGGGTAGACTAGGTCTCCAAACTTTGGCCAAACTCAACTCTGTAGTAGTAGGAACACCTCTAATGGATAATACATGTAAAAATTGGATTATCTAGCTCTCATCATCATTTTGTTAGAAGTATTGTTAAAATCCAGTGCTCACAACTAGATTAGCCCTTGGTGGAAGATCCGAGATGTAGTTTTGGAGTCTTGGGGATCTTGTGTTCAGCTGCTGTATTTGCAGAGGATTACTTTCTATACCCCACATCAGCTTCGCTGCCAGTATGGTCGGTGATAGAGGGTTTCAACTAAGCTACCTAAAATCACAGTAGTGTCTACAAGGTCGAATGGGTGAGCCATATTCGGGAGAAATGGGAAAGAGAGGCTATCTATGAGATTCTGAATTATGACCATGCGAAGACCGCTGAGACTGATGAGTACTACATGCGATGTCTTGCTTAGACCATACATCTGTCAACTCAAGCTGAGCGATCGTGGGCCCGCTTAGAGGGGGAGCTAGCTAAGTCGAGATTTGAGCCTTTTCATACGACCACTTTGCGGAGGATTGTGAGGTACTATGATGATGATGCAGGGAGTTTGGCTTAAGATGCACTTTTATTAGTTCTATCTTTTGCATAGGCTAGTCGTGGTGACAGACCTATCAAACTTATTTTGTTGTTGTTTTTTTTAATTGGTTCTAACTTTTGCATAGACTGCCCCTAGTGGTTTTCAATCTATCAAACCTTGTCTTAACTTTTGCCTGGACCGCCCTTTTTGGGTTTTCAATCCAGCAGACTTATTCTGACTTTTGCATAGACCTTGCTCTTTTCAGTCTATCAGAATTATTTGTCTTTTATTTATTATTTTTATTGCGCATTGATTATGATAACATGAATTCTTCATTCTGTTTACTTGAGCTATTTTGATCGTATGAATACAAACATTCGCATAAACATAAACATTTAGGATTCAGCAAAAGGATACTTTTATTAAATGAAGCTATACAATGTACAAGATGTTTGCAACCATTCCCATTGATTTAACTCCCGGTGCCAACTAGCCTAGATTTTCTAGAAAGCACTCTCTCTTTTCTCACTTACCTTGAATTTTGCATAGATCGCCCTTTTCAGGTTTTTGATCTAGCGGGTTATCGTATCCCCTAATTTTGCATGGCCAGGTTGTAGAATACTGACAGTCGAGTGTCACCCTAATTTTTGCCCGATCGGTAAGGGATAGAAAGGCGAGTGATTTATTTAAAATTTTTCTTTTTGTGCTACTATTTTCTGATTTATTTCTTTTGGTCAAATGTGGCAACGCTTAAGCCTGTCTTGATTTATAGGATTCATAAATTCCTTTCTGTCCATATTCATAAGCTTGACTGCCCCTTTACTAAGCATCTTCTTGATCATATATGGTCCTTCCTGATTGGGTCTGAACTTGCCCCTCGCATCGGTGGTGGAAGGTTTCAACTATTTAAGGACTAGATCTCCAGCCTTTAGCGGGAATTTCTAGTGTCTAAATCTGCTGTTGTAAGCTCAAGCCATGCGCTGCTGGTACATTTGAAGACTATCTAGAGCCCTTAACCTCTGTTCATCCATCATGTTTAGCTGTTCAAACCTCGACTTGGTCCATTCAGATTCTTTCAATTTAGCTTCTAGCGTAACCCTCAGTGAGCTTACTTGATTTTCAATTGGCAGAACTGCCTCCATTCTATAGACCATGGAGAATGGAGTTTGACCAGTCAGGGTGCGAACACTCGTGCGATATCCCCAAATGGCGAAAGGTAGATTGTCAGCCCAATCTCTACCCACTTAGAGAAATAGTCCATAGCCACCACAATGAACCTATGCCCATTTATCGATGAAGGGTGAATCTCACCGAATATGTCTATCCCCCACGCCGAGAATGTCTAAGGAGTAGATAAGTGGTGGAGCTCGACAGGTGGTAAGTGTTGCATATCCCCATAAATTTAACATTGGTGGCACCGCTTGACCTGGGTGATACAATCGGCCATTAAAGTGAGCCAAAAATATACCAACCGCTATATATTCTTTGCGAGAGTGAGACCATTCATATGAGGGCCACATTCGCCGATATGGACCTGATCAATGACCTACTGAGCCTCTATCTCGGTTAAATAATGAAGTAGTAAACCATCATTGGTGCACTTGAAGAGATCATTATTGAATATACAGAATTGGATGGTGAGCCATCACAGAATGGTAAGGTCTAAGTTAGAGGAAGCCGGAGGATACTGTCCATGTTGAAGAAATAGGATGATGTTAGAGTACCAATAGGGTTCAGTTGAAATGGCGAGGACCTTCTAAACCTGCTGAGTATGGTAGGCCATCTTGGTGGACAATAGAACCGATAGCCAGATGGGTTGTTGCCGGGGTCCTTCCTATAAGAAAGCCAGGGTGGCAAGAGAGTCACCCATTTGGTTCTCATCCCGGGGTATATGGTGATACAAACGAGAATTGAACTTCTCAGATAAGCTTCGGACCACGTAGATGTAATGGCGAAGAGATTCCTCTTTGATTTCCCAATCCTTAATGACCTAACGGATGACAAGAGCTAAATTCCCAATGACAGACACCATTTGGTCCCCAACCAGTAACAAAACTTCAAGATCAAATAGATAAGCTTCATGTTCAACTCTATTGTTGGTAACATCAAACTCTATAAGTTCAGACAACGAAATAATTTCATTATCTGGTGTGACTATGTTGACTCTAAGGCCTGCTCCCCTTTTGTTCACAGCACTATCAAAGTACATAGTCCACACATGTTTGAGGATGGTGATAGCAGCGAGCTATTCATCGGGAAAGTCTAAGTTCTCAATATAATCTGAGTCAAGAGGCTGATTGGCCAACAATTCTACCATGGTCCGCCCTATGATAACCTTTTTTATCACATACTCAATGTTGAACTCGAAGAGAAGCAATAACCATCGAGAGAGCATACCGGCCAGTGTGGGGGATTGACAAAGATACTTCATAGGGCCAATCTTAGCCTCAGATTGGAGTCGGTAGGATTGAAAGTAATGGCATAGTTTCTTAGTGAGCCAAACCATGGTGGTGCAAGTTTTCTCTATAATCAAGTATAAGGTTTTATATCCAACAACTTCTTACTCAAGTAGTAGATTGCGTGTTCCCGTTTATCATTATATTCCTAGACAAGCATTGGCCCACAGAAGATTCTTTGATAGCTAAGTATAGGATCAAGGTTTCCCTAGGATGGGTGGTTTTAGAACGGGTGGGTCAACAAGGTAAGCTTTGATTCTGTCAAATGCCTTGTTGGCACTAATCGTTCCATTCGATAGGTTGCTACTTCCTTAATAGATTGAAGATGTGCTCGCACATAGTAGTGAGACAAGCAATGAATTGACTGACGTACTGTAAGGAGCCTAGAAATGAACAGAATTCTTTCTCTATTTTTAGCTGAGGCATATCCCTGATAGCTTTAGCCTTATTAGGATATATTTTGATTCCTTTCTGGCTAACCACGTGTCCTAGTAATTCACCTAAAGTGATCCCAAACACACACTTCTTCGGATTCAAGTGGAGATTATACTTCTCAATACGAGTCATGAATCTGTCGAGAAAAAAAGGGTGCTCTTCTCAAGTAGCAGACTTCACGATCATATCATCCACATATACCTCAACCTCTTTATGGATCATGTCGTATAGGAGAGCAATCACAGTGCATTATTAAGTAGCCCCAGCATTCTTCAACCCAAATGGGATTACTTTGTAGCAATAAACCACCCATTTAGTAACAAACGTTGTCTTGACCTTATAGATACCTGAGAATCCATCTATAAATGAGTACATGGCTGCCCTGGCGGCACTGTCAATTAGGACATTGATGTGGGGAAGCGAAAAGCCATCCTAAGGGAAAGCTTTATTGAGATTCCAGTAGTCAACACAAACTTGGACCATCCTTTTTCGGAACCAGAACAATGTTGGATAGCTATGTTAGGTACTCCACTACTTTGATGAAACGAGCTTTGATTAACCTTGAAACCTCTGCCTTAACTTGTTTTGCCCATTATGGTCTTAACCGATGGAGCTTTTGCTTGACAGGTTTGAAGTTAGGATCGGTTAGAATTCTCTGCTCAGCAATGTGACGATCAACCCTAGGCATGTCTTCATACAACCAGGTGAAAGTGTTAACATTTCTTTTAAGCACTTATATTATCTCACTTTTTTCTGTGAAAGTTAAGTCGTTGGAAATGGTTACCACTATGGAGTCATCATCAATACTTAAGTTTATTTCATTTAAAGAATTATCGTTGATACCGAAAACATTATGCATATGGTTATGTGAATGCATGGATCCATCAAGTGAAACATCAAATAAGTAAGTGAAATGAGAGTCATTCATTGAATTGAAAGCCTTATAGGCGACGTTGTTTGCATCAAATACATCAGAAATATTAAAAATTACATCATCCATATCTTTCTCCTCCACAAACGGAGGGGCTTCAGTGGCAATGTCAGGAGCAGGTGGAATATCCTCTATATTATTCATCATAATGGCACCTAGGTCATGTTCTAGAGCTGTCTCCTATTCAGCAATGAGTGGTGATTCTTTTGATAGATTGGCTTTCTCAGTCAGGGCCCTAGCAAAATTCTTCACTATCTCAGTCATGGAGTCTTCTTCCTCGGTCCTCTCACCCATCCAACCTTTCTTTATTAGAAATGCCATAGCTTTAGTTATAGCAGCCACATCATCTTTAACTTCCTGATCCACAAGTTCTTCATTACTTCCCTCGAACTCATCGATAGGATACATCTTCCCTTTCCCCATAACCTTATCAGAAATGGCGTTCACAGGCACACTGGGTTAAGTGGGTTTAGGTTCAGCAGAGACGACCATATAGCCAGCTTCAAAATTATAGACATCCTTGAAGATCTCAAAACCAGGCCATATTCTCCCGATATGCTCGATAAGCTTAGGTTCCCCCTTATAAGGCCTCTTGCCTTGAATTTCACAGACAGTCACCATGCGATAGTAGCCAGCGTACATACGACTGTAGGTCTTCTTAGGCTTATATTCTAATCATGCGAGGTGGATAAGCACTTTCGATTCTAAGGCCTTGATAATTCTCTGTCCATACATTTCACAACCCCTTCTAGGCTTAAACCCAACTCGCTTCATCAATTTCCCAGCAGTAGGGTGGAGATAGTTATGCCAAATGGGGGTTGATCTTTTGGTTTTATGAATCATAGCAATAAGGAGGCCTTCATCCAACTTAGCCCCGGCTTCTACGACAGCCACAATAGAAGTAGCGTCAGCCTCAATTATCACAAGCTTGTTCTCATGTATAAACTTAACCTTCTGGTGAAGAGTGGAGGGTACTGCCCCTAGGGCATAGAGCCAAGGTTGACCAAGTAATAAGGAGTAGGTGACTAAAAGGTCGAGTCTGGTGAACTGCACTTTGCTTGTAACTCCTCTGACAGTAACCTCTGCATTAAAGACTCTAATCACACTAAGCTTTGAGTCATCGTAGGCAAGGATTACAGTGTTAGATTTTTCCAACATTTCCTCTAACAGGCCTAGGTGAGGAAGGACTTTCAGGGGACTAAGATTCAAGGAGGAGCCATCATCCACCATTACACAGGGTATGGTCTTATCAAGCATCTGGATCAGGATAAATAGAGCCCTATTATGAACCTTACCCTCGATTGGAAGATTAAAATTATCGAACAAAATTTGGGGTCCCTTCTTTGAAGGAATAGCCTCTCCCACTTCGGCATACAGAGGTGGTTAGAGTGGCTTCCAAGACCAGCAGCTGCTTTATTAGAACCCTGCGATGCCCATCTGAATCAATGACCAGCTGCCAGATGCTATAGCAGGCCTAGGTGTTCTTGAGTTAGGTTATAAGGGGATCAACCTCAAGACTTATTGGAACAGGTGGAGGAGAAGAGGGTGGTCTTGCAGTGGTGCATGCCCTTTCAGGGACCGAATCCTTATTCAAGAGAAGATAACAGTCCTCGAGCAGGTATACACAGCCACTCTTAGTGATGTTGAGGACACTATCGAGTAGGACACTATGAGTGGCTCGCATCTTAAAAGGATAGGAGGTTTATCAAAATCTGAGGCCAGGTCTTGTAGCACATAATTGTCCACACTGAAAGGCTCATCCTGATTGACTTTAAATAACCCAATTGGCTTCTTAAACAAAGGTGTATCCACCTTAAAAAACTCGGTGTCCATCGCCTTGGCCTCCTCGATCATTACATCCTCCTTATCATAATAATCCCCTTTTGGAACAAAGGCATCAACATTGAAGAGTGGTTCCTTCATGGTTTTCATTCTTTTGACCACAATAGGTAGAGCTCGATGGCTTTCTTTCTTAGGTGGAGCCGAGTCTACTTCCATACTCTAAACTAAGTTAACCCCTGGGTTGGCTTGGGTAATCATATCAAAGACCGAGCTGGATGGGATGCTGGAATTGATGACTAGAACCGAGTTGCCTTTTCCTTGCCCTTGGGTGATTAGCTTAAAGATTGCGGCCTTGGGTAAGCCAGAATTGATCTCGCCCACCTTACTTCTAAAATTTGGCATGGGATTGGTCAATGGTGCTAGGAGCCTTTTCTAGTTCGATAATCTTCCCTTCACTTACTAAATGCCGGATGGTTGAAAGTAGGGTTTTATAGTTGTTGGTTTGATGGACCACTTGAACGTGTGTGAGTGGGTGAACTTTTTCTCTTTCGTTGGTTGTATTTTCTTACGGCCAATGTGGGGCTTCCGAGTTTTAATGCAAGGATTCACGGCTAGAGCGTGGGGCTCATTGTATATGTGAACATACTCAGTATTACCAGCTGGACAAAGGGTCAGGGACTCCTTTGGGGATTAGTCCTTTTACTCGCGGGAGTAGGGCCACTATTTTATGTAATATAAGGGTCACCACCTTGATTAGCTCTTCCAAGAAATTGTGGCATAGCTAATCCGAATAAGATTCCTATACCAATAAAAGAGAGATTTTGGTTCCTGACAGAATAGTTACTTATTATTTAAATTTGGATAAAGCATAATTTCATTATAGGAAAACCCTTTGTTGTAATGAACAAAGGAGATAAGTTTAGAGATAAGACCGTTACGGGCCTAGCCTATGGAGCATGGGCCCATTCAGGGCTAACTTACTTCTTTTAGATATGATAATTAAAAATGCATGGGAAATTAAGAATTTTACCCTTAGTTACCTTCTGTTTGCTTTAGGAAGACTAGAAGGGTCGGTACTAACTAGGACCACGTTTTGGCTGGGATTTCCTTAAGATTTCTACGGGGATAACCTCAAGAAATTGTGTGGGTGGATTCTTGAGTGTTTTGGGGTTTTAGTGGTAGCTTTGTGGCTAAAAGCTAGTTTGGGAAAGGGTGTGAGGGTTATTTTGGTATAGGCTCGATGCAATGAGGGATTTTAAGAAAGGGGAAGGATCGAATCATCTTAATTCAAATTTCTTGATCCAATATGTTGTTGTGCTTCTAATGGCCAGGGATTGACTCCCTTTTATAGGAATTTTAGTTGCATTGATCGGCACATGTGGTAGTGTCAATCAACACAACTATTGTCAGGGTAGGCTCATCATTGCCTAGATTCCCTATAAGCGTCGATCGAAACATGTGGACAAGTGTCAATCGACGCAACTTTGGGCGGTGATAGCTTTACTGAGTCAAGTTTATAGGCTTGATGAGTCAGCAGGGATTTAGACACCTATCCCTATCGATTGATACAAGTAGGAACCGTCGATCGACGTATGTTTAGGCTTAGTAAGGATCGATTAACACTTGTTTTTAGAATTTCAGAATCCTGTTTCCTTGGAAGGGTTTGTAGTTTAGGGTGAAACATGATCTTTGCCAGTACTGGTTTGCCATTTCCTAAAAAATGTCTTAAACATCATCAGACCGGGCGGACCGTACTCTCAGGCTGTCTCTTGTGTTTTAAAAGTTTTGAGCAAAAGGGAAATTTCGCATACACGAAATGAGCGCGATGAATAAAATAGGTTGTTTCAAGTGTGATAATTCATAGGGATACAAGGGTTTTTAAAAGAGTTGACATTACTTGATCGATAATTTTGAAAACACAAATTTTGGCCCCTGCGATGAAGAATGTTGACAAAAAATTTTTTAACCTAAAAATACTTCGAGGGATGAAAACAAAAATCAAAGAAAGGAAAAAAATAGGGAAAATGAAAATTAAGAGAATTTCAAAAGGTTTTGTACCCATATTGACTTGTGTGTTTTTCACAAAATTTAGGTCTGCCAATTTCAAAATGGTTTTAAGATAATGCAAAGAGCAAGCAGAGAATTATACCTATGGGCACTGCCTGCCACCATTGAGCAGATTGTCTCATTAGGGAGTGTGGCATTATCAGCCATCATTGACCAGCTTTATCATCAGGGAGTGTGGCACTATCAGCCACCGTTGACCAGTTTTCTCATTAGGGAGTGTCGCATTGTCAGCCATCATTAACCAGTTTTCTCATTAGGTAGCGTGGCATTGCCAAGCATAGTCAATTAGTTTTCTTATCAGGAAGCATGCCACTGTCACCCACCATCAATTAGTTTTCTCATCAGGGAGCATGGCACTATTAGCCACCATCGATTATTTTCTCATCAGGGAGTGTGGCACTGTTAGCCACCGTTGATCAGTTTTCTCATCAGGGAGCATGGTACTGTTAGCCACCATCAATCAATTTTCTCATCATGAAGCATGGCACTGTCAGCCACGGTTTGACCTGTATTTGAGATTTCCTACAAAATATAGCTTGACATGACACTACATGTCACAAATATAATACGATACTATGAAACATAATATGGCACTACATGACACTCCATATTATTAAAATAACTCAACGTGACACAACATGTCATGTCACTGCATGCTATCACAAAACTAGACATGACACTGCACATCATGGATGGGTCGTGTTAAAGATCTCGCTGGATCTAAGGTTCATTATGCGTGTTGTGAAGCTCTCGCTAGACCTAAGGCTTTTTTGTGCTATAGTTTAATTCAGGATCAAGATGGTAGAATTTGGTCTTTTTATGCATTCATGTTTAATGATGCATGTGACTTTAAATGTTTATTTCTATTTCTATATGATGAGTTGTATAAGTGCATGATGCATCAAGTTGGCATTTTCTCCTTTGTTCAATTGGATGGAACTCATCTTTTAGTAGATTTGCTGGTCTAAGCCTTTGTTGTAGTTCCTTTATTCTGAGTTGTACTTTAGGTAGCATCTGGTTGTGGCTGATTGGGTTCGCATTATGTCACATAGTATCAATAATTTTTTTGCAAATTAAGCGATTTATTTGGTTGATCGTAACTTTTGCATAGACCGCCCTTTCTGGTTATCTATTGGATTGCCTTAATTTTTGCTTGGACCACCCTTTCGGGTTTTCAATCTAGTAGGCTCTTTTTTATTGTTGTTGTTTTGTTCGTATGTATGTCCTATCATGAACAAAAATGTTAGATGAATGTTTCTTCTAACATTTCAGTACGTCCATTGAAAGCGTACATTTGACACTAAAACAAAGTAACATATCAGTCGAAGAAATATTTTTAGGGACAAAACTTAATGGTATCTATTCCTAACAACTTTCCCCTTGTTTCCAATGGTCCTTTTTAGGTTTTACCAGTTGGCTTCCCTCTTTCTTTTTGTCATTATTTTTGCCTAAAAGCCCTCACTAGCTTTTAGCCGACAATCACTTTTTTGTTCTTCTATGCAAATTTGCTTGAGCCTGAGTTTAGTAGACCTATTAGCTCGTTTCCATGTTCATTGCCCCTATTATGTAGGGTTCCTTTCATTTCATATGGAATTCCCCCCTAGCATCAGTTCGCTTTAAGGACCAAGTCTTTTGCTTTTAATGCTTGATTTTGTCATCTCATCCTAGAGTTCTTCATTTTGAACGTATGAGCTCCTTGTTGAGTTAGACACTTATTTTGAATGATTGCCCCTTGGATAGCTTTTGGATAGATGATTATGTGATGACTGATTGCCATGGTGAGGCTTATGTAGTCTCTACCATTTCTTGCTTAAATAGTAAGGGAATCTTTCTATGGGGCGTGTCGGAGCAAACTTTATTTAAAATGCTTTAAGCAATTCTTCTTTTGGATGACTTGCCCAAAAACTAGGGTATTATTTCTGCATTTGTTCTTCATTTGCCCCTATTGTAGGTACACAAGATATGACATGCTTCATAGGATCAAGCGGTTGCATGTATTTTCTGTAAACTTTTTTTTATTTCTCTCTCTTTTACTCAAGGTAAAGTCATTTGAAATAGAAACCATTTTAGAATGTGCCTAAATTAATTTCTTTAATTGATGCATTATGAATACTGAATATGAAAAATGTATGCTAGAATGAATACACAAAATGTTTATTAGAAACATTACACAAGTAAAATCGTTCATTTCATCAAAGGTTACACAACTTAATTCAAACGCTGGGTTGTTTCTGCTTGAAATGCAGTTTAGAACTCTAGAGTTTCTTCTTTTGCATAGGTCTCGAGTTCTAGGTACTCAAGATCCAACCATGTACCTTCTATGTCGTCCTTTTACATCATGTAGCCAAATTCATTTTTCTTCCACTGGTCCTCTTCATCGTACTTCTCAATCCTCTTAGCATATTTGACCTCATCATTGAATGTGTTAAACGTTATCATCTTAATCTCAACCCTAAAATGGGGGTTGCATCCTTCCACCAATTTGACTATCAAGGCGTCGAGCTTCGGGGCTTCCTTGACTAGGGCCTAGACCGCCTTCCACCTCTTATAGTATGCTTTACAAGGTTTGTCAAGTTTCTACCATACCCTTTCAAGATCCTGGAGGGTAATCTTAACTTTCACATTATATGCATAATTCTCAATGAATGCTGCACTGAGAGATTTCTAGCTAGATTTCACATGGCTTGGCATTCTCATGTACTAATCGATTGCTGAGTCTCGTAAGGTTGTCAAGAAAAGGTTAACTCTATGGACCTCAGGAATGCCAATGCTTATTATTACTCACAGGTAACTCTCAATATGTGCCTCAGGAGAACCAATCCCATTAAAGGGCAGGATATAAGGCATGACAAAGTTGACTGGAAGTGGCTCCGGGATAGTGAGTTTAAAGTTTTGTAGGTCGGTGTATTTTGCAATTGACGGCCCAGTGATGCTGTGAGCGAGTGGATATTTTCGGGCCTGGTTGTGCATGCAAAGTGCGGTGCAGGGGGCACGTTTTAGTTTAGTGCAGTTTGAGGAAACCGTAATGTTTGGTCTGGTTTGAGAAAATCCAGTTTGCTTAAATGCGGTGGCTTTGTAGGCAAAAAATGTGATTATATTGAGAAATATATTTGCACATCTTATTGAGAAAAGATATTTTTAAAATAAAGCATTTTTACTTTATTTAAAAATAAAATAGAGTCGCCACCCAGTTCACCTCCACTGGAAATTATGGTATACTGATCCAAAATAGGATTTTTATATCGAAGAGAAAATGAGATTCTGAGTTCGGACATGATAGTTACTCATATTATTGAAATTGTTTGGATTAATTTTAAAATTTGTGGAAATTTATGCATTATAACGGCTTTATTTAAGAAATAAATTCAAGAAATAAAACAGACATTATAACGGTATAGTAGATTGATATTTTCTACCGAAATTTTGGTAGAGTAACGACAGCATTTGGGTCTTGGCCTAGAAACTCAGATAGAGTTTCCTCACATTCTTGATGTTTATCCGTACCTGTGAGCTTATTTACACATATTATAGTTTAAGTGGCACCAGTGGCTCACTTAACCAAAGAAATGGAATGCAATATGTGATAATAAAAGTAATAAAAATGAATTTTAAAGTTGGGCGTAGAGCCAATTACCCTCAATTTACCTTTTCGTCTGTCCAAGATGACTTGAAAGTTGGTACAGGACCGAAGTTATTAGAGAGTGTGATTCCATTGGAAAATAGATTTAACCCAAGTTATGATTATAATCTTATATTATTTCTAAAGGAAATATAAAGTTTAAGTCATTTTTAGACAAAGATCACAGTGGGATCTTGATATGAAAAGATCAAAAACTAAGTTTATACCGAGTGTCGGTGATAAAGCTCGAATTTGGAAGTGTTTTAACAGAGTTTCGGGGCTTTTCGGACTCCTGAAACTGAAAAAGGATACAAAGGTAATTTTAGGATTTTACAAAATTTGTGTCTCTGTTGAAATGGGGGGTGACCCCGTATTTATAATAGGGAGGTAATTAGACGGTGGGCTAATTACATAGGCAGTTAACCGGCAGGCTAATTACCTATCTGACAAGATTTTACATTAGATCCCGTAAAATCTTGCCAGATCTCGGTAAGATTTGATTTTTTTTAATTGTAGATAGGTAATTACCCGACAAGAGGATTACCTATGTTTGACCAAATTTCGACCTTTTGATTTTTCAGTATAAAATGCTAAATCGGAGCTTCCCTGGAATGTGGATTTTTGAATTTTAGTTTTTGGATGACAATTCGATCCTTTTTGGCTCATTTGTTTGATCGCTGAATGAAATAGGCATTATTCCTCATCGGGCCAGAACAGACCTGTGCTAATAGTTTGCCCCTCGCATACATAAATTTTGTGCTAGAAATTTTATCGTAT
The DNA here is from genome assembly GCA_947683365.1 of Euphorbia pulcherrima. Classification (NCBI taxonomy): domain Eukaryota; kingdom Viridiplantae; phylum Streptophyta; class Magnoliopsida; order Malpighiales; family Euphorbiaceae; genus Euphorbia; species Euphorbia pulcherrima. The sequence goes on from CANTUS010000008.1 coordinate 7,155,695, forward strand.
GCGAAACAAACAAAACAGTGTGTGTGGAATGCAATGAGTTAAAATATTTTTAATCGATAAATTTTGAAACAAAATATATTTTGCCCCTTCGATTAAAAATTTATTAAGGAGTTGCATGAGGTTAAAATTGACCAGGGGTCAAAATAAATATTCTTGGATGCTTAATACACGAGTGATTATGTAAAAATGGCTTTTAGGTTCGCTCGTTTTATAAATAATGCAGAAAATGGATGAATTATGCAAAATTGCAAAAATTTTTAAAATATACGTAATTAGCCGGCGGGGTAGTTACCTGTATAAGGGTAACTTTTATAGCCGTTACGTGTAAACGCGTGACAACTGGATAGGTAATTAACCAGCGGTCTAATTACATATGTAATTAGCCGGCGGGCTAATTACATGCGGTCTATAAACGCAGCAACTTGGCTCCCATTTTCACCACAATAAAAAAATTCCCTCTTCTCTCTTTGCATTTTCTGCTCTTCTTCTTCAAAAATTTCTGCCTCCGAGCTATTTTCGACAATGATTTCCTTCATCTTTTTACCTTTTTACCCATTCCTTTCAGATTTTATGGGGTTTCCATATGGTTCAAGCTTTATAATATCCGCTTGGATCTGCCAGCCGTTCAAGTGACTACTCAGAACATGCTCATCGATGGTCAGTAAGTGGAATTATCCGAGGTTCTTGCTGATGCTTTGTACGGGCTCCTGCCGAATTGGATGTACCATGGGATTCATCCGGGGAATTTTATTTGCCTGCCTTGAACCCTTCCGATCATCTTTCTCGGATTTTGGTAAGCCTTATTACTGCTTTTATTTTGCGTAATGACTTATCCATTTTATTTTTTGTTTATTTTTTGCAATGATCTCTTTAATGCAATGATTTTTTGATAATCATGTGATTTATCGAGAGCTGGTATGTGATATGTGTGCATGCATTGAATAAGGTAACCAAGCATGAGGGTGCTAGCATTACCCACTTTTATAAGTGGTATAAGGTGCTATCTCCTGGTGCTAAGGCCATTGTTTATGAGACATCTTTGGGGAGGATGGTGAGGAATTGTAGGTATTTGAGATCTCGCAAGTGCCCCTACATCCCGGCCGGCACTTCTACCCACATTCTGAGCAGGTGGTCTGACGCTACCCATACTTTCCACTTCCATTATGGGGAATATACCGTCACCCTATTGGATTACTCCGCCATCTTAGGTCTTCCCTTCCATGGTAATGTGATCCACTTCAACGCTTATTTTACTTACCATAACTTCAATGTGGAGATCATCGAGGCTTTGATCGGCTATTCTGGGGACAAGCCGTGCAAATTTCTTGCGAGAAACTCACGACCTTTTGGACTACTGGGGATAGAAGGCATTTGACTTCCGCTTGTAGGGCTAGAGCTTTTATGGCTGCTACTCTATCATGGCTGTGTTTTCCCATTGGGGGTTCGATTATGAACCTCCATATCCTACCGGATTCGATTGACCCATCTCATTTTGATGAGTATGCTTGGGGCCGAGCCTCATTAGGTCATCTGTATTGGGCCCTTGATCAGTGTGTGAGGAACAAGATCGACAAGTTCAAATCTTGCCTCCAGATTGTGTATGTAAGGACTTAGCTCTTTTCCTTCTTTTTATGATTATTCTTGGTTTGTCTTTTGGCGCTCTGATTTCTTTTGTCTTCTCACAGATCTGGTTTTTTAAAATGGGGATCATCCCAGCAACCAACCTTGTGCAAGATGGTAGCTACCCATTTTATCATTGGCTACTGCATCACTGGCGTGGTTAGGAGATGGAGTCTTAGTCTGTACTTTCTGCTCACCTCCGCAATCTGTCCTTGAAGAGGGTATATTTCATGATTACTTGATTTGCTTAAATTGCTATATCTGCTACAATGATTGTACCATTGTTTGGTCTTTTGTCTCTTGTAGATCAAGAAGCAGCCCTGTGGTCATGCTCATCACTGGCCAGAGGTCATGAGGCGAGCTAGGGAGTTTGTGAACACTCGACTAATTATAGAGACTCCTTTCTCTTTGGAGTGGTATTTGGGAGAGAGCATCCAGGTTTGGCATCTTCCTCCTAGGTCGCGTTCCATCCCTCCTGAGGTGCCTTGGTGAATTTAATAGCCTCATAGCTCGCCAGACTTCGTGCAATTGGCCTCCGACGATTTACTCAGTGCTTTCCCGGTATGGGTTGGGGGATACAAGGAGTTTTGCCCTTCACAGCTATTTTGATGCTAGAGACGGATCCTATTCCTGTGGAGCCTAAGCTGGACATTCATAACCCTTTTAAGGGTGATGGCCCTTCGACTTCTGCCCCTACCGGCCAAGCAAGATCAAGATCGCCTGAGACTATCCGGATGATGGTACCTCATTCTCATTGGCTTGATTTTCTCCCTTATTTTTTTATTATTGTGTTGATTTTGCCTTGTTGTCTTTATAGGATCACTAGGGTAGGAAGAGACCTGCGACTACTTCTACTCACGTGGGTAGCTCTTCGGCGTTATCTGTCCCCCCTTAGGGTTTGGTGATGGTTGAGGGACATCAGAGGTTTTAGTATCTGCCACCCATATCACAGATGTACCATCCCAACTTGAGCACCTATACGTTGATGATTTAGCCTTATTTGGTTCCTGAGCATCCGGTGGGCTTCCATCCGGTCGATACCACTCATGTGAGCTTCCTTCTACCTTTTTTTATATTTTTCCGTAGATCATGATGACTTTGACTTATTCCTGACCTTTTGTTCTTACAGGTGCCCATTGCTGATAGCATCTCTAATAGGAGATATATTCAAGGGCAGCAGTGGTTCATGATGAACCAAAACTCTGATATGGCAGTATGTTCGTTATTTTATTATTTTAATGATTATGCATGGTATGCCATGAAATGCATATGAATGATGTGTGTGTGAGCCCGATCTTTTCAGTGACCCTTGGAACGATGATGGCTTATTGCTCTAACCTCGTTCGATCTAGTTGTTCTATTCTTGGCAGGTCGAATCACGTTTGGCAAGTGTTTTTTTGATGATTTCAGACCTTAGGCGGTGCTTAAATATCATTCGCATGCATTTAGGATTAGCCATTTCCTTTCACTTGCGCGTAGTAATTTTTTTTGCAATTTTATATAAGATTAATATATTCTTAGCAAGTCTCATTTATACTATTGGATTCTTGACTCTCCAAGCTTTGCGGAATGTCAGGAATCACCTTAATCAGATAACCGTGGTGAAAGATATAGGCATTCGAAGCCAAAACCCTAAATCTGCCCTAAACCTAACCCTAATTAGCCTAAAACCCTACCTAACCCTAATTAGCCTAAAACCCTAGCAGCCCCCTTTAGGCCCCCTTGTACTGCCACCACCGCTGGTGGCGGCGGTGGCAGCCTGCCCTCCTGCGATGGTGGCCGCCACTCTTATGGCAGCCACCGCCGATGTGGTGACCAACCCCGGTGTAGCCACCCCCGCTTCCTGTGGCAGCAGCCACCACCATCGTTATGGCTGTGGATGCTGCTGTCACGGCGGTGACCGCTGCCCCTATGGCGGTCACCGCCGTGATGGTGGCGGTTGGCTTGGCATGGCCTGTTTCAGGCCATGCCATTTCATTTCTCTCTCCTCTCACAAAATGGCCACGTATTTTTCCCAAAAATTTGTGTAAGTCGGTGGATTTTTATGTGTGAGAGTATTTAAACCAATCCAAGAGAGAGAGAGAGGGACTTTTTCTCCAAATTTTAGGATTAAGAAATCATTTTAGAGAGAAAAGGAAGAATAAGAGAGAGAAAAGGAAGAACTAGAGAGAGAAAGCTTAAGAAAAGCTAGAATCCGCGTTTAATCCTCTCTAATCTCGATTCTTAGTTATTCTTAGGCTTAATCTCGTAGCTTAAACACTAAAACCAGTTAGAAATCATAGGTTAAAATGAATTAAATAGGGTTTTAGGGACTTTTCCCTAACTACCACAATACAATCCGTCACTATTTTCGTCGCTATTTCCATCGATGTTTCTGTCGGAAAATCATCAAAAGCTTGCCAAATGTCCGATTTGAGTCTCCCGAGTTAGATTCACGACCTAGAGGTAACAAAACTGAGTTCCCTTGATCTTTTACTTCATTTATTGTCTTATATTGCTGTTCTTACTACCTTTGGTGTTGTTTATTGTTTTTTTTTCTTGGTGTTCTTGAAAACCGTCAAAAAATAATCCGACCTCGATAGGGATAGCCTTCACCTCTACCACTATAGCCTTGGCCGCTTCTGTTATAGCGGTGAAGGCTATAGCTATGGAGGTGAACTCCACCCCTATAGAGGCCCCGTTATTTCTTGCGATTTTTAGGTTTTTGTTTACCCAAATCTATAAAATCAACATTATTTGAGTGTTTTTAGTCTAGATCTATTGAAATATACTTTATTACGACTTAAAACTTCAATGATTTTGAGTTTATGGATGCAAAAACACCGGTTTGCCCCCTAAAAATGGTTTGGCACGGTAAAAGCTATAGTGACAGCCTTGACCGCCGCTACTATAACCTTCAACGCTGCCACCATAGCGGCCAAGGCTATAGTAGTGGCGGTTAAGGTTATCACCAAAGCCTTTTGCCGCCAAAAGCTGTTTTAGCCATTTTTCGCCGTTTTCTTGCGTTTTGACCCCGATTTCAACCCAAAAAATTTTCAAAAATTCAAAAATAATTTGAAACTATTTTTATATTATTTTATTATATTTTTAGATTTTATTTTTAATTTATTTGATTTAATATGCATTTTAATGGCTTAAAAATGGCGTTTTTAACTAAATAAATCTAAATAAATCATTTTCCACCAACTAAAAATTCCAAAAATTTTCTAAATAAGCTAAATCTAATTTTAGGATATTTAGGTAATTTATTTCACCTTTTTAGGTTGCTTGGATAATTAATTAACACCCGAAAATCATGCTTTTGCCCCAAAAGTCCAAAAATATCATTTTTTTCATGCTACATGTTTATTTTCCGCATTTTATTTATTCATGCTTTATTTATGAATATTTCCATATATTTCTTACCTCGTTTGGAGTTGGGTCTGAGTCGATTAGCTTGGTTAAAACCCGGTTTCGCCCGTTTATTTATTTGTCGCTTTACTTTCATGCATTAGAAAAATGTATAGGTATTCATAAAGCCTTGTAATAATTTTATTTTCTTGTTTTGTTTATTTATCGCTTTCTTTGTGTTGTATGGCATATAAACCGAAAACATCGAACAATAATCGGATTAAATCGTATAAGAACTAAGGTCACGTTTATTAAAATATAATATGCTTGATTTAAAAATTGAAAAGTAAGCAACATCATCCGAACCTAGAATCTCTGTTTTAAGGTATGGTCCAACCACCGGGTGGGAATGACGTACCTAATTTTTTGATGGAGCTTAACCGGGTGGCAACTCTATCTTAAAATACGGGATTCTAAGTCTCACTTCCCTTAACCCATTAATCGGACTAAATTTCAACTTCAATATCACTTCCATTATCCATTTTCATCATGCTAAAAATGGATCATCCCATAGCATGCTTCATAGCATTAGTTGTTTCTCCGCCCTACGCCGAAGAGCATTAAAGCTTACCGTGCGGGCGGGGGGATCAAGGGTCATCGGCTTACAGTGGTGACTCTGCTAGGGATTTTCCTTTAACTTAAAACTTGTAAATCGCTGTCATTTTCACCTTTGGTTTAAGGATTTTGATGATGTGCCTAAATCGTTTTCAAATCAATGCTTTACTTCTTATGCCTTTTGATCCACCTCTTAGTTAGATTCTAAGTCTTACGGTGCCATCTTTAGCACCCCCGTGAAGCTCACTTGTAAACCTCATGCCTGCCAGGAATTGGGGATATTTGTGGGTGGAACACTCTTTTCAACTAATGTGTAATTCCCGCGGTTGCACTCATTTAAGGAGTGTTGAGTTACACGGAATCAAGGTAAACAAGACCCTTCTACAGCGTCGTTCATGCCACCAACCGCTTAAGACTGTGAACCGCGATAAATCTACCCAGAGCAACCTACCCTTAGGCTCACCGGAATAATCTAGATTTAGGTCACATACTCTCTTGCCATTTTCTAGCGCTAGAGTTACCCCCAGACTACAAATTGGTGATGCGCGGGAGTCATAAGGTTGGAAGAGGTTTATTTGCTTTCATGTGCTACTTGTGTTATGCTCATGCATATGCACTTCATGCATAGGTCGCCTGTGGCTGATCTTTATTTTTGGTTTTCGCTTACCTCTACTCTCCCCTTGCTTGAAGGGGAAATTTCACAAAATGCCTGAGATCATTTGAGTCCCGATGACCCGTACCTAGTTCGCTAGGCATAGCAAGGAATTTGTACGTCTCACATATTTTGGGGTTAAGCTTCGCATCATAAGCTCTTTTGCTCTTTACCTCTGTAAACCACCCGTATGTATAGCATTCATCATTTGGCTTATTATGTAATCATTCATTTCATTCATGGTTCGAGTCGGGCAGATCATCTTCCAATTTCTTAGTGAGATCCGGATGTCCCCATTATCACAGTATTCTCTAGTTACATCTAGATAATCATTTAATTTACCGGCCAGTAAGTTTAATATCAGAATTTGCTCTTCCAACCATGTATGATCCGCGTTTGAATGATGTGCCTCATGAGATCACTCCTTCCCCTTCTCCCTCTCCCCTTCATTAGGGTCAAGGTCAAGGGGAATCTCAGTTGGGTTCCAAATTGGCTAATGCTATGGCTATGTTCCTGCAATCGGATATGTTTCAGGTCACTATTTGAGAGCAAGTTCGATCCGCTCTCAAGGAGGAAAGAGAGTCTCAGAGGCCAGCGTGGTCTATGTTTCAAGCTCCAGAAGAGATAGTTCAGTCTCTGCCAGTTTAGAATCAATTTTCAGTACCGCTCCCTCTTGTTTGTCCTTTCCAGCAAAGCCATTTTTAGTTTAGACAGAGCTCTTCTCAGCCATCCTTATGATCTGGTCCACCAAACTTTGTTTTTATCCCCTTGTGCACTCAAAGCCTGTTCTCTAATCTCCCATTCTCCTTACTTTCTCAGGGGGATTTACTCCTCAGATGACAGTCCCCTCAAGTGGATTTGTTGCTCCTCCTATGCAACCAACTATTTTCACACCCCCTAGCTTTATGGTCGCTCCTCGCGTGGCCACTCACCCTCAGAATCCTTTCTCTCACCCTCAAATCGAAACCCCGGCTCCTCGCCTTTCTAGTTTGGGTCATCTTCATGCGACCAGGTCACATAGCCTCCAAGCGTCGGCTTTGTTTAGGCAATTTCTGAATAGGAGCAAGAATAGGGAAGAAGTAAGAGGTGATGATTGGGTGCCTGCAAATTTCTCAATGCCCTAAATGGATGATTATTTAGGCAAAGGCCCCCCCAAGTCCCGTATAGTCATGTATGAGTGAATCATGCATGTCTAAAAGATTGGGGATAAGGTGTTGGCCAAGTTGTTCCCATGTACCCTTTCAGGCCCTACTCTCGAGTGGAACAATACTCTTCCGGAGTCCACAATCCTGGATTGGAAACTCCTATCTGAAGCTTTGATTGCCCATTATGGATTTAATTCTATAATGGAGACCATAATTCAGCATCTGGAGGTAGTCAAACAGAAGCCTGGTGAAGCTTTCAAATCTTGTTTCAATCAATGGATGGCCACTCAGGTCCTCTTGAAGCAAAAGCTCAGCCTTAGAGAAATGATCCCAAAGTTGCTTGACGGGGCTCTTCCACTCCTTCAGAAAGAGATGGAGACCAACTCTTTCTAGTCCTATCAAATAGTTTTTGAAAATGCAGTGAGGATCGAGCGCCGGGAAGAGAAGGAAAGGGCTAGCAAGCCAAATGGTAAACCCTAGTTCAAGAGCAGTGATTCTCAATCTTTTGAAGTTGCTCCGATTCCTACCGAGGAAAAGATAGCTGCAGTCCAAGTTGTCACTCAGGAGAATGCTTCTGCAGCTCAAGCCGCACCTACTCGAACACTTGCTTAAAAAGCATTCGTGTCTCCATGGAAGCTTCCCCTTAGTGTTCTGTTTGCAAAATTGCTCGAGAAAGGCATGCTTTCCTCTCTTCCCACACCCAAAGAAAGGGGAAACTTTTATCGATATCATGTACAGGGAGGACACACAATGGATCAGCGCAAGCCTCTGGGTAGGGCCATTTGGCATTTAGTGTGAGAAGGGAAAATGGGTCAGCCTGCTAGGAAGACCAATGTTGAGGAGAAGCCATCACCAAGCCCGAGCGATGAAGTAGGTGTGATCAATTTCGGTCTCCCCGAAGATATTGTATTGGCCATGGTCTCCTCCAGTTCAGCCAATACCCCTATACAAACCAACTCTACCACCAAATCTGACAAGAATCCCGCGAGGTCTCTAGCAGATGAAGGAGACAAGTTATCAGCTGAGCAAGCAAAGGTTTTGGACTTCGTCCTATACAACACGCCAATGAAAGCTACCGAGGATGATTAGTCTACCGGCTCTACCATTCAAGACTCTCCGCCTGTGAAGGATGTTTTCTATGATGTAATTTTCTTTCTTTATGTTTCTAGTGTTTTGGATGTGAACAATTATGCCTTTAAGGCACTTTAATTTAATAAAAGACTCTCTCTTTTTGCTTATCTATTTGATGTTTCGCCCGATGGGTCCATGCATTAATTTTTATCACAAGCATAATGTGTTCAGTATTCATGACATTTCTTTAACTGAAATAAGTTTGAGTACGGATGATAATCTAAAATGGTAACCACTTCTAATGACCTAACCTTTGAAAGAAAATGAGAGATAACGAGTGCTTAAGATTATGATTTTGCTTTCACCTAGTCATCCTAGGCACCTAGGGTCCATCATCGGATTCCCGAGCATCTCATCTCTATGCCCGAAATAGCAAAAGAAGCTCAGCCTTCCTGGGATAGCTCCAGTATGTCAATTGGTCCTTTGCTGGCCTCGCAGCTATATGCAAACTATCGAAGAAGTGTCAGCCGTTTATGGAGGAAGAGCATTGTTGGATCATCTTCGACAGAGTCGTGGCTTATATCTTCGACAGAGTCGTGGCTTATCTTTTCTTTGCCCACCCATTCTCAAATTTCCCAGCCCATGCAACAATGCCTTTTCCTAATACCCCATCTCTTCCACCTCTGAAAACCTTCCCTATTTCTCTCCTCCTTGGCTATTCTCAGTGAGGGGGACGCATATGATCGGCAAGATTCAACCCTCATCAATATAGGGGGAAGCCGACCCTTTTCGTCGACATTACTGTCGAGAAGATGGACAAGTTCCTTGAGAAATGCATCCTTGCTTGGTGCAACCTACCTCATCACATCATTTCAAGTAATGGATTTCAATCCCAAGGAGCAACCACTGATCAATCAAGAAATTTAGGTCCAAGCCCCGCAGATCTTCACCGCACTGCCTAAGAGCTAGTGGGACAACCAAAACTGAGAGTCGTATCGAACCCAGCATTAAAGAGACCCCTATGGACTATGGCACAACTGGAGCAGCTTAAGCAATCTTCAGATATATCAAAAGTGCATAGCGAGGTTGAACAACAACCGCGTTAAGCATCAAGAGTATCCGTCAAAGGCCGATGATCTGATTCCAAAAAGCAAATCCCACCAACACCAACCCAAGGGGGAAGTTCCAACTAGATCGGGTAGGGCTTCGTGTATTCAGAAATGTGCTCAATCTAAGGGGTATGATTATCAATGGTAATGAGTTCGTAAACCTTATCAATCAAATCAGGTCAAAGCATTATCATATCTAATAAAAAAGAATCAAATCCAGAAAAGTAGCACATAAAAAGCATATATAAAAAGATCACCTGAAAAGTGGTCCTCTACTGTTCGGGCAAAAATTAGGGTGTATCCCGCTGATCGGTATTCTACAAACTAGTCAGGCAAAAGTCAGGGTGCAAAATGACCTGCTAGGCTGAAAACCCGAGAAGGGCGGCCTAGGCAAAAATCAGGGTAAAGTGAGCCAAGAGAGTATGTTGGCTAGAAAACTTCATAGGCTAGTCAGCACCAGAGTTTGGGTCAATATAAATGATTATCATCATCATGTACTCAAACTTAATTCAACTAATGGAAATGTCATTTTACTGAATCCTTTATGTTTGTGCTTGAATGAATTTGTTGAGCCCAAAAGGCGAAATGCAATAGATGAGTCAAATATGGAGTTCCGTGCAGTCAGCCCAATTCCTTCAAAAGAAATAAAAGCAAAGATAAAAGGCAAAAATCCTGACAAACTAAAAAGAATTGAGGTCTATGCAAAAGCCGGGATAGTTCGCTAGATTGAAAACCCAAAAAGGACGGTTCAAGCAAAAATTAGAACATAAAAGCAAAATATGAGCAAGTCTGATGGGTCCAACATAATGTTTGGGTCTATACAAAAATTAAGACAATTAGAACAAAGATTACCAACTGCCATTGATTACATCAAGATATCTGCATCATCGCCATCAGCATCAGAATGCATGGATATGTTCGCCGGTCTAATAGATTCAAAGGACTCAAATTCATCCTCTGCCCGTGTCTGCTCAATTCTTGACCACAACCGAGCATTTTGATTCCACAATATCCTAATCTTCTGAAGCATCCTTGGTAGAATTCATTGGTAGTGATGGCGACCGGTCGTTCATTATCCAGAATCTTCAGCTCCACTTCGTGCACCCCCCTTGTCTCCGTCATGCCTGATCCAACTATCAATTCACAGTCAAATCACCGTGGCTTCCCTAGTTCTCAAGTAGGGGCATTCTCACCTAATCTATGCAACATCCCTAATCCTCCTCTAGGGGCATTCTTATCTTGTCCATACCACAAAGCAATTCCATGTATCCTCCCTTTTCAAGCTAGTCAATCTTTCCCCGAATTGAGGAAACTCGATCAACCAAGTCAATCAGTCAGCTTAAAGATGACCAGTCCAAGTATCTCATGCATTCATACATTCATGCATAATGTTCATGTCTATTATTCTATGTTGAATTCCACAGGAAACAAAGTATGGAAAAATATCCTCGGGTTATGCGCTCAACCTCCAAGCAAGAGCCTGTATCAAGGAGCGACTAGGAGCATCTCAGAATTGTCTTCTATCCTATATTCGAAGACAAAATTTCTCCTAGGGGCACATTAGCTAGTCTTAATGCTTGATATTAGCAGTTTCTTTGGCCTTCCGGAAATCTTAACTCTTATTTCTTTTTCTTTTGTTTTTATTACTGAATTGAAGGGTCAAAAATATTTTTGTTCCACAAAATCAATTAAGCAATAAAAATGCGATTTATATGGCTTACTAATGCTTTAAAGCCTTTTTGACAGGCACACCATGAGGTAATTCAGAAGGACGACCATCCCGATGGATCCTAAAATCAGAACTTAGAAGTTTCTCCTAGGGGCACCTCAATGCAAATACCTAGGGGTACCTCAATGCAAATATCTCGGGGCACCTCAATGCAAATGCAAATATCTAGGGGCACCTCAATGCAAATACCTAGGGGCACCTCAATGCAAATGCAAATATCTAGGGGCACCTCAATGCAAATACCCAGGGGCACCTCAATAAAAATACCCAGGGGCACCTCAATGCAAATACCCAGGGGCACCTCAATGCAAATACCTAGGGGCACCTCAATGAAAATACCTAGGGGCCTCTCAATGCAAATACCGTGGGGCACCTTAATGCAAATACCTAGGGGCACCTCAATGCAAATACCCAGAGGCACCTCAATGCAAATACCCAGAGGCACCTCAATGCAAATACCTAGGGGCACCTCAATCCAAATACCCAGGGGCACCTCAATCCAAATACCCAGGGGCACCTTAATACAAATACCTAGGGGCACCTAAGTGCAAATACCTAGGGGCATATCAGCCAGACTCGGTGCTCGGGTTAAACAATCTCTCTAGACTCCTAAAAATCTCAACTTTATTTTGGTTTCATTCTTCTATTTTTGTTGCTTAATTAAAGGGGCAAAAATTTTTATCTCGGTAAAATCAATTAAGCAATAAAAGCGCAGATCATGTCTCTCTCTAATATCTCAAAGTTTCTGTGGCAGGCACAACGCATTTAGTCCAACGGTATCCTCAGGCGCTTTTTAGCAAATCCCAATCCGACCTCATTAAAAGTTCTCAGCACCTTCCAGCTAAGTTCTTAGTGTGCGGTTTGATCCAGAGATCTCATTTGATATTCCCGGCATGCGATTCAAGCCAAGCGTATCCCAGTTCAACCTCGTTAGAAGTGTTTGGCACCTTCAGGTTAAGTTCTTGGTATGCGTTCTAGTCCAGAGATCTTGTTTGACATTTCCGGCATGCATTTCAAGCCAAGCATATCCCAGTCTGACCTCCTTAGAAGTGCTCGGCACCTTCAAGCCAAGTTCTTGGTGTGCATTTCAGTCCAGGGATCTCGTTTGATATTCCCGACATGCAATTTAAGCCAAGCAAATCCCAGTCCGACCTCGTTAGAAGTTCTTGGAACCTTTCAGTTAAGTTCTTAGTGTGCATTCCAGTCCAGGGATCTCATTTGACATTCCCGACGTGCATTTCAAGCCAAGCATATCCCAGTCTGACCTCATTAGAAGTGCTCGGCACCTTCCAATTAAGTTCTTAGTATGCATTCTAGTCCAGGAATCTTATTTGATATTCCTGGCATGCAATTCAAGCCAAGCATATCCCAGTCCAACCTTGTTAGAAGTGCTCGGCACCTTCCAGTTAAGTTCTAGGTATGCGTTCTAGTCCAAGAATCTCATTTGATATTCCCAGCATGCGATTCAAGCCAAGCATATCCCAGTCTGACCTCGTTAGAAGTGCTTGGCGCCTTTTAGTTAAGTTCTTGGTGTGCATTCCAGCCCAGGGATTTGTTTTGATATTCCCGGTATGCGATTCAAGCCAAGCATATCCCAGTCCAACCTTGTTAGAAGTGCTCGGCACCTTCCAGTTAAGTTCTTGGTATGCGTTCCAGTCTAGGGGTCTTATTTGATATTCCCAGCATGCGATTCAACCCAAGCATATCCTAGTTTGACCTTGTTAGAAGTTCTCGGGACCTTCCAGCTAAGTTCTTAGTGTACATTTCAGTCCAAGGATCTCGTTTGATATTCTCGGCATGTGATTTAAGCCAAGCAAATCCCAATTCGACCTCGTTAGAAGTTCTTGGGATTTTACAGTAAAGCCCTCGGTATTTTTGGCATTCCCCTTATCTCCGACATGCTTAATCCAACCTCCATCCTCCGATTGGTCCGTTGATGATGTGTCCTGTGACCATTCATAGATAACCACCTTAAGAAATCCCTACTCCTCTTTTTCCCGAAGGAACCAACCAACCTATCCCAAAACCGTTTGGGGTAACGAAAGCAACACCTAACCAATCTCTAAGTTAATTTTGTTCTTCATAGGTCTATTTATGGAAATCCTAAAAGACAACCAATTCAAGAATTTGCGTGTTAGGTATATCCCTCTATCCCTTGCTCTTTCGTGAGACCACACTTGGCTCGCCAAGTGGTAATCTCCCGAGGGGCAGCCTATGAGCATGGACTTTTCAGTGACCCTTGGAATGATGATGACTTATTTCTCTGACCTCGTACGGTACAGTTATTCTATTCTTGGAAGGTAAAATCACATATGCCAAGTGTTTTTTTGATGATTTCAGACCTTAAGCGGCGCTTAAATAACATTCGCATGCATTTAGGATTAGTTGTATCCTTTTGCTCGCGCGTAGTAATTTATTCTCCAATTTTCTATAAGATCCAAACATTTTCAAGGAGTCTCATTTATACCGTTGGATTCTTAACTCTTCGAGATTTCCGGAATGTCAAGAATCACCTTAATCGGATAACCGTGGTGAAAGATATAGGCGTTGGAAGCCAAAAGCCTAAATTTGCCCTAAACTTAACCCTAATTAGCCTAAAACCCTAACCTAACCCTAATTAGCCTAAAACCCTAGCAGCCCCCTTTAGCCCCCCTTTTGCTACCACCACCACTGGCGGTGGCGGCGGTGGCAGCCTACCCTCCGGCGATGGTGGCCGCCACTCTTGTGGCAGCCACTGCCGCTGTGGTGGCATTCACCGCCATTGGGGTGGCCACCCCTATTGTGGCCACCCCTACTTCCCATGGCAGCAGCCACTGCCACCGTTGTGGCGGTGGATGCTAGTGTCACGGCGATGACCGCCGCCCCTATGGCGATCACCGCTGTGACAATAGCGGTTGGCTTGGCATGGCCTGTTTTAGGCCGTGCCACTTCATTTCTCTCTCCTCTCGCGATTTGGCCATGTATTTTTCCCAAAAATTTGCCTAAGTCAGTGGATTTTTATGTGTGAGAGTATTTAAACCAATTGAAGAGAGACAAAGGGGGACTTTTTCTCTAGATTTTAGGATTTAGAAATCATTTTAGAGAGAAAAAGGAAGAATAAGAGGGAGAAAAGGAGGAACTAGAGAGAGAAAGCTTAAGAAAAGCTATAATCCGGGTTTAATCCTCTCTAATCTCGATTCTTAGTTGTTCTTAACCTTGATCTAGTAGCTTAAACACTAAAATTAGTTAGAAATCATAGGTTAAAATGGATTAAATAGGGTTTTAGAGACTTTTCTGCAAATACAACCCAAACAATGCGTCACTATTTTTGCCACTATTTCCGTCACTGTTTCCGTCGGAAAATCATCAAAAGCTTGCCAAACGTCCGATTCGAGTCTCCCGAGTTAGATTCACGGCCTAGAGGTAAAAAAACTGAGTTTGCTTGATCTTTTACTTCGTTTATTATCTTTTATTGCTGTTCTTGCTGCCTTTGGTGTTGTTTATTGTTTTTTTTTCTTGGTGTTCTTAGAAAACTGTCGGAAAATAATCCGACCTCTATAGGGATAGCCTTCACCTCTACCCCTATAGCCTTGGCTGCTTCTGTTATAGCGGTGAAGGCTATAGCTATGGAGGTGAACTCCACCCCTATAGAGGTCCCGTTATTTCTTGCGATTTTTGGGTTTTTGTTTACCCAAATCCATAAAATCAACATTATTTGAGTGTTTTAAGTCTAGATCTATTGAAATATAGTTGATTACGACTTAAAACTTCAATGATTTTGAGTTTATGGATGCAAAAACACTGGTTTCCCCCCTAAAAATGGTTTGGCACAGCAAAGGCTATAGTGACAGCCTTGACCGCCACCGCTATAGCCTTCATCGCTACCACTATAGCGGCCAAGGCTATAGTAGTGGTGGTTAAGGTTGTCACCAAAGCCTTTTATCGCCAAAAGCTATTTTTAGCCCTTTTTCGCTGTTTTTTTTTTGCGTTTTTTACCCCAATTTCAACCTAGAATTTCCAAAAATTCAGTAATAATCTGAAACTATTTTTATATTATTTTATTTTTTTTATTTGATTTAATATGCATTTTAATGGCTTAAAAATGACGTTTTTAACTAAATAAATGTAAATAAATAGTTTTCCACCAACTAAAAATTCCAAAAATTTTCTGAATACGCTAAATCTAATTTTAGGATGTTTAGTTAATTTATTTCAACTTTTTAGGTTGCTTAGATAATTAATTAACACCCGAAAATCATGCTTTTGCCCTGAAAAGTCAAAAAATATCGTTTTCTTCATGCTACGTGTTTATTTTCCGCATTTTATTTATTCATGCTTTATTTATGAATATTCCTATATATTTCTTGCCTCATTCGGAGCCAGGTCCAAGTCAGTAAGCTCGATTAAAACTTGGTTTCCCCCATTTATTTATTTATTGCTTTACTTTCTTGCATTAGAACCCAATAAAGCCTTGTAATAACTTTATTTTCTTGCTTTGTTTATTTATCGCTTTCTATGTGATGTATGACGTATAAACTAAAAAAAGCGAACAATAATCGGATTAAATCGCATAAGAACTAAGGTCACGTTTATTAAAATATAATCGGCTTGATTTAAAAATTGTAAAGTCAGCAACATCATTCATACCTAGAATCTCTATTTTAAGGTAGGGTCCAACCACCCAGTGGGAATGACGTGCCTAATTTCTCGGTAGAGCTTAACCATCTGGTGACTTTATCTTAAAATACAGGATTCTAAGTCTCGTATCCCTTAACCCATCAATCGGACTAAATTTCAACTTCAATATCGCTTCCATTATCCATTTTCATCACGCTAAAACAAGGATCATCCTATAGCACGCTTTATAGCGCTTGTTGCTTCTTCGCCCCATGCTGAAGAGCATTAAAGCTTACCGTATGGGCGGGGGGATTGAGGGTCGTCGGCTCATAATGTGTTAAAATCTTACAGCTGGAGTTCCGACGGCTCTAAGGTCTTTTGGGGATTCTCCAGGTGGATGACCTATAGTAGCAGCCACGACAAGGACAAAGTGATACCCCTAGATTCTTTTTGTAGGGGGTTACCCTCCTTTCGATCCTAGCCACCTGAGCTCCAGTGGATAGTAGATAGGCTTTCTTTTTGTTATTTGTTTTTTCTTTGGGCCTTTTGTAGTGCCTTTTCTTGTATGAACATATTTTTGTATATAAATAAGCATTTTTCTTTTATTGCTTTACCCTGTGCTTTCTTTTATCGTTGATCTAGTTTATCAGGGTAATCTACCAGATATTTATAAATTGCCCCATAAACTATATACAACAAACTCCTACTCTTGTAAAATTTTACCATGGAGGGCTATACCTATTTTTGTGCGGATTTGAATGTTTATTTGAAGAATTTCGATGGTTAGGACCCTATTAGGGTCTACAGTCTGGCACATATGAAGGAATACTATCTTATCTTTAACAAGGATAACGTGATTTAAGATGCTGTCACATTTTGGGGCCCTGTTGACAATGTGTTTAGTTTTAGAGAGCGCGAGTTATGGCCCTTGTATGAGGAATTCTGTGGGCTTTCGAGATCTTCAGCTCATATGGCCCTAGCCACTCCGACGCATTATCTTGAGTTCTCTAATTCATAGATGAATATTTTTAGCTACAATGATTTGACAGGCATTGATTGATTTGTGATGAGGGTTTGAGGTTGGATGTGGCTTTTGACATAGAGGCCTTCCTCCTAACAACGCGAGTTAGCTTCCGCTTATTTGCTTGCTCTTGTTAGGGGTCTTCCTTTATGAGGTTCCCACTATAATTTGTGGCTTTACCTTCCTGATCATCGTTGATCATAGGTTAGAGGGGAAATATCCCATTGTAGTGAGTATGGCTGAGACACTGATCTTTGTGCGTTCTTCCCAGAATGGGAATGAAACTAATACCAGGGGAAGCAGGCTTCTTCTTTAGGTAAATTTTATTTGAGCTCTTATTTTTACATGAATCGCCCTCTCGGGTTTTCAATTCATCAGGCTTGCCTTAATTTTTACTTGGACTGCCTTTTTAGGTTTTCAATCCAGGCCATGTTTTTCTTTTTTCTCTTTTCTCTCTTTTCTCTTTTCCCTTTTTTCTTTTCTTTTTTCCTTTTTCATTTTTACTTTTGTGTTTCCCCTTGTAGCTTTGGCTTTGGGACAAGCTTTTTGTGTTGTCCATTCCCACAAGCATGGATTATCATCCAAGGGTCTCTTGGGTATGGGGCTTTATAGTTTGCATCGACAATCATCCTTACAGAAATTTCACCGTCGAGGAGTGGGTTGATTTTATGGGTAGCTGAGCTGCTGAGGATATTCATTAGGTTTACCCTTAGTTAGGTATCAGGAATGTAACTACCGACGTTGCTAGAGGTGGTGTGGTCCTCATTGTCCTTTTCAAGATCATTACTTACTCTCCTGGTTGCTTGTATAGGCAATACAACCGTTCTCAGGGATTCCTTAGATCCCTGAGCACCCTAATTGGCTCAAAGCTTTCCTATACCCAGGTCTATCATCATGACGTAAGGTGGATTAGTCGCACTTAAGCGGAGATGAACTACTCCATCCCTTTTAACTTCCATCCTTCCAAGGCTTATCGTTTATGGGTTATGAGTACTCTTGGGCATACTACCCTTGTAGAGAGGCTTATTGAGACGCAGAGACTCCATAGCTTCCTTGAGGGTCCTTGAGCTTGCAATCAGGTGTCTTTCGTTCCTATGGGAGAATAAAGGTTTTAGGCCTCGTTGTTCGTCTTTGTCGCTTCTATCTCCTATTTGTAATGTACTTTTATGTGTAATGAAGATGAAATGATGTTATTTGAATGCATTTTTCGTTAAACAATTTGCAGTTTTCATTTAGTGCCCTCATTTTAAATTTTTAACATGAACATGTTACTACTAAAGATATTATTTAAATAGGAAGGGCAAATGGTATTTATTCCCAAGAAATGCCCAACGTTGCCTAAGGCTTTAAATGAATTTTACCTAAGGCTTCACTCTTTATTTTGGGGTCTTTATTTTTGCCCAAGAGCCCTGACTGGCTCTCGACAGACCTTTACATTTTATCATTTTTTCTTTTACACGAGATAGTGCTTCAGCTTATCATGATTTACTGGATTCACGGACTCATTACTATCTAGGTCTGAGATTTTCAGTGCCCCTTTGCTGAGAGTCTTTCTTACTACGTACGGGCCTTCCCAATTTGGCTGGAACTTCCCTCGAGCCTCTGTGTATGTCTTATAAGACTGCTTTAAGAGCAGATCACCCATTCTCAGCGGTTGGTCTTGCCCCTTGACTTTTTAGTTGTAAACCCTGGCTATGCATTGTTGGTACAGCTGTAGATTTTCTAGGGCAGTTAATCATTTTTCATCGATTAGAGCCAGTTCGTTGTGTCTTGCTTTTGCCTATTCATATTCGAGAAGTTAGGCTTCGAGAGCTATGCGCAAAGATTTGATTTCCATTTCAACGGGAAATACCTCCTCTATCCCATAGCAAGAGAAAAAGGAGTTTGACCTGTAAGGGTTTTGACACTAGTTCTGTATCCCCATAAGGCATAGGATAAATGATTGACCCAATCTCGATAGTTAGAGATCATCTTGGAGAGGATTTTCTTGATTGCCTTATTAGCAGCTTCTATAGCTCCATTAGCTTAAGGTCGATAGGGTGAAGAGCGAGGGTGCTCAATCGCATGCTTCTCAATAAGGTCGGATGTTTCTCCTTGGAATTATATGCCGTTGTCACTTACTATATGGTGAGGAATGCCATATCTAGTGAAGATGTGTCACTGAATGAACCGGGCCATCTTCTTGGCTGTAATGCTCGTGTATGATTCATCTTCAACCTATTTATAAAAGTAATCGACGACCACTACAATGAAGTGATGGCCATTAGTTAAAGATGGTCTTATTTCGTCGATGATGTCGATGCCCCAGGCTGGGAATGGTCAAGCTTTGCAAGGTTGTTAGAGGTAAGTGGCTCACATCCCCGTATATTTGACAAGCATGGCAAGTCTTCACTTCTTGAATACAATCAACTAGCATGGTTAGCCAAAAGTATCCCATTCTTTGGATCTTCTTTGCCATCATATCACCGTTCATGTATGGACTGCAGTCTCTTGAATGTACCTCTTTCATTACCCTTTTAGCTTTCTACTAGGCTAGACTCTTTAATATCAAGCCATCAGACCTCTTGAATAAATCTCCTTTAACCAGGCAGAGTTGCATAGTGAGCATCCTTAGTGTTTTCTTGTGAAAATCCGTAGCCTCAGCCGGAAATTCACCATTTTTTTAGAACTTGGCAATGTCAGAGTACCAGGGTTATTCCTTACTTATAGCATTGTTTATTATGTGTACATAATACAGATATCGGGTTATCTCCATAATAATAGGCTTGATTGGCTGCTTTTGGGGCCCTTCCCATATGGAGGCCAAAGTGGCCAATGCATTTGCAATTTGATTTCCCTCGTGGGGCATGTGGCAAAATTCACATTCATTGAACATTATGGCTTTTCTCCATACAGCCTCTAAGTAAGGTCTGAGGGATTCCTCTTTTAATTCCTAGTCGCCTGTGACGCGCTTGATGACCAAAGCTCAATCGCTAATGATTTTTACCTTGTCTGCTCTAAGAGTGATTAGGGCAGACATCCTAAATAAATAGGCTTTATACTCTACCCCGTTATTCATAATGGGAAAATCCAGTCGCTTTGAGAGAGGTATGAGTGCTCTATCCGATGTTATGATGATGACCCCCCAAACCAGTCCCTCGCTTGTTAACGGCGCCATCAAAGAACAAGATCTATTTTCCGAGATTTTCCATAGTGGTTATGAAACATTCATCAAGAAATTCTAGGTTTTCTTATTCTCCTTCCTTGAGTAGCTGATTTGCTAGGAATTTGGCCACTACCCCACCCTTGATGATCTTCTTAGTGGCATACTCGATATTGAATTCCAACAGTAACAAGAGCCACCTAGCCAGTTTTCCAGTTAGAGAGGGAGCCTAGCATAAATACTTCATTGGATCCACCTTCGTGACTGCTTGGATTCTGTATTCTTGGTGACCCAGACCATGGTTGAACAAGTTTTCTCCATAATGGTGTATCGGGTTTCATATTCTAGCAATTTCTTGCTAAGGTAATAAACTGCATGCTCCTTCTTATCTTCTTATTCTTGAACCAATATAGCTCCCATTGTTGTCTCTTCTATCGCCAAGTAGAGAATGAGCAGCTTGTCGAGAATTGGCGGCTTCAACACTGAAGGGTTCATTAGGTAAGCTTTAATTCTGTCGAAGGCTTCTTGACATTGGTCATTCCATTCTATTGGTTGTTGTTTCCTCAAGAGCTTAAAGATGGGCTCGCATGTGGTGGTCAATCATGATATAAAGAGACTAACATATTATATGGTCCCCAAGAAACTTCTCACTTCTTTCTCAGTTTTCGATACGAGCATTTCTCTGATGATATTAGCTTTGTCGGGATCCATCTCTATGCCTCTTTTGCTAACCACATGCCCCTATAACTTGTATGATGTGATGCAATATATGCACTTTATTTGGGTTGAGACGAAGATTGTAAATCTCTATTCTTGTGAGGAATCATTCTAACACTACCGGGGTACTCCTCTGGTATGGCAGATTTTACAAGCATGTCTTCTACATAGACCTCAACTTTTTTATGGATCAGGTCATATAGCAACATTGTGACTGCTCGTTGGTACGTTGCCCTTTGCATTTTTGAGTCCGAAAGGCATCACCCTTAAATAGTAGGTTCCCCATTTTGAGATGAATGCAGTTTTAAACTTGTCTATTATGTTCATGAGGATCTGATGATATTCCGAGAATCCATCTATAAAGGAATAAATGGCTTCTCTTGCTGTGCTATCTAACAGAAAATCGATGTGTGGTAGCGGGAAATCATTCTTAGGGGTGGCCTTATTCAAGTCCTTAAAGTCAATGCAAACTCAAACGTCACCATTCTTCTTAGGTACAGGAACTATATTAGATAGCCAAGTGGGGTATTCAACAACCTCTATGAAATTAGCCTTGATCTGCTTGGGTACTTCTGCTTTAACCTTTTCTGCCCATTCTGGGCGCAACCTTCTCATCTTTTGCTTCACCGGCCAAATCTTTGGGTCTGTAGGGATCTTGTGCTCAGCAATGTGCCAATCAAGTCCTGACATATCTTTGTGAGGCCAAGCAAAGGCTAAAACATGATTTTTCAATACTTTTATTAACTCTCTCTCTTGTTCGATAGGCAATTGATTGAAAATTTATACCATTTTTGGATCATCTTCTGTATTTAAGTTAACTTCTTTTGTAATATGATTATTGATGTTAAAGATGCTGGATGAATGCTAGAATGGATGCATGGATTCGTAATAAGAAACACAATCTAAATAAGCAAAGTTCTTCATCTTATTATCATCATAAAGTACATTATTCATTTCCAACAAACTGGAAACGAAAACAAAAGACTCATCCTGATTAGTAGGGTCTAGCTCCGCAGCGGATGATTCTCCTATGGCAGCTAGCTTCAATAGGATGTCCTTATCATCTTCCTCTTGTACCTTTGCCTTACCTTTCATGGTTGTGACCATGTCCATGTTGGTTTGGCTCAAGTCACCTCCCTTGCTTTTTGCTTCCTCCACTATCTTGAGTTGCACTTGGAGGTGTTTGGCTAGGGTGTCGAGGATCTCCTCCTCTTTACTCAGCTTCTTGACCTTCTTCGGGTGTACCTATTCATCAAACTTGATCTAATCTAAGATTGCTCCTACATCTGGCTGATGACTCGCTCCTTTCAATATGCAGGTTATGGAACTTCCACTATGCTTGCCGTAGTTGACTATGAAAATCTTGAATCCCGGAACTATCTTTCCTTGGTGAGTAACAGGCTTGGGTGCCCCATTGTAGGGCTGTTGCGACTTTCTTTAAAATACTGTCTTATGGGCGGTTCTTCTGGGGCTTGTGTAACCGAGTCCTGTGGGTTTTCACTCTCCTGCCCCTATATTGAAGGTCGGTATTCCCTATTCATGGGCACCTAGTCCCTTGCCAGGTGTGTGGTATTTTTACATGTATCCCTGAATCTATGGGCCCAGTGCACCTCTGATTGCTTATTTGATTCCTGCTAAATTGTGGCATTGGTAAATCCTATCATATGGCTTTCTTCCATTTTTAGTGCTGCCACCACTATGCCTCATTAGCCTCTAGAGTAATGATCTTTTCACAGAATGGGATCTTGATCTTCTGGTGAAGAGTGGATGGAACTCCTCCCAGAGCATGGAAGCATGGTCGTCCGAGCAGCGTAGAGAAGGTTACTGGGATATCTATGACCGTGAAAAGTACTATAGATGAGATTTTACCAATGGTAACTTCACCTTTGAACATACCAATGACGGTCCTTTTAGAGTTATCATAGGCTTTGATGACTGTGGTGGATATCTTCAAGTCCCTCTTGGTTAGTCCTAGGATTGGCAGGATATCCTTAAGACAGACATTTAGTGATGAACCATCGTCGACCATTATACAGAGCATGATTCGCCCGAAGTCACTAACCTTCAAGTAGAGAGCCTTATTATGGCGAATGCCTTCATTGGGTAGATGCAAGCTTGAAAAGACAATGTTGGGGATAACAGTGCTAGTCTCATAATTAAGTAGTGCACAGACCTGTTCTAGTGTTGTCAGGGGAGATGTTTCAATTTCCATCAGCTTTTTTACGATAGTGAGCCTATGATCTTGAGAACCAAGGAGTAGGTCCCATATACTCATCTTAGTTGTAGTGGCTTTCAATTGATTCATAATCGGGCTTTCTATCTATTATGAGGGCTTAACAAAAGTAGGAGGTGCCAGAGGTTCCAACCTTGGCAAGGTTGGGGTTACTGACCCAGTGACGTTTCCTCCTCTAGTGATAAGGCTGACTGTCTTGGTTGGCGAGTTTGTTGTTTTGAAGACCTCAAACTTGTCAAAATCCTCATCGAGTGGTATCTCTCTGAAGTCAATCAATTTGTTTATAGGGGCTGGTGCTTTGGTGATGAGGGCCACTGCATGAAGGGGACCTTTTCAGGCTGCTTTTTTAGAATGATGGGGTTCTCCTGTAGAATTTGGCATAGGACGGGATTAGACTCTTGTCTGATCATGAGATTGATGAGGAGGCCCCATCAGTTGGTTCTTCTTCATCAAGCATATCTGATACATTATCGTCAGTGATTTGCTTGTCGTTATATTTATTCATGTACCATGGGTATTCTATGGCTGATTCCATCGACGTTAGACAGATAGTGTTGGTCGCTTCCCATTCCCAATATGGTAAGGGGTTCTCGTGTCTGTCTAACTCAGGGGTTGAGTTTTTTGGCAGATCGACCCATGTGAAGTAATCGATGAATTGCTTAGCAAAAATATTCCAGAATGATTTCTAGTAAAATTTCAGCCCTTTATACCAAACAATTGCCTTTTCTTAGAGAGTCTAGCGGAACTTTTCAAGCCAATGGGCATAGTGAATGTACCCATCGTTCATCATTTACACAAATTCACGGATGCGAGGGTGTGGCCTTGTACTTCCATCATAGAATATGGGGTAAACTTCCAACAAGTCTGGACTCTAGATCTGATGACTGGCTTGGGCTAACTCATTTTTAACACAGATCCTCTCGAGGATGTACTCCCGAGAAGGTTCTTGCACCTCATCTCGAATCATATTAATGATATGTTCGTTACCTGAGTTGAAGTCTATAAAGTCTCCGGAATCGTCACTTGCTGTAGACCATAAGGTGCCCAGTGAGTCATGCTCTAAAGATGAGGCATAGCTCTCAGCACCTTCGTAATCGACCATTATGCCATTGAGGAAGGGAGCCTCACGCTAAAAATCTCCTGGTAAGTGATTTAGCTTGTCATTTAAAAAGGTCTCTGATTCGTACCCCAATTTATCCACTTCACTTTCATCTTCGTGATCCGATTCATTAGAGTCCACAAATTCTTCTACTTCCTCATCTGAATCCTTGAAAGGTTGCTGCCCATTCCACAGTTTAAAGACCTAATTTGGTGCGTGCTGAGCTGGGGTATCGTCATCAGAATCTTCTTTTGGATCCTCCTTGGGGTCTTCTTCTAGATATTCCTTGGGTTCTTCTTCAGGTTCCTTCTCAGGATCTTCCTCGAGATTTTCCTCAGGGTCTTCCTTAGGATGTTCCTAGGGATTTATTCTGGCCTCTTATGAGCAGATGGCCTTTTTCCTGCAAGGATCGCATGACATGCATAACAAGAGGGTAAATAATGAACGCTGTGAAGCGAGTCAAGGGATGGATCCTTATTTTAGCGCGATAAAAGATGAATTGATAAAATTGAAGTTGAAGTTGAATTTAAGTCCAATTTGCATGTTAAGGGATATGAGACTTGAAATCCCGTATTTTAAATTAGAGTCGCCACCCGGTTAAGCTCCACTGGGAATTTGGGTACGATATTCCCACCGGGTGGTTATACCGTACCTTAAAATAGAGATTCCAAGTTCGGATGATGTTGCTTACTTTTCGATTTTCAAATCAAACTGTTTACATTTTAATAAACGCGACTTTAGTTCTTATGCGATTTAAATCCAATTATTGTTTGGAGTTTTCAGTTTATATGGCCATACATCAAGTAAAAGCAGTAAATAAAGTAAGAAAATAAATTATTACATGGATTTACAAATACCTATACATTTTTCTAACGCGGGAAAATAAATAAAGCGAGTAAATAAATAAAAGGGCAAAACCGAGTCCTAACCGAGCTTACTAAATCGGACCCGGCTACAAAGGAGGCAAAATATATACCCGAATAATTACAAATAACACGAGGATAAATAAATGCGGAAAATAAAGCACATAAAGGATAAAAAGCACATTTTTGGATTTTTCGGGGCTAAAACAACTTTTTCGGGCATTTAAATGAGCATCTAAACAACCTAATAATTAATAAAATAAACTAATCAACCTAAAATAATAGAACAAAATATTTTTGGGATTTTATATTATGGTAAAAAGATTTATTTAGATTTTATTTAGCCAAAAACCCCATTTTTAGGCCATTAAAAGGTGATTTAATTAATTATATAATTAATGTATCATGAAAAATAGATTAAAAATTATATTATGATATTATAGATTGAATGTGATTTTTCAAGCATTTTACGGGTGAAAAATGGGGTCAAAAACGCAAGAAAGCGAGAAAACAGGGCTAAAAACACAAAATAAAACAAACATGGACCTTTTGGGTATTTTTTGCCAGTAGGCCAACTCAGTGAGGTGGTAGGCAGCTTGAATGACACGGTAGACCAATTCAGTGAGTCGGCCTAGGTGCACTCAGTCGGCCTACTGCCCACTGAAGTGGCCAACCGAAAAAGTGTCCATACAGGCTAGAACCGACATTTTTGTGCCCAAAAACCCAAGATTATTGACATTTCAAGTCGTTTCCTATATTATACCAGTAGATTTGGACTTAAAATGTTGAAATAACTTTGATTTTTTAGCTTGGGGGGAAAGAACCCAAGAAAATTCGGTAAAAAAGTGACTGGCAGCTTGAGCGACACGTAGGCCGACTGAGCGAAGTGGTAGGCAGACTCGCTGAGTTGTCCAGCCATGTCGCTCTGGAGACCTGTCGGTCACCAGAGCGGTCAGCCGGATTTTTACCGAAAATTCACAGAAATAGCCTACAACAAGGGCTAAATGCCTAGAAAGCAACCAGAAACACAGCAAACAGAAATAGATAACTCAAGGAAATAGATTGGAACTCAAAAAATTACCTAAAGGCCTTGAATCCACTGTCGAGACTCGAATCAACCTTTGGTGAGCTTTTGAAAAATTTCTGACAGAAATATCGATGAACAATGACCGATTTACTAAGGGATTCAGTGATTTGTAAGGAAAAGTCCTTAAATCCTATTTAAATCAGTTTTTACTTAAGATTTCTACTTGATTTTAATATTTTAAGCTAAAGGATTAAAGCCTAATAAAGCCTAGGAAACTAGAATATTTGAATTTCCATAGCTTTATAAAGCTCTCTCCTTCTAAAAAGCCTAAGAATTGGTAAAATCTGAATTTCTCTTCAAAAATGAGCTAAAAGTCATCAAATCTGAATTTTCTGGGGGTTTATAGACTCTAGTAAGCTCAAATTTCATAATTAATCCTCCAAATGTTTAAATTTGACAGAACAATCATAAAACCCGACTTGTAGAGCAAGTAAAACCCCAAAAAATGCAGGGTAAGGGGTCTATCAAGCCAAGGTCGGGTCGCTGACGCGGTAGGCCCTAGGCCACATCGCATGACGCGGTCTAGGCATGAGGGATCACGCCAGACCGCATGAGCCACTTGGCCCGCCTATCCGGCGACGGCGCTGGCTGCCGTCGCTAGAGCAGGCGCACCGATGGGGAGAGGAGGGAAGAGCCCAACTAGGGCCTGACTTTGAACGCTCATAACTTTCACTACGATTATTCGAGTAAGCCAATTCTTGTTATTCTGGAAAGCTCAAAGAGTCTAAGATCTAATGATATAAACGAGACATGCTAAAAATATTCAGATCTTATAAAAAATCATGAAACAAATTACTACACACGAGAGAAAGATAACGGTTAATTAGATATGCATTTTAATTATTTTTAATCGCGATCAAATGTCCAAAATCATCAAAAAGGGACTTTCCAAACGTGATTAGATGCTCAAAGAATAAAATAACCAATCCGTAAGAGGTCAGAGCAATAAGTCATCATCATTCCAAGGGTCACCGAAAAGGCCTTGCTCATAGGCTGCCCCTCGGGAGATTGCCACTTGGTGGGCCAAGTGTGATCTCATGAAAATGTGAGGGATTGAAAGGTTATACCTGAATTGTGGATTCTTGAACCAGTTGTCTTTTGGGATTGCCATAAACAGACCTATTAGTAATCATGTTGATTTAGAAATTTTGATTCGGTATAGCCTTCATTGCCGCTAACGGATTTGAGGTAGATTGTTGGTTGCCTTACAGACACCTTGACATAAACTATTGGTTGCCTTACGTCACCATAACATAATCGAGGATTGAACGTTCAGTCGAATAGCATTGCATTGCTCTATTATAGAAACTATAATTTAGACTGCTAGTTGCCTTACGTCACCATAACATAACCGAGGATTGACCGCCAGGTCGAATGGCATTGCGCCGCTCCATTATAGAAACTGTGGATATAGACTACTGGTTACCTTATGTCA
Organism: Euphorbia pulcherrima; assembly: GCA_947683365.1. Classification (NCBI taxonomy): domain Eukaryota; kingdom Viridiplantae; phylum Streptophyta; class Magnoliopsida; order Malpighiales; family Euphorbiaceae; genus Euphorbia; species Euphorbia pulcherrima. Next base: position 7,183,159 of record CANTUS010000008.1, read on the forward strand.
TCATAACATAACTGAGGATTAAACCCCAGGTCGAATGGCATTGTGCCACTCCATTATAGAAACTCCGATATAGACTGTTGGTTGCCTTACATCACCATAACATAACCAAGGATTAAATGACTAGTCGAATGGCATTGCGCCGCTCCATTACCGAAACTCCGATATAGATTGATGGTTGCCTTATGTCACCATAACATAACTGAGGATCAAACATCCGGTCGAATGGCATTGCACCGCTCCATTATAGAAATTATTGATTTAGAATACTGGTTGCCTTACGTCACCATAACATAACCGAGGATTAAATGCTCGGTCGAATGGCATTGCGCTGCTCCATTACAGAAACTCCAATATGGACTGCTGGTTGCCTTACGTAACCATAACATAACCGAGGATTGAATGCTCGGTCGAATGGCATTGCATAGCCCCATTACAGAAACTCTGATATAGACTACTTTCTTAAATCGATTGTTTTCTAGGGTTGCCATTGACAAACCTTTCAAGAACAAAATTTAAGAAATCAGTAGTTATTGAGAGCTATGTTTTTGTTGCTTAATTGGTTTTGTTGAAACAAAAAATTTTTCCCTTTAAATTAAGCAATAGAAATAGAGGAAAGAAATATAAATTGGGTTGCGATTTTTGAGAGTCTAGAGAAACTACTGCGGCAGAGCATCGAGTCTGGCTGATACACCCTTGATGATTATATCGAGGGGCTCCCGGGCCTTTGCATCAAGGTGCCCCTAGGAGAGAATCCGAGTTCTGATTTTAGGATCCATCAGGGTGGTTGTCCACATGGATTGCCATATGGTGTACTTGTTAAGGTAGTTTTGAAGCATTAGTAAATGATATGAATTGCATTTTTATTGCGTAATTCATTTTGTGGAACAAAAATATTTTTGCCCCTTCAATTAAGCAATAGAAATGGAAGAATGAAATATAGATTGAGTTAGGATTTTCGGGAGTCCAGGGAAGCTATCGAGGTTGAGCACTAGGACAAGCTGATATGCCCCTTTGGTTCTCTATCTTGGAATGAAGGTTAGAAGATAATTCTTAGATGCCCCTTGATATAGGTGTTTGCTTGGAGGTCGAGCGTATGGCTCGAGGATTTTTTTTGCTTTGTTTCCTATAGAATTCAACATAAAATAATAGACATGACATTTATAGATGGATGTATGAGTGTATGAGATGCTTGGACTGATCATCCTCCACATATGAGCTAAATGACTGCTCGACTAATCGATTTTACTCAATTCGGTTGCTTGCTCGATTGACTTAGTCAACCCAGCCTCTTATTAGGAGAGAGGATAAATGGAAATGCTTTACAACCTGGATAAGACAAGAATGCCCCTGGCAGAGGATTAGGGATGTCTCATAGATTAGATGGGAATGCCCCTGGTGGAGAACTATGGAAGTCACGGCGTACACGCGAGGCTCGTGTGTTTAGATACCATTGCTGAGATAGGATCCATGAATTCTAATTCGTTAGTATGACAAGTGATAGAAGGTTCCTCACGAGTTATTCAAAATGGCAAGTTGACTACAAATTGGCTGCTGGATCGAGCATGTCGAAGATAAGGGGGTGCACGAAGCAAAGTTCAAGATTCTTCATAACGAATGACTAGATGCTATCACTACCAATGAATTCTACCAAGGATGGTTTTAGAATATTAGGACACGAGATGCTTGGTCTCAGTTGAGACTGGAGTCAACATGTGTAGAGGATGAATTTGAGGCCTTCGAATCTAATAGACGGGAGAATATATTCAGGCACTCTGATGATGATGACAATAATGTAGATATCTTGATGTGATCGATAGCAGTCCTTTATCTTTGTTTTGATTGTCTTAATTTGGTTAGACCTGAACATTGCGTTGGGCCCATCAGACTTGTTTATTTTGATTTTATGTCTTAATTTTTTCCTAGACTGCCCTTTTCGGGTTTTCAATCAAGCGAACTTTTCCTGGCTTTTGCATTGACCTTGCTATTTTTAGTCTATCAGGATTTTTGCCTTTTGTTATCTTTTTGAGGAATTGGGCTGACTACACGGAACCCCACGTTCGACTTACTGGCAATGTTTTGCCTTTTAGGCCCAATAAATTCATTCACACACAAACATAAAGGATTCAGTAAAATTACATTTCCATTAAATGAAGTAAGTTTGAGTACATAATGATGATTACCATTTTTATTGACCCCAAACTATGGTGTTAACTAGCCTATAAAGGTTTTCTAGCGAACACGCTCTCGTAGCTCACTTTACCTTAACTTTTGCCTAGACCGCCCTTTTTGGGTTTCAGTCTAGTAGGCTATTTTGCACCTTAACTTTTTCCTAACCAGTTTGTAGAATACCGATCAGCGAGATACACCTTAATTTTTGCCCGAGTAGTAGAGGACCACTCGCCGGGTGATTAATTTTATTTTTTTTATATGCCACTTTTCTGGGTTTAATTCTTTTGGTTAGACATGATAATGCTTTAACCTTCTTTATTTGATCGGGTTTACAAACTCATGACTATCCACAAACTTCATGCCCCTACAACCGAATACCTTTCTGATTATATAAGGTGTTTTCCAATTTAGTCGGGACTTTCCTCCTTGGACCAGTGTGGGTAGGTTTTGCTTGCTTTGGAATTAGATCTTTGGCCCTTGACGGGAACTTCATGATGCTTGATACTACTATTCTAAGCTCTTGCCATACACTGCTGATACATCTGAAGAGTGTTCAAGTTGTTCAAACCACGCTTTAGTCCATGGGGGTCTCTTTGACTGCGACTCATAAGGACTTCATCGCAGTTTTGGTTGGTAGCACGGCTTCCCTCTCATAGACAAAGGAGAAAGGTGTTTGGTTTGAGAGAATTATGACATTTGTTTGACATCTTCAGAGGGTGAATAGTAGCTCATCGGCTCAATCTTTGATCTTTGCGGTAGTCTTAGAAATAAACTTCTTGATAAGCTAGTTCATGGCTTCAATTGCCCTACTAGCTTATGGCCTGTGAGGTAAAGCCCTATGATGCTCGATTCCATATTTCTTGATCAAATCATGGGTTACACCTTGGGACTTTAGCGCTTGCCCCTTAGGACGGAATCTCATTTTCTGATACTAAGTGGTGAAGTAGGTCATACCGAGATAAGATGCATTTCTCGATGAACTTGGCCATCTTCTCGGCAGCAATGATGGTGAAAGACTCATCTTCCCCCTATTTTGAGAAGTAACCTGCCCCTATGATGTTGAAGTAGTGCTCATTTGCTGATGAGGGTCGAATCTCGTCGATCATATGTGTCCCCCTCGCCGAGAATGGCTAATGAGGAGAGAAACCATGAAGGTTTGTGGTTTGAGAGGAATTGGAGATTAGGAAAAGGGAATGTTGTATTAGGGGTGGGAATTTTGAGAGTGGGCGGATGAAGAAAAGATAAGCCATAATTCTATCGAAATTGATCTGGTGATGCTCTTTCTCCATTATTGGTGAACGCTTCTTCGTTAGTTTGAAAATAAGTTGGCACACAATTGTGAGGCTTGTGACAAACCTACTGATATATTGAATCTATCTAAGGAAGAATTGAGCTTCTTTATTTGTTCTGGGTGTGAAGATGTGATGCTCGGCAATCTGACGATGAAACTTGGGCATAGCTAGGTGCGACCAGGTGTAAGCATTATCATGATCTATAAGCACTTTATCTCTCTTTTTCTTTCAGAGGTTAGGTCATTAGAAATGGTTACCATTTTAGGTTAGAGCATGTACTCAAATTTATTTTAGCTAAAGAAACATCATGACTACTAAACACATCATGCTTATGATAGAATAAATGCATGGACCCATCGAGCAAAACACCATATGAGTAAACAAAACGAGAGTCTTTGATTATATTAAAAATGTCTTAAAGACCGAATTGTTCACATCTAAACACTAGAAAAAAGAAAATTACATAATAGGTAGATAGTCATCCCCCAAAGGCAGAGGGTCTTGAGTTGCAGTGCTGGTAGATTAGGAATCCTCAGCAGCTTTCATAGGTGCATTGTCTAGGACGAGATCCAGAAATTTCACTTGTTCGGCTGATGACTTGTCTCCTTCCTTCACTAGAGACTTCGAGAGATTCTTGTCAGCTTTGGAAATAGAATTGGCTTCTATAACGACACCGGCTGAATTGGAGAGGACCATGACCAATGCATATTCTTTAGGGAGACCGAAATTGATTGCACTCACCCCACTATCAAATCTCGGTGATGGCTTCTCCTTGGTACTGGTCTTCAAAATAGGCTCATCCATCTTTCCTTCCCTTACCAAATGGGAGATAGCAACAGCTAAGGCTCTACATTGGTTGGTTTGATGACCCTTTTGTATGTGGTATTTGCAGAAGTTTACTTTTTCTACAGGGTAAGGGGCCTATACTCTTGGAGATGATTAAGCTTGCCAACTTCACGTATTTTAGCAAATATCACACTCAAATGAAACTTCCAAGGGGAAACAAGGGGAATCCAATTAGGTACCAGATAAGGAGTTTTTTTGAACAGTTAAAACCTCCCCTTGAGCCACTACTCGAACTGCAGGTGCGGCTTAAATGACAGCCGCATTGAGTTGACCTGTTGGAGTTTTGCCTTTCAAACAAATGGCCCTAATGAGATCTTATGGTCCACCACCTCCTTTAGATTAATTGGAATTGGTGATTCCTGCCTTATTGTCGAACATTAGCGAGGGATTATCCATATGGTTGAATGCCCTTTCTAGCTCAAGGACCTTCCCTTCCATTACCAAATGGTGGATGCCTTGAAAAAATTTCTAACATTCGTTAAGGCGGTGACTTCGCTAAACATGATACGTATAGAAGTTATGTTTCTCATCTTTCCTCGGGTGCCTATGCTCGTGGAGGGTTCTGAGGAGGCTGATCTCCCTAAGGGTGGCTAGGATTTCACTGAGGGGTAGTTTCATGGATTTATCATATTCTTGGGGTAATTTTTTGGCTAGATAGGATTTGCTATGACCGGTACATGAGCAATCATCCAAACCTGAGTGGATGACCTATGATTTGACTTGCCTGCTTGTGAAAGTTTTTCCCTCATCTTGGCCCGAGATGGGAGAGTACGTAGTTTACTAACTCCTTCACTCTCCTTAAGCTTTACTTTTTGACCTCCTTCGAAATAAAAGAGCAGGAATTTACGCCGTAGAGCCTCCATTTTGGGTATCATGCCCGGAGATATCATGACATGGTCCTTAGGTTGATGAATTGCTGATTGATGTAAGGGAGACTCAACTTTAGATGTCATGCTCGGAGATTGCATTACCTGGTGGCTGGACAGAGGGGGTGTGCCAAACTTGAATGGTGAAGCAAGCGATGAGGCTTCAACTTGAGAACCAACTCACAGGTTAGAATTGTAGGGGTTTCATGGGTACATAGTCCCTCATAAAGAGACAATAAACTGAGTAGGAGCTGGGGAAAAGGACTTCAAAGGCATCTGAGGTTGACCCAAATTCTGATCTAGTTAGAATAGACCTCATCAAGATCAAAATCGCGAAATTCATTGAGCTGGCTAAAATTAATATGGGGTTACTGGGGTTAATGAAAGAAGGATCATACTGGTGCAAAAATTGGGCTTGGCGATGTGGCTTGGAGCTTGGGTTGGATAAGTGAACATGGGCGATTGAGACTGCGCGATGTCTTGATTGAACTAAAATGGGATTGGTAAAGGTTGAATGAGATGTTGCACATACTAAACTGGCTGAATTAGCTGAATAGTAGACTGAATTTGAAATAAAGGAACCTGAACTGACCCATTCTGAGCGGTCTCTGGTTATCCCTGAGCTTGAATACCAATCATTGGAATCCTTTGAACACTTCTTTTCTGTCCTAAAACTGTCCAGACTGAACTGAATTGCATCTCAAAACTGATCTGATTGGAGAAACACTATCATAGCCTTAGCAATCTCGGAACTTAATGGAGACTATCCCTAATCAGGTGGAGGGAGAGGAGAGGAAGCACCCCCGGATGGAACCCCATCAACTACTGGCAAATCAGACATATCCAAAAAACCAGGTTCTAAAACTGAGCTTGAAACTAAATTTGGACCCACAAAATAGTAAACTAGACAATGATCAAGTCTGACGGTATCGATGCCTTGGTCTCTCTCTGAAACCAGAAGATGATCAGCCCAAATCAAACCATGGATAAAATGAATGATTGTATAATAATCCGAGTGATGAATGCCATATATACGGGGGTGGTTTAGAGAGGTAGAGAGCAGAAAGGCTTATGATGCAAAGCTTAACCCTAAAATACGTGAGACGTACAAACTCCTTGCCATGCCTAGCGACTAGATATAGGTCATCGGGACTCAAACGATCTTAGAAATTTTGTGAAATTCCCCCTTCGAGCTAGGGGAGAGTAGTGGTAAGCAAAAACTGAAATTAAAAAAAGGTCGGCCACAACGGCCTATGCATAAAGTGCATACGCATGAGCATAACACAAGTAGCACACAAAAAGTGAATAAATCTATTCCAACCTTATTACTCCCGCGCAACGCCATTCAAAAGATCTGGGGGTAACTCTAGCGCCAATAAACGGTAAGAGAGTATGCGACCTAGTTCTAAATTATTTTGGTGAGCCTAAGGGGAAGTTGCTATGGCTATATTTATCGCGGTTCATAGTCTCAAACTGCTGGTGTCATGGAACGACACTATAGAAGGGTATCGTATACCTTGATTCCGTGTAACTCAGCCCCTCCTCAACTGAGTGCGGCCGCAGGAATTACACGTTGGTTAAAACAAGGGATCCACCTATAAATATCTCCAATTCCTGGCAGGCATGAGGTATGCATGTGAGCTTTATGGGGGTGAAATAATGGCACTTTAAACTTAGAATCTAACTAAGCGGTGGATTCAAAAGACATAAGAAAGAAAGCATTGATTTAAAAAAACAATTTAGGCACATCATCAAAATCCTTCAACCAAATTCAAAAATGAAAGCGATTTTCCAAATTTTAAGTTAAAAGGAAATCCCCAATAGAGTCGCCAGTGTGAGTGGATGACCTTTTTCCCTCAAGGACCGTGTGAGATGCTTAGCACAAGGGAAATAATGCATGCCATGAAGCGAGCCGAGGGATTGATCCTTATTTTAGCACGATAAAAGATGAATTGATAAAATTGATGTTGATGTTGAATTTATGTCAAATTTACATGTTAAGGGATACGAGACTTGAAATCCTATATTTTAAAATAGAGTCACCACCCGATTAAGCTCCACCGGGAATTTGGGTACGATATTCCCACTGGGTAGTTAGACCGTACCTCAAAACAGAGATTCCAAGTTCGGATGATGTTGCTTACTTTTCGATTTTTAATTCAAACCGTTTACATTTTAATAAATGCGACTTAAGTTCTTATGCGATTTAAATCCAATTATTGTTTGGATTTTTTGGTTTATATGGCCATACATCACATAAAAGCAGTAAATAAAGCAAGAAAATAAATTATTACACGGCTTTACAAATACCTATACATTTTTCTAATGCGGGAAAATAAATAAAGCGAGTAAATAAATAAAGGGCGAACCCGGGTCCTAACCAAGCTTACCAAATCGGATCCGGCTCCAAACAAGGCAAAATACATACGCGAATAATTACAAATAATACGAGGATAAATAAATGCGGAAAATAAAGCACATAAAGGATAAAAAGCACATTTTTAGATTTTTAGGGGCTAAAACACAATTTTTGAGCATTTAAATGTGCATCTAAACATCCTAATAATTAATAAAATAAACTAATCAACGTAAAATAATAAAACAAAATATTTTTGGGATTTTATATTATGGTAAAAAGATTTATTTAGATTTTATTTAGCCAAAACCCCATTTTTAGGCCATTAAAAGGTGATTTGACCAATTAAATAATTAATATATCATGAAAAATAGACTAAAAATTATATTATGATACTATAGATTAAATGTGATTTTTAAAGCATTTTTCGGGTGAAAAACGGGATAAAAAATGCAAGAAAGCGATAAAACAAGGCTAAAAACACAAAATAAAACAAACAAGGACCTTTTGGACGTTATTTTTAATTCGATATGCATTTTAATTATTTTTAATCACGGTCAAAGGTCCAAAATGATCAAAAAGGGACTTACCAAAGGCGATTCGATCCTCAAAGAATAGAACAACTAGTTCGTAAGAGGTTAGAGCAACAATTCATCATCGTGCCAAGGGTCACCGAAAAGCCTGTGCTCACACCTTGACTCCTGCGATGGCTACACAAAATTCGGACACCATGGTTTGTATGCTGGTGAATGTTTCCTCCATACGGGTACCTTCTATTGTAATGTTGGCATGGATTCCTCAAAATGGGTCTCGTGTATCCTCATCTAGATTCAAGCCGAGATACCATGGCTACTCTTCGTGGCTGTTCCATGCCTACTCAGGATCATATAGTTCTTGGGTTTCTAGACGTGCAGCTCTAGAGGAGCTCCTAAATTCAAACAAACTTGTTCTGACATAGTTTGGACTCATGTAATCTGGTGAAGTGTACATAGGAAGTTGTGGAGGAGGGATATCCTACCAGCCGATATTGTGTCGGTCTACCAGTGGTGCCAACCACCAACAGAGTTCATCGAGGTACGGCTGAGATTCCCTAAAGTAGTGGAGGAAAGATCTCTCCATAAAGCACCAGTTCCAACGCCCTTCTAGTGGTATCGTGTCATACTAGTCTATGGCTGGGCCTTCTAAGAATCTAGGAAACTGAGGGGAAAACCCCATTATAGCTATTCCTTGTTCATGAATAAACCGAAGGAATTCCTCTACATGTTCATTCAAGTCGGAGTCTCCTTGGTATATGAGGTGTGGTGGCACTTGGTATTGATCCAACCCTTCTCACCTCATTCTTAGGATGTACTAGTCAACCATGTAGATGATATCCACGTTATCAAAGTTTAAATTGTTCCCCCATCCTGGGTCATGCCAGAAGTTATCTATAATGCCAATACCGTATTCGTTGGCTCCCACACGAATACCGATGGCATTCACCGTAGCATGAAAGTTTGGTAGAGGATTAGTCTGAACACTAGGTTTCTTCTCGAGCTCTTTCATTCTCCTTTCGACTATCATCTGCTATAGATCTTTTAGTAGTAGGGCAAATTCATTAGTGTGATGCCCCTTGGTCACGTGATAAGCACTAAAGTTATTTATGTCTGCCATGGCAGGCAAAACGAACGACTTGATGCTCTAAAGTTGGTCAGACTTTGTCAGTTTGGTGAATATCTGTGACAGTGATTCTACCCATGGGGGGATAGATTGGTGAGTCTGCACCCAAGTGGCTGTTACAACTTTGGCTGTACCTTTGAGGACTCAGAACTACCTTGCTTGGAGGATCCGCCCTGTTCCCAGTATCGAGGTTTAGTATAAGCTTGCTGTTCTTGCTTCTTTGCTCGATCTTCTTCCTCATACTTTTCAAGCCTCTTGGCGTAGTCTACCACATCGTTGAAGGTGTCAAATCTTTTCATTTTCATTTTGTCCAGGTATTTCAAGCTAGAGTCTTTGACAAGCTTCACTATCAAGGCATCTCGGTTGGGTGCCCCGGTTATAAGTACATGAACATCCATCCACCTTACGTAAAATTATTTGAAGGACTCATTTGGCCATTGTTTGATTCTTTCAAGGTCTTGCGAAGTAGTTTTGACCTTTAAATTGAAGGCATAATTCTCCGGGAATGCCGAGCATAGCTTTCTCCAACCAGATTTCACGACCGTTGGCATCCTTATGTACCATTCAGAGGCGGGTCCTCGTAAAGTATCCTGGAACAAATTGACTATATAAACTTTAGGGATGTTCATGCTAGTCATAATCCAAAGATAACCCTCAATGTGTGCATGAGGGGGTCTAGTACCGGTATATGGGGCTATGTAAGGCATCATAAAGTTAGCCGAAAGGGCTTCTGACTCCTTTGGTAAGAACCGATCAATAACCACATACTGCTAGATAGAGGGAGCAATATATTTATCTTTGGCGGGGGACCGTTTCTCCATGTCTGCCATCTTTACCTTTAATGCTGCTATCTTAGTCTCTTGCTCTTGGGTTTTCTGAGCATTAGCGACGCTCATCCTTTCCCAAACATAACGAAATTCCGGAGCATCAATAATCCTTCTGATGGGCTATCCAACAGCTTCATCATTTGCCATTACGGTTTCAGGCTTCAGATTGGAGAAAAATTCGATTAGAGACTCAATTGGTGGTGGGGGTGTGGCTCTTGGGCTTCCCGTAATATGTCTTAACCTCTATTCCTCTCGCTTCCAACCTAAAAATGCAAGAGATCAAGTGTTAGTAAGTGTACCAGGTGTGGCTTTGAGTCCTTCTTACCTCTATCCATCGGGATGCATGAATGGATGCATGAACGAGTGAGAAAATGAATGAGTAGATATGTACAAATAATAAGGGAGTCGGGCATATGCCAATTGTTCGAGGAGCAAACGACAAGGTCAGTCTGCGATATTCATGGAACATTATAAACAAGCGGTCCAAAAACTAAGGGTTTAAGTCAGATTAGACTCGATAGCCCTGGGGTGAATTGACTCGTTGATCAAAGGTGGGTCAACTCATTAGTCTAAGGGAGAGCTGACTCTCTAGTCACTTAAAAGGTTTTGACTCATTAGTCCAAAGTGTAAGCTGACTCTAGGGTCACTCGAAAGGTTTGACTCATTGTTCTAAGGGTGTGCTTACTCTAGGATCACTCGAAAGGTTTTGACTCATTGGTCCGTGGGGTGAGCTGACTCTAGGGTCACTCGAAAGGTTTTGACTCATTGGTCCAAGGGGTGAGCTGACTCTAGGGCCACTCGAAAGGTTTTGACTCATTGGTCCAAGAGTGAGCTGACTTTAGGGTCACTTAAAGGGTTTGACTCATTGGTCCAAGGGTGAGTTGACTCTAGGGTCACTCGAAAGGTTTGACTCATTGGTCCAAGGGGTGGGCTGAATCTAGGGTCACTCAAAAGGTTTGACTTATTGGTCCAACGGGTGAGCTGAATCTAGGGTCACTCAAAGGGTTTGACTCATTGGTCCAAGGGGTGAGCTGACTCTAGGGTCACTCAGAGGGTTTGACTCATTAGTCCAAGGGGTGAGCTGACTCTAGAGTCACTCAAAGGGTTTGACTCCTTGGTACAAGGGGTGAGATGACAGTAGGGTAACTTGAAGGGTTTGACTCAATGGTTCAAGGGGTGAGCTGACTGTAGGGTCACTCGAAGGATTTAACTCATTGGTCTAATGGGTGAGCTGACGCTAGGCTCACTCAAAGGGTTTGACTCATTTGTCCAAGGGGTGAGCTGACTCTAGGGTCACTTAAAAGGTTTTGACTCATTGGTCCAAGGGGTGAGCTGACTCTAGGGTCACTCAAAAGCTTTTGACTCATTGGTCCAAGGGTGAGCTGACTCTAGGGTCACTCGAAGGGTTTGACTCATTGGTCCAAGGGTGAGCTGACTCTAGGGTTACTCGAAAGGTTTGACTCATTAGTCTAAGGGGTGAGCTAACTCTAGGGTCACTCGAAAGGTTTGACTCATTGTTCCAAAGGGTGAGCTTACTCTAGGGTCACTCGAAGGGTTTGACTCATTGGTCCAAGGGGTGAGCTCTCGAAGGGTTTAACTTATTGGTCCAAGGGGTGAGCTAACTCTACTCGAAGGGTTTGACACATTGGTCCAAGGGGTGAGCTGACTCTAGGGTCACTCAAAGCGTTTGACTTGTTGGTCCAAGGGGTGAGCTGACTCTAATGTCACTCGAATGGTTTGACTCATTGGTCCAAGGGGTCAGCTGGCTCTAGGGTCTCTTGAAGAGTTTGACTCATTGGTCCGAGGGGTGAGCTGACTCTAGGGTCACTCAAATGGTTTATGTCTTTTCGCTCGTAGGCTGAGTCTAGGTGGACTCACTAGTCTCGGTTATTTTAGCTCACTGGCTGAGCCTAGGTGGACTCACTGGTCTCGGTTATTTTGACTCACTGGTTGAGCCTAGGTGGACTCACTGGTCTCGATAGATAAAATGGGATGCCACACACAAATGTTATGGCTGCATAAAGACGTGGTTAGTTTACACATAATCGTGATGTTTGTGATGTCCATTTTAGTTTATTTATAATTAATGAACCTGCACATGTAGCCGACAGTTAGATCGCGCCTACCGCCCTTTTAACTCCAATGAGTTACTTCATTTTAAAGTTAGCGGGGGACTTAGCGAAGTCTGCTTGTGTGCTTTCTTTGTTTTTTTTGGTAAACCTATAAGAAAGTGTCTATGGCTAATCTATATGTAGTTTTTGGTCTGAAGATTGGGTGCGATTTAGGGTACCCTATGCCTTTGTGTACCGAGTCCCAGTGGCCCTAAGCGGACCAAAGGAAACTTTTCCACATGTAATATATGTAGGTAGTCTTGCCCTTAAGCGAACAAGGTCCTCGTACATTACGCAAGGGGTGTGATCAGATCCATACTCCTCAAACCCTAAGTGAACTTGAAGATACTTCACCAAAAGACACCCAAATTAGTTTAGGGGTAAAGAATGTAGATGCCATGCAGTTCTAAAATTTGTGTAATGTAGAAATTATCACAAATTCCACAATTCCAAAATTTAATTTGAACAATATTTTAATTATCATGTCAAAAAAGAATTTTTATAAAAATAGGGTTTTTATAAAAATATTTCCCCAGCGGAGTCGCCACTATGAGCGGGCGGATGTTTTCGAGCCTGGTTGTGCACGCGGAGTGTGTTGCGCAGGGCACGTTTTGGTTTAGTGGAGTTTGAGGAAACTGCAATGTTTGGTCTGGTTTGGGAAAATTCAGTTTGCTTAAATGCGGTGGCTTTGTAGGCTAAAATGTGATTATATTGAGAAATATAAATTTGCACATTTTATTGAGAAATGATATTTTTAAAATAAAGTGTTTTTACTTTATTTAAAAGTAAAATAGAGTCGCCAACTAGTTCAGCTTCACTGGGAATTATGGTAAACTGATCCAAAATGGGATTTTAATACCGAAGAGAAAATGAGATTCTAAGTTCAGACATGACAATTACTCATGTTGTTCAAATTGTCTGAATTAATTTTGAAATTTTGGAATTTGTGGAAATTTCTGCATTATAACGGCTTTATTTAAGAAATAAATTCAAGAAATAAAACAAGCTTTATAACGGCATAATAAATTGATATTTTCTACCAAAATTTTGATAGAGTAACGACAGGGTTTGGGTCTTGGCCTGAAAACTTAGATAGAGTTTCCTCACATTCTTGATGTTTATCCGTACGTGCGAGCTTATTTACACATATTATAGTTTAAGTGGCACCAGTGGCTCACTTAACCACAGAATTGGAATGCAATATGTGATAATAAAAGTAATAAAAATGAATTTGAAAGTTGGGCCTAGAGCCAATTGCCCTCAGTTTACCTTTTCGTCTGTCCAGGATCACCTAAGAGCTGGTACAGGACCGAAGTTATCAGAGAGTGAGATTCGATTGGAAAATAGATTTAACCTAAGTTATGATTATAATCTTGGAATATTTTTGAAGGAAATATAAAGTTTAAGTCGTTTTTAGACTGAAGACCACTGTGGGATCTTGATCTAAAAAGACCGAAAACTGAGTTTATACCGAGTGTCGATGATAAAGCTCAAATTTGGAAGTGTTTTGACAGAGTTTCGGGGCTTTTGGGACTCCTGGAACTTAAAAAGGACACAAAAGTAATCCCCTGGAGGAAGCCGGATATTGGTTGGTGAACATAGGTGGAACTAAGCTCTGAGCTAAAGGCCTCAAATTTTGGGGCATAAGAGGGATAATTGGGGAAGGCGCCGAAGTTTGCAGAAAGATGGAGGCATGGCTGAATTAGAACAGGTTTGGTGGTGTCTGAGTAGTAGCTGACGGGGCTGCTTGGAAGATTGGCTAAACATGCCTAACCCTAACAAGGCCTAAAGGGTTCTGAGCCGAGCCTTTCTGAGCTTGCAAGTCTGATTCTGAAACCCGGTCTGAGTTCTTATCTTCTAGGGCTTGCCTAACGGCTACTTGAATAATAGCTTGCATAAAGCCCGAAGCCTATCCTGGAATGCATCCAAATTTAGAAATTGGGCCATAGCATTGGGCAAGTCAAAACCAGGGGGTGGCTTGTTGGGAAGTGACAGCCAATTTGAACATGCATAATAGGCACAATGGAAATTCAAAATTTTGTCCATGTCACCAAGAACTCCTATTAGTTGCATATAAATTAAATAAAACCTTAACTAAATAATTCTTTACCTAGGTTAGAATGCATAGGCTAGGCGTACCATAATTCTAAATTATATCCAAGCATATATATTTTATATTAAACATGTTATAACTCTAAGTTATAATTTAAATATAAAATAAATTAAGTATACGTCATAACCTAAGCATAATAATTATTAAGTTTAAAACGCTTAAAGAAAAAGACCTAATAATTAATAAAACATACCAGTTGAAGCGTGCTTTGGCAGAACCTCCTTGCACAAGCCTCCAAGTATAGGATATCCTCTATGAGTATCCACACGAACCCCACCAACCGAAACCTCCCTGAGAGGAAGAACTAAGGAGCCTTGAGTAGTTGCTAGACCACTCCAAAACCCCACCCGAAAATATAAACTAGAGATGTTCAAGTTATTCTTGAACTTGGTGTAATTTAGAAAGAAGAAATGAAGCTCTATTTATAGGGGAAGCTAATGCTCCCCAGGTTTAATGTAGAATTAATGCTGATTTAATGCATGATTAAATGCCAATTTAAACACAAGATTTAATTGTTGAATTAAATTCAATTTAAATATATGTATTAAATCCAATTTAAATACATAATTTAATTTTTCCATTGTATCCAATTTAAATATATGTATTAAATCCAATTTAAATACATAATTTAATTGTTGCAATATATCCAATTTAAATATATGTATTAAATCCAATTTAAATACATAATTTAATTATTCTCCTCTCCTTTATTTTATGACCCTAAATAATTAGTTATCGTTCAAAATAAATTCCTGGCCTAACCAAAAAAATGATCTAATCATTTTAATCAACACTTTAATTTATTTGTGATCCCTAATAAAATTAGTTATCGGTCAAAATGAATTGTTGTTCTAATCAAATAATAATCCAATTATTATTATGTCATGTTTTCGTAATAAAATAAGTCTATTAATTCTTTTACTCAGTCCGATGAAGGCCCAATGTGTGTGACCTTATAGGATCTCGAAGTGTTGAGTTGTTAAGGCTTAACCAACCCTTGTTCTATTGGAACCATTGCCTAAAGGCTCTAGACCGTGAATAGAACTTGATTACCTTAAACGACTATAGTACGCCTCCAGCAAGGGTCTACCATCCCTATTACTCGGAACGTCATTTATGCTAATGACTTAATTCCGATTAATGCAATAGTTATCCAATGCGATGTACTCCTTCCATTCTTTAATATTAGTACCATTTGGTTTATAGAGTTCGATTAAAGTGTTAACCCACTAATAGCAAGGTTGCTCTAAGCTATCCTAATTATTAACTTTTTACCGAAGTATATTACCTTTTACCATGGTGTGTTTGACTAGAAACTATTTCTATCAAACACATACTCTGATCAGAGGTTTATAGCAATCACCACTTCAATAAGTGGCCAGGTACAACTCCTTAATATATCCGGAGCGATGGATTCTTTCCGACTACATAGCTTACCAACGTGTTATCATCACTATATGCATAACCACCCGTGACACCCTAAAGTAATGAGTGTATTGGAATGACCCAAAGTATAGCAATGGTACCACACAAGGTAACTAGCATCTCAAGTATGAGGATATTGGCAAAGCTTATTGCGTGAAGATAAACACCAACACATTGATATATACACCAAGTGTTTACCCCACTACGGTCTTCAATATATCTCCCAAATATATCCATGTGTCAAACTTAAGGCACCACCTTCAATCCTTAGGAGATTGACTGCTTGGACCCTTTCTAAGAAAGTTGACCACATGCTAGTCTTACCGCTTCATCAATATCCTTTCTCGATGGAACTATGACTAGGGATAGTTCAGACATAACCATAATTGCACATGAAGCAGGTCTCAATAAATATAGTCGAACTGTAATTTCTCTAACTTCTTGATTTGATACGTCAAGGACTTTTGTATATATACATCAATGAATATATTTTAACTAGCCATAATATATTTATAAGCACATCGATGTAAACAAAAGATTAAATGCCTTTATTAATTAAACAACTTATTCATACCATTACATAATTAAGATATATCACCCTAATTGCCTTAAGGGCATACATCATATCAAACAAACTACCACTTGCACTAAGGCTAATTAGCCATATGTCTTAATCCATATGCTTTAACACGTTGGTCATGTTTGACTTGAGTCAATGGCTTCGTCAGACCATCCGCGAGCTTCTGATCAGTGGGTACATATTCTAGTCTTATTATCTCAGCATCAACAATCTACCTGATTATATGATACTTTTTGGATACATGTTTATTTTTCTGGTGAGACCGTGGTTCCTTTGCCCGAGCTATAGCACAATTATTATCACAATACAAAGTAATTGGATCAACAATTTCTAGCATTATGAGCACGGTCCGCCTGACCTGATGATGATTAATACCTATTCATATAGGTGTCCTAATGCAGAAAGTGCTATGAATCGAATGTCTCTTTCCTTGTCGAAAACCCCTTGAACAATCCTTAAAGTATCCTAAAGGAAAGAACCTCAAACTAGAAATTTCCTGTCCGAACTTCTGCCTTCGACATAATATTCTATAGAACTCCAAATAAAATTTCCAACAGTCAAAAGTTAGCCCGATATGTTATAAACCGCATGTCAAAATTTCAAAAAAAAAATCCAATGACGGGATTTGTATCGATCGATGCTCCCATATGTCGATCGATGCTAATTACTACTGACACATGTCGAGTCCAGTGATGACTCATCAAACCTACACATATATCGATCAAAGCTACCAGATGTGTCAATCGATGCTCCTTGGACACGTGTCGAGTGTAGTGATGACTCAGCAAACCTACAACTACCCTAAATGCGTCGATTGACTCTCCCAAGATGTATCGATCAACGCTGCCAAAAATCCTATAAAAAGAATGCCATCCCTGCTCATTTTCAACAACTTTCAGACGACAATAACAACTTTTAGATGGGAATAACAACTTTCAGATGGCAATAACAACTTTCAGATGGCAACAACTTTTGATGGAGAAAACACATCCAAAACCCTACGAAATGTTCCTTTTTGCGAATTCCGCGAAACCACACCAAAAAGCCTTTCCTTTATCCCAAAACTATACTCAGGTATAGATACCTTCCCTAGGCAAGTTTTAGCTATAAACTGGCCTAGCCTTATTCCCCATACATTATCCCTATACTATAGTTAAATACTGTCGATGGGCTTTAGCTATAAACCATCATTATATTGTCCTTCCAAACACCAACTATACCCAAGTATAGTCCATTCTCCTCGACGGGCTTTAGTTATAAACCGTCTCTTCAAATCTCAAGGTTCTCAACCCTAACTTCTCAATCATTTAGTTCTAGCACGGACCGGCCTTCAGGGCACTCGAAAGGTAACTGAGGGTAAAATATCACTTTCAATCATGCATTTCAATTACTATTTCAAGATGAAGTAGCAAGCCCCTACTCGGGCCCTCGCTCCATAGGCTAGGCCCGTAAAGGTCGTATCTCTCAACTTATTTCTTTTGCTTATTAAAATAATAAAAGATTTTAAAAATATGATTTATCAAAATTCAAATGGCAGTAGCTATTTCATCCGGAACCAGAAATCTCTCTTTTATCGGTATAGGAACCCTACTCGGATCAGCTGTACTAATAATTTCCTGGAAGAGCTGATCCGGGTTGTGACTCTAGTATTGTATAAAATAGAGACCGTGCTCCCTCAATAAAAAGGCTAATCCCTAAAGGAGTCCTCGAGCCCTTTATGTAGTTGGACATGCCAAGTATGTTCACACATACGACGAGCCCTGCATTCTAGCGGCGACTCCTCGAACTAAAACCTAGGAGTCCTGCATTGGCTGTGCTAATCCAATCGATGACCCCGAGAGGTCCATAAAAAGTTTGCCCACTCACAGTGGTGACTCTGCGATGGAGTAAATCTTTTTATAATTGATTTTCCACAAAATCAATTGAAGATGAAATAATGAAAGTCACTTGAATTTAGAATTATTAGGGTTTACTACATAGCATCTGCATATTTTCACACCAAAAAATGAGGTGTTCTTAATAGCGTGTCTCTAAAAATTGACTTGAGTTTGTATAGGGGCATGAAGTTGAAATGCACCAGCCGGGTGTAGTACAATGAAATCTAGTCAGCTTGATTAAGGCCATTAGGTTTGAGTATATTAAACGTGGAAAATGGGCTCATGGACTCGGTTAGGGTTCCTGGCCTCAAGTACATAATGCACACCATCAACTGCAAACCTGTCAGACTTAGCCTAGCATTTAGCAATGCAGCTGTAGAAACTTCCCTTAGGAATACCCAATGAATTTCTCAAAATCATAAAAGAGAATACGACCTCATCTACCCCCAATTGG
Source organism: Euphorbia pulcherrima (assembly GCA_947683365.1). Lineage (NCBI taxonomy): Eukaryota > Viridiplantae > Streptophyta > Magnoliopsida > Malpighiales > Euphorbiaceae > Euphorbia > Euphorbia pulcherrima. Next base: position 7,201,734 of record CANTUS010000008.1, read on the forward strand.
TAATAGAGGAAAATCCCCTTCATACGAAAGATACTCATCACAATGGAGTAATAAGGTTTGAAGGATCCCCGTACGCATTAGTCCATGAAAGACTTAGCGCGTACGCTTGGTATACATCAATTAGGACTATAACGTACCCTAGCCCCTGCGACTAATGTTCATACATCCTTCAAATCATCTCATGCAAGAAAAATCAAAGTGATGTCCAGCGCATGACTAAGACAGCTGAGATGAATCAGAGAAATAAAGCTTGTGAACAAATAGATCTAGAATATTTAACCTTCTCTTGTAAACTGGGGCAAGATGAAAAAGGCGAAAGTCGGCAAAAAAAGTCAAAAAAAAAGAAGAAAAAAAAGAAAAGGCCTATTGGGTTAGAAACCCAAAAGGGTAATCTAGGAAAAAGTTAAGGCAACCCGATAAACCAAAAACCTGAAAAGGCGGTTTATGCAAAAATTAGGGTGAAAATTGATAGCCTGATATTCTTCAGTTTAGGCAAAATTTAGGGCATAACCTCTACATGTGGAAACAAAATCATAGCCGTTCATCATGGTAATGCACCACCTAGAAATGGCGACAAGCATCTCCCAAAGAAATCATTTGAAATCTTTACGACCAGTGATATGATGCATCACACCAATATCGCTTTGCTACTCGAAACATAATGCATCAACACCAATGTCGAACCTTCCACTTGTCTAGAATATGAGAAGGCAATCCTCTACCAAAGACCTTACACATATCTTTATGAAAGAAAATCTCAAATACATATCAATGATGGCTGACAGTGCCACACTCCCTAATGAGAAAACTGCTCAACGGTGGTTGACAATGACATACTCCCCAATGAGAAAACTACTCAATGGTGGCAAGACAGTGCCCAATTCCCTAATGAGACAAACTGATCAATATTGGCAAGACAGTACCTAACTTGATGGTAAGACAAACTGCTCAATAGTGGCAAGATAGTATGTAACTCGATGGTGAGACAAACCGTTCAATGGTGCCAAGATAGTGCCTAACTCGATGGTGAGACAAATCACTCAATAGTGGCAGACAGTGCCCAACTCGATGGTGAGACAAACTGGTCAACGATGGCTGACAGTGCCACACTCCCTAATGAGAAAATTAATCGACAGTGCCTGACAGTTCCACGCTCCCTAATGAGAAAACTAATCAATCATGGCTGATAGTGCCATGCCCCCTGATGACAAAACTGATTGACTATGGCTGATAGTGCCACGCTCCCTAATAAGAAAACTATTTAATGGTGGATGACAGTGCCACGCTTCCTAATGAGAAAACTGATCCGCAGTGGCTGACAGTGCCACACTCCCTGATGAGAAAATTGATCAATGATGACTGATAGTGCCATGCTCTCTGATGAGAAAATTGATCAACGGTGGCTGACAGTGCCACGCACCCTGATGACAAAATTGGTCGATGGTGGCTAACAGTGCCATGCTCCCTAATGAGAAAATTGATTGATGGTGACTGATAATGCCACACTCCCTGATAAGAAAACTGATCGACGGTGGCTGATAGTGCCACGCTCCCTGATGAGGAAATTTATCGATGGTGGCTGATAGTGCCATGCTCCCTAATGAGAAAATTGATCGATGGTGGCTGACAGTGCCACACTCCCTGATGAGAAAAATTTTCAATGGTGGCTAACAGTGCCACACTCCCTGATGAGAAAACTGGCCAATGATGGGTGACAATACTAAACTCCTTGATGGGAAAGTTGGTCGATGATGGCTTACAATGCCTCTTCAAAGATAAAAATGCTGAAAGCAGTTATAACCCTTCACTCGCTCTTTGCATCATCTAAAAATCGTTTTGAAATTGGTGGACCAAATTTTGAAAAACATACAAGTCACTAGAGGTACAAAACCTTTTGAAAGTCACTTAATTTTCATTTCCCCCCTTGGATTTTTCCTTTCATTACCTTCTTCAATTTCCATTTTCATCCCCAGCAGGATTTTAAGTCACAAAGGTTTTGTCAACATTCTTCATCGAAGGGGCAAAATTTTTTGTTTTCAAAATTCTCGATCAAGTGATGTCAACTCTTTTAAAAATCCTTGTGTCCCTGAGACTTACCACACATGAGAGCACCTATTTTGTTCACCGCGCTCACTTCACGTATGCAAAATTTCCCTTACGGTTGAAACTTTTAAGACACGAGGGGCAGCCTGTGAGCACGGTCTGCCCGGCCTAATGATGATTAATACCTATTCTCATAGGTTTCCTAATGCCAAAAGTGCGCTGAATCGAATGTCTCTTTCCTTGTCTAAAACCCCTTGAATAATCCTCAAAGTATCCTAAAGGTAAGAACCTCAGACCAGAAATTTCCTGTCCAAACTTTTGCCCTCGACAGAATACTCTATGGAACTCTAAATAAAATTTCCAATAGTCAAAAGTTAGCCATGTGTGTTAGGAACCTCCTGTCAAAATTTTAGAAATATCGAACAGCTGGATTTATGTCGATCAACACTCCCATATATGTCAATCGATGCTAATCACTCCCGACATATATCGAGTCTAGCAATGACTCATTAAACCTACACATGTGTCAATCGACACTCCTAGATGCTTAAATGGATGCTCTTTAGACATGTGTCGAGTCTAGTGATGGCTTAGTAAAGCTACAACAGCCCTAGATGCATCGATCGACGCTCCTAAGATGTGACAATCGATGCTACCAAAAATCCTATAAAAAGAACGCTATCCTTGCTCATTTTTAACAACTTTCAGACAACAATAACAACTTTCAGATGATAATAACAACTTTTAGAAGGAAATAACAACTTTCATGCGGCAACGATTTTTGACAGAGAAAACACATCCAAAACCCACTAAAAAGTTCCTTTTTACGGATTCCCTCAATCCACTCTAAAAAGCCCTTCCTTTATCCCAAAACTATACTTAGGTATAGAACCCTTCAGTAGGCAAGTTTTAGCTATAAATCGGCCTAGCTTTATTCCCTAAACACTATCCCGATACTATAGTTTAATATTGTCGATGGCCTTTAGCTATAAACCTTCCTCATATTATCCTTCCAACTACCAACTATACCCATGTATACGACGAGCTTTAATTATAAACCGTCTCTGCAAATCTCAAGGTTCTCAACCCTAACCTCTCAATCATTTAGTTCTAGCAAGGACCAGCCCTCGAGACACTCAAAAGTTAACCGAGGGTAAAATATCACTTTAAATCATGCATTTTAATTACTATTTTAACATGATGTAGCAAGCCCCTACTCGGGCCCTCGTTCCATGGGCTAGGCCCGCAAAGGTAGTATCTCTCAACTTATTTATTTTGCTTATTAAAATAACAAAAGATTTTAAAATATGATTTATCCAAATTCAAATGACAAGTAACTATTTCATCCGAAACTAGAATCTCTCTTTTATTGGTATAGGAATCCTACCCCAGATCAGCTATACCAATAATTTCCCGGGAGAGCTAATCTGGGTAGTGACTCTAATATTGTATAAAATAGGGACCTTGCTCCAGCAATAAAAGGCTAATCCCTAAAGGAGTCCTCAACCCCTTTACTCAATTGGAAATGCAAAGCATGTTCACACATACAACAAGCCCTATGCCCTAGCGGCGATTCCCAGCATTAAAACTCGAGAGTCCAGCATTGGCCGTGCTAATCCAATCGGCAACCCGAAAGGGTCCACAAAAAGTTTGCCCACTCACAGGCACCACACCGAGATCACCAATAAATCCCTTTAACCAGATAGCTTCTTTTGATGGTTCACATGCAGCAATGTATTCAGATTCCATGGTTGAATCAGCATTAGTTTCTTGCTTGGAACTCTTCCAGCATACCGCCCCTCCATTTAACACATACATTAAATCTGATTGAGACTTAAAGTCATCCTTGTCAGATTGAAAACTCGAGTCAGTGTAACCTGTAATTGTGAGGTCTCCATCTCTATATATTAAGAACTCATCCTTAGTCCTTCTCAAGTACTTAAGAAATGCCTTGATGGCCATCCGGTGCTTTTCACCTGGATCTGACTCAAAGCTTGAGAGACATCTGACCTAATACATATCATAGCATACATGATGGATCCTATCGTGGATGCATAGGGAATATCCTTCATGCATATTCTTTCTTGAGCTATCTTCGGACACTCAGCCTTAGATAGGTTAATCCCCTTTGTCATTGGGAGATAAACTTTCTTCGAATGCTCAAGGTTGAACCTATTCAACACCTTGTCTATATATGTACTTTGAGAAAGACCTAACAGCCTCTTGGGTCTATCCATATAGATCTTTATACCTAGTATAAATGCTGCTTCACCAAGGTCTTTCATGGAGAATTTTCTTGACATCCATACTTTAACATTTTGAAGAAGAGAAATATCGTTTCCTATTAGTAGAATGTCATCGACATACAACACTAAGAAAACGACTGCACTCCCACTAACCTTCTTATAAACACGAGGCTCATTAATGTTTAGATAGAAATCCAGTTCACGAATTCTCTGGTCAAATCTTATATTCTAACTCCTGGATGCCTGCTTAAGTTTATAAATGGATCTTTTCAGCTTGCTTACCTTTAAGCCATTCTGAGATATAAAACCCCCAAGCTATGTCATATACACATCTCGATCTAAATCCCCTTTTAGGAATTCTATTTTAACATCCATCTACCAGATCTCATAATTGTAATGAGCAGCAATGGCAAGGAGTATCCTTATGGATTTAAGCATGGCTACCGGTGAGAAAGTTTCATCATAGTCGATACCCTCACGTTGACTATAACCTTTCGCAACTAACCTTGCTTTATAGGTAATTACATTGCCGTCCATATTAGTCTTCTTCTTGAAGACCCATTTGCACCCAATCGGTCTAACCTCTTGCGGTGCATCAACTAAATTCCAAACTTGGTTCTCCTACATGGAATCCATTTCTGATTTCATGGCTTTTAGCCATTCATCAAAATCTGAGCTTTTCATTGCTTCATCGTAGGTCGTTGGTTCATCATCCTCCATGAGATATAGTTCCTTATCATTAGTGATGATAAAACTATATCTATCGGAACATTTATGAACATGACCCGATCTTCATAATGATTGTGTTTCAACAGGTTGTTCTTGGATCACACTTTCTTGTGTATCTAGAACGTGGTCAATCAGCTGATTATCTGTTTCTTCCTCTTAAACTTCTAGTTCAATATTGTTCCCACTGACTTTTACAAGTAAGTGTTCCTTTTCTAAAATGTGAGCACTCCTAGACACAAAAACCTTCTGTGCTTCAGGTTGGTAAAATAAATATCCAATTGTTTCCTTTGGATATCCAATGAACAAACACTTGTTAGATTTGGCGCTTAGCTTATCTGACGCTATCCTCTTTACCATAGTAGGACAACCCTATACTCTCAAGCGACTTAGAGATGGCCTTTTATTACACCACCTTTCATAAGGTGTAAAATCAACTAATTTAGAGGGTACTCTATTTAATACATAAACTATGCTCTCTAGTGCATATCCCTAAAAGGATTTACTGAGATCTGCATGGCTCATCATGGATCAAACCATATCTAATAAATTTTGATTCCTCCTTTCTGACACTCCATTATGTTGGGGCGTATAAGGAGCAGCCCACTAGGGAACTATCCCGCTTTCCATTAGATAATCCTGAAACTCCTGACAAATGAATTCTCCACCTCGATCTGATCAAAGTGCTTTAATACTTTTCTCAACATGTTTCTCTACTTCAGTTCTAAATAGTTTTAACTTTTCAAAACTTTCAGACTTATGCTGCATTAAGTACAGATAATCGTATCGTGAATAATCATCAATACAGGTTATGAAGTAGGAGTATCCTCCTAGTGCCTGAACACTCTTTGGACCACACACATCAGTATGTATAAGTTATAATGTACTCATGGCTCATTCACCCTTCCCTTTGAAGGGAAACTTTGTCATTTTTCCTCTCAAACAAGGTTAGCAATCACCATAAGACTCCAAGTCTATTGGCCCTAAGTCACCTCGCTTTTGCAGCTTGCTTAAGCAATCTTTGTTTATATGGCCTAAACGACAATGCCATAAGTAGAAGGATTTCTCATTATCTAATTTTATCTTAGCAATGTTTATATTTGAGAATATGATTTTGTAATTACGAAATATCATTTGTCATAATAAAATAAAATATCATTCATAACTTTGATAATACCTTTTATCAAATTAGAATAAAATTCCGTCCGCTGTAAAGCAGGAAACAATATTTTGTAATGACAATTGAATTTTGTCCTTTTACAAATTTTAGCAAAATGGAAGTTTCAAGTTCCTACATCATGAGTAGCCATCAAGCTCTAATGATTTTCCGTAGGTACAACTCTGCTTTTGGCAAAACTCTACTTCTCAACAATATCTATATTATCGTATGGATATACAATTCTAATTAGGTATTCTATACCAATTTATAATTTCCTTGAGATGTAGAGATTCTCAATATTAAACTTCTTGAAGTGGAAGCTGTAAGCCTCCTCTTCTCATGTTATGAGACTTTATCCATTTTGATCTTATTTCCAATATCCCATATTTAAATGTAGATCTTGTTTTCGATATTCCATATTGAAAACAATCATTTTGTCTCTGAGACAAAATTCTCAGTATTCCTTTTGCTCTTCTCTTCACTCTACTCTATCCTACTTCAAAGCTAGACACCATGTGTGTCCCTATCAATGCGAACGTTTGTATTAAAATAAAGATTTCAACCAAGATGTAAGAAAAGAATTATTGTTCAGATATTAGTTTTAGTACATGCATTTAATATAAGGTCTTTTAATTAAATACATTTGTCATACTATTTTCTTCGAAATTTACAAGAGCCCATTCTATTGAATTCAGGCATTTTGGCCCAACTGAATTTCCGAGTAGGTAGCATCTATAACTAGTGTATTATGACCCCCAATTTTATGAGTCCGGTCATATTAGTAAGTTATAGTTGGAATTCCATTTTATTTGCATCGTATGCAAATGCTAATACATTCAAGTTCCCAAATCCAAAGGGACGTGTGCTCTTATACTAGCATCTCCTTGAATATGTCTCAGTCCTGCGGCTAGCCCCCGATTTTATGGTGGACTACCCAGTCTTATTAAGGCAGACCCTATCTCAATTTTTATAATCTATTAATGTGGAATAAAAGGAATGCTTTGCGCAGCACTTTGATAGCCCAAAGAGACCTTATTATAAATTTGAGTGAGGAAGACTATAACTTGTCTTAATATATTTACTTTGGGATTTTATTGGTAATAAACGTCTCACCCAATGTAGGATTTTATCAGATGGACATATTTATCATAATTTATATTAATCTAGGAAATTTTAGAATTAATTTATAAGGTCCAACCTTAGGTGGGTTCAAGCTCTGTATTATAATTATTCCATCAACCTAGATTGTATGCAAAATAATTAACAACTTTATTTGTTATATTTATATTACATTTCCTTTAAGCTTTTATTTAATAAATTTAATTTTTACTTTGTTATAGAAACATGTATAAGCACCTTCTTATATACTAGAAATAAATTAGTCCATTTTAATCTTCCAAATCAATTCGAGTTGCATCGATATAGGTTCGTAGGTAGGAGAGGTGCCCTTGAAGTGAGTAAACACCAAGTCAAATCTTGAGCCAGAACAAATACGGGCACAAACTTGAAGACCAATGGATCCCTTTAAACTAACAAATTTCGTTCTTTCAATTCATGTAAATTGGAAGAATCTAATTTATTGAGTCTTTTATAATTTGAGTAAGTTGAGCAAGCTTATTCAAAACTATTCACAACCATTTTCTAACCTTAAAATGAAGATCCAAGTTCATATATATTGTTCCAAACAATTAAATAAATATAAGATCATTTCATATATAAAATAAAATTTAGTTTGCTTTTAACTTAATTATGCACTAAATAGGCAGGCTCTGATACCACTGTTGGGAACTGACAGTCAATTTGAACATGCATAACAGGCACGACGGAAATCCAAAATTTTGTCCTTGTCCCTAGGAACTCTTATTAGTTGCATATAAATTAAATAAAGCCTTAACTAAATAATTCTCTACCTAGGTTAGCATGCATAGGCTAGGCCTACCATAATTCTAAATTATATCCTAGTATGAATATTTTATATTAAACATGTTATAACTCTAAGTTATAATTTAAATATAAAATAGATTAAGCATGCGTTATAACCAAAGCATAATAATTATTAAGTCTAAAACGCTTAAAGAAAAAGACCTAATAATTAAAATAAAACATACCAGTTGAAGCGTGCTTTGGCAGAACCTCCTTGCACAAGCCTCCAAGTATAGGATAGCCTCTATGAGTATCCACATGAACCCCACCTACCGAAACCTCCCCGAGAGGAAGAACTAAGGAGCCTTGAGTAGTTGCTAGACCACACCAAAACCCCACCCGAAAATGTAAACTAGAGATCTTCAAGTTATTCTTGAACTTGGTGCAATTTAGAGAGGAGAAATGGAGCTCTATTTATAGGGGAAGCAAAGGCTCCACGGGTTTAATGCAGAATTAATGTTGATTTAATGCGAGGTTTAATGCGTGATTAAATGCCAATTTAAACATAAGATTTAATTGTTGAATTAAATCCAATCTAAATATATATATTAAATCTAATTTAAATACATAATTTAACTATTGCATTATGTCTAATTTAAATATACTTATTAAATCCAATTTAAATATATAATTTAATTGCTGCATTATATCTAATTTATACATATGTATTAAATCCAATTTAAATACATAACTTAACTGATGCATTATATTCAATTTAAATATATGTATTAAATTCAATTTAAACACATAATTTAATTAATTCTCCTCTCTTTTATTTTATGACCCTAATAAAATTAGTTATCTGTCAAAATAAATTGGCTTAACCAAAAAAACGATCTAATCATTTTAATCAATACTTTAATTTATTTGTGACCCTAATAAAATTAGTTACCGGTTAAAATAAATTGCTGTTCTAATCAAATAATAATCCAATTATTATTATGTCATATTTTTGTAATAGAATAAATCTATTAATTCTTTTACTCGGTCCTATCAAGGCCCAATGTGTGTGACCTTATAGGATCCTGAAGTATCTTTTAAGGCTTAACCAACCCTTGTTCTATTGGAACCATTAGCTCGAGGTTCTAGACCGTGAATAGAACTCGATTACCTTAAATGACTAAAGTACACCTCTAGCAAGGGTCTACCATCCCCATTACTCGGAATGTCATTTGTGCTAATGACTTAATCCCGTTAATGCAATAGTTATCCAATGCAATGAAACCCTTCCATTCTTTAATATTAGTACCATCTGGTTTATAGGGTTCGGTTATAGTGTTAACCCACTAATAGCAAGGTTGCTCTAAGCTATCCCAGTTTTTAACTTATTACCAAAGTATATTGCCTTTTACCTAAGTGTGTTTGACTAGAAACTATTTCTATTAAACACATACTCTAATCAGAGGTTTATAACAATCATCACTTCAACAAGCGGCCGTGTACAACTCCTTAATATATCCAGAGTGATGGATTCTTTTCGACTACATAGCTTACCAGCATGTTATCAACACTATACTTGTAACCACCCCGTGACACCCTAAAGTATTGAGTATATAGGAATGACCCAAAGTATAGCAATGGTACCACACAAGGTAACTAGCATCTCAAGTATAAGGATATTCGCAAAGCTTATTGCATGAAGATAAACACTAACACATTGATATATACATCAAGTTTTTAACTTACTGTGGTCTTTAATATATCTCCTAGATATATCAATGTGTCAAACTTAAGGCACTGCCTTCAGTCCTTAGTAGATTGACTGCTTGGATCCGTTCCAAGAAAGTTAACCACATGCTAGTCTTACCGCTTCATCAATATCCTTTATCGATTAAATGCCTTTATTAATTAAACAACTTATTTGTACTATTACATAATTAAGATATAACCCTAATTTCCTTAAGGGCATACGTCATATCTAACATGGCTGAGATCCTGCTCCCGAGTTAGGAGTAGGGCATAACTGATCCTCAGGTGGAGGGATATTCTCTTCATTATTTGGGAGAGACATGGCTGGGTTTGAGGAATTTTGACCTAACTGAATCTGCTCTGAATCTGACTCCCTATTGGAATCGGTGTATAAAACCACTTCAATTTCTGTGGTTACTGCCGGGGTGAGAGAACGACGGATCAAACAGTGCTTAAGCCTTCTCTAAATCAAGTTGCAACAATAACTTCGTCTTCTCCTAGCTGATATGGCGGGTAGCGGATCAGGTCATGCATGGATTGTGTAATGCCATAGATTGTACGAATAAAATTTATTTTCAGGAAGCGATGCATGATATGCCCGCGAGGATGGTTATGATACAGGGGGTGATGTTATAATGCGAAGTCTTATCCCTCCAACATATAGGGGATATTTGCACCTCTCCTCACACATGGTGATTTGTTGTGACTCAACAAAGACACAAAAGAAGTCCTACGATGTTGCTAAACTTCTTCCATAAATGGAGATTTGTAAGAGTATGTTGATTAGGATGGCTGGTCCTTGAAACCTATACATGGGTAATGCATGAGTACATAGCACATAGCCCACAAAGCATCCCTCTTCCAACCTTATGACTCACGCGTAACGCCATTCAAAAAGGATGGAGGTTAACTTCAATGCCAACAAACAGTAAAGAAGTGTGTCCTATTTGTTTTTATTGTTTTGGTTCCTAAGGGAAATGACTGTGATGGCTTTACTAATGCGGCTTGGTATAGGGATGTTAATGTAGAAGGTTCTCATTTAACTTGATTCCACGTTACTCAATCCCTCCCTAAATAGGTGCGACCGGGAGAGTTCACATGTTGGTTGAAATAAGTGACCCACCCACTAGGCATTCTCAATTCCAAATAGGGCATGAGTGATACTTTTATGAGCTTTTTGGGTAAATGGGGCACCCTAACCCTACAAATCTAATTTTCACGAGTAAGGATAAAATTTTATAAGAAAGAATGAAGTTTTAATTTGGCCAATCATTTCAATACATCGTCTTAGTCTTCAAACTTATTGAAAATTTCAAGTTTCAAGTTTAAAGAGATTTGTCCCCAGTAGAGTCGCCACTATGAGTGGACGACTGTAAAGCCGGGTCGGAGGACCAACCCCTTAAAAATGTGTAAGTGTATGGATGTGATAGTAGAAAATGGTTTTGCATATTTTAATGCTCAAAATACAAGAGATCAAAATCCCGTATTTAAGACAGAGTCGCCACCCGGTTCAGCTTAGGAAATTTTTGGTATGATTTTCCCACCAGGTGGTAAACCATACCTTAAATAGAGATTTCGAGTTCGGATGATGCTATCTATTCTGCATTGGCCAATTTAAAAGTTTCATTCTTTCTTATTCGGTTTTAATCCTCCCTATTTTTGTGTTTTTGATTTATATTTTGTGTTAGCGCATTTTTAGCAAGCATTCAAGGTGATAATTAAATTATTACAGTCATCCCAAATAAATGCGGAAATTAAAAGAATAATTACATGGCTTTTCAAATCCTATACATGTCTCTAAACATAAAATAAAATACCTGAAGGCCTAACATACATCTATTTTAAATCTACCCGCACGAAGGGGTTAGCACATATATGACACGTTGTACGAGATATATCCCATGGCATGCATAGTTAGTAGACAAAACAAGACTCAAGTTAGGTTGTTAGCGTGATTATTATACAATTTTATGGAGCCCGATTGGATGGCCAAAAATGGTATTTAAAAAACGTTTATGAGAAAATCTTATTTTATTTACATTTTTAGAATCGATTGCTATTTTCACCAGTAATGCCACATGTTATGGGGTGAGGACTATTTTTAGGGTAATCTGGATACCCATCATTGTACTATTCATCCTAGCTTCAAAAATTAAACTAGGTCAAAATGAAAAAGAAAATAAATCTACTGTCTAGAATGTCATACTGTCGGCGGTATAAGTGAAGCCGCTGGCGATTTTGCTTATACAGGTTGACGTAATAACATTTTAGGTTCCATAAAGAAAGGGTCCCACAAGAAAATAAAGCCGTTGGTGACAAAGGAAGCCTTTGGCGATATCATTGATGTCGCTGGTGACATGAATGATACCGATGGTAGCTTCTTGTCACCGGCGGTTTCAGTTTCTTGCAACAACAGTAGTTAACTGTTGAAAAATTCAAGTTTCTTCAAAAGATGGAGTAATTCTTCTTTCCTTACCTTTTATTCACCTTATCTCACTAAAATCTCCCTAAAATTCAACTTTTTACTTAATAACCCTTCTAAATGTCGGGAAAGGGGCCTTATAGAGGCTTGAATCTAGAAGAAATTGACTTTTTTTATTATCCAGTGGGTATCAAGCAAAGCGTGGTGAAAAGCTGTCTGCCTGCAAAAGTCAGACCGCGGCGGGATGGATGATACCGCTGGCGATATCACTGAAGCCGCGAGCGGCTTCAATCTCTGCCAGATATGAAAAGCAAGGCATGGCCTAGCCTAAAAAGGTGCTTTAGGGGTCAAATCAGCCCAAAAAGTGATTTAGGTGGGATTTTGATATAATTAGGGTTATTTTTTTATTTTTTTTTGGGTATTGAGGACTAAATTAATTTTTTGGTGAAAACCATCAGTTCGAGCTCCTACCGGACGCGTTATTGGACTCACCGAACTGAATTTTTCTGAAAATGAAAATTTATAAAGAATTTTTTATCGATAATAAAAAATTCAAAAATAATTTTTATATTGAGGATAAAAATACAAATATACGTCAGCATCGTCTCGCGAGAGGGACAATAAAATCACGTTCTCACAACAAGCATTGGCTTAGTTCTATCAGGGAATTAGCCACTACTGAAGAGATAAAAGAGATGACCAAGTGCCTTCGTTCTCGTCTAGCTAGTACCAGCAATTAGTTCGTTCAGTTGTCTGATTGAATAAAGGGATTTGTCCTTTTTTTTTCTTTTCTTCTTTATCTCCACCTTATGTAATGTAAGATTTATAATAAATGAGATATGTTTATACATGAATTTCCATTAACAATTTATGTCCATTTAGCGCACACATGTTGTATTTTCATTACTATGATGCTATTAAAAAGAAAATTTATTAAACGAAGAAGTTAATAGTACAAGTTTCTGGATTACTGTCCATTGTCATCTATGGCTTCGAAGTGGATTTTACCAAAGACTACACTCATTATTTTAGCCTTAATTTTTTCCCAAAAGCCCTCACTAGTTGTTAACAGACTTATTATTCATTTTATTTTATTTTTCTCTTTTTTAAATGAAGTAAAGTTTCAGCTTATCTCGATTGATAAGATTGTGAACTCATTTCCGTCCATGTCCATTATCTTGACCTCTCCTTTTCTGAGTGTCTGTTTCACCATGTATGGTCCTTCTCAACTAGGCTGGAATTTTCCTCGAGTATTTATTTACATCTCGCGAGATAGTTTCAATACCAAGTCTCTTGCTTTTGTTGGTTGATTTTGCCATTCACCTTTCGATTGTAAGCCCTAGCCATTCATTGCTGATAGGCTTGAAGATTAGTGAGAGCTGCTAAATACTTCTCTTCCTTGAGATTTAGTTCTTCCTATATTGCTCGTGCCCAATCACTTTCAGATAATTTTGGTTCCAATACCACTCACAAGGATTTGATTTCTACTTCTACGGGGAGTATTGCTTTTTTCATGTATATAAGAGAAAAGGGAGTTTATCCTGTAGGGGTTCAAATGCTTGTTATGTATCCCCATAACACATAGATAGGTGATATGCCTAATCCCTGTATATGGTAGCCATCTTGGACAAAATATTCTTGATGGATTTATTTGCTGCTTCAACTGCCCCATTGGATTGTGGTCTGTATGGAGTAGAGTGATGGTGCTCGATGTTTTATTTCTCAAGTAGATTCGCAGTTTCTCCTTGGAATTGAACTCTATTATCTGAAATGATATGGTGGGGAATCCCAGATCTAGCAAAATATGATGCTTAATGAATTTCACCATTTTCTTATCATTGATGCTGGTGTAGGATTCAACTTCTACCCATTTAGAAACGTAATCCACTACAACTACTATGAACTAATGTCCATTCATAGATGAAGGTTATATTTCACCAATGATGTCGATGCCCCAAGCAGAGAAAGGCCAAGGCGTAGTTAGGGCTTGTAGTTCTAAAGGTGGAAGATGACTGACATTCCCATGTATCTAATATTCATGACAAACTTTGACTTCTTGGATACAATCAATGAGCAATGTGGAGCAAAAGTTTCCCATTCGTTGAATATTCTTGCCTAATATGGCACTTTTCATGTAAGGACCACTTTCTCTAAAATGTACATGTTTCATTATACTTTGCACTTCTGATTATGATAGACATCGTAGCAATAGACCGTCTAATAATCTTTTGAACAACTTTCCATCCAACATCAAGAATTATATGACTAATCTTCTTAATGTCTTTTAATCTGAGTTAGTGGCTTCCATAGGGTATGCCCCTTATGCCAAGGTTCCTCATTGTCTTCTTTTGAGATCTGTACTATAGACAGATAGTATGGATTCTTCGTGGTTTCATTGATGAGAGTCTTGATGGGTTGACCGCCAGGTTTCTCCTACATGGATGCCAAAGTAGCTGGAGCATTTGCCACACTACAAGAAATTTAGCATTTTATGACAGTTTTTTCGCTACGCATGTGATTTCGTCATAATTAGAAGCTTTATTATGACAAAATTAATATTTTGTCATCATTTTTATTTTTTCATGACAAATTTAATATGTGTCATTATGAATGTAAACTTTTGTCACAACATGTATAATTATTGTGACGATAATGAAAATACCGTCACTTATTAATTTGGAGTAAAAAAATTTATAATGACAAGAAAAATTTTATTTGTGATAAATTCATCGTCACTAGAAAAACAAATTGTTATAGTGTCTAAGATTCATCATTACTTATAAAAAATTAAATGGCAAATTAAAATTGTCATGTACTTTATCTTTTAGTGATACAATTAAGTTTTTGTCATATATTATAATGTATTATTATTATGAAGATATAAAAATGTTTGTGACGATAAAACAAATATCGTCACTTGGCATTTGGTTCTCATCTCTTGGCATATGGTAAAATTTACAGCGATAAAATAACATAGCTGTGATGTGTCGATGATGTGTGGATCTCCCTTGGAGCCTGGGTGAGAGGCGGGGCCTACAAAGGGTTGGTTGGATTTAAGCGTGATGAAGCCTTTTTACTTCAAGTTTGCACAATTAACTAATTTTAATGAATAAAAGAATCGAGACCCAAATCTCAATACAAATGATAGAGTCGCCACCCAAGTTGTCCACTTGGGAAAGAGTTTTGGTACAGTTCCCATTGGGACAGAGACTCATACCTTTTGGATTAGAGATTTGGGTATTGGATGAGTCACTTATTTCTTATGTAGTTAATTCAAAATTACATTCGCCACGTAAAACTGTTTTATTTTCATCATTTGGGGAACTATCACAGAAATCCTATTTTTCTACACTCTTTCACACTCGTTACATTTGTTTATAGAGTACAGTAAAGAACAAGCAATAAATGATGGAATAAAAATTACAATCGGGGAAAAAATGGGGAAATTGCAAGAGAACCTATGCATTCGTTCTAAGTTATAAAACAAAATAAAAAAAGGAATTTCCCTGCATCCACAAAGATTAACACAGTTTATAGCATCTCATAAGTTAGCAATTTATTAGGAAAAACGTGGTTATATTAGTGTGGCAGTGTTGCAATCAATAGTGCCCGGACATCATCCAGGATCGGAGAGAAATAATGAATCTTCAACATATTTTATTATGGAAAACACATTTTAACTTTTATCAGTTGATTTACAGGATTATTAGTGAAAATGATTGCATGGAAAATTGTGAGTTGGATTGATTTTAACCAGTTAAAAGAGAATTCTGGGTTTTGCCTAGGGCCGGTACCCGTATGGGTTGGGTGGGACCCATACGACTACTTGGGAGGACCAATACTGGTATGGGGGACCCGTACGGGTCTTGTCTGGTCTTGGGCAAAAACTTTGTTTGATTTATGACACAGATTTATAGAGGAAAGATGAAATGAAAATAGGATTTCCTTTCACCAGTTTAATATCCGTAAGGACATAGGGTGCCAACAAGACTCATATAGGTTAGGACCAGACCCAGAACAGGAATAAAAGAACAAATATTATAGAATAGGCAGAGAATACTGATAAAATAACTAAGATGTGAGTCTCTTTGAAACTCAGGAGTACTTTTACGACATGAATCCACTTTAAGGCGATCCCTGTGCTGAGAGAGAGTCTAGCTAAAGTAGATGATGAAATGAAGATTTTAGGACTATTTAGGCGAGTATTTATATAGACATAACCTCCCCCAAATCTTAATAAAGAAAGCTAGGAATGAATAAAATGTGGACAAAACCTAAAGGGATGGGTTTTCCCCCTATTTTATACCTCATATACCTGACCTATAGCCTTTCTATACCTATAGAAACTGCTAGAATTATAATATATTTTTCTATAGTATGTATTATGTTGTCATGTCTATGTCTGTGTAAAGAAGGTAAGGAAAGGCCCTTATTTATAGGGGGAAATGAGGTATGAATGCAATAAATCACATTTATGACCTGATTTCTCCCAAAATAGGTAAGAATCACCTTCCATAAAGCCTGAATAGGAAAGAATGGGACCTGTATGGGTCCCCTCCAAGAGTATGGGGTAAATGACCCGTACGGGTCAACTGGTGGATCCGTACCACCAGGCAGTACCCATACAAGTCCCTAAGGGCAAACTAGGTCTCCAAACTTGCCTAAAATCAACTCTGCTATAGTAGGAACACCTCTGATGGATAACATCTGTAAAAGATTACATTATCTAGCTCTTATTATTGTTTTATGAGAAGGATCGTTAAAATTTAGTGCTCACAGACTACCCCTCTTAGGATCACTGCAGATATGGATATGTATGATCTCACGATGTGAGCGAGGGTTTAGAAATCATACCTGAGGTGATGACATGGGTGAGTTCCTTTCTTGAGGTGAACTTCTTTCCTCGGTGTCCCTTTCTTTAGGTGGATGACTTTCCTGGATGTCTCTTTCTTGAGGCAGATGACTTCCCTGGCCAATGTGTATCCTTTTCTTGAGGCAGATGACTTTCCTTGCTAATTCATATCCCTTTCTTAAGGCAGATGACTTTTGTTTGCCGGTGCATATCCCTTTCTTAAGGCTGATGAATTTCCTTTGCTACTGCGTATGCTTTTCTTAAGGCAGATGACTTATCTTTATCAGTGCATATCCCTTTCTTGAGGCGGATGACTTTTCTTTGCTATTGTGCATCCCTAGTGACTCTACTAGGTAAGGAGTGTATCCCTTTCTTAAGGCGGATTGACTTTCCTGACTAGTGTATCCCTTTCCTAAGGCAAATCGACATCTCCTCGTATCCCTTTCTTAAGCCGGATGACTTTACTAAGTGATGGATCCCTTTGCTAAGGTGGATGGCTGTCCTAGCTAACGTATCCCTTTCCTAAGGCAGATTGACTTCTCCTCGCTCATGGTGTATCCCTTTCCTATGGTAGATGACTCTCATGCTGGGGATTTTGAATGACCTATAAAGAGACAATAATCAAACACTAAGTTAGTCATTGTCTAAGCAAAAACATATTTATCTTGACTGACTTTGTGATGAAAATTTTTTTTGCCCCTTCAAATAAGAATAAATATGTGTGGATAGGAGGTTAGCCCCTGAATAAACTGTAAACTAAGTGCGAGAAATGTCAGGTTTTGCCCGATCGCTTTGGAATGTAATGCCCCTTGGAAGGGTGCCTCTCAAAGAATGCCCCTTCAAGGGCTCGATAATAGGGGGGATACCCTCGAATTGGTTGATTCCATTGTTGGAGAATGGGGGGATGCCCCTAGATTGGCTGATTCCACTGCTGGGGAATCCGGGGATGCCCCAGGATTGGTGGGGGGAGGCCCCTGGGTTGACTCCACTGCTGGGGAGTAGAGTAATGTTCTTTGGTGAACCATTTTCTGCTAGGGGTTGTTTCTTCACAATACTCACTTGTTGGGGAGAATTTCCTATACTTAGGTGGACCTGTATACAAAATCTATCCTTGTTAGAGATCAATTCAAAAATGGCTTACCTTGATTCTTGATTGACTTTTGTGAAAATAAAAATTTCAGCCCTTTCAATCAAGGATCAAGGTGTGCTAGGGGGTTTTGCCCCTAATTTAACTGAAATACAGAGTTTAGGAGAAGTGGGTTTGGCCCCAAGCTTTAACCGAATGTATCTCTGGTGATTTCATGAAGTATTAATTAAAAATCTGCCCCTGGATGATAAAATGGGTCTCGTACGGGTAGGCCAGGACCCGTACGGGTGGAAAGCTTGAAGAATAGGATCCATATGGGTGGGGTGGGACCCGTATGGGTCCTTATCGAGGGGGTTCAAAAACTGCTCAGACCCCTTATATCCTGCCTTACACAAAATTTTCCCATATTGCAATCTCCGACGATTTTCTCCCTAAATTTTATTAAAATGTAACAAAGATCCCAAAGACTGGTCGTTTCTCCATTAGGCGCGAGGATTTACCCAGGGCAGGCGATTTGGATCTTCGGGAATACCCAGTTTTGGTTAGGTGCACTTTTCACAAGGGAGAATTGTTTTTGGGACTTACTCTCACTTTTGTAGTGCCTCTGATCCCTTCCCCTGACAATCATGGCTCTAAATTCCAGGTATTTCCTATAATTCTCCATTTTTCGATTTTTGAGTTCTTTGGGAATTTCTCGTTTTTTGGCATGATTAAGGGTGCTTTAGACCTTAAAATAGAGCCTCATGCATGTAACTTTAGCCTAGGATGCTTTTAGGATAGTCTTGGATAAGTTTGGATGGAATTGGAATTTTGGGAAGGTTTTTTATAATGCTACTGTTGTAGGGGACTCGTACGGGTTGGGGGGACCTATATAGGTCCTCTTTTTTATATGAGAGCCGCTTATGGACCCGTAAGGGTGGGGCAGACCCGTAAGGGTCCTATCCTCAAGGACAAAATGCCTGATTCTTTATTTGCAATTCTTTTCTGATTTTTAATTTGTCCGCTATATCCTAACCCTATTGAACTATAATTTTGTCTTTGCAAATTTAGTACAAGACTGTGCGAGCCTTGAGCTTCTGCAAGAAGTGGTACGAGGATATCCATACCGTGGGGGATACTAAGCTACTATCCCGCATAGATTCTCTCAGATTTAGTGATATTATTAGGGCCATTCCTCAGGCTCTGAAGTTATTAGCCCCGGGTGCCATTTTAGCTTTAGCAGAGAGGTGGTCAGAGACGACCCATACTTTTCATCTACCGATCAGGGAGATCACCATCACTCCCTCGAATATGTGCGCCTTGACGAGCATATACTAGAGTGGGGACATTATCCACTTTGATGTCTATGCCCATAGATGGCACAAGGCCTATATAGTGAGATTACTTAGGCTAATCCGAGAGGGACGGACAAGCTCAAGTAAGGGTACCTTCATGATTATTAGATCGGGCAGCCACATCCCATTGTTGCTGATAGGAGGGATTAGTATGCCCGGTCTTTCCTGTTGCATTCCTTACCACTACTTTTTGCTGGTCTATTCGAGCAACCTCAACTATAGTTTGCTCTCTACTATCGAGTATCTTGCGGTTGTGCCAAATAAGAATTGGTGTCGGGCCATTCTGGCACAATTAGGCTATAGGCTAGTTATTGGAGTTTGGGCCCAGCAATCTAAGCTCAAGACTTGCCATCTGATTCTGCTAGTAAATCCCGAACTGATCTTTTGTGCTTTAACCTTTTATTCAAACTGTTTTAGAACTAATTTCACTTTGTCTTGTAGATTTGGGCCCTTAAGCACCAGTTTATCCCCAGGCCGGGTTTTCCCATGTAGCCTAAGATACTGCATAGTGGATGGGGCCTTACCAGGGTCAGGGCCTGACTATAGCGTATTATAGGGAGTTTTTTTGCCAGCTGTGTTAAGTTCATTGATTCCTTGCTCCTTCCTTCTTGCGAGAGGATCCATTACAGGGACAACCCCCTCAAGTTCCACTAGAGTAATGGTGATGACGATGATGATGATGATGATGATGACAAGGGTGGACCGAGGGGCGACTACCGGGGTCCCTTTATAGTTCGAAGCGCTGAGGGCCCAGCTAGGTATGCTACCCCTTCTTCTTAGGTATCTCTCTAACTTAGCCTTTGTGAATACTTATTATTTCTTTAATTTGATTGTGATCTTGAGTGTAATCTTTTATTGTTAGAGCCTCCCAAGGCCTGTGACTGCTGCTGCTGCTAAGCCACCAATGAAGCTATCCCGCGCTTCGAGGGCCTTGAGAGAGGGAGTTCTTCCAGTAGAGCGAGATACCTTCTTTCGTCTCCTCGATCATTCGGGGAAGGGAGCTGTCAAGGAGCTCTAGGAGTCGGTCCAGCCTATTGATTTTACCCCTTCCAACTCTACCATGTAAGGAATTTTTTGCTTTAATCTTGTCCTTCAGAGTGATTGCTTTAGATGTCCCATCCTGATGTGACTTTCTCTTTCAGGAGACCGTTTTCGAGGCCAAGAGGATTGCCAAGGGTTATTTGTCCATTTGGGATCTACTATTAGCCTAGGATGAGCTAGACTCGGTAAGTTTCTTTTAAATGTAAAATTTAATAAATTATGTGTGATGCATGCCATAACATTTATATATGGGTACTGATCTTATGATTTCTATTGTAGACTCTGCTAGCCATAGAGCGCAGTAAGTCTACTCAGGACTTGGATGCTTCTGAGGAGAGAGCCAGGTTCTTAGAGGGACAGCTACGAGCAGCTACTACTGAGGCTAATCGGGCTAGAGCTGAGACCACTCGGGCAAGAACTAAGATAGAGGTGTTCCGGGGTCAGCTGGCGAGGATGAACGAGGATAGAAAGACATTGGCTCCATCTAATTTTGAGTTTAAGGATGATCTTTCTACCTACCAAGTCGCGCCGATAGTGACTTAGAGAGGTGGTGCTGGGCAGGAGGTGGATCAACATGCTGGGAGAGTTGATGCTGCTGCTGAGGGCGTCGAAGAAGCATAGGACCATGTGATGATCAACATGGATGACTTGTTTTTGGATACACAGGATTGCACTTTAGAGGATCGCAGGGGACAGGATCCCCCTGGTAGCGTAAATTGAGATGCATTTTTATTTTCTGAACGCTTGATACTTTTAGGCCCTGTGTGGGATACTTTGGTGTAAACTTGGGTTGGTACTTTTGATATTTAACTTTCTATACATGCTGATTTTTCTTTTCCTGAAATGAGATCATTGAATATTGCCATTTGTAGACCCGTATTACTTCTTGACATAGTCAACGATAAGACCAGGGCTGGCTGGTTGGAGATTAACACTCTGGGATACATGCCATCAAGTGATATCATAGCAACGGGACTAAGTGATGTTCTAACTTTTGCATAGGCCATTCGATGTGAGATGACCTATTGAACATTTATTTTCATTTCTTTTTGTCCTAATTTTTGCTCGAACTGTCCTTGATGGCTCAGTCCAGCGGACTTTTTCTTTTTCTCTTAGCTTTAACTTTTTCCTAGACCGCCCTTTCGGGTTTTTTAATATAGCAAGCTTTTTCTTTCTTTTTCTTTTTGTCTTAACTTTTTCCTGGATTGCCCTTTTAGGTTTTCAATCCACCAGTCTGATTTAAATTTTTGCCAAAACTTTTGCCGGGACCGCCTGTGAGAGGACAACATTTTAGATTAGCTGTGAAGCCGGGCCAGTGGACCGATCTCCATGAAAATAGTGGCAATCATGATGGTGATAATGGTTTTGCATATTTTAATGTTTAAAGGATACAAGATCAAAATCCCGTACTTAAAATAGAGTCGCCACCCAATTTAGCTCAATCTAGGAAATATTGGTACGATTTTCCCACCGGGTGGTAGACCATACCTTAAGTAGAGATTCCGAGTTCGGATGATGTTATCTATTTTACATTGGTCAAGTTAAAAGATTTCATTCCATCTTAATCGGTTTAATCCACCCTATTTATTAAGTTTTCGGTTTATATGTTGTTCGCGCGTTATTGAGCAAGAATTCAAAAGCGATAAATAAATAAATTATTACAATTATTCCAAATTAAATACGGAAAGTAAAATAATAATTACATGGCTTTCCAAATACTTATAAATTTTTCCATACAATAAATAAAATACCCAAAGGCCTAGCATTCATCTAACCTAACTCTATCTGCACAAAACGATTAGCTCAAATACGGCACATTGTATGAGATATATCACGTAGCATGCATAGTTAGTGAACAAAACAATACCCAAGTTAGTGTGAGCATGACATATTTATTTACATTTATGGAGCCCAATTGGATGGCTAAAAATGAGATTTAAATAGGTTTTGTGGGAAGTTTTCATTTTATCCAAATTTTAGACTCGATTGTTTTTTTTATCCAGATTATTAGCGAAAATGCCACATGGTCTGGGGTGAGGTCTATTTCAGAAGGTTCTGGACCTTCGTCATTGCAGTGTACATCATAGCTTTGAAAATTTAAACTAAGTTGGAAATAAAAAAACGAAAATGAAACTATTATCCAGAAGGCCATACTGCCGACAGCATGACTGAGGTTGCCGGCGGCATCGATGATGCCACTAGTGATATCAGTTATATAGGTGGGCAACATGACTTTTTAGATACCACAAAGAAAGGGTCCTACAAGAAAATGGGGCCACAGGGGGCAAATAAGGCAACTAGCGGTATCAACGATGTTGCTGGCGACATGGTTGATACTGCCGGCGGCTTCAAATGCCTCTGGTGGCTTCAGTTTCTTGTAGCAGCTGCTTTTGGCTGAAAAGCGACCAAAAACCCAAAACTAAGCACAAATAACAACTAAAACACAATAAATAAGTAAAATGAAAGCCAAAGAGCTATGAGACTCATAATTTTTACCTCGGGCCTGTGAATCCACCTCTTTGTGATCCGTATGACACCACTGGGGAGCTCAAATGATGATTTTGGGAAGTAAGGGGTGGTTTTGGGCTCTAAATCCTATTTTTGGTGATTCAAAACCTGAGAATCTAATCAATATCAAAGAGTTCAGTAGAGAAAAACCAAGAAAAGATGAATTGAATCCCCTTTTCTTTTCTTTTCTAAACCTTATCCCACTAAATCTAGCTAAATGCTCAAAACCTCTATAAGATTTCAAGTCTTAAGAGTTCAACCTTTTCAAATGGCTGAGAAATACTGCTTATAGAGGCTAAAATCCTTTAGAAATAGCCTTGGATCAAGTATCCGTCGGATATTGAGGAAAAAAGGCATACAACTATTCTACAGTTGAAAGCCATGCCATCGGAGCCATGAATGATACCACCGGCGGTATCAGCGAGGCCGCCGACTGCCTTGTTCTTCTGACAGGTTTGAAAAGCTTAGCATATTTTAAGCCCAAAATTGGGGAAAGGGAGAGGAAATCCGGCAAAAGGTGATTTTGACGGAAAAACTAAAATATTAGGCTCTTTTTTTTTTACTTTTTATGGGTATTTTGAACTAAATTATTTTTGGGAGAAAATCATCGGTCTGAGCTACCACAAGACGCTTTACCAGACACACCGAACTAAATTTTTCCAAAAATAAAATTCATATAGAACTTTATATCGGTAATAAAAATTTCAAAAAAAGAATTTTTCTTATGAGGAATAAAATCGGGCATACATCATTATTGTCCCAAGAGAGGGACCATAAAATACCGTGCTCATAGGCTACCCCTTGGGGGATCACTACTTGTACATGTCAGTATGATCGCATGAAAGAGCAAGGGTTAGGAATTGTACCGGATGGATGATAACAATTTGATTCCGCTAGTGCCTCCATCTGGTGATTGGTGTGCCCCTTGGTCGGCCTTGAGCTTTGATGATGATTTCCCCCTTGGTCGAGCTTGAGCTTTATCGGTGTGCCAAGCAGGGCTTGGGCTTTGAGATTGATTTGCCCCTTGGTCGGGCTTGAGCTTCTTCGATTTTCCAAGCAGGGCTTGGGCTTTGAGATTTGCCAAGCGGGGCTTAGGCGGGCTTGGGCTTTTAGGATTTGCCAAGCGGGGCTTAGGCTTTTAGGATTTACCGAGCAGGGCATGGGCTTTCAGGATTTGCTGAGTGGGGCTTGGGCTTTCAGGATTTACCAAGCGGGGCTTGAGCTTTCAGAATTTGCCAAGTGGGGCTTAGGCTTTTAGGTTTTGACATTATGGAGCATCATTCCTGCAACAAATAATAAGTAAACAAAGATTAGACTGATTTTAGATGATGTTTTTACTACTTGATCGATTTTGTAAAACAAAAATATTTTTGCCCCTTCGATCAATGGTAAAAATGTGATAATTAAAAGTATAAGGGTTTCAGAAGTCTTGGGATGTCGGGGCTGGAGTCGGGATTCCATTGGATTTACCAAAAATGTAGGGAGAAATTTTGATGCCACCGGTGGCTTGGCTGTTGCCGCCGGCAATTTGAATCAATATCGCTGGCGATATCGGTGCCAAGTGGCATCTTTGATCGGTCAAAAAATTTAAAATTTAAACTAGAGAAGTTGAGGCCGCGGTATGACTGATACCACTGGTGAATTGGATGATGCTGCCGGCTACATGGATGGGCAGTTTTAGATAAAATCAAACTCCTCAAATTCCACACGGGTGTTTAATACGGGATTAAACTCTATTTTCTCCTATTTTAGCATCCAGAAGCAGAAAACTCCTCTTTTTCTCTCTACTCTCCTTCAAACAAACTTAAATCTCATTGCTTTTGATTCCTAATCAGGAAGAAAATTTTCGGACGCAAATCTAGCAGTTCCAAATTTGAAGACTTACCCGCTTCTTCCATTGAGGGGCTGAAACTTTGCCTGGTTCACGTGGGTTTCGGCTTCAAGGAGTCCGATGTCATCTTTGGGTTAGGATAGCAGCTCCTGTTGATAATCTCGTCCCGGATAAGAAGAAACACATCTTGACATCCAGGTAATCCTACAAATCTCGAACCCTTTTTGTTTCGGTTGAATATTTTCGGTTCAAGACTCAAAAAGTTATAGATTAAAGGTTAAAAATAACTGATATGTGTTAGAATGCATGTTATAGGTTTATTTTACTAAATTTGTGTTGTTTTTATGCCTTGAAATCGATTGATTGCGATTTTTGGTGATTTTGTGCGATTCAGTGCAATTTTGAGCAAAACTGGGTTCTGCCCGCAGAAACAATGCTGCTGGCGACACCACTATTATCGCCAGTGGCTTCAGGCCACTAAAAGAATGCCATGTTACTGTTGATTTCAGTAATGTCACCAGCGACATCGTCCATACCGTTGGCAGTATGGCTGATGTCGTCGGTGGCATCACTGCCCCAACAACGACATCAGCACCTTTCCAAAAGCAAAATGATATAGAATTTAAATTGCTTAGCTGATTTGTTCCTTTCTAATTTTACAGCCACATACCCCCACTTACACTGGAGGTATGGGGACCATCGAAGAGTGGTGGAAACACATTAATAAGAAGGATCTGGTGCTTGTGGCTATAATTGATGACACAAGATTTAGGGATTTGGCTCAAACCATGCCCCTACTGATTCATAAGCTATCTCACATGGCCTTGACTACATTGTTCGAGAAGTGGTCCGAGATTATGCACACTTTTCACTTCCAGATCGGGGAGATCACTATTACATTTTCTAACATGGTAGTGATGACTGGGCTGCCATGGACCAAGGAAGTGATCCACTTTGATGTGTATATAGAAAGGAACCACATTAGGGGGCTGGTGGTGAAGAGAGTTACTGAGTTTTTCTGGTTAAATCCCAAAGAGGGGGGGTTTTGCTATGAGGAGCTGTATGAGTACTAGAAGGGGCTCGGAGTGGTCCCTAAGATCGAATAGGATGCTTGTGTCCGCTCCTTCATCATTTCTTTGTTGACTGTGCTATTCTTCCTAGTCTCAGGCAGCAAGGTCAACTACGGGTTGATTTCAGCGGTAGAGGATGTTAAAGCCATTAAGGAGAAGAATTGGCCTAGGGCAATTTTAGCACAGATGTATTACAGGCTGGACATAGGAGCCCGAAAGAAGGAGAAGGTCCTTTGATTGAGTCACTTTCTACTCTACATATGCCCTTTTGAATAGCTCTTTATCACCATGGTTAGCTGCTTTTCTATTTTTAGCATTTTGATCTTTCGAATTGATTATTTGTTAATTGTACATGTGTGGGCTTTTGAACATCAAATCCTCCCCTCGGTCTAATTCAATACCACATTACCACCGGGTTCCCATTTTCTTGCCCGATGGTGCAGAAGCATCGGGGGAGCTGGCAAGTATCCCATTGCATACAGGGAGGCACTACGGAGCTTGTAGATCAGCTCGGTATGCTACTTCAACTTTTAGCCCTATCTTACATTCAACAAGCCATTAGTCAACAAAACATATTTATGAATTTAAATTGCTTACATTGGCTTTTTGCTTGATTGATTGGCCAGGTCATTCGGGACCTTTTCAAGGAGGTTTCCAAATGAGCTAACGTCCTTACATTCCGACGGGAGGTGGATGACCGCTGATTTGTTATTAAGTGCCCCCTAGCCCTACCGTAGTACCTATGGAAGGAGTTTGAGGCTGCAGAGAGCTTATGCCTACTGCTAGGCCTATGCCCACGGATCCTTCTACAGGCCTTTGGTGGCCTTATCTAACTATCATCGGTACGGTTGATAAGGCCTATTATTTAGAGGGGAATGGCCGAGCAATTAGGAGTGTCCCAGACCCTTATAATGGTCTAATGTTGCACTTGCTTCCCATGTGCCCCGTATTCATGACAATGACTCCATTAAATTCTATAGGAAGAAGAAGGAGGAGGAACTGAAAAGATAGAGGCATTGCATTATTGTTGAGGATGATAATGAGGAAGGGAGCGGTGGTAGTGAGGGCCATCTTGAGGGGTAGGGCAAGGTAGGCCAGGATGCTCCGATGGCCCATAAGGGACACCATTCTTCTGATGTGAGGTCGCACTCTTTCCCTTTTATATTTATGCCATATGCTTGGGTACTTACACTTTACTTTTGGATTTTTCAGGTACCCTTCAAGAAGAGAGCCCAGGCTGAGGATAGCGGGGTACGATATCATGGCATGCCCGAGGGTGTTGAATTTATCGAGGGGCGCCTCTCGACTACCTTGGAGACCCAATCCCTATTGATGAACTCAATGGGCGATTTTAAGACCATGCCGATTACCTCGAGCAGCCATTCGCTTAACTTCATGCCAGAAAATACCACTCATGTAAGCCTTGTATCTATGCAAATAAACCATATGATAACCCCTTTCCGGAATTCTTTTGATTACCTTTTGGATTTTTCAGGTTACCCATGCTGAGGCAGAGCGGTTGGCCGGGAATGCAATTTCTCTTAGGGACACGCTTGTCTCCCAGACTTTGCTTGCTCAAGTATATTCCCTATTAAAATATAACATTAAAATAAAATGCATGAATGGATAATATGAGTGATATGGATTATTGTTTTTTTTCTCTGCCTGTAGGACTTTATGGGCCTTACGCTATAGGATACTAGTGAGGCCTAGCGGCGGTACAAGGAAGAGACGAGGGTACTCCGATACTAAGTGAGCGAGCTGGAGAGCCAACTGGATGCCACTTTGCATGAGAGGCGGAGCAAACACAGCATGGACCTCTTAGCCCCGAGCGAGCCAAGCTAAAGGAAGGTGACAGTTGGGCGCCATCATGGAGGCATTCCTGAGAGTTCTTGGAGCATCTCGAGGACTAAGGAGGATGTCATCAACCGCTATCTTCTAAGTGATGAGGATTTTTCATCTCACCCGCTCAGTGATGGTGGCTAGCTCTATATCCACCTGCTAATCTAATTTTCCATTTATTCTGCTTATTTTTGGATTTTGGTTTTGTATGCCTTTGGTACATTGGGGTTTTGATTTTTAATTTTGGATTTCGGATGCTTTCGGCTTTATTAGGCTTAGGGTTTGGATATTTGGATGGTTTGCACCTTCAGGCTTTTAATTTGAATAAAATTTAGATTTTATTATTAGATGTGTTCTGGAAACAGATTGCAGAGTTTTTATAAGTTGTTTACAGGTTACTTATAGGTCTGAACTAGTTAATACATGCCTAAAATTTGCAAAAAAATATGGCCATGCCACCGCCGGCATCACTGATATCGCCATCTGCATGAAATTCTAACTTGCTAAATAATATAGACAAAATAGCCTGTAAACCCATACCACCGGCGACCTAGTTCATACCGCCCGTGAGCTGACTCATACCACGGGCAGCATCACTTTTCTAGAAACTAAGATTCGGCCATTTTCTCCAATTCAACCATGGAAAACCATGATTAGCAGCTACGGGGCTTCCTAGAGAGCCTAGGAAACACAGATTGGAAGAAGTAAGAAACATTTGGGCTACGGGGCTTTCGATATATCGTGGCATGGCCTGTAAGTCCCAAATTCCTTTGAGCAATAGTGACTTTCTTAGATCGAATGGACCATGTATTTCGATTTTCTTCATTCAAGTTATGCCCCTTACTTGAGGAATTCAATGCTACACTAGGGGTTCCATGCCCCAAGCGCGTGCCCCTGGCACCAGCAGAGTTTCATTTTAGTGCGGATGGCGTTCCCCATGGTTGTGGAAATTTGATTCTGTGGACCCATTTCTATCCCGACTGCCTGAAAAACCCGAATTTCAGCTTAGTGCAATGTTGGAGTGGTACCGAGGGGCTCCTAGATCTCACCTTGCTAGGCCTTTCATGGTCGCACTATTACTTATGGCAAAGTTCATGTGCGAAGTGGGGCTAGTCCCCCCATTCAGGCTGATTTTGCTTATTGGCCCTATGTTAAGAGGGGGTTCCCCTATATCCATGGTACTAGCCGAGATTCTGCTAAACACAGATGCTGCTTCCATCGACCTGACTCTCATCGGTGACTACCTTACAGTACTGCATGTATTCATTTTTTGCCTTACAAATTATTTACTTCGTTATGCTCTTATCTAAAACTGAATATGGCTGATGGAGAAGCTGAAGCTAAAGGAGGCACCACGGGGGAACCCAAAGAAGTACTTACCCATCCATTTGAGGGAGAGAGGGCTTATGCGAGCAAATTTAGATCGGCTGACATTTGAAAGCTGGATGCCTATTCTAAAGGGGTCTACAGATGTGTAGATACAGTGGGTTAGCCCATTGTGGAGGATCTGAGATGTGGTTGTGGAGTCTTAGGGATCTTGCGTTCAACTGATAGGTCTGGAGAGGTCCTCATTCTATACCCCTTACTGATTGCACCGTCAGTACGGCAAGCGGCAGAGAGTCCCGATCAAGCTACCTCAGAACCAAATTAGGGTCCATAAAGCCAGATGGGTAAACCATATTTGGGAAAAGAGGGCTAGGGAGGCCATATTCGAGACTCTGGACTATGATCACGTAGAGACAATTGAGGATGATATTCACTACAGGGGATGGCTTGCTGAGATAAGACGCCTGATGACCCGACCTGAGCAATCATGGGCTCGTCTTGAGGGAGAGTGAGTAGAGTAGGGATAGGAGCCCTACTCCACTACCACCTTGTGGATTATTTCTAGGTATTATGATGATGATGCGGGGAGCTAGGCTTGAGATGCGCTTTCTTTAGTTCTATCTTTTGCATAGGTTAGTCAGGGTGAAAGACCTATCAAACTTTATTTTATTACATGTCTTTTATTTGGTTCTAATTTTTGCAAAGACTGCCGCCTTGGGGTTTTCAATCTATCGAACCTTGTCTCAATTTTTGCCTGGACCGCTCTTTTTGGGTTTTTAATCCAACAGACTTATTCTGACTTTTGCATAAACCTCGTTCTTTTCAGTCTATCAGAATTATTTTTGTTTATTGCGCATTTCATTTAGAATAATGTGAACTCTATATTAGGTTTACTTGAGTATTTTCAACCTTATGGATACAAAATTCGCATAAACATATGCATTCAGATTTCAACAAAAGAGATACTTTCATTAAGTGAAGTAGGATGAAGTACATGATGTTTCGTAAACATTCCCATTGATTTGACTCCCTGTGCCAAACAGCCTAGATCGGTTTTCTAGAAGGCACTCGCTCTTTTCTCACATGCCCTAATTTTTACCTAGATCGCCCTTTTCGGGTTTTCGAGCTAGCGGGTTGTTCATAACCCCTAATTTTTGCATGGCGAGTTTGCAGAATACTAACCGTCGGGTGTCACCCTAATTTTTTCCTGATCAGTAAAAGACCAAAAGGTGGGTGATTATTATATCTATTTTTTGTGCTATTTTTTTCTGATTTATTTCTTTTAAATTAAATGTGATAATGCTTAAGCCTGTCCTGGTTCACGGGGTTCACAAACTCATTCCTATCCATGTCCATAAGCATAACCACTCCTTTACTTAGCATCTTCTTCATCACATACGGTCCTTCCCAGTCTCACCTAAATAATTCTAAATCATCAGTTAGGGCCAGACGCCCAAATAGTCGATTTTAGTGCCTAAATCTGCCATAAAAGAATATAATTCGATATAGTAAATATAATTTGCCATATAGAAAATATAATTTGCCATAAACGAGTTTATTCTGCCATAAAAGAATACAATTCAATATAGCAAATATAATTTGCAAAATAACAAGTTCTTGAGGTTATAGTAAGGGTATAGAAGAGGTATAGAATTTATAAAATAGGGGGGAAAACCATTCCACATTGGTTTTACCCACATTTTATTTCTTTCTAGCTTCATATTTAGGATTGGGGGAGATTTTGTCCACACAAATACTCACCTAAACGATCCTAAATCCATCATTTCATCATCTACTTTGACAAAGTTTCCATTCAGCATTGGAATCGCTCTGAAGTTGATTCACCGCGTAAAGGTAAGCTCTTGAGTTTGAAAGAGACTCACATCTCAGTTATTTTATAATTACTCTCTGTATATTCTTTTTTGCCTGTTCTTTTATTCCTATTTTGGGTCTGGTCCTAACCCATATGAGCCTTGTTAGCACCCTATTTCCTTAAGGATATTGAACTGGTGCGCCATACTCATACAGAAGGAAATCCCATTTTTATTTCATTTCTCCTCCATTAATTTTTTTATTAAATCAAACCAAGTTTCTGCCCGGGGCCTAACAGGACCTGTATAGGTCCCTCATACCCGTACCGGTTCTCCCTAATAGCCGTATGGGTCCTACCCACCCGTATGGGTATCGGCCCTCAGGCAGAACCCAAAATTCCATTTCAATTTGTTAAAATCAATCCAACACACCATTTGCCATGCGATCATTTTCACTAATAATCCGGTAAATTAATCTAAAAAAGTTAAAATGTATTTTTATAACAAAATACGTTGAAGACCAGTTATTTCTCTCCGATCCTACGAGCTGCCCAGGCACTATCAATCGTAAAACCGCCATGCTAACATAATCACATTTTTCCTAATAAAATGCTGACTTATGATGTGCTATAAACTGTGCTAATCTTTGTGCATGTCGGGGAATTTATTTTTATTTTGTTTTATAACTTAGAACAAGTGTATAGGTTCTCTTGCAATTCCCCCATTTTCCCCCTGTTGTAATTTTTATTCTCCTATTTATTGCTTGTGCTTTATTGTAATACTTAATCGCATGTAACTAGTGTGAAAGAGTGTAGAATTAGGGTTTCTGTGATAATTCCCCAAATATAATTTTGAATCAACTAAATGATAAATAAGTGACCCATCGAATACCCGAATCTCTGATCCAATAGGCATGAGTCTCCCGCCCAGAGGGAACTGTACCAAAACTCTTTCCTAAATAGACAACTTGGGTGGCTACTTTATCATTTGTATTAAGATTTGGGTCTCAATTTTTTATTCATTAAAATTGGCTTATTGTGCAAACTTGAATTAAAAAATGTTTTGTCACGCTTAAATCCAACCAACCCCTAGTGGGCCTCACTTCTTACACAGGCACCAAGGGAGTCCTACACATCATCAACACCTCATCATGGCGACTCTACTGGGCAACAATCCCCAAGCTGTCCGAACCTAGGAAGTGTTAACCTAGAAGAAATCCTCAGTACAAAAATCATCTTGGAAGATACCGCCCTAGTAAAGAAGTCAGTTGAGGGGCATCCCCCCGTTATCTACACTCTAGGGGCACTCCCCAAAGTGACATTATCGTGGGGGTATCCCTCCATCATCAAGCACGCTAGGGGCACTCCCCAGCAGTACCAGCTAGTGGAAGTGGCATACCAGGGACACCGCGGTTCAAGTTGTGACCAACCCAACAACACTAAACTCAGCCTTTTCTTTTTATCGGCCAAAAACCTGACCCGCATATCTTAAAGTTTTACTGACCAATTCCATTATAATGTACAGGAACCTAATGAGAGGTATCTATAGGAAAAGAAGGAATTCCCCCAGCCAGACTGCCACCCAAGAGGCATCATTTAAAGGATATATCGAAAAAAGGTGTTGTTGAAGGGGCACTAGCTAATGGGCATCTTCCCAAGAAGCATTCCCAGCAATAAAACCGTTGGAGGGATCAGTTCCCCAATAAGTGAACCATCCAAGGGGCATTCCCCCCAATCAGTCAAGCCACATAAGGCAATTTTCAGGGGAACCCCACCCCCCTCCCCCCCCCCCCCCCGGCAGCCAAGTTTCCCTTTCCAAAGGGCACCCCCTAGCAATTCAAGTCATCTAGGAGACTTGCTTCCAAGCGGTTAAGCCACTCATAGGCTATTTTCCCCTAGTGGTTAGACCACTATAGGGGTATACCAAAGCAGAATTGGGTCAAACCCAACATCTCTTCACTCGATCTTTACAGTTAGTTAGGGAGAATGCCGGTACATCTTAGGTCATATTCTAATAAAACTTGTTTTTCCCTTGCAGGTCAAACAAGTCAAAACTTGAATGCTAACCAAAGGGACACCTTTTCTCTAGCAGAGCATCCACATCAGAATAACTCGTTCCCTAGCAGACGAAACATTCAAAGGGCATTCCTC
Organism: Euphorbia pulcherrima; assembly: GCA_947683365.1. Classification (NCBI taxonomy): domain Eukaryota; kingdom Viridiplantae; phylum Streptophyta; class Magnoliopsida; order Malpighiales; family Euphorbiaceae; genus Euphorbia; species Euphorbia pulcherrima. Next base: position 7,234,794 of record CANTUS010000008.1, read on the forward strand.
CTATCCCCACAAAGAGTCAATCTTTATCTCTAGTGGCTAGGCAGTTAGAGAGACCATTCCCTCAGTCACACGAATACCTGAGGGGCATCAACACCAAAACCTCCCAAGGGCAAAGTTCTAGGGGCACCTCTCCAACTAGTCAAGCTTTCTTGAGATGATTTCCAAGGATACTCCCCAACTACAAGCATGTCCCAGGAACACCTTCCTCTAAATAAGTGAAATTGCCCCTGAGTAGTTTCTCCCCAGCGATCCAAATGGACTAGCCATTCAAAGGCTATCTCGTCAGCAGTCAGCTCCCCCGAGGGCACCCCCCGAGAAGCACTCCAGATCAAAACATTTGGGCCAAACCCAACATATCTAAAATTAGTTTACATTTCATTAGGGACCAATCCCGATCCACATATCTTCATTCTCGATTGAAGGGGCAAATAATTTTTATTTACCATAAAGTCAGTCAAAAAATAAGATGTATCATTTTAGACAGTAACTAACGCAACATTTTTATTATCTTTTTGGCAGGTAGCTTAACATTAGCATCAGGAGAGTCATCTGCCTTAGGAAAGGGATACACCAGTAGCAGGAGAGTCATCTGCCTTTAGAAAGATATACATCAACATCAGGAGAGTCATGTGCCTTAGGAAAGGGATACACCAGTATCAGGAGAGTCATGTGCCTTAGGAAAGGGTTACACCATCATTAGGAGTATCATCTGCCTTAAGAAAGGGATACAATATCAACCAGGAGAGTCAACTGCCTTAGGAAAGGGATACACCATAAGCAGGAGAGTCATCTGCCTTAAGAAAGGGATACACCATCAGCAGGAAAGTCAATCTGCCTTCAGAAAGGGATATGAGGAGAAGTCACCCGCCTTAGGAAAGGGATACACCAACATCAGTTAAAGGAAAGTCATCCGCCTTAAGAAAGGGATACGCACAATAAAGGAGAGATGTTTGCCTTATGAAAAGAACACAAAGGAAAGGAGTTCGCCTCAAGAAAGGAACCTAACCATATCATAACATTATAAAGACCTTTACAGGGGCACATCTAGTGCAAAATCATGGCTAACCCCACTTCTCCTAAACTCAATCACTACAGTTATATTCGGGGCAAGCCCCCTAGCTCACCTTGATCCTTGATTAAAGGGGCAAAAATATTTTTGTTTTCATAAAAGTCAATCAAGAATCAAGGTAAGCCATTTTTGAATTGGTCACTAATAAGGATGATTTTTGTGTACGGGGTCCATCACCAGTACAAGAAATTTTCCATAGCAAACAAATCTTACAAGAAGAGATTTCCCGAGTAGAAAAGAATTCACCTAAAAAGAGCATTACTATACTCCCCAGCCGCGGAGTCAATCTAGGGGCATCCCCCCATTTCCCAGTAGCGAAATCATTCAATCTAGGGGCATCCACCATTTCCTAGTAGCAGAATCATTCAATCTAGGGGGCATCCCCCCCATTTCCTAGTAGCAAAATTAGATCCTAGGGGCATCCCCCCATTTCTCAATAGCAGAATCGTTCAATCAAGGGGCATCCCCCCATTTCCCAGTAGCAGAATCATTCAATCTAGGGGCATCCCCCTATTTCCTCATAGCAAAATCAGATCCCAAGGGCATCCCCCCATTTCCAAATAGCAGAATCATTCAATCAAAGGGCATCCCCCCATCTCCCTACAGTAGAACTAGTCAATCTAAGGGTATCCCTCCATCGTCGAGCCCTCCATGAGGAATTCTTTCAGAGGTGCCCTTCCAAGGGACATTCTATCCCCATCTCCCTACAGTGGAACCAGTCAATCAGGCCAAACCCTACATTTCTTACACTTAGTTTTTAGTTTATTTCAGGGGCTAACCCCCATCTTTACATCTTTATTCTTAATTGAAGGGGCAAAAATATTTTTGTTTTCACAAAATTCAATCAAGAATAAAGATGTGTCAGCTTGGACAATGACTAACTCGGTGCCTAATTACCGTCTCTTTTAAATTTATTCAAATTCCCCAGCATGAAAGTCATCCACCTTAGAAAAAGGGATACACCACCAGCAGGAAAGTCGATCCACCTCAAGAAAGGAATACATCAATCAGGAGAGTCATTCACCTTAGGAATGGGATACACCATCAGCTAGAAAAGTCGATCCGCCTTAAGAAAGGGATACATACACATTCCTTAATAGAGTCACTAGGGATGCATAGTGGCAAAGGAAAGTCATCCACCTCAAGAAAGGGATACACATCAGCGAAAGAACGTCATCCGCCTTAAGAAAGAGAAACACTGTAGCAAAGGAAAGTCATCCACCTCAAGAAAGGGATACGCATCGGTAAAAGAAAGTCATCCACCTAAAGAAAGGGATACGCATCAACAAAGGAAAGTCATCCACCTAAAGAAAGGGATACGCATCAGTAAAGGAAAACCATCCACCTTAAGAAAGGGTCCTACAAGAAAATAGGGCCACTAGGGGCAAATAAGGCCACTGGAGGTATAAACGATGCCGCCGGCGGCATGGTTGATATCGCCGGCGGCTTTAGTTTCTTGCAGTAGCTATTTTTGGCCGAAAAGCTACCAAAAACCTAAAACTAAGCACAAACAGCAACTAAAACACAACAAACAAGCTAAATGAAAGCCAAAAAGCTATGAGACTCAGAATATTTACATCGGGACCGTGAATCCACCTCTTCATGATACGTATGACACCTTCGGGGAGCTCAAATGATGATTTTGGGAAGTAAATGGTGCTTTTGGGCTCTAAATCCTATTTTTGGTGATTCTAAACCTAAAAATCTACTTAATATCAGTGAGTTCAGTAGAGAAAAACCAAGAAAAGGTGAATTAAATACCCTTTTCTTACCTTTTCTAAACCTTATCCCACTAAATCTAGCTAAATGCTCAAAATCTCTATAAGATTTCAAGTCTCAAGTGTTCAACCTTTCCAAACGGCTGAGAAATGCTACTTATATAGGCTGAAATTCTTGGAAATTGCCTTGGATCAAATATCCGTCAGATATCAAGCAAAAAGGCATACAACTGTTCAGCAGCTGAAATCCATGCCGCCGGCGGCCTCGCTCTACTGACAAGTCTGAAAAGCTTAGCACGATTAAAGCCCTAAATTGGGGAAAGGGAGAGGAAATCCCCCAAAATGTGATTTTGACGGAAAAACTGAAATATAAGGCTCCTTTTTTGACTTTTTATGGGTATTTTGAACTAAATTATTTTTTGGGTGCAAATCATCGGTCTGAGCTACCACCGGACGCGTTACTAGACACGCCAAACTGAATTTTTCTGAAAATAAAATTCGTATAGAACTTTATATCGATGATAAAAATTCCAAAAAAAGAATTTTTATTATAAGAAATAAAATCGGGCATATGTCATCATCATCTCGCAAGAGGGACTATAAATCACGTGCTCACACCTCCCTTTCGGGTTTTCAATCCAGTAGACTGTCTTAATTTTTTCTTGAATTGTCCTTGGCTGCTCAATCCAAAAGACTTTTCTTTCTTATTTTTCTTTTGTCTTAACTTTTACCTGGACCGCCCTTTCGGGTTTTCAATCCAACAGGCGATTCCCAAATTTTGCATAGGCTTGATTTCTTTTGTGACCTATTGGTACTTTTTGATAAATAACTGAAAGGAGGCTAATATGAGGGAAATGTTTATGTTTTTTTGTTATATTGACAAAGATGATTACAATAGGTATATATAGCATACTAAGCATTCCCATTCTCAGTAATGAACCTGTACATATAGGAAATTATTAAATAAGAGTAAATGACTTCCTATATGTGGTGCCTACAATTGATAACCGAGATTATGGGTAAGTAAATGGGAAATGATGATAATGATATGATCCCATATATTCATCTTCTTTCCTTGTTGACCAATATTCTTTCCTTTATTTTCTAATACTCTCCCTCAAGTTGAGTGGTGGGATTCCCAATACTTAACTTGCCTATGATGCCTTTGAAGATTTTTCTGTTAACTCCTTTTGTCATAATGTCTGCCAGTTGATCTTTGGATCTAACAAATGGAAACTTTACGATTCTTGCTTCTATCTTTTCCTTGATAAAATGTCGATTGACTTCAACATGTTTAGTTCTGTCGTGTTGGACTAGATTTTCAGAGATTTGAATGGCTACTTGGTTATCACACATCAGTTCACAGGTTCCAAATGGTGGGAAACCAATTTCTGTTAATAACTTCTTCAACCATAATATTTCTATTAACTAGTGAGCAATCCCCTGAAATTCTGCCTCTACACTAGATAATGCCACCACCTTTTGCTTCTTACTTCTCCATGTGACTAGATTACCCCCCACAAGAGTAAAATAGCTTGATGTTGATCTTCTATCAACTGGATTTCCTGCCCAGTCAGCATTAGTATAAGCTTTGACTTCCATATGCCCATTTACTTTGAATAGGACACCATGTCCAGTTGTTCCATTGAGATATCTAATGATCCTCCACACTGCTTCCATGTGGTCTGCCTGTGGCTGATGCATAAATTAACTCACTACTCCCATAGGATAAGTTATATCTAGTCGAGTATGTGAGAGATAAATAAGTTTTCCTACCAATCGTTGGTATCTTCCTTTGTCAGCAAATTCTGCTCCTTCATGTATTCTTAGCCCATGATTGACTACAATGGGTGTATCAAATGGTTTACAATCTATCATTCCAGTTTCAGTTAGTAAGTCCAAGATGTACTTCCTTTGGCATATGAAGATTCCTCCTTTTGACCTTAGTACCTCGATCCCTAGAAAGTACTTTAGTCTCCCCATATCTTTCATTTCAAATTTTGTGAATAAGCTTCCTCTTAACCTACTAATTTCTTCTTCATCATTTCCTGTAATGATCATGTCATCAACGTAGATGATTAAACATGTTATCAACTCTCCTCTTCTCTTAAGAAATAAGGTGTGATCAGAGTTGCTCTGGTTAAAGCCATATCCTTTCATTGCCACTATAAATCTATCGAACCAAGCTCTTAGTGACTGTTTTAATCCATAGAGTGACTTCTTCAAACGACACACTTCTCCTTCTTTAAATTCATCTCTAAAGCCTGAAGGAGCTTCCATATAGACTTCTTCAACCAACTCTCCATATAAGAAGGCATTCTTTACATCAAATTGATGTAGTGGCCAGGCTTTGTTTGCAGGTATTGAGATTAGAACTCTAATAGTAATAATTTTAGCAAATAGTGGGAAAGTCTCAGAATAGTCAATGCTATAAGTTTGAGAGTATCCCTTGGCCACCAATCGAGCTTTGTACCTTTCCATTGATCCATCTGCTTTGTGTTTTATAGTAAAGACCCAACGATACCCAACTCGTTTCTTCCCTGCTGGCAGGGCACACCTTTCCCATATGTTATAGTACTTGACATCGCTTATTTCATCCTTCATTGCATTTATCCACTTTTTAGATGTTAGAGCATGTTCAACTATTGGTGGAATCTCTTCTTCACACAAAGCTGTGATAAAGCTTAAGCTTCTTTGGATAGATTAATAGTTGATATATGGGCTACTAGGTATCTGGATCATGCATGGTATCCTTTTTGGGGAGTATTAGCTAGAATACCTCTAATGCTTCTGGGGGGTACAATGAACTAGTCACTTTGGGTTGTTCCATGTTTAATCACCTGCTCTACCATAATATAAGAATCATTATGGTTAGCTAAATCATCGCGAATTTTGTTTACCTCAGTTAACAGATCAGGGTGACTATCTTTAGAAGCATTGAACTCCTCAGGTTGTGTAGGTGTGGATAAAGATTCTCAACAACATTTTCTTCTTCGGTCTCAGTTATTTCTACTTCTATAGTGGCTATATCTGAAAGCAAACTATATGTGTCTGTATATTACTTCTCTCTATGGCTACTAAGTTGGTACCTGTAAAAGTACTCTATTTCAAGAAAGTCACAGTTTATTGCGGTAAACATGTGACGAGTTTTAGGATTATAGCATCTATACCCCTGTTTGTTGATTCCGTATCCGACAAAGACACATTTTTTAGCACAAGGATCAAGTTTGGTACTTTCGGCTTTTAGGATGTGGACAAAGATAAAGCAACCAAAGATTTTGGGTTGAAGGGTTAAGGATGGTGGTATTTTGGTGAATTTAGCTAGAATTTTGACGGGTGTTTTTAGGTCAAGGATTTTGGTTGGTAGTCGATTTAGTAAATATGTAGTGGTGGCTAGAGCTTCGAGCCAAAAAGTTTCAGGCACTTTGGATTCAATGATAAATGCCCGAGTTATTTCTAAAAGGATTCTATTTTTTCTTTCAGCTACACCGTTTTATTCAGGGTTATGGGAACAGGTAGTTTGACGAACTAACCCTTGTTTTTAGAAAAAAGTTTCATTGGGTTGTTTACAAATTCTCCACCATTATTGGATCGAAGAATCTGGATGGTTGCTTGGAATTAGATTTGGACCATGGTGCAAAAATGAATAAGTTTCTCTATAACTTTAGATTTAGTTTTCGAGAAATAAATCCTTGTCATATGAGTGCAATCATCCACTAATATAACAAAATATCTAAAGCCTTGACCTCCAACAATAGGTGATGGGCCCCAAACATCAGAATGAACCAAATTAAAAGGAAATTTTGCTTTAGTATTATTTGATCTAAAGGTTTGTCTGTGGCTTTTTGCCAAAATACAGGTCTCACATTGTAATTTATTTTTTGGATTAAAGAGTTTGGGGAACAAAAGATGTAAATAACTCGTGGATGGATGCCCTAATCCTCGGTGCTAAAACAATGCTTCTCTATTCACGGTTCCATGAGCAAGCATCACAGTACTTCGTTGGGCAACTTCATCCATGTAATACAACCCTTGGTGCTAAATGCCATGCCTAATAATCATTCTTGTCCTGATATCGTGGAGTACGCAAAAAGTTGGATTCATTAGCATAGTACAGTTCAGTTCCTTTGTGACATGACCAATGCACAATAATTTGTGTGATAATGAGGGAACATAAAGACAATTTCATAATTTCACTATGGGTAAAATATCAATTGATCCAGCTCCTTCTACCGATACAATTTCACTATTGGCTGCCATTACATCAGTTTTTAAGGGCCTGGTTTGGGCTTTAATATCATTTTGTTCAAAATTCATAGTATCAGTAGCACCACAATTAAAAATCCACAAGCAAATTTTAGGATTGTGACAATTTTTTGCAATATTAGCATGAATTTGGGTTTTGTGGGGTCAATTTTTGAAACTAAACTTTTATTGGGAGCAATTTTGGCATTTAATAAAGTTTTAGGGTCAAATTGAAAATCCCCAAAAAGGGAGGGTTTAGGAATAAACCCCCAAACCCTTTACCTTCCACGATTTTAGGTCTGTCTATCCCATTAGCCGCCAAAGCCATTCTACGATCTTCTTCTCCTTTGCTGCCTAGGTTGCCGCCGCCGCAGCTGGTGGCTTCGGAGTTGCCCACAATGGCGGCAGCCTTTCCAACTACCATTTAAGGTTTTCGTCGTTCACTCCACCATTTCGAGTACCCTATAACTTCAAAGCACCCCTCTTTTGTATGCTTTGCTTTTCCACATATGGTACATTTATGTTTGGATTTATCAATTTTATTTCCATCATTGTTTCCTCTACCAGCGGGATTTGATTTCTGGTGTCCCTGTGCTATCATTGCTGCTGTTTCTATGCAGGAAATAATGAGTCCCTTGCCTATGCCTTATGATGATGAGTGTCCTGTGGTTGGCCCCAAAATTTCATGTCACGCCGCCTCCTTCTGAATAATGACATTGGCTGTTTTTGGTGAAGGTAATGGTTCTTGCCTTAGGAGTTCCCTTTTAATTTGATTTTATGTTGAATCTATGGCCCTTAAAAACTAAAAAAGTTTCTGTTCTTTTTTGATTTGGATGTACATTACAATATCATTCTGGGATGTCATTGGATTCAGTTCTCTACGGTCAATTTCGCCCCATAAACCTTGCAATAAGATCCAGAATTCCTATAGAGGTATATTATTCTCCTCCATACTATTTACTTTTGAATGTAATTCAAAAGTCTATAATTTGTCTTTCCTGAAACTATAAGTGGTTGCAAGAGCAGACCACAAATCTTTCATTATCAGAAATTTGGTCAGGTTGCATGCTATTTATGGTTCAATATTCTTAATTAACCATGAGAATACGATTAGATCGTCCTATTCCCATTTGTCATATTTTGAATCATCGATTACTAGAGGTGCTGGAACCCCGGTTAGAGGGTTCAGTAGTGCCTTTGACTTTCCACTAATTGCCACTTTGTTCATACGAGCCTATAGTGCATAATTTCAACTGTTTAACTGGATGCCGATGGATAAATTGTTGGAAAGAGTTTTTTTTTATTTTGACTATTAGGGCCATTTTTTATGAGATTGGCTAATTGGATGGACAGATCATTGTTGTTGGTTTCAAAATGTTTTCCCAAGCTATCTTCTTCGGACTTGGCAGCTCGGGATTTCTGTTTAATGGGACTTCCATCTTCGGAGATGGTAGCTCGATACAAGATGGGTGGGTTGGTAAGTGATGAGCCTTTAAAGTGTGGTATTAGGACCAAGACACCGCTTTGATGCCATGATAAATAACGGAAAGGAGGCTGATATGGGGGAAATGTTTATGTTTTTTGTTATATTGAAAAAGATGATTATAATGGATATATATAGTATACTAAACATTCCTATTCTCGGTAATAAACCGGTATATATGGGAAATTATTGAATAGGAGTAAATGACTTCCTATATGTGGTGCCTATAATTGATAACCGAGATTATGGGTAAGTAAATGGGAAATATTGATAATTGTGAGCACGGTCTGCCTGGCCAGATGTTGATTAATACATATTCAGATGGATGTCCGAATGTCGAAAGTGCTATGAATCGAATGTCTCTTTCTTTGTCAAAAGCCCCTTGAATTATCCTTAAAGTATCCTAGAGGAAAGAACCTCAAACCACTAATTTCCTCTCTGAACTTCTAACTTCGACAGAGTTCCCTCTGTAACTCCAAATAAAATTTCCAACAGTCAACCGTTAGTCCTGTGTGTTAGAAAGCACGTGTCAAAATTTTAGAAAAATCCAACGGCTGCATTTACATCGATCAATGCTCCTATATATGCTAATTGATGCTAATTGTTGCTAACATGTGTCGAGTCTAGTGATGACTCATCAAACCAAGACATGTGTCGATTGATGCTCCCAGATGCGTCAATCGACGCTCCTTGGACACGTGTCGAGTCTAGTGATGACTTAGTGAAGCTACAACCACCCTAGATGCATCGATTGACACTCCTAAGATGTGTCCATCGATGCTGCCAAAAATCTGATAAAAAGAACTCAATCCTTGCTCATTTTCAACAACTTTTAGATGAAAAAAAATATCGAGAACTCACTAAAAATTTTATATTTGCGGATTCACTGAATCCATACCAAAAGGCCATTTCCTTTATCCCAAAACTATACTCAGGTATAGAACCCTTCCCTAGGCAAGTTTTAGCTATAAAATGGCCTACCCTTATTTCCTAAATACCATATCGATACTATTGTTCAATATCGTCGATGGGTTTTAGCGATAAACCTTCCTCAAATTGTCCTTCAAACCCCAACTGTACCAAGGTATATTCCATTTTTCTTGGCAGGCTTTAGTCATAAATCATCCCCGCAGATCCCAAGGTTCTCAACCCCAATCTTCCAATCATTCGGTTCTAGCACGTACCGGCATTCAGGACACTCAAAAGGTAGCTGAGGGTAATTATTACTTTCAATAATACATTTTAATTACTATTTCAACATTAAGTAGCAAGCCCCTAATTGGGCCTCGCTCTATGGGCTAGGTGCGCAAAGGTCGTATCTCTCAACTCATCTCTTTTGCTTAATAAAATAACAAAAGTGTTTTCATAATAAAAATATGATTTATCCAAATTCAAATGGCAAGTAACTATTTCATTCAGAACTAGAATCTCTCTTTTATCGGTATAGGAATCCTACCCGGATCAGCTATACAACCAATTTCCCGAAAGAGCTGATCCAGGTGGCAACTCTAATACTGTATAAAATAGTGATCCTGCTCTAGCAACAAAAAAGCTAATCCCCAAAGGAGTCCTCGACCCCTTTGTCCATTTGGAAATGCGAAGTACGTTCACACATACAATGATCCTAGCGCTCTAGCGGCGACTGCCCATATTAAAACCCGGGAGCACCGCATTAGCTGTGCCAATCCAATCGATAACCTGAAAGGGTCCGGCCATCGACAAATTCACCTGCTCATAGTGGCAACTCAGCTGGGGACATAAATCTTTTTATAATTGATTTTTTCTTCAAAAGATCAATTAAAGATGGAATAATGAAAGTCATTTGAATTTGGAATTATTAGGGTTTACTGCATAGCATCTGCACACTTTTACACCTAGAACCTCGGTGTTCTCAATAGTGTGTCTCTAGAACTTGACTCGAGTTCGTACAGGGGCACGAAGTTCAAACACACCAGCCGTGTGTAGTACAATACTATCTAGTCGGCTTGATTAAGGCCACTAGGTTTGAGTATATTAAATGTGGAAAACGGGCTCCTGAACTTGATTAGGGTTCTTAAGCTTTAGTACATAGTGCATGGTTACCATCAATTGAAACCCTGTCAGACTTAGCCCAGCAATAGCAAGATAACCATAGAAACTTTCCCTAGGGATATCCCATGGTTTTCATAAAAACACAACAAAGAGGGAACGCCCTCATCTACCCCTAGTTGGTAATAGAGGAAAAGCCCCCCACCTAGGAAAGAAACTTGCCACGATGGAGTAATATGGTTGGAAGGGAGAGTTAAAAAGTACATGTTTGCCTGCTTAAACATTGCATCACCCATGTGTCGCTAAACCTGATTTGCATGCAGGCATGACATGAAAATATCATACCATGCAAGTGAACCATCACGCATAGCCCTGGTATTAAGCGATACAACCATAGAAAAGCCGCTCCTAGAGTGCACCATCGCACATACCCATAGTATTAAGCGACATGACCATATAAAAGTTGCCCCTAGAGCACACCATCACGCATAACCCTAGTATTAAGCGACACAACCATAGAGAAGCCGCTCCTAGAGTGCAACATCGCACATACCCCTGGTATTAAGCGATATAACCACATAAATATTCATGTGTATGCCATGATTATATCTTGCTAATGACATTGTATCCTCATACAACATATACCATGCCTAAGACAATAAGCCTCGCTTATTTCTAAATGCCCCATTATGTGTTTCACATGTATAACATGACATGTTGTGCAATCTCATACCATACAAATTTCATGCAAGTTACATATGTATAATATGATATGCCATGCAATATTATGTTTATCCAATGTATTACTATTCTTATGACATGCAGTGCCATGCAACTCCATTCTTACAACATGCATTGCCATGTAATTCTATTCTTGCAACATACAGCACCATGTACTGCCACGCTTACAACATGTAGTACCATCTATCAGGATTTGTTATGATTTCAACATTTAGTGACATGTTATGTTTTTATTTCCGATTCCATGCTTTGACATACAGTGTCATGTCATCTTATGATACCCTTATGACATGTAGATGATGTCATCTTCTCCTTTTCTTTACGACATGTAGCGTCATGCCATCCATAATTGTGCTTATGCGACATACAACTTTATGTTATCCATTATTATGCATACGACATGCAACTTCATTATGTTTTGCTTGTGACATGCAGTGTTATGTCATCCTATATTGTGCTTATACAACTTGTAGCGTCATGTAATCTTATGATTAGGATTCTAACCCCGATCTTGTAGGTTCCCAAAATACGCGCAATGTTAGCATCTCTAGGATGTTAACCATAATCTTATGTTTACCTCTATTCGACTTGGAAAAAGAATAATAAAAAAAGAGAGAAAAAACTTCTCTTTGGTTCACCATTTGCAAATGCATACATATGTTATGTTCATTCATCGAAAGTTAGTTCTTATGAATTCGTTCATCACATCTTACCAATTGCTTCACCTCATATCATTAATCTCATATCAATGAACATATGAAGATAGTTCATGTCATCAACCATCATGCATCATGTGTGCCTAATGTTCGACATGCATCAATACTCATTCCATACCAGGATAAGAAAGGTCCTAATTACATGCATCATGCTTCAAGCATACATTGACCCCATATCTATCACACAACTCAGATCCGCAAGAAAGGATATTTGAGGAAAGAACGCAGGAAGAGAAATTTACAGCACTCTCTACCATCCGCCAAATCATCGAAATGGCAAAGAATAACCAAAAGGCGACCCTTGAAGCAGTACAAAACATGATCCTTTCCGAATATTTCATTAGGAAGTTAAAAATCATGATAAGTAACATGAGGGCCAGACAAATCTCGGGATCTAGTCAAGAAGATAAGGTAGCAAAAACAGAAAAGAAATTCTCAGAATTTGAGGAAATGCTCCCAAGACTAAAATGCATCACTGGGCCGTCAGTTGTAAAATACACCGATCCATAAAACTTTAAGCTTACTATCTCGGAGCCACTTTCAGCCAATTTTGTCATGCCATATATCCCTCCCTTTAATAGGACTGGTTCTCCTGAGGTACATATCGAGAGTTACCTATGAGTAATGATAAGCATGGGAGTTCTTGAGGTCCATAGAGTCAACCTTTTCCCGATGACCTTATAAGACTTAGCGACATTTGGTACATGAGAATGCCAAGCCATGTGAAATCTAGCTTGAAATCTCTTAGTGCAGCTTTAATTGAGAATTATGCATAGAATGTGAAAGTTGAGACTACCCTCCAGGATCTTGAAAGGGTACGATAAAAGCTCGATGAAACCTTTAAATCATACTATAAGAGGTGGAAGACGGTCTAAGCCCTGGTCGATGGATCCTCGAAGCTCGATGCCTTGATAGTCAAATTGGTAGAAGGATGCAACCCCTGTTTTCTGGGATGAGATGAAGATGATAGTGTTCAACACATTCAATGATATGGTCGAACATGCTAAGAGGATTGAGAAGTACGATGAAGAGGACCAGTGGAAGAAAGATGAATTCGACTACATGATGCAAAAGGACGACATAGAAGGTAAATAGTTGGATCTTGAGTACTCAGAACTCGAGACCTATATAGAAGAAGATCCTCTAAAGTTCCAAACTACGTTTCTAGTAGAAACAACAGGAGGAAGCTACACCAAATCAACCATGCTGCATGTCAAAAATGAAGATGTTTCCATCTCTAGTACTTTTAAAATAAGTTGCGTAACCTTTTTACTTGCATAATTTTTCTAATAAACATTTTGCGTATTCTTTCCAGCATACATTTGTCATATTCAGTATTCATATTGCATCAATTAAAGAAATTGATTTAGGCATATTCTAAAATGGTTTCTATTTCAAATGACTATACCTCGAGTAAAAGAGAGGAATAAAAAAAATGTTTACCAAAAATACATGCAACTGCCTGATCCTACAAAGCATACCATGTCTTGTGGACCTATAGTAGGGGCAAATGAAGAACAAATGCAGAAATAATACCCTAGTTACCGGGCAAGTTATCCAAAAGAAGAATCGCTTAAAGCATTTTAAATGAAGTCTACTCTAACACGCCCTATAGAAAGACTCCCTTTCAATTTAAGCAAGAAATGTTAGAGACCACACAAACCTCACCATGTCAGACACTCATGTAAAAGCACCTTAGATAGTCAAGGGCCAATCATTCAAAAAAGTCCAACAATAAGTGTCCAAGTCAATAAGGAGCTCATATGCTCATAATGAAGAACTCTAGGATGAGACAACAATATCAAACATTAAAAGCAACGATTTGGTCCTTAAAGCGAATTGACGCTAGGGGAAAATTCTGCATGAAATGAAAGGAACTCTACATAATAGGGGCAATGAACATGGAAATGAGCTAATGGGACCACTAAACTCGAATAGGCACGAGCATATTTGCATAAAAGAAGAAAAAATGATTGTTTGCTGAAAGCTAGTGAGGGCTTTTAGTCAAAAATAAGGGCAAAAAGAAATAGAGAAGTCAACTGGTAAAACCTGGAAAGGACCATTGACAACAAGGCAAAAGTTGTTGGGATTAGATACCCTTAACTTTTGTGCCTAAGAATATTTCTTTGACTGATATGTTACTTTGCTGAATTGTTAAATGTATACGTTAAATGAATATATTGAAATGTTAGAAGAAACATTCATGGAAGCACTTTTATTCATGATAGGACATCCATGCACACACAAAAAAAAAGAAAAAAAAATGACAAAAGAAAGAAGAAACCTACTGGATTGAAAACCCGAAAGGGCGGTCCAGGCAAAAATTAAGGCGATCCGATAGATTGAAAACTTGAAAGGGAAGTCTATGGAAAAGTTAGGATCAAGCAAAAAAAAATGCTCAATATGCAAAAACACTATTGATACTATATGACATAGTATGAAACCGACCGGCCATAACCTGATGCTACCTAAGGTACAACTTAGAATGAAGGAACTATAAGAAATGATCAGATGAGCAAATCAACTAAAAGATGCATTCCCTCCAATTGGACAAGGGGCAATGCCAACTTAATGCACCATGCACATGCACAACTCATAGCAATAGCAATGAATTTAAAAGTCACATGCATCATTAAACATGAATGCATAAAAGACCAAAATTCTACCATTCTAGTTTAGAATTAAACTATATGACATGAAAACCTTAGATCGAACGAGATCTTCACCTAGGCACATCATAGCCTAACCTTAGATTCAGTTAGATCTTCACCTAGACACATCATAGCCTAGACACATCATAGCCTAACCTTAGATCCAGTGAGATCTTTACCCTTAGCACATCATAGCCAAACCTTAGGTCTAGTAAGATCTTCACCTAGGCACATCATAGCTAAACCTTAGGTCAATTAAGATCTTCACCTAGGCACATCATAACCAAATCTTAGATCTAGCGAGATCTTCACAATGCACATAATAAGACTTTAGATCCAGCAAGATCTTTACCACAACCCATCCATGATATGAAGTGTCATGTCTAGTTTTGTAATGGCATGCAATATCATGTCTAAGTTTTGTTGATGACATGCAGTGTCATGTTGAGTTATTCTAATAAGATGCAGTGTTATGTAGCGTTATATTATGTTTCATACTTGCGACATGTAGTTCCATGTCAGGATGTATTTTGCAGGAAATCATAATAACTGCTCAATGCTGGCAGATAGTGCCCAATTCCCTAGTGAGACAAACTGCTCAATAGTGGCAAGACAATGTCCAACTCGATGGTGAGACAAATTGCTCAATGGTGGCAAGATAGTGCCCAACTCGATGGCAAGACAACTGTTCAATGATGGCAGATAGTGCTGAAAACTGCTCAACGGTGGCGGACAGTGCCCAACTCGATGGTAAGATAAACTGGTCAATGGTGGCAAGATAATCCCCAACTCCCTAGTGAGACAAACTGCTAAATGGTGGCAGATAGTGCCCAACTCGATGGTGAGACAAACTGGTCAATGGTGGCAAGATAGTCCCCAACTCAATGGTGAGTTAAACTGCCCAACAGTGGCTGACAGTGCCACACTCCCTGATGAGAAAACTAGTCAATAATGGCTGACAATGCCTCTTCAAAGATAAAAATGTTGTAAGAAGGTATAATCCTTTACTTGCTCTTCGCATCATCTCTAACTGTTTTGAAATTGGCGGACCAAATTTTGTGAAAAATATAAAAGTCACTAGGGGCACAAAACCTTTTGAAAGTCTCTTAATTTTCAATTTCCCCAGCGATTGTTTTTCCTTTCATTACCTTCTTTGGTTTTCATTTTCATCCCCAGCTGGATTTTAACTTAAAACCATTTTCAACAACATTCTTGATCAAAGGGGCAAAAATTTTTATTTTCAAAATTATCGATCAAGTGATGTCAACTCTTTTTAAATCCTTGTGTCCCTACAACTTACCACACATGAAAGCACATGTTTTGTTCACCGCGCTCACTTTGCGTATGCAAAATTTCTACATGGTTAAAACTTTTGAAATGCGAATGTTCCACTCAGCTTGATGATGATTAATACCTATTCATATGGATGTTCGAATGTCAAAAGTGCTATGAATCGAATGTCTCTTTCCTTGTCAAAAACCCCTTGAATAATCCTCAAAGTAGCCTAAAGGAAAGAACCTCAAACCAGTAATTTCCTATCTGAACTTCATCCTTCGACAGAATTCCCTCTATAACACCAAATAAATTTCCAACAGTCAAAGGTTAGCCCTATGTGTTAAGAACCACGTGTCAAAATTTTAGAAAAATCCAATGGCTGGATTTGCGTCGATCTACGCTCCCTTATGTATCAATTGACGCTAATTATTACTCACACGTGTTGAGTCTAGCGATGACTCATCAAACCTACACATGTGTCAATCAATGCCGCCTGATGCATTGATCGATACTCCTTGGACATGTGTCAAGTCTAGTGATGACTCAGTGAAGCTAAAACAACCCTAGATGCATCGATCGATGCTTCCAAGATGTGTCAATTGACGCTGCCAAAAATCCTATAAAAAGAACGCGATCCCTGCTCATTTTCAACAACTTTCAAAAGAAGAAAAACATCGAAAACTCTCTGAAAAGTTTCTATTTGCAGATTCTCTAAATCCAGACAAAAAAGCCCTTTCCTTTATCCTAAAATTATACTCAGGTATAGAACCCTTCCCTAGGCAAGTTTTAGCTATAAACTGGCCTAGCATTATTTCCTGAATACCATCCCGATACTATAGTTCAATATCGTCGACGGATTTTAGCTATAAACCTTCCTCATATTATCCTTCAAACCCTAACTATACCAAGGTATAGTCCATTATTCTCGGTAGGCTTTAGTCATAAACCGTCTTTGCTGATCCCAAGGTTCTCAACCCTAATCTACCAATCATTCGATTCTAGTACATACCAGCCTTCAGGACACTTGAAAGGTAACTGAGGGTAATTATTACTTTCAATAATGCATTATAATTACAATTTCAACATGAAGTAGTAAGCTCCATATTGGGCCCTTGCTCCATGGGCTAGGCCTACAAAGGTCGTATCTCTCAACTCATCTCTTTTGCTTACTAAAATAACAAAAGTGTTTTCATAATAAAAATATGATTTATCAAAATTCAAATGGCAAGTAACTAGTTCATCCGAAACTTGAATCTCTCTTTTATTGGTATAGGAATCCTACTCAAATCAACTATACCACCAATATATCGGAAGAGCTGATTTGGGTGGCAGCTCTAATACTGTATAAAACAGGGACCTTGCTCCCTCAATAAAAAAGCTGATCCCCAAAGGAGTCCTCAACCCCTTTGTCTAGTTAGAAATGCCAAGTATGTTCACATATACAATGAGCCCCGCGCTCTAGAGGCGATTCCCCGTATTAAAACCCGGGAGCCCTACATTGGTCGTGCCAATCCAATCGATGACCCAAAAGGATCCGACCATCAAAAAGTTCACCTGCTCATAATAATGATCTGATCCCATATATTCATCTTCTTTCCTTGTTGACCAATATTCTTTCCTTTATTTTGTCACACTTTTATCTTTTGTTAGATTACATATGTGTAGTGAAGATGATAACAAAGATGTATAACACGTAGAGAAAAATTGATGTTCACACACTTGCGATTATTTCACCTAAAGACATGCATGCATTCATAACACCAAGATTCTTAGCAAAATCATAACATGTTCACTGATGAGATTAATTTGAGTACATATGCAATAGTAATAATTTCCAATGGTTAATTTCTACTGCCTACTAGTCTTTTATAGATTTTCCAGAATGCAACTGACATTTTTCTCTCAATGCCCCAACTTTTTCCTAAGCCGTCCTTTTCGGTTTTTCAACTTAGCGGGCTTTATTTGCATTGGGGTACCCTAATTTTTTATTGACCAGTTTGTAGAATACCAATCAACGGGTTGCACCCTAATTTTTTCCCAGGCAGTGGAGGACTGCTTGTCGGGTGATTTATTATTTTTTTTTATTCTTTGTGCTACTTTTTTATGATTTAATTCTTTTGACCTAGACATGATAACGCTTAAGCCCATCTTGATTTACTGGATTCATGAACTCATTTCCATCCATATCCATAAGCTTGATTCATCCTTGGCTAAGGACTTTCTTCCCAATGAATGGTCCTTCCTAATTAGGCCAAAATTTGCCCACAGCATCAATGTTGACTTGATGTAGCTATTTGAGAACCATATCACCAGCTTTGAGAGGTTGTTTCGGGTATCTGACTCTGTTATTGTAAGCTCAAGCCATGCGCTGTTGGTACATTTGTAGGTGGTCAAGTGCTTTGAGTTGCTTTTCATCTATTGCGTTCAACTGCTTATACCTAGCCCTTGCCCAATCTGACTCTTTTAATCGAGCTTCAAGTGCCACTCTTAAAGATCTTACTTCTATTTTGACTAGTAACACAGCTTCCACTCCATATACCAAGGAGAAAGGTGTCTGATCAGTGAGGGTTTTTATACTAGCTTTATACCCCCAAATTGTAAATGGAAGTTTATCAGCCTGATCCCTGTAGGTAGCCACTATCTTAGATAAGATTTTCTAGATTAACTTATTGGCATTAATGATCAGCTTCCCTTTAGAGTTTCTGAGGTATCGTCTTATAACCCAAGATGTTCTTTCCATTCTTCATAACCAGAGCCAGCCTATTGTTGATGCTCTCATGTAACCCCAAGGTGTAGAGCCGACCTACTATTGATGAGTCTCTTTGGTCTACTTTCTTATCGACGTGTACCCTAGTACCCTTTTCCCTCTTCATGAAGAAAGACGGACTAAGACTTATTGTTATCGCTTTCGCTAAGCACTTTTACTGTCTCTCTTTTATTTGGTGATAAGTTTTAACCATTGGATATATATACCATTGTGATATAGTCAAAGTCAACTTCATTAATGAATATAATGATTTTTTAAGAATGTTGTTGTTATGAGTGTATGATGTCATTAGGATGAAATATCTGAGAGATGTGAATGAGAGATGCATCAATTTATTCATGACTTGTTTTCAAAAGGTACCGATGTTACAACTTATCCATGATATGCCTCATAAGCGGCATTGTTTGCATAAAAAATGTTTGTGAAATTAAAAATTTCATCATTTGAATCATCCTCCATAGGTGGAGGGTCTTGTTAATCAATCTTGGCAATACTGACAGCTGAACTAGTAGTTCTGATTCACAGGTTTGCATACGTTTCTTCGGCCATTGCTCTTGCTAAATTTTTGACAGCCTTGCTGAAGGGATTTCCTTTCTCACTTCCCTTCCAATTCTTCCTCGTAAGTACGACTAAGGCCTTAGTTATGGACTCAATTGCTTCATTCATTTTATATTCTTCGGCATTCCCACATACTTCCATAGAAACTGAGGTTTTAATAATGCAGCCTTTCTTGAAATTATATACATCATTGAAGATCTCAAAACTAGGGACATTCTTGCCCCTCACCTCGACAGGTTCCTCCTCACCCATGAATATCTTCCTTTTAACCTCAGCCCCTATCATAAGGCAGTATTGGGGCTTGGCTTTCTTAGCACCTGGACGATTCCCCAAGCCAGGTCTGAATGGCCATGGAAGAGGTAAAATGGGTTCTAGAATGCCCTGAAGATTTTTTTAAGCCCCTTTCCTTTCACAAAACCTAGTTTCATCATAATCTTTTCGATTTTAAGAGATATGTAATCCTAAACCAAAAAATTATTATCCCGGTGAGCTACAGCCACCGTAGATTCCTTTTCCTTGACTTCCATAGCTTGTATAATAGATGGTTTGTCAGCTTTAATGGTTACTAGCTAGATATTGTAGATGAGATTGACTTTCTGGTGGACTATAGAAGGAACTGCCCCTAATGCATGGAGCCAAGGATGACCCAACAATAATGAGTAAGTGATAGGGATGCCAAGGACAATGAATAAGACTTTAGACTTAACTCCCCCAACTACAACCTCAGCTTTGAAGATTCCAATGACACTCCTCTTCATATCATCATACGCCTTTATAACCATATTAGATTTCTCTAATATGCATTCATCTAGCCCGAAGTGAGGCAGTATCTTGGCAGGACAGAGATTGAGGATAGAACCATCATCCAGCATAACACATGGGATAGAGAGATCGAAGATTTGCACCTTGATGAAGAGTGCCTTATTATGCTTGTTTCCTTCAACTAGGAGATTTGATGGATAAAACATAATGGGTTCAACCTGACCGAGAGGAGACCCCCGATAACTGAAAACACTTTGACCAAGGTAGTGGAAGGTGTAGCCTTCATACTTAATTACTTCACTATCAAACCCTTGCGATGATCTTCAAAGTCAATGAGAAGCTACCAAATGCTGCAGTTGGCGGGGGTAACTTGCAAATGCTGGATGAGGGGGGTGACTTTTAAATCTTTCTTTCTAATACCAATTTGGGTTTGAGTCTCAATAGCGGGTGTGAAGGTTGGACCCTGGTTGACACTTGAGATGACCTGGATGTCCACATCTCTTCCTCTTCTTCTTTTTGGGAGGGGATTAGGAGGAACCCATCCACTTTGGGTAACATACAACATCCTATCTTTTACATAACTCCTCCCCTCGGAGGTTTTTACCAATAAGGCTGGCCCTTCGAGGTCATTATTCTCTAATACATAAGCATCAATATCAATAGGCTTTAGTTGAACCAATATAGTCTCCTCATTATAAGCACCTTCTAACTCATACGCATCGATATATTGGGGACCGATTAATATGGTAAAGCCACTAATAAGTGAACTATAGGGTAAGTTTGCGCAATCAAGTTGAAGACATGGTAGGAGGGCAACCCTAACTCAACAGCCGCAACCTATTTCTCGAAATTAGGCAGGGTGTTATTCATGGTTCTAGGTTTAAGCTCGAGTTCTCGGATCTTCTTTTCCCTAATCAAACCATGAATACCTCAAGTAGATCTCTATAGACACTAGTGCGATGCCCCTTGCTAACATGATAAGCATGAACTTGATCCCTATCTTTGGGTTTGGGCGGGACATAGGGCTTGATACTCTGAAGAAGACCAAGCGCTCTCAACTTACTAAAGATAGCAGGCAATGGTGCCTTCCATGGGGAAATACCATCCTCGATAGTGCGGACATCAGCCACTTCTCCTTGCACTACCGTTGCTTTGGGATCGGAGCTAGACCTCGGCTTAGAAGCCTGGGCCATGGCTGAAGGGTCATTCTTTTTGAACTAAGGTTTCACCAGCATGCTCGCCTTCTCTAATTCCTTGATCATTTCCCATTTCTCATCCTCTTTAAAGACTTCTACATAGCTAGATAATTCATCCATACCGAGAACCTTATGATAAGTGGGCAGGGCACCATCCATCAAATTTATGATCATCTCGGGGAGACTTAGTTTATCTTTTAATAAAACTTGAGTGGCCATCCACCTTTCAAAATAGGGCTTGAATTTTTCATTGGGGGCCTACGTGATCGCCTTGAAATTCTGTATGGTAGTCTTAATAGTGGCATTGAAACCATACTACTCAATGAAAGCCTCAGATAAATCTTTCTAGTTTTTGGTTACCTCATTTGACAGAGTATTATAAAATTCGAAAGCAGAACCTTCTAAGGTGCAAGGGAACATCTTGGTGAGGACTTTATCACCTAGCTTCCTTATTCTTATAACCCTCTAATATGTGGTGATATGAGATTGAGGTGGACCAATTCCCATATACTTTGCTATGCTAGGCATACTAAAGTTTTTAGGGACCTAATACTCTTCTCTAGTAGTTTGAACTGACAGTGATGGTGGCTAAATGCTTGGATTAGAAGCAAGCAATTCCATAAATAAGGGTGATCCATCTGACTGAGTAATCGTACCCAAGGGTAAACCTATTGATCGAGGTAAGGTCATTCCCTTTGGTGTGACCACAGAATTAGGGGTTGGCCCGGATGCCCAAAGTGAAATGATGGCAATACAAACCCTTGAACAGGATAGGAAAACTGACTGACGACTGGTGGAACCACTGTACCCGCCGATTATAATGGCTGGATAACTGAACCAAATGGACCAACTAAACCTAACTGATCTAACTGGTTGGAGGACTCTTTATAGATCCGAAAAGGTGGTAACTAAAACTTAGTGAATTGATTATGAAAAACTCTTGAAAGGGGTATCTACTGACTAATCACTGCATTCACTGCTGGAGCACTGACAGGTGCACTATGAGAAGTATTGACCATTCTCTCTTCAGCCAATATTGCCTTGATAGAAGCTAGGATCTTATCATTCATTTTGTCCAGGAACTGATCACTTCCCAAGTACTGTGAGATAGCATTTGCAATCTTCGACCTAACCTCAACCCTTGATGCATTTGCCTCCTCACCAGTAGCAACATCCTCAACCTCTACATCAACCTAGCCCTTAGGAGTCAGATGTCTATGGGTTGATAAGCAGGACCAAGATCAACTAAACCAAACTAACTATTGAACAAAATACCCCAGACAGAGGGGAGCAACCCTTAACTGAGCTGAAGGAGGAGTAGCTCGTGGTGGAGCCTGAATTTGAGTCAAATAGACCTGAGAACGTTGCCAAGTTTTAACCCTTTAAGCTTTGGCCGAGGTGATAACCAAAAGATTAGTTGATGCATGGGATGAGTTATGCATGCACAAATTACAACGATGCATGGCTGGGTTAATTACAAGGGAATGTAACACAACACACGCAAAGCAATCAATTTTATCCTTATTTCTTCTACTAGTTCTAAGGGTATTCTTCCTTAGTCTAATCTCACACAGAAATGGGTACCTTTAAGGTAAAATTCTAACACTTTAGATAAGAATAGTGTAGGGATATATCGAAAGTTGATGTAGAAGGTTCCTATCACATCAAGCCTCTTTTGGAGGGAGATGGAAATGAGAGATCCACACACTAGAGTGTCCCTAATTCCTATCGAGCATGGGTGACACTTTCGTAAGTTTTGCAAAAAAATAGGGCATCCTAACCTAGCACTAAAAGAAGAGCGCGTCTAGGTAAAGAGAAGTAGATGAGAAGATAGAGTTTAATAATTTTCCCAAATAATGAAGAAGAAAATGGGTTGAATTAAGTAAATGATTTTCAGTGCTCATCTTAATCTTTTAAGCTTTTAAAACAAACCAAAATTTTGCAAGTTAAAAGATTATGTCCCTATTAGAGTCGCCACTGTGAGCTATCGATGACGTGTGGGTCTCCCTTGGCGTCTAGGTGAGAGGTGGGGCCAACTAGGGGTTGTTTGGATTTAGGCATGATAAACCTTTTTAGTTCAAGTTTGTGCAATTAACTAATTTTAATGAATAAAAAATCGAGATCTAAATCTCGATACAAATGATAGAGTCGCCACCAAGTTGTCGACTTGAGAAACAACTTTCATACGGAGGGAGACTCATACCTTTTGGATCAAATATTTGGGTATCATGTGAGTAACTTATTTCTTATTTAGTTAATTAAAAATTAGATTCGTCATGTACAATCATTTTGTTTTCATCATTTAGGGAATTATCACAAAAATCCTATTTTTCTACACTCTTTCACACTCATTACATGCGTTTGCAGATTACAATAAAGAACAAGTAATAAATGGGGGAATAAAAATTACAACCGGGTGAAAAATGGAGAAATTGTAAGAGAACCTATACATTCGTTCTAAGTTATAAAACAAAATTAAAAAAATAAATTCCCCTGCATCCACACAAATTAGCACAGTTTATAGCATATCATAAGTCAACATTTTTTTAGGAAAAATGTGATTATATTAGCATAGCGGTTTTGCGATCGATAGTGGTTGGCCGACATCTAGGATCAGATAGAAATAATGAATCTTCATCATATTTTATTATGAAAAACACATTTTAACTTTTGTGGGTTGATTTACCGGATAATTAGTGAAAATGATTACATGGAAAATGGTGAGTTAGATTGATTTTAACCAGTTAAAAGAGAAATATGGTTTCTTCCTACGGGCTTGTACTTATACGGGTAGGAAGGACCCATACGGGTTTGGGGGACCCGTACGGGTCCTGTCTAGTCCCCAACAGAAACTCTATTGATTTATCAGGTAGATTTATAGAGGAGAGACAAAATGCAAATGGGATTTCCTTTCATATGAGTATGGCGCACCAGTTTAATATCCCTAAGGACATGGGGTGCCAACAAGACTCATATGCATTAGGACCAGACACAAAACATGAATAAAGGAATAGATATAATAGAAGAGGTAGAGAATAATGATAAAATAGCTGAGATGTGAGTCTCTTTGAAACTCAGAAGCGTATATTTACGACGTGAATCCACTTTGAGGTGATCCCTTTACTGAGAGAGAGTCTAGCCAAAGTAGATGATGAAATGGAGAATTTAGGACTATTTAGATAAGTATTTGTGTGGAAAGAACCTCCCCCAAATCCTAATAAATGAAGCTTCGAATGAATAAAATGTGGACAAAACCTCAAGGGATGGATTTTCTCCCTATTTCATACCTCATATACCTCAACTATACCCTTTCTAATCCTATAGAAACTGCTAGAATTATAATATATTTTCTCTATAGTATGTATTGTGTTGTCATGTATTATGTCTGTGTAAAGAAGGTGAGGAAAGGCCCCTATTTATAGGGGAAATGAGGCCTGAATGCAATAAATCACATTCATGACTTGATTTCTCCCAAAATCGGTAAGGATCACCTTCCATAAAGCCTGAATAGGCAAGAACGGGACCCGTATGGGTCTGGGGGATCTATATGGGTCTCAGGGGTCCCATATGGTTCCTCTCCAGGCGTATGGGGTAAATGACCCGTATGGGTCCACCGGTGGATCCATACCACCAAGCAGTACCTATACGGGCCCCTAAGGGTAGACTAGGTCTCCAAACTTGGCTAAACTCAACTCTGCTATAGTAGAAACACATTTGATGGATAGCACCTATAAAGATTGCATTATCTAGCTCTCATCATCATTTTGTGAGAAGGATCGTTAAAATCAGTGCTTAGAGTAGCCATTTTCCATATCACTTCCAAGTAAGGTCTCAGGGATTCTTCCTTTAACTCCCAGTCACCTTTGACTTGCTTAGTGACCAAAGTTGAATAACCAATGATTTTAACCTGATCGGCCTTCATCATCATAAGTGCTGACATTCTAAACAAACATGCCTCATATTTAGCTCCATTGTTTGTTGTGTTGAAATCCAGTTGCTTGGATAAAGGAATGATTTTACCTTCTACAGTAATGATTATAACTCC
This sequence comes from Euphorbia pulcherrima, assembly GCA_947683365.1. Classification (NCBI taxonomy): domain Eukaryota; kingdom Viridiplantae; phylum Streptophyta; class Magnoliopsida; order Malpighiales; family Euphorbiaceae; genus Euphorbia; species Euphorbia pulcherrima. The sequence continues at coordinate 7,260,048 of CANTUS010000008.1, forward strand.
AAATTCAACTCCTTTCTTGTTTACTGCTCCATCGAAGAACATTGATCATTCCTTGGGTTGTTCAAATACTGGTGCCAACTGTTCATTAGGGAATTCCAAGCTGTCCACATGATTACAGTCTAATGGTTGATTTTCTAGAAATTCAACCACTGCTCGTCATTTAATGACCTTTTTAGTGATGTATTCGATGTCTAACTCTGAGAGTAATAATAGCCATCTACACAGTTTTCCTGTAAGTGAAGGGGTTTAGCAAAGATACTTCATTGGATCAACCTTTACTATGGCCTGCATGTGGTAAGACTGAAAGTAATGTCGAAGCTTCTTGGTTAGCCAGACCATCCCTGCACATGTCTACTATTGTATAGTGAGTCTCATAGTTTAGCAGCTTCTTACTAAGATAGTAGGTTGCATACTCCTTCTTTTCCTTATGCTCTTATACTAGCACTGCCCTTACATATTCCTCTTCGATTTCCATGTAAAGGATCAAGGGTCTTTTAGGAAATGGTGGCATTAGCATTGGTGGGTTAGCAAGATATGCCTTGATCTTATCGAAGTATTCTTGACATTATTCATTCCATACTACCAGCTTCTATTTTCTTAGTAACCTAAATATTGGTCCGTAGATTGTGGTTAGTCGTGCGATGAATCGGCTAACGTATCACAAGGACTTGAGAAAACTTCTCACTTCCTTCTCAATTTGTGGTACAACATGTTTTTGATGGCCTTAATCTTATTAGGATTTACTTCAATGCCCCTTCGGCTGACTATGTGACCTAGTAGCTTTCCTGATGTTACTTTAAATATGCACTTCTTTGGATTAAGACTAAGGTTGTACTTCTATATCCTCATGAGTAATCTATCGAGAGTCGGTGGATATTCTTTTGGAGTTATTGACTTCACAAGCATGTCGTCTACGTACACATTTGCTGTTAGACATGATGAATGCCCTAGAGGTAATTATGGTGATATATCTTAGCTAGTTTTATTTGTACGAACAAACTTATATTAATAAAGGCATTCTTTTGTTATATCAATGACTGCAAAAATATATTATGAGTGGTTTAAAATATATTCATTGATGTGTTTGCAAAAGTCTATGACTTAATCATAGCACATATTGCAAGGGCATAGTGAGACTATGTTGGTGAGAATTAGTTCGTATGCAATTATGATTTATCTTAATATCCCTAGTCATAGTATCATTAAGACTGGACATTGATGAATACGGATAGACTAGTATGTATCATCATACCTCTTGAATATGATTCTGAGAAGCATATCTCTAGTGCTAGAGGGTGGTACCTTGGGTTAACACATGAATGTATTCAAGGAAATATATTGGAGACCGCTATGAGACATCAATATCGAAATGATTTAGAAGATCGACTTATTGCTAAAGACCTCAAGATCAAAAGGATGAGAGGTTTAAAAATCAATAGAAAACTCATGAAGGAGGCAGAATGTAAGAGAAATCATGTTGAGCTTAAATCCTTCTCTGAAGTGAGAGTGAATGGCTTATGGATGCATTTTTTGAGCATGACAAGATAAAGCTGAAAGATGCTTATACTTTAGGTATGTTCGTGATTGAAAATTTCACTACAGTTTCTTATGAGTCTACATGGGTATTAGATACTGGATGTGGTGCTCGTATCTATACTTCTGTGTAAGGGTTGCGGAACCGTAGAAAGCTGGCTAAAGGAGAGTTGGACCTATGAGTTGGAAATGGAGCATGGGTTGTTGCATCAGCTGTAGGAACATATAGTCTCAAATTGCCAAGTGGCCTAGTTTTAGAATTAAATAAATGCTGTTATATTTCGGTTGTTACTAAGAATATTATTTATGTTGCATGTTTAGCAGCAGAAAGATTTGAAGTTTTATTTAATAATAAAGATTGTCAAATTCGTAAAAATAGTGTTCTTTATGGCAATGGAGTTTTGATTGATGACATATATGTTTTAAATACTGAAGCTGAAATTTTTAATATGAATGAAGCTAAGAGATTGAAATTAGATAAAGACAAATCGTCCTACTTATATCATTGTCGTTTGGGCCATATAAATGAAGTCTACTTAACTAAGTTTATAAAGGAGGTGACTTGGGCCCAATAGACTAGGAGTCTTATGGGGCATGCAAATCTTGTTTATTAGGCAAAATGAAAAAGAAACCCTTTAAAGGTAAAGGATAATGTGCCACAAGTACATTGGAAATAATACACACATATGTATGTGGTCTAATAAATGTGTCTACACATAGAGTATTCATCTACTTCATATCTTTTATCGAGGATTACTCATGATACGGTTATTTGTACCTTGTGAGGCACAAATCAGATAGTTTTGAAAAGTTCAAAGACTATAAGAATGAAGTTGAGAAACAACTTCGAAAGAATATTAAGGCACTATGGTCAGATCGAGGTGGAGAATATTCAAGCCAAGAATTTTAAGATTATCTAAGGGATAATGGAATATTACCCCAGTGGACCCCTCCTTATACTCCTCAGCACAATGGTGTGTTTGAGAGGAGGAATAGAACTTTTTTAGACATGGTTTGGTCCATAATGAACCAAGTAAGTCTCAGAAAGTCCTTTTGGGGATACACACTTGAGAGCACAATTTATATACTAAACTGTGTGCCCTTAAAATCAATTGATACAACACCATACAAAAGGTGGTATGGTAAGAAACCCTCTCTTTCTCACCTAAGAGTTTGGGGATATCCTGCCTATGTTAAAAGGATAATGTCAGACATGCTGGGAGCTAGGGCTGACAAATGCTTGTTCATAGGTTATCCTAAAGAGACAGTAGGATATACCTTTTATGATCCTAAGGAATAAAAGGAATTTGTTTATAGGAATGCTTAGTTCCTTGAGAAGGAACACATGCTTGCAAAAGCTAGTGGGAGCAACCTTGAATTTGAGGTTCAAGTAAGCAAACAAGATAATCAACTGATAATTCCTATGCCTGATACACAATAAAGTGTGATCGAGGGACAACCTGTTACACAACAACCATTACGTAGATCTGGTAGGGTCCCAACACTCCTGAAAGATATGGATTTTTCATCATGAATGATAGAGAAATCTTTCTAATAGAGGATGATGAATCTAAGACCTACAAGGAAGCAATGGAGTGCTTAGACTCTGATAAATCATTAAAAGCCATAAAATCAGAAATGGATTCCATGTATGAAAACCAAGTATGGGAATTGGTCGATGCACCTAATGAGGTTAGACCCATAGGTTGCCAATCAATTTTCAAGAAGAAAACTAACATGGATGGTAATGTAATTACCTATAAGGCAAGGTTAGTGGTAAAGGGTTATAGTCAAAGAGAAGGAATTGACTATGACGAAACCTTTTAACCAGTAGCCATACTTAAATCTATAAGGACACTCTTGGCCATTACTGCTCATTATTATTATGAGATCTGGAAGATGGGTGTGAAAACCACTTTCCTAAATGGAAACATGGATCAGGATGTATATATGATACAACCTGAGGGTTTTACATCTCAGAATGGCTCGAAGGTATGCAAGCTACAAAGATCTATTTATGGACTTAAGCTAGTATCCAGGAGTTGGAATATAAGGTTTGATGATAAGATCAAAGAGTTAGATTTTATATCAAATGCTTATGAGCCTTATGTGTACAAGAAATTTAGTGGGAGTGCAGTCATTTTCCTTGTGCTATATATTGGCTGCTAATGGGAAATGACATTTCTCTTCTTTAAATGGTTAAGTCATGGTTGTCAAGAAAGTTCTCCATAAAGGACCTTGGAGAAGTAGCATTTATACTCAGTCTAAAGATCTAAAGAGATAGATCCAAGAGGCCACTAGGTCTTTCACAAGATACATATATAGACAAGGTATTGACTAGGTTTAGCCTTGAGCAATCAAGAAGAGGTTATCTTCTAATGTCTCATGGAATTCACCTTTCTAAATCCGAGTGTCCTGGGATACAAGAGGAGAGATTATGCATGAAATAAATACCCCATACATCCGTAATAGGATCTATCATGTATGCTATGGTGTGTACACGGCCTGATGTCTCACATGCATTTAGCATCACAAATAGATATCAATCTGACCAAGGTGAGAAGCACTGGAAAGCCATTAAGAATATCTTTAAGTACTTGAGAAGGACTAAGGAAATGTTCTTAGTTTATGAAGGAGGTGATCTCACAATAAAGGAATTCACAGATGCTAGTTTTTAATCTGACAGAGTTGACTACAAGTCACAGTTAGGCTACCTGTTTATGTTAAATAGAGGGGAAGTTGTTTGGAAGAGTTCCAAACAAGATATGATTGCCGATTCAACCATTGAATCTGATTACATTGTTGCTTCAGAAGCAGCAAAGCAAGCTGTCTGGATAAAGAGATTGATTGGTGATCTCGGTGTGGTGTCTAACACTGAGGATCCAATAGTAATATATTCTGATAACACTGGGCCTATTGCTCAGGAGAGAGAATCATGGTCTCATAAATTAATGGACATGTACATAGAAAGTATCATATAGTTCAGGATATGATAAGAGATAAATATATACAGATGGAATACATACCCACATATCAGAACCTGGCATATGGTCTGACCAAGCCTTTGACATAGATTAAACATGACCAGCATGTTAATAGTTATGGCTTATGGTACGTAGCTAATTGGCTCTAGTGCAAGCCGGAGATTATTAGACATGATGTTTGCCCTAGAGAGCAATATATCTTAGTTATTTTTATTTGTACAAACAAATTTATATTAATAAAGGCATTCTTTTGTTATATCAATGACTGTAAAAATATATTATGACTGCTTTAGAATATATTTATTGATGTGTTTACAAAACTCCAGACATAATCATAGCACATATTACACTGGCATAGTCAGACTATGTTGGTAAGAATTAGTTCGTGTACAATTATGATTTGTCCAAATATCCCTAGTCATAGTATCATCCAGACTGGACAATCATGAATACCTATATACTAGCATATGTCGTCATACCTCTTGAATATGATTCAGAGTAGCATATCTCCAGTGCTAGAGGGTGATATCTTGGGTTAACACATGAATGTATTCAGGGAAATACATTAGAGACTGCTATGAGACAACACTCTGTAATCTATATTCTGCATTGGTGTTCTAATCGTCTCATTACAATAACAGTACAAATATCCTTAGACCTGAGATACTAGTTACCTTGTTCAGTTGCTGCCATACTTTGGATTATACCTATACATTCTATGAGATTGAATGTCATGGATAAATATGGGTATTATTGATATCTGTCCATTGGTAAGCTGAGTAGTCAAGATGGAATCTATCACTCCATTATAGCAATATAAGGGAGGTGTACCTTGGCCACTTGTTAGAAGTGACACACTCATAAACCTTTGATCAGAGTATGAGTTGATAGGATGTGATCCTGATCAATACATTAATTGGTTGAGTTAGCATACTTTGGCAACAAGACTAAACTACTAGGGTAGCTATTAAAGCTACTAGTGGACTAACACTTAAATCGAGTCCTAGAAACCAGATGGTACTTAACAGTTGATAGAAGGAGTGAATTATATTGACACTATTGCAGAACTGGGATAAGTCACATGCACGTGATGTTCCAAATATTGAGGGGTCATATGCCTTTGCTAGAGGCCACTATCACCAAATATTGATGCCTTTGCTATGTTGCTATGAGCTATGGGAATGCGCGCCTACATAGGCCCAGCTAGAGCTGCTGACGATTCGGCCAACAGTTGGTGATAAGTATGGGGAGTTTTCTCCCTAAGTAAACTCCCCATTAGATTTTGGTTCTAACTCTAATTAGGTTTATTAAATACCTAACTGCCCTTTTTATTTAATGACTAATTGGTTGAGGTTATGGACTTTATTGTCCTTTGAATAATTCCTAACCATTATAAATAGAGGCCTCCTCCTTCATTATTTTTATTCCTAAATTTTATAATCCCTCTCTTGCTTTCTTATTCACTTAGTTGTTCTAATTCCTAAAAGTAATCCATCGAAAGACGTATTTACTTAGAATAGAAAACTAAGGGAATTTCTTCTAGAATAAATTAGTAGGGAGGAGCTAGCCATTCTCTGCTATTTTATTGGTTCTTCCTTTCTAGAAGGTTTTGGTCGGTGGTGCTTGTGTGAACTATTTATAGAGGCTTCTACTTTGGAGTCTATACATGTAGCTGAGTGGTCATTCTGCCAACTTTGTGATTCACTCTTCAACTGGTAAGTGGTTAGATTATTATTAGGTCCTTTTTAATAAGTGTTTATTACCTAGAATAATTTAAGACTAGCACTATTATCAATCATGCTATGCTTAGGAGATCCAGGGAACTAGATTAAATTTTTGAACTTCTGCTACCCCTGTTTTACTTGCTAAAACCATAATCTAGACCAACAGGTAGATAATCTGAGGCGTCTATCCATATTAAGTACTTGATGAAGTAATCACACAACTCATTCTAGAATGTCTTTTGATGAAGCTTTAAGCCCGCAAATCATATAAGAGCTACGTGTAGCAGAGTTAGCCGAAATATTTAAAGCCAAAAGGAGTAGTGTACACCTCTTTTGTTCATCAGCCTTGTGAATCAATACAAGTGGGTCCTTGGGTCACTAGTACTACTATACAACATAGGGAGACTGCCATCCTTCAGGAGTTTGGAACTGCTTACTGAGAAGAGCAAGTTCATTCTCGATTCTCATTCTTTCCCATACGTGTTCCTCTAACGGCTCTTATGCTTGTATCCTTAGCATTTAAAGGTGTCTATTTATAATAGCCTAGTCATTCTCACCCGTTATTTCCCCGGAATCTTGACTCCCAACTGATCCAATCAAGTCTGAATCAATTTTGGGGTAAATCTCGTAGTCGATCTCTCCAAGATTATCAAATTCATCTTCGATGGGTGCATTCCATTTTGAATCCCCATTCCCATCTTCCTCTAACAAATCTTTTTGTACATTCAAAACATTATTGAAGGAAAAAACTTCATTCGGATCTTCCTCCTCCGATTCTTGTTCTTTTGGATTTTCAATAGGATCTTCCTTGGGTTCTCCTTCATGAAATGCCTTGAGAGCTTGCTCTTTTGAAAAATATATCTCCGCAGGGCTATATAGGAAGAGCATGTTAGAGAACTCCTGTGACGTGCCATTGATTATCAAATTGTAGAAGTCTGTATGGTGATAGCCCGTGTCTCTCCTATTTGAATAAGGGTATATAGAGTAATTGAGAGGAATCCAAAGTCTTAGTGTCTCCTCATCATTGATTGACATACCTAAGAGTTTGCCAACATTTCTTTGGGTTGTACTAGTCACTTCCATTGGTTATAGCTTCATTTGCATTACTTGATTCTCCTTATTGATGGGGTGTCTCTTTGATCAAAAGGGCTTTCCCTCTTGCTTCTTTGGCATGAATTTTTTCCTATACAGAATCGAGGGTGAGCCAGACATGGTCTAGTTGTGAATTCCATCCTATGTTGCTATTGGAAATTTGCAGTTGTTCGCAACATCGAATTCTAAAATTGTAAGGATCCATTACCGAGAAGTGCTCCATTAAGTTCCTTTGTAAGAAATACCAATCCCATTTATGTTGATAAGAAACACTATAGTACTAATCCAGTACAGGTCCTCCAAGAAATTGCGAGAATTAAGATGGAAACCCAAGTGTGTGAATTCCTAGATTGTGCATGTCTCTAGAAAAGGCATCTAGGAATCATTGAGGGTCACTATTTCCCCAGTAAACTAGGTCAGACTGAACTTTGTACACATCAAACTTTTTAACATCATCGCACAAACATACTCTTCTACATTATGGATCATTACTTGCTCATCATTGGCTTGGTTTGCCTTAAAGGGGGGATTGTATTGAAAATTGGCTGAGATATCCTATTCACGAACATCCCCTCCAACTTGAAAATTAATTGTGTTGATAATTGCTTGTAAATTAGGAAGAGGATTAGTATGAGTGCTTGACGTTTTTTCAGGTTCTTCAATTTTCTTATCTTTGACTAATTATTGATTATCCCTCAGCAACTTATTGCAATTGTTAATCCTATGCTCTTTCGTAACATGATTGGTACAAAAATGTTGACGATCATATGGAAATGGATCTTCGAACTCTTTCAAACTTTGAAGCACATTGACCTTTCTTATTGTTGTGAAGATTCGAGACAGTGACTACCAATGGTGAGATGGGCTAAGTTTCTTGAACTTGTGTCGCTGCCACCATCGATTTTAGCAGTTGGATTTAGATTTGAATACTTTGGAGCACTAGGTTTGAAATAACTTCCTTTCTGCTAAGAGTTAGTTTTATTGAAAGCTTCAAGCTCTTCTTTCTTAAGCCTGTCTTCTTTAGCATACTATTCTATTCTCTTGTCATAATCGACCATATAATTTTTCATCTTCGTCTCATTTTGGTACTTTTGACTTGACCCTTCCACTAATTTGAAAATTAAGGCATCAATTTTTGGGGCACATCAATAAGTACTCAGACTACCATCCGATATAGATAGTAGTCCTGAAAGGACTCATTCAACACTGCCTGGATTGCTTGAGATCTTGAAGAGTAGTCTCGACTTTTAAGTTGAAGACAAAGTTATCAAGAAATGCTTCAATCAACTTTTCCCACTTTCCCTTTACTTTCAGAGATATTATCATGTAACAATTGGTCACCGAATCTTGCAAAGTAGACTGGAACAAATTAATAATTTGGGCTTCAGGAATTCCTATGTTGTTCATTATTCAAAGATATGCCTCTAATGAGCTTGAGGTGAGCTCGATCCTTGATATGAGGCAATGTATGGCATAACAAAATTTGCTAGTAATGCCCATGAATCTTTAGGAGAAAAGTTGTTGATGTTGAGATATTTCACCGTGGAAGGACTAGCTAGCATCTCGGTCTTTGAGATCAAGGCATTAGTGCTTGCCATTTTTTCCTTTAACTTAGCTACTTCTTGGGCTTCTCCATCAGAGGGAGAGGTTTTGAAACTTTGGAAGCTCACTTACATGTATTCAAAGAATTGGGGGGAACTCATGAACTCTTTCATAGTGTTGGCCGTGACTTCTTTTTCTGCCATGGTATGTTTGGCTTCGGATTTAGATGATTCTTTTGGTGGGGGAATTCATCTCAAACATTCTTTGCTACATTTCCAACTACGTATCAAACATGAAAATGCATTCTTGTGAAGATTAGAACGAGGTTTGGACTCTTTTTAAGCCTCTTTTTGTACTATAGTGAGTTAATGCATGAATGCATAAGTGAGTGAAACTGCATGTATTGGTTATTATGCAAGTATTAACTAGGGTCAGAGGGGGGGGGGGGGTGAATGACCCTTTTTGCAAAATTTTAGACTTTCAAAAGTCTAAGTGTAGCATGCTTGATATGAACCAGAACATTTGGATCTGGATGATGCAAAAATTAAATAAAATGCACTAAAATAAAAGAATTGATTAAAGGAAATCAAACACAATGATTTTATACTGGTTTGACCCTGCCTACATTCAGTCCCCTGAGTTTCCTCCTTCGAGCTTAAATCCACTAGTGATGGGGATTTATTTCACATGCAGAAATTAAGCCTTTTAAAGTTGTCTTTGGAGGTTCCTTCTCTTTTAAATGTAGGATAGCTTGGCTAAGTCCTTTACAATGTAGGATATACCACAACAGCTAACACCTAACTTGGCTAAGTCCTTTTCACTCAGGGATATACCACACAAACTCTTCCTTGTTTAAGCTAAGTGCCCAATCTCAATACTTACCCTAAGTATAAGGTTTTACAATAATTATCTTTAAAAAAGATGGTTTTTTGAATTCTTCAAGTTATCAACATAACTTGAGAATTCTTACACTAGATTTTAAGTGTTTGTTTCTTGGATGGATTTTGATCACTAATTGTAGAGCAGATTTTGCATAGTAATAGCTTTTATAATCAACCAGCATCTTCTCAACATGTGAAGCTTCCCTTTTATAGGCTTGGATCATAAATGTAGCCATTGAATAGGTTCAAATCTTCACCATTGATCAGATATGAGTTAGTGCAACTAGAGCCTTTGATCTTTTTATTAGACTCAATAAATGTTCCTTTTGAATTTGTACGGGATTGGTGCACCAAAGATGTCAGACCTTTTTCCGTGCTCTCCTAACTGTAGTGCAAAGTTTGTCACCTTGTGAGCTCTACGCACCTTCCCAGTGGTAAAGGTTAAAAAGGCCATTGCCTTTTTCTCTCTCCATGTCAGTTTCTTTTTAACCTTTGCTAAAATCATGCAAGCTTGCACTTTTTCTTTTTCTAAGGCAAAAAGCATGTTTGACTTCAAACACTTTTAGAGCAACAGTTAATATCTGACATTTCCTTTTATCTTTTCTCTAACTTGCGAGTTATATCTTTCGGCTGTCTTTAGGCTTCAGCTTTGCCGGATGCTCTTCCAAATGTAATCATTTTCGGATGTTGTCTTCTTAGACTTAATAGTTTTTTTCTTTTAAAACTTTCTCCGGATGTTGTCTTCTTGGACTTAGGAGTTCATTTTCTTCAAAACCTTATCTGGATGCCGTCTTCTTGGACTTAGGAGATTTTCTTCTAGATCATTGTTTTCCAACAATCTCCCCCATTTTGATGGAAACGAAAACCTAATGATAGAAGCATCTAGATATGGAAATATGAGCTAAGCATTATTTTTAATACTTAGTTAATTACATATGTTCTCCCCCATAATTTTAGCATCCTATTTCCCCCAAGATTTTTGCACCTATACTTCTAAGTTACAATAATATTTTTAGTACAATTGGTGGTTGTATTTAGAAGTATTCATAAATAATTTTGTTTTCACTATGTATCTTTTATTGTTAACATTAGTTAACATCAATGAAATTCTGATCACAAAATATTACAGAAGATAAAGTGAAAAAAATACATAGTTATGCTACTTTTATTACATATGGCAAAATAGAAAAAATAGATAGCTATACTAATGCTCCTCGCCTTTCCCTGCTTCTACTCTGTTTTGCTCTTTCTCCTTCTCCTGCTTTTTGTTTGCATCAACAGTGGAGTGAGGATCAATGACTATGTTCTTTCCTTTCCTCCATTGATTCTCTCAGGCTACGAAGAGAATGGTGTAATCCTCATTCCAGTCAAACGCTGCTCAATTATTTGATCAGTCTTTCGGGGCACTAAATGGTATTGCTTGAGCATCTTTTTGAGCTTGGAGTATGATTTGGAGAGATTTGGATGTTGATCCAAGGCATATTCCTGGCCTTCCTACTCAAAATAGGGGAACATACCCTAGAGAAGAGTGAGTAGACATTTGTATCCTCTAAATCTAGTGTCTTCAATATGTTGTGTTAGCTGCTGGAGATAGGGAAAATCATGCTTTCATGGATATATTGGGAAGAGGTTGAGGTTGAAGGATCAGTTAAGCTTAATTGTAACAAGGAAGAACCAAGTTGGTGGATTTCTTCTATGATTGTCCAGGTGTTATTTTGCAGACTTTCATTTATATGCCAGAGCTCAATCTTAAACATTTCTTGCTAGTTGTTTTTTATTTTATCCACCCCATCAATACTAGTTTTAAATTCTTCACCCATATCCTCAGCTATCTTTGATAAGAGATTGGGCAGGTCAGTCTTGAGGAAGTTAGTTAGCTGCTCTTTGATTTCTTCCTACTCGGTGGTGAGAGTGTTAAGACTAGAGCTAATAGCATTAGTGGATTGGCCAACTGCAATAGGAATTGATTTCATCATCTCCTCAAATTTTTACTCAATGAAGTCTTTCAGTTCAGATTTTAAGTCAGTGGAAGTCGAAGTGACATGCCTAAGGAGTGTGGCACTGCTAGAGTCAGCTATGGATGCAATGTGGATAGCAGAGCATTTAGCTCCAGTTACTTCTTGGGTGATCTACTCCAAAATCGGAGTGACTTTTGATGAAGTAGTTGTTGCTACTTGTTCGGTGTTAGGGAAGTTATTGACTTGTTGCTCAATTACAGTTAGCCTGGCCTGAATGTCCTCCAGCTCCTTCCTCACAACCTGTGAAATAGATAAATTATTGGTTGAGGATTCTATAGTCTTTAATCTGGCACATATTTCCTTGAGGATAGGCTCAAGATCAGAGTTTTTGCTTTACTTATCTTCTATAGTAGCCTCTTCTAGCAACTTCCAAGCCATTTTGAACTTTTCTACCATGGTTGAGGGTTTGGATGGAGTGTCGGCAGTACCTTTCAGCTTGTTGGAGTTTATAAGCCTCCTCTAGCAACTTCCAAGCCATCTTGATCTTTTCATCCTTAGTTAAGGGTTCGGTTGGAGTGCCGACTGTATCTTTCATCTTGCTGGAGTTTATAGGAGAGTAATTACGACTTGAGGTACTCTCATTTTCATCTTGCTCCTGATTATCCTCTGAAGAGGATTTTGAGTCATCTTCTTCATTATTTTCCTCCTTTTCCTCCGAAGGGACCTCGTCCTTCGAGTCTACTTTAGTAGCATGCTCATTGGATCCCAGATCCACTCCCTTCTTAGGTGCTTCTATTCCACCTGAACCAGGAACTTGGTCTAGTGTTGGAACATTGAGCTCTTCTCCCTTAGATGCAACTGGAGATTTGGTTACACTCAAGTTGGCTTGATTTTCATAAATTTCAACCTCTACATTTGCCTTTTCAAGACTTTCACCTTTCTCTCTCTTTGCCTTTTTTAGCACTTTTAGCTTCTACTCCCTCCTAATTCTCATTTTCATTCTCTAAAGTTAGAAGGGACTCCGGAATAGTAGTTTTGAAAGGCTAAAGATTTAGCCTAAGAACTTCTTCTGTACTATATTCTTTTCTTACATGGTCTATGTCAATTTGAGGAATTAAAATAGGTAGGGGAGATCCTACCGGAGGAGCAATAGATTCATTTTCCTTGGAAGACCTTCCAAGGCCTTCAATGGTAGGAGCAGGCTTACTCTGTATGCTTTCCTTCAATACTTCCATCAATGGTAGGAGCAGTCTTACTATGTCTACTTTCCTTCAATACAGCCATCATTCGATCATACTCTGGATCATCCAGATTCAAAAGTAGCTACAGTGATCTCTACCTTCTTCCCTATATCCCTCTAGGCCTCAACAATCATTTCTTCTTTGGATGGCTTAGAGGCTGGATCCTGAATTGTAATCCTACCCTCCGATTTCTTTAGAGCAGGAATTTTCATCTGTGCTTCAGTTTTTACTTTCTTAGCCTTCAAAGCCCAAGATAGTGTTGGTCCTTTCTTGACCAATCTTTTCTTGGGTTTAGGTGCAGGTTCTTCTTCACCAATGCTTTCTAGAGTAGTACAACCTTCCACTATCTCCTCAATAGTTTTGGTAGCTCCCCTCTTTCTTCCCTCCTTGAAGGAACCAATAACTTTCAAAACCACTTTCTGGTCCTTTACCACACATTCCTTTCCTTTTTTTTTCTGCAGCTTTCACTAGCCTTCTTCTAGGCTTCACTGGTGTTTGCTTGAGGATTTCTGTCAAAGTGAGAGAATCCTCATTTACTTGTAATACTTCCTCCTCCACTGCCTTCAACTCTATCTTTTTTTGAGCCTTGGATCTAGTAGTTCTAGCCTTTTTCACTACAGGAGCCTTTGCCACTATTTCTCCGGCCCTCTTGGTTTTACTTCTCTCCTTCTTATCTTTCTTTAGCCCTAAAGCTTTTACCTCATCCTAGGTCTTATTGAAAGTGAGCTTTTGGAAGTTCTTCTCATAAATAGGCTTGCCCTGAACTTGATTTGCTCCAATCAGATCAATTTGATTTTCAGAGAGGATCTTTGCAATCAGCCCTCCATGGGAGTACTTATGCTACTTCATGTATGGATGAGAAGCAAAACAATGTTGATCTCCTCGCTCTCAAACCAGTGCTAGAGAATGCAATGCTGGAAGGAGGAAGCTGTGTTGATGGATCCCTTTCGGACTAAAACTAGTTTAGCCATTATAGATTGTAGCACCCTAGGTACCTCTGGGCAGTGGGTATAGCACTTATCACAAAAAAATCTTACAGGCAACCACATTTTTGGATCATACTTCAATTTCTACTCATCCCCATCATTTCTCATTATCACCCTGCTATTCTTTATATTGAAGTGAGTGACAAAGAATTGAGGAGTTATAGTGATTACCTTTCCTTGGACCGTGGTCCGGAGAGCATCAGTATAGTTATGAACCCTCATGTTTTCATAGAACTCTTTGACCAATAGGTGTTATGTTGGGTCCTTCATTCGAAGGAACACTTCTAGATCTTGATCCTTTGTAAGCAACTAGACATAGGGCTTTGTCATAGATATATACTCGTCTGCCAAATAATCAGAGGGCGAGATGATATCCATATTCTTAAACTTGATTTCAACAAAATCCTCATCTTTAAGTGTTGCTTCTAGTTATTCACGTCTAGGAAGGAGTGCAGCTTGGTTCTTAACTCTTGCCATTTCAGAAAGTTTGAAGAAATTTACGGTTTGTGAAAGTATTTTTGTAGAGTGACAGTAATGTGTTACTCGTGTGAAGAAGACAAGAGATTTGGGGGCTTTTTATAGTGTTTTGGAAGTGAGGGTAGTTTGATAATCTAGAAGCAGTTAGTTTTAGTAGGATTAATGAGTTGTCCGTTAGATTTGGTGAAAGAAGCTAAGGGTGTGAAAATCAAAGAATTTGTTTATTACATTTGTAACTGTTATGATTTAACGCCCAATAATTGTATGATAAATGTTTGAAATTCAAAATGTCTACAACTACATTTTAGCACCTTTATTGCCATTTGTCAATCTTGTCTGCTGAGCTAGCAATATTCTCTTCTAGAACTGGAATCAGTGCAATTTTCTTTTCTTCCTTGTTTCCTTTACTGTTGACAGCCTATATTAAGGCATTTTCTCTTTTTGAACCCTTCTTTAAATTGGATTTGACATTCCAATTGCCTCTCATAGATTGTTAAATTGATCTTTACTTAGTGGTTTAGTAAATATATCTGGCATTTGCTTATTTGTTAGAATGTACACAAGGATCACATCTTTCTTCATTACGTGATCCATAATGAAATGATGCATGATGTTGACACGTTTCATCCTGCTATGTAACACTAGATTCTTTGACACATCATTTGCACTCTTGTCACATAGCACATCTACACATCCTAGTTGTACTCTATAATCTTCCAGCTAATGTTTGATTGAAAGGAGTTGAGCAATATAGCTTCAAGCAGCCATGTATTCTACTTCTGTAGTTGATAATGCCACTAATGTTTGCTTGTTGCTATACCATGACACTAAGCAATCAAGAAGAAAATGGCAGCCACTGGATGTGCTTTTTCTTTCAAGCATATCTCTGCCATAGTCTGTATTAGTGTACCCTTGTAATATAAAGTTGCCATTACTTGGATGTCATAGACCAACTTCAGTTGTTCCAAGCAGATATCTTAGGACCTTCTTAACATAGCTTTTAGATGTGATTCTTTAGAATTGGCTTGATATCTTGCACAGTAATAGACTGCATAATGTGTATTTGGTCTACTGGCAGTTAGATATAGAAGTGATCAAATCATTCCTCTATATAGCTTCTGATCTACCGCTTCTCCATCACAATCCTTTGAAAGAATTGTATCGATCCTATGGGAGTGGCCATTGACTTGCTCTTATCTATGTCAAACTTCTTGAGAATTTCCTTGGTGTACTTGG
This sequence comes from Euphorbia pulcherrima, assembly GCA_947683365.1. NCBI lineage: Eukaryota > Viridiplantae > Streptophyta > Magnoliopsida > Malpighiales > Euphorbiaceae > Euphorbia > Euphorbia pulcherrima. The sequence goes on from CANTUS010000008.1 coordinate 7,275,702, forward strand.
ATTGATTTATGAAAATCCCATCCAAACTTTGCTTGATTTTAAGACAAAGGAAGAAGTTGATTTCTCCCATCATTGATATCTCAAATTCTTTCTTCAAGTGAGGGTTGAATTCTTCACTCATCTTTTCAACAGTTGCTCCAAAGATTATATCATCCACATAAATTTGAATGAGAGTGACAACATCCTTTTTCTTCTTGATGAAGAGTTTCATATCTACCTTCCCATGGATATATCGCTTAGAAATGAGAAATGATGTAAGCCTCTCATACCAACCTCTTGGAGCTTACTTCAATCCATAAATAGCTTTCTTCAACTTGTAGACATGCTCCGGATGTTTTGATTCTTCCAATCCTGGTGGCTGTTTAACATGGACTTCTTCTTGAATAACCCCATTTAGAAAGGCACTTTTGACATCCATTTGGAATAATGTGAATCCCATATAAGATGCAAAAGCACATAAGATCCTTATTGCTTTCAATCTTGCTACTGGAGCAAAGGTTTCTTTAAAGTCGATGCCTTCTTATTGGTTGTATCCTTGAACAACCAACCTTTCTTTGTTCCTTACCATAACTCTAGATTCATCCAGTTTGTTTTAGAATACCCACTTGGTGCCAATAACTGACTTTCCTTCTTGAAGTTGTACTAGATCCCAAACATCATTTCTTGTAAACTGATCTAGCTCTTCTTACATGGCCATCATCTAATATTCATCTCCTTCTGCATCTTGAAATTTCTTTAACTCAATAAGTGAGACAAATGTAGCATGGCTCATCTTTCCTTTGAGTTGTCCTTTGGTTCTAACTAGATTCTAGACATTGTCCAAAATAGCTTCTAGTCGATGATTCCTATGAGTCTGGATTCCATTACAAGATCTTCATGTTGAGGCGGAACTTGTTCTCCATCAACTTTAACTCCTTCATTTGGTCCTTGTTCATCATTAGACCCTATCTAAGCATTATGGAGATTTTCTAGTGGTAAATATGAGTTGAAATTAATTCCTTCATCTTCTTCTTTGTATTTCTTTACTTGAAAGAGTTCCAAAATTTGCATTGATTCTTCTTCTAAGGATTTTTTTGCCTCCAAAACTAAGTCATCCAGATCTTTACTTCTTTTTCCTGCATGGTTAGTCTCATCAAATTCTACATGTATTGACTCAACCACAATTTTAGCTCTCTTGTTAAATACTTTGTAAGCTTTACTATGTATTGAGTAGCCAAGAAATATAGATTCAATAGACTTTAGATCAAATTTTCCTAGTTTCTCTCTATCATTTAGGATGAAACACTTACAGCCAAATGTTCTAAAATAACCAATTTTAGGTTTTTTTCCTTTCAAATTTCATATGGGGTCTTGTTCATGTTCTTTCTAATGAGAGCTCTATTTAGAATGTAACATGTAGTATTGACAGCTTCTCCCCAAAAGTATTTTGGCAGGCTGTTCTCACTTAGCATTGTTTAAGCCATTTCAACTACGATTTTGTTCTTCCTTTCTACATCCCCATTTTGTTGAGGTGTATGAAAAGCAGAGAAGTTGAGCTCAATGCCTTTGGAGTTATAGAATTCAGCAAATTACGTATTTTTGAATTCGACTCCACTATCACTCCAGATGCGTGCAATGCTTATGTCTTGTTCTAATTCTATTCTAATGAATATTCTAGTCAAATTTTCAAAGGTAGCATCCTTGATAGCTAGCAAAGCTACCCAGGTATATCAATAATAATCATCCACAATAACCACATTGGATTCTCTACTACCTAAGCTCATTGGTTTAATCAGACCAAAGAGATCAATATGCAATAACTCCAGGACTCTTCCGGAAGTTATATAAGGGATGGAAGGGAAGATTTTTCTTATTTGTTTACCTAGTTGACATGCAGTACATATATGATCCTTATCAAAAGCAACCTTAGGCAAACCCTCGACTAGTACCTTTTTGGCCCGTTTGGGTAGGAGGTTCATGCTAACATGTCCCAACCTAGGGTGCCATAGCAATGATTCCTCTTCTTCAGACACCAAACACATGTTATCCTTTTTCTTATTTTTAATGTTAACAAGATAAACATTATTTACTCTATGTGCATGAAGAATGAGTTTATTGGATATACTATCGATGATTGAGCAACCTCTAGAGTCAAACATCACCTTTCTCCCTTTCTCTCAAAGCTGAGCAACACTGAGTAGGTTGAACTTTAGTCCATCAACTAGAGAGACATCTTCTATTTTTAATTAGATCCAATAGTTCCATGCCTAATGATTTATCCCCAGTCATGTGCCTTTAACAGCCACTATCAATGTACTAGGCTTGTTGTTCTTTAGTGGACTTCAGGCATACCTACAAAATAGATCAGGTGGGTTTGGGTACCCAATTAGATTTGGGTCCTCTCGGGTTAATAACCATCTCCAGCCATGGATTAATAACATAATAACCATTTCTAAATCTACCCGTTTTAGTTATATGGTTATTTCTACCACAAAACCTACATCTAGAGATTGGTTTGTTCTGTTCAAGCTTCTTCTCAATCTTTTGAATATCTTCTTTTCTATAATCTCCAAAATATCCAGCTTTGGATAGTTACAAGTCTGCTTGTCTGGTTTCTATCTAGTAGTTGGTTAGAGGTGCTATCTCTACTTTGTGGTTCTTTCTTTGGTTGACTGGTTGGTCATTATAGATTCCTATGACTTTTCCTTTTTGAGTAGCTATATATCTATACGCTTCGGGTTGTTTGCTGGTTTTCTTCCTTCTTGGATTTGAAGGTTTCGTATTCCTTCCATAACTTCCTTCATCAAGGCTAGCTTGCTTTTAGCCCAAATAGATTGGCACTGAGTATTATGACTTGAGTTTTTATGGCATTTTCTTCAACAACATCATGATGCTTTGTAGCCCTTATAAGGTTTATATCTTATGCCATTGCCTCAACATCTTCAGGTAGCTCTATCACTTGTCTTCGAAGAAGATTGATGTCTTTTGTGTTCTTCTTTACATTATTGATCACAATCCCTAAAGCTCTAGCAAGATCATTGTTAGAAATGAAGTTAGAGTGAGAGTTTACCTCTGTGCTAGCTAACTCAAACTCTTATTCTTCAGCTCATTCAGTGATTTGCTGAGTTGTTCCTCTTCTGGAGTGATCTATCTCCAACTCAGTTAGTGCAATAAATGCACAATTGGCAGTATCTTCTTCATCTAAGGATGACGAGCTACTACTTTCCTTGTTGTTGTTCCATGTGGCCACCATTGCCTTTTTCTTATACTTCTTCTCCATTTTTAGCTTTGGAAATTATGCATTAATATATCCTTTCTCACCACATTCGAAGCATGCCATCTACTTTTCTTGACCCTTATTATCCTTCGGACCTTTTCTGTATTTATCCTTCCTGGAGTTGCTTTCCTCCCTTCTTCTAGATTCAAACGTTCTAAAGCTCCCCTTTGACCTCCTTTCTTCCTTCTTTAGAAATTTGTTGAATTTTCTGGCCAGCATAGCCATGCCATCATTCTTAAAGGAAGATTGTTTTGATTGTTTTTCTATTTCGGAGGAGTCTATTCCAGATGAGTCCACCTTGAGATCAGTTCCTTTCTTTTTCTCTTCAGGCTTCTTTTCTTGTTGACTATATCTTTCAAAGGATAGCTCTTAAGTTAGTAGGATTCCAATTAGTTCATTATAACCATAAAAGTTTAGGTCATGAGATTCCTCAATGGCTGTTTTCTCGCTGTCCCATTCTTTTGGGAGACTCCGAAGAATCTTCTTCACCATTTCCTGTTCTGTGATCTCCTTTCTCAGTCTCTTCATCTTATTTACTAGATTTTTATATCCTTTGGTTCCATTCTGAAAGTTTCCAGCTTTTGCTAGATGAGATCAATCATAGCTTTGCGAACTTTGTTTGTTCGTTTACAAGTCACCTCAAGTTTTTGCCAAATTTCATGAGCTATTTTACAGCTTGAGATCTTGTTGAATTCAGCTGCACTCAAAGCATAATGAAGCATGTCAATAGCATTTGCATTTCCAGGCAACTTATTATAATCATTTTCATCCCATTGATTTGAAGGTTTTCTGGTTGTAATACCTTTAACCTTATACGTAGGGACATATGGGCCATCCTTGATGACCATCCATGCTAGCATGTTCTGTGCCCGTATGAAATTTTTCATTATGTTTTTATAGAACTTGTAGTATTCACCAGTGAAAAGTAGGGACAGGTTATAGACATACCCTTTGGGAGAAGCTATGAGTTACTATTTTGATAACTCATTTCGATCTGAGATCAGTTGGACCTTTAGCTCAAGATTGTTAAGTTTGTAGCTGTGAGCACTTGCTCTGATACCACTTGTTGGTCCCTATGCAAGTATTAACTAAGGCTATGAGCGGGCAACATTTTTTGCGGTTCTGCATGAGATGCGGGTACTGAAAAATAACACATGGCGAAGTGAGCCAAAGAAGGATCCTCGATTTTAGAGCGTGTGATGAAAATAATTTATTAAAGTGATGTTCAAGTTAATATTTAAGTCCAATTTAATTGTTAAAAAGATACAAGATCTGAATCCCATATTTTAAGATAGAGTCGTCACCAGGTTCAACTCTATTAGGAATTTCCATCCGATATTCCCACTAGGTGGTTAGACCGTACCTTAAGACAGAGATTCTGAGTTTGGATAATGTTACCTACTCTTCGTTACTAATCGAATCAAATCATTTGTATTTTAATAAAAGTATCAATTCATTCTTATGCAATTTAAATCCCCTAATTAGAATTTTTGGTTAATAGTTATCCATACATCACATAGCGCATCATGCATAAAGTGGATAAAGCAGATAAATAATTATTACAGTCATCCGAAATAAATAAAAAGTGAGAAAAATAAATCATTATTACAGGGCTTTATAAATCCTATAAATTTTTTCTAATTAGGAAAATAAATACCAACAGACTGAAATCGGGTCTCAACAGAACTTACTATAATCACCAAAGCTCTAAATACGACAAGCCACCCAAAATTATTCATAAATAATGAACAAATAATGTGCAAAAATATAAAGGTAGAAATTATGTTGGTCCCTGTGAGGGTCTAAATAAGGTTAGAGGGGGTGAATGACCCTTTTCGTGGAATTATCAAACTTTAAAAAAGTCTTTGTGTAGCATGTTTGATTATGTTCCAGAATTATGTATCCGGATGATGCAGATATAAAATATGATTCAAATAAATAAAGAGTTAGAAGATCAAACACAAGGGTTTTATCCTGGTTCAGCACCGCCTACTGCAATCCCCAGAGTTTCCTTCCTCCGAGCTTTTCCACTAGTGGATTCCTTTCCAACTGGTAGGAATCAAGCCTCACAATTTTGTCTCCGGATGGTACCCCCTTTCGAATGTAGGATATACCATTAGAAGTACTAACTCCTAGCTGAGTCCTTTTGACTTTAGTAAGGCATACCACTTAGATTTCTACCCAAACCTAAGTTGAGTCCTATAGGGAGATCCCACTCAAAGCACCAACTTCAAGCTATATCCTAATCTCACTACTCACCCAAGTAGGAGATCTTTTACACTTTGGTTTTCACAAAGTTTTTTGTTTTGGACATCCTCAAGTTTATAACATCACTTGGGAATCCTTACAATAGATTTTGAATGGATTAGTTCTTAGAGGAATTAAGTAACTGATTGCTTTTAGCGAATTCTCTTGTATATGCTTTCTCAAAATCAACGAGCACCTTCTTAACTTGTGAAGCTTCCCTTTTATATGCATCTATCATAAATGTAGCCATTGTGGGTTGTTGAACTTGAAATAAATCTTCACCATTCATAAGGTAATATGTGGCACTTCCAGAACCATTGATCAATCTGTTAGACAGAGATTTTAACCCATTTGAATCCTTGGGATTGAGGCTGAAAAGTGGTCAGTCATCGTTTCCCTTGTATTTTAGTGATTCACCAACTTTTACTCTAGTAGTCTAGAATGTGTGTTTCAGCGCCCCTCTTATTGGTCTATGTGAAAAATGTTGTTTTTCTTTTTCTCTTTTCTATGTCAGTCCTTCTGTCCTTTTCTGAAAAGTATGCTAGCTGTCTTTTATCTTGCATATAGGAAAAGGATCTTTGACTTGGAGACCAAAAAGGATGGACAGAAAAGTTATTTTTGAAACTTTTCCCTTTTTTCTTTATCACTGTGTCTTCCGGGTAATCTTTTCTCCTGATATCTGGATGCTATTCAATAAGTACTCATGGATGTTGTTGTGCCAGGAGTTAGCAGTTTATTTCCTTTCCAAACTCTAACTAGATGCTTTCCTTTAATGCTTAGGTAATTGTCTTCACTTCAGTAATTGTCTTGGACCTTGGATGTTTTGGTTATGTGACTGTATTCAATTATTTTGGACTTGAGTGTCTTTGTTTACTTGTCTAGATATAATGAGTTAGGTCTTTTTATACTTAGGTGTTTTGTTTTCTTCAAACCTGATTCCGGATATTTGGTATTCAGGATCATTGTTTCAAACAGTCTCCCCCATTTGATGGAAACAAAAACCTAATATATCTAAGCATAAGGAAACGGGTTTTATGATCTAAGTATGATTCTTAATACTTAGTCATTTACAAATTTTTACTCCCCCATAATTTTAGCATCCCTAACTCCCCTAACATTTTTCAAATCTAGCTTCTAAGATTTTTGTAGTACAATTTCATATTGTACTTTAGAAGCAATTTTTGTAGTATTTTTCCTCTATATATACTTCTGTTGTTAACAATAGTTAAAATTAATCAAGTTCAGGATTACAAGATACAAAAATACATAAGTGAAAAATAACTCGAGCAATTACATTTTTTACAGAGTTATATTTTTTACAAATTATTGCTTTCTGGATGCTTCTCCTTTCTTCTCCTTACCTTTGCTCCGGTCCCCCTTGTTAGTTTCTACTTCCCCCTTCTTATTCTCCCATTTTTTGTTTACATCAGCTTGGGGGTCTATAACCATGTATGTTTTACCATCCCAACTCTCCTGCCAAGCCTTAGAGTAAATGGAATAATCTAAATTTCCTTTGCTTCTGTGCTATATTATAGTGTCAACTATGGCAGGAGTTAGATGCAGGGACCGGAAGACTTTCCAGAGTTGGGTATATGACTTTGTGAGGCAAGGATGCATATGTAGTACATTTTCGCGATCCTTCTCATCAAAGTATAGGAAAAGGGCCTTTAGGAGAGTAGCGATTCCTTTATGTTCAAAGAATCTAGTGTCCCCAATATGTTGTACAAGATCTTGAAGGACTGGAAAGAGTTGGCTTTCTAAAATAGAAGGTGAGGAAGAAGATTCGGAGATAGACATGTTAGGCAGGCTGGATGTCAAATTTTTAAACTCTTTGCCTATGTCTCAGCATCTCAGCAGTAGTTGTGAATGCTAGTATTGACAGTGATGAGGTCTTTGAGAAGTTCCTCCTTCACATTATTGATGACTGTATCATGTCCATTCAATTGTCTAGCAAACTCTATTCCAATATCTAGCAGTTGTTGTGCAAGGAGTTTGGGCATGTCTTCCTCAAAGAATTTTGTCAGCTTGTCCAATATGGCCTAATGTTTTTCATTGAGACTAGGGAGCTCTGACTTCTCTTCCTTTTCAGAAATCAATTTTGACAAGTTTTCAAACTTGGAATCTAGATATTCATTTAACTCTAGGGTTAGTTTGGAGGAGGAGGAGGTGATTTTATCCAACATGGTTGCGTAGTTTTTTGTAGCCCCAGTGTTGGCTTGATCTGCGGAACGATTTGCTACTGCAACACTTTCTTGTAGCTCATTGATTACAGGAATGACCTTGGCAAGGGAAACATCTGCCACCAACTCAGTAGTGGGAAAATCCACCACTTTCTTCTCAATATTCTTTATACTCCCCTTTATTTTTCTTAGTTATACTTTCAAGCCCGGAGTTGAGCATTTTTTATTCAACACTTTCTCCACAAATTTAAGTTGCTTATAGATATTCGGGAGATACTACTTGATATAACTTTCCTCACATTCTTCATTTATAGCATCCTATAGCATTTTTAGTGCTACCATAATCTTTTTAACTCTGTTTTGATTTAGACTAGCAGTTGGCTTTTTGATAGGACTATCAAAGGAGGAGGTCACCGATCTTGAGCTACTTCCAGTTTCCTTTGATTTGGATGAGTCTTCTTTACTTGTATCCACTTTATAGGACTCCTCCTCTTCTTCTTCTTTCCCTTCTTCTAACCTTTCATCCGGAATGGCCTCACCCTTAGAGTCAACTTTAGAAGTGCTCTCATTGGGTCCCAGACCTTGTCCCTGCTCTAAAATAATTTATTCTGGATTGGACTGGTTGTCTTTAGATGCACTTGGGGTTTGTGTATCTAAGTTGTCTTAATTTTCATCTGCTGTTTCAAGGATAGTAGCAATATCAACATTGATATCAAAAGAAATTGAGTTAGGGATTACCTCATTTATTGCCTATTGATTTTGAGTGTCTGCTTCTTCTCTTCCTTCTTCTACCTCCACAATCCTCGGAAGACTAGTAATGTCGTCAGTCACCCCTTCATATGCCTTTAAAGGACTTTTAGCTACTTCCTCAAGCACGTTGGTAGTTTCCTCAACATCCTCTCCACGTGCCTTTTCAGTTCTTTCTTCATTAAAGATCTCACTTTTTGGTTTAAGTAAACTTTCTGGAAGTGGTCTAGTTCTAGGCATGAAGGCAATTAGGTCTACTTCTAGATCCTGGGCGACGGTTTTCATATTTGTTAGATCAATTAGAATGGCCTGGGCACCGGAAGAACCTCCAGGTCCTTCTATTATGAGCTTGTTTATTCTATAACTATCCTTCATGCTTCCTTTATAAACCTCGTACTGAGGATCATCCAGAGTGACTTCCTCAGTAGATCCGGGTACATGCTTGCCCTTGGTTGTTCTGTCCTTAGCCAATTTTTCTTCTTTAGCTCTCTTTACAGCTTCTTCATCAATTACAATCCCAAATGGCTTCTTTGTTTTGTTTTTCTTAGCTGCCATTGCCTCATCAAACGTGTAGTTCTTTCTAGTGAACTGCCTCCTCTTGAGTTGCTGCCTTCCTGACTCTGCTTTTCTTCTCATCCTCCAACTCCTTAGCTTTCTCCTCATTCCATGTTTCACCGAAGCTTAGCTTTCTGAAATTCTTCTCAAGAATTTCCTTTCCTTGAACAGCTTAAAATCCGGATAGATTGATTTCTTTGGCCATAAGGATTCTAGTGATGAGGGTGCCATGGGAGTTTTTGTGATGTTCAAGAAAGTGGATAATTAGCACTGACATGTTCACCACTCTGCTCTTCATCCAGTATTGCAATACACAATGTTGGAAGGAGGATAAAGTGGTTAGAGAGGCTTTCTAAATCAGGATCAGCTTGGTAAGAGCTTTTTGGAGATATCTTGGTGCTTCCTGAAAGTATGTTGAGAATTTATCTCCAAAGTAATTTGGATGAAGCCATATCTTGGGGTGATACTTCACTAGCATTTCATCCCCATTATTTCTAAGCTTAATGCCATCATTTTTCATATTGAGGTGCTTCTTAAAGAATGCCAGTGAGATAGTGATTTCCTTCCCTTGAACCTTATTTCTGAGAGCATCATGATGGGAGTGTACTCTTAGATTTGAGTAGAATTCCCACACCAAATCCGGATTAGTTGGGCAATTAATCTTGAGGAAATCACCCAGATGTTGATCTTCAATGAGTTTGGAGTAGGGGTCTGTTTCAAAGAGCAAATTGTCTCCCAAGTAGTCAGTGGGAAATACTGAGTCATTGGTTTTGTGCTTAAAGGGTGTGAAGTCTTCATCTTTGAGATGAGATACTACAAAGATGTTTCTTGGAGGAAGCATTTGGATTTTGTTGTTCAACATAATGGCTGCCATTTGAGAGTTTTTGAAGAAATTAGGGTTTGGAAATTGATTTTTGCAGAGTAACAGTAGTGAGTTGCTGGCATGAGAAAGAAGGAGAAATTTAGGGGGTTCATATAGAATTTCCAAAGTGAAGGTATAATGGTAATCCGAACACAATTAAAGTTAACTGGATTGATGACATGGAAGACATAATTTATGAGAGAAATAAATGGCATTAAGACCGGAGAATGAGAATAGTTTATTCTTAAAACAACCATTTAATTTTACCGTACGTGTAGAACCCAACGGATGCTTAAAATTCAGAGTGTGCACAATTACTTTTTAGGGCTTTTTCTGCCATTTGTCCTTTCTTTCTGCTGAGCTGGCACTCTTCATTCTAGATCCATAGTCAGCATAATTCTTATTCCTTGCAGATACCTTTACTCATAGGACTTCAATCTAATCCCAAATTATCTTCCGGATTTTCCTTTAAATAGGATTAGACATTCCAATTGACTCACTTAGCTTGTTGAATTGATCTTTACTTAGTAGCTTGGTAAAGATATCTGCTCTTTGCTCATTGGTTGGAATGTTAAAAATACAACATACTTCTTTATCATATGATACAGGACAAAATGATGCCTGATGTTTACATGCTTCATCCTGCTATGAAGAACTGGATTCTTTGACACATCAATGGCACTCTTATTGTCACAAATCACTTAAACACATCTGGATTAAACTCTATAGTATTCCAACTATTGCTTGATCCATAGGAGTTGAGCTATAAAACTTCCTACTGCAATATATTTAGCTTCTATAGTTGATAAGGCAATTAAGGTTTGCTTTTTGCTATACCGTGATACTGAGAAATCTCTAAGAAAGTGACAGCCTACGGATGTACTCTTTCTTTCAAGAGCGTCTCTGCCATAATCTGCATTAGTGAAGCCTTGAAGTGTGAAATTATCATTACTATGATACCATATTCCAACTCCTGTGGTTCCTAGGAGATATCTAAGGATCCTTTTAACTACATTGAGATGCAAATCCTTATGATTGGATTGGTATCTTCCACAGTAGGAAACTGCATAGTGTATATCAGGTCTGCTAGTTATCAAGTATAATAGTGATCCAATCATTCCTCTATAGAGCTTCTGATCTACTTCTTTGGTTTTCATAAAGGTTTTGGTTTTGGACTTCCTCAAGTTTATAACTTCACTTGGGAATCCTTACAACAGATTTTGAATGGATTGGTTCTTGGAGGGATTGAGTAACTTATTGCTTTTAGCGAATTCTCTTATGTATGCTTTCTCAAAATCAACCAGCACCTTCTCAACTTATGAAGCTTCTCTTTTATAGGCTTCTATCATAAATGTAGCCGTTGTAGGTTGTTTAACTTGAAATAAATCTTCACCATTGATAAGGTAATATGTGGCACATCTAGAACCGTTGATCAATTCCTTAGATAGAGATTTTCACCCAATTGAATCCTTGGGATTGAGGCTGAAAAGTTATCAGTGATCGTTTTCCTTGTATTTTAGTGATTCACCAACGTTTACAGCAGTAGTCCAAAATGTATGTATCACGCGCCCCTCTTATTGATCTATACGAAAATTATTGTTTTTCTTTTTCTCTTTCTTGTGTCAGTCCTTCCGTCCATTTTTTAAAAGTATGCTAGCTGTCTTTTCTCTTACATATGGGAAAAGGATCTTTGACTTAGAGACCAAAAAGGATGGAGGGAAAAGTTATTTTTGAAACTTTTACCTTTTGTCTTTATCACTGTATCTTCTGGATAATCTTTTCTCTTGATATCTAGATGTTATTCAATTAGTTCTTCCGAATGCTGTTGTACTAGGAGTTAGAAAATTTTTTAGGTGATAAACAGGATTAAAACACATGAAAAATGATAAAACCTGGTAAAAAAAACAAAACATAGACCATTTGGGCATATTTTACCATCAGGCCACTCAAATGTACACCTGGCCACTCAAGTGACATGGTGGCTACCCCAGTTGGCATGGCCAGCATGTTACCGGAGTGGCCACCTATACATCAGAGTGGCCTGCTAGAAAAACTTCCAAATGGGGGGAAATCAATATTTTTGCACCTAAAAACTCAAGATTATTAGCATTTTGACTCATTTCCCACGTTATTTCAGTGGATGTGGACTTAAAATGACAAAATTACGTTGATTTTTTGAGTTGGGTGGGGAAAAGTCCTAAAAATTTTGACGAAAAGGGATTGGTTGCTCCGACGATGTTTAGGCCACTTGAGTGGCAAGGTAGCCACGCCAGTTGGTGCAGTCAGCTTGTAACTCGAGCGGCCAGCCGGTCGCCGGAGTGGCGAGTTAAAAACTTGTTGGAAAAGGCCAAATGCCCCAAAACCAAGCAAAACAACTAGAAAAGGCAAATAAACAACTAAAAAAAGGATTAGAACTCAGATTTTACACCTCGAGGCCGTGAATCCACCTAGAGACTCAAATCAACCTCTAGCGAGTTCTTTTTGATGATTTTATGATGAATAGTGATAATTTGCGACGAAATCAGCCAAAGAAATAGTCATAGATTTTAATGATTTTGAGAAAAGTCTCTAAATCCTAGTTAAATTTGATTTTATCTTGAGTTTAATTCAATTTTAGTTGTTTAAGAACTAAAAGATCAAACTTAAGAATAATTAGAAATCCAAATTAATGTATATTAATTCGAGTTTCCACCTTGTTCTTTGGTTTTCTCTCCCTAAGAAACTAAGAATCCTAAAAGTTGATTTTAAATGTTAAAATTTGCAAAAGTCCTTAAATCAGATGATTTTGGGGGTTTATATAGACTCCATTAGGTGCAAATGACCAAATAAGTCCCTTAAAAACACAAATTTCATGGGAAAAATGGTAAAAAATGAGATTTTTGGAGAGAGAAGTGCCCCGAAACACACATAGAGAGACCCCAAGGCCATGTTGCGCCACTTGTAGCAGCCTGCCTCCCCGACGCCTCCACCGGCGGTGATTCTTTTGCCGGCGCCGGTGGCTCCTGCGGTCCGACGAGGCGAAATAAACCGAATAGAAGAGGGCACTTTAAAAATTCATAACTTTCACCACCATTATCCGATTAAAGTAATTTTTAACATTTTGGAAACCTCAGAGAGTTTAGAATCTAGAAAAATTAATGTGACTTCAATAAAAAGATCAGGCTTAAGGGAAAAAAAGGGAAAAAAATTAATGCATGCGAGAAAAAGATTACGGTTCATTTTTAAATGCAACTTTAATGATTTTTAAGCACGGTCAAAGGTCCAAAATCCTCAAAAAGGTATTTCCAAACGTGCTTCAACCCTACAATAATAGAACAATTGGTCAAGAAAAGGTCAGAGAAATTTCCATCATCATTTCACGGGGATATCGAAGAGCCCGTGCTCATAGGCTGCCCCTCAAGAGATTGCCATTTGACTTAGTTAAATGTGATCCTACGAAAGAGTAAGGGATACAAGGTTATACCTGAGTTTTGGATTCTTGAATCAGTTGTCTACTGGGGCTACCATCAATGGACCTATCAAGAATAAAATTGTGACTTAGAAATTATGAATTGGTATCACCTTCGACCCCCAAAGGATTTGAGATAGACTACTTGTTTCCTTTGGTACTTCAACATTTTTGCGGTCACCTTCGACTCTCCAAAAATAAATCTCGAACTTCTTGCGACCACCTTCGACTCTAGAAGAATTAATTCCAAAATTCTTGTTGCCACCCTCAACTTTTCAATAATAAATTCCAAACTTCTTGCGGCCACCTTCGACTCTCCAAGAATAAATTCCAAACTTCCTATGGTCACCTTCAACTCTCCAAGAATAAATTCCAAACTTCATGTGGCCACCTTCGACTCTCCAAGAATAAATTCCAAACTTCCTACGACCACCTCTAACTCCCCAAGAATAAATTCCAAACTTCTTACGGCTACCTCCGTCTCTCCAAGAACAAATTCAAAATATTTTGCGGTCACCTTTTACTCACCAAAGAATAAATTCCAAATATTTTACGGCCACCTCCAACTCTCCAAGAACAAATTCCAAATATCTTGGAGCCACCTCTGACTCTTTAAGAATAAATTCCAAATATCTTGTGGCCACCTCCAACTCTTTAAGAACAAATCCCAAATATCTTGCGGCCACCTTTGGCTCTTCAAGAATAAATTCCGAACTTCTGGCAACCACCTTTGACTCTCCAAAAATAAAGATACAAGACTTTCATGGTCACCTCTGACACTCCAAAAATCACTTGAGACTTCTAATTTGGAACGTAGAATTTTGAATCTTTGCATTAGTTGTCCATCAGGGTTGCCATTTGGTGTACCTGACAAGAAAAGTTTGGGATATCAGTAATTGGCATGAGTTGCGTTTTTTATTGTTTAATTTATTTTGTTAAGACAAAAAAATTTTCTTAATCAACGAAAAAAAACTTTTGATAAAAATCTAGTCTAGAAATATCTGGGAGCCCGGAAAAACATTGTTGGGTTGATTTTGCTCCATTAACTGTAGAGAATTTGTACGAGTTGATTATTGGTGAACCATGACTAAGGTTTTGCATGGCAGACCCTGAATTTAGGATTTGCGGCAAGACAATACGACTCAGCATGCTGATCCCCGTCTCGATTTTTGCATGGTGGACCAGAGGTTTAGGATTTATGGCAAGATAATATGACTTAACATTTTGATCCCCGTTTTTGGTTTTCCATGGAGGACAACGATTGTAGGTATTATAGCAGGATAATATGACTCGGCGTGTTGATCGTCGTCTTTAGTTTAAGAGCTATTGAGGAAATCCTACCAAGGTGGACTAGCCAAGAGCTTGGGTCAAAGGATAATGTTGGAGACTTGCTGAGGGTAGGTTTGGGCTTTAAGATTTCAATTTTGATTGTTAAACTTTGAATTCTTTCATTGGTTGCCCATCGGGGTTATCGTATGGTGTTCTTGTCAATAAAATTTTGAGATATTAGTAAATGACATGAGCTGCATTTTTGTTGCTTAGTTGATTTGTTGAAACAAAAATATTTTTATCCTTCAATTAAGCAATAAAAATGGAAGTATGAAATACAAATTGAGTTAGAATTTCAGGGAGTCCGGAGAGGTTGCCGAGGTGTCTATCGGGTCTAGCTAATATGCCCCTTGGATTGTCTATCCTTAAACATGAGTTAGAAAGTAATGTTGAAGTTCCCCTTAATAAGAGTGCTGGTTCAGAGTTTGAGCGTAAAGCTCGAGGATATTTTCTGTGCTTTGTTTCTTGCAGAATTCAACATAGAAAAATAGACAACTTCGAGGATATTCATCAATATTATGCATGAATATATGAATACATGAGCTGTTGGGCTGATTAACTTTCAAATCCGAGCGACTCAATTTCTTGATTGATTGACTTATTCGATTTGATTGCCTGCTAGGAGGTCCTATAGTGCTACATTACCATATAGATCAGACGAGTATGCCCCTGATAGAGGATTAGAGATGCGGTGGTGAACACGTAGGTTTGTGTGTCTTGATATTGAGGCTAAGGATGAGCACTTTCTACACACCCTATTGCTTATGATGCCCGCATGGCAAATGACAGAGGTCCCTAGCAAGCTGTTCAATGTGGCTAGTTAGATGCACAATGATTTTTGGTTTGGACATATCCAAGATGAGTGGGAGCATGAATTAAAGTTCAAGATTCTAGATTACGAATGGCTGGACGCTATCACTATCGATGAATTCTACCAAGAATGATTTCGGGAGATTTAGACCTTGCGAACTTGAGGCGATCAGTCATGGTCAGTATTGGAGTACACATGTGCAAAGGATGGATTTGATCCCTTCAAGTCCACTAGGCTAGAGAAGATATTTAGGTACTATAATGATGATGATGATAATGTGGATACCTCCATGTGATTGTGGCAGTCATTTATCTTTGTTTTTATTTGTCTTAATTTTTTCGTAGACTCAAACATTGTGATGGACCTATCAAACTTATTCATTATTTTGTCTTCATTTTTCCCTAGACCATCCTTTTCGGGTTTTTGATCCAGTAAACCAGTCCTGGTTTTGCATAGACCTCGCCTTTTTCAGTCTATTGGGATTTATGCCTTTTATTACTATTTTTCTTTTGAGGAATTGGGCTGACTGTACAGAATCCTACATTCGACTTACTTGTAACATTTCGCCTTTTAGGCCCAATATATTCATTCAAGCATGAACATAGGAGTTCAATAAAAGTGACATTTTCATTAAGTGAGTTAAGTTTGAGTACATAATGATGATAACCATTTCTATTGACCAAAATTCTGTTGTTAAATAACATATATAGGTTTTCTAGCCAACACACTCTGTTAGCTCACTTTTACCCTAACTTTTGCCTAGATTGCTGTTTTCAAATTTTCTGTCTAGCGGGATATTTTGCACCCTAACTTTTACCTGAATGGTTTGCGGAATACCATTCAATGGGTTACACCCTAATTTTTGCCCGAGTAATAGAAGACTACTTGGTGGGTGATTAAATTTATTTATTTTTTGTGTGCTACTTTTTTGGATTTTATTCTTTTTGGTTAGACATGATAACGCTTCAACCTGTTTTGATAGAAAGGGTTTACAAACTCATTACCATCCATAAATCTTCATGACCCTGATACTGAGTACCTTTCTGATTACCTAAGGTCTTTCTCAATTTTGTTGGAACTTCCCCCTTGGATCGGCATCATTGGGCTTTACTTGTTTCCAAATTAGATCATTGGCCTTTGGTGGATCCTTCTAATGCTTGACTCGATTGTTGCGTATCCTTACCATGCACTGTTGATACATCTGATGGTTGTCTGAGGCTTTTAATCATTGCCCATCCATAGTGTTGAGCTACTCAAATCTCTCTCTCATCCATTTAGACTCTTCTAATTTGGATCCTAAAGTGGCTCTTAATGATTTTATCTCGGCTTCCATAGTAGCTTGTTTGCATATCATGAACCAAGTAGCATTTGATTTGGGGGAGTTCTCGCACCTATTCGGTGTCCCTGTGGGGGTGAATGATAGCTTATCATCCCAATCTCGGTATCTAACAATAGTCTTAAAAAGGATTTTCCTGATGGACCAATTTACGACTTTGTCTGTGTGATTAGCCTACAGCTTGTAATGTGAAGACTACGATACTCGATCCCATACTTCTCACTCACAGTGGTAGTTGCCCTTTGGAATTGAACTCCATTTTCTGAGGCACCGTGGTGAGGCAAATCATATCAGGTGAAGAGGTGTTTCTCTAAGAGCTTGGCCATTTTCTTGGTGGTAACATTGGTGTGGATTAACTTCCCCCTTTTTTTAAAAGGTATCCACCATTGCGGTGATGAAATGGTGTGAATTGGTTGATGATGACAAAATTCCACTAATAATATCCCCCACACCAAGAACGGCCAAGGAGTAGGTAAATTTTGAAAATCGGAAGGTGAGAGAAGTTGGATGTTGCCACGGAGCAACGGTGGACTAGGGTGGGGAAATAAAGAATGAGTGGGCTAAAAAAGATAAGCCTTGATTTTTTTGAAGGCGATCCTCATCCCATAATATAGGCTGACGCTTCTTTTGTAGCTTGAAAATGGGCTTGCAGGCAGTTACAAGGTGAAGGAGGAACCGACTCACATTCTGAATCGATCCGAGGAGAGACCAACTTCTCATCTCTATTCTAGGCATGGGCATATCTTGAATAGCCTTAATCCACATCACTTTTTTGGATTAAGGCGTAATATATACTCTTAATAAGAGTTATAAACTCATCCAAGATCGCAGGGTATTTTTCCTTGGTGGCAGACTTAACCAATATGTCATCAGCGTAGGCCTCCACTTTTTCATGAATCATATCATGCAAGAGGATGTGACGACTCACTGATAGGTTGCCTCCACATTCTTCATACCAAGCGACATAGCTTGGAAATAATAGGTCCCTCATTCTACGATGAGAGCTATCTTGACCCCACCAGTTATGTCTAATAGAACTTGATCATACCCTGAGAATCCACTTATGAACGAGTACGTTGCAGCCCCTACCTATGTTGTGAACTAGCACACCAATATATGATAGAGGAAAGTATTCTTTCGGTGAAGCTTTGTTCAAGCCTCGGTAATTTATATGAACCCTTCTGTCTTTCTTAGGAACAGGAATAATATTAGATAACCAAGTCGGATACTCAACCACATCAACATGCTCGGCTTTGATCGTAGTGGCAGCCTCTACCTTAACCTTGTCAGCCCATTCTGGTCTCAATTAGGTAGAATTTCTGCTTAGGTGCCAGAATGCGATGTTCAATGACCTGGCAATCAAATCCTAGGCATGTTCATGTGTGACAAGTTGAAAGCATTATCATGATATTTTGGCACTTTAACTATCTCTCTTTTTCTTTCAGAGGTTAGGTCATTAGAAATGGTTACTATTTTAGGGTTATCACATGTACTCAAATTTATTTCAGTTAAGGAAACATTATGAATATTGAACACATTATGCATATGATTGAATGAATTCATGGGCCCATCGGGCAAAATAACAAGCAAATAAGTGAAAAAGAGAGTCTTTCAATAATTTAAAGGTATGATTGTTCACATCAAAATACTAGAAAAAGAAAATAACATCATTAGATAGTCATCCTCCATACGCAGAGGGCCTTGAGTGACGGTGCTAGTAGATTTGGCATGCTTAGTAGTTTTCATGGGCATGTCATCCTAGTCGAGACCCAGAACTTTTGCTTGTTTGGCTGATAATTTGTCTATCTCCTTCACTTACTGGAGACCTCGTGAGTTCCTTGTTAGCTTCTGTAGTGCTCGATTTTCTAGCCGGCTACTCCATCTCTCACCAAGCGCCAAACAGCCTTGCCCAAAGGTTTACATTAATCCATTTTGTGTCTTACCTGAACATGATAGTGGCAAAAGTTCCCATATTCCTTGGGCATAGGAGAATAATATTCACAAAGAGAATTAAGCTAACCAGTCTCCCTTAATTCAGCAAAGATAATGCTCAATGGTAGTTCCCAGGGAGACACGAAAGCATTCCGATGGGGGTTCCTTGAAACGACGGAAGTTCTTCTTGAGCAACAAACTGAATTACCAGTGACTTACCCTTCATCGATGTGGGTGCAACCTCAAAGGTTTCACAGTAAGTGTTGATGGTTCTCATCTAATCGTCAAATCTTGGTAAGGGGTTTTCCATCAGGTTAGGCTTTCGGGCGGATCTTCTATCTTTCCTTATTCTACTCGATAAGAAATAGCAGCAGCTAGGGCTTTGCACTAATCAGTCCTATATCCTGACCGTACATGATATTTGTAGAAATTCATCCTCTCCTCGGCAGTAGGAGATCTATACTCTCAGAGAGGATCAAGTTTGCCGGCTTCACGTGACTCGGTAAATATAACGCTCAACGGTAATTTCCAAGGGGAAACAAATGGGGTTCAGTATAGTGTTTTCCAAGGTGTTGTTTGAACAATGGAAACATCTTCTTGTGCCATGATCTAAATGATGGGAGCCTTCCCCCTAGCTAGTGAGAGAACAACCTCATAAGATTCAAAGTTGTTGTTCTCAAACTAAAGCTATTATCGCTTGGCCTATCTAACTTCTCTTTTTCTTTCTTGTGCTCAATCTTTTTGACTTCGGCTTCACAATTAGAGAATACTCCCCCCTTGCCCTTGGAGCAGATGGCCTTGATGAGTTCTTGTGGTCCATTACCACTTTTAGGTAAGCCAGGATCGACGAATCTTATCTGGCTATCAGTTATTAGTAATGGGTTATCCATGGGGTTAGATGCCCTTTCTAAATCAACTATCTTTCCCAATTCCACCAAATGGCAGATGTCTCAAATCAATTTATGACATTCGTTAGTATGGTGGACTTATTGGACATGATACGCACAAAAGTTCTACTTCTCATCTTCCTTAGGGGGTCTATGCTCGTAAAGACTTTTGAGGAGGCTGGGCTCCCTTAATTCAGCTATAATTACACTGAGGGATAATTTTCATCGATTTGTAATATCCATAGGGTTATTGTTTAGCTGGATGGTGGTAATTACGATCGGGGTCTGAGAAATCATCTAAACCCGAGTGGATGACTCGTGATTTAACTTGTTTACTCGCAAAAACCTTTCCCTCATCTCAACCTGAGATGGGATAGTACATTGTTTAAAAATTAACTCTTCACTTCCTTTGGGCTCTTCTTTTAGTCCTTATTTGGTACTCAATAACAGGAACATACATAGCAGGGCCTCTATTTCAGGTGTGATGCTAGAAGATTGCATGACCTAGTCGTTAGATGAAGGAATTGTTAATTGACATGAGAGAGACCTAACTTGAGGCATCATGCCCTGAGATTTCATGACATGACTGCTAGATAGAAGTGTCGTTAATCGGCATAAGAGAGATTCAACTTTTGGTGTCATACCCGGAGATTGCATGACCTTATCGTTGGAAAGAAGAGCAGTTAATCAATGCAGGAGAGCTTTAACTTTAGGTCTCATGATGAAAGATTGCATGGCCTGGTCGTAGGATG
The DNA here is from genome assembly GCA_947683365.1 of Euphorbia pulcherrima. Lineage (NCBI taxonomy): Eukaryota > Viridiplantae > Streptophyta > Magnoliopsida > Malpighiales > Euphorbiaceae > Euphorbia > Euphorbia pulcherrima. The sequence goes on from CANTUS010000008.1 coordinate 7,296,044, forward strand.
GAGGGGCTGCGCTAAACTAGAATGGTAAAGCAAGCAAGGCGGTCTCAACTTGAGAACTAACTCATAGATTAGGATCAAAGGGGTTTTGTGGATAGTGGTTCCTCTCGGAGCAACAACAAATCGAGTAGGAGCAGGAGCAAAGGACATCAGGGGCATTAGAGATGGCATAAATCTTCTAGAAGGCATGATCATACGAATTGTAAGATTACTCAAGTAAGAAGAGAAAATTGGATCCTAGGTAGTTGGCCTCATGCCTCTGGTCGGTAAAGCAAAGCTCAATGGAGCGATAGCTGATTGTGGTTGAGCTAAATTCCAATCAAGTTAGGATGGACCTGATTAGGACTAGACGGGCAGAATTGACCGAGCCGATTGAAATTGATATGGGGTTATTGGGGTGAACTAAAGCTGACTCACACTATTAAGAAAATCAGGCTTAGAGGAGGGGTTCGAGTCGTGATCTGGATAAGCAAACATCGGTGGCTGGGATCATGTGACATCTTGACCAAATTGAAATGGGCTTGGCACAGGTACAATCTCAATCGACTGAACAGTAGATTAAATCTGAATTGGTAGAACCTGAATTGACCCATTTTGAGCGACCTCTAACTATCCCTGAGGTTAAACCCCAAACCCTGCTAGCCTGAGAACATTCCTTTCCTCTTCCAAAACTGCACAAAATAAATTCTGAATCTGCCCTTGGATTATGTCTTGAAACTGATCAGATTGGAGAAACATTGTCAAAGCATTGACAATCTCAGAATTGAGGGACTGCTGATTCTGAATAGGCGAAGGAGTCGCATAATGAGGTGGACCCTCGCTCGAAGTACCATTGGAAGGAAAACCTGACATGATTGGCTTATCGAATTTAGGAACTGATCTTATACCCAAAGAATGGTGAACCAAATGGGATTAAGAAAAACTAGATTAAGAAGGTAGTGATGCCTAGACCTAACCTTCAAATCGGAAGCTGATCAGCCCAAGAATTAACTATGAATGAAATGAATGGTTTCTACATTTATTCGAAGTGATGGATGTTCTATAGAGAGAGGGAGAACAGAAATGCTTTATGATGCGAAGATTATCCCCAATATACGTGAGATGCATGAATTCCTCGCCATTTCCAATGAACTAGATATGGCTCATCGGAGTTCTAATAATCTTAGGCATATTGTTAAATTCCTCCCTCAAGCGAAGGGAGAGTAGAGGTAAGCGAAAGAAGAAAAAGGGCGCCCATGGAAGGCGTATGAATGGATGGTGGATGAATGAGAACAACATAAATAGCACACAATAAATGATACCACTTCTAACCCTATGGCTCCCACGCAAGGCCCTTAAAAAATCTGGGGCTTAACTCTAACGCTAACGAATTATAAGAGAGTATGTGACCTAATTCTAAAACATGCATGTTTTGGTAATTCCTAAGGGGAAGTTGCTATGGTTTAACTAACAGGGTCATGGTCACAAATTGGTTGTTGATGTAGAAGTCTCTCGTTTACCTTAATTCCACGTTACTCAACCACTCCTTAAATGAGTGCTACCATGGGAGTTTACGTATTGGTAGAAATAAGTGATCCACTCACTAGGTATCCCCAATTCCTGGCAGGCATGAGTGATACATGTGAGCTTTACGGATGAATAATGGGCACCCTAACCTAGTATTCTAATCTACACGATGGATAAAAAAAGGCATAAGAATGAAGAGAAGTTTTGATTCGGTAAAGATTTCAGTACATCATCACATCCTTTAATAAAATTTGAAAAGAAAAGAATCTTCAAATCTTAAGTTAAAAGGAAATCCCTAGTGGAGTCGCCACTGTGAGCGAGTGACCTTTTTTGCGGACTCGCGTGAGATGCAGTGAAGCGAACCGAAGGAGGATCCTTGATTTTAGAGGGCATGATGAAAATAAGTTATTAAAGTGATGTTCAAGTTGACATTTAAGTCCAATTGAATTGTTAAAAACATACGAGATCAGAATCTCGTACTTTAAGATAAAGTCGCCACCCGGTTGAGCTCTACTAGGAATTTGGGTACGATATTCCCGCCGGGTGGTTAGACATAAGATAGAGATTCTGAGTTCGGATGATATGACCTACTCTTCATTACTAATAGAATCAAATCATTTATATTTTAATGAAAGTATGAATTCATTCTTATACGATTTAAATCCCCTAATTAAAATTTTTGATTGATAATTATCCATACATCACACAGCACATCATGCATAAAGTGGTAAATAAAGTAGTTAAATAATTATTATAGTCATCCGAAATAAATAAAAAGCCAGAAAAATAAATAACAAATCCTATACATTTTTCCAATGTGGAAAATCAACACCAAAAGACCAAATCGGGTCTCAACCAAACTTACCAAAATCACCACAGCTCCAAATGTGACAAACCGCCCAAAATCAACTACAAATAATGCACATATAATGTACAAAAATATAAAGGCAGAAATAAAAGTTTATTATAGCCGAAAATGATTTTTATGAATTATTTAGGTGAAAAACACATTTTTTGAGTCATTAAATAGTCATTTAATCAATTAAATAATTAATAAATTAAAATAAGCAGATTCAAATCATTAAATATTATTCCAGATAATTTTAGATTTTTAGAAAATTTTTTGGGTGATAAACAGGGTTAAAAATGCGAACAAACGATAAAACAGGGTCAAAACGCAAAAGAGGGATCATTTGTGCATTTGCTAACATCATGCCACTCGAATGTACACCTGGCTGCTCAAGTCATACTGTAGTCGCCCCAATTAGTGCGGCCATCGTTTCACCGGAGTGGCATGCCAGAAAAAAGTTCTAAATGGAGGAAATCGACATTTTTGCACCCAAAAACCTAAGATTATTAGCATTTTAACTCGTTTCCCATGTTATTTCTGTGGATTTAGACTTAAAACGATAAAATAACATTAATTTTTTTAGTCGAGAGGGAAAAAGTCCCAAAAATTCTGGAAAAAATTAATTGGCGACTCCGGTGACGTTGAGGCCGCTTGAGTGGCAAGGTGGCCACGCCAGTTGGCGCAGCCAGCTTGTAACTCAAGCGACTAGCGTGTCGCCAAAGTGGCTAGTTAGAAACTCACCAGAAAAAGCAAAAATGGTAAAAAACAAAGGGCCAAATTCTCCGAAACCAAGCAAAATAGCCAGAAAAAGCAAACAAATAACTAAACGAAAGGATTAGAACTCAGAAATTATACCTTAAGGCCGTGAATTCACCTCGCGACTCGAATCAGCCTTTGGTGATTTCTTTTTGATGATTTTATGATGAACAGTGACGATTTGCGACGAAATCAGTGACATAAATAGTTATCGATTTTAGTGATTTTGATAAACGTCTCTAAATCCTTGTTAAATTTGATTTTATCTTAAGTTTAATTCGATTTTAGTTTATTAGAAACTAAAAGATCAAACTTAAAAATAATAAGGAATTCAAATTAATTCCACTTTTAGGGTTCAGAAAGAATAAGGTGGAAACTCGAATATATATATATATATATATATATATATATATATATATATATATATATATATATATATATATATATATATATATATATATATATATTTTCTCTCCCTAGAAAACTAAGAACCCTAAAAGTTGATTTTAAATGTTCAAAATGGCAAAAGTCCCTAAACTAGATAGTTTTGGGGGTCATGAATTTCACGGAAAAAGGGTAAAAAAGAGATTTTTGGAGAGATAAGTGCCCCGAAACACGTAGAGAGAGACCCTGAGGCTAGGCTGCACCACATGGCATGGCCCCATATGATGGGGTCATGCAAGCCACTAGGTGGCGGCCATTGCCGCCTAGCAGCGACGCACCTCCCCGGCGCCGGCGATTCTGGCGGTGGTCCGGTGAGGCGAGATTCAAAGATAGATCGAAAAGAGGGGGACACTTAAAAAATTCATAACATTCACCATGGTTATCCGATTAAAGCGATTTTTAACATTTTGGAAACCTTAGAGATTCTAAAATCTTGAAAAATTAACTAGACTTCCGTTAAAAGATCAAGCTAAAGGGAAAAGAAGTGAAATAGATTACTGTGTACAGAAAAAGATTACTGTTCATTTTTGAATACAACTTTAACGATTTTTAAGTGTGGTCAAAGGTCTAAAATCATCAAAAAGATACTTTCCAAATGTGCCTCAGCCCAAAGAGAATAGAACTATTAGACGAGGAAAGGTCAGAATAATTTCCATCATCATTCCGCGGGGACACTGAAAAGCCCGTGTTCATAAGAGTCAAAGGGTGGTGAATGACCCTTTTTCCAGAATTTTAGACTTTCAAAAGTCTAAGTGAAGCGTGCTTGATATGAATCGATATATTTGGATCTGGATGATGGAAAAATTAAATAAAATGCACTAAAATAAAAGACTTGAGTAAAGGAAATCAAACACAGTGATTTTATACTAGTTTGGCACTATCTACATCCAGTCCCCGGAGTTTCCTCCTCTAAGCTTAAATCCACTAGTGATTGTGATTTCTTTCACGGGCAGAAATCAAGCCTTTACAAGTTATCTCTGGAGGCTCCTTTGTTGGAGATGTAAGGATAGTCCCACATTGGAAATATACATCACTAATGAGTGACATATAAGTGGAGTAGATTGGGCCTCAACATGAGTCAATTGGTTTTGTGTTAGATGGGCTCAACCACACTTGTTCGCTCACTCACCCATTGAGCCCAACACTCTCGAGGCCCATGGATCTTCTACATGGTATCAAAATAGAAGAAGGCCTAACAGACAGTCACCCTAGGTTTGTGATGAAAGTCTTCTAGAGTTTGGGCTAGCAGAGAGACTAGACCCTAGTGCTGACCTTGAGCCTCAAAGGAGATAGGCCAAGGAATGTTTAACAAGTGGAAAATGGTCCAGGCCCAGTTGCACTTGAGGGGGAGTGTTGGAGATGTGAGGAGAATACCACATTGGAAATATACATCACTAATGAGTGATATATAAGTGGAGTAGATTGGGCCTTAACAAAAGCCAATTGGTTTTGTGTTAGATATGCTCAACATCACTTGTATGCTCACTCAGGCTATCAAGCCCAACACTCTCGAGGCCCACAAATCTTCTACATCCTTTTCTTCTGAATGTAGGATATACCACCACAGCTAACACGTAGCTTGGGTAAGTCCTTTTCACTCAGGGATATACCACTTAAACTCTTCCTAGTTTAAGCTAAGTCCCCAACCTCATACTTACCCCTAAGTATGAGATTTTACAACAATTTTCTAGAAAAAGATGCGTTTTTGAATTCTTCAAGTTATCAACTTGACTTGAGAATTCTTACAATAGATTTTAAGTGTTTGATTCTTGGAAGTATTTTGATCATTGATTGTAGAGCAAATTTCGTAAGGTAATAGCTTTTTTAATCAACCAGTATCTTCTCAACATATGAAGCTTCCCTTCTATAGGCTTGGATCATAAATGTAGCTGTTGAAAAGTTTGAATCTCCACCGTTGATTAGATATAAGTTAGTGCAACCGGAGCTTTTAATCTTTCTGTTAGACTCAATAAATGTCCCATTTGAATTTGTTTGGGATTGGTGCACCAAAGATGTCAGACTTTTTTATGCTCTGCTAACTCTAGTGCAAAGTTTGCCCCCTTGTGAGCTCTACGCGCCTTCCCGTTGGTCAAGGTAAAAAAGGTTGTTGCCTTTTTCTCTCTCTCTGTGTTAGTTGCTTTTTGTCCTTTACCGAAATCGTGCAAGTTGTCACTTATTCTTTTTCTAAGGAAATAAGCATGTTTGACTTTAGACACTTTTGTAGGAACAATTAATATCTGACATTTCCTTTTGTCTTTTCTCTGCCTTGTGAGTTATGACTTTCGGTTGTCTTCAAGCTTCAGCTTTGCCAGATGCTCTTCCAGATGTAATCATTTTCTGATGCTATCTTATTTGACTTAGGAGTTTATTTTCTTTTAAAACTTTCTCCGGATGTTGTCTTCCGGGACTTAGGAGTTTATTTTTTCAAAACCATATCCAGATGCATTCTTCTTGGACTTAGGAGATTTTCTTCCAAATCATTGTTTTCCAACAGCATGAATATATGCAGTGCACTATTCATTTTTGTACTCTTTCCTTTTTTAAGGCTAATACTAAACTAGTGCTATGATATGTCACGCAACATGGCTACATTAATATGCATTTAGTATCGTACAGGATGATGCTTACAAATGAATTTTGTGAGTTGCACAAGGAACAAATGGTTAGGTCGTGCCTTTCTTCCTTATTTCTCCTGACGAGATTACTTCGCTTTAAGTGGGGACTAGCAAAGTCTACTCATATATCACACAAGTTTAGGGATCCTAGGGGATAGTTGTTAAGGTTCATCTATATATGAGCTTGGGTCTCACAAAAGGGTGTTTTTGGGTTAAACCTTACGCCTCTAACAAACTTAGAGATCCTTTCCAAATCTTTACCCTAGAATAATGACCCTAAGCGAGTCAAAGACCAAGAGTAAGCGTCATAAGTGGTGTGATCAAATTAGTACTCTCAGACCCTAATACGAGTAGGAGAAGTAGTTAACTGAAAGACATCGAGGGTATTCAGGGTAGAAAAATGCACGTGCTCATGCAATCCTAATGTAATCATAATAATATCAAATTTGCAATAGCCTTCAAATAAAATCAAATGTGAGTTCATTATTTTGTCAAAAGAAAAGGCAAATGTGAAAATTTTTATGAAATAAAAAATTAAAACGAAGCTTTTTGAAAAGGGTCCCCAGCATAGCCACCACTGTGGAGCAAGCGTTATTTCTCCGTCTATGCAGAAAAATAATTCGATAGAAATTTATAGTAGAAAGCGTGTAAAAATTTATTTATATAAAAAAAGATAATATTATTATTAAAATGAGTGAAGTTGTACGAAAACCCAATTCTAAAAATAACTTTATCATGTTATAAAATATAATCATAAAAATAATTATATATAACAATATTATTCATTTTTTAGAATAAAAATATTTTTTTCTTTTTCCAAGAAAAATAGAGTCACCACCCGGTTCAGCTCCACTGGGAATTGTGATATACCGATCCGAAATGAGATTTTAATACTAAAAGATGAGATTCTGAGTCCGGACAAAATAGTTACTAATCACACTTTTAATATGAAGACTAATTTAAATTTGATAAATGCATCGTAGGGGTATAATTAAAATAATGTAAACAAAAAAACATAGGTATCCTTTACAGCGTGTTTCCGAGCTTTTAAATTACCGACATAACCCTGCCTAATTTCCTTTTCGTTTGTATAAGATGACGTGAGAGCCGGTTAAGAACCTTAGTTGACAGTAGGATCAATATTTGGAATTCTGAAATCTCAATGGAAAGAGAATTTCGGGAGGGTATCGATGGGTACTTAATTCAGGGAACCGAAGTGTCAAATTTTCTGCAGAGATTCAATGGTCAAGGAACTAAAGTGTCAAATCTTTGTGCATAGTTTTGATGAGCACCTAGTTTAGGGAACCAAAGTGTCAAAGTTTCTATAGAAATTTTAAGCTGATTGAGTGATTTCATTAAAGTTTCAAGATATTTTGGTGATTGCTATACCGAGTATGGACAAAGTATAGAATGAATGAACTGAAGAGCTTAAAGGCCTTCTTTCTCTCTCTAAGCTTGAACTTTCTCTCTCTAAAGTTGCTAACTATAGTATGGTATGAAAATGGCTTGCTTCTCCTCTCAAATGGGGAGGCAAAGATGCCTTTTTTATAGTACTATAAAAGTACCCGATTGGGTAGTTTCTCCAGAAAATTACCCATTTGGGTAAAATTTTAGTTATCCGATCATCCGAAATAGTAACTTGGAAATTACCTTTACGGGTATATAACAAGAAAAATACCCGATTGGGTAATTTCCACCATTTCCAAAACAGTTAATGGCAAGTTCCCCGTATGGATAATTTCCCTAGAGAGACAGTTGACAAAACTTCGAGTAATTAAAACCCTAAAATCAAAAGTAGAAACTTTTAGCTTTAGTTCTAACCCATGATATTTTCGGGACTTTAGATTTTTATGATAGTTCTGTATTCAAGACATTTTGGGGAATGTGAAATTTTGAGATTATAATATTCCTAGAATTTCCATGTTGAGGAACATGCGAGAATCTTAGCGAAAACATAATTTGGGGAATATGAGAGTTTTTTTTGAGCTGGGGACAAAGAATTTACAACTTAGGTTCCGTTCTTAGCTCTTATCTAATCAATGTGATGATAAAGGTTTATATCATTATCAGGCTGCAGCTGACCGTGCTAACAGTCCGATTTTATTAACATTCTCCAAACATCACATATTCGCATAATTTAAATAACCCCTACAATTTGTATCGTACTTTTTTATGGATTAATGTTTTCTAACTTTTGTTTTTTGAGTCTAGTAAAATAAAGCAATACAAGTGCAAAGACTAATAGAAAACCATATTTGTGGTTAACATGGTCATAGTTATTAGTAACTCGGAAACAAACAAAAATAATTGTTTAATTGATGCTAAACATTGTTTTTCTAAATTCAAAAGTTATTATCATAGAAAGCTCCTCTAGTTTTCATGAAACTATACCTTTTAAGTAGATCACGCTGACAACAATTGTATGTTCTCAATATGTGCCTATGTTCACGAACAAAGCTTAAGACTCCCCCATAATATGTCATCAGAAGATGACATTGGAAATGTTGATTTGCCCTAGTTCCCATTCATTGGTTCTTACATTATGTACATAGTAATGGAGTCAAATTATAAAGGAAATAATTTATTGCATGTGTATCTTATGCTATAATATGAGTAGGGTATTTTATTGATTGATAATCATAAATGCCTAAAGTTTGTTTTTATTATGGGAGTGAATAAAACGAAAGACTTGTATGTTGGATGATCTATAGCAATGTAGTTGCTATGCCACTTTGTAAGTAAATAATGAATGTAGGCACATATTAAGAACATGGGGCTGGATCAATCCACATAGCAAGGTCACATGGTTTTACATCATAGGCAATTTGTTGAGTAGGTCTCAATAGTCCTCATAATCGATTTCAACTTATTGTCAATGTGGACGTGGGTATTGTGAGCACAGGCTATTCGGTGACCCTTGGAATGATGATGACTTGTTGCTCCAACCTCATATGGTCTAGTTGTTCTATTCTTTAAAGGTCAAATCATGTTTGACAAGTACCTTTTTGATGATTTTGGACATTTAGCCGCACTTAATACCATCCGTATGCACTTAAAATTAGTCGTTTCCTTCCACTCGCGCGCTAATATGTTTCACAATTTTCTATAAGATCCGAACATTTTCTGCAAGTCTCATTTATGTCGTTGGAGTTTAGACTCTCTAAGCTATTCGGAATGTCAAGAATTGCCTTAATGAAACAACCATAGTGAAAGATATAGGCAACGAAAGTCAAAACCCTAATCTGCCCCCTAAAACCCTAATTAACAAAACCCTAATTGATCAAAAAACCTAATGGAACAAACCCTAAGCTCTATCCCTACCTCCTTTTTGCTGCCGCCACCACCGGCGGCAGTGGTGGCGGTGGTGTTGGATATGATGTATGCCCTTAAGGCAATTAGGGGGATATATCTTAATTAAGTAATAGTATGAATATTTTATTTAATCAATAAAGACATTTAATATTTTGTTAATATTGATGTGCTTGTATATATATTATAACTGGTTAAAATATATTCATTGATGTGTTGTATGCAAAATTCCTTGACGTATCATTGCGTGGAGTCAGAGAAATTATAGTTGGACTATATTTGGTGAAACCTGCTTTCATGTACAATTTTGATTATGTTTGAATTATCCCTAGTCCTAGTTTTATCAAGAAAGGATATTGATGAAGTGGAAAGACTAGCATGTGGTCAACTTTCTTGGAAAGGGTCCAAGTAGTCAACCTCATAAGGACTGAAGGTGGTACCTTAAGTTTGACACATGGATATATCTAGGAGATATATCGGAGACTGCAGTAAGATAAACACTTGGTGTATATATCAATGTGTTAGTGTTTATCTTCATGCAATAAGCTTTGCGAATATCCTCATACTTGAGATACTAGTTACCTTGTGTGGTACTATTGCTGTATTTTGGGTCATTCCTATACACTCATTAATTTAGGGTGTTACGAGTGTTTACGGGTATAGTGCTGACAACACGTTGGTAAGCTAAGTAGTCAAAAAGAATTCATTACTTCGGATATATTAAGGAGTTGTACCTGGCCACTTATTGAAGTGATGATTGCGATAAACATCTAATGAGAGTATATGTTTGATAGAAATGGTTTGTAGTCAAACACACTATAATAAAAGGCAATATACTTTGGTAACAAGTTAATAACTGGGATAGCTTGGAGCAACCTTGCTATAAGTGGGTTAACACTTTATCCGAACCCTATAAACCAAATGGTACTAATATTAAAGAATGGAAGGAGTTCATCACATTGGACAACTATTGCATTTACCGGGATAAAGTCATAAGCATAAATGAAGTTTCGAGTAATGGGGTTGGTAGACCCTTGCTAGAGGCGTACTACAGTCATTTAAGGTAATCGAGTTCTATTCACTGTCTAGAATCTTGAGCCAATGGTTCCATTAGAACAAGGGTTGGTTAAGCCTTAACAGCTCAATACTTCAGGATCCTATAAGGCCACACACTTTGGACCCTCATCGGACTAAGTAAAGAACTAATAGATTTATTCTATTATAAAAATATAATATAAATAATAATTGGATTACTATTTAATTGGTTAAAAATGATTGTATCATTTTTGGATAAACCAAGGAATTTATTTTTGACCAGTAACTAATTTATTAGGGTCAAAAAACAAATATTTATTTTGAAAGTGATTAAAAGGGAATTTTTCCTCGGCGAGTTATATTGGACTGAGAGTACAAAATGTATTTTATATAGGCTCGGGTGTGCGAGAGAACACCGAAAGGTGTGTGAGCAATGTTGGGCGTTGCTCGCAGCAGCCCATAAAAATGGGCTACCCAATTGCGCACCACGAGCTGGACTCGTGGCATGGGCCATGAGGCCCAGCTCACATGCAAGGCAAAATTACATGGGCTTGCCTTACGGCACATACACAGCGTACTATGCATACTGTATGGGCTGGCTGTGCCCGTGGGTCATGGTGACCCACAGGCATAGCCCGCGACATCCATTTTGGCAGAGCATTTTTACTCCCCCAAGCCTATAAATAGGCTTTCATTATCTCCCTTTCAATTTGCACCAAGCTTAAAAGCTAAATCCTAAGTTCAGATTCGTAAAGATTAATCTCTCGGGTAATTGAGCAAGTTCTTTTTGAGGAGCTTGAATTTATTCGGGCACCTCTAGTCTATTTTTTTGGGAGGGGCTTCTGGAGTGGTCTAGAAACTACTCGAGGCTCCTTAGTTCTTCCTCTCGGGAGGTTTTGGTTAGTGGGGTTCATGTGGATACTCATAGAGGCTTTTCTATGCTTGGAGGCTTATACAAGGAGGTTCTGCTAAAGCACGCTTCACCTAGTAAGTTTTCTTTCTTTCTCTTTTAATTATTAGGCCTTTTTCTTTAAGCGTTTTTAGACTTAATAATTATGCTTAGGTTGTTATGCATGCTTAGTTTATTTTATCCTTAGGTTATAGCTTAGAGTTATAGCATGCTTAGGTTTTAGCTTAGAGTTATAACATGCTTAGGTTATAGCTTAGAGTTATAACATTCTTAGTATAAAATAAATGTGCTAGGATATAATTTAGAATTCTGGTATGCCTAGCCCTTTGCATTCTAACCTAGGTAGAGAATTATTTAGTTAAGGCTTTATTTAATTTATATGCATCTAGTAGGAGTTCTTGGGGACATGGACAAAATTTTGAATTTCCGCCATGCCTGTTAAGCATGTTCATTTTGACTGTCAGTTCCTAACAGTGGTTCAGAGCTTGCCTATTTAGTGCATAATTAAGTTAGAAGCAAACTGAATATTATTTTCTATATGAAATGATAATTATTTATTTAATTGTTTGGAACAATGTATTTGAACTTGTGCTTTCATTTCAAGGTTAGAAAATGTTTAGGAATATATTTGAATAAGCTTGCTCAACTAACTCAAATTATATAAGTTTCAATAATTTATATAAATTACACGGGTTATAGATGCTTCCAATTTACATGAATTTGAAGAACGAAATTTATTACTTCAAGAGAATCCATTGGTCTTTGAGTTTGTGCCCGTATTTGTTATGGCTAAGGATTGGACTTGGTGTCTACTCCTCAAAGGGCACCTCTCCTACCTAGGAACCTATATCGGTGCAGCTTGAATTGACCAACGTGGGGATTAAATATGGAATAATTTATTTCTAGTATATAAGATGGTGCTTATATATATTTCTATAACAAAGTAAAAATTTAAATTTATTGAATAAAAGCTTAAAGGAAATGCAACATAAATATAACAAATAAAAGTGTTAATTATTTTGCATATAATCTAGGTTGATGGAATAATTATAATAAAGAGCTTGAGCCCACTAAGGGTTGGACCTTTTAAATTAATTATTAAATTCCCTGAATTAATATAAGTTATTATATATATGTCCTTATGATAAAATCCTAGATTGGGTGAGACATTTAACACCAATAAAATTCCAAAGTAAATATATCAAGGCAAGCTATAGTCTTCCTTACTCAAATTTATAATACGGTCTCTTTGGGCAATCAAGTGTTGCACAAAGCGTTCCTTCTATTCCACATTGATTGGTTGTAAAGTTTGGGATAGGGTCTGCCTTAACAGAACTGGGGTAGTCCACCATAAAATTGGGGGCTAGGCCCAGATCTGAGACATATTCAAGGAAATGCTAATATAAGAGCACACATCCCTTGGGATTAGGGAACTTGAATGAATTAGCAATTACATACAATGCAAATGGAATGGGATTCCAACTATGAATTACTATTATAACCCAACTCACAAAATTGGGGGTTGTAATAGACTAGTTATAGATGCTACCTACTAGGAAATTTATCTAGGCTAAAATTCCCGAATATAATTGAATGGGCTATTGTAAATTTTAAAGAAAATAGTAGGACTAATGTATTTAATTAAAAGTCCTTATATTAAAGACATGTACTTAAACTAATATCTAAACTCCTTTTTTTTCTTATATCTTAGGTTGAAAATGACTTCCAATGTAAATCTCCAAATGTCACTTGACACCAAATTGAATGGCTCAAACTTTTCTGATTGGTTTCGAGCTGTGAGAATAATTCTTAGATCCGAGGGAATTGCATGTGGTCTAAGTGAAATTTTCCCTGTTGAACCTGATGTTGAGGATCATATGGAACATGATGCTTGATTGAAGCATAGGAAAGATCGTGAGACTGCCATGTGTATCATGTTAGGGCCCATCAACCTTAGCTTCAGAAACAACATGAGAACATGCCCTTAAAGGACATGGTTCTCCATCTTGAAGAGCTCTTTTTGGAGCGGGAAAGGAAAAAGAGGTATGAGACCTCCAAGCTCCTTTTCGGAACCAAGATGTAGGCTAGCACCTCTGCCTCTCAGCATGTACTAAAACTCTTAGGATACCTTGAGAAGCTGAATCGATTAGGATTCGAGAGGAATCATGACTTAAGAATTGACCTTGTGTTGATGTCCTTGATAGATAGTTACTTAGGCTTCATGACTAACTATTACATGAAAAAGATTAATTCTACTATCCCTAAATTAATCAACATGCTAAAAAGAGTAGAACCTTAGATTAAGAAAGATCAGAAACCTCTAATGTTGGTTGAGAAAGGCAAGGCTTCTAAGAAGAAGAAGCAGGCACTAGGTGCTAAGAAAAGAATCAGTAAAAAGAAGAAAGAAATGAAGACATCTAAGTATGTCTGCTTCTAGTGTGAGAAATTAGGACATTGGAAGAGGGATTGCAAAGCTCCTGTTTCTGAGCATTTGAAGAAGAAGCTTGTAGAGGCATCTACTTCAGGTATGTTTGAAATTAAAAAATTTGCTACTTTTCCTCGTGAATCCACTTGGGTATTAGATACTAGTTGTGGTTCTCATATATGTACTTTTGTGTAGGGACTAATCAACCGTGGAAGACTTACAAAAGGGGAGATGGACCTGTGTGTGGGAAATGGAGCCAGAGCCACTGAATTAGCCGTAGGAAGCTTTAATCTTATTTTGCCAAGTGCACTTGTTTTAGTTTTGAATAATTGTTACTACATTCCGAGTGTTACTAAGAATATTATATCTGTTGCGTGTTTAGCAGCAGAAGGATTTGAAAATTTATTTTTGAATAATAATTATCAGATTCGTTTAAACAGTGTTCTTTATGGTTATGGGATGTTAAAATGTGGCATTTATGTTCTTGATACTAAAACAGAAGTTTTTAATATAAACAATGTGAAGAAAGTTAAAATAGATAATGACAATTCCTTCTACTTATGGCATTGTCATTTAGGTCACATAAACAAAGATTGCTTAACCAAGTTGCATAAGCATGGAGACTTGAGCCCAATAGACTTGGGGTCTCATGGTGATTGCGAACCTTGTTTAAGAGGAAAAATGACAAAGTTACCCTTTCAAGGAAAGGGTGAGCGAGCCACGAGTACATTGGAACTTATACATACTGATGTGTGCGGTCTAATGAGTGTTCAGACACTGGGAGGATAATCCTACTTCATAACCTTTATTGATGATTATTCATGATATGGTTATTTGTACTTAATGAAGCACAAGTCTGAAAGTTTTGAAAAGTACAAACTATTCAGAACTGAAGTAGAGAAATAGCTTGAGAAAAGTATACAAACACTTCTATTGGATCGAGGTGGAGAATACTTAAGTTAGGAGTTTTAGGATTATCTAAAGGAAAATGGGATAGTTCCCCAATGGACCCCTCCTTACGCACCCCAACACAATGGAGTGTCAGAAAGGAGGAATCAAAATGTACTGGATATGGTTCAGTCTGTGAAGAGCCATGTAGATCTTAGTAAATCCTTCTGGGGATATGCACTAGAGAGCGCAGTTTATGTATTAAACAGAGTGCCCTCTAAATTAGTTAATTTTATTCCTTACAAAATATGGTGTACTAAAAAGCCATCTCTAAGTCACTTAAGTGTATGGGCCTTTCCTGCTATGGTAAATAGGATAGTGTTAGATATGCTAAACGATAAATCTGACAAGTGTCTGTTCATTGGATATCCAAAAGAAACTATTGGATATCTATTTTACCAACCCAAAGCACAAAAGGTATTTGTGTCTCGGAATGCTCACTTTTTGGAAAAGGAACACTTATATGTAAAAGTCATTTGGAGCAATATTGAACTAGAAGTTCAAGAGGAATAAACAGACAATCAACTGATTCACCCCGCTCTAGATACATAAGAAAGTGTGATCCAAGAGCAGCTTGTAGAAACATAATCATTGCAAAGATCAAGTCGTGTTTGTAAAGGTCCCAAAAGATATGGTTTTATCATCACTAATGATGAGGAACTATATCTCATGGAGGATGGTGAACTAAGCACATATGATAAGGCAATAAAAAGCTCGAATTCTGATAAATGGCTGAAAGCCATGAAATCAGAAATGGATTCCATGTATGAGAACCAAGTTTGGAATTTGGTTGATGCACCACAAGATGTTAGACTGATTGGGTGCATGTGGGTCTTTAAAAAGAAGACTAACATGGATGGTAATGTAATTACCTATAAAGCAAGGTTGGTTGCAAAAGGTTATAGTCAATATGAAGGTCTCGATTATGATGAAACTTTCTCACCGGTGGCCATGCTTAAATCCATAATAATACTCCTCGCCATTGTTGCTCATTACGATT
This sequence comes from Euphorbia pulcherrima, assembly GCA_947683365.1. Lineage (NCBI taxonomy): Eukaryota > Viridiplantae > Streptophyta > Magnoliopsida > Malpighiales > Euphorbiaceae > Euphorbia > Euphorbia pulcherrima. The sequence continues at coordinate 7,311,839 of CANTUS010000008.1, forward strand.
ATGAGATCTAGCAGATGGATGTTAAAACATCATTCCTGAATGGGGATTTAGACCGGGATGTGTATATGACACAACCTGCGGGTTTTACATCTTAGAATGGCTCGAAGGTATGCAAACTACAAAGATCCATTTATGGACTTAAGTAGTCATCTAGGAGTTGGAATATGAGGTTTGATCAGACAATCCGTGAACTGGATTTCTATCCAAATGTTAATGAGCCTTGTGTTTACAAGAAGGTTAGTGGGAGTGTAGTTGTTTTCTTAGTATTGTATGTTGATGACATTCTACTAATAGGAAACGATATTTCTCTTCTTTAAAATGTTAAAGTATGGTTGTCAAGAAAATTCTTCATGAAAGACCTTGGTGAAGCAGCATTTATACTAGGTATAAATATCTACAAGGATAGATCCAAGAGACTGTTAGGTCTTTCTCAAAGTACATATATAGACAAGGTATTGAATAGGTTCAACCTTTAGCATTCAAAGAAAGGTTATCTCCAGATGACAAAGGGGATTAGCCTATCTAAAGCTGAGTGTCCGTAGATAGGTTAGGATAGAATGCGCATGAAGGATGTACCCTATGCCTCCATGATAGGATCCATATGTATGTTATGATATGTACTAGGCTAGATGTCTCTCAAGCTTTAAGCTTTACGAGCGGATATCAGTCAGATCAAGGTGAAAAGCACTGGATGGCCGTCAAGGCAATTCTTAAGTAATTGAGAAGGACTAAATACCTCACAATTAGAGGTTACACTAACACGATTTTTCAATCTGACAAGGATGAGTTTGAGTCTCTGTCAGGTTTTGTGTATATTTTAAATGGAGGGCGGTATGCTGGAAGAGTTCCAAGTAAGAAACTACTACTGATTCAACCACGGAATCTGAATACATTATTGCATGCGAAGCAGCAAAAGAAGCTATCTGGCTAGAGGGATTTATTAGTGATCTCAATGTGGTGCCTGAGACTGTTAATCCAATTACTTTGTATTGTGATAACAATGGTGCTACACCTCAGGAAAAGGAACCACAGTCTTAGCAGAAAAATAGACATATATCCAGAAAGTATTAAATAATCAGGGAGATTGTTGATGCTACAATTATAAGACTAGAATATGTTTGCACTAATCAAAACATCGTGGATGGTCTGATGAAGCCATTAACTCAAGTCAAACATGGCCAGCATGTTAAAGCATATAGATTAGGACATATGGCTAATTGGCCTTAGTGCAAGTGGGAGTTTGTTGGATGTGATGTATGCCCTTAAGGCAATCAAGGCGATGTATCTTAATTAAGTAATAGTACGAATATTTTGTTTAATCAATAAAGAAATTTAATATTTTGTTTATATCGATGTGCTTGTATATATATTATAGCTAGTTAAAATATATTCATTGATATATGTATGCAAAAGTCCTTGACGTATCATAGTGTGAATTCAGAGAAATTATAGTTGGACTATATTTGGTGGAACCTGCTTCATGTGCAATTATGATTATGTCTAAACTATCCCTAGTCATAGTTTCATCAAGAAAGGATAATGATAAAGTGGAAAGGCTAGCATGTGGTCAACTTTCTTGGAAACGGTCCAAGCAGTCAACCTCCTAAGGACTAAAGGTGGTGCCTTAAGTTTGACATATGGATATATCCAGGAGATATATTGGAGACCACAGTAAGATAAACACTTGGTGTATATATCAATGTGTTAGTGTTTATCTTCATACAATAAGCTTTTCAAATATACTCATACTTGAGATACTAGTTACCTTGTGTGGTACTATTGCTATATTTTGGGTCATTCCTATACACCTATTAATTTAGGGTGTTACGGGTGATTACGGGTATAGTGATGTCAGCACGTTGGTAAGCTAAGTAGTTGGAAAGAATCCATCGCTCTAGATATATTAAGGAGTTATACCTGACCACTTGTTGAAGTGATGATTGCCATAAACCTCTGATCAGAGTATGTGTTTGATAGAAATGGTTTCTAGGTAAACACACTATGGTAAAAGGCAATATACTTTGGTAACAAGTTAATAACTGGGATAGCTTGGAGCAACCATGCTATTAGTGGGTTAACACTTTAACCGAACCCTACAAACCAGATGGTACTAATATTAAAGAATGGAAGGAGTTCATCGCATTGGACAACTATTGCATTAACTGAGATTAAGTCATAAGTATAAATGACGTTCCTAGTTATGGGGGATGGTAGACCCTTGCTAGAGGTGTACTACAATCATTTAAGGTAATTGAGTTCTATTCACGGTCTAGAATCTTGAGCTAATGGTTCCATTAGAACAAGGGTTGGTTAAGCCTTAACAGCTCAATACTTCGGGATCCTAAAAGGTCACACACTTTGGACCTTCATCGGACTAAGTAAAGAACTAATAGTTTTATTCTATTATGAAAATATAATATAACTAATAATTGGATTATTATTTAATTGGTTAAAAATGATTAGATCATTTTTGGATAAACAAAGGAATTTATTTTTGACCAGTAACTAATTTATTAGGGTCAGAAAATGAATATTTATTTTAAAAGGGATTAAAAGGGAATTTTACCTTAGCAAGTTAGATTGGACCGAGAGTACAAAACGTGTTTTGTATAGCCTTGGATGCGCGGGAGAACACCGCAAGGTGCGGGAGCAATGCTTGTCATTGCTCGTGGCAGCCCATGAAAATGGGCTGCCCAATAGCTGGCCGTGAGCTGGGCTCGCGGCATAGGTTGCGAGGCCAAGCTCGAGTGCAAGGCAAGCCCGTATGGGCTTCCCTTACGGCACACACACAACGCTATGTGGGCGGGCTATGCCCGCGGGTTATGGTGACCCGCGGGCATAACCTACGTGGGATGTGCATTTTATGCACATCCCACAAGCCTATAAATAGGCCCTCATGCTCTCCCTTTCAATTTTCACCAAGTTCAAAAGCTAAATCCTAAGTTGAGATTCGCAAAGATTAATCTCTCGGGTAATTGAGCAAGTTCTTTTTAGGGAGCCTAAATTTATTCGGACACCTCTAGTCTATATTTTCGGGTGGGGCTTCTAGAGTGGTCTAGCAACAACTCGAGGTTCCTTAGCTCTTCCTCTCGAGTGGTTTTTGTTGGTGGGGTTCGTGTGGTTACTCACAGAGGCTATCCTACACTTGCAGGCTTGTGCAAGGAGGTTCTGCTAAAGCACGCTTCAACTGGTAAGTTTTCCTTCTTTCTCTTTTAATTATTAGGTCTTTTATTTAGGCATTTTTAGACTTAATAATTATGCTTAGGTTGTTTTGCATGCTTAGTTTATTTTATGCTTAGGTTATAGCTTAGAGTTATAACATGCTTAGGTTATAGCTTAGAGTTATAACATGCTTAGTATAAAATAAATGTGCTACGATATGATTTAGAATTATGGTATGCCTAGCCCTTTGCATGCTAATCTAGGTAGAGAATTATTTGGTTAAGGCTTTATTTAATTTATATGCATATAGTAGGAGTTCCTGGGGATTGGGACAAAATTTTGAATTTCCGCCATGCCTGTTATACATGTTCATTTTGACTGTCAGTTGCCAACAGACGGCTTGCCTTCTGGCGGCGGTGACCGCCACTAGTGTGGCAGTCACCGCCGCCGAGGTGGCTGTGAACTCCACCGGGGGTGGCCACCCCTCCTCCATGGTTGCTCCCCCGCCACCATGGCAGAGGCCACTGCCACCCTTGTGGTGGTGGCTGCTATTGTTATGGCGGTGACCGCCCTCCCCCCTATGGCAGTCACCGCCATGACGGCGGTGTTGGGTGTGGCACGGCCTATTGCAGGCTGAGACATTTCGCTCCAGCTCTGTCCTTGCGATTTTGCCACATATTTTTCCCAAAAATTTGCCTAAGTCGGTGGATTTTTAAGTGTAAGAGTATTTAAGCCAATCCAAGAGAGAGATTAAGAGACTTTTTCTCTAGAATTTAGAATTAGAAATCATTTTTGAGAGAAAATGAAGAACAAGAGAGAGAAAGGGAAGAACTAGAGAGAGAAAGTTTAAGAACAGCATAGAATGGGCTTAATCCATTCTAATCTCAATTCTTAGCTGTTCTTAGGCTTAATCTCGTAGCTTAAACACTAAAATCAATTAGAAATCATAGGTTAAAATGGATTCACTATGGTTTTAGAGACTTTTCCTCAAATACGACCCAAATAATCTATCACTATTTTTGTCACTGATTATGTCACCATTTCGTCTGAAAATCATCAAAAGCTTGCCCAACATCCGTTCGAGTCTCTCAAGTTAGATTCGCGGCCTAGAGGTAACAAAATTAAGTTCCCTTAATCTTTTACTTCATTTTTATTGTTTATTGTTGCTGTACTTGGTGCTTTTGGTGTTGTTTCTTGGTTTTTGTTCGGAGTTCTTGGAAAATCGTCAGAAAATAGTTCGACCTCTATAGGGATAGCCTTCACCTCTATCCCTATAGCCTTAGTCACTACTCTTATAGCGGTGAAGGCTATAGTTATGGAGGTGAACTCTACCCCTATAGAGGTCCCATATTTCTTGCGATTTTTGGGTATTTTCATACCCAAATCCATTAAATCAAGATTATTTGAGTGTTTAAGTCCAGGTTTGTTGATATATAGTTGATTACGACTTAAAACTTAAATGATTTTAGGTCCATGGATGCAAAAACACCGATTTCCCCCTTAAAAACAAATCTTGACGGCCAAGGCTATAGTGACAGCCTTGACCTCCACCGCTGCCACTATAGCGATCAAGGCTATAGTAACGGCGGTCAAAGCTATTGCGCTTTGACCGCCAAATTTTGATTTTAAGTCCTTTTTTGGCCCTTGCGTTTTTTACCCCGATTTTTGCCCAAAATATTTTCTAAAAATCTAAAAATTCTAGAATATATTTAATCTAATTCTAATCTGATTTATTATTTAATTTGTCATTTAAATTGATTAAATAACCATTAAATGCCTAAAAAATGCATTTTATACTCTAAAAATTCCCAAAAAATGTTTTCTTCATAATAAAATTTTATTTTCTACCTTTAATTATTTGTGCCTTATTTGTGATTTATTTATCCTGTTTTAAGCCATTTCGGCTTTGGTAAGTTGGGTTGAGGCCCGATTTCGGTCTCTCCTTATTCGCTTTATTTATCCACTTCATTTATTTTCCCGCATTAGAAAATGTATAGGTATTTGTAAAGCCTTGTAATAATTATTTTATTTGTTTTATTTACCTCTTTAGTGTGATGTATGGCATATAAACCGAAAATTCCAAACAATAATCGGATTTAAATTGCATAAGAACTAATGTCGCGTTTATTAAAATATAAATAGTTTGATTTAAAAATTGAAAAGTAAGCAACATCATCTAAACTTGGAATCTCTATTTTAAGGTATGGTCCAACCACTTGATAAAAATAGCATACCCAATTTCCCGGTAGAACTAAACTGGGTGGCGAATCTATCTTAAAATACGGGATTTCAAGTCTCGTATCCCTTAACACGAAAATTGAACTTAAATTCAACATCAACGTCATTTTCCTTATTATTTTCATCAAGCCTAAAATAAGGATTCTCCCTTAGTACGCTTCACAGCGCTCGTTATTTTCCACTCCCATGCTACGCATCTCACGCGGTCCTCATGGGTGGGAAAGAGGTCGCTAGCTCACAGTGGCGACTCTGCTGGGGATTTCCTTTTAACTTGAAATTTGGAAAATCACTTTCATTTTCGAATTTGGTTAAAGGGTTTTGATGATGTGCCTAAATTGTTTTTTTAAATCAACGCTTTATTTCTTATTCCTTTTTTATCGACCGCTTAGTTAGATTCTAAGTTTTAAGGTGCCATTATTTCACCCCCGTGAAGCTCACTTGTATACCTTATGCCCGCCAGGAATTGGGATATTTATGGGTGGAACACTCATTTCAACCAATGTGTAATTCCCGTGATCGCACTCATTTGAGGAGTGGTTGAGTTACACAGAATCAAGGTAAATAAGACCCTTCTACAATCTCATTCCATGACAACAGCAGTTTGAGACTATGAACCGTGATAAATCTAGCCATAACAACTTCCCCTTAGGTTCACCAAAATAATTTAGATTTAGGTCGCATACTCTCTTGCCTTTCCCTGGGGCTAGAGTTAACCCCAAATTTTGAATTGGTGTTGCACGGGAGTCATAAGGTTGGAAGAGATTTATTCACTTTCTTGTGCTACTTGTGTTGTGCTCATTCATGCAAAACTTAGCATAGGCCGCCTGTGGCCGACTCTTAATTTCTATTTTCACTTACCTCTACTCTCTCCTCACTTGAATGGGAAATTTAATAAAATTCCTGAGATTGTTTGAGTCCCGACGACCCGTATCTAGTTCGCTAGGCACGGCAAGGAATTCGCATGTCTCCCGTGTTTTGGGGTTAAGCTTTGCATCATAAGCTCTTCTGTTCTCTACCTCTCTAAACCACCCGTATATATCGCATTCATCACTCGGATTATTATGTAATCATCCATTTTATTCATAGTTCAATTCGGGCTGATCATCTTCCAGTTTTGTTAGTTAGGTCGAGACATCCTCACTACTGCAGTTCTCTTAGGCTCCAACTTCATTGCCGTTTGGTCCGTCGGCCAGTGAGTTCAATGTCAGAATCAGTTCTTCCTACCATGTCTGATCCACGTTTGAATGATGCACCTCATGAGAGTACTACTTCCCCTTCTCCCTCCCCACCTCATCAGAGTCAAGGTCGGGGTCAGTCTTAGATTGGTGTAGAGTAAGCCAATGCTATGGTTCAATGTTGTTTAATCATGTCTCTTTAGAAATGCCATCCAAGACCAGGTTCAATCAATTCTTAGAGAAGAAAGGAATATTCAGGTCCTATCAGGGTCATTTTCTCAGGCTTAGGGACAGTCTGGGATCATTCAAAATGGGGCAGTTCAAGACAGTTCAGGTTAGAATAGTTTGGTTCAAATTTTGCCAGTTCAAGCTCTGCCTATCTTTCACCCTGTACAGCCTGTCCGACCTATCCAACATAGCCAGTTTTAGTTTGGTCAGAGTTCCTCTCAGCCACCCTCATCCTTTGTTCCACCAACCTTTGGCTTTCCTCCTTTGAACCTGAGGCCTTCCCTTCTAACTCCTACTTTCTCCGCTTCCTCAGGGGGATTTACTCCACAGATGACTATTCCTTCAGGAGGTTTTACCCTCTCTCTAGACCCCCCGACGTCATTTTTGCCCTCTCATCCTAGTTTTGCGATCTCCCCGAGGGGGATTGTCTATCCCTTAAATCCTTTCACTCCTAGCTTACAAATTCATCCCCAAGTTGAAAGTCTTACTCCTCCTGCGCCACTTCAATTCAGGGCCTGTTCTGAGCACATTAACTAGGTCACACAGCCTCCGGGTGTGACAACATGCGACCATGTCATGCAGTCTCCAAGCGTGATACCAGAAATTACAGCTTTCTTTAAGCTACTTCTAGGTAAGAATTAAGAGAAGGAAGAGGTGAGGGATGAAGATTGGGTTCCCAAGAATTTCTCGATGCCTCAAATGGAAGCCTACTCTAGTGAGGGACCTCCCAAATCCTACATCGTGATGTACGAGTGAATTATGCGTGTTTAGAAAATTAGGGATAAGGTTCTCACTAAGTTGTTTTCATGTACTCTATGAGGGCCAGCCCTCGAATGGCACAATATTATACTCTCTCGGAGTCAACAATCCTAGATTGGAGCTCCTTTCTGAAGCCCTGGTTAGTCACTATAGGTTCAATTCCACCATGGAAACCACTATCCAGCACCTTAAGGCCGTTAATCAAATGGAAGGTGAGCCCTTAAAGTCGTACTTTAATAGGTGGATGGCCACTCAAGTTTTATTAAAGCAGAAGCTCGATTTAAAGGAGATGATCTCGAAGCTCCTTGATGGAGCTCTCCCAATTCTCCAAAAAGAGATGGAAACCGATTCTTTGGAGTCATACACGAAAGTTTTTGCAAAGGCTGAGAAAATCGAGCGTTGTGAAGAGAAAGAGAAAGCTAACAAGCTGAGTGGCAGCAAACCCTGGTTTAACAATAACAACAATTCTAGAACTTTCGAAGTTATTCCAGTCCCGATTGAAGAGAAAACAACCGTAGTTCAAGTGGTAGTGCAAGAAGAGGTTTCCGTTATTTAGAAAACTCCTTACTAAGCACTCAATTGGAATCCCTTTGTTTTCGATTGGAAGTCACCATTGAAAATGATATTTGCCAAACTGTGTGAAGCCGGTGAGCTTGATCATCTCCAAATGTATAGGGCCCCGACCCCTAAAGAAAAAGTGAACTTTTATAAGTACCCATGTGCAACAAGGGAATAAAACCAACCAATGTAGAGCTTTGGTTGCTGCTATCTTCCGTCCAGTAAGGGAGGGAAGGTTTTATGAGCTAGCTAGGAAGACTAATAATGAGGACAAACCATCACCAAGCTCTGATAGTGAGGTAGGTGCGATCAATTCCTGTCTCCTTGAGGAAATTGTGTTGGCCATGGTCTTTTCTAGTTCAGTCAATACCATTGATGAAGCCAATTCTATCACTGAAGCTGGCATGAATCTCGCGAGGTCTCTAGCAAAGGAAGAAGACAAGTCATCAGCCGAACAAAGGAAAGTTTTGGATCTTGTCCTGGGTAATATGTCGATGGAAGCTACCGAGGATGCTTGATCTACCAACTTTGCAAATCAAGACCCTCCGCCTGTGGAGGATGACTATCTATGATGTAATTTTTTTCTAGTATTTAAATGTGAACAACTCTGCCTCTAAGGCATTTTCATTCAATCAAAGACTCCCTTTTTACTTATTTGTTTGATGTTTCGCCCGATGGGTCAATACATTCATTTTATCATAAGCATAACATGTTCACCATTCATGATGTTTCTTTAATTGAAATAAATTTGAGTACATATGATAACCTAAAATGGTAACCATTTTCTGATGACCTAACCTCTAAAAGAAAAAGAGAGATAATTTAAGTGCTTCAGGATCATGATAAAGCTTTTGCCTGGTCGTGCCCAGACACACTTAGGGTTGATCAATAGATTGCCAAGCATTGCATTCCCACGCCCAAAGTAGACACAGAAGTTTATTCTTTTCTTGGATCGATTCGGCATGACTAGTCAGGTCACTACTCACACCCACGACCATGCACAAGCCCATTTTCAAGCTACCGAAGAAGCGTCAGCCAATTACGGAGGAAGAACATTGCCAGTTCACCTTCAATAGAATTATGGCCTACCTTTTCTTCACCCACCCATTCTCGAGCTTCCCCATCCCAATAAAACATTAATCCTTACCAATATCCAATTTCCTACACCATGTTACATTTCTCTACTCATTGACCATTCTCGGTGAGGAGGACAAATATGACCAGTGAGATTCAAGCTTCATCAACAAATGAACACTACTTTATCATTGTAGGCGTATGTTACTTCTCAAAATAGGTGGAAGCCAAGTCTTTCGCCAACATCACCACTGAGAAGATGGCCAAGTTCATCGAGAAACACATCTTCACTCGGTATGGATCATCTCTTCATATCACATTTTAGTCCCAAGGGGCAACTACCGATCTAGTCAAGAAAATTTCAGAATTCTCCCAAAATAAACACCTTTTTTTATCGCCTATGAAAAGGAAACCATGCTACCAACCAAAATCGAGATGAGGTCCTTAAGAGTTGCAATCTAAGAAACCCCTATGGACTAAAGTGAGGTTCAAATGACTTAAACGGTCTTCAGATGTATCAAGAGCACATAGCAAGGTCAGACAACAACAGAGTTAAGTATCATAAGCTTCCGTCAAAGGTTGATGATCAGATTCGAAAGCAAGTAAGCCTACCAACACTGATCCAATGGGGAAGTTTTGGCCAAATTGGGAAGGACCTTATATGATTAAGAAAGTTCTCAGTAAAGGCAAAATGAAAATCATGGATATGGATGGTAATGAGTTCGTAAACTCTATCGATTAAGACAGGTTAAAGTGCTATCATATCTAACCAAAAAGAATCAAATCTAGGAAAGCAGCACATAAATAAAATAAAATTAATCACCCGGCGAGTGGTCTTCTACTACTCGGGCAAAAATTAGGATGTATCCCGCTGATTGGTATTCTACAAACTAATCAGGCAAAAGTTAGGGTGCAAAAATAGCCCGCTACACTGAAAATCTGAAAGGGACGGTCTAGTCAGAATTTAGGGTAAAAGTGACCAATGAGAGTGTGATGGCTAGAAAACCTAGATAGGCTAGTTAACACCGAAGTTTGGGTCAATAGAAACGGTTATCATCATTATGTACTCAAACGTAATTCATTTAATTGAAATGTCATTTTAATTAATTCTTTATGTTTGTGCTTGAATGAATATATTGGGCCCTAAAGGCGAAATGTTGCAAGTCGAATGTAGGGTTCCGTGCAGTCAATTCAATTCCTCAAAAGTAAAAAAAATAAAAGGCAAAAATCCTGATAGACTAAAAACGTCGAGGTCCATGCAAAAGCCAGGAAAAGTCTGCTAGATTGAAAACCCGAAAAGGGCGGTCTAGGCAAAAATTAGGACATAAAAGCAAAATAAACAAGTCTGATGGGCCCAACACAATGTTCAGGTCTATGAAAAAATTAAGACAATCAAAACAAAGATAAATGACTGCCATCGATCACATTGAGATATCTGCATTATAGTCATTGTCATCAGAGTGCCTGAATACGTTCTCCGGACTAGTGGATTCGAAGGGCTCAAATCCATTCTCTGCATGTGTCCGCTCCAATCTTGACCGCGACCAAGTATCAGGAAAAGTCTGCAATCTCCCCAAACCATCCTTGGTAGAATTCATTGGTAGCAATAGGGTCCAACCGTCATCGTCTAGAATCTTAAACTTTGCTTTGTGCTCCTACTTTCTCTGATATGCTTAATTCAATAATTGTTTATGCAAGCGAGAGGGTGTGTGGAAAATGATGACCCTCAACCCCAATATCTGGCTACACAAGCCTCGCATGTAAACCGCAGCTTCCCTAATTCTTTAGGGACATTCCCACCTAATCTGTGCAACATCCCTAATTCCCCATCAAGGGCATCAAAATTTGATATGTACAGCGATGTAATTCCATATGTTCTTTCTCTTCAAGCAAGTCAATCTCTCTCCGAGTAAAGTTGATCAAGCAGGTTAATTAGTCATCTTGAAGATGATCAACCTGAGCATCTCTTGCATTCATACATTCATGCATAATGTTCAAAAATGTCATATCTATTATTATATGCTAAATTCTACAGGAAACAAAGCACAAAAAAGTATCCTCAAGCTATACACTCGACCTCCAAGCAAGCACCCGTATCAAGAAGCATCTAAGAATTGCTTTCAACCCTATAGCTAAGGCCACTCCCAAAGGGCATATCGACTAATGTCTTTGAGCTATATGCTCAACCCTAGCTGCTTCTCCGGACTCCCAGAAATCTTAACTCATCTTATATTTCATTCTTCCATTTTTATTGCTTAATTGAAGGGGCAAAAATATTTTTGTTCCACAAAATCAATTAAGCAATAAAAAACACTGTTCATATCATTTATTAATGCTTTAAAACTTCCTTTATAGGTACACCATATGGTAATCCCAATGGACGACTGACCCAAGGATCTAAAATTCAAAACTCAAAAATCATCTAGGGGCACCGCTATGCAGCTTTCAATCATTCAGGGGCACCTCGATGCAGCTTTCAATCCTTTTGGGGTAACGCTATGCAACTTTCAACCATTCAGGGGCATGTCGATGCAGTATTCAATCCTTTCGGGGCATTGCTATACAGCTTTCAACCATTCAGGGGCACCTAAATGCAGCTTTTATTCCTTTCGGGGCACTACTATACAGCTTTCAACCATTTAGGGGCAGCTCGATACAGCTTTCAATCCCTTTGGGGCACTAGTATACAGCTTTCAACCATTCAAGGGCACCTCAATGTAGTTCTTAATACTTTTGGGGCACCACTAAGCAGCTTTTAATCCTTTTGAGGCACTAGTATATAGCTTTCAACCATTCAGGGGCACCTCGACATAGTTCTCAATCCTTTCGGGGCACCATGATGCAGCTTTCAATCCTTTAAGGGCACCTCGATGCAACCTTCAACCCTTTAAGGGCACCTCGATGCAATTTCAAAAGACCAACTGAGCAACGAGCTTCTTCGGATACCCGAGAATTTCCAACTCCATTTATATTTCTTACTTTTGTTTCTATTGCTTAATTGAAGGGGCAACAATTTTTTTCAACAAAATCAATTAAGCAACAAAAACATAACTCACAATGACTGCTAATGTTTCAAAATTTTCTTCATAGGTCCGTTGATGATGTGTCCCTAAACCGTCCGTAGACAACCGACTCAAGGAATCCATTCTCCTCTTTTTCCTGAAGTGACCAACAATCCATCCCAAAACCATTTAGAGGGAATTGAAGGTGATACCGAATCAAAATGTCCAAGTCAATTTCGTTCTTGATAAGTATGTTGATGGCAACCGCAGTAGACAACTGATTCAAGAATCCCACACCTCAGGTATAACCTTCTATGCCTCACTCTTTCATGAGATCACACTTGGCTCGCCGAGTGGCAATCTCTCGAGAGGCAGCCTATAAGCATGGGCTTTTCGATGACCCTTGGAACGATGATGAATTATTGCTCTATCCTCATATGGTCTAGTTTTTCTATTCTTTAAAGGTCGAATCATGTTTGGAAAGAACCTTTTTGACGATTTTGGACCATTGGCCGAGCTTAAATACCATCCGTATGCACTTAGAATTAGCCGTTTCCTTTCACTCTTGTGCAGTAATTTGTTTTGCAATTTTCTATAAGATTTGAACATTTTAGTGAGTCTCATGTATGTCATTTGATTCTAGACTCTCTGAGATTTTCGGAATGTCAAGAATCGCCTTAATCGGATAACCATAGTGAAAGTTATAGGCGTCAGAAGTCAAAACCTAATCAGCCCTATAAAACCCTAATTAACAAAACCCTAATTAATCAAAAACCCTGATGGACCAAACCCTAAGCTCTAGCCCTACCCCCATTTTACTGTCACCACTACCGGCGGTAGCGGTGGCGGCAGCTTGCCCTCCGACGGTGGTGACCGCCACTAGTGTGGCAGCCACTATAGCCGTGGTGGCGGTCACCCCCCACCACCATGGTAGCAGCCACCGCCACCCTTGTGGCGGTGGCTGCTATTGTCATGGCGGTGGCCACTACCGTAACGGCAGCATTGGGTGTAGCATGTCCTATTGTAGGCCTTGCCACTTCTCTCCCTTTCTCTCCTTGTGATTTTGCCACGTATTTTTCCCAAAAAATTTTCCTAAGTCGGTTGATTTTTTAGTGTGAGATTATTTAAGCCACTCCAAGGGAGAGATTAAGAGACTTCTGCTTTAGAATTTAGAATTAGAAATCATTTTTGAGAGAAAATGAAGAACAAGAGAGAGAAAATATAAGAAAAGCATAGAATCTGGGTTTAATCCATTCTAATCTCGATTTTTAGCTATTCTTAGGCTTAATCTCATAGCTTAAACACTAAAATCAACTAGAAATCATAGGTTAAAATAGATTAAATAGGTTTTTAGAGACTTTTCCTCAAATACGACCCAAATAATCTGTCACTATTTTCATCACTGATTCTGTCACCATTTCGTCTGAAAATCATCAAAAGCTTGCCAAACGTCTGGTTCGAGTCTCCAAGTTAGATTCGCGGCCTAGAGGTAACAAAACTGAGTTCCCTTAATCTTTTACTTCATTTTATTATTTATTGTTGCTGTACTTAGTGCTTTTGGTGTTGTTTCTTGGTTTTTGTTTGGTGTTCTTGGAAAATTGTTGGAAAATAGTTCAATCTCTATAGGGATAGCCTTCACCTCTATCCCTATAGCCTTGACCGCTACTGTTCTAGTAGTGAAGGCTATAGCTATGGAGGTGAACTCTACCCCTTATAGAGGTCCTATATTTCTTGCGATTTTTGATTATTTTCATACCTAAATCCATTGAATCATGATTATTTGATTGTTTTAAGTCTAGATCTGTTGATATATAGTTGATTACGACTTAAGACTTAAATGATTTTGGGTCTATGGATGAAAAACACCGATTTCCCCCTTAAAAACAAATCTCGACGGCCAAGGCTATAGCGACAGCCTTGATCGCCACCGCTATAGCCTCCGTCGCTGCCACTATAGTGTTCAAGGCTATAGTGACGGCGGTTAAAGCTGTCATCATAGCTTTGACCGCAGAAATTTGATTTTAAGTCATTTTTTGGCCCTTTTCTTGCGTTTTTGACCCCAATTTTTGCCCATAATGTTTTTCTTCATAATAAAATTTTATTTTCTGCCTTTAATTAGTTGTGCCTTATTTGTGATTATTTGAGATTTATTTATCATGTTTCGAGCCATTTCGGCATTGCTAAGTTATGTTGAGGCCCGATTTCGGTCTCTCCTTATTCGCTTTATTTATCCGCTTCATTTATTTTCCCGCATTAGAAAAATGTATAGGTATTTGTAAAGCCTTGTAATAATTAATTCATTTGCTTTATTTACCGCTTTTGTGTGATGTTTGGCATACAAATCAAAAATTCCAAACAATAATCAGATTTAAATCACATAAGAACTAAAGTTGCGGTTATTAAAATATAAATAGTTTGATTTAAAAATTGAAAAGTAAGCAACATCATCCGGACTTGGAATCTCTGTTTTAAGGTATGGTCCAACAACCTGGTGGGAATATCGTACCCAAATTTCTGTTAGAGCTAAATCGGGTGACGACTTTATCTTAAAATATGGGATTTCAAGTCTCGTATCCTTTAACATGCAAATTGAACTTAAATTCAACATGAACATCATTTTCCTTATTATTTTCATCACGCCTAAAATAAGGATTCTCCCTTAGCACGCTTCATAATGCTCATTATTTTCCACTCCCCGTTCTATGCATCTCATACGGTCCTCGCGAGTGGGAAAGAGGTCGCTAGCTCACAAGTTTGTTGTGGTATATTACTAACGAGTCCTTAAATATTGGATTACAAGTACGGGTATGCTTGATATATTTCATGACGACGCTAATACCAGTGTTGAAGTGATAAGATTGTCATTGACTTATTTTGTCATTTTATTCTAGATCAAGAAATACGATGAACTACATAAGGGGGCGACAAGTACCATGCCTCTTGTTCATTATATTGATGTCGACAGGCAAAGTACTTTGTCAAATAACTCTTGGGTTTAGTGTCTTTTTAGCTGGCTGTAATTTGTCCCAATTGGAGGCTATAATGGTTAGCCTAGACCCGCTTACAGTCTATTAGTTTAACCCATTGCTAACATACGGACAGATCATCGGATCGTGCAATAGAACTACAAAGTTGGGATTTCTTATACATGCAATGTTACAAGGCTGGATGAAGAATAGATTATAAATTAGTTGACATGTTAAGTCAATGTAATTGTATAAACTTAATTACTCAAAATAATTAATTTAGTTAATCGTATAACATAATGTATTTATGTTATACATTAAAGTTAAATTAATTTGATTAAAAGTTTTAACATGTGATTTTTTTTTAATTGAAAAACTGAATAAATTCATATGGGCAATAACTTAATCAAATAAATTTAATCATATTGCATACTAAAATAATTAATTGGCTAAGTTTAGTTAATTATATTAATTTGTAGTATGATAATTTAATTGATTAAATGTAATGATAATTTAATTGATTAAATGTAATCTTTTAATTGGTCTATGGGTTAAATTGAAAGTTTGTGAAATTGACAATTAAAATTTGTTTAAGGAATTAAATTCATGGGGTTAATTATTAAATTAGAATTTTAATGGACTAATTTATAAATAACTTTACCCTAACCCTAATTAAGTAATTAGCCTATATGTAGATAATTAAAAGAAAAGAAAAACCTAATTCTCTACAAACTTCTAAGAACAAGGTATTTGGAGTTTTCTCTTAACCTCTTCATGCTCTATGTCTATGGGTTCCACAAGAGTTCGCACGTGAGTTGGAGAAGCTTCCTCTCTGCGTGCTTTTGTTGCATCCATCTCAAAAGAGACTGCTGGCCCACCATTTTGAAACCATTCAAATCGTTCCTAAAACAAGATCCTATCGCGGATTTGCGAAATTTTAACCGGTTTCCACCTTTGTCGTTAATTTTTTAATGACAAATCCCTTCAGATGATCCATCTAAATGCACAATGATATTGTTAGATATTTGACTTTGAAATTGTTAATAAAAGATAATAGGAAATAAATTAGGATTTTTATGCTAGGATTTCATATCAAATATGATAGGATTTGTTTAATTTTGAATTTGAATTGAATAGTCCTATCATGTAAAATCTATAAATAGTGTGTTTGCCATCAATAAAAATATATCAGTTTTTTTCCTTTCCTTTTCCCCATACTTTTATTCTCCATATTTTACAACATGGCATCAAAGTATAATTGATCTTAAGGGACCTATGATCTAAGAAAACCCACCAAATTATCTTCCTACATATACAAAAACCTTCAAGCCATAACCAAATCCTTATAAACACAAAGCCAAATACCATGGAAGTTGTTGAACAAGACTGTGAAGTTCCTCCTTTAGCCAATAAATCCATTGTTTTAAAGATGAAAAGCCACAAAGAAACGAAGCTTCAAAAGTTCATTGTTGCAGTAAATATCCAACAGGAAGAGGAGTTGTTTTAACTCCACTCAACGACCAACGACCAATGACCATTGCCAACAACAAATGAGCAATGCCATGACCACGCCTATGACTATAACCATGATCATATCATGATTATAATCATATTTGTATTTTAAAATAAAATTCACAACTTCAAAGTTGAGGAGGAGTGTTAGATATTTGACTTTGAAATTCTTAATAAAAGATAATAGGAAATAAATTAGGATTTTTATGCAGGATTTCATATCAAACATGATAGGATTTGTTTAATTTTAAATTTGAATTGAATAGTCCTATCATGTAAAATCTATGAATAGTGTGTTTGCCATCAATAAAAATATATCAGTTTTTTTCCTTTCATTCTCTCCATACTTTTATGCTCCATATTTTACAATAGTAATCACCAGTTGATGATCAATCAATCTTGTTGCACAGGAGATGTAATCTTGGTCCATACCCCCATTGATTTCATTTTCTCATTCTAAAAAAAGGATACAAGAAATATCACCGGGAGATGATCAATATTACCGCAATGACAAGAGCGTTTTGACTCTCTTTTCTCTCTCTCCCTTCTTTAGTTAAGTTGATTTTAGAGTTTTTGTGGTGTTACTGACTGGTGATGCTTCAACTGAGTCATGAACCCAAGGGCTCTCGGTTTCTTGAGCTATGTTTCCTCCTAAATGATCCCTTTTTCTTTCCAATTCCTCCACATACAGTTATTCCAAAGTAAGATAAATAGCTAAACACCACATTTTCACATGTTTTCAGAAGACATTGGTTGCATAATAAAGATATGGGTTTGGATATCAGTGTTAATGGCGCCATGGATATTCGTTTTGTTTCAAGTGAGAGGGAGATGAACGTAGTGCTTTCTACAAACAAGTTGTGTCCAGAACAAAAACAAACCAGGGAAGTGAATAATTTACCACCTTAACCTACTTTTAGATTACTGGATTAGACTAATACCCCATCAATGTTGCCTATTTGGCTATATTTTTGATCCATCTACATTTACATTCTCCATAACTTAACCAACCTAACTCACTATGAGACACCAAGTAATTACCTCTACAGCGTGATTATGTCAACAACCAAAGAGAATGAAAACACTAAAAAGGAAAAGGAAAACAGAAACTGAAGCTTTATTAGCAAATAGGAATATGCTGGAGCTTTATTTGATAGGAAAGACAAAGGTAACAATACAAGAAACAAGAACATAAATGATAATATAAAATGAATTGAAAAGAACACTCTTCAATCCCCCTCTCTTCTAAAAGGAAAGAGCTAAAATTACTATCTCCAAATCTATCTGAAATAATACTAACTTACAGCTTAAATAATGCTAAAACACAATAATACTTACAAATTTTAGATCCCATGCTGCTACAACTCCTATACAGGTGTAATACTAGATCTCATACTCAATGATCCCTTAATAATTTCTAGACCCATGCTTTATGAAATTTTCCCATACCGGTATTATTTTCTTTATCTCTTCTGGAATAAACTTGCAAAATTCGTTAGCCTTTGCTAGTGAAATCTAAAATTTGACCTTGTTCTCTATCATTGCCGCCCTCTTGAACATCAATTATGTCCTCAAGATTGAGGGAATTCACTGCGAATGGTGAAGGGCCAAGACAAGTCCACTGACAAAACCATTCTTCTTAGTTGGGTCTGTCAATGGTTTGGCTATCTTGTCATTATCTTGAATGAAATGGCGATAGTAGCTGGTTAGCCCCAAAAAACCACGAACACTTTTGACATTTTGAGGGATTGGTCAATCTTGAACTGCTGAAATTTTCATAGGATCCATGTAAACAACAAAAAAATTGGCTAGGTATGTTGTTCAGTAGGAAATCATTTTGTGAACTCCTTACTATTTTCGTCAATTGAAAATTCCCACCCAACCACTGTTGGAATGACTCATTAACATATATGTCTCGTGTTACGCCTTAAAGTTCAAAAAGAAAATTATGCCAAAATTTCATTCATTTGTCTTCTCAATTATGAACAACTTCACCAAAGCTTCGAAGCCAAGCCTTTCCCGAGATCAAATCTACACTTCCAATGTCAAAAACTAAAGCATCGATAGAACAAGAGTATTGTCTTTTTTGAAGTTTAGGAACCACACATTTCTCTGTCAACTGTACCTTGGACCTATCTCCTAATCATATACTAAGAAAAGGAATTGAATTTTCTTTGAATCCCATGGCTGCCACCACCTTGCAAAAGATGAAGTTATTGGTATTACCATAATCTAACAAAATTAGCGTTGGAATTCTCTTGGTTGTACCATTAAGTAGTATCATTTCAAATTCAGAATTGAGAGCTGTAGTGGAGAAAAATTCCAGCAGCTTACATTTGCCCTTATCGGCTCTTAAATCTTCAACTTCGTCAAAGTAAGTATTTGCATCGACATCTACTTCCTCATTATCATTTTCCCCTAGTACAATTAATCTCAAACTTCCTTCCGGACACCTATGTTGGAGCTGTACTTCTTTCTAAAAGGAAAACAAAGACAGTTCTGATAATGATCATCTAGCTCAGCGAAAGAGAGTTATTTGAAGGTTGAGCGATGATTCAAGGAGGAAGAAGAACCCCGTGTTTTCTTCAATAAGGCAAAATGTGTCATGTTTGGTGCTCCTAGAGTTGAATAAGAATGTTGAAATTGAGTTGGGCCATAAATTCTCTCAATTTGGCTCGCTAGTCCCGAACTCAATTGAGTAGACTTCTATGTATTACTTGTAATGTGACTCCCATGGTTGTTTTCGATCATTCTATTTGTCACTCATCTTTCTTTAAACATTGGGTTCCTATTGTGCAATGCCATCTCAATAGTTAGAGCGAGGGAGAGAGCATGGATGCGACTAGTTAGGTTCATAACACGAACCTATTCCTTAATTTCTTCCTTCAGTCTATTGATAAAAAGGCCAACACATTGTTCTTTAGGTTGTTTAGGAACTTCTGAAGCAATCAACTCAAATTCTTCTATGTGAGAAGCAATGATTTCGTGTTTTTATGAAGCGGCTAACTCTTCATAGGCGTTTTGTAATTCGACACCACCAAAATGGGCTGATAATTCTTCCTTGAACTATACCGAAGTGATTTCATGAAGCATGTCTATGAGAGTTATGAACTAATTTATGGTAGCCCCATCCATACACAAATGCGCCATTAACAGTTGCATATGAGGAGGGGTTTGATAAGCCCCAAAAAATAGCTCTGCCTAAGTAAGCCAACCACGAGGACTTTGATCGAAGAAATCAAAAATTTTAATCTTTTGAACTGAGAAAAGTGCATTAGAATTATCTATTGGGGCTGAATGACCTGAAGAAGGAGGAATAGGAGGATTTAATGGAATCCATGAATAAGGATCAGAAGCTTCCCCATTCATATCTCCTTCAACAACTAGGTGTTTCGCCTGTTGCTTAATCTAATCAATAATAGTCTTTTGAAACTCACTATTTGCTTACTTTTATGAATCTAATCCCGCCTTGATTTCTGTAACAGAAAGTGTGAGGACCTAAACTTGGTGAGTTACTTCTTCAAGCCTGGCATCCGTGGCTTCTTGCTGAGCATGAAAGGATTGGAATCTAGTATCGGTTGCCATATATGGGGAGGAATTTGATCCGATAGGTCGGACAAAATGTTAACAACCGAAGAGAATGAAAACACTAAAAAGGAAAAGGAAAATAGAAACTGAAGCTTTGTTAGCAAATAGGAATCTGCTAAAGCTTTATTTGATAGGAAAGACAAAGGTAACAATACAAGAAACAAGAACATAAATGATAATATAAAATGAATTGAAAAGAACACTCTTCAATCCCCCTCTCTGCCAGAAGGAAAGAGCCAAGAGTACTGTCTCCAAATCTGCCTAAAACAAGAATAACCCACAGCTTAAATAATGCTAAAACACAATAATATTGACAAATTTTATATCCAATGTTGCTGCAACCCCTATACAGGTGTAATACTAGATCCCATACTTAATGATCCCTTAATAATTTTCTGGACCCATGCTTCAAGATTTTTTCCCATACCAGTATAATTTTCTTCGTCTCTTTTAGAATAAACTTGCCATATTCATTGGCCTTTGCTAGTGAAATCTAAAATCTGACCTTGTTCTCTATCATAATCCAATGACTTGACAACACAAATCTAGCAAATGATTTCAGTAGTAGCAGGATTTATACTTTTTTTATACTCATTTGCCTATTAAATTTGCAACAAATAGTTGAACTACCTTTAGATTACGAGAATTCCATAGCGTAAAAACTTCAAATGAAGATTCATTCTGGTTCTTGAATTTATAATGACAACTA
The DNA here is from genome assembly GCA_947683365.1 of Euphorbia pulcherrima. NCBI lineage: Eukaryota > Viridiplantae > Streptophyta > Magnoliopsida > Malpighiales > Euphorbiaceae > Euphorbia > Euphorbia pulcherrima. The sequence continues at coordinate 7,332,810 of CANTUS010000008.1, forward strand.
AAAATTAGACAAACAAAACAATGCCATAAACTTAGCAAGAGTCAGCAGCAACACAACTTTATTCATCATGAGACTTACTAATGATGCCACACACATTACACTCTAATAATTTAGAATACCAAAAATAAGCGTTACCCAAACAACAACAGTGATATCGCAAAGAGGATTTCTCGGATACCAAGTGGATAAGACACTATTAGATGTCCTACCGGTTCCTCTCCTCACTCTCCCAATCGGTGGCCTATTATTTATGCCTATAGATGGCATCTGGAACATATTCTAGCCTATCCCAACTTGTACTCTTTGAGTTCCTAAACTAGCTCTTTCTTGCTAGTCTTCAAAGGCTCCAAGAAGCCATCTCCAAGCGTATGAAGCCTCAAAATCAATGGGCCTTGATAATCTACCTCTAGAATCAACCATTGATTGTATCTATTTTCACTAACATAAGATATAAATCAACAATGATTAGAAACTAAACAATAGAAGAATAGTAATTTTGAAATGAATGTTAAACACGAAAGAAACTGAGAATCAAACAATGAAAATCTATAATAGAACATCGAAGAACTAAAAAGGAGATTGTTACCTTTGAATTGACAATGGCCCATTTGACCTCTAAGCCTGCTTAACTCCAATCCTATTCTATTAGCCCATTTTCTTTAAGTGATAGTATGAATTCCACCACCGCCTTACTTTTCCTTTTCTATATATTAGAACCTATCGTTCTTCTCTCTTAGTATTCACTCATACACTATTCTGGAGAGGGTCAGTTACGACAACTTGAACGGTTAATGAGATGATTCCATTAGAGTTTGTTAGGCAGTTGCGATCTAGTGCATATATATAGAGCTTCGTTGAGGCTGGTTCGTGTATGCTTTCATTCTATATATTGGTGAGATGTGTATTGTTTAGGGTTGTGTGAGCACTAGATTTTAACCATCCTTCTCACAAAATGATGATGAGAGCTAGATAATACAATCTTTTATAGGTGCTATCCATCAAAGGTGTTCCTACTGCATCAGAGATGAGTTTTAGCAAAAGTTGAAGACCTAGTCTGCCCTTAGAGACCCTTATGGGTCACACCTGGTAGTACATATCCACATGTTGACTTGTACGGGTCAAAACCCCCCACATGCCAGGGAAGGATATGTAGGGGTCCCCATCTACTCGTATAGGTCCCATTCTTGCCTGAATAAGCAGAATGGATAGTAAATCATGCTATAATTGGTTGTGATCTGTAATTAATCTAATTTATTGCATTCAGACGCACAGAAATGCTTTAAATAGAGGCTTTTTGCCTCATTTCATGAGGGAGCCAATTAAAAAAGAAATTAGACACTATAGTTTATGATTTTTTAGCCATTCTACAAGTATTAGCATAGGTATAGTTGAGGTATAGGAGGTATAAAATAGGGGGAAAACTCATTCCTTGAGGTTTTGTCCATAGTTTATTCATTCCTAACTTTGTTCATTAGGATTTGGGGGAGGTTTTGTCAATAAAAACACTCACCTAAATAATCCTAAGTTCATCATTTCATCATCTACTTTAGCTAGACTCTCTCTCGGCTTAGAGATCGCTTCAAAGTGGATTCACGGCATAGGTACGCTCCTGAGTTTCAAACAGACTCACACTCTATTTATTTTATCATCATTTTCATTTATTTAATTTAATCTATCTTTTGTTCTTATTTTGGGACTAGTCCTAACCCATACGGGCCTTGTTGGTACCCTTATGTTCCTAGGATATTGAACTGGTGCGCCAGACCCACATGGAAAAAAATTCCATTTTAATTTGTTTTATTTTTATATAAATCTATTATTTTAAACTAAAATGAAGTTCTGTTTAGGTCTAGACAGAACCCGTAGGGGTCCCCCATACCCGTATAGGTCCCACAAGTAGCCATACGGGTCCCACCCCACCCGTATGGGTATTGGCCCCCAAGACAGACTATCATTTCCCTTTCTTAACCTGTAAAATCAATTAGACATCACTATTTACTATGCAGTTAATTTTATTAATAATCCGGTAAATCAACCAACGGAAAGTTAAAATATGTTTTTATAATAAAATACACTGAAGACCAGTTATTATTTTTCGATCCTAGAACCCGCCCGTGCACTATCGATCACAAAGCTGCCATGCTAACATAATCACTTTTTTTAATAAAAAAAATGTTGACTTATGATGTGTAGTAAACTGTGCTAATCTTTGTGGATGTAGGCGAATTTATTTAATTTTGTTTTATAACTTACAATAAATGTATAGGTTCCCTCGCAATTCCCCCATTTTGCCCAATCGTAATTTTATTCCCCTTTTATTACTTGTTCTTTATTGTAATTTGTTGAACGCATGAATCAAGTGTGTAAGAGTGTAGAAAAATAGGATTTTCGTAATAATTCCACAAATGATGAAAAGAAAATGATTTACGAAGCGAATGTAATTTTGAATTAACTCAATGAGAAATAATTGATTCACCCGATACCCAAATCTTTGACCCAAAAGGTATGAGTCTCCCACTCAATGGGAACTGTACCAAAACTCTTCCCTAAGTAGACAACTTGGGTGGCGACTTTATCATTTGTATCGAGATTTGAGTCTCAATTCGTTTATTCATTAAAGTTGGTTAAAATGTGAAAACTTGAACTAAAGGGTTCCATCACGCTCAAATCGAACAAACCCCTAGTAGACCCCACCGCAAGGCCCCAAGGGAGATCCAGATATCTTTGACCACCTAGAGTTCGCAGTGGCAACTCTACTAGGGAATAATCCTTTAACTTGCAAAATTTTGGTTTGTTTTTGAAAATCTTAAAAGATAAAGATGAGCACCAAAAATCATTTACTTAATTCAACCCATTCTCTTTTTCATCATTTAGGAAAATTATTATACTCTGTCTTCTCACCTCCTTCTCTGTAGAATTAAAGGCGCTCTTCTTCTAGCGCTAGGTTAGGGTGCCCTATTTTTTCTGCAAAACTTATGAAAATGTCACTCATACCTGCCAGGAATTAGGGACACTATAGTGGGTGGAGAACTCATTATCATTTCCCTGCAAAAGAGGCTTGATGCGATGGGAACCTATTACATCAACTTCTGTTATGTCTATTCTTATCGAAAACCTTAGAATTTTACTCTCTATGTACCTTTTTGATGAGATTAGATTAGGTCTTCCATTATTATCCTCATGATAATCAAAGGAAAATACCTCCATAATCGGTGGGAGGGATAAGGTTGGAGGACACGTTTTTCATGTGTTGTATTGTGTTCCCTTGTAATTAACCTCACCATAAATTGTTGTAAATTACGCATCCATACCAACCCCATGCATGTACTAATCTTTTGGTTTACTACCTCAGTTCAAGTCAAGATTGGGAAATCTTCCTCACTAGTCACCACTCCAGTCTACCTAATTACTCAATTCGGTCGATCTGTTCAACCAGCGAACCCAACACTCCTCGTAACGAGTAGTGGGTCTCACTTCATCCATCAAAAGGCCATTTTGCAAGTTCTACACAATAAGGGTTCGAGCTAGTTTCCCGACTTTGTGGTTATACAAAAGGGGACAACTCTCCCTTATTTTATGGGTTTACCCTATGGTATGACTCATGACTAGAGAACTCATCCTTTGACTCTTGATGATATCTCTCCTTGGAGAACCCTTCTTGTAAAGATTTTCAAGAAATTTTAGAAGTACAGGTTGATCGATCACCTCAAGCCCTATGTTCCACCTATGCCCGAAGAGAGGGGAAACTTCTGTGTGTACCATATCAGCCCTGGCCACCCAACAAAAGTATGTGAAGATCTCCTTAAAGCTATCACTATATTGATCGATAAAAGGAAAATTTATGAACTCAGGATGAGAGGGGAAGAAGTAGCCATGATTAACTCTAGACTAAAAGAAGACGAGGTGTGGAATCAAGAAGGTTAGGGATGAGCTGTAAATAATGGATTTGATGGCCATTAAGCAATGGAATGGGGAACCCGTCCACAATTATTTCGAGAGGTGGTTGACTATTCAAATAACTCTGAAAAGAAAACCTTATGAGAAAGTACTAGCTGGCCGATTCAACTTTAGGTTATGTCATCACCTCCGTAAGATAGCATTTGCCAAAGCATACAAAACCATTCCTGAGTGTTATGAAGCAGCTATAGCCCAAGTCACAAGAGACACCATGGATGATGTGTTAACCGAAGAACAATTGCAAGACTTGGATCGTGACCTGACTCACCTCTTGATGAGTGACCACGAAGACCCGCTACCTGTGGAGGATGACAATGCAATTATGTGTAATGAAAATGATGTTGCCTTTGGGCATCCAAATGATAATAATAATAATAATTTTGCTTACTTGTTTGATGTTCTCCTTGACGGCACCATGCATTCATCGGACCTAATGTTTAAAAAGTGCTAGGCACTAGTCGGGCGATCGAGCCTTCAAAATGCCTAGTGGGGCCTAGGCGGGGTCTAGGCAGGGTCTAGGCGGGGTCTAGGTGGGACCTAGGTGGATTTGTATTTTTTATTTTTAAATTTTTATAATATATACAAAAATATAAATTCAACTAAAAATTAAATTAAAATAATAATATAAAATATCAAAAAACATATATTAGACCATGTTTTAAAAATCACTAAGTGTTAGTTGAATAGTAGGGACCTCCTTATTAGTGGCATATAGCACATTGTTTTTTGGTTTGAGACTCAAAATGACAATTTTATTGTGAGAATACTTTAACCTACTTAAGTTTTACCAAGCGCCTGAGGTAGTAATAAATCGATCGAGCGCCTGAGAGCGCCCTAGGAATGAAAAGTCGGGCTACAAACGCCAAAATAGTGCCTAGGTGGGGCCTAGGCTGAGCTAGGCGGGGATTTTTGAAATAGTATTCTGACCACATGCATAACATTTTTAGCATTCATGACCTTCATTGTATGACATTAATTTGGGTTCTACGGAAAATCCAAAAATGGTAACAATATCCAATGCCTTTCTCTTAGAAAACATGCCTGGTTTAGAAGGAGAGATGATAAAGTGCTTAGAAAACATGTTAATGGTTTTGCTTGGTCTTACAAAGACATGCCTAGTGTAGACCGTCAAATCACCGAACATCGTATCCCTACTGATCCAAAGTTCAAACCAGTCAAGCAAAAGTTGAGAAGGCTACGTCCAGAATTATCCGACATGATCAAAGCAAAAGTTGCCAAGTTACTAGAGGCTAAGTTCATTAAGGTAATTGAATATCCAATATGGTTAGTAAATGTGGTTTTAGTCTTGAAGAAGGATGGAAAGGTTAGGATATGCGTTGACTTTCAAGATTTGAACAAGGAATCACCAAAAGACGATTTCTCATTACCTCATATTGAAGTGCTAATAGACAGTGCAACCTAAGTCACAATGTATTCATTCTTAGATGGTTTTCTGGGTACAATTAGATCTTAATGGATATCATCGACAAGGTTAATATTGCTTTTATTACAGAATGGGGAGTGTATTATTACAAAGTAATGCCTTTTGGGCTAAAGTGTGGAGGGGCAACCTATCAGAGGGTTGTAATCGCCCTATTACACGACATGATATATAAAGAGGTTGACATTTATGTGGACAACATGTTGGTAAAGTCCAATATGAGGAAAGAGCATCCTAAGATCTTAGATAGATTCCTGACAAGTATTGAGAAGTACAACCTCCGTTTGAACCCAGAGAAGTGTGTGTTTGGGGTTATATTAGGGAAACTCTTGGGCCACATCGTCAGTTAGAGAGGAATCAAAGTTGACCCTAACAAAGTCAGATCTATTCAAAAAATTCCTATTCCTAAGAGCGAAAGGGAAGTCAGGTCTTGGATTGCTTCAATATGTGAGTTGATTCATTGCCGAGCTAATAATAGTTTGCGAACTAATCTTTAAGTTGTTAAGGAAGAACTAGCTGATAGAGTGGAATGAACAATGCCAGATAGCCTTTCATAAGATAAAGGCTTACCTCATAAGTCCCCCAGTCTTGAAGCCTTCAATGCCCGGTAAATCATTGATCCTCTATTTAGCCATAGAGGAGTCATTTGTGGGTGCAATGTTAGTCCAAGAATAAGATGATAAGAGCGAGCATGCTATCTATTACTTGAGTAAGAAGTTGTCGGAGTATGAGATGCGATACACAATTGTGGAAAAGACGTGCACTTCAATGGTATGGTTGACCAAAAAGTTGAGGCACTACTTCCAATCTTACAGGATTCAGGCAATTGCTAAGGTAGATCCGATGAAGTATCTTTGTCAATCCCCCACATTGGAAGGGAAACTCTTGTATTGGCTTCTTTTACTATCTGAATTTGATATCGAGTATGTCACGAAGAAAGTAATCAAGGGGAGAGCAGTGGCGGAATTCCTAGCAAATCAACCTATAGAATTTGATTATGTGGAAAATATGGATTTTCCTGATGAGCAGTTAGCAATAGTGGAAGTAGAGAAAGTCAAATAGATTATATACTTCGACGGGGTCATGAATAGAAGGGGTGCTGGTGTTGGGGTAATTATCATTACACCTCAAGGCGAGGTTATCCCATTAAGTAAATGCTTGGAGTTCCCAGCCACAAATAACGGATATGAATATGAAGCTTGTCTCTTTGGTCTTGATGCCTTATTGAAAATTGGGGCAAATGAAGCAAGGGTAATTGGTGATTTTATGCTAGTAATAAAGCATGATGTAGGAGAGTGGAAAATCAAAGAAGAGTCACTAAGGCCTTATGTGGAGCCAGTTTGGGATTTATCAATATAGTTCAGTCAATGCTTCATTCAACATGTATCGAGGTATTAGAACCAGATGGCTGATTCCTTGGCTACCTTGGCCTTAATATGGGTGGTAGAAGAGACCCAACCCATCTGTTCGTTGGTAATAGAACTGTCTCACTCCCCATTTCTTTAAAGGATTTGAGTTAGGATCAAAGAAGAGAAAAAGGCTTGCTAGTACGATGACATTAAGAGGTTTCTAAAGGAAGGAGGATATTTTGAAGGGTTATAGAGTTCAGATAGCATGACCTTTAAGAGGTTAGCGACACGATGTAGACTAGTAGATAAGGATCTCTTTAAGAGGACAGTCGAATGATTATTGTTGAGATATTTAACAGTAGAAAAGGTAGAAAATGTAATGACCCAAGTGCACTCAGGGGATTGTGGCTTGCACATGAATAGGATGGCTTTGGCTAGGAAAATTCATAGAATGGGGTACTTCTGGACCATAATGAATGCTGGCTATATCGATAAAGTCAGAAAATGTCATAAATGCTAGATTCATGGTGATATACAACATCTACCCTCATCCGAGTTTCACAATTTGTCTACTTCTTGGCCTTTCTCGGCGTGGGGGATAGATATAATTGGTGAACTTTGGCCATCATTAACTAATGGACACCGATTCATCATAGTCGTAGTTGATTATTTTTCAAAGTGGGTAGAGGCCAAATCTTACACTAGTATCACTGCCAAGAAGATGGCCAAGTTCATAGAGAAGCATATTTTTACTCGATACAAGATTCCACACCATATGATTTCCGATAATGGAGTACAATTTCAAGGAGCTACGTCTGAGTTGTTAGAGAAGTACAACATTGAGCATCATACATCATCTTCATATAGACCACAAGCCAATGGGGAAGTGGAAGATGCGAACAAGTCAATCAAGAAGATCCTATCTAAGACAGTATCTACCTACAGAAATTGGGCCGATAAACTTCCATTTACAATATGGGGATACAGAACCTATGTAAGAACTCCACCGATCAGACACTGTTCTCCTTAGTATATGGAATGGAAGATGTTTTACCCGTCAAAACTGAAGTGAGATCTCTACGAGTGGCACTTGAAGCTTAGTTGAAAGACGCAGATTGGGTAAAGGCTAGGTACAAATAGTTGAATGCGATAGATGAGAAGTGGCTTAAAGCACTTGACAACCTACAGATGTACTAGCAGTGCATGGCCCGAGCCTACAATAATAAAGTCAAGTACCCGAGGCAAACTCTCAAAAAGGGTGATCTGGTTCTCAAATAGCTATGCCAAGTTAACACATATGCCAGGGGCAAGTTCAGACCTAATTGGGAAAGATCGCTTGTGATCAATAAAGTCCTTGGCAAGGGAGGAATCAAGCTCATGGACGTGGATGGAAATGAATTTGTGAATCCAGTGAATCAAGATAGGCTTAAGCATTATAATGTCTAGGTATAAATAAATAAATCACAGAAAAGTAGCACAACGAATAAAAGAAATAAAAAATAAATCACCTGGCAAGTGGTCTTTTACTACTCAGGCAAAAATTAGAGGGTAACCCATTGATCGGTATTCTACAAACCAATCAGGAAAAAATTAGGGTACTCTAAGGCAAATAAAGCCCACCAAGTTGAAAACCCGAAAAGGGCGGCTTAGGAAAAAGTTAGGGCATTGAGAGAAAAATGTCAGTTGCTTTTGGAAAATCTGTAAAAAGGCCAGTAAACAGTAGGAGTTAACCATTGGAAATTGTTACCATTGCCTATGTACTCAAATTAATCTCACCAATGAACATGTTACGATTTGTGAAGAATCTTGGTCTTATGAATGCGTTCATGTCTTTAGGTGAAATAATCACAAGTATGTGAACATAAATTTTTCTCTACATTTTGTACTCTTTATTGTTATCTTTAATAACTGCACGCGAGTATTGTTGGGAACTGACAGTCAATTTGAACATGCATAACATGCACGGCGGAAATTCAAAATTTTGTCCCTGTCCCCAGGAACTCCTGTTAGTAGCATATAAATTAAATAAAGCCTTAACTGAATAATTCTCTACATAGATTAGCATGCATAGGCTAGGCCTACCATAATTCTAAATTATATCCTAGCATAAATATTTTATATTAAACATGTTATAACACTAAGTTATAATTCAAATATAAAATAAATTAAGCATGTGTTATAACCTAAGCATAATAATTATTAAGTCCAAAACGCTTAAAGAAAAAGACCTAATAATTAAAATAAAACATTCCAGTTGAAGCATGCTTTGGTAGAACCTCCTTGCACAAGCCTTCAAGTATAGGATAGCCTTTATGAGTATCCACACGAACCCCACCAACCGAAACCTCCCCGAGAGGAAGAACTAAGGAGCCTTGAGTAGTTGCTATACCACTCCAAAACCTCACCCGAAAATATAAACTAGAGATGTTCAAGTTATTCTTGAACTTAGTGCAATTTAGAAATGAGAAATGGAGCTCTATTTTTAGGGGAAGCATAGGCTCCCCGGATTTAATGCGGAATTAATGCTGATTTAATACGAGATTAAATGTCTGATTAAATGCCAATTTAAACACAAGATTTAATTGCTGTAATAAATCAAATTTAAATATATGTATTAAATCCAATTTAAATACATAATTTAATTGCTGCATTATATCCAATTTAAATATATGTATTAAATCTAATTTAAATACATAATTTACTTGTTGAATTATAACTAATTTAAATATATGTATTAAATCCAGTTCAAATACATAATTTAATTGCTGCATTATATCCAATTTAAATATATTTTTAAATCCAATTAAAATACATAATTTAATTAATTTGCCTCTATTTTATTTTATGACCCTAATAAAATAAGTTACCAGTCAAAATAAATTCCTGGCTTAGCAAAAAAATTATCTAATCATTTTAATCAACATTTTGATTTATTTTATGACCCTAATAAAAGTAGTTACTGGTCAAAATAAATTTTTGGCTTAACCGAAAAATGATCTAATCATTTTAATCAACACTTTAATTTATTTGTGACCCTAATAAAATTAGTTACCGGTCAAAATAAATATCTGGCTTATCCAAAATGAACTAATCATTTTAACCAATGCCTTAATTTATTTATTTCCCTAATAAAATTAGTTACCAGTCAAAATAAATTGTTGTTCTAACCAAATAATAATCCAATTATTATTATGTCATATTTTCGTAATAAAATAAATCTATTAATTCTTTACTCAATCCGATGAATGCCCAATGTGTGTGACCTTATAGGATCCCTAAGTATTGAGCTGTTAAGGCTTAACCAACCCTTGTTCTATTGGAACCATTGGCTCGAGGTTCCAGACCGTGAATAGAACTCGATTACGTTAAACGATTGTAGTAAACCTTTAGCAAGGGTCTACCATCCCTCATTACTCGGAACGTCATTTGTGCATATGACTTAATCCTGGTTAATGCAATAGTTATCCAGTGCAATGAACTCCTTCCATTCTTTAATATTAGTACCATCTGGTTTATAGGGTTCGGCTGAAGTGTTAACCCACTAATAGCAAGGTTGCTCCAAGTTATCCCAGTTATTAACTTGTTACCGAAGTATATTGCCTTTTACCATAGTGTGTTTTATTAGAAACTATTTCTATCAAACACATACTTTGATCAGAGGTTTATAACAATCATCTTTTCAACAACCGGCCAGGTACAACTCCTTAATATATCCGGAGCGATGGATTCTTTCCGACTATATAGCTTACCAACGAGCAGACATCACTATGCCCATAATCACCCCCGACACCCTAAATTAATGAGTGTATAGGAATGACCCAAAGTACAGCAATGGACCTACACAAGGCAACTAGCATCTCAAGTATGAGGATATTCACAAAGCTTATTACGTGAAGATAAACACTAACACATTGATATATGTACAAAGTGTTTACCTTACTGCGGTCTCCAATATATCTCCTAGATATATCCATGTGTCAAACCTAAGGCACCACCTTTAGTCCTTAGGAGATTGATTACTTGGACCCTTTCCAAGAAAGTTTACCACATGCTAGTCTTTCTACTTCATCAATATCCTTTCTTGATGAAACTATGACTAGGGATAGTTTAGACATAATCATAATTGCACATGAAGCAGGTCTCACTAAACATAGTCCAACTATAATTTCTATGACTTCATGCTATGATACGTCAAGGACTTTTGTATAAATATATCAATGAATATATTTTAACCAGCCATAATATATTTACAAGCACATTGATATAAATAAAAGATTAAACGCCTTTATTAATTAAACAAATTATTCGTACCATTATATAATTAAGATATATCGCCCTTATTGCATTAAGGGCATACATCATATCTAACAAACTCCCACTTTCACTAAGGCCAATTAGCCATATGTATTAATCCATATGCTTTGACATGCTGGTCATGTTCGACTTGAGTCAATGGCTTTGTCAGACCATCCACGAGGTTCTAATTAGTGGATACGTATTCTAGTCTTATAATCTTAGCATCAATAATCTCCCTGGTTATATGATACTTTCTAGATACATGTCTATTCTCCTGGTGAGATCATGGTTCCTTTGCTTGAGCAATATCACCATCGTTATCACAATACAAAGTAATTTGATCAATAGTATAAGGCATCATGTCGAGATCACCAATATATTCCTTTAACTAAACAGCTTCTTTTGTTACTTTGCATGTAGCAATGTATTCAGATTTTATAGTTGAATCAGCAGTAGTTTCCTACTTAGAACTCTTCCAGCATACTGTCCCACCATTTAACACATATACAAAACCTAACTAAGACTTAATGTCATCCTTGTTAGATTGAAAACTCATGTAAGTGTAACCTCTAATTTTGAGGTCACCATATCCATATATCAAGAACTCAACTTTAGTCCTTCTCAAGTACTTAATAATTGCCTTGATAGCCATTCAGTGCTTTTCACCTAGATCTGCTTGATATCTACTCCTAAAGCTCAAAGCTAGAGAGACATCTAGCCTAGTACATATCATAGTATACATGATGGATGTTATTGCAGATGTATAACAGCCCCTTTGATCTATCCCTATAGATCTTTATGCCTAGTATAAATGCTGCTTCACCAAGGTCTTTCATGGAGAATTTTCTTGACAACCATATTTTAACATTTTGAAGAAGAGAAATACTGTTTCCTATGAGTAGAATGTCATCGACATATAATACTAAGAAAATGACTGCACTCCCACTAACCTTCTTGTAACAAGGCTCATTAATGTTTGGACAGAATCCAATTCACGGATCCTCTGATCAAATTTTTTATTACAAGTCTTGGATGCCTGCTTAAGTCCATAAATGGATCTTTGCAGCTTGCATACCTTTGAGCCATTATGAGATGTAAAACCCTTAGGCTGTGTCATTTACACATCCTGGTCTAAATCCCCATTCAGGAATGTTGTTTTGACATCCATCTGCTAGATCACATAATCTTAATGAGCAGCAATGGCGAGGAGTATCCTTATGGATTTAAGCACGGCCACTGATCAGAAAGTTTCATCATAGTCAATACCTTCACGTTGACTGTAACCTTTTGCAACTAACCTTGCCTTGTATGTAATCACATTACCATCCATGTCGGTCTTCTTCTTGAAGACCCATTTACACCCGATCGATCTAACCTCTTATGGTGCATCAACCAAATTCAAACTTGGTTCTCATGCATGGAATCCATTTCTGATTTTATGGCTTTAAGCCATTCATTAGAATCTGAGCTTTTCATTGCTTCATCATAGGTTCTTGGTTCATCATCCTTCATGAGATATATTTCCTTATCATCAGTGATGATAAAACCATATCTATCGGGACCCTTATAAACCGGACCTGATCTTCGTAATGTCTGTGTTTCGATAGTTTATTCTTAAATCACACTTTCTTATGTATCTATAACGGGGTTAATTAGCTGATTGTCTATTTCTTCCTCTTGAACCTCCAGTTCAAAATTGCTCCCACTAACTTTTGCAAGTAAGTGTTCCTTTTCAAGAAAATGAGCATTCTGAGATACGAATACCTTTTGCATTTTGGGTTGCTAGAATAAATACCCAATGGTTTCCTTTGGATATCCAATGAACATACATTTGTCAGATTCAGCGCTTAGCTTATCTGACGCTATCCTCTTTACCATAGCAAGACAGCCCCATACTCTTAGGTGACTTAGAGATGGCCATTGATTACACCATCTTTTGTAAGGTGTAAAATCAACTAATTTAGAGGGCACTCTATTTAATACATAAACCACGCTCTCTAGTGCATATCCCTAAAAGGATTTACTGAGATCTGCATGGCTCATCATGGACCGAACCATATCTAATAAACTCTAATTGCTCCTTTCAAACACTCCATTGTGTTAGGGGGTATAAGGAGGGGTCCACTGTGGAACTATCCCATTTTCCTTAAGATAATCTTGAAACTCCTGACTTAAGTATTCTCCACCTCAATCCGATCAAAGTGCTTTAATACTTTTCTCAAGTTGATTCTCTACTTCATTTCTAAATAGTTTGAATTTTTCAAAACTTTCAGACTTGTGCTTCATTAAGTACAAATAACTATATCATGAATAATCATCAATGAAGATTATGAAGTAGGTGTATCCTCCTTGTGCCTGAACACTCATTGGACCACACACGTCAGTGTGTATAAGTTCCAATGTACTTGGGGCTCATTCACTGTTTCCTTTAAAGGACAACTTTGCCATTTTCCCTCTTAAACAAGATTCGCAATCACCATAAGACTCTAAGTCTATTGGGCCCAAGTCGCCTTGTTTATGTAACTTGGTTAAGCAATCTTAGTTTATGCGGTCTAAACGACAATGCCATAAGTAGAAGGAATTTTCATTATCTAATTTTTCTCTTAGTAATGTTTGTATTTGAGAATATGATTTTGTAATTACAAAATATCATTTGTCATATTGCAATAAAATATCATTCATTACTTTGATAATACCTTTTATCAAATTGGAATAAAATTCCATCTGCTATGAAGTAGGAAATAATATTTTATAATGACAATTGATTATCACTTTGTCTTATTACAAATTTAGCAAAATGGAGATTTTAAGTTCCTACATAATTAGTAGCCTCCAAGCTTAAATGATTTTCTGTAGGTAGAGCTCACCTTTTGCCAAACCTATACTTCTCATTTATATCTATACATTCGTATGGATATGTGATTCTCATTAGATAATCCATACCAATTTAGAATTCCATTGAGATGTAGAAATTCTCAATATCAAACATCTTGAAGTAGAAGCTTCCAAGCCTCCTCTTCTCATGCTATGAGACTTTAGTCATTCTAATCTTGCTTACAATATTTCACATAGAAAACAATCGTTTTTGTCATCAAGACAAAATTTTCAGTATTCCTTTTGATTTTATATAAAGATTTCAGCCGAGATATAAGAAAAGAATTATTGTTCAGATATTAGTTTTAGTACATGTATTTAATATAAGGTCTTTTAATTAAATACATTTGTCCTACTGTTTTCTTTGAAATTTAGAATAGCCCATTCTATTGAATTCGGGAAGTTTTAGCCTGGCTAAATTTCCCAGTAGGTAGCATCTATAACTAGTCTCATATAACTCCCAATTTTATGAGTCAAAGTAAGTGATAGTTGGAATCCCATTCAATTTGCATCGTATGCAAATGCTAATCCATTCAAGTTCCCTAATTCCAAGGGACGTGTGGTCTTAATTTAGCAACTCCTTCAATCTGTCTCAGTTCTGAAGCTAGCCCCCAATTTTATGGTGAACTACCCCAGTACCGTTAAGGCAGTACCTATCCCAATTTCATAACCAATCAATATGGACGAAAAGGAACACTTTATGCACCACTTTTGTAGCCCAAAGATACCGTATTATAAATTTAGGTAAGGAAGACTATAACTCGCCTTAATCTATTTACTTTGGGATTTTATTGGTGTTAAACTTCTCACCCAATCTAGGATTTTGTCATATGGATATATTTATAATAATTTATATTAACTCACGGAATTTTAAAATTAATTTATAAGGTCCAACCTTAGGTGGGTTCAAGCTCTTTATTATAATTATTCCATCGACCTATATGATATTCAAAATAATTAACACATTTTTATTTGTTACATTTATATTGTATTTCCTTTAAGCTTTTATTCAATAATTTAATTTTTACTTTGTTATAGAAACATATATAAGCACCATCTTATATACTAGAAATAAATTAGTCCATTTTAATCTCCCAAGTCAATTCGAGTTGCACCGATATAGGTTACCAGGTAGGAGATGTGCCCTTGAAGTGAGAAGACACCAAGTCCAGTCCTTAGCCAAAACAAATACGGGCACAGACTTGAAGACCACAGATCCTCTTGAACTAATAAATTTCGTTCTTACAATTCATGTAAATTGGAAGCATCTAGAACCTTTGTAACTTATATAATTTATTGGGTCTTATATAATTTGAGTAAGTTGAACAAGCTTATTCAAAATTCTTCATAACCATTTTCTAACCTTGAAATGAAAATCCAAGTTCATACAAATTTTTCCAAACAATTTAATATAGTTTAAATCATTTCATATAGAAAATAAAATTTAGTTTGCTTTTAACTTAATAATGCACTAAATAGGCAGGCTCATGATACAATTGATGGGAACTGATAGTCAATTTGAACATGCATAAGAGGCACGGCAAAAATTTAAAATTTTGTCCATGTCCCCAGGAACTCCTATTAGTTGTATATAAATTAAATAAAGCTTTAACTGAATAATTCTCGACCTAGATTAGCATGCATAGGGTGGGCATACCATAATTCTAAATTATATCCTAGCATAAATATTTTATATTAAACATGTGATAACTATAAGTTATAATTTAAATATAAAATAAATTAAGCAGGCGTTATAACCTAAGCATAATAATTATTAAGTCTAAAACGCATAAAGAAAAAGACTTAATAATTAAAATAAAACATACCAGTTGAACCGTGCTTTGGCAACACCTCCTTGCACAAGCCTCCAAGTATAGGATAGCCTCTGTAAGCATCCACACGAACCCCACTAACCTCCCGAGAGGAAGAACTAAGGAGCCCTGAGTAGTTGTTAGACCACTCCAAAACACCACCCGAAAATATAAACTAGAGATGTTCAAGTTATTCTTGAACTTGGTGCAATTTGGAAAGGAGAAATGCAGCTCTATTTATAGGGGAAGCAAAGGCTCCCTAGATTTAAGGTGAATTTAATGCGAGATTAAATGCGTGATTAAATGCCAATTTAAACATAAGATTTAACTACTGAATTAAATCTAATTTAAATATATGTATTAAATCTAATTTAATACATAAAAAATTGCTGCATTATATCCAATTTAAATATATGTATAAATCTAATTTAAATACATAATATAATTGCTACATTATATCCAATTTAAATATATGTATTAAATCCAATTTAAATACATAATTTAATTGTTGCATTATATCCAATTTAAATATACGTAATAAATTCAATTTAAATACATAATTTAATTAATTATCATCTCTTCTATTTTATGACCCTAATAAAATTAGTTATTGGTCAAAATAAATTTCTAGCTTAACAAAAAAATGATCTAATCATTTTAATCAATGCTTTAATTTATTTGTGACCCTAATAAAATTAGTTACCGATCAAAATAAATATCTGGCTTATCCAAAATGATCTAATCATTTTACCCAGTACCTTAATTTATTTATAACCCTAATAAAATTAGTTACCGGTCAAAATAAATTGTTGTTCTAACAAAATAATAATCCCATTATTATTATGTCATATTTTCGTAATAGAATAAATCTATTAATTCTTTACTCAGTCCAATGAAGGCCCAATGTGTGTGACCTTATAGGATCCCGAAGTATTGAGTTGTTAAGGCTTAACCAACCCTTGTTCTATTGGAACCATTGGCTTGAGGTTCTAGACTGTTAATAGAACTCGATTACCTTAAATGATAGTAGTACGCCTCTAGTAAGGGTCTACCATCCCCTATTACTCAGAAGGTCATTTGTGCTTATGACTTAATCCCGGTGAATGCAATAGTTATCCAGTGCGGTGAACTCCTTCCATTCTTTAATATTAGTACCATCTGGTTTATAGGGCTCGGTTAAAGTGTTAACCCACTAATAGTAAGGCTGCTCCAAGCTATCCCAATTATTAACTTGTTACCGAAGTATATTGCCTTTTGCCATAGTGTGTTTGACTAGAAACAATTTCTATCAAATGCATACTCTGATTAGAGGTTTATAGCAATCCTCACTTCAACAAGCCGCCAGGTACAACTCCTTAATATATCCGAAGCGATGGATTCTTTCTAACTACATAGCTTACCAACGAGCAGTTATCACTATACCCGTAATCACCAGTGACACCCTAAATTAATAAGTGTATAGGAGTGACCCAAAGTATAGCAATGGACTCACATAAGGTAACTAGCATCTCAAGTATGAGGATATTCACAAAGCTTATTGCATAAAGATAAACACTAACACATTGAGATATATACCAAGTGTTTACCTTACCACGGTCTCCAATATATCTCCCAGATAGATCCATGTGTCAAACTTAAGGCACCACCTTCAATTCTTAGGAGATTGACTGCTTGGACCCTTTCCAAGAAAGTTGACAACATGTTAGTCTTTCCGCTTCATCAGTATCCTTCTTGATGAAACTATGACTAGGGATAATTTAGACATAATCGTAATTGCACATGAAGCAGGTCTCACTAAACATAGTCCAACTATAATTTCTCGGAGTTCAGGCTATGATACGTCAAGAACTTTTGTATACATATAGCAATGATTATATTTTAACTAGCCATAATATATTTACAAGCACATTGATATAAATAAAAGATTAAACGCCTTTATTAATTAAACAAATTATTCATACCATTATATAATTAAGATATATCACCCTAATTGCCTTAAGGGCATACATCATATCTAACAGGTATTATTCGACAAAAGATAAAAAACATCGGTAGGCCACAAATGAAATCAGGCCTATGCAAAAGTTGAAATCAGTCTGCTGGATTGAAAACCCTGAAAGGGCAGTCTATGCAAAAGTTAAGACAAAGGAAAAAGAAAAGAAAACTCCACTGGATTGAACTACCAAGGACAATTCAAGCAAAAATTAGGACAAAAAGAAATAAAGAAAAGAAAATTTTGCATAGGTCATCTCACACTGAATGGCCTATGCAAAAATTAGAACCCAATTCCAAAGTGCCAGTTTGTTATTGCACTTGCTTTTATTTGTCAAACATCATTTTTAATCACAATATTTCACAACTGGGATCCCTTGAACTCAGTTCTTCCACTATGAAGTCACATGATAGGACATGGCCCTATCAGTGCTAATTCCAATCAACCAGCCTTGGTAATACTTATCAGTCTAAATTGGGCCAGTTCATTATGATCAGCACTTTGAGTGTTCAATGGTTAACTCGCTTATTCATGGTATGCTCTAAGTGGTCTTCATTGGTTAGCCAACCAGGTTGCATCAGTTTTCGCTATTCCTACAAGCAACAATGTTCAATGGTTTTTGTATAGAAAAAGAAAGTTCAACATGTATAAAGTAAAGCAGTCTACAAAAAGCATTGATGTCTACATCAAAATAAGCCATGCAAGGCTGAAAATATCAAAAAGGAAAGTCAAAATAATCCTAGAATCTAAGCTGTCGGAGGATCCTGTCCCTAAGACACACCCTAAGTCTCATCATAAGTGTCCGCCAACATGTCCTCCATGTCTATCATCACGTGGTCCCCAGTCCTGTCAGCGGCTGCCATCGAAAAGTCAGGCACTTCGACCCCTAAACCCCCTGCAACACCCCCAGTTGTAGCATCGGTCACCTCGATCTGCTGCTCGCCGCTTGCTCAGCACCAGCCACTTGAGCCACCACCAGCGCCACCTGATACACCGATCGATCATCCTTATAATAAGAATAAGATGTCTCATATATCTGCCAATCCTCAGTCATTCGGGCCAGCTTGCAGCACCTCAACCTTAGACCTCGCTCGAGTAGCCTCCACTTTAGCCCTCTCCAACTCCTCCTTCAATGGCCTGACCCAATTAGCCTCAGTAGTGGCCTCTCACAGCTACTCCTCTAGGGACCTAACTTGCTCCTCAGAGGCATCCAGGTCCTTGGCAGATTTGTCACGCTCCATGGCCAACAAAGTCTACAAGAAAACTAAAAGATCAGTATATAGATGTAAATGTCATTGCATGCATCATGCATTAGTTTGTTGAATTTTGTAGGTAAATAAAACTCACTAAGGCCAGAGTGTCTTGAGCTAGTAGTAGGTCCCGGATAGACATGAAGTGTCGAGTGATCCTCTCTACCTCAGCCACGGTCACCTAAAAAAGAAAAATCACATTAGAATATAACATCCCAAGCAATTATCATGAGAACAAGTCTAGAGTAGAGAATTCCTTGCATGAGTCAAGCTGGAAGGAGTGAAGTGAATGGAGTGGACTGACGCCTCGAGCTCCCTAATAGCTCTGTTCCCCGAATAATCGAGGAGTTGGAAGGAAGTGTCCAGATCAGTCCGAAGGACCCCCTCTCTCACACCCCCAGAAGTGCAAGACTACTTTATCGGCAGCTCTAGGTCAACAAAGGTAATATTTACATGCCTCTTCCGTATAAAGGCGAGAGGCTACAATGATGAACAGTTAAACTTGGGTTGACAGTCAATTTTAGAAAGCAATAAATGAATTCACAAAGGCAGAGTTAGGAAAATACCTGAGAGGAAGGGGTAGTAGATCTAGTTGGGTCCTCGCTACTCTGAACCACGAAGGGACCCCTACAATCACCCCTTGGACAATCCTCTTCATTGTCATCATCATCGTCACTACCGCCATCTTCCTAGTGAAAATCGAGAGGGTGGTCATCATAGTGGATCCTCTTATAGGGGAGAAGGTGCAAAGAGTCGATGAATGCAGAATGGGAACCCTCCACCGACAGCACTCGGGCCCTCTCTATCAGTAGATACAGTCCCTGGTCTGTTCCAAGCATCATATGTGACCAATAAACTCCTACCAAAACTGAGGGAGGGATCACCCTCTCCACAACCGTGCTCGTCTGCAGCCATAGATCTTCTCACTGAAATACCACGCCAGCCTACATCCGCTTGATATCCTCATGGATGACCATCACCTTCCATGCATCGCGAATGACCTGCATAAAATAAATACACTATAAGTATGCTAACTTTGTAAATAAAGTTTCTACTAATGATTTATTGAAATGTAAAGTACAGATTTGATGCAAGAAAAGTTTACCCAATCAGAGCGTAGTTGGCGGAGGAACTCCCTGTACTCCGTTGTATTCTTGGCCTTTTACTACCAGGGTCCTATCCACCTCAAGATTATGTGTGGCAGCTCAGGCTATCTAGTAAAGTCAGGCCAAGGGATAAACCGATGCTTAAAAGCCTAAATTTGCAAGACGTATAAAAGTTAGTTGCGAAGTAGTTCAAATAAAGGGTTAAAGCACAAAGGATAAGGCTCAAGAATTACTAGAAGGATCAAGTGGCAGATCTTGAGCTCAGATTGCTGGCCTCAAACACCAACATCCAGCTCATAGTACAGCTGTGCCAGGATGGCTTAACACTAGTTCTTTCCTAGCACAGCCGCAAGGTCCTCAACAGTTGACATCAACTAATAATTGAGGCAGCTAGAGTAGACAAGAAATAAAATAGTGGTGAGGAAGGTCAGTAAGAAGGACCGAGCATACTGATACCTCCTCCCCTCGGTAATAAGGCTCGATTATGTGATCCAGTAGTAATTCAACTCTCCGTACTTGAGTTTATCTGTCCCTCCAGGATAAAGCCTAAGTAGTCTCTCAACATAGGCCCTCACCTCGGCCTAAGAATGCTAGCAGTCTGTATAAACATCAAAGTGAATGATATCCCCTCCCAAGTCAGCCCCATCAATGCGCATCATTAGAGGGAGTCAATGTAACCTCTCTGATCGATAGATGGAAAGTATGGGTCATCTCCAACCACCTCTCTACCAGAGTCGAGATAGCACCTGGAGCCAGCATCTTTAGAGCTTGAGGGATGGCCCTAATAATGTTAGTGAAGCTAAATGAGTGGATGCGGGCTATCAGCTTAGTGTCCCCTATAATACGAATCTTCTCATACCACTTTCTGTAGAAGCACAGGGCTCTTACAGTCTTGTACTAGAACTACAAAGATAAAAACACAATTCATTAGGGTTAGAATATAGTGGGCTAGTGAAAAATCAAAAGAAAGTAGCCCAAAATGGAGTCGTACGGGTCCAAGTTGGATACCCATTATAAGCGGGTGAGCTTTTCTCTTTCGTTGATTATATTTTTTTACGGCCAATGCAAGGCTCCCAGGTTTTAATGCGTGGAGTCGCCATTAGAGCGCGGGGCTCATTGTGTGCATCGACATACTTGGAATTTTTTGCTAGACAAAGACTCAGGAACTCCTTTGGGGATTTGTCTTTTTTACTTATAGGAGTAGGGTCCCATTTTTATGTAATATAAGAGTCGCCACCCAAATAAGCTCTTTTGAGAAATTGTAGCATAGCTAATCCGGGTAGAATTCTTATACCAATAAAAGAGAGATTCTGGTTTTGGATAAAATAGTTACTTATTATTTGAATTTGGATAAAGCATAATTTCGTTATAAGAAAATACTTTTTTTGTTGTAACGAACAAAGGAGATAAGTTTAGAGATACGACCTTTGCGGGCCTAGCCCATGGAGCGTGGGCCCATTCAGGGCTGACTTACTTCTTACAGATAAGATAATTAAAAATGCATGGGAAATTGAGAATTTGACCCTTAGTTCCTTTTTGTTTGCTTTAGGAAGACTGGAAGGCCCGGTACTGACTAGGATCGTGTTTCAACAAGGATTTCCTCAAGATTTCTGTGAGGATAACCTCAGGAAATTATGTGTGTTGACTCTTGAATGTTTTGGGGGTTTAGTGGTAGCATTATGGCTAAAAGCTAGTTTGGGAAAGGGTGTTTATACCTGGGTATAGTTTGAGGGTTACTTTGGTATAGGCTCAATGCTATGAGGGATTTTAAGAGAGGGGAAGGATAGAAATTTCTTAATTCAAATTTCTTAGTAGAATGTCGTAGTTAGAACAGGTAGGGATTGCATCCCTTTTATAGGAATTTTAGATGCATAGATTGACACATGTGGTAGTGTCGATCGACACAATTGTTGTTAGGGTAGGCTCATCATTACCTAGATTCCCTATAAGAGTCGATCGACATATGTGGAGAAGTGTCGATCAACGCAACTTTGGGCGGCGATAGCTTTGCTGAGTCAGATTTGTAAGCTTGATGATTCAGCAGGGATTTTGACACATATCCCTATCTATCGACATAAGTAGGAACCATCGATCAACCCATGTTGACGCTTAATAAGCATCTATCCATGCTTATTTTGAGGATGTCAGAATCATGTTTCCTCAGAGGGGTTTGTAGTTTAGGGTGAAATATGATCTTTGTCAGTACCGATTTATCATTTCCTGAAAAAGGTCTTGGACATCATCAGGCCCATGATGGACCGTGCTCATAGGCTGCCCCATGTGTATAACAACTTACACCGCCGAGGTAAAGTTTTTGCATACACGAATTGAGCGGTGTGAGTGAAATAGTGCACGTGTTTCTTTGACGACTAGTCAACATTATTTGAACGACCAATTTTTAGAAAAAAATATTTTTTCCCCTTCGATCAATTAATGTTTAACGGGATTCAAAAAATTTTTTCTTTTTTCTAGGAAAAGAATCCCGTGGTGTGAAAATTCATTTTGGGTCTGCCGATTTTAGGAAAACGATTTTCATGATGAAGAATGCAATTTTCTAAAATTAGGATTTTAATTGGCACTGCAATTTTATTTGAAAAGATAAAATTAGCTATTTTTTAGACATGCGTTGATCGATACAAGGGAGGTGAATTGATCGGCATAACTTTTCAAATTTTGAATCTAAATCCGAACCAATTTTTGACATTAAAAGGCAAGCCAAGTGATGCATCGATCGACACATATGAGTTGTGTTGATCAACACAACTTAGAATTCTATAAATTTAGTGATTTTCCTCCAAACAGAACGCACTACTCATCAAACCACTTCTATCTGCTTTCTCTTTCTCGAAACAGGAGCAATGTTTGACCTTTTTGCACTTTCCTTTCTTCCGATCCTCATTTGATTTTTATCCATTATGATGTGTATGAAAATCGTGATGTCTAATGATCGTGTTCATAAGGCCAAATCGATGATAGAGGTGGATATTCATGGATAGGTGGTTCGAATTCTGTTTGTGGGCATGAAGGATAATTATGAACTTTTGGTAAATAAGAGGTTTCACGGCGTGGCCAAGGGCGATGTTATTCCCCTCGTGCTCAAACCTGCTTGTAATCTCTCTCATGTCCCGAAAAATTTCTAATTTTCTCTTTTGATTTTGATAATCAACATGATTTTAGGAATTTACATACTATGTTGAATTTATTGCTGATTCTATATTGCTATAAATTGTCTGCATGATGTTCTATGATTTTAAAAGTTTGGGATAAGCGTCGATCGACACTTCTGGATTTTAAAGAAGCGTTGATCGACGTAGATGAGTGTCAATCGACATAAATCCTTGAAAACTATTTTTTGGAATTTCTCGCATTCCGAAACTTTTTGTGGCTTGCAAAAAAAAGTTTTATTTTGCATATGTTACTGCTGTTTTGTGCAAATTTTGGGAATATTAGGATAACTTAATGACTATAAGCCCTGTGATGTCTCCAGAATTCCCGTGTTTGGCTGGAACTTGATGACTATGAGCATTTTAAGGTAGTTTAATTGCTATAAACTTGGACATTTGTGCTTGGCATAGTGAACTTGCTTGATGGCTATAAGCTTGTGAATTGGCGAATTTTGGTTTAGGTGTAATGGTCATAAGTAGGGGAAGTTTTGCTTAGTGACTATAAGCATGATTTAGGAAAGGCTAATCTTGATGTTTTGAGCAATCTTTATCTATCTTGGCTTCATAGGTATAAGCACAATTTTTGATATAATGTTGCTCTTATTTTCATAGAGGGTTGATCATCGCGACGTTGGCAATTTCTTGAACCTTACTACTTGGTGGAAAGTTCTTGCCCCCGATGTAAAGGGGATCTTAGAACGTTCGGGATTTAGCTTGTTCTTTGAGAAGCTAATCCCGAGGATGCTTATCCAGTTTTTAAGTGCGTCTTTATCACCAATTTTGAGGAGGTGGTCTGACACAACTTATACTTTCATTTGCCATACAGGGAGTACACCATCACGCCGCTTGACTTTATCACTATTACGGGCTTAGGCAAGTTATCCATTTCAATTGTGCCAAGGAGGTCCCTAGTAAGGTGTTATACCTTTATTGGTCAGCCCAGGAAAATAAGGCCCCTATTGGTATTGAAGCCCAAGAACAGTGTGCTTGTTCCTTTATGCTGTATGCCTTTACCAACACCTTGTTTCCCATTGGCAATGCAGCCCTTAATTTGAACCTGCTGGGCTCTTTTACTTAAATTGGAAAAGTTTAAGGGAATAAACTAGGGTAGAGCCACACTTGGTTAACTGTACTTGGCACTGGATCATTATGCGAGGAAGCATACTAAGGAGTTAAAATCTTCCATGCTTGTTCTTGAGGTGAAGCCAAGTGTTTTCTCCTCCCTTTTTTCTACATATATATTTTTTTCATGGACTGATTCCCGTGTCTTTTATAGATTTGGGTTTCAAGAAGGGCATTCTTTCACTAGCTTTAAAGGCTGAGGCCCGCATGGATATTCCTATGTTCCTTCATTTCCCTACTCGGTTTATTGCTTGGGAAACCTTGACACTATCGATGTTGAGGACTGGCTCAGAGGGCTCTCTTTTAATGACATGAGTTTCTTTGCTTCATGGATTTTTTTAGGTTGCATCCCTTTATGGTTATTTGAAATTTACATTATGCATTTTACAGGTAAAACATGCTCCATGGGGATATAAGACGGGATGGAGTAGAGTTATGGCAGTCGCTGGGGAGCTAGTGCCGAAGTGGCTGATTCTAGAGGGCCCCTTCTCTGTGGAGTGGTACTTAGGGGAGAGGGTAGTGTAGTGTAACACACCCGTAGAGGAGAGGTTAGTGCCACTAGAACTCCCGAGGCTGTTGTTTTAGCTGTAGCTGGCCGAGGACCTTGCCACCTTGAAAGGGGATGGTGTGGCTGTAGAGCTATTCAGTGAAGTAGGCTTATACCCTAGTTTTATGACTAAGTGCTTATTGGAGTGGCTAGAGGAGGAATTGATCGCATCCCAGTGGGTATGCCTTTGTGCCCTCGTGCTCACTTTCTTGCCTCTTCGATTTTTGAGATACTGATCTTGCCTTTATTTTATAGAGTAAAAGGAAATAGGATCCAATTCGGTGGGCACTGGTGCCATTGTTATTATAGGCCATCGGGATTACAATATCCCAATAGGGGAACGTATTTATCGATCTAACTTTTCTTTCTATTTTCCTGCTTTTAGGGCAGACGAGTCGACTCGAATGAATACAACTTTTATACCTTCCAATGTAACCCATGTGAGTTCGTCATTGTGTGTTTTGTATTTTATTTGGCATGTGCTGATGTTTCTTGCTTCTTTTGACAAGTTCTGAGAGAAGATAGTGAGAGGGATGGGTGCCTACTTTTTGACTTCCTAAACATTTTGATCGGGAATAATCATCGGATGGTTGTAAGACCTGAAAGTGTTAATACAATAAGAATGCGTGAATGTTTGCTTATTTATGGATTGTTCGTATATAGGATAAGATTTAGGGAATATAGGTGGAGGCAGATCAGCTTAGAGCCAGCTATAGGGTGGCTTCACTGACAGGGACCTTGGGCTTTCAGCAGGGCTAGTATGAATAGGGTTCTGGATATCAGTAGGGCCAGTACGGATAGTCTTCTAGATATCAATAGGGCCAATATGGACAGTCCCCATCCTATAGGATATTCGCAGCCTCGGCATGTGTATCCGCCATCAGGCCCTATACTAGGCTATTTTACTTAGGCGAGTTATCCGGGGATGGGTTCGCAGTTTCCACCTACTCTACCATTTGCGATAATTCCTCTACTTGTGTTGCCTCTTTAGATCATACTGAGTCAAAGAGCCAAGGAGGGAGATAGCAGCGAGGTACCGTAAGTACATTCGGGCAACCCCATCCATCTGGGCAACTTAGGAGGGTTTTATTATTAGGTGCTAGTCTTTAGGCCTTCACTATTATTTCCTATTTTTCGTGCGCGCCCTGCATGGCAGTAGTACCTAGTACATTGATGGTTGGATTGGGCGTGCTTTTGCCCCTTTTTGTTTCTCGCATACTTATAGGTTCTCTGTAGCCCTGTTTATAGATGGTTTATTTTTTGCTTTTAACATGCATGTTTTAAAGTTTCTTTAGGCTTTCTAAAAGTGGTGATTTCCTTTTGCAGTTAACCTTGATTTTGCAAACCATCATAGCCTTTGTTGAGCGGCAATCTCGTCAGCATGGATAGGTTTAAATTACGACTAGTAGATTTTCTTCGGATCTTAAGTTTGGACAATTAGAATCAGCTTCAAGCCAAAAATCTTTTTAATATATGGTACTATTATAATGTCTCTTTAAATGACACGCTTCTGCAAAGTGCGATAAGTTTATGGGATCCGCTCGACCATGTGTTTTACTTTAATGATCACGAGTTATGTCCACTTTATGAGGAGTTTTGTGCCATTCTAGATATCTCGTGTAGTAGGGACATCATGGTACCCGATTATAATGCTACCATGGAGCAAAGGGATGTGAGTATCCTTAGGCTTTCTGATCGTCGAAGGAATCTGATTGTTTCTGCCAATCCTTAATAACTTTGGTTGATCCTTGGGGTGGTGCTGGAAGTATTCTCTTCCATTCCTACCAATCATCAAAGTTGGGTATCGATCATGACTGTGCTAATTTTAGGCAGTTTTCTGTATGAGTCAGACAATGGGATCTGTAACCCTTGGCCAGTTTTCGTGATTAGAAAGACTTTAGAGGGATTATCTCCTATGGCTGTGGTTCTAGCTGAAACTTTTGCTCATATGGATTCAATCCATCTAGGTGAGGGTGATACAATGGGAGGTAGCCAGCTCCTTCTTTAGGTATACCTATATATAAAAATTCTCTTCTTGTACAAAAGTGAATTTTTTATGGGGCTAACGCATTTATGGTTATAACAGATATGGCTGATGAAACATCTGAAGTTTGTTCAGGTTTTAGCTGAACCACATAGCTCTTATGCCCCTAGGGCCTTTTAGAGCCAAAGGATGCAACCAGGAAGGTATAGGGACCAGTCTTTACGTGAATGGTTAGCATTTTTGCAAAGGTTGACTGAGAGGGATATCAGGTGGGTCTGCCCTTGGTGGAAGAATGATGAGGTGACTACTCAAATAATTCCCAAGGGTGTCCAGTTGTTGGGTTTAGAACAAGTATACTACTATTTGCCTGAACCTGTAAGGTGGCAATATGGCCACCCTTAATCTGTTCCCGAGTATATTTCAATCTCATTTTCAAAACCATGGGGGCCCTTTTGGCCGGATCACATTCGCTCTGGGTAGGAGAGTCGCACATTGGTTATTATGAATTATGAGCTACCTTTCAATGAGTTACTCGATGAAACATAATTGGAGTGGCTTTCTGCCATCAAGGTGTGCCTATTAGAGCAGCTAGGCTAATGATTACTCACCATTACAGTCACCGCGCGGCATGCTCTAGCCATTAGGTTATGTTATGAATTCTGTAATAAAGCCTTGAATTTACTTTAGGCATAAATGGTTTGCTTTTATTTATGCATGATTCTTTTTAATGCATTTCATTTCATCTTACAGCTTTCCTTTTCAGCATTCATGATCTCACAAAGATACAAATTGTGGGATGATTTCTATGTTTCTGATGACTTTTTAAAGTGATTTTTCCTATATCCTGAATTGGTCTTCAAACGTAATATAACTTGAGCTTGTCCCGATTGACGGGATTTGCGAACTCATTCCTATCTATATCCATGATTCTTACGGTTCCATTACTAAGATTTTGTTTTATCACGTACGGTCCTTCCCAATTTGGGCGAAATTTACCTCTAGGGTCAGTATGAGTGGCTTTGACCTATTTTAACATGAGGACGCCAGCTTTGAGAGGTGTGTCGACTCTCCTTACTAAGTATTATAGGCTCGAGCCATCCATTGTTAGTACATTCTTAAGCTACCAAGGGCTTCTAGACGCCTTTCATCGATAATGTTGAGTTTTTTGTAACGACATCTGGCCCATTCTTCTTCTCTTAATTTTGGCTCGAGTGCTACATGGAGTGATTTCATTTCAATTTCTATGGGGAGAATAGCTTCCATTCCATATACTAGTGAGAATGGTGTTTGCCCTATTGGGGTCTTAACACTGGTTTGATAGCCCTAGAGAGCGTAAGGGAGATGATTGGCCCAACCATGATGGGTAACTACCATTTTGGACAGAATCTTTTTCATAGCTTTATTGGCTGCTTTAACTACGCCATTAGCCTGGCGATGAGTGTTGGTGTTCAATGTTGTGTCATTATAGTAGGTCTGCACTTTCACCTTAGAAATTGTACTCCGTTATCAGATACCACGTGATGAGGCACACTTTATCGTGCGAATATATGCCTTAGAATGAATCTTGCCACTTTCTTGACGATAATTCCTATGTAGAATCAGCCTCAACCCACTTTGAAAAATATTCTACGGCTACTACAATGAATTTGTGGTCATTGGTTGAGGATGGCCTAATATCTCCTATGATGTCGATGCCCCAGGCTGAGAAGGGCCAAGGTATAGCTAGGTGTTGCAACTCAATTGGTGGAAAATGACTGATGTTTCCATGAATCTGGCATTCATGGCATTTCTTGACTATAATTATGCAGTCAGTTATCATCGTGAGCCAAAAGTAGCCCATTCGTTGTATTTTCTTACTTAGCATAATCTCGTTCATGTGGGGGCCATATGATCCTGCATGAACTTCTTTTATGACTTTTGCAGCTTCCTCTTGAATTACACACTTGCGAAGAATTCCGTCAGAAGCTATTCTGAACAACTACCCCTTGATGAGCCTGAACTAAATGGATAATTTTCACAGGGTTGTCCTATCGGCATCTGTAGCTTCTACTAGGAAAGTCCCATTTTCTAGGTACGAGGATATGTCCTTATACCATGGTAGTTGATTGATAGAGATTTGTGTGATCGTGGTGAGGTAATAAGGTGTGTTGGTAACCACCACTATTATGTGTTTCATGGGTTGTTGTTCGGGGTTCTCCAACATAGAGGCCAGGGTTGCTAGCAAGTCTGCCATTTGATTTTCTTCCCTCGACACATGCCAGAATTTGCACTTCGTGAAGAGAGATGCCTTCGTCCAAACAGATTCGAGGTATGGGTGGAGTGATTCCTCCCTCAGCTCCTAGTCACCTACTATTTATTTAATGACAAGGGCAGAGTCTCTAATAACTTCTGCTTCTTCTGCCCCTAGTGTGAGCAGTGAACTTAGGCCAAATAGATATGCCTCGTATTTGGTGCCATTATTGGTTACTGGGAACTCTAATCTCTTGAAGAGTAGGATCAATCCTCTTTCGGGGGATACAACTATGACGCCTAAGCCAGTTCTACTGTGATTTACTGCCCTGTCAAAGAACATGGTCCATCTCCGAGGTTCATTTGATATCGTAGCTAGCTATTCATCCGGGAATTCCAGGTTCTCGACATAGTCGGATTCCAAAGGTTGGTTGGCTAGAAATTCGACAATGGCCCTGCCATTAATTACTTTTTGGTGATACATTTGATATCAAACTCTGGACAGTTTCCCAATAAAACAGGGTTCTTGACAAAGGTACTTCATGGGGTCTACCTTCGCAATGGCTTGGATCCTATAGGATTGAAAGTGGTGCTGAGATTTTTGGTTAACCATACCATGGCGGCGCAGGTTTTCTCAACTATAGTATATCAAGTTTTGTATTCCAGGAGTTTCTTGCTAAGGTAATAAATGGTATGTTCTTTCTTGTCTTCATGCTCTTGTACAAGCATTACCCCTATGAAGGTTTCTTCAATGGCTAGGTACAGGGTGAGAATTTTACCCGACTTAGGTGGTTTTAGCACTATAGGATTGGACAAGTATGCTTTGATCTTATTGAAGGCTTCCTAGCATTGTGGACTCCAGGTGACCAGTTGTTGCTTACTGAGGAGCTTAAATATGGGTTCATAGACAGTGGCCAATTTAGCAATGAACTTACTAACGTACTGTAGTGACCTAAGGAAACTTTGGACCTCCTTTTCAGTTTTAGGTGCATGCATATCGAGGATTTCCTTTACCTCATTCGGATCGATCTCTATTCCTTATTGGCTAATAATATGACCTAGCAATTTACCAGAGGTCACTCCAAAGACGCACTTCTTTGGGTTGAGCTATAGATTGTACTTCTCTACCCAGATGAGGAAGCGATTGACCACAGCTGGGTGTTCCTCAGGGGTTGGTGACTTTACTAGCATATCATCCACATATACTTTGACCTTCTTATGGGTTAGGTTGTGTAGTACGGTGGTGACTGCCCTTTGGTACGTTGCCCCTGTGTTTTTAAGTCCGAATGGCATGACTTTATAGTAGTACACCCCCATTCCATTATGAAGGCTGTTTTTAATGTATCGATGACATTCATTAGTATCTAGTTATATCCGGAGAAGCCATCCATGAAGGAATACATGGCTGCTGTGAGCACTGAATTTTAACGATCCTTCTCATGAAATAATTATAAGAGCTATATGATGCAATGTCTTTTAGGTGTTTTCCATCAGAGGTGTTCCTACTACTGCAAAGTTGAGTTTGGCCGAAGTACAGAGACCTAGTATGCCCTTAGGTACCCGTACGGGTTCTATCTAGAGGTACGGATCCACTAACAGACCCGTATGGGGATCACCTTCCATACTTATGGAGGGGACCCATACGGGTCCCCTAGTACTTGTACAGGTGGGGCCCCACCCGTACGGGTCCTCTAATTGCCTAATTAGCCTCTTTTGGAAGTAATCTCTTACCATTACGGGAAAAAGCAGGTCTTGAATGCAAGTTATTGCGTTCAGACCTGACTTTTACGCTATAAATAGGGCCATTCCCTTCGTTTTATAACACACAATCATATTAGAAGAAAAACTATAGAAAAATTATAGTAAAAGTTCTAGCAATTTCTATAGGCATGGAAACGGTATAGTGGGGGTACAGGAGGTATAAAATAGGGAGAAAACCCATTCTTTGAGGTTTTGTCCACATTTTATTCATACCTAACTTCATTCATTAGGATTTAGGGGAGGTTCTGCCATACAAATACTCACCTAAATAGTCTTATTTCACTATCTACTTTGGCCGGACTCTCTCAATAGTAAAGGGATCACTTCAAAGTGGATTCACGCCACAAAGGTAACGCTCTTGAGTTTCAAAGACTCTCACATTTCAGTTTTATTTTTACTGTTACTTTCTTCCCCTTCTATTATATATGCTCTGTCTATTTCTTGTTTTGGGTCTGGTCCTAACCCGTATGAGCCTTGTTGGCACCTTATATTGTCAAGATATTAGATCGGTGCTCCATACTCATACGGAGGGAAATCCCTTTTCATTTTATTCTTATGCCACCAATCCATTAATCTGTTAATCTGTAAACTAAACTAAACAAAGTTTCTGGCTAGACCAGATAGGACCCATATGGGTACACCATACCTGTATCGGTCCTCCCTGGTAGCCATACAGTTCTAACCCACCCATACGGGTACCAGCCCCAGGCAGATTCCAAAACTCATTTTAACTGGTTAAAAATCAATCCAACTCATCATTTGCCGTACAATCATTTTCACTAATAATCCGATAAATCAACTCGCAAAAGTTAAAATGTGTTTTTATAAAAACATTCATTAAAGATTAGTTATTTATCTCCGATCCTAGAAGTCGCCCGGGCACTATCAATCGTAATTCCCCTATTATTCCCCCGATTGTAATTTTTATTCCCCCATTTATTGCTTGTGCTTTATTGTAATATGTAAACACATGTAACAAGTGTTAAAGAGTGTAGAAATAGGATTTCTATGATAATTCCCCAAATGATTAAAACAAAACGGTTTTACGTGGTGAATGTAATTTTGAATCAACTAAATAAGAAATAAGTGACTCATCCGATATCCAAATCTCAGATCCAATAGTTATGAGTCTCCCACCCAAAGGGAACCGTACCAAAACTCTTTCCCAAGTAGACAACTTGGGTGGTGACTCTGTCATTTATATCGAGATTTGGGTCTTGATTCTTGTATACATTAAAATTGGGTTATTGTGCAAACTTGAACTAAAAATGTTTTTTCACGCCTAAATCCATCTAACCCCTAGTGGGCCCCGCCTCTCACGCAGGCACCAAGGGAGACCCATATGTCATTAACACCTCACAGTGGCGACTC
Organism: Euphorbia pulcherrima; assembly: GCA_947683365.1. NCBI lineage: Eukaryota > Viridiplantae > Streptophyta > Magnoliopsida > Malpighiales > Euphorbiaceae > Euphorbia > Euphorbia pulcherrima. The sequence continues at coordinate 7,365,065 of CANTUS010000008.1, forward strand.
CGCTGGGGAGATAATCTTTTAACTTGTAAAATTTTGGTCTGTTTTAAAAGCATAAAAGATTAAGATGAGCACCGAAAATCATTTACTTGATTCAACCCATTTTCTTTTTCATCATTTTGAAAATTATCAAACTATATCTTCTCACCTCCTTCTCTCTTTAGTTAGATGCACTCTTCTTCTAGCACTAGGTTAAGGTGCCCTATTATTTCCACGACACTCGCGAAGGTATTACCCATGCCCGCCAGGAATTGGGACACCCTAGTGGGTGGAGCACTCATTGTCATCTCACTCCAAATGAGGCTTGATGTGATGGGAACCTTCTACATCAACTTCTGATATGTCCCTATGCTATTCTTATCGAAATCCTTAGAATTTTACCTTCTAGGTACCCTGATTTCTGTGTGAGATTAGACTAAGGAAGAATACCCTCATACTCGGTAGGAGAAATAAGGACAGAATAGATCGAATCACATGTGTTGTGTTACATACCCCTGTAATTAACCCCACCATGCATCATTTTAACTTATGCATGCATACCATATCCCATGCATGTACAGATCTCTTGGTTATCACCTCAGCTAAAATGAAACCTCATAGAGAAAGAGATTGGCAATATTCTCATGTCTGTTTGATTCATATTCTGGATCCTCCACCATCATCTCTTCCTCTAGTTTAGTTAAGGGTTACTCCATCTCTATCTACGGGTATTTCATCCAGCAGTCAGTTTAGTCCGGTTGATCTTTTTGCCTACAATCCTAAGGAAATGTCTCGTATCCTAACTCTAGAGCACCAAATTAATGTTGAGGTTGAGAATGTTGCTATTGGTGAAGAGGTAAATGCATCAAGGGCCGAGATTAGGTCTAAGATTGCAAATACCATCTCACAGTACTTGGGAAGTGATCAGTTCTTAGATTGAATGAATGATAAGATGTTGGCTTCCATCAGGGCAATCATGGCCTAAGAGAGAATGGTCAATCATCCTCATAGTGCAACTATCAGTGCTCTAGCAGTGAATACAATCATTAGTGAGCAAGTATTGAGGGTTACTCATAATCTATTCACTCAATTTCAATTACCACCTATGCAGACTTGTGGGGATTCTTCCAGTTAGTTTGGTCAGTTGGGTTCTTTGGGTCCATTTGGTTTAGTTAGCCAGTCATTCCAGTCAGTGGGTACAGTGGTTTTGCTAGCTGTTAGTCAGTTTGCTCAACCTAGTTAAGGATTTGTATCGCCTCCATTTACTGTGTGGCATCTGGCCCAACCCCCAATTTTGTAGTCACACCTAAGGGGACAGCCTTTCCTCAATCAGTAGGCTTACCCTTGGGTGTGGTTACTCAATCAGAGGGGTCATCCTTGTCCGTAGAATTGTATGATCTTTTTTAGAAATTGCTAGCTGCCAATCCCAGCTCCCAGCCATCGACATTATCAGTTCAAACCCTTAAAGAGGAGGACTGGGTCCCTAAAAACTTTAGTATGCCCAGCATAGTGAAGTATAAAGGAACTAGTCTGCCTCAATCCCACATCACCATCTATCAAAGGGTTATGATAATAAGAAAGTTAAGTGATAAAAACCTAGCTGAAATGTTCCGTTGCACCCTAGAAGGCCCTGCTATTGAATGGTACAACACTCTATCAGATGAAGTGACCACAAATTGGAAAGCTTTATCTGAAGCTGTCATTGAGCAATATGGTTTCAATGCCACCAATAAAACTACCATTCAGAATTTGGAGGCTATCAAGCAAGCTCCTAATGAGAAATTTAAGCCCTATTTTGAAAGATGGATCTCCACTTAGGTTTTGTTGAAAGATAGGCTAAGTCTCCCCAAGACGATTGTAAAACTGATGGATGGTGCCCTACCTCCTTATCGAAAGGTTCTTGGTATGGATAAGTTCTCTAGCTATGTTGAGGACTTTGAAAAAGCTAAGAAATGGGAAAGAATCGAGGAGTTAGAGAAGGCGAGTGTACCGGCCAAATCTTGGTAGCAAAGAAGAAGTGGCTGCAATTTGTACCATCAAAGATGGCATCCCCCCTTAGAAAGCATCTCTGCCCACCATCTTCACTAAGTTGAGTGCGCTCAGCCTTCTTCAAAGTATCAAGCCTTATGTCCCGACCAAACCTAAGGATAGGGATCAGTTTTGTGCTTATCACGTCAGTAAGGGGCATTGCACTAGTGCCTGTAGAGACCTACTTGAGGCTATCTACAGTCTGATTAGGGAGAACAAGATCCAAGAGCCAAAACTCAAACCAACCACATCAGAGGATTCACCATCCCAACCTAAGGAGATCATTAACACTATAAACTTGGGACTTTCCCCTGACTAGATATTCAATTCAATCTCACAAGCCAACCAGATGGTTTATGCAACCATAAATAAGATAGACAATGACAAAAACTTCTCAGGACCCTAAACCTCTAGGATATCCTATAATCCTACTACTCGGGAGCCAGAATGTTCATTTATAGGTGGTTTCTTAGGTTATAATCGACTTTGGGAAAATATACTTGATGCATTTGGACCAGCTTCGCGGATATATTTCATAGGATCTATTTATCGGGTCAGAAAAGAAAAAGGGATGACAGCCCATCAAGCTCTTAAAAGAAGAATTGGAAGGAAAGACTGCCAATATTGCTCAGGTTGATCAACAAGGCCCTCCGCCTATGAAGGATGATTTAAATGATCTAATTTTTAATGTTGCAAATATTTTTGATACAAACAATGCTGCTTATAAGGCATATCATGAATAAGTTGTAACATCTGTACTTTTTAGCATGTCATGAATAAATTGATGCATCTCTCATTCACATTTCACTCGAGTATTTCATTCTAATTACACCATGCACTCATAATAACAACATTCTTAAAATATCATCATTTTACACCATGCACTCATAATAACAACATTCTTAAAATATCATCATATTCATTAATGAAATTGACTTTGAGCATATCGCAATGATATAGATATCCAATGGTTAAAACCTACCAAATAAAAGAGAGATAATAAAAGTGCTTAGCAAACATGATAATCCTAAGTCTTAGTTCATCTTTCTTCACGAAAGGGGAAAAAGGCACAAAAAGTACACCAAAAAGACTCATGAGAACATCAACAGCAGGTTGGCCCTAGTTAAGAAAATAATAGAAAGCACTTATCGGGTCACCTAAAATCCTTCAGTAGCCCTAAAAGGAAGCTGATCAACAAGACAATCAAGAGAATCTTATCAAAGAAAGTGGCTACCTATAGAGAATGGGCTGATAAACTTCCATTCGCAGTTTCGGGGTATAGAACCAGTATAAGAACTCCCACTAATCAAATGCCATTTTCCCTGGTATATAGAATGGAAGTTATACTACCAGTAGAAACAGAAGTAAGATCTCTAAGGGTGGCACTCGAAGCTCAGTTAAAAGAATCAGATTGGGCAAGGGCCAGGTATGAACAGTTGAACGTAATAGATAAAAAGTGTATCAAGGCACTTGGCCACCTATAGATGTACCAGTAGTACATGGCTCGAATATACAACAACAGAGTCAGATACCTGAAACAACCTCTCAAAGCGGGTGATTTGGTCCTCAAGCAGCTACGCCAGGTCAACACGAACACTAGGGGTAAGTTCAGGCCTAACAGGGAAGGACCGTTTATGGTAAAGAAAGTCCTTGGTAAGGGAGGGATCAAGCTTATAGATATGGATGGAAATGAGTTCATGAATCCAGTAAATCAAGATAGACTAAAGCATGTCTAGGTTAAAAGAATTATATCATAAAAAAGCAGCACAAAGAATAAAAGAAATAAAGAACAAATCATTCGGCAAGCATTCCTCTACTACTCGGGCAAAAATTAAGGTGTAGCCCGCTGATCGGTATTCCGTAAACCGGTCAGGAAAAAATTAGGGCACTCCAACCCAAACAAAGCCCGCTAAGCTGAAAACCCGAAAAGGGCAGCTTAGGGAAAAGTTAGGGCATCGAGAGAAAAATGTCAGTTGCCTTCTGGAAAATATGTAAAACACCAGTAGGCAGTAGAGGTTAGCCATTGGAAATTGTTACCATTGCCTGTGTACTTAAATTAATCTCATCAACGAACATGTTATGATTTTGCTAAGAATATTGGTCTTATGAATGCATGCATGTCTTTAGGTAAAATAATCGCTGGTATGTGAACATCAATTTTCTCCACATGTTATGCATCATTTTTATTTATTCCTTTCACGTGTAATCCAATAGAAATAAAAAGTTTTAAAGAAATCAAGCATATGTAAATTTAGAAAAAGTCTGCTGGATTAAAAACCCGAAAGGGTAGTCCAGGCAAAAGTTAGGACAAGAACAAAAGAAAAGCATGCGGGATTGAAAACTTGAAAGGGCGGTCTCGGTAAAAAAATAAGGCAAAAAGTAAAGAAAAAGCTTGCTAGGGTGAAAACCCGAAAGGATGGTCAAGGCAAAAGTTAAAGCTAAAAAGAAAAAGTCCGCTGGACTAAGCCGTCAAGGACAGTTCAGGAAAAAATTGGGACAAAAAGAAAGAAAAATAAATGTTCGATAGGTCACCCCGCATTAAATGGCCTATACAAAAGTTACACATCACTCGGTCCCCTCACTATGAAAGCACTGGATAAAATACGGGTTCACGAAGCAGCAATACTCGATACTCTCAGTATAAAGAAAGTCAACACGCATAAAAGTCAAAAAAAGACAAAAGTACCAATCCAAAGTTTATAATCAAAACAAGCCACGCAAGTGCCCAAAAGTACCAATAGTTTAAAAAGTAATCATAACCTAAGCTACTAGGGGATCATGTCCCTGGTGGCCCTCTTGAGTCTAGTCCTGAGTATCCGCTAGCAGGTAATCCACGTCTATAGTCATGTGATCCTCAGCCTCATCGGTATTAACAGTTGGCTGAGTAAGGGCCCTGGTCTCTGAACCCCTTGTAGTAGCCCTAGTAGCATCAACACCTGACCTTCACCCCTCGAAGTCGCCTGATATTCAGAAAGATCATCCTCGGACTCATCATCAGAAGGAACCGACATCTACCTATACTCAGTCATCCTAGCAAGTTGGCCCCTCAATATCTCAATCTTGGCTCCCGCCCGAGCAATCTTAGCCCTAGCCTGGTCAGCCTCAGTGGTAGCTACCCGCTGCTGCTCCTCCAAGAACTGGGCTCTCTCCTCTGAACCATCCAAGTCCTGGGCAAACTTGCTGCACTTCATGGCCAGCAGGGTCTCTAATAGAAATCATAAGATCAGTACATATATAAATGGCATACCATACATGCATAGTTTGTTAAATTTTGCAGGAAAAAGAAACTTATCGAAGCTAGTGCGTCCTAGGCCAGTAGCAAATCCTACACTGAGAAGTAGCCCATGGAAATCCTCTCAGCCTCAGAGATGGTCACCTGAAAGGGAAAGGTCTCATCAGGATGGGGTATCCTAAGCAATCAATAATGGAGAAATGGTAAGGCAAGGGAGTCCTTACATGAGAAGAACAACAAGGAGTGAAACCAATAGGCTGGACTGACTCCTTGAGCTCCTTGATAGCTTGCTTCCCCAATTGATTGAGGAGTCAGAAGAAAGTATCTAGCTCAGCTCGGAGGATGCCCTCCCTCACAGATCTGGAAGCTCGAGAATGCTTTGCTGGTGGCTTAGGGGCAATAGTAGCAACAGTAGTGGACCTCTTCTGCATGGAAGCGGGAGGCTGTAGCATTAAAGAATAAGATTCACAATAATAAGGAAATTTAGAAATTAATAAAGTATTCACAAAGGCTAAGTTAGAGGCATACCTGAGAAGAAGAGGTAGTAGACCCGGCCTAGCCCTTAGTGCCCTGAACTACGAATGGACCCCTACGGTCACCACTCGGTCCACCCTCCTCATCGTCGTCATTGTCATTATCCTCACCGTCACTCCAGTGAAACTTGAGAGGGGCATCCTCGTGGCAAATCCTCTCACAAGGAGGAAGAAGTGAGGAATCAATGAACTCAACATAAGAACCCTCCACATACAGTATGCGAGCCCCCAAGCCTAAAAAGTATAGCCATTGGTCAGTCCCCGACATGAGATAAGGCCAGAAGACGCCCGTTGGGATTGGGGGAGGGATCAGTCTCTGTACCATGGCACTGGTCCTCCACCCTTAGACCTGCTCGCCAAAATACCACTCATAGGAGAGTGGTGATTCTATGACAAAGCAGCGGTCATCCACGCCAGCCTGCATCCTCTCGATAGCCCCATGTGGCGCTAATCTATCCCATGGATCTCGAATAACCTGTACAAAATGAATGGAATGTAAGTATCGCAACCTCATAAATATAGTTTCTACTAATGGTTTGTTGGAATGTAAAATGCAAGTTTAGTAGGGAAGAAGTTTACCCGATCTAAATGCAGCTAGCGTAGGAACTCCCAATACTTCGCAGTCGTCAAGGGCTGGCTTTGCTAGAGCCCCATCCACCTAGAAATGATATGTGGTGCCTTAGGCTACATAGGTAAACCCAGCCTGTGGATGAATCGGTGCTCATAGGCCCAAATCTGCAAAATAAAATAAGGATCAGTCGTAGCATAATCTAAGTGAAAGGTTAAAGCACAAGGAAATCAGTTTGAAATTTACTAGTAGTATCAGGTGGCAAATCTTGAGCTCAAACTGTTCACCTTGGACTCTGACATCCAGTTCGTAGTATAGTTGTGCTAAAATGGCCCATCACTAGTTCTTGCATAGCACAGCAATGAGGTCCTCCACAGCAAAGAGCAAGTCATAGTTGAGGTTGCTCGAGTAGATAGGAAAGAAGACGGTGGTAAGAAATGTCAGCAAGCAAGACCAGGCATACTAGTCCTTATCAGTCACAACAGGACTCGAATGTGAGATCCAGTAAGCATGTAGGTCCCCGTACTTGAGCTTATTTGTCCCGCCTAGATGAAGCCTAAGTAGTATGGTAATTAAGGCCTTCACCTCAGGCCGAGAATGCCATCGTTCAGCATAAACATCAAAGTGGACAATATCCCCACTCTACTCTAGGCCTGTCGTGGAACGCACATCCGAAGGAGTGATAGTAACCTCTCCAATAGGCAAGTGGAAAGTATAGGTCATCTCCGACCATCTCTCTGTCAGAACTGAAACGGCACTCAGAGCCAACATTAAGGGCTTGAGGGATAGCTCTGATAATGTCACTAAAACTGAAGGAATCAATGGGGTAAGCAACTTCATATCCCCCGCAACACGAATCTCCTGGTACCATTTCCTATAGAAGCTCAGGGCCCCCAAGGTCTTATATTGGAACTGTAAAAATAGAATTACAGTTTAACATGGTTAGAACATAGCAGAAAAGTTAAAAATTAGAAAAGGATTGCATAAAATCAAAGTAGCAAGCTTTCTGTTAATGAGGACAGGACCCATACGGGTAAGCCCTACCCGTACGGGTCCATAGTCACTCCCGTATGAAAAATAGGACTCGTACGGTCCCCTGCAAGTAGCCCCTCTATGAAAAATCTCCCTAAAAATCCAATCATCCAAATTTGTCCAAAGCTCATCCAAAACTATCCTAAAAGCATCCTAGGCTAAAGTTACATGCATCTGGCTCTACTCCAAGGTCTAAAACACCCTAATTCATGCCACAATTAGAGAAACTTCCAAAGGTTTGAAAATGGAAAATGGAGAATCGAGCAAAATTACATGGAGTTTTGAAGCATGGGTCTCAGGAGAAGGGATCAGTGGCACTTCAGAGGCAGGAGTGAGCCCCAGAAATGAGTCTCCCTCATGAAAAGCTTACTCGATAGAAATAGGGCATTCTCAAAGTCCCAAATCACCCACCAGGGGAAAATCCTTGAGTCTAAGGGAGAAGCGGCCAATCTTTAGGATCTTCTTATACATCTTTAGTTGATTTTAGGAGAAAAATCGTCGGAGTTCCAAAGAGGGAAGTTTTGGTATATGGCAGGATATGAGGGGGTTAATCAGACTTTTAAACCCCCCATCGGGGACCTGTATAGGTCCCATCCCACCCATATGGGTCCGATTCTCGAGCACCCCACCCCGTACGGGTCATGGCCCACCCGTATGTGCCCTCTCTTGCCATCCAGTGGTAGATTTTTGAACCAATGTTTCACAAAGCACCAGAAATTCATCCATTCAAAGTTTGGGGCAAACCCCACTCCTCCTCAACCCTATATTTCAGTTATATTCGGGATAAGTCCCTTTGCTTACCTTGATAGGGGCAAAAAAAATTTTATCTCCATAAAAGTCAATCATGAATCAAGGTAAGCCACTTTCAAATTGATCACTAACCAGAAGATGATTTTTGTGTATAGGACCATCCTAGCACAGAAAGGACTTCCCCAGTAAAAGAAATTCATTTTGCTCCCCAGTTGAAGAAGTTTTACTAAAGGACATCGCCTTATTCCCCAGCAGCGGAATCAGTCAAGGGGCATCCCCTCTGTCTCCCAATAGTGGAATTAATTAAGAGGCATACCCCTACCAATCCAAGGGTATCCCTCTATCTCCTAGTAGTGGAATCAACCAATTTAGGGGCATCCCCCCATTCTGCAGCAGTGGAATCAGTCAAAGGGCATCCGCCTATCTCCCAGCAATAGAATCAATTAAGGGGATCCCCCTACTAATTTGGGGGCATCCCCCTATCTCCCAGTAGCAGAATCAGCCAATCCAGGGGCATCCCCCCATTCCCCAGTAGTGGAATCAGTCAAGGGGCATCCCCCTATCTCCCAGTAGTGGAATCAATCAAGGGGGAATCCCCCCACCAATCCAGGGGCATCCCCTGATCCTCCAATGGTAGAATCACTCAAAGGGCATGCCTCTATCATTAAAAACCCTTGGGGCACCCACCCTAGAGGCATTCCCCAGCAGAGGAACCAACAATAGTTGGGCCAAACCCGGTATTTCTTGCACTTAGTCTTAAGTTTATTTCTTAGGGTTAACCCCCCATCCACACATCTTTATTCATAATTGAAGGGGAAAAATATTTTTATTTTCAAAAAATTCAATTAAGAATAAAGAAGTGTCTGCTTGGACAATGACTAACTCGGTGTTTAATTATTGTCTCTTTTCAGTTTATTCAAATTCCCTAGCAGGAGAGTCATCCGCCTTAAGGAAGGGATACATCACCAGTCAGGGAAGTCGATCTGCCTTAAGAAAGGGATACATCACCAGTCAAGAAAGTTGATCCACCTCAAGAAAGGGATACATCAGTCAGAAAAGTCAATCCACCTTAAGAAAGGGATACAACATCAATCAGGAAAGTCAATATACCTTAAGAAAGGGATACACCACCAGCTAGGAGAGTCAATCTGCCTTAAGAAAGAAATACCCACACCTTCCCCAATAGAGTCACTAGGGATGAGCAGTAGCAAAGGAAAGTCATTCACCTCAAGAAAGGGATACGCATTGGCAAAGGAAAGTCATTCGCCTCAAGAAAGGGATACATAGTAGCAAAGGAAAGTCATCCGCCTTAATGCATTGGCGAGGAAAGTCATCTGCCTCAAGCAAGGGGTACCAAGGAAAGAAGTTCGCCTCAATAAAGTAACTCGCCCATGTCATCACCTCAGGTATAATTTCTAAACCCTCGCTCACATAGTGAGATCATACATATCCGTATCTCTAGTGATCCCACAAGGGGCAGTCTGTGAACACTAGATTTTAATGATCCTTCTCATGAAACGATGATGAGAGCTATATGACGCAAGGTCTTTTAGGTATTATCCATCAGAGGTTTTCCTACTACTGCAGAGTTGACTTTGGCCAAAGTCTGGAGACCTAGTCTGCCCTTAGGTACCCGTACGGGTTCTATCTAGTAGTACGGATCCACTCATAGACCCGTACAGGGATTACCTTCCATACATGTGGAGGGGACCCGTATAGGTCCCTTAGTACCCATATGGGTGGGGCCCCACCCATACGGGTCTTCTGATTGCCTAATCAGCCTCTTTTAAAAGTAATCTCTAACCATTTTTGGGAAAAGGTAGGTCTTGAATGCAGTTTATTGCATTCAGACCTAACTTTCACCCTATAAATAGGGCCTTTCCCTTTATTTCATAACACACAATCATATTAGAAGAAAAACTATAGAAAAATTATGGTAAAAGTTCTAGCAATTTCTATAGGTATAGAAAAGGTATAGTGGGGGTATAAGAGGTATAAAATAGGGAGAAACCCCATTCTTTGAGGTTTTATCCACGTTTTATTCATTCCTAACTTCATTCATTAGGATTAAGGCGAGGTTCTGTCCATATAAATACTAACCTAAATATTCCTATTTCACCATCTTCTTTGGCAGGACTCTCTTAACAGTAAATGAATCACCTCAAACTGGATTCACGCCTCAAAGGTAACGTTCTTGAGTTTTGAAGAGACTCACAATTCAGTTTTATTATTATTGTTACTTTCTGCCCCTTCTATTATATCTACTATGTCTATTTCTTGTTTCGAGTCTGGTCCTAACCTGTATAAGCCTTGCTGCCACCTTGTATCACCAAGATATTAGATCGATGCACTATACTCATATGGAGGGAAATCCCTTTTTATTTTGTTCTTATGCCACTAATCCAATAATCTGTTAATCTGTAAACTGAACTAAAAAAAGTTTTTGCCTGGACCAACAGGACCAGTACGGGTACACCATACCCATTCCAGTCCTCCCTCGTAGTCGTATGGGTCCCACCCACCCATATGGGTACCAGCCCTAGGCAGATTCTAGAACTCATTTTAACTGGTTAAAAATCAATCCAACTCACCATTTATCACCCGATCATTTTCACTAATAATTCGGTAAATCAACCCATAAAAGTTAAAATGTGTTTTTCTAACAAAATACATTGAAGACCAGTTATTTCTCTCTGATCCTAGAAGCCGCCCGTGCACTATCGATCATGAAATCGCCACACTAACATAATCACATTTTCCTAATAAAATGCTAACTTATGATGTGATATAAACTATACTAATCTTTGTGGATGCATGGGAATTTATTTTTATTTTGCTTTATAACTTAGAACAAATGTATAGATTCTCTTGCAATTCCCCCATTGTTCCCCCGGTTCTAATTTTTATTCCCCCATTTATTGCTTGTGCTTTATTGTAATATGTAAACGCATGTAACGAGTGTGAAAGAGTTTAGAAACAAGATTTCTGTGATAGTTCCCTAAATGATGAAAACAAAATAGTTTTACGCGGTGAATGTAATTTTGAATCAACTAAACGAGAAATAAGTAACTCATCCGATACCCGAATCTCTGATCCAATAGGTATGAGTCTCCCTCCCAGAGGGAACAGTACTAAAAATCTTTCCCAAGAAGATAACTTGGGTGGTGACTCTATCATTTGTATTGAGAGTTGTGTCTCGATTCTTTTATTCATTAAAATTTACTTATTGTGCAAACTTGAAATAAAAATGTTTTCTCACGCCTAAATCAAACCAACCCTCAGCGGGCCCTACCTCTCACACAGGAGCCAAGGAAGACCTACACATCATCAACACCTCACAACTTCTTTGACGGGGTTGTTGATTAGTATATCTATGTGGGCTAAAGGAAAGTCATCTTTTGGTGATGCTTTGTTAAGATCTCAAAAATCGACATAGACTCGGACCCTCCAGTATTTCTTCGCAACAGGTGTCACATTGGCCAACCATTTTGGGTACTCTATGACCTCCAGGAATTTGGCCTTGATTTGTTTGGTTATTTCTTCCTTGACCTTCTCAACCCATTCATGCCTCAGTCTTCACAGCTTTTGTTTGACTGATCGGATTTTTGGGTCGGTAGGGATTTTATATTCCGTAATAGTCCTGTCAACCCCAGGCATGTCATCGTAGGACCAAGTGAATGCCTTTACATGTGACCTGAGTACTTCTACCAATTCCTTCTCAAGTTTGGGACTAAGGTCATTAGAAATCGATATCATTTTAGGGTCATTTTTTGTTCCCAAATTTGTTTCTTTCACAGGAGTATCATGAATGCTAAAAATGTTCGATGTACGATAAGATGAATGCATGTAATCAAAAGCACCACTCAAATATGCGAAGTTGTCCATTTTATTGCCATTATCATTTTTGTAACACAAGTTATTTAACTCAAAAACAATAGAAAGTGAAAGATCACTATCTACTTCTGGGACAGGAACTTCTTCATTCCGAACTTTCGCGCTGCTGCTGGCGATTGTGTCTCCGACCTTGGACTTCCCTTTAATCATGAGCTGAGCTAGCTCAGAGATCACTTTCTCCATCCCTTCTTCTATTAGTTCCTCTCCCTGCAGTTTTGATTTGGCTTTCCTATCCTTGAGATGAGTCTCTATCAGCTTGGTCAACCTTGCTGCTAGTTCTTAGATGCTTGATTATCGTGGTGGGCTTGCTCCCTTTTGCCTTTTAGGGGTTTCTTCTTTAGGCGAGGCTTTCCTTTTCTCGGTCTACCTCTCATAAATTAGTCGGGCGAGTAGAGCCTTTGAAATCTGTAACATTGGAGAATATCTCAAAGCTAGGTACCTCTTCTCCTTCGGTTTTGATCGGCTCCTGTTCACCTTGATATAAGACTTCCCTGGAATGAACGAAGATCTCAGACATTTAGCATCTTTTGCGCCAACCTCTTTGTCAGCCCCGACCCTGATAACTGAGTCTAAAAGACTATAGGAACCTACAGCAAATTTAAACTCAGAAGGACCCTATTCTTGTGCCCCAAGACCGACTCCTAGGGTTAAGCATTGATCCATGTAATTTCTTTACCCATTCAGACCATTGAGTTGGTTTCTCATTATTCCCTATGGTGGCTGTGAGGAACCCACCTATGTGTTTCAGGGTGGTTCGTATAGCAGCCATAGAAGATTCCTCGTCTACTTCAAGGGTTACTATCCTCCCCTTATAGGGGATTTTCACCTTTTGATGTAAGGCGGAAGGGGCACCCCCTAATGCATGGAACCACGGTCATCCAAGCAACAGGGAGAATGTAATAGGAATATCAATGACGGTGAAAGTTGTGAGAGATTCAACTTCTCCTACCTTTATTGCCTCAAAGGTTCCTAGGATGGATCTCTTTGAGTTATCATATGCTTTAATAATTATTCCAGACTTCTTGAGCATTCCTTCATTTAGTCCTAGGATTGGCAAGATCTTTCACAAATAGACATTGAGTACAGAGCCGTCATCTACCATGATGCAAGGCATTATTCAATCCACGATCTCAATGTGTTGCCCATCATTTGGCAAATTCATAGCGAAGAAAGCGATGTTGAGGGATTCCAAGGGACCCCGTGTTCGATTAGAGCATATACTTCTGCTGGCGAGGCTAGTGATGGTGCTTCCATCTCCATGAATTTCTATATGATAGCCCTTCTGTGTGGCTGCGACCCTCGTAGGAGATCCCAAACACTCATCATGATAGGTGTATTTTTCAACTGTTCGACCATGGGGGTGCTGACCTCCTTTGTTGGGCTATTTACTAATGGAGTACTTGTAGGGTTAGGGTTAACTTGGACCTACCTCTTATTGGTAAGCTCTTCCACTCTGAGTGACATGGTTAATGTGCCCTGGCCAAGTCTCAAGGTGCTTTTGGGCTCAAACACTGCAAACTTGTCAAAATCTTCCTCTAGGGGGATGTCTTTTAGCCGTATGGGCTTAGTAACATGCAGAGTCAGGGGTTTTGTGCCCCTTGGCTCACAGTGAACGTCCGTCGGTAGGGCTATAGCAGGATTTGCCTAAAGGATCTCATCTATTACATGAACTTGTGTCTCATTCCCCCGAATCATGTTAATAATATCGAATCAAGCTAGTACCAACCTATCTAGTATCTCCATGATCTCTGGTCGGAGCACCATTGTAATGAATGGATATGCCCAGGCTGCGGGCCAGTCTCTGGGATATGGCTCCATTCCGGGCAGATCTCCCCTTTGCTCTTCATCAGGTTCTTCAATGGTAAAGTGATACAGGAAGGCTTAAAGCAATAGTGATGCGTGGCAGGATTATTCCAAGTTCAATTATAGCACTCTAAAGCCCTCCCATCAATGGTGGTGTGTAAAATTTTGGGCCTACGGTGATAAGGCTCGTTCTTTGAATTCACTACTTCGGTGAATATGGCGAGGTAGATCTGAGGATTCCCACTCCCATCATATCCGAGTTCTGGTGGTAATTCGGGAAAGAGCATAGTCTTGTGGGTGGCTTTCCAAGCGATAGCAGATTCATAGGCGGCATTGAACCTTCTATAGAACCTTTACTAATCCTGAATGCTCGTGAATGTCATTAGGTTAATAGCAGCATTGGACTGGTGTCTCCTTTATCTTAGGGGCCTCCTATTTTCTTGTTGGATTCTCTGGAAAACTAGTCTTTCGATAAGGCATCCAGTCCCGATTACATTGATTTCTGTAGGGGACCCATCCATGATTCCCCGTAGTTCTTCTCTTATTAGACAAGAATGTAGGGATTTAGGCTCTGGTAAAGGTTGAGCATATGTGATTCCTTCTAATGGCGGATCCCAGAAGTATACTGATTTGGGTACCCGTAATTGAGGATCAGTAGGGATTCTCTTGACATGCCCGTTTGACATCTGCATGTATTCCTTATCGCTTGGATAGTCAGGGTCATCATTCTATCATGATTCTATGGTAGTCACACCATATGGCATTGGCCTACTTGCCATGGGGCTAGGGTATGCCAGGCCTTCTAGTCCTCGGGCTAATTCACTGTTACTTGGGACATTCCCTAATCTTAAACGAGTAAACTCTATTTCTCCTATAGGGTATGGGGCCGATCGGGCATGTCCACTTGCAACATGAGCAAACTCGTCATCATTCAAGTGTCTATGGTCACCTTCAGGTTGAGGATGAGCAACCTAAGGCAGTTCAGGGGGTGCAACTTCTTCGTTTAAAGGACCTTCTTCATTGGGATTTCTGCTGCTCCCCCCCCTAAAAGTGGTGATTCAAGTGAGGCGCATATTTCTCGAATCTGTGTGAGCCTGACATTCCCTCATATCGCGTGAGTGTAGTAATGGTGGTGCGATAGATCATGTCCATGGTTTCGTCCTTGGTCATGCTTACATATCTCTCATAAACAGGCCCAAAGCGTATGCACTCAAGGAAAGGTGGAAGGACCCAAGAGTAGGAGCCATCATCATCCCTAAAAAATGGCATATGAGGAGCAAATGCTTAGATGAATTTATTGCACATTAGCGGCCAATCCCATCATCGGTGGG
This sequence comes from Euphorbia pulcherrima, assembly GCA_947683365.1. Taxonomy (NCBI): domain Eukaryota; kingdom Viridiplantae; phylum Streptophyta; class Magnoliopsida; order Malpighiales; family Euphorbiaceae; genus Euphorbia; species Euphorbia pulcherrima. The sequence goes on from CANTUS010000008.1 coordinate 7,380,212, forward strand.
GGAGGATTCACAAATACCAGATTTATGGTTGATCGACCAGGAATATAGGAAACAGGTTGGTGCTCCTAGGATGTTGATGTCATATAGCTCCAAAGTTCGGAGGAACCACCTCAGGAATTTGATCGAGTCAAAGTCTCCTAAAAACCTGATCTCATTTCCTTCCCAATCGGCTATATAGAGGAGTCCTCGTGACCTAAGTTCATCTTCATAAGTCGACACCCTTCTGATCATGTGCATTTCATCGAATATGGGATTGTCATCGAAGCAAGTATCCTCATCTTGGTTATCTAACCCCCCCACTCCACTACTTCATTGAGTGAGATGGCATTAATGAATAAAACCTCAAAAGGTACCGATTCAGCATCATCTTCTTGTCACCTGGATGTAGTCGTTCTCTTAGTGGCTGACTCTTAGCTTAATACAAATTCAAAGACTCGCGTCTCATAAAGGTACGTGTTAGGCTAGCATTTACAGTTGAGAGATCCTAATAACGCTCAATTGGCAACCCGTTATACCAGTTGGAGACTTTGTCATCTAGGAATGTAGCCAGTAAAGCTAGGCTCGTGGCACTTCTTAGTTGTTAGAATGAATCAAGGAGGCTCACCAGGTCAGGTCCTACCTTGATCCTACCATCTTTGATACTTACGAGCCCGACGGCTCTTAAGTCTGTTAATCGGACAATGATATTGCTTGATTGCCACCATTCCGGCATGGGGGCCTCTTTGTGCTCGATAAGATATATTGCATGATTTCCTCGTAGCAAGGGATTCTTAAAAGATTCTAATCCTATCGCTAGGGAAGGTTTCCAAGAATTGGTGTTCTAATTCCCCCAGTCCCATAAATGCCTAGGTGATAGGGAAAGATACCAGTCCATTACATCTCCTGTAAGGAATATGGGAAAGACAGTGACCATACTGTAGGATAGAATATTGTACTTTGCTAGGAAGTCATAGAATTGCTCCAAGAATATGTCCGGGATCTCCTTCATATCAAAGCCTTCCCTTTGCTAAAATCATGAGCTTCCCACAATTCTTTTACACAGGTGTCCACCCTGTCTAGCTCTATGAGTTCCCACTCAACGTCATTTATTTTAAAACCAGGATCAAAGTTAGCATTATCTCTTCCATCGTTATCATCTTCATGGAGAAGGATAGCATTGATAGCAGATTCGAAGTTTGTGAAGCGGGTTATTTTAAGTACTCCGCTTCCATTTTAGTTCCTCTAGGTTCCCTTCCTGAACCATTTTCTAGAGGTCCTATAGTAATCAAACACATCCATTAGTTTTGTGTCCCTTCACTATATGATATGCGCAAAAATTATCCCTATCAACCTGAGATAGGGGTACGAAGGGCTTTAAGCTTTGCGCGCACCCATATTTCTCAATTTAGTGAATATTTGAGACAGCGATTCGGCCCATGGCGAGATCAGTTGAGGAGGTGTTGGCGCAATTGCGGCAGTGACATCCTCCATTTTCTTTTCTTCCCTTTTGACATAGGAAGTTTTTGTTGGTAGGATTTTGGTAGAGCCACCCTGTCATACGGTTTATTTTTGGCATAATAGGCCGCCTCCTCTTGTGTAATATGCTCTTCTTCATCGTATTTCTTAATTCTTTTAGCATATTCCATAACGTCACCAAAAGTGTGGAATTTTTTCATTTTCATCTCTTCTCGGAACTTTGGATTGCATCCTTCTACCAATTTGATTACCAGGGAATCCATTTTTAGAGCACCATCTAACAGAGATTGAACTATAACCCGCATGTGGTAGTAAGCTTCAAAGGGTACCTTGATACCCTGTCGAACCCTCTCCAAGTCTTGCAAGGTTGTTTCTACCCTAACGTTCATGAAGGTGGTACTAAGCAACTTCTAGCTCAATTTTACTTGGCTAGACATTCTCATGTACCAATCTGTAGCTAGATCTCATAACGTTGTTTGAAACAAGTTCACCTGGTGGACTTTAGGAATGCCCATACTCATCATAATGCGTAGGTACCCCTCATTATGGGCTTTAGGGGATCTTATGTCGTCCAATGATGGGACATAAGGCATGATGAAATTGGCGGGTAATGGTTCTAGTATGGCCAACTCAAACTTCTGTGGATCTGTGTACCTGGTGTTGGATGGTACCATTATCCGCTTTAGCTTGGGAAGCATTTCTTCAAAATCTGAGAATTGCTTCTCGATTTCTGTGACTTTATCATCTAGACCAGAGTCTAAAGCCCCAGCGGCTCTCATATTGTTTATGGCGGCTTCAAATTTTTTAACGAATTCCTCCAATAGAATCACGTCCTGAACTACCTTGAGTGTTGCCTTTTGGTGATCGGCCATTTTCTTAACCTAGTCTGCGAGTGTCGGGTCGTCGAAATCTATCCCCCAGGTGCCCTTTTCTAAGGCTATTTCTTTTTAGGTGCCATCAGAAATGATACTACGCGCAGCTTTGATCTTGTAAGCTAAAATAAAGATAGATTAGCGTATGTCCCTACGTATGATGCATAATCCTATGGACATTTCTAGCATGATTTATGAGATACGTGCATGCATATTGTCCATGATGCTTGAGTGTTGTACGATAGTGTGTTGTGTTGTTTGATGTCGGGGTTACATCGCTTAACACTAGGGGTATGTGTTATGGTGTGCTCTAGGAGCAGCTATTCTAGGGCTATATCACTTAATACCGGGGGTATGCATGATGGTGCACTCGAGGAGCGGCTTTTCTATTGTTGTATCGCCTAATACCAGGGGTATACGTGATGGTGCGCTCTAGGGGCGGCTTTTCTAGGATTATATCACTTAATACCAGGGGTATGCTCGATGGTGCGCTCTAGGAGTGGATTTTCTAGGATTGTATTGCTTAATACCAGGGGTATGTATGATGGTGCACTCTAGGAATGGCTTTCCTAGGATCATATTGCTTAATATCGAGGGTATACGCGATGGTGCATTTGTATGATATGACTATTTCATGTCATGGCTGCATGTAAATCGTGGTTAGCAGTGCATAGGATGTTTGAATAGGCAAGCTGTTAGAACATGTACTTTTTATCTCTCCCTTTCGACCTTATTACTCCATCGTGATGAGTATCATTCCTAGGTGGGGGTTTTTTCCTCTATTACAAGCCTGGGGTAGGCGAGGACGTACTCTCTTTCGTGGTTTTAAGAAAATCATTGGGTTTCCCTAGGGGAAATTTCTATGATTTTTCTGCTATATGCTGGGTTAAGTCTAGTAAGGTACGGTTTTTAGGTAACCGCGCCTTATGTACATAGGCCCAAGAACCCTAGTCGAGTTCCAGAGCCCATTTTCCACACTTAATATACTTAAATCTAGTGACCTTAGTAAAGCTAACTAGACTATATTGTACTACGCACGGCTGGCATCTCAACCCTATGTCGTTGTCTGAACTCTGGTTGAGTTTAAGTGAGATGTTGCAGAGAGCACCGGGGTTTTGGGGGAGGTATAGCAGATGCTATGCAGTAACCCTAGTAATTCTAAATTAAAATAATTTTCGTTATTCTGTCTCTTAATTGATTTGTGAAGAATCAATTATAAAAGATTAAGTCCCCCAGTAGAGTTACCACTGTGAGTGGGCGAGCTTTTCTCTTTCATTGATTGTATTTTCTAACGGCCAATGCGGGGATCCCGGATTTTAATGTGGGGAGTCGCCTCTAGAGCATGGGGCTCATTGTATGCATGGACATAATTGGCATTTTCATCTGTACAAAGGGTCAGGGACTCCTGTAGGGATTGGTCTTTCTTACTTGAGGGAGCAGGGTCCCAATTTTATGTAATATAAGAGTCGTCACCCGGATCAGCTCTTTCGAGAAATTGTGGCATAGCTAATCCGGGTAGGATTCCTACACCAATTAAAGAGAGATTTTGGTTCCAGGCAGAATAGTTACTTATTATTTGAATTTGAATAAAGCATAATTTCACTATTGGAAAATCCTTTTTTTGTAATGAACAAAGGAGATAAGTTTAGAGATACAACCTTTGCGGGCCTAGCCCATAGAGCGTGGGCATATGTAGGGCTAACGTACTTCTTACATGTATGATAATCAAAAATGCATGGGAAATCGAGAATTTGACCCTCAGTTACCTTTTGTTTGCTTCCGGAAGAGTTGAAGGGCCGGTACTGACTAGGACCATGTTTCGGCTGGGATTTCCTCAAGATTTCTGCGGGGATAACCTCGGGAATTGTGTGGGTGGACTCTTGATTGTTTTGGGGGTTTGGTTGTAGCTTTGTGGCTAAAAGCTAGTTTGGGAAAGGGTGTTTATACCTGGGTATTGTTTGAGGGTTACTTTAGTATAAGCTCGATGCTACGAGGGATTTTAAGAGAGGTGAGGGATCAAATCTTTTTAATTCGAATTTCTTGATCGAATGTCATTGTTGGAATGGGCAGGGAATGCATCCTTTTTATAAGAACTTTATACACGTCGATCGACACATGTGGTAGTGTTGATTGACACAACTGTTGTCGGGGTAGGCTCATCATTACCTAGATTCTCTATAAGCGTCGATCGACACATGTGAAGAAGTTTTGATCGACACAACTTTGGGCGGCGATAGCTTTGCTAAGTCAGATTTGTAGGCTTGATGATTCAGCATGGATTTTGACACGTATCCCCATTGATTGACATAAGTAGGAACCATAGATCGACACATGCTAGGGCTTAATAAGCGTCGATCGACGCTTGTTTTCCGGATGTCAGAATCCTATTTCCTCAGAGGGGTTTGTAGGTTAGGTTGAAACATGATCTTTGTCAGTACCAATTTGCCATTTCCTGAAAAAGGTCTTGGACATCATCAGGCCTGGGATGGACCCTGCTCACACCCGTACTAAAAATAGGACCCGTACGGGTCCCCCCTCACCCGTACGGGTCCCCTTCGAGCGATAGCCTTACCAAAAATTCCCAAACAATCCAAAATTCGACCATATTCAACCAAAGCCCATTCAAAACTATCCCAAAAGCATCCTAAACTAAAGTTACATGCATTAGGCTCTAATTTAAGCTCTAAAACACCCTATTACTAAAGGGAAAAAATGGAAAATTGAGCAATTTACCTGGAGTTTTGAAGCGTGAGTGTCAAGAGATGGAATTAGTGGCACCTCAGAGGTAGGGGTAAGGTCCTGGAAAGAATCCCCATCACAAAAAGCATAACCGATGGAAATCGGACATTCCTAGAACTCCAAATCACCCACCTGAGGCAAGTCCTCGCGCCGAAGGGAGAAACGGCTAGCTTTTAGGACCTTCTTGTACATTGTCGCTCAAATTTTGGGAAAGAATCACCGAAAATTAGTAAAAAGGAGAGTTCGATGTGTAGCGGGAATAGGAAAGGATCAACGGTTTTTTAAACTCCCCCTTATCACCACCCGTACGGGGTCCCATTTTTGTAAGTAAGCATCCGTACGGTTCCCACCCCACCCGTACAGTCCCCTTCTTGCACCCCTGGGCAGTTTTTTTACAAGTAGTAGCAAGCGCACATCAAATCCAAATTGGGGCCAACCCCACTTCTCTCGAACTCTTTATTTTAGTTAAATTAGGGGCAAAAACCCCTAGTTCAACATGATCCTTGATTGAAGCGGCAAAAATTTTTATTTACACATGATCAATCAAGAATCATGGTAATCTATTCCAGATCAATTACTAATATGGACAATTTTCATATGCTGGTTTACCCAAGCATAGGAAATTTCCCAGCAAGATGAATCATCCGAGGCAATAATTTCCCCAGCAAAAAAATAATCTAAGGAGAAACTCCTCAATAGTGGAACCATTCAAGAGGCATCCCCACATCATCAAGTACCCTAGAGACACCTACCCTTGGGGCATTCCCCAGCAGCGGAACCAGTCAAGGGGCATCCCCCCATCATCAAGTACCCTAGGGGCATCCACCCTTGGGGTGTTCCCCAGAAGCGAAACCAGTCAAGGGGCATCCCCCCATCATCAAGTACCCTAAGAGCACCCACCCTTGCGGGATTCCCCAGCAGCGGAACCAGTCAAGGGGCATACCCTTGAGAGGCACCCTCCAAGGGGCATTCCAACCCAAAACAGTTGGGCCAAACCTAACATTTCTAAACCCAGTTTTTAGTCCATTCAGGGGGCCAACCCCATCCACACATCTTCATTCTTGATTGAAGGGGAAAATATTTTTGTTCACCACAAAGTTAAACAAGAATTAAGACATATAGTTCTAGATAGTAACTGACGCAAGGTTTTTATTATTGACATGTAACTCAAAATCACCAGCAGGATAGTCATCCGCCTTAAGAAAGGGATACACCATCAGCAACAGGAGAGTCCTCCACCTTTGGAAAGGGATACACCATCAACCAGGAGAGTCATCTACCTTAAGAAAGGGATACACCATCAGCACAAAGGAAAGTCATCCACCTTAGGAAAGGGATACACAAACATCAGTCAAAGGAAAGTCATTCGCCTTAGAAAAGGGATATGCATAACGAAGGAGAGTCATCCGACTAAGGAAAGGGACACCAAGGAAAAGGAGTTCGCCTCAGGAAAGGAAATCACCAATATCATCACCTAAGGTATGATTACTAAACTCTCGCTTATATCATGAGATCATACAAATCAGTATCTGCAGTGATCCTATGAGGGGTTGTCTGTAAGCACTGGATTTCAACGGTCCTTCTCACGAAATAATGATGAGAGCTAGATAATGCAATCTTTTATAGGTGTTATCCATTAGAGGTGCTCCTATTACAGCAGAGATGAGTTTTAGCCAAAGTTAGAGACATAGTTTGCCCTTAGGGACCCGCACGGGTCACACCTAGTGGTACATGTCCACAAATTGACCCATACAAGTCAAAACACCCTACATGCTAGGGAAGGACCCGTACAGGTCCCATCTGGACCCATACGGGTCCCATTCTTGCCTGAATAGGTAGAATGGATAGTAAATCATGCCATAATTGGTTGTGATCTGCAATTAATCCGATTTATTGCATTCAGACGGGCAGAAATGCTATAAATAGAGGCTTTTTGCCTCATCTCATGAGAGAGCCAATTAGAAAAGAAATTAGACACTATAGTTTATGATTTTTTAGCCATTCTACAAGTATTAGCAACGGTATTGTGAGCACGGTCCGTCCAGGCCTGATGATGTCCGAGGCCATTTTCAGGATATGGCACACCGGTACTGACAAAGACTATGTTTCTCTCTAAACTACAAATCCCTCCGAATAAACAAGATCCTGACACCCTGAAGATCAGTGTCAATAGACACATGTCATTACCAGGATTGCATCGATCGACACAATTATATAGTGACGATCGATGCTGCCACATGTCAGTTTCTCTCATGACTCATCAAACCTACGAACATGACTCAGCAAGGCTATCACCGCCCTGATTACGTTGATCGACACTCCTAGTTGTGTTGATTGATGCTCATGGGGGAATCTAGACCTGATGACTCAGCAAAGCTATTCTGACAGCCATTGCATCGATTGACAATGCCATTTGTATCAATCGACGCTCTTAAAATTTCTATAAAAGGAAAGTGCCCCTGGCCATTTCCAACAACAATGGAGATTCAAATCACCAACCATCAAGCTTCTAATTCCGAAATTAGAAATCTCTCAAACCCTTTTCATCCTCTATGGATATCAAGCCTATACCAAAACTATACCAAGGTATAGACACCCCTCCTTGAAATAGTTTTTAGCTGAAAAGCTGTCTACACATTCCTAAAACATCCAAAAGGTCTTTCTACATAATGTCCGGAGGTTACCCCGTAGGAACCCTGAGAAATTCCCAGCAACAAGATCGGTTCAAGTTAGTACCGGGCCTTCCAGTAATCCTGAAGCAAACAAAAGGTAACTGAGGGTCAAGAATATTACTTTCTGTCATGCATTAGTCCAGTCATACTGGGCCTATGCTCTAAGGGCTAGGCCCGCAAAGGTCGTATCTCTCCCACTCGTATCTTTGCTTATTAAAACAACAAGATTTTTCAAAATATGATTTATCCAAATTCAAATGAAAACTATTTCATCCGGAACTAGAATCTCTCTTTTATAGGTATAGGAATGCTGCTCGGATCGGCTACACCACTAATTTCTTAGAAGAGCTAATCCGGGTTGCGACTCTTATATTATATAAAACAGGGACCCTACTCCCTCATCTAACAAGGCTAATCCCTAAGGGAGTCATCGACCCCTTTGCCCAGTTGGTAATGCCAAGTATGTTCACACATACAATGAGCCCTACACTCTAGCGGTGACTCCCCATATTAAAACCCGAGAGTCCCACATTGGCTACACCAATCTGACCGGCGACCTAGAAGGGTTCTGCCATCGAAAGGTCCGCCTGCTCATAGTGGCGACTCTGCTGGGGAATATATTCTTCTTAAAAAGATGAAATAATGAAAATCGTTTGAATTTAGAATTATTAGGGTTTACTACATAACATCTGCATATACCCCAAAACCCAGGTGGCCTCAATAGCATATCTCTAGAACTTACTCAAGTTCTTATAGGGGCACGAGACTGGGATACACCAGGCGTGTATAGTACAATATAATCTAGTCAGCTGGATTAAGGTCACTAGATTTTAGTATATTAAACGTGGAAAACGGGCTCTTGAACTCGATTAGGGTTCCTGGGCCTAAGTACATAATGCACGGTTACCATCAACGATAAACCTGTCAAACTCAGCCCAGCAAATAGCAATGCAACCCAAGAAACTCCCCCTTAGAGGTACCCAATGATTTTCTTAAAATCACAAAAGAAAGTACGCCCGCACCTACCCCAGGTTGGTAATAGTGGAAAGAACCCCCCCACCTAGGAAAGATACTCTTCCCGATGGAGTAATAAGGTCGGAAGGGAGAGATAAAAAAGTATGTGTTCAACCAGTTTGCCTGTTCAAACATCCCATGCACCGCTAACCATGATTTACGTGCAGCCATGACATAAAATAGCCATATCATACAATTGGACCATCGCACATACCCCTAGTAGTAAGCGATACAACCTCAAAAAAGCTACTCCTAGAGCGCACCATCACGCATACCCTCAGTATTAAGTGACACCACCTTAGAAAAGCCACTGCTAGAGCGCACCATCTCACATACCCTCGGTGTTAAGCGAGACAACTTTAGAAAAGCTTCTCCTAGAGCGCACCATCGTGCATACCCCTAGTATTAAGCGATACCACCTCAGAAAAGCCGCTCCTAGAGCGCACCATCGCGCATACCCCTATTATTAAGCAATACCACCTTAGGAAAACCCGCTCCTAGAGTGCACCATCGTGCATACCTTCGGTATTAAGCGATACGACCCTAGAATCACCACCCTTATGGCACACCATGCACCATCGTTTAGCATTCGCACACCATACACTTCGTAAAATATAATAAAAACCTATAGTTCCATGCATCATACACAAAAGTGTGAGCTAATCTATGCTCATTTCAGCTTGCAAAGCCAAAATCACCCAGGGCAATTCCACTGGCACCCAAGAAAAAGCAACCTTAGAGAAGAGTTTATGAGGAATCAGATTCCGATAATCCCAAACTCATAGAACAAAGCAATAAAATGGCTAACAATCATAAGGTGACTCTCGAAGCAGTGCATGACATGATCCTTTCTGAGGATTTTGTCAAGAAATTCGAAACCATTATCAATAATATGAGAGCCGCCAAAATTTTAGGTTCTAACTCCAACAACAAAGTGGCAAAAATTGAGAAGAAATTCTCAGATTTTGAGGAAATGCTCCCAAAACTGAAATGCAATAATGGGCCTTCTAGTGCCAAGTATACAGATTTAGAGAAGTTTTAACTCATAATACCAGAACCGCTACCCGTAAACTTTATCATGCCTTATGTCCCACCATTTAATGGCACAAGGTCCCACGAAGTACACATTGAGGGATACATGCGCATCACGATAAGCATGGGAATTCCTAAAGTCCATCAGGTAAATCTATTCCAGACCACGTTGGGTGGCCCCGCCACCGATTGGTACATAAGTATGTCCAGTCAAGTAAAATCGAACCAGAAGTTACTAAGTACTGCCTTTATTGAAAACTATGCCTACAATGTCAGGGTGGAAACAACCTTGCAGGATCTAGAAAGGGTGCACCAGGGCATCAATGAACCTTTTGAGGCTTACTATTGTAGATGGGTCGCAGTCCATCACTGGTTGATAGAGCCCCGAAAATCGATGCTCTTATCATCAAACTAGTGGAGGGATGTAACCCCAAATTTCAAGAAGAATTGAAGATGAAAAAATTCCACACTTTTGGAGATGTCACGGAATATGCCAAGAGAATTGAAAAATATGATGAGGAGGAACGCATCCAGCACGAGGAAGCAGCCTATTATGCAAAAAACAAGCCGTATGATAGGGTGGCTCCTCTGAGGTCTTACCAGCCAAAGCCCTTCTACTCTAAAAGGGACAAAAAGAAAACAGAAGCCATCACTGCCGTGATCACTCCAACTACACCTCAGCCGATATCACCGTCGATGGAATCCTTGTCCCAAATCTTCACCAAACTAAGGAAGACTGGGGCCATGCAGAGCCTAAAACCATTCGTACCTCCATCACCGGCCGATAGAGATAATTTTTACGCATACCATATGATGAAAGGACACAGGATAAAATGAATGTGTCCGATTACTATGTGACCTACAAAAGATGATCTAAGAAGGAAATGTAGAAGAGCTAGATCAAAAGCCAAGTACTCAAAATAACCCGCTTCTAACTTTTGAGTCCCCGATAAACGCTATCCTCCTTTATGAGAATGATAACAGAGAAAGAGATAATGCCCAATTTAACCCAAGATTTAGGGAAAATGATATGGGATGGGCACTCACGGAAATAGATCAGGTGGATGCCTGCGCAAGAGAATTGCGAAGGTCAAGAAAACTCTCAACTTTAGCAACGGAAGAGCTCCGGTACATAGGGGATACGGATGCAGCCACATTCTTGGACCACTTCTATGATCTCCTGGTAAAATATGATATACCACCTCATGGCATAACCACAACATTCCCCATACTTCTCAGAAAAGATGCGATGGATTGGTACCATACCCTATTGCCTCAAAAATTATTGGATTGGAGAGAAATGGAGCATCAATTCTTAGAGGCCTTCCCTAGCAACAGGATTAGGATCTTCCAAGAATCCCTTGATGCAACCAGTTAAACAATATACCTTATTGAGCATGAAGAAGCTCCATCCCCCAATGGTGGTAATCGAATGATATTCCAGTCTGCCTGACTAACCTAAGCACCATGGGCCTCATAGATACCAAAGATGATGGGATCGAGGTAGGGCCTGACCTAGTTGGCCTCCACAATTCATTCAGGCAAGTCAATAATTATGCGGCCCCCATTTTACTAGCTACTTTCCTGGATAACCGAGTCTGCAATTGGTACTATACATTGCCAATTGAATGGTATTGGGATCTTTTCGATGTAAATGCTAGCCTAGCACATACCTTCACAAGATGCAATTCTTAGAATGCGGCACGAAGCCATGAATCAACAATTCAGAGAATGGCGACATCCCGACCTTAGGAGGATGAGGCCGAGTCAAAATTTTATGATGCATTATTCATCAATGTTATATCACTTGGTGAGGACGAAGAAGAATAGGGGTTGGATAATCAAGATGAGGACCCCTGCTTCGATGATAACCCCATATTTGATGAAATGCACATTACCGAGAGGGTATCAGCTTATGAGGAGGAGCTTAGAGCACATAGACTCCTTAACATAGCAAATTGGGAAGGAAATAGAGCCAGATTTTTAGGAGATGCCGATCCCATCAGATTCCTGGAATGGTTCCTCCAAACCTTGGAACTCTATGATATTAGTGTCTTAGGAGTGCTAACTCTATTTCCGACATTCTTGATCAATCGAGCCTAAGTTTGGCACTCCCGGATTTTACCCCACCAACGATGGGATTGGCCCCTAATGTGCCAAAAGTTCATTCAGGCATTTGCCCCACACATGCCATTCTTCAAAAATGATGATGGGTTTTACTCTTGGATCCTTCCGCCCGCTCCTGAAAGTATACGCTTTGGACCTGTTTATGAAAGATACATAAACAGGCCAGGAGGGGGACGACCCATGTAATCCGTTACACCACAATCACCACATGCAAAGAGATACATGATCCACAGGAATTCAAGGGACATGTGCCTTACTAGAACCCTCAGTTTGAGATAGGGGGAAGTAGTCAATCCAATAGGGCTGGCCCTTCAAGTATTGGCCCATTAAACGAAAGAATCGCACCACCTTATACTATCAAATTTGCTTACTCGCTACTAGAGAATATTCTCGGAAGCACCGCCTACCCTGGCATAATGCCAAGTAGGCCAGCACCATACCCCATGCCTACTGAGGAACCAATGCTGACCAGTTATGTTAGAACAATCCCTGTAAATCCTCAATTGGGAGCCCCATAATCGGTACGCTTTTGGGACCCCCCACCAGAAGGACTTGTAGATCCCCAACCATCACCTAACCCTGAGTCCCCTTACTCTAGATCAATAAGAGAGGAGTTAAGGGGAATCATAGATAGACCGCCTACAGAAATCAACATAATAGGGGCAGGACACCTCATCGAGAGACTGGTTCTCCAAAGAGTCCAATAGGAGAATAGGAGACTACCGCGATAGAGAAGACATTAATCTAACGCTACGATCAGCCCAATAGCATTCATAACTATCCAAGATGACCAGAGATTCTATAGAAGGCTCCATGAGGCCTATGAATCTACAATCGCTTGGGAAGATACCCACAGGACCATGGCTTTCCCTGAGTTACCTCCAGAACTCAGATACGATGGGGGTGGACACCCTCGAATCTACCTCGCCATATTCTCCGAGGTGATGAACTCGAGGGACGAACATTACCACTGTTGGCCTGAAATATTTGGCACCACTCTTGAAGGAAGGGCACTATAGTGGTATAACCGGACTTGGAATAATCCGGCCATACATCACTACTGCTACTTTTGGGGCATCTTGAGCCAAGCCTTCTAGTATCACTTTACTATGGAAGAGCTAGACGAAGGACCAAGGGGTGATCCGTCCAGAATGGAACCATACCCAAGGGATGGATCGGTAGCTTGGGCCTATCCTTTCTTGACATTGGTACCTCACCTAAAAATAATAGAAATACTATATGAACTGGTCCTAGCTTACTCTGACATCATCAACATGATTAGAGGAAATAAACCACAGGCCCCTGTAATGGATGAAATCCTTCGGGGCAAACCCTGCCATAGCTTTGCTGACCGACGTACATTGCAAGCCGAAGAACATAAAGCTTTTGGTCTCTCGTGCTTCCAGGCCCATACAGTTGCAAGACATTCCCCTAGAAGAAAACTTCAACAAATTTGTTGTGTTTGAACTTGAAAACACCCCCAAAGGTTCCCTCGAACCCGTTAACCATGTTACCAGGAGTGGGAAGATTTACCACAAATCCAGGTCAAACCTAGCTCCATTAGTACCCTACCAACAGATGGCCGCCCAACAAAAAGAGTTGGCATCCCTGTAATTCAACAGCTAACAAATACACTAGTCAAAATGAGCATTTGGGATCTCCTACGAGGATCTCAGGCACACAGAAGGGCTATTATGCAGAAATTGATGGAAATGGAAGCACCTTCGCTGGCCTTACCGGTAGAAGTATGCGCTTTAATCAATCATAGAATCTCTGTCAGATTTCTAATGTAAATCTACTAAATGATGGGCTGCTACACAACCGAGCCATATACCTGAAGATCGAAGTACTAGACCGAGTAATGCCATGTATCAAGGTAGATAATGGCTCTACACTCAACGTTTGCCCTCGAAAGATCTTTCCTATCTTAGGACTAAATTAAGGGATGCTCAAGAAATCTGGAACGGTCATTAAAGCATATGATAACTCTAAAAGGTTCGTCCTAGGGACCTTCGAAGCGACAGTAAAAGCCAAAGAGATAGAGTCCCTCACAACCTTCACCGTTATAGACATTCCTGTCATGTTTTCCCTCTTGCTCGGCCGGCCATGGTTCCATGCACCAGAATGTGTCCCTTCCACTCTGCACCACAAGGTGAAAATACCCTGCAAAGGGAAGATTGTAACCCTTAAGGCAGACGAGGAGTCAACTGTGCCTACTATACACGCCTCTCTAGAATGAGTAAGAGGATTTCTCACCCCACCATAAGAAAAGATGAAAAACTGCCTCAGTGGTCTGAATGGGTGAAGAGCTACATAGGCCAATGCCTTACCCCAGGAGCCGGCCTAGGAGCATAACAGTAAGGCCCCCCAGAATTCAAGTTTGCAATAGGAACTTACAACCCCTCTGGACTTGGCTATCGGGGTAGGAACTGACAAAAGATGTGGTCTAGAAGACATCAAATGTCAGAAGTATTTGTTCGAACCGGGGAAATTCTTTATCAGGGTGAGCCGAAACCAATCAAAACCAAAGAAGGAGAAATGCCTAGCTTCAAAATATTCTCCGATGTTGCGAATTTCAAAGACACCGCTGCCCCAACTAGTCATGAAAGGCAGATGGAGAAGAGAAAAACCCCACCTGAAGAGAAGACTGCTAAGAGACAGAAGATGACAAACCAGTCGATTATAGAAGAATTGGCCATGAGATTAGGTAAGTTAATAGAAGCCCATCTCAAAGACAGGAAGGTCAAAGCAAAGGCATGAGGAGAAGAACCTTCACAAGAAGGTATGGACAAGATAATCTCCGAATTAGCCCAGCTTATGATTAAGGGAAAATCCAAGGTGGGAGACACCGTCACCGGTAGCAGCACGGAAAGTTCGAACAAGGGGACCCCGAGCCTGATGAAGACATTTCAATCTCTGATGTTTTTGAACTAAACGACTTGTCGTGAGAATGATAATAGAAATAAAGTGAACGACTTTGCTTACTTGTGTGATGCTTTTGATCACATGCATTCATCCTATCATACATCAAACATTATTAGTATTCATGATAATCTTACAAAAGAAACAAATTTTGGACAAGGAAATGATCCTAAAATGGTAATGATCTCCGCTGACATTGATCCCGAGCTAAAGATAAAATTAGGAGAAATACTCAAATCACATGTGGAGGCATTCACTTGGTCCTACGACGACATGCTTGAAGTCGATAGAACTATTGCAGAGCATAAGATCCCCACTGACCCAAAGATACAACCAGTCAAGTAAAAATTGTGAAGGCTAAGACCCGAATAGGCCGAAAAAGTCAAAGAAGAAATAGCTAAACAAATTAAACCCAATGCAAGTCGTGGAATACTCAGAATGGTTGGTGAATGTAGTACTAGTGGCAAAGAAAGATGGCAGGGTCCGAGTCTGTGTTGATTTTCGAGATCTCAACAAAGCCTCGCCTAAAGATGACTTCCCTTTACTCCATATAGATGTGCTAATCAACAGTGCAGCCAGAGCAGCCATGTATTCATTCATGGACGGTTTCTCAGGATATAACCAAATATTGATGAATGACATCGATAAATTCAAGACATCCTTCATCATAGAATGGGGAGTATACTATTACAAAGTGATGCCATTCGAACTGAAAAACGTTGGGGTGACCTATCAAAGGACATTCACCACTTTGCTTCGTGACATGATACATAAAGAAGTCGAGGTATATATGGATGAAATGTTGGTAAAATCACCCACTCCTAAGGAGCATCCAGCTGTGCTTGATCGCTTCCTTACCCGAGTGGAGAGGTACAACCTATGACTCAACCCAAAAAATGTGTCTTTGGAGTAACCTCAGGGAAGTTACTAGGCCATATTGTTAGCCAATAATGCATAGAAATCAACCCTGATAAGGTAAGGGCAATCCTCGACATGCCTTCGCCAAAAACCGAAAAGGAAGTCTGAAGCTTCCTTGGATCATTACAACATGTCAGCAGATTTATTGCTAAATTAACCACAATTTGTGAGCCTATATTCAAGCTTCTCATGAAGCAACAACCCGTCGAATGGAACCTGCAATGTCAATAAGCCTTCGATAAGATCAAGGCTTACTTATCTAGCCTGCCAGTGTTAAAACTACCCACACCAGGAAAGCCTCTCACCTTATACTTAGCCATTGAAGAAACCTCCGTAGGGGCAATGTTGGTACAAGACCACAAAGACAAGAAAGAACACGCCATTTACTACCTCAGCAAGAAACTCTTGGAATATGAAACTCGATACACTATAATCGAAAAGACCTGTGCCTCTATGGTCTAGTTAACGAAGAAGCTACGGCATTACTTCTAGTCCTACAAAATCCAGGCCATTGCAAAGGTATATCCTATGAAGTACCTTTGCCAAGCGCCTTCCCTGGCTAGGAAACTATCTCGTTGGTTGTTGCTCCTTTCAGAATTCGACATCGAGTACGTCATCCGAAAATGGATCAAGGGATGAGCCATGGCAGAATTGTTGGCCAACCAACCCTTAGAATCCAACTACGTCGAAAACCTTGAATTCTCAGATGAGCAATTGGACGCGATATCAAAGGGACCCCAAAAGTGAATGATGTACTTCGACGGGGCGGTGAACCGTAAGGGAGCTGGTTTAGGAGTCATAATTGTATCCCCCGAGGGAGGGCTAATCCCACTCTCTAAAAGGTTAGAATTCTCAGTAGCCAATAATGGTACTGAATATAAAGCATGTCTATTTAGCTTAAACTCACTACTAACATTAGGAGGGGAAGAAATGGAAGTCATCGAGGACTCCGTTCTAGTCATCAGACAAGTAGTAGGAGATTAGGAAATAAAGGAGGAATCACTTCGACCATATTTAGAGTCCGTGTGGGCTAGAGCATCTCTCTTTGAAAAATGCGAATTCCATCATGCATTGAGAGAAGAAAATCGGATGGCAAACTCGTTAGCCACTCTGGCCTCAATATGGGAAAACCCAGAACAACAACCCATGAGACCGATAGTAGTGGAAGTAGCGGACACTCCATACTACCTTGCCTCAGTCGCACAGATCTCTGCTGAACCAACACCTTAGTACAACGATATACTCCAATACCTCAAAAATGGGACGTTTCCCATGGAAACTACTGATGCCGACAGAATTACCTTATAGAAGGTGTCAATTAACTTTAGACTCATCAACGGGCGATTATTTCGGATATCTTTTGATGGAATCCTCCTCAAAGACCTTGGATAAGTAGAAGCTAACAAAGTCATGCAAGAGATACATGCAGGGGCATGAATAGAATAATCTTGGCTAAAAAGGTACAACGGATGGGTTACTTTTGGCAAACCATGATAACTGATTGTACGAACCTAGTCAAGAAGTGCCATGAATGCCAGATTTATGATAATATTAGTCACCTACCACTGATCGAACTCCAGCACTTGGCTACGCCCTAGCCCTTCTCGGCCTAGGGCATCGATATCATAGGAGAAATCAGACCATCCTCGGCCAATAGACACAAGTTCAACATAGTAGCAGTAGACTACTTTTCAAAATAGGTCAAAGTTTAATCCTACACAGGAATCACCGCTAGAAAGATGGCAAAGTTCATTCAGAGGCATATCTTTACACGATATAGTGTGCCCCACCACATGGTATCTGACAATGGAGTGCAATTCCATGGAGAGACCATCCACCACTAGAATGGCATAACTTCGAACATCATCGCTCATCACCGTATCGCTCTCAAGCCAATAGGGCAGTGGCGGTGGCCAATAAGGCCATAAAGAAAACTTTGTCCAAAATGGTGGTTACCCATCGAGATTAGGCCGATCATCTACCTTACGCACTTTGAGGCTATCGCACCAGCGTCAAGACCCCGACAGGTCGAACGCCATTCTCCTTGGTGCATGGAATGGAGGCGGTTCTCGCCATGGAAGTCAAAGTCCAATCGCTTTGTGTGGTGCTCAAGCCAAAGCTATATGAAGATGAATGGGCTAAGTCCCGCTATGACACACTTAACGCCATCGATGAAAGACATCTGAAAGCACTTGATAGCTTGAGGATGTATTAACAGTGAATGGCCCGAGCCTATAATAACCGAGTAAGGAAGGTTGACACACCTCTTAAAGGAAGCGACCTTGTGCTAAAATAAATCAAAGCCACCTATACCGACCCTAGGGGGAAATTCTGCCCCAATTGGGAAGGTCCGTACATGATAAAAATGAGTCCTTAGCAAAGGGGCCGTAAAAATCATGGATATTGAGGGAAACGAGTTCACAAACCCAATTAATCGGGATAAGCTAAAGCTATATTTAGTTTGAAGGTCAGTATGAAACAGAGGAAAATCACGTTGAAAAGTCAATGTTATCCCATAATTTGTATCTTTTGGAAAATCATGAACATTAAAAGTGTATGTTGTAAGATGAAATGAAATGCATTAAAAAGAAGTACGCATACATTACATTTATGCCTGAAACAAAGTTGAGGCTTTATTATACAAGTTTGTGAAAACACAGTCTAGTGGCTAGGACCTACCATATGATGACAGTAGCGGCAGGTGATCGCCAGCCTTTTTGTTCTAGAAGGCGCTACCTTAATGGCAGAGAGCCACTCCACATATGCTTCATCAAGTAATATGTTAAATGGCAACTTATACTTCATGACGGTCATCATATGGTTCTCCCATTTATTTCGGACATGGGCTGGCCACAAAGGTCCCCAAGGTCTCACGGGTGAAGCATAAACATACTCGGGCACGTACTAAGAACGGCCATATTGTCGCCTTACGCATTCTGGGAAATAAAAAGATATTCGCTCTAGGCCTAATTGTTAAATGTCTTGAGGCACTGTATGGGTAATCACCTCATCAATCTTCTACCAGGGGCAGGTCCACCTGATATCCCTCTCTGTTAACCTCTATAAAAAATGCAGCCATTCGCACAAGGAATGACGCCTATGGTACCCAGGCCCCGTTCCCCAACCCCAAAAGTCTTTTAGGGCATAGGAGTCCAGTGGTCTCATTGGTGCCCAAATCATCTGCAAAATCTCCATCAGCCACACTTGCAATAAGACAACCTCGTCAACAGGCTATTATCAATGAGAGATCACGATAAGTAACCAATGAGAAAATGATTAGCATACCTGAAGAAGCAACCTGCTTCCTCCCACCGTCACATCATCACCCGAGTGAATTGAGTCTATGTAAATAAAAGTTTCTGCTAAGACCATGGCAATGGGAGACAATCCCTCTAAAGTTTTGCGGACCACGGAGATCAACCTAGGGCTATATATCCCATTGTCTGATTCACACAGAAAACCCCCCATCAACAGCACAACCATAAGAGGAACCCACCCTTCGGTGACTAGTAGTGATGGAGGAACAAATCTTTAAGGCCACCCTTAAAATTAGCTCGGGCTGCTCGGGATTGGTGGACACGATTCTACCTCTTCGATAGTTAGAAAGTCTAAGGAAACTTACGTCTTGCTGCTCTATAGCGGCCCCGTAGTCAGGCATCGCGATAGCCCGATTGCAGGAGATGTCCATTATGGCATAGAACTCTTCATAGAGAGGACACAACTCTTGATTATTGAAGCAAAATACATGGTCCTATGGATCCCATAGACTTATTGCACTTTGGAGAAGCACGTCATCTAGGATGATATTGCAGTAATATCACATGTTGAAAAGGCACTCAACCTGAAGCTGGTCCCAATCAGCCGGGCTCAAAGTCCGAAGGTAGCCTACCAGTTGTGTTTTGAATCTATCTATGCCAACTTAATCGTTGCTCGATAAAGGCAAGAATGGACTGCAAGATCAATACCAACTACACGAAAAGAAATTCGTTCTCAGGAAAGAACAACGAAAATGGATCTAGCACGTTAAAGCAACAAAAAGAAGTCATCCATCCAGAGAATAAACAGGGCTTCAAAGGACCCACCAATCAACAAAAAGAAAAAGAAAAATATAAAGGGGCAAAAACACGCCCAATCCAACCATCGAATGTACTAGATAAAATTGCCATGCAGGGCCCATAAAAAAATACATGTGTTTTTGCGCTAAGCTAAAATCTAAGAATCATATCCGCCTGAGTGGAGAGGGGCGTCAAAATTCAGCTACCGTACCTCAGCTTTCTCTCCTGCCCCTTCTTGCTCCCCCTGGCTTGGCAGGACCCTAAGAGGCGGAACAACAAACGGAGGAGTCAGTGGAAACTAGCAACTCGCCCCTGCGAAACCACTCGGATAGCCGGGCATATGACTCTGCGCTCCATAACTAGATGGGTACGGCGCATATGTCAAAGGATGAGCCTACCCATACTGACTATAGCCTGAGGATGCCATCGATGGAGGTGCCTTTTAACCGGCTCTGAGCTGGTCCAACTTCGTGCTCTACGCCCGAATTCTTCCCTATAAACATTTCATGCATAAGCATTCATCCATGCATATTCATTAGAAAAGAAAGGAACAAGATTATTGAGCCTTACCGCCATCTCAAAGTTGTTCCCCAACATGCTGTTCTGAAAGTTGAAGAGCAAGCATCCATCTCTCTTGCTAGCCTCTCTCGGCACCTGTCAAACAAACCACATTTAGCATAAAAAAAACAAAGGCCATTCACATAACCGAATGTCAAAACTCACGTGAGTCGTATGAGAAGGTGTGAAGGTCATGTCTACCCTGGTCGAGTCTTCCGAGCTAAAAGGGGGGAAGTATACTGACAAATTAGGTCGATAAATGTGCAACCCTGCGGGAACCTAATAATTTGATGCCCTGTGACATCAAAAGTAGCCTCACCTGACATGTGTTGGCCCCTTGACCTTTTGCAATGCAAAACAAAATGGGGTCAGTACTCAAAGAAACAGCACAGATAGACATTAAAAGACAGGAACATACCCTTTATGGCGCGACCTGATCCGTACAGGGGGCCAACCAAGTAAGCACTCGATCACAAAATTAGGATAATAGCCGGCCACGCCATACAAATCCACCATCTCGCCCTCTCCCTTCAAGATGTTGAGAGTCTCCTCTAACAACTCTAGCCAGAACAACCACCTCAGAAGCTCGGGGTGGCACCAGTCTCTCCCTTGGAGACTTGTCACATTGCACCATCCATTCCCCCAAATACCACTCGAGGGAAGAAGGACTCTCCAAAATTAGCCACTTCAGCACCATCTCACCAGCAGCAGTCATAACCCTACTCCAGCTAGGAGGGTTCCCCCATGGAGCATGATTGATCTCTAAACAAGCGTTATTATTTCATATCGAAAGTGAAATAGTAAAAACATACACGCGAAGCTCACCTCATTAAAAGAAAGATTCTTGATTCACCTTTCGGCCTCGGCAAAGTCCAGGTTCCCCCAGGAAACCAACCACGAGGGGAGCCAAGGAAATTAAGAAATGTCTTTACAAATCTTGGCCTTCGTCGGCCAAGGAAGATTTCCCTTCTCAAAACCCTAAATCTGCAAAAGGGGAAAAATGTTAGTCAATCCACAACACAAGCGCATATATATAATAGATTTCCCGACAAGTTACCTCGAGAACTAGCTTGGATGACTTTAGCTCTGAAGTGTGCTTCCTCGCACAATGGTCCGGAGCTAAATATAACTGTCCCAGTGCAGCTCTACCCTAAGCCAACTCCTTAAACTTCCTCAAAGTCACCAGGGAACCCAAAAGGTTCAGGTTGAGTGCCGAGTTACCAACAGGGAACAAGGTATAGGTCAAAGCATATAGCATAAAAGAATGACCACACTGCTCTCGGGCCTCATCATCAGTAGAGCCCTGTTTCTCGGAGCTGACAAAAAGTCATATAGATCATTGGCGGGAATTTCTTTGTTCACGCTAGAAAATCCCAACAGTTTCTGTATGTGTACGAGGTCGTAGTTGCCCATATTCATGGTATAGTTAAATTGGATAATCTCCCTATCAAATCGTAAACCGATAATGGCGGCAAAATCCAACGGTTTGATGGTGTACTCCCTATACGGCAAGTGAAAGGTGTGGGTCGAGTCTGACCATCTCCTCAAAATTGATGGCAAAACCACACGGGAGTACTGAACCAGCTTCACTAGAATGAATCTCTCGATAAAAGCACTAAAACCCACATCCTCAAGGATCCTCTTCACTTCAGGAGAAAGCACTCCCCACCAGGTGACAAGGTCATGGAAGTTACTGGCACCACGATGCTCAAGCCCCTGCAAAGACACAACACCATATCAAGGGACCGCTTATAGAAATTAAGCGCCCAAAGATCCATGAAGCTTATAGCCATTAAGCACAAACATCCAAAGCAAGCTAAGTATGGGAATTTCTAAGGCATCGCAAGGCTTATAGTCACAAAGTTGACCTAAAAGTCCCCGAACTTCGCAAAACAACAGTAGCATATGCACAACAAAAAATCACAGATTGTTTCATGGACTATAGAAAACTCCAGAACACTCAAAATTGCGAAAAAAAGCTTCCGAAGACAACAGTGTCGATCAACACAAAGGAGCATCGATCCACGCATCTAGAAGGATCAGAAGCGTCGATCGATGCTTCTGATCCTTCTGGACGGTAAAGCTAAAATCTCAGATTTACAAAACATCAAGTAGGCAGTGCGCAGCAAAATAAAATAGGCAGCACATTCAACAAGGCATGTATCATCAAAAAGACTCCTAAAAGCATGCCAATTCTAAAGAAAAGAGTTAGGAACTTACCGGAATGCGGGAAAGATGGCACTCAGGTTTGAGAACTAGTGGAATGGCATTACCTCTATCCATGCCATGAAAAATCTTCCTCGTAGGAAGCCGGTAGTTATCCTCCGTGGCAAGGAACGGGATGTGAACTATCTCCCCATGAATGCATTACCTCTAGCACTGAGGTAGGGGCACGGTTTCAATCCCGAGAGGTCACAATTTTTATCCACATCATAACGGACGAAAACCAAATGAGAATCGGAAGAAAGGAGAGTGCGAAAAACTCTAACATAGTTTCTGTTGACAGAATAAAATGTAGAAAGATAGGGTTTCTATATGGGATGTTTTCTGTTTGCAGAAAAACTGCAAAATTTATAGGACTTTCAATGGTGTCGATCGACACAATGCATATATATCGATCGACACAAGTCTCGATATGACTTTTAATGCCTGTAACCGCTATAATTCAAATGGTCAAATTCTGAATGTTTGCATTGATCGACACAAGCCTCATACGTCGATCAATGCATATTTAAAAATGACCTTTTTTCTGCCTTCTTCAGGAATAAATTGCAGTGCCAATTAAAACCCAAGGATTTTCAAAAATTGCATTTTCCGTGAAATTCGTTTTCTAAAATACTGGCGGACCCAAAAAATTTATCAAATAAACAAACACTGTGAGAATCTTAAAAAGGATTTTTATTTTTCAAAACTAGTCAAACATTAATTGATCGAAGGGGCAAAAATATTTTTTTCAAAATTTAGTCGATCAAATAATGTTGACTATATTCTCACAAAAGCACATGCACTTTCTTTTACTCACCACGCTCACTTCACATATGCAAAAACTTTACCTCTACGATATAAGTTGTTGTACGCAAGGGGCAGCCTGTGAGCATGGTCCGTCCAGGCTTGATGATGTCCGAGACCTTTTTCAGGAGATGGCAGACCAGTACTGATAAAGACCGTGTTTCATTCCAAACTACAAACCCCTCTGAATAAACAAGATCCTGACACCCTGAAGATTAGTGTCGATCGACACATGTCATGCCCAGAATTGCGTCGATCGACACAATAATATAGTGACGATCGATGCTGCCATGTGTCAGTTTCTTGGATGACTCATCAAACCTATGAACACGACTCAGCAAGGCTATCACCGCCCTGATTGTGTCGATCAACACTTCCGGTTGCGTCGATCGATGCTCATAGGGGAATCTAGACCTAATGACTCAGTGAAGCTATTCTAACAGCCATTGCATCGATCGACACTGCCATTTGTGTCGATCGACGCTCTCAAAATTTCTATAAAAGGAAAGCGCCCCTGGCCATATCTAACAACAGTGGAGATTCAAATCACCAACCATCAAGCTTCTAATTTCGAAATTAGAAATCTCTCAAACCCTTTTCATCCTCTAAGGATATCAAGCTTATACCAAAACTATACCAAGGTATAGACACCCCCCCTTGAAATAGTTTTTAGCTGAAAAGCTATCCACACATTCCTAAAACACCCAAAAGGTCTTCCTACACAATTTTCCAAGGTTACCCCCACAGGAACCCTGAGAAATTCCCAGCAACAAGATCGGTTCAAGTCAGTACCGGGCCTTTCAGTAATCTTAAAGCAAATAAAAGGTAACTGAGGGTCAAGAATATTACTTTCCGTGAAGCATTAGTCCAGTCATGCTGGGCCCATGCTTCAAGGGCCAGGCCCGCAAAGGTTGTATCTCTCCCACTTATATCTTTGCTTATTAAAACAATAAGATTTTTCAAAATATGATTTATCCAAATTCAAATGACAAGTAACTATTTCATCCGGGACCAAAATCTCTCTTTTATAGGTACAGGAATCCTGCTCGGATCGGCTATACCACTAATTTCTCGAAAGAGCTGATCCGGGTGGCGACTCTTATATTATATAAAACAGGGACCCTGCTTTCGGATCTAACAAGGGCTAATCCCCAAGGGAGCCCTCGACCCCTTTGCCCAGTTGGTAATGCCAAGTATGTTCACACATACAACGAGCCCCGCACTCTAGCGGCAACTCCCCAAATTAAAACCCAGGAGTCCCGCATTGGCCACGCCAATTCAATTGGTGACCCGGAAGGGTCCCACCATTGAAAGGTCCGCCCGCTCACAGGTATAGTTGAGGTATAGAAGGTATAAAATAGGGGGAAAACTCATTCCTTGAGGTTTTATCCACATTTTATTCATTCCTAACTTCATTCATTAGAATTTGGAGAAGGTTTTATCCACACAAACACTCACCTAAACAGTCCTAAATCCATCATTTCATCATCTACTTTGGCTAGACTCTCTCTCGGCATAGAGATCACTTCAAAGTGGATTCACGGCGTAAAGGTACGCTCTTGAGTTTCAAAGAGACTCACACTCTATATATTTTATTATCATTTTCATTTATTTAATTTAATTTATCTTTTGGTCTTGTTTTGGGTCTGGTCCCAACCCATATGGGCCTTGTTGGTGCCCTTATGTCCCTAGGGATATTGAATCGGTGAGTCATACCCATATGGAAGGAAACCCCATTTTATTCTATTTTATTTTTCTGTAGATATGCTCTTTTTAACTGAAATGAAGTTCTGTTTGGGTCCAGACAGGACCTGTACGGGTCCTCCATACTCGTACGGTGCCACCATTAGCCGTAGGGGTCCCACCCCACTCGTACGGAAACTGGCCACCAAGACAAACTATCATTTCTCTTTCTTAAGCTGTAAAATAAACTTGACATCCCTATTTTCCATGCGGCCAATTTCATTAATAATCCGATAAATCAATCCACGAAAAGTTAAAATGTGTCTTCATAACAAAATAGGCTGAAGACCCATTATTTCTTTTCGATCCTAGAAGCCGCCTGGGCCCTATCAATCGCAAAACCGCCATGCTAACATAATCACTTTTTTTCCTAACCAAATGCTGACTTATGATGTGCAGTAAACTATGCTAATCTTTGTGGATGCAGGCAAATTTATTTTATTTTATTTTATAACTTAGAACAAATGTATAAGTATCCTTGCAATTCCCCCATTTTCCCCCGGTTGTAATCTTATTCCCCTTTTATTACTTATGCTTTATTGTAATTTGTTGAACGCATGAATCAAGTGTGAAAGAGTGTAGAAAAATAGGATTTCCACAATAATTCCCCAAATGATGAAAAGAAAACGGTTTTATGCGGCAAATGTAATCTTGAATTAACTAAGTGATAAATAAGTGACTCATCTGATACCCAAATCTTTGACCCAAAAGGTATGACTCTCCCACTCAATGGGAACTGTACCAAAACTCTTTCCCAAGTAGACAACTTGGGTGGCGACTATATCATTTGTATCGAGATTTGAGTCTCGATTCTTTTATTCATTAAAGTTGGTTAAAATGTGCAAACTTGAACTAAAGGATTCCATCAAGCTTAAATCGAACAAACCCCCAATGGACCCCACCGTAAGGCGCCAAGGGAGATCCACATATCTTCGACCACCGAGAGTTCATAGGTTGTTTGTGATCTCTGAGTTAAGTGTCTCTTGATTGTTTAGGGTTAGTTCTTTTGCATACAGGTTTTATATTTCTGGTATGTTGTAATTCCTAGTTCTATAAATCGAAGGCCTTGTAATCTCTGTAACCTTTGCTTTGCTTTTCCGATATCAATGAAAGCCACCGACACCTTCCACCGTGCATTGACTAGGTCTGATGCAGATTTAGGAAGCACGTTAAAAATCTTTATGTGTTCTTTAACTTTATGCAAGAATATATGTGTTTGTACGTTGAAATTAGGGTTAAAATTGGTACATGTGGTTTTTGAGCTGTAATCTTAGAATCTGTGGTTGTATGCTTTGTTTTCTGTAGATCTGTATATTTGATGAATTTGCATGTGTTTGTATTTTTTTTCTTGTTCATGATCGTATGATGTTTCTGGCTAAATCTTTTGTTGAGATTTGTGCCAATCGTTCTTTTATCTGCGATCTTTGATTTGCGGTTCATCTTTTTTATCTAGCCTTGGATGTCATTTGCTATGTTAATTATTTCCGCTGTGAATTCTTTCTTTGGTAAGAGTTTTTTTTTTGTGAATATCTCTTGCTGTTTTAGGCTTCGGTAAGTTTCTCTGTGAGGATATTTCACTTGCGGTTTGTTTCTTAGTTAATCTGTATCTATTTTCTTTAGTTAATTGCTACTGCCTAATTTTTTTCAATTAATTAAAGAAATATTTCTGACCAGAGAGGTAAAAATTTTCGGTTGTTTCTTGAAGAGGATCAACTGCTGTATATTGTATTTTCCCTTGGTCTTTGCAAAATCAAGTAACTATCCAACCATCTCTTTAAATTTCTAATAGCATTTGTTTAGCGGTTGGAGCAGTGTGGTATTGGATGCTTATTGTTTTTCCAGACCGAAAGCTCCCGGACAAAATTAAGTATTTAAGGTAGGGGAGAGCAAAAACCGAAAAAATCAAACAGCACCGAGAAACTGAACCCACATGAACCGAACCAAACCGAAGTTATTTGGTTCGATTTTCGATTTACATATTTTCACTATTTTGGTTTTCGGTTTTCGGTTTGGTTTTTTTGGTCAAAAACCAAAAACCGAACCGAATTGGTTTTATTATTATTTTTAAATTTATTTTATGTTAATTTGTTTATGTTTTTAGTTCAATTTACATTTTATACGTGACAATGAAGCTTTTCTTTTCAAATTAACAATAATTTATTTGTATTGGAAGATATTTATGTTGATTTTTAGCCATTTTATATATTTTTTTGAAAAAATTGCCTCATGTGGGCTTGCAATAATAACAAAGAAAAACTTTATCTCACCCCGCCCGAGTGTGGACTCGAACATGCGACCTCTAGGACCGAACCGAATTGAACTGAACCGAAATAATTCGGTTCGGTGATCGAACCAAAATATATTCGGTTCTTACATTTTCTCTAACTGATTTTCGATTCGGTTTGGTTCGGTTTTTGAACCAAACCGACATTTGCTCACCCCTAATTTAAGGCTTATTGTAGTGGCTAGCGGAAGCTCGTGGACACAGCATATCCCCATACATTGTATGATATTGTTCACTTTGGGCCTAAGCCCTCATGGTTTTGCTCTTGAGCTTCACCCCAAAAGGCCTCATACCATTAGGGATATTGATCCATACCTATAAACCATAGAATCTCATCCCTTCTAGCCAACGTAAGATATTTGTTTGCCCAACATGAATAAATAACATAATTTGCTTGCATAGAATCTTATAACTGTTCGACAACTTTTGCACAAGGAAACAAGAAAAATTCACATTTGTTTGATATATCAGGGAGTATCTTTTGATGATATGGCTACTTTCCATTCATCTATTGTTCAACTCAGCTATATATGGACAACCAACAAAATCTTATAGCCCATTTTCTAAAGCAATATATGTGTGAAGTTGGTCAAAACAATGTAGCCTAAAAGAACAAGAACAAAAATGTAAAAAAAGAAAATTGTAGGTCCAAATTAAAATGCTAACAACAACCACCTTTCTTAGGAGTGTGTTCATTACCAGGAACAATGATCCTTGTTCCCTGTAAAAGCCCTGAAGTCCCACTACCATCTACATCATCAACATTAAGATGTTTCTTACTGACTACTCGATATATCTCTGTTAATATTGTCAAAAATGCAGTTTCAACGTTCGTTGCTTCAAGTGCTGATGTCTCCATAAAGAACAAGTTTTCTCTTTGGGCGAATTCTTGAGCATCTTCTACTGGCACAGCTCGGAGACTTCCTAGGTCACTCTTGTTGCCTATAAGCATGATTACTATGTTCTTGTCTGCATGTCCCCTCAATTCCTCTAGCCACCTCGACATATTATCAAATGATTGCCGTTTTGTCATATCGTAAACTAACATTGCCCCAACTGCTCCTCGGTAGTATGCACTTGTTACTGCCCTGTACCTGAAAATCAAAATCAAATGTAGACTGTATTGAACATTATATCTGCTACTAATTGAACAAACTCCAAAAATGACACTTGTGAGCTGTTCTTGTTTATCCATTTTTCCATTATGCAAGTCAAGGAGTTCAAGACTTATCGAAAAGTACAAGACTATATATCTTTGGATTTGATTCAAGCTAACAAGATTAATATGTACAAGTGTGCCCACAGTTCTTAAATAATTATATGTCCTACTTCTGTAAGTGTATTCAATGGCAAGTGATAAGTAGTATTGCACTCATATTTTCTCAGATTTTCAAACATCACACAGCAAGTCAAAAACATATGCAGCATTTTTTAAGTCAAGAATAAAGCGGTAATACAACTATGCATAACGGAGACAGAATGGCTGCGCCCTGAAGTAATAATTCAACTTTATTCAATGAGAATCATTTAAACAAGGGAATGGTAATTACTTATTTAGAATTCGAATTATCATATAGTTTCATAGCAGCGAATCCACAACGAGAATCCACAGAGATTGACAAGTAGATAATAAGATTAGAAAGAGCAGACCCAGAAAGATTGCTAATAACACCACTTTATGCAATCAAGATCCTTTAAGCAAGGCAATATTAACTAATTTCTCAGAATATGAATCATCATAGAACTTCATATAAGAAAATCCACGAAGAGAAGCCAAGATAACGGTTAAGTGGATGATGAAATTAAGAAAGAAAACTAATCCATTGTAGTCACTCCCTAAAACAAAGACTAGGAAGGTGGGCAAAAAGATGCTTAAACAAGTAAAAAAAAATCTAATTCAGATAATATAACGAAACAAGGTCGCCCCTGCCATTGATGAACCATAAATCTAAACAGGATCAGTTTGCAACTAGAAAGAAACCGATCATAGAAGCTCACTAGAATGAAACTTAAGTATACTAGGTGTAAATTCAAAATGTTTAGAAGAAGGATTATACAAGACATGTGGATAGTATCAAGATTCAAAACGAGGCTCCCCAAAATGCTGCAGTTAAACTAGTAATAACATATGAAGACAAAAACAACAGTAAGTCATACAAAGAACAGCCATAAAGAAAAGAAAGGAACAAGTGAAACGGTGATTTAATAAACATGCATCAATAGTTTACACTAAACGAATGTTTTTGAATGAACAAAGCCAGCAGGAGGTTTCCACTAGGGTTGATTAGCTTAGACTTATAATTGCAGCATAATTTGAACCTAAACAATTTCGTAATTATTTCATTTGATCACAATCTCTAGTTTCAAACATGAATCGATGAAAGAGAATGAGATCAGTGAAAGCATACCTTTCTTGGCCAGCAGTGTCCCAAATCTGTGCCTTGACAGTCTTATTATCGATAGAGAGCGTTTTCGTCTGAAATTCAACCCCAATTGTGGCCTTAGAATCCAAACAGAATTCATTTCTGGAAAATCTTGCTAAAAGCTGAGATTTCCCAACGGCTGAATCCCCAATCAATACAACTTTGAATACGTAATCAATCTTTTGACTGTAATCTACATAATTTGTCATCTTGGAAACAAAATATCAAATCTCAATTTCTCGAATCTACGACGTACTAACATATATACATATAGAATTCATATATATTCTGGTTAATCAAGAAAAACCTTATGGAATGGCAAGAATTTGCTTCAACGCAATTCGGTAATTTTGGGGGAAAAACTTCGGTTTTGTTTAACTGCAAAGAAACTGTATGCCAAAAGAGATCGATGGAGAAAACGCAGAACGACCAATATGGGAATATGGGGCTTGTTGATAGTTTGTTATTTTTACATGTTAACTTTGAACGGCTGTGATCTTTATTTTTGGTTTTTAATCGCAAGTATATACTTATTCGTTTTATGATTTTGTATTATCAAATTATTTTCATTAGGCCAGGATTTCTTTCCCAAGTGCTTTTTTTTAAAGCTTTATTATCAATTTTTTTTTATAAATTAAGAGTTTTTAATTAATTAATATGAATAACTAAAATATGTTGTGTTGGTGTTTTAGTGTAATTAGATTAATTAGTTGATTAATGCGATCTTAATATTTCATCGAATAAGTCAGGAGAGTACAGAGTGCACGCTTGTTCGAGCTCTATCACGATACTTAGCTTACGAGGGTTTGAGAGCTACTTTTTGCAACGCTTCTGTTTAAGCAGTCGCGACTGCTGGAGTGAACACAATTGTTCGCAACGCTTTTATTTTG
Organism: Euphorbia pulcherrima; assembly: GCA_947683365.1. Taxonomy (NCBI): domain Eukaryota; kingdom Viridiplantae; phylum Streptophyta; class Magnoliopsida; order Malpighiales; family Euphorbiaceae; genus Euphorbia; species Euphorbia pulcherrima. Next base: position 7,410,925 of record CANTUS010000008.1, read on the forward strand.
AGCCATTGTGACTGCTCTAATGGACACGACTTTTTGCAAAATTTCTATTTTGGACCGTTGCAACTGTTTGAATGGACACGACTTATAGCAACGCTTTTTTCTTTGAAGCGTTGCAACTGCTTGTTTCAGGCTTATAAAAACCTAGTGTTGGCAACGTTTTCTGCAGTCTGGTTGCAATTTGGTTCACTTTTCTTCACAATGAAATGAAAAGTTCTTGATTTTTAATTCTGATTTTATCCGATTGATCTATTTGGTAGAACCGTCAAATAAGATTTAATCTGAAAGTGTATATCACGACTTCAGAATTATCCATGCATCATTTTGTTAGATTTCATCAACGAAGATTGAGAGATATTTTTCCAGACATTCAAGGCTTCATTCTAGTGAAATTCCCTAACATATTGTTTAAAGTCAAAATATGTAATTTTATTCAAAGTTTATGAGAGTAACTTATTTTGACTGCAGCTTAATAAGCAATATCAAACTGGCCCTTAGTTAATTTTGCTTTTTATAATTTTGTATTACCAAAGTTTATTGAGTTTTTATACTTTTATAGGAAAAGGAGTGTGAATTACATTGAGACTAAGGTCCTGCTCTTTTCAACTGATAAGTAAGTGTATTAAACTGAATTGAATTGATTGATACTGAACTGAACTGAATGGTAATGAACTGAATTATACTGAAACTGAACTGAATAGTACTCAAACAGAATTATAATTAATATTATAAATAATACTTTTAAAATAATAAAATACATAATAACTAATAACACTTTAAATAATACTATATATTCTAATAAAATTTATTAATTATTACATATAATAATAATTAAATATATCGCCATAAATTATTATTATTATATATTATATTTTATTACAATTATTGTTATGAATATTACCTTATTATTTTAATTATTATCAATATTTATAAAATATTATTACTTGTATTATTTATTTATTTTTTCTAAAAAATTATTTATTGTAGAAATAATAATTAATAATGTTAAAAATATTATTATTAAATTTTTTTTTATTATTTGTGATTATTGAAATTAATTAATAATATTTATATAATTTATAAATAGAAATAAATTGAAATTAAAATGGTATTATCATTAATATTCATTGCTTTTAATATTTATGAATAATAATATACATTAATAATATTGATATAATACATAAACTGAAACTTAATACTAAAATTGAATACTGAATATTGAATATTAAAACTGAACTGTACTGTACTGTATTAAACTGAACTAATTAATACTAAACTGAACTAAACTGAATAAAAAATAAGTTGAAAAGAATATAGCCTCGGTCCTATTTTAAAGGCCACAAACGACACTTTGTAAGATAAAATAGCCAATAATTACTGACAAAATCACAATAGCAAATTTGACTTATTAAACTAATAAAAGATAGTAATTAACAAAAACACAAACAGCACCAAAGATATAAGTTAGAGCAAGGGCTTAGTCAAAGTATTTCTTATTCTTGATAGCATCCTTGCAGATCTTTGAGGTGATCTATCATTGCTTCCCCTTTCGAAGGAACCTTGTCCTCAAGGTTCTGAGTAGGAAACCTTGACTGCAATTCTGCAGAATTTTCCCATGTAGCATCTTCACACGGTAAATGATTCAACAGAACCAGACTTTCCTGTACAAATCGTGAACCATTGCGAATCCACCTCCTTTGGTTCCAAAACAGTATCACCCTCAATAGACAATGGTGGCAATTCAACAAACTCAGGCACAATAGCATCAACATGTCTTTTAAGGAGTGACACATGGAAAACGGGATGAATCTTAGAACCAGCAGGGACTTGTAATTTGTAAGCCAATTTCCTAATTCGTTCCTCAACTGGAAAAGGCCTATAATAACGGCTTTCAAGCTTTTGTGAAGCTCTCTTGTAGACTGGATGTTGACGATATGGTTGGAGCTTAAGATAAACATAGTCACCAACTTGGAACTCAACATCTCGGCGTTTCAAATCAGCAGTCTGTTACATTTTATTAGTAGCACGTGAAAGATGGAGTTTCAGTTCTTGCAAAATTTCATCTCTAGTTACCAATGTCTGATCTACCTCATGAATAAGGGACTGGCCCAATTCATGATGTGGTACCACATGTGGAGGTCTCCCATACAATGCCATAAAAAGAGACATACCAATCGATTTGTGAAAGGAGGTATTATACCAGTATTCAGCCTAATGAAGGAATGAGCTCCATCTGCGTGGTTGTTGAGATGCAAAACATGGAAGGTACTACTCCAAACATCTATTAGTCACTTCATATTGTCCGTCAGTTTCAGGATGATAAGACAAACTTATATTCAATTTAGTGCCAGACTATTTGAAGAATTCTTGCCAAATTTGCTAATAAAAATTGGATCCCTATCACTAACTATAGTTTTGGGCATACCATGATACTTAACGACCCCATCAACAAATTTGCCAGCTACAATTTTGGTAGAATATGGATGAGACAAGGGTAAGAAGTGTGCATACTTGCTAAGTCAATCAATTACCACCATCACCAAGTTTTTACCACCAGAAGAAGGAAGTCCATCAATGAAGCCCATTGCAATATCCTCCCAGCCTTGGTGTGGAATTGGTAATGGTTGGAGAAGTCCCACCGACGACAAGGTGGAAGCCTTATTTGTCTGACAAACAAAACAAGCAGCAATGTATTCTTGAATCCATTTACGCATATAGGGCCAGTAAAACTACTGATCAATCCACTTGTAGGTGTGCAATACTCCTGAATGACCTCCACAAGGTGAATCATTATATCCTGTAAAAGCTTACAAGTTAAATAAAAATTAGGAGGTACCACCACACGATTCTTGTAAATGATTAAACCATTGGGCTATAAATATGGGTTCCCAGGTTTTTGTGTGGCTAACTTGTTTACGCCAATCATATAAGGATGTGTAGAGGCAGTTGCTCGAATCTGATCCTATAGAGAAGCGTGAGTAAGGAAAAGATCGTTGAGACTAGGGCTACCGACAACACGGGGCTCTTCGTCTCCAACAAAATTGAAATCATCCACCCTAGTGAAATGGCTTACCAGGGAAGAGATGCAGAAACAACGGACTCAGGGGTTGTGGTTTAACTGTGATGAGAAGTTTATCCCTGGACACTAGTGTTCCAAACCGCAACTCCTTTGTTTTCTTTTCCCGGTTTATATATGATTTCATAATTGAACCCTAATAATTTGGAAACCCACTATTGTTGTTCAGTTGTGATAATCCGATGTTCCACCATGTACTTGAGACTACGTTGGTCAGTTTGGATGTAAAATTTCTGGCCAAGTAAATATGGTCGCCATGTACGGATAGCCTGAAGTATAGATAACATCTCTTTAGCATAGGTGGACCAAGACTGCTTAGAAAATCCCAAAGCATGACTCATGAATGTGATGGGCCTATCTTGTTAGGATAATACAACCCTAATGCCGTTGTTGGAGGCATCTGTGGTGATAATAAAGGACTCGTCAAAATTAGGCATTGCAAGTATAGGCGTTAAGGTTATGGCTCTTTTCAAGGTTGAAAAAGACACGCCAGTCTCGTCATTCCACGAAAAATGACCCTTTTTTAACAAATTGGTTAAAGGTTGAGCTATAATTCCGTAATCATGAATGAATTTCCTATAATAACCCATCAAGCCTAAAAAACCACGTAAATCAGAAACATTAGTAGGTTTAGGCCAATCAAGCATTGCTTTTAATTTTCCTTGATCCACTTGAACACCATCACGAGATACAATGTGACCCAAATACTCAATTTGTTGCTGCCTAAAAGCACATTTACTAAGTTTAATGTAGAATTTGTGTTGTCTCAGTAGTTAAAAAGCCAGACTTACATGTTCAATATGCATATTCCAATTGGGGCTATAGATTAAAACATCATCAAAGAAAACTCACAAATTTTCTTAAATAAGGGTGAAAAATAGTGTTCATGAGAGCTTGGAAAGTGGAGGGGGCATTACACAAGCCAAAGGGCATCACCAAGTATTCATAGTGGCCATTGTGTGTGCGAAGGGCAATTTTAAACCCTGCAATGAAGTCAAGCTTAGTAAAATAAGTAGCCCCACATAGTTCATCTAGCATATCATCCATAGTGGGAATTGGAAATCTATCCTGAATTATTATAGCATTAAGAGCTCTGTAATCCGTACAAAACCATCAAGAGCCATCCTTTTTCTTCACAAGTAAAACATGAGAAGAAAAGGGACTTATGCTAGTCCGAATTAGCCTTGATTTCAACATGCCATAAACTTGTTTTTCATTTTCAGCTTTCTGAAAGTAGGCATACTTGTAAGGCCGAACATTAACGGGATTTGTTCCCTCTTTAAGGTTGATCTAGTGGTTAATTTCCCTCTCTAGAGGAAGCTGATTCGGTCTTTGATAGATGTCTAAAAACTAATCTAGCAAAATTTGCATATTTGGATGAATTCCTTCAGGGGAAATTGTTGATGAGGATTCCATGCAAATGGCAAAGAATGAGCTATTGTGTCTTAGCTCTTTGGATATCGCCTGTAAGGAAAAAGATTTAATTTCCTAACCTCTGATTCCCCACAGGTGTTGTCATTGGCCTTTCCACGTAAAGTCCATTATCAATCTTTTCTAATTACATTGAACTGTCCCCAACTGTTGAAGCCATTGAACTCCTAACACCACATCCAAACCCATAATTGGCAGAGAATAGAATGTAATAATAAAGGGTATACCTTGTAAGAGAATTGGAGTATTTTTTAATTTCCCATTGCACTTCAAAGGGCTTCAATTTGCTACTTTCACATTAAAAGGCGTAGTCGGCGCCACTGCAATTTCAATAATCCAGCTATCTTTTCATTGATGAAGTTATGTGTCGATCCGCTATCAATGAGGATAATTAATTTGAGGGACTTGATCTTAATAGCAACCTGTATAGTACCTATTGAGGACCACCCAGTAAGTGCGTGTAATGAGATTTCAGGTTCGGTATCATCATCATCTTCCTTAATGTCAAATCCATGATCTAGCAGAAGGAGTTGCGGTTTGGAACACCGATGTCCAGGGAAAAACTTCTCATCATAGTTAAAGCACAACCCCTGAGTCTGTCATTTCTACATCTCTTCCCAGGTAAGCCGTTTCACTAGGGTGGATGATTTCAATTTTGTTAGAGATGAAGAGCTGACCTGATAAGATAGGTGAATTGCCCTTTTTTAGCATAGTGATTGCTCATCTTTCATTCGAGCTAGACTGATGGCATCCTTCAATGTTTTTATCTTGAACAACCTAATGTCGTCGTCAATTTCTAGGTTAAGACTACCAATAACCGTTCCTACTAGTGCTTTCTGAGTCCAACTAGTAACCCTAGTGCCAAGCCTTTTAAACTCCCGATGATAGTCTCATAAGAGTAATTTTTGATGAATTTTCGATAATGACTCATCAAAGTCTTCACAATCAGTAGGCCCAAAGTGAGACCATAATTCCTTAGAGAAAATTTCCCATGATACAACTTTTCCTTCTTCCTTATGGGTTCTACAAAGCCACTGCCACCACTCATTGGCCTCCCCTCAAAGGTGGTAAGAAGCCAAGGATACTTTCTCAATTTTTGGGGTCCCTTGGAATTCAAAAAACTGGCCAACCTAGTGAACCATTCTGTTGGATCCTCGCTCAAATACTTTGAGAACTCCAATTTCGCCAATTTGGAAGAGAACATGGGTCGTTGTCTTTCTTTGGTTCCATCTTGGTTGATATGAATATGGTTGTTACGATTACTTGTACTGTTGTAATCATCCCTACGGGATAGAGCAATTTCAGAGAACTAAGTAATGACTGCCTTGGTTTGTTGTATCTCTTCACTAATCCCACTTTCCATTTTTGAAAAATTATCTTAGAGTTGGCCGAACCCAACCTCCAGATTTTCAATTCGCTCTTTGTTTATAGCCATGAAAATGGAAAAGAAAAGAATAGGATAACCGGCTCTGACACCACTGATAGGTCCCAATCAAAGCCAAAAGAATTGGAAAAGAGAATAAGAGGTTTCAAGTGTTTTTATTTCTGATAATAAACTTTGCTGCAGATTTAAGGGAAATAAATAGGAAAATTGAAAACTACTTAGCCCTATTTTAAAGGCCACGAATGGCACTTTGTGAAATAAAATAGCCAATAATTACTGACACAATCACAACAACAAATATGACTTATTAAACTAATAAAAGATAGTAATTAACAAAAACATAAACAGTAGCAAAGATATAAGCTAGAGCAAGGGCTTAGTCAAAGTATTTCTTATTCTTGGCGTAGCAATTGCTCATCTTTCATTCGAGCTAGACTGATGGCATCCTTCAATGTTTTTGTCTTGAACAGCTTAATGTCGTTGGCAATTTCTCGGTTAAGACCACCCATAAACATTCCTACTAGTGCTTTCTGAGTCCAACCAGTAACCCTGTTGCCAAGCCTTTTGAACTCCCGTTGATAGTCTCGTAAGAGTCATGTTTGATGAATTTTTGATAATGACTCATCAACGTCTTCACAATCAGTAGGCCCAAAGCGAGACCATAATTCCTTAGAGAAAATTTCCCATGATACAACTTTTCCTTCTTCCTTATGCGTTCTGCTAAGCCACTGCCACCACTCATTAGCCTCCCTTTTAAGGTGGTAAGAAGCCAAGGATACTTTCTCGGTTTCTGGGGTCCCTCGGAATTCAAAAAACTGGCCCACCCTAGCGAACCATTCTGTTGGATCCTCGCTCGAATACTTTGAGAACTCCAATTTTGTCAATTTGGAAGAGAATATGGGTCATTGTCCTTCTTTGGTACCATCTTGGTTGATATGAATATGGTTGTTACGATTACTTGTACTATTGGAATCATCCCTGTGGGATAGAGCAATTTCAGAGAACTGAGTAATGACTGCCTTGATTTGTTGTAGCTCTTCACTAATCCTATGTTCCATTTTTGAAAAATTATCTTGGAGTTGGCCAAACCCAACCTCTAGTTTTGCAATTCACTCTTTGTTTGTAGCCATGAAAATGGAAAAGAAAAGACTAGGATAACCCCCCTGACACCACTAATAGGTCCCAATCAAAGCCAAAAGAATTGAACAAGAGAATAAGAGGTTTCAAGTGTTTTTATTTCTGATAATGAACTTCGCTGCAGATACAAGGGAAATAAATAGGAAAAATTGAAAACTACTTAGTCCTATTTTAAAGGCCATAATCGGTACTTTATGAGATAAAATAGCCAATAATTGCTGACACAATCACAACAACAAATTTGATTTATTAAACTAATAAAAGATAGTAATTAACAAAAACACAAATAGTAGCAAAGACATAAGCTAGAGCAAGGGCTTAGTCAAAGTATTTCTTACTCTTGATAGGCATCCTTGCAGATCTTCATGGTGATCTATCAAACCCATATGTCTCTAGTAATGGAAATGGCAGCCCCATCACCCACCCTCCATTGCACATGAGCCTTGCAATAGTCAAGAGTAGAAAAAATGCTACTCCACACATAACTTGGCCTACTACCTTTTTGGACAGATAAGACATTGCCATTTTGAAAATATCTCGCCTTAAACACTCGATATACAAGCGACTCAAGATGAATAAGAAATCTCCAAATTTGTTTACACAAAAGGGCCGTGTTAAAATCAATAAGATTTTTGAAGCCCATACCTCCCAACTTTTTAGGTCTACGTAGTAACTCCTAACGTTGCCATATAATTCCCCTCCTATCACCATTATTAGATGCCCACCAAAAATAATTAAGAAGTTTATGAATTGCATCGCAAAGGCTTGTTGGCAATCTAAAAATAGACATAGTATAAGCTGGAATGGATTGTAACACTGATTTAATAATCACTTCCTTCCCACCCCAACTCAAATGTTTAGCACGCCATGACTTAATACTTTTCCACAAATGGTCTCTAATAAAATTAAAAGAGCTAATTCTACTCCTCCCAATATTCATAGGCATCCCCAAGTATTTGGAGCTAGTGGACGTAATAGGCACATTGAAAAAATCACAAATTAACTGCCTATAATATTTGTCAAGATTAGCACTAAAAGAAACAGATGATTTATGATAATTAACCTGCTGACCCAAGGCAAGTTCATAGTTGTGAATGCAATTTCTTATTTCTGCACATTCATTCAAGGATGGTCGAAAGAACAAGTAACTATCATTTGCAAAGAAGAGATGTGATATAGCTGGGGCGGTTTTAGCAAACCTACATCCATGAATCAAATTCTGTCTCTCAAGATAAGAGAGAGCTGTCGAAAGACCTTGAGCACATAAAATAAAAAGGTAAGGAGATATAGGTCCCCTTGTCTAAGGCATCGCGTAGGAATCACCTGACCAAAACGCCTTCCACTAGAAGAGAAAGAATACCAAACCGATGAGACACACATCGTCATCCACTGAACCCAAACAGAACAGAATCCCATTTTAGTCAGAACCGCTCTAAGGTATTGCCATTCAATCCTATGATAGGCCTTAGCCATATCTAGCTTAAGAGCAACCGCACCTTCATTCCCAGTCTTTTTCCTAATTAGATAGTGACCAACCTCATATGTAATCATAACATTATCAGCAATCAAACTCCCCAGGAGGAAAGCACTTTGGGACTCGGAAACAACATCATGCAATATACCTTTCAACCTATTTGCTAGAATTTTAGAAAGAATGTGATACAAAACACTAGATAAGGCTATAGGTCAAAAATCACCAATTCAAATAGCGTTACTAGTCTTGGGGATCAACACAATATTAGTATGGTGCAAAGAATCAAGAAGACTACCACAACGCAACACATCACATAATAAAGAATAAATATTATCACTAATAATGTGCCAATAGGTTTAGTAAAAACCTAGGTTAAAGCCATCCGGTCCCGGTGATTTGTTAGGGTGCATAGAAAAAACCGCATCACGAAACTCTTCTCTGGTAAGGTCATGACATAGCTCCAAGTTTTGCGAAGAAGTAATATGACGATATATATGATTGCTTGTGAGATTACGATTGCTTCATTGTTTTGCTGTGGATGATGGTTATTGTCACTTGTGTTATATGGGACTTGAAGATGAAGATCACTTATTTTTGCATTGTCATTTTGTTAAGAGAATTTGGTTCTTATTTGATGATTCATTTCAGATCTAGCATGGCAGCATGGAATTGGTATTATCGAACAAATTTCCAACTAATTGCGGGACTGCACAACGTCTCAGTTACAATAGTATTTCACACTTTTGTTGGCGATATGGAATTCTAGGAACAAGGCTATTTGGAGAAATATATATTCTCAACCTGCAGCTGTAATTCACTTTGCAAATGCTTTGTTTTCTCAATGTTTTTATTTCAGGTGCAACATCTACAGCTCACAACCAAACTTCTGATTTTACCGAAGGATATGGAGTGTTGTCCAAGCCATCCTCAGGTCTTCACTTTTAATTTCTAACTGAGCATGTGGTCTTTTATCCGATACATGTTGTGCAGCAGTTGCCGTTGACATCAACAGCCACCAACTTCTCGTCGCAATGGTGTGCTCCTTCAATTCGGTATCAGAAGTGCAATACGGATGCTGCTATATTCCATGATAGGAGCATATTAGTTATGAACTGATTATTCGCAGCTCTACAGGTGATTTCATTGGCGCAAAATCTAATTTTCTAGCTCCACATATATCTATAGAAGATGTAGAGGCAATTTCTATCCGTGAAGCTCTATCGTGGATGAAGGAACTTCAATACACACATCATTGTTGAGATGGATAGTAGGATTCTTTATGATGAATTGTTATCTTTTGATAGAGGTATATCTTATTTCTCTTCGGTTATTTTTTATTCTCAAACTTTAGTTAGATCTTTTATTTCTTGTCTTTTTAGTTGGATTCTAAAAAAGGACAATGTTGTTGTGCATTCTTTAGCACGCGCAGTAGCTTTAGAATCTGTCTCCAGGGTATAAACTAATAACCCTCCGAATCGTATTCACTCATTGCTTTGATCAATGTAGCATCCTACTTTGTCAAAAAAAAAAGAAGTTAATACGGCGTAAGTAATTATTTTTAGCTTCACTTAAATTTTGAATTCACATTCTACATGCAATAAATTAGAAAATTAATAATTTAAATTATTTTTGGTTAAATTTGAATTGATTTTTACTCATTTACAAAAAAAACAACAAATCATTTCTAACAGTTAATGTGTGTCCACCCCCCCAAAACATAAGTAAAATATGTTTAATAACAAACCATTAGACTATTACAGATTAATTGAAATTCAAAAGCAAAAATAGTGTTTTCTAAGTAACCATTGCTTCTTTTTCAAATTAACTATTAGTTTATATTTATCTCCTAATAACTAATTCAAAGTAACCCTAAACAATTTTTTAATTGCAGAATTACATTTACACTAAATATAAAACAAAACTTTGATCTCATCTCGAATATGATTCGAATCTAATACTTTTAGAGATTACAAGATTCATTATTAGTAACCATAAATAATTTAAAATAGTCGTATTTTGACAATGATGAAACTATTGTTCTATGTTACTTTATTTTTCAAATAATCATTATTGTGTTCTCTACAACCATTATATCAATGTTCATATTACTCACCCCATAATAAGCAAAATAATAGTTAATTAGTAAGAATACAAAATAACTATCCAAAAACTCGTGAAGCTCCATTAGACGAGGTAACAAGATTGGATGTCTAGTGTCACCTTATTGTATTACACATCTCTTTTAGGTCATGTTCTTTTCAACTTATTTCCTGTTCTATTCAGTTCAGTCCAATATCAATCAGTTCAGTTTAGTTCAATTCAGTTCAGTTCAGTTTCAGTATTCAGTATCAGTATTCAGTATTCAGTATTCAGTATTCAGTATTCAGTTTCAGTATTCAGTATTCAGTATTCAACACTCAGCATTCAGTATTCAGAATTCAATATTAAGTTTCAGTTTATGCATTATATTAATATTATTAATGTATATTATTATTCATAAATATTAAAAGCAATGAATATTAATGATAATATCATTTCAATTTCAATTTTAGTTCAATTCTATTTATACATTATATAAATATTATTAATTAATATCAGTAATCACAAATAACAACAAAGAAAAAGAAATCAATTATAATATTTTTAACATTATCAATTATTATTTCTATGATAAATAATTTTGTAGGAAAAATAAATAAATAAAAGTAATAATTTTTTATAAATATTGATAACAATTAAAATAATAAGGTAATATTCATAACAATAATAATAATAATAATAAATTATAATGGTATATTTAATTATTATTATATGTAATAATTAATAAATTTTATTAGAATGTATAATATTATTTAAAGTGCTATTAATTATTATGTATTTTAATATTTTAAAATATTATTTATATTATTAATTATAATTCAGTTTCAGCATTTTTAGATTCAGTATTGTTCAGTTTCAATATTTTCAATTTCAGTATTTTTCAGTTTCAGTATTTTTAGTTTCAGTATCATTCAGTTCAGTTTCAGTACGGTTCAGTTCAGTTCAATACCAATCAGTTCAGTAAACCTACTTATCAGTTGAAAAGAATAGAGCCTAAGTAGTTTTCAATTTTTCCTATTTATTTCCCTTGTATCCGCAGCGAAGTTCATTATCAGAAATAAAAACGCTTGAAACCTCTTATTCTCTTGTTCAATTCTTTTGGCGTAGATTGGGACCTATCACGGTTAATCACGCTGAGCGTATATGCTTTCATGGAAAAGACGAAGGTGCATTACTTCATAGAAGTGTTTATGGGTCAATTGATAATGGAATGTGGAATGTACAAAGGGTTAATGAGTTGTTTGAAGGAGAAGAGGCTAATTATATTCTTGTTACTCCTATTCTGATTACCCGTCGAGTCGATGCTCCTTTTTGGCCTTTCAAAGCTTCCGATAGATTCACTTTTAAAAGTGCCTATCAAAATATGTCTTTTACTCATGTTACTAACCTACCTACTATCAATGCTCCATGGAATGCTTTATGGAAGTTAAATTTACCTTCGAAGTTTGGGGAAGTTGGGTTTTATTTGGCGCATCTTGAATTGTGTGAAAAGCCATATTAACTTTAATTGGTACGAATGGACTAGATTTTAGCCGAGCGATCAACATTTAATGTTTTGCCATTTATTCACTTCTTAAACATGCACCATAATGATAATTTAATTTGTCATGATTATATATTAGTAAAACAGTTCATAAATTGATGAACTGATGACCATATTTAAATTAATGGAGAAATTCGTATATTAGAACCTAATCCAAATAAGAACATGGATAATGTATTAATCAACAGTTTATTTGGGAATCAACCAAGAGTGAACAAAATACGTAGTATCCTAAAATTTAATCTACTACCTTTCAAAGAAGAGAAAAAAATTCCAAATTGTTTCTTTTTCTTTTTTTCTTTTGTAACATCCAAATTGGTTTACCATTCTCCAATTTTGAGTCCATCCTTAACATATATGGTAATTATTACAAACAAATAGGATGCCGAACAAAAAGAAATCTAATTACAAAAAACAAACATGTCATGTACATAAATCTTTATTTGAGGTATTTTGCTATTCGGAAACAACTTTTGTTAGCTTCCAAATTATCATTTTACAACATTATACAATTTGGAGTTGCCTTACTTGAGCTTGAGTGCAAACTCTGGAGAGGATAACTTCGGGAAATACTGTTGAGAATATTTTAAAATCTAATAGAAGATTCATAAAATATCGTTGTTATCAAGCAATACTAAAGAAATCAATCTCCACAATTCACAAACCATCAGGTACTTTGTTTTTTTATTCATGTATATGTTTAATTTTCAATTATTTATAATTATTAGCAATAGATTAGCAAGCATGCAAGTATGCAATAATCAAGCATGAAAACAGAGGTATTGCTCCCAAGTGTCTTAATTTCTCCTCGTTTAGTTCATTACCCTACAAAAACGCTAAACATCAACTATTTGCCTATACATTTGAGTTTTATTTTCACCTTTCAAGCAGTTTGCTTACTCAAACACTTGCACTTCGCTCTACTTTCACCTAGTATCTGCACCCAACAATCAATTTAGCACATTACCCCCTAATTTATCAATAAAAACGAAATTTGGGCTTTGTTTTTGTTTTGTATCCATACCTTGTACTGCTTTTGAAGATTCTTAATGTAATCAACTGCTAAATCTAACATGTCTGAAGTGTTCGTTTGCTGCCAAAAACAAAAACATGTAAAAAAAAAAACAAGTAAAAATAACATCATTTTCATGCTTAGATTAAAAGTAGAACACCCTCTACCTTGTCCATGTTCGGCACTAGCTCTTGTAGTTTTCGCATTCTTTCACTGATCCTGGTTCTTCTTAACTAAAAACGATAAAAATATTCAGATGTTTACAAGTTATACTTGCAATATGCTTAATTTAAGTATATGGATAAAAAAAATCTTACTCTTTCGGCAATACTTCGAGGATGAGTGGCGCAACCTCGCTTAGCCCTGATTTTACAAGGAACCGAATCTTGCAAATGGAGGAACTTTTCTACTGCATACATATCAGTTGATGTCTTTGGCAAGCTTAAGTGGTGTGATAACAAGTTAGCGTGATTTCCGAGCTCTCCATTCTAATTCAGCAAACCAAAACACTTAAGATTATAACTTGAACAATCGAAACAAACGGCTTGAAGCATAATTTGTCACAAGCTAATAGTAATACCTGAGGGTTAAAGTCGTCAGAGAAAATCGATTCATTCCAAGAACCATATGATGAGATTCCGAGCTTCCCACTATCAGGACTAGAAATATCAACGCTTTCATTTCCCATTTCTGCAATCTGAGACAACATATTCAATGACGAATGTACCCTTTGCGGGAAGCTAAGTTGAGTCTTCAATCTAGGACTTAGGTCTCCGTTGGTCCTATTTGCCCCTGCATAGCTCCCTATACCTTTAATGCTGGCATATCCTGCAATTTACTGGGAGTTTTTCAATGTTCTTTCTAATTCTATTGCCATTTCTCTCCCAATTCATAAATATTAAGTCTTTAAAAACAAACAAAATAAAAACAATAATGATAATATCTGCCAATACATCTTTCACCCAAATTTCGTTTCGATTAAATTCGCTGAATCCAGGAAGTTAGATCGAACTATCAAATTATATTACTCTTTTAACAACTTCATAGAGTGAACTTAATAGAAGCCATTGTTGCACTGTGGGACAGTGTATTTAGTAACTAAAGTATTGCAAGTAGTAGTGGACCTCTGTTCTAATCAAGACAAAATGTATTTCAAAAAGCAAAGCAGTTTTAGAACAGATCAATTGTGATCAGTCAAATTCCCTTTTCGAAGATTTAAGGGCTTTGACTTGGGCTTAATATTCGTAATTTGATTGATTATACAAATCAAGACTAATGAATGGCAATAATAATGATTAGCAGCATAATTGGAAAAAGAAAAATACCATCTTGAACAGAGATGTTGGCCAAAAACCCAGCCGGGGAGCTGTTCTGTCTAGCAAGATTTGAATCCATCCTTTTGGGTTGGTCAGGATTTGTGAGCCCAATTGAACCAATCAAACCATAACAACCATTTATAGCTGCAGAATTTGTAGCTGAATTTTGCCTTGGATAATGAGGAGGCAAACCAGAATAACTACTACTATGTGCTGTTGATTTTTCATAACTAACACTAGATTCCCTCATTTTCACTCCAGATTTATCCTCCACTCCATTAAAACTCAACACAGAATCATTTGTAACTTCGATATCATTAAAATTAGCAAGAAATGAGCTAGGTGCTGACCGAAACCTTAACAACCCAGAACTTGGCTGGTTGTTTTGGGTCTGAAAACTTTGATTACAACAAGAATCCATTAAAACAGTGCTCTGATAGTGTCGGTAAGCTTAGAGTCAAGAGATTTGATGCCAGGGAACTATTGCACATACCTTAATTAATAGTACTAATTTGTGAAATTCTTGTAATATCTTTGCATCACTATCTTTTCTGCTTATTTTTTAAGCAGAGTAAAGATAAGATCTTGAACTTGAAGAGGAAGCAATTGAAGAAAAAGGTCCAAGACCTTTAAGGAGCATCAAAAAGGGATTTGGGGAAAACGAAACCCTAAAAAGGGAATTCAGAAAACTGTAAATTTGAAGGCTTTGTTTCAGTTGTAGTACTCAAACCTGTGTATAAAATTGAAGAGAATTTTTTGAATTGAGAGCTGTAGAATTGATATTGAGAGCATCATAGTGAAGGAAGAAGATGAAGATCGGAAGTAGTTTTTATCTCCTTCTTCCGCTTGTTCAGTGTAAAGGAAGATACAGACAATGGAAAAAGTGCAAAGTCCAACCAAATTTTCTTTCTCAACAAGATGAATATCTGCAGACAATCTTTTTGGGCTTACGAAAGTACCCTCACTTTTGTTTTTGTTTCTATTTTGGTACAATTTTAAAGGAAACATACGATCTTCTAAAGTGGATAATGAACTATTTATAGTAAATGTAAATCATTAAATTTCTTATTCACGGTGATTTGTGTTGTGATTACAAAATAAATTAGTAATTCATTTATTTTTATTCTATTCTTATAGAGTATCTGGAAACTAATCGTCACATTGGTTTTATTTTATCAATAATTGATCAATATTAATGTATTTATTCTATATCATTTGAATAATTACATTTGGATACCAAATTCGTGATTCTTAAACTAAAGTTAATACGCCCTCTGTTTTTTAATAATTTATTACTTTTAGATAGAAATTTTATTTTTAAATAAGTATGGATTATAATATATTTATGTTAATTTTTTTTCTTTTATCCTTATTTATTTATTTATTGTAAAAGTGAAGAAAAATGAGGAGTTAGTTTTGAGGTATAATAGTATTTTTATTGTCATATTTAAAGCAATATTGATATGTAAGAAAGTGTCTAAAGTGATATTTATTAAAAAAATAGATGAAATAGTTGACATTATTATACTTCAACCCTCCAACTATAACTTTATTTATACTCGTTTCCAAATTTTTCTATTTATTTTTTAAGTTGTTTTTTCCAATTTTTTAGGTATTATTTTCAAATTTTTTCAATACTACTTTTATTAATTGTAATATTGAGAATGTTTTTTTACTTTAATTCACCTATCTTAAAAATAGAGTAGAGCATTAATAAAAGGGTAAATTAGTAAATCACCTCATTTAGATATTTATTATCTTAAAAATTATTAATTAGATAAAATGATGATTATTTATAGAAGGAGCGCAATATATAGAATATGAGTTATGCAAATTTATAAGATTCAGTAACAATTGATTGATGATAATACGTTAAGATTATAAGATTTTATGTTGAGTCTAAGATCAAACTATTTCAAAGTTCATTTTATAACTATAATTTTAATTGAAAAATATAAAATATAATGTATAGTAATTGACTACAAAATTTAAAATTGAAAATTGTCCTCAAATGATATTTTACTTTTTTGGTAATATAATAGGATATGTTGAATTATCTACATGGACTCTGAATATATGATGTCTTGAACCGCATCACGGATTCACCGGAGGAGTCAACAATATTGTTTGATAAAGTTCACTAAAAATTAGTAAAAATATTAGAACCAAAATCGAATAGAATATAGTTTAGTTCGTGTAAACCGTATATAATTTGATTTAGATTTGATTCAGTTCGGTTATAACTGAATTGCTCAAACTCTATAACTTATAAAATAATTTGTAATTTATTTTTTTGTTTTAGGGTTATATGAGAGAGACTTAAAGTAATTTCATCTTCATATGTATTAAATTTGATAGTATTGAGTCTTTGAATTTATATTTACAATTATTGATACATAAAAAATATTAATTCAAATAGTGTGATATGTATTTAATGAATTATTGAATGAGTCATATTCCTAAAGTTGTAAAATAAAACAATTCTTTCCAAATTAGGATTACTTAAGTTTAAATCTCATTTTTGTTATTATTATTTACTAATTAGTGTGTTGTATATCGTCAATATTGATTAGGATATTGGATATAATATGAATGTTTATTAATTTATTCGGTTCAGTTTGGTTTTATTTTGGTTTTTGTGGCAAAAACCGAAATCGAACCAAAACCCGAATTTTAAGAATTTTAAAAACCGAAACCGAACCGAAATAAATTTTATTCAGTTTAGTTCGGTTATTTTTAAATGGTTTCAGTTTGGGTTTTGGTTCCGTTCGATTCTGCACACCCCTAGTCGTCCCTTTAAGCACCGGCCTAATAACTGGGAGCATCTTTACTACATAGTTTATTTCAAAAAAAGTCTTCACACATAAGCAAGAATAGACAATAAATTAAAAAATTGCTCTACACTAGTTTTTCTATTTTCTCTTTCCTATATGATGTGGCATAATAAATGCTAGACATTGTCTATTTGATCTTCTACATGTAGACAATCAAATAGAAGGCCAACTCATCAAATTAATTAATATTTTAATGATTAATTTAAAATTCAAATGTTATTTAGTTATGAAAGGGAAAATTTAGTAAATAATTTATTCTTTTATATTGCAATCCACTATGAAATAGACAATCTATTGTAGCTAGTCACTTGAAGTATGTTATCTATTTTCAAAATGATTGACATGTCATCAATATGATTATTTATTCTACATGCCACATAATCTTAGAATTCGCTATCTACTAAAGATGCTTTGAAAGCTTGTTTGACCTCATCGTTAGAACCGTCTAGGACCGGCGAATCCTATTCTCATTTTGAGAGTCAATGAGAAAGAGACGCGGACTCCGTCTTTTCTTTTTATTAGGGTATTTTTGGAAACAATTTCATAAAGAAAAGGAAAGAATTGAAATGAATTCACAAGATGGAATTCAATTGAATTGATTTCTTCAAATAAATTCTTTGTTCGGAATATCATTCATATTAGATAATTCAATTGATTGGTAATGTATTTATTTAACTTTTTTTTCCAAATTTGTTTGCATATGTAATTTCACTCATCAAAATAAAAAAAGCATGTGAGGGATAATATGATAAAAAAAATAATATCCAAAAGCTTAGTTCAAATGAATTCATTTAAAATCATACAACTTTTGACAAGATTTCTATTCATTACATTCACAAGAATTCAAATCTTGCATAATTTGAATTCTATCAATATTTTTTTGTTCCAAACAAGGGAATTTCACAAAATGAATTCAATTGAATTAAATTCACTCAAAAGTGAGCTTTCCAAACACATCCTTAATGTTGTAGTACTATTTATTCTACTTTTATTTACAATAATGCCATAATTGTAGTGATTCGTTGCAGAGTCAGTTTGAGATTGTTTTTCATGCTATTTTTTTAAAAAAGCTTCATTTTCAAGCTTTTTCAAATTATAGAAATGTTCAAAAAAATAATGGATTTAGTTTTGAATAGAAAAAAAGAAGAACAAAAAACTCTATAACGATATATCTAAAAAAATTAACAATTCGTAAAATAAATGCAAAATAAAAATAAAAATGAAGTGAAAAGGGGTAGAATGTAAAATATTAATTTAGAAAACCTGTAAAGTTAGTTTTGATACAATATTATTTGAAATATAATTTAATAATTAGTTTTGCAAAAGTTGACATTTGAGTGTATTTTCCTTAAAAAAACACTTACCA
Organism: Euphorbia pulcherrima; assembly: GCA_947683365.1. Classification (NCBI taxonomy): domain Eukaryota; kingdom Viridiplantae; phylum Streptophyta; class Magnoliopsida; order Malpighiales; family Euphorbiaceae; genus Euphorbia; species Euphorbia pulcherrima. The sequence continues at coordinate 7,429,595 of CANTUS010000008.1, forward strand.
CACAAAAGTAACACTTATTTAAAAAGGGAGGGAGTATTGTTCAATTAAAAGTTTGTAAATGGAACTTTTCGTGAGAACAACTCTGACAGCAATTTCAAACATGTCTTAGTCCTTGCTTATTATATAAAAGTAGTTAAAAGCTAGTTAGGTTAATATAGCCGTCAGACAATAAGGGCCGTTTTAGTAAATTCACATTCTTAAATAATTGTATAAGAAGAGAAGCCATGTTCTTCCCGAAACACAAGTTGTGTAATTCTTTTCATATTCTTCCAATTCAATGAAGTTGATCTCTCTCTCTCTCTCTCTCTCTCTCTCTCTCTCTCTCTCTCTCTGAGTTCTTGTTCAATTCAATATCTTTACATGGTTATAGAGCAATTGCTCTCAGTTGAACGTAGCCTAGAAGAAGAATTCTCAAAAGCTAAGGTTTGGAATCAAAAGTCAAGTTTTAAAGATAACAAAACTATCAGAAGTTGCGCACTCGAAAGATAATCAAGCTCAGAAGACTGTAAAACGTCAAAAGCAAGGCAAAAGACTAGAAGATCAGAAGCCAAAGATCTCAGAAGACTATGATGGCTTATAAGAGAAGGAAAGCATCTTCTATTGTCAAGCTCAGATCCTAGTGCATCAACTCAAGTGAAGACAAATACTCAAAATAGGCCTCTACTTTCTATGAAACAAAAGTAGAAGATGTATGGGAGTTTCAAAAAGTGAGTTGACAATAAGAGAGAAGAAACCCTTTTAGCCACATGACAAGCTGACATAAGTAAGCTGTATGAGACTAAAAAGTTGTAACAGTTTGAAAAGTTGTAGAAGGTTGGTAGAGTTGGCTTCTGCCAATATGCATGTGTCTAACAGAAGATCCAACGGCTCTCAAGGAAAAGAGTTGATGTGAGACAATGGCTAAGATTGTGACTCTGAGGTTGAGTCACAACGAGAAGATTTTGAAGACTGCTTATGAAAAGGCCTCTAGCAGCAACAAGAAAAGATATCCAAGCTTTCACTAATAATTACAATCTCATAATCAAATCCGCAAAAACTCTCAAGAGCAAATAATTATCTCAAATTAGTTTGTCATCATTAAGAAAGCTTAGAAATATTCAATTTCCAATCTATTGTAAAAAAGTGACTCTCGATAACTCAAAGTACAAGATCACTAAAATCCTTTCAATCCACTCTTAAGACTAAGCAAGGTGCTTGCTGAGGTCTTGTTGTAAACCTAAAAACATCTTGGATAAGTTGTGTTTCAGAAGAGTTCAAGAGGATGGTACACTTGGACTGGGGAATCATAGACAAGAATGTTAGATATGATGTATGCCTTTAAGGTAATTAGGGCGATATATCTTAATTATGTAATGGTATGAATAATTTATTTTACTAATAAAGGCATTTAATCTTTTATTTATATCAATGTGTTCATATATATATTTTGACTGGTTAAAATATATTGGTTGTATCTGTATACAAAAGTCCTTGACGTATCATAGCATGAAGAGAGATTATAGTTGGACTATGCTTAGTGAGATCTGCTTCATTTGCAATTATGATTATGTCTAAACTATCACTAGTCATAGTTTCATCAAGAAAGCATATTGATGAAGTAGTAAGACTAGCATGTGATCAACTTTCTTGGAATGGGTCCAAGCAGTTAATCTCCTATAACTGAAGGTGGTGCCTTAAGATTGGCATGGATAGACATATTGGAGGCCGCAATAAGATAAACACTTGGTATATATATCAACGTGTTAGTGTTTATCTTTATGCAGTAGCTTTGCGAATATCCTCATACTTGAGATATTAGTTGCCTTATGTGGTACTATCGCTATACTTTGAGTCATACCTATTCACTTATTAATTTAGGGTGCCACAGGTGATTACGGGTATAGTGATGATATCACGTTGGTAAGCTTTGTAGTCAGAAAGAATCCATTGCTTCGGATATATTAAGGACTTGTACCTGGCCACTTGTTGAAGTGATGATTGCTATAAACCTCTGATCAGAGTATGTGTTTGATATAAATGATTTCTAGTCATACACATTATGGTAAAAAGCAATATACTTCAGTAACAAGTAAATAATTGGAATAGCTTGGAGCAACCTCGCTATTAGTGGGTTAACGCGTTAACCAAACCCAGTACACCAGATGCTACTAATATTAAAGAATGGAAGGAGTTTATCGCATTGGGCAACTATTACATTAACCATGATTAAAGTCATAAGAACAAATGACGTTTCGAGTAGGGGGATGGTGTACCCTTGCTAGAGGCATACTATAGTCGCTTAAGGTCATTGAGTTCCAATTATGGTGTAGAACCTCGAGCCAATTGTTCTTATTGAACAAGGATTGGTTAAGCCTTAACCGCTCAATACTTTGGGATCCTTAAAGGTCACACACATAGAACTTTCATCGGACTAAGTAAAGAATTAATAGACCTAGTCTATTATGAGAATATTAAATGTAGAATGGTTAGATTATTACCTGGTTAGACCAGAGAATTTATTTTGACCGGTAACTAATTTATTAGGGTCATAAATAAATTTATACTGAATTGGAGGGAGCAAAAAATTGGATTGCCTAGCAAGGGTTGGACCTTATGCAAGTGGGCCCCGTAAGCTTGAAAGGACTTGTGGGGATCTGCGCTAAAAGGCCACGTGAGTGTATAGTGCAATTGCGGGCCACAAGTCATGCAAGCCTTGCTTGCGTGGTCTTGCAGCGTAGGCTGAGAAAGCACTATGCAAGCAGTGCTTGCGTAGCCCACTGGGCCACCCACAAGATATGCTCGCAGGAAAGCCCGTGAGACCCAGCTCGTGGGGCAAGGCAAGCCCACAAGGGCTTGCCTTGCGTGCGGGTCAACTCATGGACCCATGGGGGTCTGCCTGTTGACCCAGTGGGATTAGGGTGAAAACCCTAACCCCATATTGTCTTAGGGAGCAAGTTTTGCTCCCCCTTCTCCCTATATAAGGAGGCTCTCTCCTCCTCTATTTAGTGTACCAGTTCTTCCTTTGAGATCTGACTTGAGATTTTAACGCGTTTTCTCAAGTCAACTTAGAAGAACAAAATTAGGGATTCCTAATTAATTAAGGAGTCCTTTAGTGAATATTTTCAAGTGGGTTTTTAGAGTGGTCTAGAAACTACTCAAAACTCTGCGGTTCTTCCTTGGGGAGGTTTTGGTTGGTGGTGTTCGTGTGGATACTCATAGAGGCTATCCTACACTTGGAGGCTTGTGCAAGGAGGTTCTGCCAAAGTACGCTTTAACTGGTAAGTTTTCTCTTTTAATTATTAGGTATTTTTCTTTAAGCATTTTTATTGAACCAAACACAAGTTTGGACTGACTCAGTGGATGACTCAGTGATGCTTAAGTTTTGATCATAACAATTAAGTTCAGTATGAGATAATTAAATCAATAATGATGTTAAAATAAATAGTCTATGGTTGAATGCGGGTAACTAAATTCAAGGGTAGAATTTTATGTCTCCGCTGACCTAGCTATTTAGTTTAACTCTGAGTTGTTCTAAGCTGAGTATGTACTTTAGTCGCTAAGTAAATACTATTCACTCAGCACTTGATATTTAGATTTAGCTTCAGCTGAGTATATTGATTTATCATTTCGCTGAGTTACTTTATGTCTATCAATGGCACTGACTTTTCCATTTAAGGAAATATGGAATCTTTGCTTTTAGTGTTGCTTTTTTACAGGACATTAATGAGATAAAGACAAAAAGAATGAATGCCTTGACAAGACTTCGGTTTATGAAGAAAATGGCAAAGTCTTCCAGAATCAAGCTATAAAAAGTCTTTTTCCAATTTGGGTAATTCTGCAGATAAACAACATTGTATCACGCACTTTGCAAAATGTCAGATTACTAGAAGGAATGGGAAGATGACACGTAGCAAGTCAGCGCAAGTTCTCTCTAATGGAAGAATGGCATCAAATGAAAAAGAATTCAAATTGAAGCTCAAAATTTCAATCTAACGGATTGATTTCTATCTCACAGTGGTGTGATTCTATCTCCTAACGAATTAATTTGAAAAAGCAACCAGTGAATATATGAGCTGTCAATTTCAAAAGATGCCATGGGAAGTTGAACGACTACTTTCTTATCTTCATCTATAAAAGGAACAAGAAGGCAAGTATTAGAACTTAGTGATTACACCTGAATTTCTAAGAAGCAAAGGTCTAGCTTTAAAAGAAGTTCAAACAAGAAAGCACTACTTAGTGAAGAACCTGCTTTGAACAAGAGAGAATAGATTAGATCATTTAAACTGTAATATCAGATCATTTGTAACTAGATCAATGTTTCTATAAGTTAACTCCAACTCTTGTTTAGGAACTATTGAGTTGCTGGTAGAAGAGGGTATTCAACTCAGCGAGTGAGTGTTATAGTTTGGAGGGTACTTTCTGTAATTAGGGAAATTTGTGAAAGGCTTCTCCGCCTAGGGTAAAGGAGTTGAGATTAGTGAATTAAAGCCAAGACACTCTCTTGGGACTAGATGTAAGCACAAGTTGCCGAACCAATATAAAAATCTCTATGTCCTTTACTTTAAAGTTTTTTTGATTTCACTTAGCCAATTGACCTACTCAGCGGAACTCATTGAATCGCGAAAAAGTTTCCTAAGTAATTAAGGAGAGTCATTCACCCCCCTCTGACTCTTTGAGTGTACGCATAGGGACCAACAATTCTTAGACTTAATAATTATGCTTAGGTTATTATTTGCATGCTTAGTTTATTTTATACTTAGGTTATGGCTTAGAGTTATAACATGCTTAGTATAAAATATGAATGCTAGGATATAACTTGGAGTTATGGTATGCCTAGCCTATGCATGATATCCTAGGTAGACAATTAATTTAGTTAAGTCTTTAATTAATCATATGCAACTAGTAGGAGTTCCTAGGGATAAGGGACAAAATTTTGAATTTCCGCCATGCCTATTATGCATGTTTAAAGTGACTGTCAGTTCCTAACATGGAAGAGGAGGGTACTCTTGGCTGTAAAAAATTTCAGTTGTAAAGGCTTCTACACCTCAAAAGGAGTTGACAATAGTTGATTAAAGCTCAGAAGCGGACGCTCTAGGGACTAGAGGTAGGAACTGTCCGAACCATTATAAAATCGCGGTGTTTAAATCTCTAACTTTCTTATTTTAAATTTATTTCTCTACATCAGAAGCCTTAAATTAAATTACTTGCTTATTTTTGAAAAGGACTCAATCACCCCCCTCTAACTCTGAATTACCCCTTTGAGACCAACAAGTGGTATCAGAGCAGACTCTTTTCTAATGACTTAACAATCTAAGAGTACAAAGATCATCATGGGTGACAGAAGCATGAGATAGCTTCCTGGAGGAGACATGCAAACTTCTCAGACTCTTACTAAGGAACTTTGTTACAAGACATCCCCTGTTCTACGGCCAGAACTACACCTTCTAAAAAACTATATGAAAAATTTCATACAGTCTCAAGACTAATATATGTGGCAAACTATTATAGATGGCCCTTTCAGTTCCACTATAACTATTAATAACCAACCCAAACCCAAACCTGAAAATAATGTACTAAACTAGAAGTTAAGCGTCATCAAAGTAACACATATGCTATTGACATGCTTCACTGCACTTTAGACGTAGATGAGTTTAACAAAATTTTAGGTTGCAAAATGGCGTAAGAGAAATGGAGAAATCTGGTAGGAACCTACAAAAGAACAAACAAGGTGAAGGAATCTAAGATTGTTGGTCCCTCTGAAGGTCTAAATAAGGTCCCAGGGGGGGGGGTTGAATGACCCTTTTTGCGAAATTAACAGACTTTAAAAAGTCTTGTGTAGCGTGTTTGATATGTTCCGGATATAATGGACCCGGATGATGCAAATATGAAATATTGTGCAATAAAGTAAATAATTAAAGGAAATCAAACACAACAATTTTATCATGGTCCGGCCCCGCCTACTTCACTCCCCGGAGTTTCCTTACTCCGAGCTTTATCCACTAGTGGATTCCTTATCAACTGGTAGGAATCAAGCCTTATAATTTATCTCCAAAGAATTCTTCTCGTCCGGATGTAGGATATACCACTAGAAGCACCAACTCCTCTCTGAGTCCTCTTGGGCTTGTCTCCAGATGGTAACCCCTTTCGAATGTAGGATATACCACTAGAAGCACCAACTGCTAGCTGAGTCCTTTCACTTTAGTAGGATATACCACTTAGATTCTATCCAAACCTAAGCTGAGTCCTACAAGGAGATCTCACTTAAATCACCGACTCTAAGCTAGTTCCAAATCTCAATACTCACCCAAGTATGAGATCTTTACAACTAATTTTCTCTTTGAAAGGGTTTTGAACTCTTCAAGTTCATAATTTTCACTTGAGAGTTCTTACAAATAGATTTGTAATGTATTAGTTCTTGGAGGGATTATATCACTGATTGTAATAGCAGATTCTCTTGCGTTATGCTTTCTCAAGTCAACCAGCACCTTCTCAACTTGTGAAGCTTCCCTTTTATAGGCTTTGATCATTAATGTAGCCATTGTGTACCATTGAGGTTGAATTGAATCTTCACCATTGATTAGGTATGATGTGGCGCATCTAGAGCCATTGATTAATTCGTTAGGCACAGATTTGACCCATTTGAATTCTTGGGATTGAGGCAAAAAGTTGTCAGTGATCATTCTGTTTGGATTTTATTGAATTACCAACTTTTATGTCATTTGCTTTGGTGTAAGATCCAAGCGCCATTCTCATTGGTCTATGTGAAAAAGGTTGTTACCTTCTTCTCTTTCTTGTGTCAGTCCTTTTGTCCTTTTCTGGGGTGTGTGCTAGCTGTTTTCTTCAAGGCAAAAAGGGTCTTTGACTTTAGACCAAAAGGAGAACTTTTCCCTCTATCTTGATATTTGGGTCTTCTTTATGTCTTCAGACCAAATATATCTGGATGCTTCTTCAATCAATTCTTCTTTTGGATGCTATTTTTAAGAGGTTTAAAGTTTTTTTCCTTTTCAAACTTTAACCGGATGCTTCCCTAGTGTGCTTTAGTATTTGTAGTCTTCAGTATTTGTCCAGATGGCTTGACTTGGACTTAGGAGACTATATGTTTTTATTTGTATATTTTTGTTTTCTTCAAACCTAATCTGGATCTATTCTTGGATTTGTTCTTCCGGATCATTATTTCCCAACAATCTCCCCCATTTGATGGAAACAAAAACCTAAGCACATATAAGAATAAGAGTAGGGGTTAATTAAGAACTAATTACGATTCTTGATACTTAGTCATTTACAGATTTGCTCCCCCATAATTCTAGCATCCTAATTCCCCAAATATTTTTGTATTCTATCTTCTAAGTTTTTGAAGTACAATTACGGATTGTACTGAGAAGAAATTTTGAGTGGAATATTTTACTATATATACTTCTATTATTAACAATAGTTAACCTCATGACGTTCCGGATTACAGGTACACAAATATATAAGTGAAAAATTACAAAACTAGAAATTATAGGATTTTACAATGGAAAATAGTTATTCTATAAATGTATTATACTACTCTTCCGTAGCATCACCCTCACCTTCTTTACTTGTGCTCTTCTCCCCCTTATTATTTGCATTAGATTGGGGGTCAATTACCATATAAGTTCTTTTGTCCCAATTCTTCTGCCAAGCCTTAGAATAGACTAAGTAATCAATATTTCCTTCCAGGCGCTTTTCAATGATGGTTTTAATAGTAGCTAGAAGGAGATGGACTGGTTTGAGCTAGTTCCAGAGGTGCTTGTAGGACTTGACCATATCTGGAATCATCTTGAGTGCATGATATCGATCCTAATCTTTAAAAAAGGGAAAGAGTGCCTTGAGAAGGGTCAAGTTACACTTACACCCAAAGAATCCTGTGTTCCCAATGGATTGGACAAGGTTCTGGATGACCAGAAGGAGAAGCCTTTCTAGAATGGCTGTTGAGGATCCGGATGAAGTAGAAGGAGCATTGAATGAGAGATTAGCCATACCTGACTTTAATTGAGAAGACTAAAGTTGAGCATGTTGAGGTCTTTATTGAATGCCTCCTTTAGGTTATTGATTATTCTTTCAGTTCTGGAAAGATGACTCCCAAAATCATCACTGATGTCATTTATATGCTTTTTCAAAAGCTTGGGTAGTCCTTCATCTAGGAAATTTCACAACATTTCCTAGGCAGCTTGATGTTCCTAATTTAAATAGGTAAGCCCGGATGTGATGCCCTGTGCAGAATTTACAATGGCTTAAGGGATGAATTTTGCCAAGATTTCAAACTAGTTGTCTATGTATTCTTTTATTTCCATTTTTAGCTCAGTGGAGGAGGAGGTTATTTGGCCCATTATGGTAGCATAGTTATTGTCCGCTCTGGTGATTGCTTAAGCGGCAGAGCAATTTGCTCCTGCAATATTAGAATTCAATTGATCTAACACCGGAGTGATTTTTGACAGGGAAGTCTCTATAACCAGTTCTGTAGAGGGGAACACATCCACTTTTGTAGCAATGTTCTAGAGGGAGCCCTTGATTTCCCCCAATTCTTCCTTGATATCTGGAGTTAAGGAGTTGTGTTATATCTGAATCTCCATTGATTTTAATTGATCGCATATGTTTTAGGGACTCTGTTTGATATCCCCTTCTCTATACCCTTTAACTGTAGCTTCCTTAATAATTTTAATTGCTACTCTCAATAGCTCTGGTGGGTTTGGGATTAACTGTTGGCCTTTTTAGGATCCTGTTTGAGGAGGAAGTTTCTTCAGACCTAGAGCTGCTTCTAGATTCTTCGGATCCGGAACATTCTTCCCCGCTACTATTTGTTCGCTTCTTTTGTTCTTCCAACCTTCCCTCCGAAGTTGCCTCACTCCTTGAGTCCACTTTAGAAGTGTGCTCCATGAGTCCTAGACTAGTTCCCTCCTCCGGAGTATTAAGCTCCTTGATAGACTGAATATCCTTATATGCAGTTTGGATTTCTGCACCTAAGTTATCTTGAGTTTCATTACCATCACCAGGCAGATTATCAGCAGCATTGGAAGAATTTGAGATGGGGATTACCTTAATTATTTATTGTGGCTCAGTATGCTCTGCTTCAGTTTGCTCAACTATCCTAGTATCCGGAATACTGGCATTGTCCTCAGTCTCCCCTTCATGTGCCTCTATAGGACTTACAACTCTCTCTTCTGTATGAACCGGAATGGTGGTAGTGTCCTAACCATCCCCTGTAGTTGCCTTTTCAGAACTTTCCACATCAACTACCATGCTCTCAGAACTCAATAGATTATCCGGAAGAGGTTCAATTTTGGCTTTGAATATGAATAGATCTTCATCCAGATATTCACTTTCTTTTAGGAGTGTAAGGTTTGTTGAATCAACAAACTGGATTTTAACAATCCTTCTCACAAAACTATGATGAGAGATATATGATGCAATGTCTTTCAAGTTTTGTCCATCAGATGTGTTCCTAGTGCTGCAGAGTTGTGTTTGGCCAATGTTTGGAGACCTAGTCTGCCCTTAGGGACCTGTACGGGTGCTACCTGGTGGTACGAATCCACCGACGAACCCGTGTGGATCATTCCTTCCATACGCTTGGGATAGGCCCCGTATAGGTCCCTCAAGAGCCGTACGGGTGGCTCTTGTTGCCTAAACAGGCTCTTTTGGAAGGGAATCCTTTCCTATTTTAGGAAAAGGCTAGTCATGAACGTGATTCATTGCATTCAGACCTCCTTTCCCCTATAAATAGGGCCCTTCTCTTCACATTTTAGACACACACATCTCATATGAAAATTATACTAAAACTCTAGCAATTTCTATAGGTATAGAAAAGGTATAGTGGGGGTATAGGAAGTATAAAATAGGGAGAAAACCCTTCCTTTGAGGTTTTGTCCACATTTTATTCATTCCTAGCTTCTTTTATTCGGATTTAGGGGAGGTTTTGTCCACACAAATACTCGCCTAAGTAGTCCTATTTCATCATCTACTTTGGTCAGACTCTCTCAATAGTAAAGGCATCATATCAAAATGGATTTATGCTGCAAAGGTAACGCTCTTGAGTTTTAAAGAGACTCACATCTCAGTTATTTTATTATTATTATTATTCTCTGTTCCTTCTATTATATCTATTCCTTTCATTTCTTGTTTTGGGTCTTATGCTAACCCATATGAGCCCTGTTGGCACCATATATCCCCAAAGATATCAAATCGGTGTGCCAAACTTGTACGGAAGGAAATCCCTTCTTGTTTTATTACCACCAATCTGTTAATCTTTAATTTATAAACTAAACTGAACAAAGTTTCTTCTTGGACCAGATAGGACCTGTACGGGTACACCATACCCATACCAGTCCTCCCTGGTAGCCGTATGGGTCCCAACTACCCGTATGGGTACCTGCCCTAGGCAGATTCCAGAACTCATTTTAACTGGTTAACAATCAACCCAACTCACCATTTGCCATGAGATCATTTTCACTAATAATCTGGTAACTCAACCTACAAAAGTTAAAATGAGTTTTCACAATAAAATACGCCGAAGTGCTAATTTACAATATGCTATAAACTGTGCTAACTTCTGTGGATGCAGGGAATTTATTTTCATTTTATTTTATAACTTAGAACAAATGTATAGGTTCTCTTTGCAATTCCCCCATTTTCCCCCCGATTGTAATTTTTATTCCCCCATTTATTGCTTGTGCTTTATTGTAATATGTAAATACATGTAATGAGTGTGAAAGAGTGTAGAAATAGGATTTCTATGATAATTCTCTAAATGATGAAAACTAGAACGGTTTTATGCGGTGAATGTAATTTTGAATCAACTAAATGAGAAATAAGTGACTCATCAGATACCCAAATCTCTGATCCAATAGGTATGAGTCTCCCACCCAGAGGGAACCGTACCAAAACTCTTTCCCAAGTAGACAACTTGGGTGGCGAATCTATCAATTATATCAAGATTTAGGTCTCGATTCTTTTATTTATTAAAATTGGCTTATTGTGCAAACTTTAACTAAAAATGTTTTGTCACGCCTAAATCCAACCAAACCCCCAGTGGGCCCCGCCTCTTATATAGGGCTGTAAACGAATCGAGTTGAGCTCGAACACTGACTGTTCAAGCTCTGTTCATTTAAATTTTAACGAACACAAATCAGGCTTGAGCTTAGTCAAACCCAGCCCGAGCCGAGCTTGAGCTTGGTCAAACCGAGATCAAGCCAAGCTTCGAGCCTATCTCGAGCTTTGTTTAAATTGAAAGCTCAGCTTATAAAAAAGATATAATTCATAAGATGAAGAATCAGAGATGAAGGATCTAAATACCACAAATGACTTTCACTGTACTAAGAAGAGGAAGAGGAGGAGTGTTGTATTGGCAGTTGCGTTTTTTCAGAGGAAAATGAGATTAGAGTTTTACTGAGCATATAGAGATTGATGAATATATATAGTAGGGATTGGATTGGATCCGAACTGCCTTTGTTAGGGTTTATATCCATCTTTTCTCTTTTTTTTATCTATATTTTATATATCACTTTATACATATTTTTCATTTACTCTTTATCTTATATTTTTATATTTTTCTTTGTACATTTTTATATCCATTTTACATATACACTATTTTATATTTATTCATAATCTATCTATTTCATAAATATAATGTATAAAGTTTTTAAATATGTTAACGAGCGTATTAACGAGCCTGTTGGTGAACTAGTTCGTGAGCCTCTTATCGAGCATTTTCACGAGCCTCTTATATAGTATGTTCATGAGCTTTCTAGCCGAGTATCCCCTTATTCAAGCTTGGTTTGTTTACGATAATGAGCCTGAAATTTTGTTCATGAAAAAGCTCATTTATTAACAAACTAAGCTCTAATGAGCTTTAACCGAGCTAAGCACCAAGTAGTTCATGAGTAGTTCGGCTCATTTACAGCCTTACTCCCACACAGGCGCCAAGGGAGACCCACACGTCATCGACACCTCACAGTGGCGACTCTGTTGGGGAATTAATCTTTTAACTTGCAAAATGTTGGTTTGATTTAAAAGCTTAAAAGATTAAGATGAGCACCGAAAATCATTTACTTGATTCAACCAGCTTTTATTTTCATCATTTGGGAAAATTACCACACTTTATCTTCTCATCTCCTTCTCTCTTTAGCTAGATGCGCACTTCTTCTAGTGCTAGGTTAGGGTGCCCTATAATTCTAGCAACACTCGCAACGGTGATACCCATGACTGACAGGGATATTGGGGTTACCTTAGTGGGTGGAACACTTATTGCCATCTCCCACCGAAAGAGGCTTGATGCGATGGGAACCTTCTACATCAACTTTCGATATGTCCCTACACTATTCTTATCGAAAGCTATAGAATTTTACCCCTTTAGGTACCCTAATTTCTATGTGAGATTGGATTAAGGAAGAATACCCTCAGAATTGGTGGGAGAAATAAGGACGGAATCGATTGCTTTGCATGTGTTGTGTTACATTCCCCTATAATTAACCCAACCATGCATAGTTGTAATTTATGCATGCATAATGCATCCCATGCATGTATGGATAGTTTGGTTCACACCTGAGCAAGAGTCAAAGCTTTGCGACAATCTCAAGTTCATTTGGTCTGCATTCGAGTTTCTGCTCAATCAAATTCAGTTCAATTAAGGGTTGAATCTTTGCCTCCATCGTCTAGTTAGGTCAGATAGTTGGGTTCAGTTGGTCTGTATGATTCAGGGAGTATAATAGTTCTGCCAGCCATCAGTCGTTATATTCAGCCTAGCTAATGATTTATGCTGCAAGTGTTTCAGTTTAGGGGATGTAGCCAAGGTCTCAATTGCATAGCCACGCGTAAGGGGACGACCTTCCATCTTCTAACAAGTCTACCCTTTGGCATGACTACAAATGCTCAACAACTTTCACCTTCTTTCTAACCACAAAAGGGGAAGATTGATCCCCAAAAAGGCTCAAAAGTGGGCAATATTTGAGGAATTGGAGTACATTGATGAAATAGAAAGAGGACTAGTGACAATACAAGTAGAAGCTCAGGATTGGGAGACTACTGATGGATCCTACCATGAATGAAAATGAAGACCCTCCATATCAGGCGGTTGGTTTTAAGGATGAGGTAAACTTTTAACGTTGCTGGTATTTTGATGCAAACAACACCACTTATAAAGCATATCACAAATAAATTGATGTATTCACATTATGTTTAAGCATTTCATTCTTAAAGATATCGTGCACTCATAAAATTAATATTCTTAAAAATTTCGTCTTGTTTATTAAAGAAATTGAATTTGAATACCTCGCAATTGTATAAGGTTCAAATGGTTAAAACTTACCACAAAAAAGAGAGAGATAAAAAGTGCTTAGTAAACATGATAGCCTTGGGACTTAGCTCATCTTTTTCCATAACGGGGGAGGAAGATACACATCACTAAGAAAGAAAGCCAAAAAAACAAAACGGGGGAAAATAGAGGAAGATATGCTCCACATCAAAAGCACCATTGAAGGAAAAGATCTTACATTATAAATCCAAAATCAAGGCAAGCTTAAATTCAATGCTCTTCCAAAACCTTCAAAAGGGTAAACCATCACAGCCGACAATGTAGGTACCTCCCTTGGACCTATATTCTCACCAAAATATCCCTCAAAAAATGCTTTCTCCATTTGTTCAAAAGAAAGGTGTTGAGAAACAATGATCTGGATTATAAAATTAAACTAATCTATCCAGAGCAGGTTTGAAAGAAACAAAAACTTAAAACTATATAAATCCCAAATCCAAATGGAAACATCGACAAAGATCTAGTTACAAGGTTGTCCATTGAAGACATCAAGTACCGGAGCACATGAAATTGTCAGAATAAAGCATGGAAAGGAAACAAGCTTTAATCCCTCAAGAACAGCATCTAGAAGAACTGATTGTCCTATCTCCGAAAGCATAGAGATCCAGAGACAATGAGTCTGAAGACATCCGGAAGACTCATGCTTGAAGACAATGGGAAAAGTTTCAAGGATAGCTCTTCCCTTCACTTTTTGGTCAATAAAGTCAAATATCCTTTCCCCGTGAACAAGACAAAAGTGGCAGCTTGCACGTTTTAGTAAAAGGATAAAAGGACTGACACCAAACTGAAAAAGCTAACAGACTTTTTCACCTAGATGAATAAGGAGGAAGGCAGAGCTCACACCAAAAAGCTAATGGTGTAAAAGTTGGTGCATCACAAAAAGCCAAGTAAAAAGATCACTGATAACTTTTCAATATCAATCCCTAGAATTCAAACGGGTCAAATTACAGTCTAACGGATTGATTAATGGCTAAAAAAGCGCCACTTATAACCTGATCAATGGTGAAGATTTATTACAAGTTCAACAACCCACAACGGCTACATTTATGATAGAATCCTATAAAAGGGAAGCTTCACTAAATGAGAAGGTTGGCTATTTGATTGACAAAAGAAAGTAACAAAGCACAAGCATTCATTCAGTTTACAATCCCTCCAAGAATCAATTAATTCCATATTTGTTGTAAGGACTCTTAAGTGAGTTATAAACTTAAGGAAATCCAAAACCAAAACCTTTGTGAAAACAAGAGTGTAAGGATCTCCAACTTGGGTGAGTTATGAGATCGGGATACAACTTAAAGTTGTTTCTTTGAGTGGGAAGTCCCTACAGGAATCAGCTTAGATTCGGGGTAGAAGTCTAAGTAGTATATCCTACTAAAGACTAAAGGACTCAGCTAGGAGTTGGTGCTTCTAATGGTATATCTTACATCCAAAAGGGGTTACCATCCGGAGATAAATTGTAAGCCTTGATTCCTGCCAGTTGAAAAGGAATCAACTAGTGGAAAAGCTCAGAGGAAGGAAACTCCGGGGAATGGAATAGGCGGGGCTGAACTAGGATGATGCCCTTGGTGTTTGATTTCTTTAACTCTATATTTATTGCATTATATTGTCATAACTGCATAATCCGGATCCATCTAAGACTTTTTCAAAGTTTGTATATTCCGCGAAAAAGGGCCATTCACCCCCCTCAGACCTTATAAAGACCCTCATAGGGACCAATATATGGTATCAAAGCAAGTGCTAAAACTAGAGATCTAACAATCTCGAGCTAAAGATCCACATATTTTGATTCATATATCAAAATGAGTTTCCAAAACTCTCAACGCCTTCCCAAGGGTATGTCCATTACCCGTCCTCCACTTTTCATCGGTGAACACTACATGTTCTAGAAAAATTGGATGAATAACTTCATCGAGTCACAAAGCATGCAAGCATGGTTAGTTATTAAAGATGGCCCATATGAGCCTACTTCAGAAGTAGAGGGTGTGAGTACCCGAAAGCCATTAAGTATGTAGGATGCGAATGATTTTAAAAAGTTGCGTCAAAATGCAAATGTCATTAACATGCTTCATTGTGCTCTTAGTGCAGCTGAATTTAACCGAATATCTAAATGTGAGATTGTAAAAGAAATTTAGGAGAAGCTGGAGGTAACCTATGAAGGAACTAGCAAAGTAAGAGAAGCCAAGCTTGATTTACTCCAGTAAAAGCTTGAATCCTTCAAAATGGAGCCTAGAGAATCAATCAGAAGCATGAACACTAGATACGCCAATCTAGTGAATGAGATGAAAAAGGCTGGGAAAAGAAATCTCTGAAGCAGAGATGGTAAAGAAGGTGCTCTAGAGTCTCACCAAAGAATGGGATAAAAAAAAAGACTGCCATTGAGGAAGCTCATGACTTAAACTTTTACAGTTATGATGAACTCATTGGTAATCTTCTAACCTAAGAGTTGTCCTTGGAGAGATATAGCCAACAAGAAAAGAAGCCTGAGGAGAAGAAGAAAGCCATTGCACTTAAGGCGGAATCCACCAGATCAGCTTCATCCGGAGAAGAAGAGCAAATCAATAAATCACTGAGCACCAAAGATCAACTTGCTCTGTTGACCAGAAAACTCAACAAATTAATATAAAAGAAAGATAAAAGGAAATCAAGAAAGTATGAATCCCAGAAATCAAAAGAAGGGACATCCAGAAGGGACAGACCTAGAAAGAATCCGGAAGAAAAAAAGGATCCGAAAAAAGAAGCTGCCTGTTTTGAATGTGGAGAAAAAGGCCATTTCAGAACAAAATGCCCCAAGCTTAAGAGAACCAAGAAGTTCAAAAAGAAGGCAATGGTAGCTACTTGGAGCAATAGTGAAGAAAGTAGTAGGTCATCTTCAATAGAAGAAGAAGAGACTGCCAACTGTGCATTCATGGCTCTGACTGATCCGAAAGTAGAGCAATCCGAAAGAAATGCCTCCAAGCAAGAAATAGTGCAAATCGAAGAATCAAAATCAGATACAATAAACACTGAGGTAAATTCTTGTTCCAATTCTGCTTTTAATCTTGACCTTGCTAGAGCTCTATCTATTGTAATCAAGGGTGTAAAGAAGGATGCAGAAGCAATCAAGTCCCTTAAAAGAGTAGTAATAGAGTTAGCAGAAGATGCTGAAGTAATGGCACAAGACATCAATCTAGTTAGAGGAACCAAGCATATTGATGTTATGGAGGACTCTTCCTGAGGAATCAAGTCCAGATTCTAAATGGAAATGTAATGGGACTGGATAGAGAAATCAATCTGTTAAAAGAAGTATCCAGGAAGAGGCCAGAGATAACAGATCCAAGAAGAGATCATCATCCTCCTGCTCAGAATAGATTCCAAAAGACCCCTAATCAAAGGATGAAGGAAGTTAGCAGGTAACCACAAGCCCAAAGATATACTACTGGGCAAAAGGGAAAGGCTAAGGTGGCTTACAACCAACAACCTATCAAACAGAGAAGAAAGTATAGAGTAGAAGTTGCACCTCCAACCAGTTTCTAGATTCACACCGGACCATCCATCAATATGCAAAAAGTTGGATATAAAGGGAACTGTGGGAAGGAGGATCTGGAAAAGATCAACAAGAAGCAAAAGCAGAATAGACCCTTTTTAGGGTGCAGGTTTTATGGGAAAAACAATCATATTGCTAAATCATGTAGATTAAAAAATGGTTATTATGATGTTTACCCTTGGCCTGAGATGGTTATTAACTTGAGAGGACCCAAATTTGATTGGGTACCTAAACCCACTTGATCTATTTTACAGGTATGCCTTAGATCCATAATTGATCAACACACTTGGTACATTGATAGTGGATGCTTAAGGCACATGACAAGTGATGAGAAGGCCTTCATCACATTGACTCGGAAGAAGGGAGGCAAAGTAAGCTTTAAAGACAATAAAAAAGGATAGATCATTAGTCATGGAACCATTGGATCTGAGTTAAAGATAGAATATGTCTCATTGGTTGATGGACTGAAATTTAACTTGCTAAATGTGGCCCAGCTCTTTAACAAAGGAAGAAAAGTCACATTTGATTTCAAAGGTTGCTCAATCTATAATAGTAAGTCCAACCAACTCATTCTTTATGTACCTAGAGCAAATAATGTCTATTCTGTAAACATTAAAAATGATAAAAAGAATATCTGCTTGGTGTCTAAAGAAGAAGAATCATGGTTATGGCATCGGAGGTTAGGACATGTCAGCATGAACCTTCTGTCCAAACTAGCCAAAAAGGAATTAGTAGTGGGTTTGCCTAAGGTTGCTTTTGATAAGGATCATCTATGCATTGCATGTCAATTAGGTAAACAACATAAGAAAAGTTTCCCTTCCATCACATACATTCCTTCCAAAGGAGTACTTGAGCTCTTGCATATTGATCTCTTTGGTCCAATCAAACCATTGAGTTTAGGTAGAAGAGAATACACCATGGTCATTTTGGATTATTATTCTCAATATACCTAGGTGCTCTTGGTAGCAAGCAAAGATGAGGCCTTTGACCAATTCTCTAAAACATTCATCCGGATAGAAGTAGAACAGGGTATAAGCATTACACGCATCTAGAATGATAATGGTGGGGAGTTTAAAAATAAGCATTTTGCTGAATTTTGTGACTCTAAGGGCATTGAACACAACTTCTCTGCCCCTCATACTCCTCAACAAAATGGAGTTGTTGAGAGAAAGAATAGGACCATAGTTGAGATGGCTAGAATAATGCTTAATGAGTATTGTTTGCCAAAATATTTCTGGGGAGAGGCCGTAAACACTGCATGTTATATTTTAAATAAAGCTCTCATCAGAAAGACCATAGAAAAGACCCCCTTTGAAATCTAGAAGGGAAGAAAACCCAAAATTGGGTATTTCAAAGCATTCGGATGTAAATGCTACATACTTAATGATAGAGAGCAAGTATGAAAATTTGATCCTAAATCTGATAAAACAATTTTCCTTGGCTACTCAACACATAGTAAGGCTTATAGAGTCTTCAATAAATGAACCCAAACTGTGGTAGAATTATACATGTAAATTTCGATGAGACTAACACTGCAGGTAAGAAAAGCTACACTCTAGAAGATCTAGTTCCATAAGCTGAAAAATCTGGAGAAAAGAAGGAAGCAGGAACTCATGATTCATTTGAAATCAAGAAGTACAAAGAGGAAGATGAAGGAATATCCTTTGATCCAGAAGTACAACAAGTTAATCTCAACCCACAGGAGATTGACTTTAATGAAGGCCAAGAAGGAGTGGTTGAAGCTGAAGTGGAGCAAGTCCTAGTTCAACATGAAGGCCTATAAAGGGAGATCCGGACATACAGAGATCATTCTTTTAAAAATATTCTGGATGATGTTCAGAATGCAGTAAGAACCAGAGGTCAACTTAACAGGGTGATGAGTTATGCTACTTTTGTCTCTCTCATAGAGCTAAAGAAATTTCAAGATGCTGAAGGAGATGAAAGTTTGGATGATGGCAATGCAGGAAGAGCTATATCAATTCAACAAGAATGATGTATAGGATCTAGTACCACATCCTAAAGGAAAATCAATCATTTGCACTAAGTGTGTGTTCTGGAACAAGCTTGATTAATCCGGGGTGGTGGCGAGAAACAAGGCAGGATTAGTTATCCAAGGCTACAACCAGCAAGAAGGAATTGATTTTGAAGAAACCTTTGCTCCTATAGCAAGGCTGGAAGTAATCTAGATTCTATGTGCTTTTGGATCATTCATGGGGTTCACACTATACCAAATGGATGTCAAAAGTGCATTTCTAAATCGTGTTATCCAAGAAGAAGTTTATGTTAAACAACCACCCAAATTTGAAGACCCAAAGCATTCGGATCATGTCTACAAGCTAAAGAAGGCTCTCTATGGAATAAAGCAGACACCTAAAGCTTGGTATGAAAGATTAACCTCATTTCTTATATCCAAAGGTTATATCAGAAGCAAAGCAGACACCATACTATTCACCAAAAAGAAGAAAAATGATATCATTCTAGTCTAAATCTATGTGGATGATATCATATTTGGAGCCACTAATGGGTGGATGTGTAAAGAATTTAGCTCTTAAATGCAGAAGGAATTCGAGATGTCCATGATGGGAGAACTCAACTTCTTCCTTGGTCTGTAAATCAAGCAAAGTCCGAATGGTATTTTCATTAACCAATCAAAGTACACCAAGGAAATCTTGAAAAAGTTTGAAATGGATAAGTGCAAGCCCATGTCCACTCTAATGGATTAGATATAGTCCTATCCAAGGATTGTGAAGGAGAGCAAGTTGATCAAAAGCTCTATAGAGGGATGATTCACTACTATACTTGACTGCTAGCAGACCTGACATACATTATGTAGTTTGTTACTATGCAAGATATCAAGCCAATCCTAAGGATTCTCTTCTCAAGGCAGTAAAAAGAATCCTTAGATACCTCCTAGGAACCACTAAAGTTGGGTTATGGTATCCTAGTAATAGAGATTTCACACTCCAAGGGTTCACTGATGTAGACTATGGCAGGGATACTCGTGAGAGAAAGAGTACATCTGGAGGTTGCCATTTCCTTGGAGATTGCTTAGTGTCATGGTATAGCAAGAAGCAAACTTTAGTTGCTTTATCTACTACAGAAGCAAAATATATGGCAACTAGAAGTTGTGTGGCTCAACTCCTATGGATCAAACAACAGTTAGAAGATTATGGAGTTCAATCTGGATGTGTTGATGTTATGTGTGACAACAAGAGTGCTATTGATGTCTCAAAGAATCAAGTACTCTATAGCCGGATGAAGCATGTCAACATAAGGCATCATTTCATTAGAGATCATGTAATGAAGAAAGATGTTGCATTGGTATACATTCCAACCAATGAGCAAAGAGCAGATTTTTATACCAAGCCATTAAGTAAAGATCAATTTGGGAAGCTAAGGGAATCAATTAGTATGTCAAATCCAATTTGAAGCTAATCCGAAAGATAGTCCAAGATTAAACTAGATCATTAGCAAGATAGCCTAGTCCAGAAAAGAAGAGCTATTGAAGAGGAATTTGTTGCAGAAGAGAGTATGCCACATCAGCAGACAAGAAGGACAAATGGCAGTAAAAGCGCTTAAAGGTGATAGTTACTTTTTTTAATTTCAAAAGTCTATTGGGTGTTACACGCGCGGTAAATTCGACAGTTATCATTCAAAATAAACCATTCCCATTCTCTGATTAAGCTAAATTTACCTCTCTCTTAAAAAAACTGGTTGCCATGTCATCAATCCATCCAAACTACCGGCATCCGAATTACCAAACTACCCTCACTTTGAAAATTCTATATAAACCCCTCAAATTCACTCTTCTTCCTCATACGAGCAACTACTCTACTGTTACTCTGCAAAAATCAAAACCTGGAGCCCTAATTCTTCTTAAAAATTCTCTCAAAATGGTAGCAATCGTAAACCAAGAAGAAACCTAAAATCTCCCAACCCAAAATCTTTTCTCAAAATCCGACCTAAAAGATGCTGATTTCGAGCCATCAAAACTAAAACTCAGCGATTCAGTCATTCCTACAGACTTCCTAGGAGATAATTTTTTATTTGAAACACCCCCTTTCTCAACGCTAATTGATGATCAACATTTTGGTGAATTTCTCAAGATCAACTGCCCAACATATCCCGAATTGGTTAAAGAATTCTATGACAACCTCCAAGTCCACAAGGAGTTTGACACCCTACGAACCAAGTTTCAAGGGAAAGAAATCATCATTACCCCTGATATCTTTGAAGAGAGACTCAATATGAAGAATTTTGAATGGTAACTGTGGAACGATAGAGATGAAGCAGAAGTGGAGTATGATTCAAAGCTGTGGTTACATCCCAATTACTTTGGGGATAAATTTTCTTTTCACTTTCCTGAGACCCCATGATTTCTCCAGCATGTCATGGTAAAGCTCATTCTAATCCGAAAGGGATCCCTAACAACTACCTTTGCCTAGCAATATTGCATCTTACAACACTGGTTTTTATGCATGGAAATCAAATGGCCTGTAATGATAATCAGTTATCTCAAGAATCATATCAATTCCCATGGGGCTCTAATTACCCGGTTCCTCTTAATTAATGAGGTAAATCTGTCTGGTTTCCATACTGAAAATTAAAAGAAATTCTTAAGAAGAACTTTTGAAGATTGACCTTCGGAGAAGAATGGAATGAAGAGAAAGCAAAGAAGCTAGGGATGATAGAAAGAACAAGACCTGGAAAGCAGCAAATCTTGATACTATAGTTCCTACCTCCAAAAAGGCCAGAACTGCAAGACCAAAGGCCCAGAAATAATTGGCCATAATTTCGGATGAAGAGGAAAATGAAGACAAAAAAATAATTACCCAGCTACTTCAAAAATCTCCAACAAAGCCAAAACCATGGGTAAGGTTGATTAAAACAGCTGATTTATTGAAAAGACCGGTATGTGATATGAAAGTAAGGGAATCCATTACAGTAGCTGCTACTATAATAAGAAAGGGCTATCAGAAAGGCCAAAAAAGAAAAGCATCAGAATTGCTAAAGGGGGAAAATGGGTCTGATGAAGAGGAAACAGAAGATGAAATGCCAGCCCCAAAGAAGCATTTCACCTGGAAGGGGTGCACTTTTGATGAAGCAGTCAAGGCTCAAAAACATCAAAAGAAAATAGCTAAGAGGCCAACTGCTATAGTTATTGATGAGGAGGCTGCAAAGAGGGTGGTTGTGGAAGAGTTGGCTAAGGCCAAAAGTTCAAGAGGCAAGAATGTTCTAGAATCTAATGAGGATATCCTTCTGGAGGATCCTCAGTATGAAGAGTTGATGGCTTCTGTGGCAGACAACTACAAAATTAACAATCTTGCCATAGAAGGACCCGGAGAATCCTCTGGTACACTAATCCTTATAGATTAGGCTGCCTTAGCTAAAATGGCAAAAATCCCGAAATCCGGATCATTCAACTTCCTACCCATCATAGAACCTCTTTTCGAGAACCTGCTAATTTCTAAAGCTGAGATCCCTGCTGAAATAAGTCTTATAAAGGCAGTTGTAGAGGGTGCTGAGGACAGTTCCAACATGACTGGGGAAGTTATCATAAGTCCTAAAAAGGCAGTAGAAGGGGTGACAAAGGACATTTCCTGTCATCCAGGGGTTGAGGTGGGACAAAGTGAAGAGAAAGAAGCCTCAAGCATCCAAATTCCATCACCATTTAATGAGGTACCCCTTTCCATTGCTTCTTTGAATTTTTTTGCTGATCTTATTGGTGATGACTCATTAGTTGAGATAAGGAACAACTTGGATACACATGTCCCAAATGTATCCAAGGAAGGTGAGCCCAACTTAGATAATATCATCCCGGAGGAAGGACAGGGTCTAAGATCTGAAGAGAACACTTCTAAAGCAAACTCTAAGGGCAAGGCCAGTTCGAGGGAAAGATCAAAAGAGAGGAGAGAAGAACAAGATAAGTCCCATTCAGAGGAGAGCAATAATGAAGCTGATAATGAACCCTCCGGAAGCAGCTCTAGTTCCAGAGATGAATCCTCCAGCTCCTTTGAAGAAGAATTTCTTCCAAAAGTTAGCCCCATGAGAGTCCCTGTAAATAACACAGTAAAAGCCAAAGTTTCAGCAACACTTCATCTACTGAAAGAGGCTGCTCAAGAGGAGAATGAGGAAGGGTACATTAAGTAGAGCCTTCGAAAAATATGTACCCATCTAAGAGGGGTTGAAAAGGAACTGCTAAGACAAGCTACTGATTCGGATGTAAGGAAGGAGTTAGGTGAAATAAAAAATTTAGTAAAGAAAATAGAAGACAAAGTCTTCGATTTCCCAACTCCAGGAGCTATTGTAGAAGCTTCTCTCTCCCTGATCAAACCAACATTAAATGAGCTTAAAGAAAATGATTCCATAGCTAATCGGACCGCTGATCAAGCTAATACCCTGGCTTAAACCAATTGTGGTACAGTACTTGACAAGATCACATCCTCCTCTTCCAAACTCTCAAAAGAAATAAAAGCCTATCTGGATATCAAGTTTGAAAACTTGTCAAAATTTATGGCTAAGAAGGACCTCAAGCCTACTATCTTGGATCTGGGCATTGACCAGCAAGTCACCCAGGAAATGCTGGTGCACTTCATTAAGAAAACTCTTCCCACAATCCAAGAAAAAAAAATACTTGATGACATAGGTGATGAAATGCAGAGCCGTTTGGTCAGATTAAAGAAAATACTAAATGATTGGAAGGCATCCATCACTTAAGAAATCTCTCTTTAGATGGAATCCATTCATAATATCCGGAAAGGGATTAGTGAAGAAATAATCCTGCTCCAAACCAGAATCAATAACCTTTCAATATCCGGATCCTTTTCCTCTCCTGCAATTTTGAAAATCTAGCTTCTTCCTGTCTTCCACAATCTAGTACAAGCCATTAAAGACTCCGGCTTCTTTGGTCAGAAGGGAATGACAACCCTCCTAAAGGTCCTCTTCCCTTACTATGATCCTAAGGATCAAGAGTTTATCTTGTGCATTCATCTGTCAATCAAACAATCCTATGACCAATTGGAGAAGACAATTCGGCCCTTCTATCTCACCCCTCCAATGGTTGACAAGATTATTGATGAAAGGTCCAAAGGTAGTGCTGACTATACTATTTATTCAAATGCATGGCAAGCAGCTTGGGATAATAAGACTTATATGGTAATAGACCCCAAAGCTAGAGATAAAAAGGGGGAGAAGAGTATACAGGAACCTGACTCCGACAAGGGAAAGGAAAAGGAAGGAGGACCATCCGGAGAGAATTAGACTTGCTATATTTTTTTTGTAATATCTTGTAATAGCTAGATTCACTATTATATATTTCTATAATTTGTAATATGAACTTCATTGATGTTAACTATTGTTAACAACAGAAGTATATATAGTGAAAATATCTAATTCTCAAAATGTTGCTTCTAAAGTACAATCTGTAATTGCACTAAAATAAACTTCGAAGCTAGAATTAGAAAATATTGGGGGAGTTAGGATGCTAGAATTATGGGGGAGTAACATTTGTGAATGTTTAAGTATCAAGAATCATACTTAGTTCATATATACTCCATTCCCTTGTACTTAGTTTTTGTTTCCATCAAATGAGGGAGATTGTTGGGAAACAATGATCCGGATCATAAAATTAAACTAATCTATCCGGATCAGGTTTGAAAGAAACAAAAACTCAAAACTATGTAAATCCCAAATCCAAATGGAAACATCCGGACAAAGATGTAGTTACAAGGTTGTCCATTGAAGACATCAAGTACCTAAGCACATAAAATTATCAGAATAAAGCTTGGAAAGGAAATAAGCTTTAATCCTTTAAGAACAACATCTGAAAGAACTGAATGTCCTAGCTCTAAAAGCATAGAGATTCAGAGACAATGAGTCTGAAGACATCCGAAAGACTCATGCTTGAAGACAATGGGAAAAGTTTCAAGGATAGCTTTTCCCTCCTCGTTTTGGTCTATGAAGTTAAAGATCCTTTCCCCATGAATAAGACAAAAGTAGCAGCTTGCACGTTTCAGTAAAAGGACAAAAGGACTGACGCCGGACTGAAAAAGCTAACTGAATTTTTCACCTAGACCAATAAGGAGGCACGTGGAGCTCACACTAAAAAGCTAATGGTGTAAAAGTTGGTGCTTCACAAAAAGCCAAGTAAAATAATCGCTAACAACTTTTTAGCATCAATCCCTAGAATTCAAATGGGTCAAATTATAGTCTAATGGATTGATCAATAGCTCTGGAAGTGCCACCTATAAGCTGATCAAGGGTGAAGATTTATTACAATTTCAACAACCCACAACAGCTACATTTGTGATAGAAGCCCATAAAAGGGAAGCTTCACCAAATGAGAAGGTTAGCTGTTCAATTGACGAAAGAAAGTAATAAAGCACAAGCATTCATTCAGTTTACTATCCCTCCAAGAATCAATTAATTCCATATCAGTTGTAAGGATTCGTAAGTAAGTTATCAACTTAAGGAAATACAAAACCAAAACCTTTGTGAAAACAAGAGTGTAAGGATATCTAACTTGGGTGAGTTGTGAGATTGGGATAGAACTTAAAGTTCGTGCTTTGAGTGGGAACTCCCTGTAGGACTCAGATTAGATTCAGGGTAGAAGTCTAAGTGGTATATCCTACTAAAGACTAAAGGACTCAGCTAGGAGTTGGTGCTTCTAGTGGTATATCCTACATCTGGAAAGGGTTACCATCCAGAGACAAATTGTAAGCCTTGATTCCTGCTAGTTGGAAAGGAATCCACTAGTGGAAGAGCTCGGAGGAAGGAAACTATGGGCACTAGAGTAGGCGGGGCCGAACCAGGAAAAAATCCTTTGTGTTTGATTCTTTAACTCTTTATTTGTTGCATTATATTGTCATAACTGCATCATCCGGATCATAATCAAACACACTACACTAAGACTTTTTTAAAGTCTGTATATTCCATGAAAAAGGGTCATTCACCCCCTCTGGCCTTATAAAGACCCTCACAAGGACCAATAAAAGGAGACCCCTTACCCTACGAAATGATCCCGAACCTTCCCCACAATGACATGAACTATTTCTTTAACAAAAGAGAAAAACCTGTCCATTCCAACACTAAATGGCCCAAGCTTATAAAAATAGAGTCAGATACCCAAAAGCAACTTCTCAAAGTGGGTAATCTGGTTCTCAAACAACTACTCCCAGTCAACACTGATACTAGGGGCAAGTTCAGGCCTAATTGGGAAGAGTCATTCGTGGTTGAGAAAGTCATGGGTAAGGGAGGAATCAAGCTCATGGATGGAAATGAGTTTGTACATCCAGTGAATCAAGAAAGGCTTAAGCGCTATCATGTCTAGGTTAAAAGAACTAAATCATAAAAAGTAGCACAATAAAAAAAATAAAATAAAGAATAAATCACCCAATGAGTGGTCCTCTACTGATCAGGCAAAAATTAGGGTGCAACTAGCTGATCGGTATTCCATAAATCAATCAAGAAAAAGTTAGGGTACTCTAACAAAAATAAAGCCCGCTAAGTTGAAAATCTGAAAAGGGCGGCTTAGGCAAAAGTTAGGGCATCGAGAGAAAAAACGTCAGTTGCTTTCTGAAAAATCTGTAAAAAGACCAGAAAGTAGGTAAGGGTTAACCATTGGAAACTATTGCCATTGCCTATGCACTCAAATTTTAATTTTATCGATGAACATGTTATGATTTGCTAAGAATCCTGGTCTTATGAATGCATGCATGTCTTTAGGTGAAATAATTGCAAGTAAGTGAACAACAGTTTCTTCTCTATATTTTGTACTCTTTGTTGTTATCTGTATTGCGCGTATCATCTAATAAAAGACAAAAATACTAATAGGTCATACAAAAAATTAATAAGGCCTATGCGAAAGTTAAAAAAAGTCTGTTGAACTGAGCCGCCAAGGACAGTTTAAGCAAAAGTTAAGATAAAAGAAAAGAAAGAAAAAGTTCACTGGATTTAGCGACCAAGGACAATTCAGGCAAAAATTAGGTCTAGAAAAATACAAAATAAGTTCGATAGATCATATCACATCAAGCGTTCTATGCAAAATTTAGAACTCAAATTAATAGCGCCAAATGCTTCCTCTAGAATTGTCTAGGTTGTACGATGTTACAGTTTGGACACCTCAAAGATGCACCCCCCTAATGTGCAAAGAATGAATCTCATCTGATTAAATCACTAGTGCAAAGAAGTATAGGCATCCATATAAGCCTGTAAAAGTCTACAACAGGCATGCGGATATCATCCAAATCTTGGTAGTACTTGTCGGTCTCAGTCAGGCCAGTCTTTCAGTAATATAGAGCTTCAAAAGTTTGGTTACTAGTCAATTCACCAACAATTTAAGCCTTTATCAAAGAAGGATAAGACAACAATATCCTCGAGGCAAAGGATCAATCAAGAACTCAGACAAGCAAGAAAAGTATAGCCTAATCTAAGCTACTAGGGGGTCCTGTCCCTAGTACTCATCCTAATTCTAGTCTTTTACATCCACTAGCAGATCATCCCTGTCTATCATCACATGATCCTCTGCCCCACCAGCATCCACAACAGGTAGATCAGGAACCGTAGTCTCTAAAGCTCCTGGTGTACTCCCAGCAGTAATACTAATCTCATTTACTCGCTACTGCTTAGCTCCCACCACCTAAGTGGCCATCGGCGCCACCCGATTAGCCAAACTATCCTCCTCCAAAGAAAGAAAAATCTTACTGGATTGAAAACCCAAAAGGGCAGTCCAAGCAAAAGTTAAAGCAAATAAAAAAAGGAGTCCACTGAACTGAGCCATCAAGGACAGTTCAAGCAAAAATTAGGGCAAAAAGAAATGGAAATAAATGTTTGATGGGTCACCTCACATCAAATGGCCTATGCAAACGTTAGAATATCAATCAGTCTCCTCACTATGAAATCACTTGATGGCACATATCCCCAAGAGTGTTAATTTCAAACTAGCCAGGCTTGGTCTCATTGTTAACTATACGCAGTAATATGGGTCTACAAGCGGTAATACTGATCTCCTCTACCTCCTGCTCAGCTCTGATCACCTGAGTGGCTACTAGCCCCAACCGACAAGCTAAACTATCCTCCTCTATTGAAGAATTGGATGGCTTAGGTATCTGCTTACCCTCGATAATCCAGTCTAACTGACCCCGCAACACCTTGACCTCGACCCTCGCCAGAACAGTCTCCACCCAACTCCTCCTCCAGTGGCCTAACCTAGTTGGCCTTAGCAATGGCTACTTACAACAGCTCCTCTAGGAACCTAGCTCGCTCCCTAGAGACATCCAAATCTTGAGCAAACTTACGACACTCTATAGCCAACAGAGTCTACAATGAAAATCATAAGATCAAAACACATATATAAATATAATGGCATGCATAGTTTGTTAAATTTTGTAGTTAAAAGAAACTTACCGAAGCTAGTGCATCCTGAGCTAACAGCAAGTCCCAGATGAACAAGTACAACCCCTGGTTAGTACCCGGCATTAGATGCAGTCAGAAGACTCCCTCTAGGATCGGGGGTGGGATTGGTCTCTCTACCATAGCACTGGTCCTCCACCCTCGGACTCGTTTACCAAAATACCACTCAAAGGAAAGTGGTGACTCCAGGACAAAGTGGCGGTCTTCTACACCACCCTGCATTTGCTCAATGCCCCCATATGTATCCAACCTCTCCTATGGGTCTCGAATGACCTGCACAAAATAAATGCACTATGAGTATCACAACCTCATAAAAATAGTATCGACTAATGGTTTGTTGAAATGTAAAATGCAGGTTTAGTAGAGAAGAAGTTTACCCGACATGAGCCTAACTGGCGAAGGAACTCCCTATACTACACTGTAGCCAGGGCCTGACCTTGCCAAGTCCCCATCCACTTGGACATGGTGTGAGGAATCTCTGATTGCTCGAGCAAACCTAGCCTGGGGAATGGCCTAGACGATATTAGTGAACCCGAATCGGCCAATACGGGCCAATAGCTCAGTATCCCCAGCACCTCGAATATCCTTGTACCACTTTCTACAAAAGCTCAAGGCTCCTACAGTCTTATACCGGAACTAGAAAGGCAAAACAATAGTTTAACAGGGTTAGGATACAACAGACAATCCAAAAAATTATAAAAAGGTCTGAGAAAACCCAGTTTTAGACATTATGTCCTTGAAGAAGGGACCCGTACGGGTCTCACCTCGATAAAATGCCACCTGTATGGGTCCCTTCAGGACAATTTTTCAAATGGAAGCTGAATTCCTCAACCAGCAAGCGCAATCATCCCATCCAATAGCTTCTTCAGGCATATGGGTCAGTATCAGGCGTATGACTCCTACCTAGCCATACAGGTCCTCCCTCCTATTTCAGAATGGTTTTCTAAGAGAAACCAAAACTCCTCAGTGGCAAGAGCACATCAGATCCTAAATAGGGTAAACCCCACTTCTCAAACCCCAGTCTTTCAGCTAATTAGGGGCTAAACCCCTAACTCACCTTAATCCTTGATTGAAAGGGCAAATCTTTTTATCCACACAAAGTCAATAAAGAATCAAGGTAAGCCATGTCAAAGCAATTACTAACGTGAATACCTTTTCATGTGCAGGTTCATTCAAGGGGAGGATCCCCAAGCTGTCAAAATATCAAAGGGCAACGATCCCCACAAGATAAAAGATTCTGGCCCCAACCAAGGAAGTGTTAACCTAGTAGAAATCCTCTTTAGAAAAACCATCTAGGAAGTCACCTCCCCAGCAAAGAAGTCAATTAGGGGGCATCCTTCCATTCCCCAGTAGTGGATACCATCGAGGGCACCCCCCATCATCAAACACCCTAGGGGCACCCACCTTAGAGGCACTCCCTAAAGCGACACAATCTAGGGGTATCCCCCCCATCACAAAGCACCCTAGGGGCACTCTCCAACAGTGCCAGCCAATGGAAGTGGCATACTAGGGACATCCCAGGTCAAGTTGGGACTAACCCAACATCACTAAACTTAGTCTTTTCTTTAAATCGAGGAAAATCCCGACCCGCATATCTCAAAGTTTTATTGACTAATTAAATTATCATGTATAGGAACCCAAGGAGAGGTATCTATAGGAAAAGAAGGAATTCCCCCAGCCACACAGCCACCCAAGGGGCATCATTCAAAGGACATATCCAATAAAGGTGCCATCCAAGGGGCACCAGCCAAGGGGCATCTTCCCAAGAAGCATTCCCAGCAACCAGACCATTGGAGGGATTGTTTCCCCAATAAGTGAATAATCCGCGGGGCATCCCCCTAACCAATCAAGCCATCCAAAGCAATTTCTAGGGAGACCCCCTAGGTAGCTAAGTTTCTCTTTCCAAAGGGTACCCCCTAGCAATCCAAGTCATCTAGGAGACTGGTTCCCAAGCAGTTAAGCCACTCACAGGCTATTTTCCCCCAGTAGTTAGACCACTACAGTGGCGTGCCAAAATAGGATTAGGACCAACCCAACATCTCTTCACTCACTCTT
Source organism: Euphorbia pulcherrima (assembly GCA_947683365.1). Taxonomy (NCBI): domain Eukaryota; kingdom Viridiplantae; phylum Streptophyta; class Magnoliopsida; order Malpighiales; family Euphorbiaceae; genus Euphorbia; species Euphorbia pulcherrima. The sequence continues at coordinate 7,459,885 of CANTUS010000008.1, forward strand.
TACAATTAATTAGGGGCAGAACCCCAGTATGTCTTAATACTTGATTGATCGCAAAGTCAATTAAGAATTAAGACATACCGTTTTAGGTCATATCCTAATAAAAATTGTTTTCCCCTGTAGGTCAGATAAGACGAAACTTGAATGCCAACTAAAGGGGCACCTCTTCTCTAGCAGAGCATCCACACCAAGATAGTTCATTCCCCAGTAAACGGAACATCCAAGGGGCATCTCCCCTATCCCTACAAAGAGTCAATCCTTGTCTCTGATGGCTAGGCAGTTAGAGAAACCATTCCCTCAGTCAGAAGAATACCCAAGGTGCATTAACCCCAAAGCCTCCCAAGGGCAAAGTTCTAGGGGAACCCCCCAACTAGTCAGGCTTTCTTGAGATAGTTTCCAAGGATACTCCCCAGCAGCTAGGATGTCCTAGGAACATCTTTCTCCAAACAAGTGAAATTGCCTTTGTGTAGTGTCCCCCCAGTAGTCCATATAGACTAGTCATTCAAAAGCTATCTCTTTCAGCTCCCTAGGGGCAACCCGATTCATGTTGGGAGAAACCCAACATTTTAATATAGTTTACAGTTTATTTAGGGGCTGACCGCATCCACACATCTTCATTCTTAATTGAAGGGGAAAATATTTTTGTTTACCACAAAGTCAATTAAGAATTAAGATGTATCATTTTAGATAATAACTAAAACAACATTTTTTTACTGTCTTTTTATCAGGTAGCTTAACGCCAGCATCAGGAGAGTCATCCACCTTAGGAAAGGGATACACCAGCAGAAGGAGAGTCATCTACCTTAGGAAAGGGATACATCGGTATCAGGAGAGTCATCCGCCTTAGGAAAGAGAAACACCAGCAGGAGGAGAATCATCTGCCTTAAGAAAGGGATTCAATATCAACTAGGATCAGTAGGAGAATCATCCCCCATAAGAAAGGGATGCAATATCAACTAGGAAAGTTGATCTACCTTAAGAAAGGGATACGAGGAGAAGTCATCCGCCTTAGGAAAGGGATACACTAGTAGTTAAAGGAAAGTCATCCGCCTTAAGAAATGGACACGTATAGCAGAGGAGAGATGTTCGCCTTAAGAAAAGAACACCAAGGAAAGGATTTTGCCTTAAGAAAGGAACCCACCCCTATCACAACATTATGAAGACCTTTATAGGGGTATATCTAGTCTAGAATTGGGGCCAACCCCACGTCTCCTAAACTCTGTATTTCAGTTATATTTAGGGTAAGCCCCCTAGCTCACCTTGATCCTTGATTGAAGGGGCAAAAATATTTTTGTTTTCACAAAATTCAATCAAGAATTAAGGTAAGCCATTTTTGAATTGATCACTAACAAGGGTGATTTTTGTGTATAGGTCCATCCCGAGCATAGGAAATCCTCCCTAGCACACAAATCTTACAAGAAGAGATTTCCCTAGTAGAAAAGAATTCCCCAAAAGAGCATTACTGTACTCCCCAGCTACGGAGTCAATCAAGGGGCATCCCCCCATTTCCTAATAGCGGAATCATCCAGTCCAGGAGCATGCCCCCACTAATCCAGGGGTATCCCCCTATTTCCTAGTAGCAAAATCATCCAGTCAAGGGGCATTCCCCCCAGCAGTCCAGGGGTATACCCCCTATCTCCCAATAATGGAATCATCCAATCAAGGGGCATCCCCTCACCAATCTAAGGGCATCGCTACCATCTTCCAATGGTAGAATCAGTCAAGGGGCATACCCTTATCATTAAAAGCCCTAGGGGCTCCCACCCTAGAGGCATCCTTAGCAATAAAATCAATCAAGGGGCATTCCATCCCTAAAGTAATCGAGCAAAACTTGACCTTTCTTGCACTTAGTTTTTAGTTTATTTGAGGGGCTAACCCCCATCCACACATCTTTATTCTTAATTAAAGGGGCAAAAATATTTTTGTTTTCATAAAAGTCAATCAAGAATAAAGATGTGTCTGCTTGGACAACAACTAACTCGGTGTTTAATTGTTGTCTCTTTTCAGGTTATTTAAATTCCCCAGCAGGAGAGTTATCCGCCTTAGAAAAGGGATGCATCACCAGTCAGGAAAGTCAATCCACCTTAGGAAAGGGATACACCGATTAAGAAAGTCGATCTGCCTTAGGAAAGGGGTACACCAGTCAGGAAAGTCAATCTGCCTTAGGAAAGGGATACACCGGTCCAGAAAGTTGATCCACATTAAGAAAGGGATCCACCAGTCAGGAAAGTCGATCCGCCTTAGGAAAAGGATACACCAGTCAGGAAAGTTGATTCACCTTTAGGAAAAGGATATGCGGATTAGGAAAGTTGATCCACCTTAGGAAAGGAATACACTAGTCAGGAAGGTCGATCCGCCTTGAGAAAGGGATACACACATCTTCCCCAGAGAAGTCATCAGCAAAAGGAAAGTCATCCGCCTCAGGAAAGGGATACGCGTTAGCAAAAGGAAAGTCATCCGCCTTAGGAAAGGGATCCATATCAGCAAAAGGAAAGTCATCCGCCTCAAGAAAGATACACGCATTAGCATAAGGAAAGTCATCTACCTCTAGAAAGGGATACGCAGTAGTAAAGGAAAGTCATTAGCCTCGGGAAAGGGATATGCACGGTAGCAAAAGGAAAGTCATTCACCTTAGAAAAGGGATATGCACGGTAGCAAAAGGAAAATCATTTGCCTCGGGAAAGGGATATGCTCGGTAGCAAAAGGAAAGTCATCCACCTCAGGAAAGGGATACACATTCCCCAGTAGAGTTACAAGGGGTATGCATCAACAAAGGAAGGAAGTCCGCCACAAGAAAGGAACTAACCCATATCATCACCACATGTATAATTTCTAAACCCTTACTCACATTGTGAGATCATACAGATTCATATCTGTAGTGATCGCATGAGGGGCAGTCTGTGAGCACTAGATTTTAACAATCCTTCTCACAAAACTATAATGAGAGCTATATGATGTAATGTCTTTCAGGTGTTGTCCATTAGAGGTGTTCCTACTGCTGTAGAGTTGAGTTTGGCCAAAGTTTGGAGACCTAGTCTGCCCTTAGGGACCCTGTACGGGTGTTGCCTTGGGGGGACCCATACGGGTCCTCTTGTTGCCTAAACAGGCTCTTTTAGAAGGGAATCGTTTCCTATTTTCGGGAAAAGGTAGGTTATGAATGCGATTTATTGCATTCAGACCTCCTTTCCCCTATAAATAGGGCCCTTCTCTTCACATTTTAGACACACATCTCATATGAAAATTATACTAAAACTCTAGCAATTTCTATAGGTATAGAAAGGTATAGTGGGGGTATAGGAGATATAAAATAGGGTGAAGACCCTTCCTTTGAGGTTTTATCCACATTTTATTCATTCCTAGCTTCTTTTATTAGGATTTAAGGGAGGTTTCATCCACACAAATACTCACCTAAATAGTCCTATTGCATCATCTACTTTGGCCGGACTCTCTCGACAGTAAATGGATCATCTTAAAGTGGATTCATGCCGCAAAGGTAACGCTCCCGAGTTCCAGAGAGACTCACATCTTAGTCATTTCATTATTACTATTCTCTATTCCTTCTATTATATCTGTTCCTTTCATTTCTTGTTTTAGGTCTAGTCCTAACCCGTATGAGCCTTGTTGGCACCATATATCCCCAAAGATATCAAATAGGTGCGCTATACTCATATGGAAGGAAATCCCTTCTTGTTTTATTTTTCAGCCACTAATATGTTAATCAATTAATCTATAAACTAAACTGAATAAAGTTTCTACTCGGACCAGACAGGACCAGTACGGGTACACCGTACCGGCACCGATCCTCCCTAGTAGCCGTATGGGTCCCACTCACCCGTACGGGTACCAGCCCTAGGCAGATTCTAAAACTCATTTTAACTCGTTAAATATCAACCCAACTCACCATTTGCCATGCGATTATTTTCCCCAATAATCTGGTAAATCAACCCACAAAAGTTAAAACATGTTTTCACAACAAAATATGCTGAAGTGTTGATTTACGGTGTGCTATAAACTATGCTAACTTCTGTGGATGCAGGGAAATTTATTTTCAATTTGTTTTATAACTTAGAACAAATGTATAGGTTCTCTTTGCAATTACCCCATTTTTCCCCCGGTTGTAATTTTTATTCCCCCATTTATTACTTGTGCTTTATTATACTATGTAAACGCATGTAACGAGTGTGAAAGTGTGTAGAAATAGGTTTCTGTGATAATTCCCTGAATGATGAAAACTAAAACGGTTTTACGCGGTGAATGTAATTTTGAATCAACTAAATAAGAAATAAGTGACTTATCCAATAACCAAATCTTTCATCCAATAGGTATGGGTCTCCCGCTCAAAGGGAACCGTACCAAAACTCTTTCCCAAGTAGACAACTTGGGTGGTGACTCTATCAATTGTATCGAGATTTAGGTCTCGATTCTTTTATTTAAAATTAGCTTATTGTGCAAACTTTAACTAAAATTGTTTTATCACTCCTAAATCTAACCAAACCCCCAGTGGGCCCTGCCTCTCACACAAGCGCCAAGGGAGACCTATAAGTCATCGACACCTCATAGCTGGACTAGCTGTTGTAGTTTCGGAAGAGCCTCCGAGTCCCTCCTTAGTGAGTTGATTTAATTTCATATTGTCTTTCACAATGGCCATCATCTCATTAAATTAGGGATCCTCCGGAGTAATATTATTCGGAAGGATGAGCTTCCTAGCAACCACTATCTCTTTTCCCTTACTTAAATCTACCGATTTTGTAGCCTTTAGGATTGGCTCTTGAATCTTGATTCCGACAGCAAGCTTCTTAACAGCTAATTTTGTCCTCTTAGCCTTGAGTGCTTCACTGAATGTTGAGCCCTTCCGGATAAGCTGTTTCTTTGGTGCAGGAGCACCATCCCTTATCTCCTCACTATCTAATCCATCATCCTCTGCTGGGATGTTTTCTATAGTTTTATTTTTCTCCCCCTTTTCCCACCCCTCTCTAATTGCAGCAGCAGCTACTTCTCTGTTCTCATTTGCTTCCAACAGACAAACCAGCTTCTTTGCTGCAGCTTTAATGAGCCTACCTCTCTTAAGCTTTTCTGGTGTAGTCTTCATTAACTAAGTGATGGTCATTGTATCCTTATATTTGTCCTCAAGGTTGGTTTTTCACTATGCTCTAGGCTTAGTAGTTCTAGCCTTCTTAGCCTCTAGAGTAATTTCATCTATACTTCCAGCCTTCCAGACTTTTTCTTTTCCTCTTTCTACATAATGACTTTTTCCTCATCCTAATTTTCACCAAAGGAGAGTTTTCTAAAGTTCTTTTCTAAAATTTCCTTTCCTTGAGTGGATGCAACTCTGGATAGATTAACTCAATGTTTAAAGAGTATCTTGGTAATGAGCGTGCCATGGGTATTCTGGTGCTGTTTGATGAAGTGAATTATTAGTACGGGTATATTGATGACTCTGTTCTCTACCCAATGTTGAAGAAAAAAATGTTGGAAAGCGGATGCAGTAGTGAGAGGGCTTTTTCGGATGAGAATGAACTTTGGCAATTTATGTTGCAGTTGGGAGTCTCTGGCTAGTAGGTTGAAAATTTATCCCCAAAGTACCTTATCGGAAGCCATTTCTTGGGATCATACAGGACTTTGAGTTCATCCCCATCATTTCTTAGTTGTACTCCATCATTCTTCATATTGAAGTGAGTCACAAAGAATTTAGGGGTGATGGTTATGACTTTTCCATGTACCTTCGTCCGGAGGGCATCAAAATAGATGTGGACAGTGAGAATGTCATAGATTTCTTGGAAAAGATCCAGATAGGTTGAGAGATTCATCAAGAGGAAATCCTCAAGATGTTGGTCTTTTAGAAGTTGGCTATAGGGTTCAATGTTGAATAGGAAGTTATCACCCAAGTAGTCTGAGGGAAATACTGCATCCTAACTTTTGAATTTAAGAGGAATAATGTCCTCATTTTTAAGATTAGCAAATGTGAAGATATTTTTAGGAAGAGGAGCGGTTTGATTTTGGCTAGTTTCCATTTGAAGGTTTAAAGAAAATAATTTAGGAATTTAGGGTTTCTGGAATCAAATTTACGGAGTAACAGTTGAAGTTGTTGCTCGCGTAAGGATGAAGAAGGAATTTTTGGGGCTTTTAATAGATTTTTGAAGAGTGAGGGTAAAAAAGTAATTTGGATTCTATTTAAGTTAACTGGATTGGTGAGGTGCCAGTTAACATTTAGGAGAGAGGTAAATGGTGTCTAAACCGGAGAATTAGAATGGTTTATTTTGTAAAATAACTGTTGTTTTTGCCACGCATGATCTGCCCAATAAAGGTTTGAAATTCAAAACGTGTATAGTTACCATTTTGTGCTTTTACTGCTATGTGTCATTATTGTCTGCTGAGCTGGCAATCATTCCTTCTGAATTCAGAATTAACTTAGCTTCTTCTCTTTTCCTTGAATTCTAATAGATTAACAATCCCAGATTTTCCTCTGGATTCTTCTTCAGATTGGATTTGACATTCCAATTGCTTCTCCTAGCTTGTTGTACTGATCTTTACTTAATAGCTTAGTAAAGAAGTCTGCCCTTTGCTCATTTATTAGAATGTAGACCAATGCAACATCCATCTTTATCACATGATCCTCGATGAAATGGTGTCTAATGTTGACATGTTTCATCCTCCAATGGATTACTGGATTTTTTGACACATTAATTGCACTTTTATTGTCACATATATCATTCATACATTCGAAATGAACTCTATTGTCTTCCAATTGTTGCTTGATCCATAATAGCTGAGCAACACAACTTTCAGTTGTCATATATTCTACTTTTGTAGCTGATAAGGCAACTGAAGTTTGCTTCTTACTATACCATGACACCAAGCAATCTCCAAGAAAGTGGCAGTCTCTAGATGTACTCTTTCATTCAAGAATGTCTCTACCATAGTCTGTATCAGTGAAGCCTTGTAGTGTGAAGTCTCCATTACTAGGATATCATAGCCCAACTTTAGTGGTTCCTAGAAGATATCTAAGAATCCTCAACACTACTTTGAGATGTGAATCCTTTGGATTGGCTTGATATCTTGCACAGTACCAAACTGCATAATGTATATTAGGTCTACTAACTGTCAAGTATAGAAGTCATCCAATCATCCCTCTATAAAGCTTCTGATCTACATCTTCTCCTTTACAATCCTTTAAAAGCACTGTATCTGGTTCCATTGGGGTGGACATAGTCTTGCTCTTGTCTATTTCAAACTTCTTTAAAATCTCCTTGGTGTACTTGGATTAATTGATGAAAATACCATCCGGACTCTGATTGATTTGAGACTAAGGAAGAAATTGGGTTTTCCCATCATTGACATCTCAAATTCTTTTTGCATTTGAATGCTGAATTTTTCACACATCTTCTCCAAAGATGATGTCATCTACATAAATTTTGACTATAATGACATCATCCCTTTTCTTCTTGATGAAAAATGTTGTATCTGCCTTTCCCCTGATGTAACCTTTGGATATGAAGAATGGAGTGAGTCTTTTATACTAGGCCCTTGGTGCTTGCTTCAATCCATAGAGGGCCTTCTTCAGCTTCTACACATGGTCCAGATGCTTTGAATCTTCAAAACTAGGTGGTTGCTTGACATAAACTTCCTCTTGAATGACTCCATATAGGAATGCACTTTTGACATCCATTTAGAACAATGTGAATCCTATAAAGGATGCAAAGGCACATAGAAATCGAATTGCCTCTAGTCTTGCTACTGGAGAAAATGTCTCTTCAAAGTCAATGCCTTCTTATTAATTGTAGCCTTGAGCAAATAGCCTTGCCTTATTTCTTACCATAACTCCTGATTTATCCAGCTTGTTCCGAAATACCCATTTGGTGCCAATGATTGACTTTCCTTCTATAAGTACCACGAGATCCCAGACATCTGGTCTGGTGAACTGATCCAGCTCTTCTTGCATTGCCATCATCCAACTTTTATCTTCTTCTACATCTTCAAATTTCTTTGGCTCAATGAGAGAGATAAAAGCAACATGGCTCATCATTCGGTTGAGTTATCCCCTTGTTCTAACTAAATTTTAGACATTATCCAAGATGACTTTCGCTGGATGATCCCTACCAGTCAGGATCTCTCTTTGCAGGTTTTCATATTGTATTAGAGCTTCTTCCTCGACTGCCTCAACTCCTTCTTCTTGATTATCCATGAAGTTTATCTCATGATTGATTGAGATAAGCTTGTGGTTCTTCTGATTTGAGAGTGATTCCTTCATCTTCTTCTTTGCACTTCTTGATTTGGAAGGAATCCAGAATGTACAATTCTTCTCTTTCTCTAGTATTTTCAACCTCCGGAGTTAAATCTTATGGATTGGAACTTCTTTTTCCCATATGGTTAGTCTCATTGAAATCTACATGTATTGACTCTACAACAGTTTGGGTTCATTTGTTATAGACTCTGTAAGCTTTGCTATGTGTTGAGTAGCCAAGGAAAATTGCTTCATTAGGTTTAGGACCAAACTTTCCTAATTTCTCTCTATCATTTAGGATGTAGCATTTACATCCAAAGGTTTTAAAGAACCCAATTTTGTTTTCCTTCCCTTCTAGATTTCACACGGGGTCTTTTCTTTGGTCTTCTTAATGAGAGCTCTATTCAATATGTAACATGCAGTGTTTACGGCCTCTCCCCAAAAGTATTTAAACAATCTATTCTTATTTAGCATTGTTCGAGCCATCTCAACTACTGTTCTATTTTTACTTTTAACAACCCCATTTTGTTGAGGTGTATAAGGAGCAAAAAAGTCGTGCTCAATGCCCTTGGAATCACAAAATTAAACAAACTGCTTATTTTTGAATTCTCCTCCATTATCACTCCAGATGCATGCAATGCTTATACCCTATTCTACTTCTATCCGGATGAATATTTTTGTGAAATGGCCAAAGGCTTCATCTTTTCTAACTAGCAAAGCAACCCAGGTATAGCGAGAATAATCATCCACTATAACCATAGTACCTAAACTCATTAGTTTGATTGGACCAAAGAGATCAATGTGCAAGAGTTCTAAAAATCTCTTAGAGGGTATATAGGAGATGGAAGGGAAATTTTTTCTATGTTGTTTACCTAGTTGACAAGCTGTGCCTATGTGATCCTTATCAAAAGCTACCTTAGGCAAACCCACAACCAATTCCTTTTTGCCAATTTGGATAGGAGGCTCAAGCTTAAGTGTCCCAAAGTCCGGTGCCAAAGCCATGATTCTTCTTCTTTTAACACCGAGCATAGATTCTTTTTCTCATTTTAAATGTTAACACAATAGACATTGTTTACTCTAGGTGCATAAAGAATGAGTTGATTTGACTTATTATCAATGATTGAGCAACCTCAGGAATCAAAGTTGACTTTTCTCCCTTTTTCAAAGAGTTGTTCAACACTAAGCAGGTTGAACATTAGCCCTCAAATAGTGAGACATCTTCTATCTTTAGTTCAAATTCAATGGTCCTTGGCCAATGATGCGTCCCTTTTGATTGTCTCCAAAGCTTACTTTTCCACCTTTTTTCCAAACTAAGGTGAAGAAGGCTTTCTCATCACTAGTCATGTTCCTTGAACATTCACTATCGATGTACCATGTGTGTTGATCTACGGTGGATCTAAGGCATACTTGCAAAACAGATAAAGTGGGTTTGGGTACCCAAATAGATTTGGGTCCTCTTGGGTTATCAACTATTTTAGGCCAAGGATAAACATCATAATAACCATTTTTCAATCTACATAATTTAGTAATATGGTTATTTTTTCCCACAAAACCTGCACCCTGAGATGAGTTTATTCTGCTCGAGCTTCCTTTGGATTTTCTCTATATCCTCCTTTCCATAGTTTCCAATGTATCCGGATTTATGTAGATTTGGTTGTCCAGTGTGTATCCGAAAGCTAGTTAGAGGTGCATTCTCTGCTCTGTGATTCCTTCCTTTCTTGACAGGTTGTTCATCATAGATTTCTACTACTTTTCCTTTTTGAGCAGCAGTGTATCTTTGTGCATGAGGTTGTCTGCTAACTTTCTTCTCCTTTTGATTTGAAGGCTCTAGATTCCTCTTAGCAGGTTGATTCAGATTTCTTGGTACAGCTTGCCTTGGGTTCCTTCTTCTTTATGAAGTATTTGGTTTCCTTCTAGATGCTTCCTTCATTAGGGTTAGCTCCCCATCTAGCCCACTTCAGTTTGCACTTAAAATCTGTACTTGGCTTCTTAGGAAATTTTCTTCAACCATATCAATGTGCTTTGTGGTCCTTTGTGCCATTGGTTTAGCATCTTCAGCAAGCTCCATCACTTATCTTCGTAGGGATTTAATGGCTTTTGCATTCTTTCTCACACTGTTGATCACAATCCCTAAAGCTCTAGCAAGATCAAGGTTAGAAACAAAGCTAGAATAAGATCTTACCTCAGTGCCGGCTGTCTCTGATTCTGATTCCTCAATTTGCTCAGTGTCTTGCTTAGATGGATTTCATCTGGATTGTTCTTCTTTCGGATCAGTTAGTTCCATAAATGCACAGTTAGCAGTTTCTTCTTCCTATGTTGAAGATGAGCTACTGCTTTCTTCATTATTGCTCTTAGTGGCCACCATTGTCTTCTTCTGGTGTCTCTTTTCCTTTTTCAGCTTGGAACATTTGGACCTGAAGTTTCCTTTGTCACCACATTCGAAGTGGGCTGATTCCTTTTTCGGATCTTTCTTGTCTTTTGGAGCTTTTTTGGCTTTGTCTCTCCTTGAGGATCCTTTCTTTATTCTTCTGGACTCATATCTTCTGGAGCTTCTTCTTTCTTTCTTTTTTAGGAATTTCCCAAATAGTTTAGCTAGCATAGCCATTTGTTCTTTGTTGTACTGGGATTCCTTTGACTTCTTTTCTGATTTAAAAGAAGCTGATTTGAATGATTCTACCTTGAGTGCGATGGCTTTCTTCTTTTCTTCCAGTTTTTATTTTTGTTGGCTATATCTCTCCGAGGATAATTCTTGAGTTAGAAGATTACCAATGAGCTCATCATAACTATAGAAGTTTAAGGCATGAGCTTTCTCAATGGCAGCCTTTTTGTTGTCCCATTCCTTGGTGAGACTCCGGAGGACATTTTTTACCATCTCTACTTCCGAGATCTCCTTTCCAAGCCTCTTCATCTCATTTACTAGATTTGTGTATCTAGTGTTCATGCTACTGATGGATTCTTTAGGCTCCATCTTGAAGGATTCCAGCTTTTGTTGTAGGAGGTCGATCTTTGCTTCCTTGAGTTTATTGGTACCTTCATAGGTCACCTCAAGTTTCCGCCATATCTCTTGAGCAGTTTCACATCCAGATATTCTGTTGAATTTTGCTGTACTAAGAGCATAGTGAAGTGTGTTAATAGCATTTGCATTTTCATGCAATTTCTTGTAATCATTCTCATCCCATAGATTTGATGGCTTTCAGGTTATCAAACTTCTACTTCATAAGTAGGAATATATGGGCCATCCTTAATGGCTATCCATGCTAGCATGCTCCGTGCCTGAATGAAATTCTTCATCCAATTTTTCCAAAACATTTAGTGTTCACCGGTGAAGAGTGGATGACTGGTAATAGACATACCCTCTGGAAGGAGCTGTGAGTTATTAAAACTCATATTGATTTATGAATTAAAATATGGACCTTTAGCTCGAGATTGTTAGATCTCTAGTTATTAGCACTGGCTCTGATGCCATATGTTGATCCCTATAGGGGTCTAAATAAGGTCAAAAGGGGGTGAATGACCCTTTTTACGGAATTAACAAACTTTGAAAAGTCTTATATAGCGTGTTTGATATGTTCAGGATATAATGGATCTGGATGATGCAAATATGAAATGTTGTGCAATAAAGTAAATAGTTAAAAGAAATCAAGCACATTAATTTTATCTTGGTTTGTCCTCACCTACTCTAGTCCCTGGAGTTTCCTTACTCCGAGCTTTATCCACTAGTGGATTCCTTTTCAACTGGAAGGAATCAAGCCTTACAATTTGTCTCCTGAGATTTCTTCTCCTCCGGATGTAGGATATACCACTAGGAGCACCAACTCCTAGCTGAGTCCTCTTGAGCTTGTCTCTGGATGGCAACCCCTTCTAGATGTAGGATATACCTCTAGCACCAACTCTAAGCTGAGTACTTTCACTTTAGTAGGATATACCACTTAGATTCTACCTAAACCAAAAATGAGACCTACAGGGAGATCTCACTTAAAGCACCGACTCTAAGCTAGTTTCCAATCTCAATACTCACCCAAGTATGAGATCTTTACAATTGATTTTCTCTTTGAAAGGGATTTGAACTCTTCAAGTTTATAATTTTCACTTGAGAGTTCTAAAAAATAGATTTGTAATGTATTAGTTCTTAGAAGGATTATATCATGGATTGTAATAGCAAATTCTCTTGCGTTATTCTTTCTCAAGTCAACCATCACCATCTCAATTTATGAAGCTTCCCTTTTATAGGCTTTGATCATTAGTGTAGTTGTTATGTACCGTTGAGGTTGAATTGAATCTTCATTATTTATTAGGTATGATATGGCACGTCTGGAGCCATTGATTAATTTTTTAGGCCTAGATTTTGCCATTTGAATTTTTGGGATTGAGGCAAAAAGTTATCAGTGATCATTTTATTTGGATTTTAGTGACTCACCAACTTTTATGCCGTTTTCTTTGGTGTGAGCTCCACGTGCCATTCTCATTGGTCTATGTGAAAAAGGTTGTTACCTTTTTCTCTTTTCCATGCCAGTCCTTTTATCCTTTTCTAGGGTTTATGCTAGCTATTTTCTTCAAGGCAAAAAGGATCTTTAGCTTCAGACTAAAAGGGGAGGGAAAAGTTAAATTTGAACTTTTCCCTTTGTCTTGAAATTTGTGTCTTTCGGATGTCTTTAGACCAAATATATTTGGATGCTTCTTCAATTAGTTCTTCTTTCAGATGTTGTTTTTAAGAGGTTTAAAGTTTGTTTCCTTTCCAAACTTTAACCAGATGCTTCCGTTATGTGCTTGGGTATTTATAGTCTTCAGTATTTGTCTAGATGGCTTGACTTGGACTTAGGAGACCATATGTTTTTGTTTGTATGTTTTTGTTTTCTTCAAACCTGATCCGGACCTGTTCTTGGATTTGTTCTTCCGGATTATTGTTTCTAAACAAAGATTAACCAAAATACTAGATACTATGAGCTTTTTAAAATGGAAGAAAATGAATCCATTTCAAGCATGAATTCCAGATTTACAAACATAGTGAATAAGCTCAAAATACTAGGAAAGGAGTTCTTAGAAGAACAAGTGAAGAAAATCCTCAAAAGCTTTACCAGATATTAGCAAGCCAAGAAGGGGGCTATCGATGAAGCTCAAAATCTTGTAAGTTAAAAATATGATGAGCTCATTGAATCTCTAATAACTCATGAGATCTCCATGCAAGCCTTTGAGAAAAAGGAAAAATCGAATGAAGGAAAGAAAGCCACTATCCTTAAAGCTGACTCCTTAAAAAGAAACTCCTCAGAGGACGAAAAAGTGGCCATGTTCACAAGGAACTTCAGAAGGATGATAAGAAGAGGAAATAAATATCCTCAGAAAAGCTTAGAGAAATATGACTTCTTCCAAAAGAAGGACTATCAGAAGAGAAACCCTTCCAAAAGAGACTTTTCTCAAAAGTCCTCATAAGACAAGGAAATGCAGGACTATAAAAAGAATATGAACTACTTTGAATGTAATCAACCAGGACACATTGAAGCATAATGTCCCAGGTTGAGAAAGGACACGAAGAGAGCTTTAAGTGCCACTTAGAGTAACAGTGAAGGAGAAAATTGTTCAGAAGATGAAAAGAAGCAGGAAACAACTCAAATCTGTATCATGGCAATCAATGCTCCACCTCTAAAGTAAAAGGCTCAAACAGCCAAATAGTGTAGAGCATAGAAGTGCAGACAAAATCAAAACTTTAAGATGAGGTAAAATCACATCCTATTTTACCTAATGAAGTCATGCATATGTTGATGAATATCTATATACTTGTTAAGAGAAATCAGAAAACTCTTAGAGAGCTTCAAAAGAAGGTAACTCAACTTAAAAGAAGATGAGAAATAAGCTACCAATCTTGAGACTCTTAGAGTCAAGGATCATGAGAGGAGCTTGGCTGATGAGGTTATGAAGAAGAATATCACCCAACTCATAGTAAATGCTAATGCACTCAAAAGAGAAGTGACCTTACTTCAAGCCGGTCTGAAGGAACTAAAGTGCAACAAGGCTTCAACCTCTCATCAAGAAAATATTTCAAACCTCAGATGAGAAATCATTCCTCTATAAAGGGACAACCTCAAAATAAGGACAACACTCAAAAGAGGGTAATGATAAAGCAACTGGAACCCTTTGACATATGTCAACCAGTGACATAAAAAGAAAGGAGAAAATAAGATGATGATTGCACATTTTATGGAAGAAAGCATCACATCACAAGTGTTTCTAGATTCTAAAATGGATACTATGATGAGTATCCATGTCCTGATTTAATTGTTAATAGTGAGAGAACCAATCGAAATTGAGTACATAAATCTTTTTGATTTATTTTGCAGATTAGCCTGAGATCTATGGACAACAAGAAGATGTGGTTCATTGATAGTGGGTGCTCAAAGCATATGACTGGTAATGAAAACTCATTCATCACATTGAACTTAAAAAGAAGAGGAAGTGTCAGCTTCGGAGACAATAAAAAGGGAAAAATCCTCGAAAGTGGAACCATTGGCTCTAAGATCCCAATAGAAGAAGTCCTACTCATAGATGGACTAAATTTCAACCTTTTGATCATTTCACAACTATGTGAAAAATACGAAAAGGTAGTATTTGATTCCAATGGTTGCTCAATCATTAACTGTAAGACTAACTCTACTAACCTCTATGCACCTAGACCAAACAATGTTTATATGATTGATATATGCAAAATAAATCAATATATTAGTTTAGTGTCAAAAGAATAAGAATCATGGATATGGTATAGAAGATTGGGTCATGTCAATATGAACCTACTATCCAAATTTGCCAAAAAACTTGTTGAGGGACTGCCCAATATATCTTTTGAAAAGAATCATTTTATTGGTCCCTTAGTGAGTGTAAATAGGGTCAGAGGGGAGTGAATGGTCATTTGTTTTGCGGAATCTTAGACTTTAAAAAGTCTTTGTGTAGCATCCAATGGATGGACCAGAAGCTTACGAAAGTAAGATCTAGATAATGCAAATATTCTATACAAAATGCACTTAAAGTAAAGATTTAAGTAAAAGAAATCAAACGCAGTTGTTTTATACTGGTTTGGCTTTGCCTACTTTGCGTCCTTGGAGTTTCCACCTTCGAGCTTAAATCCACTAGTGAGATTTCTTTCAAGGGCAGAAATTAATCATTTACAGTTTGTCTCCGTAGATTTCTTCTCCTCCTGATGTAGTATATACCACCAGAGCTAACACCTAGCTTGGCTAAGCACTTTAGAGGTTGCTCCGTAGATTCCTTCTCTTCCAGATGTAGGATATACCACCAAAGCTAACACCAAGCTTGGCTAAGTCCTTTTCTCTCTTGGATATACCACTCAAACTCTTCCTAGTTCAAGCTAAGTCCCCTATCTCAATACTCACCCAAGTATGAGATATTACAACAATAATATTAACAAAGATTGGTTTTTGAATTCTTCAAGTTTATAACTTTACTTGAGAATTCTTACAAACTGATTATAAGTGTTTAGTTATTGGAGGGATTTTAATCACTGATTGTAGAGCATATTTCACAAGGTACAAGCTTTCTCAAATCAACCAGCATCTTCTCAACTTGTGAAGCTTCCCTTTTATAGGCTTGGATCATAAATGTAGCCGTTGGGTAATCTGGAATCTTCACCATTGATCAGATAAGTGTTGGCGCAACTAGAGCCTTTGATCTTTCCATTAGACCCAATAAATGTGTCAATTGAATTTGTTGGGATTGGAGCAACAAAAATGTTAGACGTCATTTCTCTGGCTTTTCGTGCTCTACAAAATTCTATATGAAGTTTGTCTTTATTTGGGCTCAACGTGCCTTGCTATTGGTATAGGTTAAAAAGGTTATAACCTTTTTCTCTTTGTGTGTCAGTCCTTTTTGTCTTTTGCAAAAAATGTGCAAGTTGTAGCTTATACTTTTCAAGGCCAAAACAATGAGTTGACTTTAGACCAAATTGGAGGGAAAATCAAAGTTTGAATATTTCCATTTATCTTGTGAGAGGTGTCTTCCGGATGACTTAAGGTCTTAACTTTTCGGATGCTCTTCTAGTGTAATCTTTTCCGGATGCTTTCTTTTTGGACTTAGGAGTTTGTCTTCTTTTAAATCTTTATCCGGATGCGATCTTCTTAGACTTAGGAATTGTTTTCTTCAAAACCTTGTCTAGATGGATTCTTCTTGGACTTAGGATTTTGTTTTCTTCAAAACCTCTATCCGGATGTATTCTTCTTAGACTTAGGAATTTTCTTCTGGATCATTATTTTCCAACAATCTCCTCCATTTTGATGGAAACAAAAACCTATGGACAGAAGCATCTATAATTGAAGATATGAGCTAAGTATGATTTTTGATACTTAGTCATTACATATTATCTCTCCTATAATCTAAGCATACTAACTCCCCCAAAATTTTTTCATATTAGCTTCTAAGTTTTTCTTGTGCAATTGGTTGTTGTACTTAGAAGCAATTTTTTAATAAGTATGTTTTCACCATATTTCTTCTATTGTTAACATATGTTAACATCAATGAAGTTCAAATTTCAATATATTATAGAAGAATAAAGTGAAAAATCATTACATAGCTATGCTATTACATATGATACAAAAAAAAATTGCTAGCTATGCTAAAACTGCTCACCCTTCTTCCCCTTCCCTACTTCTTCCTCCTTGATGTCCTTCTTCTCCCCCTTTTTGTTTTCAGCGGATGGAGGGTCTATAACAATGTACTTTCGCTGATTTCACTGATTCTCCCAAGCTTTTGATAGAATTGTGGAATCCAGATTTCCTGTGATGCTGCTCAATAATGTGATCCATATTAGAGGGCACAAGATGTATTGGTTTGATTATCTTTTGGAGCTGAGCATAGGATTTGGTGAGATTGGATGCATATGTAAGGCATAATCCTGGTCTTCCTTATCAAAATAAGGAAACATGCCCTGGATGAGTGTAAGTAAGCATTTATAGCCTCCAAATCTAGTATCACCAATGTGCTGGATTAGCTGTTAGAGATAGGGGAAAATCATGCTTTCATGGATATAGCTTGAATAGGCTGAGGTTGAAGGAGCAGTTAGACTTAGGTTAGACATTGAAGAGCCTAGTTTATGGATTTCTTCAGTTATTGTGCGGGTGTCATTTTGTAGAGATTCATTGATATATAGAAACTCGATTCTTAACATCTCCTGCTAATTATTTATTGCTTTTCCACTCCATAAATACTTATTTTGGAATCCTCAACCATATCTTCTGAATTCTTGGTGAGGAGAGTTGGCAATTCATTCTTGAGGAATGTTGAGAGCTGCTCCTTTATTTGCTGTTGTTTAGAGGTGAGAGTGTTGATTTCGGAGGATATAGCATTTATGCTTTAAGTGACTATGGTGGGAATGGATTTCAGCATATCCTCAAGCTTTTGCTCAATGAATTCTTTCAACTCTGTTTTTAGCTCAATGGAAGCAGAAGTAACATGCCCAAGCATAGTGGCACTGCTAGAATCAACCTCGATTTTAGTTTTGGTAGCAGCCCTTTTGGCTTCAGTAACTCCTTGAGATATTTGCTCTAAGACCGGAGTGTCCTGAGAGAGAGAAGTTGCTGCTACTTGGTCTCTAGTGGGGAAATTATTCAGTTTTTGCTCTAGAGCAGTCAACCTACTCCAGATATCTTCCAACTCTATCTTCACTTCCTGGAGAATTGACAAATTTTGAGTTGGGGATTCAATTGCTCCCAGTTTGGCACATATATCTTTGAGGATTGGCTCAAGATTTAAGTCATTACTAGTTTTGTCCTCAGCAATATCTTCTTTCAGTAGCTTCCAACCCCTTTACAACTTTTTAGCTTTTGTGAAGGGTTTGGTAGGAGTGCTGATTTTCTTTTTAATCAGATTTAAGCTTATCGGAGATTATTTGGGACTTAAATTACTCTCTTTATCATCTGCACCCTTATCATCACCAAAAAGGATTCCAAATCATCCTTCATTTCTTCTTCATTTTCTTCCTCCTGGTCCTCCATGCTTTCCTCCAGAGTGACCTCTCCCCTTCAGTTTGCCATTGTAACGTCCTCATTGGATCCCAGATCCACTCCCTTCTATTATGCATGGATTCCACCAAAACCAAGATCCTATTCTGATGTTGGCACATTTATTCGCTCGTCTACCTTAGACACAACTGTGGATCCAATTGTATCTAAGTTGCCTTGATTTTCATCAATCAAAATTTCTTTAGCAGGTGGAACTACTGGATCTGTGTTTGCCTTTTTTTGGACTTTTAGCATCCACTTCCTTCTTATCTTCACCAGCATTTTTCGGAATGAGAAGTGATTTTGGAATAGCAGTTGTGCAGGGCTAAAGATTCATCCTTCTAACTTCTTCATCACCAAATTCTTCTCTTACATGATCTATATCTATTATAAGAATAGTTGGAGTAGGTCCTACCGAAGGAGTAGCTACTTCATTTGCTCTAGAAGAGCCCCCGGGTCCTTCTATGGTGAGAGCGGGCTTATTTATTTTAGGATTTTCCTTTATTGCTGCCATCATCTCTTCATACTCAGGATCTTTTAGATGTAGTGTAGATGTAGTTATCTTAACCTTCTTCCTCTTATCTTTTTAGGCTGCAGCAATTTCTTCTTCTTTTGTTGCTTTAGAAGTCAGATCCTTGATCTTGATCCCATCCTTCAACTGGTTTTCAGCAATTCACCTTTGCTTCAATCTTAGCCTACTTGGCCTTTAATGCTTGAGAAAGGGTTGGTCCTTTCTTGACCAATTTCTTCTTGGGAGCAGGTTCTTGCTCTTCAGTACTACTCTCTGAAGCAGTATCCCCTTCTATCAGCTCCCTATCCATTTTAGTGGCTCCTCTCTTTCCCACCCTAGAAGGAAGCAACAACTTCTGGAACTACTATCGGATCCTTAGTAACTGTACACTTCTTTGCACCCTTAGTAATAGCTTTCACCAGCCTTCTTCTTGGCTTTATTGGTGATTGCTCGAGATTTGAGTAAGAGTGAGAGAATCCTCATTTTATTGCTCATCATCATCTTCAACTGGCTCAAGATCAATCTTCTTTTGAGCTTTGGGTCTAGAAGTTCTAGCCCTTTTCACTGTAGGAGCCTTTACAACTGTTTCTCCGACCCACTTAGCTTTACTCCTCTCCTTCTTGTCTTCCGTTAGCCCCAAGGCCTTAGCCTCATCCCAAACCTCATTAAAGGTTAGCTTCTAGAAAGTCTTTATAAGGATGGCCTTCCCCTCAACCTGATCTGATATGATCTACTTCAATCAGATCTATTTCATTAGCAGTGAGGATTTTGGTAATCAGTCCTTCGTGGGAGTATTTGTGTTGCTTCATATAATGGATGAGAAACACAACAGTATTAAGCTCTATGCTCTCAACCTAGTGTTGTAGAATGTAGTGCTAGAATGTTGATGCTATATTGATGGATGCCTTACATATTAGGACTAACTTTGCCATTACAAATTGCAGCAACCTTGGGATCTCGGGCTTGTGAGTAGAGCACTTATCTCTAAAGAATCTTTTTGGAAGTCACATCTTTAGGTCATATTTCATAGTTTTCTCATCCCCATCATTCCTCATTATCACCCCACTATTCTTCATGTTAAAGTGGGTGACAAAGAACTGAGGAGTTACAGTTATTACCTTTCCTTGGACCATAGTACAGAGAGCATTAGAGTAGTTATGAACTCACAATTTATCATAGAATTCTTTTACCAACATAGGATAAGTTGGATTCTTCATCTAGAGGAACACCTCCATATCTTGATCTTTTGTAAGTAGTTGCACATAAGGCTCTATCTCGAAGAGGTACTCATCGCCTAGAAAATCAGAAATGATGATGGTATCTATATTCTTAAACTATAGATTTCGGTTGTTGATGTCTTGCAAAGACTATAGATTGGTTCTTAGTTCTTGCCATTTGAGAAAGGTTAAAGAAATTTAGGGTTTCTGAAAGTATTTTTGTAGAGTAACAGTAATGATTTACACGCGTGAAGAAGACAGTGATTTTGAGGGCTTTTTATTGAGTTTTAGGATATTTTGGTAATCCAAAAGCGGTTAGATTTAACCAGATTGATGAGCTATCCGCTAAATCTGGATAGAGAAGTTAATGGCGTGAAAACTGGAGAATAGTAACTTTTCTATTCTCTTGTAACTGTTATGGTTTTACCACGCATGGACTGTACTATAAACGTTTCAAATTCAAAATGTGTACAGTTACTCTTAAGCGCTTTTACTGCCATTTGTCCCTTTTATCTGTTGAGCTAGAAATATTCTCTTCTAAAACTTGAAATGTTGCACTTTTCTTTTCTTCCTTGTTTCCTTTACAACTTAGATTGGATTTAACATTCCAATTACCTCCCGGAGCTTGTTGAATTGATGTTTACTTAGTGATTTAGTAAAGATATCTGCCCATTGCTCATTTGTTGGAATGTAGACAAGGATCACATCTTTCTTCCTCATACGATCCCTAATGAAATGGTGTCTAGTGTTGACATGCTTCATCCTACTATGTAGCACTGGATTCTTTGACACATCGATTGCAATGTTTTTATCATACATCACATCAACACATCCTGCTTGAACTCTAGAATCATCCTACTATTGTTTGATCCATAGGAGTTCAGCAATACAGCTTCCAGCAGCCATGTATTCTGCTTCTGTAGTTGATGACGCCATTGATATTTGCCTTTTATTGTACTATGACACTAAGAAATCTCCAAGATATGCTTTTTCTTTCAAGCATATCTCTGCCATAGTCTGTATCAGTGTTCCCTTGCAATATAAAATTGCCATTACTAGGATACCATAGACCAACTTTAATTATTCCCAACAAATATCTTTCCTCTTGACAACCTTCAGATGTGATTCTTTGGGATTGGCTTGATATCTTGCACAATAGCAAACTGCATAGTGTATATCTGGTCTAGTTGCAGTTAGATATAGAAGTAAATCATTCCTCTATATATCTTCTGATCTACCTCTTCTCCATCACAATCCTTTGAAAGAATTATATCTGATCCCATGGGAGTGGACATTGGCTTGCTCTTATCCATGTCAAACTTCTTGAGAATTTCCTTGGTGTACTTGAATTGATTTATGAAAATCCCATCTGGACTCTGCTTGATTGAAATACCAAGGAAGAAGTTGAGTTCTCCCATCATTGACATCTCAAATTCTTTCTTTATTTGAGTGCTGAATTCTTCACACTTCCTCTCATCAGTGGCTCCAAAGATAATATCATCCATATAAATTTGAACAAGAATGACATCACTCTTTTTCTTTTTGATGAAGAGTGTTGTATTTGCCTTTCCTCTGATGTACCCTTTGGATATGAGAAATGATGTTAGCCTTTCACACCAACCTCTTGGTGCTTGCTTTAATCCATAGAGAGCTTTCTTCATCTTATAAACATGCTCCGATTGTTTTGAGTCTTCAAACCCTAGTGCCTGCTTAATATAGACTTTTTCTTGAATAACTCCATTTAAGAAGCCACTCTTGACATCCATTTGGAACAAGGTAAATCCCATATATGATGCAAAAGCACATAAAATCCTTATTGCCTCTAATCTTGCTACTAGAGCAAAGGTTTCTTTAAAGTCTATGTCTTCTTGTTGATTGTATCCTTGGGGAACTAACCTTGCGTTGTTCCTTACTACCACTCCGGATTCATCCAATTTATTCTGGAAGACCAACTTTGTTCCAATTATTGACTTTGCTTTTAGAAGTGGTACAAGATCCTATGCATCATTTCTGGTAAACTAATCTAGTTCTTCTTCCATGGCCATCATGCAGCTTTTATCTCCTTCTGCATCTTGAAATTTCTTTGGCTCAATGAGTGAGACAAATGCAGCATGGCTCATCATTTTGTTGAGTTGCCCTCTGGTTCTTACTGGATTTTAGACATTGTCCAAAATGGCTTCAAATTGATGATTTATGTGAGTCTGGATCTCTCTTTAAATATCTTCATGTTGTTATGGAACTTATTCTCCATCAGCTTTAACTTCTTCATTTGGTTCTGGTTCATCATTGAAATCAATTCCAACATTACGGGGATTGTTTGGAGATTGATCAAAGTTAAAGTTGATTTCTTCTTCTTTGTATTTCTTTACTTGAGAGATGTTCTGAATCTCCTCTAGTTCTGCTTTATCTAGAACCATGTCATCCATATCTTTATTTCTTTTTCATGCATGGTTAGTCTCATCGAAATCTACATATATTGACTCTACCACACAGTTTGAGTTCTCTTGTTGAATACTCTGTAAGCTTTACTATGTATTGAGTAGCCAAGGAAAATTGCTTCATCAGACTTTGGATCAAATTTCCCTAGTTGCTCTCTATCATTTAGGATGAAACACTTACATCCAAATGCTCTAAAATACCCAATTTTGAGTTTCTTTCCCTTCTAGATTTTATATGAGGTTTGGTTCATGTTCTTTATAACGAGAGCTCTATTTAGAATGTGACATGCAGTATTTATAGCTTCTCCCCATAATTATTTTAAGTAGGTTGTTTTCGCTTAGCATTGTTCGAGCCATTTTAACTATGGTTTTGTTTTTCCTTTCTACAACCCCATTTTGTTGAGGTGTATGAGGAGTAGAGAAGTTGTGCTCAATGCCTTTGGAGTCGCAGAATCGAGCAAATTGCTTATTTTTGAATTCTCCTCCATTATCACTCAAGATGTGTGTAATGCTTATGCCTTGTTCTACTTCTATTCTAATGAATATTCGAGATAAATGCTTAAAGGCATCATTATAGGCATGGAATTTTGCAGTCCCTCTCGCGATACGATGATGACATGTATCCAATTTTAATACCTCAAAATAAAAGTTCTCTTTAGAATTTTTATTACCAGTATAATGTTCCTTGCAAATTTTACACTAGGTAGAATACAGTTCAGCGTGGCCAATAACTCATCCGGTAGGAGCTTGAACCGATGATTTACACCCAAAACAGAATAAATACCCATTAAAATTTCATTAAAATGCAAAAAAAGATGCATTTTGACCCACTTTTAACCACTTTTGGCAATTTTTTGGGCTTATGGGCTCGCTGGCAGTCAACTTTTTGGAAGGTGATGCCACCGGTGGTATAACCATATCACTGGAGGAATCAGCCATACCGCCAGTGGTATCACCATGTCGCCGGTGGCATGGCCCAAAATGGGCCCCTGTAGAGACAACTTTCTTGCCACTTTCGGTGGAATTGATCAAAAAGGTCTCAAAAACCACCCCATTTTGCCTATAAAAACACACCTTAGGCTTTGGGAAGAAGGGGAGATCTGAAATTGGAGAAAAATCATATAAGATTGGAAATTTAATGTTAGAATGAGAAGATAGATTTTAGTGAGATGAGAATCAGATAAGGCGGGAAAAAGGATTCTGATCCATTTTTCCTGGTTTTTCTTCTTTGAACTCTCTGATTGTAAGCTTAAAATTAGTAGATCTTGTAGTTAAAATCAATTTAATTGGATTTAGAGACCTAAAACTCTTAAATTTACTACTAAATCATCGTTACAAGCTCCCCAGAGGCGTTTCTTGTTTCACAAATAGGTGGATTCAGAACCCAAAGGTAAAACTTCTGAGTCTCATAGCTCTTTGGCATTAATATTACTGATTTATGCTGATTCTTGTTGATTTGTGTCCGTTTTTGGGTTTTCGGTCATTTTTAACTGCTGCCTGCTGCTGCTACAAGAAATTGAAGTCACCGGAGACATGTGATGTTGTCGGTGGTATCACTCATGTTGCTAGAGACATCACTGATATCGCTAGTGACATCACATTCCCTAGAGACCTCATTTTCTTATAGGACCCTTTCTTTATGGTACCCAGAAAGCCATGTAGCCTGCCTATATATTGATGTCACCAGCGGCATCAGCCATGTCACCAGTGACATCAACCATGTCGCCAAGGGCATCAACCATGTCTTCGGCGGCATGACCTTCTGGACAGTTGTTTTATTTCATTTATTTCCGTCCTAGTTTATTTTTTGAAACTAGGGTGTACAGTGCAACGATGGAGGTCACAAAACCTTTTGAAAATGGACCCTACCCTATAACATGTGGCATTTTCACTAATAATTCGATTAAAATAACGATCGAATCTAAAATTTGGTTAAAAATGAAATTTCCCGCAAACACCGTTCAAACCTCATTTTAGCCATCCAACCAGGCTTGATAATATTGTAAATAAAATATGCCACATCCATGCTAACCCATGTCTTGTTTGGTTTGCTAACTATACATGATTCATGAGGTATCTTGAACGACGTGCCATATCTGTACTAACCATCTTCTCGAGGTAGATGTGCGTTAGGCCTTCAGGTATTTTATTTATCACATAGAAAAATGTACAGG
This sequence comes from Euphorbia pulcherrima, assembly GCA_947683365.1. Classification (NCBI taxonomy): domain Eukaryota; kingdom Viridiplantae; phylum Streptophyta; class Magnoliopsida; order Malpighiales; family Euphorbiaceae; genus Euphorbia; species Euphorbia pulcherrima. Next base: position 7,484,441 of record CANTUS010000008.1, read on the forward strand.
ATTTGGAAGCCTTGTAATAATCTTATTTCCACACTTATTTTTGGATGACTGTAATAATTTATTCATCGCTTCAATTACTTGATAAACGCAAAAACAACACAATAACCGAAAACACAAATAAATAGGATGGATTAAACCAATTTAAGAAAGAATGAAGTATCTTAACTTGGCCTAATGAAAAATAGATAACATCATCCGAACTCGGAATCTCTATTTAAGGTATGGTCCAACCACCCGGTGGGAAAATCGTACCAAAAATTTCCCGATTGAGCTGAACCGGGTGGCGACTCTGTTTTAGGTACGAGATTTTGATCTCGTATCTTTTGAGCATTAAAATATGCAAAACCATTTTCCAACCACATTACATCCCTCAACAATTACTTCTAGAGGCTGGCCCTCTGGCCCAGCCTTACAGCTGCTGCTTAAAATGTCATCCGCTCACAGTGGCGACTCTACTGGGGACTGATCTCTTGAACTTATCTTTTCATAAAGTTAAAAGATTTTGATGCTGTATTGAAATCATTGGCCAAATTAAAACTTCAATCTTTTTTATAACGTTTTATCCTTATGCGTGTAGATAGTTCGGAAATTTTTAGGTGCCCCATTTTGCCCAAGAAGCTCGTGAAAGTATCACTCATATCCTATTGGAATTGAGGATGCCTAGTGGTTGGATCACTCGTTTTAACCAACATGTAAACTCCTGCAATCACACCTATTTTGGGAGTGGTTGAGTAACTTGGAATCAAGGTAAACGAGAACCTTCTACATCAACAACCCTATACCAAAGTCATGCTAGAAAAAGCCTTAGCACATCATTCCCTTAGGATCACCAGAACAAATATAATAATTGGGACATGCTTCTTTTGCCATTGCCGATGAAAAAGCCAAACTCCATCCTTCCAAAGAGGCGTTGTGCAGGAGTCATAAGGTTGGAAGAGGGATGATTTGCATGCTATGTACACCGTGATCTTGCATCCCCATGCATCGGCTTCAAAGAGCTAAAAATGAAATAACTTACCCTTACTACTTCTGCCCGTGGAAGAAGTTTAGCAACATACGTAGGACTTCTCTTATGCCTCCGTTCTATCACCAAATAACACTATGTATGACGTGAGATATAAACACCCCACGTTTATTGAAGGGACAAGCCATGACATCATCCCTAACCACATCTACGTGCAGCCATACATATCACGCACCACTTCTAAAAATAAAAGCCTAACGCCCGTACCATTTACAACCCATTCATGGTTTGACCTACGGTTTATGATCCTAAATAGTCTTCCTCCCAAATCTGAACCTTCACATGTCTCTTCCTTACGATGACAGCTCTGCCTCACCCAGAGAACAGACTGGTCCTCCCCCTGCCTCAGAAACAACAGTTCACCCTCTGTCTCTTGGGTTAGAGATCACCACCGCTATCATCCAGTTTCTGAACTCGAATTAATTCTGAAACATCATTTAGGAACTGGTATAGATATCCATCAAGAAAGCCCTAGAAAGTTAGAACTTCGACCATGTCATGTGATCTCCGAGAATGACACCCGATAGTAATACACTCTAGCAATCACCACCAACCGCTTACCCGGGACAAAGGGAAGGAGCCCGGAGTCCAATTCTTCCATCATTCTTTGACATCTTGCCTCCAACGTTGTTCGCTCCATCACAGTTTAAGATCCCTGCTACCCCGACACCTCCTCAGTACGACCAGGTCATGCAATGTAAAGTTGGAGCCTTCTCGCGTCAATTGGTGATAGCAAGATACAATCAGATGAGGGAAGGGTCCAACCGGAGGGGGACCAGGTCTTTCAAAACACTGATTCACTCATACCTCCACCACAAATCATGGTAGACCAAGAGACCTCTCAGAAATTAGCACCAACTGCCACTATTTAGCCAAACAATGGTCTTAAGTGTAGCACAAATCCATGGAAACTACCGCTTAATGTAATCTTCACCAAATTGTGGGATGTTGGCCTTCTCAAACCCCTTCATGAATACAATCCTCCCCCGAGAGAAGAAGGAAAAGGCTTTTGAAGATATCACATGCTGTATCTTTTTAGGGATAGCTCTTGAGTCAGGAGATTTCTAATGAGTTCAATATAACCATAAAATTTTAGGTCATGAGCTTCCTTAATGGATGTCTTCTTGTTGTCCCATTCTTTGGTGAGACTCTAGAGAATCTTTTTAACTATCTCCTCTTTTGTGATCTCCTTCCCCAGTCTTTTCATTTTGTTTACCAGATTAGTTTATCTAGTATTCATATTGCTGATTGAATCCTTTGGCTCCATCTTGAAATTTTCTAGCTTTTGTTGGAGGAGATCAATCTTGGCTACGCAAACCTTGTTGGTTCCTTCATAAGTCACCTCAATTATTTTGCCAAATTTATTGAGCTATTTTGCAGCCTGAGATCCTATTAAATTCAGCTGCAATCAAAGCACAATGAAGCATGTTAATAGCATTTGTGTTTTCATGAAACTTTTTATAATCATTATCATCCGATTCATTAGAGGGTTTTTTGGGCGTAACACCCTCAACCTCATAAGTAGGTACATATGGGACATCCTTAATGACCATCCATGCTAGCATTCGCTGTGCTTAAATGAAATTCTCCATCCAGTTTTTCTAGAATGTGTAGTGTTCATTGCTGAAGAGTGGGGGATGAGTTATAAACATACCTTCTAGAAGAAACTACGAGTTATTATTTTGATAACTCATTTTGATCTTGAGTTCAGTTAGACCTTTAACTCAAGATTGTTAAGTCTCTAGTTGTGAGCACTTGCTCTGATACCACTTGTTGGTCCCTTAGTGAGTGTTACTAGGATCAGATAGGGGTGAATGACCCTTTTTTACGGAATTTTAGAATTTAAAAAGTCTTTATATAGCATGCAATGCATGGATCAGAAGCTTACTGGAGTAAGATCTAGATAATGCAAATATTTAGTGGAAAATGCACTTAAAGTAAAAGATTTAAGTAAAAGAAATCAAACACAGTCGTTTTATACTAGTTCGGCTCTTCCTAAGTCCAGTACCCGAAGTTTCCTCCTCCGAGCTAAAATCCACTAGTGAGATTTCTTTCAGGGGAAAAAATCAAGCCTTCACAGTTTGTCTTTGGAGATTCCTTCTCCTCTTGATGTAGGATATCGTGAGCACGGGATTTTACAGTCCCTCTCGCAAGACAATAATGACATATATTCGAATTCTAATCCTCATTAAAAATTCATTTTAAATTTTTATTAATGTTTGAATTCAGTTCAGCATGTCCGACTACATGTTTGTGGAAGCTTGAATCGATGATTCTCACCCAAAGTATCTCATCATACCTTAAAATATCTCAAAATATCCCAAAATATATTAAAATACCCTCAAAATTCAAAAAAACTAGATTTTGACCCATTATTCCCCTTTTCCATCTTTTCAAGCTGTGGGCCCTATTTGGAAGTCTGCTAGCTGGGGCCTGAAGCTGCCAGCGGCATCATCCATGCTGCCGGCGACTTCACTCAGGTCGCCGGTGGTGTGAGCCCCTGCAGGCAGACTGCACTTTTGCTTTTTCTCAAAACCCATCGGATAATAGCCAAAAGTTGGTTTTTGGCTCGCTATTTGGCCTTAAAACACCAGGAAGAGGGGCTTGAAGAAAAACATCAGTAGGGAAACTTGAGAGGTTTTAGAATGAGAAAGAGTGATTTTAGAGAGAGAAAGGGAAGAAAAGGTAAGAAAATGGATTAAATTTGTGTTTTCTTGGTTTTTCTTTATCTAATCTCTTAGGATAAACTTAAAATCTGTAGAAATCCTAGGTTAAAATCTATCTAATAGGATTTTTAAAGACAAACATTGTTCAATCTTTAAATTACTACCCAAATCGTCATTTTGAGCTTCCCGGAGGCGTCTTTGCAACACGAAGAGGTGGAACATGAGTCTCAAGAGCTCTTTGGCATTTATTCCTGCTGTTTGTTGTGCTATTTGTTGTTTCGAGTTTTTTTAGAGTTTTTGGTCATTTTTGACCTTCTAAATCTGTTTTTGAAGATTTCAAAACCACCGATAGTATCACCCATGCCGCCGGTAGCTCTATTGAAACCGCCGACATGTGAAGCTGCCGACGGCCTCACTCAGGCCACCGACGACATCACCCATGCCGCTGGCGGTATCACCCTTGCCACTGGTGATATGGGCTTCTAGGCATCAGCATCGCATGCAGCCCTTTGACCTAGATTTCTCATTTTTTCATTTTTTGCATGTACATTATCACGACGGGAATTCAGAATTCCCCGAAAATGGTCCAAACCCCATAACATGTGGCATTTTCACTAATAATTTGGTTAAAATGATAGTCGTGTCCAAAATGGACTTTCCTCTAAAATTCATTCAGAAAATAAAGCTCAACCCCAGCTAGGGGTTCTGCCCCCGGACCCGTCTAGGGCACTGTCCTAGAACCACGTGAGAGGCTACTGCCCGATGACCCCATCGGGGGCACTGCCCCTTGGACTCCACTGTAAGGGGAGCCGCTTTGTGTGATATACCTCGTACAACATGCCGTATCTATGCTAACCCTTTTTGTGCAGGTAGATTTAGGATGGATGTATATTAGGCTTTCGAGTATTTTATTTTATGCTTAGTCAAATGTATAGGATTTGAAAGCCTTGTAATAATTTTAATTTCTGCATTTATTTTTGGATGATGGTAATAATTTATTTATCACTTTGATTGCTTGCTAAAATGCGCGAACATAACATATAAATCGAAAATACAATAAATAGGGTGGATTAAAACTGATTAAGAAAGAATGAAGCCTTTTAACTTGGTCAACGTAAAATAGATAACATCATCCGAACTCGAAATCTCTACTTAAGATATGGTCTACCACCCGCTGGGAAAATCGTACGAATATTTTTCGATTGAGCTGAACTAGGTGGCGACTCTATTTTAAGTATGAGATTTTGACCTCGCATCTTTTGAACATTAAAATATGCAAAACCATTTTATACCATCATCACATCACACTATATATTTTTAAGAGACCGGTCCTCCAGCCCGGCTTCAGAGCCTGTACGAAATGTCGTATGCTCGTAGTAGCGACTCTGTTGGGGAGGATTCTCTTTAAACTTGAACTTAAAATTTTCAATGAGTTTAAAAGATTTAGATGATGTATTGAAATTATTGGCCAAATTAAAACTTCATTCTTTTTTATAACGTTTTATCCTTACGCGTGTAGATAGTTTAGTAATATTAGGATGCCCCATTTTACCCGATAAGCTCGCAAAAGTATCACTCATGCCTTGTTTGGAATTGAGGATGCCTAGTGGGTGGATCACTCATTTCAACCAACACATGAACTCCTGTGATATCACCTATTTGGGGAGTGTTAGAGTAACGTGGAATCAAGGTAAACGAGAACCATCCACATCAATAACCCTATACCAAAGCTGAGCTAGGAAAGCCATCATAGTCATTTCCCTTAGGAACCAAAGTAATAAAAAAATAATTAGGATGCATTCGATGCCGTTTGTTGGCGTTGAAGTTAACCTCCATCCATTTTGAACGACGTTACATGGGAGTCATAAGGTCAAAAGAGGGACGTTTGGTGTTCTATGTGCTATATGCTCATACATTACCCATGCATCGGGTTCAAGGGCCCAAATCTTAATCAACTTACCCTTACCAATCTCTACTCGTGGAAGAGGTTTAGCAACATCTGCAGGACTTCTTTTGTACCCCAGTTGAGTCACGAAATATCACTATGCGTGTGAGGGATACGAATGTCCCACGTATGTTGGAGGGATAAGCCTTTGCATCATTGCTAACCACATTTACGTACAGCCATTCGAATAAGCATGTCACACATCGATTAGTAAACTAAAAACATTCATACCGTCCATACCACTCATGGTCTGACCTTCGATTCATGATTCGATTAGTCTTCCTTCCAATTCGGTTCTTTGCATCAAGCCATGTCTCTTCCTCACAAGAATAACGATGTTGCATCATCCGAGGGGAAAATTGGTCCTACCCCTACCTCGGGAGAAGCCCCTCTGCCATTTTTTAGCTCTAAAATTGCTGCTACCATGGCCCAATTTATCAATTTGGATCACTTCCAAAACACTATTTAGGAATAGATTCAAACAACTGTTCAAGCAGCTGTTAGACAAGCCCTGAAGGACAAGAATTTTGACCGGGTTTCAAAATCAGGTAATCAGACTCACATCAGAATGGATTCATTTAGAATGGTTTAGCTCAGGTTCCGATTCACTCAGCTCTGACCTAAACTCAGTCCGGCTTATTCCAATTTGATCAAACATCAACCTATCTTCAAACCTCAATGGCCCAACCAGTCTTCTCTTTCTCAACCCAAAACTTGAGGCCTATAGGAAAAAGTTCAATTCTCTCCCCATTTTTCATTGATTCTACTCGTCAATTCTCAGCTTCCTCTAGTGACACCCCGAGGAATGACTTACTCTCAAAACCCCTTCAATACCTAACTAGTATCTAGTCCCCGACTTGGTTTTCCACCTCCTCTGTCTGGCCAATTTAAAACTAAAGACCAAGTTATATAACCTCTAGGTGTGACACCTGTAGTTGAAGCTCTCGCCCGCCATTCATCAGTCCCCTAATCTAGTGACCATGTCATGCAATCTCTGGGCATGACACTTAAAGTTAAAGCTCTCCTAAAATCGCCTTTATCTAATAACTCTAAATAGAGGAGGGAGGCCCAAGATTCAATTCTTCCCTTATTTTCCCATGGCTCTTCCCATATGTTTCTCACTCCCTCATAACTTGAGCTACCCACATCCACTATGCTTACTCATTTTGGTGTCACGCCCAAAGGGGCTTCCTCCCCCCAAAACCAGCTCAGTTCCTAGCCTAAACTTTGTGAGAGAGCTAAACAATCTCAACCACTGGCAACGCAAGGAAACCTTCTTACATCAATTGGTGGCAGCTAATTATGATCAAAAATAGGGGAACTCCAATAAAATGAAGGTCGGGTTCCCTATTACTCCAGCACACGTCTATAGGTTAGCTATGATAAATCAGGTACGTCCTATCTCGGGTTGTTGTGAATAAAAGAGCCTCTCAGAAACCGACCTCAGCTGCCACTATCTAGCTAAGCAGCAATCCAACGGGTAGCATAAACCCATGGATCTTACCCCCTCAATGTAATCTTTGCTAGATTAAGAGAGGCCAACCTTCTTAAATCCCTTCGCGAGTACAAACCCCCCACGAAAGATGAGAACAAAAACTTTTGTTCATATCATGTCCCACCGGGCCACCACACCGTGAATTGTAAGATCTTGGTCCGAGCCATCGAGCACTTAGTAGCAGAAAAGAAGATTGAAGAGTTGCCAAGAAAGCCAAACGTTGTGGATAATACTTTATCGACATCAATAACGAAGACCATCCACCTGTGGAGGATGACAACTTGAATATGTAATCTTTAGATTTCTCTGTGCTTTCAATTTAAATGATTTCATGTTTGAAACTTTTAGCTCCATGAGCAACCTTCATTTTATTTTCTTGTTTTATGTTTTCCCTAATTGATCCATGCATTCATATGAGCATATGCATGATTTTTTAGTATTCAAGATACTTCATTGCATGAAATTAATTTAAGTACAAATGGAATCTCTCAAGTGGTAATCATTTCCAATAAGTTAACTCCCGTTAAAAATAGATGTGAGATAATAAAAGCGCCTAAAGATCGTGCTAACGCTTACGCCTGGTCATACGAAGATACTATCAGAATAGGCCACCAAATTTCCAAGCATCCCATCCTTAAAGGTGCCAAGTTCAAGCCAATCGAATAAAAGGTTTGCCATTTACAACCGTTGCATAGAAAACCTTAGGATTCAACAAGTAGTCTATTCGTTGCTAAAATCAAATTGCCAAATGTATTGCTGAGGTGAAAAGGCACCATCAATATCAGATTCACGGGGATGTGTGGCACCTTCCTTTTATTGGGCATCACAATTTTGCTACTCTTTGCCCATTCTCGTCATAAAGGATCAGTAGGATCGACAAAATTCAACCATCATCTACTAATGGACATAGGTTTATTGAAGTGGACGTGAGGTACTTTTCAAAATAGCTAGGAGTTGAATCCAACACCAGTCGACGACCGAATTCACAAGGGAGCATCTCCTCGGCTTAGTATGACCCATCTTGCCATATTTCCTCGAATAATAAAGTTCTGCTTCAAGGGGCAATTTCCAAATTAATCAGAGGATATGTAAAAAATTCTACAAATCCTCTTCGCATGAACCGTAGGCTAAAGGAGCAGTTAAAGCGGCAAATAAATTAATTGAAGAGGCACTTCTTAAGATCCCAATAGCCTATAGAGCTTGGGTTAAAAACACTACCATTCACCATTTAGAACTCTACATAAACATTAAAGCTCCCTCATGACCAACTCCTTACGATGTGGCCATGTGAAACTAAAGTGAGATTACCCGATGTCGCTTTGAAGGTCAGAATGGATCGAGCAATTCAGTATGATACTCAAACCGACACTAGTGACCTTAGATAATCTCCAAAGGCGCAGTTGAGTGCACGATAATAAGTTAGATACCTAATATCCTTATAAAAAATTATAGATCCGGCATTGAGGCAGCTGGAACTTTCCAATGCTGACGTCAAGGAGAAGTTCAGATCCAATTGGGAAAGTCCCCATATGGTCAGGACAGTGGTCGATAAATAGTGCAACCAAGATCATGAGCATGGACGAGAATGAGTTCGTCAACCTAGTCAACGATCACAGGCTTAATTGTTATCATATTGAAATGAAAAGAAATAAATCAGAAAAGTGGCACGTACAAAAAATATATGTAATAAATCACCCGCCTTTCAATTTTCTATCGATCGTGCAAAAATTAGGGTGACACCCGCAGATTGGTATTCTGCAAACCAGCCTGGCAAAAATTAGGGTATCTCTTCAAAAAATCATCCGCTGAACTGAAAACCCAAAAAGGGTGGTTCAGGCAAAAATTAGGGCACGAGAGAAAAATAGTAAGATGTTAACTTGAAAATCTGTAAAGACTAGTTAACACCGGGAGTTTGATTAATGGAAATGGTTACCAACATCTTGTTCTCCTATTAAATTCATCTAATGAAAGTATCTTTTGTACTGAAATCTTTATGCTTGTGATTGTTTGAATGCCTGGCAGCCAAAAGGTGGAAACATCGCAAGTAAGCTTAATGGAGGGTACTCGGAGCTTATCAATATAAGTGCTCATTAATTCAACATCTGAAAGACAAATAAATCCAGATAGACTGAAAACATCCATGTCTATGCAAAAGTTGGAATTAAGTCTACTGATTGAAAACTCGAAAAGGGCAATCTAGGTAAAAGATAGATATAAAAAAGAGAAAAAAGAAAAAGAAGAACAAAAAAAAGAAAAATAAAAAAAAAAGAGATAGGCTGAAAATCCGAAAAGGATGGTCTATGCAAGAAACATTTTTTGCTGGATTGAACACCTGAAAGGGCGGCCCAGCCAAATATTAAGACAAGATTCGCTAGTCCATCACACCGATCGGGTTTCTGAAAAAATTAGAACCACTAATAAGGTAGATGAATGCACTTATCACACCGAATTCTTTCACGATCTTGTGAATGCAAGTCAAGAAAATTTTAAGACCATCCTCATCAGATTATTATTTTAGCCTCGCCTGCGAATGCTTCTTACAAGTATATGAAGGCCCAACTTCTACCGATCATCCTTGGTAGGACCCATCAATAGTGATAGCTTACTCTGTGTCATAATCTAGGGTCATAAGTGAAATACCCTATCCTCATCTATCTTTGACTCGGTTTGGGCAGCAAATGTCGAGCATTAGAAGTCAACGACTCAATCCACTCAAAGTCGGATACCTATCGTGAGCTGCATCTTGATTGAAACTCAAATCTGAACTCAGACTTAGACCTAAGTCTTTCATAGCATTCGTCCCAAAGGAGTTCCACTTCTATTATGCAAGCCTACTTGGACACTACAGAAGCATCATTTTCCCATCCAACGTAATCCAACGGAAAACTACCAAGTCATGCATCTCTAATGCATACATGTCATGCATATACCCTTGCATTGTCTGTTTCCTAGAATATCCAAAGGAAAATTATCAAGGCATGAAAGCTAGGGGCATAGCCCCCAGCATGTCAAGCAAGCTCAACCATCCAATTGTCCGACATCCTCCGATCAACAAGGGACATTTGGAAGGGACATAATTTCCTCCAACCGCTTGGGGTCATCCATCGATCAATAAGAGGCACTTGGAAGGGGCACAATTCTCTCCAATCCCTTAGGGTCATCTATCGATAAAAAAGAAGCATCAAGGGTCATGCTTAAGATGGTAAAGACGGCTCATCAAACCTCTGCAATGACTCCTCCGAATCCCCAAGAAAATCCTAACTCAATTTACAATTTATACTTCTGTTTTTACTGTTGGTCGAAGGGGCAAAAATATTTTTTGTTTCAAAAAATTGATCAAGTAGTAAAAACATCTCTTAAACCTCAACTAACTCAATTTTCTCTAAATATAGGAGCACCTTATGTCATCCACAGGGGCACCTCGTGCCATTGACCAGGGGCACCTCATGCCATCTATAAGGTTACCTCATGCCACTCACAGGGGAACCTCATACCATTAGTAGGGGCACCACATGTTATTTACCAAGGGCACCTCATGCCATTTACCAAGGGCACCTCATGACACTCATAGGAGCACCTCATGCCATTTAACAAGGGCACCTTATGCCACTCATAGGGACACCTTATGTCATTAATAAGGGCACATAATGCCATTTACCAGGGGCACCTTATGTCATCCGCAGGGGCAACCTATGCCATTTTCAAGAGGCACCCTAGTCTAGGACTTCTAAGGTCTCCTAACTACTGCAGTAATGGCTTAAGACTCTTTGCAATGCCTTTTCTTACTATAAAATCCAACAAAAGTCTACCGCAAAGCCCGACCAAGAGGTAAACCAAGAATCAAAGCCCAAGCCCAACCAAGGGGTAAACCAATCGTTAAAGCCCAAGCCCAACGAAGGGGCAAACCAATCGTTAAAGCCCAAGCCCAACTAAGGGACAAACCAATCATCAAAGCCCAAGCCTGACCAAGGGGTAAACCAATCTTCAAAGCCCAAGCCCGACCAAGGGGCAAGCCAATCATAAAAGCCCAAGCCCGACCAAGGGGCAAACCAAGCACCAAATGAAAGGTCCTGACAGAATAAAAATCTTGTTATCCTTCGGGTCCAGCCCGCCAACCATCACATACAATTTCTAAACCCTTGCTCTTTCATGCAATCATATGAACCAGTGGCAGTGGTGATCTCCCGAGGGGAAGCCTGTGAGTAGGGGATTTTACAGTCCCTCTCTCTAGACGATGATGACGTATATTCGGATTTTAATCCTCATTAAAAATTCGTATGAATTCAGTTCAGCGTATCCGACTATGCTTTTGTGGAAGCTCAAACTAATGATTCTCACCCAAAGTATCTCATCATACCTTAGAATATCTCAAAATATCCCGAAATATATTAAAATACCCTTAAAATTCAAAAACACCAGCTTTTGGCCCACTTTTCCCCCTTTTCACATTTTTTAGGTTGTGAGCCCTATTTGGCAGTTTGGTAGTAGGGGCCTGAAGCCGCCGGCGACATCATCCATGCCGCCAGCTACTTCACTCAGGCCACCGGTAGCCTGAGCCATGCCGGCGGTGGTATGAACCCCTACAGGCAGACTGCACTTTTTACTTTTTCTCTAAACCCCGTCGGATAATCGCTAAAAGTTGGTTTTGGCTCATTTTTCAGCCTTAAAACACCAGGAAGAGGGGGTTTGAGGAAAAACATCGGCAGGGAAACTTGAGTGGTTTTAGTGTGAGAAAGAGTGATTTTAGAGAGAGAAAGGGAAGAAAACGTAAGAAAATTGATTAAATTCATGTTTTCTTAGTTTTTCTTAATCTAATCTCTTAGGATAAATTTAAAATCTATAGAAATCCTAGGTTGAAAAAAATCCAATAGGATTTTTAGAGACAAACATTGTTCAATCTTTAAATTACTACCCAAATTGTCCTTTTAAGCTTCTCGGAGGCATCTTTAGAACACGAAGAGGTGGATTCACGACCCTCGAGTTAAATTCCTGAGTTTCAAGAGCTTTTTAGCATTTATTCTTGCTGTTTGTTGTGCTATTTGTTGTTTTGGGTTTGTTTTTGGAATTTTCGATCATTTTTTACCCTTTGAATCTGTTTTCGTAGATTTTGAAACCATCGGCGGTATCACCCATGCAGGCGATGGCTCTATTAAAACCGTTGGCATGTGAAGCCACAGGCAGCCTCACTCAAGCCGCCGGTGCCATCACCCATGCTGCCGGCAAAATCACCCATGTTGCCGGCGATATGGGCTCCTGGGCAGTAACCCTGCATGCTGCCCTTTGACTTAGATTTCTCCTTTTTTCATTTTTCGCACGTATAGTATCACGATGAGAATTCACAATTCCCTAAAAATGGTCCAAACCCCATAACATGTGGCATTTTCACTAATAATTTGGTTAAAATAGTAATCGTGTCCAAAATGGACTTTCCCGTAAAATTCATTTGGAAAATGAATTGTTTAAAGGGCACTTATATTAAAAATTCAAAAAATTTTGAGCTAACCTGGCAGCTCGACCCCAGCCAAGGGCTCTGCCCCCGGAACCCCTTAAGGGGCTACTGCCCCTCGACCTGGCTGGGGGCGCTGCCCCTTGGACCCCGCCAAGGGCTGCCGCCCCTCGGACCCCACTGCCGGGGGAGCTGCTTTATGTGATATACCTCATACAACGTATCGTATCTATGCTAACCCTTTTTGCATAGGTAGATTTAGGATAGATGTATGTTAGGCCTTCGGGTATTTTATTTTATGCTTAGACAAATGTATAGGATTTGAAAGCCTTATAATAATTTTAAAATCCGCATTTATTTTTGGATGACTGTAATAATTTATTTATTGCTTTGATTGCTTGCTAAAATGAGCGAACATAACATATAAATGAAAAATACAATAAACAGGGTAAATTAAAACTGATTAAGAACGAATGAAACCTTTTGACTTAGTCTATATAAAATAGATAACATCATCCAAACTAGGAATCTCCACTTAAGGTATGGTCTACCACCCGGTGGGAAAATCGCACCAAAATTTCCCGATCAACCTAAAGCGGCTGGCGACTCTATTTTAAGTATGGGACTTTGATCTTGTATCTTTTGAATATTAAAATATGCAAAACCATTTTCAACCATCATCACATCACACCATATATTTTCAGGAGACCGGTCCTCCAGCCTAGTTTTGCAGCCCGTCTAAAATGTCATCTGCTAACAGATATACCACCACAGCTAACACCTAGCTTGGCTAAGTCCTTTATAACTTGTCTCTGTAGATTCCTTCTATTCGGAATGTAGGATATACCACCAAAGCTAACACATAGCTTGACTAAGTCTTTTTCTCTTAGGGGTATACCACTCAAACTCTTCCTAGTTCAAGCTAAGTCCTCTATCTCAATACTCACCCAAGTATGAGATATTACAACAATAATCTTAACAAAGATTGGTTTTTGAATTCTTCAAGTTTATAACTTTACTTGAGAATTCTTACAAACTGATTTTAAGTGTTTAGTTCTTGGAGGGATTTTGATCACTAATTGTAGAGCAAATTTCACAAGGTATAAGCTTTCTCAAAATAACCAGTAGCTTGTCAACTTATGAAGCTTCCCTTTTATAGGCTTGGATTATAAATGTAGTCGTTCGTTAATCTTGAATATACACCATAGATTAGATAAGTGCCAGTGTAACTGGTGCCTTTGATCTTTCTGTTAGACCCAATAAATGTCCCATTTGAATTTGTTGAGATTAGAGTAACAAAAATGTCAAACATCATTTCTTTTGCTTTTTGTGCTCTATAAAATTCTATACAAAGTTTGTCTCTATTTGGACTCCACGTGCCTTGCTATTGGTCTAGGTTAAAAAGGTTGTTACCTTTTTCTCTGTCTGTGTCAGTCCTTTTTAATCTTTTGTAGAAATTCTGGAAGCTATAGCCTTGTGCTTTTTCAAGGCAAAAAAGACAAGTTTGACTTCAGACCAAACTAGAGGGAAAATTAATGTTTGAATATTTCCCTTTGTCTTGTGAGATGTGTCTTCTGTATGACTTCAGGTCTTAACTTTCCATATTTCCCTTTAGACTTAGGAGTTTGCCTTCTTTTGAATCTTTATCCGAATGTAATCTACTTGGACTTAGGAGTTGTTTTCTTCAAAACCTTGTATGGATGCATTCTTCTTGGACTTGGGATTTGGTTTTCTTCAAAACTTCTATGCGGATGCATTCTTCTTGGACTTAGGAATTTTTTCGGATCATTGTTTTCCAACACATTTATGCACAACATGTCAGTTAGGAAAATAAACTTGAAAAAGCTTTAAATCTAAAACTGACTTCTCATCTATAACCCCTAGAACTTCTTCACATAGACTTGTTTGGGCCTATTTATCCAACAAGTATAGGGGGAAACATATTCATAATGGGTGTTATGGATAATTTCTCCCGCTATACATGGGTCATCTTGCTCAATAGCAAAGATGAAGCTTTTGCAAACTTCTTAAAATTGTTCATTCGCATTAAGGTTGAACATGACGTAATCATCTCATGCATTAAAAGTGACCATGGGCGAGAATTTGAGATTTGGCAATTTGCTTAGTTTTGTGAGGAAAGAGGAATTATTCTTTGCACTACATACACCTCCACAAAATGGTGCTATTGAGAGGAAAAACAGAACCATAGTCTAGATGGCTTGCACTATGCTTAGTGACAATGGTCTACCAAAATATTTTTGGGGAGAAGGTGTCAACACCGCCTACTATATTCTTAACAGAGCTCTCATCATACCTAAGTTATAGAAAACTCCTTATGAGCCCTATAAAGGTAGAAAGCCCAAAATAGGATATTTTAGAGCATTTGGTTGCAAATGTTTTATACTCAACACTAAAGAATATCTTAGTAAATTTGATCCTAAGTTTGATAAAGCAATTTTGTTAGGCTACTCAATACATAGTAAGGCTTATAGAGTCTTAAACAAACGAACAAACACATTAGAAGAATTTGTACATGTAGACTTTGATGAGACTAAACACGTAGGAAATCAAAGAAATTCCTTAAAAGATGATGAAATCATACCTTAGAAGGAGAATAGGTCAGAACCAGAAACTGAAAATTAAGATCAAGCAATTTCATTTGGGAATCCTAAAGAGCAATTCGTGCAGAACCAAGTACCAACTCCTGTTCATAATATTCAAAGAGAAATCAGAACTCACAAAGCTCACACTCTAGGTCATGTGATTGATACTGTTCATAATCGAATATTGACAAGAGGACAAGTCTAGAAGATGACCAGTCATCCACACTTTGTATCAATCATGGAGCCAAAGAAGTTTGAAGATGCAGAATATGATAAAAATTGGATGATGGAAATGCAAGAAGAGCTGGACCAATTAGCTCGGAATGACATTTGGGATTTAGTCCCTCTTCCTAGAAGCAAGTCTTTTATTGGAACCAAGTG